>JAVQMF010000044.1:4800000-7662500 GCA_032878935.1 Erythrophleum fordii | reverse complement strand
ATTATGATTAATTCTGACTTAAGAGTTCCTAATTATGTTCATTAGCAAATGATCTTGAATAACCATTCAAGATTCAAGAGATTAACAAGTTAATGTTGAATTGAGACCTCAATCCTACATCAATTCATTAACTCTTGTTTTTAAGATCAATGAACACATAATTTGATTAATTAACTGAATAATTAGCCTCTGATTCATCATCCAAAAATGTTTAATTAACTAACTAAACACCAAGGAATTCTCAAATAGACAATTAAGCACATAATCTCATTCATGCATTTCATCGAACACCTTCGTGGCATACATGGGAGATTAGAGAGAATAATGAAAAACCAGATTCAATCCAACCAATTAATCAACAAAAAATGCTTCCTAATTAGTGTCTAACTAGCCACTAATTAATTGCATAAATTCTCAATCCAATATTCCTTAACCAAGCAAATACAAGAAAGAGAAAAAGTGCTGGAAAAACAAGAAATTCTTAGCCAAAAGTCTGAGTTCTTCCAAGGATTCAAGCTTCAGCCAAGGTTGCTTCCAAGCTAGCCTCAAGGTGGATGAATTAGAGCTTCATTCCGTGGAATGGAGATGGAGATGGAGATGGAAATGGAATGGAGGAAGTCGTGTGGTGAATGGTTCTGTGAATGGAGGCGTGAAGGGAATGGACGACGTCGTGATGAATGGGATAGCGTGGAAAATGATGGAATGAAGTGTTATTCACGTGCTACCCCTTGCCTCATTCTCACGTGGATTTTTAACTTGTCACATGCTCAGCTTTTGCCCCATTTACCCGAAGCCTTTTTTCCACTTTGCTTATGTGAGTGTGGGCCCCATTGTGAATATAATAATCCACATTTGCTTCAGCGTTTCTATTTGTGTGTTTCTTCTTCCCCTTGCCCGTAGCTTTCTTCGAATCATGCAGCTTTTCATTTACGTTAAAACCAAGCTTCAGCTCCATGCGTCTTCGTTTTTCAACTCAAAGCTTCTGTTGATGGACTTAAACTCGAGCTTCTCACGTTGGCTCTGCTCATGCATGCTTTCACGTCCAAACTTCACGTGTTTTTCTCCATGTTGGCTGCTGTGCTTCATCATTTCTTCTCTTCGGCCAGCTCCAAGTTCTGACTCTGCATGTGTGTTTATTTCTTCTCCAACTCGTGCCTTCTCTCGTGCAGCTCATTCTAGGCCAACACGTTATGTTTCTCAGCTCTTGCTTCATTGTATTCTTCGTTTCTCATCTCTCTCTATCCATCCCACGCTGCCCTTTAGCTAAAACTCGTGGCATCTTCTTTCAAATCACGTTGCTCGGTTTCCTTCTTTTCTTTCCTTGCTTCTTCCTCGTTTTGCAGCTGCTTCATCTTTGCGTGGTTCTTCTCTCTGTTTCTGCTGCAGCTTATTCACATTAGCTTTGCATGTGTTTGGAGCGTTGCTGCATCCTTTTCATTCACTTCCCATGTAGTTTTCTTCTTGCATTTGTATTCCAGTAGCTCGAGCTCTCTTCTCTGTTCTGCATGAGTGGGAGTTCACGTGGGCTGATGTGTGTGTGTATTTTTCTGCTCAAAGGTTCCAGCCTTCATGCATGGTTCTGTTCACAACAAATAAAACTTGAGCTTCTCCTCTAGCTTCCTTTGATGCTGTCTCCCTCTTGTATTACACATATGATTTATTTTTCCCATTCAAATTTTATTGCCCAACAAAAAGTGCACTTGATCCCAACTCTTCTCTTCCTCTTCTTCAAAACAAATGCTCATTCAAGCTCCAAATTCATGTTAAAATTCTACACAAAAGAGTGGGAAAAATCAAATAGGCATATTCACAAAAATTATTTAAGATAAAATGAGCATTAAAAACCAAATTTTTGCAAATTAACTCCTAAAATATAGAAATGGCTATTAAAATGAAATCTTATCTAATTAAAGTTTTAAAGCCATATTTGGAACTAAAATGTCTAAGTTTAGGAGGATAAAAATAGATAAAATATGTGTTTATCACCTAGGCTCAATAAGATCATCATTAACTCGCTCAGAAATGAAATCATCATGATGATCACAACTAGGAGTAGAAAACCCAAGTGCATTAGTACATAAGAACTCATTAACATCGACACATATATCATTTTCGCTTAATATATTACCATAATCAATCATGTTAAGGGATTCAACAATAATTTCTTCATCTACATCATCATCATGTAATTTAGAATCAATATCATCATGTGCATTAGTATTCAATGTGCTATCACTATACTAGAGTCAATCCTAATAAAATGCAATGTATTAGAAGATGGAAGCATATTACCCAATGAATAAGACTCTTCCTCCTCTATACATTCTCTTTGGATTTGCTCTTCTTTTAGTTCCATAGCACTTGAGGTAGGTTGATTCACTTGAACTAGAGTCAATCATTTATTGGTTTTGAAGATGTAATCGTTCATTCTCCTATTAGAGTTGAAAATTAAAAGCATCTAATTACCTCATCCTCTCTTCCCAACTTGGTTCCCACTTAGGATCTTATTGCACATATCCCTTATGATTGTTGTAGGCATGATCTATGACTCTTGTACATGGAAATTGTGGTATGGTTCAATGTAATTAGGGTGAACTTCATAGAGATAGTGGTAAGGTTGGTAGCATGGCTGTTAGTATTGTTGCGCTTATCTTCATTGCTCAAGTACACTATGAAGTATTAATATAACTTTATCCATCTTCTAAAGAATCTTATTATTTGCATAAGAATCATAGACACCTTCATTAGACATATAATAGGGATCCATTTAAAGCAAAGAATATGATAAGCACAATCACCTTAAGCACAAAACAAATCACTAACAAACTACCACTAATATTAACTCTAAATCAAAAACATTAAAATCAAATGAAGTTAGCAACAACCTAACAATTAAAAAACACTCAAAAATAGAGGTTAATTACACAAAAGAAACTTATAAAAAATAAAGAAATTAAATGTAGAAAAATTGGAAAAATCCTTAAAAAATTCGAGAAAATACTAAAAAAAATTAGAAAAGTGCCTTAAACGTTGGAATTTGGCCTAAAAATAGTGCACTAAATAGCTTAGCTACTATTTTTACTTAAAATACCTAAAAACCTTAAAAAACAAAGTTCAAGAATTTTTTAGGCACATCAAACACAAATTCGAACAAGTAGAACAATTGTTACGTAACACCGTAATGTCCAAAAACTAAGTCCAAAACAGAGCAAACACTACACAAAACAGAGCTAAAATAGAGCTAAGACACTAGAAAACCTTTTCAAATAATTGAAAATCCAATTTCCTTGGCAACGATGCCAAATTTAATAGTTGTGTCGAGTAACCTCAAATAAATTAGGTTGAATAAGATTTACAATATAAGACACAACCTAGATCATCTCCCTTGGAAATGGATTTCAATATTTAATTAAATTTTCTAAGTGTAAAAGAAACTCTAAAAGCTACATAATTAAAGGGGATTTTGATTTAATTAAACTAACTCGAATATAAATTGAATTAAAAATACAAACTACTATCTAATCGTATGAATTAAGGAGCAACTAATAAATGTGACTAGCTTTGGATTTATCCTTTGGTATCCATTATCCTTATCTTAATTTAATTATTATTGGTTCTAGTCTAAGAGTCTGTATTTGTGTTCATGGCCATGCATCTTGAGTTGCCACACAAGATTCAAGAGATTAACAATTTAATGTTAAATTGAAATCTCAACTCCACATCAAATTATTAATTCTTGTTATTAGAATCAATAAACACTAAATTCGAATGATTAATCCATCAATTTAGCCTCTAAATTATCATCCTAGGATGTTTAATTAACCAATTAAACTATAAGGAAACCTTAAATTGGACATTTAAGCACACAATTTTTCACTGTATTTCATCAAACACCTTAACTGCATACATAGATAATTGAAGATCAATGAAAAATCCAGCACTTAAATCAATCCATTAATCATCAATTACTCTCTTAATTGATATCTAACTAGCTATCAATTACAAACCACACCAATTTTGATCAATTACAAGTTTAACTAAGCAAGTTCAAGAACAAGAATTGATGTAGAAAAAGAGAAAAAAAATAAAATAGAAAGCTTAGCCAAAATCTCTTGCTAATCTCCATGAATTCAAGCTTCAATCTAAGATCTTCCTCTTAACTACCCACCAAGTCAATTAAGCCTCCATGGGATGCAAAATGGTAGAGTAAAAATGGAATAGAGAGCTACAATATAGAGGAGAAATGAGGGATAGTGTATGAAGAGTGAATGATGGATGGAATGATGTGTGAAGCTTTCTCTCTGGATGCTGCCCAAGTCTTTAATCATTTTAATGATCACATGCTTTCCATCCTTCCTCTCTCATGTGCTTTCCTCTAGACCCTCAAAACTATGCCTTGTCTTGTGTTGCTTTAATCATTCTAATCACATTCTGTAGCCTTCACCTGAGCTTCTTTTTCAAATCTTCTCTTATGTGTTCTGGCATGCTTCATTTATTCCTTCCCACATGAGCTTTTTATTCTATTCATTCTCACATTTTGGATCTTATAAAAGCATATTTTGCAGCCTTCGCATAAGCTTCTTTTTTATGTCTCTTCTCTTGAGTGTTTTAGTTTTGCTTTCCAAAAACCCATGGCTTATTCATGCTCTATTCTACTCATGTGTATCTTCCATATACCTTTTTCCTATGTTTTGCACATAAGCTTCTCTTTCTCCCCAAAATAAAACCATTGTGCTTTGGACCCATGAGTAGAGTGAGCGGTGCATAGACTGGTGTCTACCCTTGGCCTTTGTGTGTGATTAGTAAAAAGGATGTGTGTATGTTTTGGAGAATGTAGTGCATGCCATTAACGTGCGGCCTTGTGTGTGAATGGGTGAGCTGGTGGAATATATAATGAGGTGCCTAGTCCATGTGTGTCTATATGTTGATGGAAGAGAATCATGTATCATTCATCTGTGTGTTAGACATGTTCATATGCCTCTTCAATCACGTGTCTTATATGTGCTATCCCATAAGTGCACCCGTGTCTTCTAATCCCTTTAGCTTTTGTCATCTCTCCTCTACTATTCACATGAGCTATGAAGTGTGTTTTGCTTCATGGCAATGTGAATGAATGTGGATATTTATGCTTGAGCTTGTGCATGTGTTAAAAAGAGAAAGAGAGTGAATGCACGAATGATGAAGTGGGCCCATATTTTTTTTTCTCTAATTATTCTTCCATATTTTTTCCAAACATTTAAATTTAATTTGTCTAAATTCTTGTATAAAAAGAATGAAAACTATTAAGTAAAAATATTTAAAAAATTATTTTAAAAGAAATTTAATCATTATAAACCAATTATTTGCAAATTAATTCCTAAGAGTAACCATGGCTAATAAAATCAAATCTCATCTAATTAGATTCATTAAGCCATAATCCATCTTTAAAAACTTCAAAATAAGGAGGATTAATATATATATATATGGAATTTATTAAGGATCAATGACACCTTATTGAAAATTTAATCCAGATGCAAATGATAGGGATGTAGGCAACGGAAGTTAGCCCCATTGGTAGAGATAGCTGCACACTTCCCTCTTAGCATTTCCCTGAGATAATTACTTTCTTTAACTAAGTTAACAATTAAGTACTTTCACTACTTATTAGTAATTTCTGTTATGATTTGTCTAGGGCAAAGCAGACTGTTTATTATGGTTAGACATCCCTACTCGTTGCGTGGTTGTAGAAGGTCATATGTATAACATTGCAGGAGACACACTTCACAATGCAATGTTACCCACTGACCAAATGAGAGTAGTGATTAATATCCTTATGGAGGAGAATGCTTAATTGCTTGTTCCTACCAAGGATGCAAGAACGGTAGGACAAGAAATAGGGAGCTTCATTGTGTGGCCCACCAATCTTATTACGATAGCTCCATCAAGATAGGTTTGTTAGTTGACACTTCCTTATAGTTCATTTTCTTATAATTTTTTATTGATTCTAAATTAAATTGACTCAATTTGTTTCACAACCCAAGGGGTAACACCTGAAAGTGTCGAGACTTAATGAGGAATCAATGACCGCACCATCCAAAGCTCAACCCTCAGGTTTCAAACAAATATAAATTGGCTCTTGAAACATTAACAGAACAAATGTTAGGAGATGATAACATAAAAATTGTAAATTTTGATAAAGTGATTTACAATAAAGAAACGCACAATATGCTTAATAAAAGTCATAAATGAAATTCTTCAGTGTGAAATGATAGAGGCCATTGCTATTAATTTATATATTAGGTACTTCATTTACTATACATAAATTATCTTTACTGTGTTTATATTAGTTTATCATTAATTCATTAGTTACTTCATCTCAAGTACTTATATCATACATTCTTGGTCCCTGGCAACATTATAAGGAGGTTTGTGTTTATCAATCCCCATGACATTATTGCTTTTTCTCCACAAATGCCGTATAGCCAGCTTACAAGTCAATTACAACAAGTAGCGAATCTATTTGTTACAAGAGCCAAGAATGAGGTGTTATTCTTGGCCCCTTATATACAAGGGTGAGTTATTTATTGCTGAATTTTTCAATTATATATAACTTGATTGTTAACTATTTAATTAAAATTTGCTTACACTGATTAATTTTCTTAAAGGACACTGGATGTTGATTGTCATCAATCCATGTGCTCCAAAGATATATTACATGGATCCTTTGAATGGTGACCTAATGAGGCGTGAGTAGATGTAGGAGTTATTTAATCAGTAAGTATATGCATTTCTTTTCTACATATTTCTATATAGTTATGTGTTTTAATTTAAAAATAATATTTTTATATTAAGATTTTTTCCACCTGCTTGATAGAGCAATGGTGATGTTCCATGCAAATCACAAGCTTAAGGTGTTGAAATCAAAAACACTCACCACGTTATACAAATGAAACAAAGTAAAAGTATTTATCAATATTCATGCAATTATTGAGCATACCATTTCCTAAATTTAATATGTTTTTTATTGGATTTTTACGATGTCTAAAATAACCAAACAACACAAATTGTGGGTACTATGTGATGAGATTCATGAAGGATATCATCATACATAGATAGTCAACAATCTTAAACATGATATGCAATTAAGTTCCATTAAGTGATTGGAGAGTTTTCCTTGCCTCTATATTTCCTTTTGTAATAAAATTTAACTATATGATGGTATCAGTTGTTGGTAATTTGCTATTACAAGTTGTATTTGATGATATTAGTGTGTAATTTACTGCAAAAAGAAGGCTTAAGACTTGGGAAATTTTTATTTTTAAACCATTATGTTTCCAGATTTTTTTTAATATAGAACTTGCTTTAAAAAAATACTTCTAAAATTTGACTAAATTCCAGTCATCTAACTTCAAATGATTGTTATTTCATTTTGTAGTACTTCCTAGATGCATATTGCAAATAATATTCTAATGCTTAGATAGATAAACTTAAGGAAGAGTGGTCTCAATACGTGTTCCAACAATGTCTGTTGATTTAGTTAAAATTTACTTATGTTAATTTCTATTGGTTTTATATTGTTTAGTAACATTTGATTTATTGATTGTAATTGTTATTTGATTGTTTTCTAATAGTTCTTTTTTTTGGTTATTTTAAATTGGTGAATAATTGATAGCCAGCAAAATTGTAGAATAAATACAAAATGAAGTGCATAAACTAAAGCTAGATAATGAAAAAAAGAAAAGGTTGGCGGTTCTATTTAGAACTGCCAATAAAAGTTAGTCTTTGTTGGCAATTGTTAAATAAGAGCCAACAAAATAATGGACTTTTGTTGGCAGTTATATAAAAATTGCCAACAAAGACTAACTATTGTTGGAGGTTAATAAATAACCACCAACAAAAGTTTTAACTTTTGTTTGCGATTATAAAAATAACTGCCAATAAAAGGTGAATCTTTGTTGGCAGTTGTTATATAACTGCCAACAAAAGTTCATCTTTTATTGAGAGTTATTTAATAACCACTAACAAAGACTGAATTTTATTAGTGGTTCTAAATTGCCAACAAATAATTAATCCTTTTATTGGTGTTTGTATTGTTAGTGGTTAAAAATCGCTAATAAAAGGAAAAAATAACTGCCAACAAAGCTTTTTTCTAGCATAGTGGACCTATGGTAACAATAATTTTGACTAAACTCTTACAGATTGTTTTAAATCCCTGTAACTCTATGCAAATATTTTTAATGAAGAGTCTAAATTTTAGTGTGGAGCTATTGGTTTTTGAAAATACTAAAAAAAAAGAGTTCAAATGAATGAATTAAAATATAAGAGCAAAATTAATATTTTTGAAAATGTTTTAAACCCTATATATATATGTAGCGCCTCACTCTCCCTTACCTGTAATTGACCTAGGGTAGCACCAAATCCTCTTAAAGTGGTGTGAAGAAGGAAAGCGAAAGAAGACTACATATAGATAAGAAGACATGTTAAATTTGTTTACGATATAGTTATGAAACTTCTCTTACTTCTTTTGCTCTCTCTCATCATTGTTTTGGTTTCTAAAAAAGGTTAGTTTTGTGGATAGTATCTTGAGTGAGGAAGCTCCTTTTAGAAAACCAATTGTACCAAAAGAAACTCCATCAAAAGCACATTAAAGCAAGGTATGATTTAGCTAGGAAAAATTTATATTCTTGGAAGTCTAGCTCCTCTTAGGTTCGGCCAAGATAAAAAGGGGAACCATATATGAACTTAGAGAAAGCTAGGTGAAAACAGCGGTTTAGAAGGGTGAAGAGGAGGTATATACAAATAGATCTAGTTAAGAACCAAAAGAAAGGTATATAGTTTCACTTAGGGTTTAGATTTTCCCTTAAGAAATTCAAAACCTTAAGAGGGTTAAACAATATTTATAATACCATAATTGAACTAAAAATGAGTTACAAATATCCTAAAGCCATCAAATTCCCTATGAAACAAACAAAACTCCAAGATTAGGAAATGATGTGGTGCTCTCATCCAAGGGGGTAAAGGACATCTAATTTTTTAATTTAGTCTTATAGTTTAAGAGGCCTAAATGAGTAATATAAAAGCTAGATGAATCATTAGTTTAAAGAAAAAGAATGAGTTTTGATAAAGTTGCAAATTTAGTACTATGAAAAACCCTAACTTGCCTTAAGAATGGAATAGGAGATATGGTTAAGCTTTTGGACTTGTTTTAGCTATAAAAAGTGAGTAAATTAAGAAAGCTGAATGATGAAATTGCTATATATAATAACCAATCATTTAGAAACTAAACTGAACCTTATAAATTGATACTAGATTACCCTAAAGCAAGGCAAATTGAGATTAAATGAGAATAGGATGTTAATTAAAACATCTAAAAATGTGGTTTAAAGTTTAAGTTTAACCTGGAACCGAAGCCAAAATAGCCAAATGGAAAGATACGAAGGCTAGTAGCAAAATTGTAATTTTGGGTAACCTTTTGAAAACTCAAAGGAACGCCTATAATGGTCAAGACCCCTCTAGTGTGCATTTTAGGCTATCAATTGATCAAAACTTTAATCAAATGGTTCCTTAAGATTTTAAATTCAACTTAGGTGAAACCAAAGATATTTTATGAATTAGAGGACGTAAATATCATGATGGAAGAAATGATTCTTAAAAAAGAGTTGAAATGAGTTCAAATGGAAAAAAACCAAGTTTAAGGACAAAAATGAAAATTTGAGTGTGATAATAAGGCTCCCTCTTCTTATTCAACATGTCCCACTTCTTCCACTGACTCTAATTAACTTTCATCTAGCAAAGAATAGAACCAAGGGTATTCTTGAGTGGTGCACAAGAAGAGGAAGCAAGAGAGGAAGAAAGCAAGCTTGAAAGGGTAAGATTTTGCTACAATTTCATGCTCTTCCCTTCTTTAAATTTCTTCTTCTCTTCTCCTCTCTCTTCCCAAGGTTTTTGGCATTCTAAATGGTGATGTTTTATGGCTGGTCTAGTGGAAAGAAGGGAGAATTTGAAGGAAAACTTGGAAGCCTAAGAAAGTTCTCTTGACAAGCTTTGAAACAAGGTAATTTCTCCATGGAAAACTTGCTCTCCTTGGCTCTCTTCTCCTTCCATCATTTTGGGCAGAGCTAGGGTGTAACACCATAAATTCTAGCTCATCCCATATCATTCTTATGCATTATATCATCACATACATAAGGGAAGTAGAAAAACTCTCTTAAAATAACGAGTTTAATTACGTTGCGTCATGTATAAAAATTTCATTCGGTGTCACGTGGACCGTGTGAGCTCATACTATACATTCTAATATTTAATTACATCAATACAACTCATGGAAATCAAAGGAGAGTTCAAATTACTTAAGTGTATTTTCAGCTAGATTTGCCCCTTTTTCTAACCAAACTTTGAAAAATCATAACTCATTCTAGAAAAATCAAAATCATGTGCTCTTGGTCATTTTGGAAAGCTACAAATGTCTACTTCACACTTAAAATATTCCTAGACTATCACATCCATCATAGAGGGCATTTGACATAAAAAAAGGTCTAGAGGTCAAACTGCCTCCTAATGTTGTCACAGATTCTGTAGCAAACTTTGAAAATGTCCAATTTACTCCAAAAAAATCCAATCTATACAAATGATACCAATCTAGAAATATATGGATGTTAAATAGAGGAAAAAAATATTTCTAGACTAGCTCAGTCAACCCAAACCTTAGAATTAAATAGAATAGTAACTTAGGTTAGGTAAGGGTTCTGATACTAGATAGAATGTTCAAAAATTCATATCTCCCTCTCTAGACCTCCAAATGAGGTGCTTCTAGTTGGCTTGAGTAACTGTGGATGTCTAGTTTTTTTCTATAAAATTTTATGAGCAATTGGACATCATTTGAGTCTTGTGTATTAGAATTCATTTTCAGACCAAATGAATAGTGCAGCAGACCAAAATCAGAAAAATTGCTAACTTTGAAAAATCATCAAATATTCTGTAGACCTCCAAAAATTATTATTTTAACTTCCCAAAAATCTCTCCACAAGATCTAATTTCATGAAAAATCTCAGAACAAGAAGAGCTCATTTGGCCAAAAAGTGATGTAGTGTTCCATTATGGTCATTTTTAGTTCCATATGGGATACCAAAATTGCCAAATGGTTTTTCTTTAGTTTTGGCACCTTTTGGGCAAGTCTAACAGCACATTTAGGACTTGTGTGAGCTGCCCAAATGTTCCTAAACCTCATGCATCTTATTTTAGACTTTTCATCCACACTCATACACATTTATATCAAACTTCCAAATTGCATACCTTGGCATTACACACCCAAATTCTATGCTAGGGTTCATACATCATATCCATACATTTATACATCACATAATATCATAATTACACATGTCTAAGGGGTCATAGACCATATTCATCATACGACACAATTATGGTCTTCAAGTGACAAAACTTAAGCATTTGGTTGTCAATCTCCTTTCTTCAATGTTGTTCGCTCCCATTACCATATCCACTTAGTCCACCTAGCATATTAGATAATTGGAGAGGAGGGGATGAGATTCAAAGAATCTCAATAGTTCATCTCTCATTCAATCACACATAATATATGCAAAGCAAGCCTTAAGAATGCATGCATGGATATCATGGAAGTCATGAGCATTCAAGAAGCAAGCTTGGCATGTGAACAAGTCATACAAAACATTCAAGAGCTCACTAAGTGTTTGGATTGGCCTCACACTTTTCCTCATGGATTTTGGACTTGCCTCACCCATTCTTTAAGAGCTTTAAACTCAACCATACTCTTAGGAGCCCACTTTGCTTTTGGGAGACTCTTTCCTTTGTCTCAACCAATTCTAAGGATTCTTGGCTTATTCTCACCATGGTTAAGAGTTCTTGGCCTTTCCACACTCAAGCAAACTCAAACAAATATCATACATTCATTTGAAAGCATAATATGTCATCATGAAATCATGGCATATAAAATCATGCTAGCATACTTTTCATAGCTTGAAAATACATATACACACATTCTAAGACAAGATAAACATAGATCCATGCATGAGAGAAGGTGGAGAGAGTTACCTTGCACACAATTACACACTTTTCTCTTTGGACTCAAGGCTCTTCTTTCGATCACACACCCACAAACTTGTGGAGATGGTTTCTCTTGGCCTAAATACAATTTATGAAAGCCAATTAGGTTCATAAAATAATCTCTAGGGCCATACAACTTGCTTAGATGCTAGATTGCTCTATAAGTTCCATTATGGTCCATAAATGTACCTAATGAAGCAACATCCCTCAAATAATTTCTAGGCTCCATTATTTCCTTTCAAATATGATTCTTGACTCCTTTTAAGCCTCTTGGAGTCATCACACAATTAAAACAAAGAGCCTAACATCATGTTGCTTCTTTAGGTTATAATATGGAACCTAAGGCACCAAGTCACTTTCTATAAGTTCTAAATTTTTTCCAAGGCCTCTACTCATTTTCATTCATCAAATATGACTCAAGAATGGCCTTATAAAAATTTAAAACTCTCCCCAACTACAAGAACCCCCTTTGGCCGAGACATAGGGCATTTTTGGCCTACATGGAGGTTTCATTGTTTTCTTGAAGGAGGAAGCTTGTGGAGAGCATCTTAGGGGTTTCAAAAACTCATTTAAACTCTTAATTAAACTTAGGAATCATCACAAAAAATCAGAATTTGGAAGGTGCACACAAAACCCTAGAAATTGCATCTTGAAATCTAATGGTTATTTTGTTGTTTTCTTTGCATATTCTTATTCTTCTCTATCAAATACCTAAGATTCATGCTTGGTTGGGCTTGAAAATCAGATCCTCCTATAGCTCCTAGGGTTAGGCGAAATGGAGAAGAAGGGTGGGTGAAGACATCAACCATAGGATGCAATTTTACCTAGTTTCCTTGCTTAATTTGACTTGAATCTTGCTTTCTCCAAGCTCCTCTCTTCAAATCCGAAATTTGCCTTGAATTTATCCCTTGAATCAGATTTATAAACTTCATTTTAATCAAAGGAAATCAAGGAGAATGAAGGAGAGGTGGTGTGGATGGAGAAAAGCATGAAAAACAACCATAAAAACATACCTTTAGCTTGGAATTTGTTCTCCTTCTCTTATTCCCTTGGTGGACCTAAAACCCTAGCTCTTTCTTCTAAAATTATGCAAAATTTTCTGATTCCAAATGGGAAGGAAAGTGGGGTGCCACCTATATATAGGTGTAGGAAAGTGACTTTTAAAAAATTCCAAATTTGCCCTTCATACTTTGCATTTTCGTTTCTCCTTCGTTTTAGCTCCTTTTTTAGAAATGTCTTTTCCATTATAAAATTTAGGTTCCAAATTAAATAAAATGATTTTGAAATCACTCAAATCGGAGCTAAAACCTTCCCGAACGAACCTGTCAAAGTTTAGGCACACCGACGTTAGAAAACGTCCACCGGAGGGGATTTAACTGTCCTGGGGATTCTTATGGTTTTCAGGGCCTCTGAGAACCCCATAGAACTTGAAATTTTCATTTAAAAAACTCTCATGTGTGAATTCCAAAAATTGCTCAAAATTACGAAAATACCATTACGTTTCTTAGGTTTTCTGTCAAAATTTATTTATTCATTCTAGCTCCATTTTTCCTTCCATCTGAGGCTAAGATTCTTATTTTTAGGAGTCTAGAATGTTACTCAATTTTTTTGGGACCTTAACTAATTCATTTTAGGGAACCTACTTTGAAAACGTGCATGTTTCTGTCGTTTAACGAAAACAGGATATTACAATTCTCCCCCCTTTAAAAATTTCTTCCTCAAAATTTAGATAACATACCTTATGGAAATAGTTTTAGATATTTCTTCCTCATATCATCCTCTAGTTCCCAGGTGGCTTCCTCGGGAGATAACCCCTTGCAAACCACCTTCACCAGCCGTATCGTCTTATTCTGTAACTATTTGAGTCTAATGTCCACAGTCCGATCTGGTGATACTATATATGATAGATCTTCCTGTAACTGCACATTCTCATATTTTATGACATTTGAGGGGTCAGGCTAGTACTTTTTAAGTTGGGAGACATGGAATACATTGTGAACTTGGCTTAGGTTCGAAGGAAGGGCTAGTCTATATGCCACAGGTCTTACTTTATCAAAAATCTAGAAAAGACCTATGTATTTTGGACTGAGCTTTTTACTCTTAATGGACTGACCTATCCCTATGACTGGAGACTGATGGGCTTGTCGTGCAACCCTCAAAATAAAACTAGGTTGATTAAAAATATAGCAAGTGGCACAACCTAGGTCATCTCCCTTGGAAATGGAGTTCAATGTTTAATTAAGTTGCTAAGTGTTAAAAGACTCTAAGAGCTACCTAATTTGGGGGTTTTTGATTGAATTGAACTAACCTAAAATGAAACCAAATTAAAATTCCTAATTTCTACCTAATTGGATGAATTATGGTTGAAAATAGGCCTGTGACTAGCTTAGGAATCGTCCCTTGGTATCCACTATCCTCATCCTAATTCAATTGTGATTAATTCTGACCTAAGAGTTCCTAATTGTGTTCATTAATAAATGATCTTGAATAACCATTCAAGATTCAAGAGACTAACAAGTTAATGTTGAATTGAGAACTCAATCCCACACCAATTCATTAACTCTTGTTATTAAGATCTATGAACACTTGAATTGATTAATTAACTGATTAATTAGCCTCTGATTCATCATAAAAAAAATGTTTAATTAACTAACTAAACATCAAGGAATTCTTAAATCAAGCAATCCAGCACATAATCTCACTCATGCATTTCATCGAACACCTTCGTGGCATACATGGTAGATTAGAGAGAATAATGAAAAATCATATTCCAATCCAACCAATTAATCAACAAAAATGCTTTCTAATCAGTGTCTGACCAACCACTAATTAATTACACCAATTTCTAATCAAATACAACTCAAACGAGATTGTACAAGAAAAAGAAAAAAATGTAGGAAATTGAGAAATCTTAGCCAAAATTCTGATTGTATCCATGGATTCAAGCTTCTCCAAGAGCTTCCTCCTAGCTAGCCTTAAGGTGGATGAATTAGAGCTTCATTAATGGATGAAAATGGAGGAAAAGCGGCGTGGTATGTGGTTCTGGACGCTGGATGGAGAGAATGGAAATGGACGAAAGGCTGGATGTCGATGGGAATGGAGTGAATGAATGGGATATATGGACGAAGGGATGAAGGCGTGAATATGGAATGGACGACGTGGATTGGATGCTGATGGCGTGATGTCCAGCCCTCCTCGTGCTTCCTTTATTTTTCACGTGCTTTCCCTCTTCCCATTGTCTGAAGCTACTTATGTGATTATATGAGTGAGATGGGCCCTACTTGAATTTATAATATTCCACGTACTTCACATATTCTGATTCATGCACAAGCTTCCCACGTGATTCAACTATTGTATTCCTATTCTTTATGCGTTGCTTCCTTCTTTCGTGCAGCTCCATTTTCTGTTCGTGTGCTTCGTGCTTTGTGGTTTCATTTCTGCTTCTCTACTTCTCTTTGTACTTCACGTTAACTTCTGCATGTTTATTCTTCCACTCTGTTCCAGCAGCTTTCCCACGTGTTTCCTCGTTGCTTCATTTGGTTCTGCCCATGCATTTTGCTGTATGTGAGCTGCCTTCTTTCCACGTTGGTTCTTATGTTTTTATTCCAGTAGCTCGTCATTCTCACGCTGGTTTCACGTTCTTCCTCAGCTCTAGCGTATTCTGCTCCATGCTCTGTTTCTACATGTGTTTTACTTCCAGCTCCAACTCGTGGTTTTGTGTATGTTTCCTTCGTTCAGCTGCAGCTTCTTTTCTTGTTGCTGTCTGCTTCTTCATTCTGTACTACATCACACAAAACTCAAGCTTCTACTGTTCTGGAGCTGCATTCGAGGCTTTGTTCTGCATGTGTGTGTCTTCATTCATCACATGAATCTCCTCTTGTTTCTCATGTACTTTATGGCTTCATTCTGGACCCTAAACCCGTAGCTTCAGTGCTTTCTTTCTCTTCACACGTTCTGCTTCCTTGCCACGAGCTTATCTTCCTCTATTCAGCCTTACAAACCAACCCGAAAGTGCTTCCAAGCTCCTTCTCCCTATTAAGCTTCTCCTTCCCATTCCACATCAAAACCTTGTTTCTTTCTCCACTTGATTCTTCACATGCTTCTTCTTCTTTTCTTTAAATCACATGTTTGTTCAAGCTCCAATTGCCCAACCAAAAAAATCTGCACAAATAATAAGAACAATTCAATAGGAAAATCCACAAAAATTATTTAAGATAAAATTGAGCATTAAAGCCGAATTTTTGCAAATTAATTCCTAAAATATAAAAATGGCTATTAAAATGAAATCTTATCTAATAAAACTCATTAAGCCATAATTGCTCACTAAAATGCTCAAGTTAGGAGAATTAAAACATATAAAATTGATGCTTATCAGAGACACTCTAATAAAGACATGGTCTCTAATCTCAAAATCTAACGACTGCCTACATTTATCTGCATAACTTTTTTGCCCACTCTAAGCGATCAAAAGTTTCTTTCTAATAGTTTCTATTTGTGTAGAAGTCTAGTCCACTAATTCTGGGCCTATGAGGCTCTGCTCTCCTAGCTCAACCTAACACATCGAGGATCTACACTTTATCCCATACAATGCCTCATACGGTGCCATTTGTATACTTGCATGATAGCTATTATTATAGGCAAACTCTGCTAGAGGCAAATATGTATCCTAGTTCCTTTTCATTTCTAGCACACACACTCTCAACATGTCTTCAAGGGTTTGGATGGTTCTCACTGTCTGTCCATCAGTTTGTGGGTGATAAGCCATGCTAGATCTAAGTCTAGTACCTAGACCATCCTGTAATGATCTCTAGAAATTCGATGTGAATCTAGGATCTCTATCTAACACTATACTTCTAGGCACACCATGTAGTCTAACTATTTCCCTGATATATAGCTGGGCTAATTTATCTAGGGTATAAGTGGCTTTCATAGGTAAAAAGTGCGTTGGCTTTGTTAACATATCTACTATTACCCATATTGTATCATACCCCAATGATATCTTGGGTAAACCCATGAAAAAATCCATAACTATGCTATCCTATTTCCACTCCAGGATGTCATGGGGTTGAAGTAACCCAGCTGGTTTCTGATGTTCTATTTTCACTCTCTGACATACTAAACATCAGAAGACATATTTTGCTATGTCTGTTTTCATTCTAGGCCACTAGAACATTTTCTTTAAATCTTGCTACATTTTATTGTTGCCTGAATGAATGGTGTACTTGCTCTTATGTGCCTCATATAGTATTTTCTCTTTAATTTCTGTGTTTCTAGGCACATACAGCCTATCCTTATACCTCACTATGTTATCCTCAGACAGATTGAACTCCTGAATACTGCCCTGGGCTACAAGGCTCTAATCTTATTCACATGATTATCTGTTTGCTGGGCCTCTCTTATTTGATCCCTTAGGTCATTTTCTATTTAGGTCTCACTCATTAATAGCTTCGCCGAATGCACTTCACAGGAGAGACTCATATCTCTAAATCTCTCAATCAATTCCTGCTCTCAGATCATCATACAGGCCATATGTATGGATTTTCTACTTAGGGCATTAGCTACCACATTAGCCTTACCAGAATGGCATTTCAACGTGAAATCATAATCTTTCAAAAATTCTAACTATCTCCGTTGCCTCATATTAAGCTCTTTCTGTTCAAACAAATATTTAAGGCTCTTATGGTCGCTATAAATTTCTATAGCTGCCCCTATATAAGTAGTGTCTCTATATTTTCAAAGTAAACACCACTACGACTAACTTTAGGTCGTGTGTGGGATAGTTTTCCTTATGAGTTTTCAACTATCTAGAAGCATAAGCTACCACTTAACCTTTCTACATAAGCACACACCTTAACCCTTTCTTAGAGGCATCATAATATATTACAAAAGTTTCTCTCGGGTTAGGGAGTACTAAAACTGGGGCTATGGTCAACTTGTGCTTTAGCTTTTGGAAACTACTTTCACATTTCTCATTCCACATAAATGGCACATTCTTTCTAATAAGCCTGGTCAGTGGCATTGCTATCTGAGAAAAGCCTTGAATGAACCTCCTATAATAGCCTGCTAAACTTAGGAAGCTTCTAATCTTTGTCACTATTCTAGGTCTCTCCCATTGTAATAATGCTTCTACCTTATGGGGATCTACTGCGACCCCTACCTGGGAGAACATATGACCTAGAAACTAAACCTCAGTGAGTCAAAACTTACATTTACTAAGTTTAGCGTACAACTGTCTTTCTCTCAGGGTCTCCAAAGCTGCTGCTCATGTTCCTTTCTACTTTTTGAGTTGATGAGGATGTCTTCTATGAAGACAACTACAAATCTGTCTAAGTATGGCTTGAAAACTCTATTCATATAATCTATAAATACTGCGAGTGCATTCGTCAACTCAAAGGGCATAACCAAAAATTCATAATGCCCATATCTAGTTCTAAAAGCTGTCTTAGGAATATCTTTAGCCTTTATTCTAATGATGATTTCTTGATTTGAGGTCTACCTTAGAAAACACTGACACTCCTACTAATTGATCTAGGAGGTCATCTATGCGAGGGAGAGTGTACCTATTCTTAATGGTGATTTTATTGAGTTCCTAGTAATCTATGCACAATCTAAAGCTCCTGTTCTTCTTCTTTACAAATAAGATTAGAGCTCCCCACGGTGAGACACTGGGTCTGATAAAATCCTTCTTTAATAGCTATTCTATCTGTTTCTTAAGCTCTGCTAGCTCGGTGGGAGCCATCCTATATAGAGCCTTAGACACTTAACCTGCCCCATGTAACATCTCAAAATTAATTAAGGTGTTAATTATGGATTTCGGTTAATTAAGAATAATTAATATGAGATAATTAGGCAAGTTAAGTGAATGAAAATTTTAGAGAGATAAATTATTAATATGAGTTTGAGATTTAATTGAGTTAGAAATACCATATAGGCCCAAATCAAATTAAGTAGGCTAAGGTTAGAAACTAATTGAGGGCCCAATCTGATTTAATGAATTAGAAATCCAAGACCCAACTTCCACAAGCTCTTATAAATGGCCCAATAACCTTTGTGCAGACCCAAATCAATTGAGTTCTTCACACTTGGCCCAAACCTAATTAAAATTCTGTAGCCCAACACATGAAAGTTGGCCTAACAATGCTTAAGTTTGAAGCCCACTTGGCATTGGACCTTTGGGTCAGCCCATGACCTATATTAGATCCAACTTAAAACCCTAAAAACTAACTTAGCCACCCCCATTCTGTAAAACACAAGAACACAAAAGAGAAATTCGGATGTTTGAAGGGAGACTAGGGTTTAGGGCAAGAAATCCACCATTTCTCACTTCTAGATCAAGATTCAGCCAAGGTAATAATTGTATAACTTAATCCCCTTCTCCTTCTCTTCATTTTGGCCTAATTAGTTTTTCATTTGGAGTATTTTCACCATACACAAAATCTGAAATGTGGTTGTTTGGGATTTTCTTGGTGAAATTTCGTAGGTTGGGGTTAAGGGTGTTATTAGGTAAGTATAAACTTTTCATTTTAATGTTTTCTCTGCTAGTTTGAGACCCCTATAAATGATTTATAATATGGGTATTGTTTTTATATGAATTTACTCAGAATTTAAGGTGTTATTTTGAGGTTTCGAGGGTAGGTTCAACCAAATCCGAATTTGGTTTAGTGGTGATTAGGTAAGTGTTTCTGAGTAGTCCTATATAGCTTAACTCTTTAAGTGATGGGTTTACTGATACAAATTGTGATTAGGGATAGTAATGGCTTGGTTTTGCATCTATAAGCTGAAGTAGCATTCAATTGGCTCTTAGAGGATTAGCTACAAGTGAGGTAACCAGGACTATATTAATTTCATGTATATATCTGATTTAATTGTGTATTTGCTGCATGATTATGATTTTGATGCTAAATGAATTGGTTGGCTATTTGTTATATATGATTGGACCTTGTAAGTTCATGGTGGAGTTGTGGTGCAGCTGCCACCCGTGCATGTGCTTCGATTGGGCACCGGGTTATGATCAAACACCAGATGCACCAAGCCCTAGTTGTACTCATCGGGGAGTGGTTGCCATGGACGGGCCTCTCCTGGTGTTATTGGCCTTTAACATGTGGAAATATGATTGCTAGTATGGGATGGTAATCATAGTAGCCTAACTATTTCCTTTGCTGATATGACTAATATGATTCTGATGTTAATTTTGACTCATGCATATATGTTAATTAAATTGGATTATATGAATGGAAATTTCCTTGGTTACTGAGATTCGCATCTCACCCCATTTCATGGGATTATACTTTGAGGTGAAGGCTTTTCAGGTAAGGATAAGGGGAAGCAAGTGGATAAAAATCCATGAGCTCTAACCATATGGGGAGAAGGCTACACTTAAGCTGGTTTAACTAGAATAGATACTAAATTTTGTATTCTTTTTGTATAGCATCATCATGTATACATGTTGCCAAGTGTAGGAGTTTGTATTTTGATAATATAGCATATATCTATTAAGGAGTAGCCCTTACTTTAGTTTGGTATTGAATGTATGAATTTATGACATATGCTGTGAACTTTGTTGAATTATGATATGGCTTACTATTAGAAATGTAATCTTGTGATACTCTAGACGTTGATATGAACCATTGATGTATGGAACCCCCATTGATTGTGTATCGAATGATAACTACTGATAGTTCATGAATTCCTGCTATTGTTACTCTACAAACTTATTGATATAGGGTGATTGGAGGAGTAGAAAGTTATACTTAAGTCTTGAACTCGTAATGCTAGATAAACTGAGTAAATTAGGCTAATGAAAGTTCTTGGAGCCCATAAATCAAGGAAGAGTGGCCCTAGAGTGTCATTGGAAGAAGAGTGGAGAGTATAAGATAAAACTTTAAAAGGTGTAGGATCAGAAGACATTTCATCGTGGCTAATGGAGGCAAAGTTGCCCAAGGAGAGTACTAGAGAGTAATTCACTGCAACTAAAAGTGGAATTAGCCATGGTGAAATGTGAGAAGCAAAACTGGGAGTTATCTAGAGGGTAATTTGCCACTGCTAAATGGGAATTGGTCGTGGCAAACTTTTGTGAAATTGGGTCAAGCATTCCATAGAGGAATTAGCTATGGCGAAAGGAAGAATTGGCCGCGACCAATAGCAAGAGGCGAGCGAGGTAGGTTTCAAGAGGCTTCCTCGCTGCGGTGCCATGTAGGTTAGCCATAGCAAAGCTCTAACTCACCACGGTGAACTTGAGAAGATAAAGAATGAACCTGAGAGTAATTAGCCTCGACACAAGGGCATTTATTTGCGGCTAACGGTCCTAAACTCTCATTCTAACCTAGAAATCTTAGTTTTTCATATGGTAGCCTCATGGTAGAAGATTCTTGTGAGTTGGAATTAATGGGTAATAGAATCAAAGGCTTATAAAATGAGTGTTTGTTTCCTTGGTATACATGAATGCTTGTAATTATTTGATTGATGACTCTAATAACATTAAGGTTCAAATTTCCTTGTATTTTTTGAATGTAATTAGTCGTAGTATCTTACAACCCTAAAGTATGGTTATTAATCACATATTTTACCTTAACTACAATGGTTATGGGTTAGGGTTGTCACAGTTAGTATCAGAGCAATGGTTCAGGCAAATGTGTTTGATTTACAACTTTGTGGTTAGAAAGCTTGGCAATCATGATGTATGCATGATAGAAATAAAAGCATTGTGACTTAGTGATAACTTTCATACATACATATACCTACTATAGGTGGAGTTGTGTTTTGTTTGCCTTAGGCTGTAGCTTAATGGGGGATGCTTGTGGTTGTACTTGTAGTATTGTAGAGTTAGATGGCTATACGTAGAGAAACAATTGAGATGTTAAAAGAGATGCAAGAGGCCATGGCTGCAATGGCCAACTGAATGAGAGAACAAGTTAAGGCCCATGAAACTACAATTAGGGCAATGACTGATCAACTTCAAGAGCAAGCTGAGGCTCATGCAGTGACTATACAAGTGTTACAGCAGCTATATGAAAACATAAATAAGCTGAATCAAGAGATGCTAATGGAAAACTGTGTGGGGGCTGGTCATAACCCTAGTGTGGGACATCAAGGGGAGGATAGTGACCTCTCTATTGTGTTGGCCAAATTCAGAAAAGCTGATCTTCCATCATTTTTAGGGGAGTTAGACACTGAGAAAGTTGAGAGGTGGTTGATGCAACTAGAGAAAATCTTTGAGGTTATGACTTACACCACATAATAAAAGGCAAAGTTGGCCATCTACAAGTTAGAGGGTGAGGCTGACCATTGGTGGAGGAATGCCTCCGGATTGTTGATTGTAAGGGAGATACCATTGACTTGGGAAAGTTTTTAAACTGCTTTTGAGAGCAAATATTTCCCACCATCAATGAGGGCTGACAAGGAAGCCAAGTTTAACTTCCTTGAACAAGGAGACATGAACGTAGATTAATATGCAGCCAAATTCATTCAATTGTCTCGCTTCTCCTCCTACTTGAAAAGATTTGATGATGAGCCATGGAAAGCTAAAAAAATTTGAAAAAGGCTTAAGACCAGAGATTAAGGATAAGATTGTATCTTTATAGATCCACAATTTTAATGAATTAGTAGAGAAGTGTAGAGTGACGGAAAGGGCTATGATGGAAAGTGAGGCCAAGAGGAAGAAGACCCTGGAAGGTAAACGTGGCCTGGGCATGGAGCCCTTTAGGGGCAAAAGTAAGAAATGAGCTAATAGTGGGAGTGGCTCTTGGGGTAGGAGACCACCCCCAAGGAATGTCCCTCAAAGAAGAAGCATAGGACCACCAAGAAGTGTAATGAGTGCCCCACCCTCTTGTGCCAAGTGTGGGAAGAACCATAGGAATGGGCCATGCCCGATATGCTATAATTAAGGGAAGCCTGGACACTATGCACGTACTTGCACAATGTCACGAGAGTCGGCCTCATCTGTTAAACTATCTACCCAGGGAAGGGTGTTTGCCCTTATATAGCAAAAGGCTAGTAGATCCCCTACTCTGATATGAGGTACTTGTCCATAATCATGTTATAGATGCATTGTTTGACTCGGGTGCGACCCACTCATTCATCTCATATGACTATGTTAAGTGTCTATGTCTTAAAATTAGCCTATTGCCATTTGAATTGTCTATGTCCACCCCTATTGGATATTCTATAATTACATCTGATGTATGCTTAAATTGTATTATACAATTGGATAGCCATTGTACTACCTTTGACTTTTTGCATCCCTTTGTGTGATTTTGATGTAATCATTGGTATGGACTGGCTATCAGCTAATAATGTGATACTTGATTATAACCGTAAGACTGTTTCCTTACCTACAAATGTACCTAAAACTTGTCCTATGATTGAGCTTACTTGTGTGTCTGCTGCCCAAGCCAAGAGGTGCCCTAGGCGTGATTGCCAAGGGTTTCTAATGTTCTTTTCATTACATGTTAAGGTTGATGATGGGTTAGAGGATATACCTATGATTAGGGAGTTCCTTGAGGTTTTCCCTAAGGAGTTTAGTGGATTACCTCTGGAGAGAGAGCTAGAATTTTTCATTGATCTAGTACCTAGTACAGGTCTGATCTCTAAGGCCCCGTATAGAATGGCGCCTACTGAGTTAGTTGAGTTGAAGAGTCAATTAGAGGAGTTACTTGAGAAAGGGTTTATTAGACCAAGCGTGTCTCTATGGGGAGCACCAGTGTTATTTGTCAAGAAGAAGGATGGTAGCCTTAGGCTTTGTATTGACTATAGACAATTGAACCAAGTGACCATCAAGAAAAAACACCCTTTACCTAGAATTGATGACTTACTTGACCAATTAGCTAGAGCATCGGTCTTTTCAAAGATTGACCTTAGATCAGGATGTTACCAACTTAGAGTCAAGGCTAAGAATGTACCTAAAACTATCTTTAGGACTCGATATGGCCACTATAAGTTCTTAGTTATGCCTTTTGGGTTAACCAATACCCCAGCCATTTTCATGGATTACATGAATAGGATCTTTAGGCCCTATCTTGACCGGTTCGTGGTAGTATTCATTGATGACATCTTTATCTACTTTAAGAGTAGTGAAAAGCATGAAGAGCATCTTAGGATAGTTCTTCAAACATTGAAAGAACATCAATTGTATACTAAGTTGAGCAAGTGTGAGTTTTGGTTACGAGAGGTTAAATTCCTAGGTCATGTGATATCAGAATAAGGAGTAGTGATAGATCCTAGCAAGATAGAGGCGATACTGAATTGGGTAAGACCCAAAATGGTGACTAAAATTTGTAGTTTCTTAGGTCTGGCTGGCTACTATAAAAGATTCATTAAGGGATTTTCTCAGTTAGCCATGCCTTTGACAAAATTGACTAGAAAGGACCAACCATTTGTGTGGGATGCCAAGTGTGAGAATGCTTTTTAAGAGCTTAAGGATAGGCTTACTACCGCAGCTGTGTTAGTGATACCTGACCCTAAGGAGACATTCATAGTCTATAGTGACGCTTCTAAGAAGGGATTAGGGTATGTCTTAATGAATGAACCTGAGAGCAATTGGCCACGGCACAAGGGCATTTAGCCATAACTAATAGTCCCAAACTCTCATTTTAACATAGAAATCTTGGTTTTTATATGGTAGCCTCATGGGATGACTTAGAAACATTAGTAGAAGATTTTTGTGAGTTGGAATTAATGGGTAATAAAATCAAAGGCATATAAAATGAGTATTTGTTTCCCTGGTGTACATGAATGCTTGTAATTATTTGATTGATGACTTTAATAACATTAAGGTTTAAATTTCCCTACAGTTTCTGAATGTAATTAGTCTTAGTATCTTGTAACCCTAAAGTATGGTTACTAATCACGTATTTTACCTTAACTACAATGGTTAGAGGTTAGGGTCATCACACCCTAGGTGCAATGTCTATAGGAAACTCTATCTCTCTCTTTAGGGGCAATTTGCTAATCTCTTTGGGGAATACCTCTGGGAACTCCCTTACTATAGGAATCTCATCTATACCCTCTTCTACCTCAACCTGAACTGAAAATAAAACTAGATACCCTTGACAACCATGTCTTAGAGATCTCTCAGCCTGGAAGGTCGTCATGACAGATAACTCAGTCCTCATACTAGGCACAGTCCCATACTTAGGTAAAGTAATACATCTGTGGCTATAATCTAGTGTGGTGTTATTCACAGACTTCCAGTTCGTGCCAGTAATCACATCAATATCAATAAGGGGTATACAAATCAAATCAAGGGTGGTCTGGTAATGATTAAATTGAATCATACAATTCAAACAGACATGGGAGGTAACGGCTCAGTTTCCTGTAGGGGTAGATACATGAAAAATCATATGGCAATGTATGCATACTCAAACCCAACCTCCTAGCACAGTCATATGAAATAAAAGAGTGGCTGGCACCCGAATCAAATAATGCAGTTATAGAAAAATCATTTATTCTAATAGTACCTTAAATCAGACTTGGGGACCTGCTAGCTTCCTGCTGTGACAGGGTAAAGACTCTACCCCAGGTTTGAGGTCTAAGAGGAGGAGTCATCTCCCTCTACTGTGTGAACTGTAAAGGAGCCTAGGTGCAATCTCTGGGCATATGCCCGGCCTACCACACTTAAAACATACGTTTTACCCTGCATAACACAATCTAGTGCCGTGGTTCCTGCCACACTGGGGACATGCGCTAGGTGTAAAGCTGCCTCAGCTGGACCAAGTTCTCCATCTCTTGCCCTTTCGGCCCCACTGGCCTCTGCCACCTCTCCTACTAGTCATTACAGCCTATGAACCTTCTCTTACTCTCTTGGGCTTAGGGAGGGGTGGTCTAGCATTGGAACTGGGCTACATCATCCTAAGATTCATTTTAGTGATTCTGTATACCTCAACAAAGGTATTAAAGTGCTTGATTCTCTGTGGCACTACCCTATCTCTGATCTCAGGGAGCAAGCCCTTCTCTAATCTATCTGCCCTCTATCTCAGGGAATAAAAAGTTAACCCAAACTTTGACTGATTCATTTGAAAAGGTTTTAACTCTGATTTGAGTGATTCCAAAAGCATTTTACTAAATTGGGAACCTAAATTTCATAATGGAAAAGACAGTTCTAAAAAAGGAGCTAAAACGAAGGAGAAACGAAAATGCCAAGAATGAAGGGCAAAATGGGGATTTTTGAAAAATGTAACTTACTCCGACCTATATATATGATGCATCCTTCTTCTTCCTTCATTATGCACCACCATGCTCTGTCCAAAACTAGAGGAAGAACCCTAGGAGAGTGGCGCACTAAGAGAGGAAGAAAAGGAAGAGAAAATTCAAGCTTAAGGTATGTTACCATGGTAATTTTTCATGCTTTTCTTCATCCACATCTCCTCTCCTCCCTTCTCCTTTGTTTCTTTTGATTAAAATGGAGTTTATAAATCTAATTCAATGGAGAAATTCAAGGGAAAATTTGGATTTGAAGAGAGGAGCTTACAGAACACAAGATTCAAGTGAGAAAAAGCAAGAAAACAAGGTAATTTCTCTTTTTATGGTTGTCATCTTTGGTTTCCTTTTCCACTATTTTTCCCCACTTGAGAAAACCCTAGGAAGACTTCATTTTTAAGTAGAACCAAGGGTGAATCTAAGGAAAAAGGGTGTGGAGATTAAGAATATGTAAAGGAAATTATCAAAAAATCACTAGATTTCAAGATGCAAATTCTAGGGTTTTGTGTGCACTTTCCAAAATATGATTTTATATGGTAATTCTTAGGCCTAATTAAGAGTTTAAATGAGCTCCTAAGATTCCTAAGATGCTCCCTACATGCTTCCTTCTTCAAGAAAACAAAGAAAACTCTAAGGAGGCCAAAACCCCCCACAGTCTCAGCCTAGGCAAGTTTCCATAGCTAGGGAGAGTTTTAAATTTTTCTAAGGCCATTCTTAAATCATATTTGATGAATGAAAAGGAGGGGAGGCCTTGGAAAAAATTTAGAACTCATAGAAAGTGATTTGGTGCTTTAGATTCCATATTATGACCTAAAGAAGCAACATATTGTTAGGCTCTTTGTTTTAATTGTGTGATGATTCCAAGAGGCTTAAAAGGAGTCAAGAATCATATTTGAATGGAAAGAATAGAGCCTAGAATTCATTTGAGGGGTGTTGCTTCATTAGGTGCAATTATGGACCATAATGGGCTTTATAAAGCAACCTAGTGTCTAAGCAAGTTGTGTGCCATTAGAAATTATTTCATGAACCTAATTGGCTTTTATAAATTGTATCTAGGTCAAAAGAAACCATCTCCACAAGTTTGTAGCTGTGTGGCTGAAGCAAAGGAGGGAATTCCAAGAGAAAAAGTATGTGATTGCATGCAAGGTAGCTCTCTCCACCTTCTCTCATGCATGGATGTGTGTTTAGTTTGTCTTAAAATTTGTGTATGTGTATTTTTAAGCCATGAAGAGTATACTAGCATAATTTTATATGTCATGATTTTATGATGACATATTATGCTTTCAAATGATGGTATGATGTTTGTTTAAGTTTGCTTGAATATGGAGAGGCCAAGAACTCTTAACCATAATGAGGATGAGCCAAGGACCCTTGAGATTGGTTGAGACAAAGCAAAGTAGGCTCCCAAGAGTATGGTTGAGTCCAAGAATCTCTTAAAGAATGGGTGAGGCAAGTCTAAAATCCATGAGGAAAAGTGTGAGGCCAATCCAAACACTTAGTGAGCTCTTGAATGTCTTGTATGACTTGTTCACATGCTAAACTTGCTTCTTTCATGTTTATGACTTCTATTTTATTAATGCATGCATTTTTAAGGCTTGCTTTGCATATATTATGTATGATTGAATGGGAGATGAGCTATTGGGATTCTTTGAATCTCATTTCCTCCTCTCCAATGAACTCACATGCTAGGTGGACCAAGTGGACATGGTAATGGAAGCTAACCACCTTGAAGGAAAGAGTTTGACAACAAAGTATTGAAGTTTTCTCACTTTAAGGCTATATTTGTGTCCAATATTGTAATCCAATGATGTATATGATCTATGATTTCTTAGACATGTGTAATTATGATATTATGTGATGTATAAATATATGGATATGATGTATGAACCCTAGAATAGAATTTGGGTATATAATGTCAAGGTATGCATTTTGGAAAAATTGATGTAATGTGTATATGTGTGGATGAAAAGGCTAAAATAAGATGTATGAGGTTTGGGACTATTTGGGTAGCTCACACAAGTCCTAATTGTGCTTTAAGACTTGCCCAAAAGGAGCCAAGACTAAGGGAAAACCATTTGGTCACTTTGGTATGCTATATGGAACCAAAAATAACTATAATGGAATCCCATGTCACTTTTTAGCGAAATGAGCTCTTGTTGCTCTAAAATTTGGCATACAATTACACCTTGTTGAGATCTTTTTCAGAAGCTAAAGACCATAATTTTCAGAGGTTTACAGAATATTTGATAAATTTTCAAAGTTGGCAATTTTTCTAATTTTGGTCTGCTGCACTATTTATTTTGTCTAAAAATGAAATCTATCACACAGGGCCTAAATGATGTCCAATTGCCATGAAATTTTATTCAAAGAAACTAGATATTCACAGTGACTCATGCAAACTAGACACACCTCCAAAAGAGGGAGAAATGAACTTTTAAAAATTCTATCCAGTATTAGGACCCTTACCCGACCACAGTTACTGTTCCATTGAATTTTGAGGTTTGGGTTGCCTGAGCTGGTCTAGAAATATTTTTCCCCTCTAGCTAACATCCAAAAATTTCTATATTGGTATCATTTGTATGGATTGGATTTTTGTGGAATTAATTGGACATTTTCACAATTTGCTGCAAAAATCTGTAACAGTTCCAGAAGGAAGTTTGACCTCCAAACCTTTTCGAACATCAAATGTCTTCTGCGATGGATGTTATGATTTTAAAATATTTTTAATGTGAATTAGAAATCCATAACTTTCCAGAATGACCAAGAATGCATGTTTTCGAGTTTTGTAGAATTAGTTATGATTTTCCAAAATTTTGACAGAAAAGAGGTAAAAGCTAGCCGAAAATAAATATCCATGTTTGTGCTTTATTTCAGTTTTCTTGAGATGGAAGCCATATTTTATGATGCAAATGAGTTGTATTCATGTAATTACATATGAGAATGTATAGTATGAGCTCACATGGTCCATGTAACATCAAATGAAATTTTCATACGCGACGTAATGCTAAATTATTCATTATTTTATGTTATTTTCTTTGCTCTTTTATGAGTTACATGATATGAAGCATGAGAATAGCATGAGAAAAAGAGAGGAGGAATGTCAGGAGAGCTCTACAAATTTGACCACCTACTGGTCCACAGACATTCCCTCAGTCTGCTTAAAGAGAATAAACTCTGATTCTTTATCATCTCTGATAGAACTGGGGAAATATTTCTCATGGAATACCTCAAGGAATGCCTCCTATGTAATCGAGGAGTTCCTCACCCTCAGAATAGGCTCAGTGCCCTTCCACCAATAGTCTGCCTCTTCCTGTAACTAGAAAACGGCCATCTTGGCCTTTTACTCAGACGTGCACTCCATCACCTCGAATATTTTCTCTAACTGCATAATCCAGGCCTCAGCTTTATCTGTGTTCATCTCACCATCAAAGGTGGGAGGGCCAAATTTTCTGAACTGTGTAATAATTTTTCTGGTCAAGGGCTACTACTGAGCAGAAGGCGTCTGAGCTGATGGAATCTAGGCAATAGCCTACACGTGTGGCTGTGTATCCGAGTGAGTCACCCTTAAATGCTCGAGACAATTTGGGTGTGGAGGTGGCTGAGGAGAAGTAGGTGTAGGGCCCTGACTATCTCTCTCAGCAAGCCGTTCCTGAAACTACATAATAACAGCTTGTTGCTGATCCAAGCGAGGCATGATAAACTGTAAGGCTCCAGCTACTGGATCACTAGGCTCGGCTTCATCAGCACGAGCCTCTCTAGAGGGCCGACCTCTCCTAGTGTTCACCATTATGCTAAAATATCATAACAAATTAAAACATGAACTAGGGAACACTTCCACCATCAAACACACTCAATTCATCCAAAAGCAAGCTCATATGCATCTAAGCAATGCATAAACACAAACCACAACCCATATCAAGAGCCTAAACCTTTTCTTTGATACCAATAAATGTAACACCATAAATTATAGCTCATCCCATATCATTCTTATGCATTATATCATCACATCCATAAGGGAAGTAGAAAAACTCTCGTAAAATAATGAGTTTAATTACGTTGCGTCGTGTATAAAAATTTTGTTCAGTGTCACGTGGATCGTGTGAGCTTATACTATACATGCTAATATTTAATTACATCAATACAACTCATTTGAATCATAAAATCATACCCATAACTCATCGAAATCAAAGGAGAGTTCAAATTACTTAAGTGCATTTTCGGCCAGATTTGCCCCTTTTTCAGACCAAATTTGGAAAATCATAACTCATTCTAGAAAAATTGAAATCATGTGATCTTTGTCATTTTGGAAAGCTACGGATGTCTACTTCACACTAAATATGCCCAAACCATAACATCCATCATAGAAGGCATTTAAAATCCAAAAAGATTCAAAGGTCAAACTGCCTCCTGATGCTATCACAGATTCTGCAACAAACTTTGAAAATGTCCAATTAATTCCAAAAAAATCTAATCTATACGAATGATGCCCATATGGAAATCTATGGATGTTAACTAGAGGGAAAAAATATTTCTAGACCAGCTCAGGCAACCCAAACCTTGGAATTAAATAGAATAGTAACTTAGGTTTGGTAAGGGTCTTGATACTATATAGAATGTTAAAAAATTCATATCTCCCTCTCTAGATATCCAAATAAGGTGATTCTAATTGACATGAGTCATTGTGAATGTCTAGTTTTTTGGTATAAAAGTTTGTGGCAATTGGACATCATTTGAGCCTTGTGTGATGGAATTCATTTTCAGACCAAATGACTAGTGCAGTAGACCAAAATCAGAAAAATTGCTAACTTTGAAAATTCATCAAATGTTCTGTAGACCTCAAAAAATTATTATCTTTAACATTCCAAAAAGATATCAACAAGCTCTAATTACATGCTAAATCTCAAAGCAAGAAGAGCTCATTTGGCTAAAAAGTGATATAGGGTTCTATTATGGTCATTTTTTACTCCATATGGGATACCAAAACTGCCAAATGGCTTTCTTTTAGTTTTGGCACCTTTTAGGCAAGTCTAAAAGTATATTTAGGACTTGTGTGAGCTGCCCAAACGATCTCAAATCTTATGCATCTCATTTTAGCCTTTTCATCCACACTCATACACATTTACATCAAACCTCCAAATTGCATACCTTGTCATTACATACCCAAATTCTATGCTAGGTTTCATACATCATATCCATACATTTATACATCACATAATATCATAATTACACATGTCTAAGGGTTCATAGACCACATTCATCAAAGGATTACATCATATGACACAATTATGGTCTTAAAGTGACAAAACTTTAGCATTTGGTTGTCAATCTCCTTTCTTCAATGTTGTTGGTTCCCATTACCATATCCACTTAGTCTACCTAGCATATTAAATCATTGGAGAGGAAGGGATGAGATTCAAAGAATGGCAATAGCTCATCTTCCATTCAATCACACATAATATATGCAAAGCAAGCCTTAAGAATGCATGCATGGATATCATGGAAGTCATGAGCATTCAAGAAGCAAGTTTGGCATGTGAACAAGTCATATAAAACATTCAAGAGCTCACCAAGTGTTTCGATTGGCCTCACACTTTTCCTCATGGATTTTGGACTTGCCTCATCCATTCTTTAAGAACTTTGGACTCAACCATACTTTTGGGGGCCCACTTTGCTTTTTGGAGACTCTTTCCTTTATCTCAACCAATTCTAAGGGTTCTTGGCTCATCCTCACCATGATTAAGAGTTCTTGGCCTCTCCACACTCAAGCAAACTCAAACAAACATCATACCTTTATTTGAAAGCATAATATGTCATCATGAAATCATAGCATGTAAAATCATGCTAGCATACTTTTCATAGCTTGAAAATACACATACCCACATTCTAAGACAAGCTAAACATAGATCCATGTATGAGAGAAGGTGGAGAGAGCTACCTTGCACACAATTACACACTTTTCTCTTTAAACTCGAGTGTTCTCTTTTGATCACACACCCATAAACTTTTGGAGATGGTTTCTCTTGGCCTAGATACAATTTATGGAAGCCAATTAGGTTTATAAAATAATCTCTAGGGCCATACAACTTGCTTTGATGCTAGACTGCTCTATAAGTTCCATTATGGTCCATAAATGTACCTAATGAAGCAAAACCCCTCAAATAATTTCTAGGCTCCATTCTTTCCTTTCAAATATGATTCTTGACTCCTTTTAAGCCTCTTGGAGTTATTACACAATTAAAACAAAGAGTATAACATCATGTTGCTTCTTTAAGTCATAATATGGAACTTAAGGTACCAAATCACTTTCTATGAGTTTTAAATTTTTCTAAGGCCTCTCTTCTTTTTCATTCATCAAATATGACTCAAGAATGGCCTTAGAAAAATTGAAAACTCTCCCTAACTATAAGAACCCTTTTTGGCCGAGACATAGGGCATTTTTGGCCTACATGGAGATTTCTTTATTTTCTTGAAGGACGAAACTTATGGGTAGCATCTTAGGGGTTTCAAGAACTGATTTAAACTCTTAATTAAACCTAGGAATTATCACACAAAATCAGAATTTAAAAGGTGCACATAAAACCCTAGAAATTGCATCTTGAAATCTAATGGTTATTTTGTTGTTTTCTTTGCATATTATTGTTCTTCTCCATCAAATACCTAAGATTCATGCTTGGTTGGGCTTGAAAATCAGATCCTCCTATAGCTCCTAGGGTTAGGCAAAATGAAGAAGAAGGGTGGGTGAAGACGTCAACCATAGGATGCAATTTTGCCTAGTTTCCTTGCTTAATTTGGCTTGAATCTTGCTTTCTCCATGCTCCTCTCTTCAAATACAAATTTTTCCTTGAATTTCTCCCTTGAATCAGATTTATAAACTTCATTTTAATCAAAGGAAATCAAGGAGAATGAAGGAAAGGTGGTGTGGATGGAGAAAAGCATGAAAAACAACCATAAAAACATACCTTTCGCTTGGAATTTCTTCTCCTTCTCTTCTTCCCTTGGTGTGCCCAAAACCCTAGCTCTCTCTTATGAGATTATGCAAAGTTTTCTGATTTCAAATGGGTAGGAAAGTTGGGTGCCACCTATATATAATGACACGGGCGTGCAATGGAAGAAGATTCTAGAAGCCTCTGGAATTCTCTACACCTTTCTTTATTGAAATATCCATGTAAATATCTAGATTTTTCCTAGGAAGGTTCTAGAGTACTCTAGGTAATTCTAGCCTTTGTACATATCCTAGAATGTTCTAGAGAATGATTGTAGACCGTAGGATTGAGATGATCTCCACCGTCCATTGAGGAGGTGGGAGGCTATATATACCCCCAAGGTGCCATGGGGGAAGACACTTCATTTTGTACTCTCATTCTTGCAATATACAAAGTTCTCTTCAAGCTCTCTTGTCTAAGTTCTCTCTCAACTTTCTGACTAGCTTCCTCTTGTGATCAAGCCTCCTAATGGAGACCAAGGGAGAAAGGCTGACTTAGGTACGAGCTGGGAGTATCTAAGTGCCGCACGGTCGGTTGGAAAATCCAAGTCCGTGACAGTTGGTATCAGAGCCTTGGTTCATCTCTTTGGGAGAAGATCTTGCTAGCGTGGAGATGGCAAGCGAGACTACTCACGTTCATGGTGGAGAACACGAGAAGGTCTCAAAGAAGAAAGGAAGCAAGTCGAAGTCTGGGGAACCCTCTAGGATGGAGGACCTAGGGGAATTTGACACAAGGTTCGTGAGGATGGAGATTGCGGTTGCTGAAAGTCAAGATAAGTTCAAGGAGATTGATGCTCGAATGGAGGGGCATGATGCTTGCATTGAGGAGCTCGAGAGGGGGAATGAAGAGCTTCGTGGACAAATGCAAGGAGCCTTGAACGAGATGACCGAGCAACTAACCCGGTCAGGTGAGACCATGCATAACTCCCTCCTCAATGAACTTACCTCTCTTAAGGTTGAGAATGCTACTCTTAGGGAGGAACTTGAAAGGGTATTGAGGGAGTTTGGGGAACTGAAGAGTGAGGTGACCCTGGTGAAAATGGCGGTTGCTAAGGATGGAGGAGCTTCCGTCTCTACTCTAACTCCCGCTCCTTCAAGGGTGGACGTTCCTAAACCCAAGGCATTCAAGGGGGAAAGGAACGCGAAGGAGATTGATAACTTCTTGTGAAGCATGGAGCAATACTTCCGTGCACTAAGCATCATGGAGGATGCCAAGAAGATTGATAGTGCATCCCTCTTCTTAGAAGACACCGCTATGTTGTGGTGGAGGAGGAGACATGGTGACATTGGGAGAGGCATTTGCACCATTGATACGTGGGATGAGTTCAAAAAAGAGCTCAAGAAGCAATTCTACCCTGAGCATGCTGAAAGAGATGCGAGAGCAAGGCTAAGACGTCTCACACAAAGGGGAAGCATCCGAGATTATGTGAAGGAGTTCTCCGAGGTGCTCTTGGAGATCCCTGATTATCCCGACTCTGAGGCATTCTTTGCCTTCATGGATGGGTTACAACCATGGGCCAAGTTAGAGTTGGAGCGACGTGATGCAAGGGACCTTGCCTCTGCCATGTCCATAGCCGAATCCCTCATTGAGTTTCGAAAGTCCGACAAAGGCAAGGCCAAGATGGATAAGGGCAAAGGTGGGGGAGAAGGCAAACAAGGTAAGGATGGTGCTTTCAAGTCTTTCAAACCCAAGGAGTGGGGTCCAAAGAACAAGAAGAATGGTGAAAGACCACCACCGAAGTGCTTCCTTTGTGAAGGCCCTCATCTAGTTCGAGATTGTCCAAAGAAGAGCAAGCTCTCCGCATTGATCGAGGAGAAAGAGATAGAAAGGGAAGTAGGCTCGTTGCAAGTCCTTAATGCCATCAAAGCTAAGGTAGAGGTGCCCAAGTCCAAGAAGGGACGTTTGTTCGTACAAACCAAGGTGGGTAATGAAGAAGTTCGAGCCTTGGTAGATACCGGTGCCACGAACAACTTCTTAGAATGGAAGGAGGCAAACCGGTTGGGGATCAAGTACGAGCAAAAGCTAGGATGGCTGAAGGCTGTGAACTCTCCTCCAAGGATGATCCGTGGGGTGGCTCGCAACGTCAAGGTCTGCCTAGGTGAGTGGACTGGATTGGTAGACTTTACTGTTGTGCCTATGGATGATTATCCTATCATATTGGGCATGGACTTCATGGACAAAGTGAAGGCTGTGCCGATTCCCTTTGCCGATACCATGTGCATTCTAGAAGAAGGGAACTTACGCATGGTACCCTTGACACGAGGCGAGACGAGTCAAGCTAGATCTCTATCTGCCATGCAACTTTGCAAGGGATTCAAGAAGGCACAACCGACATTCTTGGTGGCACTCAAGGAAGAAAAAGGGAATGTTACCTCTGAGTTGCCCAAGGAAGTCCAAGGAGTATTGGAGGAGTACAAACATGTTATGCCCACTGAGTTGCCCAAGAAGTTACCACCAAGAAGGGAGGTGGATCATAAAATTGAGCTTGAGCCTGGTGCAAGGCCCCCTGCTGCCGTGCCATACAGGATGGCGCCTCCTGAACTAGAGGAGCTAAGGAGGCAATTGAAAGAATTGTTGGATGCTAGGTATATCCAACCATCGAAGGCTCCCTATGGTGCTCCGGTACTATTCCAAAAGAAGCACGATGGATCACTTCGGATGTGCATTGACTACCGAGCACTAAACAAGATCACTGTGAAGAACAAGTATCCCATCCCACTCATTGCTGACTTGTTCGATCAACTTGGAGATGCGAGGTGGTTCTCCAAGCTTGACTTAAGGTCCGGATACTATCAAGTTCGTATTGCCGAGGGGGATGAGCCAAAGACAACGTGCGTTACTCGCTATGGCTCCTTCGAGTTCCGCGTCATGCCCTTTGGACTCACCAATGCACCCGCCACATTCTGCACCCTCATGAACAAGGTATTTCAACCCTTCCTTGATCGCTTTGTGGTGGTGTATTTGGATGATATCGTCATTTATAGCAAGACCCTGGGAGAGCATGTTCAACACCTCCGTCAAGTCTTCAAGGTCTTGCAAGATAATGAATTATATGTGAAGAAAGAGAAGTGTTCCTTTGCCCAAGAAGAAGTGGCGTTCTTGGGGCATATTGTTGGCAAGGGACAACTGAAGATGGACGAGTCCAAGGTCCGAGCAATACAAGATTGGGAGCCTCCCAAGGGAATCACTGAGCTGAGATCATTCCTTGGCTTAGTGAACTACTATAGGCGGTTCATTCGTGGCTATTCCTCTTTAGCCTCACCATTGACGGACCTACTAAAGAAGAATCGCTCGTGGGAATGGGATAAGAAGTGTCATGAGGCCTTCGAGAAGTTGAAGCATGTGGTGATGGAGCAACCTGTGTTGGTATTGCCCGACCACACCAAGAGCTTTGAGGTGCACACTGATGCATCCAACTTTGCTATTGGGGGTGTGTTGATGCAAGAAGGACACCCCATAGCTTATGAAAGTAGGAAGCTTAATGATACTGAGAGGCGGTACACGGTGCAAGAAAAGGAGATGACCGCCGTGGTGCATTGCCTAAGAACTTGGAGGCATTATCTGTTGGGGTCCAAGTTCGTGGTGAAAACTGACAACGTGGCAACGAGTTACTTCCTCAACCAAAAGAAGTTGACACCGAAGCAAGCAAGGTGGCAAGACTTCTTGGCAGAGTTTGACTTCGTGATGGAGTACAAGCCAGGGAGGGCAAATTTGGTGGCTGACGCCTAAGTAGGAAGGCTGAACTTGCTACCTTAACTCAACACACCTTTCCTTTGGTGGAGCGTATCAAAGAGGGTCTTGAGAAGGACCCCCAAGCCAAGAACTTGGTGGAGCTTGCGAAGGGAGGCAAGACAAGGAAGTTCTGGCTAGAGGATGGCTTGCTTCGCACCAAGGGAGGATCCTTGTTTGTGCCAAAGTGGGATGGCTTGAGGAAGGAGATATTAAGGGAATGCCATGACTCCTTGTGGGCTGGTCACCCAGGAACACATCGCACGTTGGCACTTGTGGAACGAGGATACTATTGGCCTCAACTACGTGACGATGTGGAGTTATATGTGAGGACTTGTCTTGTGTGTCAACAAGACAAGGGCGAGCAAAATCGTCCTGCCGGTCTATTGGAGCCACTACCTATCCCCGAGCGACCATGGGAGAGTATCTCGATGGATTTCATCGTTGGATTGCCAAAGGTGGATGGCTTTGGCAACATCATGGTTGTGGTCGATCGATTTAGCAAGTATGGAGTTTTCATCCCTGTGCTGACGAAGTTCAACGCCAAAGACGTAGCAAGGCTATTCTTCAAGCACGTGGTGAAGTATTGGGGTATCCCAAAATCGATCGTGAGTGACCGAGATACTCGATTCACTGGGAGATTTTGGACCGAGTTATTCAAGCTACTTGGCTCCGAGCTGAACTTCTCTACTGGCTTTCACCCTCAAACTGATGGGCAAACTGAAAGGGTGAATGCCTTGTTGGAGCTATATCTGAGGCACTTTGTGAGTGCCAATCAACGAGATTGGGTCAAGTTGCTGGATGTGGCCCAATTCTCATACAATCTTCAAAGGAGTGAGTCAACTGGGGCAAGTCCGTTCGAGTTAGCCACTGGGCAACAACCAATGACTCCCCAAACGTTGGCTAAGACATACTCTGGGAAGAGTCCAAGTGCCTTCTTCTTTGCTAAGGAGCATAAGGAGAAAGCTGAGAGGGCTAGGGCCTATCTAACCAAGGCGGCCAAGAAGATGAAGAAATGGGCCGACAAGAAGAGGAGGCACGTGGAATATGAGGAAGGAGACTTGGTCATGGTGAAACTCCTCCCTCACACTCTTCGTTCATATGGGAAAGTGCACAAGGGGTTGTTGAGGAGATATGAAGGGCCTTTCCCAATTGAGAAGAGGGTTGGCAAGCTTGCATACCGAGTTACCTTGCCATCCCATATTGAAGCACACCCCGTCTTCCATGTGAGCTTCTTGAAGCCTTACCATGCCGATAAGGAGGATGTGGGTAGAAACGAGTCTAAGAGAGCCCCGACTGCCGTCACCATAACTCATGAGCGAGAAGCCCAAGAGATAGTGGCGCATCGAGTCATCCCAAGGAGAGGTACTCATCCGAGCTACATGGAGTACTTGGTGTGTTGGAAGGGCTTGCCTGATAGTGAGGCAAGTTGGGAGCACGAGTTGTCTTTGTACAAGTACAAAGACTTGGTTCGAGGTTACAAAGACGCGACGAGGACGTCGCCGGATTAGGTGGGGGAGAATGACACGGGCGTGCAATGGAAGAAGATTCTAGAAGCCTCTGGAATTCTCTACACCTTTCTTTATTGAAATATCCATGTAAATATCTAGATTTTTCCTAGGAAGGTTCTAGAGTACTCTAGGTAATTCTAGCCTTTGTACATATCCTAGAATGTTCTAGAGAATGATTGTAGACCGTAGGATTGAGATGATCTCCACCGTCCATTGAGGAGGTGGGAGGCTATATATACCCCCAAGGTGCCATGGGGGAAGACACTTCATTTTGTACTCTCATTCTTGCAATATACAAAGTTCTCTTCAAGCTCTCTTGTCTAAGTTCTCTCTCAACTTTCTGACTAGCTTCCTCTTGTGATCAAGCCTCCTAGTGGAGACCAAGGGAGAAAGGCTGACTTAGGTACGAGCTGGGAGTATCTAAGTGCCGCACGGTCGGTTGGAAAATCCAAGTCCGTGACAATAAGTGTAGGAAAATGACTTTTTAAAAAATTCTAATTTTGCCCTTCATATTTTGCATTTTTGTTTCTCCTTTGTTTTAGCTCCTTTTTGAGAACCATATTTTCCATTATAAAATTTAGGTTCCCAATTAAATAAAATACCTTTGGAATCACTCAAATTAGAGCTAAAACCTTCTCGAATGAACCCATCAAAGTTCGAGCACACCAACGTTAGAAAAAATCCACCGGAGGGGACTTAACTGTCCCGGGAGTTCCTATGGTTTTCAAGGCCTCTGAGAACCCTAGAAAACTCAAAAATTTCATTTAAAAAACCCTCCTATATGAATTCTAAAAAATACTCAATTACGAAAATGCCATTACATTTCGTAGGGTTTTCGTCAAAATTTGTTTCTTCTTTCGAGCTCCGTTTTTCCTTCCATTTGAGGCTAGGATTCTCATTTTTAGGAGTTTAAACTGTTACTCAAATTTTTTGGAACCTTAACTAATTCATTTTAGGGGACTTGCTTTGAAAATGTGTCGGTTTTTGTCATTTAACAAAAATCGGACACTTACTTTGAAAACGCGTCTGTTTTTGTCATTTAACAAAAATCGAACACTAAAAGGAACATTGATTTGAATTTAGAAGCCATATTTTGAAAATTAAAAGTTTAGGATTCCATTATGCATAAAAAGCAACTTGTTGTTAGGCACCTTAATTTAAGTTAGTGACAATTCTAATGAGTTTAAATGGAGTCATGTGACTTAGATTGAGTGAGAAATTAAAGCCAAGATGATGAATTATATAAGTTAGTTCATTATATTCTTGTATGAAGTCATATGAGTGCCATAAGCTAGAAGTAGCTTGTGTAGAGCTTATACAAGGCTAAAAATAGTTCCATTGATGTATATGTATCTTATTTGATATGTCTGGGCCAAGCAATTCAAGCTTCTTGTAAATGTGTATATGAGGTTGAACTAAAGAGCTAGGAAATCAAGAGAAGAATTTGTGCTTCTTGACTCAAGATAGCTCCTCATCCATTATTGTATGCATATCTTGGTTATTTGATTATCATTGATTGCTTTTATGTGTGTTTGAATCATGAAACATGCCTCTAGCTATTGGTTTGATGCTTTGGTACCATTATGCTTCTTAAATTACCTTAAACATGTGAATTGGCTCTTGATGGATGAAGCTGTGCCAAAAGTCCTTTAATTTGGGTGAGGTAAAGCCAAAAGTCCCTAAGAAAGGATGAGACCAGGCCAAAAGTCTCAAAAATGAGTAAGACTAAGTCAAAAAGTCCCTAAAAAGTGGGTAAAATCAATCAAAAAGTCCCAATAATTGGGTGAAACTAGGCCAAAAGTCTCTAAAGCTTGTTTTTGATATTATTGAATCCATATGACTTAGAATTTTGAGTATCTTTAGTACTTAGAAGCATTGGATGCATGTTTTCTTTCTTTGACATGATAACATGCCATATATGTATACTTGAAAGGGAGAATGGGCTATTGGGATTTTTCGAATCTCATTCTCCCCACTTTATATTTAACCTTATCTAGGAAATTCTCATGGAGCAAAGAATAGAGGCCAGGAAGCTTAATTTATGTCACTATAATAATAAAATAGGATTTTGTGTAATTTGATGTCAAAGTATATATGTATATGGTAATTATGGAATGTAAACCCTTAATCATGTCTAAAAGTATGATATTACCATGTATGAACCATATTTGAAAACATATATAAAAGAATATGAATTTTTTTATATGTATGTCCTATGAAAAGTGTGCGTATAAGGCCAAGTGAGAGAGTAGTTTTGAGTTCCATGAGATTTTGGCCTTGTTATGATGCTTATATATGCTGTAAATGTTGTGTTGGATGTGTCAAATGGTCACTCGCATAAGTAGAAGGCATTATGGACCATTTGGAACCAAATTGGTGCTAAATTAAGCCATATTTTGCCTTTGAATCAAAATTAGACCAAATAGAAGAATTTTGCCATGAAATTTGGCAGGCATTTAAATCTCACTTAAAAATTTTCATAGAGTTAAAGAAGATAGTTTTTGAATTTTTTTTATAATTTCTTATGATTTTTCAATGTTAGCTAAATTATGCATAAACTGCTTGTGCACTATTCATTTGGTCAATTCTATTTTTTAGGTATTTGAGGGACCAAATGAAGTCTAATACTCATGAAAGTTTACAAGCATATAGGGGGCATCATAAGCTTTCCATAGCCACTAAGATTAGTCAATTTGGAGCTCTGTTGCTCGAGATATAAATTTTCAAAGTTTTAGGTCTGCACTTGGGCAAAGTTCTGATAGTGGTACTATTCCATTGAAATTTCATGGACCAAATGATATTGTTTTGATCTAAAATTTTATAACATGTGGATTATATCTTGAGCTTTCTATGGAGTGCTAGTTTACATGATTTGGAATTTTCTAGCTCATGTTATGAATTTTTGAAGTTGTGATAGAATTTTTGGAACAATGGAAAATGGAAGTGTGGTGCTAGTCTTGATGTGCATGGCTTAAACCCAAAATTCATGCTTCTTGTTATGATTTTTTGGTATGAAAAAGTGTATTAAGGATGGAAGATGAGTTTGGTAAGTTGAAATGGTTTATTTAATCAGAAATGAATTATTTTGACCTTTAATGACAGTGTTTTCTATTGCTAAAAGTGTTGATAATATGAAAAGTGATGTTATAAGTATAATGTGATGTAGAAATTGTGCTATCTTAATATAGTATTACACTACATTAAATATTGCAAAAGGAATAGATTGTTTTGGAGCACTTATAATAACCAAATCTAGACTTTAGAACCTAATTTGCACATGCATCGCTAAGATGAGATTGAATATATTTTAATTGATTGTTTCATGCTTTAATTGATGTGCCCAGGCCAAGTGTAACACCATATCTATATAGCTCTTAACTCATGGCATAGTTGGCTACATATTTGTATGAAAATAGCACTTTTTAGCACTAGTTATTTATGTAATTGAAAGCCTATTTATTTGCATAATTCTTAGCTTTAGGGATTGTTTGGGCTTGCTAATTCCATTATCCATGCATAACATACCCATTCATATCAAAACCATCGCAATTTAGTACATAAGGCTCAGATTTTGGACCATACTTCACAATATTAGAATTTTACTCTTAGGTTGCAGGACTAGTTTTCTTATATGAATTTTGAAAATTTATAACTAATTTTAGAAAAACCAAAATCATGCATGCTATAGCTCTTTGGAAAGCTCTTGATGTTAACTAATTACTAGATCAAGACAATTACATTTAACTCATGAAAATCAATGGAATAGTTCCTTGGGTTGTGCTCTCAGATTGATGCAGACCTTGATATTCAAAAATCCGTAACTCTCCTCATATTGATCCAAATTGAGTGATCTTAGTGGCTATGGAAATTTTATGATGTTTAGTTTATGATTGTAAAATTTTATAAGCATTGGACTTCATTTGGCCCCTAAGAGACCCTAGAACCAAAACTGACCACATGAACAGTAGCCTTGATAATTCTACATAATTTGGCAAACTTTAAAAAATCATAATAAATTTTTTAGGGCTCCAAATTGGGTGCTCTTTAGTTTTCATACAAAAACTTATATTTACTTGCCAAATTTCATGCAAAATTTACTTGCCAAACTTTGAAAAATCATAATAAACGCTCTTAATGAGATATATTTACTTGCCAAATTTCATGCAAAAACTTGTCCATTTAGTCAAACTTTGATTTAGATTAAGATAATGGTCACTTTAAACTCCATAAAGGGGTCAAGATGCATTAAATGGCTTTCTAATCCTTCCACAACTATTTGAGCTTGTCCAAAAGCATAAACACAACCTAAGAGAGCATCCCAAACGGTCCAAATCATCATGCATCTCAAAACCACTACCCTAGTTGTCATTATACACAAGTACATCAAGGCTCTAAAATGTCAAACTCATACATAAACATTCATTTGGTTCCAAATTCCATTCATACATGATATTCTCATACTTTTATACATGTGCAAGGGTCTACATCTTATATGCATCAAATAGTTATATAATTTAACATCAAAATGCCTATTTTTCTATTCTTTTGTCAAAGTCTTGCTCTTTAAGTTATTTGGCTCCCATTTCTTGCTCCATGTGGCTCACCTAAATATGATTAGGCATGATATGGGGAAAAGTGAGATTCAAAGAATTCAAATAGTTCTTTACCCTTTCAAACATACATATATGATACATTTATATGTCAAAGAATGCAAGTATGCCATAAAACTTTCCATGAACATATATAAATCAATTTCCTTATCATATAAACTCATACATATCAAACATAGGCCTTAAAGAGTATTGATCTAGCCTCACCCAATTTCTATAGGGCTTTTGAATTTACCTCACCCACTTTCAAGGAACTTTTGAGTTAACCTCACCCAATTTCTAAAAAGTACCTGAAATTATAAAAATGCCACTACCTTTTTACCAAATTTTATTTGGCTATTTTGGCTCCAGTTTCTAGGCATCTTTGGCCTTGTATTCTCATTATTTGATGTCTAAATTATTGCACTAATTATATTTGGCACCAATTCATTCAATTTGGAGGACTTTCTTTTATTACTAGTTAGTTTCAAGCCGTTTTGGAATAACTGGGTATTACACCAAGTAAGTGGGACCACACCAAAGCATGCATGTGAGGCTGCAGGATAAAAAGAAGAAGAGCAAGGGAACTAATTAAGTTCATTTATTAAGGTAACTTTTCCTTCATTCTTATCTGTATATTGGTTCGCTTAAGTCCTTGGTGGCTTATGTGTATTATTTGCAATTGTTTGACTTGTTGATTATTTGAGTTGAATATGCAATTGCATGAGACCTACTTGCATTTGTGAGAGGGGTTGCTTTTTGTTGGGTGAGGCTAGGGAAGTGAGTATGGATTTATTCTACCTTAGGCTAAAAGTCCCTCTAGGGCATGGATTTGCTCTTACTTGAGCCAAGGAAATCCTAAAGCATGGATTTGCTCTCTTGTTTATGGATTGATTATGATTACATAACACGTATGCTTACTTCTATAAGCTTGAGTAAACCATATGTGTGTTTGAATGTTGGATTATCTATTGGGATTCTTTGAATCTCATATTTCCTTATCTTTACTAAACATGGACAAGTAAAACTCAAAGGCAGGAAAATGAAGATGCAAGGGCCTAGAAAGACTAAATTCTACAAGTGTATAACCTAGCATATGAATTGCATATGTGGTTTTATAAACTTATATTTCTACATAAAGTAATGGAAAAATGTGCAAAAGTGTTAGACCATAAATGTATGACTATTAGATGCATGTATATAACATTGGAAAATGATTTAGCAGGGGGGATTATATATAGATTACATCCATATGTCCATGCGGGATAGTGATTTTTAGTTGCAAGGAAATATTCATGTGATGAACCATTACTATATGATGCATATATAAATTGAAATTCACTTATGACAAGAAATGGCATTTTATAGCTCATTTGGTGCAATTTGAAACCAAATGTTTGATAATTTGAGTCATAAAATGTCCTTTTACTTTTGATAGCCTTAATAATGAATTTGGAACTAAAATTTGGTAAATAATTAGAGAACATTTAGAGCTTTCTAAAGAGTCAAAGATCATAATTTTTACAGTTCTATAGGATATTTGGTGAGTTTTTCAAAGTTGGTCCTAAAAAGCTGTTATGCATTGTTACTATTCATTCTAGCATAATCGTGAATTTCATATTCTTTAAAGGACCAAATGGATTCATTTTGACATAAAATTTTTATAGTAGATAGTTCACATTTCGAAGGACACCTAATTTGCATAAATCGAGATTATGTAGCTCAAGTTATAATTTTTGAACTTTGAGCTCCATTAGGTGTTCCCTTGCCATGTTATACAAATGACTATTTTTATTGGTTTCATCTTACATATATGTTAACTTGGATGAAATAAAAAGGTTAAGCACAAAATTGTGAGATGGAATGATGAAAAGTTATTTTTATAGCCTTATGAGTCCATTTAAAGCATTTAGTAACTCAAATTTTTGCTGCTAAAAGTATGCTTATGGTTGTTTTTATTCAAAATGAATGACTAATGGCAATAGTAAATGAATTATAATATAGTGTAACACTTTTGGTATCAGAGCCAAGGTTTACGCACTCTAGTTCTCTATCTTGGTTTGGGGAAATTCTTGAATTATCTCTATATGTGGTATCTAAATTGTTAAGAATATTAGGAATAATTATTAACTGTGTTGTGAATATGTGTTATATACTAAAGTTTATAGTTCTTTTCAAACAAATTGGTACATAGAAGACGGGGCAAACCTATTAGGGCAAGTCTTAAAGATCTAGTGGTAGTTAATATGCAAATTATTATGGATCACCTAGATCAACAATAGGCTATGATGGGGCAGCAAAGGTAGATTATGCAGTAATAACAAGAAATAATAATGTAGCTACAAGATGCCCTAGCAATGAGGTATAATGAAAGAGAAAATGCCCCAAAACCATAACAACTAAAAAATATTCCTAACAATCCACCTGCACTCCCTCAAGACCAAATACAAACCCAACTTATTAATTAGCAACTTTTGAATTAGTTTAGGGAGAACTATCCACCTCATTTGATGGAAAGTTAAATGTATAGAAAACAAGGGCATGGATCATGCAGTTAGAGAACATTTTTAAAGTGATGGGTTATATTTCTGAATAAAAAGCCATGCTAGCCATGTTTATGCTAGAAAAAGAAGTTGATCATTGGTAGCATAGCATATAAATGATTACGTAGACTTGGAATACCCTAATTAACTAGGAAAATTTTAGTTGAATTCTATTGAAAAAATATATTCCTAGTTTAATTAAAGATCAGAAGGAAGTGGAATTTATCAATTTAAAGTAAATGAAAGAAATGACCATGGATCAATATATTGCTAAATTCATTAAGTTATCTCAGTATTCCAACTACTTGCAAAAATATCATGATGAAAAATAAAGGTGCGAGCATTTTGAGAAAGGGGTTGACCTTTCATTAAAGACAGAGTAGCTCCACAAAAGGTCAGAACATTTAATGCCCTTATTAAGGTCAGTAAGGTAATTCAAAATAATTTAAAAGACATAATGCAAGTAAGGGCCAGTTAGAAGGAGACTTCAAAATTGAAAAGACCAAGATAAGAAGATAATATAATTGCCACTACTAGCAATAAAAAGAAAGGTCAGGCACCTTAGAATAGGAAAGGCTAAAAAAGGAAGAAGTTTTAGCCAAGCAGAGGATAGTCATCCCAAGTTACATGTTACAGATATGGGAAGCTAAGACATATAGCCCAAAATTGTTCTCAAATATATATGGCACCTCCAATTAAGCCACAGATCTAAGGTGGGATGTTTGCATTCACTCAACTAGAAGCCAGTACATCTCCTAATTTGGTCAAAGGTATGATTAGTGATTGTTATGTTTGATTCAAGTGCTAGTCACTCATTTTTATCCTATGATTGTATGAGAAAACTGGGTTTGAGCATTAATACTTTGCCATATGACTTATCTATATCTACCTCTATCAGAGGCCATATGATTACTTCCCATGTTTGTTTGAATGTCACTATATAGTTTAACTATTGTTTCATTGCTACTAATTTGATTTCTATGCTTTTTCATGATATTAACTTGATTATTGGTATGAATTAGATGGCTAATAACAATGCTATACTTGATTATGTACATAAAATTATTACCTTCCCTAAATGTGGGACCATACTTAGTACTAGGGCTTAATTATCTTTCTTGTCCACCATTGACACTAAGAGATATTTAGAACATGAATGTCAAGGGTTTGTAGTCTTTTTCTCTATATAGGTAGAGGTAGAGGAAGGGATAGATAAGATCCATGTAGTTAGGGAATTCTTAGATGTTCTCCCTAAGGACTTTGATTTTAGTAGTCTACCTTTTGAGAGAGAAATAGAATTCTTTATTGATATTGTGTATGGGGCTAGACTAGTGTCTAATGCTCCTTTTATGTTGGCTCCCATGGAGCTAATAGAATTGAAAAAGTAGACTGAGGAATTGATAGAAAAAGGGGTTTATATGCCCCAGTGTATCACCCAAGGAAGCTATTTTTTTTTTTGTTAAGAAGAAAGAAGTTAGTCTTAGATTATGTATAGATTATCAGGAACTTAATAAAGTCACTATTAAGAATAAGTTTCCCTTCCCTAGAATTAATAATCTTGTATATCAATTAGTGGAGGCATCAGTGTTTTCTAAGATAGAGCTTAGATCTAGCTATCATCAATTGAGAGTTAAAGTTGAAGACATTCCAAAGACATCCTTTGAGACTAGATATAGACATTATAAGTTCCTGGTTATGCCCTTTGGTTTAACTAATGCATTGGCTATTTTTTTGGACTATATGAATAAGGTGTTCAGACCTTATTTAGATAAGTTTGTTATAGTGTTTTATTGATGATATGCTTATGTATTCTAGATCATTTGAGAAGCATGAAAGGCATTTGAGAGTAGTCCTTGAGACATTGAGAAATAAGAGATTGTATGCCAAATTAGTAAATGTGAGTTTTGGTTTACTGAAGTAAGGTGTTTAGATCATGTGATCTCATAAGCAGGGGTTTCAATAGATCCCCATAAAGTTAAGGATATGTTATAATGGGATAGGCCTAAAACTATCACTGAGGCTAAAAGTATTTTAAGTTTGGTAGGTTATTATAAAAGTTTCATACTAGGCGTTTTCTCATATAGCCTCACCATTAACTTGGCTAACTTGGAAAGAGATACCATTTATAGGGGATGATAGATGTGACAGGAGTTTTTGGTTGAAACTCTGATTGACCACTGGCCTTGTGTTACTGATACTTGACCTTAGTAAACCTTTTCTGGTTTATAGTGATGCCTTGAGAAAAGAGCTAGCATGTGTGTTAATGTAATAGGGTAGAGTAGTAACATATGTCTTTAGGCAGTTGAGGCCACATGAAATGAATTATTTAAAACATGATTTAGAGTTAGTTGTAGTGGTATTTGCCCTTAAAATATGGAAACATTACTTGTATGATGCCATAGTAGAGATATATAGTGATCATAAAACTTTAAAATGCTTGTTTGATCAGAAATAATTGAATAGAAGGCAAAGAAGATTGAGAGAATTCTTAAAAGATTATGACTACACATTAAAATACCATCTAAGTAAGGCCAATATGGTGATCGATGCTTTGAGTAGAAAACCATACATGTAGCCTATATGATGATTAGGGAATAGGAATTCATAGAGAATTTTAAGAATATGAATATGTCCTATTGTATCCTTTATGGTAAACTATTAATGAGTGAGACTATAATAAAGAATGATTTGAGAGCCCAAATCTCAAATGCCCAGAGAAAAGATAACTTTTTGAATTAGATCAGAAGTGAGATTTCTTAGGGTAAGGCCTTAGAATTCAAGGTGTTTAAGGATGGTATAATTATATACTATAAGAGAATTTATATGCCAAATAAAATTGAATTGAGAGAAAAGATCTTAGACAAAGACATATAAGAGTAAATACACACTTCATCCAGGTACTACAAAAGATGTGATAGGATTTGAAAAGATTATTTTGGTAGCTAAAGATGAAAACAGACATAGCCAGTTATATGGCTAAATGTCTGGTGTGTCAAAAGGTAAAGATTACGCATAAAAAACCAGCTGAATTATTGCAACCTTTAGATATCCCTAAATGGAAATAAGATATTATAGTTATGGATTTTGTCATGGGATTACCTATGACATCCTTAGGATATGATACTATTTAGGTAATAGTGGATAGACTAACTAAGTTTTTATACTTTTTATCAATTAAGTTATGTATACTTTAGATAAATTAGTCCAACTGTATATAAAAGAAATAGTGAGGCTCCATAGGGTGCCTAATAATATTGTATCTGATAGAGACCCCATATTTGCATCATACTTTTGGAAATCTCTTTAAGCTACTTTAGGGACTAAATTTAGATTTAATACTGCCTATCACCCCAAACAAATGGTTAGATAGAAAGGATCATCTACAGCCTAGAAAACATATTAGGGGCATGTGTGTTAGAGATGAAAGGGAATAAGATGTATATTTGCCACTTGTTGAGTTCGCATATAATAATAGTTATCACTCTAGTATCTAGATAGCCTTATATTAAGCTTTGTTTGGGAGACAGTGTAGATTACCTTTATGTCGGGTTGATTTAAGTGAGAGGAGTTCAATAGAACCTAAGATGGTAGATTAGACTACCAGACAACTAGAATTAATTAGAAATAAACTCGTTATAGCTTAGAATAGATAAAAAAAGTTATACATATAAAAGAAGGAAACCGTTAGAGTTTGAGACTAAAGACCATGTGTTCATTTGAGTATCTTTAGTTACTAGAGTGGGCCAATCTATTAATGTAAGGAAGCTTAGTCTTAGGTATATAGGTCCATTTAAAATCATTAAAAGAATTGGACTTGTTACTTACCATATTGTTTTTCCTCTTAAACTAACCCAAAGCAATAATGTATTGCATGTCTCCCAGCTTAAAAAGTACTTGCCAGACCCCTCACATGCCATAGAATATGAAAACATTCAATTGCAAGACAATATTTCCTATGCCATAGTACTAGAGAAAATCAGTGATACCAAGATCAAACCGCTAAGAAATAAGAGCATTCTTCTAGTAAAAATGGTTTGCAAAAGCCTATCTTCTAATGAGACAACTTCGGAACTAGAGGATGACATGGAAAATCAACATCCACAATTATTTACTTGAGGTATGTTCTAAATTTTGAGTACAAAATTTATTTTTAAGGGGTGTAAAATGTAATATTCTATATTTTGTAAGCTAAAATAGTCTTTAAAGAGTGGAAAGAATTAATTAAAAAGGTGTCACAGAGAGAAAAAAGGCTCATTAGAACTAAAAGAGTTGATTTGGGCCTAAACAATGGGGAAAAATCAAGGATTTAGAAAATATAAGAATTGACTTGAGAAATAAATATCCTGCATCATAATATTATGAAATAAGATTAGTAGATTAACTAGATGAGGTTAATTTGGCTAAATCCCTCACGGCATATGGTTTAAGACCTTAGGTAGTAATAAATTTGATTGGACTTTTCTAAACTAATTTAAATCTATGTAACCTTTAATAACATATTTTTAATAAAGAAGAGAGTCTAAATTTTAGTGTAGAGCAGTCGATGTATAAAAATACAAAAAAATAAGCTTAAATGAAAAAATTAAAGTGTAAGGACAAAATTAATATTTTTGAAAAAACTTTAAAACCCTAGGCATGTATATGTGTGTGTGTGTAACATGTAATACAATATTATTTCTAATATTGATCCCATTCATGCAAGTGAGATTATACAATTCATAAAAAAAAATCCCAAGAAAATGTATTAAAATAATGAATTAAATTACATTATGTTGCAGATAAATTTTTCATTTTGCACCTCCTGGACCCCATGAACTGACCAACAATATTCTCTAATTATTTTTCACTCATAACAATCATAACATTCTCAAAACTTGGCACAAACCATGGATCAAGAGTCAAAAACCCTAAAATTTCTTTCATTCTTCACGGCTATACAGTGACAGATTTCAGGGGCAACTTTGAAAAAGCATAACTAAATATAGACAAATTAAAATTATACAAACCATAGCTTTCTGAAAATATCTAGATATTAAATTTACACTAAAAATAAGTCCTAGGCACAAAAATCTCATCTGAACCATGTGTGACAACAAAAAAGACAGGGAGGTCAAGTTATCCAGAAATTTGATATAGCTTACTGATATAAAATTTGGAAATTCATAGTTGATTTGAAAAAAATCCAATCCATGCAATCTATACCAATTTGGAAAGCTACAGATGTTAAATATAGGCAACAAATAGTTCTAGACCAATCCAAGAGTGTTTAGAACCTCAAAATCAATCAAATAGTACCATGGTTCTGGAGATGCACTTGGAACAGAATAGTAACTTCAAAATTCATATATCCCTCTCTAGACATCCAAATGAGGTGCTTCCAATTGGTACAAATCATTGGGAAGGTCTAGTTTCTCTTTGTAATATTTTGTGGCAATTGGACATCGTTTGTCCCATGATTGATACAAAACAAAATTCAAACCAGATGAATGGTACCAATGGCAAATTCTGAATTTTTAGCCAACTTTTCAACAATTAGCCAAATATTCTATAGACCTCTAAGTAATACCTATTTTAACTTTTCAAAAAGCTCTCAATAAGCTCTAAATGCATGCCAAATTTTAGGCTAAGAAGAGCTCATTTGGATAGAAAGTGATATAGGCTTACAATATGGTTAATTTTGCCTTTCATAAGGTATCACTTTGGTCCAAATGGCTTTCCTAATGATTTGGTACCTCTTAGGCAAGTTTAAAAGCATGAATATGACTTGTATCAACTATCCAAATGGTCCCAAACACCATGCATCTTAATTTGACCATTCCATACCCAAGAATACACTATTATCACAAGCCATCAAGGTGCCAAATTTCACATTCTCATTGATCTAATGCCACATAAGAGCTATACTATGTTCTTACATCATATTACAATTGCCTATGGTCTTACATCTCAAAAATTACATGTACAAGCTTACTTTGACATTCGATTACAAGTAAGGTTATATAATAAACAAAATACAACTTCTCAAGGTTCTTGGCTTGCATTCCTTACTTCTTGAACACCACCTAGACATTTTAAGATGATGGTGGGAAAGGGAGTGAGATTCATGGAATCTCAATAGCTCACACTGTAACACCATATATTTCTAGCTTACTTCTTATCATTTCTAAGTCTCACATGATGAATTACATAAAAAGGAATGGAAAAATGGCATTAAAATAATGCCTTATTTCGTGTTGCGTCGCGTATGAAAATTCCATTCGATGTCACAAGGACCATATGAGCTCATACCTCACATTTTCATATTTAATTACATACATACAACTCATTTGCATCACCAAAATTGGCCAACAACTCGTGGAATTCAAAAGGGAACATCAAAGTACTCCATTATTTTCGGCCAAAATCTCAATTTTTCTGTCACAACTTCATAAATTCATAACTAAATCCACAAAAATCGAAATCATGCGTTCTTGGCCATTTTGGAAAGCTACACATGTCTACTTTATGAAAAAAATACGTCCAAGCTATGAAACATAACACAGAAAGCGTTTGACATGCTCATGTTAAGCATAAGAATGAGCTCTAAGGACTTTTGGTTTGACCTCACCCCATTTCTAGGACTTTTGGATTGCCTCACTCTTGGTTCTTGGGACTTTTGACTTAGTCTCACCCATCCAAGGGACTTTTGACCTTGTCTCACCCATGCCATGAGACTTTTGGCATCTCCTCACCCATATTAAGGGACTTTTGGCACTACCTCACCCTTGTGAGCCAATTCCACAATTCAAAGACATTCAAGAAAGCATATTGATACCAAAATAGCAACATAGTATCAAGTGGCATGTCTCAAACATACAAATATACACACAAGCACACAATGACATATATGCAACAAGAAAAGGTGGAGAGCTACCTTGGGGCAAATTCAAGTATTACTTTGCTTGTTCCTTCCCCTTTTCGGTTCCACAAACACAAGGAGGTGGGGTTGGATTTCTTTGGCCTATTCACAATAAACAACACTTAATTATACTCTTGGAACAAGTTATAACACCCAACTCACTCTTAAGACTACGCTTTGTTCTAGTTGTCACAATATGGTTCCATTAATGACCTAATGAAGCAACTACCACAAGTAAAATTCTTGGTTCCATTCTCTTACCATATTTAGACCTCTTAACCTCATTTAAGGTCCTTGAAGCCATCACACACTCACTTTCACACACCTAGGTCCATGTTGCTTCATAAGGTTACATTATGGAAGCCATTGCCTCATCTCCCAACCTAAGGCTTCTAAATTTTTCCCAAGGGTTTCTCCTATCTTCTTTTATCATATAAAGTCCCAAATCAAGCTTGGAACTCTTTGAAACATCCCCTAGCTATCTCTAAGGGTTTTGATCGATTTATGCCTACATTAAAGACCTATGGAGTCTAAGATTTTTTCTTGATGGATGGGGCACTTGGGAGGCCTCTTAGGAGTCTTAGAAACTCAAAAAAACACTCACATATGATGGGGAAGTCTTAAATCAACCCAGATTTTAAATTATGTTCAAGCACCCTACACTTTTTCAACTTGAAATTAAATGGCTTTTACTTGCTTCCAATGATAGATTCTTAATCCTTGCACTCCAAAACCTCTAATCCCTCCATAAATTAGATAGAAAACAGCCCCTAAGAAGTGGGCTCATGGTGGCCAAATTCGTGCAAGAGGAAGGGGGAGGGAGAAACTACCAAAGAATGGAAGTTTTACCTTGTTTTCTTGCTTCCTTTGGCTTGTTCTTCCACTTGGTTGGCTTACTCCCTCAAGTTTCGAAATTTCCCTCTCTGTTCTGCCCCCAAAACAGCATCAAAATCTCCATTAAAACCATAGAAAGAAAGCTTGGGAGGAGAGGAGCAAGTTTCAAGAAGGAAGGATATGGAATTTCTTAAAGTTTCTTACCTATTTCTTGAATTTCTTCCTCCAAAATCTTCCTCCTCTTGTGCACCTAAGAAGTTGGAGTTCTCCTCTGCAATTGGACAGAAGCAAGTTGGTTTAGAGAGGGGGAGGCAGAACATGGCATATAAAGAAGGAGAAAGAAGCTTCCTCTAACACTTTAATGTCAATTTTGCCCTTCGTTCTTAGCATTTTCGTTTCTCCTTCGTAGCTCCTTTTTGAGAATTGTCTTTTCCATTATAAAATGTAGATTCCAAATTTAATAAAATACCTTTGGAATCACTCAATTTGGAGCTAAAACCTTCTCGAACGAACCGGTCAACATTTGGGTCAACCGACATCGGAAAGAGTACATCGGAGGGGCTTTACCAATCCCGAGGCTTCCCATGGTTTTTGAGGCCTCTGAGAACCCTGGGTAACTCAAAATTTCCATTTAAAAAGCCCTCCTAGGTGTTTTTCCAAAATTACACTTATTTACGAAAATGCCACTGGCCTTTCGACAAATTTTTTAAATTACTCCGGCCCCAGTTTCTGGGTAACTCAAGGCTCAAATCCTCATTTTCTATTATTTAACATTTTATCCAAATTTTATTTGGCCTTGAATTACTCATCTTAGGGGACTTACTTTTCAAACTGGCCCATTTCTGTATTGTTATAACATATCGGGCGTTACACACACACCCATTCACACACACATTCATGGCATATACACATCCAAGCATATGTATGGAAAGTTTGACAACCATAAAGTATGCAAGGTCACAATTTCCATGCCACTTATTCACATTCATGCCAAGAATATGTGCTAGGGGATTTTGGTTTTGCCTCACCCCATTTTTAAGACTTTTGGATTTGCCTCATCCTTGGACTAGGGACTTTTGGTCTTATCTCACCTATGCCATGAGACTTTTGGCATTTCCTCACCTTTATTAAGGGACTTTTGGCATCACCTCACCTTTATTAAGGGACTTTTGGCATTACCTCACCCTTATGAGCCATTTCCACAACCAAGGCCATTCAAGGAAGCACATTGGTACCAATGTAATCTCAAGGCATCAAGTGGCATGGCATCAAGTCATAAGGACACACATAAGCATACAATGCCATACATATGCACACAAGAATGCAAGGAGAATGAGGTGGAGAGCTACCTTTAACTTGATGAAAGCTCCCTTTTTCAACCTCACAAGTGCACTAAGTGGTTGGATGTTCTCTTAGCCTAAAACACCATAAACAACACACAATTACACACTTGAAGCAAGCCAAGATACTAAACTCACTTTTAAATACACACTTGGTTTTATAAGTGGCATAATGGTTCCATAAATGGCCTATTGAAGCAACCTTCACAATTCAAACTCTAATTCCCATTTCTTTCCATCTCTAGGCCTCTTGGCCTCATTCAAAGTCCTTGGAGTCCTCACACATTCATTTACACAAGCTTAAAATCAAGTTGCTTCACAAAGCACTATTATGGACACCATTGTCCCATCTCTCAATCCATGGCTCCTAAATTTTTTCCAATAGTTTCTCCCATCTTCTAACATCATATAAAGTCCCAAACCAAGGATAGAAAAAATTAAAACACTCCCTAGCTCATGGAACCTTGCTTAGCAGAGACTAGCACCATGGAAGGGTTTCTTGGAGTTTCAAAATTTTTCTTGATGAGAGAGCCATTTGGGAGGGTTGCTAGAGGTCTTAGGAGCACAAGGAAACACTCAAATAGCCAAGGGAACACTCACACAAAATCAAATTTTACAAAACCCTAAAGAAGCCTACACTTTCCTAACTTGATTTCTATTGATTTTTCTTGGAATTTCTTGTCATATTCATTTTCCTCATGGTCTAAAACCCTAGTTCCTCTCTTGTTTTTGAATAAAACTCTCTCCCCTCTTTTGGTTCTGGTTTGGCCGAATTCATACCAAAGGAGAAACAAGGAAAGAAAATAACTAGAAACAAGATATGCCTTGGATTTAAGCATGATTTCAAGACTTTTTCTCCTTGGTTTTCTTTTCCTCAAGTAATTCGAACTGCTCCTCTTTGTTCTAGACTCAAAACAGAGAGGAGGAAAGGAGAGGATCAAAAATGGAAGAAGATGGAGCATGAAATTCCTTAGATTTTCTTACCTTTTCTTTGATTTTCTTCCTCCTTTTCTCCTTCTCTTGGTGGGGCTAAAGGAGCTGTTACTTTTCTGCATTTTGGGCAAAAAGGGTCATGCTATATGAGAGGAGAAAAAAGGGATAAGTGTGTGGAAGTTTCAAGAAACTCTTTCAAAAATTCTAATTTTATCCTTTCATAATGGCAATTTCGTTTTTGTTTCGTTTTAGCTTCTTTTTTAGAACTATCTTTTCCATCATAAAATTTAGGTTCCCACTTTAATAAAATTCCTTTGGAATCATTCAATTTGGAGCTAAAACCTTCCCAAATGAATCCGTCAAAGTTTGGGCTCATCATCATTAGAAAATGTACACCGGAGAGGAGCCTCAAAGTTTCACATCATGAATTGCACAAAAGGAATGAAAAATTGGCATTAAAATAATGCCTTATTTAGCGTTGCATCACATATGAAAATTTCATTCAGTGTCATGCAGACCATATGAGCTCATACATCACATTCTCATATTTAATTACATAAATACAATTCATTTGCATCACTAAAGTTGGCCCACAACTTGTGGAGTTCAAAGGGGAGCATAAAAATTCACACTATTATTTTCACCCAGAATTTCAATTTTTCTATCACAATTTTGAAAATTCATAACTAAATTTGCAAAAATCTAAACCCAACAAACTTTATCATTCTAGAATGCTATTGATGTCTACCTCATGTTAAAAAAAATTTTAGCTCATGAATCATTAAGGGGAGAACATTTGACATCTGAAAAGCCACTGAGGTTGTTGCTGTCTGGGCTACTGGTTCAGATTACTAATATGAAGTTCCAAAATTCATAACTAATTTTAGAAAAATTAAAATCATGCATTCTTAGCCATTCTAGATAGCTAGAAATTTATACTTTATGGAAAAAATATTTCCAGTCCATCAAACAAAACAAAGAAAGCGTTTGACACGGGAAAAGGGCTAAAGGTTCGGATAGCTACTAGTACCGATGCAAGTGTCTACTATAAATTTTAAAAATATCCAATTAATTCCATAAAAATCCAATCTATGAAAATGATTATGATTTAGAAAGATATAAATGCTAAAATTATGGTAAAAATAGAATTATACTAGAGCAAGCAAGTCCAGCCACTGAAATTTAATGGAACAGTGACTTAAGTCGTGCTGCGCTACTGTTGCTCTTCCAAAAATTCAAAAATTTATATCTCTCAACTCAGACTCCAAATGAGGTGCTTATACTTGCTACAAGTCACTGTGAATGCCTAGTTTTTATCTATAAAATTTTGTAGCCATTGGACCACGTTTGTCCCTCGGATGACACAATTTCACAACTGACCAAATGAACAGTATTGGTGTAAATCTAAAATTTTGATACCAATTTTGAAAAATTATAAAAAACTCCACAGACCTTCAAATGACATGATCTTTGGCTTCCCAGAAAGCTCTATGGAAGATCTAATTGCATGAAAAATTTCAAGTCAAGAAGAGGTCATTTGGTCAGACTTTTCTATAACTCAAGAATATGACACTTTTGGTTCCAACAACAGGCAAATTTGGTCCAAATGAGCCATCCATTATTCCACACCCATTTGAGCAACTTGGAAAGTATAAATATAGCATAAATAAGTCTCTCATAAGGTCTGAACCCTCATGCAACTCAAATTCATCATGCCACTTCCATAAACATACATGCACCAGTCGGCTTCCAAGGGGTCAAATTGTACAATGCCATTCATAGAACTCTATTTTTTATACATATACTATCTTTACATAGTTTTACACTTTTTCAAAGTGTCATAGCTCAAAAATAATATATACATATATCCTTTGACATTCTAGACATCCTAGTACATAAAAAATGGGAAGATTTGCCAAGAGATAGAGATTTAAATTCCTTGGCTTCCATCCTTTGAATCTTAAACTCCACCTAGAACATATAAGATGAGAGAAAGGAGGGGGTGAGATTCATTGAATCTCAATAGCTCATACACCTATTCAAATAAATTTTCAAGGCATGTAACATGTCAAAAGTACAAGTATGAAATCAATCTATTCATGAAGCATTCCACTTTCACATTTATGTGTCACAAACTCATGTCAAGCATAAGAATAAGCTCTAGGGACTTTTGGTTTGGCCTCACCCCATTTCTAGGACTTTTAGATTGCCTCACTCTTAGTTCTTGGGACTTTTGACTTAGCCTCATCCATTCAAGGGACTTTTGGCCTTGTCTCACCCATGCCATGAGACTTTTGGCATCTCCTCACCCACATTAAGGGACTTTTGGCACTACCTCACCCTTGTGAGCCATATCCACAATTCAAAGACATTTAAGAAAGCATATTGGTACCAAAATAGCATCATAGCATCAGGTGGCATGTCTCAAATATATACATAGACACACAAGCACACAATGACATATATGCAACAAAAAAAGGTGGAGAGCTATCTTGGTGCAAATTCAAGCTTTACTTTGTTTATTCTTTCTCCTTTTTGGTTCCACAAGCACAAGGAGGTAGGGTTGGATTTCCTTGGCCTATTCCCAATAAACAACCTTTAATTATACTTTTGGAACAAGTTATGACATTCAACTCACTCTTAAAACTACACTTTGTTCTATTTATCACAATATGGTTCCATTAAGGACCTAATGAAGCAACTACCCTAATAAACCTTCTTGGTTCCATTCTCGTGCCATATTTAGACCTCTTGAGCTCATTTAAGGTCCTTGAAGCCATCACACACTCACTTTCATAAATTTAGGTCCATGTTGCTTCATAAGGTTACATTATGGTAGCCATTGCCTCATCTCCCAACCTAAGGCTTTTAAATTTTTTTCAAGGGTTTCTCCTATCTTCTTTTATCATATAAAGTCTCAAATCAAGCTTGGAACAATTTAAAACATCCCCTAACTATCTCTAAGGGTCTTGACTGATTTATGCTTCCATTAAAGACCCATGGAGTTTAGGATTTTTCCATAATGGATGGGGCACTTAGGAGGCTCCCTAGGAGTCTTAGAAATTCAAACAAATACTCATATATGATGGGGAATCTTGAATCAACCCAGATTTTAAACTATATTCAAGCACCCTACACTTTTCCAACTTGAGTTTTACTAGTTTTTCATGCATTTCTTTGGTGTATTCCATCTTCCTATGGCCTAGTTTATTGAATTATTTTGGATTATAAAACAGAAATTCTTCCCTCTTCATGGTTCTATTTGAGGTTTCCCATTATGGAAGAGGAGAAGGAGAAAAAGAAGCAACAAGGGAAGAGAAACTACCTTGAAATCAAGCTTCCTTCAAGAGTCCTTCCTCTTCCCTCTTCCTTCTCCTTGAATTTCAAATTTCTCTCCTCTAGTTTGACCCCAAAACAACACCAAAAATTACATTAAAACCATGGAAAGATGAAGCAAGAAGAGGAGGATAAAGTTTCAAGAGGAAGGAGCATGAAAACCTTACACTTTCTCACCTTTCCTTGGCTTTTCTTCCTCCAAACTTCCCTCTCTTGGTGTGCCTAAGATAGCAGCTCCTTTTCTGAGATTTGGGCAGAAGAAAGTCAGTTTAGAGAGGGGGGAGAGGAATATGGACTTAAAAGGAGCATTTAGAAGCTTCTTTTTGCAATTTGTTTCCATTTTTTCCCTTCCATAATGGCATTTCCAGTATGGCTTTGTTTTAGCTCCTTTTTCTATCATAAAATTTAGGTTCCCAATTTAATAAAATGACTTTAGAATTACTCAAATTGGAGTTAAAACCTTCTCGAATAAACCAGTCAAAGTTTGGGTCAACTGACGTAGAAAAAGAGTACACCAAAGGGGCTTTACCAATCCGGGGGCTTCCCATGGATTTTAGGGCCTCTAAGAACCTTGGGCAACTTTAAATTTCCATTTAAAAAGCCCTCCTAGGTGTTTTTCCAAAATTGCACTTATTTACGAAAATACCACTAGCTTTTTAGCAAATTTTTTGAATCATTCTAGCCCTAGTTTCTGGGTAAGTCAAAGCTCAAATCTTCATTTTTTATTATTTAAAATCTTATCCAAATTTTATTTAGCCTTAAATCACTTATCTCAGGGGACTTACTTTTCAAACTAGCCTGTTTTGATATTTTTACAATGTACCGGGCATTACACCATTCATACTTTAAAGGACACACTAAGAGTTTATGTACTAGAGATGAAAGGGAATTGGGTTGCGTTCTTACCATTAACAAAGTTTGCCTATAACAATGGTTATTATTCCAATATAGAAATAGCACCATATGAAGTATTGTATGGGAGGAAGTGTACACTTCTATTATGTTAGGTTATGATAGGAGAGAGGAGTCTTATAGGCCTTAATATAGTGGACCATACCTCAAGCAGATAAAGTTCATTAGGCAAAAGCTTCTAATAGGTCAAAGTAGACAGAAAAGCTATGCAAATGCTAGAAGAAAGCCATTAAAGTTTGAGGTTGAAGATCATGCATTCATCAAAGTATTTCCAATAACAGGTGTGGGTAGATCCATCAAAGCAAAGAACTTTAGCCCAAAGTATCTGGGTCTGTTCCATAGTCTTTCCCAAATGAAACCAATAGCTTACATAATAGCCCTACTTTCCAACCTAGTATAACTTTATGATGTCTTCCATGTATCCCAATTGAAAAAGTACCAATCAAACCCTTCACATATCATAGAGTATAAGAATGTAGCATTACAAGACAATCTTTCCTTTGTTATGACATTAGATAGAATTATAAATACCAAGATCAAGCAATAAAGGAACAAAAGCATTTATCTGGTGTAAATGGTTTAGAAGGGGTTATCTCCAGAAGAAGCTACTTGGGTAGTGGAAGTAAACATAAAGGAGAAATATCTAGAGCTTTTTCAGTGAGGTACGTTCTAAATTTCAAGGATGAAATTTTTATTTATAGGGGATAAAATATAACATCATGCTATTTAACTTAACTAGATCTTATATTTTAAGTAAAAGAGACCTTAAAGTAATATGAGATAAGGTTAAGTAAGAGTGGAAGATTAATCAAGATGTTAAGAAATAGGTTTAAAAGATCACTTATGGTGTGGACTACTCTCAGATGCCTTTCATGCTCCTCAAACGACCTAAAATACATAAGGATATCATCAATAAAGACCATAACAAATTTATCCAAATAGCATATGAATATCCTATTCATATAATCTATAAAAACAACTGATACATTTGTCAAACTAGATGGCATAACTAGGAACTCATAGTGCCCATATATAGTCTTGAAGGCTATCTTTAGGACGTTTTTTAACTCTAACTCTCAACTGATGATAAACAAATCTAAGATGAACAAATCTAAGATCTATCTTAGAAAATATCGATGCCTCTACTAATTGATCTAAAAGATTATTAATTCTAAGGAAATGATACTTATTCTTAATAATAACCTTACTAAATTCTCTATAATCTATATACAATCTTAGGTTATCATCTTTCTTTTTCATAAATAATACAAGAGCTCTTCAGGGTGACACACTTGGGCATATAAACCTTTTTTTCTAACAATTCCTCAATTTGCTTTTTCAATTCTACTATCTCAACGGTAGCCATCTTATAGGGAGCTTTAGACACTGATTTTTCCCCAATCATAATATCAGTAGGGAACTCTATTTCTCTTTCAAGAGATAAACCACTAAAAATAAGATTCTTAGGGAAAACTTTTAAGCATTCCCTAACTACATGGATCTCATCTATCCCTTCCTCTACCTCAGCTTGTATAGAGAAAAATACTAGAAACCTTTAACATCCACATTCTAAGTATCTCTCAGATTGAGTGGTGGATAAGAAAGATAACTTAACCCCAATACTAGGTATGGTCCCACATTCAAGTAAGGTAGTGGTTTTATGTTCATAATCAAGCATAGCATTATTAGTAGCCATCAAATTTATACCAATAATTAAATCAATATCATGGAAAGGTATACAAATGAAATTAGTAGTAGTGAAACAATGGTTAAATTGTACGATAACTTTGAAACATATATGGAAAGTAATCATATAGCCTTTAGTAAGGGTAGATACAGAAAAATCATATGATATAGTACCAATAACCAAATCCAATTTCCTTATACAATCATAAGATATAAATGAGTGACTAGCACCTGAATCAAATATAACAATTATAGAAAAACCATGAACTTTAATCATACCTCTGATTAAACTAGGAAACACACTAGCCTCCTACTGTGTGAGAGGAAACACTCTACGTTGGGTCTACGATCTGAGTGGAGGTGCCATCTCTATCTAAAAACAATTTTAGGCTATGTGCCTTGGCTTCCTACATCTAAAACAAGTCATCTGGGATGGTTGTCTTTTGCTAAGTTAAATTTTCTTCCTTTTCGGCCCCTTCTTATTTCAAGGCACCTTATCTTTCTTCTTATTGCTAGCATCTACACTCACAATATCCTCTTGCCTTGGCCTTTTCAATTCTAGGGTTTCCTTTTAACTAACCCCTAGTTACAATATATCGTTTAGGTTATTTTCAATCACTCTACTAACATTCACAAGAGTATTAAACATTTTAACTCTCTGTGGAGCAATTTTATCTTTGATAAAGGGCTTCAATCCTTTCTCAAAGCATTTAGACCTCTATCTTTCATCATCAATTTTTTGCAAATAGGAGGAGTACTGAGACAATTCAATGAATTTAGCCATATACTAATCAACTGTCATGTCTTATCTACTTTAAATTAATGAAATCCATTTCCTTTTGATCCTAAACTGAGCTAGGAATATATGTTTCATATAATTTTTCATATAATTCAATTAAGAAATTCTCCTAGTTAACTAGAATATTTTTAGTCTACAAAATCATCATTGTGCTATGCCACCAATGATCTGGTTCTTTCTTTAGCATAAAAGTAGCTAGCATTGCTTTTTGCTCAGAAGTATAGCCTATCACTTTAAATATTTTCTCCAATTGCATTATCCATGCCTCTACTTTTTGTACATCTAACTTTTCATCAAAAAAGGGTGGAGAGTTCTTTCTAAATTGATTCAATAGCTATTAATTAGTCAATTGGGTTTGTACTTGATCTTGAGGGGGTGAAAGGGGTTGTCAGGAACTAGTTATTATGGTTCTAAGCCATTTCTTCCATCATCATCTTTTTTAGCTAGGGCATTCTATAGTTGTAGTATCATTTCCTTTTATTGCTACATAATCTATCTTAGTTGTTGCATCGTAGTCTATTGCTGATATAACCAGTTCATAATAGTTTGCATAAGGTTTTCAAGCTTGCTCTAACAAGTTTTCCCTTTTTAGTATTCATCATTTTGTTTGAAAGGAATCATAAGCTCAACATATATATGCAATCAATAATTCCAAAATTCCTAATAATTACGCACCACATACACAAACAATCCAAGTACTCCTTGACTCAAACATAGAGCTAGGCTGCTTAAACCTTGGCTTTGATACCAATAAATGTCATACCACCACATATTATACATTTATTCCATATTACATATATTCTTTGGTGGCAAATTATGATAACCAACTCATTAGTAGCGAAATTTATGGTTACTAAAAGTGCTAATCAGTTTCCTAATGCTTATGCATGGATTTTTACCATTTCAACTCTCAATTCGAGCACAACCAATTTATTACACTCAAGATATCATATAGAGAAATATCAAACCATAAATTTGGACATATGCACATTTTGAACCATATAACACATAATAAGGACCAAATTTCAAAAATTCATAGCTTAAGCTATATAACCTGATTTATGCAAATTAGGTGTCTTTAGAAAGCTTATAATATGAACTATCTACTGTAAAAGTTTTAGGTCAAAATTAATCCATTTGGTCACTTAAAAAGCATAAAATCTCAAAAAAACTAGAATGAATACACACACACACACACACAAATATATATATCAAGGAACCTTATGTTCCAATTTACAAAATATCAAGTCTTATAAGTATCAAATATTCTTTATAGCATAGTTTAATGCATTTAAATATGTTTCATTTTCATACATCGAAATATATGAGTACATATTCATTTGTACAATGATGTTTCTTAAAATAAATTTCATTATACAAAATGTGCTTCCTAGGCCTTTTGCCCATCATAGTCTCTTTCTTAAGTATTACCTGGCCATACTTTGTGGAGATACGTGAGAGTGAGATTCAAAGAATCTCAGTAGCTAATCTAATATTCAAACACATATATGGTTCACTCAAGTATATGAATGCAAGTATGCATTTCATATAAGCATTGCCAACCAAAAATTCATGCTCTAAGGGTATCATGGCTCACACAAAAGCAATTTCAAAGAGTACATGAAAACAAGTATGCATATCATACAAGCATTACCAACCCAATATTCATGCTCTAAGAGTATCATGGCTCACACAAAAGCAATTTCATGTTTTTTGGCCTAGTCTTACCTAATATATAGAGACTTTTGGTTTAGCCTTACCTATTTTTAAGGACTTTTGACTTAGCCTCACCCACAATTAGGGACTTTTGGCCTAACCTCGCCCATTTCTTGTAGACCCTTTACCTTACCTCACCCATTCAAGAGCTAGTTCAACCACAATTGTGAATAAATGTCATACAATTGCATATTATACTTAAACAATTAACAATTCACATAATTTGAAAATAATAGATACAAGAAACCATGAAAACTTAAATAAACCATTCATACATACATAATAAGAATGAAAGAAAAGTTACCTTATCACAAAATCCAACTAATTCCCCTTAGTTCCCTTCTCTTCTTCCATGGCCTTGCACACGCACTTGGATGAGAATTCACATGCTTAGCCTAAACACATCAAATAGAGCACAAAACAATCAATTGAATCATATTTACACTCATGTTAGCTTTATATATATATATATGCAATTTAGGGTTTTAGGTGTACTTATGGCCTATTTGAATGCGTTAAGAAGAAACTCTTATAGTTCAACTTCTTGGCTCCAAAATTTCACTTGCTATAAGTCGTATAACTCTAATAGAACTCATTAAGGCCATCACATGCATAGGTAAACAAGCTTAATACCAAATTGCTCCTTTAGGCCTATTTAGCTGTAAATTTTTAACTTTCAAAATAAGGCTTCTAAATTAATTCCAATGGTTCCATTAGTATTTATAATTCATATCTAGACTAGTGATGATTTTAGAATCATTGAAACAACTCACTAGGTCGCAAAATCATGTCTTTGTCGAGACTAGCTCCTTAGTTCCATTTCTTGGAGTTTTGTTCAATTCTTAGGGAATTTGTTGGTTATAGGATATCCACAATTCATGTCTCATTCAATTATGATATTAGAGACCTTAATTAACTCTCTTAGGGTTTTGAATTTCTCAAGGGCCAATTCAAACCCTAAGTGAGCCATAAGCCATTCTGTAGGTGCTTTATCAACTCTAATTGCATATTCTTAATCTTTACCCTTCAAAACCCCTAATTCCACCATGGTTTCATTAATTTCAAGTCCTCTTCTTTTCCTCCATTTCTTGGCCAAATTGAAGAAGGGCTAAGGTTCCATGTACATAAAAATTTCTTATCCTAAATCCCATATCATTTAAAAATGAACTTCATGGAAACTATTTTGGCATTATCGATATCCTTAAAAAAGCTTCTTCACTAAATATTTTAGCCATTAAAACCACTCTTTTGAGAAACCAAAACCATAGAAAGAAAGAGGAGAATGAGGAAAGAAAAATTCATAATAGCATCATAGGCAAATTCTCTATATTTGCTTACCCTTGGATGGCTTCTTTTATCCTTCTCTTTCCTTTCTTCCCCATGTCTTTTTGTTTTTGTTTTGGGGCTAAAGTATGTTGGCCAAATGAGGAGGAAGAAGGGAGGATTCCTATTTATATAAGAAGGCTAAGGATTTCATAATTTTAAAAATTCAAAATTTTCCTTTACACTTTAATTCTACCATTTAAGCTCATATCTTAGCATTTTTGGAAGCTAATAAATCCATAATAAAATTTAGACTCTCCTTTTCATTAAAGATATCCATTAAGGCTACAAGGGTTTAAAACACTTAAAAGAAATCCAGCCAAAGTTATGGTCAATTGAAGCTTTAAAATCATACACCATTATGATTGTCCTCATAGGTTTTAAGACCTTTAAAAACCTTAGTGAGGTTGATTTTGGTATTTAAAACTCTTTCTCTAGAGTTTTTAAAAATTTGCCCAAAATTACGATTTTGCTATTACTATAATGGTTTACTTCATTTAGCCACCTTAACTCTAGTTTTGTTATATTAGTATTTTCATAACGATGTTTCTTAATGTGTTAATTAATATTCTACCCTTATTTGTCCTCAATTCATTTTATTTTAAGGTCCTTTTTTCATTAACATATTGAATTTAATTCAATTTAAAAGCCAATTCATTCATAAAACATAGGACACTAAGATGTGTGTAAGGCCATAGAACCAAAGAAAAGAGACCAAGGGAATTGATTAATTTAGCTTGAAAAGGTAGTTTTTCCTTCATTCTTATATATGTGTGGTTGGTTTGTTTTAGTTTCTTGGTTGCTTATATGCATTGTTTGTAAATTATGTTACTTATTGATTGTTTGAGTATAATATGCAATTGTATGACATTCATTTGTATTTGTGATTGGATTGACTTCTTGATGGGTAAGGCTATGTCAAAAGTCCCTTAATGTTAGGTAAGGTTATACCAAAAGTCTTTAAATGTGGGCAAAGGTACACCAAAAGTCCCTAGATGTTGGATGAAACTAGCCAAAAGTCCTTATAACATGGATTTGCCTTTGCTTGAGCCATGAGATCTCTAGTGCATGAATTATATCTTGACTATATTTGCATGACATGCATGCTTGCTTCAATAATATGTCTGTTTGAATGTTAGATTAGCTACTGGGATTCTTTGAATCTCACTCTCCCCTATTTCCATTGACCATGGCTAAGTGATATGCAAAGCAAGAGCAAGGATGAACAAAATGCTTAGAAAAGTGTTTATATCAAGAAATTGGCCTAGACTATGATGTTGTGCACATATTTTTATAAACCTACATTTTGATTTATTGAAATGTGAACATATTCAAAAGCATTAAACCATGATATAGAGACCATTTCATGTGTATAAGACTTGATAGAATGTAATTTAGCATATGGAGTTCCTTAATGTTCATGTGTAATCTTACCTGTAGGATAGTGATTTTTAGTTGCAAGGCGAATTTTATATGATGGATCAATCATGCATGATGCATTTATGGATTAAAATTTGCTCAAAATGAGAAATGGCATTTTAGAGCTCATTTGATACCAATTGTAACAAAATTTTGGACTATTTAAGCCATAAAATATTATTTTATCCTTGACAGACCAAATGACTAAGTTTAGACCTGAAATTTAACACCAATTAGAGGACATATAGAGCTTTTCAACAAGCCCAAGTTTGCATTTTTTTTAACTCTATAGAATATTTAATGAATTCTTAAATCCGGTCCTAAAAAGTTGAATTATGCAGTTACTATTCACTCGAGTCTGGTCTTGATTTTCATGACTTTTAAGGGACTGAATGGATTTATTTTGACTTGAAATTTTTATAGTAGAAAGTTCACATCACAAGTTTTCTAAAGACACCTAATTCGTGTTGATTGGAACTGTGTAGCTCAAGTTATGAATTTTTAAAGTTTGGACTACTTTATGTATTCTATAGCCAATTTGAACAAGTGATCAAACTGATGAGTTTAATTTCCATATATATATATATGTGTGTGTGTGCGTGTGTTATGTTGGCTATAACAAATTGGTTTTGCATGAATTTGTGAGATGAAATGGTGAAAATCTATAATTGAGCACTATGGAACCTTTTGACACTTAACCAAGAATTATACTGCTAAATGTAATATTCCATATTTTTGCCATGAATAAGCATTTGCCTATAAAGGAAAAATGTAATATGTTAAGGTGTGACGATCAAGTGGCATGTTACGCTAGTAAAGGCAAAGTAAAAGAGACAAGTAGAGAAAATAAATAGGGCAAGAGGCGAAGTAAGAGATTTGGCAAATTCTCCATCTTCTAGGTAGCATCTTCCCCTTCTTTATATGCATGCTTGTTGTGTAACACTATAATTTCTTATCTTGTCTTATGCTATTCTCATATCCATTACCATGCATTTCATAAAAAAGGTAAGAAAATGGTATTAAAAAGTGAATAAATTTACCATGTGCTGTGCATAAATTTTTCTTTTGGAGTCCCATGGGGCATATGGACTCATGTATCATATTTTCATATTTAATTACATATATAAAACTCAAATCCATCACCAAAAGTGTCCTACAACTCCTGCAAATGTAAGAGACACAAATTTCCATGATGTAGCCTCGGCTAGAAATTCTCATTTTTTGTTACAAACTTTGGAAAATCATACCTAATTCTAAAAAAATCAAAATCATGCATTCTTTACCATTGTGTAAAGATACACATGTATAATTTATGCTAAAAATATGTCCAAGTTATGAAACATCACATAGAAGACGTTTGACATTCAAAAAGGTCCAAAGGTTTGGCTAGCTACTGGTACTATCACAGCTTTCTGCTACAAAATTAAAAAATGTTCAATTAATTCCAAAAAAATCAAATCTATACAAATAATACTAATATGGAAATCTACAGATCTTAGCTAGGGGTAAAAAATAACTCCAGACCAGTCTAGGCATGTCCAAGCATTGAAAACTAATTAAACAATACTTGAGGTCAATCTGAATGCCTGATACTAGGAAGAAATTTTAAAAATTCATATCTCCCTCTCTAGACATCCAAATGAGGTTCTTTTAATTAACACAAGTCACTAGGAATTTCTAATTTTTCCCTATAAAATTTTATGGTAATTAGACATCATTTTCCCTTTTAGTGACAAAATTTAGTTTCGGATCAGTATGAACAGTACCCTTGACCAAAATTAGAAAATTTCCCAACTTTGAAAATTCATCAAATATTCTATAGACCTTTGAAAATTCTTCACTTTAGCTTCCCAAAAAGCTCTTAACAAGCTCTAATTTTATGCCAAATCTAAGATCAAGAAGAGTTCATTTGGATAAAAAATAGTATAGGTTTCTAATATGGTCAATTTTTGCTCCATATAGGATACCAAAGTGTCCAAATGACTTCCTTTGGTGTTTGGCACCTCTTGGGCAAGTTTGAAAGCATGATTATGACTTGTATGAACTATCTAAATGGTTCTAAACCTCATGTATCTCATTTGGCCATTCCGCTTCCATTTGTATACAATTGCACAAAGCCATTCAAGAAGCTAGTTTGCCATAACAATACTCAATTTATATTCTAATGGTCACATAACATAATCTCTCATTTATACATGATATATTATCATAATTACATATGCTTAAGAGGTCATAGGTCTTATACAATAATAAGTTACAACATTTATTGCTTAATTTGAGCAGGCCTTATCACACCTTTGCCCGTTTATTCTTATTAGATAAGAATAAATAGATAAATAGATGTTGATGTGTGTTTTCTTTCTCTTGATTAAGAAATTCTCAAGATGGTGAACACTCAGAGAGGTAGACCTTTTAGAGAGACTCAAGCAAAAGCTGAGTTTAATGATCCAATGGTTGGAGCCTTTCTGGCCATTATGGCTCGCCTAGATCAGCAGCAGGCCATGATTATGCAGCTTCAGGAATGGCTTGCTCAGAGAGGCAGTGAGGGCCCTACTCCTCCCCCACCCAGCCACTACAACATACAAATCATCCTAAGCACTCAAGGACTACAGTATAAAAATCATCCTGAGCACTTAAGGGTGACTCATTAAAACCCACAACCCCAGATGCAGCATATCCCACGACTCCCCCAGCTCAGATGCCTGCGATCCCTAAACAATCTTCCATGAGATAGGTCATAACACAATTTAGAAAAGCTCAAGCCTCCCACCTTTGATGGTGAGTTGAGTGTAGAAAAAGCTAAGGCCTGGATTATGTAGCTAGAAAAAATATTTAGGGTCATGGAATGCACATTTGAGCAAAAGGCTGTGATGGCCATTTTTCAATTAGAGAAAAAGGTAAACTATTGGTGGAGGAGCACTGAACCTATCATTAAGTTAAACAACCTCTCGATCAACTAGGAAACATTCTTACAAGTATTTTATGAGTAGTATTTCCCCAGTTCTATTCGAGATGTGAAGGAGTTTAAATTTGTACTCCTAAGAATGACTGAGGGAATGTCTGTGGACCAGTACGTGGCAAAATTTGTAGAGTTCTCTAGATATTCCTCTTATTTGCAGAAACATGACAATGAAAGGTGGAGAGCGGACAAATTAGAGAAGGGGCTCTTACCAGAGATCAAAGATAGAGTGGTGCCCCAGAGAATTAGGAATTTTAATGCCCTCGTAGAGGTATGTAGAGTCACCGAGGAAAATTTGAGAATAATGCATCCTGGCTCGAGTGCTAAACCTCCCTTTTCAGAAAGTAAGAGGCCACGTGAGGAGACACCCATTATTGGTAGCAATAAAAGAGGGGGCAGAGGCCAGTGGGACAGGAGAGATAAGAATATAAGGAAACTAACTTAGTCTAGTAAAGTTAGTTCCACGCCAATAGCCTGCGCTCAGTGTGGTTGGAATCATGGGAATAGACTATGCTATGCCAGTCATAATGTATGTTTCAAACGTGGTAGGCCGGGGCACATGGCCAGAGACTGCACATAGCTTGCACCCCAGAAAGAGGTAGTGTAATGTCCCGTTTTCGTTAAACGATGGAAATGGGCACGCTTTCAAAGTAAGTCTCCTGAGATGAGTGATTCAAGGCCAAATAAAATTTGAATAAAATTTTAAATAATAAAAAATGAGGATTTGAGCCTTGAGTTGCCCAGAAACCGGGGTCAGAGTGATTCAAAAAATTTGTCGAAAGGCCAGTGGCATTTTAGTAAATAAGTGTAATTTTGGAAAAGCACCTAGAAGGGTTTTTTAAAAGGAAATTTTGAGTTGTCCAGGGTTCTCAGAGGCCCCAAAAACCATGGGAAGCCCTAGGACTAGTAAAATCCTTCCGGTGTACTTTTTCTGACGTCAGTTGACCCAAACTTTGACCGGTTCGTTTGGAAAGGTTTTAGCTCCGAATTGAGTGATTCCAAAGGAATTTTATTAAATTAGGAATCTAAATTTTATAATGGAAAAGACAGTCCTAAAAAAGGAGCTAAAACGAAAGAGAAACAAAAATGCTAAGAACGAAGGGCAAAATTGGCATTCAAGTGTTAAAGGAAGCTTCTTTATATGCCACGCTCTTTCTCTCCTCTCTAAGACCGACTTGCTTCTACCCATTTTCAGAGGAAAACTCCAGCTTCTTAGGCGCACAAGAGGAGGAAGATTTTGGAGGAAGAAATTGAAGAAAAAGGTAAGAAACTTTAAGAACTTACATATCCTTCCTTCTTGAAACTTGCTCCTCTCCTCCCAAGCTTTCTTTCTATGGTTTTAATGGAGAGTTTGGTGCTATTTTGGGGGTAGAACAGAGAGGGAAATTTCAAAATTTGAGGGAGGAAGCCAACCAAGTGGAAGAACAAGCCAAAGGAAGTAAGAAAACAAGGTAAAACTTCCATTCTTTGGTAGTTTCTCCCTCCCCCTTCCTCTTGCACGAATTTGGCCACCATGAGCCCAAGTCTTAGGGGCTGTTTTCTGCCCAATTCATGGAGAGATTAAGGGTTTTAGGTGGCAAAGATTAAGAATGAACTAATAGAATCAAGAAAGGAGCATTAGGAAACAAGATGGAATCATTAGGGATCCAAATGCTCCCTTGCAAATATGATTTTATATGAATGTTCTTAGGCTTAAATGAATGTTTAAATGTGCTCCTAAGATCCCTAAGAGGTCCCCCATATGCCTCTTCCTCCATGAAAATGAACAAAATCCCATGGAAAGTCATGAACCTAGAAGTTGGAAAAGTGTAGAGCACTTAAAGGGATTGTGAAAACTGATGTTTTAGTACGATGGTGAACACTAGGAGAGGTCGGCCCCCTAGCCAGGCTCGTGCTAATGAAACCGGGCCTAGTGATCCAGTTGCTAAAGCCCTTCAGTCTATCATGGCTCACCTGGATTAGCAGCAAGCCGTCATTATGCAACTTCTAGAACGGCTTGCTGAGAGAGATAGCCAGGGCCCTACACCTACTCCTCCTCAGCCACCTCCACACTCAGATCATCCTGAGCATTCAGGGGTGACTCACCCAGATGCACAGCCACAGACGCAGATGGTTGCCCGATTCCACTAGCTCAGATGCCTCCTGTACAGCAACCCTCGACTAGGAAAGTCATTACCCAGTTCAGGAAGTTCGGGCCTCCCACTTTTAATGGTGAGATGAATGCAGATAAAGCTGAGGCCTGGATTATGGCATTAGAGCAAATCTTTGAGGTGATGGAGTGCACGTCTGAGCAGAAAGCCAAGATGGCTACATCCTAATTACAAAAGGAAATAATTTACTGATGGAAAGGCACTGAGCCTATTTTGAGAGCGAGGAATGCCCTGATCACATGGGAGGCATTTCTCGAGATGTTCCGTGAGAAATATTTCCCTGATTCTATCAGAGATGAGAAAGAATCAGAATTCATTTTATTTAAGTAGACTCCGAGGATGTCCGTGGACCAATATGTGGCAACATTTGTTGAGCTCTCTAGATATTCCTCTTACCTACAGAGACATGATGATGAGAGATGGAGGGCAGATAGATTAGAGAAAGGCTTGCTCCCTGAGATCAGAGATAGGGTGGTGCCACAGAGGATTAGGCACTTCAATACCCTTGTGGAGGTATGCAGAGTCACAGAGACGAACCTCAGGAGATTGCAGCCTATCTCCAGTGCTAGATCACCTCTTCCCCTCCCTGAGCCCAAGAGACCTAGAGAGGGTTCCCAGCCTACAGTGACTAGCTAGAGAGGTGGAAAAGGTCAGTGGAACCGGAAGGGTAAGAGACAGAGGACTCAATCTAGTAAAGGTAGTACTCCACCCATTACTTGTCCTTAGTGTGGTAGAAATCATGGTACCAGACCGTGCTATGCGGGGTAGAATATGTGCTTCAGATGTGGCAGGCCGGGGCACATAGCCAGATATTGTACTCAAGCTCCTCCACAGGCCCCTTTGCAGATTGCACAGCCGAGGGAGATGGCTCCTCCTCCTAGACCACAGACCCAGGGTAGAGTCTTCACCCTATCCTAGTAGGAGGCTAGTAGGTCCCTGAGTCTGATCCAAGGTACTATTAAAATAAATGATTTTTCTGTAACTGCTTTATTTGATTCGGGTGCTAGCCATTCATTCATATCGTATAATTGTGCTGAGAGGTTGGGTCTGAGTATGCATATATTGCCATATGAGTTGCATGCATCCATCCCTACAGGGAACCAAGCCATTACCTCCCATGCTTGTTTGAAACTTGCCCAAAAGGTACCAAGACCAAGGGAAATCCATTTGGCAATTTTTGGTACCCAATATGGAGCCAAAATTAACCATAATGGAACCCTATACCACTTTTTAGCCAAATGAGTTAGTCTTACCCTGAAACTTGGCATGCAATTAGGTCTCATTGAAAGATTTTTGGGAAGCTAAAGATCATAATTTTTAGAGACCTAGGGAATATTTGATGAATTTTCAAATTTGGGATTTTTCATGGATTCTGGTATAGGTACTGTTTATACTGGCAGTTTTGTATTCTGTGTCACCTGATAGCCAAATGGTGTCCAATACTTATGAAATTTTATATTCATAAACTAAAGGTCATAATCTTTCTGTGGCCATAGAGATCACCTCATTTGGAGGTATGAGCAGTGAGTTATACATGTTTGAAATTAACTGTCAGTATCAGTAGCGCCCCAGGAGTCCAGTTATTGTTCCATAGGTTCCAGCTAATTAAATGTATCTTTTTCATTCTAAAATTATTTTTAGTATCAAGTTAACATTTTTAGCTTTCTAGAATAACTAAATGTGTGTGATTTCCCTTTTTATAGAATTAGTTATGAATTTCAGAAATTTGTATTAGTAAACTAAACAACAGCCCAGGCAGCCAGCGACTCTGTAGCTTTTTGGATGTCAAACGTCCTGTGTGATGAATGTTGTGATGTGGGTTTATTTTTAGTGTGAAGTATATATCCTAAGCTTTCCATAATGACAAATATTGCATGATTTAGAATTTTCTATATCTGGTTATGATTTTCCAAATTTGCGTCAGAAAATGGAGCAAATCTGGCCGAAAATGTGCTTGTTTATTTTGAGCTCCATTTCGGTTTCCATGGGTTGTAGGCATGTTTTTGTGATACAAATGAGTTGTAATAATGAAATTAAATATGAGTAAGTATAGTATGAGCTCACACAGTCCACATGACACTAAATTGAATTTTTTTGATACAGCGCAACGTGGAAAAAGTTTATTATTTTTATCTCCTTTTTCATATGATCTTGTGGGATTGATAATACAAAGCTTATAAATGGCATCAAATAAGCTAGAAGTTATGGTGTTACAGGTAGCCCGTGCACCCAGACTGCAGACCTAGAGTAAAATTTTCACCTTGACACAACAAGAGGCTAGCGAGTCCTTGAGTTTGATTCAGGGTACTATTAAAATTAATGTTCGTTTGATAGTTTCATTGATTGATTCAGGTGCTAGCCATTTTTTTTTATGTCCCAAGCTGAGAAGGTAGGATTTGAGTGGAATTATTAGAGGTTTTTAGTATTCTTTTCCCTATCAGCTAAAATAAAAGAGGGCAGGGAAGAGAAACCTATAATGAGAAATCTTTTAGAGGTATTCTTTAAAGAAATTAGTGGATTACCCCTAATAGGGAGATAGAATTCCCCTAAACATTGTGCCTAGGACAAGTCTAGTATCTAAGGTCCCACACTGTATAGCTCCTACCAAACGAGTAGAACTTAAGAAATAGATAGAAGAGCTCTTAGGAAAGGGTTTCAGTAGACCCAGTGTTTCACATAGGGAGCCCTAATCCTATTCGTATGAAGAGCATAAGAGATATCTGAGTTAAGCCTTAGAAATTATGACCGATAGTTGTCGGACTTAGTAAGCATGTGTTTTATTTTTAGATACAGTGATCTTAAGCTTTGATGTTTGCCAAAGATGGATCGCAGTAGATCTTAGCATAGTACAGTGGGTTGCAGTAAACCCTAGTAAGGCTCTGAAAGGTCGTAGTAGACCTAGAGGTCACAGTAAATCCCACAGAGTTACAGAGAGCCCCCCATTACAGTATGATATTTCTCTGGTGAGATGATAGCCTGAGATAGTTTTTACAAAGTAGTTAGTCTCAGAGACTAGTACAGTTTCAATTAGCTTTTGTCTCAGAGACTAGAGATCTTCTAAGTCTGGTAGACTATTGCCATCAAAGACAGTAAGGCTATACTCAGATAGTTAGACCACTGACTATACCCTTGCTAGATGAGTGTAGCATGTGGGATGAAGAAAGCAAGAAAGTAGCTTTTTAGAGCTAAAGCTAGATGAAACACTACCCAGCAGATATTAGCCCTGACTGAGGGATGGAGAGATCTTTATATGCTAGACTATGTATTCAGAAAGGGGTTAAGTGCAGTTTTAAATAAGGTAAGTGGTACAGTATGTCTCCATTAATCGAGACTGTGAGTATAGTTAGCATACTACTAGAATTCAGCAGTAGTCAGTGGTAGTTTTTCTTTGATGTTAGTACAAGAAAGAGTAAGAGCATGATGATCAGTCATTAAGCCGAATAGTTATATAAGCCCTCTCTCAAGTGAATAAAGAAAATAAAACACAGTTCAGACCTGAAAAGGCAAGGGTAAGAAAAGATCAATTAGCAAGGATATAAGAAAGGTCAAATGAGAATGTACCCTAAATTTTGAGGATGAAATTTATTTAAGAGGAGGAGAAATATAATATCTGGTTGCTCGAAAATACAGGAAAATGTAAGAAAACATGAGAAACGTAACATACGATTTCTCTATCAACGTATGAAATTTACCAGATACAAAAGAAAGTCTCACAAATAGACTAAATTGAGGTCCAACAAAATTAGAATATATTCTAGACCACAAATAATGATGAGTCAAAGCCAGAGGTGCCTTAAAATTAGGGCCAAAATAGATGGAAATTCACCATCAGAGGGAGAAGGGAGGGACAAAAGGGGAGAGGGCGATGAAAAAAAAGAGGAAGGCAGAGAACGCGAGATGTAACACCCCAAAATTAATTAAGGTATTAATCATGGATTAAGATTAATTAAGAATAATTAATATAGGATGATTGGGCAAGTTAAGTGAATGGGGGATTTTTAGAGAGATAAATTATTAATATGGGTTTGAGAATTAATTAGGATAGAAATTGCATCTAGGCCCAAATTAATGAACCATGATAAGAGGCTAATGGAGGCCTAATGAATTAGGTGCAAACCCAAACCCTTGAACCCTTCAAACTTGGCCCAAACCCAAGTAAACTTCAGCAACCCAATGTATAAAACTGGCCCAATAGAATTATGCAGCCCAATACTTCAAAACTGGCCCAACAAGCTAAAATCTGAAACCCAATTGGATCTGGACCTTGGAGCAGCCCATGACCCATCCTTTGACCCAACTTAAACCCACCTAAAACCCTAATGCTTCAGCCACTCTCCCATTTGCTGAAACACAAGAAACAAAATTCAGAGGTTGAGAAGGAGGCTAAGGTGAGGGGCAAGAATTCTTCATTTTCACACACTTAGAGTAAGATTCAGCCAAGGTAATAGTTATACAACTTAATCCCCTCATCTTCTTCTTTAATTTGGTCCGATTAGTTTTTCATTTGGAGAATTTTTACCCTACCCAAAATTCTGAAATGTGGTTATTTAGGGTTTTCTTGGTGAAATTCGTAGGTTGAGGTTGGCGCTGGTATTAGGTGAGTTTAAACCCCCCATTTTGATGCTTTCTTTGTTGGTTTGAGACCCCCATAGCTGATTTATATTATGGGTATTAATTTTATACGAATTTGCTTAGGATTTTGGGGTGGAATATTGAGATTTCTGGTAGAGGACACTTTAATCCGAATTCAGGATTTGTGGTGGTTGTTGCAAATTTATCTACAAGTGAGGTAACCGGGGTTTACATTAATTCCATGCATATGTCGGTTTAAATTTTATACTTGCTATATATGAATGATTTGAAATGTTGAATGAATTGGTTGGCTATCTATTATATGATGATTGGACCTTCTGAGTCCATGGTGGAGCTGTGGTGCGGCTGCCACCTGTGCATGTGCTACGATCGAGCACCGGGTTATGATCAAACCCCAGATGCACTGAGCCCTAGTTGTGCTCAATGGGGAGTAGGTGCCGTGGACGGGCCTCTCCCAATGTTAATAGCCTTTGACATATTAATATATGATTGTTAGTATGGGATAGTAATCATGATAGCCTAATTGTTTCATTTGCTGAAATGACTGATATGGATTTTGATTCATGCATATATGTTGATTAAACTGGATTATATGATGGAATTGCCTTGGTTACTGAGATGTGTATCTCACCCCATTTTATGGGATTACAATTTCAAGTGAAGGTTCCTCGGGTAAGGATAAGGGCAAGCAAGTGGATGAACATCCATGAGCTGAGGCCTAGTGTGGGGAGGCTACACTTGGTCTGAGTGTAATAGGGTAGATGCTAAATTTTGTTTAGTCTTGTATAGCATCATCATGTATCTGTATTGCCAAGTGTAGGCATTCATATTTTGATTTCCGAGGATGTATGTATTGAGGGGTTAGACCTCATCTTAATTTGGTAATTGCTGTATGGATTCATGATATCTGCTGTAAATTATGTGGACCCATAATATGGCTATTAATGGAAATGTAACCATTAAGATATTAATATGAACCTCTATTGTATGGAACCCCCATTGATTGAGCATTTAAGGATAGCTGTTGGTAGTTCATGTATAATCTGTTGTTGTTACTTTATAAACTTGCTGATAGAAGGTAATTAAAGGAAAGAAATGGGCATATAAGTTTTGAGTTGGTAATGGAAACATAGCTAAGTAAATAAGGTAGATAAATGCCATTAGAGCCATATAAAATGAGGGGAAGTAACCTTAGAGTGTTCCTAGGAAGAGAAATGTAGTGTAGGGGGTGAAATATAGGGAAAACAGCTATAGAAGGGAGTCACGCCGCGGCCAGGAAGAATTCGCCGCGGCCTAGGGAGTGACAGTGGCGAGGGACATCGTGGCTTGATAACTCTCGCCGCGGCGCAGAGCGAAAAAAATCACCTAGGAGGGTGACAGAATGTAACCTCGCCACGGCGCAAGAAGTCCTGCCGCGGCGCGAGTCGAGGAAATTAATTAGGGAGGTTATAGTAGCAAAACTCACCGCGGCGCCACATAGGTTAGCCGCGGCGCAGATCCAACTCGCCGCGGCGAAAGTCAGGAAATTTCCCGAGAGCAACTTGGCCGCGGTGCAAAAGGTCTGGGCCGCGGCGCAAGCTTAAAAACTTAGTTTTAGAGCTCCAGAACCTAACTTAGCCACGGCAAGAAGGTTCCAGGTCACGGTGCAGGTCCCCAAACTCCTATATTTGACCTAGAAACCCTAATTTCAGTAAGGCTAATGTTAGGGAATAATATGAGTACATTGGTGGGATGTTTTTGTGGGTTGAAATTGATTAATAGATGAATCCTAAACCTTAAATGATGGTACAAACCCTTTTATACATGTTCCCGTTATGGTTGTTAGTTGATGATCCTAGTAGTATCAAGGTTAAAATTTCCCCTATATTTTCTTAATGTAATTATTTGTAACGACTCCAAACCTTGATCATTATTTATTAATTGTGTATTTAGCTATAATCACCGATATTAGAATTTAGGGTCGTCACACAAGAGAGAGACAGGAAGAAATGGGGAGAGCGTGAAAGACAGAGAGAAGGGGAAATTGAGAGAAGAAAAATGGAAGAAGGATTCGAGAGGAAGAGCATTTAGGTTTTAGAGAAGGGGGTGACAGAGAACGAGGGGGTCAAAACCCAAGAATCAGAAATGGAGGAGGCTGGAGAAGTGATGAGTGGCACAAGAGAGTGAGAATTCAGAGGGGAAGAAGAGGGATTCTTCAAATAGGAGAAGAGGTTAAATCGATCGCAAAAAAAATCAAGAGGGAGGTAACTAAGAAGAAAGCTACTAGAACGAACAAAAAAATCAAAGACTGAGAGTGAGATGAATCGGAGATTGAGAAACAGAAACACAAAAGAGACAAAGGGTGAGCTTGGGGGGCGATTCATCATTCTGTAGAGGTATGTTTTTGCGTTTGTCTTCCCTTGAATTTTGTTTCTCCTAAGCATATTATTGCTATATAAAAGATTTTAAAAATATATTATGAGATTGTTCTTATTGTACATTCTAATTCCGTGGAATAATAGGTTTTGATTTTTAAAATTTTCTTTGCTCCTGTATACTCTGATTTGTCTCTAGATTAATGGAAGATTATCCTTCTGTGTGATTATGAATCATTTGCTGCATCTGAGAGTTTTGTTTAGAATTTGGTGTAGAATTTTACTAACTTATTTGGTTATATAACTGTTGCTTCTGGACTCTTTTTTTGTGGCTTGTTGGGATCTATTTTCACATTTGAACTGTGATGAGAAATTTTCGTTAATAAGCTAGGCTTTGCTTAGTTGTCCCATAATGTCATGAGCTATCTGTATTTTTCCTGAAGCTTATTAACTTTCTTAGTTATGCAGTGGGCCAGCTTTGGGTTATAATGGGTTTATCCCTTTGTTTTAGCCATGCGTTTCTTAATCAAGGGATAGGGAAATGCTTCGTGTTTTATCAAGGCTTCATGTTGGTCATATGGTGTTCCATCTAGTGTGTTTTCTTTGTATAGTCTGTGTCCCTATGATGCCATTTCTGTCATTGAAAATGAAACATAAATAAGGAAGTATTAATCTGTCATTGTTTTGCACTGGAAACCAGATTAAGTCTTGACTTGGCAATGCTAGTCAGTTCATTGATTCATGATATCAGTTGGGCCAAGTACGGTGCTCATTGTTCCATTAATTTCTTTCTTTTTGTTTGTGAATTTGGACATGGTGGAACCTCACTTGGAATAATTTCTTCACAAGATCATATTTTATAGTTGCTATTCCTTCCTTTGGGTCTTATAATTGTCCCCCATTCCATTTTTTTCTTTATTCTGGATTGGTTATTAGAAAGCATGTATTGCTTAGAGGAACAAGTCTTGGTATCCATTGATTCGTGTCCTTTAGGGCCTCTTTGTTTGAACGTGACCTAACTCCATGGGTTTGGGTGTTCAGATTTATGTTCCCCTAGGACATTTGGTTAATGGTTGATTTAATTTAAGGAAGCTGTATTTCTTGGTTTGGGTATTTAGTTCAAATGGGTTTGGTTAAAATGAGCTTTAGCATGAAATTTCATATTGGATGCCTTTCTTGATAGAAATAAATTACTACATTATCCATTGAGTAAAATTATTATGCTGTGAATTTTTTAATTCTTCCAATGTTTTGTTACACTTTGATGTTGCTCTGAACTCTCATTTGAGAGACAAACTTTTCTGGGATGCTTAATCAGTTGTAGAGTATAACTTATCATCATAGAAGCTAATATGCCTTTTTGTTTCTATTGTGTGTAAGGTCCCTGGAATTAGTGGAGTGAAGAGAAAGGCAAGCTGTACAGAGGAGTTGGAGGACACTCCATTGGTTGAGGTAAGATGCTCCAGAGAAGCAACATATGGAACTCGCTGGAAAACATGTGAGGGTCACATATCAATTTAACCAAGGGATGGAGACACAAGTGGAGACAAATCGGTTGTATCCTTCTTTATATATCTAAAATGTATTTGGATCAAGCTCATTTGATTGAACACAAAACACACACAATCAAGGCTTCCTGTATGCATATGATATGAGCTGAATATTTATCTTTTATTAACTTTATTTCTTAGAATTGCCGTGTGAGATTTTTTGTCTCCCCAAGCATATAGGAGCGAGCCTAAGAATCATGTGGGGCAATAAGCCTCCTTGGTATCCATTAGATATTAAATTTACGTTTTAATAAGTTTTGGCTTTCAACACTCACATCAAATTGATCTTTAAAGAAAATTTTCAAAAAAAGAAAAAAAACAAAGAAAAGGGGGATTAAAATAATAAATAAATAAACTTCCCAATTCAAAAGTTAATTTTAAGTAACAAGTTTTCATAACTTCCTATTTAAAATAATAATAATAAATAAAAATTAATTAAATTCCTTTCTTTTAAACTTTAAAACTTTCTTCTAACTTTCATTTGATAAAATTAGAAATTAAAAGTGTTTTGAAAAAAACAAGAATCAATGATCAAAATCAAATTAGATAAAAAAAATTAAAAGGGAAAAGAAAAAAAGTCCTTTTTAATGTCATCAACAATTAAAAAAATCATGAAAGTCATTAAAAAAAGGGGGGGCAAAATTAAACAAAAACAATAAACAAGAAAGGAAAAAAAATGATAATGATGAAAAAAAAGGGGAAAAATTGAAGATGCTAGATAAGTAAAATTAAATTTACCTTTAGCAAATCAAAACACATCAACTAGTTTCAAAATCATTTTATTTCTTAAAGCAAAAAGTAATTTTTATTTTCTTTATCTTTTAAAAAAAAATAATAAAAACAATAAATTAAACAAAACAAAAAAATTTAAAAAAACAAAAAATGAAAAAACATAGAAAAAAACAAAAAACAAAAAACAAAATCCAACCAAGACACAATTTTCAATTGTTCGAACTACATAGACTTTGATCCCTCCTGGAGAATACGTAGGCTCTAGGCTCTCATCCTATGTTAAGTCCACCCTTGTAAATAAATATTTTCTTTTAGTTTTATTTCTTTAATTTTGTTCTCTTATTCTTAATTTTATTTCTTTTATTTCTTTTTCTTCTTTTTACTTTTAATTTTATTTCATTTAATTTCTTTACTTCTTATTTTGCATGTAATTTGTTAAGGAGAATTAAAATAGATTAAAGGCCATGGTAATTTTCAACAACTGATTTAGGGTAACCATTCTTAGGAACGAGTGCTCACAATCGAATATCGAATATATTTTCTGGTTCGTAGACCATTTTCCAAATAAAAAGGCTTTTCCAAAGTTTTGCCTTTTCAAAAATTAAAATTTTGGTGGTGACTCTGCTACTTTTAATTTTGATTTTAGTTTGACGCTACGAGGTCGCATTTTCGAATGTGACAGTATGGCGACTCTACTGAGGATATCATAAGAGTCAAGCCCAATTTAAGTTAGTCATGCAATACATTGTGGCCTTCCTTTTATTTTGGTTCTCCTTTCTGTTTATTGTTTGCCTCACATGTTTAGGGTAGATGACATGCCATTCGCATGCTTGCTTCATCTATTTTATTTCATTGATTGCATACATAACATATGTTAGGATAGATAACATGTGGAATAAAACCTTAAGGTAGATGACCGCATCTATATATATCTGTCTATATTTGTATAAATGCTCTTTTCTTGTTCTACCAATCTACTTAGTAAATGAGGGTTAGGTAGTTCATAAGATGGAAAGGTAAATGCTCTTCTTACACACATCACTGAGACACAATTACCTCACACACATTATGGGCCCTATACCCGGGTCTGAGTACGCCCTAGGATAGTAGAGGTTTATATTGATTTCCCTGTAAAACCTTGTGCTTCTTAAGGCTATTATGAAGACCTCACCTAAATTGTACCTTGTTATATGAACTTGACCTGTGTAGGATCTTTTTCCTCTAAAGATCAAATTTATATAATAAGATCCTCATCTCACGATGGGGGCAATTTAGGGACCAATGTTTAAGAGTCATAGATCTGTTATGGAAATTTGCATTGATAGTCAAGCCATAGATGCCTCCTAAACAGGTAAAGCCAAACTGTTACAAACCAACAACCATAACCTAGGATCTACCCATATTAGGACAAAGGAGGGCGCTTGTAATTGTTCATACATCACATCCATGCATTCAATAAAAGCCATAGGGGAGGTGACATATTGTCACTATTTACTGGAGTAGTTAATGAGATGCCATTGCACAATTAGATATACGTTATCTATGACGAAGGTGTGAGATGATTAAACTAACCCTATCTAGTGGGTTTCCAACCCCAAGAGGCCATAATCGCATTCATGATAGTCCTTCGAAAGGGAAACCTTTTGGCATACATACGTGCACTAAAAAAGAAGACAAGATAAAATAAATAAATAATATATAATTTGACTTATAATTTTCCCCTAAAATTTTCACCCCCACTAGATAATAAACATCTAATAGAAAAATGGTATTCTCAAAATTTTGAAAAATAACAATATCCTTAATTTTTTTATTTTTCCAATATCCTTAAGTTTTACTGTATCAATAAATGAGTAACATGTCTTGGGTAGAGATTAGAACCATTTTTAAGGCATCAATCATATGGAAAAGCATATTTCTCTCGATTTGATTGTGAATAGCTTTTTTCTCCAATAAGGCAATAAGTTTCTCGATAAAAAGTACAAAATTTTTCTTTTTTTCTTATACCAAGACATAGTTCTCAATGATGTACTAGCACATACGCAATATTAAATCTGTCATATGCTGGCAAATCAATAGATTGGCTTGTTTTCATCAAATACCTTCAAGGCCAAAGTTCTAAACATTAATTGCATAGAAATTATCCCATCTCAAACTGAATGATGAGCCACAATTGCCTATAGATCAATAGGCTCTTGTTAAAATGTAAAAAAAAAAAAAAAATCAACAAACACTAATAATCTACTAACTAATTATAAAAGACAATTTTAAATAATGTCCACAAAAATAATAAGTTGCGACATAATGTCGCTAGTTTGATAATGGAATAAATAAGGGACAAGTTGACTACAAGGGTCAAGCTAGTTGAGAGCCTAATTGGAATTGCCCATAAAGGAATTGAAACTCTTTAAGAGTTAGTATTGTTAATCTTATTCTTTATCGTGAAACCATACAATTCTGAAGGAAGTTGAAGGATCTGAAAATGACCCTACAAATTGCCAAAAGAGATTCAGATTGGCTAAACTTTCCCATAGGTAGCATCCATGTGAAATTTAGCTTGCTTCCTTAGGATGATTCGTTAACTTTATTTATCCCTGTGTGCAATAAGCATCTAAGAAAAATAAAAGTTCAATAATAAAAATTGTTACCATAAATGTAAACAGGAAAAGTCTAGTCTTCTTCTTATATCAATTGGTAGTCTTAATCTACCTTATAGGGGTAGTAGATTCCCAAAAGGAAATAAGGATCCCTTATCTTGAAGGACCTTCATGCTAAAATCAAAGCACCCATTGGTTTTAAGTCAAACAATATAATAAAATTGCATCCATGCATTGTCATAAGGCATTTCATGTTAACAAAATCTTGAAATTTATAAGATATAGGATTCTTGGTCTTTTGTAATGGAAGATTAGCTTAATCTAAAAATTTAAATAAAAAGCTATACTCATGAATGGCCAAGATGAGAAACTGAGGTATAAGAGTAAAACAAAAAGGTGTGTCACTTGATTAGGCAAAATGAACCTATTAGAGGTCTTGATAAATTTGGTTATTGCTCCCTAACCTTTCATACCATCATATCCTTTAGCTTATGACTATTGCCCATCTCCATCTTCTCCACTTCAAAGAAATTCGAGCCGTACATCTCAAAACTCATCAATATCTATCAAACTTGACCATGTTAAACACCCCAAGTCATCTCAATCAAGACACTTGTCATTTGCCTCAACTATGATACTAGTTATTTGCCTAACTTTCACATAAGTAGCTTTAACAAAAGTAGGATGCCTCATTCACTAGCCTTTAACCTCCACACCCAAAATAGCATTGTCCAAAAGAATTGTGAACTTAATCCTAAGGCAATGGGGCACTCTAAGAAAAAAGAGGAAAGTTGCAATCTCTTCATGAACAAGGTATAGAAGGACATGGGAAATAGGGTTTCATAAGGATTTATTGGTGATTGAGCTCTCAAAGAAATTGCTTGTCATGTCATAATCATTTAATGCTTGTTTGGTTAATATCCTTCTATATAGCTAAAATCTAAACCTAATGGAAGTTGATTCTTCCCATTTGACCTTACTTCATTTAACTTTGTCAATATGATGGTCATATGTTCCTAATCTCCCCTTCTGTCATCCTCCCGTTTCATGAGTCATGTTGACATAACCTCTTTCCTTGCATGTCTTTCCTAAATGACCAAAAAGCTCAAAATAATAATGTCCATAACTCCTTATGAAAAGATCTAATCGATGTGGAGAAGGGTTAAATCTAAGACTAATTATATGCCCCAAATTCAATTACCAACAAAAAATCAAATTAGAGATACCAATGCATATCCCACAAGCAAACTATGTCTAGGATACAAGGCCTGCTTTGTATAATATCCAATCCCTCCATAAACGTGAGAAACACAATGTTCGATTTCTCTGTAAATGGTAGAAATAGGCTTGATACAAAAGGAAGTCCCTGAAATAGAAGAAATTGGGGCCAACAAAATTATGATAAAATTTTAAATATTAGAAAATGAGGAGTTGAGCTTTGAGTTACCCAGAAATCAAGGCCAGAGTGATTCAAAAAATTTGCTAAAAGGCCAGTGGTATTTTCGTAAATATGGGCACTTTTTGAAAAACACATGGGAGGGCTTTTTAAATGAATGTTTTGAGTTCTCTAGGGTTCTCAGAGGCCCTGAAAACCATGGAAAGCCCCGGAACAGTTAAAACCCCTCCGGCGGATGTTTTCTAATGTCGATTGACCAGAACTTTAACTGATTTATTTGAGAAGGTTTTAGCTCCAATTTGAGTGATTCTAAAGGAATTTTACTAAATTGGGAACCTAAATTTCATAATGGAAAAGACGGTTCTAAAAAAGGAGCTAAAATGAAGGAGAAACAAAAATGCCAAAAACGAAGAGTAAAATTGGAATTTTTGAGAAAGTGGAAATTTCTTGAACACACTTTAAGTTTCTTATTTCTTCTCCTCTCCATTTGCACGACCATGTTCTGCCTAAAACCAGAAGAAGACCCTAGGGGATGAGGCTCACAAGAAGGGAAAGAAAAGGAAGAGAAATCAAAGGCTTAAGGTATGGAAATTAGTAGTTTTTCATGCTCTTTCTCTTCCAAACCTCTTCTCCTCCATTCTCCTTTGTTTCCTATGATTAAAACAAAGTTTATAAATCTGTTTTAAGGGAGAAATTGAGGGGAAAATTCGGATTTGAAGAGAGAAGTTCAAAGAACACAAGATTCAAGTGAGAAAAAGCAAGAAAACAAGGTAATTTCTCTTCCTACGGTTGTCAATTTTTGTCCCCTTCTCCACCATTTCGCCCCACTTGAGAAAACCATAGGAGGAGATGATTTTTATGCAGAACCAAGCATGAATCTAAGGAAAAAGGGTGTGGATATTAAGAATATGCAAAAGGAATTATCAAAAAGCCATTAGATTTCAAGATGCAAATTCTAGGATTTCAATTGCACCTTGTAAAATCTGATTTTGTATGATGATTCCTAGGCCTAAATAAGAGTTTAAATGAGATCCTAAGATCCCTAAGAGGCCCCCCATATGCTTGTTCCCTTGAGAAAATAAAGAAAGCTCTATGGAACCCAATATGCTTCATTGTCTCAGCCAAGAAGGGTTCTCATAGCTAGAGATAGTTTTAAATTTTTCTAAGGCCATTCTTGAGTCATATTTAATGAATGAAAATGAAGAGAGGCCTTGGAAAAAATTTAGAACTCATAGAAATTGATTTGGGGCCTTAGGTTCCATATTATGACCTAAAAAAACAACATGGTGCTAGGCCTTTTGTTTTAACGGTGTGATGACTCCAAGAGGCTTAAAAAGAGTCAAGAATCACATTTGAAAGAAAAGAATAAGGCCTAGAAGTCATTTGAGAGGTATTGCTTCATTAGGTGCCAATATGAACCATAATGGGGGTTATAGAGCAATCTAGTACTTAAGCAAGTTGTATGGCTTTAGAGAATATTTCATGAACCTAATTGGCTCCCAAAAATTGTATCTAGGCCAAGAGAAACTACCTCCACCAATTTGTGAGTGTGTGGCCAAAAGAGGAGGCTTGAATCCAAAAGGAAAAGTGTGTAATTGTGTGCAAGGTAGCTCTCTCCACCTTCTCTCATGCATGAATATGTGTTTAGCTTGTTTTAGAATGTGTGTATGTGTATTTTTAAGCTTTAAAAAGTATGCTAGCATGCCTTTAGATGCCATGATACTTGATGCTATGTTATGTTTCTAAATGAATCCATGATGTTTGTATGAGTTTGCTTGAGTGTGGAGAGGCCAAGAACTCTTCCCTTGAGTGAGTATGAGCCAAGAACCCTTGAGCTTGGTTGAGACAAAGTAAAGAGTCTCCCAAAAGCAAAGTGGGCTCCCAAGAGTATGGTTGAGTTCAAAGTGCTCAAAGAATGGGTGAGACAAGTCCAAAATCCATGAGGAGAAGTGTGAGGCCAATCCAAACACTTAGTGAGCTCTTGAATGTCTTGTATGATTGGTTCACATGACAAGGTTGCTTTTAAAATGTCTATGATTTCTACCTTCTCCATGCATGCATTTATGGAACTTGCTTTGCACATATTATGTATGATTGAATGGGAGATGAGCTATTGGGATTCTTTGAATCTCATCCCCTCCTCTCCAATGATCTAACATGCTAGGTGGACCAAGTAATTATGGTGAAGGGAGCCAACAACCACGAAGAGGAAAGATATGCAAACTTATCCCTTAGTTTTAGCCATTTTAGAACCATACTTATGTATCTTAATGTCTATGATGTTGTAAATGTATTATGGACCTTGAGACATATATAAATATACTATTATGTAATGTTTATCACTATGAATATGATGTATGAGCTTTAGAATACAATTTGAGTATGAAATGCCAAAGTGTGCAATGTGGAAATTTGTTAGAAATATGCATAAGTGTAGGTTGAATGGCCAAAATAAAATGCATGAGGTTTGAGACCATTTGGGCAGCTCACACAAGTCTCAAATAAGCTTTTAAACTTGCCTCAAAGGTGCCAAGACCAAGGGAAATCTATTTGGTAATTTTAGTACCCAATATAGAGCCAAAATTGACTATAATGGAACCCTATGGCACTTTTTGGCCAAATGAGTTAGTCTTGCCCTGAAATTTGGCATGCAATTAGGTCTCATTGATAGCGTTTTGGAAAGATAAAGAACATAATTTTTGGAGGTCTAAGGAATATTTGATGAATTTTCAAAGTTGGGATTTTTCATGGATTCTAGTATGGGTACTATTCATATTGGCAATTTTGTGTCACCCGATGGCCAAATGGTATCCAATACTTATGAAATTTTATATTAATAAACTAAAGTTCATAAGCTTTCTGTGGCCACTAAGATCACCTCATTTGGAAGTTTGAGCAAAGAGTTATGCATGTTTGAAGTTAACTGTCAGTATCAGTAACGCCCCAGGAGTTCAGTTACTCTTCTGTAGGTTCTCGATGGCTAAATGTATCTGTTTCATTCTAGAATTATTTTTAGTATCAATTTAACATTTGTAGCTTTCTAGAATGACCAAATATGTGTGATTTAAATTTTTATAGAATTAGTTATGAAGTTTAGAAGTTTGTATCAATAAATTGAACAATAGCCCAGGCAGTTAGTGACCTATGTAACTTTTCAGATATCAAATGTCCTCCATGATGAATTTTAAGTAGACATCCTAAGCTTTCTAGAATGATCAAGAACACATGTTTTTTATTTTTCTAAATTTAGTCATGATTTTCCAAAGTTTGCCCAGAAAAGAGGCCAATTCTGGCCAAAAATGAGTTCCCACTTTTTATGCTCTATCTCGGTTTTCATAGGTTGTAGGCATGTTTTTGGGATGTAAATAAGTTGCAATGATGTGATTAAATATGAGAATACATAGCATGAGTTCACACGATCCATGTGACACCGAAATGAATTTTTAGATACGATGCAACGTGAAAATAAGCATTATTTCTTTGGTTTTTCCATGGAAAACCACTATGATTCATGATATTATGCCATTTAGATGTATGAGATGAGCTAAAAATTATGGTGTTACACTTTGTCCTCCTAAATATAAAAGAGCAACCTCTAGTCACCTCAATTGAGCTAGGAGTGATGTTCATTTCCTTCACCCTAATCATGGAACGTTTGGGATGAGAAATCTTTAACAAATTTTTATGCTGATAATCCAAGTATCATGAGAGGATCAATTTTTTTTTTTAGTTATCCAAGCACTATTTAATCGTTATTAGCCACTTTGGGCCGTCAAAATTCTTCAAATATCCAACATGGATTGAACCTAGGAAGCAATGAGAATTCCACATAAAGAAAAGCAATTTTGGCACCATAGTAGATTCCTTCTAAAAAAAATTAAATGAAAAAAAAGGAAATGAATTGGAGAAGGAAAAGAAAAATTATAGAGAAAAAAAATGCTCAAAGAGGAATCTCTTATAGAATAAAAATTGAAAAAGCAATAGTTTCCAAAAAGGAACTTCACCTTAATATGTAATCTAGGGACAAAGTTCTCGAGGAGAGGTTTTACATTGCACAAGAAGTCAAAAAAGAAAAATCCTTTAAAGGAGAAATAGCCTAAAAGAGAATTGAGAAAAAAGAAGGACCTTTTAAAGGGAAAGCTCAAGCCCAATAAATATTGCTAAGATTGCGTAATCACCAAAGCAATTTTCTCATTACAAGTTCACATGAATATTTGGGCCTTTTCACCTTTCTTTCTTAAGCTACTTTCTTATCCATTAGACCCCATTACAGTCTTAAGACATCCTCTCTTGCTAAGTGAATTCCAAGTATAGAATTTTCTTAAAGCAACGAGAGAAGGAGACTAATGGGAGACCTAGCAAGGGTATGTTAATTCTTGAGCCTAATATCTCTCATTTCGTAAACCTATTTACCAAGGCCATATTACAAACATCGAAAGTCCTTGTTGAGGTTTAGCTTGTTTAAGAAATAATAGGGTATATTTTCTCGAAAGGAACGATTAAAAAAAATCAAAATAATTAAAATTGGGGCAAAAAGTTTGATTCAGAGAAAATGCTCTGAATTAGATCAATTTCTTCTTTCAAAAGGAGTTCAAATCTAAAAGTGAAACTTCTCTTTGACCTACCATATCCATTTTCTTAGCATTTCACTTCTCTATTGTTCAGAGAAAAATGCTTCAAGTCTAAAACTATGCAACTTCTTATTTCTGTATATTGTGTCTAGCCATTGTCTATTCCACTTCTCCACTCCCAAACCATTTTACATGATTACATTTTTCATCAACCCTTGCATCCCTCTAATGTTAAGGACCCTTTTCCTCCTAAGTCATGTGTTTGTATCCCTTAATCCATAATAGTATTGACATTGTTAAATAAGATAAGTGTGGATTTAACTTATTAACCTTTCAAGTATTAATGATGAAGAGGTGACAAGAGGAGATTATCTTATCAAGTTAATAGTCCAAGGTTGATGGCAAACAAATCACTTGGAGAAAAATCATTTAGAAATAAGTCAAAGCAAAAGCCTTACGTCTTCTTAGCTTGGGGTACTCCCTCAAAGGCATTTTTAGCTAGCTAAAATTCATCCATGAATTCCTTCATCCAAATGACAAAAAGAAAATTTGGTAGGATAATCAAAAGTTCAACTTTTCTCATTGGGGCAGGTGAAGAGCTAATGTGTGAAATTTTTTCTAAAAGCAAAGGGCTAAAATCCTACATTTTATAAATTTTGAGATTTTTCATGCATCATGTGCTTGTATTGAATTTGTATATAGACAAAACATCTTTTTCCTTTCAAGTCAAATTATTTTTAAAAAAAAAACTAAGAAAAAGGGATCTTTTTTTCTTATGAATTCATTTTCCAAAAAAAAGAAGTCTAAAATTCAAAATCAGTTTAAGGACATCCAAAAATAATGCTCATTCTCTTCCCTTTTTCCTTTGAGATGATTTTGTTTTAAAAAAAAAAAGGAGAAAAGAAGGCATTCAAAGTTCAAAATTAATCTAAAAGCATGTTGAAATAATGCTCTCTCTCTTCCTCTTTCTTTTGAGGTGATCTTAAAAAAAAAGTGAGGGTTCAAAACTCAAATTTAATTTAAGGATGTTTAAAGATAATGTCCTTATCTTTTCCTCCATTTGGAGTTAAGTTCGCTTGCATAAATTGTGCATATTCTAGAAATAAAAAATTTTCAAGCTTTCATATGCATCATGCATCTTATATATGCATACATTACATTAAACTAAACCCACATTGACGCAAGTAGATGTAAAAATTTGCATTTCATAACATAAAGCATCACATGTTTCATGCATTCTATACTTGCATATATTACATAGACCATAGTTCATGTTGGGGTAAGTGAAAACAAACATTTTGCAGTTTATAAAGCATCTTATATGCTTCTTGCATTTCACCTAGGCATACATTATGTGAACCTCAAGTTCATATTAGGGCAAAGAAAAATGAACAATATGCATTCCATAAATTGTAGCATCCCACATACTTCATACTTTTAACACCTGCAATGGCCCCGATTTATATTGGGGTAAAATTGAGTAGCTAAGCTCAAAAGTCAAGCATTTTGCATGCATTGCACATCTCATATAAGTGCATTGCCTTGTATAAAACTTAGATAAATGAAGTAAAGTTTTCAAATTTAGAAAAATTCAATAAAAAAAGGCACTCTTTTAAAGCCCCGCATAGGCTAGGTATCCTTTTAAAGCCCTACATCGGCCAGGCACCCTTTTAAAGTTCTGTACAAGCCAAGCACCCTTTTAAAGCCCTGCATGGGCCAGGCACCTTTTAAAGCCCTGCACAAGCCAGGTACTCCTTAAAAGTCCTACACAGGCTAGGCACTCTTAAAGTCCTGTATAGGCCAGGCATCCTTTAAAGCCTTCCATAGGCAAGACACTCTTTTAAAGCCCTACATAGGCCAGGCACCCTTAAAGCCTTGCACAGGCTAGGTACTCTTTTAAAACCCTGCACAGGCCAGGCACTCTTAAAACCTTGCACAGGCCAGGCACTCTTAAAGCCTTGCACAGGCCAAGCACCCTTAAGGCCCTGCATAAACCAGGCATTCTTTTGAAGCCTTGTATAGCCCAAGCACCCTTAAAGCCCTGGACAGGCCAGACACTTTTTTGAAGCCCTACACAAGCTAGGCACCTATAAAACCCTGCACAGGCCAGGCACCCATTTAAAGCCCTATATAGTCCAGGCACCCATAAAGCCCTGCATAGGCCAGGTACTCTTTTAAAGCCCTATATAGGCCAGGCACTCTTAAAGCCTTGCACAGGCCAAACACTCTCTTAAAGCCTTGCATAAGCCAAACACTCTTTTAAAGTCCTATATAGGCCAGAAACCATTTCAAAGTCCTGCTCTAGAACAGGCATCACGAAGTCCAACACAGAATAGGCACCAAAGTCCTGCACTACAACAAGTAACCAAAGTCCTACTCCAGAACAGGCACCCCTTTCAAAGTCCTGCTCCAGAATAGGCACCACGAAATCCTACACAGAATAGGCACTGAAGTTTTGCTCTAAAACAGGCAACCCAAAGTCCTGCACCAGAGCAGGCACCACGAAGTCCTGCACCAGAACAAGCACCCCTTTCAAAGTCCTACTCCAGAATAGGCAATCCAAAGTCTTGCACCAGAACAGGCACACAAAGTTCTGCACCAAAACAGGCACATAAAGTTCTACTCCAAAACAGGCACCCCTTTCAAAGTCCTGCCCTAAAATAGGCACCCGAAGTCCTGCTCCAGAATAAGCACCTAAAAGTCCTGCACCAGAATAGGCACCCAAAAGTCCTTCACCAAAACAAGTACACAAAGTCTTGCACCAAGACAGGCACCCGAAGTCTTGCTCCAGAACAGGCACCTGAAAGTCCTGCACCAGAATAGGCACCCGAAAGTCCTACCCTAGAATAGGCACTCAAAGTCCTGCTTCAGAACAGGTACCATGAAGCTCTGCACTAGAACAGGCACCCAAAGTACTGCATCAGAATAGGCACATAAAGTCTTGCTCCAAAACAAGCATACCTTTCAAAGTCCTGCACTAGAATAGGCACCCAAAGTCCTGCTCCAAAACAAACACCCAAAAGTCCTGCACCAGAACAGGCACTAATTAAAGCCCTGCATAGACCAGATACCCAAAAAACTTGCGTAAACTAAGCATATACCCAAAAGTCTTGTACTGGCAAGTATCTTTACTCTTTATCAAGTTCCAGCATTACCAGGTAAGTTAGTTCACTTTGATCTGTTAGCTCCCTAAACAAAATACATATTTCCATATTTACTTATTCTTAAGTAAAGGATATCAAAAATTGCATTTTCGATCTCCCTATTTAAAGAATAAGTAAAAAGGGACAACCTGTAAACATCATTTTTTGTTTAGGTCACTTTTTCCCATTTGTTTGTTGTCTTCTAGTGTCAGAAGGCAATCAAATTATCCTAGACAAAATACATGTTCTTATCTTTATTTGTTCCTTATGCAAAAACATTAAAAATTACATTTTCAATTTCCTTGCCTAAGAAACAAATAAAGAGGGGCAACTGTGAACATTGTATTTTGTCCGAGCAGGCTCCAAAATAATAATAAAATCAAATTAGCAAAATATTAAAAACAAAAAAAGGAAAAAAAATTAAAAGATAAATAGCATAACTATTTCTCTTCTACCAAATTCCAAAAGCATAAATGGTTTAAATTCGAATAACTCAATCCCTAAATTTTTTTTTAAAAAAAAAAGGAAAAGAAAAGAAGAGAAGAAGAGAAAGAAAGAAAAACAAATAACCGAATTAAAGAAAAGGAAATTATGAAAAATGCTATGTAAAATGAAAGTAAAGTTTAAAAAAAGAAAAAAGAGAAGAAGAAGAAAAAGAAACTTTTAGCCTAAAATCAAATTTTTTTTAAAAAAACACACATACACACACACACACTACAAACAGCCCAAATCTTTAGCCAAGCCCATCAACTCAAAGACTAAAAATAAAAAATAAAATAAAAAACAAAAAACAAGAAATAATAATAAAACAAAAAAATGATGAATGACAAAGAGAGCAAGACTAAAGCGCAGGCTGTATGACAAAGAGAGAAGGCAGCAGGTCAAGGCATTGAACGAAGGAAGAGAGTTAGCAATATGCTCGAGGTGTTGACTTTCTTTCACATCCTTTTCACCATCAAAGGGAGAAAAACTCAAAGGTGAAAGTGGAAGGGAAGGACAAACGGACAAAAGGGGAAAAAGAGACGAACAAAAAGAGGAAGGCAGAGAACGTGAGAGAGAGATAGGAAGAAACGAGGAGAGCGTGAAAGACAGAGAGAGGGGGAAATTGAGAGAAGAAAAATGGAAGAAGGATTCGAGAGGAAGAGCATTTAGGTTTTAGAGAAGGGGGCGAGAGAGAACACGGGGGGTCAGAACCCAAAAATTAGAAATAGAGGAGGCTGGAGAAGCGATGAGTGGCGCGAGAAAGTGAGAATTCAAAAGGGAAGAAGAGGGATTTTTCAAATAGGAGAAGAGGTTAAATCGATCGCAAAAAAAATCAAGAGGGAGGCAACTAAGGAGAAAGCTGCTAGAACAAACAAAAAAATCAAAGGCTGAGAGTGGGAGGAATCAGAGATTGAGAAATAGAAACATAAAAGAGACAGAGGGTGAGCTCGGAGGGGGATTCATCATTCCGTAGAGGTATGTTTTCATGTTTGTCTTCCCTTGAATTTCTTTTCTCCTGAGCATTTTATTGCTATATAAAAGATTTTGAAAATATATTATGAGATTGTTCTTATTGTAAGTTCTAATTCTGTTGAAGAATAGGTTTTGATTTTGAAAATTATCTTAGCTATGTATACTTTGATTTGGCTCCACATTGATGGAGGATTATCCTTCTGTGTGATTATGAATCATTTGCTGCATCTGAGAGTTCTGTTTAGAATTTGGTATAGAATTTTACTAACTTATTTGGTTTAATAACTGTTGCGTCTAGACTCTGTCTTTATGGCTTGTTGGGGTTTGTTTTCACGTTTGAACTATGATGAGAAATTTTCGTGAATAAGCTAGGCTCTGCTTAGTTGTCCCATATTGTCATGAGCTATCTGTATTTTTCTTGAAGCTTATTAAGTTTCATAGTTGTGCAGTGGGGCAACTTCTGGTTATAATGGGTTTATCCCTTTGTTTTAGCCATGCGTTTCTTAATCAAGGGATAGGAAAATGCTCTGAGTTTTATCAGGTCTTCATGTTGGTCATATGGTGTTCCATCTAGCGTGTTTTCTTTGTATAGTCTGTGTCCCCATGATGCCATTTCTGTCAATGAAAATGAAACATAAATAGGGAAGTATTAATCTGTCATTGTTTTGCACTCGAAACCAGATTAAGTCTTGACATGGTAATGCTAGTCAGTTCATTGATTCATGATATCAGTTGGGCTGGGTACAGTGCTCATTGTTCCATTAATTTCTTTCTTTTGTTTGTGAATTTGGACATGGTGGAGCCTCACTTGGAATAATTTCTTCACATGATCATATTTTATAGCTGCTATTACTTCCTTTGGGTCTTGTAATTATCCCCCCATTCCCTTTTTTCTCTGTTCTGGATTGGTTATTAGAAGGCATGTATTGCTTGGAGGAACATGTCTTGGTATCCATTGATTCTTGTCCTTCAGGGCCTCTTTGTTTGAACGTGACCCGACTCTATGGGTTTGGGTGTTCAGATTTATGTTCCTCTAGGACATTTGGTTAAGGGTTCATTTAATTTAAGGAAGTTGTATTTCTTGGATTGGGTATTTGGTGCGAATGGGTTTGGTCCAAATAAGCTTTAGTATGAAATTTCGTATTGGATGCCTTTCTTGATAGAAATAAATTGCCCCATTATCCGTTGAGTAAAATTATTGTGCTGTGAATTTTGTAATTCTTCCAATGTTTTGTTACACTTTGATGTTGCTTTGAACTCTCATCTGAGAGACAAACTTTTCTGGGATGCTTAATCAGTTGTCGAGTATAACTTATCATAATAGAAGCTAATATGCCTCTTTGTTTTTGTTATGTGTGAGGTCCCTGGAATTGGTAGAGTGAAGAGAAAAGGAAGCTGTATAGAGGAGTTAGAGGACACTCCATTGGTTGAGGCAAGATGCTCCAGAGAAGCAACACATGGAACCTGCTAGAAAACACGCGAGGGTCACATGTCAATTTAACCAAGGGATGGAGACACAAGTGGAGACAAATCAGTTGTGTCCTTCTTTATATATCTAAAATGTATTTGGATTTGATGCTCATTTGACTAATCATAAAACACACACAATCAAGGCTTCCTGTATGCATACGATGTGAGCTAAATATTTATCTTTTATTAACTTTATTTCTTAGAATTGCTGTGTGAGATTTTTTGTCTCCCTAGGCACATAGGAGTGAACCGAAGGATCACATGGGATAATAAGCCTCCTTGGTATCAATTAGGTATTAAATTTATGTTTTAATAAGTTTTGGCTTTCAACGGCTCACATCGAATCAATCTTTAAGTAAAATTTTCAAAAAAAGAAAAAAAACAAAGAAAAGGGGGATTAAAATAAATAAATAAATAAACTTTCCAAATTCAAAAGTTAATTTTAAGTAACTAAGTTTTCATAACTTCCTATTTAAAATAATAATAAAAAATATAAAAATTAATTAAATTCCTTTCTTTTAAACTTTAAAATTTCCTTCTAAATTTCATTTGATAAAATTAGAAATTAAAAGTGTTTTGAAAAAAACAAGAATCAATTATCAAAATCAAATCAGATAAAAAAAATTAAAAGGGAAAAGAAAAAACTTCCTTTTTAATGTCATCAACAATTTAAAAAAAATCATGAAAGTCATTAAAAAAAAAGGGCAAAATTAAACAAAAACAATAAACAAGAAAGGAAAAAAAATGATGATGATGAAAAAAAAAGGGGAAAAATTGAAGATGCAAGATAAGTAAAATTAAATTTACCTTTATCAAATCAAAACACATCAACTAGTTTCAAAATCGTTTTATTTGTTAAAGGAAAAAGTAATTTTATTTTCTTTGTCTTTTAAAAAAAATATTAAAAATAAAAATTAAAAACAATTAATTAAACAAAACAAAAAATAAAAATAAAAAACATTGATAAAAACAAAAACAAACAAAAACAAAATCCAACCAAGACACAGTTTTCAACTGTTCAAATTACGTGGACTTTGATCCCTTTTGGAGGGTACGTAAGCCCTAGGCTCTCATCTTAGGTCAAGTCTGCCCTTGTAAATAAATATTTTCTTTTAATTTTATTTCTTTAATTTCTTTTCTCTTATTCTTAATTTTATTTCTTTTTCTTCTTTTTACTCTTAATTTTATTTCATTTACTTCTTATTTTGCATCTGATTTGTTAAGGAGAATTAAAATAGATTAAAGGTCATGGTAATTTTACATAACTAACTTAGAGTAACTATTCTTAGGAATGGGTGTAGTAGAGTGCCTAACACCTTACTCACTCACAATCGACTCCCGAATCTATTTTCTGGTTCGTAGACCATTTTCCAAATAAAAAGGCTTTTCCAAAGTTTTGCCTTTTCAAAAATTACATTTTTGGTGATGACTCTACTACTTTTAATTTTGATTTCGGTTTGGCACCATAGAGTCACATTTTCGGGTGTGACAGTAATAATGAGAAAGGAGGATAAGAAACCCTTGAAATTATGAAATTTGTTTATAAGTGACTAGTAGTAACCTTAAAGCAAGAGGTTAAATGGAGGTAATGCTTTAAAAGGAAACTTAAGAGCTTCAAAATTCCTTTCTTAGTGTGCCTTGAGAAAAGAGGAAAATGGTGATAAGGGAAAGATAGCCCTTAGTGTGAAGAGGGTGAGATATGCAAACAAATGGTGCTTGTGCATGATGTCTTTTTTGTATGGTTCAATTTACTTATGCTATGTGTTGATGTGCATTTGGATAGTGGTTAGAGGCATTTTATGTGCATGATACACTTTAAGAGTGTAAGGCAAGATTTTGCAACACTTTGGTCCTAAAGTCACATGGGATGTGCTCATTTTACCGATGTTAGAGGCATGCAAGGCGTGCCACTTATCATATGATTTGATGAGTTTCGACCACCAAATTGGCATCAAACCAAAATTAATTAAGGATTATTATGATGAATTATGGACTTAATCTAGGTAATTATTAAAGTTAATTAAGTGAAAAGGGAGATGGATATTTAATTTGGGTCATCTGATCCATTTAGTTATGCTTGGAGCCTAATATAGAAGTCTATTCTTGGTTATAAAAAGGTTTAATTCTTTTTACAGGCCCAATTACACTCTTAAGCAGACCCAAGTTGAATGGACCCTTAAGTTAGCCTAAAACCTTAGTAAACTTTTCTGTTTGAGGCACAATAAGCTTACACTAGAACCTAAATAGATTTTTAGGCGTTTGGATCAGCATATTTCCCTTTTAACTTTAAATGTTCTACAGCCCAATTCTTCAAACCATAGCCCAACAATTAGGAAGGGGACCTAATTGGACTTTGGGCTAATAGGTTAGCCCATTTCTTACTAAAACCTTAAAAGAAAACCCTCTTCCCTTTAACCATTTTGTAGAAACACAAGAGGCACAAGAAAATTTGGAGGTCTTAAAAGATGGCTAGGGTTCTTAGCATAAATACATCTTTTTCCACTCTTAAAGCAAGATTCAGCTAAGGTAACCTTTATAAAACTTAATCCTCTCTTCTTTCTCTTCTATTTAACCTAATTAGTTTTTCATTTGGAGTATTTTCACCTTCACCCAAATTTGAAATCTATTGTTTGGCGTTTCTATAGTAGATTTTCAGAGGTTAAGGTTCGGAGAGATATTGGGTAAGTATTATCTTTTCATTTTGATATGTTTTCTACTAGTTTAAAATCTTTATTGTTGACTTATAATATGGGCTTTGGTTTTGTGAAATTTCCTAGAAATTTGAGTGTATTATGGCGGTTTCTGGTGGGAGAAAGTTAAAACCCAAAATTAGAATCCATTGGTAGTTAGGTAAGTGTCCTCTAGTGGTCATTGATAGTTTAACTCTTTGGTTATCTTATTTGTTGTTATAAATGATGATAACTATGTTTATCTTAGGCTTGGTATGCATTTGGATCATGATAGTAGCTAGAGAAAGAGTAATTGACTTCATTGAGGTAACTGGGGTTAATTTCCTAATTATATATATATATATATATATATTCATTTTAATATGATATTTGCTATACATATATAATTTTGAAATACTAAATGATTGATTGGCTACTTGATTGTTGTTGTTATGGACCCTAAGTGAATTCTTGGTGAAGCTGTGGTATGGCTGCCATTCATGCATTATGCTTCGATCAGGCATTGGGTTATGATCAGACCCCTGAAAATGTACTAAGCCTAGATTGTGCTCATTGGCGAGTTAGTGGCATGGACGAGCCTCTTTTAGTGTTATTGGCCATTAACATGTTGTATGTGATTACTGATATTAGACAATAGTCATTGGTAGTTTAACTAATTCATTTGCTAATTGAATAGATAATTCTAGTATTTGATGATATGAAAATACATTATGTTGATTAATCTGAATATATATATATATATATATAGAATTCGTCTCTTGTTATTGAGATTGTATATCTCACCCTAATTATGGGTAAATATTTTTAAGGATCAGACCTTTTAGTAGCAAGGAAAAATTAATGGAAGCCTATTGTATGGTTTGGTAGCACGTAAGTTTGGAAACCTTGTCAGATTGTGTTTGTGTAATTAGAATACTAGTTTTTGTATTTGCCACATTGTATCATGAATTGCCAAGTATAGGAACTGTCTATGTAATATAATTATCATGGGATTGAACATTGTGATTGTAATTGACTAATAATTGATGAATGACTTGACCTTTTATGACCATTAAACATTAGCCCTGTAAAAATTTATGGTTGAATCATTTTGCTATCGTAAAATGGGAATTGACTTATATAAAATTAATTTTGATTGTTCTAATTCAATTCAGGACCCGTAGATAATAAAAATTAGTAAATCACGATATTTGGGAGTTAGGAGGTCTAGAAAACCATGCATGTTACTCATGGAAGCCTTAAAATTAATCTAGAATGAGTGGTAAGGGGTTAGAAAGCATGAAACTGAGAAAATAACATCAAGAAGGGTCAATGTCATGGCTTGAAGGAGTAGAGTCGTGGCTAAAATTGATATTCAGGATAATAGAGGCTAGGAGCACTGTGGGCAAGTTGATTTGAGTCGTGGCACAAGGTGAAAAATCAACTCTAAGAGGTAACAGAGAGTAGTTTTGCCGTAGTGTAAAGGAAGCTCGCTGCGACATAAGGGAGCATCGAGAAGTAAGCTGTGAGAGTTTTAGGAGGCTCTCTTGCCACGACGAGACATTCAACTCATCATGCGAAGACACCTGACTCACCATGGAACTAGGAAAACTAGTCATAGTGAGAATCGAGAGAAGTTGATTAGTAGGTTCTTGAGAGTAGCTTTGCCATGGTAAGAAAGGCCTAAGTTGTGGTGCAAGGTGTGTATTCTTGATTTGAAGCTCTAGTAGCCACTTATGCCATAGCACAAACATACCAAGTCACAGTGAGAGTCTCCAACCTTGGTTTTTAGGTTTTAGTAACTAACTTAGCCACAGCGGGGAAGGTCCAAGTCATGATGAAGGTTCCCAAACTCTTATTTTAACTTAAAAATCTTGTATTCTCTCATGATAATGTTATGTAATGACTTGGAAACACTTATGTAAGGATTTTGCATGGTAGAATCAGTGGCTAAATGAATCAAAAGAGTTAATTGATAATTAGAATCATTTATAAACTCAAATAGTTGTGATTGTTTGGTTAACAGCCCTAATAATATCAAGTTTCAAATTTCCTCACTTTTTTCTAATTTGATTAATTGTAATGACTTCAGACCTTGATTTATAACCATTAATCATGTAATTAAGCCTAACCACCATAATTAAGAATTAAGGATGTTACATAGGCCAAGGGAATCAAGTGCCACCTAGTTACATGTGCTTGTCCGAAAAGGGGAAGAAGAATTAAAGAGAAAATTTTGTGTTCTTGTTTTAAGGTAACTCTCTAACCTTTCTCACATGCATTACTTGGATTTTTACTTGTCTTTGAATGCTTGTGTGTGTGCTTGAGCTATGAGAAAAGCTTTTAGCTATTGTTTACATGTTATGGTATCATTATGTTTTTTGAAAGGTGTTTATGTATATAAAGTGGCTTGAATAGGCATGGTTATGCCAAAAGTCCCTTAGTATAGGTGAGGATGAGCCAAAAGTTCCTAAGAATGGATGAGACAAAGCTAAAAGTCTTAAGAAGAGTGAAAATAAGTCAAAAGTCCCTTAAAAGTGAACGAGAGAAATCCAAAAGTCTTAAAGAAATTGGGTGAGATTAGACCAATGCCCTAGAGAGCCTATGTTTGATATATATGAGTTTCTATGACAAGGAAAATAGTTTATATATGTTCATTTATAGCTTAAATGCCATACATGTATTCTTTGACATGAAATTACATCCATTATGTATGTTTGAAAGGGTAAAGAGGTATTGAGATTCTTTGAATCTCACTCTTGCCCCACATATGTTTAATTATGTCTAAGTGAGCCAAGTGGACCAAGAAATAAAGGCCAACCACCTTAAAGGGCAAGACTTTGATAATGAAGTAGAGAAATAGGCTTTTTATAGCATTTTGATGTCAAGAATTATAACCATGTGATATATATATGATGTAGGACCTTGAGCATGTTCAAATATATGTAAATATGATGTATGTATCCATTTTGGAACTAAATGAATAAATACATGAGTTTTTTCCACCCATATGCTATTATGTCTATGTGTATAAATGTAATTGGCAAGGTGAGAATGAGCTCCATGATGATTTGAACATTTGGTATGCTCCTATATGTTGTGATTGTACTTTTGGACGTGCCTAAGTGGCTACGGAATGATAAGAGAGCTATTTGGTACCTTATGGACCAATTAAAGACTTCAAATTTGACCATTTCATGAGTTGAACCATAGTTTGACCAAATGGATGAGTTTTTGCATGAAATTTGGCCAGTAAATAGGTCTCATATAAAGCTTCTCATAGAGAAAAAGAGCACTCAAGTTAGAGCTCTAGAGAATTTATTATTTTTTAAAAAATTGGCTAAATTATGCAGAATTATCAAAGTTATTGTTCATATGATCAGTTTTTATTTTTGTATCAATCATGGGACAAAGGAAGTCTAATGCTTATAAAATTTTACAAATATAAACTATCAGCTTTCTATAGCCACCAAGAGCACCTCATTTGGAGCTCTGTAGGGGGAGAAACAATTTTTTGAAGTTCCAGGTTCTGTAATTGTTTGAGAACAAACTTGATGTACTGTTTTATTATTTTTTATGGATTAAATGCTATTATCTTAGTTTGGAATTATTTTTATTCATTATTTAACATCCAGGGTTTTCTAGAGAGCTATCATATACATGATTTTGAGTTTTCTATAATTAGTTATAAATTTCCAAAATTTATATAAAAAATCTAAAACACCAACTCGAGAGCAAGTTTTGGTTTTCTTGAAATATGGTTCCAAATCTGAGATTCTTGAGATGAATGGTGATGTTTCAAATATGAATGGATATGTTATGAATGGAAAATGAAATTTGTAAATCTATATGGTTCTTAAAGCCAAGAGTGATGTATATGGCTTTTCAATTATGCACTTAACCATTGATAAAAGTATCACTTTCATGCAAATGTGTATTATATGCTAAGTATGTGTTAAGATAAGCCCATGTGATATGATTTGAAGACTAGGGAGCTAAGGTATTACATTTTTTATATCAGAGCAAAGGTTCAGGCATTTTAGTGTGGGTTATTGCTTGAAAGAGTGACTTACTAGTTATGTATGAACTTTATATGGATGAAACAAGTGTGAAACTATAGCGTGTGTTCATATTTTATACTAAACTATGTTTATGTTGTTTCAGAAAGATGGTGAACACCTAGAGAGGTAACCTCCCTAAAGTAGCTCGAGCAGAGCCAGAGACTAGTGATCCAATGGCTGAAATCTTGTAAACTATTATGGCTCACTTGGATTAGTAGTAGGCCATGATTATGCAATTGCAAGAATAGCTTGCTTAGAAAGATAGTAAGAGGCTTACTCCTCCTCTGCCACAACACTCAGATCATCTTAAGAATTCAGAGGTGGTCCTCTTAGGCCAGCACCCACATACCTCATAGGCTCCACTCACTCAAACACCTCATGTTCCTAAGTAGCTCTCTACTAGACAAATCATAGCTCAGTTTTGGAGATTCAAGCCTCTTACCTTTGATGGTGAGTTGAGTACAGAGAAAGCAAAGCCCTGGATTATGCAGTTAGAGAAAATATTCAATGTGATGGAGTGTACATTTGAGTAGAAGGTCATGATGGCCATTTTTTAGTTAGAGAAAAAGGCAGATTATTAATGGAGGAGCACTGAACTGATAATAAAATTAAAAACCTCCCGATCAACTGGGAAACATTCCTACAGGCTTTCTATGAGCAGTATTTTCCCATATCCATTTAGGATGTGAAGGAGTCAGAGTTTGTACTCCTGAAGCAAACAAAAGGGATGTTAGTGGACCAATATGTGGCAAAATTTGTGGAGCTTTCCAAATATTCTTCTTACCTTTAGAAACATGATGATGAGAGATAGAGAGCAGACAAGTTAGAGAAAGGGCTACTCCTAGAGATTAAAGACAGAGTGATGCCCTAGAGGATTAGGGATTTCAATGCCATAGTTGAAGTTTATAGAGTCACAAAGGAAAACCTAAGGATAATGCACATAGTCCCAAGTGTCAGACCTCCCCTCCCTGAGAATAAAAGGCCATGAGAAGAGTTACAAGCCACCGGTAGCAGTAAAAGAGGTGGCAAAGGTCAATGGAATAAAAGAGGTAAAGGCATAAGGAAACTAGCTCAGTCTGTCAGAGGTAGTTCCATTCTAGTGGTCTACAGTTAGTGTGGTAGGAATCACGAATGTAACACCATAGTCCTATGACTCATCTCATACCATATCTAAATTCATTCCCTTGAATTATACAAAGTTCTTAAGAAAAGCTATTAAAATATTTTATTAAATTGAGTTACGTCATGGATAAATTTGTTGTTTCATGTCCCGTGAGTCATATTAAGTCATCCATCTCATTCTCATATTTAATTATGCAAATAAAACTTAAAACCATCTCAATAAGTGGCCTAGAACTTGAGTAAATGAAGTATACATATGAAAATAAAGTGTGCAGCCTCAGACTGAAATTCCAAAATTTAGTCATGAAATTTGAAAAATCATAACTAATTCTAAAAAATTTGAAATCAAGCATGCTATACCATTCTAGAAAGCTAAAGATGTCTAATTTATGTTAAAAATAAATCTATATCACAATAATGATGTCTAGCGATTGTAAATTGATATAATAATAATAAAGGTTGCCTATCACTACTAGTACTGCCCTCCAACTTCAAAAATTCATATCTCCCTGCTCAAGTGTCCAATTGGGATGATCTTAGTGGCCATGGAAATATAATCATGTTTAGTTTATGCTTGTAAAATTTTATAAGCATTGGACACTATTGGGCCCTCAAATGACACAGCACAAAAAATTAACCATATGAATAGTGTTTACATCAGAATAGTAAAAAAAATGCCAACTTTGAAAATTCATAATTAATTCCATAGAGATTCAAATAATTTGTTCTTTAGCTTTTCAAAATTCTATGAATGAGATCTATATGCATGCTAAATTTTATGGACAAATTCATTCATTTGCTTAGATCTTGACATTGGGTTGCAAAATGGCTCATTTTGTGTTATGTAAGGGTCTCAAATGGTCCAAAATTGTTTCTAAGACAACCATGGCCACTTGAGCAAGTGAGAAAGCACCAAAATGGTCTACTAAACTTGTCTCAAAGGTGAAAAACCTATATTTCACAAATTCACTCATCCACCCCAAGTTATACACAAGAGCATACATGCCAAATCTTGCCATCCAAGGTCCAAATCATGCTATTTCATACATATGGCATTAAATCTCATTCATACATCATGCATTTATATATTTACATATGTTCATGAGGTCATACAGCATATATAATAAGGAATTACATTATGTGCCACTTATATGGCTACAAATTTGCATTTTTACACACTTGGTTGTTAATCTTCTTCTTGTAGGCTTGGTGGCTTCCACTCCTTGGCTCACTTGGTCCACCTAAACATGTTAGATATGTAGGGAGGAAGGAATGAGATTTTAGGAATCCCAATAGCTTTTCTCCCTTTCAATTACACATAAAGAATGAAAATCCATGTCTAAAAATATATTCATGAACATTATGAAGTATGTAACCATTCAAGAAGCATTATTGACATTTAAGAAGTCATACATAAGCTTGCCAAGTAAGTGGAATAGCCTCACCCATTTTCTGCTAGGATTTTAGACTTGCCTCACCTTTTTTCTAAAGGCTTTGAACTAAGCCTTGCTCTTAGGAGACTCTTAGGTTTATCTCAACCATTCTTGAGGGTTCTTGGCTCATCCTCACTATGGCTAATGGATTTTTGGCTTTACCATACTTAAGCAAACTAAAGCAAGTTCACAAGGCACCATTTGAAAACATAATGCGACATCATGATACCATGGCATCTATATACACACTAAAACATTTTTTCATGACTTAAAACATACATACACACATTCAAAGACAAGATAACATCCACTCATACATGAGAGAAAGAAGAGAGAGCTACCTTTGTCACGAATACAAACTTTCCCTTTTGAATTTGGTTGCTATTTCTCAGCTACACACACAAAAGAAGGTAGGAGTTGTTTCCTTTGGCCTAGACACATAATATGGAAGCCAATTATACTCTTGAACCAAATTCTAAGGCTACATAATCACTAAAAATACTAGGTAGTTCATATGACTCTTTTATGGTTCTGTAATGCACTTAATGAAGCAACCTTATGAAAACATCATCTTGGCTCCATTCTCTTCATCTATTTAAGATTCTTGACTCCATTAAAGTCTCTTGGAGCCATCACACATTCATTTCATGGAGCCTAACTAGGTATTGCTTCTTTAAGCCATAATATGGAACTTATGATACCATCTCATTATCCATGGCTTCTAAAATTTTTTCAAGGCTTCTTCTCATCCTCTTCCATCATATATGACTCAAAAATAAGCTTGAAAAAAATTAAAACTACCCCTAGGTGTCTCAACTACTTTAGGCCGAGGCTATGCTTCACATGGACACCAAGTGAGTATGCTTTGTTTTCTTGATGGAAGATGCATATGAGGAGCCTTTTAGGGATCTTAGGAGCTCATCCAAACACTCATTTAGGTTTAAGAATTATTGTATCAAATCAGATTTTTGGTAGAGCACTTGAAACCCTAACTTTGCTATCTTGAAATCTAATAGCTATTTGATTGTTTCCTTTGCATATTCTTATTCCCCTCCCTCATTTTCCTACAATTCATGCTTGGTTTAGCTAGGATTCCAACCCCTCTTGGCTGGCCTTACCTAAGGCAAAATGGAGGGGAAGAGGAATAAGAAGATTCAAGCTTAGAAAGTAGTAATTTACCTTGAATTCTTGCTTTCTTTGGCTTGTTCTTCACTTGGTTGGCCTCCTCCCTTGAATTTTGAAATTGCCACGTCTGTTTTGCCCTCAATACAGACCCAAATTCTTCATTAAAACCATGGAAAAGAAGCTTAAGAGGAGAGGGACAAGTTTCAAGAAGGGAAAGCATGCAAATTCTTAAGAATTCTTACCTTTCTTGCCTTGATTTTCTCCTTCTCCTTTCCTTATCTTATGCACCTAAGTATCTTGAGTTTTCTCTATCTTTTAGGTAGAATAGGTCATGAAATGATGAAGAGAAGAAACATAAAGCTTAAAGAGGTTTCAAAAAGCTTCCACTATCTTAAAATTTTCAATTTTGCCCTTTCGTCTTGGCATTTTCGTTTTAGCTTTGTTTTAACTCCTTTTTTAGAACCGTCTTCTCCATCATAAACTTTAGGTTCCCAATTTTATAAAATATCTTTGGAATTACTCAAATTGGAGCTAAAACCTTCTCGAACGAAAGAGTCAAAGTTTGGGTCAATCGACATTAGAAAATGTACACTGAAAGGGTTTTAACTGTCCAGGGCTTCCAATAGTTTTTAGGGCTTCTGAGAACCCTAGAGAACTCAAATTTTCCATTTAAAAATCTCTCCTATGAGTATTCTAAAAGTTGCTTGAAATTACAAAAATGCCATTACGTTTCATTGCTATTCCATTAAATTCCGTCTGGCTATTTTAGCCTTTGTCTCAAGGTACCTTTAGCTTCCTAATTTCATTATTTGAGGTCTATAATATTGTTCTAACTTTTTATTGGACCTCAATTCACTCTATTCAATGGACTTTCTTTTGTATCTGGTGAATTTCATAAGTTTACAAAAGAATTGTACGTTACATTTCTCACATTTTCTTATACTTTCAAAGAACTAGATATTACAATAGAGGCAACCCATGTTACATGGGGAAAAATGTATGTTATATGTAACACCCCGAAATTAATTAAGGTGTTAATCATGGATTAAGATTAATTAAGAATAATTAATATGGGATGATTGGGCTAGTTAAGGAAATAGGGATTTTAAATAGATAAATTATTAATATGGGTTTGAGAATTAATTGGGATAGAAATTGCATCTAGGCCCAAATTAATGAACCATGATAAGAGGCTAATGGAGGCCCAATGAATTAGGTGCAGACCCAAACCTTTGAGCCCTTCAAATTAGGCTTAAAACCCATTATACTTCAGCAACCCAATGTATAAAACTGGCCCAATGAAATTCTGCAGCCCAACAATTGAAAACTGGCCCAATAAGCAAAATCTGAAACCCAATTGGATTTGGACTTGGAGCAACCCATGACCCAGCCCCTTGACCCAACTTAAACCCACCTAAAACCCTAATGCTTCAGCCACTTTTCCCCCCATTTGCTGAAACACAAAGAAAATTCGGAGGTTGAGAAGGAGGCTAGGGTTGGGGGCAAGAATCTCATATTTTCTCACACTTAGAGCAAGATTCAGCCAAGGTAATAGTTATACAACTTAATCCCTCATCTTTCTCTTTAATTTGGTCTGATTAGTTTTTCATTTGGAAGATTTTCACCTTACCCAAAATCTGAAATGTGGTTATTGGGGGATTTCTTGATGAAATTCGTAGGTTGAGGCTAGGGCTGACATTAGGTGAGTTTAAACCCCTCATTTTGATGCTTTCTTTGATGGTTTGAGACCCCCATAGCTTATTTATATTATGGGTATTAATTTAGTACGAATTTGCTTAGGATTTTGGGTGAAACATTGAGAATTCTGGTGGGAGATACTTGAATCCGAATTTGGGATTTGTGGTGGCTATTGCGAATTTGTCTACAAGTGAGGTAACCGGGGTTTACATTAATTCCATGCATGTATCTGCTTTAATTTCGTATTTGTTACATATGAATGATTTGAAATGTGACGACCCTAACTTCTAATATCGGTAATTATAGTTAAATACACAATTAATAAATAATGATCAAGGTTTGGAGTCATTACAGTTAATCCCATTAAGCAAATATAGGGGAAACTTAAACCTTGATACTCTAAGGGTCATCAACTAACAACCATAACGGGAACATGCATAGGAAGGTTTGTACCATCATTAGAGATTTATAATTAATCCATTTATCAATTTCAACCCACTACATCCTCCCATTAATGTACTCGAGCTATTCCCTAACCTTAACATTAATGAAATTAGGGTTTCCAGGTCAAATATGGGTGTTTGGGGACCTGCGCCGCAACCTGGAACCTTCCCGCCGCGGCTAAGCTAGGTTCTGGAGCTCAAAAACTAAGTTTTTAGACTTGCGCCGCGGCCTGGAACTCTTGCGGCGCGGCTAAGTTGCTCCCTGGAATTTTCGCCATGGCGAGTTGGATCTGCGCCGCGGCCAACCTATGTGGCACCGCAGCGAGTTTTGCTTCTGTAACCTCCGTAATTAATTTCCTCGACTCGCGCCGCGGTGAGACTTCTTGCGCCGCGGCGAGGTTACGTTCTGTCACCCCCTGGGCGATTATTTTCACTACGCGCTGCGGCGTCCCTCGCCACTGTCACTCCCTAGGCCGCGGCGAAGCCTTCTTGGCCGCGGCGTGACTCCCTTCTGTAGCTGTTTTCCCTATATTTCACCCTCTACACTCCATTTCTCTTCTTAGGGACACTCTAAGGTCACTTGCCCTCTTTTTATATGGCTCTAATGGCATTTATCTACCTTATTTATTTAGTTATGCTCCCATTACCAATTCAAAACTTATATGCCCATTTCTTTCCTCTAATTACCTCCTATCAGCAAGTTTATGGAATAATAACAACACCAATCATGCACCGTTGCTATTTAACATTAGATACACTTTCCATTATTAGCCAATTACAGTCATGAGGTTCAATTCCATGATAATCGAATTACATACACAATCCCTACACTTGGCAACTCATGATGCAATGCAGCAATGATACAAAACTAACAATTTAATTACAATACATTTTGTCAAAGCTCCCAGACCTATGTGCTACTAAACCATTCAACAAGCTCTCGTTAATTTTCTCCTTGCCACTAAGAGGTCCGATCCCTAAAAATGTTAGCCCACAACAGGGTGAGATATACAATCTCAGTAACACAAGGAAATTTCCATATATATGTACAGGTCAATCAATCCAAGACAATCTCATGTCATCAATATCAGAATCATCAATTCAATTGGCAAATGAACTAGTTGAGCTACCAATGACTACTGTCCCATACCAGTAATCATACATAACATGTTAATGGCCAATAACACCAGGAGAGGCCCGTCCACGGCACCTACTCCCTATTGAGCACAACCAGGGCTCAGTGCATCTGGGGTTGATCATACCCGGTGCTCGATCGTAGCACATGCACGGGTGGCAGTTGCACCACAGCTCCACCATGGACTCACAAGGTCCAATCACAATAACAATCAAGTAGTCAACCAGTCATTTAACATTTCAAAATCAAGCATGTGTAACAAATAGCAGATTAACATGAGCATATACATGGAATTAGGAAAATAACCCAGTTACCTCAATGAAGCCAATTACTCTTCCCCTAGCTACCATAATAATCCAAATGCACACCAAGCCTATAACAAGCATCATTATCATCATTCTTGATCACAATTAAATATTCAAGGAGTTAAACTACTAATAACAGACTAGAGGTTACTCACCTAATTACCAAGGGATTTAACTTCGGATTCCAACTTCCCCACACCAGAAATTTCCATAGTTCACTCCAATTTCTGGGTAATTTCACATGAAACCAAAGCCCATATCATAGGTCAACTATAGGAGTCTCAAACTAACAGAAAATGCATCAAAATGGGGGTTTAAACTCACCTAATACCAACCCCAACCTCAACCTACGAATTTCCTCAAGGAAATCCCCAAACACCCATATTTCAGATTTTGGGTATAATGAAATTACTCCAAATGAAAAACTAATCGGACCAAATTAAAGAGAAAGATGAGGGGATTAAGTTGTATAACTATTACCTTGGCCAAATCTTGCTCTAAGTATAAGAAAATGCAGAAATCTTGCCCCAAACCCTAGCCTCCTTCTCAACCTCCAAATTTGCCTCTTGAGTTTCAGAAAAATGAAGGTGTGGCTGAAGCATTAGGGTTTTAGATGGGTTTAAGTTGGGTCAAGGGGCTGGGTCATGGGTTGCTCCAAGTCCAAATCCAATTGGGTTTCAGATTTTGCTTATTGGGCCAGTTTTTAAGTGTTGGGCTGCATAATTCTGTTGGGCCAGTTTTCACACATTGGGTTGCTGAAGTTTAATGGTGTTTGGGCCCAATTTGAAGGGCTCAAGGGCTTGGATTTGCACAAGAGTTATTGGGCCACTTAATTGAGCCTATACAAGATAAATCTTGGGCCTCTATCTCATTAAATTAGTTTGGGTCTGCCCCTAACTCATTAGGCCTCCATTAGTCTCTTATCACATTTCATTAATTTAGGCCTAGATGCCATTTCTATCCCAATTAATTCTCAAACCCATATTAATAATTTATCTATTTAGAATCCCTATTTCCTTAACTAGCCCAATCATCCCATATTATTTATTCTTAATTAATCTTAATCCATGATTAACACCTTAATTAATTTTTGGGGTGTTACATGAAATGTTGAATGAATTGGTTGGCTATCTGTTGTATCATGATTGGACCTTGTGAGTCCATGGTGGAGCTGTGGTGCGGTTGCCACCCGTGCATGTGCCACGATCGGGCACCGAGTTATGATCAAACCCCAGATGCACTGAGCCCTGGTTGTGCTCAATGGGGAGTGGGTGCCGTGGACGGGCCTCTCCCGGTGTTAATGGCCTTTAACATGTTAAATATATGATTGCTAGTATGGGATAGTAATCATGATAGCCTAATTGTTTCATTTGCTGAAATGACTGATATGATTCTGATATGGATTTTGACTCATGCATATATGTTGATTAAACTGGATTATATGATAGAATTGCCTTGGTTACTGAGATTTATATCTCACCTCATGTTATGGGATCAATATTTCAGGTGAAGGTTCTTCGGGTAAGGATAAGAGCAAGCAAGTGGATGAACATCCATGAGCTGAGGCCTAATGTGGGAAGCTTCGCTTGGTTTGAGTGTAATAGGGTAGATGCTAATTTTTGCTAAGTTCCGTATAGCATCATCATGTATCTATATTGCCAAGTGTAGCCATTCATATTTTGGTTTCTGAGGATGTATGTATTGAGGGGTTAGACCCCATCTTAATTTAGTAATTGTAGTATGGACTCATGATTTCTGTGGTAATTGATGCTGACCTATAATATTGCTTATTAATGGAAATATAACCCTTGAGATATTGATATGAACCCCTAATGTATGGAACCCCCATTTATTGAGTATTAAAGGATAGCTGCTGGTAATTCATGTATATTTGTTGTTGCTACTTTATAAACTTGCTGATAGAGGGTAATTAGAGAATAGAAATGGGCATATAAGTTTTGAATTGGTAATGGAAGCATAGCTAAGTAAATAAGGTAGATAAATGCCATTTGAGCCATATAAAATGAGGGGAAGTGACCTTAGAGTGTCCCTAAGAAGAGAAATTGAGTGTAGGGGGTGAAATATAGTGAAAACAGTGACAGAAGGGAATCACGCCGCGGCCTAGGAAGTGATAGTGGCGAGGGATGCCGTGGCGCAGAGTGAAAATAATCGCCCAGGGGGTGACAGAACGTAACCTCGCCGTGGCGCAAGAAGTCTCGCCGCGGCGCGAGTCAAGGAAATTAATTAGGGAGGTTACAGTAGCAAAACTCGCCGCGGTGAAAGTCAGGAAAATTCCAGATAGCAACTTGGCCGCGGCGCAAGGTTAAAAACTTAGTTTTCGAGCTCCAGAACCTAACTTAGCTACGGCGGAGAGATCTCAAGTCGCAGCGCAGGTCCCCAAACTCCTATATTTGACCTAGAAACCTTAATTTCAGTAAGGCTAATGTTAGGGAATAGTATGAGTACATTGGTGGGATGTTTTTGTGGGTTGAAATTGATTAATGGATGAATCCTAAACCTTTAATGATGGTACAAACCCTTTTATGCATGTTCCCGTTATGGTTGTTAGTTGATGATCCTAGTAGTATCAAGGTTTAAATTTCCCCTATATTTTCTTAATGTAATTAATTGCAACGACTCCAACACATTGATCATTATTTATTAATTATGTATTTAGCTATAATCACCGATATTAGAAATTAGGGTCATCACATTATAGATGTGGTAAGCTAAGGCACATGGCTAGAAATTGTACACAACCTACATTATAGAGGGAGGTAGCTCCTGTACTCAGACTAATGACTTAAGGTAAAGTCTTTGCACTGACATAACAGGAGGCTAGCAAATCTCCAAGTCTGATTTAAGGTATTATAAAGATTAATGATTTTCCATAAATGCTTTATTTAATTTAGGTGCTAGTCATTCTTATACGTCTTATGACTATGCTAGGAGACTAGGTCTGAGTATGCATGCTTTATCATATGATTTACATGTATCTACCCCCAAGAAACTGAGTTATTACCTCTCATGCTTGTTTGAATGATGCCCCTAATTAATATTGATCTGATTATTGAATTAGATGTCTGCAAATAATGCCATACTTGATTGTTCTCATAAATGTATTACTTTACCTGAATGTGGAATTATACCTAGTATTAGGACTGAGCTAGCTTTTATGACCACTTCCCAAACTGAGAGGTCTTTAGAGCATGGTTGTCAGAGGTTTCTAGTTTTCTTTTCAGTATAGGCTAGGGTAGAAAAGGGTATAAATGAGATCCCTTTAGTGAGAGGGTTTCCAGAAGTGTTTCCTAAAGAGATTAGTGGAGTACCCCTACATAGAGAAGTACAATTTGCTATAGATATTGTACCTAGGGTGGGTCTGGTATCTAAGGCCCCATATAGGATGGCTCCCACCGAGCTAACAGAGCTAAAAAAATTAGATAAAAGAGCTTTCAGAGAAAGGTTTCATTGGACCCAGTGTTTCACCGTGGGAAGCTCTAGTCTTATTCATAAAGAAGAAGGACAGAAGCCTCAAATTATGTATAGATTACAAGGAACTTGATAAGATAACAATTAAGAATAAGTACCCCCTTCCTAGGATAAATGACCATGCAGATCAGCTGGTAAGAGCATCAGTATTCTCCAAGATTGACCTTAGGTCAAGATATAATTAGCTTAGGATCAAGGCTAAGGATAATCCTAAGATTGCATTTAAAACTAGATACGGGCACTATAAGTTTTTAGTTATGCCCTTCGGGTTGATAAATGCACATACAGTATTTATAGATTACATGAATGGAGTGTTTAGGCCATACTTAGATAGATTTGTAGTTGTCTTTATAGTTGATATTCTCATATATTCTAAAAGCAAAGAAGAGTATGAACAACACCTGAGATTGGCCCTAGAAACCTTAAGAGAAAAGCAGTTGTATGCTAAACTTAGTAAATGTGAGTTTTGGCTCATTGAGGTGTAATTCTTAAGCCATGTGATCTCTTAAGTAGAGGTCACAGTATATCCCTACAAGGTAGAGGTAATACTTCAGTGGGAAAGACCTAGGATAGTGATGGAGATCAAGAGCTTCCTAGGTTTAGCAGGTTATTATAAAAGGTTCTTTCAAGGCTTTTCTCAGATAATGATGCCATTGACTAGGTTCACTAAGAAGAACATGTCGTTTGTGTGGGATGAGAATTGTGAACAGAGTTTTCAAGAATTGAAGCATAGGTTAACCACAGCCCTAGTTTTAATGCTTCCTAATCCTAGAGCAACTTTCGTAGTCTACAATGATGCCTTAAAGAAGGGGAAAGGATGTGTACTTATGCAAGGAGGCAAAGTGGTGGCTTATACTTTTAGACAGTTGAAACCACATGAAGAAAAATATCCCACTCATGATTTAGAGCTAGCAGCAGTGGTGTTTGTTTTTAAGCTATGGAGGCATTACCTATATGGAGTAACCCTAAAGTTTTATAGTGACTACAAAAGCCTTAAGTATTTATTTGAGTAGAAAGAGTTGAATATGAGACAAAGGAGATGGTTAGAATTTTTAAAGGATTATGATTTTACTCTAAAATACCATCCAGGTAAAGCTAATGTGGTCGTAGATGCCTTGAGTAGAAAATCCATACATACAGCTTACATGATGTTGAGAGAGTAGGAGCTCATTAAGGGATTAAGGGATATAAATCTCTCATGTTAGGTGCACTTGGGGAAATTGTTAATGAGTAAGACCCGAATAGAGAGTGACCTGAAGAGCCCAATAAGAGAAGCCCAGGAAATTGATGAGTAGGTAAGGAAGATTAGAGCCTAAATGTCTCAGGGCAGTACTCCAAACTTTAATCTATCTAAGAATAGGATTATGAAGTATAGGAATAGGCTATATATGCCTAGAAATTCAAAGATAAAAAGAAAGAATATTAGAAAAGGAACACAAGAGTAAGCACACAATTTATCTAGGAAATAACAAGATGTATCATGATTTAAAGAAGATATTTTGGTGGCTTGGGATGAAAATTGAAATAGCAAAGTATGTCTCCCAGTGTTTAGTATGTTAGAAAATCAAAATAGAACACCAGAGGCCAGCAGGGTTACTTTAACCCCTAGATATCCTTGAGTGGAAATGGGATAGTGTAGTTATAGATTTTGTCTTAGGTTCACCCAAGAATCATCGGGGCATGATGTCACATTGGTGATAATAGATAGATTAACCAAGTCAACTCTTTTCTTTGCAATGAAAGCCACTTACACCCTAGATAAGTTAGCCCAGCTATACATTAAGGAGATAGTGAGGCTACATGATGTACCTAGGAGTATAGCATTAGATAGAGATCCTAGATTCACTTTGAATTTCTAAATATCATTATAGGATGTCCTAGGAACTAGACTAAGATTCTACACAGCCTATCACCCTCAGACAAATTGTGAAGTCCCACATCGGCTGGAAGGGGCCTGTGCTGAGAGCTTATAAGTGGGTGCGAAGCTCTCCCCACCAACAACGCGCTTTTCCCTTGAGCGAAGGCTGGGTCAAGGACCCTCAAAGCTCGGGAAGAGGACAAACACCCAGGGAGCGTGGTTCACTGAACCTACGACCGGGGGACAATACTGTTGGAGGCTCTGTAAGTGACTTGGTATCAGAGCAATCCTGGCCCATGTGCGACCCGAGGACGGGTCGGCCCCAAAAGGGGGGTGGATTGTGAAGTCCCACATCGGCTGGAAGGGGCCTGTGCTGAGAGCTTATAAGTGGGTGCGAAGCTCTCCCCACCAACAGCGAGCTTTTCCCTTGAGCGAAGGCTGGGTCAAGGACCCTCAAAGCTCGGGGAGAGGACAAACACCCAGGGAGCGCAGTTCACTGAACCTGCGACCGGGGGACAATACTGTTGGAGGCTCTGTAAGTGACTTGGTATTAGAGCAATCTTGGCCCATGTGCGACCCGAGGACGAGTCGGCCCCAAAAGGGGGTGGATTGTGAAGTCCCACATCGGCTGGAAGGGGTCTGTGCTGAAAGCTTATAAGTGGGTGCGAAGCTCTCCCCACCAACAGCGCACTTTTCCCTTGAGCGAAGGCTGGGTCAAGGACCCTCGAAGCTCGGGGAGAGGACAAACACCCAGGGAGCATGGTTCACTGAACCTGCGACCGGGGGACAATACTGTTGGAGGCTCTGTAAGTGACTTGGTATCAGAGCAATTCTGGCCCATGTGCGACCCGAGGATGGGTCGGCCCCAAAAGGGGGGTGGATTGTGAAGTCCCACATCGGCTGGAAGGGGCCTGTGCTGAGAGCTTATAAGTGGGTGCGAAGCGCTCCCCACCAGAGGCGCCTTTTCCCGTGAGTTAAGCGGGCAAGGGACAAAACCCACTGAACCGAGAAGGCTGGGTCTGTGACCCTCGAACCGGGAAGGACGGGACAATACCTCTAGAGGCCCTGTAGGTTGTTTGGTATCAGAGCAATCCTGGCCCATGTGCGACCCGAGGACGGGTCGGCCCCAAAAGGGGGGTGGATTGTGAAGTCCCACATCGGCTGGAAGGGGCCTATGCTGAGCGCTTATAAGTGGGTATGAAGCGCTCCCCACCAGAGGCGCCTTTTCCCGTGAGTTAAGCGGGCAAGGGACAAAACCCACTGAACCGGGAAGGCTGGGTCTGTGACCCTCGAACCGGGAAGGACGGGACAATACCTCTGGAGGCTCTGTAGGTTGTTTGGTATCAGAGCACCCACTTATAAGCTCTCAGCACAGGCCCCTTCCAGCCGATGTGGGACTTCACAATCCATCCCCTTTTTGGGGCCGACCCGTCCTTGGGTCGCACATGGGCCAGGATTGCTTTGATACCAAGTCACTTACAGAGCCTCCAACAGTATTGTCCCCCGGTCGCAGGTTCAGTGAACCGCGCTCCCTGGGTGTTTGTCCTCTCCCCGAGCTTCGAGGGTCCTTGACCCAGCCTTCTCTCAAGGGAAAAGCGCGCTGTTGGTGGGGAGAGCTTCGCACCCACTTATAAGCTCTCAGCACAAGCCCCTTCCAGCCGATGTGGGACTTCACAATCCACCCCCCTTTTGGGGCCGACCCGTCCTCGGGTCGCACATGGGCCAGGATTGCTCTGATACCAAGTCACTTACAGAGCCTCCAACAGTATTGTCCCCCGGTTGCAGGTTCAGTGAACCGCGCTCCCTGGGTGTTTGTCCTCTCCCCGAGCTTCGAGGGTCCTTGACCCAGCCTTCGCTTAAGGGAAAAGCGTGCTGTTGGTGGGCAGAGCTTCACACCGACTTATAAGCTCTCAGCACAGGCCCCTTCCAGCCGATGTGGGACTTCACAATCTACCCCTCTTTTGGGGCCTACCCGTCTTCGGGTCGCACATGGGCCAGGATTGCTCTGATACCAAGTCACTTACAGAGCCTCCAACAGTATTGTCCCCTGGTCGCAGGTTCAGTGAACCGCGCTCACTGGGTGTTTGTCCTCTCCCCGAGCTTCGAGGGTCCTTGACCCAGCCTTCGCTCAAGGGAAAAGTGCGCTGTTGGTGGGGAGAGCTTCGCACCCACTTATAAGCTCTCAGCACAGGCCCCTTCCAGCCGATGTGGGACTTCACAATCCACCCCCCTTTTGGGGCCGACCCGTCCTCGGGTCGCACATGGGCCAGGATTGCTCTGATACCAAGTCACTTACAGAGCCTCCAACAGTATTGTCCCCCGGTCGCAGGTTCAGTGAACCGCGCTCCCTAGGTGTTTGTCCTCTCCCCGAGCTTCGAGGGTCCTTGACGCAGCCTTCGCTCAAGGGAAAAGCGCGCTGTTGGTGGGGAGAGCTTCGTACCCACTTATAAGCTTTCAGCACAGGCCCCTTCCAGCCGATGTGGGACTTCACAATCCACCCCCCTTTTGGGGCCTACCCGTCTTCGGGTCGCACATGGGCCTGGATTGCTCTGATACCAAGTCACTTACAGAGCCTCCAACAGTATTGTCCCCCGGTCGCAGGTTCAGTGAACCGCGCTCCCTGGGTGTTTGTCCTCTCCCCGAGATTCAAGGGTCCTTGACCCAGCCTTCGCTCAAGGGAAAAGCGTGCTGTTGGTGGGGAGAGCTTCGCACCCACTTATAAGCTCTCAGCACAGGCCCCTTCCAGCCGATGTGGGACTTCACACAAATGGTCAAATAGAAAGAACCATCCAAACCCTACAAGACATGTTGAAGGCTTATGTTGTAGAGTTAAAAGGTAATTGGGATACATATTTGCCTCTAGTAGAGTTCACTTACAATAAAGGTTATCATTCTAATGTTAAGATGATATTGTATGAGACATTTTATGGGGGGAAGTATAGGCCTTTAGTGTGTTAGGTTGAGCTTTAAGAGAGGAGCCTTATAAGCCTATAACTAGTAGACCAGACCTCTAAGTGTAACACCCTAAAATTAATTAAGGTGTTAATAATGTATTTAGACTAATTAAGAATAATTATCATGAAATAATTAGGTAAGCTTTATAAATGAAAATTTGTAGAGAAATAAGTTATTAATATAAGTTTAAGATTTCATTTGGGTTAAAGCTTAATTGGGGCCCAAAATTTAATTTGAATAAGCCATGGATAAGGATTTATAGAGGCCCAATAATTTTTGGGTATAAGCCCAACTCCTTATCATGAGACTTGGGCCAAGAGAGATTGCCTAGCAATGATCCAATCTGATTTAGTAGAATAGGGGCCCAAGACCCAGTTTATGTGAGTTGGCCCAACGCACATTATGTAGGCCCAAATTACATTGGCTTTTGAAATTTGGCCTGACCCAACTACAACTCTGAAGCCTAACTTATGAGATTCAGCCCAGCTAATACCAACCTTTGAACCCACTAGAATTTGGGCCTTAAGGTCAGTATACTTCGCTTAAACTCAAAGTGTTCTGCAGCCCACCTCACTAAACAAAGGCCTAACAAGCACATATCTAAACCTAAGTGAATTTTGGGCTTTAGGGTTGGCCCAAACTCATCTAAAACCCTAACTTACTCAGCCCCTTACCCTCTATTCTGCATACCAACTCAATCTTAGGCAAAGGAGAACTCCATTTTCGTATAGGAAGAGAGGAGGCTAGGGTTTTCTGCATTCCTCCACCATTTCTCACTTCTAGAGGAAGATTTGGCCAAGGTAATCTATATAAAACATGTCCCTCTCATTCTCCTCTTCATTTTAGTTTGATTAGTTTCTAGTTTTGAGCATTTTCATCTTCTTCTCAAATCTAAAACTTGGTGTTGGGTGATTCCTTGCAAGATTTTCGGAGTTAGAGTTAGTGGAACCATGGGGTAAGTGTTCACTTTCATTTTGTGGTATAATCTTGCCTAGATTTCATGTTATAAGCTGACTTTGATATATGACTAATTTCATATGCGAAAATGGAGTTGTGGGGAGTGACTTATGGTGAGCTTTGATGTATGGACCCTAAATTAATGCAATAGATCATTAAGAAGCTTGGGTAAGAAGTTCTTAATAACTTCTTGTTAAGATTAATCTGTGGATAGCAAGAATTTATTTGCTAATGATGGTTAAATAATGATAATCATGCTCATGTTATGCTTGGTATGATTTGGATCATAGTGGTAGCTAGGGAAAGAGTAATTAGCTTCATTAAGGTAACTGGGGCTACTTTCCTAATTCCATGTATATGCTCATGTTAATATGATATTTGTTACACATGCTTGATTTTGAAATGCTAAATGATTAGTTGACTACTTGATTATTGTTGTAATTGGACCTTGTGAGTCCATGGTGGAGCTGTGGTGCGGCTGCCATCCGTGCATGTGCTTTGATCAAGCACTGGGTTGTGATCAGACCCCAGATGTACTGAGCCCTGGTTATGCTCATTTTGGAGTAAATGCCATGGACAGACCTCTCCTGGTGTTATTGGGCATTAACATGTTATGTATTACTGCTGGTATGGGATAGTAGTTATTGGTAGTTCAACTAGTTCATTTACAAATTGAATTGATGATTCTGGTATTGATGACATGAAATTGCATTGGATTGATTAACTACATGTATATGGAAACTGCCCTTTTGTTACTAAGATTGTATATCTCACCCCGTTGTGGGCTAACATTTTCAGGGACCGGACCTCTTAGTGGTAAGGAGAAAATTAATGGGAGCTTATTAAATGGGTTGGTAGCACCTAGGTTTTGAGACCTTGACAAATTGTATTGTAACCAAATTACAAGTTTTGTACCATTTGTGCATTGCATCATGAATTGCCAAGTGTAGGAGTTGTATTTTGTTAACATAGAATGTAACCATTGAGAAATAGGCTCCATGTTAGCTATTGATGGATGTATGAACTTTGACACTTATTTTGGCTTATGAATCTATGATGTAACTGACTATTTAAGTAATGTAATTCCATGATATGTTGATTATAGACTTGACAATTGATGCATGAAATACCCAATGAAAGTATGATTAAATGACCATTGTGGGAAATTTATAAATTTGCTAACGTTAAACCTATGGATGAGTAAGGAAATCCACATTTAAATGCTAGATGGGTAATGTTATGATGGCTAAGGTAAATCAGCTAGATAAATGCTATTAGAACCTCATAACAAGTGGGAGAGTGGCCTTAGATAGAGAGTGGAGAGTATGAGGCAAGGTTTTAAGAGTAGTGAGACCAAAAGGCATTTAGCAGCAGCCAATAGTGGCGAAGTTGCCCAAGGAGAGTACCAGAGAACAATTCATCGCGACGAAATGTGCAATTGGTTGTGGCGAAATGGGGAGAGGTAAAACTAGGAGTCATCCAGAGGGTAATTCGTCGCAACTAAATGGGAATTGGCCACGGCGAACTTTTGTGAAAAGGAGCCAGGCATTCCAGAAAGGAATTGGCCGCAGTGAAAGAAGGTATTGGCTGCGGCCAATAGTGAGAGGCGAGTGAGGTAGGTTCCAAGAGGCTTCCTCACCGCGACACTATGTAGGTTAGCCACGGTGAAGGTCCAACTCACCGCGGCTATTGCTACGGCGAAACTAGTGACGCAGAAAGGAGTGAAATCGAGACCAATTGGCGGCGGCTAAGTGTAATTTGGCTGCGGCAAACATTCTAAAACACTTATATTAATTAGGAAACCTTGGTTTTTCATATGGTAATCCCAAGGGATGATTTAGAGACATTGGGATGAGTTATAATTGATGGGTAATAGAATCAAAGGCTTATAAATAAATGTTTATTTCCCTTATGTACATAAGTGCTTGTAATTGTATAGTTGATGACTCTAATAATATTAAGGTTCAAATTTCCCCTTATTTTCACAATGAAATTAGTCGTAATGCCTTGTAACCCTAATCTATGATTATTAATCACGTAGTTAACTTTAATTACAATGAGTAAAAATTAGGGTCGTCACAGTAGGTAGGTAGAAACCATTAGAAGGAAACTCTTAACATCATAGAGTAGATAAAAGAGTTACGCAGATAAAAGGAGAAGGCCATTAGTGTTTGAGGTTAGAGACCATGTCCTCGTTAGAGTGTCTCAAGTCACAGGATAAGTAGGTCCATTAAGAATAGAAAGCTCAGTCCAAAGTACATAGGTCCATTCCAAATTCTTGATAAAGTTGGACCAGTGGCCTACAAACTTATTCTTCCCCTAAACCTGAGCTATAACAACCTTAATTTTTTAATTACCATGATTAGACTTGATTATATGGTAAATAATCATAAATCAAGGCTTAACAAGCATAACCAATCGAATCCATAAGTGATCATAAATAGTAATTAAAACCTTGTATTCATCTTACAACTGATTTCAACTCACAAAACCTCTTATAAATACTTTTAAGTCATTACACAACATTATCATAATGAATCTCAAATTTTCTAAGTAAAAATAAGAGTTTACGAACCTTTTGTTCACTTTTTTACTACGGCGAGTGACTTGAGTCTCGCTGCGGCTAACTTACGTAATGCTGCCGCAAGATACCTCCTGGTCCGCTGTGAATTTAGTTCTATTACCTTCCTTGGGAAAAGCTTCGCCTCACATTACAACGAAGTTTTCTCATGCCACAATGAATTCACTCTTGATTGACCCCTTAGCCATGACTTGTGTTATTTGGCCATAGCTTATCCCCCTACTGCACTTATAAATCTTAAATTTCATCCCAAACACTCTAACACTCCCTTTAATAGTATTCCAAAGCCACTCTACTTTAATTTGTGAGGCTCTAATGGCATTAATCTACCTAATTTACCCATCTTATATATGATTACTACTTCAAGACTTAGGGGTTGATTCCTACTCATCAAACTATCATGCATCAGCAATTTATATATCAATGACAACAAGAAGGATTTATGACTACTAACAATTATCATCAAATTATAACCTCCAATATAGTTTTCCTGCATTACTAGTATGAGCCTACGATTAAGGGATCATATGATTACATTCTAAAATGATGAATCATATCTCAAAGTCAACAAGATTTCATATCAAATGTAAATAAGCACATACATCAAATTCCATGTTTCATAAAGCCTATCTCCCTAATGGATACATCATGGTTCACCAAAACATAAAACTCTTACACTTAGTAATATGATTACATGATGATGCTATACAAAAAAAATAACAAAAAATAGTATTTATCCTAAGTTAGGTCAATCTAAGTACAGCTTCGCCACACATGGTTTCAGCTCATGGATGCTCATCCATTTACTTAGCCTTATCCTTACCAGAAGATCCTTCACTTGAAATAGTTAGCCCATGAAACAGGGTAAGAAGAAAATTTCAGTAACCAAAGGCAAATTCCATTCATATATTCTAATTTAATTAACATATGTGCATGAATTCAAATAAACATAAGAAAATATACCAGTCATATCAACAAATGAAACAATTAGGCTATCAACGATTACTATCCCATACTAACAATTACATTTTCACATGTTAAAGGCCATTAACATTAGGAGAGGCCTATAGATGACACCAACTCCCTAATGAGCACAACCTGGGCTCAATGCATACAAGGGTCTAATCATAATTTGGTGCCCAATCGAAGCACGATGCATGGGTGGCAGCCGCACCATAGCTTTACCATGGACTTACAAGGTCCAAACAAAATATGTATCAAATAGCCAACCATTCATTTAGTATTCAAAAATCATATATTTGCAGTAAATATAAAATTAAAGTAGACATATGCATGGAATTAACAATAACCCTAGTTACCTCACTTGTAAACAATTCTTTAAGAGCCAACAAAATGTTACTTTACCCTATGGACACAAAACTAAAACATTACTATCCCTGATCATCATTTATATCAATAAACCCATTACTCAAGGAGTTAAACTACAGAGTACTACTTAGAAAATACTTACCTAACTACTACAAGAACCAAATTCGAATTTGATTGTTCCCACACCAGAAACTTCAGAATATCACTTCAAACTCTAGGAAAATTCATACAAAATTGATGCCCATACTATAAATCAACTATGGGGGTCTCTAACTAGTAGAAAAAGCATTAAAATTAGGAGTTTATACTTACCTAACAATACCTCTACCTCCAACCTCCGAAATTTCACTATGGAAACATCAAATAACAAGTTTTAAATTTTAGGAGTAAGTGAAATGCTCCAAACGAAAAACTAATCGAGACAAATTGAACAGAAAGAGGAGAGGATTAAGTTATATAATAATTATCTTGGCAAATTTTTAGTCTAAAAGTGGTAAATGGTGGATTTATGCTAAGAACCCTAATTTCTTTCCAAGACCTCCGAATTTTGCTTTGCCTCTTATGTTTTTCTGCAGAATGGGGAGGAGGCTGAGTGTATTTAGGGTTTAGATGGGTTTAAGTTTGGTTGTGCACTGACCCAAGGCCTAATTCCAAGTGGGTTTAGACTTTTGGTTAGGTTGGGCCAAGGCTTAGGTGTTAAATGGGTTAAATGTGAGTTGAGCCTGTACAAGGTAAATATTGGACTTCTAAGAAAATGAAATGGGGTCTCTCTAAGGCTAAGATTGGGCTTCTACATTTTGCCAAAGGCATAATTAAGCTAATCTTAAGGCCTAATTGTAAATGTCTAAATTAATTATGAGTCAATTAAATCCCCATCCTAATTGAATTTTAATTCCACATTAATAATTTATTTCTCCATAAGTTCCACCTTCCCTTTCTACTTACTTAGTTTTACTAATTACCTAGAGTAATTCCTTAATCATCATAATTAGTCTTAATTAATTTTGAGGTATTACATTCTCCCTTCCATTTAGAAATTTTGTCCTCAAAATTAGACATGCCTTATTCAAATAGTGCTGGATAATCCTTTCTCATTGCTTCTTTGGTCTTGGTCTCCTACCTCAAACTCTAAGGGTCTCTTTCTCTTATCCATATAACTCTTTTTCCTACTCTAAGTAGACAATAACTTTTTCTGATGAGTTTTATTTGATAGGTGGTTTTGGTCTACTATGTCTGATCCTAAAAGACTCATCTCTACTCAACACAAGAGTGACTTACACTTTCTCTCATAATGTGCCTTAAAGGGTACCCTCTGGATACTAGAATGGTAACTATTATTATAGGAAAACTTAGCTAAAGGCAAGTACACATCTCAGTTCCCTTTCAACTCTAACACATTAGCTCTAAGCATGTCCTCAAGGGTCTGAATGGTTCTTTCAGTTTGTCCATATGACTGAGGATGATAGGTAGTGCTAAAATTGAGACTAGTACCTAAAGCTTATTGTAGAGACTACTAAAATTTTGATATAAACCTTAGGTCTCTATTTGACATAATGCTATTGGGAATACCATGTGATCTCATAATCTCACGAACATACAATTGGGCTAGTCTATTTAAAGGATAAATGACTCTAATAGGTAGAAAGTGGGCAAACTTCATTAACTTATCCATAATTACCCATATAGCATCATAACTCGAGGATGCTCTAGGCAAACCCTTCACAAAATCCATGGATATGCTATCCCATTTCCATTCCAGAATCTTTAAAGGGTGTAACAAACCTGTGGGTCATTGGTGTTCATCTTAACCCTTTAACACACTAGACGTTTAGCAATAAACTCAGCTATGTCCGACTTCATCCTCAACCACCAGAAACTCTTCTTAAGATCCTTATACATCTTAGTAGTGCCTAGATGAATGGTGCACCTACTCTTATGAGCTTCTGACAACAGTATATTCCTCAACTCTTCATCCTTGGGTATGCACACTCTACCTTGGTACCTTGCCAAACTATCATTTGATAGGTCAAAATCTTTGATCTCGCCACTCCTTAGCTACTCTCTAATTCCTCCTAAGTGTTCATTTAGCTCTTAGCCTCTTTAATCATCTTCTTAAAGTCATTTTCTATCCAAATTCTTCTAAAAGAAGGCTACTAGGATGTACTAAGATGGACAAATTCAAATCTCTTAATTCCTCAATCAACTTTTACTCCCTAAGCATCATCATCATTGCCACATGAATAGATTTCCTACTCAAGGCATTAGTGACAACATTTGCTTTTCCTAGATGATACTTTAAGGAGAAGTCATAATCCTTAAGAAACTCTATCCACCTTTTTTGCCTTATGTTCAACTCCTTTTGGTCAAACAAATACTTCAAACTTCTGTGATCACTATACACTTCAAATTGTGCACTATAGAGATAGTGCCTCCAAATCTTAAGGATAAAAACAACAATTGCTAAATCTAGGTCATAAGTGGGGTAATTTTCCTCATAAGGTCTAAGTTTCCTAGAAGCATAGGTTATCACCCTATCTTGTTGCATTAAAACACACCCTAATCCCTTCTTAAAAGTGCCACTATAGACTATGAATGTCTCTCTAGGGTCAAGTATCATTAACATAGGTGCGGTGGTAAGCTTATCCTTAAGCTCTTGAAAGGCATTCTCACACTTGACATCCCACATAAATAGTTAGTCCTTCCTAGTCAATTTGGTCAAAGGCATGGCTAACTGAGAAAATCCCTTAATGAATCTCTTATAGTAGCCTGATAGACCTAGGAAGCTATGGATTTCAATCATCATTTTAGGTCTCTCTCAATTTAGTACTACTTCTACCTTGCTAAGATCTACTACTACCTTTTGTTCTGATATCATATGACCTAGGAATTTAACTTCCCAAACCAAAATTCACACTTGCTCTACTTAGCATACAACTGACGCTCCCTTAAGGTTGAAGAATTATCCTAAGATGCTCTTCATACTCTTCACTACTTTTAGAGTATATGAGGATATGATCTATGAACACTACTACAAATCAGTCAAGATAAGGCCTAAAGATCCTATTCATGTAATCCATAAAAATGGTAGGGGCATTGGTTAACCCAAAAGGCATAACTAGGAACTCATAATGGTCGTATTGAGTCTTAAAGGTAGTTTTAGGTACATCCTTAACCCTAACTCTAAGCTAGTGATAGCCTGATCTAAGGTCAATGATGATTGCTAATTTTCATATACTTTATTCCCATAATTTTTGTCACTTTAATAATTGAATATAACTTATTACATTTTATTAGATGATAATTGAATTTAACGGCCATTTTCTGTACTTTAGGAATTAAATTGCAAAATGATTGATTTTAATGCATGAATTTCTCTTAAATAATTTTGTAGATATTCCTATTTGATTTTTTCCCACTCTTTTGTGTAGAATTTCAATGGGCAATTGGAGCTTTGAATGATAAATTAATTTGAAGAAGAGAAAGAGAATAATTGGGCTCCTTCACATGGCATACAATCACATCTCTCACACGCTTTAGCTCTACGTAGCTTCACACATTACACTCATTTGCATTTCCATGAAGCCAAGGGTTTATACTCAAGAAGGCTATCACATGCATGTCTCTCATCCATCACACACAGTACACTTCATTGCATAGCTTCATTCCACGTAGTAACTCCATACTCTAACCTAGCTTCCCCTTCCCTCTCCCTTAGCTCGTGCATGTAAACACATACACATAGCACATGGGTGAATAAAGAGCTAGTGGAAGAGAAGTTATGGGTTTTACATGGATTTAGCAAGAGAATGAGGCAGAACATGTGAACAGTAGCTGCATAAAGGGGAAAATGTAAAGAAGGAGAACGTGGAATGATGTGAAGATTGGCATGAGTTAAACATGGATGGAACAGACATTAAGCAACATGAAAGAAGTGAAAACTTGAGCTTGCATGCATAAAGCAAGAAGAAGAAGGCAGCTCATATGGAGAAGAAGCTTGTGAACAAAAGAAGATGGAGAGAGATATGCATGGAAGGAAAAGAAAAAGCTAAGTTGAAAGTGGAGAGTACATGAATACTAAAGAAGAAGGAAGTTCAAAATAGAGCTCACTTATATGTGGATTCGAGAGAAAGCACCAGCTGCAGCACGTGGTGAAAGGGATTAACGTCAAAATGCAAAGAGAGCACAACGGGAAAAGAAGTATAGAAGAATTAACTTAGGCAACTCTCATTTAAGCTACGGGTTTTTAGAGCTAAAAGTAGCCACGTGGAAGAATTACATGTATGAACTAGATATTAAAGAGAAGTAGCCACATGATCATTTAGTAAGAATAAGCTGTAGGTTTCTTTTGATGAGAAGGAGTTGTGGGCTAATTTATAATGAGTGGAAAGGAGTATGAAGCCACAAGTTTTAGAAGCTAAATTAAGAGGAAAGAAAATATGTATATAGTATGAAGAGAATCACGTGAACAATGCAAGGAGTAGTTACAGGTTATGAGATACCAAGTCAGCTCATGTGAGGAATAAATGAAGCTAAGGAATAAGCTCGAGCATAACATCAGAATGGATAGAAAGCTCACATGGAAAAAATGTAAGGAAGGCACGTGATTTTTTTTTAATGAGGAGGTTGAAGGAAAAATGCTATTAATATCATTGCGATGCTACAATCTAGTACACACTCCATTCCATCTATCGTCATTCACTCCATCCAGAGACTCCACACGCCATAACTTCCATCTTCCATTCTCCATCAATCTTCCACCACCATGAAGCATTAATCCATCTTGTGGCTAACTAGGAGGAAGGCTCTTTGAGAAGCTTAAATCCATTGATTATAATTAAAATTTTGGCTAAGATTTTCTTAATTTCCTACACTTTTTCTTTTTCTTATATGTAATGTTTGATTTTCGTTAAACGACGGAAACAAGCACGTTTTCAAAGCAAGTCCCCTGAGGTGAGTGATTCAAGGCCAAATAAAATTTGAATAAAATTTTAAATAATAGAAAATGAGAATTTGAGCCTTGAGTTGCCCAAAAATCGAGGTTGGGGTGATTTGGAAAAACTTTACTAAAAGGCCAGTGGCATTTTCGTAAATAAGTGGACATTTTGGAAAACATACAGAAGGGCTTTTTAAATGAAAGCTTTGAGTTTTTCATGGTTCTCAGAGGCCCTAAAAACCATGGGAAGCCCCGGGACCGATAAAGACGCTCCAGTGTAATTTTTCCAATGTCGATTAACCTGAACTTTGACCGATTCGTTCGGAAAGATTTTAGCTCCGATTTGAGTGATTCCAAAGCCATTTTTCTTAATTGGGAACCTAAATTTTATAATGGAAAAGACATTTCTCGAAAAGGAGCTAAAACAAAGGAGAAACAAAAATGCAAAGTATGAAGGGCAAAATTGAAATTTTTGAAAAAGTCACTTTTCTCTACCTATGTATAGGTGGTGCCTCACACTTGCCCTCATTTTTGTTCAGATTTTCCAGCCCCATATTAGAAGCAAAACCCTAAGGGAGAGGCACCAAGAGAGAAGGAGAAGGAGAAGAAATTCCAAGGAAAAAGTAAGTTTTTATGTATGTTTTCATGCCTTTTTCTCCACCAATCTCTTCTCCTCTTTTTTCCTCTTCTTCTCCATGATTTTTCTGAAGTTTTGAGGGATTATTTGAAGGGAGAATAGAGGGGAAAGTTTGAAATTCAAGTGAGGAGGCCAAGGAAAGCAAGAACAAGCAAGGAAATTCAAGGAAAACAAGGTATTTTGTAATTCTTCCACTTGGTCTTCTTCCTCCCTTCCTTGAGCATTTCGACCTAGACTTAGACAGACCTAAGGAGTCAGATTTTTAACCAAACCAAATGTGATTCTTAGGTATTTGATGGAGAGGAATAGGAATATGTAAAGAAAACCAAGAAATAGGCATTAAAAATCAAGATGCAAAACCTAGGGTTTTAAGTGTACCTTCCAATTTCTGAATTTGTATGATGCTTCCTAGGTCTAAGTTAGAGTATAAATGAGTTCTTGAGACACCAAAGATGCTCCCCACAAGCTTTCTCCTTCAAGAAAAGAAAGAGAACTCCAAGGAGCCTAAAGGAAGCCTATGTCTTGGCCTAGGGTTGTTTATGTAGGTGGGGGGAGTTTTAAATTTTTATAAGGCTATTCTTGAGTTATATTTGATGAATGAAAATGAAGGGAGGCCTTGGAAAAAATTTAGAACTCATGGAAAGTGATTTGGTGTCTTAGGTTCCATAATATGATCTAAAGAAGCAACATGGTGCTAGGCCTTTTATTTTAATGATGTGATGACTCCAAGAGGCTTAAAAGGTGTCAAGAATCATATTAGAAAGGAAAGAATGAGGTCTAGAAGTCATTTGAGGGGTGTTGCTTCATTAGGTGCCTTTATGTACCATAATGGGGATTATAGAGCAATCTAGTACTTAAGCAAGTTGTATGGCTTTAGAAAATGTTTCATGAACCTAATTGGCTCCCAAAAATTTTATTTAGGCCAAGAGAAACCATCTCCACTAAATTGTGGGTGTGTGGCCAAAAGAGAAGGTTTAAAAGCTAAGGAACAACTATGTGCTTGCATACAAGGTAGCTTTCTCCACCTTCTCTCATGCATGGATGTGTGTTTAGCTTGTTTTAGAATGTGTGTATGTGTATTTTCAAGCTTTGAAAAGTATGCTAGCATGCCTTTATATGCCATGATGCTTGATGCCATGTTATGTCTTTAAATGAATCCATGATGTTTGTATGAGTTTGCTTGAGTGTGGAGAGGCCAAGAACTCTTCCTTTGGGTGAGGATGAGCCAAGAACCCTTGAGCTTGGTTGAGACAAAGTAAAGAGTCTTCCAAAAGCAAAGTGGACTCCCAAGAGTATGGTTGAGTCCAAAGTGCTCAAAGAATGGGTGAGGCAAGTTCAAAATCCATGAGGAGAAGTGTGAGGCCAATCTAAACACTTAGTGAGCTCTTGAATGTCTTGTATGATTGATTCACATGCCAAGTTTTCTTTTAAAAGGTCTATGGCTTTTATTTTCTCCATGCATGCATTTGTAAAGCTTGCTTTACACATATTATATATGATTGAACGGGATATTAGCTATTAGGATACTTTGAATCTCATTCCCTCCTCTTCAATGACCTAACATGCTAGGTGGACCAAGCAATTATGGTGAAGGGAGCCAACAACCATGAAGAGGGACAATTGACAAGCTTATGTGTTATTTTGTTTCTTTTGGAACCATAATGATGGTTCAAGATGTATATGATGTTGTATATGTATTATGAATCTTGAGACATATGTAAATATACTATTATACGATGTTTAGATGTATGATTATCATATATGACTACTAGCCCATGTTTTGAGTATATAATGTCATAGTATGAAAGTTTAAAGTTTGATGAATATGTGTATAAATGTGGGTTGAATGGCCAAAATGAGATGCATGAGGTTTGGGACCATTTGGGCAGCTCACACAAGTCTTAAATATGCTTCTAGACTTGCCCAAAAGGTGCCACAATGAAGGGAAGGCCATTTGGCAAATTTGGTACCTCATATGGAGCCAAATTTGACCATAATGGAACCCTACGTCACTTTTTAGCCAAATGAGCTAGTCTTGAGCTGAAATTTGGCATGTAATTAGGTCTTATTGAGATATTTCTGGAAAGATAAAGATCATAATTTTTGAAGGTCTGTAGAATATTTGATAATTTTTTGAAATTGGCAAATTTTATGGATTTGGTCTGTTGCATTATTCATTTGGTCCGAAATTGTTTTCTATCACACGAGGACCAAATGATGTCCAATTGTCATGAACTTTTATACAAAAACACTAGGAAATCATAGTGACTCATGCCAACTAGAAGCACCTCATTTTGAGGTCTAGAGAGAGAATATAAATTATTGAGTTTCTGTCCAGTATCAGTGATTTTACCCGACCAGAAGTACTGTTCTATTGAGTTCTGGAGTCTAGGCTTAATGAACTGATCTGGAAATATTTTTTCTCTCTAGCTAACATCCACAGCTTTCCATATTGGTATCATTTTCATGGATTTTATTTTTTTGGAATTAATTGGACATTTTCAAAGTTTTCTACAGAATTCTATGACAGTTCCAGATTTTAGTCAGACCTTTGGACAATTTTGGATGTCATATGTCTTGGGTGATGAATCTTGTGACCTAGCCATATTTCTAGTGTGAAGTAGACATCCTAATCTTTCTAGAATAACCAAGAATGCATGATTTCAAATTTTCTAGATTTAGTTATGATTTTTCAAAGTTTGCTCAGAAAAAGGACCAATTCTGGCCGAGAATGATCTTTAAATTTCTATGCTCCATTTCGGTTTCCATGGGTTGTAGGCACGTTTTTGTGATGCAAATAAGTTGTAATAATGGAATTAAATATGAGGAAGTATAGTATGAGCTCACACGGTCCACGTGACACTGAATTGAATTTTTTAGATATAGTGCAACGTAGAAAAAGTCTATTATTTTCATCTCCTTTCTCATATGCTCTTGTGGGATTAATAATACAAGGCTTATAAATGGCATGAAATGAGTTAGAAGTTATGGTGTTACATTATACATGCTTGATTGAGATGTATTTGATTGAGATTGGTGTAATTGTAATTAGTGGCAGGTTAGAAACTAATTAGGAAACCTTTTTGTTGATTGATTGATTGGATTAAATACTGAAATTTTCATTTCTCCTCTAATTTTTCATGTATGCCATCAAGTGTTCGATGAAATAAATAAGTAAAATTGTGTGCTTGATTGTTTGATTTGAGGATTCCTTGGAGTTTAGTTAGTTAATTGAACATCATAGGGTGTTAATTCAGAGGCTAATTGTTAATTAATCAATTAAATTGAGTGTTCATTTATCTTCAAGGCAAGAAATAATGATTTAGTATGGGGTTGAGGTTTCAATTCAACATTATCTTATTAATTTCTTGAATCTTGGATGGTAATTAAAGATTATTTGCCATAGACACAATTAGGGACTCTTAGACCAGAATTGATCACAATTGAATTAGAATAAGGATAGTGGATACCAAGGGACGAATCTAAGGCTAGTCACAAGTTCATTATTTGCCTTATTAGTTCATGCAATTATGTAGTAATTAGGATTTTTTTTTCAATTTCATTTTAGATAGTTTAATTAGATCAAAACCTCCCTAAATTAGGTAGTTCTAGGATCTTTATACACTTAGAAAACCCAATTAAATATTGAATTCTAATTCTAAGGGAGATGATTTAGGTTGTAACACTAATTATAAAATTTAATCCAATCTAGTTTTATTTTGGGGGTTGCACGACACGAACTGTCAAAATTTGGTGCTGTTTCGGGGGAATTGGATTCTTAATTGTTTGAAAAGGATTTCTAGGTGTTTAACCTCTATTTTTGTTCTATTTTGGTTTGATTTTTACTCTATTTTGAACTTATATTTTAGTAATTTTGGTGTTACGCGTCAATTGGTCTGCTTGTTGGAATTTTTGTTTGAAGTGTCCAGAAAATTCTCAAACTTTGTTTTTCAAGGTTTTTAGGTGTTTTAAGCAAAAATAATAGCATAGCTATTTGGTGCACCATTTTTTGGCCAAATTCCAACGTTTAAGGCACTTCTGCTAATTTTTTAGTATTTTTTTAGGAATTTTTTAATTTTTCTATATTTAATTTCTTTATTTTTTATGAGTTTATTTTATGTGATTAACCTCTGTTTTTAAGTGTCTTTGATTGTTAAGTAAGTCTTAGCTTCATTTGAATTTTATTTTCTTGATTAAGAGTTAATTTTAGTATAGTTTGCTAGTGATTTTTGTTGTGCTAAAAGTGATTAAACTTCTCATTTTCTTGCTTTAAATGGATCCATATTATTATTCTGATCAAGGTGTCTATGATTCTTGTGCAAATTATAGGATTGTCTAGAAGTTAGATGAAGCCATTTCAATGCTTCATTGCATTCTTGAATGACAAAGACAAGCACAACAAAACTAACAATACTAACAAGTTCAACAACCATGCTACCAACCTTACCACTATCATTATGAAGTTCACCCCGATTACCACCATCATTATGAGCCATACCACAATTTCCATGTGCAAGAGCCAAAGTATCATTCTTACAACTATCATGAGGAATACATGCAATAAGAGCCCCAAAAGGAACTGAATTAGGAAGAGAGGATGATGCAACAAATGGACACTTATAATCTTTAACTCTAGTAAGAAAATGAATGGTTGCATCTTCAAAATTAACAGATGATTGACAATCTCATGAAGGATTTGGGAGTTCAAATGAATCAATTGACTTCAAGTGCTACTGAATTGAATGAAGAGCAAATTAGAAGGGAATGTATAGAAGTGGAAGAATCTTATTCATTGGGTAATATCCTTCTATCTTCTAATATTTTGCAATTTGTTGGAACTGACTCTAATTTGCATGGTAGCATTGTGATTACTAATGCATATAATGTTATTGATTCTGAATTGCATGAGGATGATGTAAAAGAAGAAATTATTGTTGAATCTCCTAATTTGGTTTATTATTGTAATACATTGAGCAAAGATAATGCAATTATTGATGTTCATGAGTCCTTGTGTACTGGTGCACTTGGTATTTCTACTTTTAGCTGTGAACAAAGTGATGAATTCATTTTGAACCTATTGATGATGATTCTATTGAGTCTAAGGTAGTAGATAAGTGTGAGGGTGACCTAAAATGTGATAATTTTTCTATTCCTAGTATGGAATTAGTTGATAAGTCCATTGATGATGCATTTCTTGATTGTGTTTGTACTGGATCCCCTATGTGTGATAGATGTTCCCAAATTAATGCTTTCATTAAGACTAATGAGTTTCTCACATATTTTGATAATCATGAATCCTCACTAGCATGTGATGATATGATTAATGAAACAATGAATATAGCATGCAATGGTGATATAGATGATACAATTGTTGAACAGCTTGTTGTTGATGAATGAAACTCTAATTTGAAATGTTTATGTGATGAATTGCATACATATCCTGTGTGTGTTGAGATTAATGAGTTTCTGAAGCTTGATAAGTCTGTTGAATCCATGAATTCCTATGTTTGCACTGAAACTGTTAATAAGACTAATTCTACTTATCATACTAGCATTGATGAGAGTATGCATAAAGATTGTGCTAATATTGAAGATCTTGTTGATCCTTGTACTCTTGTTGATACTAATAAGAGACTAGATTTTGCTATTAATTATTGTATAGAGTCTTGTGAGCCTACTAATGTCACTTTGGTTAAGGAAGATACTATTTCTCCTATTGAAAATCCTAAATAGATTCTTGAAGCTGGTGAAGTAGTTCCTAACAAATCACAAACTCTCCTAACTGAGATAAAGCAATTGCCAGATGCCTTAAACTTAAAAGACTGTGAAAAGTTACAATCTAAATTTTATATTGATACAATGACTCTTACTGATAAGAGTCCAGTACATTTTATTGGTTTTGATAGATATTTAGAGAGTCTAGAGTCTAGTGTTTTTAAATTTGATTTTAAATTTTCTTTCTTTAGTTTTAAATTTTTGAGATTTCATTTTTCTTCTTTTATTACTTTTAAATATGCTGAATATGACTTTCCAAAACTACTGATGGTTGAGGAAGTCCATGAATTAACACTGCATGATCAATCAAAATGTTTTGAAGTAGTGAGACTTAAATTTGTAAAATTGAAAAGGAATAAGGTAGTTTTGATTCTGGTTTTTGATACTTATGATTAGCTAGTCTCTTATATAGTTCTTCTTAGTTTAGAGTTTAGTTTTCTTTTCTTTTTCGCATGATTATTTGTTTTATTTCTATTTTGTAGAAAATAAATTACTAACCAGCTATAAAGGAAATCTGAGCCACCCTTGAGATCTTCGATTCAAGTTCATCTAGTTGTATACTTTCTTTTTTACTCTTTATATTGTATTGTTTTTCTGTTGATTGGATTATGTGCTAGCATTGAGGACAATATAATATTTAAGTGTGGGGGGGAGAGTTATTTCATTCCATTTCATCTTCTCTTTGCTTCTTTTATTAAAAAAACTAAAATTTTTTGAAATTTTTGAGAAAAATTTTAAGAAATAGCGTGATTTTTTTTCAATATTTTTGTGGAAGTTGCAAGTTAAGATGATTATAGCTTGGATTTGCTTAAACATGATAAGTGATGGATCTTATTTCTTGATTCAAGTTAAGTGGTAATGAATTTGATTTTAGTGAATTATTTGACAGCCATTAGCTGGTGAGGATTTAAGCTATATCTATTCATTTCTAGTGTGTATTCACCTATTTTTTATGACAACCCTAACTTTTAATTATTGTAATTAAGGTTAAATATGCGATTAATAATCATAAATCAAGGTTAAAAGACATTATGACTAATTACATTCGAAAAATGTAAGGAAATTTGAACCTTAATGTCATTAGAGTCATCAACCAAATAATTATAACCATTCATATACACAAAAGAAACAAACACTCATTTATAAGCTTTTGATTCTATTACCCATTAATTACAACTCACAAGGATCTTCTACCAGTGTTTCTAAGTCATCCCTTGAGGTTACCATAGAAAAAATCAAGGTTTCTAGGTTAGAGTGAGTGTTTGGGACTATTAGCCATGGCTAAATGTTTTTGCATCGTGGCCAATTGCTCTTGGGTTCAATCTTATATTTCCACAAGTTTTGCTGCAACCACAGCTAGAATATAAGGCACTGTAGCGAGACGACCTCTTAGAGCCTACCTCACTCGCCTCTCACTATTGGTCGCTGCCAATTCCCCCTTTTACTGTGATTAATTCCACTCTGGAACGCCTGACACATTTTTACAAAAGTTCACCACGGCTAATTCCCTTTTAGTCACAACCAATTACCCTCTGGTTCTGGACGGCTTCTAGTTTGGCCTTTTACATTTCGCTGTGGCTAATTCCACTTCTCACTGTGGTGAATTGCTCTCTGGTACTCTACCTAAGCAACTTCACCTCTATTGGCCACGGTGAAATGCCTTCTAATCTTACAACTTCTAAAATCTTATCTCATACTCTCCACTCTCCCTTTAATGACACCCTAGGGCTACTTTACCTTAATTTGTGGGGCTCCAATAGCTTTCATTAGCCTAATTTACCTAGCGAATCTATCATTACTAGTTCAAGACTTAAGTGTTAATTTCTACTCCTCCAATTACCCTATATCAGCAAGTTCATAGAGTAATAACAGCAAGAATTCATGAACTATCAACAATTATCATTTGATACATATTCCTTAAAGATTTCATACATCACTGGTTCAAATCATCATCTAATGTATCACATGACTGTATTTCTAATAGTAAACTATATCATAAATTTAACAAAGTTCATACATCAATGTTATAAGTTCATACATCTAATACTAAGCTAAGATGAGGCCTAACTCAAAATACAAATACTTACACTTAACAATATGATTACATGATGATGCTATATAAAAGAATAGCAAAATTGCATCTACTCTATTCAGATCAGCCCAAGTGTAACCTTCTCCACACATGATTGGAGCTCATGGATTTTCATCTACTTGTTTCCCCTTGTCCTTACTTGCAGGGCTTTCACCAAAAAGTATGATCCCATGAAACAGGGTGAGATGCAAATCCCAGTAGCCAAGGTAAATTCCATTCATATAATGTAGTTTCATTCACATATAGGCATGATTTCATATAGCATCAGAAAATGTACCAACCATATCAGTAAATGAAATAATTAGACTATCTATGATTACTATCCCATACTAGCAATCAGAATTCCACATGTTAAAGGCCAATAACACCGGGAGAGGCCCATCCACAACACCCACTCCCCAATGAGCACAACCAAGGCTCAGTGCATCTGGGGTCTGATTATAACTCAATGCCTGATCGAAGCACATGCATGGGTGGTAGCCGCACCATAGCTCCACCATGGACTTACAAGGTCCAATCATATATAACAGATAGCCAACCAATTCATTTAGCATCAAAATCATAATCATGCAGCAAATATAAAATTAAAACAAACATATGCATGGAATTAGCATGAACCCCGGTTACCTCACTTGTAGCTAATCCTCTAAGAGCCAATTGAATGCTACCTCAGCCTATGGATACAAAACCAAGCCATTACGATCCTCAATTACAATTTATATCAGCAAACCCATTACTCAAGGAGTTAAGCTATATAGGACTACTCAGAAACACTCACCCAATTCCACAAAAACCAAATTCTGATTTGGTTGAGCCTACCCTAGAAATCTCAAAACAACACTTCAATTTCTAAGTAAATTCACATAAAAACAATATCCATATCATAAATCAACTATAGGGATCCCAAACTAGCAGAGAAAGCATCAAAATGAAGAGTTTATACTTACCTAACAATATCCCTAACCTCAACCTACGAAATTTCACCAACAAAATCCCAAACAACCACATTTCAGATTTTAAGTATAGTGAAAATGCTCCAAATGAAAAAATAATGAAGAGAAAGAAAAGGGGATTAAGTTATATAATAAGTACCTTGGCTGATTTTGAGCCTAGAAGTGAGAAATGGTGAATTTCTTGCTTGGAACCCTAGCCTCCCTCTCAAGGTGCGAAAATGCCTCTTGTGTTTGTGTTTTGTGTTTCAATAGAATGGTAAAAGGGGCTTCATGTGTTTTGGGGTTTTAGTTAAGTCTAAAATAGGTCATGGGCTGACCCAAAGGTCCAATTCCAATTGGGTTCAGATTTTTATACTTGTTGAGCCAAATTTCATTTGTTGGGCTGTAGAATCTTATTTGGGTTAGACCAAGTTTTAAGAGCTCAATTGATTTTGGTCTACACAAAAGTTGTTAGACCAATTATAAGAGCTTATATATGGTGGGTCTTGGGCCTCTATTTCATTAAATCAAATTAGGCCCTCCCTAAGTGCTCTTTTTTAGGCGAAGTCTCACAATAAACGGTTAGGTCTGCGCCTAAAATTATTGGGCCTCCATTAGTTTCTAACCAAGGCCTACTTAATTTGATTTAGGCCTAGATGAGGTTTTTAACCTAATTAATTCTCAAACTCATATTAATAATTTGTCTTTCTATAAATTCCATTTAATAACTTATCCAATCATCTCATATTAATTATTTTTAATTAACCCAAGTCTATGATTAATACCTTAATTAATTTTGGGGTGTTACATTTTTACTTTCACTCTAGAACTTGTCTTGATTCTTTGTTGAGGCCATATTTGCATTTGCATACATGAAAATGATAAGGCATTCCTTTCTTTTATAGTTAGATAGCCAAATAGCCAACACTTTAAATGCATTTTATCCATTGTTTAGCCACTTTGGACCTTATTTTATTTTCTTTGTTGAACCCATAACCATGAAAAATAAAGATATATTCCCACCTTGTTTGAAGATACCTTTTGGATTTCAAGGAAGATTACAATTGTTTAGGATGATAAAATGTATGCTCTATGTAATGTCCCGTTTTCATTAAACGATGGAAATGGGCACGTTTTCAAAGTAAGTCCCCTGAGATGAGTGATTCAAGGCCAACTAAAATTTGGATAAAATTTTAAATAATATAAAATGAGGATTTGAGACTTGAGTTGCCCAGAAACCGGGGTCGGAGCAATTCGAAAAATTTGCCGAAAGGCCAGTGGCATTTTCGTAAATAAGTGTAATTTTGGAAAAGCACCTAGGAGGGCTTTTTAAATGAAAATTTTGAGTTGCCCAGGGTTCTCAGAGGCTACAAAAACCATGGGAAGCCCCGGGACCAGTAAAGCCCCTCCGGTGTACTCTTTCTGATGTCGGTTGACCCGAACTTTGACCAATTCGTTCGGGACGGTTTTAGCTCCGATTTGAGTGATTCCAAAGGCATTTTATTAAATTGGGAACCTATTTATTATGATGGAAAAGATGGTTCTAAAAAAGGAGCTAAAACGAAGGAGAAACGAAAATGCTAAGAACGAAGGGCAAAATTGGCATTAAAGTGTTAAAAGAAACTTCTTTCTTCTTCTTTATATGCCACGTTCTGCCTCCCCCTCTCCAAACCGACTTGCTTCTGCCCATTTTCAGAGGAGAACTCCAGCTCCTTAGGCGCACAAGAGGAGGAGGATTTTGGAGGAAGAAATTCAAGAGAAAGGTAAGAAACTTTAAGAAATTCCATATCCTTCCTTCTTGAACCTTGCTCCTCTCCTCTCAAGCTTTCTTTCTATGGTTTTAATGGAGAGTTTGGTGCTGTTTTTGGGGCAGAACAGAGAGGGGAATTTCGAAAATTTAGGGAGTAAGCCAACCAAGTGGAAGAACAAGCCAAAGGAAGCAAGAAAACAAGGTAAAACTTCCAATCTTTGGTACTTTCTCCCTTCCCCTTCCTCTTGCACGAATTTGACCACCATGAGCCCAATTCTTAGGGGCTGTTTTCTGTCCAATTTATGGAGGGATTAGGGGTTTTAGATGGCAAAGATTAAGAATGAACCAATAGAATCAAGAAAGGAGCATTAGGAAACAAAATGGAATCATTAGGGATCCAAATGCTCCCTTGCAAATCTGATTTTATATAAATGTTCTTAGGCTTAAATGAATGTTTAAATGTGCTCCTAAGATCCCTAAGAGGTCCCCCATATGTCTCTTCCTCCATAAAATGAGCAAAACCCCATGGAAAGTCATGAACCTATAAGTTGGAAAAGTGTAGAGCACTTAAGGGGATTGTAAAAACTGATTTAATCTATAAGTTCCCTTAGTTGTTTAAGTGCTTCCTTGACCTCCTAGAACTCTTAACAACCTCCCTAAATGGTTCCCCCATCAAGGAAAAATCAAGAAGCCATGAAATCCCATTTATGCTCTAAATTTCGGCCAAGTAGGGATGGCATAGTTAGGGAGAGTTTTAAATTGTTTCAAGCCCATTTTTGAGTCATACATGATGAATGAATGTGAGGGGAAACCTTGGAAAAAATTTAGGAAGCTTAGAGAATTAGTTGGTGCTTTAGGTTCCATATTGTGACCTAAGGAAGCAACATGATGTTAGGCCCTTTGTTTTAATGATGTGATGACTCCAAGAGGCTTAAAAGGAGTCAAGAATCATATTTGAGAGTAAAGAATGAGGCCTAAAAATCATTTGAGGGGTGTTGCTTCATTAGGTGCCAATATGGACCATAATGGAGGTTATAGAGTAATCTAGGGTTTAAGCAAGTTGCATAGCCCTAGAAATTGTTTCATGAACTTAATTGGCTCCCATAATTTGTGTCTAGGCCAAGTGAAACTATCTCTACCAACTTGTGGGTGTGTGGCTAAAAGAGGAGGCTTGAAAGCTAAGGAAAAAGTGTATGTTTGTATACAAGGTAGCTCTCTCCACCTTCTCTCATGCATGGATGTGTTTTTAGCTTGTTTTAGAATGTGTGTATGTGTATTTTCAAGCTTTGAAAAGTATGCTAGCATGCCTTTATATGCCATGATGCTTGGTGCCATGTTATGTTTTTAAATGAATCCATGATATTTGTATGAGTTTACTTGAGTGTGGAAAGGCTAAGAACTCTTCCCTTGGGTGAGGATGAGCCAAGAACCCTTGAGCTTGGTTGAGACAAAGTAAAGAGTCTCCCAAAAGCAAAGTGGGCTCCCAAGAGTATGGTTGAGTCCAAAGTGCTTAAAGAATAAGTGAGGCAAGTCCAAAATCCATGAGGAGAAGTGTGAGGCCAATCCAAATACTTAGTGAGCTCTTGAATGTCTTGTATGATTGATTCACATGCTAAGGTTGCTTTTAAAATGCCTATGATTTTTACTTTCTCCATGCATGCCATTGTGAAACTTGCTTGCACATATTATGTGTGATGGATTGGGAGATGAGCTATTGAGATTCTTGAATCTCACTCCCTCCTCTTAAATGTCCTAATATGCTAGGTGGGCCAAGTGGACATGGCAATGGGAGCCAACCACCTTGAAGAAAGAAGATTTGCCATCCTTATGCTTGATTTTTGGTCTTTTGATTCATAATGAGACTTCATGATGTATATTATTATTGTAAATGGTTTATGACCCCTTGGACAAATGTAAAAATGATATTATGTGATAGATAAATGAATGAGTATGGTGTATGTACTCTAGAACATAAATTGAGTGTTTATGCTAATGTATACACTTGAGAAAAGCTTGGTGTAATGTGTATAAGTGAGGGTGAAAAGGCCAAAATGAGATGCAAATGGTTTGGAACCATTTGGGCAGCTTCCCCAAGTCTTAAACATGCTTTTAAACTTGCCCAAAAGGTGCCAAGACCAAAGGAAATCCATTTGGCAATTTTGGTACCCAATATGGAGCCAAAATTGACCAAAATGGAACCCTATGCCACTTTTTGGCCAAATGAGTTAGTCTTACCCTGAAATTTGGCATGAAATTAGGCCTTGTTGAGAGCTTTCTGGGAAGCTAAAGATCATAATTTTCGGAGACCTAGGGAATATTTTGTGAATTTTCAAAGTTGGGATTTTCTATGATTTCTGGTATGTGCACTGTTCATACTGGCAGATTTGATTTTCGTGTCGCTCGATGGCCAAATGGTGTCCAATGCTTATGAAATTTTATGTGCTTAAATTTTATGTGCTTAAATTTTCTGTGGCCACCGAGATCACCTCATTTGGAGGTCTGAACACAGAGTTATGCATTTTTGAAATTTGCTGTCAGTAACAGTGGCGACTCCAGAGCTCAATCACTGTTCCATCAGTTCCAGATACCTAAAAGTATCTGTTTCATTCGAGAATTATTTTTAGTGTCAAGTTAACATTTGTAGCTTCCCAGAATGACTGAATGTGTGTGATTTCGATTTTTGTAGAATTAGTTATGAATTTCAGAAGTTTGCATCAGTAACCTGAATCACAGCCCAGGTAGCCAGTGAGTCTGTAGGTTTTTGGATGTTAAACGTCCTGTGTGATGACTTTTGTGACTTGGACGTATTTTTAGTGTGAATTAGACATCATGAGCTTTCCATAATGACAAAGAAAACATGATTTCTATTTTTCTAGATTTAGTTATGATTTTCCAAAGTTTGTGACAGAAAAGAGGAAATTCTGAACGAAAATGCAAACATGAATTTTTATGTGTTCCTTTGCTTTCCACGAGTTGTAGACCAAATTTGATGATGGAAATGAGCTATATTCATGTATTTAAGTATGATAATGTGATAGATGCATTCATATGGCCCACGGGACTCTGAAAGAAAAATTTTACCTGTAGAGAAATGCATTTTAATTCATAACTCCCTATGCCACTAGATTGTTTCCATTGAACAAACATAAGATGAGGCATGGGAATTGCATGAATTGAGTCCTAGAAGTATGGTGTTACACTCTACATCATTTAGGCCATTGATATTAAAAGTTAAGGAAAATGTTCAAGGTTAAAGAAAAGAAGAGATGGAAAAGCTAAAGAAAAGCAATGAAAAAAAAAAAGAGGAATAGCAATTGAAAATCAAAAGAAAGAAGTCTTTTGCATTGAGTTTATAGTTGCCTATATTTGTTAGAAATAAGGCCTTAAATGCACATTCTTCCCTATCATAAGTTCCATTAATTGCTTTTGAAGTCCTAAGGTGTTCTATTTGTTATTTGTTTTCCTTTGTTCTTGTTTATCCCTTCATTTCTTTCTCTAGCCCCATTACAATCCTAAATAAAGTCCTCTTGATTTGTGCATTGCATTTGGCATAGGTGGTAGAGATTTACAAGCTTGACAAGCTTATGGTAGTGAACTTAGATAAGTGGAATTTTGAGTGATACACATTCCTTTAAACACTTAAAAGTTAAGAGTAAACACTAATCCATTTGATAGGCTATACATTTTTTATTCATTCTTTTCAAATGAAATTGCCATGGAGCTTATTTCTTGATGCAGGTGAAGTTAGCTTAGATTGTTGAAGTGTTGATAAGTTATGATTATTCTCTATCTTGTAACTTTCTACATTTTCCTTTCCATTTTCATTCTCCACTGGTCCTTCCAATAGCTTTTCTTTAAGATTTTAAGTTTTGCCTAGGAGTGCAAAGGTTTAAGTGTGGGGGAATTTGATGAAGTCTCATTTTCATATACTTTATTCCCTCAATTTTGGCACTTTAATAATTGAATATGGCTTATTGCATTTTATTAGATGATAATTGAATTTAATGGCCATTTTCTATACTTTAGGAATTAAATTGCAAAATGATTAATTTTAATGCATAAATTTATCTTAAATAATTTTGTGAATATTCCTATTTGATTTTTCCCACTCTTTTGTGAAAAATTTCAATGGACAATTAAAGCTTTGAATGATAAATTGATTTGAAGAAGAGAGGGAGAAGAATTGGGCTCCCTCATATGGCACACAATCACATCTCTCACACTCTTTAGCTCCACGTAGCTTCACACATTACACTCATTTGCATTTCCATAAAGCCACGGGTTTACACTCAAGAAGGTTGTCACATGCATGTCTCTCATCCACCACACACAATACACTTCATTGCATAGCTCCATTCCACTTAGTAACTCCATACTCTAGCCTAGCTTCCACTTCCCTCTCCCTTAACTCATGCATGTAAACACACACACCTAGCATGTAATGTCCAGTTTTCATTAAACGCAAAAATGGGCATGTTTTCAAAGCAAATCCCCTGAAATGAATTATTTAAAGTCCCAAAAAATTTGAGCAACATTCTAGACTCTAAAAAATGAGAATTTTAGCCTCAAATGGAAGGAAAAATGGAGCTAGAATGAAGAAACAAATTTTGACGAAAATCTTACAAAATGTAATGATATTTTCGTAATTTTGAGCAAATTTTGGAATTCACACAGGAAGACTTTTTTAATGAAATTTTTGAGTTCTCTGAGGTTCTCAAAGGCCCTAAAAACCATGGGAAGCCCCGAAACAGTTAAATCCCCTCCAGTGGACGTTTTCTAATGTCGGTGCACCTCAACTTTGATAGATCCATTCAATAAGGTTTTAGCTCCAATTTGAGTGATTTCAAATAAATTTTTATTTAATTGGGAACCTAAATTTTATAATGGAAAAAATAGTTCTTAAAAAGGAGCTAAACAAAGGAGAAATGAAAATGCAAAGAATAAAAGGCAAAATTGGAATTTTTGAAAAATTCACTTTCCTACACCTATATATAGGTGGCGCCTCACACTCTCCCTCATTTAACTTCGGATTATGGAGCCCCAAACCAGAAGCAAAACCTTAGGAGAGAGGCGCACCAAAGGAGGAAGAAGAAGGGAAGAAAATCCAAGTTTAAGGTATGTTTCCATGGTGAATTTTCATGCTTTTCTTCATCCACACCTCCTCTCCTCCCTTCTCCTTAGTTTCCTTTGATTAAAATAAAGTTTATAAATCTAATTCAAGGGAGAAATTCAAGGGAAATTTCGGATTTGAAGAGCGGAGCTTGGAGAAAGCAAGATTGAAGCCAAAATAAGCAAGAAAACTAGGTAAAATTGCATCCTATAGTTGCTATTCTTGATTCCCCTTCTTCTCCAATTTGACACACATAAGGAACCCTAGGAGGATCTGATTTTTAAGTCCAACCAAGCATGAATCTTAGGTATTTGAAGGAGAAGAACAAGAATATGCAAAGAAAATAACAAAAATAACCAATAGATTTCAAGATGCAAATTCTCGGGTTTCAAGTGTTCCTTCCAAATTTTGATTTTGTGTGATGATTCCTAGGTCTAATTAAGAGTTTAAATGAGTTCTTGAGACCCTTAAGATGCTCCCCACATGCTTTCTCCTTCAAGAAAACAAAGAAATCTCCATAGAGGCCAAGGAAGCCCATAGTCTCGGCTAAGATGAGATCTCATAGCTAGAGAGAGTTTTAAATTTTTCTAAGGCCATTCTTGAGTCATGTTTGATGAATGAAAATGAGGGGAGGCCTTGGAAAAAATTTAGAACTCATAGAAAGTGATTTGGTGCCTTAGGTTTCATATTATGACCCAAAGAAGCAACATGATGTTAGGCCCTTTGTTTTAATTGTGTGATGACTCCAAGAGGTTTAAAAGGAGTCAAGAATCATATTTGAAAGAAAAGAATGAAGCCTAGAAATTATTTGAGGGGTGTTGCTTCATTAGGTGCAATTATGGACCATAATGGGGTTTATAGAGCAACCTAGTGTTTAAGCAAGTTGTGTGGTCTTAAAGTTTGTTTCATGAACCTAATTGTCTTCCATAAATTGTATCTAGGCCAAGAGAAACCATTTCCACAAGTTTTTGGGTGTGTGGCCAAAAGAGGAGGCTTGAATTCCAAGGAAAAAGTGTGTGATTGTATACAAGGTAGCTCTCTCCACTTTCTCTCATGCATGGATGTGTGTTTAGCTTGTCTTAGAATGTATGTATGTATATTTTCAAGCTATGAAAAGTATGCTAGCATGATTTTATATGCCATGATTCATGATGACATATTGTGTTTTCAAATGAATGTATGATGTTTGTTTGAGTTTGCTTGAGTATGGAAAGGCTAAAAACTCTTAACCATAGTGAGGATGAGCCAAGAACCCTTGAGATTGGTTGAGACAAAGTAAAGAGTCTCCCAAAAGTAAAGTGGGCTCCCAAGAGTATGGTTGAGTCCAAAGCTCTTAAAGAATGGGTGAGGCAAGTCCAAAATCCATGAGGAAAAGTGTGAGGCCAATCCAAACACTTGGTGAGCTCTTGAATGCCTTGTATGACTTGCTCACATGCCAAGTGTAAGATCTGGTTCTTCGAAAACTAGAGAAAACGTGAGAAACGTAATGTATAGTTTCTCTGTCAATGAATAAAACTCACTAAATACAAAAGGAAGTCCCCCAAGATGATGTAGTTAAGGTCCCAAAAAAATTGGGAAGCATTCTAGACTCCTAAAAATGAGAATCCCAGGCTCAAACAGAAAGAAAAATAGTGTTAGAATGAAGAAACAATTTCTTACAAAAAGCTTACGAAACATAATGGCATTTTCATAATTTTGAGAAAATTTTGGAATTCACATAGAAAGGCTTTTTAAATGAAAATTTTGAGTTTCCTAGGGTTCTCAGAGGCTCTAAAAACCATGAGAAGCATCGGAATAGCTAAAACCCCTCCGGTGGACGTTTCGGTGTACCCAAACTTTGATGGATTTGTTCGGGAAGGTTTTAGCTCTGATTTGAGTGATTCCAAAGGCATTTTACTAAATTGGGAACCTAAATTTCATTATGGAAAAGATGGTTCTCAAAAAGGAGTTAAAACGAGGAGAAATGAAAATGCCAAGAACGAAAGGCAAAATGGAAATTTTTGAAAAGGGTAACCTCCTCCCGCCTATATATATGATGTGCTCTTCTTCTCCCTTCATTATGCATGACCAAGTTCTACCCAAAACCAAAGGAAAAGCTTAGGGAGAGTGGCGCACAGGAGGGAGGCAAAGAGGAGGAGAAATTCAAGGTAGAAAGGTATAGATTTTTATAGTTTTTCATGCTCTTTCTCTTCCAAACCTCTTCTCCTTCATCCCCCTTTGTTTCCTTTGATTAAAATGAAGTTTAAAAATCTGTTTTAAGGGAGAAATTGAGGAGAAAATTCGGATTTGAAGAGAGGAGCTCAAAGAACACAAGATTCAAGTGAGAAAAGCCATGAAAACAAGGTATTTTCTTTTTCTATGGTTGCTACCCTTTGCCCCCCTTCTCCACCATTTCGCCCAACTTGAGAAGACTTAAAAGGAGTTGATTTATAGGCAGAACCAAGGGTGATTATAAGGAAAAAGGGTGTGGAGATTAAGAATATGTAAAGAGAATTAACAAATAACCCTGGAAATTTAAGATGTAAAGTCTAGGGTTTCATATGTTCCTAACAAAATCTAATTTGATACCTTGATTCCTATGTCTAAATGAATGTTTAAATGAGTTCCTAAGATCCTTAAGAGGCTTCCCATATGCTTCCTTCTTTAAGAAAACAAAGTCCATGAAGCCATTATTCCTCTATAGCCTCAGCCTAAAGAGGTTCTTATAGCTGGGGAGAGCTTTAAATTTTTCTAAACCTATTCTTGAGTCATATTTGATGAATGAAAATAAGTGGAGGCCTTGGAAAAAATTTTAGAACTCATAGAAAGTGATTTAGTGCTTTAGGTTCCATATTATGACCTAAAGAAGCAACATGTTGTTAAGCTCTTCGTTTTAATTGGGTGATGACTCCAAGAGGCTTAAAAGGAGTCAAGAATCATATTTGAAAGAAAAGAATAAAGCCTAAATATTATTTGAGGGGTGTTGCTTCATTAGGTGCATTTATGGACCATAATGGGGTTTATAGAACAACCTAGTGTCTAAGCTAGTTGTGTGGCTTTAGAAATTATTTCATAAACCTAATTGGCTTTCATAAATTGTGTTTGGGCCAAGAGAAACCTTCCCCACACTTTTATGGGTGTGTGGCCGAAGCAAGGGAGGGATTTTCAAGAGAAAAAGTGTGTGATTGTGTGCAAGGTAGCTCTCTCCACCTTCTCTCATGCATGGATGTGTGTTTAGCTTGTCTTAGAATGTGTGTATGTGTATTTTCAAGTCATGAAAAGTATGCTAGCATGATTTTATATGCCATGATTTATGATGACATATTATGTTTTCAAATGAATGCATGATGTTTGTTTGAGTTTGCTTGAGTGTGGTGAGGCCAAGAACTCTTAACTATGGTGAGGATGTGCCAAGAACCCTTGAGATTGGTTGAGACATAGCAAAGAGTCTCCTAAAAACAAAATGGGCTCCTAAGAGTATGGTTAAGTCTAAGAATCTCTTAAAGAATGGGTGAGGCAAGTCCAAAATGCATGAGGAAAAGTGTGAAGCCAATATATTCACTTGGTGAGGTTTTGAATGCCTCGTATCACTTGTTCACATGCCAAGCTTGCTTCTTGAATGTTCATGACTTCTATTTTATCCATGCATGCATTTTCAAGACTTGCTTTATATATATTATGTATGATTGAACGGGAGATGAGCTATTGGGATTCTTTAAATCTCATTCCCTCCTCTCCAATGATCTCACATGCTAGGTGGACCAAGTAGACAAGGTGATGGAAGCCAATTACCCTGAAGGAAAGAGTTTGGCAATTAAATGCAAAGTTTTTAGTTCTTTAAGGCCATAATTGTGTTAAATGTTGTAAACCCTTAATGTATATGGTCTATGACCTCTTAAACATGTGTAATTATGATATTATACCGTGTATGAATGAGAGAATATGTTATGTAGCAACTAGAAAACGAATTGAGTATATGATGGCATATTAGCTTCATGAATGGCTTTGTGGAAATATGCATATGTGTGGATGAAATGGCCAAAATGAGATGCATAGAGTTTAGGACCATTTGGGCAGCTTACACAAGTCTTAATCATGCTTTTAGACTTGCCCCAAAGGTGCCAAACCCTAGGGAAAGCCATTTGGTTACTTTGGTACCTCATATGGAACCAAAATTGACCATAATGGAACCCTATGTCACTCTTTAGCCAAATGAGCTTTTCTTGGTATGAGATTTTGCAAAAATTTAGAGCTTGTTGAGAGCTTTTTGGAAAGCTAAATGATAATTTTCAGAGGTCTATAGAATATTTGAGAATTTTTCAAAGTTGACAATTTTTTTGGTTTTGATTTGCTACACTATTCATTTGGTCCGAAAATGAATTCTGTCACACAAGGCCTAAATGATGTCCAATTGCCATGAACTTTTATAAAGAGAAACTAGACATTCACAGTGACTTGTACGAACTGGAACACCTCATTTGGAGGTTTACAGAGGGAGATATGAATTTTTAAACATTCTGTCCAGTATTAGAAGTTTTACCCGACCTAAGTTACTATTCTATTGAATTTCGAGGTTTAGGTTACCTGAACTGGTATAAAGCTATTTTTTTCCTCTAGCTAACATCGACAACTTTCCAAACTGGTATCATTTGCTTAGATTATATTTTTTTATAATTAATTAGACATTTTCAAAATTTGCTGTAGAAATTTGTGATAGTTCCAGAAGGTAGTTTGACCTCTGGACCTTTTTGGATGTCAATGTCCTCTGTGATAGATGTTATGGTCTAGACATATTTCTAGAGTGAAGTAGACACCATAGCTTTCTAGGATGACTAAGAATGCATGTTTTCCAAAGTTTGGATAGAAAACAGGCAAAAGCTGGCCGAAAAAAAATGTTTATGTTTGTGCTTCATTTCGGTTTTTCTTGAGATGGGAGCCACATTTTATGATGCAAATGAGTAGTATTCATGTAATTAAATATGAGAATATATAGTATGATCTCACGTTCCACGTGACATCGAATAGAATTTTCATACGCAACGTAATGTTAAATTATTCATTATTTTATGCTATTTTCTTTGCTCTTTTATGACTTACATGATATGAGGCATGAAAATAGCATGAGAAAAGCTAGGAAATATATGGTGTTACACCAAGCTTGCTTCTTGAATGCTCATGATTTCCACTTTATTCATGCATGCATTTTTAAGGCTTACTTTACATATATTATGTATGATTGAATGGGAGATGAGCTATTGGGATTCTTTGAATCTCATTTCCTCCTCTCTAATGATTTAATATGCTAGGTGGACCAAGTGGACATGGCAGTGGGAGCCAACCACCTTGAAAGAAAGAGTTTGACAACCAAGTGCTTGAGTTTTGTCACTTTAAGGCCATAATTATGTTAAATGTTGTAATCCAATGATGTATATGGTTTATGACCCCTTGGACATGTATAATTATGATCATATGTGATGTATAAATGAATGAACATGATGTATGAACCCTAGAACATAATTTGGGTATGTAATGCCAAAGGTATGCATTTTGGAAAGTTTGATGTAATGTGTATATGTGTGGATGAAATGGCCAAAATGAGATGCATGAGATTTGGAACCAATTGAGCAGCTTACATAAGTCCTAAATGTGCTTTTAGACTTGCCCAAAAGGTGTCAAGACCAAAGGAAAACCATTTGGTCACTTTGGTACCCTATATGGAGCCAAAAATGACCATAATGGAACCCTATGTCACTTTTTAGCCAAATGAGCTCTTCTTGATTTAAGATTTGGTAGAGATTTAGAGCTTGTTGAGAGATATTTAGGAAGCTAAAGATCATAATTTTTGAACATCTACAGAATATTTGATAAATTTTCAAAATTGGCAAATTTTCTGATTTTGGTCTACTGTACTTTTCATTTGGTCCGAAAATGAAATCTATGACATAGGGCTCAAATGATGTCCAATTGTCATGAAACTTTATACAAAACAACTATACATTCACAGTGACTCATGAACTGGAAGCACCTCATTTAGAGGTCTAGAGAGGGAGATATGAATTTTTGAATATTCTGTCCAATATCAGGACTCTTACTAGACTTGAGTTACTGTTCTATAAAAATTCTAAGGTTTGGCTACCTGAGCTGGTCTAGAAATATTTTTTTCCTCTAACTAACATCCACATATTTCTAGATTGCTATCATTTATATGGATTGGAATTTTTTGGAATTAATTGGACATTTTCAAAGTTTGCTGCAGAATCTGTGATAACATCAGGAGATAGTTTGACATCTGGACCTTTTTCAGATGTCAAACTCCCCCTATGATGGATGTTATGATTTGGGCATATTTTAACTGTGAAGTAGACATCTGTATCTTTCCAGAATGACTAAGAATGTATAATTTTAATTTTTCTTGAATTAGTTATGATTTTCCAAAATTTGGTGAGAAAAGGGGGCAAATCTGGCCGAAATTAAACCTTCATATTTTATCCTTCATTTCGCTTTTGTTGAATTGTGGGCCACATTTTATGATGAAAATGAGTTGTATTGATGTAATTAAATATGAGAATGTATAGCATGAGCTCACATGGTCCACGTGACACTGAATGAAAATTTTATACATGATACAGGTCAAGTAAATGCATTATTTTAATAGACTTTTCTACTTCCTCATGGAATTTAATGATGTAAAGCACATGAGTATCATGAAATGAGCTAGAATTTATGATGTTACATAGCACATAGGTGAATGGAGAGCTGGTGGAAGAGAAGTTATGAGTTTTACATGGATTCAACAAGAGAATAAGGCAAAACATGTGGACAGTAGCTGTATGAAGGGAAAAGTGTAAAGAAGGAGCAACATGAAATGGTGTGGAGATTAACACGAGTTGAACGTGGTTGGAATAGACGTTGAGCAACACGAGAGAAGAAGAAAACTTGAGCTTAGGTGCATGAAGCAAGAAGAAGAAGGCAACACATATGGAGAAGAAGCTTGTGAACAGAAGAAGATGGAGAGAGATATGCATGGAAGGAAAAGAAGAAGCTGAGTTGAACGTAGAGATCACATGAATATTAGAGGAGAAAAAAGCTTAAAATAGAGCTCACTCATACGTGGATTCAAGATGAAGCACCAGCTGTAGCACGTGGTGAAAGGTATTAATGTCAAAATGGGAAGAGAGCATGATAGGAAAAGAAGCATAGGAGAATTATCCTGGGCAGCTCTCACTTAAGCTATAGGTTTTTAGAGCTAGAAGCAGCCATGTGGAAGAATTACATGTATGAGCTGAAGATTAAAGAGAAGAAGCCACATGATCATTTAGTAAGAATAAGCTACAGGTTTCTTTTGAGGAGAAGGAACTGTGGGCTGATTTGTAATGAACCACGTGGAAAAGAGTATGAAGCCACGAGTTTTATAAGCTAAATAAAGAGGAAAGAAAACATGTATATAGTATGAAGAGAATCATATGAACAGTGCAATGAGTAGCTATAGGTTATGAGATGCCAAGTCAGCTCACATGAGGAATAAATGAAGCTAAAGAATTAGCTCAAGCAGAACATCAAAATGGATAGAAAGCTTATGTGGAAATGTTGCAAGGAAGGCACGTGATTTTTTTTAATGAGGAGGTTAGAGGTAGAATGCTATTGATATCATTGAGATGCTACAATCCAGTACACACTTCATTCCATCCATCGTCATTCATTCCATCTAGAGACTCCACACACCATAGCTTCCATCTTCCATTTTCCATCAATCTTCCACCACCATGAAGCATTAATCCATCTTGTGGCTAGCTAGGAGGAAGGCTCTTAGAGAAGCTTGAATCCATGGATTATAATCAGAATTTTGGATAAGATTTTTTTAATTTCCTACACTTTTTCTTTTTCTTGTACATGCTTGGTTGAGATGTATTTGATTGAGATTAGTGTAATTGTAATTAGTGGTTGGTTAAAAACTAATTAGGAAACCTTTTTGTTGATTAATTGATTGGATTAAATACTGAATTTTTCATTTCTTCTCTAATTTCTCATGTATGCTATCAAGGTGTTTGATGAAATGCATGAGTGAAATTATGTGCTTGATTATTTGATTTGAGGATTCCTTGGAGTTTAGTTAGTTAATTGAACATTTTAGAGCGTTAATTCAAAGGCTAATTGGTTAATTAATCAATTAAATTGAGTGTTCATTGATCTTAAATGCAAGAAATAATGATTTAGTGCGGGGTTGAGGTTTCAATTCAACATTATCTTGTTAATCTCTTGAATCTTGGATGGTAATTTAAGATCATTTGCTATGGACACTGTAACACCTTATATTTCTAGCTTTTTTCTAACACATTCCCATGCTTTACATCATCAATTCCATAAAGGAAAGTAAAAAAATCCATGAAAATAATACATTTTCTTATGTTGTGTCGTGTATAAAAATTCTATTCAGTGTCACGCAGACCATGTGAGCTCATACATCATATTCTCATATGTAATTACATGAATACAACTCATTTGCACCATAGAATGTGGCCTACAACTCATGAAACTTAAAGGAAAGCTTAAAATATTCATGTATATTTTCGGCCAGAGTTTGGCTCTTTTCTGACTAAACTTTAGAAATTCATAACTAATTCTAGAAAACTTGAAATCATGCATTCTTGGCTATTCTGAAAAGCTACAGATGTATAATTCATATTAAAAATATGTTCAAACCATAACATCCTTCACAGAGGACGTTTCACATCCAAAATTGTCTAAAGGTCAAACTGCTCATTGGTGCTGTCATAGATTTCTACAACAAACTTTGAAAATGTCCAATTAATTCCAAAAAATTCCAATCCATGCAATGAAATCAATATAGAAATATGTGGATGTTATCTAGAGGAGAAAAATAACTCCAGACCAACTTAGGCACACCCAGACCTCGAAATTTAATAGAACAGTAACTGAGGTCGAGTGAAGCTCTTGATACTGGATACAATCTTTAAAAATTTATATCTCCCTCTCTAGACCTTTAAATGAGGTGTTTCAAGTTGGCATAAGTCACTGTGAATATCCAATTTCTCTGTATAAAATTTTGTAGTAATTGGATATCATTTAAGCCTTGTGTGATAGATTTCATTTTTGGACCAGTATAAACAGTGACATGACCAAAACTAGCAAATTTCCCAACTTTGGAAATTCATCAAATATTTTGTAGACCTCCAAAAATTATGTTCTTTAGCTTTCCAAAAATCTCTCAATAAGCTCTAATTTCATGTCAAATGTTAGATCAAGAAGAGCTCATTTGGCCAAAAAGTGATATAGGGCTCCATTATGATCAATTTTGACTCCATATAAGGTACCAAAGTAACCAAATGACTTTTTCTAGGGTTTGGCACCTTTTGGGCAAATCTAAAAGCATGATTAATACTTATGTAAACTTTCCAAATGGTTCCAAACCATAATATCATAATTACATAAGTATTATGTAATTTTGATATTATTCTTTCATGTTAACATGACCATTTCATCTACACATATGCATAATTCTTTCAAACTACCAATGAAGCTAATTTGAAACCATATATCCATTTCACATTTTAATGACTATAAAACATATTCTCCCATTCATACAAAGTATAATATCATAATTACACATGTCTAAAAAGTCATAGACCATATACATCAAGGGGTTACATAATTGAACATGAGTATGGCTTTAAAGAACCAAAACTTTGCATTATGTTGTCATCCTCTCATCCTTAAGGTGGTTGGCTTCCATTACCTTGTCCACTTGGTCCACCTAGCATGTTAGATCATTAGAGAGGAGGGAATGAGATTCAAAAAATCCCAATAGCTCATCTCCTATTTAATCATACATAATGGATGCAAACAAGTCTCATAAATGCATGTATGGTCATGTTGACATGTGCAAACATTCAAAAAGCATTTTCATCATTTGAGAATGTAATATATAGCATACAAAGGCTTGCCAAACAAGTGGATTGGCCTTACCTAATTTCTTATGGATATTGGACTTACCTCACCCACTCTTTAAGAGATTCTTGGACTCAACTAAACTTTTAGGAGCCCATCTTACTTTTGGGAGACTCTTTACTTTATCTCAACCAATCTCAAGGGTTCTTGGCTCATCCTCACCATGGCTAAGGGTTCTTGGCCTCACCACACTCAAACAAATCCAAACACATATCAAAATATCATATAAGAGCATATTGTAACATCATGACACCATGGAATTAAAGTCATACTAGAACACTTTTCATAGCTTAAAAATACACATACATACATTCAAGACAAGCTAAGCATATATCCACGCATGAAAGAAGGTGGAGAGAGCTATCTTGCACACAATCACACACTTTTCCCTTTGAAAGAATGCTCCCTCTTTTGGCCACACACACATAAAAGTGTGGAGAAGTTTTCTCTTGGCCTAAACACAATTTATGGAAGCCAGTTAGGTTCATGGAATTAATTTTAAGGCCACACAACTTGCTTAGATACTAGGTTGCTCTATAAACCCCATTATGGTTCCATATGCATAACTTTCTGCTCATACCTCCAAATGAGGTGATCTCGGTGGCCACAGAAATCTCATCACCTATAGTTTATGCATATAAAATTTCATAAGTATTGGACACCATTTGGCCATCGAATGACACAAAAATAAAATTTACCAGTATGAACAGTGCACATACCAGAAACCATAGAAAATCCCAACTTTGAAAATTCATCAAATATTCTCTAGACCTCCAAAAATTACGTTCTTTAGCTTCCCAAAAATATCTCAATAAGACCTAATTTAATGCCAAAATTCAGAGCAAGACTAACTCATTTGGCCAAAAAGTGACATAGGGTTCCATTATGGTCAATTTTGGCTCCATATTGGGTACCAAAATTGCCAAATGGATTTCCCTTGGTCTTGGTACCTTTTGGGCAAGGTTAAAAGCTTATTTGAGACTTGTGTGAGCTGCCCAAATGTTTACAAATCTCATACATCTCATTTTGGCCATTCAACCCATACTTATGCATATTTCCAACAAACTTTCATATTGCACACTTTGGCATTACATACTCAAAATAGGTTCTAGAGGTCACACATCATATCCATCCATTTAAACATCATATAATATCATATTTACACATGTCTCAAAGGTCATAGCCCATTTACTACATCATATATATCATATGGTACAATCATGGTCTTAAAGTGACAAAAGTTAAACACATGATTATCAATCTCCTTCCCTTAGTGTTGTTGGCTCCCATTAGCATCTCCACTTGGTTCACCTAGCATGTTAGATCATTAGAGAGGAGGGGATGAGATTCAAAGAATCCTAATAGCTCATCTCTCATTCAATCATACATAATATGTGCAAGCAAGCTTTACCAATGCATGCATGGAGACAATAAAAGCCATGGACATTTTAGAAGCAAAGTTGGCATGTAAACAACTCATACAAATCATTCAAGAGCTCACTAAGTGTTTGGATTGGCCTCACACTTCTCCTCATGGGTTTTGGATTGCCTCACCTATTTCTTGAGCACTTTGGACTCAACCATACTCTTGGGAGCCCACTTTGCTTTTGGGAGACTCTTTACTTTATCTCAACCAAGCTCAAGGGTTCTTGGCCTCTCCACACTCAAGCAATCTCATACAAACATCATGGATTCATTTAAAACATAACATGGCATCAAGGATCATGACATGTAAAGACATGCTAGCATACTTTTCAAAGCTTGAAAATACGCACACACACATTCTAAAACAAGCTAAACACACATCCATGCATGAAAGAAGGTGGAGAGAGCTACCTTGTATACAAACACACACTTTTCCTTTAGGATTCAATCCTCCTCTTTCGGCCACACACCCAAAAATTGGTGGAGATGGTTTCTCTTGGCCTAAATACAAGATATGGGAGCCAATTAGGTTCATGAAACAATCTCTAAGATCATACAATTTGCTTAGATGCTAGATTGCTCTATAACCCCCTTTGTGGTCCATATTGGCACCTAATGAAGCAACACCCTTCAAATGATTTCTAGGCCTCATTCATTCTTTTCAAATATGATTCTTGACTCCTTTTAAGCCTCTTGGAGTCATCACATCATCAAAACAAAAGGCCTAGCACCATGTTGCTTCTTTAGGTCATAATATAGAACCTAAGGCACCAAATCACTTTCTATGAGTTCTAAATTTTTTCCAAGGCCTCCCCTCACTTTCATTCATCAAATATGACTCAAGAATGGCCTTAGAAAAATTTAAAACTATCCTTAGCTAGCAAAACCCATCTAGGCCGAGGCTATGAAGCATATTGGGTTCCATGGAGCTTTCTTTGTTTTTTCAAGGGAAGAAGCATATGGGGAGCCTCTTAGGGATCTTGGGAGCTCATTTAAACTCTTACTTAGGCCTAGGAATCATCATACAAAGTCAGATTTTACAAGGTGCAATTGAAACCCTAAAATTTGCATCTTGAAATCTAATGGCTTTTTGATAATTCCCTTTGCATATTCTTAATCTCCACACCCTTTTTCCTTAGATTCATGCTTGGTTCTGCCTAAAAATCATCTCCTCCTAGGGTTTTCTCAAGTGGGGCGAAATGGTCGAGAAGGGGACCAAAAATGACAACCATAGGAAGAGAAATTACCTTGTTTTCTTGCTTTTTCTCACTTGAATCTTGTGTTCTTTGAACTCCTCTCTTCAAATCCGAATTTTTCCCTCAATTTGTCCCTAAAAACAGATTTATAAACTTCATTTTAATCATAGGAAACAAAGGAGAATGGAGGAAAAGAGGTTTGGAAGAGAAAGAGCATGAAAAACTACTAATTTTCATACCTTAAGCCTTTGATTTCTCTTCCTTTTCTTCCCCTTCTTGTGAGCCTCATCCCCTAGGGTTTTCTTCTAGTTTTCGACAAAACATGGTCGTGCATAATGAGGGGAGAAGAAGGGTGCATCATATATATAGGTGGGAATAAGTTACACTTTTCAAAAATTTCCATTTTACCCTTCGTTCTTGGCATTTTCATTTCTCCTTCGTTTTAGCTCCTTTTTGAGAACTGTCATTTCTATTATAAAATTTAGATTCCCAATTAAGAAAAATGGCTTTGGAATCACTCAAATTGGAGCTAAAACCTTCCCGAATGAATCTGTCAAAGTTCGGGCACACTAACATTGAAAAACGTCCACCGGAGGGGCTTTAGCTGTCCCGGGGCTTCCTATGGTTCTCAGGGCCTCTGAGAGTCCTATAGAACTTAAAATTTTCATTTAAAAAGTCTTCCTGTGTGTTTTTTAAAAAGTACCCATATTTATAAAAATGCCACTAGCCTTTTGACAAAATTTTTGAATTACTCTGGCCTTGATTTCTGGGCAACTCAAGGCTCAACTCCTCATTTTCTAATATTTAAAATTTTATCATAATTTTAGTTAGCCCCAATTCCTTCTATTTTGGGGACTTCCTTTTGTATCTGGTTATTTCTGCCGTTTATAGAGAAATCGAACATTGCGTTTCTCACGTTTACGAAGGGATCAGATGTTATAGTTGGCCCCAAAGGGGGTAGAATGTAAAGTTCTATATCAGGTAGGAAGACCTTAGGCCAAGGCTTTATAATTAGGAGCGAAGCTTTCCCTACCAGCGACGTGTTTTCCCTTAGATTAGGGAGAAACAGAACCTCACCAAATAGTGTGTCGAGTGTCGTTATAGGGACAATATTGCTGGAGGCTCTATGGGAATGTGCACCCATATCCTATAGTCCCTGGATCAAAACCAAGCTCTATTCCCTAAAGAGCCTCTAGCAATATTGTCCCTATTATGAAACCTAACACACTTCCTGGTAGGGTTTTATTTCTTCCCAATCCAAGGGAAAACATGTCACTAATGGGGAGAGCTTTGTTCTTAGTTATAAGGCCTTAGCCCAGAGTCCTCCTACCTGATATAGGACTTTACATTCCATCCCCTTTTAGGGCCAACCCTTCCTCAGGTTGCATATGTGGCTAGGCCAACTCTGATACCAATTCCTCATAGAGCTTTCAATAATATTGTCCTCGTTACAACACACAGCACACTAGCCTGGTGGGGTTTTGTTTCTCCCTAATCCAATAGAAAATGCGTTGTTAGTGGAGAGAGCTTTACTTTCACTTATAAGGCCTTAGCCCAGGGTCTTCCTACTCGATATGGGACTTTACATTCTACTCCCCTTTGAGGCCAACCCATCCTCAGGTTGCACATGCGGTTAGGCTAGCTCTTATACTAATTCCACACAGAGCCTCAAGCTATATTGTCCCCGTTATAGCACCCAGCATACTGCCTAGTGGGGTTTTGTTTCTCCCTAATCTAAGGAAGAATGCATCCCGAGGGGGAAAGCTTTATTTCCACTTATAAGGCCTTAATGCAGGGTCTTCCTATTGATGTGGGACTTTACATTCCACCCCTTTTGGGGCCAACCCACCCTCGGGTTGCACATATGGCTAGGGTAGTTCTAATACCAATTCCCTACAGAGCCTACAGCAATATTGTCCTCGTTACGGCACCCATTTATACAGCCTTAGCATAATGTCTTTTTACACAATATGGGACTTTGCATTCTATCCCCTTTGGGGCCAACCCATCCTCAAGTTGAACATATAGTTAGGCTGGCTCTAATACTAGTTCCCCACAGAGCCTCTGACTATATTGTCCCTGTTACAACACCTGGCACACTACCTGATAGGGTTTTATTTCTCCCCAATCTAAGGAAAAATGTGTCGTTGGTGGGAGAGCTTCGCTCCCACTTATAAGGCCTTAGCCCAGGGTCTTCCTTCCTAATTTGAGACTTTACATTCCACCTCCCTTTGGAGCCAAAGCATCCTCAGGTAGCACATGCAGCTAGGTCAACTTTAATACCAATTCCTCAAAAAGCCTCTATCAATATTATACCCATTACGGCACCCACTTATATGGCCTTAGCTCAGGGTGGTCTTGCCCAATGTATGACTTTACATTCCACCCACTTTGGGGCCAACCCGTCCTTGGGTTGCACATGCGGCTAGGCCAACTCTGATACCAATTCTCCATAGAGCTTTTAGCAATATTATCTCTGTTATGGCACCTAGCACACTAGCCTAGTAAGGTTTTGTTTCTCCCCAGTCCTAGGGAAAACACATCGCTGGTGGGGAAAGCTTCACTCTCACTTATAAGGCCTTAGCCTAGGGTCTCCCTACCCAATGTAGGACTTTACATTCTACCCATTTTTAGAGTCAATCCGTCCTCATGTTACACATGTGGTTAGGCCAGCTCTGATACCAACTCCTTACATAGCTTCCAGCAATATTATCCTCATTACGACACCTAGCACACTGGCTTGGTGGGGTTTTGTTTCTCCCTAATCCAAAGAAAAATGGGTCGCTTGTAGGAAGAGCTTCACTCTCACTTACAAGGCCTTAACCCAAGGTCTCCCTACCTAATGTGAGACTCTATACTCTACCCTCTATGGGGCCTACCCGTCCTATAACACCATATATTTCTCGCTCATTTCATGCCTTTAAATGACTTAATATCATGACTCATGTAAGTTTCCCATGAAAAAGGCAAGGAAATAATGATTATTTTTACATTGCGTCGTATCTAAAAATTTCATTTGGTGTCACGTGGACCGTGTGAGCTCATGCTATACATTTGACGGGCTTGTCGTGCAACCCTCAAAATAAAACTAGGTTGAATAAAAATATAGCAAGTGGCACAACCTAGGTCATCTCCCTTGGAAATAGAATTCAATGTTCAATTGGGTTTTCTAAGTGTTCTAAGGTCCTAGAATTATCTAGTTTGGGGGGTTTTTGAATGAATTAAACTATCCTAAAACTAAATTGAATCAAAATTCCTAAATTCTACCTAATTGTGTGAATTGTAAATGATAATGGCTTGTGACTAGCTTAGGAATTGTCTCTTGGTATCCACTATCCTTATCCTATTCTAATTGTGATTAATTATGGCCTAAGAATTCTTAATTATGTTCATTAGCAAATGATCTTGAATAACCATTCAAGATTCAAGAGATTAATAATCTAATGTTGAATTGAGACCTCAATCCCGCATTAAACCGTTAACTCTTGTCCTTAAGATCAATGAACATCCAACTTGATTGATTAACTAATTAATTATCTTCTGATTCATCATCCAAAAATGTTTAATTAACCAACTAAACACCAAGGAATTCTCAAATAGACATTTAAACACATAACCTTACTTATGCATTTCATCGAACACCTTCGTGGCATACATGGGAGATTAGAGAGAATAATGAAAAATCAAATTCAAATCCAACCAATTAATCAACAAAAAAAAGGTTTCCTAATCAGTGTCTAACCAGCCACTAATTAATTACACAAATCCCAAATCAAATACAACTCAACCGAGATTGTACAGAATAAGAAAAAGTGTAGGAAAAATAAGAAAATCTTAGCCATAATTTGTTGTTCATCCATGGATTCAAGCTTCTACTCAAGAGCTTCCTCCCTTGCTAGCCTCAAGATGAATGAATTATAGCTTCATTAATGGATGGAGATGGAATATGAATGATGGAGGAGATGGATGATGAATGATGGAGGAGATGGATAATGGAATGGAGAATAGAGTGGTGTGGACGAAGGGGATGGGGTGAATGGAGGCGAAGGAGGCGAGATAAGTGGTTGATGAGGCGTGAATGAATAAAGACGGAGGTAAGGGTTTTTAAAAGGCCAATGACCGAAGGAATAAGGATTAATGAATGGACTGGGCCAGCGAATGAGAATTGATTTAAGCGTGAATGACGGAGTGTGCGAATGGAGGTATCTGGTGCTTCATTCTCACGTGGCTTGCTTAAATTTTCACGTGCTCTCTTCATTCCTTCTCAAACCAGACTTGCATCGTGGCTCTGCATGTGTTTTAAGTGTATAAACGTGGGACCCACTGAATATAATAATCCATATGCAAACTGTAGCTTCTGCATGTATCTTCACGTAGCTTTCTTCTTCATGGATTTTGTATTTCGAGTCTGATTCTTCTCTTCATTTGCTGCTGTCCAGACGTGATTTCCAGCTTCTCTTCTTTGTGCTAACTCATTCTTCCATTCTTAGCTTGTGCTTCTTCATGCGTTGCTCTGGTTCTGCTTCAGTTTCTGCTCGTGTGCTTCTTTTATTCCGCGGCTGCATGCTCTGTTCTGCATGTTCTCCACACAAAACTCGAGCTTCTCACATGACTGTCCAGCCTCATCTCTTCTTGTTTTCTCGAGTTCCAACCAGTTTTTTTTTTTCCACGAGTTTCCTCGTTGCTTCATTTGGTTCTGCCCATGCATGGTTCTTCCACGTTGCAGCCTTGCTAATTCATGCTTCTGGTTTTCTTCTCTGTTTCTGCTGGTGAACTTGCATGACAGCTACTGTTTGCTTGCTCGAAAGCTCCTTTCCACTGTTCCAACAGCTTTTCCACGAGTTTTCTTCCTCTGTTCAGACTTACAAACCAACCCGAGAGTGCTTCCACGTGATTAGCTTCATTTGCAGGACTTCATATCTGTTTCTTCATGAGCTGCTTCTGTTTTGTTCTCATTCACATAGAAAGTTTGCTTCATCTGCTTGACGTGGTCCTGGACTTCTCTTTGTTTCATTCTTTTAAACCCAGTCCACGTTGCTTTCCTCTGTTTTGCTCACATTTCCACGTGGATCATTTAACTCTTCTGCTCATGCTCTGCTCAGCTACTGGCCATGTTAACGTCTGTTCTTCAACCCAGCCTCTTTTCCACGTGATCTCCTCCCATGCATATCCCTTGCTTCTTTCTCCCACACATACATGCGTTCATCTCTTCTTCTTCTTTGCTCTTCAAAACAAATGCTCATTCAAGCTCCAAATTCATATTAAACTTCTGCACAAAAGAATGGTAAAAAAAATCAAATGGAATTATCCACAAAATTATTTAAAAGAAATTCATGCATTAAAAACCAATAGTTTGCAACTTAATTCCTTAAATGTAAAAATAGCCAATTAAAATCAAATTCCATTCAATTGCCTTCATTAAGCCACATTTAATTATTAAAAAGGTTAAGTTAGGAGGAATAAAGTGTATAAAAATCATGTTTATCAACATTCTCATATTTAATTACATCAATACAACTCATTTGCAGCATAAAATCATGGCCACAATTTATGAAAACCGAAATGAAACTCAAAATACCTAAGTGTAAATTTCAGACAAATTTGGCATATTTTCTAACCAAATTTTGGAAAATCATAACTAATTCTAGAAACATTGAAATCATACAACATTGGCCATTCTTGAAAGCTATGGATTTCTAATCCACACTAAAAATATGCCTAGATCATTACATCTATCACAAAGGACGTTTGACATCCAAAATAGTCCAGAGGTCAGACTACATTCTGGAACTATCACAGAATTCTATAGAACAATTTGAAAATATCCAATTAATTCCACAAAAATCCAATCCATACAAATGATACAAATATGAAAAGATGTGGATGTTAGCTAGATAGGAAAAATATCTTTAGACTAGTTCATCAAGCCCAAACCTCAAAATTTAATGGAACAATAACTTAGGTTAGGCAAAATTCTTAATAGTAGATAGAATATTTAAAAATTCATATCTCCCTCTCTAGACCTCCAAATAAGGTGCTTTTAGTTGTCATACATCATTGTGAATATCTAGTTTCTTTGTATAAAAGTTCATGGCAATTGGACATCATTTGAGCCTTGTGTAATAGAATTCATTTTCAGACCAAATGAATAGTGTAGCAAACTAAAACCAAAAAAATGACCAACTTTGAAAAATCACCAAATATTATGTAGACCTTTAAAAATTATGATATTTAACTTTCCAAAAATCTCTTAACAGGCTCTAAATGTCTGCCAAATCTTAGATCAAGAAGAGCTCATTTGGCTAAAAAGTGACATAGGGTTTCATTATGGTCATTTTTGGCTCCATATAGGGTACCAAAGTAACCAAATGGCTTTCCCTAGGATTTGGCACCTTTTGGGCAAGTCTAAAAGCATGATTAAGACTTGTGCAAGCTGCCCAAATGGTCCCAAACTCCATGCATCTCATTTTGGCCATTTCATCCACACATATGCATATTCCCATAAAGCCATTCATGAAGTTATCTTTGTCATATATACTCAATTCACATTCCATCATTTACATAATACATACTTTCATTTATATATCACATAATATCATTTACAACAATAATATACATCAGTATGGCTTTAAAAGATAAATGCTAGACATATGGATGTTAATCTTCTTCCTTCAATGTTGTTGGCTCCCATTACTATATCTACTTAGCCCACCTAGCATGTGCAATCATTGAAGAGGAGGGGATGAGATTCAAAGAATTCCAATAGCTCATCTCCCATTCAATCATACATAATATATGCAAAGCAAGCCTTAAAAATGCATGCATGGATATCATGAAAGTCATGATCATTCAAGAAATAAACTTGGCATGTGAACAAGTCATACAAATTATTTAAGAGCTCACTAAGTGTTTGGATTGGACTCACACTTTTCCTCATGGATTTTGGACTTGCCTCACCCATTCTTTAAGACCTTTGGACTCAACCACACTCTTGGGAGCCCACTTTGCTTTTGGGAGACTCTTTACTTTATCTCAACCAATCTCAAGGGTTCTTAGCTCATTCTCACCATGGTCAAGAGTTCTTGGCCTCTCCACATTCAAGTAAACTCAAACAAACATCATACATTCATTTGAAAACATAATATGTCATTATAAAATCATGGCATATAAAATCATGCTAGTGTACTTCTCATGGCTTGAAAATACTCATACACACATTCTAAGACAACCTAAACACATCCATTCATGAGAGAAGGTGGAGAGAGCTACCTTGCACACAATTACATACTTTTTCCTTGGATTTCAAGCCTCCTCTTTCAGCCACACACCCACAAACTTATGGAGATAATTTCTCTTGGCCTAGATACAATTTATGGAAGCCAATTAGGTTCATGAAACAATCTTTAAGGCCATACAACTTGCTTAGATACTAGATTACTCTAGAAGTTCTATTATGGTCCATAAATGCACCTAATGAAGCAACACTCCTCAAATAAATTCTAGACTCCATTATTTCCTTTCAAATATGATTCTTGACTCCTTTTAAGCCTCTTGGAGTCATCACACAATTAGAACAAAGAGCCTAACTACATGTTGTTTCTTTAGGTCATAATATGGAACCTAAGGCACTAATTCACTTTTTGAGTTCTAAATTTTTCCAAGGCCTCCACTCATTTTCATTCATCAAATATGACTCAAGAATGGCCTTAGAAAAATTTAAAACTCTCCCTAACTACAAGAATCCCTTTTGGCTGAGACATAGGGCATCTTTGGCCTACATGGAGATTTCTTTATTTTCTTGAAGGAGGAAGCTTGTGGGGAGCATCTTAGGGATCTTAGGAGCTCATTTAAACTCTTAATTAGACCTAGGAATCATCATATAAAATCAGATTTTACAAGGTGCAATTGAAACCCTAGAACTTGCATCTTGAAATCTAATGATTTTTTTATAATTCTCTTTGCATCTTCTTAATCTCCACACTCTTTTTCCTTAGATTCATGCTTGGTTCTGCCTAAAATCATCTCCTCCTAGGGTTTTCTCTTGTGGGGTGAAATGGTGGAGCAGGGAACCAAAGATGATAGCCATAGGAAGAGAAATTACTTTATTTTCTTGCTTTTTCTCACTTGAATCTTGTGTTCTTTGAGCTCCTCTCTTCAAATCTGAATTTTTCCCACAATTTCTCCCTTAAAATAGATTTATAAACTTCATCATAATCATAGGAAACAAAGGAGAATGGAGGAGAAGAGGTTTGGAAGAGAGAGCATAAAAAACCATGAAAATCCATACCTTTCTTCCTTGAATTTCTCCTCCTTTTCTTCCTCCTCTTGTGCACCTCATCCCCTAGGGTTTTCCTCTAATTTTGGACAGAACATGGTCATGCATAATGAAGGGAGAAGAAGGGTGCATCATATATATAGGTGGGAGGAAGTTACACTTTTCAAAAATTTCCATTTTACCCTTCGTTCTTGGCATTTTCATTTCTCCTTCATTTTAGCTCCTTTTTTAGAACCACCTTTTCCATTATAAAATTGAGGTTCCTAATTAATAAAATGTCTTTAGAATCACTCAAATCAGAGCTAAAACCCTCCCGAACGAACCCATCAAAGTTCAGGCACACTAACATTGAAAAACATCCACTGGAGGGGATTTAACTATCTTAGGGCTTTCCATGGTTTTCAGGGCCTCTGGGAACCCTAAAGAACTCAAAAATTTTATTTAAAAAGCCCTCCTATGTAAATTCCAAAATTTACTCAAAATTATGAAAATGCCATTATGTTTTGTAAGCTCTTCATAAGAAATTGTTTCTTCACTCTAACTCCATTTTTCTTTCCGTCTGAGCATGGGATTTTCATTTTTAGGAGTCTAGAATGCTTCTTAAATTTTTTGGGACCTTAAATACATCATTTCGGGGGACTTCCTTTTGTATCCTGTAGGTTTCGTTCGTTAACAGAGAAATTGTTCATTATGTTTCTCATGTTTTCTTTCATTTTCAAAGAACCAGATGTTACACATCTTCGAGTTGTACATATGGCTAGGCTGACTCTGATACCAATTCTTCACAGAGCCTCTAGCTATATTGTCCCCATTACAACACTTGGCACACTATTTGGTGGGGTTTTGTTTCTCCCAAATTCAAGGGAGAATGCGTCGCTGGGGGAGAGAGCTTCGCTCCCACTTATAAAGCCTTAGCCCAGGGTCATCTTACCCAATGTAAAACTTTACATTCCCTCCCCTTTAGGGCCAAACTGTCCTTGGGTTATACATGTGGCTAGGCCAGCTTTAATACCAATTTCCCACAGAGCCTTTAGCAATATTATCCACGTTATGACACTTACTTATACGGCCTTAGCCTGGGGTCTTCCTACCCTATGTGGGACTTTACATTCCACCCCCTTTGGGGCCAACCCGTCTTTGGGTTACACATGCAGCTAGGTTGGCTCTGATACTAATTCGCCATAGAGCTTCTAACAATATTGCCCCTATTATGGAACTTAGCATACTAGCTTGGTGAGGTTTTGTTTCTCCTCAATCTAAGGGAAAATGTATCACTTTTAGGGAGAGCTTCGCTCCCACTTATAAGGCCTTAGCATAGGGTCTCCATACCTAATGTAGGACTTTACATTTTACCCCCTTTAGGGCCAACCCATCCTCAAGTTGCACATGTGGTTAGGCCAGGTCTGATACCAATTCCCCACAGAGCCTCTAATAATATTGTCCCTTTTATAGCACCCAGCACATTACTAGTTGGAGTTTTGTTTCTCTTTAAAGGGAAAATGTGTCGATGGTGGGGAGAGCTTCGCTCCCACTTATAAGGCCTTAGCTCAGGGTCTTCCTACCCGATGTGGAACTTTACATTCCATCCTCCTTTGGGGCTAACCCCTCCTCGGGTTACACATGTGGCTAGGCCAACTCTGATGCCAATTCCCCATAAAGCTTCTAGCAATATTGTCCCTATTATAGGACCTGGCACACTACTTGGTGGGGTTTGGTTTCTCCCCAATCCAAGGGAAAACGCGTCACTGGTGGGAAGAGCTTTGCTTCCACTTATAAGGCCTTAGCCTATGGGACTTTACATAGTCTAAAGTGCTATTTAATAGTAATTTATATATGGACTCAAATCTCAAAGATTGATCTTGCTATTTTACTAGGTTATATATGGTGTAAGCTTTCAAGTATCTAGTTAGGAATTTTTATTTATATAATATATTCGAAAATGCATTTTGTGTATTATCATCTTTATTTAGATGTCTAAGAATTTAGGTAGCTAAGTATTTCAATTTTTTATTTGGATACATTTAAAGGTATGATTAAGTGAAGATGCCTTCAAGGCATAAAGGATGCCTATATTTTATGAAAAATTTATGTGTGTGCACTATATAAAACTCATTGGAAAATAAGTGTCTTCTAAATTTTAAGTTTTGCTCATTTTTATAAAATATTAATGTTATTAGTTCTTTAATAACTTTTAATGGTAATGCATATGCAATTATCCAAAATGCTTAAAGACAAAGGATGCCACCATCACATGAAGTATATAACTTGCATACTAATTAGATTTACTTTGATATAGCTTTTAGTATCATACAAATATATATAGATATAACAATTTAATAAAAATCTAGCTCTGTAAGAGTCAAAGGATCTCTCAACCTTGAATAACAATTTAATTCTCTCTAGGTTAGGGATTTGACTTTGATGCCATACGATACAACTCAAGATTAACAATATATGATAAACCAAGAAAGACATATAAGTTTCTAAGTATAGGGCTCTTTATTCTTAAATATTAGAATTCACTATAAAACATCACAATTTTGTTAAGAGCATCAATAAATCTAGATTCATATGTAAGTTTTCTTTTTTTTTTTTCCTCCTTTTGTCTTAATTGTAATGCAAGTTGTCATGAAACTATTCAATGATTGCTTGCAAATAACAACAAATCCATACAATTTTGAAGGAGGGCCTTAACAAAGCATAAAACACCCCCTTTGTTAGTCTGTGCCTCTTGGATTGTCACTTTGGGCCAATAATCCTTATCCTAAGATCAAGCCTTTGCTTCCTTATAGAACAAATTTCCTACACTTTTAGGTTTGTAACTTCACTATTAGAGCCATTCCTCTCTAGTATCATATAGAGTGCAATCAAAGAGAGAGATTAAGTATTATAGGAAAACTGCTATCCTTTTATCAGAATAATGCTTTTGATTAATAAGAAAAAAAAAAGATATCCAAATTGAAATAGAAAAGTGACATGAGCAACATAATGTGTTGCAAGACAGGATGTTACATGAAGGGGAACCATTCTGTTAATTGATAAGGTTTGGCAGCAATGCCAATGGAACCATTTATTTTTCTTTTTAGCCTTTCAAATGTTTGATGTCAACTATTCCATCATATACCTTAGGAAGTTAGACTTTTTCCTCTTAATTTTGGCTCTGATATGTGAGCATTTCCTCCAAATTCTAAAAGACTAACTATGAGAAAAGCTAGAAAATTAAGCCATATTCGTTGCAAATATGCCTCTTAACTTCCCATTAGACTTTTCTAGTTCTTCCATCATACAAGTTTCAGCTTAACAGAATGGTGACTTCTATGCTTTAGAATTGAATAATATCTAAGTGCAAGGTTAGTAGGAATGCTTGACATACTTTTTCCCTTTTTTTTTTTGGTTTTTAAAGAATTGTACATCATTTTTATGTTTCCTGACTAACCTTAAGCTTATTTTGAAGTTGATGATTGAACATATGTTATCTAAAACATCATTTTGGTATTTAAAGATGATGCCAATATTAATCGTCCTATTCCCTATATTTTGGTGCCTCCAAGGTAGCAGTGCCAAATTGTTTGGTAAAGGTATGATGACTTTGTAATAAGACTTCAAATTTTTCTCATGAACTTTTGGATCATTTAGTTGCTTAAATGCAAAATTTATGGCATTTGTTTTTGTATATTGCTGTTATATGACTTTAGATGACTAATTTATCTTTGGTTTACAAACTATAGATCTTGATTTTCCTAATACAACTAAAAGCTACAAGTATGATGGCCTTAATTTCTAATCATTGTAATTAAGGTTAAATACATGATTAATAATCATAGATTGGGGTTACAAGGCATTATGACTAATTACATTATGAAAATACGGGGAAATTTGAACTTTAATGTTATTAGAGTCATCAACCATACAATTACAAGCACTTATGTACATCAAGGAAATAAACATTCATTTATAAGCATTTGATTCTATTACCCATTGATTCCAACTCACAAAAATCTTCTACCAATATTTCTAAGTTATCCCTTGCAGTTACCACATAAAAAAACTAAGATTTCTTGGTTAATATGAGGGTTTTAGGACGTTCGCCACGGCTAAAATACTCTTAGCCGTGACCAATTACTCGCGACTTCACCCCTTACATCGTCATTAATTTCACCGCGGTTGGACCTTCGCCGCGGCTAACCTACAACGTGTCACGACAAGGAAGCCTCCTGGAACTTACCTCGCTTGCCTCTCGCTATTGGCTGTGGCCAATTCCCTTATTAGCCACGGCTAATTCCTTTCTTGAACACCTGGGACATTTTCATAGTAGTTCATTGTAGCTAATTCCCCCTTTCGTTGCAGTGAATTTTTCTCTGGACGACTCCCAGTTTAGCCTCTCACATTTCACTGTGGTGAATTTCTCTCTGGACTCCCCCTAGGCAAATTTGCCTCTATTAGTCGCGGCTAAGTCCATTTTGGCCACGACGAAATACCTTCTGATCCTACAACTCCTAAAATCTTATCTCTTACTTTCCACTCTCCATCTAGGGACTCTCTAGGGCCACTCTCCCACTTGTTATGAGATTCTAATAGCATTTATCTAGCTGAATTACCCCATCCCTTGTATCATTACCCATCTAATATTTAAATGTGGATTTTTCCTACTCATCCATTGGTCTTATATCAGCAGATTTATAAATTTCTCACAATGGTCATTCAACCATGTTTTCATCAGATAATTTATATATCGCCAACTCAAATCCACAATCCATATATCACATGATTTTATTACTCAAATAGTTAGTTAAAACACAGGTTTATAAGGCATAATAAGTGTCATAAACTCATACATCTATCAACAACTAATATGAAGCCTATTTCTCATGATTTCATTCTATGTTATCAAAATACAAACTCCTATACTTGGCAATACAGATACATGATGATGCTATATAAAGGTTAACAAAATTAGCATCTACTCTATTCAACTTAGACCAAATGTAGCTCCCCATACCATGCCTCAGCTCATGGATGTTCATCCACTTGCCCTTATCCTTACCCGAAGAACTCACCTAAAATATTTAATCCCATGAAACGGGGTGAGATGTGAATCTCAGTAACCAAGGCAATTCCATCATATATTCCAGTTTAATTAATATATATGCATGATTTCACATAAGCATCAGAAAATATCCAATCATACCAGTAAATGAAACAATTAGGCTATCATAATTACTATCCTATACTAGCAATCATATTTTCACATGTTAAAAGCCAATAACACCGGGAGAGGCCTGTCCACGACACCTGCTCCCCAATGATCACAACCAGGGCTCAGTTCATCTGAGGTTTAATCATAACTCGATGCTCGATCAAAGCATATGCACGGGTGGTAGCCGCACCACAGCTCCACCATGGACTCACAAGGTCTAATTACACATAATAGATAGCTAACCAATTCATTTAGCATGTCAAATCATTCATGCATAGTAAATATGAAATTTAAATAGATATATACATGGAATTAATATAGTGCCGGTTACCTCACTTGTTGCCAATCCTTTAAGAATGAATTGAATTTTACTTCAGCCTATGGACACAAAACCAAGCTATAACTATCCCTAATCACAATTTGTATAAGCAGCCCATCACTTAAAAAAATTTAAGCTATATAGGACTACTCAGAAACACTTACCCAATCACCACTAAAACCAAATTCGGATTCGATTACGCCTACCCCAGAAATCTCAAAATAACACCTCAAATTCTAAGTAAATTCGTACAGAAACAATACCCATATTATAAATTAGCTATAGAGGTCTCAAACTAGCAAAGAAAGCATCAAAATGGAGAGTTTATACCTACCTAATGTCAGCCCTAGCCTCAACCTACGAATTTTCACCATGGAAACATCAAATGGCAAGTTTCAGATTTTAGGTATGGGTGGAAATACTCCAAACGAAAAACTAATTAGGCCAAAATGAAGAGAAAAAGAAGGGGATTAAGTTATATAACTATTACCTTGGCTTAATCTTGCTCTAGAAGTGAAAAATGATGGATTTCTTGCCTTAAACCCTAGCCTCCCTTCAAACTTCCGAAATTCCCTCTTATGGTTCAGCAAAATGGGGAAGTAGCTGAAGTGTTTAAGGTTTTAGTTGGGTTTAATTTGGATCTAAGATGGGTCATGGGCTACTCCAAGTATCCAACTTCAAATAGGCTTTAGATTTAAGCTTTGTTAGGCTAGCTTCATGTGTTGGGGTGTTGAGTTTTAATTAGGCCAGACCAAGTTTCAAGAGCTCAAAGGATTTAGGTCTGTACCAAGGTTGTTGGGCTAATTATAAGAGCCTACACAAGGTGGATCTTGGGCCTCTATCACATTAAATTAAATTGGGTCTGCACCTAGCTTATTGGGCCCCTATTAGCCTCTTATCATGATCTCCTATATTAATTTGGGCCTAGATGAAGTTTCTATCCTAATTAAATCTCAAACCCATATTAATAATTTATCTCTCCAAAATTTTTGTTCACTTAACTTACACAATTATCCCATATTAATTATTCTTAATTATCCCAACACTATGATTAACACCTTAATTAATTTTGGGGTATTACAATAAACTCCATTCCCTGGTCTATGGATAACCAAAGAATCTTTTTAAATTTTTCCTATCTAGACCAATAAGCTTTCCAGTAAAAGTATTGGGTTCAATCTACAATTTATTCAGGATTTATTATTATTATTATTTCTTTAATGTTTTGTTCTATTACAAACTATGGGAGAGGATAAATGAACAACCTGAATGGGAGGAAAACAATATAATATTTAAAGAATCATTTTGATGTACACAAATTTGTAAGTAAAAATAAAAATAAACAGAACATAGGGATTTTGTACTTACTTCCATCTCTTTTTAACCTTGAATTTTACACTAGCTTCCATATCTTTTTTTACACTTTTGCTATGGTTATAACTAGAGGTTAGTAAAATTTTGATGATATTTACATTTTTGCTACTTAAGTTTGTCATTAAATTTTATAGACCTAATTGTACACCTATAGAAAATAAATAGCACTAACTAAAATCTATATTGCATATTAATCTTTAAAATTGACTAACCAAACCAAAAGGTATAAGTTGAATAAATTGAAATTTTAACCCCAATGGTGGATCTAGTAATGAAAATGAATATATCATGTGTAGGTCTTATAGTCATAGGTCTAAATTTTAATTACTTAATTTTTTGACATATTTTTTGAATCAAGCGACAACAAAGGCGCAATTGAATCTATTCATTTAAATTATTGAAATCACTTTTTTAATTCTTTTTATTGTTATATTTTGTTTACATTCTATATATTAAACAACTCTAATAAAACTTATAGCTAGTGTTAATCATGTGAAAGTGTAAATACTCCTACACCAAGATAAGCTTTATTATAACATGTACACTATAACAAGTTGCTGCAAAATGTAAAATTGTACTGAATTTTTTTTTTTTTGGGTCACCAAAGACAAATTGAATTTCATTACGAGGGTTCCATTTTTAGACACTTTCTACCTTTCTAGGAGTGCAGGGCCACAGGTTGTGTACATAAATTCTTAGATTACAACATCAACACAAAATGCTGAAATTAGAAGCTTCATTCCCTTAGTACATGGTTCTCACGCTTCACAAATTACTATTGTAGTTTGTATATCCTGATTTAAATATACACCCTGATTACACAGTAAGTCGTAAGTTTGATATTTAAATTTAAGGACATTTAAAATGTAGCCAACAATTATTTATAATTAAAAAATAAAAAAAAAAAGATAAAAGAGAACCTATTTTATGTTGAAAGGAAAAAAAATGAAAAATTAAATAATAAGTATAGAGAAAACGAACAAAGGGCTCCTGCCTGTAACAGTGTAACTATACAAAAAATAATGGGCTTCAGTATTTTTGGAAAATTGGATTTTTCTCCCAAAAGGAAAACTGATGGGTTTTGAGGGACAGGCAACTTTTGGGTCAACTATAAAAATAGGGATAACAATAAAATAACATCAAGGGATGGCCGAGTAAGCCCCGTTAAGAAAAAAGTAAATAAAGCTATTTGCAAAATTTAAAGAACATCTATTCTTTATTAGAATATATTTAAATAACATATATATATATAATTTTTACTATAAAAATTTTTTATCTCCACAAAGATGCTGTTCTCCTTTCTTTTGAGGTCTTACTTCTCCTGTTCCATTCTTAACTCTTCAAAGATTATGTATGTATATATATATCATCATATAATATGCGAGATATGTTAATTTTTAATATTTCAATATAAATATAAGATATATAAAATTAATAATAAGATACATTTCTTTAATATAATGGGTGAAAGTAATTATAATATGTGCAAATTTTTTTCTTTTTATCTCATATTCATATATATATATTTGTCAAACCCATTATGCCTCTGGCATTAGAATTAGAATAAGAGCAAGATGAGGCCCACTCAAAAAGCAAGGGGCCTATGTATATACTCAATTTAACTCTTTAATTGTATAAATATTATTATACGCCCACAAGAATTGCTTCATTTAGTGAGACTTATCACAATATGTGGAAAAAAAAAAGCAAAATTTGATTTTTGCAAAGAAAGTAAGAAACCTGCTATATCAAAAATTTTACCACACACAATTTTCCTTCCATGCTCAACTCTCTTATGAGTCCTTGAGTTGAAATTCTCTACACCATGCATTGTTCACTATATGCATAATTTGTGTTTTTTTTTTCCTATAAAATTAAAAGCAAAAGTTTGTTTTTTTTATTCTACTATTTTTCTTATATATCTTGTTGTAATTTAGGCTAACAGTCTCCCAATTATGCATTTATATATCTTGTTGCAAATCACTTGAACTTAGATAAATTCATTTCCTTAAGCCTTTGCCATGTAATTGCTATAAGTATTTAGACTTACCTACATGCCAAAAGATAAACTTGAAGAGTCTAGATAATGGGTCTGATTGAATTATAAGGGCTTCCTTTTTTATGGCTCATGTTCATAAAGAAATTAGGCCCAAACCCCATCTCTCAATTTTTAATTCATTTTTCTTTCTTTTTCACATGTTTTGTTAAGTTAGAAACCACTATATAATATATTATGAAACATATGACACATTTGAGTTTTTGGGAAGCTTGTACATTGCCTTCCAATATGCTTTGTGCTACTTTTCTAGCTCACATTTTTCAAATAACATACGCCTTAATTGAGAGATATTAATCATAGTCTTTTTTTATTTTGTTTTATTGGGAGATAGAATGGAGGTGCAAGAAAATCAAAGATGGATGTATAGTATAGTATATTCAGGTTGTCGACATTTTACAATAGAGTTCAAGTAAGATGTCGAGGATTTTCTTGCTCATGCCAATTGCCTTCTTTTTTGCATTCAGAGAAGATTAGGTGTCCAAGTGCCTGGTGTAAATGCAAGAACCATCTAAGTCTTTACAAGGTGAAAGTGCACATTTATAAACATGGATTCAAGCCAGACTACTATATATGGACCAGTCATGGCAAAACATTGATTGAGCATCATTCACCCATGTGTCCAATGCTAGGAGTCCAACATGTCTCCCATGGGTTGCTTGGGATCCAACTAACACAATATGAGACCATGGTGATGGATGCAGGCGGGCAAGTTTCAAGGATAACTACAATGAAAGTATTGAAAAGATGCCAAATCCATATGTAAAGGCATTCTATGACATGTTGCATGCTGCACAACAGCCCTTTCGGGAAGGTTGTGAAGAGGAATCTAAACTTTCAGCAGTTGTGCATTTACTAAGCATTAAGGCAGAGATCAATATGTCACAACAAGGTTACAATTTAGTGTCATGACTTATATAGAGGACACAATCCAAAGACACTCGTATGCCTATGGACCTGTATAAAACAAAGAAATTGGCATAAAAATTAGGGCTTGGTTATATAAAGATTGATTACTATGCAACTAGATGTATGTTGTATTATAAAAATGATGCGAATGCAACCCAATGTAAGTTCTGTGGTGAAGCACATTATGCTGTAAGAAAGTGTCATAGAAGAAAAAAGAAAATTGCAACTAATCAATTGTGATACCTACCACTAATTCCCAAACTTCAAAGATTATTTGCTTCTGAAAAAATAGCAAAGGAAATGAGGTGGCATTATAAGAATCATCGAGATTTTGGTATCCTTACTCACCTATCTGATAAAGAAGCGTGGAAGGTGTTTGACAGCACCTACCCTGACTTTGCATATGATCCACGAAATGTTCAACTAGGGTTGTGTGCTAATGGCTTTACACCATTTAGACAATATAAGAGAAAGTATTCCAGTTTTCTAAAAATGAGAAAAATGTAAGAAATGTAACGTACGGTTTCTCCGTAAACGAATGAAACTCACCAAATACAAAAGGAAGTCCCTCGAAATAATGTAGCTAAGGTTCCAAAAAATTTAAGAAGCATTCTAGACTCCTAAAAATGAGAATTTTAGACTCAAACAGAAAGAAAAATGAAGTTAGAATGAAGAAACAATTTCTTAGGAAAAACTTACAAAACATAATGGCATTTTTGTAATTTTGAGCAAATTTTGGAATTCACATAGGAGGGCTTTTTAAATGAAAATTTTGAGTTCCCAAAGGTTCTCAGAGGCCTTGAAAACCATGAAAAGCCCCGAGACAGTTAAATCCCCTCCGGTGGATGTTTTCTAACATCAATTGGCCTAAACTTTGACTGGTTCATTCGATAAAGTTTTAGCTCTAAATTGAGTCATTCCAAAGGCATTTTATTAAATTGGGAACCTCAATTATATAATGAAAAAGAAAGTTCTCAAAAAAAGAGTTAAAACAAAGTCGAAACAAAATTGCCATTACGGAAGGATAAAATTAGAATTTTTGAAAAAGTGTGCTTCTAGAAGTTCCCACACACTTCCCCTTTCTTCTCCCATCTTCTTAAGCACCAAATTTCTGCCCAAAATATGGAATATGATCTGCTCTCTTAGGCTAACAAGAAGGGGAAGAAAAGGCAGATAAAAATCAAGAAAAAGGTATGGATTCTTGGTAGTTTTCTATGCTTTCTTCCATCCAAACCTCTTCTACTCCATTCTTCTTTGTTTCCTATGATTAAAATGATGTTTAGAAATTTGTTTTAGGGGAGAAATTGAGGGAAAAATTCAGATTTGAAGATAGGAGCGCAAAGAACACAAGATTCAAGTGAGAAAAAGTAAGAAAATAAGGTAATTTCTCTTCTTATGGTTACCATCTTTGGTTCGCTTCTCCACCATTTTGCCCACTTGAGAAAACCCTAGGAGGAGATGATTTTAAGGTAGAACCAAGCATGAATCTAAGGAAAAAGGGTGTGGAGATTAAGAATATGCAAAGGAAATTATCAAAAAACCATTAGATTTCAAGATATAAATTCTAGGGTTTTGTGTGCACCTTGTAAAATCTGACCTTATGTGATAATTCCTAGGTTTAATTAAGAGTTTAAATGAGTTTCTAATATCCCTAAGATGCTCCCCACATGCTTCTTCCTTTAAGAAAACAAAGACTCCAAGGAGCCCTAAACCATGCATAAGCTCGGCTAAAGGGAGTTCATATAGCTAGGGAGAGTTTTAAATTTTTCTAAGGTCATTCTTGAGTCATATTTGATGAATGAAAATGAGTGGAAGCCTTGGGAAAAATTTAGAACTCATAGAAAGTGATTTGGTGATTTAGGTTCCATATTATGACCTAAAGAAGCAACATGATGTTTGACCTTTATTTTAATTGTGTGATGACTTCAAGAGGCTTAAAAGGAGTCAAGAATCATATTTGAAAGGAAATAATGGAGCCTAAAAATTGTTTGAGGGGTGCTGCTTCATTAGGTGCATGTATGGACCATAATGGGAGTTATAGAGCAATCTAATGTTTAAGCAAGTTGTATGACCTTAAAGTTTGTTTCATGAACCTAATTGGCTTCCATAAATTGTGTCTAGGCCAAGAGAAACCATCTCCATAAATTTATGGGTGTGTGACCAAAAGAAAAGGCTTGAAATCCAAGGAAAAATGTGTGATTGTATGCAAGGAAGCTCTCTCCACCTTCTCTCATGCATGGATGTGTGTTTATCTTGTCTTAGAATGTGTATAAGTGTATTTTCAAGCTATGAAAAGTATGCTAGCATGATGTTATATGCCATGATTTCATGATGTCATGTTATGCTTTCAAATGAATGTATGATGTTTATTGAGTTTGCTTGAGTGTGGAGAGGCCAAGAACTCTTGACTATGGTGAGGACGAGCTAAGAACCCTTGAGATTGGTTAAGATAAAGCAAAGAGTCTCTTAAAAGCAAAGTGGGCTCCTAAGAGTATGGTTGAGTCCAAGAATCTCTTAAAGAATAGGTGAGGCAAGTCCAAAATCTATGAAGAAAAGTGTAAGGCCAATCCAAACACTTGGTGAGCTCTTAGACGTCTTGTATGACTTATTCACATGCCACGCTTGCTTTTTATGTGACGACTCTAATTTCTAATATTGTAATTAAGGTTAAATATGTGATTAATAATCATAGATTGGGGTTACAAGGAATTACGACTAATTACATTATGAAAATGCAGGGAAATTTGAACCTTAATGTTATTAGAGTCATCAACCATACAATTACAAGCACTTATGTACATTGGGAAAATAAACATTCATTTATAAGCCTTTGATTCTATTACCCATTGATTCCAACTCATAAGAATCTTCTGCCAATGTTTCTAAGTCATCCCTTGAGGTTACCATATGAAAAACTAAGATTTTCTAGTTAATATAAAGGTTTCAGGATATTCACCGCGGCTAAATTACTCTTAGCCGATGCCAATTACTCTCAGCTTCACCCCCTTACATCACCGCGGTGAGTTGGACCTTCATCGCAGCTAACCTACATGGCGCCGCGGTGAGGAAGTCTTCTGGAACTTACTATGCTCACCTCTCGCTATTGGCCGCGGCCAATTCCCTTGTTATCCGCCGCTAATTCCTCTCTGGAACAACTGGAACATTGACGGGCTCGTCGCGCAACCCTCAAAATAAAACTAGGTTGAACTAAATATGCAGCTAGTGGTATAACCTAGGTCATCTTCCTTGGAAATGGAGTTTAATGTTCGATTGGGTTTTCCAAATGTCAGAGATCCTAAACACTATCCAATTTGAGGGTTTTTGATTGAATTTAACTAACCTAAAACTAAATTGAATCAAAATTCCTAATTTCTAATTACATGAACTAATGAGGTGAATGATAGACTTGTGACTAGCCTTAGAATCATCCCTTGGTATCCACTATCCTTATCCTAATCCAATTGTGATTAATTCTGGTCTAAAAGTCCCTAATTGTGTCCACGGCAAATGTATCTTGAATTACCACTCAAGAATCAAGAGACTAATAATTTAATGTTGAATTAAAACCTTAATCCCGTATTAAATCATCAACTCTTGTCTTTAAGATCTTTGAACACTTAAATTGATTGATTAAATGATTAATTAGCCTCTAAATCATCATCCAAAAATGTTTAATTAACCAACTAAACACTAAGGAATCCTTAAATCAAACAATCAAGCACATAATCTCACTCATGCATTTCATCGAACACCTTCGTAGCATACATGGGAGATTAGAGAAAATTGAACAATTCAAAATTGAAATTAATCAATTAAAATAACAATTGCTTTCCTAATTAGTACCTAACCAGCTACTAATCAATTACATAAATTCTCAATCCAATACTACTTAACCAAGCAAATACAAGAAAGAGAAAAGGTGTAGGAAAATTAAGAAATCCTTAGCCCAAATTCTGAGTTCATCCATGGATTCAAGCTTCAACTCAAGAGCTTTCTCCCTTGCTAGTCACAGATGGAGGCTTAGAGCTTCATAAAAGTGGAATGAGAATGGAAGAGTGGATAAGAGTGGAGTGGTGAATGGCTCTGGATGTAAGAGGGGTGTGGACTGGAGTGGACGATGCAAATGAGCAAATTCTGAATGGACGAAGGGTATGATGCTAGATATGAATGGGAATGGAATGAAATGCGTATAGAATGTGTGCTGATGGCGTGATTCTCCTTTCACGTAAGCTTTTTTATTTTTCACGTGCTCCCTCTCTTATTCCAATTGTCTGAAGCTCCTTCATGTGATTATATTTATGATATGGGTCCTACTTCATTTTATTTTATTATATTCCACATGCTTCACATATTCTGATTCATGCAAGCTTCCCACGTTGTTCTTCCCAGCTCTCCCCTGGAACCCACAGCTCATTATTCTCACACTAAAAATCACGTCTTCCTTTCCTCAGCTCCAGCGTCGTCCTTCTTTTTCTTCGTTCTGCAACTGCTTCACGTTTTGCACTACATCACACAAATCTCAAGCTTCTGTGGTTTTAGAGCTACATTCGAGTGTGTTGCTTCATTTAATTCTCAGCTTCTTTCCATGTGTTTCTCCTTCGTGCAGATTCTGCTCATAGGCTTCTTTATCTTCCATGTTGATTCCTCTTTTCTCAAGCTCGAGATTCGTCCTTCTTTTCCTCGCAAAGAACTAGAATCTATAGCTATTTTCTTTAACACAGGTGCTGCCTTAATGTTCTACGTCTTTTCTCTTCATGCTACTTGCTGTAAGTTCTTGATTCTTTATCAATCCTTCGACGTGTTCCTCCTCTCAGCCAAGTGTGTTTTTGCACTTATCTCCATGTGAGCCTATTCATTCAGCTTGTAGCATTGTTTTTCTTGATGTTTTCCACATCTCGAGCTTCCCCTCTGTTTCAGCTTCTCTTCTTCATTTATTCCCCACGTGATTTTTTTTCTTCCTTTGTGTGTCTCAGCCTAGGCTTCCATGTGATTTAGATGAATGAATTGATACATAATATGCTGCTCGTAGCTTTTTAATGACGTGCTACTCTCATCTGCTCCTCACACGCGCTGCTTCATTTCCACGTTGCTTTCTTGAATCATGCAGCTCTTCTTTTCATGTTGCTTCTACGTGGTTGCTCCATTCCTCTTTCAAACCAGATGTGGCTTCTTCTTCTTATGCACGTCCTTCTCATCCTCTAGCTTCCTCTTTAGCTTCTCTTTTCCTGCATGAGCTGCTTCTGTTTTGTTCTCAACCAAAGCTTTCTACTATTTACATGCTCAGCCCGTGGCTTCTCTTTCCTCTTGAACATGTGTTGCTCTTCCTTTGTTCAGCCACATCTCTTCCCACATGCTTCTTTCCTCTTGCTTGCTTCGAATATATTTAATTTTTATTCTTTTCAACTCTCCAACTCGTGGCTTTCATGATTATGTTCAAAGCCCATTAAAATCTACACAAAAGAATGGAAAGTGTTAAATAGAAATACCCACAAAATTATTTAAAAGGAATTCATGCAATAAAATTTAAGAATTTTGCAATTTAATTCCTAAAGTGCAAAAGTGGCTATTAAAATCAATTTCCATTCAATTTCATTCATTAACCCACATTTGATAATTAAAATGACCAAGTTAGGAGGAATAAAATGTATAAAAATCATGCTTATCAGACATTTTCACAAAAGTTCACTGCAGCCAATTCCCCCTTTCGCCGCAGTGAATTTTCCTCTAGACGACTCCCAGTTTAGTCTCTCACATTTTGCCACGGCTAATTCCACATTTTGCCATGGCAAATTTCTCTTTGGACTCCCCCTGGGAATATTCGCCTCTATTAGCCGCGACGAAATACCTTTTGATCCTATAACTCTTAAAATCTTGTCTCCTACTCCCCACTCTCTATTTAGGGGCTCTTTAGGGCCACTCTCCCACTTGTTATGAGGTTCTAATAGCATCTATTTAGTTAATTTGCCCTAGCCATTATATCATTACCCATCCCTATTTAAAGGTGGATTCTCTTACTCATTCATTGTTCTTATATCAGTAGATTTATAATTTCTCACCATGGTCATTCAATCATATTTTCATCAAACAATTCATGCATCGCTAACTCAAATCCACAATCCATATATCACATGCTTTCATAACTTAAATAGTCAGTTAAAACACAGGTTTACAAACCATAATAGGTGTCATAAATTCATACATCCATTAACAACTAATATGAAGCCTATTTCTCATCAGTTATATTCTATGTCATCAAAATACAAACTCCTACACTTGGCGATACAGATACATGATGATGCTATACAAAGGTGAACAAAATTAGCATCTACTCTATTCGACTCGAACCAAGTGTAGCTCCGCATACCAGGCCTTAGCTCATAGATGTTCATCCACTTGCTTGCTCTTATCCTTACCTAAAAAACTTTCACCTGAAATGTTTAATCCCATGAAATGGGATGAGATGTGAATCTCAGTAACCAAGGCAATTCCATCATATATTCCTGTTTAGTTAACATATATGCATGATTTCATATAGGCATCAGAAAACATACCAATCATAACAGTAAATGAAACAATTAGGCTATCATGATTACCATCCCATACTATCAATCATATTTTCACATGTTAAAAGCCAATAACATCGGGAGACGCCCGTCCACGACACCTACTCCCCATTGAGCACAATCAAGGCTCAGTGCATCTGGGGTTTGATCATAACCCATTGCCCAATCGAAGCACAGGCATGTGTGGTAGCTGCACCATAACTCTACCATAGACTCACAAGATCCAATCACAATACATAGATAGCCAACCAATTCATTCAATATTTCAAATCATTCATGTACAGCAAATATGAAGTCAAAATAGATATATGCATGGAATTAATATAGTCCCAGTTACCTCTCTTGTAGCTAATCCTCTAAGAGCCAATTGAATGTTATTTCAGCCTATGGATACAAAACCAAACCATTACTATCCCTAATCACAATTTGTATAAGCAACCCATCACTTCAAAAAAATTAAGCTATATAGGACTACTCAGAAACACTTACCCAATCACCACTAAAACCAAATTTGGATTCGGTTGCTCTTACCCCAAAAACCTCAAAATAACACCTCAAATTCTAAGTAAATTCATACAAAAATGATACACATATTATAAATCAGCTATAGAGGTCTCAAGCTAGTAAAGAAAGTATCAAAATGGAGAGTTTATACTTACCTAATGTTAGCCCTAGCCTCAACCTACGAATTTTTACCATGGAAACATCAAATGGTAAGTTTCAAATTTTGGGTGTGGGTGAAAATACTCTAAATGAAAAACTAATCTGGCCAAAATGAAAAGAAAGAGAAGGAGATTAAGTTATGTAACTATTACCTTGGCTGAATCTTGCTCTAGAAGTGGAAAATAATAGATTTCTTACCCCAAACCCTAGCTTCCCTTCAAACCTCCGAAATTCCTTCTTGTGTTTCAACAAAATGGGGAAGAAGCTGAAGTGTTTAGGGTTTTAGTTGGGTCTAAGGTGGGTCATGGGCTGCTCCAAGTATCTAACTCCAAATGGGTTTCAGATTTAAGCCTTGTTGGGCCAACTTCACATTTTGGGCTATTGGGTTTTAATTGGGCCAGACCAAGTTTCAAGAGCTCAAAGGATTTGGGCCTGCACCTAACTTATTGGGCCTCCATTAGCCTCTTATCATGATTTTCTATATTAATTTAGGCCTAGATGAAGTTTCTATCCCAATTAAATCTCAAACCCATATTAATAATTTATCTCTCTAAAATTTTTATTCACTAAATTTGCCCAATTATCCTATATTAATTATTTTTAATTAACCTAAATTCATTATTAACACCTTAATTAATTTTGGGGTGTTACATCTTGAATGTTCATGACTTCCATGATATCCATGCATGCATTTCCAAGACTTGCTTTGTATATATTATATGTGATTAAATGGGAGATGAGCTATTGGGATTCTTTGAATCTCATTCCCTCCTCTCCAATGATCTAATATGTTAGGTGGACCAAGTGCAAATGGTAATGGGAGCCAATTACATTGAAAAAAGAAGATTGATAACCAAATGCTTAAGTTTTACCACTTTAAGACCATAATTGTGTCATATGATGTATCCCTTTGATGTATTTGGTCTATGACCCCTTAGAAATATGTAATTATGATATTATGTGATATATAAATATATGAACCCTAGAATAGAAATTGGATATGTAATGCCAAAGTATGCATTTTGGAAAGTTTGATGTAATGTGCATATGTGTGAATGGAAAGGCCAAAATGAGATGCATGGGGTTTAGGACTATTTGGACAGCTCACACAAGTCCTAAATGTGCTTTTAGACTTGCCTAAAAGGTGCCAAAACCAAAGGAAAGCCATTTGGTAATTTTGGTATCCCATATGGAGCCAAAAATGACCATAACGGAACCCTATATCACTTTTTAGCCAAATGAGTTGTTCTTGGTCTGAGATTTGACATGAAATTAGGCTCATTAAGAGATTTTTGGAAAGCTAAAGATCATAATTTTTTGAGATCTACAAAATATTTGAGAATTTTTCAAAATTGACAATTTTTCTAGTTTTGGTCTGCTGCACTATTCATTTGGTCTGAAAATAAAATCTATCACACAGGGCTCAAATGATGTTCAATTGCCACAAAATTTTATATAAAGAAACTAGACATTCATAGTGACTTGTGCCAACTAGAAGCATCTCATTTTGAGGTCTAGAGAGGGAGATATGAATTTTTGAACATTCTATCTAGCATCAGGAGTTTTTCCTGACCTGAGTTCCTATTCTATTAACTTCCGAGGTTTGGGCTGCCTGAGCTAGTCTGGAAATATTTTTTCCCTCTAGCTAAGATCCACAAATTTCTAGATTAGTATCATTTACATGGATTGAATTTTTTGTAATTAATTAGATATTTTCAAAATTTTCTGTAGAATTCTGTGACAGTTCCAGAGTGTAGTTTGACCTCTAGATCATTTCAGATATCAAATGTCCTCTATGATAGATGTTATGATTTGGTCATATTTTTAGTATGAATTATACATTTCTAGCATTCTAGAATGAATAAGAATGTATACTTTCAATTTTTCTAGATTTAGTTATAATTTTCCAAAGTTTGGTCAGAAAAGGGGCCAATTCTGGTCGAAAATGTACTTAGTTATTTTGAGCTCTTCTTTGATTTCCATGAGTTGTAGCCATGATTTTATGATGCAAAGAGTTTTATTGATGTAATTAAATGTAGGAAAGTATAGTATGTACTCATACGGCCCATGTGACACCAAATGAAAATTTTTAAATACAACGCAATATGAAAATAGTCATTATTTTATTCCCTTTTTCTCTACACTTTCATGGAATCTATGATGTGAAGCCCATGAATGTCATGAAATGAGCTAGAATTTATGGTGTTATATCATGCATATAGGAGAAATAAAAGCTCTTTTTATAATAATAGAGTTGAGCACTCAATGCCTCCACCGTAGTTAGATGGAGAGGAAGTTTGGCAAAGAGTGTGCAATCTGCCCAAAGTGACTGAGTGGGGAGAACTTGTACCAATTGAAGGGTATAGGGACACTTACCGTTGGATGAAACAGAGCATAATTTAGGAATTTTCATATTGGAAAACTAACCTCATTCGACATAATCTTGATGTCATGCATGTTAAGAAAAATGTGTTTGACAACTTATTTTTCACCATCATAGACATAAAAGGGAAGATTAAAGATAATACACAAGCTTAGTTGGATGTGGAAGAATATTGCCAAGAAAAAAAAAATAGAACTTGACAATAGTGGAGGGAAAGTTCTAAAGCCCAAAGCACAATATACTTTAAATACAGAACAAAAACGAACAGTTTGTCAATGGGTAAAGATCCTGAGACTTATTGATGTTTATGCATCTAACTTGGCCAGATGTGTTGACATGAAGGAAGTAAAGCTATATGGAATGAATAGTTATAATTGTCATGTGTTTATGCAATACTTGCTTCCTATTGCCCTAGCGCTCTGCTTGAAGCTGTATGGAATCCTATAACCGAGCTTAGTCAATTATTTAAAGTAGTTTGTTCCACAACCTTGACGATAGCTCAATTAGAGTTATAAAGCATAACATTGTAGTGACATTATGTAAGTTAGAGAAGGTCTTCCCCCCTAGGTTCTTTAACTCAATGGAACATTTACCCATTCACCTTCTCTATGAAGCCAAGGTTGGGGGACCCATTTAATATCGATTAATGTATCCATTTGAAATGTAATAAAGTATATCACTATATGCTTATAATGAATATATGCTTAAAATGTATTAAATCCTTACTCAACTACTCTTTTTGTAGGTTCCTCTATACCTTGAAGCAAAAATTCAAGAATAAAGCTCAAGTGGAAGGATATATATGTGAAACTTATATCATTAAGGAGATTGCAACATTTTGCTCACTTTACTTTGAGCATGATGTACCATCAAGAATAATGAGACCTCCAAGAAATGATGACGGTGGAGAACCAAGCCTACTTGTAATTTCCATTTTTAATTATCTTAGAAGGCCTTTTGGAGAATGCAAGTCTCATTTATAGAATGATCAAGAAGTGGAAGCTGCTATAAATTATTTTCTAATAAATTGTGATGAAGTACAACCTTATATCAAGTAAGTGATATTGTTTATACATCACTTATTTGTAAATGCTTAACATTTTTTCTTTGTTATGTAGTTTATTTGTTCATGAGTTAACTTTATCCAATCCTTAAATTGCAGATGCTGAGATAGAAGCTCAAATTAAAGCAAAATTTCCCTCTCGGTTTTGAGAACATGTAAGTAGTAATATAGCATGACATTAATTGTGTCTTAAAACAAAGTGTCAACTCACATACAATATTAAAAAAATGCCACACTGGTTCAAAACCCAGCCAATAATGTTTTGGATCCATTTTAACATGACATTGCTCAGGGACCAAAGAGAAGCATTAGAACTTAGTCTATTTGCTTTGTTAATGGGTATAAATTTCACATACATTCATTGAACCATAAAAAATTAATAATAAATAGTAGTGTATGCATTAAGAGGACTAACTTTGCACAATTAGAATATGACTTTTATGGCATTCTAGAAGAAATTGTGGAGATTTAATACACAGGGATCCCTATGAAGCAATTAGTGTTATTCAATTGTTAATGGTATGATCCTTCACCTAACTGTGGGATGAGGGTTCATAGACAATATGGGATTATTTAAGTTAATGAATTAAGGATGTATAACAAGCTTGATTCATTCATATTTGCATAATAAGCAACGCATGTGTACTATGTGCATTATCCTAGTTGCCATCAGAAGGCTAATTGGTTAGCTATTATCAAGGTTAAGGCTCGTTGCATAATTGATGCTCATACATCTAAAACAAACATAGGGGCATTTTCAGGTGGATGGATTAGAAGTCATCTTACCTGCAATTGTCTCGAATGATGAATTCCATAACCTAAAAGACCCTGAAGGTAGCTATGTCAACCGCGAACATAGTTTATGATGATAGTTTATGATGATGATGAAGAAGAAGAAGAAGAAAAAGATGATGATGATGATGAGGACGACGATGACGATGATGATAATGATGATGATGATAGTGATGATGATGAAAATACAGATGATGGTGATGATGCATAAATTAGGGTTAAGTTTGATTTAATTTTAAGTTTAATTTTTTTTTGATAATGTATTTTGCTATTTTGATTGAGTTGTATATATCTTGTTTACATTTTTTATTTAATTTTTTGCCAACTTATACTAACTCAAGGTTTGCTATTGCATATATAGATGGCTAGTCGTGGCTCTAGGTGAGTTCGTGTCTAATGGAGTACCTCTACACCACTACCTTTGCACCCTCAGCCATCTCCTATAGCACTAAACGTATCCATTGCACCTCCATCAGCTCTAACCATGCCTGAATCATCTAGGAAACCCTCAGTATCACCTGTATCATCTCCTCCAGTACCGCCTCCTGACTTACAATACTTACATCCCACTCCTCAGGGTCCTTCCGCTAGTTCTACGCCTATGCCACCTATCTAACTTTTTGGCTCTGACCACATAGACAGTCGAACATGGTTGTATCTTGACAAGCATACATAAGTCATAAAATTTGTATTGTTTTATTTATTATTTAGTTAATAATTTAGTGTCATTGTAACATTTAGAATTATTGATGTTAAATGATTAGGTTTAGTCCTAACATCGCTATTGTTTGTGATATTCTCCCAATAATTCAAGCAAAATTTGAACATCCATGTTACAGTTGGAAAGTAACGCCTCCTGAGGTTAGGCAGCTATGGTTTGATGAATGGGCAGTATATATCTTATCTTATTATATATATATCATATGTTAAATTTTTTTTTTCTTAGTTTGTCCTAGTTTTGATTTTTCTTTTGTTTATGCAGAAGAAATATAAATGGTTGCCACAATATGACTAAGTAATTAGACGCAATTGAAAAAAAAGTGTGGGAACATCTTGTGAAATGCAATACATAGAGTTCGATTAGACTTGGAAAAGGGGATCACACCTAATTGGATCCCAGATGATGTAATAGTCCAATTAAAGCGCTATTGGGAGTCAAAAGAACACAACGCTATATGCCAGACAGCTAAAAACAACTGGGCATCTATCATAGGAGGCGTGCAACATAAAGGGAAAAGCATGCCCTCAATTGAGCATAAGAGGAGACTGGTAAGCATTTAAATTCATATGCAATCAACATTTATTTAATGCACGAGATAACTAATATCAATAAATAATTATAGATTTCACAGCTTGGAAGGCCACCTGCAATGTTTGAACTATTCAAGCACACATATTATAATAAGGCAATTGGTCAATTTATTGACCATAAGGCAGCTAAAGTTTATGTATGTATATGTTTCATCTTTTTATTTCTTAGTGGATTTATGCTGATGGTTGGAGGCTTGACTAGCTATAGTGTGAGTCTTACTTTTTGTTTTGATTCTAGTGGGGATTGTGTTGATGGCCGGAGGCCTAACTAACTGTACTGTGCATCTTGCTTTTTATTTTACTTGTCATTGGATTTATACTTATGGCTAGAGGCTTGACTAGCTATAGTATGAGTCTTTATTTTTTGTTTTGCTTGTCACTAGACTTGTGCTGATGGCTGAAGGTCTTATAGACAATAGATGAGTTTTACTTTTTTGTTTTGATTGTCATTGGAATTTTGTTTATGGCTAAAGGCTTGACTAGCTATAGTGTAACTCTTGCTTTATTATTTTGATTGTCATTAGATTTATGCTAATGGCCAAAGACCTGACTAATAGTGTAACTCTTGCTTTATTATTTTGATTATCATTAGATTTATGCTAATGGCCAAAGGCCTAACTAGCTATAGTGTCAATTTTGATTTTTTGTTTTGATTGTCATAGATTTGTGCTAATGGCTAGAACTTATTTTAGTTCAAGTCTTTATTTTTTATTCTGATCATCAGTGGAATTGTGTGATCACTTATTTAATGTTTTTTACTCATTCAATTGTCTCTATGGCTATCAAGATCATTACATATTCTTTCCATACGCCTAATCATTACTTTGACTATGATAACTGAATATATTTGTAGTTTCAAGATACTTATTCTTTATTATATGATCACACTTCATGTTAATACTATATGACATAAAGAATGCTTCAACATGTGTATATTTTTTTGTTCTGGATGCATTGTCATTGTTTTCTTTATTATAAAATTATCTTTCTTTATTTCCTTTAATAGGCTTATTACTTGAGGCTTAAGAATGCCAGAGTTTCTACTTAGGACTCAATAAGTGTAGCATCAAATGATGTAGAAGATAATGATAAAGTTGCCTTATGGTTAGAGGCTATAGGTGGTAAGAATAAAAGGGGTCGCATCTTTGGGATTGGATTTGTGGCTCACAATATTGATGCTAGCTGCTCCCATGGAACCTCTTCTTCTATTCATAACTCGAGACTTCATTCTGATTTTGAAGAGAAATTATGCAGGAGGATTACCACAAAGACAACACCTTTGAGACAGTAGAACCAAGAACTTAGAGAGCAAAATCAATGTATAACAGAGCAACATCAACAAATCTTGTCTCAACTAGACCAGCATTAGCAAACACTCAATAGGTTATAAGAAATTGAATTGTGGTTATCTCGTGCACTATCAAATCCTACACCAGAATCCTTAGTACCTGAGAAGACAGGTCCTAATGTTTATCCTCCTCCATATAGATTTTACTCTTCTCCTCCCATCTATAAATGTCTTTAGTTAAGAATTGTTATAATTTGTTTTAGGACTATTAGTTGATATTTGTTACTTTTTAATTAACTATTGTTGTCTTATTGTACTTTTTTGGATTGGGAGAAAATTTAAACCTTGATTTTATTATTCAATTATTGCATTATTCTCAATTGGCTTTCTTTTATCGTGCTTTTATTGTATTTTACTACATAGGCAATAAAAACATATAACATTAAATTGAGGCTAAAATTTATTAAAAAATAAAAAATAGTGACGAAATTTTTATCCCTAATTCGTCACTGATTAGTGAAAAAATTTCTTATTATTGATTTTGTTGCTAATGAGTGACAAAAATTCTTGTCACTAATTTCATCGCTAATCAATGATGAAAATTCTTATTACTGATTCCGCCACTAATAAGTGATGGAATTCTCATTAGTAATTCCATCGCTGATTCGCGATGGAAATTCTCATTACTGATTCCGTTGCTAATTCATGATACAAAACCTGTCACTGATTCCATTGCTAATTAGTCATGGAATATTCCGTCGCTAATCCTTCGCTGATTCAGGATATATTATCCTCAGATTTTACAATAGATTTTTTTAGTGACGAAACTATCTGTTACTAATTAGCGATAGAAATTTTGTTTCCATCACTAGTGATTTAGTGACGGTGAAATTGACGACGAAAAAATTCCATCATTAATTCCATTGATAATAATTTTGCGACAAACTAATCCTCCATCGCTACACCAACTTGCAACCTATTCAGAAGTCAATTAACCTATTTTATACTAATCAACTTGGGTCATTTTGTTTATTCGCATATTTGCTATATATGTGTATGTGTGCAAACGTGCAAGAGGGGCCCTTATGTGGAGTGATAGCATTTGCAAGTTGTTGCTTCTCTCTTCTCTCTTATTTTTTCCTCCTTTTCTCTATACTTTGCTCTCCAACGCTGCTCCACTAGGGATTAAACAGATTAAAGAATCAATGCTTGACGTCAAAGTACGTCTCTAATCTCCCGCATCTAGTTTAGCAATGATCATAACATAGAACTAAAATTAAGGAACTTGATATTCGTTTAGGAGAATATATTCTCTTCATACACAAGGCCGATATAAAGGGTGCATCCTTAAGGTTGCCAGCGTAAAAATGAAGTCTCAATTAATATGCAAGCTAATCCAAGAATATCCTAACCATACAATCCCCCAACCCCCAGGGGGAAAAAAAAAGAAGGATCAAAATGATGTTTTTGCATTATTATAAGAGCCTAACCGTATTTATGCCGTAAAAATTCCATTTAAACAGAGTGTTGACTTTGACAAGAATCACTTTCTACCCTTTTGATATCAGCATTGAAAATGTTCAATTTGTGGAGAAAAAGACTTGTTCTGAAAAATGACCTTCCAAAGATTAGAGAGATGAGGAGTGCGTTGTCCTTTAGTTGCATAATTTTCTATCGTCAATATCTGACTTCATTTTTCCTGAATATGCAAGCTTGTTTAATCTATCGTTCTTATGTGTCATATTGTTAATTTCTTTTGTATCTCTTAATTTTAATTTTCCGAAGTTTAATGATATTACTTTTTATTAGAGGAGTCTTATAAGTCCAATACCCTCATAAGCTCAGAATAATTTAGCCTACCAATACCCTCATAAGCTCAGAATAATTTAGCCTACATTGTCAAGGCCTATATCATTAAAGATACATTATAAAAGTAAACAATAGTTAGTACAGTTCTTTAGCTATGAAAAGAAAATAAATTGGATTGGCTCATTCACTGCTCTTATTAACCAAAACCATACAATACAAGACTTACCGACAGCTATAAACAGCCCCTTATTTTCCTAGAAAACCTTTTTATATTTTGCTCCAACAAAACAGTACAATATACCGGATGTGAGCTAAATTTTCTCTTTTTTCTTTGGCAATACTTTGCCAACACTCTTTTTCCTTTTTTTTTCTTAAAGTCCATAAAGAAGTTATTGCTTGAGAAGTTGTCATTAAAACTCTCCCTGTATGTACATTCTTTTACTTTTTACTTATTTCCTCTAATTTACCATATCCATCCATATATTTGACATTACAGAAAATGATCATATTCTTGTTGAAAATTCTGGTTGACGAGCAGTGTTTGTATCAGACTGACGAGAGCAAGGCTGACAAATGCATTGACCATTGACGCGGCAGTTGGGGAATCCTTGACACACCTTGTTGCAGTCTATCATTTTGGGACATTCAAAAGGACCCCTCCCTTCAACTCTTGCACCCATTCCTTAAAACACCATTTTTCATCAGTTCATGAAGTTAATCAACTCAGTGTCTCATATTAATCATACGAGTAACCGATCATTTGGCTACATAAAAAAAATAAATGTTCCATTAATTTATTCCTAATTGGAAGATAATGAATATGATTCTGCAGTAATTTTTTTTAAAATTGTCAATTTAATCCACTATAGGATGAGCAATAGATTTTAAAAATATTATAGATTAAAATGTTAATAAAGGCTAAATTAATGAAACGTATCATATGGTATCAACCTCAATTTTGGATGTTGAGATGAATACTATATTAAGGGTTTGATCCCTACCATTGTCATTTTCTTCATTTTTTATTTTTAAGATTTTGTGTCTTTTTTATAAAAATAAATAAATGAATAAATTGATGAAAAACACATCTTTCAAGAACCCATATGATAATATATTTTAATTGTAAATAACATAAAATATGAGAGAGAGAGACTAACCAGTTATTACAATGAAGAATATGAGGAAAAGAGCAAAGTTCAGTGACCTTTTTGTCATTGTGTTCTTCTTCTTCGCTCTAGCAACACTTGTGTAAGGGGTCTTGCGTTATTTATATTACATAGAAGGTAGATTTGATGAGAAAAAGAAAAAAGTTGGGGTAAGATTTAGTGTCTGTAGATAAAACCAAATCTGATTTCCATTTCAAAGAATCTAGCAGCATTTATTAACCATCATCTTCTCCTGTTTCTTTAGCATAGTTGTTGCTTATAAGTATACCCTTTCTATTTATTTATTTATTTTGCTCAACGCGTCATCATTCCAGGTGTCTTTTCCTATCAACATTTCTGCGGATGTGGATGACTCCATGATTGTTGCCCCCAAGTTTATCTTCCTTGTTCTTGTCTATTACAAAGAACAAAACTACTTTTACTGTAGGTCGTCAAATTACTTCCATCCATATCATAAACTTAATCATTCTCCCGTCACCATTTGACCTTGAATGTAGAATTAAATAATTTTTACATAAAATAATATTTAAAATTAATCGACATACAATTAAACTATTCATACTAAAAAATAGTGTACGAATTAATTAGTTAATATTTTTTTTGTTAGAAATTTTATTTTTATTTTTATTTTTATTTAGAAACTTGAAATAAAATATGAAAAATATTTCATGTGTGTATTTATTGTTTATAAACAATGTGAAATTAATAGATCAAATTTCTACATGAAAGGTCTTAGTAGTATGGGCTGTTATTTCTAGATGACCTTGTGTTGTTGTACTAGGTCTTGTTCTATCTTCATGAGCATACAGACCTAGGTTAGTAACTACTCTGATGAATAAAGCAGAGTCCTCACGTTTTGGGCCATGGGCCCACTTTGTGTTGGACCGGACGATGCTGGTATCTTTGTCCTCTCTGGGATCATCTCCAGATAATCTCATAGACACAGCCCACACACCAAGTGGCGAAAAGAGGTGCCATCAAGTATTTTTTTAAAAACCTCTATTTTAATATTTTAATGGAGTATTTTTTTAATTTAATATCTCACAAAATTATCTTTTTGATTTCATTTATCAAAGATGAGTATATTTCAACTTGGCTTACCATATAATTGCTTTCTTGAGATGAATGTTTTTCAATTTAATTCCTCATAAATAAAATCATTATTAATAATGTCTTTTTATTAATTTATTATAAATAAAATTAATATGTAACATTTTTTTATTATATTATAAATTTCTTTTTATCAATCTACTATTATTTTTACTTATAGTAAATTGATAAAACGACATTATTAATAATATTTTTATTTGTGAGAGGAATTCCATTTGTAATGGATCAAAATAAAATGTTAGTCATTTTAAAAATTATGTAGGATCAGGTAAATTAAGTATTAATTCATCATTGTGCTTATAAGCCTCTCTTTGTGCTGCACAAAGATGTGCATGTTTTCATTTTCCACAACCCAAAGTGTACGCGTTGAACGAATATGCATGTTATCAACACCCCTTAAGATTATATAATGCATATAAGTAATAAAATTGATAAATATTTAATTAATTATTATTGTTGTCGTTGTTAGTATTATTATTATTGTTGTTGTTATTTATTTTAGGGTTCATGGAAATCGAGTCCCCTCCTTTTTATCGCTTGGAATATTGTGATGAGATTGAAGATAACTGGCGCATATGCAGGCATCGACGAGAATTTCCGTGACATTCTAAACTACAAAGGCAATTAACATCTCTAACACATGCTTGGATTGAAAAGGAAAAAAAAAAAAAACAGAGTAGGAGATAAGAAACAAAAATAATTTAAATATTTATTTTTATTCAATCCTTTTTTTTTTCTTTTTCATTCTCTTTCATTTTTGTTGTAAGAAAAAAAATGTTTAGATTTATATTTAAATAAAAAAATCTAATTTAAAATTTCTCTTCTCAAACCGATAAGTGTAATCAAATGATGAGAAAAGTGATCAGTTGGTGAATAAGTCTTAAATGCAAATCTCCACCCAAAATTGTGCCTTTTTTTTTTTATATATAATTTTCCTACTCTTCCCAAGCTAGACATACCCTAAAACATTGACTCTTACTTTGAGTCACAATCTAATTCCTTCAATTTCACTAATGAGATCGCCTGCAATTCATCATATGCACAACCATTAATTAGCTCTTTATAATCAATGGAGAGAGAAGAACATAACCAATTAATCACTTGTAGCGACTGCCAAAATGACAACCATGAAAAGATGCTTGAAGCAAGCCTTGTCTATTTTAGAGGGTATTGTTTGTATTGCTAGTGAAGCTATCTTTGCTCCTATCTTTTTATAAACAATTGATAACAAAATATATGAACCCGAAACTCTCTCTTGTTTACTCATCAAATAAATATAAGTCTACTGGAAGGTGTGTGTGACTTATGTGTGAATCATGAAATGAGATTGGACATTGTTTGTGGAGTGAAGTGAATGTCAAGCGTTGGTCATCCATTACCTAAAGAAGTCACTGGTCTTCAAGTAATAAATTTCATACTTGAACAATAAATTTTAATGATTAAAGTAATATACTTAAGTATTCAAGATCAAATCTATTGAGGAAAATATTTATCATTACAATGGAATACACTCATAAGGAAAAGTCTAACCTAATAATGCATGCTAGTGGAGATATGACTTGGCTAATCCAGTCACTAGATATCAAAAAGATGGAGGTTAAGGCCAACTTAACCTAGAAAAGGAAAAACCTAAAAGTAGAAAGCTAAATTGAAAAAACTGAGACTCAAAGTAGATTATATCCTAGTTTCCTAAAATTCTTAACTCCTCATTATTGTTGATTTATGTTTGGTTGATAGCCTTTAGTGTTAATGTTGCCCTCAAACTCATCAATATACCTAAGAACTAGCTATAACATTTACAAACTTGCAAACCTTATAGCCTCTTAAGTAAATATGAATTTGACCATAGGACTATAAGAGATTAGCTTTTCTTAAACGTATCTCCCTAGCAAACTATACCATGACTAGTTTCAATTAGGTGCAATGTTCTTTCTGCTTCAAGTTGCATCATTGGTTTAGCCTATCCCTCAAGCATTTCCTCCAAATTCCCTAGGCAACATTTATAGGTTAGCCTATCTTTAGAGCATTTCTATAAATATGGCTTTTGGCCTTTTCATTGAGTACCTAACATTTTGGCTAACAATAGTACATTTATATGCAGTTGATTAATCACCCTAACCTATTTGGTCTAAATGAATTTATATGATTAGTTAGTTTAATTCATTTAAATAGCTATTGTAATACAATAAATAGTGCATAGGAATCAAGATCCCAAGAATATTCCAATTAAACTTCAACATAACCAGTAGCTGCTCTAATCCATCATCAACACAATATATCACAATTGAAGAAATGAGAAATAAAGATTTGGAAACTAGAAATAATTTGAAATTAAAGTAAAAATATTGTAAGATACAAAAAGAAACAGAACATGGAGAATAACAGAGATTCATAGCATATAATCAAAATATAAACATTGAATCTATAGAATAGTCATACTAACCTTGGATTTGCAAGATTGATATTTGGACATTATTATATTTTATATTTCTCATATTTAGTCTTATTAGTAATTCATAGTGGCTAATTAGATGACTTTGGTCTTATTCTATATTAAGTGGGCTAAATTTAAATTAATGGACTTTAAATACATTTTTACCATATTTATCCAACGGAGGCCCAATTATTTTTTAATTATATTGTGTAAGTTAAAAGATTCCTAAAGGGATTTCAATATTATCTTATTGTTACTTCTATATTAGTATGGGATTTCTTTTAATTATAGACTATTGGATGGGCACAACTCATCTTAGCCCTTAGATCTTTCTTGAGGAAGAAGGCAATGTCATCTATTTAAGGAGGAGAAGATGTCACCATAGAACACACTCCATCTTCTCTACTTTCCATTCTTGTTTTCATCTTTACTATGGCTTTCTAATTTTCTTGGTGATCAATCTAGAGTCTGAACCTAATAGGGAACTTGAGTTTATGTTTGTATAGAACTTTGGTTTGAATTTAAATTTCAGAAGTATTTTGATTTTGTTCTCTTTGTTTTTATTTAATTATTATCATTCTGGTTAGATGATTTTTGTCACATGAATTCTGATCCGTTTGATCTATCTAAGAACACATTTTGATTCAATCAGTTGATTAATCAAATAAATTTATTTTTAATCACATTAGGATTCTTCGTGCATCTTTGGTCAAGTGTAAATAGTTTTGGCTTCATGTTGTTGGCAGAAATGCTGTTACATTCTGATTAGCAATAAAAACCAATTAATTTTTTTAATGATAGTTTAGAAATATTAATTGAAAATAACCAGAGGATAAAAAATCAAACCAGAGGTCTTTTTAGGTGACAAGGATAGGGAAATATCAAAGAAAGAATTTTGAATTGGTTACGCATCCTTTTGATTGAATTTCATTTTGTTTTGTTTTCGTTAATTGATTTACTATTTAGTTTAATTAGTGCAACTTTATATTCGAATCCTCAATCATTATAATTCTAGCTTTGTCATTCTTAAACTAATCGATTTGATTAATAGCTCCATGGGAGACGACCTGGTGAGCATTATATGGCGAACTAGCGAAAATTCACCAATCTTGGCCAATGCGACAACTGCGAGTGAACAATATTTTCTTTACCAAGATTTTGGTGCCATTGCTAAGGAGCTAATCAATCATAATCAATTAAGATAGAAAATTCCTTAGTTTTTATTTTAATTTTAGCATTTTTACTTAGTGTTTGTAGTCAAATTTTGGTGTTTTTTAGTGTTTGTGCTGATCTGGGCAATATTGGTGCCATGGGTAACTAACTCTAATTGAGCTAAAACATGGTATATAAGTTTTAGGTAATTTAAGGATTCAAAGTAGCAGCTATGCTATAAGCTAGGCCACTTTTTGGCCAAATTCCATCATTTAGACCACTTATTTTTAATTTTTTTTAGTATTTTTTCCTTTTTATTTTTTGTGATTTTTCTTTTTTTTTTTAGAATTTATTTTGATTTTTCTTGGTAATTTTTAGGTGTTTTATTTTATTTTTTTTCATTCTTGGTATATGAAAAAATATTTTAATAGAGATTTAATTGAATTTGATAGGAATTTTTATAAGCAACTTAGAAATCGTAAGATTCAAGAAGTTGTAGTTACTAAGTTAGTTTTTGATATAATAAATAATATAGGAAGTAATTGTGAATTGAATTTGGATTTTGATTTTGATTCTAAACTAGTAGATATGGCTAGTAATAATGATAGGACTCTTAGAGAATTAACTGCACCTGATGTTAATTACCAACCACTTTGTATTCAAAATCATAAATTTGATGCTACTTTTAAACTTAAATATAGATTAATACATTTTCTTCCAAAGTTTCATGGTCTTGCAGGTAAGGATCCTCATAAACATCTCAAGGATTTCCATGTGGTTTATTCCACCATGAAGTCACAACAAGTTTCAGAAGAGTACATTAAGCTTAGAGCATTCCCTTTTTCATTAGGTGAGGCAACCAAGGATTGGCTTTATTATCTTCCGCCTTAAGCATCACTTCATAGAATGAATTGGAAAGGATATTCTGGAGAAATTCTTCCCTATCTCAAGAACTGCTGCTATCTGAAAAGAGATTAATGGTATTAGATAGATGAATGAAGAGACACTACATGAGTACTAGGAGAGGTTTAAGAAACTGTGTGTACACTATCCTTACCATCAGATCAGTGACCAACTTCTAATTCAATACTTTTATGAAGGCTTGTTACCCATAGATAGAAGTATGGTCAATATAGTTGCAAGCAGAGCATTAGTTAATAAAACCCTAGCTACTGCCAGAGACCTCATTGTGAATATGGCATAGAATACACAATAGTTCGACACTAGAACAAACATGCCAACTAGAGGTGTAAACAAAATTTATGCCACTTATATGGATCAACAAAGAATAGAAAATAAATTTGAGGAGTTGGCTTCCATGGTCAGATAGCTAGCACTTAGGTAAAAACAACCTTAAAAACTCCCTGCACCTTTGTGTGGTATTTGTTCATTAACCACACATGCCACAGATTAGTGTCCCCAATTGCAAGTTAATACAAAATCATGTATTGGCATCTTCCTTGGTAGACCATTACAGAAGTAACAGAATAGATATGACCTTTATGCAACATCATACAATCTTAGATAGAAGGATCATCTGAAGTTGAGATATGGTAATAGGTTTAACCAACAACAGCAGCAATAGAAATTCAATGCTCCTAGCCCAAGCAACTAACAACCTATGAGACAACCCATGGAACTAATGAACAAGTCAAAACTAAGTCTAGAAGATATAGTGAAACAGTTGACAGCAAATACAATCCAATTCCAATAGCAAACAGAGACAACAATCCAAAGTTTGGAGACCCAGATTGACCAACTTGCAACAAATATTAATGAGTTGAGAATTCAAGGTTTTGGCCAATTATTTTCACAGCCCATGACCAACCCAAGAGGTAATATCAGTGCAGTAACCTTAAAGAGTGGCAAGCAAGTAAATGGGCCCATCACACCTTCAACAGAGGCACTGCAAGAAAAAGAAAGTGACAGAGAACAACAGTCCCCTTCAATCCAAGGCAAGAATAGCACAGAAGAGGGAAAGAATTCCACATACACTAGACCTTTTCCATTCCCCAATAGAATTACACAATCTAAGAAAATCATAGAAGTTGAATTAGATAGGGAAATTATGGAGACATTCATAAAAGTGGAAGTAAATATTCCTTTCTTAGAAGCAATCAAATAGATTCCAAAATATGTAGAGTTTCTTAAGGGGTTGTGTACACATAAAAGGAAATTGAAAGGGAATGAGAAATTTGGCATGGGGATAAACGCATCAGCTTTGATTCAACCAGCTATATCTACTAAATGCAAAGATCCTAGCATATTCACCATTCCTTGCACAATAGGGAATATGCAGTTCAGTAATGCTATGTTATATTTAGGAGCTTCCATTAATGTAATGCTTAAGTCTATGTATTCCTCTTTATAGATTGGAAAATTAAAGCCTACGAGAGTGGTGATTCAGTTAGTAAACAGAAGCACAGCCTACCTAGTAGGATTACTTAAAGACATTCTAGTAAAGGTAAAAGATTTAATTCTTTCTATTGATTTTTATGTTCTGAATATAGAGAATGACAGTATACATGAACATGCACCACTGCTTATAGGTAAACTATTTTTGAAAACTGCTAAAACAATAATTAATGTGTATGATAGTACTTTATCAATGGAATTTGGTGTTGATGTTGTTCATTTTAATATTTTTGATGCTATGAGACACCCTTCAAAAGGACACTCCATGTTGCATATAAATATGATTGACTTGTTAGTTGCTGATACTTGTGTGGACATGGATACTAAATTTCCTAACATTGTTGAATTTATAAATACAATTCAATGCTCAAAATATTATGATGGACTTAATAAATTTATTGCATATTCTGAGATTGATGCATTCTTGAATTCTGATTTTGTTTCTAATTTTTGTCCTGATTTTATCAAGTTATTTGATACTATTTCCTTTGTTGAGAAAAATGAACAAGTAGAGATTGTTGTACATTTAAATTCACAAAGATTAGTACCTTCCATACAGCAACCACCCACACTTGAACTCAAACATTTACTTAACAATCTCAAATATGATTTCTTGGAAGAAGAAAATAAATTATTAGTAATAATAGCAAATAATCTTCCACATGATCATGAAATGAGGTTGCTAGAATTGTTAAGGAAAAAGAAAAAGGCAATTGGTTAGACATTGGTAGATATTCCAGGATTAGCCCGTCCACATGCATACACAAAATTTTATTAGAGGAATAAGCTAAACTAGTGAGACAACCACAGAGAAGACTTAATCCCATGATTCTAGATGTTGTGAAGAAAGAGATAAGTAAATTGTTTTAAGCTAGTATTATTTATCCCATATTTGAAGCAAATGGGTGAGTCTAGTGCAGGTTGTCCCCAAAAAGACCAACATCATTATTGTGCCTAATAAGAAGAATGAGCTTATCCCTATTTTGTATTAACTATAGAAAGTTGAATTAGGCCACTAAAAAGACTATTTTTCTCTTCCTTTCATTAATCAGATGTTAGAAAGATTGGTAGGAAAATCTCATTACTATTTCTTATATGGCTTTTCTGGTCACTTTCAGATTCACATTGCACCAAAGGACTAAGAAAGACTACATTTACTTGCCCATTTGATACCTTTGCATATAGGAGGATGCCATTTAGACTTTGTAACACTCTAGGTACATTCCAATGGTGTATGGTGAGCATATTTTCTTATTTCCTTGAAGATTGCATTGAGGCTTTTATGGATGACTTTACTATTTATGGCACCTCCTTTGATGACTATTTGATGACTTTATGACTGATTTTAGAAAGATGCATTAAGAAAAATATAGTTTTAAATTTAACAAAATATTATTTTATGGTAGAGTAAGGAATTGTTTTACGCCATGTGGTTTCTAAAATTGGCATTGAAGTCAATAGAGTTAAAGTAGATGTAATTGCTTTTTTACCTTACCCCACTTGTGTGGGAGAAGTGCGTTCTTTTCTTGGCCTTTAGCAGGATTTCTCTACCATTGTCTAGACTTCTTCAAATGGATGTAGATTTTAATTTTGATGTGTCATGCAAATTAGCATTTGATAAGTTGAAGAAAAGGCTAACCACACCACCTATCATCCAACCTCCTAATTGGGAATTTCCATTTAAACTAATGTATGATGCATCTAACTTTGCTATAGGTGCAATTCTTTCCCAAAGGATAAACAAGAAGTCTCATATGATCTCTTATACATCTCACACCTTAAATGAGGCTCAAGCCAATTATATAGCTACTAAAAAGGAGCTTGTAGCTGTTGTTTTTACTTTAGATAAGTTTTGTTCTTATTTGCTTGGTTCTTGTAATATCCGATTCTTTGAAAACGAGAGATCATGTTATGCGATAATTAGAATGCATATTGAGCACAAAGTATGGCAGCGAGCTAAGTTAATTTAAGGGCTGAAATAACATCTCATCACCTGGGTCAAAGATTTTGTCAACAAGATCCTATAATCTATAATGCAATTTGTAATACCTTGTCGATAAGGTTTTCGCCAACAAGTACAAGGTCTTCTTGTATAATGCGCTAAAACTTGTGTGGTTTGGAATTAAGTATGGAAGGCTTTTTAAATGAAATTTTTGAGTTCTTCAGGATTCTCAAAGGCCCTAAAAACTATAGGAAGCCCCGGGACAACTAAAGCCCCTTCTAGTATATGTTTTCCAACGTCGGTGTAACCGAATTTTAACGGATTCATTCAGGAAGGTTTTAGCTCCAATTTGAGTGATTCTAAAGGCATTTTACTAAATTGGGAACTTAAAATTTATAATGGAAAGGATGGTTATTAAAAAGGAGCTAAAATGAGTTAGAAACGAAACTACCAAGAACAAAGGACAAAATGAAAATTTTTAAAAAAATCCTTCATAAACCTATATATATATGAAGTGTCCTTCTGCTCCCCTCATTTACATCGACTAAACTCGTCCTAAATATCAAAGAAATCTTAAGAGAAGGAGGCGTACAAGACTAAGGCAAAGCAGAAGGGAAAATTTCAAGAAAAGATAAGAATTTGTTGGAATTTCCTAGTCTTCTCCTTAGGAAATCTCTTCTCCTCCTTCTCCCCTTTCTCCTTATAGTCTTCTTAGAGTTTTTGGTGCTATTTTAAGGTTAGACCAAGGAGGGAAAATTCGGATTTGAAGAGAGGAAGCCAAAGAAAGTGAGAATCAAGTGAGAAAACAAGGAAAAACAAGGTAAATCTTCCATTCCATGGTAGATACTTCCTCCCCCTTCTTCTCCCTATTTTGCTTCATATATGTAGATGCAAGAGGGCTGGAATTTTGAGGAGAACCAAGGGTAAATTCCATCAATTTAAGGGAGGAGAGTAAGAATATGGAAAGAAATCCAAGTAAAAGCCATGAAATTGCAAGATAGAAAAGTTAGGGTTTTGATTGCACCTTGAACTCTACCATGAACCCTAGCCATATTTTATGATATTTAAGTATTCATATGAGTTCCTAAGACACTAAGAGAGCTTCCTACATGATTCTCCCATCAAAGGAAGTAAGGAAACTCCATTGGTGCTTTATGGAAGCATAGCTTTGGCCAAGGAGAGTCCATGCACCTAGGGAGTATTTTAATTCCTTCCAAACTTAGTTTTGCATCATGTATGATGGGAGAGTATGAGAGGAAGTCTTGGAAAGAGTTTAGAAGTCATAGAAAGTAAGACAGCCTTTATATATTCCATAATATGGCTTAAAGAAGCAACACCTAGCTAGGCTCTTAGAATTGAGTGTGTGATGACTCCAAGAGCTTTAAATGGAGTCAAGAATCATGAATGAATAGATAGAATGGAGCCAAGATGATCTTTTCCAATGGTTGCTTCATTAAGTGCATTATAAAACCATAAAAGAGCCTTATGAGTCACCTAGCTTCTTTAGTGATTGTGTGGCCTTAGACTTAGCTTCAAGAGTATAATTAGCTTCTATATGATGTGTCTAGGCTAAGAGGAATGATCTCCACCTTCTTAGGTGTGTGAGGTCAAGGGAGAAGATTCAAAACTCAAGGAAAAAGTGTGTAAATACAAGCAAGGTAGCTCTCTCCACCTTCTTTCATGCATAGATGTGTGCTTACATATGTGTGTGTATGTTTTAAGCCATGAAAAGTATTCTAGCATGATTCTATATGCCATGGTACCATGATGATACATTATGTTTTTAAATGATGTTTTATGTGCTTGCTTTGATTTGCTTCAGTGTGGAAAAGCCAAGAACCCTTAGCCATGGTGAGGATGAGCTAAGAACCCTTAGAATTGGTTGAGACAAAGTAAAGAGTCTCCCAATAGTAAGGTTGACTCCCAAGACTAAGGTTGAGTCTAAGAACCTCTTAAAGAAATGGGTGAGGCAAGTCTAAGATCTATAAGTAAATGGGTGAGGTTAATGATAAAGGCTATTTTTATATACATGAATCCTCCTAAACTTAAGCATTCTAATGATCAAATGTGGCTTTAGAGGTTTAATTAGTTGAAATTTGATTTTAATAGCCATTCTTTGCATTTTAGAAAATAAGTCACAAAATCTTAGATTTTTAAGGCATAAATTTCTATAAATAATTTTGAAGCTTTTCCTACTTAATTTTTCTTTCCTTTCTTGGTGTGCAGATCATTGGGTTTTCTTAGTTTCATACATGGGATGGACTTCCACATGTGGCTCCATTTATAGCAATCACACACCAAAACAGAGGAGAAGGAAGAAGCCACAAGCTGAAGCTAAGGGCAGCAACACACACCAGCTGAGCAGGTTCTACGTGCCTAAAACAGAGAAGAAGATGCTGTTTGCAGAAGAACAATGCGAGAACCAGCAGAGAATAGAGCTCGAGCTACTGGAATCAAAATGCAAGAAGAAAACCACGGGTTTAAAGCTATGGGCTGCAACGCATGATAAAGAGGGTTGCTGGAGCTGAACACAATACAAGCTACAGAGCTGGTCATGAAGAACAGAAGAGAGGAAGCAGCTCATGGTCTGTAAACAGAAGCTCGAGAACATGGAAAGCCACGGTTAAAGAAGAATCAATATGGAATGGCAGCAGCTTACAACTCGAGCAACACACAAACCAGCAGCTAACGTAGAACGAAATGGACACTGCAGAACGACGAAGAAGCAGAAGAGAAATAAGCTGGAGCTGGGCAGCACGTGAAAAATAATAAAATAAAATGAATGGGGCCCACACTTTATACATGCACAGGGGAGCTTCAAACGATTGAAATTAGAGAAGGGAGAACACGTGAAGGGAGCTGGAGATTAATGAGCTGAGCACGTGGAAAAAGAATAAATGAAGCACGAGGGGCAGCTGGTGAATAATGCCATCAGCATCCAATCCATGTCGTCCATTCCATATTCATGCCTTCATCCCTTCGTCCATATATCCCATTCATTTATTCACTTCGTACATACATCATACACACGCCCATTCCGTCTTCTATCATTCGCCCATTCCACGCCCTTCGTCCATTTTGCACAGAGCCTTCATCCATTCCTCCCATCTCCATCTCTTCACGCCATTATGAAGCTCTAATCCATCTTGAGGTTAGCTTGGAAGCAATCGTGGAGAAGCTTGAATCCTTGGAAGAAGAATGCAGAATTTTGGCTAAGGATTTCTATTCTCCTACACTTTTTCTTTTTCTGTGCAATCTTGGTTAAGTTGTATTTGATTAGGAAATTTGTGTAATTGATTAGTGGCTGGTTAGACACTAATTAGGATGTTGATTGATTGATTATTTGATTGAATTAGTTCTAAATTGTTCAATTTCCTCTAATCTCCCATGTATGCCACGAAGGTGTTCGATGAAATGCATGAATGAGATTATGTGCTTGATTGTTTGATTTAAGGATTCCTTAGTGTTTAGTTGGTTAATTAAACATTTTTGGATGATGATTCAGAAGCTAATTAATCAGTTAATCAATCAATTTGACTGTTCAAAGATCTTAAAGACAAGAATTAACAATTTAATGCAGGATTGAGGTCTCAATTCAACATTAGATTATTAATCTCTTGAGTCTTGAATGGTTATTCAAGATCATTTGCTAATGAACACAATTAGGAATTCTTAGGCCAGAATTAATTATAATTAGACTAGGATAAGGATAGTGGATACCAATAGATGATTCCTAAGCTAGTCACAAGACCATTATCACCCATAATTCTCCAATTAGATAGAATTTAGGAATTTTGATTCAATTTAGTTTTAGGTTAGTTTAATTCAATCAAAAACTCCCTAAAATCAAGTAGCCTTTAGGACTTTTAACACTTAGAGAACCAAATTAAGCATTGAACTCTATTTCCAAGGGAGATGACCTAGGTTGTGCCACTTGCTATATTTTTAGTCAACCTAGTTTTATTTTGAGGGTTGTATGACAAGCCCGTCAAAATTTGGCGCCGTTGTCGGGGATTTGGAGTTTTAATTATTTGAGAAAGTTTTCTAAGTGTTTTTGTTCTGTTTTATCTCTGTTTTGATTCTGTTTTAGCTTAGTTTTTGTTCTGTTTTGAACTTGGAATTGGATCATTTTGGTTGGTTGAATTAAGAGACTGCTTGCTTGAATTTTCATTTGAAGCACCTAGAAAATTCTCAAACTCTGTGTTTCAAGGTTTCTGGGTGTTTTGAGTAAAAATAATAGCCTAGCTATTAGGTACACCATTTTTTGGCCAAATTCCAACGTTTAAGACACTTTTTCGAATTTTTTAGTATTTTCTCGAATTTTTTTTAGGAATTTTTCACTTTTTCTAGATTTATTTTCTTTAATTTTTGTGAGTTTATTTTGTGTGACTAACCTCTGTTTTAGAGTGTATTTGATTATTAGGTAAGTCTTAACTTCATTTGAATTTTATTTTCTTGATTTTGATTAATTTTAGTTATAATTTGTTTGTGATTTGTTTTGTATTGAATTTAATTGTGCTTCTCATTTTTCTTTGCTTTAAATGGATCCATATTATAATTCTAATCAAGGTGCTTATGATTCTTATGCAAATAATGGGATTTCTAGGCAGTTGGATGATCTCAAGACAATGCTTTAAGGCGTGCTTGAAAGGCAAAGACAAGAACGACAGGCACAACAATACCAACAAGTCCAACAACCACCACGCTACCAACCACACCACCATTCCTATGAAGTTCACCCCAGCTACCAACCATACCACAATCCTTATGGAAGTCACCCAAATTACTACCAACATTATGAGCCATATCATAACTTCCATATGCAAGAGCCATACCCTGATTACCATAGACAAGAGCCACAATATCATCCTTACAATTACCATGAGGGGTACATGCAACAAGAGCCCCAAAGGGAACCGAGTTCAGAAGAGGGGATGAAGCAGCTAATGGAAGCTCTTAGAATTCAAAACCAACAAATATGGTAAATGATCCAACAAGGAGCTAAATGGTTGAAACAAAGAGATCAGCAAATGGCAGATAACCTCATGAAGGATTCAGGAATTCAAATGAATCAACCGACTTCAAGTGCTATTGAATTGACTGAAGAGCAAATTAGAAGGGAATGCATAGAGGAGGAAGAGTCTTATCCATTGGGTAATATCCTTCCATCTTCTAATGTTTTACAATTTGTTGGAACTGATTCTAGTTTGCCTGATAGCACTGTGACTACTGATGCATATAATGTTGTTGATTCTGAATTGCATGATAAAGATGTTGATGAGGAAATTATTGCTGAATCTCCTGATATGGTTGATTGTGGTAGCTCATTGAATAAAATTGACACATTTTGTGATGTTTATAAATCCTTGTGTACTGATGCACTTGGAATTTCTACTCCTAGCTGTGACCTTAGTGATAATTCTATTTCTGAACCAATTGATGAATCTCTTGAGTCTAGGGTAGAAGATAAGTGTGGGGGTGACTTAGAATGTGATGATTACTCTGTGCCTGGTGTGGAATTAGTTAATAAACCTATTGATTATGCATCTACTGAGCTTAGGGACAGTCTACCATCTGGATCATGTGACATAATTGATTTGGATGCATCTCTTGATTGTGTGTGTGCTAGAACCACTATATGTGATAGATACTCCCAAATTAACTCTTTCATTGAGACTAGTGAGTCTCTCACATATTATGATCATCATGATTCCTCACTAGCATGTGGTGATATGGCTGATGAAATGGTAGAAGTAGCATGTGATAATAATATAGACAGTGAAATTGTTGAGCAAATTGTTGTTGATAATTCAGACTTAACTCTTAAATGCTTATGTGATGATATGCATACATGTCCTGTGTGTGCTGAGATTAATGAGTTTCTGAGGTCTGATAAGTCTGTTGAATCCATGGAATCCTTTGTTTGTATTGAAATGATTGATAAGACTGATTCTTCTGATCATACTAGTATTGATGAGAGTATGCATAATGATAGTACTGATGTTGAAAATCCTATTGAATCTTGTGTTGTTGTTGATACTAGTGAGAGACTGAATTCTGTTGTAGATCATTGTCTAGAATTTTGTGAGCCTACTAATGTCTCTTTGGTCAGGGAAGATACTATTTCTCTTGTTGAGAGTTCGGAACAGATTCCTGAAGTTGGTGAGCTAGTTCCCAACAATCAACAGACTCTCCTAGCTGAGAAAAAGCACCTGCCAGATACCTTGGAGAACTTGAACTCAAAAGGCTGTGAGAAGTTGCAATTAGATTTTTCTGTGGATGTAGTGACTCTTACTGATGAGAGTCAAGTAGATTTTATTGGTTTTGATAGATTTTTAGAAAGTTTTGATTTTAAATTTTCTTTCTTTAGTTTTAATTGTCCAAAATTTGATTTTTCTTCATTTCTTGTTTCTGAATTTGCTGAAAATGACTTTCTGAAACTACTGATGGTTGAGAAAGTCCATGAGTCAACACTAAATGATCAATCAAAATACTTTAAAGTGGTTAGACTCAAATTTGTCCAGTTAAGAAGGAATAAAGTAGTTTTAATTCTTATTTTTGATACATATGATTAGTTAGTCTCTGATAAAGTTCTTTTTAGTTTAGGATTTAGTTTTCCTTTCTTTTCTACATTACAGTTTCTTTTATTTTTGTTTTGTAGGAAATAAATTGCTAACCAGCTATAAGGAAATCTTAGCTACCATTGAGATCTTCATATTCAAGATGATCCGGTTGTATACTTTCCCTTTCTAATCTTTATCTTGTGTTGTTTATTTTACTGGACTATGTGCTGACATTAAGGACAATGCAATATTTAAGTGTGGGGGGGAGAGTCATTCCATCTTTTCCTTATTTTGATCATTTCATTCCATCTTTTCCATCTTTTCCTTATTTAAAAAAAAAAACTAAAAATTTTTAAAAACTTTTGAAAAATAATTTGATTTTTTTTTTCAGTTTTTCTATGAAAGTTGCAAGCTGAGATAATTGTAACTTAGATTTACTTAGACATGATAAGTAATGGATCTTGTGTTTTGATTCAAGTGAAGTGGCAATGAATTTGATTTCAATGAATTATTTGATAGCCATTAGCTGGTGAGAAATTGAGCCTTAATTGTTCATTTTTAGTGTATTTTCACCTATCTTTGTTTCACTCTAGAACTTGTCTTGATTCTCTATTGAAATCACATTTGCATTTGCATGCATGAAAATGATAAGGCATTCATTTCTATTTCAACTAGTTAGCCAAAAAGCCACCCTACATACATCTTTATCCATTGTTTTAGCCATTTTGAGCCTTGATTTTATTTTCTTGTTAGCCATAACCATTTAAAAATGTTTTCCACCTTGTTTTAGGATGCCTTAGGAATTTCAAGGAGCATTACACTTGTTTAGGATGAGAGAATGTACACTTTACATCCATTTAGGCCATTGATAATAAAAGTAGAGGAATATGTTCTAAAAAGAAAAAAAAATGCAATAAAAAGAAGAGATAGAAAAGCAAAAAGAAAGCAATGAAAAAAAAAAAGTAATTGAAAATCAAAAGAAAGAAGTGCTTGAATTTTCTTTGTAATTCTTATTATTAGTTGAAAACAAAAGGGCCTTGAAACACATTCTTCCCTATCCTAGATTGTCATTGACTCCTCTTGAGGTTCTAAGGTATCCATTTTGTTTAGTTTTTCCTTTTATTTTTGTATCCATTCATTTCATCTCCCTTAGCCCCATTACAACCCTTAAATAAAGTCCTTTGATTTGTGCATTGCATTTGGCATAGGTGGTGGAGATTTAGAAACTTGACAAGCTTATGGTAGTGAATCTTGATAGGTGAAATTTGAGTGATATACATTGCCCATAAACATTTGAGAGATGAGAGTAAACACTAACCATGTGAGAGGCTATGCATTTCAATTCATTCTTTTCAAATAAAATTGCCATGGAACTTAATTCTTGATGCAATTGAAGTTATCTTAGATTGTTGAAGTGTTGAAGAGTTGTGATTAGTCTCTAGCTTGTGATTTTTACACTTTCTTTTCAATTTTCATTTTCCACTTGCCATTCTACTAGCCGGGTGTTTTCATTCATTCTTTTACCTTTGGATTTTGAGCTTTGCCCAGGAGTGCAAAGGCTTAAGTGTGGGGGAATTTGATAAAGGCTATTTTTATATACATGAATCCTCCTAAACTTAAGCATTCTAATGATCAAATGTGGCTTTAGAGGTTTAATTAGTTGAAATTTGATTTTAATAGCCATTCTTTGCATTTTAGAAAATAAGTCACAAAATCTTGGATTTTTAAGGCATAAATTTCTATAAATAATTCTGAAGCTTTTCCTACTTAATTTTTCTTTCCTTTCTTGGTGTGCAGATCATTGGGTTTTCTTAGTTTCATACATGGGATGGACTTCCACATGTGGCTCCATTTATAGCAATCACACACCAAAACAGAGGAGAAGGAAGAAGCCACAAGCTAAAGCTAAGGGCAGCAACACACACCAGCTGAGCAGGTTCTACGTGCCTAAAACAGAGAAGAAGACGTTGTTTGTAGAAGAACAACGCGAGAACCAGCAAAGAATAGAGCTCGAGCTACTGGAATCAAAATGCAAGAAGAAAACCGCGGGTTTAAAGCTATGGGCTGCAACGCATGATAAAGAGGGTTGTTGGAGCTGAACACAATACAAGCTACAGAGTTGGTCATGAAGAACAGAAGAGAGGAAGCAGCTCGTGGTCTGTAAATAGAAGCTCGAGAACGTGGAAAGCTACGGTTAAAGAAGAATCAATATGGAATGGCAACAGCTTACAACTCGAGCAACACACAAACCAGCAGCTAACGTAGAACGAAATGGACACTGCAGAACGACGAAGAAGCAGAAGAGAAATGAGCTGGAGCTGGGCAGCACGTGAAAAATAATAAAATAAAATGAATGGGGCCCACACTTTATACATGCACAGGGGAGCTTCAGACGATTGAAATTAGAGAAGGGAGAACACGTGAAGGGAGCTGAAGATTAATGAGCTGAGCACGTGGAAAAAGAATAAATGAAGCACGAGGGGCAGCTGGTGAATAACGCCATCAGCATCCAATCCACGTTGTCCATTCCATATTCACGCCTTCATCCCTTCGTCCATATATCCCATTCATTTATTCACTTCGTACATACATCATACACACGCCCATTCCGTCTTCTATCATTTGCCCATTCCACGCCCTTCGTCCATTTCGCACAGAGCCTTCATCCATTCCTCCCATCTCCATCTCTTCATGCCATTATGAAGCTCTAATCCATCTTGAGGCTAGCTTGGAAGCAACTTGGGAGAAGCTTGAATCCTTGGAAGAAGAATGCAGAATTTTGGCTAAGGATTTCTAGTCTCCTACACTTTTTCTTTTTCTGTGCAATCTTGGTTAAGTTGTATTTGATTAGGAAATTTGTGTAATTGATTAGTGGCTGGTTAGACACTAATTAGGATGTTGATTGATTGATTATTTGATTGAATTAGTTCTGAATTATTCAATTTCCTCTAATCTCCCATGTATGCCATGAAGGTGTTCGATGAAATGCATGAACGAGATTATGTGCTTGATTGTTTGATTTAAGGATTCCTTAGTGTTTAGTTGGTTAATTAAACATTTTTGGATGATGATTCAGAAGCTAATTAATCAGTTAATCAATCAATTTGACTGTTCAAAGATATTAAAGACAAGAATTAACAATTTAATGCGGGATTGAGGTCTCAATTCAACATTAGATTATTAATCTCTTGAATCTTGAATGGTTATTCAAGATCATTTGCTAATGAACACAATTAGGAATTCTTAGACCAGAATTAATTATAATTAGACTAGGATAAGGATAGTGGATACCAAGAGATGATTCCTAAGCTAGTCACAAGACCATTATCACCCATAATTCTCTAATTAGATAGAATTTAGGAATTTTGATTCAATTTAGTTTTAGGTTAGTTTAATTCAATCAAAAACCCCCTAAAATCAAGTAGCCTTTAGGACTTTTAACACTTAGAGAACCAAATTAAGCATTGAACTCTATTTCCAAGGGAGATGACCTAGGTTGTGCCACTTGCTATATTTTTAGTCAACCTAGTTTTATTTTGAGGGTTGTACGACAAGTCCGTCAGTTAATCCACTTGCTTGGCAAGCCTATGTATGCTGTGTATGATGTTTTCAAATGCCAAGAATACTTTTTAAATGATTGCACATGTTAATATGCTCATGCGTGTATTTGTGAGACTTGTATTGCATACTTTATGTGTGATTGAATGGGAGATAAGCTATTGAGATTCTTTGAATCTCATCCCCTCCTTTTCAATGTCTTAACATGCTAGGTGAAACAATTGAGCAAGGTATTAGAGGCCAACAAGCTTAGAAGAAGAAGATGGGCATCAAAGTATATGAATATGCTTAGTTTTACCTTCTTTTTAGCCATATACATGACATATGATGTAATCCCTTGATGAAATTATCATGTAACCATATGAACATATGTAAATATCCAAATTTATAATGTATAAATGAAATTTGATGCCAAATGTATGAGATAGCATGTTTTGGGTATTGAATGACAAATTTAACTCTTAAATGGTTAGATAGATTAGTGTAATAATAGAAGTGGAATGGCCAAATTAAGATGTGTGAGGTTTGAGACCACTTGGGCAGTTCATATAAGTCATATTCATACCTTTAAACTTGCCCAAGAGGTGCCAAAATCAAGAGGAGGCCATTTGGACCAAAGTGACTCTTGGTAGGGAGCAAAAATGACTATTCTATGAGGCTATATCACTTTTAGACCAAATGAGCTCTTCTTGATCTAAAAATTGGCATTAATTTAGAGTCTATTAAGAAATTTTTGGAAAGCTAAAGAGCATAATTTTTGGAGGTCTAGATAATATTTGATGAATTTTCAAAGTTAAGAAATTTTCTAGTTTTGGTCTGGTATATTGTTCACTCAGGTCTAAAAATAAAATCTAACACTCAAGGGGGAAATGATGTCCAATTATCATAAAATTTTATAAAGAGAAACTAGACACTCCCAGTGACTTGTATCAACTAGAAGCACCTCATTTGGAGGTTTAGAGAGGGAGATATGAATTTTTGAAGATTCTACCCAGTATCAGACATCCATACTAACCTCATGTACTATTTGATTAGTTTTTGAGGTCTAGACATACTTGAATCAGTCTGGAGTTATTTTTTCTCTCTATCTAACATCTATATATTTCCAAATTGGTATCATTTTTATGCATTGGATTTTTTTGGAATTAATTGGACATTTTGGAATTTTGTTGCAGAAACCTATGATAGTACCAGTAGCCAGCCAGACCTTTGTCCCTTTTCGAATGTCAAACATCTTCTGTGTAGTGTTTCATGGCTTGGTCATATTTTTTTTCAGAAATTAGACATGTGTAGCTTCCTAGAATGGAAAAGAACACATGATTTTGATTTTTTTAGAATTAGTTATGATGTTCTAAATTTTGTGATAGAAAAGAGGAAATTCTACCTGAAAATGCAAACATGGGTTTTATGTGATACTTTGCTTTCCATGAGTTGTAGGCCAAATTTGATGATAAAAATGAGTTATATTCATGTGTTTAAGTATGAGAATGTGATAGATGAGTTCATATGGCCCATGGGACTCTGAAAGAAAAATTTTACCCATATAGAAATGCTTATTGAGACTTAGTCCCTATGCCATTATGTTACTCCACATAGAAATTATATGAGATGAGATATATCAACTGCATTGTAACACCCCGAAATTAATTAAGGTGTTAATTATGGATTAAGATTAATTAAGGATAATTAATAGAGCATAATTGGGCAAGTTAGTGAATAGGCATTCTAGGGAGATAAATTGTTAATATGGGTTAAGGATTTATGTAGGATAGAGATTTACATCTAGGCCCAAATTAATTAAATCATGATAAGAGGCTAATGGAGGCCCAATGAACTAGAGGTAGACCCAAATTAATTTAATGAGATAGAGGCCCAAGATTTATCTTGTGTAGGCTCAATTAAGTGGCCCAATTACTCTTGTGCAGACCCAAGCCCTTGAGCTCATCAAATTAGGCCCAAATCCCATTAAACTTTAGCAACCCAATGTGTGAAAACTGGCCCAACAGAATTATGCAGCCCAACAATTTAAAACTGGCCCAACAAGCAAAATCTGAAACCCAATTGGATTTGGACTTGGAGCAACCCATGACCCAACCCCTTGACCCAACTTAAACCCATCTAAACCCTAATTGCTTCAGCCACTTTTCCCTCCATTTGCTGAAACACAAAAATAGAAGAGAATTTCGGAGGTGAGGAGAGGAGGCTAGGGTTCTTGACATAATTCTGCATTTTCTCACATTTGGAGCAAGATTTGGCCAAGGTAATAGTTATACAACTTAATCCCCTCATCTTCCTCTTTAATTTGGTCCAATTAGTTTTTCATTTGGAGAGATTTCATTATACCCAAAATCTGAAAAGTGAGTGGTTAAGGGTTTTCTTGGTGAAATTCGTAGGTTGAGGTTGGGGCTGGTATTTAGTGACTTTAAACCCCCCATTTTGATACTTTCTTTGTTAGTTTGAGACCCCCATAGCTTATTTATATTATGGATATTAACTTGGTACGAATTTGCTTAGGATTTTGGGTGAAACATTGAGAATTCTGGTGGGAGATACTTGAATCCGAATTTGGGATTTGTGGTGGCTGTTGCAATTATCTGCAAGTGAGGTAACTGGGGTTTACGTTAATTCCATGCATATATCTATGTTAATTTCATATTTGCTGTATATGAATGATTTGAAATGTTGAATGAATTGGTTGGCTATCTGTTGTATTATGATTGGACCTTGTGAGTCCATGGTGGAGCTGTGGTGCGGCTGCCACCCGTGCATGTGCCACGATCGGGCTGAGGGTATGATCAACCCCAGATGCACTAAGCCTTGGTTGTGCTCAATGGGGAGTAGGTGCCGTGGACGGGCCTCTCCCAGTGTTAATGGCCTTTAACATGTTAAATATATGATTGCTAGTATGGGATAGTAATCATGATAGCCTAATTGTTTCATTTGCTGAAATGACTGATATGATTCTGGTATGGATTTTGATTCATGCATATATGTTGATTAAACTGGATTATATGATGGAATTATTTTGGTTACTGAGATTTATATCTCACCCCGTGTTATGGGATCAATATTTCAAGTGAAGGTTCCTCGGGTAAGGATAAGGGTAAGCAAGTGGATGAAAATCCATAAGCTTCAACCTATGGGGAGATGGCTACACTTGGGCTGACTTAGCTAGTATAGATGCTAATTTTGTATTCCTTAATGTATAGCATCATCATGTATCTGCATTGCCAAGTGTAGGCTTGAACATTTGATTTATTGAGAATGTATGTACTAAAGGGTTGGACCCCCCTCTTGACTTAGTATTTGATGTATGAATTCATATGATCTGCTGTAAACTTTGTTGACCTATAATATGGTTGTCAATGGAAATGTAACTCTTGAGATATTGGTATGAACCCCCATTGTATGGAACCCCTATTGATTGAGTATTAAAGGATAGTTGCTGGTAATTCATGTATATTTTGTTGTTGCTATTTTATAAGCTTGCTAATAGAGGGTGATTAGAGAACGGAAATGGGCATATAAGTTTTGAATTGTTAATGGAAGAATAGCTAAGTAAATAAGGTAGATAAATGCCATTAGAGCTATATAAGATGAGGGGAAGTGACCTTAGAGTGTCTCTAAGAAGAAAAATGAAGTGTAGGGGGCGAAATATAGTGAAACTAGTGACAGAAGGGAATCACGCCGCGGCTAGGAAGGCTTCACCGCGGCCTAGGAAGTGACAGTGGCGAGGGACGCCGCGGCTTGAGAAATCTCGCCGCGGCGTGGAGTGAAAATAATCTCCCAAGAGGTGACAGGACGTAACCTCCCCGCGGCGCGAGTCGAGAAAATTAATTAGGGAGGTTACAGTAGCAAAACTCGCCGCGGCGCCACATAGGTTGGCCACGGCGAAGTCAGGAAAATTCCCGAGAGCAACTTGGCCGCGGCGTAAGAGTTCTAGGCCACGGCGCAAGTCTAAAAACTCAGTTTTCAAGCTCCAGAACCTAACTTAGCCGCGGCGGGAAAGCTCCAAGTCGCGGCGCAGGTCCCCAAACTCCTATATTTGACCTAGAAACCTTAATTTCAGTAAGGATAATGTTAGGGAATAGTTTGAGTACATTGGTGGGATATTTTTGTTGGTTGAAATTGATCAATGGATGAATCCTAACCCTTTAATGATGGTACAAACCCCTTTTATGCATGTTCCCGTTATGGTTATTAGTTGATGATCCTAGTAGTATCAAGGTTTAAATTTCCCCTATATTTTCTTAATGTAATTAATTGCGATGACTCCAAACCTTGATCATTATCTATTAATTGTATATTTAGCTGTAATCACTGATATTAGAATCTAGGGTCGTCACATGCATGAATTGAGTCTTAGAAGTATGGTGTTATAGTTCTAAAGTTATTGTTTATTCTGTTCATATAGCTTTAAAGTTCCTACTCAAAAAGCCTGATGTGAAACCAAGACTCATTAGGTGGATGCTACTCTTATAGGAATTTGACATAGAAATCAAAGATAAGAGTGGAACAAAAAATCTTATGGCTGACCATTTGAGTAGAACACCTCACTCTTCAGATTCATCTGCTATTAAGGATAATTTTCCAAATGAATAGTTATACTCATTACAAGGTATAGATTCCTGGTATACAGATATTGTAAATTTCTTAGTTACTTCTGAATTACTTACTTATTTTAAAAAAACACCAAATTAATAAACTTAAGAGTGAGGAAAAATATTATGTTTGGGATGACCCTTACTTATGGCATATGTGTAGTGGCTAGATTATCAAGATATGTGTTCCTGACTGTGAGTTTCCATCTGTTTTGCAATTCTGTCATACACTTTCATGTAGTGGCCATTTTGGTCTTCAGTGTACTGCTATGAAGGTTCTATATTCTAAACTATTTTGGCCCACTTTGTTTAGGGATGCATGTGCTTTCTGTAAGAACTGTATACAATGCCAACAGACAGGTAATATTTCTCATAGGAATGAGATGCCTTAACAACTATTATTGTTCTTTAAGATATTTAATGTTTGAGGTATTGACATCATGGGACCATTTCCTATTTCTTTTGGTTTCACATATATTCTGTTGATTATGTTTCAAAGTGGGTGGAAGCAAAAGCCACCAAGATTGATGATTCTTCTGTGGTTGTGGACTTTGTTAAATCTCATATTTTTTTGCAAGTTTAGTATACCTAGAGCAATCATCAGTAATCAAGCCACTTTTGTAATAGAAACATGCAAGCCCTCCTTTGCAAGTATACTGTGCTCCATAAAGTAGTCACCCCCTACCATCCATAAATGAACGGTCAGGCAGAGGTTTCAAATAGAGAGATAAAATAAGTTCTGGAGAAAACAGTACAACCTAACAAAAGGGATTGGAGTAAAAGATTGGAGGATGCACTAAAAAACTCCTATAAGCATGTCACCTTATAGGTTGGTTTTTGGTAAAACATGCCACCTACCAGTTGAGATTGAGCATAGGGCCTATTAGGCAGTAAAGAAGTGTAATATAGATCTATCTTAAGCCAGTTTTCAAAGAAAATTGCAACTTCAAGAGCTTAAAGAGATTTGATTGGAAGCCTACAAAAACTCTAGAATTTATAAGGAGAAAACCAAGGCTGTGCATGACATAATGATTGAAAGAAAAAAACATCATGTTGGTGAAAATAGTCCTCCTCTACAATTCTCACCTAAGGTTGTGCCCTGTAAGTTACGTTCTAGATGGATTGATCCATTTGTGGTTATTCATGTTTTTTCGTATGGTACAATTGAGATTATGAATGAATTAACCAACAGGCGCTTCATGGTGAATGGACAAAGGCTTTAGCATTTTTATGAGGGATTTCAAGAGTAAACAATGGAGGAGTTATTTCTTTCTGACGCTTCATACACTTGAACCACTCAGTTGTATTTATTTCCCCTCCTCTTTTCCTTTCTTATCTTCTATTTTATTGGTGAATTAGATTGCTATTACATTAAGGATAATGTAAATATTAAGTGTGGAGGGAGGGAGGAATCATTCAATTTTCTTTTCAGTTCGATCTTTCTTTTTCAGTAATTCTGTTATTTTCTTATTTTTCTTGAAATTTTAGTTTCCTTAAAAACAAGCACAAGTTGAAGCAATTTAAGTTTGGAAGTATTCCAATATGATTAGAAATCAATCTTGTTTTCTAGAATTCCAGTAAATTGGTAATGAATTTGATTTTAATGGATTGCATGTGGTAGTTTTTAAACCTGTGAGGATTTTAAGCCTTGTATTGTTTCTTTCTTGTGAGAGCATTTGCCTATCATGATTTTTTTTTTTTATCAATTGGAATTGCCATGACACTTGTTCTTTCTTGATTAGCAAGAAAGATTACCTTTGACTATTGAATATCTAAAAAGCTTAAATTGTGTTTAGCTTGACAGTTTTGCATTTCGATTTTGTTTTCCATTTTTATCTTTTTATGTTCTGCCTAGGAGAGCAAAAACTTAAGTGTGGGAGAATTTGATATTTCAACATTATTATATTTTATATTTCTCATATTTAGTCTTTTTAATAATTCATAGTGGCTAATTAGATGACTTTAGGCTTATTTTATATTAAGTGGGTTAAATTTAAATTAATGGACTTTAAATGTATTTTTATTATATTTATCTAATGGAGGCCCAAATATTTTTTAATTGTATTTTGCAAGTTAGAGGATTTCTAAAGGAATTTGGATATCTCTTATTAAGCCATAAAAGGATTTAGATATTATCTTATTGTTACTTCTAAATTAGTATGGGATTTCTTCTAATTCTGGACCGTTGGTGTGTGCAACTCATCTTAGCCTTTGGATCTTTCTTGAGAAAGAAGGCAACATCATCTATTTAAGAAGAAGAAGACGTCACCATAGAGCATACTCCATCTTCTCTACTTCTCATTCTTGTTTTTGTCTTTACTATGGCTTTCTAATTTTCTTAGTGATCAATCCAAAGTTTGAACTTGATAGGGAATTTGAGTCCATCTTTGTATAGAACTTTAGTTTGAATTTAAATTTAAGAAACATTTCATTTTTGTGTAATTATTATCATTCTGGTTAGATAATTTTTATTGCATGAATTATGATTCGTTTGATCTATCTGAGAATGCGTTTTGATTCAATCGGTCGATTAATCAAATAAATTTATTTTGAACCATATTAGGATTTTATGTGCATCTCTGGTTAAATGGAAAATAGTTTTGGCTTTGTGTTGTAGGTGGAAGTGCAATTGCATTCTAATTAGCAGTACGAACTAATTAAATTCTTGAATAGTAATTGAGGAATATTAATTGAAAATAATCAAAGGATAAAAAATCAAATCAGAGATATTTTTAGGTGACAAGGATAGGAAAATATCAGGAAAAGAATTCTAGATTGGTTATGCAACATTCTAATTGAATTTCGTTTTGTTTTATTTTCGTTAATTGATTTACTATTTGGTTTAATTAGTGTGACTTCATATTCCAACCCCCAATCATCATAATTCTAGTTTTGTCATTCCTAAACTAATTGATTTGATTAATAGCTTTGTGGAAGACGACCTGGTAGGCATTATACTTCAAACCAATGAAAATTCACTAATCTTAGCCAGTGCAACAATTGTGAGTGAACAATATTTTCTTTACCAAAGATCACTTCACAATTCCAAGGATCTCCTCTTAGATATGTCTCTAAACTCCTAGAGCTCTCTTTCTCTCTCTCTTTTTCTCTCTCTCTCTCTCTCTCTCTCTATATATGTATATATAAGAACTCCTAAACACTTTAAAACTTCTCTAAAACTTTCTAGAGCTTTTGAAAATCATGCCAATGAGAGTTATTAATAAAAATCCTTAATCTATTGCTTGTTATAACATCCAATATGTTGTAAAAACACTGAAATGAGTCAGTTTGAAAAGCAAGCCTCCTGAGATATGTGATTCAAGGCCAAGTAAAATTTGGATAAAATTTTAAATAATAAAAAATGAGGATTTGAGCCTTGAGTTGCCTGAAAACTAGAGCCAGAGTTATTAAAAAAATTTGCCGAAAGGCAAGTGATATTTTTGTAAATAAGTACAATTTTGGAAAAACACACAGGAGGGTTTTTTAAATGAAAATTTTGAGTTTTCTAGGGTTTTCAAAGGCCTTAAAAATCATGGGAAGCCCTAAGGCCAATAAAGCTCCTCTAGTATACTTTTTTTAATAGCAATAAACTTGAACTTTGATGGATTTATTTAGAAAGGTTTTAGCTCTGATTTGAGTGATTCCAAAGGAATTTTATTAAATTAGGAATCTAAATTTTATAATGGAAAAGATAGTTTTCAAAAAGGATCTAAAATGAAGCTAAAACAAAAATGCCAATTACAAGGGGCATAAATGGAATTTTTAGAATAATTAATTCAAGAACCTTTTTTTATTTATACGTCCCATCTCCCTTTCTCTCCTTAACTGACTCTCATTTGACTTAGGCTAGGGGAGAACTCATTCAAGAAGGGTGTACAAGAAGAGCCAAAAAGGGAGGAAGAAAGCAAGGCAAAAGATGAGAAAATGTTAAGAATTTCATGCTTCTTCTTCTTGAAACCTTCTTCCTCTTCTCTTAAGCTTTGTTCCCATGGTTTTGGAGAGTAATATGGTTCTATTTTAGCTTTGAACCAAGGGGAAAAATTTTGAGTTTCAAAAAGGAAGCTAAAGCAAAGAGAAGGACTCTTGGAAGGAGCTTGAATTCAAGGTAACTTCTCCTCTTTTGTTGCTTCTTCTTCTTCTTTTCTTCTATTGTGTGTAATGCCTAAAGAAAGAACCATGAGAGGGAGAGAGTTTCTATTCTAAAACCAGTGAGTATTCATTAAATTAGGCTATGGGAACTTGGATTATGTAAAGAAATTGCAAGGAAACCTAATGAATTTTAAGTTTAGAAAGTGTAGAACTCATGAACACAATGTAAAAAATGATTTGATTCTTGAATTTCCTTATATGTGTAAGTGTTTAATTGAGCTCCTAAGACTCTTAGAAACCTCCCCAAGTGGCTCTCCCATCAAGGAAAAATCAAGAACTCCAAGAACCTTTTCCTTGGGGCTAGGTTTAGCCAAGGCTTCTTGGATAGGCTAGGGAGTGTTTTACTTTGTTCTAACCTTGGTTTAGAACACCATATGATGTTAGAAGATGGGAGAAACCATTAGAAAAAATTTAGGAGCCATAGAATGGAAGATGGAGAAATGGTGTCCATAATGGTATCTTAGGAAGCAACTTGGTTTTCCAATTGTGCAAATGATTGTGTGATGGCTTCAAGGACCTTGAATCGATTCAAGAGGCCTAGAAATGAAAAGAGAATGGAGTATAGAACTTAAATTACAAGGGTTGCTTCAATAGGCCACCAATGGAGCCATTATGTGAACCATAGAATCATTTATGCTTTTTTAAGAAAAAGTGTAGTGTCTTGGCTTGCTTCAAGAGTGTAATTGTGTGCTATTTATGATACTTAGGCCAAGAGAACTCCAATCCACCTAAGTGTGTTTGTGGAACCAAAAAGGGGAAGGAAAAGGATCAAGAAAAGCTTGCATCAATTTAAGGTAGCTCTCCACCTCATTCTCTTGCATTCTTGATTGCATATGTATGTCATTGTGTGCTTGTATATGTCTATCTAATTTGAGAACATGCCACTTGATACTTTGATATTGCATTGGTACCAATGCATATTCTTGAATGGCTTTGCATGTGGAAATGGCTCACAAGGATGAGATGATGCCAAAAGTCCCTTAATATGGGGGAGGAGATGCCAAAAGTCTCAAGGCATAGGTGAGATTAGGCTAAAAGTCCCTTGGATGGGAGAAGCCAAGTCAAAAGTCCCTAGGCCAAGAATGAGGCAAATCCAAAAGTCCTAGAAATGGGGTGAGGCAAAACCAAAAGTCCCTAGAGCTCTTCCTTGAATTTAATATGAGATGGTGGCATAAAAATGTGGTTTTATGTGTTATATGCTTGAGGCACGTTGCATAATTCTGTTCTTGAGGTGTGCATGCCTTGAATGTATGTATAAATGGGTGTGTGAGATATTGAGATTTTATGAATCTATGTCTAGGTGGGGCTTAAGACCAAGGGAATGCAAGTCATGGCACTTGACATGCTGTAGTTTGCTAGTTATGTAACCTTATTTTGTAGTTAAATGCCAAAGTTACCTTGTATATGTTACTTTTGTAATGTAAGATCATGAACAAATGTAATATAGTGTATGAACTTTGTATAGACCCTTTGTGGCTTGAAAGCAATGAAAATATGAATTTTGACTTCTTGATGGCTTAAGATATTAATGTAATCTTGGATGTGGAATGGTCAAAATAAAATGCATGAGGTTTATAATCACTTAGGCAATTCCTACAAGTCATATTTATGCTTTTAAACTAGCCCAAGAGGTGCCAAATACTAAAAAAAAATCATTTAGACAGATTTGGTACCTCAATTGGATTAAAATTAACCAAATTGGGAGGCTAACCATTTTTTGTCCAAATGAGCTCTTCTTGGTCTTAAATTTGGCATGCATCTATAGCTTGTTGAGAGCTTTTTGGGAAGAATGTGGGTATTATTTAGAGGTCTTTAGAATATTTGATGAATTTTTGAAATTGAAAAATTTTCTGATTTGGTCATTATATTATAGCCTTAGTCCGAAAATGAATTTGTGTCAAATATGGGGCAAAAAATATTCCAATTGTCATGAAATTTTATAGATAGAAACTAAACCTTCCTAATGACTTGTGTAAACTAGAATAACCCCATTTGGATGTCTAGAGAGGAAGATATGAATTTTTAAAGTTGTTGTCCAATTGTCACTGTTTGATTGGTTTTTATGGTCTGAATGAATCTAGAATGGTGTGGAATGATTTTTTCCCTCTGGCTAACATCTATAGCTTTCTAGATTGGTATCATTTGCATGGATTAGATTTTTATAGAATTAATTGGATATTTTTGAAGTTTATATCAGAAACCTATATCAGTACTAATAGCTAGTTAGATCTTTGTGCCTTTTTGATATAAAAAAGGATCCAGATGCTATGCTCATGACTTGAATTTATTTTTAGTGTAAAGTTAACACTCAAAGCTTTCCAGAAAGCTATGGTATGGTAGATTTTGATTTTTCTATATTTAGTTATGAATTTTCAAAGTTTTCCTTAAATCTACCATTGTATAATCCATGATAAATGAAGGTATTTTTTAGGTTTTTAACTTCAAGTCCGTGGATTGCTTGCTATTTTGTGTTGATTATGACTTGTTCCAATGGTAAATGACTAGGGAATGATGTTGGAACATTCACGGGGCCTAGATAATGTGAAATGAAAAATTAACCCCGACTTTGCGTAAATAAAAATGCATTATTTCTATACTTTTCTTTGCTTTTACCTTGTGAATGTACACCAAATGCCCTGAATGGAAGAGTATGATAGTAAGAAACTATGTGGTATGACACTTGTTGTATCAAATAAGGTGGCATATTCAGAAAGATTGCCTCTTTATCACAACTAGCATGAAAGTCATCACAATGTGCCAATTGGATGTGACAAACGATGCTTCTAGATGTCACAATTAGTATGGATGTCATTGCAACCAACATGAAGCGATGTCCAAAACTTTGAATTTATGCACTTTAGCCTTTGAGCTTTGATCATTTTCCTCCCATGGCTTGATTTCTTCATTTATTTATGTTTAAGTCCTACAAAATGAATAAGAAACAACTAAATGTGATTAAACTAAATAACATACAATTGAAACATAAAATAAATCCTTATTATAGAATAAGACTATGGTTAATTTTATTCACAAATTGTCAAATTTAAGGAATTTACAAGTAAAGCCTAGTTTCACAAATTCTTGCAATTTAGTCTTTATCTCAGTAGAAGAAGTAGAATTAAGCTTTAAGCATAATTGATCACTAAGAAATCCAAATTTAAGCAATTTAGATTTAATTAGAAGTAAAAATAGTGAAAAACCATGATAAGTTCTAGGAAAAACCTCTAAAAAAATGCATCAAAATAAGACTCATTATCTATGTCACCCACTTTTGACATCTAGGTAACCTAACTAGATTTTCTAATGATGGCCTTTCTCAGGAAGAGTATGGATAGCCTTATCGACTAAGACAAATAAGAAGTTAGATAGTGTTGATTTTATTGGTAAGTAAATTAACAAGTTTTAATGTGTTAAGTTGTTAATTTCTATGTTTGTGTAATCACTTTAATTCCATAGATAAACAAGGTAAGGTAAGGCCTAGACAATTAACAATGCTTGATGCTTAGGCCCTTCTTTAAGGGCAAAAGGTAGTGCTACCCTTCAACAACATTGGCTAACCTATTGGAGATGCAAGTGAACTATTGGGTATTTTCTGAGGTATTCTTAGGAAAAACTTCATAGAATTTCCTATCAGTTACAAGATTGGAGTTATATTTTAATTGAGTACAAGAATGATATGTATGGGAACATTGTATAAGTAATAGCATATTGATTATTCAACTCTCTTAGCACCTCAATTTTGCATCTTTATGAACCACTTTTTTTTATCTTGTAGACAAAGTTTATCATCAATGATATGCACAAGAGCTACATTTTTCAATCAACAAGACTCAAAAGAAAAAGAGCATGATCGCACTTGTAAATTTCATTAATTAATGATACAGCTAGAGTTATCAGTGTAAGTGTTTGAATTTTATGGGAACAAAGTGCTATCTTTTGATTCTATTGAAATGATTTATTCTTAAAATGATTTATTGCTTTCTAATTTTGTTGAACTTGTAAGAAAAGATTTTCATGCATTAGACTGAGGGTTCTTCATCTTAAGAAATTTCAAGTCAAGATTTATTAGAGCTTTAGGAAGTTAATAGCACTTTGATTAAGTTTAAGGATTAGGATTTGGTGCTTGCCTATCCTAGGTGTTCTGACATGATGCTAGTAAGATTCTACCCTCAAGGCCTTCTTACACTAAGTTGTATACTGATATTACACTACTTAAATCACATATGGAAGAAAGAAACGCATAAAAGGCAAAAATGGATAAAAGACAATGACAAATGGAAGTAGATATGATTTTCTTTCTTTAAAACTTCTAAGGTCAAGTACCACCTAAGCTTTCTATCATACAAGATGGAAGGGCAATTTTATACACTTTCAATTCTAATTGAATCATGGAAATGAACATTCTTTTCTTTTAGTCTTTAATTTATTACTCATGACATTTCATTGTGAATTTTAGACACTAAGTGATTAGGATAGTGGACATTCACATGCTAGAGCTATAACTCACTCTCCAAATTCTTATAAAAGGGATAATTAGTTTGGACAAATTTTAATTGTATTTTTACTTTGACTTTGACTTGTCTCTAACTATAATAGACTATATTTGCAATTTCAATGGCAAAATAGTTTTGCCTGTAAAATTTGGTTTTTTCATGTAGATATATACAAGTAGAGGACTATTAATAAAAGTACAAGAAAAAATTTTGAAAGAAAAATATGGCTATAAATTTTTTTTTTTAAAAAATGAATTTAATGGCAATCAAAATGGCTACCAAAACACTAGATGGTTTAACTATAGTAAAAAAAAATCATTAAACCAATTTGGTTTAACGATGGTTCTTGTTAAGCACTAATAAACCAAAGTGGTTAAACAATAGTTACATAAAACTAAGATTAAACCATTTTAGTTTAACCACAATTCTTATTAATCTTCATTAAATCAAAATGCTTTAACAATGATTATATGGAACTGTCATTAAAAAATTTTAGTTTAATGGTGGTTTAATAAGTGCCACTAAAGCTAGTTTATTCTAGCGATTATTGGAAATCATTGCTAAATCTTTTTGTGATAGATGGTTTTACAAAGGTTTTCACTACTATCATTAAAAGCATTGGTAGTGGTTGGAACCACCACTAAAGCTACTAAAAAAATGTTGAAAAATCCTAATTTTTTGATTGTGTTTGTAAGTTTACATGATTGGTTTGAAAATTTAAGTAATAAACTAAATTCATCAACTTTAAATTCCTTCATTAGGTTCCTTTAATTCTGCAAAAAAAAAAAAAATTAAGTTAGAGAAAATTCATTTGATAACAAAACAAGAAGAGTAACTCCTAATATAATTAAATATTATAAAATATGTTTAATTTTAAATTGAAGAACACTTTCAACAACTACCAAAATATCAAAGAAAAAGTATGAAAGGAAACTAGGATAAGGACTAAGAATGTAAACCTTACAACTTAACCTATGAACAAAGAGAAAATGCCAATTATAAAGGACAAAGATACCATAGTAGGGTTGGTTCCAAAATTGGGAGGGTTTAGTTTTTCAGAATAAATCCATCACACCAAAGGTGATAAATAGTTCTCATAAAATATTATTCTTAAACAATTATACTTGATGTTATTAATAAAAGGATATGTGTTTGGTGTTTACTGGTTATGATTACTATACCCCATACTTTTTTTTTCTTCTTTTAACATAAGATACAATTAATTGAATGTAGATCAAGCTAATTGAATCTTATTAAAAGATTTCACTATTGCTACCTTGAGTTCTAGTTAGCTAAATCTTGGTTCAATCGACTAAATCTTGTTCTTTACCAATCTTTCTTAACTTGAAGGTTCTAATTAATTGATACTAGTTCTAGTTAACTGAATTTGATCTTTCTGGTTCTAGTCAATTGACACTAAATCTTGTTTCCACTTCACTGAAACTTAAGATCTAGTAGGTTGAATCTTGATCTAATTAATTGAATCTTGAAACATTCAAGCAACCCTTATCATTTAATGAAACATTCCAGATAGTCCCTATTTAACACTATAATAAGTAATATGAAACATTTAACAACATTTTTTATGGTGTCCAAATAAGATTTTGTATGTAACTATTTACATATGAGTTTACTAAAATGTCTACTAACATTTACAAATACAAGATTCTCATACATACATGATCCAATCATATTCACATCTAAAACAGTACAAATATACTCTTAACTAATAACTATGTGGCATACTTCCTTGTGCCCTTCTCTTAACCTTCACCTAAAAAAATGTTAATTAATAATAAGTTAGATAATAACCTCAGTAGCCAATATAGTATTCTAATCATATTTGCAATGAATTCAAAATAATACAAAACATAAACTAACTTCACAAGTTATATAAGTATTGCTTTTGTGGATATAGATTTGGTTATAACTCAATTAAAATCTCTTTCTTATAGTTGCATAAACTCAATTGATGCCTAAAAACTAAAATGGAGTGCTTATGTGACTAAACTCCCCGATCTGATGAGACTAATTGCTTTAGCGACTCCATGGTCACATATAATCATATACAAGTAATCAAATAAGATCAACTGCTTCAGTGGCTTTAAGTTCATACATGGTCATATACAAGTAACTAAATTCAGATGTAGCAAAGAAACTCATTAACTCCATTAATTAAATTCAAAGGCAAATATAGCAAGAGTAGGAGTACTAGCTACATTTTGTTTAAGCTTGTGATGCATAAAGACAACTCCAGCTCTCTAATTATGGCAATAAACATTTAATCAATGTATCCACTTCCTTTTTAAGTCACTTCACACAAATTTCTCAACCATTAATTCTAACTCAATTCTTAATATCTCCTTTCCTTCCTTCTCCTTTTTCCTTCTTAAGCCAATTTGCACTTAAATTCCTTAATAGCTTAATACTCCTCAAGACCTACTAAATGGTTGTATCGCGCAACCTCAAAATAAACTAAGTTGGAAAAGATTTGTAATATAAGGTGCAACTTAGATCATTTCCCTCAGAAATATATTTCAATATTTAATTGAACTTTCTAAGTGTAAAGTGTAACACCATAATTATATAGCTCATCTCATTCTTTATCTAAGCTTATTTCCAAGAATTTCACAAGTTTCTAAGGAAAGAGCAATAAAAATAATGAATAAATTTGCACCACGTACGGGATGAATTTTTTCATTCAGTGTCCTCTATAACACCATAATTCTCTAACCTTTTCCATACAAATTTTATGCCTCATGCCATGCACTTCTCAAGATTCACAAGGAAATGACATATAAAATGAATTTTTTTCGCATTGCGTAGGGCATGGAAACTTCACTTAGTGTCATGTGGACCATGTGAGTTCATGTATCACATTTTCATATTTAATTACATAGATACAACTCATTTTCATCACTAAAAGTGGGTTAGAACTTGTGCAAGGCAAGAGAGTACATGAAATTCATAATAGTTGCCTCGGCTAGAATTTTTCCTTTTTATCACAAAATTTTGAAAAATTATAACTAATTCTAAAAAACTTGTAATCATGTATTCTTTGCCATTCTAGAAAGTTACAGATATCTACTTTATGGTAAAAATATTTTCAGGCCATGAAACATAACATAGAAGATGTTTGACATTAAAAAATGTGCAAAGGTCAGACTGACTACTAGTACTGATATAGCTTTCTATTATAAACTTAAAAAATATCCAATTAATTCCAAAAAAATAAAATCTATACAAATAATACCAATCTGGAAAGCTACAGATGTTAGCTAGAGGGAAAAAATAACTTTAGACCATTTCAAGTACATCCAAATCTTGAAAACTAATCAAATAGTACCTAAGATCTGTTTGAACTCCTAATACCAGGCAGAAACTTTAAAAATTCATATCTCCCTCTCTAGACATCCAAATGGGGTGATTCTAGTTAGAACAAGTCACTGGAAGTACAACACCATATATTTCTAGCTTGTTTCCTATCATTTCTAAGTCTCACATTATAAATTGCACAAAGGGAATGGAAAAATGACATTAAAATAATGCCTTATTTCGCATTGCGTTGCATATGAAAATTTCATTCGGTGTCACGCGAATTATATGAGCTCATACATCACATTCTAATATTTAATTACATAAATAAAACTCATTTTCATCACCGAATTGGCCCATAACTAGTGGAATTCAAAGGGGAGCATCAAACTCACACTATTATTTTCGGCTAGAATTTTAGTTTTTTGGTCACAAATTCGGAAATTCATAACTAAATCCAAAAAAATCAAAACCCAACAAACTTTACCATTCCAAAAATCTCTATATGTCTATCCCATGGTAAAAATAATTTTATCTCACGAATCATTAAGGGGAGAACATTTGACATCCAAAAAGCCACTGAGGTCGCTGCTATCTGGGCTATTGGTTCAGATTTCTAATATGAAGTTTCAAAATTCATAACTAATTCTATAAAAATTGAAATCATGCATTCTTTCCCATTATGGAAATATAAATATGTCTACTCTATACGAAAAATATTTCTAGCCTATGAAACATAACACAGAAAGTTTTTGATGTGCAAAAAGGGCTAAAGGTTCGGACAGCTACTGGTACTGATGCAAGTGTCTATTATAAACTTAAAAAATGTCTAGTTAATTCTAAAAAAATAAAATCTATACCAAAGAGACAAATTTTGAAATATAAAAATGTTACAATTATGATAAAAATAGACTCAGACCAGAGCAAGCACGTTCGGCCACCGAAATTCAATAGAACAGTGACTCAGGTCGTGCTGCGCTACTGTTGCTGTTCCAGAAATTCAAAAATTCATATCTCTTAGCTCAAACCTCCAAATGGGGGGCTTATAGTTGCTACAAGTCACTGTGTATGCATAGTTTCTGCTTATAAAATTTTGTAGCCATTGGGCCACGTTTTCCTCTCAGATGATACAATTTCACAACTGACCAAATGAACAGTACTGGTGCAAATATGAAATTTTGATACCAACTTTGAAAAATCATAGAAAATTCCATAGACCTCCAAATGACCTGATCTTTGGCTTCCCAAAAAGCTCTAGGCAAGATATAGTGGCATGAAAAATTTCAAGTCAAGAAGAGGTCATTGGTTTAGACTTTACCATAACTCAATATTATGGCACTTTTGGTTCCAATAAAGGGGCAAATTTAGTCCAAATGAGCCATCCATTGTTCCACTCCCTTTTGAGCAACTTGGAAAGCATAAATATAGCATAAATAAGTCTCTCATAAGGTTTGTACCCTCATGCAACTCAAATTCATCATGCCACTTCCATAAACATACATGCACAAGTGGGCTCTCAAGTGGTCAAAATGCACATTTCTATTCATTTAACTCTATTCTTGATTCATACACTAACTTTACATAGTTTTACACTTGTTCAAAGTTTCATGGCTCAAAAATAACATTTACATATCTACTTTGACATGCTAGACATCCTAGTACATCAAAAATGGAAAGATTTGCCAAGAGATAGAGATTTAAGCTCTTTGGCTTCCATCCTTTGGATTTTGAATTCCACCTATATCATATGAGATGAGAGAAAGGAGGGGGTGAGATTCATTGAATCTCAATAGCTCAAACACCTATCCAAGAATATTTTCAAGGCATGTAACATGTCAAAGGTATAAGTATGCAATCAATCTATTCATAAAGCATTCCACTTTCACATGTTTGAGTCACAAACTCATGTCAAGCATAAGAATGAGCTCTAGAGACTTTTGGTTTGGTCTCACCCTATTTCTAGGACTTTTAGATTGCCTCACTCTTGGTTCTTGGGACTTCTGACTTAACTTCACCTATCCAAGAGACTTTTGGTCTTGTCTCACCCATGCCATGAGACTTTTGGCATCTCCTCACCCATATTAAGGGACTTTTGGCACTACCTCACCCTTGTGAGCCATTTCCACAATTCAAAGATATTCAAGAAAACATATTGGTACCAACATAGGATCATAGCATCAAGTGGCATGTCTTAAACATATACATTGACACATAAGCATACAATTACATATATGTAACAAGAAAATGCAACAAGAAAAGGTGGAGAGCTACCGTGGTGCAAATTCAAGCCTTACTTTGCTTGTTCCTTCTCCTTTTTGGTTCCACAACCATAAGGAGGTAGGGTTGGATTTACTTGGCCTATTCACAATAAACAATGCTTAATTATACTCTTGGAACAAGTTATAACATCCAACTCACTCTTAAGACTACACTTTGTTCTATTTGTCACAATATGGATCCATTAATGACCTAATGAAGCAACTACCACAAGTAAAATGCTTGGTTCTATTCTCTTGCCTTATTTAGACCTCTTGACCCCATTTAAGGTCCTTGAAGCCATCCCACACTCACTTTCACAAACCTAGGTCCATGTTGCTTCATAAGGTTATATTATGGAAGCCATTGCCATATCTCCCAACCTAATGTTGCTAAATTTTTCCCAAGGGTTTCTCCTATCTTCTTTTATCATATAAAGTCCCAAATCAAGCTTGGAGCCATTTAAAACATCCCCTAACTATCTCTATAGGTTTTGACCGATTTATGCTTCCATTAAAGACCCAAGGAGTTTGGGATTTTTCCTTAATGGATGGGGCACTTGGAAGGCTCGTTAGGAGTTTTAGAAACTCAAACAACCACTCACATATGATGGAGAAGTCTTGAATCAACCTAGATTTTAAACTATGTTCAAGCACCCTACACTTTTCCAACTTAAGTTTTACTAGCTTTTCATGTATTTCTTTGATGTAATTCATTTTCCTATAGCTTAGTTTGATGGATTCTTTTGGATTATAAAATAGAAACTCTTCCTTCTTCATGGTTCTGTTTGAGGCATCCCACCATGGAAGAGGAGAAGGAGAAAAAGAAGCAACAAGGGAAGAGAAACTACCTTGAAATCAAGCTTCCTTCAAGAGCCCTTCTTCTTCCCTCTTCTTCCTCCTTAAAATTTGAATTTCTCTCCTCTGATCTGGACCTAAATCAGCACCAAAAATTGCATTAAAACCATGGAAAGATGAAGCAAGAAGGGGAGGATGAAGTTTCAAGAGGAAGGAGCATGAAAATTTTACACTTTTTCACCTTTCCTTAGCTTTTCTGAGATTTGGGTAGAAGAAAGTCGGTTTATAGAGGGAGGCTGAACATGGATTTAAAAGGAGCATTTAGAAGCTTCTTTGTACAATTTGTTTCCATTTTTTCCCTTGCATAATGGCATTTCCGATTTGGCTTCATTTTGGCTCCTTTTTAAGAACCATATTTTCTATCATAAAATTAGATTCCCAATTGAATAAAATGCCTGTTGAATAACTCAAATCAGAGCTAAAACCTTCTTGAACGAACCGGTCAAAGTTTAGGTCAACCAACAACCAAAAGTCCCTTGAGCTTATGTTCGAATTGGAATTACTTCATGTGACTTGAAAATGTGATTATGTATGTCTCCTAGAAGCATTTGTAACATGCTTGCATTCTTTGACATGAAAATGTGCCATATATGTATGCTTGAAAGGGTGAGTGAGCTATTGAAATTTTTTGAATCTCACTCTTCCCCACTTTATGTCTAACCATGTCTAGGTGAGTCTCATGAAGCAAGGAATTGAAGCCAAGGAGCATGAATGATGATACTTTGATAATATGATAGTTTTTTATATGATTTAATGTTAAAAGTATGTAGGTATATAATATTTATGAGATGTAAACCTTTAATCATATGTAAAAGTATATGAATATGTTGTATATAATGGATATAGAGCTAAATGTATGAGAATACAAGTTCTTGACACCGTTGAGTCTTGATATGCTTGTGTATAAATAGGTCGGGCTCATAAAAAAATTCATGGGCCCGGGTCAGGCTCAAGCCTGATTGAAAATAGGCCTGGCCCAGCCTGGGCCAACTTGACCCAACCCTTTTTTAAAAAAATAATTTTTTTAAATTTTAAATATTAGATATATTTATTTTATTACTTGTTAAACTTACTTTTTTCTTATTTTAAATACTAAATAGCTTAAAAAAATATTGCAAAAAATTAAAATAACTTGAAATATATATATAAGATAGTAAAACCTCTCAAAATAATAATTTTTCTAATAATATTGCTTATTAATAATTTATTTTATTAAAATTATAATTTATTCTTAATAATATATTATGCAACAGTAAGAGTAAAAAAAATAACAATCATATATAATATATAATTCTTTTTTACTTATATCTATAGTTATAAATAAATTTTCTAATGATATTATTTATAAATTTTCTAAAAAATAATTATAATACTAGCGGGTTCAAGCTTGACCTTGTTTTATATTCGGGCTTTTTTAAAATAGGTTCATTTTTTATCGAGCTTTTTTGTGTGTGCTCATATTCATTTTTTTGAGCTAAGCAAGCTTTCTAGCTCATTATCAGGTCTACTTGTGTATATGAACAAGTGGAATGATGGTTTTGAGTTCCATAATAATATGAGCCTGTTATGATGCTTTTATATGTTGTTCTTAAGCTTTTGTACATGCTTAAATGGTCATGGTTCATGTGAGAAGCTATTTTGAACCATTTGATGATATAATGAGACCATTTTGAATCATAATCTTGTCCTAAACCAAAACCAGACCAAATGAACGAATTTTGGCATGACATTTGGCAACCATTTAGATCTCATCCAAAGCTTTTCATGAAACCAAAGAACACTATTTTTGGAGTTCTAGAGAATTTATTATGATTTTTCAAAATTGTCCAAATTATGCAAAAACTGTCAATGGTATTATTCCTTTAGTTAGTCTAGTTTTCTAGGTTTTTGAGAGGCCAAATGAGGTCCAATACTTATGAAAATTTACAGACATATATTTGGCATTATAAGCTTTCCATAGCCACCAAGAGAACTCAATTTGGATCTATGTAGACAAAGATGTAAATTTATTAAGTTCTAGGGCTGCTATTGTCTGAAATTTTTGATCCAATTAATGTTCCATTGATTTTTGTAGGCGAAATAATATTTTTTTTATTTGAAATTTTTATGACAACTAAATGACGTCTTGAACTTTCGAGAAAGTCCTAATTTATATGATTTGGAAGTTTCTAAAATTAGTTATGAATTTTCAAAATTTGCATCAAAATCTAGAACATGTGAAAATTTCAAGTGTGATGTTCAATTTGACATGTATGCCTCCAACTTGAAATTTAAGCTTTAAATTGTGATGTTTCTGATTGAACAAGTGTGTGATAGATGGAAGATAAGTTTGGTAGACCTACATGGTTCATTTAACCAAAGATGAATTATTTTGACTTTTAATAATGGTAATTTCTGTTGCTAAAGGTGATCATTTTATGAAAATGGATATTATAGGCCTTTTGTGATGCAAATTGAAGGCTATCTTGATATGGTATTACAAATGATGTATTAGAAGCATTATATGTGCCAAAATGTAATGAATTTATTAGTATGACATCCATGTGTATCCTAAATGGCTTATAATGTATAATGATGTAGTTATTCCATGTTCATGTTGGAACCATGTGTATGAGCATAAGAATATATATACTAGTCATTTGGATGTACAAAATGGCTATTAGTGCCTAACTTGGCTTGCGTAATGCCATGAAGCCTATGTGTAATTTAGGTGTTAGATGCCCATATTTTGTATATTTGATAACATGGATTGCATGTCAATGATGATTAAAATTTGCTCGAAGTAGAAGAATCCCATTTGGACACCAATTGGCCCATTTTGAATCCAACAACAGTCTTAAAAAGAACCTAAACTATTCCTATGTCAAAAGTGACCCAAATGACCTAATTTGAGTTTAAAATTTAGCATGAATTTAGGCCCTTAATAGAGCTTTCTAATAACTTAAGAATGAGAATTTCTGGAACTCTACAGAATATTTCATGAATTTTTTAAATTTAAAAAATTATGTAGTTTAATCTTTGGTCCCGCTCATACTACCTAGTTTTGGTTTTTTGTGTCTTTAGGGGGCTAAATGAACTTTGTTGATCATGAAATTTTAGAGACATAAAGTTAATATTATAAGCTTCCCATAGCCACTGAGATTATATAAATTAGTTATGAAGCCTAAGTTATACATTATTTTTTATTTTAGGGTCTAGTTATGTTGGTTTAATGCTGCACTTCATGGTTTTTAAAGACTCAAATGGACTCAATTGCACTTGAAATTTTTGTAGCATGTAGATCACATCCTAAGATTTCCATAAACACCTAATTTGCATGAATTGAAGTTATGTAGCCCGTGTTATAAATTTTAAAAATTAGTGTAGTTTATGTGAAATTGGGCCACGTCGAGTCATACGCAATTCTAGGCTTTCCTATGCATAACTCTGATCTAATGAGTTGAAACAATTTTGTTTATGATAAATATGAATAATGGAAAAGAAAGAACCAAATTTAAATCCCCACAATGTAACAACCACAACTATTTCCTAAGCTAATTAAGTATAATTGTGTTCTTGATCGAGTGCACTTAAGGCCTAATTTGATTAATGAGTTAACAATGGATGAAAATACAGAAAAATTTGAATCTTTAAATAAGCAACATTCACCATCAAGTTGTACAATGGAATTATTATTCCTAGGAATTCAAAATTCTTATTAACAATTTTTTCTCAACCAAAATACCTCCAAGAAGCCTAAAAACTTATATATGTTGGACTAAAAGTTATTACTCATCACTACCATGGTGAAAATTAGGAATTAATAGCTAAACTAGGGGTTTCAAGACTTAGGCTATGGCATTGGAACCTTTAAAAGCTAAATTCTATGCTTATGCTACGACTTAAAGGACTTGCGCCACAACTAAACTCGAGTTTAGATAAATTTTTCTGCACATATACGATTTGTGCCACAACCAACTCTTTGTGTCACTACCAAAATATTTGCACTATGACCAAATTAGCTTTTGGATGATTTTGTGTTGCAGTTAAAAAAACTACTAGAACACTATTAGCTTCTTATTTTGGTCGCAACTTGAAAACCTATTGCACCCAAACTTTTAAATGAGTGAACCAACAAGTTGCTACTACTCCAAGATCAATCCTAGGATCTTTTCATGGCTAAAAGGAAAGGGTTTAAAAGGATTTACATTTTTATAATCTCCATCCAAATACTTTACATAGCCTAAGGATTTAAAAGCTAATCACACCAGCCAAAATGCATATCATGTTAGCATAAAATTCATTTATGACAATAAAAGGATGGAATATAAGCTCAAATGGAAACTCAAACCACTCAATACACCACCTAATATCCTCAAACCACTTGTGTAATATTCAGCTCCTTGAAAATAAGAGAAGATGTGAGAAATGTAATGTACAGTTTCTCCGTAAATGTATAAAATTCACTTGATACAAAAGGAAGTCCCCTAGATAGAGTGATTTAAGGTCCAATAAAATTAGAATAATATTCTAGACCTTAAATAATGATGATTTAAAGCTAGAGGTGCTTTGAAACCGAAGCCAGAATAGCTAGACAAATTTTAACAAAAATGCAATGAAACATAATGGCATTTTCGTAACTTCAAGAAATTTTTAGAATACTCGTAGAAAGGCTTTTTAAATGGAAAATTTGAGTTCTATGGAGTTCTCAGAGGCCCTGAAAATCATAGAATGCCCCGAGATAGTTAAAACCCTTCCGATATACATTTTCTAATGGTGGTGAGCTCAAACTTTGATCGATTCATTCAAAAAGGTTTTAGCTCCAAATTGAGTGATTCCAAAGGTATTTTATAAGATTAAGAACCTAAATTTTATGATAAAAAAGATGATTTTCAAAAAGGAGTTAGAGTGAATTAGAAACAAAAATGTTAAGAACAAAGGACAAAATTGGAATTTTTCAAAATGAAGGTTCAAGAAGCACCTTTAAATACACACCCCTCTTCTCTCCCTTATATGACCAATCTTGTTTCTTCCCAAGAACATAAGGAAGACTAGCTAAAAGGGGCATCCAAGCATGGAGGAAAATGAAGGGAAAAAATTCAAGAAAAATGTAAGAAAGTGTAGAAATTCAAGCTCTTCCCTTTAGCAATTTGATTTTTCTTCTTCCCCTCTTTCTTACCATAGCTTTAGCACATGAATTCGTTCTATTTTGAGCCCAGAATAGAGGGGGAATTTTTGAGTTTAGAGAGGAGAGTCCAAGCAAAAGGAAAATCATTCAAGAAAGGCTTGAATTCAAGGTAAAATTCTTAGTTTCCATGCTTCCCTTTTCTTGTTCTTCTTATGTGCTTTTCATCCTCCATGTGGACAACCAAGGGGAGAGTGATTTTGGGTAGAACCAAAGATGAATCTTGTGAATTGAGGAATGGAAAGTAAGAATGTACAAAAGAAACAAATAAAGAACTATGAAAATGCAAGGTAGAAAGGCTAGGGATTCAAGAACATAACTAAAATTCTATTTTGATACAAGAGTCCCTAGGCTAAAGTAAGTGTTTGTATGAGCTCTTAAGATCCTTAGAGAGCTTCCTACATGCATCTTCTATCAAGGAAAGCAAGACAAACTCCATTGGTGCCAAGGTAACCATAGATTCGGCCAAGAGGAGATGAAGCACCAAGGGAGTGTTTTAATTTTTTCCAAGCTTATTTTTTGTATCATATATGATGGGAGAGCATGAGAGGAAGCCTTGGAAAAATTTTAGAAGTCATGGATAATGAGATGGAGCTATAGGTTCCATATTGTAGCATAATAAAGCAAGACCTAGCTAGGCTCCTTAAAATAAATGTGTGATGACTTCAAGGAGTCCAAATGGAGTCAAGAGTCATAGATTAAGGGGGAGAATGGAGCCAAAATCATAAATTCCCAAGGTTGCTTCATTAGGTGCTTTATGGAACCATAATTGAACCATATGAGTAACCAAGTTCTTCTAGTGTGTGTGTAGATTTAATGAATGTTTTAAGCCTATAATTGGATCCCATTTCATGTGTTTAGGCCAAAGGAATCAAGTTCTACCTCTTTATGGATGTTTGGCTGAGGAAGGGGAAGAATTTCAAGAGATTAAAGTGTGTTCTTGTATGCAAGGTAGTTCTCTCTTCTTTCTCTCATGCATGAGTGGATGTGTTTACCTTGTCTTGAATGTGTGTATGCATGTTTTGAGCTATGATAAATGTTTTAGCATGCATTTATATGCCATGGTACCATAATGTTACATTATATCTTTAAATGATACTTTGTAAACTTGCTTTGGTTTGCTTGAGTGCGGTGAAGCCAAGAACCCTTTAGTAATGGTGAGGATGAGCCAAGAACACTCAGGAATGGTTGAGATAAAGCTAAGAGTCTCCCAAGAGCAAGGCTTAGTTAGAAGCCTTTAAGAAAAAAGGTCAGACAAGTCCAAAATCCTTGGAGAATGGGTGACGCTAAATCACTTACTTGGCAAGCCTATGTATGTTTTATATGACTTCTTGAACGCTAAAAATGTTCTATGAATGATTATGAAAGCCATGATATCCATGCATGCATTTTTAGATTTGGATTTGCATTCTTTATGTGTGATTGAAAGGGAGAAGAGCTATTAAGATTCCATAAATCTCACCCTATCCCTCTCCTATCTCATATGGCTTAGGTGGAACTCACGAGCCAAGGAATGGAGGCAATGAAGCATGAATAGCATTGTCTTGACAATGATGTAGCTTATATAATCTTAAAGTATGTAAGAATGTCAAAATACTCATGTACATATTATTTTTGAGTTATAAACCAATGAGCAAATGTAATAGCATGTATGAACCCCTTTTGATGCAAAATCAATGGAAACATGAGATTTAGTTACTTGATAGCTTGCATTTGCTAGTGTATTCATGAATGTGGGATAGCCATAATGAGATGCATGATGTTTGTGACCAGTTGGGCAATTCATACAAGCTGTATTTATGCTTTTAAACTTGCCCAAGAGGTGCCAAACATAAAGGAAAGCCATTTGGACCAAGTTGGTGCCTTATAAGAGGCAAAAATGACCATAATGGTGAGCTATGGCAAAATCTATCCAAATAAGCTCTTCTTGGTCTAAAATTTGGCATACATCTATATCTTATTGAGATATTTTTAGAAAGTTAAAGTGCATAATATTTAGAGGTCCACAAAATTTTTGGTGAATTTTTGAAGTTGACAAATTTTTTGATTTTGGCATTGCTATTGTTCATATGGTCCAAAAATGGACCTCTGTCATTCATGGGGCAAATGATATCCAATGTGTGAAATTTTACAAGAAGAAACTAGACCTCCTAATGATTTATACCAACTAGAAACACCTCATTTGGATGTCTAAAGAGGGAGATATGAATTTTTCAAATTTTTGTTCTATTTCAGGCGCACAGTCATACCTCCATCATTGTTCTATTGATTTTTAGGGTATGAATGCTCTTGGATTGATCTAGAACTATTTTTACCTCAACATCATTAGCTTTTCAAATTGGTATAGTTTGTATGAATTGGTTTATTTGGAATTAATTGTGCATTTTCAAATTTCATATCAGTGAGTTGTATCAATAATACTGGGTGGTCTAACCTTTGTGCCTTTTCTATTGTCAAACATGCTCCAGATGAGGTTGTCATAGCTTATAATTATTTTTTGTGTAAATTTGATATCTAGAGATTTCTAGAAAGCTATGGGTTGCTTGATTTCAATTTTTTTAAATTTAGTTATGATTTTTCAAAGTTTATGATAGGAAGCTGGACCATGAACCCAAGGCTGCACTTGTAAAATTTGTGTAAATGTCCTATAAGCTCAGGTTTCTAGCCACTTTTTGAGATGGTTTTGAATTGTATTTGTGTATTTAAATATGAGAATGAGATGGATGAGTTCATATGGTCCATGGGACATGGAATGAAAAATTTATCTATAACATAATACAATTTATTTATTTATTTTTTGGCTTTCCTTGGAATTCTTGCATTATGCATGGAAGGAAGCCTAAAAATAACATGAGATGAGCTAGAGAATTATGATATTACAACTTAGGGTAAGATTTAATGGTCTAATTGAACATGCTCTTATCCACAACTCTCCAAGGGAGCCTTAAATGTAAAATGTGGCTATGGCAATTCCTTATGTTACACATAAGGGCCTATGACAACAAATGGTATGTTATGACTTCTAATGACAACTTAAAATCCTTCTTGCACTACTTAAGATCATTAAACCACCTTGAGCAAGTTTCAGTTGACAAATTAAGCTTATCTACATCCCTTAACACTTGGTACAATCCTTGGTTCAAAATATGGCCGTGTCACTTCCCAAAATCACCACATAATAACTTATGATAATAAAATCTACTATAGCAACACAGGAGGGGTGAAATATAATACCATATTATTTCCAACATTGATCCCTTCTTGCAAGTGGGATTATATAATTCAACAAAGCAATCTCAAGAAAATACATTAAAATAATGAATTAAACTGCGTTGCGTAGTAGATAAAATTTTCATTTCACGTCTTTGGGACCCCATGAACTCACAAAAAACATTCTCTAATTATTTTCCATTCATAAAAATCATAACATTCTTAAATCTTAGCACAAACCACGAAAAAATTCTCTTCATTCATCGTGGCTGTACAGTGATAGAATTTAAGGGCAACTTTGAAAAATTATAACTAAATCTAGAAAAATTAAAATAATACAAAATATAGCTTTTTGGAAAGATCTAAATGTCAAATTTACATAAAAAATAGCTCCCAACCATGAAAACTTCATCTGGACCATGTTTGGCAATAGAAAAAATAGGGAGGTCGAGCTACCCAAAAATCTGATACAGCTTACATGATTAATTCCAAAAAAATTCAATCCATGAAATCTACACCAATTTGGAAAGCTATAGATGTTAACTAGGGGGAAAAATAGTTACAAACTAATCCAAGAGTATTCAGACCTCAAAAATTAATCAAACAATACCATGAGTCTGACTGAGCGCCTAATACTGGATAACAACTTCAAAAATTCATATCTCCCTCTCTAGAGATCCAAATGAGGTGCTTTCAAGTGGCATAAGTTGCTGGGAAGGTTTAGTTTCTTCTTGTAAAATTTCATGGCAATTGGACATCATTTGCCTTATGAATGATAGAGAACAAAATTTAGACCAGATGAATAGTACCAGTGGCAAATTTTGAATTTTTAACCAACTTCAAAAATTCGCCAAATATTCTATAGACCTCTAAATAATACCTAATTTAGCTTCCCTAAAAATCTCTCAACAAGCTCTAGATGCATGAAAAATCTCAGATCAAGAAGAGCTCATTTAGATAAAAATTTGTATAGCTCACCAAAATGGCCATTTTTACTTTATATAAGGTACCAACTTTGTCCAATTGGCCTTTTTTATTGTTTGGCACCTCTTTGGCAAGTTTAAAAGCACGAATATGACATGTGTAAATTGCCCAAGTGGTTTCAAACTCTATGCATCTTGTTTTGACCATTTCACATCTAATAATACACAATTAACCATAACTATACAAGGGACAAATTCCATGATTTCATTGATTTAAGGCAACATAAAATATATATAGTATCCATACATCATTTTACATTAGCTCATGGTCTTGCATCATAAAATTAATATGTACAAGCTCACTTTGACATCCAACTACAAATAAGGTTACATAGGAAAAATGCAATCTCTCAAGGTCTTTAACTTGCACTCCTTGCTTCTTAAACATCACCTAGGCATTTCAAGATAATGGAGGGAAGGGGAGTGAGATTCCTAGAATCTTAATAGCTCACATACACATTCATGGCATATACACATCAAAGCATATGTATGGAAGGTTTAACAATCATAAAGTATGTAAGGTCACAATTTCCATGCCACTTATTCACATTCAAGCCATGAACGTGCTCTAGGGGCTTTTGGTTTTCTCTCACCCCATTTGTAGAACTTTTGGATTTGCCTCGCCCTTGGCCTAGGGACTTTTGACTTGGCCTCACCCTTCGGAGAGACTTTTGGCCTTATCTCGCCCATGCCATAAGACTTTTGGCATATTCTCACCTTCATTAAGGGACTTTTGGCATCACTCCATCCTTATGAGCCATTTTAATGTAATGTCAAGACATCACGTGACATATCATCCAGTCACAAGAACACACAAAAGCATACAATGACACATATATGCACTTAAGAATGCAAGAAGAATAAGGTGGAGAGCTACCTTGAATTTATGCAAGATTTTATTAGTCTTTCTCCTTCCCGTTTTTTGCCTCACAAGCACACCTAGATGGGTTGGTGTTCTCTTAACCTAAACACTATAAACAACACAAAATTACACACTTGAAGCAAGCCAAGACATTAATCTCACTCTTGAACACACACTTGTTTCCATAAGTGACATAATGGTTCCATAAATGGCCTATTGAAGCAACCTTCATAATTCAAGCTCTAGGCTCCCATTCCATTCCATTTCTAGGCCTCTTGGCCTCATTCAAAGTCTTTGGAGCCCTCACACAATCATTTACAGTAGCTTAGAATCAAGTTACTTCACAAAGCACCATTATGGACACCATTGTCCCATCTCTAAATCCATGGCTCCTAAATTTTTCCCAATGGTTTCTCCCACCTTCTAACATCATATAAAGCCCCAAACCAAGGCTAGAACAAATTAAAACACACACTGGTCTAATGAACCTAGCTTGGCTAAAATATGCACCATAATGGAGGTTTATGGAGTTCTTGATTTTTCCTTGATGGGAGAGCCACTTGGGGGGCTTTTGAAGAGTCTTAGGAGCTCAAGGGAATATTTAAATAGCCAAGGAATTACTCATACAAAATCATATTCTCTAAAACCCTAAAGAAGCCTACACTTTTCTAACTTGATTTTCATGGGTTTTTCTTGCAATTTCTTGTCATATTCCTCTTCCTCATGGTCTAAAACCCTAGTTCCTCTCTTTTTTTTGAGTAGAAAATCCTCCCCCTATATGGTTCTGTTCTTGGCCAAAATACACACATCCATGGAGCTAGGAGAAGAAGTAACAACAACAAGTAATTACTTTGGTTTCAAGTGTACTTTCAAAGCTTCTTCTTCTTGGTTTGTCTCTCCTTAAAATTTTTGTACTGCCCCTCTAAGTCTTGGACCAAAAACAGAACCAATCATCTCAAGAAAACCATAGAAAGAAAGCATGGAAGAAGAGGAGCAAGGTTGGAGGAAGAAAGAGCATGAAATTCTACAATTTTCCTTACTTTCTACTTAATTTTTCTCCTCCTTTTCTTCTTCTCTTGGTGTGCCTCAAGAAGCTGGTCATTTTTTGCATTTTGGATAGAGGAAAGTCTTGCTATATGAGAGGGAGAAAAAGGGAGAAGTGTGTGGAAGCTTCAAGAACCAAACTTTTTCAAAAATTCCAATTTCATCCTTCTGTAATGGCAATTTCATTTTGATTTCGTTTTAGCTCCTTTTTGAGAACTGTCTTTTTCATTATAAAATTTAGGTTCCCAATTTAATAAAATGCCTATGGAATCACTCAAATTGGAGTTAAAACTTTCTTGAACAAATCCATCAAAATTCGAGCTCAATGACATTGGAAAATATACACTGGAGGGGCTTTACTAGTCCCAGGGCTTCCCATGGTTTTTGGGGCCTTTGAGAACCATAGGCAAGTTAAATTTTCCATTTAAAAAGACCTTCTGTATGTTTTTCCAAAAGTTACACTTATTTACAAAAATGCCATTATGTTTCGTCAGTTTTTATCACAATTTGTTTCATCATCTTAGCTCATTTTTTCTTTTTGTCTGAGCCTAGAATTATCATTTTTAGGAGCCTAGGACTCTACCCAAATTTTTTGGGACATTATCAAGCTCATTTCAGAAAACTTGCTTTTATATAGCTCATTTTGTTGTTTTACAGAAATTACGTTCATTACATGAAACATTTCACCTCCCATAAGATCAAGACAATAAAAGCACATTTCAAACATTTTATGCCAACAACTTAAACATTAATACTACAACACCAACTATTAAGAGTCGTATAATTCCAAGGTACTCATTAATAATGGTCTAAATACAATCACAAGTACCAATTTCATGATATCCCAAATTATGAAATCAATCCCTATACTTGGTAATACATGAAATAATGTGGCAATTATATAACATAATAAGTAGTGCTAGCATATCTACTATACAAAACCAATTTAAATAAGGCATTCAAGCCTATACATTACTAAGCCACTACAGTATATTTTGTAATATCTGATCCCCTAAGAACTGGATCAAAATTGATGAGATTACAAAAAAGGATCCTAGAATGAAATGATTAAAGACTAAATAAAATTAGAATAATAATCTAGACATCTAGAAATAATGATATAAAGCTAAAGGTGTGCTAAAACTAAAGCTAGGATAGCTAAATAAAATCATCCAAAAATGTAGTAGCATTTTTGTAATTTCAAACAACTTATTGAAAACTGGTATGCACCCAAAACTTATGGTGCATTATGAGTGGTATCTCTTTGAAGAAGATCTTCAAAGGGTGAGACAATGGAATTCTTAGTCTTGCACCCCCTGATGGTATCGATATGATGCATATATGTATAAATAGGTGTCCAAAAGTCAAATTTTGATCCACCCATTTTAAAATGATATGAAATGGTCCAAATTGGTATCTAAAATGGTCATAAACAACTCTTATGTCAAAAGTGGCCTAAATGATCTAGTTTAAACCTAACATTTGGCATGCATTTAGAACCCTCCTATAGATTTTTTTCAAGATAAGAACCATAACTTTTGGAGTTGTACAAAATATTTTACAAATTTCCAAAGTTTGACAGAAACTTCATTTATGCCCTAGTACTATTTGCACAAAATAGGTTTATTGTTTTAGGCTTTTAAAGACGACATGAAGTCCAATACTCATAAAATTTTACAAGCTAATAGATGACATTATAAGCATTCTAAAGCCACTAAGTTTTCATAAAAAGGATTTCTATAGAGGAAGTTATGAATTCCTAAATTTGAAGGTCTGACTATTCCTAAACACTATAATAGTCTCTGATATGCAATGGCTTTCTTAGGTCAAGTGAACTTTGATGCTCTTGAAATTTTTACAAAAATTAGTTCTCATCTTAATATTTTTTTAACCACTAAAAGCACACAATTTGGTATTGTGTTACTCAAGATATGCAATTTCAAAGTTTAGGTCTGCTACATGCCTCCATTTCTGACTTTATTACTATTCCATTACATTTAACTAGCCAAATGAATTCAATTTCATCTAAATTTTTTACATAATGTATTTTACGTCCTAATCTTTCTATAGACACCTAATTTTCATGATTTGGAGTTGTATAGCCCAAGTTATGAATTTTCAAATTTAGTACAAATTTTGAAACCTTTGTTATCACTTCAAGCCCAATGGTGTTTTAAGGGATTCCATGAATTGTATACCATAAATTGATTATGAATAAAATTTTTATGATAAAAATGAGTTAATAAAAGGAAAGAATCAAGTTTGGATCCCTATAGTCCAAAATGACCCATAAACAGCCCGATTTTTGGTGTTAAAAAACTTATGTGTAAATATGAACTTTATTTTTATCTTCATATATTGCATGAATGAGCTAGTAAAAGCTAAGTATGACATTTTAGTTAGTATTAGAGCAATGATTTAGGAATTTTAGTGTTGGTGATGGCTTAAGGATGTGAATTGCCAGTAATGTATGACTTATACAGATGAATTGAGTGTTAAAATATGGCATATGTTTATGTTTAATGTCAAGTTATATTGGCATGGTATCAAATGAAATGGTGAAACTAGAAGAGGTAGGCCTCTAGAGTTTCTAGAGCAGAGCCAATTAATCTTATGGCTAAAGCCAATGGTAGCTCGCCTGGATCAGTAGCAAGCCATGATATAGTAGCAGTAAAAGGTTATTATGCTACTGCAAGAGAGGCTTGCTTAGAGGGAAAATGAAAGGCTTAGTCCTCCTTGATCACCATATTTAGACCATTCTGAGATGATTTGCTTGATGTAAAGACAAGCAATAATACAACGCAATATGAAGTAAAACTGCAACTGCGAAGGAAATGAGTTTAAGGGGGAAAATGAGAGAGTTACTCCCCTAGCCATGACACCTAGATGTCTAGATGAATTAGAAAATCTAGAAAGTTATTTTGTCAAGCCATAACCCACAGGCATTGCTCCATAGAGCCTTGACAACCTCGATTCACCATCTGGCTAATGAAAGAGTAACGCAAAATGTAGAATCCTTTAGTCTTGATGGTAGGTTGAATATAGAGACAGTTGAGGCTTGGATAATGTAGTTAGAAAAGGCATGTCAGGTAATGGAGTATATTTCAGAATAGGAGGCCTGGTTGGTCATCTTCAAGCTAATCTAGGAAATGAACTGCTATTGGTACAATAAAGAAAAGGGAAAAAGATTAAAAAGGAAAGTCTAAGAGAGTTTAGTAATAGTATACAATCAGCTTACATGAACTAGCTAGATCCATAGTAAGTTGTAGCCTTAGAGAGACAAATGCCTTAGGCTGAGTTATAAGTTAAAGCCCAAGATAAGCAATAAGTAAAGTTGCACATGCAAGGTGAGATAAGTAGAAAAGAGAACCTTAATCTAAAGAAAAGGTAGTTTAGAAAGATAACTAAATGAAGGTTTTCCCTAATTTGATAAGAAGAAAATAAGATGTAATGAGATGGAGGACTACTCAGTTAATGCTCAGTGACTCTCCAAGGGATAAACCCCTGATTTAGTAATTATAGAGATATGGGAAAATAAGGAAAAGTTGAGAAACTAGTACATAGAAATGTCTAAATAAGTATTAAAACCCGAAAGGTTAATTCCCTCAGGCCAAGAGTTTAAGTTACAAGCTACACCTTAAAGCCTAATAGCCCAGAGATAACAATTAGTTATGCATAAGTGAAGTAAGAGGTAGAACTCTCTAGCTTGATGACAAGCTAGATATAAAGACCATGAGGCTCAGGTTGGTGGCTAAAACAGAAAATCCAATCCCTAAAAAAATAAGCCAATCAGAGGCTGATTAGCCATGGTGAGTGGCACCATGAATGCCTTGTTGGTCATATTCAGGCCAACTTGAGAAAGGAGTTAATAAGGGGCCAGACAACCTACAGAGAACGAGAACCCCTAGTATGAGTAGAGAAAAGGGTATTAAATAGTTATGAAAGATTACTAAGAAATCTGTGGGCCTAGTAGTTGAAACTGAGGAAAGAGCTCAGTAGAGAGAAAGTTAGACACAGGGATGATAAGATTGTTGAGACCCTCCTTTAAGGCGTTGCCTCCAACCTAGAATGCTACCCAGTGAAACGCTGAAGGATAGAATGCTAGTATGGCCTTGAAATAACGTGAGATAAGGCTACTAGTAGTAAAGCACATAGTGAGTAACCTAGAAAGGTGTACCTCATAGGTAACACCTAGAAGTAAATATGAGTAGCTAGTAACAGAGACTGAGAAAAGAATAAGGATATTTAGTAAGCTACAAGTCCGAAGAGATGGCTAGCCTAAGCTGGGCATAAGCTAAAGCTTGGAGGAGATGACCAGTAACATCATCCAGGTGAGATATGTGAATGAAAGTTCTCCTTTGATCGAAAAAGGAAAGATGAGATATCCTCATGTTAGGGAAACCACCTAGTAGTGGTTAGTGATTTCCCTAGATAGAACCCCTGATTGTAGAGCATAGTGATAAAGGAAGCGAGGAAGAGTTGAGAAATTTGCTACAGAAAAGATACCCTCGTTTTAGTCATGATTAAATGAGTAAGCTAAACCCAAAAAGGTAAATAGATAGTGGTCTAAAATTAGTCAAATGAGCTCTCTAATATGAGAATGATATGGGGTTAAGGCACGTAAGTGATTAGAGCACCCAGTAGAGCATGAGCTTTAGTAAGGTAGAATCCAAACATTGAGAGTATATGTTTTAGATTGGGTTAGCAGAACCCTAGAAATAGTATACTGTGCTCCTGGGGATAAGGCTAAATAGGTTGAATAGAGAGAAAGCCCAGCTCTGATCCAAACCTAGAAATAAGCTGAGACAGATAGTTAGTGCCTTAGTATCCTCAGAGAAGCTCGAGGGAGCTAGAGATCACCTAAAAAGGTGAGCCTCATATTATGTAGAGAAAGAATGTTAGCCGAGAGTGCCATAGAATGAAATTCCTAAGATTATATGAAATAAAATCCTTATTACCAAGGGATGGTCTAACTAAGAGCAGAGTAAGAGTATGAACAAAAGGTAGACCCCCTTGATGTTATAAAGAGTGAACAAGTAGAAGAACCCCAAGAAAGTGCAGGTGCTCTTAAGCGTAGACGAACTTGAACTAGCAATAGAAACAACCAGTAGTAGAACATCCTTTTACCTAAGTAAGAGGATAAGAAAGGTAAAAAGAGAAAGAAAGTATGATAGTGGTCAAGCTGAGGACATAGTAGATTGAGAATAAATATTCAATTAATGTACTTGAGTACTAAAGAAAGCACATTCGTCCTTGGCATAGATGCCCTTTAATTGAGTAGTATGAGCCTATACGGCCTACATGACACCCAATGGAATTTTTAGTTACAACACAATACGAAAATAATCATTATTTCCTTGCCTTTTCATAGGAAACCTACATGATTCATGATATTAAGCAATTTAAAAGCATGAAATGAGCTAGAATTTATGGTGTTACAGAAACAAATGATACAAAACCCACTTCACATGAAAATCATAGTCGAAATTTGAGTTTAGCATTGGAGATTATGAGCAATAGTTGCGAAACTTAGTGAGTATGCATTTTATTTACAGATACAGTGATCTTAGGCTCTGAAACCTCCTAGAGATGGATCATAGTAAATCCTAGTATAGTATAGCAAGTTGCAGTAAACCCTAGCAGGGCTCTGAGAGGTCACAATAGACCTAGTAATTACAGTAGATCTCACAAAGTTACAAAGAGCTCCCAATTATAATATAGTAGTTTTCTTGGGAGATGATGGCCTAAGATAGTTTTTATAGATCAATTTAGTGTCATAGACCAATATAGTTTTAAACAATTTTTGTCTCAGAGACTAGAGACTTCCTAGATCTGATAGACTATTACCACAAAGATATTAGAGCTAAACTTAAACAGCCAGGCCATTGAGTACATTTCTTTGATAAATGAGTACAGTATGTAGGATAAGGAAAGAAAGAAGTAGCTTTCTAGAGTTATAATTAGATAGACCACTACCCAACAGTTATCAAACCTAACCAAGGGAGAGAAAATCCCTTTATGCCAGAGTTATATATTTAGAAAGGGATCAGATGCAGTTTTTTTTATAGGGTACGTAGTAGACCATGTCTCCAGTAGCTGAGAATATAAGTAGTTAGTATCATAAAGGAATACAATATTAGTCAGTGGTAGTCATTTGTCAATGCTAGCATGAAAAGTTAAAAGTCATGTTAGTCAGTTATAAAATTGAGAAACTGAATAGTACTTACTCTCAAGTAGATAAAGAAAGTAAAGCAAAGTTTAAGACTAAAAAGGCAAGTATTATAGTAAGCAAAGAAACTAAGGCAATAAAGAATTAAAGATTTGATACTAATAAAACATCTCTAATCATATATGCAAGTAAGTCAAAAGAATTCAACCTCTATGGACTAGGATAAAACCAATCAAATATAAAATAATAAGCTCCTCTAATAATAAGCTAGAGTTATTAGAATATGCTTTAGTATCAGAAGTTAGTTCCCCTCATAACAAGAATAAGTTATATGCTATATAAAAATAACCTAGAGAAAAAGAATCATATACAATATAGCTAGCAATGTAAATTCCCTGGCAAGAAAAGGCTAAAAGAGCCTAGCCTCTAAGAAAAGTATAGGCAAAGGGAATGGAAAGACTAGCTAGAGAAAAGTATAAGAAAAGAATGGTAATGTTTATATCACTAAATTTTAAGCGCGAAATTTTTTGAAGGGGAGAGAAATATAATATTCAGTCTCTCTAGAGTAGGATAGAAACCGATAAGATTACAAAATAGGATCCTAGAATGAAATGATTTAGGCTAAATAAAATTAGAATAATAATCTAGACATCTAGAAATAAGGATACAAAGCTAAAGGTGCCCTGAAACCGAAGCCAAGATAGCTAAATAAAATTATCCAAAACACAACAACATTTTCATAATTTTAGGCAACCTTTTTAAACTCAAAGGAGAGGGTTTTAAATGGGAAAATTAAGTTTCCCATGGTTCTCAGAGGCCTTAAAAACCATAGGAACCCCTAGAATGGCTAAAACCCCTTCGGTGTACATTTTAGATCATCGATTAACTGAAACTTTAATAGAGTGGTTCATAAGATTTTAAATCTAATTTGGGTGAAACTGTAACACCATAACTTTCTAGCTTATCTCATGCTATCTCCATGTCTCACATCATATATTTCATGAAGAAGTTGTGTAATGCATAAATTTTTCATTCGATGTCCCGTTGTAACGTCAGTTTTCGTTAAATGACAAAAATAGGCACGTTTTCAAAGCAAGTCCCCCGGAAATGAATTAGTTAAGGTTTCAAAAAATTTGGGTAACATTATAGACTCCTAAAAATGAAAATCCTAGGCTCAAACAGAAGGAAAAATGGAGCTAGAATGAAAAAATGAATTTTGACAAAAAACTTACGAAATATAATAGCATTTTTTTAAATTTGAGCAAATTTTGGAATTCACATATGAAGGATTTTTAAGTGAAATTTTTTAGTTTTTCAAGGTTCTCAGAGGCCCTAAAAACTATGGGAAGCCCTAGGATAGTTAAATCCCAATCAATAGATATTTTTCAATGTTGGTGTACCCAAACTTTGACAGATTTGTTCGAAAAGGTTTTAGCTCCGATTTGAGTGATTCTAAAGGTATTTTACTAAATTGAGAACCTAAATTTTATAATAGAAAAGACAGTTCTAAAAAAGGAGCTAAAACAATTAGAAAAAAAAATGCCAAAAACGAAGGGTAAAATAGGAATGTTTGAAAAAGCCATTCTCCTCTACTTATAAATATGAGGTGCCCCACTCTCCCATTAATTTTGTCTCATATTTTTATGCCTCAAACCAGAGAAGAAACCCTAGGAGAGTGGCACACCAAGGGAAGAAGAAGGAGAAAAGAAATCAAGGCTTGAAGATAAGGAATTTTAGTAGTTTTCCATGCTTTCTTCCTTCCAAACCTCTTCTCCTCCATTCTCCTTTGTTTCCTATGATTATAATGGAGTTTATAAATTTTTTTTAAGGGAGAAATTAAGGGAAAAATTTGGATTTGAAGAAAGGAGCCCAAAGAAGACAAGATTCAAGTGAGAAAAATAAGGTAATTTCTTCTTCTACGGTTGCTACCCCTTGCCTCCCTTCTTCCTATGTTTCGCCCCACTTAAGAAGACCTAGTAGGACTTGGTTTTTAGGCAGAACCAAGGGTGATTCTTAGGAAAAAGAGTATGGAGATTAAGAACATGCAAAGAGAATTAACAAATAACCATGGAAATTCGAGATGCAAATTCTAAGGTTTCAAGTGTTCTTCTCAAAATCTAATTTGATCTCTTAATTCTTATGCCTAAATAAGTGTTTGAATGAGCCCCTAAGATCCCTAGAAGTCTCCCCATATGCTTCCTCCATCAAGAAAACAAAGCAAAATCCATGAAAGCCAAATTCCTCCATAGGTTTGATCAAGTGAGTTCCATATACCTAGGGAGAGTTTTAAATTTTTCAAAGTCCATTTTTGAGTCATATATGATGAATGAATATGAGGGAAAGCCTTGGAAAAAATTTAGGAAGCCTAGAATGAGTTAGTGCTTTATGTTTCATAATATGACCTAAAGAAGCAACATGTAGTTAGGCTCTCTATTGTAATTATGTGATGACTCCAAGAGATTTAAAAGGAGTCAAGAATTATATTTGAAAGAAAAGAATGGAGCCTAGAATTTATTTGATAGATGTTGCTTCATTAGGTGCATTCTGAGAACCATAAAGGGGTTTATAGGTTAAGCTAGAGTTTAAGTAAGTTGTATGACCTTAGAATTAATTTCATGAACCTAATTAGCTTCTATAAATTGTGTTTAGCACAAGAGAAATCATTCTCACACCTTTGTTGTGTGAGACCAAAGAAAGAAGAGGAAATTTAAGAGAAAAAGTTTATGGTTGCATCCAAGGTAGCTCACTCCTCCTTCTCTCATGCATGAATGTATGCTTGGCTTATTTTTGAATGTATGTATGTGTGTTTTTAAGCCATGAAAAGTATTCTAGCATGATTTCATATGCCATGGTACCATGATTATCTATTATATTTCCAAATGATGTTTGTTATGCTTGCTTGAGTGTGGTGAGGCCAAGAACTCTTAGCCATGGTGAGGATGAGCCAAGAACTCTTAAGATTAGTTAAGACAAAGTAAAGAGTCTCTCAAAAGTGAGGTTGACTACCAAGAGCATGGTTGAGTCTAAGAACCTCTTATAGAAGGGGTGAGATAAGTCTAAAATCCATAAGTGAATGGGTGAGGCTAATCCACATACTTGACAAGCCTATGTATGCTATATATGACTTTCTCAAATGCTAAGATTGCTTTTTGAATGTTCATGTTATGAAATATGCCTATGCATGCATTTTCGAGATTGGTTTTGCATACTTTATGTGTGATTGAAAGGGAGATGAGCTATTGGGATTCTTTGAATCTCATTCCATCCTCTCCAATGTTCTAACATGCTAAGTGGACCAAGAGAGCAAGGAAATGGAAGCCAACCACATGAGACATGAGAGCTTGACATTAAAATGCCTAGACTTTGTTACTTTAAAGCCTTATGGATGGCAATTAATGTGCTCCATTATTGTATATGACCTATGACTACTTGCACTTGTATAGTTATGTTACTATGTGATGTATAAACAAGAGATTATGATGTGTGACCATTAGAATGTAAAATGAGTATGTTATGGCAAATTACCTTCTTCGATGGTTTTATGTAATTGTGTACAAATGGAAGTGGAATGGCCAAAATGAGATGCATGGGGTTTGGGACCATTTGGGTAACTCATGCAAGTCATAATCATGCTTTTAGATTTGTCCAAGAGGTGCCAAACATTAAGGGAGAACATTTGGACACTTTGGTATCCTATATGGAACCAAAAATGACCATATTGGAACCTTATATCACCTTTTATCCAAATGAGCTCTTCTTGATTTGAAAATTGACATGCCATTATAACTTGTTGAGAGCTTTTTGGGAAGGTAAAGAACAAAATTTTTATAGGTCTAGAGAATATTTGATGAAATTTTAAAGTTAAAAAAAAATTCTGGTTTTGGTCTGATATACTATTCACTTGGTTCAAAAATAATTTCTATTACTCAAGACTCAAATGATGTTCAATAGCCAAAATATTTTATATATAGAAACTAGACATTTCCAGTGACTTATACCAACTAGAAGCACCCTAATTAGATGTCTAGAGAGGGAGATATAAATTTTTAAAAATTATGTCCAGTATCAGGTGCCTAAACTAACCTCCATTACTGTTTAATTGATTTTTTATGCCTAGGCATGCCTAAACTGGTCTGGAGTTAATTTTTACTTCTAGCTAACATCCACATATTTGTAGATTAGTATCATTTGCATAGATTTTATTTTTTTTTGTAATTAATTGGATATTTTTAAAGTTTGCTATAGAAAGCTATGACAGTACCAGGGGACACCAGACCTCTGGACCTTTTTGAATGTCAAACGTCTTTTTGTGTTGGATGTAATGGTCGAACATATTTTTATCATAAAGTAGACATATGTAACTTTCTAGAATAGCCAAGAATGTATGATTTTAATTTTTATAGAATTAATTATGATTTTCTAAAATTTGTGACAAAAGTGAGGAAATTCTGGCAAAAAATACATATATGTATTTTATGCTTCCCTTTGATTTCTACGAGTTGTAGGCCACTTTTGGTGATGCATATGAGTTATATTTATGTAATTAAATATGATAATGTGATGTATGAGCTCACTTGGTCCATGTGACACTGAATAAAATTTTCATACGCAATGCAATGCTAAGAAATGCATTATTTTAATTGATTATCCTTGCTTCCTTCATGGAATTCATGGCATGAAACATGGAGATAGTGTGAAATGAGTTAAGAAATTATGGTGTTACACTCATGGACCATGTGAGCTCATATATCACATTCTCATGTTTAATTACATAGATACAATTCAATTCCATCACCAAAAGTGGCTTTGAACTTGTGCAAGTGCAAGAAACACATAAAATTCCATAGTGTAGCCTTGACCAGAATTTCATATTTTCTGTTACAAACTTTGAAAAATCATAACTAATTCTAAAAAAATTTAAATCATGCATTCTTTACATTTTAGAAAGCTACAGATGTGTACTTTATGCTACAAATAATTCCAGGTCATGAAACATCAAGTAGAAGACATTTGATATTCGAAAAACACTTAAGATCTTAGCTGTCTGGGCTACTGTCATAAGTTACTATCATAAACTTTGGAAATTTATAACTAATTCTAAAAAAATCTAAATCACAGAAATTAGGTCAATCTAAGAATCTATAGATGTTAAATCTAAGAAAAAAATTTCTCTAAACCATGCCAAGTCCATTTAGGAACTGAATCATGATGGAGCAATATTGGAGGTCAAGTGGCACTACTAGTACTGACATTAAATTTAAAAAGTTCATAACTCTCTACTCAGACTCTAAATTAAGTGATCTTATTGTCCATAAAAAGCTTATAATCTCTAGTTTATCCTTGTAAAATTTTACAAGCATTGGACACCATTTGGTCTTTAAATGACATAAAACACAAAATTGACTATATGGACAGTATATGCACCAGAATAACAGAAAAATCTCAACATTGAAAATTCCTAATTAATTATGCAGAGCTCTAATTTTTATACTTTAGCTTTTGAAAAATCTCTCAATGACCTCTACATGTCTGCTAAATTTCATGGGAAGATTCATCTATTTAGTCAATCTGTGCCATAGGGTTCCAATTTAGTCATTTTTATAGTCTTAACTAGCATCAAAGTGTCCAATTTTGCTTTCCAAGCTTGTGTGGCCACTTGAGCATGTAGGATTGTACCAAAATGACATTTTAAACTTGTCTTAAAGGTGCACAAACCTAAAATTTTGAAACTCATACTCTCACCCCATGCCATACACAAATTTACATAATGCTAGTTTTGTCATTCCATGTCCAAAATGTACATTTCCATACATATGACCTTAAATCTCATTTGTACTTGATACATTGGTATAATTATACATGTTGAAAATATCATAGGACATATACAATAATAGATTACAACATTTACCACTCATATGGCCATAAAGAAGCAAAATCTATGCAAATTGTTGTCATTTTCTTATCTTCCAAGTTGTTGGCTCCCATTACCTTGTCCACTTAGTCCACCTAGCATGTTAGAACATTAGAGAGGAGGGAATGAGATTTAAAGAATCCCAATAGCTCATCTCTCTTTCAATCATACATAAAGAATGCAAAACAAGTCTTAAAAATGCATGTATGAGCATTGACGATTGTGTCGCGCAATCTCAAATAAAACTAGGAAGCAAAATGAATTCTATAGATAATGGTGCAACCTAGGTCTTTTTCCCAAGGAGTTTATGCCTCAATTTGTTGTGAAAAAGTATTCTAAGTATTACCAATTAGAACTTGTTTTGGGGGTTTTGAATTGCTAGAATTTAATTGAACTAAATTTAATTGACAAGAATAAAAAACTTAAGACTAAATTGAAGTGAATAGTCATGAAAACATGGTAGCTAGCTTTCAAATGGACTCCCTAGAATTCAATAATCCTTACTCCTCTTTTAGTGGATCAAAATTGGATTTAATTTCTTGCTCATTAGTGTACTCCTCATAAAAGCTCTTGAATAACCATCCAAGATTCAATTAATCAACCATTCAAGGAATTTGCAATCACAAGAAACCTTGAAAAATTAATCAATTGAATTAAGGACAAGAATACACTAAAGCCAATCTTAATTAATCAATAAAATTTGCTACACAATTCACTTAAGATGCTAATTAACTAATTAGATCAATTAATTCCTCAAACAATTAATTGCACAAAAATTACAGTCACTTAATCCAACAACCATTGCATTAATTGACTTAAAATTAAGAGAAAATTAAAAGTAAATTGCACAACACCAATTCTGGAATTTTTACAAACATATAATGATTACAATTAAGATTCAAATATCAAATTACATTCAATCCAAAAATCAATTCAATCCAGTAATTTCTAGCAATTAAATTCCTAAACCAATAGTGAAATTAATAAAGGACATAATGTTGAAATTAAAAGATTGAGCAAAGAAGTTTTTATCTAAATTAGTGAGGAGATGTGGAGCTCAAATCTTCATCTAGGAGAATCCTATCTTCAGCTAGCCACCAAAGGGAATCCAAGCTGCCATGGATGATTTAATCATAAGGAATTTGATCATCAATGCTTCAGCCATGGAGAATTGAATTTTTATTCCTCTTCCTGGAGCTCTCGTTCACGTCGTGTTCTTTGTCTCTGCCCAATGAATCTCCAGCTTGTTATTCTCTTTCGCTGAATCACGTTTTTCCTCTTTTTTGCTTTAGCATTTTTTTTCTTTCATTAATTAATCATGTGCCCCTCAACTCCTCATTTTCCACGCTGAAGTCACGCCTTTTTCCCATCTCCCAGCTCATGAAATCTCCAGCTCACTTCATTAATCTACGTGTTCAGCTTATTAATTCCTACATCAGCTTCTTTAATTCATTTTCATATCCATGTGGTCTCTAGCTTATAATTCAACTCGTGCAAGCTTCATTAGCAGATGTCAGCCATACTCTTCAGCTCTGGCCCTGTCAGCTCGTTGCTTTTCATTCCTTTCAAGCTTCCATTTATCTCTCACATGCTACTTCTCTTGCATTTTCCATGCAGCTTCATGACCTCGTGGCTTCTCCATCGTTTCAGCTCATTATTCTCCTCAACAAGTACCAGAACTTGTAGCTTTGTACGTGTTTCTTCTCCTTTTCAGTTGCTGTATGTGTTAATGCAAAAATCCTTCTCCTTCACCATGTTTGCAGCTCCAGCATCTTCGTTCAGCTTAAAGCTTCTTGTTTCAGCTGCTTCTTCACGTTGCTCTCTTAAATCTCCACGTGCAGTTCTGCATTCGTGTGCTTCTTCTTTCTTTTTGCCCAGACTTCATGTGTTTTTCCATATCTTTTCTTTTCTTCAGCTTGCAGCATTGTTCCCTTGATGCTTCCCACGTCTTAAGCTTCCACGTGCAACCCAAAGCTTCTTTCCTCAAGCTCATGCAAGCTTCTTAACGTGAGATCATAGCTTTCCTTCACTAAACGTAGCTTCTTCTTGAATCCAGACCCTACAAGAACCTCTGTTCTGCTCGAGCTTGTGAGCTGCTACCCAAACGTAGCTTCTGCATGCTTGTTCTTTACTTCCATTTGGAACTTTCTTAACTCGAAACCTCTTCTCAAAGCTCTCTCTTCTTCTTTCTTCCTCGAGTTCAAATGAGTGTGTGCATGGATCTTCTTCTCCTTACATAAAACTCGTGCTTCCTCCTCTGTTTTAGCCACTTAAATGTGTGTCTTGTTTCATCACTTAAATCTCCATTCCATCTTCTCTTCCTTCATTCCCTTGTGAGCTTTCTCTCCATTTTGCTTGCATGCATGTGGCTATCTCATGCTTCTTGCTTCTTTTCCAATCCAAAACATCATCCACGTTTCTTTCCACATAAAACTCTACTCTAGCTCATGTAGCTCCTTGCTCTATCCAACCAACTCATGGCTTTTTCTTCTTTTGTTCACATTTAGCTCATATAGCTTATCTCTTCATAGACCAAAACCCATACTCTTCCTTATCCTTACGAGCTCCTTCAACTCGAGCTTCTTTCTTCTCTCAAGCAGTGGCTTCTCCCTCACGCACACACGTAACTTTTCTCCTTTCCATCCAATTGAGGAGGCTCAATTAAATTTTCACCCAAAGAATGGAAGTAATTAAGTAGGAACAAATTACAAAATTATTTAAAAAGAGATTTATGTATTGAGAATTCAAAATTTTGTAAATTAACTCCTAAATTGCAAATATGGTCAATAAAATCAAATTCCATTCAATTAGATTCCTTAAGCCATATTTAAATATTAAAATTCCAAAATTAGGAGAATTAAAAGGTATAGAAATCATGTTTATCAAGCATGATGAATGACGTGGTCATTCAAGAAGCAATTTTGGCATGTGAGAAAATCATACAAAGCATCCATAGGCTTGCTAAGTAAGTAGATTAGCCTCACCTATTCACTCATGGATTTTGGACTTGCCTCACCCATTTTCTCAAGGAGGTTTTGGCTCAACTTCACTTTTAAGAGACACTTTGCTTTATCTCAACCATTTCTAAGGGTTCTTAGCTCATCCTCACCATGGCTAAGAGTTCTTGGCTTCTCCACACTCAAGCAAACCCAAGTAAACATCATAAACATCATTTGAAGACATAATACATTATCATGGTACGATGGAATAAGAGTTCATGCTAGAACACTTTTCATAGCTTAAAACACATATACACACATTCAAAGATAAGTCAAACATACAATTCATGCATGAGAGAAGGAGGATTGAGCTACCTTTGGTGCAACCACACATTTTTCTCCTTGAATTTGCTCTCCTTTCCTCAGTCTCACACACACAAGGGTGTGGGATTGGTTTCTCTTGGCCTAACCATAATTTATGGAAACCAATTAAGTTCATGGAATTAATTCTAAGGCCACACATCTTCCTTAAACACTAACTTGGTCTATTAACCCCTTTATAGTACCAAGAATGCACCTAATGAAGCAACACCCATCAAGTTAGTTCTAGGCTCCATTCTTTCCTTTCATTTATGATTCTTGACTCCTTTTAAGTCTCTTGGAGTCATCACACAATTAAAACAAAGAGCCTAACTACATGTTACTTCTTTAAGTCATATTATAGAACCTAAGACACCAATTCATTCTCTAGGCCTCTTAAATTTTTTCCAAGGTTTCCCCTCATTTTCATTCATCATATATAACTCAAAAATGGGTTTAGAAAAATTTAAAACTCTCCCTAGGTATCCTAACTCATCTAGGCAGAGACTATGCTTGGTTTTGGCACCTATGGACTTTGCTTTATTTCCTTAATGGAAGATGCATATGGGGAGTCTCTTAGGGATCTTAGAAACTCATTTAAATACTTAATTAGACCTAGGAATTAAGGTATCAAATCAGATTTTACAAGGAACACTTGAAACCCTAGATTTGAAATCTTAAATTTTCATGGTTATTTGTTAATTCCCTTTGCATATTCTTATTCTCCACACTCTTTTTCCTAAGATTAACCCCTGGTTCTGCCCAAAATCCAAGCCCTCTTACAGCTTCTCATGTTGGACGAACCAAGGAAGAAGAGGGAGGAGGAGTAGCTACCATGGGATGGAAGATTTACCTTGTTTTCCCTTGTTTTCTTGCTTAAATCTTCCTTTCTTTGGCCTCCTCTCTTCAAATCCGAATTTTCCTCTCTATTCTTCCCTAAAAAAAAGATCCATAAACTTCAATATAACCATAGGAAAGAAAGGAAAATGAAGAAGAAGAGATTTATTAAAGAAAAAGCATGAAAAACAACAAAAAATCCTTACCTTTTGCCTTTGATTTTTTTCTTCTCTTCCTCTCCCTCTTGTATGCCTCACTCCTTATGGTTTTTCTCTAGTTTAGGGTAGAAACATATGTGGCTAAGTGAGTGGATATGTGGGGTGCCCTATATATATAGGTGGAGTTCAAGAAAGACTTTTTAAAAATTTTAATTTTGTCCTTTCGTCTTGGCATTTTTGTTTCCAATTTGTTTTAGCTCCTTTCTGAGAATTTTCTTTTCCATTATGAAATTTAGGTTCTTAATTTAGTGAAATGCCTTTGGAATCACTCAAATCAGAGCTAAAACCTTCCTGAATGAATTTATCAAAGTTTGGGTCCACCATTGTTGGAAAAAAGTCCACCGGAGGGGTTTTAACTGTTTTGGTGCTTCCTATTCCAAGGCCTCTGAGAACCTGAAGAACTCAAAACTTTCATTTAAAAAGCCCTCCTATGTGAATTCTAAAATTATGAAAATGCCATTACATTTCATAAGTTTTTTGTTAAATTTTGTTTCTTTATTCTAACTCTATTTTTTTTCTATCTGAGCTTGGGATTCTTATTTTTAGGAGTCTAGAATGCTACTTAAATTTTTTGGGACCTTAACTAATTCATTTTAGGGGACTTGCTTTGTAAATGTGCTCGTTTTTAACGAAAATTGGACATTATAGAAACTAAAGGCATTTTATGAATTAGAGAACCTAAATTTTATTTGGAAAAGACGGTTCTTAAAATGGATTTAAAATGAGCCAAAATGAAGTGGTCAAAGTTGCAAGACGTAACGAGAATTTAAGAAAATATTTAAAATTTCTTCTTTCCTTCTTAAATTAAGTCATCCCCATCCTGTCACCTCAAAACTAACCTAAGACACTCTAAAGCAAAACCAAGGGCATGCCAAAAGAGGGGAGAAAGAAGAACAAAGAAAAGGCAAGAAAGGTAAGATTTTTAGCCACTTTTTCATGAGATTTTTTTCACCAAACTTCTTCTCCTCTCAAAGATCTTTTTATTAATAGTTTTAGCTTCTTGAAAGGAGTAAGTTTGTGGCTGAACTTTGGGAAGAAGGTGAAGATTTGAGGAAACAATTTGTAGCATCAAATTTCTTCCTTGTTAAGCTTTAAGAAAAGGTAAAGATTCATGGCTAAAACTTGCTTCTTCTTAGTTCTTTCTTCTTGTGTATGTTTAGCCTAACCAAGGGAAAGGTGAAGGGAGAATAATTTTGATAAAAACATATTAGCAACAAAGGTTTTAAGGTATGTAAAGTTAGAAAAATGCAATTAGAATTAAGAAAAAAGCATTAGGAAGCAAAATAGAAAAGTTAAGGTTTCAACTGCACCTTGAAAATTTTGTAACTTTTTGAAGAAAACCCAAGCCACATTTAATCATGTCTAAACTCTAGAGAAACCAAGGAATAAGAATATTATCAAATTCCTAAGAGAAAGTAGCAAAACTCCATAAAACTTCCTATATACATATGGTTCACCCGAGGAGAGAATGGATACCTAGGGAATGATTCTTTGAGTTCCAATGGATTTAGAGACTTAAATATGATGAATAAGGAATTATGGAAGCATTGGATTGAATTTAGGAGTCTAAAATGGAAGTTGAAATTTTAAAGGCCTAAATGATGCTGATAAAGCAAGTTAGTTCAAAAGCTTTCTAACCAAGTATGTAATGATTTAACTAAGTCTCTTAAGAGTTATAAGACTCATAGAAAGGAAGAGTTTGGGTTTAGAAAAGCAAGAATCAAAGGTTGCTTCATAATGGACCTAAACTAGACATAATTGATACCTCAAGCCCTAATGAGATTAAGTAAGAGTTATAAAGCCTAAAATGAGTTCTATGGGATTAATTTGCCTTATGATTGTTCCATGTAGGTTAAGCTAACCCAAACTCACTCATTTATGGGTGTCTAGCTAAAGAAAGTAAGGAAAAAGGAAGCTTATAAATGGGATTGTGGTATCTTCAAGTTCCTAGAGTCACAAGGTAGTTTTATCTCCCTTTCTTGCATACATTTGAATGTTTGAATGAGTTGTAATGCTTGTATGTATTGTTACTTGATGCATTCATGATGTATGTTTAAGTATAAGTTCTATATTAAGCTATATGAATGAGAATGATATATGTTTCAGTTCCTAGCTCCCCTAAGACTTAGAATTGAGCATAGTAGCTTTTCCCTAGCCCTCGAGTTAAGAGAAGTGAAGCCTAACAAGTATATGATAAAGCTATCGCTATGAAAGGAATGAGTTTTCATGTTTTTATAATGCATTTGATTCATATAAAGTATAAACATTGCATTCTTGAACCATATGCATGACATATGTAACACTATATATTTCTAGCTCACCTCATAACATTCTTATGCATTAAATCTTCAAATCCATGAAGGAAGTAGAAAAAGTCTAGTAAAATAATGCATTTAATTGCGCTACGTCGTGTATAAAAATTTCATCTGGTGTCATGTGAATTGTGTGAGCTTATATAATATATTCTCATATTTAATTACTGATTTCAACTCATTTTCATCATAAAAAGTGGCTCATATCTCAAGAAAACCGAAATGAAGCACAAAACATGGACATTCATTTTCGGCCAGCTTTCGCCTCTTTTCTGTCCAAATTTTGGAAAATTATAACTAATTCTAGAAAAATAAAAAACATGCATTCCTAGTCAATATAGAAAGCTACAGATGTCTACTTCACACTAAAAATATGTCCAGATCATAACATCCATCACAGAGGACGTTTGACATCTGAAAAGGTCTAGAGGTCAAACTGTCTTCTAGAACTATCACAGATTTCTACAGCAAAATTTGAAAATATCCAATTAATTCCACAAAAATTCAATCCATGAAAATGATATCAATCTAGAAGTTTGTGGATGTTAGCTAGAGGGAAAAAATATTTTCAAGCTAGGTCAGGTAGCCCAGACCTCGAAATTCAATAGAACAGTAACTTAGGTCGGGTAAAACTCCTAATACTAGATAGAATGTCCAAAAATTCATATCTCCCTCTCTAGACCTCCAAATGAGGTTCTTCTAGTTGACACGACTCACTGTGAATGTTTAGTTTCTATGTATAAATTTTCATGGCAATTGGACATCATTTGAGCTCGATGTGACAGATTTCATTTTCAGACCAAATGAATAGTACAGTAGACCAAAACCAGAAAAATTGCCAACTTTGAAAATTCATCAAATATTCTGTAGACCTCTAAAAATTATGGTCTTTAGCTTTTTAAATAGCTCTCAACAATCTCTAAATGGATACCAAATATCAAATCAAGAAAAGCTCATTTGACTAAAAAGTGATATAGGGTTCCATTGTAGTCATTTTTAGCTTCACATGGGATACCAAAGTGACCAAATGGTTTTCCTTTGGTCTTGGCACCTTTTGGGCAAGTCTAAAAGCACATTTAGGACTTGTGTGAGTTGTCCAAATGGTCCCAAACTCCATGCTTCTCATTTTGGGCATACCACATGCAATGATACACACACATATCAAGCTTTCAAGAAACATTCTAGGGTTCACATATCATATCCATTCATTTATATATCACATATGATCATAATTATACATGTCTAAAAGGTCATATACCCTATATATCATTGGATTACAATACTTGACACAAATATGGCCTTAAAGTGATAAAACTCAAATACTTTGTTGTCAAACTCTTTCCTTCAAGGTGGTTGGCTTCCATTACCTTGTCCACTTAGTCCATCTAGCATGTGAGATCATTGGAGAAGAGGGAATGAGATTCAAAGAATCCCAATAGCTCATCTCCCATTCAATTATACATAATGGATGCAAAGCAAGTCTTGAAAATGCATGCATAGATATAATAGATGACTTGAACATTCAAGAAGCAAGCTTGGCATGTAAATAAGTCATACAGGACATCCAAGAGCTCACTAAGTGGATGGATTGGCCTCACACTTTTCCTCATGGATTTTGGACTTGCCCCACCCATTCTTTAAGAGATTCTTAGACTCAACCATACTCTTGGGAGCCCACTTTGCTTTTGGGAGACTCTTTGCTTTGTCTTAACCAATCTCAAGGATTCTTGGCTTATCCTCACCATGGTTTGGAGTTCTTGGCCTCTCCACACTCAAGCAAACTCAAAAACACGTCAAAAATATCATATAAACATAATATGTCATCATAAAACCATGGTATAGGAAATCATGCTATCATACTTTTCATGGCTTGACAATACACATACGCACATTCTAAGATAAGCTAAGCACACATCCATGCATGAGAGAAGGTGGAGAGAGCTATCTTGCACACAATCACACACCTTTTCCTTTAAAATTCCCTCCCTTGCTTTGATCACACACCCACAAAAGTGTGGGGAATATTTCTCTTGGCCTAAACATAATTTATAGAAGCCAATTAGGTTCATGAAATAAATTCTAAGGCCACACAACTTGCTTAGGCACTAGGTTGTTCTGTAAACCCCATTATGGTCTATAAATGCACTTAATGAAGCAACACCCTTTAAATAATTTCTAGGCTCTATTCTTTCCTTTCAAATATGATTCTTGACTCCTTTTAAGCTTCTTGGAGTTATCACACAATTAAAACGAAGAGCCTAACTATATGTTTGCTTCTTTAGGTCATATTATGGAACATAAGGCACCATCTCACATTCTATGCTTTCTAAATTTTTCTCAAGGCTTCCTCTCATATTCATTCATTATATATGACTCAAAAATGGGTTTAGAAAAATTTTAAACTATCCCTATCTATATAAACCCCTTTAGGCCGAGGCTATGGAAGACTTTGGCTTCCATGGAATTTGCTTTGTTTCTTTGATGGAGGAAGCACATGGGAAGACTTTTAGGGATCTTAAGAGCTCATTTAAACTCTCATTTAGATATAGGAATCAAGGTATCAAATCAAATTTTGCAAGGAACATATGAAACCCTAGACTTTGCATCTTGAATTTCCATGATTATTTGTTAATTCTCATTGCATATTCTTAATCTCCACACCCTTTTTCCTAAGAATCACCCTTGGTTATGCTTAAAAATCAACTCCTTTTATGTCTTTCAAGTGAGGCAAAATGGTGGAGAAGGGAACCAAAGATGACAACCATAAGAAGAGAAATTACCTTATTTTCTTGTTTTTTCTCACTTGAATCTTGTGTTCTTTGAGCTCCTCTCTTCAAATCTGAATTTTTTCCTCAATTTCTTCCTTTCTACCTTGAATTTCTCGTCCTTTTCTTCCTCCTCTTGTATACCTCATCCCCTAGGGTTTTCCTCTGGTTTTGGGTAGAACATGGTCGTGCATAATGAAGGAAGAAGAATGGTGCATCATATATATAGGTGGGAAGAAGTTACACTTTTCAAAAATTTCAATTTACCCTTCGTTTTTGTCATTTTTGTTTCTACTCCATTTTATCTCCTTTTTGAGAACTATCTTTTCCATTATGAAATTTAGGTTCTCACTTTAGTAAAATACCTTTAGAATCACTTAAATCAGAGCTAAAATCTTCCTGAAAGAATCGGTCAAAGTTCGGGTCAATCGACGTTAGAAAACGTCCACTAGAGAGGTTTTAACTATCCAAGGGATTTCCATAGTTTTTAGGGCCTCTGAGAACCCTGGGAAACTCAAAACTTTCATTTAAAAAGCCTTCCTGTGTGAATTCCAAAATTTGCTCAAAATTACAAAAATGCCATTACGTTTCGTAAACTTTTCGTAAGAAATTGTTTCTTCATTCTAGCTCCATTTTTCTTTTCGTTTGAGCCTGGGATTCTCATTTTTAGGAGTTTAGAATGCTTCCCAAAGTTTAGAATGCTTCCCAAATTCTAGAAAATGCGAGAAACGTAATGTTCGATTTCTCTGTAAACGTACAAAACTCACTTGATACAAAAGAAAATCCCCCAAAGAGAAGGAGTTAAGGTCCACTAAAATTAGAATAATATTCTAGACTTCAAATAATGAGGATCTAAGGTCAAAGGTGCCCTAAAATCAAAGTCAGAATTACCAGATGGAATTTAATGAAAATGCAAGGAAACATAATGGTATTTTTGCAATTTTGGGGACTTTTTTAGAAAACTCAAAGGAACGATTTTTAAATGGTAAAAGTGAGTTTTCCAGGGTTCACAAAGGCCTTAAAAACCATAGGAGCCCATAGAATGGTTTAAACCCCTCTAGTTTAGTTTTAGAGTATCGATTGACTCGAACTTTGACTAGTTTGTTGAGAAGGTTTTAAATCTAATTTGGATGAAACCAAAGGTATTTTATGAATTAGAGGACCTAAATTTTATGATGGAAAATAAGGTTCTCAAAAAGGAGTTAAAATGAGCCTAAACGGAACAAACAAGTGCATAGGGTCAAAATGGGCATTTTAAAAAATTATAAAAGAGTCTTCTTAAGTAAGATTACATCTCATCACCTTCTCAAAGCTTCTATTTGCAAAAAAGTGAGCAGCCATGGTGTGACATTAAAAGGGGAGAGAGAGAAGAAGTTTAAGCTTCCATTTAGATTCAGGTCTAACCTAAGCCAAAAAGGAACTTTTTTCAAGAAATCAATCAGTGGAAAACAATCTACATGAAGAGAGCTCTGTTTTAAGGCCAAGAGAAACAAGCCTCACATCATTGTGGGTGTGTTCTCGAGAGAGGGAGCATAACTCTAAGAGAAAAAGTGTTCTTGTATGGTAAAGGTAGCTCTCTCTACTTTCTCTCATGCATGAATGTGTGCTTACCTTGTTTTTGAATGTGTATGTGTGTTTTAAGTCACGAAAAGTGTTCTAGCATATGCTTTTGTTCCATGGTACCATGATATTGTAATATGTTCTCAAATGATGGCTAGTATATGTGTTTGGGTTTGCTTGAGTGTGGTGAAGCCAAAAACCCTTAGCCATGGTGAGGATGAGCCAAGAACCCTTAGAATTGGTTGAAACAAAGAAAATAGTCTCCCAAGAGTGAGGTTGAGTCAAAACCTCCTAGAGAAAATGGGTGAGACAAGTCCAAAATCCACAAGAGAATAGGTGAGGTTAATCCACTTACTTAGCAAGCCTATGTATGCTTTATGTGACTTGTTCAAATGCTAAAAGTGTTTCTTGAATGATTGCACATTCCATTACGCCCATGCGTCCATTTTGAAGACTTGTATTGCATTCTTTATGTGTGATTGAAAGGGAGATGAGCTATTAGAATTCTTTGAATTTCATTCCCTCCTCTCCAATGTCTTAACATGCTAGATGGAGCAAATGAACAAGGTAATGGAAGCTACCAAGTTGGAAGATAAGAGATTGACATCAAAGTGTCGTGAATTGCCTAGAATTACTCCTTTTGTAGCCATACACATGGCATATGATGTATTACTATGATGGAAATGTTGTATAATCATTTGACCACATATATTTACTCATATATTTTATGTGTGTATAAGGTTTGATGCCATATAAATGATAATGTAGTTTTTGAATCTTGGATGGCAATGTAAAGCATGTGTAACTTTGGAAATTTGTAGAATATTCTATACAACTCCAAAAATTATGGTTGCTAGTTTCAAAAAATGCTCTAGGAGGGGCCTAAATGCATGCCAAATCTTAGACTTAAACTAGGTCATCTAGGCTACTTTTGACATAGGAATTATTTATGGCAAATTTAAGATCATTTTAGTTACCGATTTGGACCATTTGGTGTCTAATTAGGTTTCTTTCACTTTGAATGTATTTCTTCCACCCTAACCATTCCATATCATTCTAAAATAAGTGGATCAAAATTTAACCCTTTAACATACAAGAATATATACATTCCTATTAGAATCAACATAGCCATATGTCATCATAACACTCATACATTATTATAACTTGTTCTACATCCACATTCTTATACTTTCATACATGGTTCCATCATAAAACATGAAGTAGCATTATCATAAACATCATAAGTGTGTCATGGTACATGTAAAGTGTCATATGTATACATATACATAAATTCTAGTACAATATGGGAATCTAATACATAATTTCCTACTATCTATGATCTATCCTAAACTTGACCTTGGCTTGGAGAACCTAAAATGGTTAGTGGGAACATGGAGGATGAGATTTAGGAGAATCTCAGTAGCTAATCTCAACTAATTCAATACATACAAGAATTTCATGAATGTATGCCATACATGTAGTGCAAGAATGCAATGTTCATGCCTTATATGAATCAATATGTCATAAAACATGAAAACTCATTCTTTTCTTAGCCATAGCATTATCATAACCTTGCTAGGCTCAACTTTTCTTAACTCGATGGCCAAGGAAGAGCTATTATGCTCGATTCCATGCTTTAGGGGAGCTAGAAGACAAAACATATATCATTCTTATTCATATAACTCAATATGGAACTTGTGTTAAAATATACATCATGAATGCATCAAACAACAACACATACAAGTATTACAACTCATTCAAACATTTAAATGTATGCAAGAGAGGGAGATAAAGCTACCTTGTGACTTTAAGGACTTGGAGATACCGCAATCCCACTTATAAGCTTCCTTTTTCCTTACTTTCTTTATCTTAACACCCACAAAGAAGTGAGTTTAGGTTAGCTTGACCTAAATGGAACAATCATAAGGCAAATTAATCCCATAAAACTCATTTTAGACTTCATAACTCTTATTTAATCTCATTAGCACTCAAGGTATCAATTATGTCAAGTTTAGGTCTATTATGAAGCAACCTTTGGTTCTTGCTTTCCTAACCCCAAACACTTGCCTCCTATAAGTTTTAGAACTCTCAAGAGACTCATTTGAATCACTACATACTTGGTTTGAAGGGTTTAAAACCAACTTGCTTCATTAACCTCATTTAAGTCCTTAAAATTTCAACTTCCATTCTAAGGCTCCTAAATTCAATCCAATGCTTCCATAATTCTTTATTCATCATATCTAAGTTTCTAAATTCATTAGAACTCAAAGAAACCAGTCCCTAGGTGCTTCTTCTACTCCTTGGCTGAATTGGTACTCAAGATAGGGAACTTAGAGTTTTGCTACTTTCTCTTAGGATTTGATACACATTTTAATTCCTTGGTTTCTCTAAACTCTAGACATGTTTAAATATGACTTGGGTTATTCTCTTAAAGTTCCAAAACTCTCAAGGTGCAATTAAAACCCTAACTTTTCAACTTTGCTTTCTAATGCTCCTTTCTTAATTCTAATTGCATAATTCAACTCCTCACACTCTAAAACCCTTGATTCTACCTTGTTATCATCCAAAACATCTTCACACTTCTTAGGCCCCAGGGTGGATGAATTTGAGAGGGAGAGAGAAGATAAGGAGAAGCCAACTTTGCACTTTGTTCCATATATCATCTCAAAATTTTTAATAGAAGAATTTGTTGCAAATCTTGGTTTCCTTAAATCTTTTCCTTCTTCCATAAGTTCAGCCACAAAAATCCTCCTCTTAGGAAGCTAAAATCATGAGGAGAAAGGGCTTGAAGAGGAGAATCAAGTTAGTGAAGGAAGAAGTATAAAAAAGTACCAAAATCCTTACCTTTTCTTGGTTGATTTTCCTTCTTTTTTCTTCTTCTTATGGTATGCCTCTCTCCTCTGGTTCAATGGTTTATATTCTATTTTGAGGGATTTGGGTTATGCTAGATAGGTTTTAGAAGGAAGGGGTTAAGTTATAACATTTTTTATAATTCTCGTTTTTCCCTTCAACTTCATTTTTCCTATTTTCAATTGTTTTAGCTCCTTTTTTAGAACTATTTTTCAATATGAAAATTTAGGTAATCTAATTCATGAAATGTCTTTAGTTTCACCCAAATTAAATTTAAAACCTTACTGAATCATCTAGTTAAAGTTTAGGTCAACCGACGTCCTAAATCGTATGCTGAATGCGTTTTAACCATTCTAAGGCTTCTTATGGTAATTTTGAGCCTCTGAAAATCTTAAAAAAATCAATTTTATCATTTAAAGCTCACTCCTTTGAGTTTTCAAAAAGTTACCCAAATTATTAAAATGCCACTATATTTTTAACTTCTTCATTTAGCCACTTTCACTTTGATTTTGGACCATCATTAGCTTTGTATTCTTATTTCTAAATGTCTAGATTATTATTCTACTCTTGTTTAACATCTAATCATTTCATTCTGGTGTCCTCTTTTGTAATCTCCTTGGTTTTAGTCCAGTTCTAAAGAGACTGAATATTACAATTCTCACTCGCATCACTGAAGATGCTCTTTAGTATCCGTGCGCTCTTACTATTCTCTTTTCAAGGGCCATAGAATTCCCTCCTCTTTTCATCTACCATTTTATAACATAAGAAGAAAATAAAGATTCTAATCTTTAGACCCTTCTTAAGTGGTTCCCTTCAGTATATTGGTGGCGTCAGGAACTCCATAAGCTCATCATGAATCACAATTTATGGAATAACCCTAAAGCAAATCAAAAAGTTTCTAGCATCTTTATCATCCATTGTCCTTATTGGAGAAATGGGCAAAACATGCTCCTCTTAAGGAATTATGCATATGAATGGAACATAGTCAAGTGAGGCCTTAAAGCTTGTAAATCATTTTTATGTGAAATTAACAATTATCATGAAAATAGGTTTATCTTCCGTACTTCATTAGGACCTTATCATGATGAATTTATTCTTGGAGAACCTAGACTACCAGAAGTGAACCTACCTAAAATTAAGATATGGACTCTAACTCAAATGGCTAATTTCTTGAAAGGATCTAGTTCACAGTCTTATTTAACATTAACATCTTAGGCTCTTCCAGCATATCCTCGAGATGTTCACATGTAGGATTCTCAAGATCCTAATAAGCTTAGTGATATTGATAAACTTGAAGAATGGCTATTCACCCACTTTGGAAAATCAATAGCTGATCCAGATGCCACAGATGACTCAGATGATGACCCTAATCTGTCACCTTCACATGAACCAATCAAGAAAGGATAAAGCTAATCCTTAAGCTTATCTTTAGCCAAGCTGCTCCTTATCCTATTATATCATTATTATCCTTTTACTTTCATATGATGTTTATCTTTATAGTTTGTAAAAGTCGTTTCATTAAAGGAGTGTCTGTACTACTGTCTCCCACTAATGTAAAGATTGTTTGTCTGTAAGCTCTAGCCTCCAACTATAAGAAGTGTGCCTTTCCTTTGATGTTCTCAAGAGGAGTCTTGTAACCAAGTTTGTAAAAATAAAAGTTCTTAGTTTCTCTTATGTTTTCTTTTTACGTATCTTCATCTTCTAAAATCTTTTATAGGTAAATCTCTTACGATTATCCTATTTAGTATAAGTATGCTCTACACTTGCCTCTTATAAGGATCTTGTGCAATAGAAAGTATTAAATAGGAAACAATTTTGATAAAAGTTCTTTGATTAAAAGGTTTTCTAAAAAGATCAAAAAAATCATTGATCCTAAGAGGCCATGACAGGAGAAAAACTTAGAAGAAGAAAGGCTGATAGTCCAAGCATACTTGGAAAAGGATTCTGTTAACCTTAATTAGGAAACCATAATGGATTATTTTGTATTAAAGAGACAAGGTATAGAACCTATCCCTTGAGGACTAAGGGATAAGTGTGAACTTCACCCAAATTACTTTTGTCCAGATTGCTTTCTTATTACTTCTAAAAAGAGAAAGGAAGTTAATCAAATAACTCCTCCTTTCCCTTTAGAATATGTTTGTATACACCCAAAATGCATGGTGCATTATGAATGGTAAAGGGTAAGACAATGGAATTCTCAGTCTTGCACCCCCTGATGATATCGATATGATGCAAGTATGTATAAGTAGGTATCCAAGGGTCAAATTTTGATCCACCCATTTTGGAATAATATGAAATTCTTAGAAAAGCCATTTAGGATGAAAGAAATGTGCTCAAAGTGGAAGAAAACCAGTTGGACATCAAATGGTCCAAATTGGTACCTAAAATGGTCATAAACTTTCCATAAACAACTCTTTTGTCAAAAGTGACATAAATGATCTAGTTTGAGCCTAAGATTGAGCATGCATTTAGAACCCTCCTAGAAATTTTTGTCAAGTTAAGAATCATAATTTTTGGATTTGTATAGAATATTTTACAAATTTCCAAAGTTGGATAGAAAACTTCATTTATGCCCTGGTACTATTCACACAAAATAGGTTTAGTGTTTTGGGTTTTTCAGGGATCAAATGAAGTCCAATGCTCATGAACATTTCCAAGCATATAGCTAACATTATAAGCTTCCCAAGGCCATTAAGTTTGCATAAAAGGAGTTGTATAGATGAAGTTATGAGTTTTTGAATTTAAAGGTCTAAATATGCCTCAACACTGTAGCAATCTCTTATATGCAATGGTTTTCTTGGGCCAAATGAACTCTAATACTCTTGAAATTTTAGGTCTCATCTTAAGCTTTCTATGGCCATTGAGAGCACCTAATTTGGAGCTGTGTAGAGCAAGATATGTAATTTTAAATTTTAAGTCTACTACATGCCTCCATTTCTGACCTATGTTACTATTCCATTGCTTTTGATTAGGCAAATAAATTCAAATTCACCTGAACATTTTATAATATGTATTTCACATGCTAAGCTTTCTATAGACACATAATTTGCATGATTTAGAGTTGTATAGCCCAAGTTATAAATTTTCAAAGTTCATGCAGATTTTGAAACCTTTGCTGTCACTTCGGGTCCAATGGTGTCTTAAGGGATTCCATGAGTTGTGCACCATAAATTGAGTATGAACAAACTTGTTTATGATAAAAATGAGTTAAAAAAAAGGAAATAATCAAGGTTGGATCTCTATAGCCCAAAATGACCCATAAACGTCCCAATTTCGGTGTTAAAAAACTTATGTGTGAATATGAACTTTGTTTTTATCTTCGTATATTGCATGAACAAGCTAATGAAAGCTAGCTATGATAGATTTCCATTAACTTTTCTTTGTTACTAAGAGGTTCATTCCCTGAAAATATTAGCCTACAACTGGGGTAAGATATACAATCTCAATAACAAGAAGCAAATTCCACATATATGTACAGATTAATCAATAGAATGCATTTATATAGAAAAACATGCCAAAAACATTAATATCATTAGCAAATAAATTAGTTAGACTATCAATAACTATTATCCAATACTAGCAATCACATACAACATGTTAATAGTTAATAACAAAGGGAAATGCCCATCCATTGCGCCAATTCCTTATTAAGCATGCTCATGGCTCGGTACATTTATGAGTCTAATCAAAACTTGGTGCCCGATCAAAGCACAATACATGGGTGGCAGCCGCACCATAACTCCACCAATGACTCGCACATGGTCCCAAAAACAACAATTCAAGTAGCCAACTAATCATTTAACGTTTCAAAATTATACATGTGTAGCAAATATAAGATTAAGATGAACATATACATGGAATTAGAAAAAAAAAATCCCGATTACCTCAATAAAGTCCAATTAATCTTCCTCTAGCTATCCACATGTTTCAAAAGGCCCACCAAGCCTAAGGCAAACATTGTTACCATTATTAACCATCATTAGTAAAAGAGCTTCACACCCATAGATCAATTTCATTAAGAATCCATTCAAAATCACTTACCTAACTTTCTAAAGAGTCCATTACACCAATTTAAAGTCAAAACACTAAGAACTCATAGTAGGTCACCGCCAACATCTCCATTTTCACATATGTGACAACCATGTACTAAAAATCAATCCAAATGACGAAAATTTAGCACATACTTTATAAAAGAAGAGGAAACACTTACCCATACATCTAAAGGCTAAGTGGACTAATTTAAGCCTTAACAACCTAGAACATACCATGGGTCATTCCTAAAACTTAAATTTTTGCACACACATCCAACCATATATCAACGTTAACTTATAACATGAAATTTGAGTAAGTTTACACTACAAAATGAAGGTAAACACTTACCCTATAGTTTCACCGACTCCAAACTTTAAAAATCTTACAAGGAAGCATTAAAATCGCCAATTCCAAGCACCTAGGTTTGATGAAAAACCTTTAAATGATAAGTTGTCTGATTCAAAACATAGAGAAAGATGAGTAAAGTAAGTTTCCCTTTACTTACCTTAGCCAAAACTCGTGTTTTCTATGTATATTGAAGCTCGGAAGGTGAAAAACCATGCTCTTCTCCTTTCCTCTACATTTTTCTCTTTTTCTTGGCTACCCAAATGAGTAATTTGCTAAAGGAAATAAAATGGTTAGCCTACTCTTAGGGTTTTGAATGTGTTTGGATTAACTCGACATGTAATAGCTTATAATTTAAAAATTGAACTGAACCTGATAAACTAGTATGAGAACACCCTACAGCAAGGCAAATTAAGTTAAAATGGGATTAGGATGTTAATTAGAACATCTTAAAATATGGATTAGAACCTAATGTTAGCCCAAAACTAGAGTCAAAATGGCCAAACGAAGAGCTATGGAGGCTAGTGGCATTTTGTAATTTCAAGAAGCTTTTAGAAAACTCAAAAGGAGGGATCATTAAATGGGACAATTGAGTTTTTCGGGATTCTCAGAGGCCCTAAAAACCATAGGAACTCCTAGAATGGTCAAAACCCCTCCGATTTACATTTTGGAGTGTCAGTTGGCTAAAACTTTGATTAAATCATTTAGTAAGATTTTAAATCCAATTTGGGTGAAACTAAAGATATTTTATGAATTAGAAGACCTAAATTTTATGATAAAAAAGATGGTTCTCAAAAAAGATTTGAAATGAGCTCAAACAGGGAAAACAAAGTTTAAAGACATAGTTGGAATTTTAAAAATGTTATAATATGCCCCTCCACCCTTCTTAAATCACGACCCACCTTCTTTCTCTTCTCTTAACCAACATTCTTCAGGCCAAAAATAGAACCAAGGGTAGTCTTGAGTGGTGCACAAGAAATGCGACTAAGGGAGAAGAAAACAAGCTTAAAAAGGGTAACAATTGGTCACTTTTTTTCATTTACACATCCAGTATCCCGGGCCTGCCTTTACTCGAGCTGTAAGGACTTCAACGGGGGCCCAGAATAATCCAGATTAGAGTGGGTTAGCACCATAAGGGTGGGTATCCCTGGCCACTTACGCTGCTGCATTCCTAAGGCTCGAACTCGAGACCCTTGGTTAAGCTAGAATAACCCCTTCCAATTAATCTAAGCGCTTACGGTTTAAGAATTGGTCACTTTTTCATGCCCTTCCCTTCATTAAAGTTCTTCTCCACTTCCTCCTCTCTCTTCTCATGGTTTTGATGTTCTAAAAGAAGATGCTTCATGGCTAGTTCAATAGAGGGAAGAAGGAGTTTGGAGAAAGTCTTGAAAGCCTAAGAAAGTGCTCTTGACAAGCTTTAAGAAAAAGTATGTTTTACCATGGATAACTTGCTTCTTCTTGGCTTTCTCTTACTTCACTATTTTGTCCAAAATTAGAACACCATGTAAGAGATTTGATTTTGATCTAAACTTGATAGGAATTAGGGTTTTGAAGCTTAAGGAATCATATGGAAGCAATAGAACTAAAAAAGAGGTTATAGATAACAAGTTATGGAAATTAGGGTTTTGATTGTACTTAGGGATTTATGAAGCTTTCTAGTGACGATTTAGTTTATGTAAGAGTATGTTTAAGTCCTCAAGACATCTAGGAAGCTTCACAAGTGGCAAATTCCCTAGAAAAATCAACAAAACTCCAAGGGTTTCTATCTTTATGCATGTCTCAGCCAAGGAGTGGTTCTTGTATCTAGGGGGAGTTTTTCTTAATTCTAATGATAGATGTAACATCCGGCCTTTCCGTAAACATGAGAAACGCAATGTTTAGTTTCTTCATAAACGGCAAAAATGGGCCAAATACAAAAGAAAGTCCCTGAAATAGAAGGAATTGGGGCCAACTAAAATTATGATAAAATTTTAAATATTAGAAAATGAGGATTTGAGCCTTGAGTTACCTAGAAATCAAGGCCAGAGTGTAACAACCGGGAAAAGGAAAAAAAAAAAAAAAGAAAGAAAAAGAAAGAAGAAAGCTGAAAATTTTTGAAATTCAGAAATTTTGCAAAGTCTTCTCACAATAGCGAGAAATGGTCTCGCTATAGCGAGAGTGCCTGTTCGCAATAGTGAAAATGATTCTAGCTATAGCAAGTGCAGGCATTTCATACAAAAACCAGGGGGTTGCTCACTGTAGTGTACGCCATAGCGAAAGTAGGGGCCTGAAACTGATATGTGCTCGTCGTAGCGAAGGTTAAACCTCGCCATAGCGAAGGGAACTGATACGTGCTCGCCGTAGCGAAGGTTAAATCTCGCCATAGCGAAGGTGAATGATACGAGCTCGCCGTAGCGAAGGTTAATTTTCGCTATAGCGAGGGTCAGTCCGGAAAAGAGTAAAAAGTGAGATTTTGACTTCTTGAAGCGTCCCAACTCATTCTTTCTCTCATATTTGCCCTAGACTTCGACCCAAGGAGAGAAAAGAGGTGTGGAGAGTGAGAGAGACCAAGAGAAGGAGGAAGAACAAAGGATAGGTAAGCAAGCTTCTCTCTTTTCTTCTTAGAATCTTGATCTCCTCTCTTTGCCCTCTCTTCCTATGGTTTTGCTTGTGAAATTAATGGGGTTTTAGGTATAGGTAAGAAGAGGGAAAGTGGAAAACACTCTTAAACTTCTTTGTTTTCCTTGAATATGTTGATTATACTACCATAAGAGCTTGAGAGAGAGTAAGAGCTGGTGACATTCTAGAGAGAGAGAGAACCCCTTAGTGTACTCCAGATCCTTTGAGGAGCACGAGAGGCATTTGAGATTAGTCCTAGACACCTTGAGAGAGAAAAGGTTGTATGCCAAACTTAGTAAATGTGAGTTTTGGCTGACTGAGGTGAGATTCTTAGGTCATGTGATCTCACGAGACGGGGTCGCGGTTGATCCCCATAAAGTTGAAGCTGTGTTACAGTGGGATAGACCTAGAACGATCACCGAGGTCAGGAGTTTCCTAGGTTTGGCAGCATATTATAGACGGTTTATTCAGGACATTTCTCAGATGGCCTTACCATTGACGAGGCTAACTAGGAAAGAGACACCTTTTGTGTAGGATGATAGATGTGAGAAGAGTTTCCAGGAGTTGAAACTCTGTTTGACCACTGCCCCTGTACTGATTATCCCTGACCCTAGTGAGCCATTTGTGGTTTATTATGATGCTTCGGGCAAAGGGTTAGGATGTGTGTTGATGCAGCAGGGTCGAGTAGTGGCATATGCCTCGAGGCAGTAGAGGCCTCATGAGGAGAATTATCCCACGCATGACTTGGAGTTAGCCGCCGTAGTGTTTGCTCTTAAAATTTGGAGACACTACCTGTATGGTGCTACCATAGAGATTTATAGTGACCACAAGAGTCTGAAATACTTGTTTGACCAGAAAGAACTCAATATGAGATAGAGGAGATGGATGGAATTCCTAAAAGATTATGATTATGTGTTGAAATATCATCCGAGCAAGGCCAATGTGGTGGCGGATGCCCTGAGTAGAAAATCCATCCATGTAGCCCATATGATGATTAGGGAGCAGGAGCTCCTAGAGAAGTTCAGAAACTTGAACCTTTCTTATCAGGTGGTATCGGGTAAATTGTATCTGAGTGAAACCCGAATTGAGAATATAGTGAGAACCCAGATCTTAGATGCCCAGAGAGATGATGAGTTTCTGAAACAGATCAGGAATGAGATTATCCAAGGTAAGACCTCATATTTCAAGGTGTCTGAGGATGGCATGATAGTATATCGAGATAGAATTTGTGTGCCTAGTCAGAATGAGTTGAGAGAACGCATTTTAGAAGAGGCACATAAGAGTAAGTATACTATCCACCCAGGTACCACCAAGATGTATCAGGATTTAAAAAGAATTTTTTGGTGGCTAGGGATGAAGAATGATGTGACGGATTATGTGGCTAGATGCCTAGTGTGTCAGAGGGTAAAGATAGAATATCAAAAGCCGGCTGGGTTGTTGCAACCTCTAGATATCCCTGAGTGGAAGTGGGATAGTATAGCCATGGACTTTGTTATGGGGTTACCCAGGACATCCTCTGGAGACGATGCTATTTGGGTAGTTGTGGATAGACTGACGAAGTCTGCACACTTTTTAGCTATCAGGGCTACTCATACACTGGATAGATTAGCCCAGTTGTACATCAGAGAGATAGTGTGACTTCATGGAGTACCCAGTAGCATAGTTTCAGATAGAGACCCTAGGTTCACATCGAACTTTTAGAGGTCATTGCAGCATGCTTTAGGGACCAGGTCGCGGTTTAGTACTGCATATCACCCCCAGACAGATGGTCAGATTGAAAGGACCATCCAGAAATTGGAAGACATGTTGAGGGCATGTGTGTTAGAAATGAGGGGTAACTGGGATGCGTATTTACCGTTAGCAGAGTTTGCGTATAATAATAGCTACCACTCCAGTATTTAGATGGCCCCTTATAAGGCTTTGTATGAGAGAAAGTGCAGATCCCCTCTGTATTGGGTTGAGCTAGGTGAGAGGAGTATGATAGGACCTGAGATTGTGGACCAGACCACCCAACAAATAGAGTTGATTAGAAAGAGACTCCTCACAGCCCAGAGTAGGCAGAAGAGTTATGCTGATAAGCGTAGGAGGCCGTTAGAATTTAAGATTGGAGACCATGTGTTCATTCGAATATCTCCAGTGACGGGAGTAGGTCGGTCAATGAGGGTAAGGAAGCTCAGTCCTAGGTATATTAGTCCATTTGAAATCCTTGAGAAAATTAGACCTGTGACTTACCGAATAGCCTTACCTCCTAACCTAGCCCAAATCCATAGTGTTTTTCATGTCTCCCAGTTGAAAAAGTATTTACTAGATCAAAATGATGAATTTTGGCATGAAGTTTGGTAAAAATTTACATCTCATTTATAGGTTTTCATAGAGCTAAAGAATACAATTTTTAGAGCTCTGTAGAATTTCTTATGATTTTTTAAAGTTGGTCAAATTATTTAGAAATTGTCTATACACTGTTCATCTTGTTAGTTCTGGTTTTCTAAGTATTTGAGGGCCCAATGAAGTCCAATGTAACACCATAAATTCTAGCTCATCTCATACTTTTAAATGGCATAATATTATGAATCATATTGGTTTTCCATGGAAAAGCCAAAGAAATAATAATTATTCTTACTTTGCGTCGTATCTAAAAATTCATTTTAGTGTCACGTGGATCGTACGAGCTCATCATATGCATCCTCATATGTAATTACATCACTACAAGTCATTTACATCCCAAAAACATACATACAACCCATGGAAACCGAAATGGAGCATGAAAAATGGGAGTTTATTTTCGGCCAGACTTGGGCTCTTTTCTGGGCAAACTTTAGAAAATCATAACTAAATCTAGAAAAATAGAAATCATGAAATCTTGTTTGGAAAGCTTAGGATTTCTAATTCACACTAAAAATACTCCCAGATCATAAAATGCATCATGGAGGACGTTTGACATCAAAAATGCTACTGAGGTCGCTACTGCCTGGGCTGCTGTTTCAGATTACTGATACAAATTTCTAAAATTCATAACTAATTCCATAAAAATTGAAATCACACAAATTTGGTCATTATAGAAAGATAAAAATGTTAAATTGATAGTAAAAATAATTTTAGAATGAAATAGATACGTTTATTCATTGGAATCCTATGGAATAGTGACTGAATTCTTGGGGCACCACTGCTACTGACAGCCAACTTCAAAAATGAATAACTTCTTGGTCAGACCTCCAAATGAGGTGATCTCAATGGCTACAGAAATATTATAACCTCTAGTTTATTTCTATAAAATTTCAAAAGCATTGGACACCATTTGACCATCAGGTGACACAAAATACAAATCTACCCGTGTAAACAGTGCACATACCAGAATCAATAGAAAATCTCAACTTTAAAAATTCATCAAATATTCTCTAGACCTCTGAAAATTATTTTCTTTAGCTTTCAAAAAATATCCCAACAATATCTAATTGCATGCCAAATCTTAGATCAAGACTAGCTCATTTGGCCAAAAAGCGACATAGGGTTCCATTATGGTCACATTTGGCTCCATATGAGGTATCAAATTTGTCAAATAGCTTTCCCTTGGTTGGTGGTACCTTTTGGGCAAGTCTAAACACATATTTAAGACTTGTGTAGCCGCAAAAATGGTCCCAAACTTCATGCATCTCATTTTGGCCATTCAACCCACACTTATGCATGTTTCTATCAAATTTCCACATTGCACACTTTGGCATTTCATAATCAAATTGTATTCTAAAGCTCATACATCATATCCATAGTTATAAACATCACATAATAGCATATTTATACATGTCTCAAGGTTCATAGACTATCTACATCATCATATACATCAAGGTACATAAGTATGATTCCAAAATGGCTAAAGCTAGACATATGCTTGTCAATCTCCCTTCTTCATGGTTGTTGGCTCTCATTGGCATATTCACTTGGTCTACCTAGTATGTTAGATCATTGGAGAGGAGGGGATGAGATTCAAAGAATCTCAATAGCTCATCTCCTACTCAATCATACATAATATGTGCAAAGCAAGCTTTATAAATGCATGCATGAAGAAAATAAAAAGTCATTGATAACCATGATATTTTATATATTTTAATCCTCTAATTTAGGCATTTTAATGTCCAAATATGGGTTTAGGGCTTTAATTAGATAAGATTTTATTTTAATAGCCATTTCTACACTTTAGAAATTAAATTTCAAAATAAATGATTTTAATGTATACTTTTCTTCTAAATAATTGTGTGAATTTTTCCTACTTAGTTTTTCTTATTTTCTTGTGCAGAATTTCAATGGGCTAATAATGCTTGAAGGAGCATTTGATTTAAAGAAAAGAAGAAGCAAGCTCCAACTCCTTTGTTCCCACATGGAAGACACACACATAAGCTCACACAAGCTTCCATGCACACATATACATGCAGAACATAGAAGAATGTAGCTCACTTGTATGGGTTTCTGGACGTGGGGGCTTCTCAAGAAGAAAACGAAGCAATATAGAGCAAGAATAAGGAGAAGAAACATGTGAGAAGCTACGTGGTTCATGAAGGGAAACAAAGCCATGCATGAGGACAGTAACTTGAGAAATAATGTGGAAGAATATGCTTCTGGTCTATAAAATGAAGGAGAACTCCACGTGAGAAGGTGGAGCTTGAGTTGAACAGATAAGATGCCATGAGACCATGAAGCTGAGTTGGAAAACTAACATGGCAATCATAGCAAGCAGCTCATGCAGAAACAGAGATGAAGACGTGGAAAAGGGAGCAATACGATGTGACGTCTGTACAGCAGCTACAAAACGGGAAGAAACATACAGGCAGTAGCTCACAAACTCGAGCAAAACATGGGCTGGGTTTAAGAGAGAAACAAAGCACGAAGCATGAGACAGCCACGGTTTGGGGGACTGAAGCTAGGAGAAAGGAAGTCTAGGTTGAGACACACAAAGAAGAAGCATCGTACGTGGAAGAACAATGCAGAATAGAGCATGGAGCAGAATACACTGGAGCTGAGGAAGAACCTTGGCTGAAGCTTGAATCTTTGGAGAAGAAGTAGAATTTTGGCTAAGGATTTCTTAATTTTCCTACACTTTTTCTCTTTCTTATATTTGCTTGGTTAAGGAATATTGGATTGAGAATTTGTGTAATTGATTAGTGGCTGGTTAGACACTAATTAGGATGTTGATTGACTGATTATTTGATTGATTTAGTACTGGATTTTCCAATTTCCTACAATTATCCATGTATGTAGTCAAGGTGTTTGATGAATTGCATGTGAGAAAATTGAGTGTTTAATTGTTTGATTCAAGGAGTCCTTGGTGTTTAGTTGGTTAATTAAATATTTTTGGATGGTGATTCAGAAGCTAATTAATCATTTAATCAATCAATTTGGATGTTCATTGATCTTAAAGACAAGAGTTAATGAATTGGTGTAGAATTGAGGTCTCAATTCAACATTAACTTGTTAATTTCTTGATTCTTGCGTGGTGACTCAAGATACATTTATATTGAACACAATTAGAAACTCTTACACTAGAATTAATCATAATTGGATTAGGATAAGGATAGTGGATACCAAGGGATGAATCCTAAGCTAGTCACAAGCCCATTATCACCCATAATTCATCCAATTAGGTAGCAATTAGGAATTTTAATTCAATTTGGTTTTAGGTTAGTTTAATTCAATAAAAAACCTCCTAATTTAGATAGCTTTTAGGATCCTTTAACACTTAGAAAATCCAATTAGGCATTGAATTCTATTTCCAAGGGAGATGACCTAGGTTGTGCCACTAGCTATCTTTTTAGATCAATCTAGTTTTATTTTGAGGGTTGCGCGACAAAGCCGTCAGTCATGGATATTTTAAAAGCAAACTTGGCATATGAACAAATCATACAAGACATTCAAGAGCTCACCAAGTGCTTGGATTGGCCTCACACTTCTCCTCATAGGTTTTGGACTTGCCTCACCCATTCTTTAAGAGCTTTGGACTCAACCATACTCTTAGGAGCCCACTTTGCTTTTGGGAGACTCTTTACTTTGTCTCAACTAAGCTCAAGGGTTCTTGGCTCATCCTCACCAAAGGGAAGAGTTCTTGGCCTCTCCACACTCAAGCAAACTCATACAAACATTATGGAATCATTTGAAAGTATAACATGGCATCAAGAATCATGACATATAAAGGCATATTAGCATACTTTGCATAGCTTGAAATACACATATACACAATCTAAAATATGCTAAACACACATCCATGCATGAGAGAAGGTGGAGGGAGCTACCTTGCATACAATTACACACTTTTCCTTTTGGATTCAAGCCTCCTCTTTTGGCCAGACACTCACAAATTGGTGGAGATAGTTTCTCTTGGCTTAGATACAATTTATGGGAGCCAATTAGGTTTATGAAACACATTCTAAGGCTACATAATTTGATGAAACACTAGATTGCTCTATAGGCTCCATTATGGTCTATAATTGCACCTAATGAAGCAAGACCCCTCAAATGATTTCTAGGCCTCATTCTTTCCTTTCAAATATGATTCTTGACTCCTTTTAAGCCTCTTGGAGTCATCACACCATTAAAACAAAAGGCCTAGCACCATGTTGCTTCTTTAGGTCATAATATGGAACCTAAGACACCAAATCACTTTCCATGAGTTCTAAAATTTTTTCAAGGCCTCTCTTTATTTTCATTCATCAAATATGACTCATGAATGGCCTTAGAAAAATTTAAAACTCTCCCTAGCTATGAGAACCCTTTTTGACCGAGACAATGAAGCATATTGGGTTCCATGGAGCTTTCTTTGTTTTCTCAAGGGAAGAAGCATATGGGGGGCCTCTTAGAGATCTTAGGAGCTCATTTAAACTCTTATTTAGGCCTAGGAATCATCATACAAAATCAGATTTTATAAGGTGCAATTGAAACCCTAGAATTTGTATCTTGAAATCTAATGACTTTTTGATAATTCCCTTTGTATATTCTTAATCTTCACACCCTTTTTCCTTAGATTCATGCTTGGTTCTGCCTAAAAATCATCTCCTCCTAGGGTTTTCTCAAGTGAGGCGAAATGGTGGAGAAGGGAACCAAAAATGACAACCATAGGAAGAGAAATTACGTTGTTTTCTTGCTTTTTCTCACTTAAATCTTGTGTTCTTTGAGCTCCTCTCTTCAGATCCGAATTTTCCCCTCAATTTCTCCCTTAAAATAGATTTATAAACTTCATTTTAATCATAAAAAACAAAGAAGAATGGAGGAGAAGAGGTTTGGAAGAGAAAGAGCGTGAAAAACTACTAATTTCCATACCTTAAGCCTTTGATTTCTCCTCCTTTTCTTCCCCTTCTTATGAGCCTCATCCCCTAGGGTTTTCTTCTAGTTTTAGGCAGAACTTGGTCGTGCATAGTGAAGAAAAGAAGGGTGCATCATATACATAGGTGGGAGTAAGTTAAACTTTTCAAAAATTTCCATTTTGCCCTTCATACTTTGCATTTTTGTTTCTCCTTCATTTTAGCTCCTTTTTTAGAACTGTATTTTCCATTAAAAAATTTAGGTTTCCAATTTAGTAAAATGCCTTTGGAATCACTCAAATTGGAGTTAAAATCTTCCCGAATGAATTCGTCAAAGTTTGGGCACACCGACATTGAAAACGTCCACCGGAGGGGCTTTAGCTGTCTTTGGGCTTTCTATGATTTTTAGGGCCTCTGAGAACCCTGGGGAACTCAAAATTTTCATTTAAAAAGCCCTCCTATGTAAATTCCAAAATTTGCTCAAAATTACAAAAATGCCATTACATTTCGTAAGTTTTTTGTAAGAAATTGTTTCTTCATTCTAACTCTGTTTTTCTTTCTGTCTGAGCCTGATATTCTCATTTTAAGAGTCTAGAATATTTTTCAAATTTTTTGGGACCTTAAATATCTCATTCTGGGGGACTTCCTTTTATATCTGGTGAGTTTCATTCGTTTATGGAGAAACTATACGTTACGTTTCTCACATTTTCTCTCATTTTAAAAAAATCGAATCTTACATCCAATGCTCATGAAAATTTACAGTCATATATTTGGCATCATAATCTTTCCATAACCACTAAGATCACTCAATTTGGAGCTCTGTAGCTTGAGATATAAATTTTCAAAGCGAAATTCTAACAATGGTACTGTTCTATTCAAATTTCATGAACTAAATGATATTATTTTGATCTGAAATTTTTATAGCATATAGATCACGTCTTGATCTTTCCATGGAGTCATAGTTTGAATGATTTGGAGATTTATGACTCAAGTTTTGGATTTGTCTACATAACATCCATACATCATTTTACATTTATCCACGGTCTTACATCACAAAGATAATATGTACAAGCTTACTTTGACATTCAACTACAAGTAAGATGACATATTAGACAAAATACAATTCTTCAAGATTCTTAGCTTGCATTTCTTGGTCCTTGGGTACCACCTAGACATTTCAAGAGGAAAAGGGAAAGAGGGTGAGATTCCTAGAATCTCAATAGCTTACACACCCATTAACACACACATTCAAGGCATACATACATTAAGTGTACAAGTAACCAAGCTACTTGGATCATGAGTGAACAATTTTAAGATTTTCATGCCACACTTTCACAATCAAGCCATCAAGAAGCTCTAGAGACTTTCGATTTTTCCTCACCCCTTTTCTAGGACTTTTGGATATGTCTCGGCCTAGGGACTTTGACTTGGCCTCACTCATCCAGGAGACTTTTGGCCTAGTCTCACCCATGCCTTGAGACTTTTGGCATCTCCTCACCATCATTAAGGGACTTTTGGTATCACCTCACTCTTATGAGCTATTTCCACAACCAAAGCCATTCAAGAACACACATTAGTACCAATGCAATCTCAAAACATCAAGTGACATATTCTCAAGTCACATAGACACATATATGCACATAAGGACATCCATACATACAAGAATGCAAGGAGAATGAGGTGGAGAGCTACCTTTAATTTGATGCAAGCTTTACTTGGTTTGTTCCTTCCCTTTCTCAATTACACAAGAGCACCTAGGTGGAGTAGAGTTCTCTTGACCTAAACATCACAATTAACACACAATTATGCACTTGAAGGAAGCCAAGACACTAATTATATTCTTAAATGCACACTTGATTCCATAAGTGGCCTGATGGTTCCATAAATTGCTTATTGAAGCAACCTTCACAATTCAAGCTCTAGGCTCACATTTCTTTCCATTTCTAGGCCTCTTGGCCTCATTCAAAGTCCTTGGAGCCCTCACACAATCATTTGCATAAGCTTAGAATTAAATTGCTTCACAAAGCACCATTATAGACACCATTGTCCTATCTCCCAATCTATGGCTCCTAAATTTTTTCCAATGATTCTTCCCATCTTCTAACATCATATAAAATCACAAACCAAGGCTAGAACAAATTAAAACACTCCTTAACCCATTGAACCTAGTTAGGCTGAGATAAGCCCTATGGAAGGGGTTCTTGGAGTTTCAGATTTTTCTTTGATGGGAGATCCACTTAGGGAGGTTTCTAGGGATCTTAAGAGCTTAAGGGAACACTTAAATAGCTAAGGAAACATTCATATAAAATCAAGTTTTATGATTCTCTCAAAAACACCACACATTCTTTTCTTAATTTCCATTAATTTTTCTTGAAATTTCTTGTCATATTCCTCTTTCTCATGGTCTAAAATCCTAGTTCCTCTCTTCTTTTTGAACAAAACTCCCTCCCCTCTCATTGTTCTATATAAGGCTGAACAAGCATCAAGAGAAGAGCAATAAGGAGAAGCTACAAGAATAGGAAATCACCTTAGATTCTAGCTTGGTTTCAAGACTTTTTCTCCTTGGTTTGCTTTCTCTCAAGCAATTTGAATTCCTTCCTTGTGTTCTGGACCAAAACAAAACCAATCATCTCAAGAAAATCATAGAAAGAAAGCATGGAAGGAAAGGGGCATGAAATTCCATGAATTTACCTACCTTTCTTGCCTTGGTTTCTTCTCTCTTTCCTCTTTTCTTGTGCACCTCACACCCTTGAGCTTTTTTGGTTTTTAGGTAGAATAGAATCATGGAGAAGAGTGGAGAAGAAATGTGAGCTCTAAAGGGTGTTCAAGAAGCTTCTTTTCTTAAGAAAAATTCCAATTTTTCCCCTTTTGTAATGGCTTTTCATTTAAGTTTTGTTTTAGCTCCTTTTTTAGAATCATCTTTTTCATTATAAAATTTAGGTCCCCAATTTAATAAAATACCTTTGAAATCACTCAAATTGGAGTTAAAACCTTCCCAAACAAATTTGTTAAAGTTCAGGCTCACTGTTGTTGGAAAAAGTACACCGGAGGGGTTTACCGGTCCTGGAGCTTCCCATGATTTCTAGGGCCTTTGAGAACCCTAGGAAATATAAAATTTTTGTTTAAAAAACTCTTTTATGAGTTTTCCAAAGAGTTGCAGTTTTTTACAAAAATGCCATTGCTTTTCATCAAATTTCATAACAATTTCATCTCTCCATACTAGCTCCATTTTTCTTTCCATCTGAGCCTGAAATTATCATTTTCAAGAGCCTAGGACTCTACCCAAATTTTCCTGGGCATTTTTTAGCTCATTTCAATAGACTTGCTTTTATATGATTCGTTTTGTTGTTTATGAAATTATATTCGTTACAATTGACATTTTTCTTTTTATGGATGGGAGACTAACAATTCTTTTTATGTTATCTAGGGATATCTTTTTAGGTAGTTTTAGCTTAAATCCCTAGTAATATTTTATGGTCTGTAATTATAATTACCTACTCCCCTATTACTAAACTTTTAACAATATGTATTAATAGTAATTTATTTTTGCCATATTTCTTAATCCACTACGTTATAATAGGTTTAGTGGACACATAAATAAAGAATTTATACCATGAAGTAACACTTAAAATAAGAAAGTAACTAGACATAAATTAATTAGAATCATTTGCTATAAAAAAATTTCATTAAAAATGGGTAATCAAAGAAGGCATTACAATCATATTTATAAAATGCTTTACCTTACACTTTAAGTATTTGGGAAAAATATTCATTGAGTTAATGATTTAATAAGTTAAATTATGGGAAAAATGTTGATGAAATCATGATTTTTCTCTTCTGAAATGAAAATGATATACATGTATTAAAGTCATTGTAAACTTAAGTAAGATGTTTTATGATGCTATGTGATGCTTTTGAACATATGCTCAAATGTTGCCAATGTGATATAACCCTTGCATTGAATATCCAAGAAAGATTATTTACTTGATGATTATGATGAATCGGCTAAATGCCATATGTTTTTGGGCCAGAGGCCATAAGTATGGAGATAGGATTAATGCATGCTCACATCTTATGATCACTATTGCCAAGGACTAAGCATAAGGTCATTAATCTCACTTTAGTAAGAAACAAATTGAGTAGAGGTGTTGTAGTTCATACTATAGTACTATTTTATAAGAAACAAGGGCAATCATTTCTTTTTATAGCTAGTGAACCAAAAAGCCAACCTTATATGCATTTTATCCATTGTTTATCCATTTTGGACCTCGTTTATTTTCTTGTTAAGCCCATAGCCATGAAAAGTAAAAAAAATGTTTCCCACCTTGTTTTAAGATACCTTATGGATTTCAACAAGCATTACATCTAATTAGGATAGGTGAATATTTACTTTACATCATTTAGGTCGTTAAAGGTTAAAGAAAATGTTCAAAAGAAAAAAAAATGGAAAGAAAAGCCAAAAAAATGAAAAAAAGGGGAAAAGTAATTGAAAATCAAAAGAAAGAGGTGTTTTGAGTTGAGTTTGTAGTTGTTTTTACTAGTTGAAAATAAGGCCTTGAAATGCACTTTCTTCCCTATCATAGGTCTCCATTAATTGCTTTTGAGATTCTAAGGCATCCATTTGTTATTTTTTTTCCTCGTTCTTGTATATCCATTCAATTCATTCTCTAACCCCATTACAACTTTTAATAAAGTCCTTTTGATTTGTGCCTTGCATTCGACATAGGTAGTGGAGATTTAAAAGCTTGAAAAGCCTATGGTAGTGAGATTTTGATAGGTGGAACTTAAGTGACACACATTGCCTTGACCATTTGAGAGTTAAGAGAAAACACAAGTCCTATGTGAAGGGCTATGCATTTTTTATTCATTCTTTTCAAATGAAATTGCCATGGAATTTGCTTTCTTGATGCAAGTGAAGTTAACTTTGATTGTTGAAGTGTTAAAGAGTTAGGACCATTCCTTAGCTTGTGATTTTTACACTTTCCTTTTTCATTTTCATTCTTCACTTGACATTCCACTAGCCTTGCTTTTGATCTTGAGTTTTGCCCAGGAGTGCAAAGGTTTAAGTGTAAGGAAATTTAATAAATTCCATTCTTATATATAATAATCCTCCTTATTGTGAACTTTTTAATGATAAATTATGGCTTAATGAATTTAATTAGATGAGATTTGATTTTATTAGCTATGGTTGCATCTTAGGAATTAATTTGCAAATTATTGATTTTTAATGCATAAATTTCTTTTAATAATTTTGTAAATTTTTCCTATTGAATATTCTCTATTAATTGTGCAGATTTTCAATGGGCAATTATAGCTTGAATGAGAAATTGATTTGAAGAAGAGAAGGAGAAGAGTTAGGCTTTAAGTGTACTTTTTGTTAGGAAAATAAAATAGGAATGGGAGGAATACATCACATGTGCAGTAAAGGATGAAGAAGCAACTCATTTACGTGGCAAAAAAGGTTAACACGTAGCAAACTCTCCTTACACACAACTACACTTCATTCACTTAAGCTCTCAATCACACTCCATCAAGACACTGGTAAGCTCACCTCACTCACATGAAGAAGCTTGTGGACAGTAGTAGCCCACCCATGTAATATAGCAAAACACTCTGGCCCAGCATGCACATGTTACACACTTGGGTTTGAAAGAGGCAACACAAGTTAAGGACTTCACTAACACAAACACATCCACCCACATGCAGCACATCTCTCATGGGGCAGGTCACCCACATATAGCACTTCACTTGGAAACACTCACGAGTCATACTTCAACCATATGCACACACTTCCTATGTAATACACAAGCTCTCTAACCACATTGGCACTCAATTATGAAGCCACACGTCCAGCTAGCCATGGGTTTACACTTAAGAATGTAGCATCTCCACATAGCTTGTTTTGTTCGAGTCATCTAGTCTACTCTCCATGACACACACATGCACACTTTTCACATACAAATAGCACATCATTCACATGAAGAAGAAGCACGTAAGTGGTGGAGACTGTGCTCTAGGCTAATCATTGTATTATGAACATTATTTTTATTAAGAAATAAGAGTTTTTTTTTATTACATTATTATATTATTTTGCATATTTATATATAATAATATCCATGGATAAATCATTTTTTAGATTATCCAAAATGTCCCTAGTCAATCATCTCTATGGGAACAACGATGAATTAAGACTAGTATGATTTTAATTGATTAAGTGTTAATCATGTATGATGATATGAATCAAAATCATAGGCGTGTGTTAGAGAACAGGATGCTAGATAGACCCATCATGAGATAAGCTACATGGATTAGGTCATAAGTTTATCTAATATATAACCGTGTCATTGATCCTTTAGACCTGAGATCACCATAAATTCCTACATGAAGGATACTATACTTTGGCATAGTCTAATGTCACCTTTAACTAGGTGATTATAAAGGCTATGATCGGGTATAGTGGAATCCATGCAGAGGAAGATGAGTGGTCAAGATGGAATTTGTCCCTTTGATTAATAGAGAGATATCTCTGGGCCCCTCGATGAGTGTGACTGAGAAATGCATGGGCATGCTAAGATGGAAAGGGTTTCATCTTTTATCAGTCTGCTCAGAGATCGAGAAAGTTATGATCGAGCAAATTGAGGATGACATTTTCATGCCTCATACTCGATCTAGATATCGTGTGACAAAGGGGATATGATAGGGTTGTAAGATAGGTTGCATCGGATCACTGATCCCATATGATTTGGATAGTCACAATGTCTTACTAGAGGCAGCTTGTGACTTGTGGGTCAAACAGTGCAGTTGGCCTACTGCCAACATCATATGGGCCTGTAGGGTCGCACACAAGAACAGACCAACTCGAGCTAAAATGTCCACATTCATTGATTCAGAAATATGTCTAGATTCAATGAATTTAATTTTTAAATCAAGGATGGAGGAATTATTTATATATATAAATAATTAAATTCGAAATATATATTATATATATATATATATTATATTTGATATTATATATATGTATATATATATATGAATTAGTTTAAATTTGATTCTATTAGATAGATTTAAATTTAAACTAATATGATAATTTAAATTTAAATTAAGCTCTAGATATTGTTAGTTTAAATTTAAACTATAGGATAGATTTAAATTTAAACTAATAAATATATTTAATGATATATATAATTAATTTTGATTAATGAAATATATCTGAAACCCTGGTCTATAAAATAAAATATTGATTAGGGTTTCCATATAAAAAAAAAGTAATTCTAGAGCTGCTTCCAAAAACCCTAAAGAGAGGGAGTAGTGTACGGACGTTGTACGGAGCTATACGAACATCGTACAGATAGGTGCTAGCACACCGTTCACGTTGCTAAATCCCGTTCATGTGGATACCAGTAGAGGGAGCCAATCTACGATTAGTTCCTGTGATCCAGACGAAAACTAAATAGCAAACTTAATTGACAAAAAAGGTAATTCTCTGAACCTATTTGGTTTAAGCGATTTTGACGGATCCTTGGTGGGAATCGGGATAAAAAATTTCAAATGTTTCTACTGTGTGCCCCCCATAATTCCCAACAGTAAGGCAGTAGAGAGGTGGTTTAGGTTTTGGAAGGCCAAAAAACATGATACACATATGGGTAGAACATGGAGGTTAGGCGTCAGATTCTATATCCAAGAAGCTGTATGTAGGAAAATGCCAATTCATTAAGAATAAAAGAAGCATGTGTTCATTACTTGGATAAGAGAATAAGAAGCAGATGAAGAAGCAAGGGACAACTCATACCATTCACTTTTATGAGACCAAATCAACATGCATGAGAAGCTAATGTGGGAAGGAATAACAAGCCATGAGTTTAGAAAGGCTGAATCAGGAGAGTAACATGTGAAGGGAATTAAGTATATAAATGAAGCACGTGATTAAAGGGAATGGGTATCAAAAGACTTGGCAGCTCTAGAACATGTGAGAGAGTAAATGAAGGGACATGTGATCATTAACATATATGGGGCAGTAGTTAAAACTAGGGAGTCTAGGCTTCATTCGAGCATCTTATCTATTCTATTATTCACTCCATTCACTTGCACTTCACCCATCCATAACTACCTCCACTCCACTCCTCCATCAATCATCATTCCATGAAAGCTTAATTCCATCTTTGGCTAGGTTGGATGAAGACCACGGTTGAAGCTTGAATCTAAAAGATTAGCAAGGGAACTTTGGGCTAAGAATTTCTATTTTATGTTCTCTCTATCTACATCAATTTTTGTTATTTTATTTTCTTGGTTGAGCTTGTAATTAACTGAGAATGGTGTAGTTTATAATTAGTGGCTAGTCAGACACTAATTAGGAGACTATTTGATATTTAATTTGTTAATATTAGTGCTGATTTTTTACTTTCTTTTAATTTTCCATGTATACAATCAAGGTTTTTGATGAAATGCATGAGTGAAATTGTGTGCTTAATTATTTGATTTAAGAATTCTTTAAAGTTTAATTGGTTAACTGAACATCCTAAGATGTTATTTCGAAGGCTAATTGATCAATTAATCACTCAAATTTAAGCGTTCATTGATCCTAATGACAAGAGTTAATAATTAGATACGGAGATGAGGTTTTAATCCAATATTAATAATTAATGTAACATCTAGTTTTCTAAAAACATGAGAAATGTAACGGACAGTTTCTCCGTAAACAAACGAAATTTATGGGATACAAAAGGAAGTCTCTCGAAATGACATAGTTAAGATTCCAAAAAATTTAAAAAGCATTCTAGACTCGTAAAAATGAGAATCCCAGGCTTAGATGGAGAGAAAAACAAAGCTAGAATGAAGAAATGATTTATGACGAAAGATTGATGAAACGTAAGGGCATTTTTGTCATTTTGAGAAAATTTGGAATTTTCACAAGAGGGCTTTTTAAATGAAAGTTTTGAGTTCTCCAGGGTTCTCAGGGGCACTAAAAATCATAAGAAGCCCCTGGATAGCTAAAACACCTCCGGTAGACTTTTTCTAACGTCAGTTGATCCAAATTTTAACTGATTCATTCAAAAATGTTTTAGCTCCAATTTGAGTGATTCCAAAGACATTTTACTAAATTGGGAACCGAAATTTGATAATGGAAAAGACAGTTCTAAAAAAGGAGCTAAAATGAGCTAAAAACGAAAATACCAAGAATGAAGGGCAAAATAAAATTTTTTAAAAAGTGTTTCTTCCTCCCACCTATATATTTGATGCGCCCTTTATAACACCATAAATTCTAGTTCATTTCATGACATCCATGAGCTTCATATAATTAATTCCATAAGAATGTAAAGAAAGGTAGACTAAAATAATGAGTATTTTCGTATTGCATCATGTTTAAACTTTCCATTTGGTGTCACATGGACTGTATGAGCTCATACTATACATTCTCATATTTAATTACATCAATAAAACTCATTTGCATTATAAAATCATGCCCACAACTCATGGAAACTTAAATGAAGCTCAAAATAATGAAGTATATTTTCAGCCAGATTTGCCCCTTTTTCTGACCAAATTTTGGAAAATCATAACTAATTCTAAAAATAAATTGAAAGCACACATTCTTATCCATTCTAGAAAGCTACAGATGTCTAATTCACAGTAAAAATATGCCCAGACTATAACATCCATCACAGAGAGCGTTTGACATCCAAAATAGTCTAGAGGTTAGACTACCTCTTGATGTTGTCACAGATTCTGCAGCAAACTTTGAAAATGTACAATTAATTCCAAAAAAATCCAATCCTGCAAATGAAACCAATTTGGAAGTCTATGGATGTTAAATATAAGGGAAAAATATTTCCAAACTAGCTTTGGTAACCTAAACCTTGGAATTTAATAGAACAGTAACTCAGGTCGGGTAAGGGTCTTGATTCTAGATAAAATGTTCAAATTTTCATATCTCCCTCTTTAGACCTCCAAATAAGGTGCTTCTAGTTGGCATGAGTCACTCTGAGTGTCTATTTTTTGGGTATAAAATTTCATGGCAATTCGACATCATTTGAGCCCTATGTGATAGAATGCATTTTCGGACGAAATGAATAGTGTAGTAGACCAAAACTAGAAAAATAGCCAACTTTGGAAAATCATCAAATATTTTGTAGACCTCTGAAAATTATAATCTTTAACTTCCCAAAAAAGCTCTCAACAAGCTCTAAATGTCTACCAAATCTCAGATCAAGAAGAGCTCATTTGGCTAAAAAGCGACGGAGGTTCCATTATAGTCATTTTTGCCTCTATATGGGATACCAAAATTGCCAAATGGCTTTCCCTTAGTCTTGGCACCTTTTAGGTAAGTCTAAAAGCACATTTAGAACTTGTGTGAGCTGCCCAAATGGTCCTAAACCTCATGCATCTCATTTTGGCCTTTTCATCCACACTTGTACACATTTACATCTAACTTCCAAAATGCATACCTTGGCATTACATACCCAAATTCTATTTTAGAGTTCATACATCATATCCATACCTTTATACATCACATAATATCATAATTACAAATTTTTCAAAGGTCATATGTCATTTACAACAACAATATACGTCATAAAGCATCATTATGTTTCCAAAAAGGTAAAAGCTAGGCATATGGTTGTTAATCTTCTTTCTTCAATGTTGTTGGCTCCCATTACCATATCACTTGGTCCACCTAGCATATTAGATCATTGGAGAGGAGGGGATGAGATTCAAAGAATCCCAATAGCTCATCTCCCATTCAATCATACATAATGTATGCAAAACAAGCCTTAAAAATGTATGCATGGATATCATTGAAGTCATGAGCATTCAAGAAGCATATGAACAAGTCATAAAAATCATTCAAGAGCTCACCAAGTGTTTGGATTGGCCTCACACTTTTCCTCATGGATTTTGGACTTATCTCACCCATTCTTTAAGAGCTTTAGAGTCAACCATACTCTTAGGAGCCTACTTTGCTTTTGGGAGACTCTTTACTTTGTCTCAACCAATTCTAAGGGTTCTTGGCTCATCCTCGCCATGGTCAAAAGTTCTTGGCCTCTCTACACTCAAGCAAACTCAAACAAACATCATGTACTCATTCGAAAACATATTATGTCATCATGAATCATGGCATATAAGATCATGCTAGCATACTTTTCATGACTTGAAAATACACATACACCCATTCTAAGACAAGCTAGACACACATCCATGCATGAGAGAAGGTGGAGAGAGCTACTTTGCACACAATTACACATTTTTCCTTTTGGATTCAAACCTCCTCATTCAGTCACACACCTACAAACTTGTGGAGATGGTTTCTCTTGGCCTAGATACAATTTATAGAAGCCAATTAGGTTCATGAAATAATCTCTAAGGCCATACAGCTTGCTTAGATACTAGATTACTCTATAAGCCCCATTATGGTCCATAATTGCACCTAATGAAGCAACACCCCTCAAATAATTTCTAAGCCCCATTCTTTCCTTTCAAATATGATTCTTAACTCCTTTTAAGCCTCTTGGAGTCATCACACCATTAAAACAAAGGGCTTAACATCATGTTGTTTCTTTAGGTCATAATATGGAACCTAATACACCAAATCACTTTCTGAGTTCTAAATTTTTTCCAAGGCCTTCCTTCATTTTCATTCATCAAATATGACTCAAGAATGGCCTTAGAAAAATTTAAAACTCTCTCTAGCTACAAGAACATGCCTAGGCCGAGACATAGGGCAATTTGGGTTCCTTGGAGTTTTCTTTGTTTTCTTGAAGAAGGAAGCTTGTGGGGAGCATCTTAGGGGTCTCAAGAACCTATTTAAACTCTTAATTAAACCTAGGAATTATCATACAAACTCAGATTTTGGAAGGTGCACTTGAAACCCTAAGTTTTGCATCTTGAATTCTAATGGTTATTTTGTTGTTTTTTTTGCATATTCTTATTCTTCTCCATCAAATACCTAAGATTCATGCTTGGTTAGGCTTGAAAATTAGATCCTCCTATAGCACCTAGGGTTAGGCGAAATGGAGAAGAAGGGTGATGGAAGATATCAACTATAGGATGCAATTTTACCATGTTTCCTTGCTTAGTTTGGCTTGAATCTTGCTTTCTCCAAGCTCCTCTCTTCAAATCCGAAATTTTCCTTGAATTTCTCCCTTGAATCAAATTTATAAACTTCATTTTAATCTAAGGGAACAAAGGAGAAGGGAGGAGAGGAGGTGTGGACGAAGAAAAGCAAGAAAAATCACCATGAAAACATACCTTAAGCTTGGATTTCTTCCTCCTTCTTCTTCCTCTCTTAGGCACCTCTCTCCTAGGGTTTTGCTTCTGGTTTGGGGCTGAGAAATCTGAAGTTAAATAAGGGCAAGTGTGAGGCGCCACCTATATATAAGTGTAGGAAAATGACCTTTTCAAAAATTCTAATTTTACTCTTTGTTCTTTGCATTTTCGTTTCTCCTTCGTTTTAGCTCCTTTTTTAGAACTATTTTTTCCATTATAAAATTTAGATTCCCAATTAAATAAAATCCCTTTGGAATCACTCAAATTGGAGCTAAAGCCTTCCCAAATGAATCCATCAATGTTCGAGCATACCGACGTTGGAAAACATCCACTGGAGGGGATTTAACTGTCCTGGGGCTTTTCATGATTTTCAGAGCCTCTGAGAACCCTAGAGAACTCAAAATTTTCATTTAAAAAGCCCTCCTATGTGAATTCCAAAATTTGCTCAAAATTATGAAAATGCCATTACGTTTCGTAAGCTTTTTGTAAGAAATTCTTTCTTCACTCTAGCTCCATTTTTCTTTCCATTTAAGCCTCGGATTCTCATTTTTAGGAGCCTAGAATGCTTCCTCAATTTTTTGGGACCTTAACTATCTCATTTCGGGGGACTTCATTTTGCATCCGATGAGTTTCGTTCATTAACGGAGAAATTGTATGTTACGTTTCTCACGTTTTCTTTTGTTTTCAAAGAACCAGATGTTACACCCTTCCTCCCCCCTTATTCTAGTTGACCAAGCTCTACCCATAAACCAAAGAAAACCCTAGGGGATGAGGTGTATAAGAGGAAGAAGAAGAGAAGGAGAAATTCAAGTTAAAAGGTATAAAAATTTTGTAGTTTTTCATGCTTCCTCCTTTCCAAACCTTTCCTTCTTCATTCCCCTTTATTTCTTATGATTAAATTGAAGTATATGAATTTTGTTTAAGGGAGAAATTAAGGGAAAAATTAGGATTTGAAGAAAGGAGCCCAAAGAAGACAAGATTCAAGTGAGAAAAGCCATGAAAACAAGGTAATTTCTCCTTCTATGATTACTACCCCTTTCTTCCCTTCTCCCTATGGTTTGTCCCACTCAAGAAGTCCTAGGAAAGCTTAGTTTTTAGGCAGAACCAAGGGTGATTCTTAGGAAAAAAGGTGTGGAGATTAAGAATATTCAAAGAGAATTAACAAATAACTATGAAAATTCAAGATGCAAATTCTAGGGTTTCATATATTCCTTGCAAAATCTGATTTGATACCTTGAATTCTATGTTTAAATGAGAGTTTAAATGAGCTCCTAAGATCCCTAGAAGTCTCCCCATGTGCTTCCTCCATCAAGAAAACAAACCAAAATCCAAGAAGACTAATTTGCTCCTTAGCCTCAGCCTAAATGGGTTTGTATACCTAGGGATAGTTTTAATTTATTCCAAGCCCATTTTTGAGTCATATATGATGAGTGAAGATGAAGGGAGACCTTGGAAAAATTTAGAAACCATAAAAAGTGAGCTGGCTTTATATGTCCCATAATATGACCTAAAGAAGCAACATATAGTTAGGCTCTTTATTTTAATTGTGTGATGACTCCAAAAGGCTTAAAAGGAGTCAAGAATCATATATCAAAGGAAAGAATGGGGCCTAGAATTTATTTGATAGGTGTTACTTCATTAGGTGCATTCTTGGAACCAAAAAGGGGTTTATAGGCCAAGTTAGGGTTTAAGCAAAATGTGTGGCCTTAGAATTAATTCCATGAACCTAATTAGCTTCCATAAATTGTGTTTAGGCCAAGAGAAATCATTTCCACACCTTTAAATGTGTGAGACCAAAGATGGGGGAGGAAATTCAAGGGAAAAAGTGTGTTCTTGCTTCCAAGGTAGCTCTCTCCACCTTCTCTCATACATGATTGTTGGCTTCACTTATCTCTGAATGTGTGTATGTGTATTTTAAGCCATGAAAAATGTTTTAGCATGAGCTCTTACTCCATGGTACCATGATGATGCATTATGTTTTTCCAAATGATGTTTATGATGTTTGTTTTGGTTTTCTTGAGTGTGGTGAGGCCAAGAACCCTTAGCCATGGTGAGGATGAGCTAAGAACCCTTAAGATTGGTTGAGACAAAGTAAAGAGTCTCCTAAAAGTGAGGTTAACTCCTAAGAGTAAGGTTGAGTCCAAGAACCTCTTAAAGAATGGGTGAGGTAAGTCTAAAATCCATAAATGAATGGGTGAGGCTAATCCACTTACTTAGCAAGCTTCTGGATGCCTTGTATGACTTACTCATATGCTAAAAATGCTCCTTGAATGTTTATGTTATGAAATATATCCATGCATATATTTGTAAGACTTGTTTTGCATCCTTCATGTATAATTGAATGGGAGATGAGCTATTGGGATTCTTTGAATCTCATTCCTTCCTCTCCAATATTCTAACATGCTAGGTGGATTAAAAGAGCAAGGGAATGGAAGCCAACCACATGAGAAATGAAAGATTGACATTAAAGTGCATTGATTTGGCTACTTTAAGGCTTTATGAATGATAATTAATATAATCTATCATTATATAAGACCCATGACCTCTTGAACATGTATGATTATGTATATATGTGATGTAAAAATGAGAGATTATGCTATGTGACCATTAGAATATATATTGAATATGTAATGGCAAATTTTGCTTCTTGAAAGTTTAATGCATTAGTGTATAAATGGAAGTGAAATGGCCAAATTGAGATGCATAAGGTTTAGGACTACTTGGGCAGCTCATAAAAGTCACATTCATACTTTTAAACTTTCCCAAGAGGAGCTAAACTTCAAAGGAAGCCATTTGGACATTTTGGTATCCTATATGGAGCAAAAATTAACCACTTTGGAATCTTATACCACTTTTTGTCCAAATGAGCTCTTCTTGATCTAATATTTTGCATGAATTTAGAGCATGTTAAGAGCTTTTTAGGAAGCTAAAGAACAGAATTTTTGGAGGTCTAGAGAATATTGGATGAATTTTCAAAGTTGGAAAAAATTTTGGTTTTGGTCATATTACTGTTCATACTGGTCTAAAAATGATTTCTATCACTCAGGGCCTAAATGATATCCAATTGCCAAAAAATTTTATAAAGAGAAACTAGACATTTCCAATGACTTGTGCCAACTAGAAGCACCCTATTTGGATGTCTAGAGATGGAGATATGAATTTTTAAAAATTCTATCCAGTATCAGGTGCTCAAGCTGACCTTAGGTACTATTTAATTAATTTTCAATGCTTGTATACCTGAAGTAGCCTGGAGTTATCTTTTCCCTTTAGCTAACATCTAAAGCTTTCCAAATTGGTATCATTTGCATGGATTGGATGTTTTTTAAATTAATTAGACATTTTTGAAGTTTGCTACAAAAACCTATGATAGTACCAGTAGATAGCCAGACGTCTGCACATTTTTGAATGTCAAACATCTTTTGTGTGGTGTTTCATGGTCTGGAAATATTTGTTGAATAAATTAGACATATGTATCTTTCCAGAATAACCAAGAATTCATGATTTTGATTTTTATAGAATTAGTTATGATTTTCCAAAATTTGTGACAGAAGTGAGGAAATTCTGGCTAAAAATGCATATATGTATTTTATGCTTCTCTTTGCTTTCCACGAGTTGTAGGCCACTTTTAGTGATGTAAATGAATTGTATGCATGTAATTAAATATGAAAATGTGACACATAAGTCCATATGGCCACGAGACTCCGAAAGAAAAATTTTACCGTATAGAAATGCATCTTGAAACATAGCCCCTATGCCATTATGTTGCTCCCCATAGAAATTGTATGAGATCTGGCATGTAAATTACATGAATTGAATCTTAAAAGTATAGTGTTACAATTAATCTCTTGAATCTTGCGTGATAACTCAAGATAATTTGCATGAACATAATTAGGAACGCTTAAACCATAACCAATTATAACTGAATTAGGATAAAGATAGTGGATACCAAGGGACAAATCTAAAGCTAGTCACAAGTCCATTATTTGCCTCTTAGTTTATGCATTTAGGAAGTTTTGAATCCTCTTAGTTCATGCATTTAGGAAATAGTTAGGATTTTAATTCAATTTAAATTTAGGCTAATTAGATTTAATCAAACCCCCTTTTGGTTTAGCTTTTAGTGTTCTTTTACATTTAGAAAATTCAATTAAATATTGAAATCTATTTCCAAGAGAGATGACTTAGGTTGTGCCACTAACTATAAATTTTAATTCGACCTAGTTTTATTTTGATGTTGTGTGACACGACTTTTCAAATAGGAAATTTCTTGCTAATGATACTTAAATGATGATAATTATACTTATCTTAGGTTTGGTGTGCTTTGGATCATGGTGGTAGCTAGAGAAAGACGAAGTGGTTTCATTAAGGTAACTAGGGTTCATTTTCTAATTCCATGTATATGTTCACATTAATTTGGTATTTGCTATACATGTATGATTTTGAAATGCTAAATAATTGGTTGGCTACTTGAATTGTTTTATGATTAAACCTTGTGAGTCTATGGTGAAGCAGTGGTGCGGCTGTAATATCCGGTCCTCTAGAAATGAGAGAAAACATGAGAACCGTAACGTACGATTTCTATATCAATGAACAAAACTCACCAAATACAAAAGAAAGTCCCCCAAAATGATGTAGTTAAGGTCCAAAAAAATTTAGGAAGCATTCTAGACTTCTAAAAATGAGAATTTTAGGCTTAGACAGAAAGAAAAAATGAGCTAGAATGAAGAAACAATTTCTTTTGAAAAACTTACGAAACATAATGGCATTTTCATAATTTTGACATAATGGCATTTTCATAATTTTGAGCAAATTTTGGAATTCACATAGGAGGGATTTTTTAATGAAAGTTATGAGTTCCCCAGGGTTCTCAAAGGCCCTGAAAACCATGGGAAGGCCCGGGACAGCTAAAGCCCCTCCGGTGGACATTTTTTAATGTCGGTGTACTCTAACTTTGACAAATTTGTTCAAGAAGGTTTTAGCTCTTATTTGAGTGATTCCAAAGGCATTTTACTAAATTGGGAAGAAAAATTTCATAATGGAAAAGACGATTCTCAAAAAAGAGCTAAAACGAAGGAGAAATGAAAATGCCAAAAATGAAGAGCAAAATGAAAATTTTTTTCTCCCACTTATATTTATGATGCACCCTTCTTCTCCCTTCATTATGCATGACCATGTTCTGCCCAAAACCAGAAGAAAACCCTAGGGGATGAGGCGCACAAGAGGAGGAAGAAAAGGAGGAGAAAGTCAAGGTAGAAAGGTATGGATTTTCATGGTTTTTCATGCTCTTTCTCTTTCAAACCTCTTCTCCTTCATTCTCCTTTATTTTCTATGATTATAATGAAGTATATGGATCTTTTTTAAAGGAGAAATTGAGGGGAAAATTTTGATTTGAAGAGAAGAGCTCAAAGAACACAAGATTCAAGTGAGAAAAAGCAAGAAAATAAGGTAATTTCTCTTCTTGTGGTTATCATCTTTGGTTCCCTCCTCCTCCATTTCGCCCCACTTGAGAAGGAGGAGATTATTTTTAGGCAAAACCAAGCATGAATCTAAGGAAAAAGGGTGTGGAGATTAAGAATATGCAAAGAAAACAACAAAATAGCCATTAGATTTCAAGATGCAAATTCTAGGGTTTTGTGTGCACCTTGTAAAATCTGACCTTATGTGATGATTCCTAGGTCTAATTAAGAGTTTAAATAAGTTCCTAATATCCCTAAGATGCTCCCCACATGCTTCTTCCTTCAAGAAAACAAAGAGAATTCCAAGGAGGCTAAAAAGGGGCTATGTCTCGGCCAAACATGGATGGAGTAGCTAGGGAGAGTTTTAAATTTTTTCAAACCCATTTTTGTGTCATATATGATGAATGAATATGAGAGGAGGCCTTGGAAACAATTTAGACCTAAAGAAGCAATATGATGTTAGACTCTTTGTTTTAATTGTGTGATGACTCCAAGAGGCTTAAAATGAGTCAAGAATCATATTCAAAAGGAAAGAATTGAGCCTAGAATTTATTTGAGGAGTCTTGCTTCATTAGGTGCATTTATAGACCATAATGGAGCTTACAGAGCAATCTAGCATCTAAGCAAATTTTATGGCCTTAGAGATTGCTTCATGAACCTAATTGGCTCCCATAAATTGTATCTAGGCCAAAAGAAACCATCTCCACAAGATTTTGGGTGTGTGACCCAAAGAGGAGGCTTGAAATCGAAGGAAAAAGTGTGTGATTGTGTGCAAGGTAGCTCTCTCCACCTTCTCTTATGCATGGATGTGTGTTTAGCTTGTCTTAGAATGTGTGTATGTGTATTTTTAAGCCATGAAAAGTATGCTAGAATGATTTTATATGCCATGATTTCATGATGTCATGTTAGGTTTTCAAATGAACGTATAATGTTTGATGAGTTTGCTTAAGTGTGGAGAGGCTAAGAACTCTTGACCATGGTGAGGATGAGCTAAGAACCCTTGAGATTGGTTAAGACATAGCAAAGAGTCTCCCAAAAGCAAAGTGGGCTCCCAAGAGTATGGTTGAGTTCAAAGCTCTTAAAGAATGGGTGAAGCAAGTCCAAAATCTATGAGGAAAAGTGTGAGGCCAAGCCAAACACTTGGTGAGCTTTTGAATGTCTTGTATGATTTGTGCACATGCTAAGCTTGTTTCTTAAATGTCCATGATTTGTATTATGTCCATGCATGCATTTTTAAAGCTTGCTTTGCATATATTATGTATGATTGAATGGGAGATAAGCTATTGGGATTCTTTGAATCTCATTCCCTCCTCTCTAATGATCTCACATGCTAGGTGGACCAAGTGGATATGTTAATGGGAGCTAACAACATTGAAGGAAGAAGATTGACATCCATATGTCTAGCATTTTCCTTTTTAAGCCATAATGAACCATAATGATGTATATTAATGTTGTAAATGGTTTATGACCCTTGAGACATATGTAATTATGCTATTATATAAAGCAAAAATGAAAGTATGTGTTATGTGAATGATGGAATGTGAATTGAGTATGTATGGTAAAGATGGCTTCATGAATAAGTTTATGGAAATGTGTATGTGAGTGCATGGAAAGGCCAAAATGAGATGCATGGGGTTTGGGACCATTTGGGCAGCTCACACAAGTCCTAAATGTGCTTTTAGACTTGCTTAAAAGGTGCCAAAGCCAAAGAAAAGCCATTTGGTAATTTTGATATCCCATATAGAGCCAAAATTGATCATAATAGAACCCTATATCACTTTTTGGCCAATGAGTTATTCTTAGTCTGAGATTTGGCATGAAATTAGGTCTCATTAATAGTTTTTTGAGAAGCTAAAGATCATAATTTTTAGAAGTCTACAGAATATTTGATGATTTTTCAAAGTTGGCAATTTTTCTGGTTTTGGTCTATTGCACTATTCATTTGGTCTAAAATTGAATTCTATCACATGAGGTTCAAATGATGTCCAATTGCCATGAACTTTTATACAAAGAAACTAGACATTTATAGTGACTCATACCAACTAGAAACACCTCAATTGGAGGTCTAGAGAGGGAGATATGAATTTTTGAACATTCTGTCCAGTACTAGGGGTTTTGCCCAACCTGAGTTATTGTTCCATTAAATTCTGAGGTATAGGCTTGATGAACTAGTCTAGAGATATTTTCTCTCTCTAGTAAACATCCATAGCTTTCTAGATTGGTATCATTTCATGGATTGGAATTTTTTGGAATTAATTGGACGTTTTCAAAGTTTTCTGTAGAATTCTATGACGGTTCCAGAATGGAGTTTGACCTCTGGACAATTTTGGATTTCAAACGTCCTCTATGATGGATGTCATGGTCTAGGCATATTTTTAGTGTGAACTAGACATCTGTAGCTTTCCATAATGACCAAGAATTCATGTTTCTAATTTTTCTAAAATTAGTTATAATTTTCCAAAGTTGGGGAGAAAAGAGGCCAAATTTGGCTGAAATTAAACAAGCCCATTTTATGCTTCAATTCAGTTTCCATAAGTTGTAGCCATGATTTTATAATGCAAATGAGTTGTATTAATGTATTTAAATATGAGAATATGTAGCATGAGCTCACACGGTCCACGTGATACCGAATGGAATTTTTAGATACGACACAACACAAAATAATCAATATTTCCTTGCCTTTTTCATGGGGAACTTACATGATTTATGATATTGAGTCATTTAAAGGCATGAGATGAGCTAGAATTTATGGCATTACAATGGTTGCCATTTGTGCATCATACTTTGATCAGGCACTGGATTGTGATCAGACCCTTATATGCATTGAGCCCAGGTTGTGCTCGTTAGAGAGTTGGTGCTGTAGATGTAATGTCCCGTTTTCATTAAACGATGGAAATGGGCACGTTTTCAAAGCAAGTCTCCTGAGATGAGTGATTCAAGGCCAAATAAAATTTGGATAAAATTTTAAATAATAGAAAATGAGGATTTGAGCCTTGAGTTGCCCAGAAACCGGGGTCGGAGTGATTCGAAAAATTTGCCGAAAGGCCAGTGGCATTTTCGTAAATAAGTGTAATTTTGGAAAAGCGCCTAAGAGGGCTTTTTAAATGGAAATTTTGAGTTGCCCAGGGTTCTCAGAGGCCCCAAAAACCATGGGAAGCCCCGGGACCAGTAAAGCCCCTCTGGTGTACTCTTTCCGATGTCAGTTGACCCGAACTTTGACCGATTCGTTCGGGACATTTTTAGCTCCGATTTGAGTGATTCCAAAGGCATTTTATTAAATTGAGAACCTCTTTGTTATGATGGAAAAGACGGTTCTCAAAAAGGAGCTAAAACGAAGGAGAAACGAAAATGCTAAGAACGAAGGGCAAAATTGGCATTAAAGTGTTAAAAGAAACTTCTTTCTTCTTCTTTATATGCCATGTTCTGCCTCCCCCTCTCTAAACCAACTTGCTCCTGCCCATTTTCAGAGGAGAACTCCAGCTCCTGAGCCGCACAAGAGGAGGAGGATTTTGGAGGAAGAAATTCAAGAGAAAGGTAAGAAACTTTAAGACATTCCATATCCTTCTTTCTTGAACCTTGCTCCTCTCCTCTCAAGCTTTCTTTCTATGGTTTTAATGGAGAGTTTGGTGCTGTTTTTGGGGCAGAACAGAGAGGGGAATTTCGAAAATTGAGGGAGTAAGCCAACCAAGTGGAAGAACAAGCCAAAGGAAGCAAGAAAATAAGGTAAAACTTTTATTCTTTGGTAGTTTCTCCCTCCCCCTTCCTCTTGCGCGAATTTGACCACCATGAGCCCAATTCTTAGGGGCTGTTTTCTGTCCAATTTATGGAGGGATTAGAGGTTTTAAATGGCAAGGATTAAGAATGAACCAATAGAATCAAGAAAGGAGCATTAGGAAACAAGATGGAATCATTAGGGATCCAAATGCTCCCTTGCAAATCTGATTTTATATAAATTTTCTTAGGCTTAAATGAATGTTTAAATGTGCTCCTAAGATCCCTAAGAGGTCCCCCATATGTCTCTTCCTCCATAAAATGAACAAAACCCCAAGGAAAGTCATGAACCTAAAAGTTGGAAAAGTGTAGAGCACTTAAGGGGATTGTAAAAACTGATTTAATCTATAAGTTCCCTTGGTTGTTTAAGTGTTTCCTTGACCTCCTACAACTCTTAACAACCTCCCTAAATGGTTCCCCCTTTAAGAAAAAATCAAGAAGCCATGAAATCCCATTTATGCTCTAACTTTCGACCAAGTAGGGATGGCATAGTTAGGGAGAGTTTTAAATTGTTTCAAGCCCATTTTTGAGTCATACATGATGAATGAATGTGAGGGGAAACCTTGGGAAAAATTTAGGAAGCTTAGAGAATGAGTTGGTGCTTTAGGTTCCATATTATGACCTAAGGAAGCAACATAATGTTAGGCCCTTTGTTTTAATTATGTGATGACTCCAAGAGGCTTAAAAGGAGTCAAGAATCATATTTGAAAAGAAAGAATGAGGCCTAGAAATCATTTGAGGGGTGTTGCTTCATTAGGTGCCTTTATGGACCATAATGGGGATTATAGAGCACTCTAGTACTTAAGCAAGTTGTATGGCTTTAGAGAATGTTTCATGAACCTAATTGGCTCCCAAAAATTGTATTTAGGCCAAGAGAAACCATCTCCACCAAATTGTGGGTGTGTGGCCAAAAGAGGAGGTTTAAAAGCTAAGGAAAAAGTGTGTACTTGCATACAAGGTAGCTCTCTCCACCTTCTCTCATGCATGGATGTGTGTTTAGCATGTTTTAGAATGTGTGTATGTGTATTTTCAAGCTTTGAAAAGTATGCTAGCATGCCTTTATATGCCATGATGCTTGATGCCATGTTATGTTTTTAAATGAACCCATGATGTGTGTATGAGTTTGCTTGAGTGTGGAGAGGCCAAGAACTCTTCCCTTGGGTGAGGATGAGCCAAGAACCCTTGAGCTTGGTTGAGACAAATAAAGAGTCTCCCAAAAGCAAAGTGGGCTCCCAAGAGTATGGTTGAGTCTAAAGTGCTCAAAGAATGGGTGAGGCAAGTCTAAAATCCATGAGGAGAAGTGTGAGGCCAATCCAAACACTTAGTGAGCTCTTGAATGTCTTGTATGATTGATTCACATGCCAAGTTTGCTTTTAAAATGCCTATGACTTATATTTCCTCCATGCATGCATTTGAGAAGCTTGCTTTGCACATATTATGTATGATTGAATGGGGGATGAGCTATTGGGATTCTTTGAATCTCACTCCCTCCTCTCCAATGCTCTAACATGCTAGGTGGACCAAGGAGTTATGGTGAAGGGAGCCAACAACCATGAAAGAAAGAGATTGACAAGCCTAGGCCTAGCTTTCATTCTTCTTGAACCTATAATGAGGTTTCACAAAGTATATGATGTTGTAAATGTACCATGACCCTTGAGGCATGTATAAATACACCATTCTATGATGTTTATATGTATGAATATGATGTATGACCTCTAGCATATGTTTTGAGTATCTAATGCCAAAGTATGAGAATTGAAAGTTTGATGGAAATGTGTATAAGTGAGGGTGAAAAGGCCAAAATGAGATGCAAATGGTTTGGGACCATTTGGGCAGCTTCCCCAAGTCTTAAACATGCTTTTAAAGTGGCCCAAAAGGTGCCAAGACCAAAGGAAATCCATTTGGCAATTTTGGTACCCAATATGGAGCCAAAATTGACCATAATGAAACCCTATACTACTTTTTGGCCAAATGAGTTATTCTTGCCCTGAAATTTAGCATACAATTAGGTCTTATTAATAGCTTTCTGGGAAGCTAAAGATCATAATTTTCGGAGACCTAGAGAATATTTGATGAATTTTCAAAGTTGGGATTTTCTATGGTTTCTGGTATGTGCACTATTTATACTGGCAGATTTGATTTTCGTGTCACTAGATGGCCAAATGGTGTCCAATGCTTATGAAATTTTATGTACATAAACTAGAGGTCATAATATTTCTGTGGCCACCGAGATCACCTCATTTGGAGGTCTGAGCACAGAGTTATGCATTTTTGAAATTTGCTGTCAGTAACAGTGGTGACTCCAGAGCTCAATCACTGTTCCATCAGTTCCAGATACCTAAACGTATCTGTTTCATTCGAGAATTATTTTTAGTGTCAAGTTAACATTTGTAGCTTCCCAGAATGACTGAATGTGTGTGATTTCAATTTTTGTAGAATTAGTTATGAATTTCAGAAGTTTACATCAGTAACCTGAATCACAGCCCAGGCAGCCAGTGAGTCTGTAGCTTTTTGGATGTCAAACGTCCTGTGTGATGAATGTTGTGACTTGGACGTATTTTTATTGTGAAGTAGACATCCTGAGATTTCCAGAATGACAAAGAACATATGATTTATATGTTTCTAGATTTAGTTATGATTTTCCAAAGTTGGGTCAGAAAATGGAGCAAATCTGGACGAAAATGCAAACATGAATTTTAATGTGTTCCTTTGCTTTCCACGAGTTGTAGACCAAATTTGATAATGGAAATGAGCTATATTCATGTTTTTAAGTATGAGAATGTGATAGATGCATTCCTATGGCCCACGGGACTCCGAAAGAAAAATTTTACCAGTAGAGAAATGCATTTTAATTCATAACTCCCTATGCCACTCGAGTGTTTCCATAGAACAAACATAAGATGAGGCATGGGAATTGTATGAATTGAGTCCTAGAAGTATGGTGTTATAGTAGACAAGCCTTTCCTAATGTTATTAGCCTTTAACATGTTTGATATGATTCTTGGTATGGGACAATAGTCACTTGAAGTTCAACTAGTTCATTTGCTAATTGAATTGATGATTCTGGTATTTGATGATATGAAAATGCATTATATTGATTAATTTGCACATGTATATGGAATTTTCCTCTTGTTACTGAGATTGTATATCTCACCCCCATTGTGGGCTAACATTTTCAGGGACCGAATCTCTTAATAGCAAGGGGAAGTTAATGGAAGCTTATCATGATGGTTTAGTAGCATATAGGCTTAAATGCCTTGTTTAAATGGATTGTATAGTAGGTATTCTAGCATTATTTGTTTTGTTATAATATTACCACTTTGCATCATGTATTGCCAAGCATAGGGACTATAATTATGTGATACATTAGTTATTGATTTAAACTAGCGATGCATGGAACCTTTAATGGATATATATTTGAATGATAATTGTTGGTAGTTTATAAATCCTCCATCATTAATCTATGAACTTACTTATATATGGTAGTTAGGTGAGTAGGAATTAACACTTAAGTCTTGAATTAGTAATAATAAATAAGTTAGGTAAATTAGACAAATGAAAGCTATTAGAGCCCCACAAATTAGGGTAGAGTAGCCTTGGAGTGTTGTTAGAGGGAGAGTTGGATTATATAAGACAAAACTTAGGACGAATTGGTGCAGAAAAGGGTCATGTCGCAGCCAAGAAGAGTTGAGTCGCAACTAAGAGAGTGACAGAAGAAAGGAGCGCTGAGGCATGAGGTGTCTCAGAGTGATGTAAAATGAAAAAGTTACCCAAGAAGGGTAATAAAGAGTAACCTCACTATGGCGCAAGTCGAGGAAATCAGGTGATGAGTGTCCAAGTAGTTAGTTTCACCATGGTGCAAGTATAGCCCACTGTGGCTCGAATTGGGAAATTTACTATAGAAGGTTCCAAGGTGCCTTTCTGCTACGGTAGGCTAGTCCAACTGTAACATACGATTTTTTGAAAATGAGAGAAAACGTGAGAAACATAACGTACAGTTTCTCTGTAAAACAAACGAAATTCACCAGATACAAAAGGAAGTCCCTTGAAATGATGTAGTTAAGGCCCCAAAAAATTGAGGAAGCATTCTAGACTCCTAAAAATGAGAATCCCAGGCTCAGAGGGAAAAAATGGAGCTAGAAAGAAGAAATAAATTGTAACAAAAAGTTGACGAAACATAAGGGCATTTTTGTCATTTTGAGAAAATTTTGGAATTTTCACATGAGAGCTTTTTAAATGAAATTTTTGAGTTCCCAGGGTTCTCAGAGGCCTTGAAAACCATGGGAAGGCTCGGGACAGCTAAAGCTCCTCTGATAGATGTTTTCCAATATCAATTGACCTAAACTTTGACTGATCTATTTGGGAAGGTTTTAGTTTCAATTTAAGTAATTCCAAAGGAATTTTATTTAACTAGGAACCTAAATTTTATGATGGAAAAGACAATTCTAAAAAAAGAGTTAAAATGAGCCTAAACAGAGCAAATAAGCATGTAGAGGCAAAATGGTCATTTTAAAAAATTATAAAAGAGGCTTCTTAAATAAGATTACACCTCATCACCTTCTCCAAACTTCCATTTGCAGAAAAAGGGGTAGCAACGGCATGACATTAAGAGGGAGGAGAGAGAAGAAGTTTAAGCTTCCTTTTAAGTAAGTAAACGGCCCCGTTTCATCCCGCACCAATTAGGAAAGTTGTTCCTCTCTCTAAGAGCTCTCTAATGGTGGTTTTCTTTTCTTAAAAACTTGAAGATTCAGATCTAACCCAAGCCAAAAAGGAACTCTTTTCAAGAAATTAATAGGTGGAAAATAATCTACACGAAGAGAGCTCCGTTTTAAGGTAAGACTTCACTTAAAAACCTTACAAAATCTTGTGTTTCCAAGCCATTTAAGCTTAGGTCTAGAGAGAGAAAGTGAGGAAAAGAGTTTTTCTTTATGTATTCTTGATGGAACCAAAGGTTATGGAATGTAAGGAATAAGAATATACAAGTAGAATTGAAAAGGGAACTTTAGAATGTAAGTTATGGGACTTAGGGAATTGGTTACACCTAGGCTAAAGTGAAGCTTCCTAGTAGTAATTTAAGTTGTCTAAGAGTATATATGAGTTCTTAAGACACCAAGAGAGCCTCCCATATGCTTCTCCCATTAAAGAAATTAAAATAACTCCATTGGTGTCATATGGAAGTATCGCTTCAACCAAGGAGAGTTCATGCACCTAGGAAGTGTTTTAATTCTTTTCAAGCTTAGTTTTGTATCATGTGTGATGGGAGAATATGAGAGAAGGTCTTGAAAAAATTTTAGAAACCATAGATAGTGAGATGGCCTTATATGTTCCATAATATGGCTTAAAGAAGCAACACCTAGCTAGGTTCCTTGATTTGATTGTGTGATAACTCCAAAAGGTTTAAATGGAGTCAAGAATCATAAATAGATGAAGAGAATGGAGCCTAGATGATGTTTCCCAAAGGTTGCTTCATAAGTGCATTATGGAACCATAAAAGAGCCTTATGAGTCACTTAGCTTTTCTAGTGATTGTGTGGCCTTAGAATTTGATTCAAGAGTATAATCAACTTCCATATAATGTGTCTAGGCCAAGAAAAGTGATCTCCACCTTCTTGGGTGTGTGAGGTCAAGGGAGAGGATTCAAGACTCAAGGAAAAAGTGTGTGAACATAAGCAAGATAGCTCTCTCCACCTTCTCTCATGCATGGATGTGTGTTTAGCTTGTCTTAGAATGTATGTATGTGTATTTTCAAGCCATGAAAAGTATGCTAGCATGATTCTATATGCCATGATTTCATGATGATATATTTGTTTCAAAATGATGTTATGATGTTTGTTTGAGTTTGTTTAAGTGTAGAGAGGACAAGAACTCTTAACCTTAGTGAGGATGAGCCAAGAACCCTTGAGATTAGTTGAGACAAAGCAAAGAGTCTCCCAAAAGCAAAGTGGACTCCCAAGAGAATGGTTAAGTCCAAGAATCTCTTAAAGAATGGGTGAGGCAAGTCCAAAATCCATGAGGAAAAGGGGTGAGGCAAATCCATCCACTTGGCAAGCTTTTGAATGTCTTGTATGACTTATTCATATGCCAAGCTTGCTTCTTGAACATTCATGATTTGTATTATATCTGTGCATGTATTTTCAAGATTTGCTTTACATATGTTATGTGTGATTGAATGGGAGATGAGCTATTGGGATTCTTTGAATCTCATCCCCTCCTCTCCAATGATCTAATATACTAGGTGGACCAAGTAGACAAGGTATTAAAAGCCAACTACCTTGAAAAAGAGAGATTGACACCAATATGCCTTTTAAAGCCATATAATGCTTAATGATGTATATTATTGCTGTAAATGGTCTTTGGCCCTTGGGACATATGTAATTATAATATTATATGATGTAGAAATGAAAGAGTATGCTATGTAAATGATGGAATTTAAGATGAGTACATATGGACAATGTAGCTTCATGAATGACATTGTAGAATGTAGCATATGTGTGGATGAAATGGCCAAAATGAGATGCATGAGGTTTGGGACCATTTGGGCACCTCACACAAGTCCTAAATATGCTTTTAGACTTGCCCAAAAGGTGCCAAAACCAAAGGAAATTCATTTGGACATTTTGGTACCTTATATGGAGTCAAAATTAACCATAATAGAACTTTATGTCACTTTTTAGCCAAATGAGCTCTTCTTAATCTGAGATTTGGCATGCAATTAGATTTTGTTGAGAGCTTTTGCTACACTATTCATTTGGTCTAAAAATGAAATTTGTCACATAGGAATCAAATGATGTCTAATTTCTATGAAATTTTATACAAAAAAAATTAGACATTCACAGTGACTTGTGCCAACAAGATGCACCTCATTTGAATATCCAGAGAGGGAGATATGAATTTTTTAAAGATTTTGTCTAGTATTAAGAATTCCAACTGACCTTTGTTATTGTTCCATCAGTTTTTAAGGGTTGGGCATACCTGAGCTAGTCTAGAGTTATTTTTTCCCTCTAGATAACATCCACAGCTTTCCTGATTGGTATCATTTGCATGGATTGGATTTTTTGAGGAATTAATTAAACATTTTTTAAGTTTGCTGCAGAATTCTATGATAACATCAGATGATAGTTTGACCTTTGGATCATTTCATATGTCAAACATCCTTTGTGTTAGATGTTATAGTTTGAACATATTTTTAGTCTAAAGTAGACATGTTGAGCTTTCCAAAATAGCCAAGAATGCATGATTTCAATTTTTTTAGAATTAGTTATGATTTTCCAAAGTTAGGTCAAACAATGTCCAAATTCTGGCCAAAAATATATATATGAATATTTTGAGCTTCCCTTTGAATTCCATGAGATGTAGGCCACTTTTCGTGATAGAAATGAGTTCTATCCATGTAATTAAATATAGGAATGTATTGTATGAGCTCACATGGTCCACATGATGCTGAATGGAATTTTTATACATGACGCAATGCCAAAATAATCATTATTTTAATGCCTTTTCTTTGAGAATTTTTATAATTCTTGGAAATGTGGTATTTAAAGGCATGAAATAAGCTAGGAAATTATGGTGTTACACCAACTCGCCGTGGTAATTTTTGAAAATGTGAGAAGTTGAACCCGAGAGCAACTTTGTCGTGGTGCAAAAATCTTAAGTCGTGGCAAAAGATGCAAAATTTTAGTTTTAAGTTAGAGTAGTCAGCTTACCTGCAATGAAGATTCCTAAACTCCTATTTTCAACTTAGAGACATTGAGATTTGCTATGATAATGTTGTGTAATGACTTAGGAATATCTATGAGAGGTTTTTGTGAGTTGAAATCAATAGCAAGATGAATCAAAGGCCTTAAATGATAATTATGATCACTTATGGATTTGATTAGTTATGGTTGTTTAGCTAATAACCTTGATGATATTAAGGTTTAAATTTTCCCACTATTTTCCTAATGTAATTAATTGTATTGACTTCAGGCCTTAATTTATAATTATTAACCACTCAATTAAGCATAATCACCATAATTAAGAATTAAGGTCATTACACCAAGTCAAAAGTCCCTTGAAAATGGGTGAGGTAAGTTCAAAAGTCCCAAAAAAAAATAAGTGAGGCTAAACCAATGCCTTTAAGAGCATATGTATGATTTGTATGAGTTTTTTGAACATGGAAAATTATTTATATCATGACTAGCCTAAGAGACATGAATGCATTCTTTGACTTGGATTGCATCCATTATATATATTTGAAAGGGTTAAGAGCTATTAAGATCCTTTGAATCTCACTCTTGCCCCTCCATATGCTTACTCATGTCTAGGTGAGCTAAGGAGACCAAAGATGGAAGACAAATACCTTGAAGCATGATGCCTTGACAATGAAAGAGAAAAATAGGTTATTGAATAGCATTTGAATGTCAGATTATGTATCTATGTGATGTATATGTAAGGTAGATTCTTGAACATGTTTAAAAGTATGTAGACATCATGTATATATCAATTATGGAACCAAATGAATGTATGTATGGATTTTTATCACCCAAGAGCCCTTTATATGTATGGTTTTCATGTGCATAATAGCAAGTAGCATAGTGAAAATGAGCTCCATGAGGTTTTGAACCAAATGGATGTCTCTTTAGGCTGTGAATGTGGTTTTGGACATGCTTAAGTGGCCATGGATGATCTAGAAGATAATTTGACACCTTAATGAACCATTTGAAACATTAAAAGTGCCACTTTTGCACCTTATACCCAAAATTGACCAAATGGATGAATTTTCCCATTATATTTGGTATGAATACAAGTTTCATCTAGAGCTTTTTCTTGGAACTACGAACCATATTATTTGGAGCTCTAAAGAATAAATTATGAATTTTCAAAATTGTGAAAATTTTTCAGATTTGGTATATGCACTGTTCATATGGTCAATTTTTTCTCTTATATCATTTGAGGGCCAAATAATATCTAATGCCCATGAAATTTTACAGTTATAAATGAGGAATGATAAGCTTTCTTTAGCACTTGAGAGCACCTCATTTAGATTTATATTGAGGGAGATATAAATTTTTGAACTTGGTAGTCAGTACTAGTAATACAGACAAACCTCTAGTACTATTCCATCAATTGTTGTAGGTTAAATGCCATTTCCTTGATCTAGAACTATTTTTCATCAAAAGACATCCACAGATTTCTAGAATGATATGTTTGATGGATTTTGATTTTTCTAAAATTAGTTACGAATTGTTGAAGTTTATATTAGAAACCTGTAACAGCAAACTTGGCAGCTAGACCTTTTGGACTATTCTATTATCATTTGTGGTCCATTTGATATTTTTATAGTCTGGAATGATTTTTACCCTATGGTTGATATTTAGGGTTTTTCATGAAGCTATCATTTGCTTGATTTTAATTTTTCTAGAATTAATAATAATTTTCCAAAAGTTATGTTAATAACTTGTCCCTAGGACCCGAGGCAAGCAAATTTGTTTTAAGGAAAATGGCTTCAAACCCAAGATTTTCTTGATGAATTATGGTGTTCTTGATGTGATTAGTTATATTATGAATAGAAGAAAGGGTTGGTAAACTCATATGGCCCATTTGACCAAGTTTGAGCTCACTTGGCTGAGCAGAAAATATGCAAACCTATGGTATGATGTGTGTTGTGATGTGATTTTGTGGAATATGGCTTGTAGCCAATTTTTGAGCTTCCAATTGTGTTATTTTTGGTTGAACAAATGTGTTGAGGATGGTTATTACATTTGGCAAGCTCATATGATTTATTTGGCCATTAATAAGTTATTTTGGCATTATGTTTCGATCATTCACACAACTAAAAGTATGAAATTCATGAAAAAAACTCTTTAAGCCATTTGTGACGTAATATGGAAGGTGCCTTGGTATGGTATTACACTAGTCATGTTGTAGGGATTGTAACATCTGGTCTCTTCATAAAATGCGATATTCGGTTTCTCCGTAAATGTTAGAAATGGGCCAGATATAAAAGGAAGTCCCTGAAATAGAAGGATTTTGGCTAACTAAAATTATGATAAAATTTTAAATATTAGAAAATAAGGATTTAAGGTTTAAGATGCCTAAAAACCAAAGCTAGAATAGCTCAGAAAATTTGTCGAAAAAAGTAAAGGCATTTTTGTAATTTCTGAAAAATTTGAAAAACTCATAGAAGGGCTTTTTAAATAGAAAATTTAAGCTTTCCGGGGTTTTCAAAGGCCCTGAAAACCATGGGAACCCCTAAAACAGTTGAAACCCTTTCGGTGAGTGATTTTAGCTGTTAATTAACTGAAACTTTAACCAAACAGTTTGGAATAGTTTTAAATCTAATTTGAGTGCTTCCAAAGGCATTTTATAAGTTAGAGAGTATGATGGAAAAGATGGATTTTGAAAGGATTTGAAATAAGCCTAAAATGAAAAAGCCAAGAAAAGGGACTAAAATTCAAAAGTAAAAAGTTATTAAAGTGACTCCTCCCCTCCATATAGAACGTGGCTCTTTCCAATCTAATTAACCAGCCATTCATGAACAAGAAGAAGCTTCAAGGAAGAAGAGAAACAAGGTAAAAAGGTATAAAAATTTAAGGAAATTCAAGCTTCTTCCTTCTTTAAAGTTGCTCACCTCCTCATTGCCTTCCTTCCTATGGTTTTTATGTGTGATATGGTGATGTTTTGGGTCTGGTATAGAAGAGAAAGATTGGAGTTTAGAAAAGAGGAGTTCACCACTAAGAAGAGCACTTGAGAGAAGTTAGAGACCAAGGTAACTTTGTTGTCTTTCATGCTTATTCCTTCTTTTTTTTTTTTTTAGTGTGAGTTTTGGCCAAGGAGAGAACAGCCAAGAGGGATTGAATTTTGGGTAGAACCAAGAATGAATCATGTGGATTAAGGTATGGGAATCAAGATTATGCAAAGAGAAAAAAGTAAGAACCATTAAATTGCAAGATGGAATTGCTAGAGATTCAAGAACATAACAAAAATGTGATTTTATACAAGAGTCCCTAGGCTAATGCAAGTGTTTGTATGAGCTCCTAAGACCCCTAGAGACCTCCCCACATGCATCTCCCATCAAGGAAACAAAGGAAGCTCATTGATTCTCATTCTTGAAGCTTATTTTGGCCTAGGGCAGAACCAATACCTAGGGATAGTTTTAAATTTATCCAAGCTTGGTTTTGTGTCATATATGATGGGATAAGATGAGAGGAAGCCTTGGAAAAATTTTAGAAAGCCTAGGAAATGAAATGGCAACATAGGTTCCATATTATGACCTAAAGAAGCAACATGTAGTTAGGCTCCTCATTGTGATTGTGTGATGACTCCAAGAGGTTTAAATAGAGTCAATAACCATAGATGGAAGGAAATAAGGGAGCCAAGAGCTTGAATTATATATGTTGCTTCATTAGGTACATTTTGTAACTATAAATGAGCTATAGGAACAATCTAACTCTTAAAATGAATGTATAGCCTTAGAAATTGTTCCAAGAGCATAATTGGCTTCCATATGATGTATTTAGGCCAAAGGAAGCAAGTTTCACCTACTTATGGGTGCTTAGCCAAGGGAGAGAAACCATTTCTAAGAGTTAAAGTGTGTCATTGCAAGCAAGGTAGCTCCATCCTCCTTCTTTCATGCATGCTTAAGTGTTTTTCTTGTCTTGAATGTGTGTGTGTATGTTTAAAGTCATGAAAATGTTTCTAGCAAGCATTCACATGTCATGGTATCTTGATGCTTTGCATATGTATTGAAATGATGCTTGATGAATGTTTTTGGTTTGCTTGATCTTGGTGAAGCCAAAAGTCCCTTAGTTAAGGTGAGGATAAGCCAAAAGTCCCTAAAGTTAGGTGAGACAAAGCCAAAAGTCTCTACCAAGAGTGAGACTTAGTCAAAAGTCCCTTGAACATGGGTGAGGCAAGTCTAAAGGTCTCAAAGAAAGTGGGTGAGGCTAAACCAATACTTTGGCAAGCTTATGTATATTATCTATGCCCTTTTGAATGAAGAGAATACTTTATGTATGATTGAGAATTTCATGTTGGCATACATGTATCTAGACTTGAAACTTGCATCAAGTATGTGTGTTTGAAATAGAGATGAGCTATTAGGATTCTTAGAATCTCATTCCTCCATTTCTATCACCCTAAAATGTCTAGGTGGACCAAATGAACAAAGGAATGGAAGCCACCAAGCTTAAAGAAGGGAGATTGACAAGAAAATGTGTCTTTTGTCCTCTTTGTAACTATGATGATTTCAAGGAATGTAATATGAAGATGTACATGATGTATGTAACACCATAACTTCTTAGCTTATCTTATGCCTTTAAATAATACATTTTCAAGAATCATGTAAATATTCAAACAAAAAGGCATTAAAATAATACATTATTTAGCGTTGCGTCGTGCATAAAAATTCTATTCAGTGTCACGTGGATCATGTAAACTCATGTATTATATTTTTATATTTAATTACATGGATACAACTCATTTCTATCATTTAAAGTGCCCTACAACTCGTGGAAAGCAAGAAGATACATAAAATTCATACTTGCATTTTCGGGTAGAATTTCCTCTTTTCTGTCACAAAATTTGAAAAATCATAACTAATTATAGAAAAATTAAAATCATGAATTATTAGCCATTCTAGAAAGCTACACATGTCTAATTTAGGCTAAAAATACTTTTAGATAATGAAAAATAACACAGAAGATGTTTCATAATCAAAATAATCCAGAGGTCTGGCTGTTCATTAGTGCTATCATAAAATTCTGCAGCAAACTTAAAAAATGTCCAATTAATCTCACAAAAAACCAATACATGGAAATGATACCAATCTAGAAATCTATGAATATTAACTAGAGGAAAAAAATAACTTCATACAAGTTCAGGCACACCTAGACCTTGAAAACTAATCAAATAATACCTGAGGTCAGTTGAAGTGCCTAGTACTGGATAGATTCTTTGAAAATTCATATCTTCCTCTCTAGGTATCCAAATGAGGTTCTTATAGTTGGCACAAGTCCCTGGTAATGTCTAGTTTCTCTATGTAAAATTTCAAGGCAATTGGACATCATTTGAGTCATGTGTGATAGATTTCATTTTCAGACCTGAGTGAACAATAACATGACCAAAATCAGAATTTTTTTCAACTTTGAAAATTCATCAAATATTCTTTAGAAGTCAAAAAATTCTATTCTTTATCTTCTCAAAAAGCCTTAGCAAGTTCTAACTTCATGCTAAATCTTAGATCAAGAAGAACTCATTTGGATAAAAAATAATATAGGGTTCCAATATGGTCAATTTTGGCTCTATGTAAGATACCAAAATGTCCAAATAGCTTTTCTTGGGGTTTGGCACCTTTTAGGCAAGTCTAAAAGCATAATTAGGACTTGTGTGAGCTGTCTAAAGGGTCCCAAACCTCATGCATTTCATTTTGGCTATCCCACTTGCATTTATACACAATTACATAAAACCATTCAAGAAGCCACATTGCCATAACATACTCAAATTGAATTCTAATGGTCACATAATGCTTTCTCCTATTTACACATGACATATTATCATTATTACTTATGTTCATAACATCATAGTACATATACATCCATTGATTACATCATTTGCCATTTGTATGGCCTTAAAGTAGCAAAAATTCAAACACTTTAATGTCATCTTCTCATCTTCAAGGTGGATGGCTTCCATTGCCTTGCCCACTTGGTCCGCCAAGCATGTTAGGTCATTGGAGAGGAGGGAATGAGATTCAAGGAATCCCAATAGCTCATCTCCCATTCAATCATACATAAAAGATGCAAAGCTATGTCTTACAAATGCATGCATGGCATATGGACATGTGCAATCATTCAAGAAGCATTCTTGGCATTTGAAAAAGTCATACATAGCATACAAAAGCTTGCCAAGCAAGTAGATTGGCTTCACCCATTTAGTTGTGGATTTTAGACTTGCCTCACCCATTTTTTAAGAGCTTCTTGGATTCAACCATGCTTTTGGGAGTTAACCTTACTTTTGGGAGACTCTTTACTTTGTCTCAACCAATCTTAAGGGTTCTTGGCTCATCCTCATCATGGCTAAGGGTTCTTGGCCTCACCATACTCAAATAAACCCAAGCACACATCATAAACATCATATGAAACCATATTGTAACATCATCGCACCATGGAATAAAAGTCATGCTAGAATACTTTTCATAGCTTAAAAATACACATACACACATTCAAAGACAAGTAAAGCAAACAATCATGCATGAGAGAAGGTGGAGTGAACTACCTTGGAAGAAACTACACACTTTTTCTCTTGAATCAATGCTCCCTCCTTCAGCCACACACACATAAAGGTGTGGGGATAATTTCTCTTAGCCTAAACATAATTTATGGAAGCCAATTAAGTTCATGGAATTAATTCTAAGGCTACATAACTTACTTAGTGAGAGGTTCAGTCACGCAACCCTCAAAATAAAACTAGGTTGGACTAAATATGTAGCTAGTGGCACAACCTAGGTCATCTCCTTTGGAAATGGAGTTCAATGTTCAATTGGGTTTTCTAAATGTTAAAGGATCTTAAAAATTTCTAAACTAAGGGGGTTTGGTTGAATTAAACTAATTAGAATTAAATTGAAATAAAATTCCTAATTGCTACCTAATTTTAAAAATTGTGGGTAGAGGATGGTCTTGTGACTAGCTTTAAAATCGTCCCTTGGTATCCACTATCCCTATCCTAATCCAATTGCGATTAATTCTGGCCGAAGAGTCCCTAATTGTGTTCATTGGCAAATGATCTTGAATTACCATTCAAGATTCAAGAGATAAGCAATTTGATGTTAATTGAGACCTCAACTCCCATTAAATTACTAATTCTTATGATTAAGATCTTTGAACACTCAAATTGATTGATTAACTGATTAATTAGCCTCTGAATCATCATCTAAAGATGTTTAATTAACCAACTAAACACTAAGGAATCCACAAATAGACAATTAGGCATACCAATTCTTACAAGCATTTCATCAAATACCTTGATTGCACACTTGGATAATGGCAAGAAAATGCAAAATTCAGTGTTTAATCTAACCAATTAATCAATAAAAATACTTCCTAATTAGTGTCTAACCTGTCACTAATCATAATTACACAAATTCTCTATCAAATACAACTTATCCAAGACAATATATGAAAGAGAAAAAGTGTAGGAAAATAGAAATCCTTAGCCAAAATTCTGAGTTCTTCCCTATGGATTCAACCTTCTCTAAGAGCCTTCTTCCTTGCTAGTCACAGATGGAGGCTTAGAGCTTTATGGAGGTGGAAGAATGGAAGATGGAATGAGCCTGCGTGGTGTGGATGGATGCTGGATGGAGAATGGACGAAGACGTGAATGGAATGGATGAATGACATGATGGATTGTGTGTGGGATAAATTGATACGTGGCTTCATCTTTTCATTTAAGTGATCACATGCCCAGTGTAACATCCAGCCTTTCCATAAATGTGAGAAACACAATGTTTGGTTTCTCCGTAAATGGCAGAAATTGGCAAGATACAAAAGGAAGTCTATGAAACAGAAGGGATTGGGGCCATCCAAAATTATGATAAAATTTTAAATATTAGAAAATGAGGATTTAAACCTTGAGTTGCCCAGAAATCAAGGCTAGAGTGATTCGAAAAATTTGTCAAAAGGCCAGTGGCATTTTCGTAAATATGGGAACTTTTTGAAAAACACGCAGGAGGGCTTTTTAAATGAAAATTTTGAGTTCTCTAGGGTCCTCAGAGGCTCTAAAAACTATGGAAAGCCCCAGGACAGTTAAAGCCTCTCCGGTGGATGTTTTCCAAAGTCAGTGTGCCCAAACTTTGATGGATTCATTCAGAAAGGTTTTAGCTCCAATTTGAGTGATTCCAAAGACATTTTACTTCATTGGGAACCTAAATTTTATAATGAAAAAGATAGTTCTAAAAAAGGAGCTAAAACGAAGGAGAAATGAAAATGCAAAGTATGAAGGGCAAAATGGGAATTTTTGAAAAGTGTAACTTATTCCCACCTATATATATGATGCACCCTTCTCCTCCCTTCATTATGCACGACCATCTTCTGCCTAAAACTAGAAGAAAACCCTAGGGGAGAAGGCTCACAAGAAGGGGAAGAAAAGGAGGATAAATCAAAGGCTTAAGGTATGGAAATTAATAGTTTTTCATGCTCTTTCTCTTCCAAACCTCTTCTCCTCCTTTCTCCTTTGTTTCCTATGATTATAATGAAGCTTATAAATCTATTTTAAGGGAGAAATTGTGGAGAAAGTTCGGATTTGAAGAGAGGAGCTCAAAGAACACAAGATTCAAGTGAAAAAAAGCAAGAAAACAAGGTAATTTCTTTTCCTATGGTTGTCATTTTTGGTCCCCTTCTCCACCATTTCGCCCCACTTGAGAAAAACCTAGGAGGAGATGATTTTTAGGCAGAACCAAGCATGAATCTAAGGAAAAAGAGTGTGGAGATTAAGAATATGCAAAGGGAATTAACAAAAAACCATTAGATTTCAAGATGCAAATTCTAGGATTTCAATTGCACCTTGTAAAATCTGACTTTGTATGATGATTCCTAGGCCTAAGTAAGAGTTTAAATGAGCTCACAAGATCCCTAAGAGGCTCCCTATATTCTTCTTCCCTTGAAAAAATAAAGAAAGCTCCATGGAACCCAATATGCTTCATAGCCTCAGCCTAGATGGGTTCTCCTAGCTAGGGAGAGTTTTAAATTTTTTTAAGGCCATTCTTGAGTCATATGTGATGAATAAAAGTGAGGGGAGGCCTTGGAAAAAATTTAGAAGTCATAGAAAGTGATTTGGTGTCTTAGGTTCCATATTATGACCTAAAGAAGCAACATGGTGCTAGGCCATTTGTTTTAATGAGGTGATGACTCCGATAGGCTTAAAAGGAGTCAAAAATCATATTTGAAAAGAAAGAATGAGGCCTAGAAATCATTTGAGGGGTGTTGCTTCATTAGGTGCCAATATGGACCATAATGGAGGTTGTAGAGTAATCTAGGGTTTAAGTAAGTCACATGGCCCTAGAAATTATTTCATGAACTTAATTGGCTCCTATAATTTGTATCTAGGCCAAGAGAAACTATCTCCACCAATTTGTGGGTGTGTGGCCGAAAGAGGAGGCTTGAGTTCAAAGGACAAAGTGTGTAATTGTGTGCAAGGTAGCTCTCTCCACCTTCTCTCATGCATGGATGTGTGTCTAGCTTGTTTTAGAATGTGTGTATCTGTATTTTCAAGCTTTGAAATGTATGCTAGCATGCCTTTATATGCCATGATGCTTAATGCCATGTTATGCTTTCAAATGATTACATGATGTTTGTATGAGTTTGCTTGAGTGTGGAGAGGCCAAGAACTCTTCCCTTGGGTGAGGATGAGCCAAGAACCCGTGAGCTTGGTTGAGACAAAGTAAAGAGTCTCCCAAAAGCAAAGTGGGCTCCCAAGAGTATGGTTGAGTCCAAAGTGCTCAAAGAATGGATGAGGCAAGTCCAAAATCTATGAGGAGAAGTGTGAGGCCAATCCAAACACTTAGTGAGCTCTTGAATGTCTTGTATGACTGATTCATATGCCAAGGTTGCCTTTAAAATGTCTATGATTTTTATTTTCTCCATACATGCATTTAAAAGGCTTGCGTTGCACATATTATGTATAATTGAATGGGAGATGAACTATTGGGATTCTTTGAATCTCACTCCCTCCTCTCCAATGATCTAACATGCTAGGTGAACCAAGTGGATATGCTAATGGGAGCCAACAACACTAAAGGAAGGAGATTGACAATCATGTATTTAGCTTTTGCCACTTTAAGACCATGATTGTATCATATGATATATATATGATGTAGTAAATGGGCTATGACCCTTGAGGCAGGTGTAAATATGATATTATATGATGTTTAAATGTATGGATATGATGTATGATCTTTAGAACCTATTTTGAGTATGTAATGCCAAAGTGTGCAATATGGAAGTTTATTGGAAATATGCATAAGTGTGGGTTGAATGGCCAAAATGAGATGTATGAGGTTTGAGACCATTTGTACAGTTCACACAAGTCTCAAATAAGCTTTTAAACTTGCCCAAAAGGTGCCAAGACCAAGGAAAATCCATTTGGCAATTTTGGTACCCAATATGGAACCAAAATTGACCATAATAGAACCCTATATCACTTTTTGGCCAAATAAGCTAGTCTTGATCTGAAATTTGGCATGAAATTAGTTCTCATTCAGAGCTTCCTGGAAAGCTAAAGATCATAATTTTCAGAGATCTAGGGAATATTTGATGAATTTTCAAATTTGGGATTTTTCATGGATTCTGGTATGGGTACTGTTCATACTGGCAGTTTTGTGTTTTATGTCACCTAATGGCCAAATGGTGTCCAATGCTTATGAAATTTTATATGCATAAACTAGAGGTCATAATATTTTTGTGGCCACCAAGATCACCTCATTTGGAGATCTGAGCAGAGAGTTATGCATGTTTGAAGTTAACTGTCAGTATCAGTAGTGCCCCAAAAGCGTTCCAGATGTCTAAACGTATCTGTTTCATTCTGGAATTATATTTTGTAACAACCGGGAAAAAGAAAAGAAAAGGAAAAGAAGAAAGTAGAAAGCTGGAAATTTTCGGACTTCAGAATTTCTGCTAAGTCTTCTCGCAATAGCGAGAATTGGTCTCGCTGTCGCGAGAATGCCTTCTCGCAATAGCGAACGAGGTTCTAGCTATAGCGAGTGCTGGCAGCAGCCCATACAAAAACCAGGGAGTTGCTCGCTGTAGCGTGCGCCATAGCGAGAGTGAGGTCTGGAACTAACGCGAGTTTGCCATAGGGAAGGTTGATACTCGCCATAGCGAAGGGAACTGATGCGAGTTCGCTGTAGCGAAGGTTAAGCCTCGCCATAGCGAAGCCAGATAACACGAGCTCGCTATAGCGAAGGTTAATTTTCACTGTAGCGAGGGTCAGTCCGGAAGAGAGTAAATAGCGAGAATTAGACTTCATTAAACGCCCAAACTCATTTCTTCTCTCATATCTGCCCTAGACTTCGACCCAAGGAGAGAAAAGAGGCGTGGAGAGTGAGAGAGATCAAGAGAAGGAGGAAGAGCAAGGGAAAGGTAAGGAAATTTCCCCCATTTCTCTTTAGATTTCTGATCCCTTCCCTTTGCCCTCTTTTCCTACGATTTTGTTTGTAAAAATGGATGGTTTTTGGGCATGGGTTAGAAGAGGGAAAGTGGAAAACACCTTTGAATCTTTGTGTTTTCTTTGAAAATGTTGTTTTCCACTACCATGGGAGCTTGAGAGAGAGAAAGGGTTGATGGCATTCTAGAGAGAGAGAGAGAGAACTCTAGGTTCTAGTATGTTAGGAGAGTTTGATCTGAATGAATACATTCTAAGAGAGTAATTGCATGCTGTTGTGTGTCTAGGCTCAAGAGAAGCACCTCCATCAAGGTGTGATTGTGAACCTAAGGAGGGAGAGGAGAAATTGAAGGGAAAAGCTAGTGTTGGATTTAACTCATAAGGTAGCTCTCTTCCCACTCCTTCTTGTTGCATTCTTGGTTGTAATAGTCATTGTATGTTATGTATATGCTTGATGTGTGGAATATGCCATATGCTATTGCTTTGATGCATTGAATGCCAATGTGCTTGTGTATTGAAATTGTGAGAATTGCTCGGGTGAGGTAGTGCTGAAAGTCCCTTGAGATGGGTGAGGTAAAGCCGAAAGTCCCTTGAGATAGGTGAGACAAGGCCAAAAGTCTCAAACGAGTGAGGCCAACTCAAAAGTCCTTAAACTCAGGTGAGGCCATCCAAAAGTCCCTAAACTCGGGTGAGGCTAGACCAAAAGTCTTTGGAGCCCATTTTTGGCATTGTTGTGATTTCCATAGCATGTACAATGTGTGATGGATGTTCGAGAATGGCTAAATGCTTATTCACATGCTTTGACTTGTTATATGCCTTGATTGCTTACTTGATTGAGTGCATGAGCTACTGAGATTCCCTGAATCTCACCCCTTCCCCTCCCAACTTAATATGCTAGGTGGAGCTCAAGGAGAACCGAGCACTCACCAAGGAGCCTAGAAGCATGCTTAGCTAGATAGTAGCTTATTTTGTATATTTTGATGTATTTTGATGTAAAGTAGTGCAAAATGAATATGTGCCCACTATTTTTGAGATGTAAATGTTGTAGAAAGTATATATGTATGAAGAGATGATGTATATACTATGTTGATAGCCAAATGAATGGAAATGAGGGTTTTGCCCTTTTTAATGAATGAATGCAATAGTGTATATTTCGCTATAGCATAGCGAGATTTGAATGTATGATGATTTGGACCACATGGACTTGTTATATATCCTAGTTTCATGCTTTCAAACTTGTCCATGGGGAGAGAGAATGTGTGAGAGGCCTTTTGGACCCGTTTTGGATCTCTTGGGTGCCAAAACCGGCATTTTTGAGAGCTCCGTCAAAGTATGACCGGATGAGCTCCTCTTGCCATGAAATTTGGCGTGCCTCTAGAGTTTGTAGAAAGCTTCTTGAGAAGCTAAAGTTGGTAATATTCGGAGGTCTAGAGAATATTTGGGGAATTGTTGAATTTGGGAAAAATCTATGGTTTGGTCATGTACTGTTCATATAGTGTAGAAATGAAAACCATGTCATACATAGACCAAATGGAGTTCAACTGTCATGAAATTTTATACACATAAACTAGGAAACCAAAGTGACCTGTACCAACTAGAATCGCCCAAATCGGAGGTCTGTAGAGAGAGATTGAACCGTCTGAAGTTCTATATCAGTATCAGGGAGCTCTTCTGACCCCCGTCACTGTTCCATCGGTTTTCGGGGTGCAGGAGCTACTGAACTGATCTGAACTTATTTTTCTCCTCTATTAGACATCCGTAGCTTTCCAAATTGGTATAATGTGCCCAGATTGGATGTTTGTGGATTTAGTTATGAATTTTCGAAAGTCATGATAGAAAGCTACACCAGAAACAGTGACAGCTGGGCCTCCCTCCCATTTTTGATGTCAAACATGGTCCAAATGCTAAGATTTGATTGGGAATGATTTTTAGTGTAAATTCAACACTTAGAGCTTTCCAGAAATCTAAAGTTTGCTACATTTCCATTTTTCTACAATTAGTTATGATTTTCCAAAGTTAGAGCCAAAATAAGACTTTTGGGCACAAGTGAGAAAAGTGCGTTTTTCTGGTTTTTGGCTCCATACCCGTGGCTTATGGTTTGTTTTATACTATGTATGAGTTGTATAAGCGGAGTTTGAGTTGATAATGTGAATGGTGGGTTCACAGGACCCACGGGGCAGAAGCTGAGTGTATGAAACCCCGTTTCCTAGCATAAAAATGCCACGGACTAGTATTGATTCTTTGGAAATCATATGGAACCGAGCCCAGTGAGAGGCTAGGTAGCGGTAGTAGATTAAGGTGTCACATATTTAGTATCAATTTAACATTTGTAAATTTCCATAATGACTGAATTTGTGTGATTTTTATTTTTATAGAATTAGTTATGAATTTTAGAAGTTGGTATCAGTAAACTGAACCACAGCCTAGGCAGCTAGCAACCTCTGTATTTTTTTGGATGTCAAACGTCCTGTGTCATAAGTGTTGTGACTTAAACGTATTTTTAGTGTAAATTATACATCTTAAGATTTTCAGAGTGACCAAGATTGCATGATTTTGAATTTTTTAGATTTAGTTATGATTTTCTAAATTTTGCCCAGGGAAGAGCCCAATTCTGGCCGAAAAATAAACTCCCATTTTCCATGTCTCATTTCAGTTTCCATGGGTTGTAGGCATATTTTTGGGATGTAAATGAACTTTAATGATGTAATTAAATATGAGGATGCATAGCATGAGCTCACACGGTCCACGTGACACCGAAATGAATTTTTAGATATAGCGCAATACAAAAATAATCTCACTTTTTCTTGCTTTTCCCATGGAAATCCTATCTAGGTCATGATATTATGCCATTCAAATGTATGAGATGGACTAGAATCTATGGTGTTACACCCAGCTCGTGTTTCTTGTTTCTATTTGAGCCTTTGACTTCTACACGTCAGCTCTACGTGGCTACTACATACCTCTTCGTCTTTATGTGGGCTTCAGAGTACTTCTTTCCCTTTTACTCATCACGTAGCTTGCATTTTGAATCTGGCTACTTCTCTTTATTGAGTTCCTAGCCCAAGCTTCTTCTCTCATTGCTTCTCTTTTATTCTACTAAGCTTCTTCATGTGTTTTTCACGTCCTATGTAGTGGCTATACTCTTTATCCAGCCAAGTGTATGTTGTTCTCTACGTGAAGCTCCTCTCAAGCCTTTTTTGTTCCTTCTTCTTCATACGTTCACATTTTGTGTTGTTGCCCATGCTTTGTACCCGTGGCACTTCTTCCATCATTCTAAACTTATGGCTTCTTCCCCTTGATTTGTTCACATTCAGCTCATGTATCTTATCTCTTATTTTCAACCCTGTGCATGTGTTCTTCCCCCACGTTAGCTTGTTCTATCTTTCTCCTCCATAGATTCTCTTGTAAATTTTCCTCTCAAATTGAACACATGAAGCCTTCATTTCTCCTTCAATTTAATTTCCATTCAAGCTCCAATTTTCATTGAAAATCTGCATAAAAAGAATGGAAATGATGAAATAGGAATATTTTACAAAATTCATTTAAAAAGATTTATGCATTAAAATTCTACAATTTTGCAAATTAACTCCTAAAATATAGAAATGGCTACTAAAACAAAATCTTATCTAATTAAAGTCTTAAAGCCATAATTCATTATTAAAATGCTTAAGTTAGGAGAATTAAAACATTTAAAATTCATGCTTATCAAATTCTCCCACACTTAAACCTTTGCACTCCTGGGCAAAGCTCAAAATCCAAGATAAAAGAATGAATTGAAACACTCAACTAGTAGAATGGCAAGTGGAAAAAGGAAAATGGAAAAGAAAGTGTAAAAATCACAAGCTTGAGACTAATCACAACTTTTCATCACTTCAACAATCAAAGATAACTTCACTTACATCAAGAAATCAAATTCCATGGCAATTTCAATTGAAAAGAATGAATTAAAATGCATAGCCTCTCACATAGGTCTATGTTTACTCTCAACTTTCTAGTATTTAAGGAATGTGTATCACTCAAATTTCACCTATCTAAGCCTCACTGCCATAGGCTTATCAAGCTTCTAAATCTCCACCACCCATGCCAAATGCAAAGCATAAATCAATAGGACTTTATTCAAGGTTGTAATGGGGCAAAGGGAGTGGAATGAATGGACATACAAAAACAAGGGTAAAACAAATAGATGGATACCTTAGAACTTCACAAGCAATCAATGGAAATCTAGAATAGGTAAGAACATGCATTCAAGGCCTTATTTCCAGCTAGCAATAGGTAACTACAAACTCAATTTGAAACACTTCTTTCTTTTAATTTCATGTTGCTTTTCTCTTGTTTTTTCATTACTTTTCTTTAGTTTTTCCATCTCTTCTTTTTTTTTTTTTTAAACAAATTCTTTAAATAACAATGGCCTTAACGGATGCAAAGCATACATTCACCTATCCTATTTAGATGTAATGCTCCTTAAAATTCTTAAGGCATCTTAAAATAAGGTGGGAAAACATTTTGAATAGCTATAGGCTAACAAGAAAATAAAATCAAGGTTCAAAGTAGCTAAACAATGGATAAAATGTATGTAGGTTGACTTTTTGGCTATCTAGCTACAAAAGAAAGGAATGCCTTATCATTTTCATGCATAAAAATGCAAATATGGTCTCAACAGAGAATCAAGACAAGTTCTAGAGTGAAAACAAAGATAGGTGAATACACACTAGAAATGAACAATTAAGGCTCAGATTCTCACCAGCTAATGGCTATCAAATAATTCATTGAAATCAAATTTATTGTCACTTCACTTGAATCAAGACACAAGATCCATCACTTATCATGTCTAAGTGAATCCAAGCTACAATCATTTTAACTTGCAACTTTCACAAGAAAACTAAAAAAACAAAATCACGCTATTTTTCAAAAATTTTTTAAAAAATTTTCAAAATTTTTTTTTTCTTTCAAAACAAGGAAAGGATGGAAGTTGAAATGAATCTCGCCTTCACACTTAAATATTGCATTGTCTTCAATGTCAGCACACAATCTAGTAAATAGATAAACAGCACAATATAAAAAAAGTGAGGAAAGTGTACAACTGGATGAAGTTGAATCGAAGATCTCAAGGGTGGCTCAGATTCCCATGTAGTTGGTTAGCAATTTATTTCCTACAAAACAGAAACAAAACAACCAGTAGTACAAAAAAGAAAAAGAAAACTAAATCCTAAACTAAAAAGAACTTTATTAAAGACTAACTAATCATAAGTATCAAAAACCAAGATTAAAACTACTTTATTCCTTCTTAATTTAACAAATTTGAGTTTTACTACTTTAAAACATTTTGATTGATCATTCAGTGATGACCCATGGGCTTCCTCAACCATCAGTAGTCTCAGAAAGTCATATTCAGCATATTCAGGAACAATGAGAGAAGGAAAATCAAATTTAAGACATTTAAAACCAAAGAAAGAAAATTTAAAATCAAAACTTTCTAAAAATCTATCAAAGCTAATAAAATCTATAAGACTCCCATCAGTAAGAGTCATTACATCAACAGAAGAATTAAATTGCAACTTCTCACAGCCTTTTAAGTTCAAGTCCTCCAATGTATCTGGCAGTTGATTTTCTCAGTTAGGAGAGTCTATGGCTTGTTGGGAACTATTTCACTAACTTCAGGAATCTGTTTTGGACTCCCAACAAGAGAAATAGTATCTTCCCTGACCAAAGAGACATCAGTAGGTTCATTATATTCTAAACAATGATCAATAACAAAATCCAGTCTCTTACTAGTATCAACAACAGCACAAGAATTAATAGGATTTTCAACATCAGCAGTATCACTATGCATGCCCTCATCAATACTAGTATGATCAGAAGAATTAGTCTTATCAATAGTTTTAGTGCAAACCAAGGACTCTATGGGTTTAGCAGACTTATCAGACTCCAGAAACTCATTTATCTCACCACACACAGGACATGTATGCATATCATCACATAAGCATTTAAAAGTGGGGTCTGCTTCATCTACAACAACAAGCTGCTCAATAATTTCAATGTCAATATCATCATCACATGCTACATCTATTATTTCAACAGTCACATCATTACATGCCAGTGAGGAATCATGTTGATTAGAATATGTGAGGAACTCACTAGTCCCAATGAAAGATTTAATCTGAGAGTATTCATCACATATAGCAGATTTAACACACACACAATCAAGAGATGCATCTAAATCAGCTATGTCACATGATCCAAATGGTAGACTATCCCTAAACTCAATAGATGCATCATCAATAGGCTTCTCAACCAATTCTAGACTAGGAACAGAATAATCATCACATTCTAAGTCACCCCCACACTTATCTTCTATCCTAGAATTAAAAGAATCATCATTAATAGGTTCAAAAATGAATTCATCATGATGGTCACAGCTAGGTGTAGACAAACCAAGTGCATCAATACACAAGGATTTATTAATATCAACAAATGTATCAAATTTACTCAATGAACTACCACAATCAACCATACCAGGAGATTCAATAATAATTTCTTCATCAACAACATCATCATGCAATTCAGAGTCAACAACATTGTATGCATTAGTAATCATAGTGCTATCATGTATACTTAAATCGGTTCCAATGAATTGCAAAGTATCAAAAGATGAAAGGATATTACCCGGCGAATAGGATTCTTTCTCCTCTATACATTCCCTTCTAATTTGCTCCTCAGTCAATTCAGTAGCACTTGAAGTCGGTTGATTCATTTGAAATCCTGAATCCTTCATGAGGTTATCCATCATTTGTTGGTTTTGGAATTGCAACCATTCAGTTTCTTGTTGGATCATTTGCTGTAATTGTTGGTTTTCACTAATACAGGCTTCCATTCCTTTTGGACCTCTGGTTGCATGTACCCCTCATGATAATTGTAATTATGATACTCTGGCTCTTGCCTATGGAAATTGTGGTATGGCTTATAATGATGGTGGTAATTTGGGTGTACTTCATATGGATAGTGGTATGGTTAGTAGCTGGGGTGAAATTCACAAGAATGGTGGTGTGGTTGGTAGCATGGTGGTTGGAATTGTTGATATTGTTGTGCTTGTTGTTCTTGTCTTTATCTTCCAAGAAGACCTTAAACCATTGACATGGCGTCATCCAACTTTCGGGTAATCCTATGCTCTGCACAAGAATCATAAACATCTTGATTAGAATAATAATGATCCATTTAAAGCAAAGAAAAAATGAGAAGTACAATTAATTTTAGCACAAGAAAAACCACTAGTAAATTATAACTAAAATTAACTCAAAATCAAGAAAATAAAAATTCAAAGAAGCTAAGACTTACCTAACAACAAAAAATAGTCTAAAATAGAGGCTAATGACATAAAACAAACTCATAAAAAATAAAGAAATTAAATCCAGAAAAATTGAAAAATTCTTTGAAAAAATTTTTGAGAAGTTCTGTCACGCAACCCTCAAAATAAAACTAGGTTGGACTAAATATGTAGCTAGTGGCATAACCTAGGTCATCTCCCTTGGAAATGGAGTTCAATGTTCAATTGGATTTTTTAAATGTTAAAAGATCCTAAAAATTTCTAAACTAAGGCGGTTTGGTTAACTTAAACTAATTAGAATTAAATTGAAATAAAATTCCTAATTGCTACCTAATTATATGAATTGTGGGTGGAGGATGGTCTTGTGACTAGCTTTGAAATCGTCCCTTAGTATCCACTATCCTTATCCTAATCCAATTGTAATTAATTCTGGCCTAAGAGTCCCTAATTGTGTTCATTCACAAATGATCTTGAATTACCATTCAAGATTCAAGAGACTAGCAATTTGATATTAATTGAGACCCCAACTCCCATTAAATTACTAATTCTTGTGATTAAGATCTTTGAACACTCAAATTGATTGATTAACTGATTAATTAGCCTCTGAATCATCATCCAAAGATGTTTAATTAACCAACTAAACACCAAGGAATCCACAAATAGACAATTAGGCACACCAATTCTCACAAGCATTTTATCAAACACCTTGATTGTACACTTAGATAATGGCAAGAAAATACAAAATTCAGTGTTTAATGCAATCAATTAATCAATAAAAAGACTTTCTAATTAGTGTCTAACCAGTCACTAATCATAATTACACAAATTCTTTATCAAATACAACATAACCAAGACAATATATGAAAGAGAAAAAGTGTTGGAAAATAGATATCCTTAGCCAAAATTCTGAGTTCTTCCCCATGGATTCAAGCTTCTCCAAGAGCCTTCTTCCTTGCTAGTCATAGATGGAGGCTTAGAGCTTCATGGAAGTGGAAGAATGGAAGATGGAATGAGCTGCGTGGTGTGGATGGACGCTGGATGAAGAATGGATGAAGACGTGAATGGAATGGATGAATGACGTGATGGATTGTGTGTGGGATGAATTGATACGTGGCTTCATCTTTTCATTTAAGCGATCACATGCCTAGCTCGTGTTTCTTGTTTCTATTTGAGCCTGTGACTTCTTCACATCAACTCTACGTGGCTACTACATGCCTTTTCGTCTTTATGTGGGCTTCAGAGTACTTCTTTCCCTTTTACTCATCACGTAGCTTGCATTTTGAATCTGGCCGCTTCTCTTTATTGAGTTCCTAGCCCAAGCTTCTTCTCTCATTTCTTGTTTTTTGTTCTACTAAGCTTCTTCATGTGTTTTTCATGTCCCATGTAGTGGCTATACTCTTTATCCAGCCAAGTGTATGTTGTTCTCTACGTGAAGCTCCTCTCAAGCCTTTTTTGTTCCTTCTTCTTCACATGTTCACATTTTGTGCTGCTGCCCATGCTCTGTACCCGTGGCACTTCTTCCATCGTTCTAAACTCGTGGCTTCTTCCCCATTATTTATTCACATTCAGCTCGTATAGCTTATCTCTTCTTTTCAATCCTGTGCATGTGTTCTTCCTCTACGTTAGCTTGTTCTATCTTTCTCCTCTGTAGATTCTCTTGTAAATTTTCCTTTCAAATTGAACACATGAAGCCTTCATTTCTCCTTCAATTCAATTTCCATTTAAGCTCCAATTTTCATTGAAAATCTGCACAAAAAAAGTGGAAATGATGAAATGGGAATATTTTACAAAATTCATTTAAAAAGATTTATGCGTTAAAATTCTACAATTTTGTAAATTAACTCCTAAAATGTAAAAATGGCTACTAAAACAAAATCTTATCTAATTAAAGTCTTAAAGCCATAATTCATTATTAAAATGCTTAAGTTAGGAGAATTAAAACATTTAAAATTCATGCTTGTCACCTAGAGTCTAGCTTAACCTATAAACCCTTTTATGGTTCAAAATTGCATCTAATGAAGTAACACCCTTCAAATATATTCGAGGCTTCATTCTTTCTTTTCAAATATGGTTCTTGACTCCTTTTAAACCTCTTGAAGTTATCACACAATTAAAATAAAGGGCCTAGCAACATGTTGCTTTTTTAGGTCATATTATAGAACATAAGGTACCATCTCACTTTGTATGGTTTCTAAGTATTTCCCAAAACTTCCTCTCATATTTATTCATCATATATGATTAAAAAATGGGTTTAGAAAAATTTAAAACACTCCCTAGCTATGCTGACACCCTTAGGCCGAGACAATGGAGGGTTTTGCTCTCCATGGACTTTGCTTTGTTTTCTCAAGACAAGAAGCACATGGGGAGACTTCTAGGGATCTTAGGAGCTCATTCAAACACTTATTTAGACATAAAAATTAAGAGATCACATCAGATTTTGGAAGGAACACTTGCCCTAGAAATTGCATCTTGAATTTCCATGGGTTTTTGTTAATTCTGTTTACATATTCTTAATCTCCACACCCTTTTTCCTATGAATCACCCTTGGTTTTACCTAGAAAATAAACCTTCTTAGGGTTTCTTAGGTGGGGCAAAATGGCAGAGGAAGAGGAGGAAGGGATAGCTACCATGGAAGAAGAAATTATCTTGTTTTCTTGCCTTTTCTCACTTGAATCTTGTGTTCTTTGAGCTTCTCCCTTCAAATCCTAATTTTTTCCTTAATTTCTCCCTTAAAACAGATTTGTAAACTTCATTATAATAAAAGGAAATAAAGTAGAATAAAGGAGAAGAGGTTTGGATGGAAGAAAGCATGAAAAACTACCAAATTTCTATACCTTAAGCCTTTGATTTCTCCTTCTTCTTCTCTCCCTTTGCTGCACCTAAACCCCAGCTGTCTTCTCTGAATTTGGGCAAAAAAATATAAAGCTATGTGAGTGTGAGAGTGAGGCGTCACTTATTTATAGGGGAAGGAAGAAACACTTTTCAAAAATTTCCATTTTACCCTTCGTTCTTGGCATTTTCATTTCTAATTCTTTTTAGCTCTTTTTTTAGAACTATCTTTTCCATTATAAAATTTAGGATCCTAATTTAGTAAAATGCTTTTAGAATCACTCAAATCAAAGCTAAAACTTTTCCAAACAGATTTGTCAAAATTTAGGTACACCGACATTGGAAAACATTTACTGAAGGGGATTTAACTTTCCTGAAACTTCCCATGATTTTTAGAGCCTCTGAGAACCCTAAAGAACTCAAAACTTTCATTTAAAAAACTTTCTTGTGTGAATTCTAAAATTTTCTCAAAATTACAAAAATGCTATTATGTTTCATAAGTTTTTTACTTTGTTTTTCTTTCCATCTAAGCCTAGAATTCTCATTTTTAGGAGTGTAGAATGTTACTCAAATTTGTTGGGACCTTAACTAATTCATTTTAGGGGACTTGCTTTGAAAATGTACTCATTTTTGTCATTTAACGAAAATTGGACATTACAATTCTCCCCTTTTAAAAATTTCGTCCTCAAAATTTATATAACATACCTTATGGGAAGAGTTTTGGATGTTTCTTTCTCATGTCATCCTTTAGCTCCCAGGTAGCTTATTCGGGAGATAACCCTTTCCAAACCACTTTCACTAGCAGTATCGTCTTATTCCGTAACTGCTTAAGTCTAATGTCCACGATCCAATTTGATGATACTATATATGATAGATCATCCTATAAATGTAATACCTTATATTTCTAGTTCATTTTATAACATTTCTATACTTTACATTCATAGATTCCATGAAAGAGCAAGAAAAAGGAATTAAAATAATGCATTTTCTTGCGTTGCATTGTGTATGAAAATTCCATTCAATGTCACGTGGACCGTGTGAGCTCATACAATGTATTCTCATATTTATTTACATGAATACAACTCACTTGGATCATAAAATATGGCCTACAACTCAAAAATTAGGAAGGGATGTCTAAAATATGCATATTAAATTTCGGCCAGAATTTGTCCCTTTTCTGACCAAACTTTGGAAATTCATAACTAATTACAAAAAAAATTAAATCATGCATTCTTGGTCATTATGAAAAGCTACCAATGTCTACTTCATACTAAAAATATGTCCAGACTATAACATCCATCACAGAGGGTGTTTGACATTCAAAACAGGTCTAGAGGTCAAATTACCTCCTAGTACTGTCATAGATTTTTGTAGCAAATTTTGAAAATATATAATTAATTCCAAACAAATCCAATCCATGCAAATGATACCAATATGGAAAGCTGTGGATGTCAAATAAGGGAAAAAAATAACTCCAGACTAGGTCAGATAGTGAAGACCTAAAAATTCAATGGAACAGTAATAGAGGTTGGCTGGAATCCTTGATATTGGATAGAATCTTTAAAAATTCATATCTCCCTCTCTCGATATCTAAATGAGGTGCTTCTAGTTGGAACGAGTCACTGTGAATGTCTAATTTTTTTAAATAAAATTTTATGGCAATTGGACATCATTTGAGCCCTATGTGATAGATTTCATTTTTGGACCAAATGAATAGTGCACAGACCAAAACCAGAAAATTTGCCAACTTTGGAAATTCATCAAATATTTTGTAGACCTCCAAAAGTTATGATCTTTAGCTTCCCAAAAAGCTCTCAACAAGCTCTAAATTTTTGCCAAATATTAGATTAAGAAAAGTGCATTTGGCTAAAAATTGATATAAGGTTCCATTATGGTCAATTTTGGCTCCATATAGCGTACCAAAATGTCCAAATGGATTTCCTTTGGTTTTGGAACCTTTTGGGCAAGTCTAAAAGCATGATTAAGACTTGTGTAAGTTGCCCAAATGGTCCCAAACCCCATGAATCTCATTTTGACCATTTCATCCACACATATACATATTTACATCAAGTTTCGAAAAGCATATCTTGCCATTACATACCCAAATTACCTTCTAGAGTTCACATATCATATCTATACATTTATACATCACATATTATCATAACTACATATATCTAAGAGGTCATAGACCATATACATCAAGGGGTTACAACATTTGACATCATTATTTTCACACCATAATTTCTAGCTCACGTCCATCATCATTTACATGCTCATGTGATATATAGTAAGAAGGAAGCGAGAAATTTTATTGAAAATAACACACTTTTTTTGCATTGCGTCACGACTAAAAATTTCCTTCAGTGTCACGTGGGCCGTGTGAGCTCATGCTATACATCCTCATATTTAATTATATCATTGCAACTCCTTTGCATCATAAAAACATGCCTACAACCCATGGAAACCGAAATGAAGCATGGAAAATGGGAGTTTATTTTCGGCCAGAATTGGCCTCTTTCCTAGGTAAATTTTGGAAAATCATAACTAAATCTAGAAAACTCAAAAACCTATGTTCTTGATCATTCTGGAAAGCTTAGGATGTCTACTTCATACTAAAAATATGCTCAGACCCTAACATTCATCATGTAAGACGTTTGATATCCAAAAAGCTACTGAGGTCGTTCGCTGCCTGGGCTACTGTTTAGATTACTGATACAAAACTCTAAAATTCATAACTAATTCTATAAAAATCAAATTCACACATATTTGGTCATTATGGGAAGCTACAAATGTTGACTTGATGCTAAAAATAATTCCAGAATGAAACAGATACTTTGGCCTATTGGAATCCTATAGAACAGTGACTGAACTCCTAGGGCACCACTACTACTGACAGCCAATTTCAAAAATACATAACTCTTTGGTCCGACCTCCAAATGAGGTGATCTCGGTGGCTATAGAAAGCTTATGACCTCTAGTTTAAGCCTATAAAATGTCACAAGCATTGGATACCATTTGAATATCGGGTGACACAAAATACAAAACTGCCAATATAAACAGTGCACATATCTAAACATTACATAATAGTATATTTACATATGTCTCAAGGTTCATTGTACATATACAACATCATATACAATATGAACCATCATTATGGTTCCAAAATGGATAAAGCTAGGCATAAGCTTGTCAATCTTCCTCTTTCATTGTTGCTGGCTCCCTTCACCATAGTTACTTGGTCCACTTAGCATGTTAGATCATTGGAGAGGAGGGGATGAGATTCAAAGAATCCCAATAGCTCATCTCCTATTCAATCATACATAATATGTGCAAAGCAAGTTTTACAAATGCATGTATGGAGAAAATGGAAGTCATGGACATTTCAAAAGCAAACTTGGTATATGACCAGATCATACAAGACATTTAAGAGCTCACTAAGTGTTTGGATTGGCCTCACACTTCTCTTTATAGATTTTGGACTTGCCTCACCCATTTTTTGAGAGCTTTGGACTCAACCATACTCTTGAGAGCCCACTTTGCTTTTAAGAGACTCTTTACTTTGTCTCAACCAAGCTCAAGGGTTCTTGGCTCATCCTTACCAAAGGGAAGAGTTCTTGTCCTCTCCACACTTAAGCAAACTCAAACAAACATCATGTAATCATTTGAAAACATAACATGGCATCAAGCATCATGGCATATAAAAGCATGCTAGCATACTTTTTATAGCTTGAAAATACACATACACACATTCTAAAACAAGCTAAACACACATCCATGCATGAGAGAAGGTAGAGAGAGCTATCTTGCACGCAATTACACACTTTTTCCTTTGGACTCAAGCCTCTTCTTTTGGCCACACACCCACAAATTGGTGCAGATGGTTTCTCTTGGCCTTGATACAATTTATGGGAGCTAATTAGGTTCATGAAACAATCTCTAAGACCATACAATTTCCTTAGGTGCTAGATTGCTCTATAAGCTCTATTATGGTCCATAAATGCACCTAATAAAGCAACACCCCTCAAATACTTTCTAGGTCTTATTCTTTCCTTTTAAATATGATTCTTAACTCCATTTAAGCCTCTTGGAGTCATCACATTATCAAAACAAAAGGCCTAACACCATGTTGCTTCTTTAGGTCATAATATGGAACCTAAGACACCAAATCACTTTCTATGAGTTCTAAATTTTTTCCAAGGCCTCCCCTCACTTTCATTCATCAAATATGACTCAAGATTGGCCTTAGAAAAATTTAAAACTCTCCCTAGCACCATGGAATAAACTTGGCCGAGACTATGGCATTATTTAGGCTTCTTGGAGTTCTCTTGGTTTTCTTGAAGGGAGAAGCTTGTGGGGAGCATCTTTGGTGTCTCAAGAACTTATTTATACTCTGACTTAGACCTAGGAAGTATCACATAAATTCAAAATTTGGAAGGTGCACTTGAAACCCTAGGTTTTGCATCTTGAATTCTAATGCATATTTCATGGTTTTCTTTGCATATTCTTGTTCTTCTCCATCAAATACCTAAGAATCATCTTTGGTTGGGCTTGAAAATCAGATCTTCCTATGGTTCTTAGGCTAGGTCGAAATGGAGAAGAAGGAGACATCAACATAGCTACCATAGAATACATTTTTACCTTGTTTCCTTGGTTAGTTTGGCTTGAATCTTGCTTTCTCCAAACTCTTCTCTTCAAATCCGAAAATTCCCCTCTGTTCTTCCTTCAAAACAGCCCTCAAAACTTCAGAAAATTCATGGAGAAGAAGAGGGAAAAAGAGGAGAAGAGATTGGTGGAGAGAAAGCATGAAAAACAAGAAAAATTCCATAACTAAAGTCTTGAATTTTTCCTCCTCCTTCTCTTCTCTTTGTGCACCACTCTCCAAGGGTTTTGCTTCTGATTTGGGGCTGGAAATTTTGAAGCAAAATGAGGGAGAGTGTGAGGTGCCACCTATATATAGCTAGGGCAAAGTGACATTTTCAAAAATTCTCATTTTGCCTTTCATATTTTGCATTTTTGTTTCTCCTTCGTTTTAGCTCCTTTTTTAGAATTGTCTTTTCCATTATAAAATTTAGGTTCCCAATTAAGAAAAATGGCTTTGGAATCACTCAAATCGGAGCTAAAACCTTTTCGAACGAATTCGTCAAAGTTTGGGCACATCGACGTTGGAAAACATCCACTGGACGGGATTTAACTATCCCGGGGCTTCCCATGGTTTTTAAGGCCTCTGAGAACCCCAGAGAACTTAAAACTTTCATTTAAAAAGCCCTCCTATGTGAATTCCAAAATTTACTCAAAATTACGAAAATGCCATTACTTTTCATAAGCTTTTCGTAAGAAATTGTTTCTTCATTCTAGCTCCGTTTTTATTTTCATTTGAGCCTGGGATTCTCATTTTTAGGAGTCTAGAATGCTTCCCAAATTTTTTGGGACCATAAATACATCATTTCTAGGGACTTCCTTTTGTATCCAGCGAGTTTTGTTCGTTAACAGAGAAACTATACGTTACTTTTCTCACATTTTCTTTCGTTTTCAGAGAACCAGATGTTACAATTATGGTTTCAAAAAATAAGGACTAAGCATGTTGGTGTCAAACTCTTCTCTTCAAGGCGGTTGGCTTCCATCACTTTGTCCACTTGGCCCACCTAGTATATTAAATCATTGGAGAGGAGGGGATGAGATTCAAAGAATCTCAATAGCTCATCTCTCATTCAATCACACATAACATATGCAAAGCAAGTCTTGAAAATGCATGCATGGATATAATACAAATCATGAACATTCAAGAAGTAAGCTTGGCATGTGATTAAGTTATACAAGACATTCAAAAGCTTGCCACGTGGATGGATTGGCCTTACACTTTTCCTCATGGATTTTGGACTTGCCTTACCCATTCTTTAAGAGCTTTGAACTCAACCATACTCTTGGGAGCCCACTTTGCTTTTGGGAGACTCTTTGCTATGTCTCAACCAATCTCAAGAGTTCTTGGCTCATCCTCACCATGGTCAAGAGTTCTTGGCCTCTCTACACTCAAGCAAACTCATCAAACATCATACATTCATTTGAAAATATAATATGACATCATGAAATCATGGCATATAAATTTATGCTAGCATACTTTTCATGGCTTGAAAACACACATATACACATTCTAAGACAAGCTAAACACACATCCATGCATGAGAGAAGGTGGAGAGAGCTACCTTACACACAATCACATACTTTTTTCTTGGATTTCAAGCCTCCTCTTTCTGTCACACAACCACAAACTTGTGGAGATGATTTCTCTTGGCCTAGATACAATTTATAGGAGCCAATTAGGTTCATGAAACAATCTCTAAGGCCATACAATTTGCTTAGATACTAGATTGCTCTATAAGCTCCATTATGGTCCATAAATGCACCTAATGAAGCAACACTCCTCAAATAAATTCTAGGCTCCATTCTTTCCTTTCAAATATGATTCTTGACTCCTTTTAAGCCTCTTGGAGTCATCACACAATTAAAACAAAGAGCCTAACATCATGTTGCTTCTTTAGGTCATAATATAGAACCTAAGGAACCAAATCACTTTCTACGAGTTTAAAATTTTTTCCAAGACCTCCCCTCATATTCATTCATCATATGTGACTCAATAATGGCCTTAGAAAAATTTAAAACTCTCCCTAGCTGCCCTTTCCTTACTTGGCTGAGACTATGAAACTTATTGGCTTTCATGGAGCTTTCTTTGTTTTCTCAAGGGAAGAAGCATATATGGAGCCTCTTAGGGATCTTAGGAGCTCATTTAAACTCTTATTTAGGCCTATCATACCAAATCAAAATTTACAAAGTGTAATTGAAACCCTAAAACTTGCATCTTCAAATCTAATAGTTTTTTGTTAATTCCCTTTGCATATTCTTAATCTCCACACCCTTTTTCCTTAGATTCACCCTTAGTTCTACCTAAAAATTAAGTCCTCCTAGGGTTTTTTCATGTTGGGTGAAATAGAGGAGGAGGGAACCAAAGATAACAACCATAGGAAGAGAAATTACCTTGTTTTCTTTCTTTTTTTTCATTTGAATCTTGTGTTCTTTGAGCTCCTCTCTTCAAATCCAAATTTTTTCCTCAATTTCTCCTTTAAAACAGATCCATATACTTCATTATAATTATAGGAAATAAAGAAGAATGAAGGAGAAGAGGTTTAAAAGAGAAAGAACATGAAAAACTACTAATTTCCATGCCTTAAGCCTTTGATTTCTCCTCCTCATTGCCTTCCTCTTGTGAACCACTTTCCCTAGGGTCTTCCTCTAGTTTTGGGCAGAAATTGGTCGTGCAACATGAAGGGAGAAGAAGGGTGCATCATATATATAGGTTGGAGGAAGTTACACTTTTCAAAAATTCCTATTTTACCTTTCATTCTTGGCATTTTTGTTTCTCCTTATTTTTTAGAACCATCTTTTTCATTATAAAATTTAGTTCCCAATTTAGTAAAATGCCTTTAAATCACTCAAATTAGAGCTAAAATCTTCCCGAACAAATCTGTTAAAGTTTGAGCACACCAACATTGAAAAACATTTACCGGAGGGGCTTTAGTTGTCTTGGGCCTTCCTATGATTTTTAGGGCATCTGAGAACCCTGGGGAACTTAAAAATTTTCATTTAAAAAGCCCTCTTGTGTGAATTCCAAAATTTGCTCAAAATTACAAAAATGACATTACGTTTTGTAAACTTTTCGTAAGAAATTATTTCTTCATTCTAGCTCTATTTTTCTTTTCCTTTAAGCCTGAGATTCTCATTTTTAGGAGTCTAGAATGCTTCCCAAATTTTTCAGGACCTTAAATACATCATTTTGAGGGACTTCCTTTTATATCTGGTGAGTTTTGTTCGTTGACGAAAAAACTGTACGTTATGTTTCTCACTTTTTCTCTCATTTGTAGAGAACTGGATGTTACAATAATTGCATATTCTCATATTCTATGACATGTGAAGGGTTAAGCTGGTGCTTTTTAAGCTATGAAATGTGGAATACATTATGTACTTGGCTCAAATTCGGGGGAAGGGCTAGTCTATAGGCCACAAGTCCTACTTTATCAAGAATCTGGAAAAGACCTATGTACTTTAGACTAAGCTTTTTACTTTTGATGGACCGACCTATCCTTGCAACTGGAGACACTTTAATAAAGACATAGTCTTCAATCTCAAGCTCTAACGGTCATCTACATTTGTCTGCGTAACTTTTCTATCTACTCTAGGCCGTTAGAAGTTTTTTTCTAATGGTCTCAATCTGTCTAGAATTCTGGTCTACTAATTCTGGGCCTATAAAGCTCCTCTCTCCTAACTCAACCCAACACATCAAAGACCTACACTTCCTTCCATACAATACCTCATACGGTGCCATCTGTATACTTACATGATAATTGTTATTATAGACAAACTCTGCTAGAGGTAAGTATGTATCCCAGTTTCCTTTCATCCCTAAGACACATGCCCTCAGCATGTCTTCTAGGATTTGGATGGTTCTCTCCGTCTGTCCATCTGGCTGGGGTGATAGGCTGTGCTAAATATGAGTCTAGTTTCTAGAGCATCCTATAATGATCTCTAGAAATTCAATGTGAATTTGGGATCTTTATCTGAAACTATGCTCCTAGGCATACCATGTAATCTAACTATTTCCCATATGTACAGTTGGGCTAGCTTATCTAGGGTATAAGTGGCTTTCATAGTTAGAAAATGTGCTGACTTTTTAATCTATTCACTATTACCCATATTGCATCATGCCCTGATAATGTCTTGGGTAAGCCCATGACAAAATCTATAGTTATACTATCCCATTTCCACTTCAGGATATTTAAGGGTTGAAGTAACCTAGTTGGTTTTTGGTGTTCTATTTTTACTCTCTGACATACTAGACATCGAGAGACATATTCTGCTATGTCTGTTTTCATTCCAAGCTACTAGAACATTTTCTTTAAATCCTAATACATTTTATTACTACATGGATGAATAGTATACTTACTTTTATATGCCTCATCTAATGTTCTCTATTTGATTTCTATATTTCTAGGGTTTCACTCATTAATAGTTCCCTCAAATACACCTCACAGTAGAGATTCATATCTCTTAATCTCTTAATCAATTCCTGCTCTCGAATCATCATATAGGCCATGTGTATGGATTTTCTACTTAGGGCATCAGCTAACACATTGCCTTACTAGGATGATATTTCAGTGTGAAATTATAGTCTTTCAAAAATTCTAACCATCTACACTATCTCATATTCAACTCTTTCTATTCAAATAAATATTTAAGGCTCTTGTGGTTTCTACAAATTTCTATAGCTGCCTCATATAAGTATTGTCTCCATATTTTCAAAGAAAATGCCACTGCAGCTAACTCTAGGTCATGTGTGGGGTAGTTTTCCTCGTGAGGTTTCAACTATCTAGAAGCATAAGCTACCACTCAACCTTTCTGCATAAGCACACATCCTAACCCTTTCTTTGAGGCATCATTGTATACTACAAAAGTCTCTCTAGGGTCAGAGAGTACTAAAACTAGGGCTGTAGTTAACTTGTGCTTCAATTCCTGAAACTAGTCTCACATTTCTCATTCTACACAAACAACACATTCTTTATAGTAAGTAGGGCAGTGGCATCACTATCTGAGAAAAGCCCTAAATGAACCTCCTATAATAACCTGTTAAACCTAGGAAGCTCTTAATCTCTGTTACTATCTTAGGTCTCTCCCACTGTAACACTGCTTCTACCTTATGGGAATTTACTATGACCCTTGCCTGAGAGATCACGTGACCTAGAAACAGAACTTTAGTGAGCCAGAAGTCACATTTACTAAGTTTAGCATGCAACTGTCTCTCTCTCAAGGTTTCCAAGGCTAATCTCAGGTGCTGCTTATGTTCCTCCCCACTTTTCGAGTAGATGAAGATGTCATCTATGAAGATAACTACAAATCTGTCTAAATATGGCCTGAAGACACTATTCATGTAATCCATAAACACTACAAGTGCATTTGTCTACCCAAAGGACATAACTAAAAATTCATAATGCCCGTATCTAGTTTTAAACGTTGTCTTAGGAATATCCTCAGCTTTATTCTGAGCTGATAGCATCCTAACCTGAAGTCTATCTTAAAAAATACTAATGCTCTAACTAACTGATCTAGGAGGTTATCTATGTGAGGGAGAGGGTGCTTATTCTTAATAGTTATCTTATTGAGTTCCTGATAATCTATACATAACCCTTACCTTGTTTTCTTCTTTATGAATAAGACTGGAGCTCCCCACGATAATACACTGGGTCTGATAAAACCCTTCTCTAAGAGCTTTTCTAGCTATTTCTTATTAGCTAGCTCAGTGGGAGCCATTCTGTATAGGGCCTTAGACACTGGACCTACCCCAGGTATAATGTCTATAGGAAACTCTACCTCTCTCTCTGGGGGTAATCCGCTAATCTTTGTAGGAAATACCTCTGGAAACTCTCTCACTACTTGAATCTCATTTATACTCTCTTTTACCTCAGCCTGAACTAAAAAGAAAACTAGGTATCCTTGACAACCATGCTTTAGAGATCTCTTAGCCTGAGAGGTGGTCATGATAGATAACTCAATCCTCATACTAGGTACAGTCCCACACTCAAGTAAAGTAATACATCTGAGGCTACAATCTAGGGTGGCATTATTTGTAGACATCCAGTTCATGCCAATAATCACATCAATATCAATAAGGGACATACAAATCAAATCAAGGGTGGTAAGGCAGTGATTGAACTAGATCACACAATTCAAACAAGCATGGGAGGTGATGGGTCAGTTTCCTGTGGGGCTAGATACATGTAAATCATATATTAATGTATACATACTTAGACCTAACCTCCTAGCACAATCATATGACATAAAAGAATGGCTAGCACCTGAATTAAATAATGTAATTACAGAAAAATCATTTATTCTAGTAGTACCTTAGATCAGACTTGGGGACCAACTAGCCTCCTACTTTGATAGGGCAAAGACTCTACTCGAGGTCTGAGGTCTAGGAGGAAGAGCCATCTCCTTCTACTGTGTAACCTGTGAAGGAGCCTGGGCGCAATCCCTGGCCATATGTCCTAATCTACCATACCTGAAGCATACATTCTATCCTGCATAGCATGGCCTAGTTCTGTGGTTCTTGTCATACTGGGGACATGTGATAGGTGTGAAGCTGCCTCTACTGGACTGAGTCCTCCTTTTCTTTCCTCTTCGGCTCCACTGGCCTATCCTACCTTTCTGGCTAGTAACTGTAGTCTGTGATCCCTCTCTAGCTCTCTTGGGCTTAGGGAGGGGTGGTCTGGCATTGGAGCTAGGCTGCATCATTCTGAGGTTTAACTCTATCATTCTACATACTTTAACAAGGGTGTTAAAGTGCCTAATTCTCTATGGCACTACTCGATCCTTGATCTCAGGGAGTAAGCCTTTCTCTAATCTATCTGCTCTCTATCTCTCATCATCATGCCTCTGTAAGTAAGAGGAGTATCGGGAGAGCTCTACAAATTTCGCTACATACTGGTCCATGGACATCCCCTTAGTCTGTTTCAAGAGAATAAATTCTGATTCTTTCTTATCCCTAACTGAACTGAGGAAGTATTTTTCATGGAATACATGGAGGAATGCCTCCCATGTAATCGAAAGGTCCCTCATCCTCAGAATAGGCTCAATGCCCTTCCACTAATAATCTACCTCTTTCTGCAATTGGAAAATAGTCATCTTAGCTTTCTACTTAGATGTACATTCTATCACCTCGAATATCTTTTCTAACTATATAATCTAGGCCTCGACTTTATCTGAATTCATCTCGCCATCAAAGGTGGGAGGCCCAAACTTTCTGAACTGAGTAATAATCTTTCTAGTCAAAGGCTGCTCATGAGCTGGGGGTGTCTGAGTGGGTGGAATAGGGCAACCGTCTGTATGTGTGGTTGTGGATCTAGGTGAGTCACCCCTAAATGCTTAGGACAATTTGAGTGGTGAGGTGGCTGTGGAGGAGTAAGTGGGGGGCCCTGGCTATCTCGCTCAACAAGCCGTTCCTGTAACTGCATAATAATGCCCTGCTATTGATCCAAGCGAGCCATAATGGACTGTAAGGCTCTAACAAATAAATCACTAAGCTCAGCTCTGCCATTTGTGCAAGGCCAACCTCTCCTAGTGTTCACCATCTTACTGAAACATCATAAAAAATTTTAACATGAAAAAGGGTACACTTCCACCATCAACACACTCAATTCATCCATAAATAACTCATATGCATTTAGGCAACTCATAAACACAAGCCATAACCCATATTAAGAGCCTGAACCTTTGCACTGATACCAAAAATGTAATACCATAATTTCTTAGCTTATCTCATGCCTTTAAATAATACATTTCCAAGAATCATGTAAATATTCAAAGAAAAAGGCATTAAAATAATACATTATTTAAAGTTGCGTCGTGTATAACAATTCCATTTGGTGTCAAATGGACCATGTAAACTCATGTATTACATTATCATATTTAATTACATGGATACAACTCATTTCCATCATTAAAAGTTCCTTACAACTCGTGGAAAGCAAGAAGATACATAAAATTCATACTTGCATTTTTGGGTAGAATTTTCTCTTTTCTGTCACAAAATTTGGAAAATCATAAGTAATTCTAAAAAAATCAAAATCATGAATTCTTGTATATTATGAAAATCTGCACATGTTTACTTTAGGCTAAAAATACTTCCAAACCATGACATATAACACAGAAGACGTTTGACAATAGAAATGGTCTAAAGGTCTGGTTATCCACTAGTGCTATCATAAAATTATGCAACAAAACTAAAAAATGTATAATTAATTCCAAAAAACTACAATCCATGAAAATGATACCAATATAGAAAGCTATAGATGTTAGTTAGAGGAAAAAAATAACTCTAGACCAGTTCAAGCATGCCCAGACCTTAAAACCCAATCAAATAGTACCTGATGTCAGTTGAAATGCTTAGCACTAGATAGTTTTTTGAAAATTCATATGTCGCTCTCTAGGCATCCAAATGAGGTGCATCTAATTGGAACAAGTCACTGGTAGTTTTTATTTTCTCTGTATAAAATTTCGTGGCAATTGGATATCATTTGGGCCCTGTGTGACAGGTTTCATTTTCGGACCTGAGTGCACAGTAACATGACCAAAACTAAAATTTTTTCCAACTTTGAAAATTTATCAAAAATTCTATTCTTTAGCTTTCCAAAAATATCTCAACAAGTTCTAATTGCATACCAAATCTTAAATCAAGAAGAGCTCATTTGGACAAAAAGTGACTTAGGGTTCCAATATGGTCAATTTTGGCTCCATATAGGATACCAAAATGTCCAAATAGCTTTCCTTGGGGTTTGGCACCTCTTAGGCAAGTCTAAAAGCATAATTAGGACTTGTGTGAGCTGCCCAAAGGGTCCCAAATCTCATGCATTTCATTTTGGCTATCCTACTTGCATTTATACATAATTACATAAAACCATTCAAAAAGCCACATTGCCATAACACACTCAAATTGCATTCTAATGGTCACATAATGCCTTCTCCCATTGACACATGACATATTATCATAATTACATATGTTCATAATATCATAGTACATATACATCCATTGATTACATTATTTGCCATTTGTGTGGCCTTAAAGTAGTAAAAATTCAAACACTTTAATGTCATCTTCTCATCTTCAAGGTGGTTAGCTTCCATTACCTTGCCTACTCGGTCCAACTAACATGTTAAATCATTGGAGAGGAGGAAATGAGATTCAAGGAATCCCAATAGCTCATCTCCCATTCAATCATACATAAAAGATGCAAAACTATGTCTTACAAATGCATGCATGGCATATGGACATGTGCAATCATTCAAGAAGCATTCTGGCATTTGAAAAAATCATACATAGCATACAAAAACTTGCCAAGCAAGTGGATTGGCCTCACCCATTTACTTGTAGATTTTGGACTTGCTTTACCAATTCTTTAAGAGCTTCTTGGACTTAACCATGCTTTTAGGAGTCAACCTCACTTTTGGGAGACTCTTTACTTTGTCTTAACCAATCTTAAGGGTTTTTTGCTCATCCTTACTATAGCTAAGGGTTCTTGGCCTCACCACACTCAAGCAAACCTAAGCACACATCATAAACATCATATGAAAGCATATTGTAATATCATGGCACCATGGAATAAAAGTCATGCTAGAATATTTTTCATAGCTTAAAAATACAGATACACACATTTAAAGACAAGTAAAGCAAATAATCATGCATGAGAGAAGGTGGAGTAAGCTTCCTTGGAAGCAACTACACACTTTTTCTCTTGAATTAATGATCCCTCCTTCGGCCACACACACATAAAGGTGTGGGGATAATTTCTCTTGGCCTAAACACAATTTATGGAAGCTAATTAAGTTCATAGAATTAATTTTAAGGCCACATAACTTGCCTAGACTCTAGCTTAACCTCTAAACCCTTTTATGATTAAAAAATACACCTAATGAAGCAACACCAGTTAAATAAATTCTAAGCTCCATTCTTTCCTTTTAAACCTCTTGGAGTCATCACACAATTAAAATAAAGGGACTAACTACATGTTGCTTCTTTAGGTCATATTATGGAGCATAAGGTACCATCTCACTTTCTATGGTTTCTAAATTTTTCCTAAGGCTTCCTCTCATATTTATTCACCATATATGACTCAAAAATAGGCTTAGAAAAATTTAAAACTCTCCCTAGTTATGATAACACCCTTAGGACGAGATAATAGAAGGTTTTGCTATCTATGACCTTTGCTTTGTTTTCTCAAGGGAAGAAGCACATGGGGAGACTTTTAGGGATCTTAGGAGCTCATTCAGACACTTATTTAGACATAGAATTAAGAGATCACATTAGATTTTGGAAGGAACACTTGAAACCCTAGAAATTGCATCTTGAATTTCCATGGTTTTTTGTTAATTCTCTTTGCATATTCTTAATCTCCACACCCTTTTTCCTAAGAATCAACCTTGGTTCTACCTAAAAACTAAACCCTCCTAGGGTTTTTTAGGTAGGGCAAAATGGTGGAGGAAGAGGGGGAAGGGATAGCAACCATGGAAGAAGAAATTACCTTGTTTTCTTGCCTTTTCTCATTTGAATCTTCTGTTCTTTGAGCTTCTCCCTTCAAATCCGAATTTTCCCCTTAATTTCTCCCTTAAAATAGATTTTTAAACTTCATTGTAATCAAAGGAAACAAAGGAGAATGGAGGAGAGGAGATTTGGATGGAAGAAAGCATAAAAAACTACCAAATTTCCATACCTTAAGCCTTTGATTTCTCCTTCTTCTCTCCCTTTAGTGTGCCTAAACCCTAGCTCTCTTCTCTAAATTTGGGCAGAAAAATATGAAGCTATGTGAGTGTGAGAGTGAGACACCACCTATTTATAGGGGAAGGAAGAAACACTTTTAAAAAATTCTTATTTTGCCCTTTGTTCTTGGCATTTTTGTTTCTAATTCACTTTAGCTCTTTTTTTAAAACCATCTTTTTTATTATAAAATTTATGTTCCTAGTTTAGTAAAATGCCTTTGGAATCACTCAAATCAGAGCTAAAACTTTCTCGAATGGATCCATCAAAGTTTAAGTACACTGACATTGGAAAACATCCACCAAAGGGGATTTAACTGTCCTGGAGCTTCTCATGGTTTTTAAGGCCTCTCAGAACCTTGGAGAACTCAAAATTTTCATTTAAAAGCCCTCGTGTGAATTCCAAAATTTGCTCTAAATTATAAAAATGCCATTATGTTTCGTAACTTTTTTGCTCTGTTTGTCTTTTCGTGCAAGCCTAGAATTTTCATTTTTAGGAGTCTAGAATGTTACTTAAATTTTTCAAGACCTTAAGTAATTCATTTTGGGTTCTAGACCTTAAGTAATATATTTTGAGGGAATTGCTTTGAAAACAAGCTTATTTCTGTCGTATAATGAAAATCAGACATTACAATGTATAGCCTTTGAAATATGTGTAAATATATGCATACTTAATGTATGTATGAGAACTAGAGCCAAATGAATGATATTGCATGGTTTTGGTAATGAATGGTAAGAGTAGCATATATGTAATCATGTGTATATCTTGGGTTGGATGAGTGGAATTATGGAATCTAGGTTATTAGCCTTTTGAGACATGTTTGATAGAGTATTTTAATGCTTTCTCATGCAGCCATAGAATGAGAAGAAGCAAAAATGGACCCCTTGAGACCCCATATGAAGCTTAAAAAGGGCATTTCACAACCCTACATGACAAACTGACCAAATGATAAAAATTTCCTCATGAAAATTGGCATGAATGTAGAGCTTATCTAAAGATCTTTGGGAAGCTAAAGTGTAGAATTTTTGGAGGTCTATGGAATATTTGGTGAATTTTTAAAGTTGAAAATTTCTTCTAGTTTTGGTTAGTGTACTGTTCATTCTGGCCCAAAGTGAAATTCTATAATTCATGGGGAAAACGATATCCAATTGCCATGAAATCTTACAAAAAGAAATAAGACCTTCCAAATGACTTGTGTCAATCAGAAGCACCTCAATTGGATGTCTAGAGAGGGAGATATAAATTTTTGAAGTTGTTGTCCAATATCAGGCACACAGTCAAACCTAAAGCACTATTTGATTGATTTCTGGGGTATGCTTGAACCTAAACTGGGTTAAAATGATTTTTTCCTCTAGCTAACATCCATAGCTTTCTAGATTGATACCGTTTGCATGGATTGGATTTTTGTAAAATTAATTGGACATTTTTGAAGTTTATAACAATAAACTGTATCAATATCAGAAGGTAGTCAAACCTCTGTGGCCATTTCATTGTCAAGTGTGGTTCTAATGCTTTGTTCATTACTTAGAAATACTTTTGTGTAAATTTGACATCTAGGGCTTTCCAAAAAGCTATGGTTTGTGTGATTTTAATTTTGCTATATTTAGTTATGATTTTTCAAAGTTGCCTCAAAATCTATTACCTTGGGACCCAAGGCAAAACATGAGAATTTGTGATTTTTGGTTCTTGATCCATGATTCATGTGAATTTTTAAGATGTTTATGACTTGTATGAATGGAAAATAATTAGAATATGTTGTTGGTAAGTTTTTGAGGGTTCACAAATTGAAATTGGAATCCTCACCCCTACATAACACCATTAAGTCATGATTTTAATGCAAAATTCTTAGGATTTCCTTGCTACTTTGTGTAATCTCACCTTGATAAAGGAAATTGATTCTAGAAATAATATGATGTGACAGGGACAAATTAATGAGAAGTGGTTACATGACCCTGGATGATTTGTAACACACTTTATTTGACTTGATAGCATAGACTTGGCCTAAGATGTGTGATTATGTAATATCCAGTATTTTTATATTGAATTGGACTTTGAGAAAAGGTTATAAGAAGTGATGAGAGGAAGTAAAAACTTAATTAGATGATAAAAGAGACTCAGAAATGGTGAAAATCTAATTCAAGGGTAATCGAAATAATTATCACAGTGCAACAAGGGAAATCAAGAATTTAAATATTTAGTAGTATATTAAGAAAGTAAGATATTGTTCATTGTTATATGATTAAATAAGGCTACCAGATCATCTATTTTGGAGTCCATTGTTTTGTGTTAGGTAGATTTAGTTCTGGAAATCGAGGCTCTCCAGGAATGAATTCTCTAGGATATGGTCCCAATGAAGTATAAAATATGAACTGAGTAAAGACAGGACCCATATAACCATGGGCAATAAAACTTTTCAATTTTGCATCCAAAGAGGTGACCTACTGTTGAAGGTGATCATTAAAACCCTAATTGCATGCAAACTGAGGTAACTAATGGCATAGGTGTAAGTGAGTTGTTTTAAGCCATTGTGAACCCTAAATTTTTACTTTTAAGCAAAGGAGAAAGTTAAATAATGTATAAAGTAGAGTTATCCAGAAAAATAATATTAAAAAGGTAGAACAGATGAAAAATGACTATAGGAGTAAATGAGTTAATTTAACCATAAAACAAAAAAAAAATTAGGAATTTAGAAAACATGAGAATTGACTTAAAAAATGTATATTCCTCATTGTAATATTATGAAATAAAGTTAGCATATTAATCGAATGAAGTTAGTTTAATTAAATCCCTAATGGTGTATGGTTTAGGACTCTTAATGGTAAGATTTTAGTCTGAGCTATTCAAGACTATTTTTTAAATCACTATAACCTTTAAACAAATATTTTTAATGAAGAAAAGTGTAACAACCAAAAAAGAAAAGAAAAGAAAAAAAAAGAATGAAGAAAGCTGAAAATTTTTGAAATCCTGAAATTTTTCTAAGTCTGCTAGCTATAATGAGAAATGGCCTAGCTATAGCGAATGTACCTGTTCGCTATAGCGAGAAATAGTCTAGTTATAGCGAATGTACCTGTTCGCTATAGTGAAAATATTTCTAGCTATAGCGAGTGCGGGCATTCCATACAAAAACCAGGGAGCTGCTCGCCATAGCACGCGCTATAGTGAAAACAGGGGTCTGGGACTGATACGTACTCGCCGTAGCGAAGGTTAATTTTTGCTATAGCAAGGGTTAGTCTGAAAAAGTGTAAAAAGGGAGAATTTGACTTCTTAAAACGTCCCAATTCATTCTTTCTCTTTTAAGTGACCGAAGCTTCGACCAAAGGAGAGAAAAGGGGCGTGGAGAGAGAGAGAGACCAAGAGAAGGAAGGAAGAACAAAGAAAAGGTAAGCAAGCTTAAGATTTCCCTCTATTTTCTTCTTAGAATCTTGTGCTTCTCTCTTTGCCCTCACTTTCTATGGTTTTGGTTGTTAAATTAGTTGGGTTTTAGGCATGGGTCAAAAGAAGGAAAGTGGAAAACCACTCTTGAACTTCTTTGCTTTCCTTGAGTATGTTTGTTGTACTAACTTGGGAGCTTGAGAGAGAAGAAGAGTTAGTGAAATTCTAGAGAGAGAGAGAACCCCTAGGTTCTTATATGTTGGAAGGGTTTGCTCTGAAGAACCCCTAATAGTTGTTAAGTTATGAGAACGTAATTCCATGCTCTTTGTTGTGTCTAGGCTCAAGAGAAGCACCTCCATCAGAGTGTGATTGTGAAACCAAGAAGGGAGAAGAGGAATTGAAAGGAAATGGTGAGACAAGGCCAAAAGTCTCCTAACTAAGTGAGGCCAAGTCAAAAGTCCCCAAACCAAGGGTGAGGCCATCCAAAAGTCCCTAAAATTGGGTGAGACTAGACTAAAAGTCCCTAGAGCTTACTCGTGGCATTGATGTGATTTTCATGGCATGTAAATCATGTATTGTATGATTGTGAATGGTTAGATGCCTATTTGCATGCTATAACTTGTTTATATGCCTTGATTGCTTTCTTCAATGAGTGCATGAGCTACTGAGATTCCATGAATCTCACCCCTTCCCTCTCCCATCTTAACATGTTAGGTGGAGCTCAAGGAGATTCAAGTGCACACCAAGGAGCCTATGAGCATGTTTAGATAGATGTTAGTTTATTTTAATTCTTTTGATGTAAATAGGTGCTAAAATAAATATGTACCTACTATTTTTCAGATGTAAATATTGAAGCAAGTGTAAATGTATGGAAAAATGATGTATAAACTATGTAGAGAGCCAAAGTAATGAAAATGTGGGATTTGCTTTTTTTGCGAATTATATGTGATAGTGTATTTTGGCTTGTAGCATAGTGAGTTTGAAATGTATGATGATTTGGACCACTCGGAAATTTTATATATACTATGTTCATGCTTTAAAACTTGTCCATGAGGTGTGAGAACATGTGGGAGGCCACTTGGACCCACTTTGAACCGTTTTGGATGCCAAAACTGCCAAATTTGTGAGCTACGTCAAAGTATGACCAAATGAGATCTTCTTGATATGAAATTTGGCATGCCTCTAGATTTTGTAGAGAGCTTCTTGGGAAGCTAAAGTGGGTAATATTTGGAGATCTAGGAAATATTTGGCGAATTGTTGAAGTTAGGAAATTTTGATGGTTTGGTCATGGTACTGTGTAACTAGTCTGAAAATAAATCTATGTCATTCATGGACCAAATGGTGTCCAATTGTCATGACATTTTATATACATAAATTAGACAACTATAGTGACCTATACCAATTGGAATTACCTAAATTGGAGGTCTGTAGAGAGAGAATGAACCTTCTGAAGTTCTGTATCAGTATTAAGGAAGCCATCCGACCTTTGGTATTATTCCATCAGTTTTTAAGGTCTAAGGGCCACTGAACTGATTTAGACTTATTTTTTTCCTCTATTTAACATCTTTATATTTCCAAATTGGTATATTTTTTTTAGATTGGAATTTTTTGGATTTAGTTATGAAGTTTTGAAGTTCATGACAGTAGGCTGCACTGGTATCAAGGATAGCTGGACCTCTGTCTCATTTTTTATGTCAAACATGGTCCAAATGCTGAGATTGTGGTTGGAAATTATTTTTAGTGTAAATTTAACACTTAGATCTTTCTAGAAAGATATGGGTTGCTAGATTTTCATTTTTCTATAATTAGTTATGATTTTCCAAAGTTAGAACCAAAAATCTGACTTCTGGGCCCATTTAAGAAATTGCACTTTCTTATTTTTTTGCCTTCATATCCATGGTTCATGGGTTTTTTTATGCTATGTATGAGTTGAATAAATGGATTTTGAGTAGATAATGTGAATGATGGGTTCACAGGACCCACGGGGTAAAATATGAATGTTTAAACCCCATTTTTAGTATGAAAATGCCACGATTTGTACTTGTTCGTTGGAAATCATATGGAATCGATCCCAGAGGGAGAGTAATGGCAATTAAGGAATTTTGGTGTTACATTTTTGGTATTAAAGCAAAGGTTCAGGCACTTTTGCTCGATGTTAGACTCTTGAATGATGTGATTTACTTGTGTTTGGTATGAATGGCCATGGAAGTGGTAGCATCTATATGCATATGTGCTTGTGATATTATTGTGAACTGAGGGTTGCTACTTCTTTTCAGACATGGTTGAGACTAGACGGGGCAGGGGTAGAGGCAACCGCACAGGGCTCAGAGAGCTGAGCCAGAGGTTCCTGTTGGCTTGAGGATCCTCTGCGGGCCATCATGGAGAAGCTTGACCGGTATGAGGCCATGATGGGCCAGCACCAGAAGATGCTGGAATAGCAGAGGTACATTACCCAGCAATAGCATGATATGATCATGCATTTACAAGACACCCTGGCCAGGTAAGAAGAAGCCAGGAGAGATGCCCCTGTACCTCAGCCATCCACATCCAGCATTTCACCTGCACCTCCCTAGGAGCCTGCTGCTCCTCAGACCCAGACGCCTATCCAGAAACTGTTAAAGTAGTTTAGGCAGAATGGTCCACCCTCGTTTGACAGGGAGTTGGATACGGATAAGGCGGAGGCTTGGGTTATGGAGTTAGAGAAAATATTCTCAGTGATGGATTGTACCACCGAGTAGAAAGCTCAGCTAGCCACTTTCATGTTACAAAAGGAAGCCGATAGATGGTAGCGTAGCACGAAACCCTTGATGGAGACCAAGAACATACAAATAACTTAGGAAAGCTTCTTGGTCGAGTTTTATGAAAAATATTTCCCTAGTTCGGTGAGGAAGAAGAAAAAGATGGAATTTATGAGCTTGAGACAGACGGATGAGATGACTGTGGACCAATATGTGGCCAAGTTCATTGAGTTGTCTCGGTATTCTTCTTACCTCCAGAGGTATGATGATGAACCCTGGAGATGTGAGCAGTTTGAGACTGGGTTGAAGCTCCTAATTAGCGATAGAGTTACTCCACAGCGAATCAGAAAGTTCAATACCCTTGTGGAGGTCAGCAGGGTGATTGAGACTAACCTGCAAGCTATCATGCTTGCTGCGACTATAGCTAGTCAGAAGAGGGTTCTGGATTTGAAAAGGCCAAAACCAAAAGAGGGTTCTAGTTTAACACCTAGCACCAAGAAGAGAGGGAAGGGGCCATGGAATAGAAGGCCACAGCGGGGTATGCCACCTCCTCGGAGCCAGTCATCCTTCTAGCAGTCTTCGGTGACATGTTTCAAGTGTGGAAAGCTAGGGCACATTGCTAGACACTATCCTCAGATGGATACAGTGCCTCCTCCTAGGCCACAGACCCAGGGCTGAGTGTTCACCCTCACTTAGTAGGAAGCTAGTGCATCCCCCAGTTTGATCCGAGGTACGCTGATAGTGAATGGCTTTCCTGTAGTTGCTATGTTTGATTGGGGTGCTAGTCACTCATTTATATCTTATGATTGTGTGAGGCAATTGGGTCAGGCCATTAGTGTCTTGCCATTCGACTTGTCGGTCACTACACCCACTAGAGGCCATGTGGTTACTTTCCATACCTGCTTAAATGTCACTGTTCAATTTAACCATTGCTATACCACTATTGATTTGATCTGTATGCCCTTCCATGATATTGATTTGATTATTGGTATGAACTGGTTGGCCGTGAATAATGCAATACTTGATTGTGAACACTGAACCATTTCCCTACCTGCTTGTGGGACCATACCTAGGGTAGGAGCTGAGTTATCCTTTATGACTATTGCCCAGGCTGAGATATATTTAGAGTGTGGATGTCAAGAGTTTCTAGTCTTCTTCTTTATTCAGGCTGAGGTAGAAGAAGGGATAGAGGAGATCCCAGTTGTCAAGGAATTCCTGGAGGTTTTCCCTAAAGAGTTTGACTTTAGTGGCCTACCCCCTGAGAGAGAATTAGAGTTCCCTATAGGCATAGTGCCTGGGCTGGACCGGTGTCCAAAGCTCCTTACAGGATGGCTCCCACTGAGCTTGTTGAGTTGAAAGAGCAGATAGAGGAATTGTTAGAGAAAGGGTTTATCCGCCTTAGTGTTTCACCTTGGGGAGCTCCAGTGTTATTTATGAAAAAGAAGGATGGTAGCTTGCATTTGTGTATCGATTACAGAGAGTTGAATAAAGTTACCATCAAGAATAAATATCCTCTCCCTAGAATTGATGATTTGTTAGATCAGTTGGGTAGGGCATTTGTGTTTTCCAAGATAGATCTTAGATTTAGGTACTACCGGTTGAGAGTGAAAATAGAAGACGTCTCCAAGACGGCCTTCAAAATGAGATATGGGCACTATGAATACCTTGTGATGCCATTCGGGCTGACAAATGCGCCCGCTGTGTTCATGGATTACATGAACATGGTATTCAGACCATATCTAGATCAGTTTGTGATGGTCTTCATTGATGATATTCTAGTGTACTTTAGATCCTTTGAGGAACACGAGAGGCATTTGAGATTTATCCTAAACACCTTAAGAGAGAAAAGGTTGTATGCTAAACTTAGTAAATGTGAGTTTTGGCAGGTGAGATTCTTAGGTCATGTGATCTCACAAGATGGGGTCGCGGTTGATCCCCATAAAGTTAAGGATGTGTTACAGTGGGATAGACCTAGAACGATCACTAAGGTTAGGAGTTTTCTAGGTTTGGCAGGGTATTATAGACGATTTATTCAGGGCTTTTCTCAAATGGCCCTACCACTGATGAGGCTAACTAGGAAAGAGACACCTTTTATGTGGGATGATAGATGTGAGAGGAGTTTCCAGGAGTTGAAACTCCGTCTGACCACTGCCCCTATACTGATTATCCCTAACCCTAGTGAGCCATTTGTAGTTTATTATGATGCTTCAGGCAAAAGGTTAAGATGTGTGTTGATGCAACAGGGTCGAGTAGTGGCATATACCTCTAGGCAGTTGAGGCCTCATGAGGAGACTTATCCCACGCATGACTTGGAGTTAGCCGCCGTAGTGTTTGCTCTTAAAATTTGGAGACATTATCTGTATGGTGCTACCATAGAAATTTATAGTGACCATAAGAGTCTGAAACACCTGTTTGACCAGAAAGAACTCAATATGAGATAGAGGAGATGGATGGAGTTCCTGAAAGACTATGATTATGTGTTGAAATATCATTTGGGCAAGGCCAATGTGGTGGCGGATGCCCTGAGTAGAAAATCCATCCATGTAGCCCATATGATGATTAAGGAGCAGGAGCTCCTAGAGAAGTTTAGAAACTTAAACCTCTCTTGTCAGGTGGTATTGGGTAAATTATATCTGAGTGAAACACGAGTTGAGAATATATTGAGAACCCAGATTTTAGATGCCCAGAGGGAGGATGAGTTCCTGAAATGGATCAAGAATGAGATTTCCCAAGGTAAGACCTCAGATTTTAAAGTGTCTGAGGATGGTATGATAGTATATCTAGATAGAATCTATGTGCCTGGTCAGACTGAGTTAAGAGAAAGCATTTTAGAAGAGGCACATAAGAGTAAGCATACTATCCACCCAGGTGCCACCAAGATGTATCAGGATTTGAAAAGAATTTTCTAGTGGCCAGGGATGAAGAACGATGTGATGAAATATGTGGCTAGATGCCTACTGTGTTAGAGGGTCAAGATAGAACATCAAAAGCCAGTTGGGTTGTTGCAACCTCTAGATATCCCTGAGTGGAAGTGGGATAGTATAGCCATGGACTTTGTTATGGGGTTACCCAGGATATCCTCTAGACACGATGCTATTTGGGTAGTTGTGGATAGACTGACGAAGTCTGCACACTTTTTAGCTATCAGGGCTACTCATACACTGGATAGATTAGCCCAGTTATACATCAGAGAGATAGTGCGACTTCATGGAGTACCCAGTAGAGACCCAGGTTCACATCGAACTTTTAGAGGTCATTGCAGCATGCCTTAGGGACCAGGTTGTGGTTTAGCACTGCATATCACCTTTAGACAGATGGTCAGATTGAAAGGACCATCCAGACATTGGAAGACATGTTGAGGGCATATGTGTTAGAAATGAGGGGTAACTGGGATGCGTATTTACCACTAGCAGAGTTTGCGTATAATAACAGTTACCATTATAGTATTCAGATGGCCCCTTATGAGGCTTTATATAGGAGAAAGTGTAGATCCCCTCTGTGTTGGGTTGAACTAGGTGAGAGGAGTATAATAGGACCTGAGATTGTGGGCCAAACCACCCGACAGATAGAAATAATTAGAAAGAGACTCCTTACGGCCCAGAGTAGGCAGAAAAGCTATGCCAATCCTAGATATATTAGTCCATTTGAAATCCTTGAGAAAATTGGACCTGTGGCTTATCGAATAGCCTTACCTCCTAACCTAGCCCAAATCCACAGTGTTTTTCATGTCTCCTAGTTGAAAAAATATTTACTAGACCCCTCACATGTTATAGAATATGAGCATGTGCAATTGCAGGAAGATCTTTCCTATGTAGTAAGACCGAAGAAAATTGTGGATGCTAAGCTGAAACAGCTGAGAAGCAAGAACATTCCTCTGGTGAAAGTGATCTGGAGAGGTCTAACATCTGAGGAAGCAACCTGGGAATTGGAGGATGAAATGAGGCAAAAATATCCAAAGTAATTCCCTTGAGGTATGTCTTTAAATTTCGAGGATGAAATTTCATTTAAGAGAGGTAGAAATGTAACAACCAGAAAAGAAAAGCAAAGAAAAGAAAAAGAAAGAAGAAAGTTGAAAAATTTTGAAGTCCAGAAATTTTTCTAAGTCTACTAGCTATAGCGAGAAATGGCCTAGCTATAGTGAATGTACCTATTCGCTATAGTGAGAAATGGTCTAGCTATAGCGAATGTACCTGCTCACTATAGCAAAAATGCTTCTAGGTATAGCGAGTGCAGGCATTCCATACAAAAAACCAGGGAGCTACTTGCCGTAGCGTGCGCCATAGCGAAAACAGGGGTCTAGGATTGATACGTGCTCGTCGTAGCGAAGGTTAATTTTTGCTATAGCGAGGGTTAGTTCGGAAAAGCGTAAAAAGGGAGAATTTGACTTCTTAAAACGTCTCAATTCATTTTTCTCTTTTAACTGACCGAAGCTTTGACCAAAGGAGAAAAAAGGGGTATGGAGAGAGAGAGAGACCAAGAGAAGGAAGGAAGAACAAAGAAAAGGTAAGCAAACTTGAGATTTCCCTCTCTTTTCTTCTTAGAATCTTGTTCTTCTCTCTTTGCCTCCTCTTTCTATAGTTTTGGTTATTAAATTAGTTGGGTTTTAGGCATGGGTCAGAAGAGGGAAAGTGGAAAACCACTCTTGAACTTCTTTGCTTTCCTTGAGTATGTTTGTTCTACTAACTTGAGAGCTTGAGAGAGAAGAAGAGTTAGTGAAATTCTAGAGAGAGAGAGAACCCCTAGCTTCTTATATGTTGAAAGGGTTTGCTCTGAAGAACCCCCAATAGTTGTTGAGTTATAAGAGAGTAATTCCATGCTCTTTGTTGTGTCTAGGCTCAAGAGAAGTACCTCCATCAAAGTGTGATTGTGAAACCAAGAAGGGAGAAGAGGAATTGAAAGGAAAGGCTTGTGTTGGCTTATAAGGTAGCTCTCCACTCTTTCTTGTTACATTCTTGGATGTAATAGTCATTGTACGCTTGTGTATATGCTTATTATGTGAGACATGCCATATGTTATTACCTTGATGCATTGGTACTAATATGCTTATGTGTTGGATTGTGAAAATTGCTTGGGTGAGGTAATGCCAAAAGTCCCTTGAGATGGATGAGGTAGAGTTGAAAGTCCCTGAGGATGGGTGAGACAAGGCCAAAAGTCTCTTAACTGAGTGAGGCCTAGTCAAAAGTCCCTAAACTAAGGGTGAGGCCATCCAAAAGTCCCTAAAATCGGGTGAAGCTAGACCAAAAGTCCCTAGAGCTTACTCGTGGCATTGATGTAATTTTCATGGCATGTAAATCATGTATTGTATGATTGTGAATGATTAGATGCCTATTTGCATGCTATGACTTGTTTATATTCCTTGATTGTTTCCTTGAATGAGTGTGTGAGCTACTGAGATTCCATGAATCTCACCCCCTTCCCTCTCCCATCTTAACATGTTAGGTGGAGCTCAAGGAGATTCAAGTGCACACCAAGGAGCCTAGGAGCATGTTTAGATAGAAGTTGGTTTATGTTAGTTCTTTTGATGTAAAGAGGTGCTAAAATGAATATGCACCTACTATTTTTGAGATATAAATGTTAAAACAAGTGTAAATGTATGGAAAAATGATGTATAAATTATGTAGAGAGTCAAAGTAATGAAAATGTGGGATTTTTCCTTTTTGCAGATTGTATGTGATAGTGTATTTTGGCTCGTAGCATAGTGAGTTTGAAATGTATGATGATTTGGACCACTTGTACATTTTATATATACTATGTTCATTCTTTAAAACTTGTCCATGAGGTGTGAGAAACTTGGACCCACTTTGAACCGTTTTGGGTGCCAAAATTGCTAAATTTGTAAGCTCTGTGAAAGTATGACCAAATGAGCTCTTCTTGATATGAAATTTGACATGCCTCTAGAGTTTGTAGAGAGCTTCTTAGAAGCTAAAGTGGGTAATATTTTGAGGTCTAGGGAATATTTGGTGAATTGTTGAAGTTAGGAAATTTTGATGGTTTGGTCATGGTACTGTGTAACTAGTCCGAAACTAAATCCATGTCATTCATGGACCAAATGGTGTCCAATTGTTATGAAATTTTATAGACATAAACTATACAACCACAGTGACCTATACCAACTAGAATCACCTAAATCAGCGGTCTGTAGAGAGAGAACAAACCTCCTGAAGTTCTATATAAGCATCAAGGAAGCCATCGGACCTTCGTTATTGTTCTATCAGTTTTCGAGGTATAAGGGCTACTGAACTGATCTATACTTATTTTTATCCTCTATTTAACATCTTTAGCTTTCCAAATTAGTATAGTTTGTCTAGATTGGACTTTTGTGGATTTAGTTATGAATTTTTGAAGTTCATGACAGTAAGCTGCACCAGTATTAGGGATAGCCGGACCTCTGTCTTATTTTCGATGTCAAACATGGTCCAAACACTGAGATTGTGGTTGGGAATTATTTTTAGTGTAAATTTAACACTTAGAGCTTTCCAGAAAGCTATGGTTTTCTAGATTCCCATTTTTCTATAATTAGTTATGAGTTTCCAAAGTTAGAGCCAAAAATTTGACTTTTGGGCCCATTTAAGAAATTGCACTTTCTTATTTTTTTGCCTTCATATCCATGGTTCATGGGTTTTTTTATGCTATGTATGAGTTTAATAAATGGAGTTTGAGTAGAGAATATGAATGATGGGTTCACAGGACCCACGGGGCAAAATATGAACGTTTAAATCCCGTTTTTAGTATGAAAATGTCACGGTTTGTACTTGTTCTTTGGAAATCATATGGAATCGAGCCCAGAGGGAGAGTAATGGTAGTTAAGGCATTATGGTGTTACAAAAAGAGTCTAAATTTTGGTGAGGAGTAGTTGGTTTTTAACAAGATCAAAAAGATGAGTTCAAATGGAGTAAGTAAAGTGTAAGGGCCAAATGGTCATTTTTGGAAAGTCATAAACCTTAGATTTTTATATATAAGTCATGCCTCTTCTTCTTCCTCATGTCATAAGCAACTTTGGCAGCTCCAAAAAGACTACCATGGTGGCATGAAAGAGGGAGGAGAGAGAAGGGAAAGCAAGCCACAAAAGATAAGAAAATATGCTAAATTTTGCTATTTTTTAGCTATTAAATTTTCTCTACTCATCATGCTATCTTACATGGTAGGGTTGGTTTCTAAAAAGGGTGAATTTTATGGTTATCACCTTGAGTGAAAGAGCTCATTTGAGGAAACCAATTATAGCAAAAGAATCTCCATCAAAAGAGCATCAAAACAAGGTATCATTCAAGCTAGGAAATTTGCTGTTTTTGAAACCCTAGCTATGTGTAGTTTCAACCAAGAGAGAGAGAGAGGGGAGAATATTTGTATTTGATGAAAACTTGATGCAATCAAGGGTTTAGAAGGGCAAGGAATAAGAATGTACAAAGAAATTAACCTAAAAAGCAAGATAATGTAAGTTAGCTTCACCTAGGGTTTTAGTTGGGCCATGAATACTTCAAAATCTTAGGAAGATTATTTATTCCTATATTACCATAAATGAATTAGAAATAAATCATGGATATCCTAAAGATCTTAGACTCTTTCTTAAATAAACAAAATCCCAAGATTGGGACAATATGGTGGAGTCTCAACCAAGGTGAGGAAAAAGTATTTAGGGAAGTTTTTAATTTGGTTTAATGATATAAGAGGCTTAAATGAGTGATATAAAGGCTGGATGAACTATTGGTTTGAGGAAAAAAAATGAGATTTGATTATGTTAAAATTATGGTTCCACAGAAACCCTAATATGCCCTAAGAATGGAATAAGTGATATGGCTAAGTTTTTAGACTTGTTTTTAACCATAAAAAAGTGAGTAAGATGAGATAGATGAATGATGGAATTGCTACATGAAGTGTAGTAAATGGAAAGAGGCACTTTGAGACAGTCAAAGTTATTGGTTAAGATTAAATGACATTGAATATATTGATACATGAAGTGTAGCAAAGAAAAAGAGGCACTTTCAGACACTATAAATGGAATTGCACATATATAGATAGAATGAGATTCAATAGATCCTAATTAGTTATTTTGTATCTTAGTTGATGTGTTTGAGCCAAGCTAGTACAATCACAACCTTATGTGTGTGTAAAACTGAGAAAAGTAAAAAGAAAGAAAAAGTGGATTAGTTCTTTGGTTAAGATTGTTGGCTTGTATCAGGTAGCTTACTCTGCAATCCCTTATATGCATATTGATTTGCTTGAGTTTGGATTACATTGTGTGTATTGGTTACTTATAAGGTTATGCTTTATGAGATGTTTTCAGTTGGCTATGTTTTAATGTTATATTTCATGGGCTTATGGCTTCAAGGAAAGGTGGCATAGGGATTGAATGTTGTAGTTCTCCCTTAGCCTAAAGGAAAAGCCTGTGGCAGAGGGACTAAGTGTAGTAGTTCTCCCTTAGCCTAAAGGAAAAAGCCTAAGCCAAACTGCATGTATGATATAGCCATATTTGAGGTTATGTTATGATGTTTTATGATATTCTATGATGTTTTTAACCATACATGCTTGTATCTCTTTATTTGAGTAATCATATGTGTATATTGGGATTGGTAGAGTAATACTACTAAGATTCTTCCTAGAATCTTACCCCTTGTCTCCCTACTAACTATGGCCAGGTAAAATCCAAAACAAAGAGGATGATGAGACAAAGATCTAAAAAAGGTCAAATTCAACAAGGGTTTAGTCTATGACCTAGTGTTATCTACATGAATATGTAAATTTGCATTTTGATGTAATATGTACCACTATATTCATTTACCTCATCTCATGCCATTATAGCTTGCATTTCCTTAACCAAGCACACATTCTCCAGAATATGGCATTAAAATATTAGATTATTTTTGTGTAACGTTGTAAATAAAATATTTATTTCGTGTCTTGTGGATCATATAAACTCATTCATCTCATTTTCATATTTAAATACATAAATACAACTCAAAATCATCTCAAGAAGTGGCCAAAAACTTGAGCTTATGGACCATATACATAAAAATTACATGTACAACATCAGGTTAGTGTGCCAACTTTTTGTCATAAACTTTGGAAAATCATAAGTAATTCTAGAAAAATCAAAATCAAGTAGACTATACCATTCTAAAAACCTACAAATGTCTATTTTATGTAAAAATAAATTCAGACCACAATAGGAATGTCTAGCCACTAGAAATCAATAGAATAGTAACCAAACTCACCTAACACTACTAGTACTATCACATAACTTTAAATGCTCAGAATCCAATTTGGGTGATCTTGATGGCCATAAAAAGCTTATCATGTCTAGTTCATGTCTAAAAAATTTCATGAGCATTAAATACCATTTGACCCTCAAATGATACAGGAGAAGAAACTGATTATATAAAAAGTAGCTATATCAGAACAACTGAAATTTGGTAAATTTAGAAATTTATAATTAATTCCATAGAGCTCCAAATAATCTAGTCTTTGGCTTCTCAAAAAGCTATGGATGAGATCTATATCATGCCAAATTTCATCAGAAAATTCGTTCATTTGGTCAGATCTTGATATTGGGTTCTAAAATGGCCAATTTTGTGCCTTCTAAGGGTCTCAAATGGTCCACATTAGCTTCTAAGACATTCATGGCTACTTGCGTAACACCATAAATTTCTATCTTGTCTCATACTATTTCTAGGCCTTATGCCATGCAACTCACAAGAAAGTAAGAAAATGACATTAAAAATAATGAATAAATTTGTGTTGCATAGCAAATAATTTTTCCATTTGGTGTCCCGTGAACCATATGAAGTCATCTATATTATTTTCATATTTAATTACATAATTACAACTCATAACTATCCCAAGAAGTGGCCTAGAACTTTTGTAAGGGGATGGAATACATAAAAACGCCAAGTGCAGCCTTAGCCAGAAATTCCAATTTACTATTATAAACTTTGAAAAATCATAACTAATTCTGCAAAAAATCAAAATCATGCATACTTTTTCATTTTGGAAAGCTAAAGATGTCTAATTTATACTAAAAATATATCCAAACCACAAATGGGGCTTCTAGCTACCAGAAAGTGATGGAAGAGTACCAGAGGTCGACTATCGTTAGAAGTACCATCCTCCAACTTCAAAAATTCATATCTCCTTACTCAGAGGTCCAATTGGGGTGATCTTGGTGGCCATGGAAATATTATCATGTCTAGTTTATTGCTATAAGATTTCGTAAGCATTGGATATCATTTGGCCCTATAATGACACAGCCCAAGTTACTAACTATATGAATAGTGTCTTCATCAGTTTAGCAAACAAATGCCAACTTTGAAAATTCATAATTAATTTCATAGAGCTCCAAATAATCTGGTCTTTCATTTCCCAAAAGGCTCCAGATATGATCTATATGTGCACCAAATTTCATGGGCAAATTCATTCATTTGGTCATATCTTGATATTGGGTTGTAAAATGGTCACTTTTAAACATTACAAAGGGTGCAAATGGTCCATTTTGAGCTCCAAGGCAACCATGACCACTTAAGCACGTGGAAATGCACCAAAATGACCTTCTAAACTTGTATTAAAGGTGCATAAACCCAAAATTTGAAAACTCACTCTCTTAACCTATGCCATACACAAGATTACACATGCTTTACATTGTCATTCATTACCCAAAGTGCACATTACCATTCATTTGGCCCTAAAACTCATACATACATCAAACATTTGGGTAATTACATATATTCAAATGATTACATAACAAACCATCATAGGATTACATCACTTGCCATACATATGGCTACAAAATAAGCAAAACTAGGCAAATTGTTGTCGATATCTTATCTTCCAACTTGATGGCTTCCATTACCTTGCTCATGTGATCCACCTAGCATGTTAAGACATTGGAGAGGAGGGAATGAGATTCAAAGAATCCCAATAGCTCATTCCCTTTCAATCACACATAAGGAATGCAATACAAGTCTTGAAAATGCATGGATAGGCATAATGGAATGTGTAATCATTCAAAAAGTATTTGAACAAGTCACACAAAGCATACATAGGCTTGCCAAGTAAGTGGATTAGCCTCACCCATTCTCTTATAGATTTTGGACTTGCCTCACCCATTTTCTCTAAGAAGTTTTGACTTAACCTCACTTTTGGGAGACTCTTTACTTTGTCTTAACCAATTTTAAGAGTTCTTGACTCATCCTCACCATGGCTAAGGGTTCTTGGCCTCACCACACTCAAGCAAACCCAAGCAAACATACTAAGCAACATTTGAAAATATATTACAACATCATGGTACCATGGAACAAAGGCATGTGCTAGAACACTTTTCATGGCTTAAAATACACATACACACATTTAAAGACAAGGTAAGCACATATTCATGCATGAAAGAAAGAGGAGGGAGCTACCTTTGCCACACAAGCACACTTTTTCTTTGAGCCTTGATCCTTCTCCCTCGGCCTCACACACACAAGGGTGTGGGATTGGTTTCTCTTAGCCTAAACACAATATATGGAAGCCAATTAAGTTCTTGGAATCATTCCTAAAGCCATACATCTTTCTTAAACACTAACTTATTCTAATAACCCTTTGTATGGTTCCAAAATGCACCTAATGAAGTAATATCCATCAATTGAGTTCTATGATTTATTCTTTTCTTTCATTTATGATTCTTGACTCTTTTTAAGCCTCTTAGAGTCATCACACAATTAAAATAAGGAGCTTAACTATATGTTGCTTCTTTAGGTTATATTATGGAACACTAATTCATTTCCTAGGCTTCCTAAATTTTTCCCAAGGTTTTCCCTCATTTCAATTCATCATATATAACTAAAAAATGGGTTTGAAAAAATTTAAAACTATCCCTAGGTACATGGAACCCTCTTAGCTGAGCTTATGCATCGTCTTGGTATCCATGGAGGTTGTGTTGTTTTCTTAGTGGAAGATGCATATGGGGAGCCTTCGAGGGATTTTAGGAACTCATCCAAACACTCATTTAGGCCTAGGAATTATTGTATCAAATCAGATTTTGCAAAAGACACTTGAAACCCTAGGTTTGCTATCTTTATTTTTAATGGTTTTTTTGTTGTTTTCTTTGCATATTTTTATTCTCCTCCCTTAAATTCCTAAGTTTCACCTTTGGTTCTACCCAAAATCCAAGCCTTCTTGAAGCTCCCTATGTTAGACAAACCAAGGAGAGAAGGGGAGAAGAAGTAGCTACCATAGGAATGAAGATTTACCTTGTTTCGTTGCTTCTTCTTACTTGTTTCTCACTTTGCTTGGCCTCTTCTCTTTAAATCCAAATTTTCCCCTCTGTTTTGCCCTTAAAATAGATCCAAGAGCTTTAATAAAACCATAGGAAAGAAGAGGAAATGGAGGAGAAGAAGTTAGCTAAAGAGAAAGCATGAAAAAACCAAGAAAATCTATACCACTTCCTTATTTTTCTCCTTCCTTTCTTCTCCTCTTGGTGCGCCTCAAACCCTAGCTCTCTCCTCTAGTTTAGGGTAGAAACAAATGTGGCTAAATGAATGAGGAGGTGGGGCATGACCTATATATAGGTAGGTTTAAGAAACACTTTTCAAAAATTTCAATTTTATCCCTTCATCTTGGCATTTTCATTTTCAGTTCATTTTAGCTCCTTTTTTAGAACTATCTTTTCCATTATGAAATTTAGATCCTTAATTTAATAAAATTCCTTTAGAATAACTCAAAGCAGAGTTAAAACCTTCTCGAATAAATCCATCAAAGTTTAGGTCAACCAACATTGGAAAACGTCCACCGGAGGGGTTTTAATTGTCCCAGAGCTTCCCATGGTTTTTAGGGCCTTTAAGAACCCTAAAGAATTCAAAACATTCATTTAAAAAGCCTTCCTCTATAAATTCCAAAATTTTCTTAAAATTATGAAAATGCCATTACGTTTCGCTGGCCTTTTGTTCAATTTTGTTTCTTCATTCTAGCTCTATTTTTCTTTCCATCTAAGTCTGGGATTCTCATTTTTAGGAGTCTAGAATGCTACTTAAATTTTTTAGGACCTTAACTAATTCATTTTGGGGGACTTGCTTTGAAAATGTACCTGTTTTCGTCATTTGACAAAAATTGGATATTACAACTTAAGCACATAGGAAAGCACCAAAATGGTCTATTAAACAAGTCTCAAAGGTGCACAAACCCAGATTTCACAAACTTACTCTTACACTCCAAGGTATACACAAGAATACATAAGCTATATATTGTCATTCAATGTCAAAAACTTGCTACAACATTTATATGGTATCAAATCTCATACATATATCAAGTATCCATATAATTACATATGTTCATAAGCTTATACATTATATACAACATTGGATTACATCATATGCTATTCATATGGCTACAAAATGGACAAAATCACACACTTTGTTGTCAATCTCTTTTTTTCAAGCTTGGTGGCTCCCATTTTTTAGTTCACTTCATGTTAGACAAATGGGGAGGAAGGAATGAGATTCTAGGAATCCCAATAGCTCTTCTCCCTTTCAACCATACATAAAGAATGCAGATCTAAGTCTAGAAATGCATGCATGGATATCATGGAGTATATAATCATTCATAGAACATTTTTAGTATTCAAGAAGTCATACAAAATATACATAGGTTTGCTAAGAAGATGGTTTAGCTTCACCCACTTCTTTTGGGGGGATTTTGGACTTGCTTCACCTATTCTCTTAAAGGGTTCTTGACTAAGCCTCACTCTTTAGAGACTTTTAGCTTTTTGTCTCACCCATTTTAAGGACTTTTGGCTCATCCTCACCCTAGCTAAGGGACTTTTGGTTTCACCACACTCAAGCAAACCCAAAACATGTTCACAAAGTATCATTTAAGTGCATAACATAACATCATGGTACCATGGCACATAGATACATCCTAAAATATTTTTCATGCTTAAAACATACACACCTTCAAAGATAATATAAACATCCATGCATGTATGACAGAAAGAAGAGAGAGCTACCTTAGTTACAATTGCACACTTTTCTCCTTGAATTTGGTTCTTCTCCCTCAACCACACACTTACAAGAAGGTGGAACTTGATTTCTTTGGCCTAGAAACATAATATGGAAGCCAATTACACTCTTGGAACAATTTTTAAAGCACTCATTCATTTCAATAGCTAGGTTGTTCTTATGGCTCATTTATGGTTCCACAATGCACCTAATGAAGCAACCTAGGGAAAACATAATCTTGGCTCCATTCTTTCCATCCATTTATGACTCTTAACTCCTTTTAAGCCTCTTGGAGCCATCACGTAGTTTATTTAAGGAGCCTAATTAGGTGTTGCTTCTCTAAATCATAATATGGAACCTATAACTACGTCTCACTATCCATCACTTCTAAAAATTTTTTAAAGCTTCCTGATAAGCATGATATTTATATGAATTAATTCTCCTAACTTAAGCATTTTAATAATTAAATAAGGTTTAATAGACTTTATTAGGTGGATAATTGAGTTCATTGGCCATTGCTTACACTTAAGAAATTTATTTACAAATTGTTTTGAATTTTAATGCATAAATTTCATTGAAATATTTCCTTTGTGAATTCTTCCTTCTTAATATTTTTTTTTTGTTTTATTTTGCTTCATTTTATTTTATTTTCTTGTGTAGATTTTAATGGGAAAAAGAATTTAAAATGAAGATGAATTAATGGTAGCTGGCTCTTCTTGTGGAAGCAATGTATACATCAAACGGAGGCATTCTTGGTGGAGTCCAAATCAGGCAGCTTCTTATTCTTGTGTTTCAACATCACTTACTCTCATTGAAGCTCATTATAATGGCTTAGTCCTTTCTTTTCACATGCACGAGGTCCCACTAGAACCATACATCCAATTCGCTTGTTCGTATGCATGAAGCCACAACCATCCACATACATCGGGTTCATGGTAATGAATGGGAAGAAGAAGCTACAGGTTAGTAGTGAGGAAAGCAGAAGCTCAGAGACACACAACATGATTAAAGAACGAGTGAAGGAAGCAACGAGCTGGCAATAAGCTTTAGAAGCACAAAAGCCACGAGATTCTTAGCATGGACAAATGGAAATAGAGAATGGGAAGAAACATGCAAAGAAGAAGGCTTGGGTTATCCCACGAAATAGCTTCTACTACTTTGCACACGTTTAGCTCTCCCTCCACATAAACACGAGACACCAAACCATACAAAGTTTACATGAGAAATTACGTGGAGCAATAGCAGAATTAAGAAGCATGGGAAATATGTGAATTTTACAATGGGTTTGGAGGGAGTAGAAGGATCAAGAAGCCACATCCAGCTCCTTTAATGCATACATGGGCTACACGAGACCAATAGCTAAAGGAGCTTTTGAGCAAAAACAAAGGAAGCAACACAAGCTTTGGGTTCATAAGAAGCTGTGGGCTGGATAAGAGAGTGAGTGAAGGAAGAGTTAAATGAGCTAGGAGATGGGAGCTTGTAAGAATAATAAGCACGTGATCTTAACTCATGGCAAAGGATAAGAGTTTTATGTGGACAGCAGCACCTGATCAGAATAGAACCATCCACATGGCATGCAGCTCAAGTTGATGGTTCCACGGGTTTATGAGAGGAAGAGACTGTGAAGGGAAGAAGCACAAGTAGCATGACGAGAGGAAGCAACACGAATGAATAAGAAAGAAGAAGAAGAAGAAGCTACGTACTTGTCCAAGAAAGAGGCAAGAAACATACACAAAGCTTGGGCAGAATGAAAGGAGAGTTTCACGTGGAATATTATAAAAGAAATTGAAGTAGGGCCCATACTTATACACACATGCATGTGGCTACGGGCAATGAGAAGGAATGAGAGGCAGCATGTGAAATTATTAAAAATTCAAGTGAGAAGAGCATTCAAATTATACATATATTCTGTAACACCATAAATTCTAGCTCATTTCATGACATTCATAAGCTTCACATCATCATTTCCATGAGAGCACATGAAAAAGGGCATGAAAATAATGAATTTATTTCCGCTGAGTCGTACTTAAAAATTTGTAATCAGTGTCACATGGATCGTGTGAGCTCATGCTATGCATTCTCATATTTAAATACATCATTACAACTCATTTTCATTACAACATGCCCATAACTCATGGAAACCGAAATGGAGCATGGAATGGGCTTATTAAATTTTGGCCAGATTTGCCTCTTATTCTGTCCAACTTTTGGAAATTCATAACTAAATCTAGAAAAATCGAAATCATGCAATCTTGGTCATTCTAGAAAGCTTAGGATGTTTACTTCACACTAAAAATATACCCATACCATAACATTTATCACAAAGGACGTTTGACATCCTAAATTTTTTGAAGGTCTGACTAAATTCTGGAACTGATACAGAATTCTGCAGAGAACTTTGAAAATGTCCAATTAATTCTACAAAAATCCAATACATGCAAATGATACCACTATAGAAATCTATGGATGTTACCTAGAGAGAAAAAATATCTCTAGATCAGTTCATCAAGTCCAAACTCTGAAATTCAATGAAAAGTACTTCTAGTCGGGCAAATTTACTGATATTGGATAGAAATTTAAAAATTCATATCTCCCTCTCTAGACTCCAAATGAGGTGCCTCTAGTTGGCACGAGTCATTTTGATTACCTAGTTTATCTGTATAAAATTTTGTGGTAATTAGACATCATTTGAGCCTCGTAGGACATAAAACAATTTCGGACCAAATGAATAGTACAGCAGACCAAAACCATAAATTTTATCAACTTTGAAAAATCATCAAATATTCTATAAACCTCCAAAAATTATTATCTTTAGCTTACCAAAAAGCTCTCAATGAGACCTAATTTCATGCCAAAGTTTAGATCAAGACTAACTCATTTGGCTAAAAAGTGATATAGGGTTCTATTATGGTCAAATTTAGCTCCATATGAGGTACCAAATTTGCCAAATGGCCTTTCCTTGGTTGTGACACCCTTTGGGCAAGTCTAAAAGCATATTTAAGACTTGTATGAGCTGAGCAAATGGTCCCAAACCTCATGCATCTCATTTTGGCCATTCAACCCACACTTATACATATTTCCAACAAACTTCCATATTGTGATGACCCTAACTTCTAATCATTGTAATTAAGGTTAAATACTCACATAGATTAGGGTTATAAGGCATTACAACCAATTGCATTATGAAAATACGAGAAAATTTGAACCTTAATGTTATTAGAGTCATCAACCATACAATTACAAGCACTTATGTACATAAGGGAAATAAACATTTATTTATAAGCCTTTGATTCTATTACCCATCAATTATAACTCATCCCAATGTCTCTAAATCATCCCTTGAATTACCATATGAAAAACCAAGGTTTCCTAATTAATATAAGTATTTCAGAATGTTCGCCGCGGCCAAATTACACTTAGTCGTGCCCAATTCCTCTCGGTTTCCCCTTTACTTCGTCACTAGTTTCGCCGCGGCTAACCTACTTGGCGCCGCAGCAAAGAAGCCTCCTGGAACTTACCTCGCTCGCCTCTTGCTATTGGCCACAACCAATTCCCTTGTTAGCCGGGCTAATTCCTCTCTGGAATGCCTAGGACATTTTTGTAAAAGTTCGCCGTGGCGAATTTCCCTCTGGACAACTCCCAGTTTAGCCTTTCACATTTTGTCGTGGCTAATTACACATTTCGCCGCGATGAATTCTCTCTGGCACTCTCCCTGGGCAACCTCGCCTCTATTGGCCACGGCTAACTCCATTTTAGCCGCGGTGAATTGCCTTCTGGTTCTACAACTCCTAAATTCTTGTCTTATACTCTATACTCTCCCTCCAATAACACCCTTGAGCCATTCTACCTTAATTTATGCAACTCTAATGGTAGTTATGTACCTTATTCACTTAGCTATTCTACCATTACCAATTCAAAACTTAAATGTAAATTTTCACTCCTCCAACTACCCTATATCAGCAAGTTCATAGAGTAACAGCAACGAAATTCATGTACCATTGATAATTAACATTCGATACCTATTCCGTTAGAGATTTCATACATCTATGGTTTATATCAATATCTAATGCATCATGTGATTACAATTCCCAAATGGTAAGCCATATCATAAGTTCAATAAGGATTACATGTCAGATACTATAAGTTCATACATCAATACCAAATTAAGATGAGGTCTAATCCCTCAATAAATACATCCTAAGTAATAAAAAATAAGAGCCTACACTTGGCAACCCGAGTGCAAGATGATGCTATACAGTAAGAAATACAAAATTTAGCATCTATACTAAATGAATAAGCCTAAGTGTAGCCTTCTTCCCACATGTTAGAGCTCATGGATTTTCATCCACTTGCTTCCCTTTATCCTTACCTGAAGAACCTTCACCTGAAATATTAATCCCATGAAATAGGGTGAGATGTAAATCTCAGTAACCAAGGCAAATTCCATCATATATTCTAGTTTAATTAACATATATGCATAATTTCACATGAGCATCAGAAACATACTAGTCATATCCGTAAATGAAACAATTAGGCTATCATGATTACTATCCCATACTAGCAATCATATTTTCACATGTTAAAGGCCAATAACACCGGGAGAAGCCTGTCCACGGCACCTACTCCCTATTGAGCACAACAAGGGCTCAGTGCATCTGGGGTTTGATCATAACCCGGTGCCCGATCAAAGCACATGCACAGGTGGTAGCTGCACCACTACTTCACCATGGACTCACAAGGTCCAATCACAACACATAGATAGCCAATCAATTCATTCAGTATTTCAAATCATTCATATATAGCAAATATGAAATTAAAACAGATATATGCATAGAATTAATGTAAACCCTAGTTACCTCACTTGTAAACAATTTACAATAGCCACCTCACTTATAAACAATTTGCAACAGCCACCAATGGTACAAAAATCTCCCTATAACCATAACATCAGAGAATTACTACTTTAATTCATCATTTATAGTAGCAACAAGTACCCAAAGAATTTGAATGCTAATAACTACCTAAAGAACACTTACCCAGCCACCACAAATCCCAAATTCGGATTGAAGTGTCCTCTACCAGAAATCTCAATATTTCACCCAAAATCCTAAGCAAATTTGTACAAAATTAATACCCATATTATAAATCAGCTATGGGGGTCTCAAACTAGCAAATAAAGCATAAAAATGGAGGATTTATACTTACCTAATGTCAGCCCTAGCCTCAACCTACGAATTTCACCAAGAAAATCCCAAACAACCACATTTCAGATTTTGGGTATGGTGAAAATACTCCAAATGAAAAATTAATCAGGCCAAATTAAAGAGAAAGATGAGGGGATTAAGTTATATAACTATTACCTTGGCTGAATCTTGCTCTAAATGTGAGAAAATGTGGAATTCTTACCCCAAACCCTAGTCTCCCTTCACACCTCCGATTTTCTCCTTTGTGCTTCAAAAAAATTGGGAAGTGGCTGAAGTGTTTATGGTTTTAGTTGGGTTAAGTTGGGTCAAATATGGGTCATGGGTTGCTCCAAAGATCCAACTCCTAATGGGCTTCAGATTTGAGCTTTGTTAAGTTAGCTCTTATGTATTGGGCTGCTGAATTTTAATTAAGTTTGGGCCAAGTTTAAAGAGCTCAAAGATTTTGGTCTGTACAAGGATTATTGGGCCATCACTAGGTGCTTTCTCTTGGGCCAAGTCTCACAATAAAAAGGTTAGTCTGCACCTACAATTATTGGGCCTCAATTAGTCTTAATCTTAGTTTACTTAATTTAATTTGGACCTAGATGAAATTTCTATCCCAATTAAATCTTAAACCCATATTAACAATTTATCTCTCTAAAATTTCCATTCACTTAACTTGCCCAATTATCCCATATTAATTATTCCTAATTAATCTAAATCCATCATTAACCCCTTAATTAATTTTGGGGTGTTACACATATTGCACACTTTGGCATTACATACTCAAAATAGGTTCTAAAGTTCATACATCATATCCATACATTTAAACATCACATAATAGTATATTTACACATGTCTCAAGGTTCATAGTACATATACAACATCATATATATTATGAACCATCATTATGGTTCCAAAATGGACAAAACAATGCATAAGCTTGTCAATCTTTCCTCTTCATGGTTGTTGGCTCCCTTCACCATAATTACTTGGTCCACCTAGCATGTTAGATCATTGGAGAGGAGGGGATGAGATGCAAAAAATCCCAATAGCTCATCTCCCATTCAATCATATATAATATGTGCAAAGCAAGCTTTTCAAATGCATGCATGGAGGAAATAGAAGTCATGGACATTTTAAAAGAAAACTTGGCATGTGAATCAATCATACAAGACATTTAAGAGCTCACCAAGTGCTTAGATTGGCCTCACACTTCTCCTCGTAGATTTTGGACTTGCCTCACCTATTCTTTAAGAGCTTTGGACTCAACCATACTCTTGGGAGCCCACTTTACTTTTGGGAGACTCTTTACTTTATCTCAACCAAGCTCAAGGTTTCTTGGCTCATCCTCACTAAAGGGAGGAGTTCTTGGCCTCTTCACACTCAAGCAAACTCACACAGACATCATGTAATCATTAGGAAACATAACATAGCATCAAGCATCATGGCATATAAAGGCATGCTAGCATACTTTTCAAAGCTTGAAAATACACATACACACATTCTAAAACAAGCTAAACACACATTTATGCATGAGGGAAGGTAGAGAGAGCTACCTTATATACAAACACACACTTTTCCTTTAGGATTCAAGCCTCCTCTTTCTGCCACACACCCATAAATTGGTAGAGATGGTTTCTCCTATCCTAAATACAATATATGGGAGCCAATTAGGTTCATGAAATAATTTCTAGGGCCATGCAACTTGCTTAAACACTAGGTGGCTTTATAGCCCCCATTATGGTCCATATTGGCACCTAATGAAGCAACACCTCTCAAATGATTTCTAGGCCTCATTCTTTCCTTTCAAATATGATTTTTGACTCTTTTTAAGCCTCTTGGAGTCATCACATCATTAAAACAAATGGCTTAGCACCATGTTGCTTCTTTAGGTCATAATATGGAACCTAAGACACCAAATCACTTTCCATGAGTTTTAAATTTTTTCCAAGGCCTCCCTTCATTTTCATTCATCAAATATGACTCAAGAATGGCCTTAGAAAAATTTAAAACTCCCCCCACCTACAAGATCCGCTCTTAGCCGAGACATGCCTAGGTTTTGGGCTTTATGGAATTTTCTTTGTTTTCTTGAAGAGAGAAGCTTGTGGGGAGCATCTTTGGTGTCTCAAGAACTCATTTATACTTTAACCTAGACCTAGGAAGTATCACATAAATTTAGAATTTGAAAGGTGCACTAGAAACCCTAGGTTTTGCATTTTGAATCCTAATGCCTATTTCATGGTTTCCTTTGCATATTCTTATTGCTCTCCATCAAATACCAAAGAATCATACTTGGTTGGGCTTGAAAATCAGATCTTCCTAGGGTTCTTAGGCTAGGTCGAAATGGAGAAGAAAGGCCATGGAAGATATGAACCATAAGATGTATTTTTACCTTGTTTTCTTGCTTAGTTTGGCTTGAATCTTGATTTCTCCAAGCTCCTCTCTTCAAATACAAACTTTCCCTTGAATATCTCCCTTGAATCAGATTTATAAACCTCATTTTAATCCAAGGAAACAAAGGAGAAGGGAGGAGAGGAGGTGTGGATGAAGAAAAGCAAGGAAAATCACCATGAAAATATACCTTAAGCTTGGTTTTCTTCCTCCTTCTTCCTCTCTTGGGCACCTCTCCCTTCAGGTTTTTCTTCTGATTTGGGGCTGGAAAATCTGTAGGGAAATGAGGGCAAGTGTGAGGCACCACCTATATATAGGTAGGGAAAAGTAACTTTTTCAAAAATTCCAATTTTGCCCTTCATACTTTGCATTTTCATTTCTCCTTCATTTTATCTCCTTTTTTAGAACCATATTTTCCATTATAAAATTCAGATTCCCAATTAAGAAAAATGTCTTTGGAATCACTCAAATCAGAGTTAAACCTTTCCAAACGGATCCGTCAAAATTCGGGTACACTGAAGTTGGAAAACGTCCACCGGAGGGGATTTAACTATCCCGGGGCTTCTCATGGTTTTTAAGGCCTCTGAGAACCCCAGAGAACTCAAAAATTTAGTTTAAAAAACCCTCTTGTGCGAATTCCAAAAATTACGCAAAATTACGAAAATGCCATTAAGTTTCGTAAGGTATCCATCAAAATTTGTTTCTTCATTCTAGCTCCATTTTTCCTTCCGTTTGAGGCTACGATTCTCATTTTTAGGAGTCTAGAATGTTACTCAAATTTTTTAGGACCTTAACTAATTCATCTCGGGAGACTTGCTTTGAAAACGTTCCCATTTTCATCGTTTAACGAAAACCAGACATTACACATTCCATACGTAGAATCACGCCATCATGCTCCCATCATCCATTCCATTCACTTCATCCATTCCATCCAGTGACCATGCCATTCCATTCGTCTCCTCCATTCCCATTCCATCTCCACTCAAATGAAGCTCTAATCTTCATCTTGTGATTAGCTTGGAAGACAACCTTGGAGAAGCTTGAATCCATGGAGAAGAACTCATAATTTTGGCTAAGATTTACTTAATTTCCTACACCTTTCCTTTTTCTTGTATATGCTTGGTTAAGTTGTATTGGATTGAGAATTTGTGTAATTGTAATTAGTAGCTGGTTAGACACTGATTAGGAAGCCTTTTTGTTGATTAATTGATTGGATTAAACACTGAATTTTTCATTTTCCTACCATTTTCCAAGTGTGCAATCAAGGTGTTTGATGAAATACACGTGAGAATTAGTGTGCCTAATTGTCTAATTTGAGGATTCCTTAGAGTTTGATTGGTTAATTAAACATCCTAGGGTGTTAATTTAAAGGATAATTAATCAATTAATCATTCAATTCAAGTGTTTATTGATTCTAATGACAAGAGTCAGCGATTTGATGTGGAATTAAGGTTTCAATTCAACATTAAATTATTAATTCTTATGTAGTAACTCAAGATAATTTGTATTGGATGCAAATAGGGACTCTTAAGCCAAAATTAATTACAATTGGATTAGGATAAGGATAGTAGATACCAAAGGATGAATCCAAAGCTAGTCACAAGTCCATTATCAACCATAGTTCATACAATTATGTAGCAATTAGGAATTTTAATTTGGTTTTATTTTAATTAGTTTAAGTCAATCAAACCCTCCTTAGTTAGGAAATTTTTAGAGTTTTTTAACACTTAGAAAACCTAAGTGAACATTGAATTCTAGTTCTAAAGGAGATGACCTAGGTTGTGCCACTAGCTACATATTTTTCAACCTAGTTTTATTTTGAGGGTTGCACAACACGGCCTTTCACTTCCTCTCATCCTTTCCCATCATATATGACACAACCAAGCTTAGAATAAATTAAAACTACCCTTTGGTGCTTCATCCTCTCTAGGCTGAGGCTATGGTCCATGAAGATACTAAAGGAGTTTGTTTTATTTTCTTGATGGGAGATGTATGTGAGAAGCTTTCTAAGAATCTTAAAAGCTCATCCAAACATCCATTTTAGGCTAGGAACTCTTGTATCAAAATAGAATTTCGGTGGAGCACTTGAAACCCTAACTTTGCTATCTTAAAATCTAATAGTTGTTTTGTCATTTCATTTACATATTATTATTCTTCTCCCTTGTTTTACTAAGATTCACTCTTGGTTTAGCTAGAAATTCAACCCCTCATGGCTGGTCTTATATGGGACAAAAAACACAAAAGAAAAGCAATGGAAGAACAAGCTTGAAACATAGCAAATTACCTTGGTTTCTTGGCTTCTTTGCTTGGCTTCTTCTCATAATTTTCAAAAATTCCCCTCTTGGTCTGACCTCAAAATAGATCCAAAAGCTTCAATAAACCCATGGGAAAGTAGAGAAGAAGGAGAAGACGTTTGCTAAGGAGAAACTAAGAAAACCCATGAAAATCCATACCTTTCTCTTGCTTTTTCTCCTCCCTTTCTCTCCTCCCTTGTGCATCTCACTCTCTTGGTCCTTTCTCTGGTTTAGGGTAGAAGTGAAATGATCCAAATGAAGAGAAGAGTGGGGCGTGGGCTATATATAACTAGGTTTAAGAAATTGTTTCCAAAAATTTTACTATGTCCCTTAATTTTGGCATTTTTGTTTTCAGTTCATTTTAGCTTTTTTTTTTTTAGAACCATCATTTTCATCATAAAATTTAGGTTCTCAATCTTATAAAATGCTTTTGGAATCACTCAAATGGGAGTTAAAACCTTCTCGAACGAAATGGTCAAAGTTTGAGTCAACTAACATTAGAAAACGTACAATGGAGGAGTTTTAACTGTTCTAGGGCTTCCTATGGTTTTCAGGGCCTCTAAAAACCCCAAAGAACTCAAATTTTCCATTTAAAAAGCTCTCCTATTAGTATTTCAAAATTTTCTCAAAATTACAAAAATGCCATTATGTTACATAATAATTTCGTTAACTTCTGTCTAGTTACTATAGCCTTTGTTTTAGGGTACCTCTGACCTCTTTATTTCATTACTTAATATCTAGATCATTATTCTAATTTTTTTTTGACCTTGACCAATTTATTTTAGAGGACTCACTTTTAAAACATATATGTTTTCGTTGTTTTTACAAAAACCGGATATTACAACCATAAACCTTGTAGAGCCTCGTGGATATTGTCCCTAGTAAATGGCTTCTCCCATTAGCTTTGGGGTTTTATTCTTCCTAGAAGATGGCTTCTCCCATTAACTCCTAAGAAAACACGTCCATGTAGGGAGAGTACTACTTCCACTTATAAAGCCCTAGCCCAAGGTCTTCCTACCTGATGTGGGATTTTACAATCCACCCCCCTTTGAGGCTAACTCGTCCTCGGGTTGCACATGCGGCTTGGCTGGTTCTAATACCAATCACCTTATAAAGCCTCATGGATATTGTTCCCATTAGATGACTTCTCCCATTAGCTCTAGGTTTTTGTTCTTCTTGGAAGGTGGCTTCTCCCATTAGCTCTCAAGAAAATGCGTCCACATAGGGAGAGTATTTCTCCCACCTATAAGGCCCTAGCCCAGGGTCTTCCAACCTAATGTGGGACTTTAAATAATGTAATGTTAACTTGTGCAAAAGTGTTAGATTATGAATGTATAACCACTAGATACATATATAACACATTGGAACATGCATAAATGTGAACTTGTCTCCTACTAACCATGACCAGATAAAATGAAAAACAAGGATGATGATGAGACAAAGATCTAAAAAAAGTCAAATTCAATAAGGGTTTAGTCTATGACTCAATGTTATCTACATGAATATGTATATTCATATTTCAATGTAATATAATGTTAACTTGTGCAAAAGTATTAGATTATGAATATATGACCAATAAATGCATGTATAAGACATTGGAACATGATTTAGTGTATGCAAATCCATTAAGTTTACATGCATATTTTCAAGTGGTATAGTGATTTTCAGTTGCAAAGCAAATTTCATGTGATGAACCATTTATAATTGATGTATGTATGAATAAAAATTTGCTCATGGCAAGAAGTGGCACATTAAAGCTCATTTGGTGCATTTTGCAAACAAAAATTTTGACCATTTTAGTAATAAATTGTCACTTTGCCTTTAACTACCTTAATGAATGAATTTGGGGTTAAAATTTAATGAGCATTCTTATATGGCTATAATTTGTTTTTTTTTTTAGCACTATAAAATATTTGGCAAATTTCTAAAATTGACATAAAAGTTGTTATCAATTGATGCTGTTTACTCTGTGACAATTGTGGTTTTTGCATGTTTTAAGAGACCAAATGGATTGATTTTGACATGAGATTTTTACAATAAAATGTGCATATCATAAACTTTAAAATGACATCTAATTTGTCTCAATTAGATTTGTGTAATTCAAGTTATGAATTTTTAAATTTTATGCTTTGTTATATGTATTATGGCTAAAGTAAGAAAATAGTTCCTTTTCTTTGCTTGAGCTCTACGTTGGAATTATAAGAAAACCATGTTTGAGTATCATAAGTCCACTTGATGTATGTAATAGATAAATTTCACTGCAAAAAGATTTGTATAGTAAGGTGCAATAAATTGCACAAGATATGTAAAATCACACAGTCCAACTGTGTTACATATCATAATGAGCAATTGCAATTTTATAAAATTGAGATTCTCAAGTGCAAAGAAGGAAGGATAAAATAAATATAACAAATGTGGCTTTAGGAAGATTAAAAGTGTGGAGTACAAAGTTACAATCACTAAAGTTATTTGCAAGCTTGAATTTTCATTTAACCCCAATTTTTTTTTAAATTATACTAGGATTAACCAAATTTTTAATTAAGTTTCCAAATTTATTACTTTAAATAATTTCTTTGATTAAATTTTTAATACTTAAATCCTAGTTAATTATTCTTAATTTTAATTTTTTGCTATTACAACTTAATTACCAGCTTTAATTAATTCCCTTATTGTTTCATTTTTCTCATTTATTATGTTGTTAGTACTTTAAATACTAGAAAGTGCCAAGCAACCAGTTGAGAAATATGCTCTCTAAAGAATGTTGACTCAATGTCAAGAAGATCAATTAGGATCAGAAAGTTAGCAATTTCTAGTGAATATGTCATGTAACTTCAAGAGTACAACTATAATATTAGAGTTAAAAATGCCTTAAGATTTTTTCACAGGCCATCAATTGTTGAGAATCTAAACTATAACACACTACCATGAAGAAAGAGAGGAATTTCATGACATTTTAACAAAGTTTGGGATCTTGTCAAGTAGCTTAATGGTTCAATGGCCATTGGATGCAAATAGATCTATAAGACAAAAAAGGACTTATTAGGCAATATCAAGAGATATAAGGCAAGACTCATGGCTAAAAGATTCATTCAAAATGAAGAAATTGATTACATGAAGATGTTCTTTCCTATATCTTAGAAAACTTCCTTTCATGTGATAATAGCATTTGTTGCCTATTTTGACTTAAAACTACATCAGACAAATGTGAAGACAATATTCCTCAATTAGGAACTAAAGGGGAAGGTATAAATGAAACAACCTCAATGAGTACTTGGTGTATAAGTTTAAGAAATCCATATATGAATTGAAATAGGCCTTCTATTAATAGTATTTTTTTAAGTTTGATCATGTCATCTCATTATTTAGATTCATAAAGAACATCATAGATCGATGTATATACCAGAAGGTTAGTAAGAGTAAGATACATTTCCTAGTGTTATATGTGAATGATATGTTCCTTGTAATCAATGATAAAAGGCTATTATATGAGGTCAAACAATTTTTCTCTAAAATTTTGATATGAAAGCTATAGGTGAGGTATATTATATCATTGGCATTAAGATCCATAGAGACAGAACTCAATATATTTTGGATCTATTGCAAGAAGCAGTATTAATAATGTTTTAAAGATGAAAGATAATTTACCAAGTGTAGCACCAATTGTTAAAGGTGACATGTTCAATTTGAACCAATTCCTAAAAAACAATTTAGAAATGGAATAAAGGTGTAACATTTTATATGCTTCTACTATTGGAAGCCTTATGTATGCTTAAGTTTGCACAAAATCTAACATTACATTCATAGTTAAAATGTTAGGTAAATATTAAAGTAATTTGATTTAGATCATTGGAGAGGTACAAAAAAGGTTATGAAATACCTTAAGGGTACTAAAGACTATATGCTAATATCTAAACAAATTAAGAAACTTAAGGTAGCTGGCTACTTAAATTTGGATTTCACTGGATTTATTTATTTATGAAAATCAACATCTAGCTACGTTTTCATATTTGTTGATAAAGCCATATCTTAAAGAAGTATGAAGTAGACTTTGACTACTACTTCTACCATGTAAGCTTAGTTCGTGTCTTATTTTTAAGTGACTTTAAATGGCATATGCATAAAGGCTTTATTTTAGGGTTTAAAATTATGGACTCTATATCTAGACCATTGAGGATGTATCATGAAAACTCTGCTGTGATTTTCCTACCTAAGAATAATAACAGTCAAAGTCAAAGTAAGCACATTGATATAAGTGCTTAGTCATGGGAATATGTCAATTAAAATAAAGGGAGAATTATAACAAAGGACCCAAAGATAAAGAAAAATATTTTTAAGGACCTGTTACTACTATTTTAGGATGATTACCACTGAGTTTAGCAACAAATCGTTGAACCTAGTGGTAAAGGTCCTTAAGAATAATTTTCTTCAACTTTTGGTCCTTAAACATAATTTTCCCTAAAATAAAGTCACCATTAAAAGCATTAAGTTGATGATAGCTGTCATACCTAGCCTTTTAACTAATATATATATATATATAAATTGTAGGCTTTTAAATCAAAAGTGTGCAACTGTTACCATACTTTTAAGGTAAAAATTGATCTATTTACATGTGAAAATAAGCTAGGGGATCTGATTTCAATTCTTTCTTTTACTTTATTCATATTATCATAATCAAATTTGATTTAGTGAATTAAGTTAGGATTGATACATGATAAACATGATTTTTATACACTTTATTCCTCCTAACTTAACCTTTTTAATAATTAAATGTGGCTTAATGAAGGCAATTGAATGGAATTTGATTTAATTGGCTATTTTTACCTTTAAGGAATTAAGTTGCAAACTATTGATTTTTAATGCATGAAATTCTTTTAAATAATTTTATGGATAAATTCCATTTGATTTTTACCATTCTTTTGTGCAGAACTTTTGATGGGCAAATAGCTTGAATGGAAATTGAATTGAAGAAGAAATGATGGCTTCATGTGTACAAATTGATGAGAAAAATTTACAAGCTAGAGCTATGGGTTGTTTCATGCAGAACTGCATGTGGAGAGCAAGGAGCTATTGGTTTTTCTGCTCACCTAGGTTCCATTTAATGCTCTTGAAGTCCTAGAGAGGAAGCCATGGGTCCAGTTCATACACATATAGCACAAGAAGCATGAAAACGTTAGGATGAGTAGGAAATCATGAAGAAGCATCGGGTTCCAACGCTACAAGCTGAAGTTGAGAATGAGTAAGAAACAGAGGAAATAAAGGAGCAGCAAATGTAGCTATGAGTTTGTATGAAGGAGAGCTTTGGGTTTTTGGACGCAGCTCCAGGGACGTAAACAGAGGAGCTGATGTGGGCTGTCCAGAACGTGCGAAATGCTAAGGAGAAGCTGTGCATGAGAAAACACGAAGCAAGGCTTGTATGAGCTGGATGCAGAACCATTTACTCGTGCAGCAACTGAACAAAGTTAGAGAAGAAATAAACACACATGCAGAACAGGAGCAGAAACAGAGAAGAAAGCAATGTGGCTGGGGCTTGAGAAAAGAGGAAGACGAGTTAGAGAGTTAATGAGAACCATTCAAGAAGCAACGTGTGGTATAAGAGGACAAGCAAGAAGCAACGGGCAGTAGCTCACAATTCGAGTCTAGCTTTCATACACCAACACTTACTCACACATGTAGCAATCCTATCAAATCATGTGGAAAAAGCTGCAGAATGAAGAAGGTATTGAAGCTACGGGTTTAGGGTCCAGAATGAAGAAATAGCCACGAGCTGCAGCAAAAACATGAGTAAAACACGAAGAGATATGGTTGGACAGAGGAAGCAACATGGATAAGGCGAGCTGAACCTGGAAATGATGCATATGGGCTGGACTTCTCAACATGACAGCAACAAACACACACATATGCAGAGTGAGAACTTGGAGCTGGCCGAAGCAGATCTGAAGCCAAGAAATGGACACTGCAGGCGAAGAAGAAGAGAACTCGAACAGAGAATGAAGAGCAGCAACGTGGAACCTGACGTGAACATAAGTAAGAAGGCAGCCACGGGTTCTGATGCTTTGCAAAGAAGAAGAAGCTGGAAGAAACACAAAAGAATAGAAGCTACGTGAAAAGTGGGAAGCATGAATCATAATATGTGAAGCAAAATAATAAAATAAAATGAATGGGGCCCACACTTTGTACACACATGAAAGAGCTTCAGCCGATTGAAATTAGAGAGGAGCACGTGAAAAATAAAGAATGCCACGTGAGGAATAAAATCACGCCATCAGCACTCATTATTCACGTCGGCCAGCACCCCATTCCATGGTCATAAGCACATTCCAATTCATCACTTCGCCCATTCCGCAGCATGCCTTCTTCACCTTCACTCCACCCCTTCGTCCAGAACCATTCACTCCTCTCTCATTCCATCTCCATCTCCATTTCCATCCACTAATGAAGCTCTAATTCATCCATCTTGAGGCTAGCTTGGAAGCTCTTGGAGAAGCTTGAATCCTTGGAGAAGAATGCAAAATTCTGGCTAAGATTTTCTTATTTTTCCAGCACTTTTTCTCTTTCTTGTATTTACTTGGTTAAGAAATATTAGATTGAGAATTTGTGTAATTGATTAGTGGCTGGTTAGACACTAATTAGGATGTTGATTGATTGATTATGTGATTGATTTAGTGCTGGATTTTCCTAATTTCCTACAATTTTCCAAGTGTGCAATCAAGGTGTTTGATAAAATGCTTATGAGAATTGATGTGCCTAATTGTCTATTTGTGTATTCCTTGGTGTTTAGTTGGTTAATTAAACATTTTTGGATGGTGATTCAGATGCTAATTAATCAAGTAATTAATCAATTCAAGTGTTCAAAGATCTTAATCACAAGAATTAGTAATATAATGAGAGTTGAGGTCTCAATTAACATTAAATTGCTAGTTTCTTGAATCTTGAATGGTTATTCAAGATCATTTGCTAATAAACACAATTAGAAACTCTTAGGCCAGAATTAATCACAATTGGATTGGGATAAGGATAGTGGAAACCAAGAGACGATTCCAAAGCTAGTCACAAGCCCATTATCACCATAATTCGCACAATTAGGTAGTGTTTAGGAATTTTAATTCTAGTTAGTTTAATTCAATCAAAAACCCCCCCAAATTAGATAGTTCTAGGATCTTAGAACACTTAGAAAACCCAATTGAACATTGAATTCCATTTCCAAGGGAGATGACCTAGGTTGTGCCCTATAGTGCATTTAATATTCAACCTAGTTTTATTTTGAGGGTTGTTCGACAAGCCCGTCAATACACTAAAAGCATGAAAATATTCATAGACCCAAAATGGCATAAAGCACAAAATCTACACTAACTTCATAAATGCATATCTTAGACTATATAACTTTAATTCATGCAATAGAAATGCACATCTTGGACTATATAACTTTAATTCATGCAAATTAGGTGTTTACAGAAAACTCAAGATGTGACCTATATGTTGTAAAACTTTCAAATGAAAACAAGATCATTTAAACCATGAAAATTCAATAGAACAGTAACTGACTCGGAATATGAATAGTAACAGGCTCATGTATTAGACCACAATTTCAAAAATGCATAACCTTTGCTACACCATTCCAATTTATACAAACTTGGTGGCTATGGAAAGCTTATAATGCCAAATATATGCCTATAAAATTTCATGAGCATCAAAGTTCATTTGCCCCCTCAAATACATGAAATATCATATCTAGACAGTATGAATAGTACTAGAGACCAAACTACCTAATTCAACCAATTTTGAAAATTCATAAAATATTCTAAAGAGCTCCAAAATTTGTGATCTTTAGCTCTATGAAAAGAACTCAATGTGTCCTAAATGACTGCAAAGTTTTAGCGCAAAATTTGTCCATTTTATCTACTTTTGGTTCATTGACATTGTATGGCTCAAAGATTGGGATTTTTAATTCCAAATGGTTCCAAGTGAGCCATACTATGCCATGGCTATGCTTGGGCACATTTTAAATGATAAATATTACATGTAGGGTTGGCTCATCATGTCTCAAACATTATACAACTTGTCATTTTACACATGAATGATATGGAACACAAGGGGTCAAATTTCACTTGTTTACATCCAAAAATGATTTATACACCATAGTCTCATACTTTTGAGTTTGTTACAATGTTCACACATCAAAATATACATACCAATATCCATAAGTACAAGAATAATCCTTAAAATAAATTCTATTGTCAAAGTAGCCCCTCTTATGTCTTTTGATCATCATTCTTGCCTCTATAGGTACTATCTAGACATGATTAGTGGAAACTAGGAAAAGAATGAGATTCAAGGAATCCCAATAGGTCATTCACCATTCAAACACACATATATGGCATACATTATGTCAAGACAAGCAAGCATTCATGTATAATCATAATTTAATCATATTTATACATAAGGGATCCCATTGCTCTACTAAAAGCAATCTCATGCTTTATGAACTTTTAGTCTAGTCTCACCTATTATTTAGGGACTTTTTGGTTTGGACTCATCTTCTTTTAGGACTTTTGACTTAGTCTCACTCACAATTTAGGACTTTTAGCCTAGTCTCATCTACACTTAGGGACTTTTGGTCTCGTCTCATCCATTCTAAGGGACTTTTGATATAAACATATCCATCAAGCGCCAAACCAATTCCATATGCAAGAAAATACTATGCAATTGCATATAACCATCAAACATTCATCAAATCATCAATAATACATATAAATGGAGACCATGACACACAAGCAAGCCAAAATAATCAAGCAACCAACATGCATATGCAAGAATGGATGAAGAGTTATCTTATCACATATTTTTCCATTGATTTCCCTTGATTCCTCCTCTTGGATCCATGGATTCTTAATCATACTTGAATATGCTCTTAATTGTTTAGCCTAGACACATCAAATAGAGTATAAAACAATCAATTGAACCATTTTTATGCTCATACTAGCCTTACATACATAAGTTAGGGTTTTAGGCACATATATAGTCCATTTGGACACTTAATGAAGAAACTTCCATAATTCAATCTCTTGGTTCCAAAATCTCACTTAACATGAGTCATATGACTCTAATAAAACTCATTAGAGCTATCATATACATAATTCAATAAGCCTAGCATCAAGTTGCTACTTTAGGCCTAATTGAACCCTAAAATTTCATCTTTTAAAATAAGGTTTCTAAATTCAAACTAATAATTCCTTTAGTGTTTATAATTCACATCTAAACCATTTATAACCTTGGAATCATCAAAACAACCCCCTAGGTATCACTTCTTACCCTAAGTTGAAACGTGCCTTACAATAAGCCTCCATGGAGTTTTTGTTTAATCTTTAGGGAAATTGGCACCTATAGAGGTTCCTTGGCTTCTTTTTAATTCATTTATACTATTACATAGCTTGAAATACCATTCTAAGGCTTCATACTTCCTAAGGTGCAATTAAAACCCTAGGTATAAAATCTTACAATTTAGAGCCTTTTAGTTGTTTCTATTAGTTCCATATTAATATCCACACTCTAAAACCTCCAAAATTACCATGGTTAAGTTCAGAATCAAATCCCTCTAGAGACTCCACATGTTGACTAAACAAGAAAGAACTTAGAAAACCAAGAAAGAGTATAAGCCAGGCATATGGAATCACACCTTATTCAATTCTTTGTCAAATGGTGGTTCCTATGCTCTCAATGCTTCCTCAAAATTCCTCCTTCCTTCTATTGATCCAGTCACAAAAGTTCACATTTCAAAATATTAAAACTATAGAAAGAAAGAGGAGAAAGAGGAAAAGAACTTTACAATGGCAAGAGAAGCTAAACTTTATGTTTACTTTCCTAGGATGCCTTAGTTTCCTCCCTTCTTCTTCTTCTCTTCTTCCACATTTTGGTTCTGTTCAGGGGTGGAGAAAGTCAGTTTTAAAGGGCTAATGGACATGCTGGCCTGATATAAAGAGAAAAAAGGTGTTTTACAACATTTTTCTGAATGGCATATTATGCCCCTCTGCTTCAATTCCTCATTTGAGCTCATTTCAACTCCTTTTTGGGAACCATATTTTTTATTATGAAATTCAGGTCCTATAGTTTATTAAAAATATTTTGTTTCAAATTTATGGTGTAACACCCCAAAATTTAATTAAGGTGTTAATCAAGGATTAGACATAATTAAGAATAATTATTACAAAATAATTAGGCAAACTATGTCAATGGGAATTTAGAGAGAAATAAATTATTAATAGGGATTTAAGATTCAGTTAGGATAGAAGCTTCATTTAAGCCCATAATTTATTTAAGTAGATGATGGATAAAGACCAATAAAATCCCAATGAACTTATGTGTAGACCCAACTTTTTATTGTGAGTCTTGGCTCATGAGAGACCACATAGCAATGGCCCAATTTGGTTTAAGGAGATAAAGACCCAAGAGTTAATTTATAGGAACTCTTATAATTGGCCCAACATCCTTTATGCAAACCCAAACCAAATGGACTCTTGAAACTTGACCCAACCCAACTAAAAATCTGAACTTTTGTAGTTGGCCTAATAAATTAAAAACCTTAGGCTAGCAACTAGTAGGAGCCCAAGACGTCTTTGGGCTGACGGCTCAACCTATTACCTATTTAGAACCCAATTTAAAACCTTAAAATCAGTTTGGCTACCCTTTATTTTACAGAAAAACAAAACATAAGAAGCAAATTTGGAGGTCTCTTAGAGGTTAGGGTTTCCACCACCTTCTTGGCCCCATTTCCCCTATCTAGACCAAGATTCAACCAAGGTAATTGTTATATAACTTAATTCTCTCCTCTTTCTTTTCAATTCAACCCAATTAATGTTTCATTTAGAGCATTTTACCTACACCCAAGATCTGAAACTTGTTATTTGGTGTTTTCATAGTGAAATTTCGTAGGTCGAGGCTAGGGGTGTTGTTAGATAAGTATAAGTTCCTCATTTTGATGCTTTCTCTACTAGTTAGAGACCCCATTAGCTAATTTATGATATGGGCTCTATTTCTATGCAAAAATAATCATAATGTAGGGTGATATTTTGAAGTTTTTGCTCTAGGGAAGGCATAATCCGAAATTTAAGTCTCTTAGTGGTTAGGTAAGTGTCCCTTACGCAATTATTGATGGATTAATTCTTTGATTACTGGGTTGTTGCCATAATTGATGAATGGGGATGGTAATGGACTGACTTATGGTGGTAATTTTCTGATGTGATTATAGGAGGATTTTGGTACTACCATTAGCTTCCCAAATTGGCTACAAGTGAGGTAATTGGGGATTATATAATTTCATGCATATGTCTGCTTTAATTTTATATTTGCTGCACATGAAAGATTTGAAATACTAAATGAATTGATTGGTTATTGACGGGCTTGTCGTACAACCCTCAAAATAAAACTAGGTTGATCTAAAAATATAGCAAGTGGCACAACCTAGGTCATCTCCCTTGGAATTGGAATTCAATGTTTAATTAGGTTTCCTAAATGTTAAAAATCCTAAAAGCTATCTAGTTTGGGGGTTTTTGAATGAATTAGACTAATCTAAAACTAAATTGAACTAAAATTTCTAAACACTATCTATTTGGATGAATTATGGATGATAATGGTCTTGTGACTAGCTTAGGAATCGTCTCTTGGTATCCACTATCCTTATCCTATTCCAATTGTGATTAATTATGGCCTAAGAATTCTTAATTATGTTCATTAGCAAATGATCTTGAATAACCATTCAAGATTCAAGAGATTAATAATCTAATGTTGAATTGAGACCTCAATTCCACATTAAACCGTTAACTCTTATCCTTAAGATCAATGAACATCCAATTTGATTGATTAACTAATTAATTATCTTCTGATTCATCATCCAAAAATGTTTAATTAACCAACTAAACACCAAGGAATTCTCAGATAGACATTTAAACACATATCCTCACTCATGCATTTCATCGAACACCTTCGTGGCATACATGGGAGATTAGAGAGAATAATGAAAAATCAAATTCAAATTTAACCAATTAATCAACAAAAAAGGTTTCCTAATCAGTGTCTAACCAGCCACTAATTAATTACACAAATCCCTAATCAAATATAACTCAACCGAGATTGTACAGAATAAGAAAAAGTGTAGGAAAATTAAAGAAAATCTTAGCCAGAATTTTGCTTCTTCTCCAAGGATTCAAGCTTCAACCAAGAGCTTCCTCCCTTGCTAGCCTCAAGATGGAGATTAGATCTTCATGTTATGATGGAATGGAGATGGAGAGAATGGAATGGAGATGTGAAGACTAATCTCCATCTTGAGGCTAGCAAGGGAGGAAGCTCTTGGTTGAAGCTTGAATCCTTGGAGAAGAAGCAAAATTCTGGCTAAGATTTTCTTTAATTTTCCTACACTTTTTCTTATTCTGTACAATCTCGGTTGAGTTATATTTGATTAGGGATTTGTGTAATTAATTAGTGGCTGGTTAGACACTGATTAGGAAACCTTTTTTGTTGATTAATTGGTTAAATTTGAATTTGATTTTTCATTATTCTCTCTAATCTCCCATGTATGCCACGAAGGTGTTCGATGAAATGCATGAGTGAGGATATGTGTTTAAATGTCTATCTGAGAATTCCTTGGTGTTTAGTTGGTTAATTAAACATTTTTGGATGATGAATCAGAAGATAATTAATTAGTTAATCAATCAAATTGGATGTTCATTGATCTTAAGGATAAGAGTTAACGGTTTAATGTGGAATTGAGGTCTCAATTCAACATTAGATTATTAATCTCTTGAATCTTGAATGGTTATTCAAGATCATTTGCTAATGAACATAATTAAGAATTCTTAGGCCATAATTAATCACAATTGGAATAGGATAAGGATAGTGGATACCAAGAGACGATTCCTAAGCTAGTCACAAGACCATTATCATCCATAATTCATCCAAATAGATAGTGTTTAGAAATTTTAGTTCAATTTAGTTTTAGATTAGTCTAATTCATTCAAAAACCCCCAAACTAGATAGCTTTTAGGATTTTTAACATTTAGGAAACCTAATTAAACATTGAATTCCAATTCCAAGGGAGATGACCTAGGTTGTGCCACTTGCTATATTTTTAGATCAACCTAGTTTTATTTTGAGGGTTGTACGACAAGCCCGTCAAATCAATTAGCCCAAATTCAAGAGGAAATTAGAGTTCAATTGCACAGCACTAATTCTGGAATTTTCACAAACAGATGGTGATCATAAATAATTCCAAAATTCAAATCAAGTTCAATCCAAAAATTAATTCAATCTGGTAATTCTAGCAATTAAATTCCTAAACCAAAAAGCTAAACCTAGTCAAATTAACAAAGGAAATAATGCTAAAATCAAGAGATTGAGCAAGAGAGTTTTATCCAAATTCATTAGGAGATGTAGAGCTCAAATCTTCATCTAGGAGAATTCAATCTTCAGCTAGCCACCACAAGGAATTTAAGCTGCCATGGAGGGATCAAATGAAGGAGAATCAATCAAAGAGGCAGCCATTGAGAGAAAAACTCTTCTTCTTCAACGATGGAACCTCCTTTTTTTGTTTCTGCGTCTTGCCTCTTCAGTTCGATCTCTCCAGCCTTTTTTCTACGTTCTCCTCCTTCTCCTGTTCACGTCTCTTTCCTTGTTCACGTCTCTTTCCTTGTTTCTGCATGCTGAAATCCCGCAATCTAATCCTCATCTTCATCTTAATTCCTACGTCAGCCAGTAGCTTCCTTAATTCCACGTGCTCAGCTCTCTTAATCCAAATCTGAAGCTCCTTCATGTGTGTATGGAGTGTGGGCCCCATTCTTTTATTTTATTATTTTGTTTCATATATTCTGTTGCATGCTTTCCACTTTTCACGTAGCTTCCTTCTTGTATTTCTATTCCAGTAGCTCGAGTTCTGTTTGTGTTGCTTTTTGCATGGTTCGCATCAACTCTCCAACTCGTCTTCCTCTTTTCTCAAATCCCAACCACGTTGCTTCTGCATGTATAGCTACTGCCTTCACGTGATTTTCATGCGAAGCTCCAGCGTTCAGCTTTCTTCTTCGTTTGCTGCTGTCCAGACGTGATCTCCAGCTCCCTCTTCTTCATGCGTTTATCTGGTTCTACCCCGTCATTCTGCTCGTTTTCTTCATGCGTTTATATTTCTTCTCCAACTCGTGGCAAGCTCCTTCATCCCAAGCCTTCAGCTCCAGCGTCTTTTCCTTTGTTTCTGCTGTTTCTTCCAGTTCTGCACTTCATCACACAAAACTCGAGCTTCTACTGTTCTGGAGCTGCATTCGAGGCTTTGTTCTGCATGTGTGTGTCTTCATTCATCACATGAATCTCCTCTTGTTTCTCATGTACTTTGTGGCTTCATTCTGGACCCTAAACCCGTAGCTTCAATGCTTTCTTTCTCTTCACACGTGAGCTGCCTCATTCGTCCTTCTCTCAAGAAATTCTTCTCCTCTGTTTTGCTCATAGTATTTCACGTAGAACTCAAGCTTTTTATCCTCGAGAAGCAATCCCTTATTACCCTTCAGCTAGAACTCGTGGCTATCTTCTTCTTCAAAATCACGTTGCTTCAGCTCTTCATTCAAACGTGATTTCTTTACTCATCCCGTGGCCAACTTCTCATGTCTTCTCCATGATATACTCCCATGCATGATTCTCTTCTTTTAGTCCCAAGCCTTATCACGTTCTGTTCTTTGCCTCTTCTTTACATGGCTATAATCCTTTTAGTTTGTGGCTTTCCTTCAAAGCTCCAATTGCCCAACAAAAATCTGCACAAAGAATAAGAACAATTCAACAGAAAAATTCACAAAATCATTTAACATAAAATTGTGCATTGAAATTCCTAAATTTTGCAATTAAATTCCTAAAGTATAGAAATGGCTATTAAAATAAATTTCCATTCAATTGTATGCATTAAGCTACATTTGATTATTAAAATGACTAAGTTAAGAGGATGAAAATAGATAAAATATATGTTTATCAGTTATCTGTTGTATTATGTTCAAACCTTATGAGTCTATGGTGGAGCTATGGTGCAGCTGCCACCTATGCAATGCTTCGATCAAGCATCGGGTTATAATTAGACCCCAGATGCATTGATCCTTGGTTGTCTCATTGGGGAGTGGGTGCTATGGACGGGCCTCTCCTAGTGTTATTGGCCTTTAACATGTGAAAAATATAATTGCTAGTATGGGATAGTAATCATAGTAGCCTAATCATTTCATTGCTGATATGACTAATATAATTTTGATACTCATTTTAATTCATGCATATATGTAAATTAAATTAGAATATATGAATGAAAACTGAGATTTACATCTCAACCCGTTTCATGGGCTAACCATTTCAGACGAAGGATTCTTTGGTAAGGATAAAGGTAAGCAAGTGGATGAACATCCATGAGCTAAAACCATGTATGGGGAAGTTGCACTTGGATTGACCTAACTTAGGATAGATGCTAATTTTTTTATTCATTTGCATAATATCATCATGTAATCATATTGCCAAGTATAGGAGTTTTGTATTTGATAACTTATGACGTACCTATTAGGGACCTAGGCCTTATACATTCTAGAATTTGATGTATAAATTTACAACATCTTATATGGAACCTTATGGATCCAATGATTTGGTTTACTATTTGGAAATGTAATCATGTATTGACTTAAATGATGATTTAGACTGGTAATGCATGGCACCATATAGGGATTCCTATTTGAATGATTTGGTTGGTTACTTATGAATCTGGTTGTTTATTAATGTCACATGAAACTTGCTAATACACTGGTTGATTGATGAGTAAAAATCAATACTTGAATCTTAAAATGGGTAATGTTAGATTAACAAGGTAACTTAAGTAGATAAATGTCATTAGAGCCCCACAAATTGAGGGAGAGTGGGCTTAGAGTGTTACTAGAGGGAGAATTGGAGAGCATGGGACAAAATTTGAGAGTTTTAGGAATATAAAGTAATTGGTCACGACCAAAATCGAATTAGCTGCGACCAAAAGTGACAAAGCTGCCCAAGGAAGGAAATAAAGAGGAATTGGTCGCAACGAAAATTGAAGTTAGCTGTAACACCATATATTTATAGCTCATTTCTATCACATTTACATGCTCATATGACACATTCCATGAAGGAAATGGGAAAGGTCCATTAAAATAATACATTTCCTTGCGTTGCGTCGTGTATAAAAATTCCATTCGGCATCATGTGGATCATGTAAGCTCATACAATATATTCTCATATTTAATTACATGAATAAAACTTATTTTTATCATTAAAAGTGGCCTACATCTCAAGGAACTCGAAGAGAAGCATAAAATGTACACATTTAATTTCGGCTAGATTTTTCCACTTTTCTACCATAAATTTGAAAAATCATAACTAATTTTAGAAAAATTGAAATCATACATTCTTGGAAATTATGGAAAGCTACAGATGTTTACTTTATACTAAAAATATTTCCAGACCATAACATCCATCACAGAGGGCATTTGACATGCAAAATGGTCAAGAGGTCAGGTTGTCCACTAGTGCTATCACAGAATTCTGCAACAAACTTCAAAAATGTCCAATTAATTCCAAAACAATCCAATCCATGCAAATGATACCAATCTGGAAAGCTGTAGATTTTATCTAGAGGTGAAAAATAACTTTAGAACTTTTTAGGCACACTCAGACCTTGAAACTTAATCAAATAATAACTGAGGTCAGATGAAGTTCCTGATACTAGGTAGATTTTTTGAAAATTCATATCTCCCTCTCTAGACATCCAAATGAGGTACTTCTAGTTGGCAGAAGTCACTAGGAATGTCTATTTTCTTTGTCAAAATTTTTGTGGCAATCGGACATCATTTGTACCTTGTGTGACAAATTTCATTTTTGGACTAGCATGAACAGTGACATGACCAAAACTAGAAAATTTGCCAACTTTGAAAATTTATCAAATATTCTATAAACCTCTAAAAATTATGTTCTTTAGCTTCCCAAAAATCTCTCAACAAGATATAATTGCATGCCAAATCTCAAATTAAGAAGGATACATTTAGCTAAAAAGTAACATAGGGTTCTATTATGGTCAATTTTGGCTCCACATAGGATACCAAAATGTCCAAATAGCTTTCCTTTGGTTTTGACACCTTTTGGATAAGTCTAAAAGCATAATTAGGACTTGTGTAGGCTACCCAAATGGTCCCAAACTCCATGCATCTCATTTTTGCCATTTCATCCACATATATGCATAATTCCATCAAACCATCAATGAAACTAATTTGCCATCATATACCCAATTCACATTCTAATGACTACATAACATATTCTCTCATTCATACATGGCATAATATCATAATTACACATGTTCATAACATTATAATATATATACATCCATGGATTACATCATTTGCCAATTGTATGGTTTCAAAGTAACAACATTCAAGCACTTTGTTATCATCCTCTCATCCTCAAGGTGGTTGGCTTCCATTACCTTACTCTCTTGATCCACCTAGCATGTTAGAACATTAGAGAGGAGGGGATGAGATTCAAAGAATCCTAATAGCTCATCTCCTATTCAATCATACATACTGAATGGAAAACAAGTCTCATAAATGCATGTATGGTCATCTTGACATATGCAAACATTCAAGAGGCATTTTCATCATTTGAGAAAGTTATACATGGCATACAAAGGCTTGCCAAGCAAGTGAATTGGCCTCACCCATTTACTTGTAGATTTTGGACTTGCCTCACCTATTCTTTAAGAGATTCTTGGACTCAACCATGCTCTTGGGAGCCCATCTTGCTTTTAGGAGACTCTTTGCTTTATCTCAACCAATCTTGAGGATTTTTGGCTCATCCTCACCATGCCTAAGGGTTTTTGGCCTCACCACACTTAAGCAAATCCAAGCACACATCAAAAATATCACATGGAAGCATATTGTAACATCATGGTACCATGGAATCAAAGTCATGCTAGAACACTTTCTATGGCTTAAAAATATACATACACACCTTCAAAGACAAGTAAAGCAAACAATCATGCATGAAAGAAGGTGGAAAGAGCTACCTTGGATACAATCACAAACTTTTCTTCTTGAATCAAGGCTCCCTCTTTCGGCCACACACACACAAAAGTGTGGGGATGGTTTCTCTTGGCCTAAACACAATTTATGGAAGTCAATTAGGTTTATGGAATTCATTCTAAGGCTACACACATGCTTAGACACTAGCTCGACTTATATCCTCATTATGGTTCCATAATTGTACCCAATGAAGCAACACCCCTCAAATAAATTGTAAACTCCATTCTTTCCTTTCAAATATAATTCTTGACTCCTTTTAAGCCTCTTGGAGTTATCACACAATTAAAACCAAGAGCCTAGCTACATGTTGCTTCTTTAGGTCATAATATGGAACATAAAGCACCAACTCACTTTCTATGGTTTCTAAATTTCTCTCAAGGCTTCCTCTTATATTCATTCATCATATATGACTCAAGAATGGGCTTAGAAAAATTTAAAACTCTCCCTAGCTATACTATCCTCTCTTGGCCGAGACAATGGAGGTTTTTGGCAATCAAAGACTTTGCTTTGTTTTCTCAAGGGAAGAAGAATATGGGGAGCCTTTTAGAGATCTTGGGAGCTCATTTAAACTCTTATTTAGGCCTAGAAATCATCATACAAACTCATCTTTTACAAGGTGCACTTGAAACCCTAGGTTATGTACCTTGAAATTCCATGGCCATTTCTTGAATTTCTTTGCATGTTCTTACTCTCCACACCCTTTTTCCTTAGATTCATCCTTGGTTCTACCTAAAAATCAACTCCTTCTAGGATTCCTCATGTTAGGAGAAATGGAGAAGAAGGGAACCAAAGATGACAACCATAGGAAGAGAAATTACCTTATTTTCATAGCTTTTCTCACTTAAATCTTGTCTTCGTTGAGCTCCTCTCTTCAAATCCGAATTTTCCCCTCAGTTTCTCCTTTAAAACAGGTTTATAAACTTCATTATAATTATAGGAAACAAAGGAGAATGAAGGAGATGAGGTTTGGATGGAGGAAAGCATGAAAAACTATGAAATTCCTTACCTTTTCCTTACTTTTTCTCCTCCTTTCTTCTCCTCCATGGTGCACCTAAGAGAGCTGATATTTTCTCTAGTTTTTGGGTAGAATGGGTCACACATATGAAGGGGAAAAGAAATAAGAAACTTAAAGTGTATTCAAGAAGTTTCCACTTTCTCAAAAATTCCAATTTTGCCTTTCATTTTGGGCATTTTTGTTTCTACTTTGTTTTAGCTCCTTTTTTAGAACTGTCTTTTCTATTATGAAATTTAGGTTCTCAATTTAGTAAAATGCCTTTGGAATTACTCAAATCAGAGGCTAAGCCTTCCCGAACAAATCAGTCAAAGTTTGGGTCAACCGATGTTAAAAAATATCCATCGAAGAGGTTTTAGCTATCCTAGGGCTTTTCATGTTTTTCAAGGCCTCTAAAAATCCCAAAGAACTCAAAACTTTGATTTAAAAAAGCCCTCCTGTGTGAATTCTAAAATTTGCTCAAAATTTTGAAAATGCCATTACGTTTCATAAGTTTTCCCTAAGAAATTGTTTCTTTATTCTAGCTTCATTTTTCTTTCCATCTGAGCCTGGAATTCTCATTTTTAGGAGTCTAGAATGCTTCCCAAATTTTTTTGGACCTTAACTACATCATTTCAGCTTCCTTTTGATTTTCATGAGTTATGGGCATGATTTTATGATGCAAAAAAGTTGTATTGATGTAATTAAATATGAGAATGTATTATATGAGCTCACATGGTCCACGTGACACCGAATAGAATTTTTACACATGACGTAGCACATTTAAATACATTATTTGATTGATTTTGCCTACTTCCTCCATGGCTTTGATGATATAATGCATAAGAACATTATAAGATGAGTTAGAAATTATGGTGTTACACCTCCCCCCCCCCTCCCTTCTTCTCCCTATTTCACCCCATACATGTAGCTGCAAGAGGGCTTGAATTTTGAGCAAAACCAAGGGTGAATTCTATGAATTTAAGGGAGGAGAGTAAGAATATGCAAAGAAATCCAAGTAAAAGCCATTGATTTTCAAGATAGTAAACCTAAGATTTCATGAGCTCCCTTGAAAATCTAATTTGATGTAATTATTTCTAGGTTTAAATGAATGTTTAAATGAGTTCCTAAGAAGTCTCCCCATATGCATCCTCCGTTAAGAAAAAAAAAGCAAACATCTATGGAGGCCAAATGCTACGTAGTCTCGACCTAAAAAGGATGGGACACCTAGGGAAAGTTTTAAATTTTTACAAGCCCATTTTTAAGTCATATATGATGAATGAAAATGAGAGGAAACCTTAGGAAAAATTTAGGAGGCCTAAAGAATGAATTGGTGTCTTAAGTTCTATAATATGACCTAAAGAAGCAACATGTAGTTAGGCTCTTTGTTTTATTATGTGATGACTCCAAGAGGCTTAAAAGGAGTCAAGAATCATATATGAAAGGAAAGAATAGAGCCTAGAACTCACTTGATAGGTGTTGTTTCATTAAGTGCATTCTTAGAATTAACTTCATGAACCTAATTGGCTTCCATAAATTGTGTTTAGGCCAAGAGAAACTAATCCCACACCTTTGTGTGTGTGAGGCCGAGGAAGGGAGAGCAAATTCAAAAAGAAAAGTGTGTGATTGCAACCAAGGTAGCTCTTTCCACCTTCGCTCATGCATGAATGTGTGGTTACATTGTCTTTGAATGTATGTATATATGTTTTGAGCTATGAAATGTATTTTAGCTTGAGCTTGTATTCCATGGTATCATGATGATGTTTTATGCATTCAAATGATGTTTTATATGCTTGTCTTGGTTTTCTTGAATGTGAAGAAGCCAAGAACCCTCTAGCCATAATGAGGATAAGCTAAGAACCCTTGAAATTGGTTGAGACAAAGTAAAGAGTCTCCCAAAAGTGAAGTTGACTCCCAAGAGCAAGGTTAAGTCAAAAATCTCTTAAAGAAAATGGGTGAGGCAAGTCCAAAATCCACAAGTGAATGGGTGAGGCTAATCCACTCACTTGGCAAGCCTATGTATGTTATGTATGACTTATTTATATTCCAAGGATGTTTCTTAAATGTTCACATATGTCAATATGCAAATGCATGCATTTTCAAGGCTTGTATTGCATACTTTATATGTGATTGAAAGGGAGATGAGCTATTGGAAATCTTTGAATCTCATCCCCTCCTCTCCAATGTCTTAACATGCTAGGTGAATCAATTAAGTAAGGTAATGGAAGCCACCAAGCCAAGGAAAAGGAGATTAACATCAAAATGTATGAAATGGCTTAGTTATGTCTCTCTTGTAGCGATACACATGGCATATGATGTAATCCCATGATAAAATTGTTATGTAATCATATGGACATATGTAATTACCCAAATGCATGATATATGAATGAAATTTGATGCCAAATGTATGAGATAGCATGTGTTGGGGTATTGAATGGCAAGAGCTAGTATTGAAATTTTGTGTAGTAATGTAAGTGGAATGGCCAAGTTAAGATGCATGAGGTTTGAAACCATTTGGGTAGTTCATAAAAGTCATATTCATGCTTTTAAACTTGCCCAAGAGGTGCCAAACATCAAAGGAGACCATTTGGACACATTGGGAATCTCGTATGGAGCAAAATTAACCATATTAATGAGGTATACCACTTTTTGTCCAAATGAGCTCTCCTTGGCCTAAAATTTGGCATGCATCTAGACTTGTTGAGAGCTTAATGGGAAGCTAAAGTGCAAAATTTTTGGAGGTCTATAAAATATTTGATAAATTTTTAGAAGTTGGGAATTTTTCTAGTTTTGGTTTAGTGTACTGTTCATTCTAGTCTAAAATGAAACTCTATCACTCATAAGGCAAATGATGTCCAATTGTCACAAAATTTTATAGAGAGAAACTAGACCTTCCCAGTGACTTTTCCCAATTGAAAGCACCTTATTTGGATGTCTAGAGAGGGAGATATAAAGTTTTGAAGTTTCTATCCAATATTAGGCATCCAGTCATACCTGTGTTACTGTTTGATTGGTTTTCGAAATCTGGATGTGCTTGGACTGGTCTAAAGTTATTTTTCCCTCTAGTTAATATGGTAGCTTTCTAGATTGGTATCATTTGTATGAATTGGATTTTTGTGGAATTAATTGGACATTTTAAAATTTATAGCAGAAATCTATATCAGTACCAATAGCCAGTTAAAGCTTTATGCATTTTTTTATGTCAAATGTAGTCCAGATGCTATGTTCATGACTTGAAATTATTTTAATGTAAATTTAACACTCAGAGCTTTCCAAGAAGCTATAGCATGATAGATTTCAATTTTTCTAGAATTAGTTATGATTTTTCAAATTTTGTGATAGAAAATATGGAATTTTGGCCAAGGCTACACTATGGTATTTTGTGTGTTCCTTTCTCTTTCACGAGTTCTAGGCCACTTTTTGGTGATGGGATTGAGTTGTATCTATGTAATTAAATGTGAGAATGTGATACATAAGCTCACATGGTCCATGGGACATTGAATGGAATTTTCATCCCTTACGAAATGCAAAAATGTTCACTTTTCATATGCCATTTCCTTGTATTCTTGAGTAGTGCATGACATGAGACTTAGAAATAGCATGAGACAAAGCCAGAAATCTATGGTATTACAAGCTTCAAGTCTATATTATAGAATATTCCCACCATTGCATGATAATAGTATCTTTGATTGGAAAAATACTCTTAAGTTTTGTCCATAAATATGGGATCCCTAAGCTTCGTTTCTATACACATTAATTTACAAAACTAATAAAAACACCATCTGGGAGTGTAATACCCTCACTCCACAAACCTCATACCATAACAATCAAAGCAAGCCATACACAAGTACATGACTTGAGCAAGCATGGCATTAGAAGCACATGCATACAGACACCAAAATCTATCATTTTTACCCATAAGAGTCATTTAAATTTTTCTCAAATCATTTTTATTGATATCATACCCCAAACAAATAAAAAAAAACTCATTTAGAGCTTACAACATCAAAAGCTCATATATCAAACTTTCCAAATTTTCATCTCGAGTTGTAGGGTAATTTATTGATGTAAACTTTGAAAAATCATAACTAATTCTAGCAAAATTTTGGAAACTTTTAGATTTTTCTCACCCACTCTAGGGGCTTTTGAATTGGCCGCACTCTTTCTTAAAAATTTTGGCTTTGTCTCACCCACTCTTAAGGAGTTTTGGCTCCCCCTCACCCATCTCAAGGAACTTTTGGCCTTACCAAGCCTACTCAAGCTATTACATCTTTCAAACAAGTTCAAAAGCACATCATGGTACCAAGATGCTAAATCAATGGCTATTGTAATACTTTAATCTTTAGTCTTCATATTTTATGAATTATGTTTAGCTTCATACGCTTTCAAGAAAAAAAAAACCAATATATTTAATTGTATTTAATTACATTACGTAAGGCCTCATTTTTTATTTTATGCTTCATGGACTATGTGAACTCAGCAATATCATTTTCTATCTATAACAAATCCATACAAGTCATAAACATCACCAAACTTCAAGTTTTAAGCCGCATCCCACAAAATCAATGTTTTGCTTTCAGGTTCACTTTCTAAATTTCTAACATGGACTTTGAAAATTCATAACTAATTCTAGAAAACTCGAAATCAAGAAAGCCATACCATTCTAGAAAGCTCTAGAAGTTAACTAAAGGATAAAAATAATTACAGCCCAATGTAGTGGGTTTAAAGCTACAAAAACTGATGGAACAATACCAGAGGTCGAGCTGCACTACTAGTACTGTCATGCAAATTCAAAAATTCATTTCTCCCTCTACAGAACTCCAAATGAGGTAATCTCAGTAGCTATGGAAAGCTTATGATGTATAGTTTATGTTTTAAAATTTCATGAGCATTGGACTTCATTTAACCCATGTGTGACACAAAAACATAAACTGACTATATAAACAATGCATATATCATTTTCGCATAATTTAGCTAATTTTGAAAATTATAATACATTTTTTAGAACTCCAAATTAAGTGCTCTTTAGCTCTATGAAAAGATCTAGATGAGACCTACTTGCTGGTAAAATTTCATGGAAAAACTCGCTCATTTGGTTAGACTTTGGTTTAGCATATAAAATGGTCAAAATTGAAGTCAAAAGTGGGATATTAAGGCACCAAATGCTCTTCTACACTTTCTACCACCACATGTGTAACACCATAACTTCTAGCTCATCTCATAATATTCTTATGCATTACATCATCAAATCCATGAAGGAAGTGGAAAAAGTCTATTAAAATAATGCATTTAATTGCGCTGCGTTGTGTATAAAAATTCCATTCAGTGTCACGTGGACTGTGTGAGCTCATACTATACATTCTCATTTTTAATTGCATGAATACAACTCATTTGCATCATAAAATGTGACCCATAACTTATGGAAACCAAAATGGAGCATAAAATATGGACATTTATTTTCGGCCAAATTTAGCTCTTTTCTGACCAAATTTTGAAAAATCATAACTAATTCTTGAAATATCACAATCATGCATTCTTGGCCATTCTAAAAGCTATGGATGTATACTTCATACTAAAAATATTTTTAGACCATAACATCCATCACAGAGAAGTTTGACATCTAAAAAGGTCTAGAGGTCAAACTGCCTCCTGGTGCCATCATAGATTTCTGTAGCAAACTTTGAAATGTCTAATTAATTCTAAAAAAAATCCAATCCATGTAATTGGTACCAATATGGAAAGCTATGGATGTTAGCTAGAGGAAAAAATAACTTCAGACCAGTTTAGCAGCCCAAGCCTCAGAATTCAATGGAACAGTAATAGAGGTTAGCTAAAATCCTTGATACTGGATAAAATGTTTAAAAATTTATAACTCCCTCTCTAGACATCCAAATGAGGCTTTGAGTTGGCACGAGTCACTGTGAATGTCTAATTTTTATTGTATAAAATTTCGTGGCAATTGGACATCATTTGATCCCTGTGCAACATATTTCATTTTCGAACTAAATGAATAGTGTAGTAGACCAAAATCAGAACAATTGCCAACTTTGGAAATTTATAAAATATTCTGTAGACCTCTAAAAATTATGTTTTTTAGCTTTCCGAAAATCTCTCAACAAACTCTAATTACATGCCAAAAATTAGATCAAAAAGAGCTAATTTGGCTAAAAAGTGACATAAGGTTCCATTATAGTCAATTTTGGCTCCATATAAGGTACCAAAATGTCCAAATGGCTTTCCTTTAGTTTTGGCACCTTTTAGGCAAGTCTAAAAATATATTTAGGACTTCCCTAAGCTACCCAAATGGTTCTAAATATCGTGCATCTCATTTTGGCCATTTCATCCACACATGCATAATTCTATCAAACTTTCAAAAAGCATATCTTGTCATTATATACCCAAATTACATTCTAGAGTTCACATATCATATCCATATATTTATACATCACATCTTATCATAATTACTCATGTCTAAGAGGTTATAGACCATATACATCAAGGGGTTACAACATTTGACATCATTATGGTTTTAAAGAACCAAATGCTTTGCATTTTGTTGTCATACTCTTTCCTTCAAGGTGGTTGGCTTCCATTACCTTGTCCACTTGGTCCACCTAGCATGTGAGATCATTGTAGAGGAGGGAATGAGATTTAAAGAATCCCAATAGCTCATCTCCCATTTAATCATATATAATATATGCAAAACAAGTCTTGAAAATGCATGCATGGGCATAATACAAATCATGAGCATTTAATAAGCAAGCTTAGCATATAAATAAGTCATACAAGGCATTCAAAAGATTGCCAAGTGGATGGATTGGCCTCACACTTTTCCTCATAGATTTTGGACTTGCCTCACCCATTCTTTAAGAGATTCTTAGACTCAACCATTCTCTTAGGAGCCCACTTTGCTTTGGGAGACTTTTTGCTTTATCTTAACCAACTTCAAGGGCTATTAGCTCATCCTCACCATGGTTAAGAGTTGTTGGCCTTTCTACACTCAAGCAAACTCAAACAAACATCATAACATCATTTTGAAACATAATATGTCATCATGAAATCATGGCATATAAAATCGTGCTAGCATACTTTTCATGGCTTGAAAATACACATTCACACATTCTAAGACAAGCTAAACACATATCCATATATGAAAGAAGGTGGAGAGAGCTACCTTGCACACAATTATATACTTTTCCTTTTGAAATTTCCTCCCTTGCTTCGGCCACACTGACACAAACTTGTGAAGATGCTTTTTCTTGGCCTAGACACAATTTATGGAAGCCAATTAGGTTCATGAAACAATTTCTAAGGTCACACAACTTGTGTAGACACTAGGTTGTTCTATAAACCCCATTATGGTCCATAATTGCGCCTAATGAAGCAACACCCCTCAAATAAATTCTAGGCTCCATTATTTCCTTTCAAATATGATTCTTGACTCCTTTTAAGCCTCTTGGAGTTATCACACAATTAAAACAAAGAGCCTAACAACATGTTACTTTTTTAGGTTATAATATGAAACATAAAGCACCAATTCACCTTTTATGGGTTCTAAATTTTTTCCAAGGCCTTCTCTCATATTCATTCATCATATATGACTCAAGAATGGCTTTAGAAAAATTTAAAACTCTCCCTAGCTACCCCAACCTTGTTTGGCCGAGACTATAGAGCTTGTTAAGCTTCATGGAATTTGCTTGGTTTTCTTGAAGAAGGAAGCATGTGGGGAGCATCCTAAGGATCTTGGAAACTCATTTAAACTCTTATTTAGGCCTAAGAATTATTATACAAAATTAGATTTTACAAGGTGCACACAAAACCCTAGAATTTGCATCTTGAAATCTAATAGTTTTTTGTTAATTCCCTTTGCATAATCTTAATCTCCACACCCTTTTTCCTTAGATTCATCCTTGTTTCTGCCTAAAAATCATCTCCTCCTAGGGTTTCATAGGTGTGTCAAATTCGAGAAGAAGAGGAACCAAGGATAGCAACCATAGGAAGAGAAATTACCTAGTTTCCTTGCTTTTTCTTGCTTAAATCTTGCTTTCTCCAAGATCCTCTCTTCAAATCCAAAAATTCCCTTGAATCAGATTTATAAACTTGATTTTAATTAAAAGAAACAAAGGAGAATGAAGAAAAGGTGGTGTGGATAGAGAAAAGCATGAAAAACTACCATGGAAACATACCTTTAAGCTTGATTTCTTCCTCCTTCTTCTTCCTCTCATATGCCCAAAACCCTAGCTCTCTCCTTTGAAATTAGGCAGAAATTTCTGATTCCAAATGAGGGAGAAAGTGGGGCGCCACCTATATATAGGGATAGGAAAGTGACTTTTTCAAAAAATTTCATTTTGGCCCTCGTTCTTTGCATTTTCATTTCTCATTCGTTTTAGCTCCTTTTTTAGAACCATCTTTTCTATTATAAAATTTAGTTCCCAATTTAATAAAATACCTTTAGAATCACTCAAATCAAGGATAAAACCTTCTCAAATGAATCTACCAAAGTTCAGATACATCGACATTGGAAAACGTCCACCGGAAGGGATTTAACTGTCCCAAGGCTTCGCATGGTGTTCAGGGCCTCTGAGAACTACTGAGAACTCAAAAATTTCATTTAAAAAGCCCTCCTATGTGAATTCCAAAATTTGTTCAAAATTATGAAAATGCCATTACATTTCATAAGGTTTCTGTCAAAATTTATTTCTTCATTCTAGCTCTGTTTTTCCTTCCTTCTGAGGCTAGAATTCTCATTTTTAAGAGTCTAGAATATTACTCAAATTTTTTGAAACCTTAACTAATTCATTTCAAGCTTGCTTTGAAAACGCGCCCGTTTCTGTCATTTAACGAAAGCCGGACGTTACAACATGAGCAAGTTTAAAAGCATAAATACAATATATAGAAGTATGCCAATTGATCCAAATCATTATGAAGTTTATTTCATCTTGTTACTTGCATACATACAATGGGCATAAAGGTAAAGGAGTGGCAAAAACTCACATTCTCATTCATTTGGCTTCTACGTTGATACATACACCATTTGTACATACATTTGAATATTTTCAAGGGTTCACATCATTTATACATCTCATAGTTACAATTCTTGACATCAAAATGCAATTACAAAGCTCATTTCTCTATCCATTTGTCAAAGTCTTGCTTCTTATACTTATTGGCTTCCATTCCTTAGTCCACTTGGTTTACCTAGATATGGTTAGGCATGTATGGGCAAAGAGTGAGATTCAAAGGATCCTAATAGCTCTTAAACCTTTCAAACATACATAATGGATGCATATACAAGCCAAAGAATGCATGCATGACATTCAAGCAACTAGTGAGCATACATAAATCATTTTCCTTGGCATATCAACTCATACATAACAACTATAAGCTCTCAAGGGCATTGGTTTAGCCATACCCAACTTTCTTAGGACTTTTGGATTTGCCTTATCCACTTTCAAGGGACTTTTAACTCATCCTCACCTTTGCTAAAGGACTTTTGGCACAACTAACCCTATTCAAGCCATAATGCAATCATAAACATATTTCAAGAAATATAATGGTACCATAATATGTAAACATTAGCTAGAAACATTTCTCATGGCTCAAACATACACACAAGTACTCAATGACAAGAAAACAACCAAACTATGCATGTGAGAAAGTTTAGAGAGTTACCTTGAAGCAAGATTTACACACTTTTTCCTTGGCTATTCTTCCCCTTTCTTAGCCACACACTTGCAACTAGGTGGAGCTTGATTTCTTTAGCCTAAACACATGAAATGGGACACAATTACATCATTGAAGCAAGCTCTAACATCACACACACTCTATGGAAACTTACTTTCTCACATGACTACATAATGGTTTCATACATGACCTAATGAAGCAACTACTAGAATTCATGCTCTTGGCTTCATTCTCTCCTCTATCTAGGTCTCTTGACTCCATATAGATATCTTGGAGTCATCACAAATTCAGTCCCAAGAGCCTAGGTACAAGTTGCTTCTTTAAATCTCATTATAGAGCCTACACCTCCATCACACAAAATAAGGCTTCTAAATCTTTTTCAAGGCTTCGTTTGATGTCATTCCATCATATTTAGTCCCTTTCTATGCTTAGAAAATTTTAAAACTCTCCCTTGGTGCTTCTTCTTACCTAGGCTGAGACTATGGACACCTATGAGCACTCATGGATTTTGTAACTTCTCTTGAAGGAAATGGCATATGTGAGGCTTTTTAGGTGTCTCAAGAACCCATATACACTCTTAAACAATTAGAAATACCACTACAAAGCTTCATACATACCATGGTGCAACAAAATCCTTAGGTTTTGGAAACTTGAAAACTAATGTTTCTTTTTGGAATCTCTTTACATATACTTGTTTCTCATCCTTAAAAACCTAGGTTTCATGCTTGGTTTAGGTCAAACTTTACTCCTTCTTAGGTGTTTTCTAAGTGTCCAAAATTCACCTGTGGAAGAATAAGAAGAAGGAAGCAAGGAAAGCCATGATACATACCTTGATTCAAGCCTATTTAAAGAGTCTTTTCCTTTGCTATAGGCTTCTCCTTAAATTTCTAATCTCTTCCCTCTAACCTAGACTCAAAACAATCCCAAATCATATACCAAAACCATAAAAAGAAAGAGGAGAAGGAGGAGAACAAATTTAATGAAGGAAGGAGCAAGAAAATCCATGGTTTTCCTTACCTTTTCTTAGGTTTTTCTCCTCCCTTGAAGCTCCTTCTTATGGGCCTCCTTTAGTAGAACTTTCCCCCTGGTTTGAGATGAAATTTAGGTTGGCTAAGTATGAGGGAGATGTAACATCTGATTTTCTGAAAATGAGAAAAAACGCGAGAAATGTAACGTAGGGTTTCTCTGTTAACGAACCAAATTCACCGAATACAAAAAGAAGTCCCTCGAAATGATATAGTTAAGGTCCCAAAAAAATTTGGAAAGCACTCTAGACTCCTAAAAATGAGAATCCCAGACTCAGATAGAAAGAAAAATGGAGCTAGAATAAAGAAATAAATTGTGGCAAAACATTGACGAAACGTAAGGGCATTTTCGTCATTTTAAGCAAATTTTGGAATTCACATAGGAGGGCTTTTTAAATGAAAGTTTTGAGTTCCTCGGGGTTCTCAGAGGCCCTAAAAACCATGGAAAGCCCTGAGATAGTTAAAACCCCTTCGGTGAATGTTTTCCAACGTCAGTTAACTTAAACTTTGACTGATTTGTTTGGGAAGGTTTTAGCTATGATTTTGAGTGATTCCAAAGGCATTTTACTAAATTGGGAATCTAAATTATATAATGGAAAAGACAGTTCTAAAAAATGAGCTAAAACAAAGTAAAAACGAAAATGCCAAAAACGAAGGGCAAAATGGAAATTTTTGAAAAGTCTTTCTCCTCCCACCTATATATAAGTGGCGCCTCATCTCCTCCCTTATTTAGTCGATTATTTTTCTGCCTCAAACCAGAGAAAAACCCTAGGGAGAGTGGAACCTAAGAGGAAGAGGAAAAGGAAAAGAAATTCAAGCTTTAAGGTAAGGAAATTTAGTAGTTTTTCATATTTCTTCCATCCAAGCCTCTTTTCCTCAATTCTCCTTTGTTTCCCTTATTTATAATAAAGTTTACAAATATTTTTTAAGGGAGAAACTTAGGAAAAATTTTGGATTTGAAGAGAGGAGCTTAGAGAAAGCTAGATTTAAGTGAGAAAAAGTAAGAAAACAAGGTAAATCATGCATTCCATGGTCGCTACTCCTTCCCCCTTCTTCTCCATATTTTTCCCCATGTATGTAGATGCTACAAGGCTAGAATTTTAAGGAGAACCAAGGGTGAATTCTATGAATTTAAGGGAGGAGAGTAAGAATATGTAAAGAAATTCAAGAAAAAGCCATGGATTTTCAAGGTAGCAAACCTAGGGTTTCATGGGTTCCCTTAAAAATCTGATTTGATATAATTATCCCTAGGCCTAAATGAATGTTTAAATGAGTCCCTAAGATCCCTAGGAGTCTCCCCATATGCATCTTCCATGTAGAAAACAAAGCAAACTCTATTAAAAGCAAAAATGCTCCTAGTCTCGGCCTGAATGAGATTTCATAGCTAGGGAGAGTTTTAAATTTTTTTAAGCCCATTCTTAAGTCATATATGATGAATGAAAATGAGGGGAGGCCTTGGAAAAAATTTAGAACTCATAGAAAGTGAGTTGGCACTTTATGTTCTGTATTATGACCTAAAGAAGCAACATGTAACTAGGCTCTTGGTTTTGATTGTGTAATGACTCTAAGAGGATTAAAAGGAGTCAAGAATCATATTTGAAAGGAAAGAATGGAGCCTAGAATTTATTTAAAGGGTCTTGCTTCATTAGGTGCAATTATGGAACCATAATGAGGTTTATAGGTCAAATTAGCATCTAAGCATGTGTATGGCCTTAGAATTAATTCTATGAACTTAAGTGGCTTCCATAAATTGTGTTTAGCCAAAAGAAATCATTCCTACACCATTGTGTGTGTGTGTGGCCGAAGCAAGGAAAAGGAATTCAAGAGAAAAAGTGTGTAATTGTGTACAAGGAAGCTCTCTCCATCTTTTCTCATGCATGGATATGTGCTTAGCTTCTCTTTGAATGTGTGTATGTGTATTTTAAGCCTAGAAAAGTATATAGCATGACTTTGATTCCATGGTGCCATGATGTTGCAATATGCTGCCATGTGATGTTTTTGATGTCTACTTAGGTTTGCTTGAGTGTGGTGAGGCCAAGAACCCTTAACCATGGTGAGGATGAGCCAAGAACCCTTAAGATTGGTAGAGACAAAGCAAAGAGTCTCCCAAAAGCAAGATGGGCTCCCAAAAGTATGATTAAGTCCAAGAATCCCTTAAAGAATGGGTGAGGCAAATCCAAAATCTACAAGTAAATGGGTAAGGCCGATCCACTTGCTTGGCAAGTCTTTGTATGCTATGTATGACTTTCTCAAGTGATGGAAATGCTTCTTAAATATTTGCACATGTCAACATGACCATACATGCATTTATGAGACTTGTTTGCATCCATTATGTGTGATTGAATGGGAGATGAGCTATTGGGATTCTTTGAATCTCATCCCCTCCTCTCCAATGTTCTAACATACTAGGTGGATCAAGAGAATAAGGTAATGGAAGCCAACCAGCATAAGAAAATATTGTCTTTTGCAATCAATTTTATAATTAATGGTAAAAAAATTTCATCCCTTACAGATATATATAGGTGATAGTTTTAGTTTCATGTATCAACAAAATTCTAATTAAAAGAGGGTAAGGCACATTAGTTTTTATTTGATTAAGTTTAAATCATTAATTCTCTATAAGGGATGTAACAAGGCAAAGAAGTCATAATCCTTAAGAAACTCTATCCATCTTTGTTGCCTCATGTTTAACTCTTTCTAGTCAAACAAATATTTTAAACTTTTGTAGTCATTATACACCTCAAATAATGCACCATAGAAATAGTGCTTCCAAATTTTAAGAGCAAAAACAACAGTTGGTAATTCTAGGTCATGGGTGGGATAATTATCTTTATGAGGTTTAAGTTGTTTAAAAGCATAGATTATCACCCTATTTTGTTGCATTAAAACACACTCTAGTTCCTTCTTAGATGCGTCACTATAGACCGTAAAGGTCTCTTTAGGGTCGAAGATCACTAACACAGGTGTGGTAGTTAACTCATCTTTAAATTCTTGAAAGGCATTTTCACACTTAGAATCCCACACAAACAGTTAATCCTTCCTAATCAATTTGGTCAAAGGCATAGCTAATTGAAAAAATTTCTTAATAAATCTCCTATAGTAGTTGGCTAGACTTAGGAAGCTATGGATTTTAGTCATCGTTTTGGGTCCTCCCAATTCAATACTGCTTCTACCTTACTAGGATCTATTGCTATCCCTTGTTTCAATATCACATGACCTAGTAATTTAACGTCTCACCATCAAAACTCACATTTGTTTAACTTAGCATGCAATTGCTGCTCCCTTAACGTCTGAAGAACTATCTTAAGATGCTCTTCACTACTCTTAGAGTAAATGGGAATATCATCAATAAACACTACCACAAACTGGTCAAGATAAGGCCTAAAGATCCTATTCGTGTAATCCATAAAAATAACAAGGGTTTTGGTTAACTCAAAAGGTATGACTAGAAACTCATAATAGCCATATCGAGTCTTAAAGGCGGTTTTAGGTACATTCTCAACCTTGACTCTAAGTTGGTGATATCCTGATCTAAGATTAATCTTTGAAAAGATTAACGCTCTAGCTAATTGGTCAAGTAAATCATCAATTCTAAACAAAAGGTATTTGTTCTTGATTGTCACTTGGTTCAATTACCTGTAGTCAATACAAAGCCTAAGGCTACCATCCTTCTTCTTGACATACAACACTAATGCTTCTCATGCAGACACACTTAGCCTAATGAAACCCTTCTCAAGCAGCTCTTCTAATTGACTCTTTAACTCAACTAACTCAGCCAATGCCATTCTATAAGGAGCCCTAGAAATTGGACCTGTATCGAGTACTAAATCAATAGAGAACTCTAACTCTCTCTTTGGAGGTAGTCTACTAAACTCTTTAAGGAAAACCTTAAGGAACTCCCTAAGTACCGATATATCCTCTAACCCATCATCAACTTCAACATGCAATAAAAAAAATACTAGAAACCCTTAGCAACTACGCCTAAGGTACCTCCCAACTTAGGTGGCCAACACACAAGCAAGCTCAGTCACAGGATGAGTTTTAGGTATATTTACAGGTAAGGAAATAGTTTTACAGTTACAATCATGTATCATATTATTAGTTGACAATTAGTCCATACTAATGATTATATCAAAGTCACACAAAGGGATACTAATTAGGTCAAGGGCAGTACAACAGCTATCTAATTGTACAATGCAATTTAAGCACACATTAGATGTAATCATAGAATATCCAGTAAGGGTAAACATAGACAGTTCAAATAGTAATAGTCTAATTTTCAAACTCAAATGCTTAACACAGTCATAAGAGATGAATAAGTGGGTCACACCAGAATTAAACAATATATCTGTAACATAATTATGGATAAGTACCTCAAATCATATTAGGGGATCTATTAGCCTTTTGCTGCATAAGTGCGAACACCCTTTCTTGTATAGGTGGTTTAACAGATGAGGTCGACTCCCTTGACACCATGCAAGTTGTGCATAGTGTCCAGGTTTCCCACAATTGTAGCATACCGAGCATGGTCTATTATCATGGCTCTTTCCACACTTGACACAAGCCAATGGGACATTAGCTATGCTCTTTGGAAGTTCCATACTTCTTTGAGAGACACTTCTTAAGGGTGGTCTCCTACTCCAAAAGCTACTACCACTGTTGGTTCCCTTTTTAATTCTGCCCCTAAAGGGTTTCATGCCTCGATCATGCTTTCTCTTTGGAGTCTTCTTCCTTTTGGCCTCACTTTCAATCATAGCCATCTTCGTCACCCTACACTTTTCTCCCAATTTATCAAAGTTACAAATCTGTAAGGATACAATTTCGTCCTTCAACTCTATTTTCAAGCCTCTTTCAAACTTGTCGGCCTTCCATGGCTTATCATCAAACCGTCTTAAGTATAAGGAGAAATGGGACAAGTGGATGATGGCTGCATATTGATCTACACACATTTCTCCTTGCTCGAGGAAGTTAAACCCAGCTTCCTTGTTAGCCTTTACTAGAGGTGGGAAATACTTGCCTTAAAAGGTGATTTGGAAACTCTTCTAAGTCAAAGGTATGCCTCCTAAAGTCAACAATCTAGAGGCACTTTGTCACCAATGTTCAATCTCACCTTCTAACTTGTAAAAGGGCAACTTTGCCTTTTGCTCGGTGGTGTAAGTCATGACTTCAAAAATTTTCTCTAGTTGCATCAATCACCTTTCAGCCTTCTCAGTATCTAACTCCCCCATAAATGATGGAGGATCAATCTTTCTAAATTTCGCCAACACAATAGAGTGGTCATCATTCTTCCCTTGGTGTCCTACACTAAGATTCTGACTAGCACCAACATGGTTCTCCACTGCCACCTCCTAATTTTGCTTGTTTATAGTCTCATGTAACTGTTGTAGCACTTGAATAGTGGCTACATAGGCTTCGGCTTGCTCTTGAAGCTAGTCTGTCATTGTCGTAATTATAGTTTCATGGGCCTTAGCTTGTTCTCTCATTTAATTGGTCATTACAGCTATGGCTTCTTGCACTTCTCTTAGCATCTTAATAGTTTCTCTACGTGACGTCATATTACTTTGCAATGCCACAAGTACAACCAGAAGCATCTCCTGTTAAGCTACAGTCTAAAGGCAATCCAAATACAACTCCACCTACAAGAAGTATATACAAGTATAAGAGTTATCATTAGATTATAATGTTCCTATTCTTAACGTGTATGCATCATAATTGTCAAGTTCTAAATCTAATATAATTTCTTGAACCATTACTCTAATACCAAATATAATAACTCTAATTCTTGATTTTAATGATTAGGCTTAATTAAGTAGTTGAGAATCATAAATTAAAATTTAAAGTCATTATAATTAATTAAATTAGGAGAAAATAGGAAATTTTGAACTTTGATATTATTATGGTTATTAGCTAAGTAACCACAATTAACTAAATATACAAATTATCATAATTATCAATTAAGACTTTTGATTCATCTTACTATTGATTTCAACTCCCAAAATCTTCTTATAAATATTCCCTAGTCATTTCATAACATTATCATAGTAAATTTCAAGGTTTCTAAGTCAAAAATAGGATATTGGGAACCTTTGTCACGATTTGGACTATTGTAGCTCAAAATCGATAATTCGAATCTTGTGCCATGACTCAGGGCTTCCACATCATGGCAAAGGTGATCTTAGGACCTACTATTCACACTTTTATTGTTGGGGCGAGTTGGACCTTCGCCATGATGAGCTTGTGCAGCACCGCGGCAAGTACGCCTCCTAGAACTTTTAACTCAATTTATTCAAATTTTGTTGCGGCAAAAGTATTTGCGCCACAATAAAGTTGTATTTTGTTACCCTTCTTAGATAAAATTTTTGTATTACGTTGCTGTGAGACATACCATGTTGCAGTGCTCCTTGTTTCTGACTGACTATTGGCTAAACTCTCCTAATTTCATTACACACACTCTAGCTCTCCCTCTAGCAACACTTTAGGACTACTCTACCTTAATTTGTAAGACTCTAATATCATTTAACTATCTAATTTACTCAGCATGTCTCTCATTGCCAAATTAAATCCTAAGTGTTAATTTTTTCCCATTTACTATCATATATTAGCAATTTATATGTCAATGATAGCAAGAAGGGTTCATAACTACTAACATTATCATTCATAATAATACCATAACATACTTTTAAGAAACAAATCATATACATATATATATCCATCTAACAAGATTCCATATTAGATATAAAAAAGTGCATACATCAGATATCAAATTATAAAGAGCCTAACTCCTTATTAGTTATATATCATTATTTACTAAAGAACAAAATACCTACACTTTGACAACATGATCATATTATGATAATATTATACAAAAGAATAACAAAAATTAGCATCTTTCCTAAATTAGATCCATCCAAGTGCCAAATTTTTCACATATGGTCTTAGCTCATAGATATTCATCTACTTGTTTTCTTTTATCCTTACCCAAAAGACCTTCATCTGAAATAGTTAGCCCATGAAACGGGATAAAATGTAAATCTCAATAACTAAAGGCAAATTTCATTCATTTATTTCAATTTAATTAATAAGTATGCAATTAATTAGATAAGCATTAGAAATATCAGCCATATCAGCAAATGAAGAAATTGGGGTATCAATGACTATTATCTCATACTAGCAATTACATTTCACATGTTAAAGACCATTAACATTGGGATAGGCCCATCCATGGCACCAACTCCTCAATGAGCATAACCTGGGCTTAATGCATGAAGGGTTTAATCATAATTCGGTGCCCAATGGAAGCACAATGCACAAGTGATAGTCGCACCATAACTCTATTATAGACTCACAAAATCTAAACATATAAATCAGATAGTTAACCATTCATTATGCATTCAAAATCATACTTGTATAGCAGATATAAAATTAAAGTAGACATATGTATAAAATTTAACATTAATCCCAGTTACCTTATTTGTAAACAATTTTTTGAGAGCTAACCAAAGTGTTACTTCAGCCTGTGGACACAAAATCAGACCATTAATATTCTTAATCATCAGTTATAGTGACAAACCCAATACTCAAAGAATGAAACCACAAAAGACTACTTAGAAAACACTTACCTAATCACAATACTAGTAACTTCATAACAACACTCCAAATTCTGGACAAATTTGCATGAAATCACCACTTATATCATAAATCAACTATAGGGGTCCTAAACGAATTGAAAAAATGCATCAAAATGAGAAGTTTATACTTACCCAATATCTCTCTTAGTCTTAACCTCTGAAAATCTTCTAAAACAATATTAAACAATACATTTCAAATTTTGGATGTGGGTAAAAATGCTTCAAATGAAAAACTAATCTGGTCAAATTAAAGAAGAAAAGGAGAGGATCAAGTTATATAACAATTACCTTAGCTGATTTTGGCTTTAGAAGTGGGAAATGGAGCCAAGAAGGTGATAGAAATCTTAGCCTCCAAGGGACCTCTGAATTTATTGCTTGCTTTTTAAATAATTCTGCAGAATGGTGTAAAGGAGGAGGGTTTTCTCTTAGGGTTTTAATTAAAAATGGGTTGACCCATCTACCCAATGCCTAATTGGGCTCCCTCTTAGTTGTTAAGCTATGGTTTAATGAATAAGACTACAAAACTTCTAGGATTTTTAATGAGGTTTTGGGCTTTTAACTCAATAGACCAAATTGGGTCTTTATTAGTATTTATCCATGACATGCTTAAATTAATTATAGGTCTAGATTAAGTTTTTAACTCAATTGAATTTTAAACCCACATTAACAATTTATTCCCTTATAAGTTCCACCTCTCTTTTCTGCTTAATTATTTTCCTTAATTACCCACACTAATTCCTCAACTCATCATAATTATTTTGAATTAATTTTGTGGTGTTACATTCTCTCTTCTTTTTAGGAATTTTGTTCTCAAAATTAAATGTACCTTACTCAAATAGTGATGGATAATCCTTCCTGATAGCTTCCTTCGTCTCCTCGCATTCTGTGGACCATATTAACTCATTCATATCATCCTCCAATTAAAATACATTTATACAATTCAAAAGCATCTCAAAATGTCACAAGAATCTCGAGTTTAAAGCATACGTACACAAAATCACACAATCTGCCTCAAGTTCTGTTGTTAGATTTCTAATGCCAACTTTAAAAAATCATAACTAAATCTAAAAAAAATTGAAATCAAGCACATTTTACCATCCAAAAAATCTATAGATGTTAACTTTAGGCTAAAAATAAGTTCAAATCAAAATAGAAACGTTTAGCTATTGGAAATCGATGGAATAGTACCAAAAGTACTACTACTTTACTAATACTGACTCCAAACTTCAAGAATTTATATCTCCCAACTCAGATATCCAAATGAGGTGATCTTGGTGGCTGTAAAAAGCTCATTATGTATAGTTTATGCCTGTAAAATTTCATGATCATTGGACACTATTTGGCCCTCAAATAAGACAGAAGAAGAAATTGATCATATGAATAGTAACCATATCAGTTTAGTAGCTTTTGGGCAACTTTGAAAATTCATAATTAATTCTCTAGAGATCCAAATAATCTGGTTTTGGCTTCCTAAAAAGCTTTAGATGAGATCTATATGCATGTCAAATTTCATGGGAAAATTATTTTATTTGGTCAGTTTGTGCTATAGGGTCACAAAATGACACTTTTATGCTACTTTAAGGGTCCAAAATGGTTCAATTTAGCTTCTAGCTTTTCTAGGGCCACTTGAGCATGTGGAAAAGTATGAAAATAACCTACTAAACATGTCTCAAAGGTCCAAAAACCCCGATCTCACAAATCCACTCTTTCACTTGATGATATACACAAGGAACATACATGCATCATCTAATATTTCCATGTCAAAAGCATACAATTCAATTCTCATACATACATCATGTATCCATACTTTTAGAAGTGTTCAAGGGCTTATACATCGTAGGAGTACATCATTTGACAATGTTATGGTTACAAAATGAACAAATAACAACTCCTACTAAACATGTTTCAAAGGTCCAAAAACCAAGATCTCACAAATTCACTCTTTCACTTGATGATATACACAAGGAACATACATGCATCATCTTACATTTTCATGTCAAAAGCATATACTATCATTTATATGGATTCAATTCTACTACATACATCATATATCCATACTTTTACAAGTGTTCAAGGGTTTATACATCATATACACCATAAGAGTACATCATTTGACAATGTTATGGTTACAAAATGAACAAATAACAACTCCTTTGTCCATCTCCTTGCTTTCAAGTGTGGTGACTCTCATTTCTTGGTTCACTTAGTGATAACCATGATATTTTATATATTTTAATCCCCTAACTTAGGTGTTTTAGTGTCCAATTATGGCTTTAGGAATTTAATTAAGTGGAATTTGATTTTAATTTGCCATTTTTACATTTGAGGAATTAATTTGCAAATTATTGATTCTTAATGCTTAAATTCATCTTAAATAAATTTTGGATATTTCCACTTAATACTTTCCATTCTTTGTGTGCAGAATTTCAATGGACAATTAAAGCTTGAGGGTAAATTGAATTGTAGAAGGTATGACTTTCAAACACCATGCAATTCTGACGTGGCTGGAACAAAGAAGAGACAACACAATGAATGGAGCTGCATGAAGGGAAGCTTGAAAGGAAACTCGTGGCAAGGGAAGAAAGCAAAACAGAGGAAGAGCATCACATGTTAAAGAGGAAGGAGAACCAGCTGCAACCCAAAAGAAGAGCCACGCATGAAGCATACAAGCTTGGGTTGACGTGGAATAACTTGAGCTCAAGAACAAAACCAGCAGTAACGTGAAACGAAGAAGCTTTTTGAGCTGGAGATTGAAGAAGTGCAGTAGCTGAACAGAGTATGAGAAGAAGGAAGATTGGAGCTTGCATGAGCTAAAACAACGTGAAGAACCATGCAGAATCACGTCTGGACAGCTCTGAGTTGAAAAGAGAAGAGAAGGAGAATGGGAGCTAAGAAACGAAAAAACATATGGGTTCAACCACGTAGAGGCAACACGAGCAAAAGAAGCATGGCTGGACAGAGCAAGCCACTGATTTATGGGTCCTGGTCTGTGAAGAGAATGAATTGCATGGAGCTAGAGTTCTGCGTGGAATGAGATGCTAGTTAAAAGACGCTGGAGCTGGAGGCTTGGGTTGAGGGAGCTTGCCACGGGTTCTGGTGCTTTGAGAAGGCGAGAGAAGTTATGGTTCTGGTTAAAAGGAAGAAACACGAAGAGCTGCATGAGAAAGTAACGTGGAAGGTGATAATATATTCAATGGGGCCCACACTCACATAAGCAAAGAAGAAAAAAATGCATTCGGGAAAGTTGAAGAACCATGTGGAGGCAGCACTTGAACGTGGAGCTGAACACGTGGATTAATGAAGTGAGCTGGAGCTAAGTTTGAATGATCTCACATGGAAATTGATACACGAAGAAGCAGCTTCAGCAAAAGAACGTGAGAAGGCTACGGGCTGACGTGGGAAATGAGCTGGGAGATGAGAAGAAAATGCATGACTCCAGCATGCAAAATGTGGAGCTGAGGGGCACGTGATTAATTAATGAGAATGTGATAATAACGCTGAGGAGGACGTGAAAAACGCTAGAGATTCATCGAGTTCCAGAGGAAGAACGAGGGACGACGAAAACTCGAAGGTTCCAGCGCTGAAGGAGGAAGAATTTTTCATTCTCGATGGCTGCAGCTTCCTTGCAGCTTCCTTGATCGATTCTCCTTCAATTGATTCCTCCATGGCAGCTTGAATTCTATTTGGTGGCTAGCTGAAGATTGGATTCTCCTAGATGAAGATTTGAGCTCCATATCTCCTCATCAATTTGGATAAAACTCTCTTGCTCAATCTTTTAATTTCAGCATTAGTTCCTTTATTAATTTGACTAGGTTTAGCTTATTGGTTTAGGAATTTAATTGCTGGAATTATTGGATTGAATTAATTCTTGGATTGAACTTAAATTGAATTTTGGAATTTTATTTGTGATCATTATATGCTTGTAGAAATTCCAGAATTAATGCTGTACAATTGACCTCTAATTTCCTCTTGATTTTCGGCTAATTGATGCAATGGTAATTGGATAAGTTGGCTGGAATTTTGGTACAATTAATTGCTTGAGGGATTAATTAATCTAATTGGTGAATTAGCATCTTGAGTGGATTATGCAGTAGATTTCATTAATCAATCAAAATTAGTGTAGTGTATTCTTATTTTTAATTCAATTAATTAGTTGTTCAAAGTGCTTTGTGGTTGCAAAATTCCTTGAATAATTGATTAATTGAATCTTGGATGGTTATTCAAGAGCCTTATAAGGAATGCACTAAAGAGCAAGAACTTAATCTAAAATTGGTAAACTAAAAAGAGCATGGATAATTGAACTCTAGGGAATCCAATTGAAAGTTAGCTACCACATTTGCTTGACTATTCACTTCAACTTAGTTTTAAGTTTTTAATTCTTGTCAATTAACTTTAGTTCAATTAAATTCTAGCATTTCAAACCCCCCAAACAAGTCCTAATTAGTAATACTTAGAATAATCTTTCATAAACAAATTAAGGCACAAACTCCTTAGGAAAATGACCTAGGTTGCACTATTATCTACAAATTTATTTTGCCGCCTAGTTTTATTTGAGATTGCGCGACACAATCGTCAAATTTGGCGCCGTTGTCGGGGAGTTTAGTTTCTTAATTGTTTGGAGAGATTTCTTAGTACTTTAGCTCTGTTTTTGCTCTGTTTTGAACCTGTTTTGAACTTGGAATTGGACCATTTCCGTTGCTTGAATCATCTAATCTGCTTGTTGGAATTTTTGTTTAAAGCACCCAGAAAATTCTCAAATTCTGTTTTCCAAGGTTTTTAGGTGTTTTGAGCAAAAGTAATAGCAACACTATTAGGTGCACTATTTTTTGGCCAAATTCCACCGTTTGGAGCAACTTTTCGAATTTTTTAGTATTTTTTCGAATTTTCTAGGATTTTTCTAATTTTTCTGGATTTTTTTGTTTTAATTTTTCTTTGTTGATTTTTGTGTTCCTTCTTAGTTTTTGCTTGTCTAATTGGTGTATGACAAGAAGCTCTAGTGAAAAATTAATTTATTTGGATCCAGAAATTGAAAGAACCTTTAGAAGACAAGTAAGGATTAGGAAAAACAAGGATAGTGTAAGAATTAATAGTTCTATTTCTTCTGCTTTTGATTCTGTGCAAGGAATTGATTGTGCACTTCAATTTGCTAGTGATAATATGGCTGAACAAGATCAAATGAATGTTAATAGGAATATGCATGTTCAGGCTAACTTGAATGTGAATGCAAATTTGAATAATAACATGCATGCTAGAACCATTAGAGAATTGACAGCTCCTAATGTGCATTATCAAAATCTTTGCATACAATATCCAGAATTAGATGTAAATTTTGAGCTTAAATCTAGTTTGATTCACTTACTTCCTAAGTTTCATGGACTTGCAGGAGATGACCCTTACAAACATCTAAAAGAATTCCATGTTGTATGCTCTACAATGAAGCCACAAGGTGTCTCAGAGGAACAAATCAAGCTCAGAGCATTTCCTTTTTCCTTGGATGGTTTAGCCAAGGATTGGTTGTACTATCTACCTCTCGATGCCATTACTTCTTGGGACCAACTGAAGAAGTTATTCTTGGAGAAATTCTTTCCTGCATCTCGCACTGCATCAATAAGGAAAGAGATATGTGGGATCAGACAGAATGGTGGAGAGACTTTGTATGAGTACTGGGAAAGATTCAAAAGATTGCTGGCTAGTTTTCCTCACCATCAAATTTCTGATCAGTTGCTCATTCAGTACTTCTATGAGGGGTTGTTGAACATGGATAGAAATATGATTGATGCTGCCTCTGGTGGAGCCTTAGGTGATCTAACACCTACAAGGGCCTGGGAGTTGATTGATAAGATGGCTCAGAATGCTCAGCAATTTGGGTCCAGATCAATGCAGATGACAAGAGGAGTAAATGAGTTGGGTACTTCACAGTATGATACTGAAGTTAAGAGTCAGTTGAATAAGCTAACCACGATGGTTCGTCAGATTGCTTTACCTCAACAACAACTGCAATCATCCTCCACTCCTTCTCAGACTTGTGCACCACAGTCTTACCCTACTCAGACATATTCTTATCCATAGTGTTATGCATCTGGACAGACATCTACCTCTACTACCTTGGTAGGACCCCTGTGTGATATATGCTGTTTGGCCACACATACTACTGAACAGTGCCCTATGTTAGAGGACAAGGTAGAGGCTTGTGCTGGGATGTTTCCAGTTAGGCCGATGCAATAAGGGCAACAAAAATATGATCCCTATGCTAATACATACAATCCAGGATTGAGGGATCACCCCAATTTGAGATATGGGGGAGGGCAACAAAATAGATACAATTTTGCAGGACCTAGTGCACAGTCTTCCTAACCTATTAGGCAGCCAATTCCTATACAGGAGGAATCAAAGAAAGGGGATAATATGGATGACATGATGAAGCGTATTATAGAGAGTCAAGCACAAATGTTGCACTAACAACAACAGCTTCAGGCGAACTTCCAAAATTTAGATAGGAGGGTTGATACTCAGTTAGGCCAGTTTGCTACTTCTCTCAGTGAGGTGAAATCTCAGGGTTCCAGCCAATTACCCTCACAGACAATTGTTAATCCGAGGAATAGTAGCAATGTCAGTGCCATCACTCTTAGAAGTGGAAAAGAAGTTCAGGGATCCTCAGATACTACCACCATGGATAAGTCGGCATCATCAAAAGCACACGTCGCACCAATTGAGCCTAACGAAGAAGAGGAGCCAAAGAAAATTTTGCCTTTCCCACATAGACCTACCTTGGGAAAGAGGCAAACTGAAGCAGATGCAGAAAAAGAGATTCTTGAGACTTTTAAAAAGGTTGAGGTCAATATACCCCTATTGGATGCAATCAAGACCATCCCTAAATATGCCAAGTTTCTCAAGGAGATATGTACTAACAAGAGGCGTCTGAGAGGGAATGAAAAAGTCAATTTTGGCAAGAATGTTTCAGCACTCATACAGCCAACAATGCCCACCAAGTGTCAAGATCCGGGCACTTTTACAATTCCATGCACCATTGGAAATTTTGAGTTTTCTGATGCTTTGATTGATCTTGGTACTGCTATAAATGTTATGCCTAAATCTGTTTATTCATCTTTGCAAGTGGGAGAGCTGAAACCTACCGGAGTGGTTGTGCAGCTGGCAAACAGGAGCATTGCTTATCCTTCAAGAGTCTTGGAGGATGTTCTAGTTAAGGTAAAAGATTTGATTTTTCCAGCTGATTTTTATGTCCTTAATATGGAGGACGATAGATATAGATCTAGTGGACATGCCCTACTCATTTTAGGTAGACCCTTCTTGAAAACTGCCAAAACAATTATAAATGTGCATGAGGGTACTCTTCAAATGGAGTTTGCTGGCAATGTGATACAATTTAACATATTTGATGCCATGAAATATCCTTGTGATGATAACTCTATTCTTAGTATCAGCCTAATTGATATGCTAGTTGATAATGCCAGTGCTAATTTTAGGGATAGTTTATTGACTGATTCCAGTGATATTGCTAACTTAGATGATTCTCTTGACTGTACATGTTCTGGAACTACTATATGTCATAGATGTACCCAGATTAGTGCTTTTATTGAGAATAGTGAGTTCCTTTCATGTACTAATTATCATGGTTCTGAGACCTCCTCCTTTTATGCTGATTTCACTGTTGGTCAGCCTGTGACTTATTTGGATGATTATACTAGTTTAGGTCAATCTTCTTGTTCTAAAGATGATGTGCATGCTGTTGCTTTCCCCGAATGTTCTGATGTTGCTGAATCTACTGATTCTCAGGATATGTTGCATACTGATGTCACTTCTAGATATGTTGATTGTGCTAATTCATCTATTTCCACTTTTGCATTGCCTATTGATAGTGGTAATAGATGCTGTGTAACTAGTTCATCTAATAGTGATACTGATGTTGATATTGCTATTGGTTCTCTCGTTGATACTCTTTCTACTGATATTCCCAAAGATGGGAAAGTTCTTTCTTCTGTCTGTGAGTTGTCTGAACAGGTATTTGACATGGAAGAGATTGAAATCAAACTCATACCGTCGGTTGAGCAAGCTCCCACCTTAGAGCTCAAACCACTACCAGACAATCTTAAGTACACCTACTTGGGGGAAGATGAGAAGCTTCCGGTAATTATAGCCAGTGACATTATTCCAGAGGAAGAAGAGAAGCTTCTTGAGGTCTTAAGGAGGAGAAGACAAGTAATAGGGTGGACCTTAACTTACATACCTGACATTAGCCCTGATACATGCATGCACAGAATTCTATTGGAAGATGGGGCAAAACCAATAAGGCAACCTCAAAGGCGACTAAACCCACTTATTCTAGATGTGGTTAAAAAGGAAGTTTCTAAACTTTTATCTGCTGGTATTATATATCCTATTTCTGACAGTCAGTGGGTTAGTCCTGTGCAGGTGGTTCCAAAGAAATCAGGGATCACAGTGGTCCGAAATGAGAATAATGAATTGGTGCCCACCCGAGTACAAAATAGTTGGAGGGTTTGCATTGACTATAGGAGGCTTAATTTAGTCACTAGAAAAGATCATTACCCCCTCCCATTTATTGATCAGATGCTTGAGCGTTTAGCTGGTAAATCTCACTACTGTTTTCTGGATGGATTTTCAGGGTATTTTCAGATATGCATAGCCCCGGAGGATCAAGAGAAGACGACATTCACATGCCCATTTGGAATATATGCCTACAGATGAATGCCCTTTGGTCTTTGCAATGCCCCTGGGACCTTCCAGCGGTGCATGGTTTCTATTTTTAATGATTTCCTTGAACATTGTATAGAAATTTTTATGGATGATTTCACTGTATATGGGAACTCTTTTGATGATTGTTTATATAGTCTGGATAGAGTCCTAGCTAGATGCATAGAGAAGAACCTTGTACTTAATTTTGAAAAATGTCACTTTATGGTTCGAAAAGGCATTGTATTGGGTCATATTATATCTGAACAGGGCATAGAGGTAGATAAAGCTAAGATAGATGTTATCACTTCTCTACCATACCTGACATGTGTTCGGGAGGTCCGATCTTTTCTAGGTCATGCGGGTTTTTATAGAAGATTCATTCAGAATTTCAGTAAAATTGCTTTGCCATTGTCTAGGCTGTTACAAAAAGATGTTGATTTCCAGTTTGATGATGCATGTAAAACGGCTTTTGATGATCTTAAAAAATGCTTGACTTCCCCACCCATTATTCAACCCCCTGATTGGACCCTCCCATTTGAGCTTTTATGTGACGCATCTAATTCTGCTGTAGGTGCAGTCTTGAGCCAGAGAGTGAATAAGAGGTCCCATGTGATTGCTTATGCATCCAAGACTCTGGATGGGGCCCAAGCAAATTATACAACCATAGAAAAAGAGTTTCTTGCTATTGTATTTGCTTTGGATAAATTTAGATCTTATTTGCTGGATACTAAAGTCATTGTTTTTACTGATCATGCAGCCTTGAAGTACTTTCTAAAGAAGCCTTATGCAAAGCCAAGATTGATCAAATGGATGCTTCTACTTCAAGAATTTGACATTGACATCCGAGATAAAAGTGGAGCTAAAAACTTGGTGGCAGGCCACTTGAGCAGAATTGAAGCTTCAAAGGTAAATTCCTTACCTATTGATGATGATTTTCCTGATGAGCATTTATGTGTTGTGCATAGTTTTTATCCATGGTATGCAGACTTAATGAATTATCTAGCTGCTTCTGAACTGCCTGTTGATTTGACTAAACATCAGTTGAATAAGTTTAGGAGTGAAGCTATGTATTATATTTGGGATGATCCATATTTGTGGAGATTATGCAGTGACCAAATGATTAGACGTTGTGTGCCTGATATAGAATTTGATTCTGTTTTGAATTTTTGTCACGCACTAGCATGTGGAGGTCACTTTAGTCCAAAACTCACAGCTAGGAAGGTTCTAGATAGTGGATTGTATTGGCCTACTCTGTTTCGTGGTGCCTTTGATTTTTGTAAAAGATGTGTTAGGTGTCAACAAATAGGTAGCATATCTATGAGAAATGAAATGCCACAACATCCCATTTTATTCTGTGAAGTCTTTGATGTGTGGGGCATTGATTTTATGGGACCTTTTCCTACTCCTTTTGGCTTTTCATACATCTTATTGGCTGTTGATTATGTTTCAAAGTGGGTGGAAGCCAAACCCACTAGGACTGATGATTCTTCTGTGGTTGTAAAGTTTGTTTGCTCTCATATTTTCTACAGGTTTGGTATTCCCAGAGCCATTATCAGTGACCAGGGCACTCACTTTTGCAACCGGAGTATGCATAGCTTGCTTAGCAAGTATGGTGCTATGCATAAAGTAGCTACTCCGTACCACCCTCAGACAAATGGCCAGGCAAAAATTTCTAACCGGGAGGTGAAGCAAATTTTGGAGAAAACAGTGCAGCCGAATAGGAAAGACTGGAGCAAAAGGCTGGATGATGCACTTTGGGCGTATAGGACTGCCTACAAGACTCCTATTGGCATCTCACCCTATCGGCTGGTATTTGGAAAAGCATGTCACTTACCAGTGGAAGTGGAAAGCTTACTGGGCTGTGAAGAAATGCAATTTGGATTTGAATGGAGCAGATCTCACAGAAAATTCCAACTCCAAGAGCTTAAAGAGATCAGATTGGAAGCCTATGACAATGCAAGGATTTATAAAGAAAAGACAAAGGCATTCCATGACAAGATGATTGCAAGGAAAGAGTTTGTGGTCAGCCAAAAAGTCCTACTCTATAAATCCCGTCTGAAGCTTATGCCAAGTAAACTTCGTTCTAAATGGGAAGGTCCTTATATAGTTTCTAATGTTTTCCCTTTTAGTGCAGTTGAGCTTCTGGATGAGCAGACGGGAGCTAAATTCAAAGTTAATGGACATCGGCTCAAACACTTTTATGAAGAAGTTCCAAGGGATGACAAGGAGGAGCTCCAACTTCATGACCCACCCTGAAACCCGGTTGTACTCTTTCCCTTTCCCCTTTTATATTGTGTTGTCTTTATCTATTTACTGGATTGTGTGCTGGCATTGAGGACAATGCAATGTTTAAGTGTGGGGGGGATACAAATAAAATTTTTAGTTTTGTTTTATTTTGGTTAGTTGATTTTTCTAGTTTTTAGGTTTTTAGTCAGTTTTGTGTTATTTTCCAGTTAAAAAAAAAAACCAAAAACTATGCTTTTGTGTAAGTTGCTAGCATTAAGGGGATCCTGGCTTTGATATATCTTGATTTGATAGGGAATCGACCTTGTGTTAAGAATGCAAGTTAAGTGGCAATTAGCTTTACTTTAATGAAATTTGATGATAGTCAATTTACCTTGTGAGATTTTTGAACCTATTGCTTATTCATTTCTAGTGTGTATCCCCTATCTTACTTTTACTCTAGAACTTGGCTTGAATCTTATTTAAGGCCACATTTATTCATTTGCCATGCATGAAAAGGATTAAGGCATTCATTGTGGTTTTGTTTTAGCTAGAGCCAAAAAGCTATCCTTCATGTGTTTAATCCATTTGTTTTTCCCATTTGAGCCTTATCTTTTTCCTTTTTAGCCTTTTAGCCATGAAAATCAAATCAATGTTCTTCCTACCTTGATTAGGATGCTTTTAATTATTAAGGGCATTATATGTTGTTAAGGTGGATGGAGGTGCACTTTGCACATCATTTATAGGCCATTTGTTTCTTCTTCTTTAAGAGTATTCCCGAAAAAAAAAAAAAGAAAAAAAAAAGAAACAAAGCAAAAGAGAAGCAGTTGAAAAAAAAATGAAAAATAAAAAATGATGAAAAATGAAAGAAAAAAAAAAGAAAAAAAAAAGGAAAAAGGAAAGTAAAGTTGTTCTCTTAATGCACTTCTTTCTGTTTGTGGTTAAAAGGGCCTTAAGATGCACTTTCACTCCATCCTTATTCTTATTTTATTGCTCCTGATGATTTTAAGCATCTAATTTGCTTTTGAATCTCTTTCATTCTTTTGTTTACCACTTGTTTCATACCTTAGCCTACGTTACAACCATAATAAAGCCCTTTTGATTCATTCATTGGCATTTGATTTTGGTGGTGGAGATGTAGATGATTGCCAAGCTTATGGTAGTAAGGTTGGGTAGGATGGAATTTGAGAGTAAGCACTTCATCCTACACACTAAAGAGGAGAGTGATAAACACAAATCCAAGTGAGAGACTTTCATTGCATTTCATTTTTGATAAAGCGTATTGCCAGGGTACTTGTTGCATTGATGCAAGTGACATGACTTGGAGAATTGAGCTATTGATTTGCTTTGAGCTTCCTTGTGCTAAGTGACTTATACAACTCCATTTCTCTTGATTTCTTTTCCATTAGTCTCTTCTTGAAGTCTTGAGCTTTGCCCAGGAGTGCAAAGGTTTAAGTGTGGGGGAATTTGATAACCATGATATTTTATATATTTTAATCCCCTAACTTAGGTGTTTTAGTGTCCAATTATGGCTTTAGGAATTTAATTAAGTGGAATTTGATTTTAATTTGCCATTTTTACATTTGAGGAATTAATTTGCAAATTATTGATTCTTAATGCTTAAATTCATCTTAAATAAATTTTGGATATTTCCACTTAATACTTTCCATTCTTTGTGTGCAGAATTTCAATGGACAATTAAAGCTTGAAGGGTAAATTGAATTGTAGAAGGTATGAGGTTCAAACGCCATGCAATTCTGACGTGGCTGGAACAAAGAAGAGACAACACAATGAATGGAGCTGCATGAAGGGAAGCTTGAAAGGAAACTCGTGGCAAGGGAAGAAAGCAAAACAGAGGAAGAGCATCACATGTTAAAGAGGAAGGAGAACCAGCTGCAACCCAAAAGAAGAGCCACGCATGAAGCATACAAGCTTGGGTTGACGTGGAATAACTTGAGCTCAAGAACAAAACCAGCAGTAACGTGAAACGAAGAAGCTTTTTGAGCTGGAGATTGAAGAAGTGCAGTAGCTGAACAGAGTATGAGAAGAAGGAAGATTGGAGCTTGCATGAGCTAAAACAACGTGAAGAACCATGCAGAATCACGTCTGGACAGCTCTGAGTTGAAAAGAGAAGAGAAGGAGAATGGGAGCTAAGAAACGAAAAAACATATGGGTTCAACCACGTAGAGGCAACACGAGCAAAAGAAGCATGGCTGGACAGAGCAAGCCACTGATTTATGGGTCCTGGTCTGTGAAGAGAATGAATTGCATGGAGTTAGAGTTCTGCGTGGAATGAGATGCTAGTTAAAAGACGCTGGAGCTGGAGGCTTGGGTTGAGGGAACTTGCCACGGGTTCTGGTGCTTTGAGAAGGCGAGAGAAGTTATGGTTCTGGTTAAGAGGAAGAAACACGAAGAGCTGCATGAGAAAGTAACGTGGAAGGTGATAATATATTCAATGGGGCCCACACTCACATAAGCAAAGAAGAAAAAAATGCATTCGGGAAAGTTGAAGAACCATGTGGAGGCAGCACTTGAACGTGGAGCTGAACACGTGGATTAATGAAGTGAGCTAGAGCTAAGTTCGAATGATCTCACATGGAAATTGATACACAAAGAAGCAGCTTCAGCAAAAGAACGTGAGAAGGCTATGGGCTGACGTGGGAAATGAGCTGGGAGATGAGAAGAAAATGCGTGACTTCAGCGTGCAAAATGTGGAGCTGAGGGGCACGTGATTAATTAATGAGAATGTGAGAATAACGCTGAGGAGGACGTGAAAAACACTAGAGATTCATCGAGTTCCAGAGGAAGAACGAGGGACGATGAAAACTCAAAGGTTCCAGCGCTGAAGGAGGAAGAATTTTTCATTCTCGATGGCTGCAGCTTCCTTGCAGCTTCCTTGATCGATTCTCCTTCAATTGATTCCTCCATGGCAGCTTGAATTCTATTTGGTGGCTAGCTGAAGATTGGATTCTCCTAGATGAAGATTTGAGCTCTATATCTCCTCATCAATTTGGATAAAACTCTCTTGCTCAATCTTTTAATTTCAACATTAGTTCCTTTATTAATTTAACTAGGTTTAGCTTATTGGTTTAGGAATTTAATTGCTGGAATTATTGGATTGAATTAATTCTTGGATTGAACTTAAATTGAATTTTGGAATTTTATTTGTGATCATTATATGCTTGTAGAAATTTAAAAATTAATGCTGTACAATTGACCTCTAATTTCCTCTTGATTTTAGGCTAATTGATGCAATGGTAATTGGATTAGTTGGCTGGAATTTTGGTACAATTAACTGCTTGAGGGATTAATTAATCTAATTGGTGAATTAGCATCTTGAGTGGATTGTGCAGTAGATTTCATTAATCAATCAAAATTAGTGTAGTGTGTTCTTATTTTTAATTCAATTAATTAGTTGTTCAAAGTTCTTTGTGGTTGCAAAATTCCTTGAATAATTGATTAATTGAATCTTGGATGGTTATTCAAGAGCCTTATAAGGAATGCACTAAAGAGCAAGAACTTAATCTAAAATTGGTAAACTAAAAAGAGCAAGGATAATTGAACTCTAGGGAATCCAATTGAAAGTTAGCTACCACATTTGCTTGACTATTCACTTCAACTTAGTTTTAAGTTTTTAATTCTTGTCAATTAACTTTAGTTCAATTAAATTCTAGGATTTCAAACCCCCCAAAACAAGTCCTAATTAGTAATACTTAGAATAATCTTCCATAAACAAATTAAGGCACAAACTCCTTGGGAAAATGACCTAGGTTGCACCATTATCTACAAATTTATTTTGCCGCCTAGTTTTATTTGAGATTGCGCAACACAATCGTCACTTAGTCCACCTAGACATGGTAGGTAATGGGGAGGAAAGAGTGAGATTCTAAGAATCCCAATAGCTCTTTTCCTTTTCAAACACACATAATGGATGCAAATTTCAAGTCTAAAAATATATGCATGGCTATCTTGAAATTTATAAGCATATATAGAACATTTCCTTCATTTAAGAAGTTACATACAACATACATAGGCTTGACAAGATATTGGTTTAGCCTCATCTATTCTTGGGGACTTTTGGCATCACCGAGCTTATACAAGGCAAAACATGTTCATAAAGCATCTTTTAAGCACATAAAAAAACATCATGGTACCATGGCATGTACATGTATACTAGAAACATTTTTCATAGCTTAAACATATACACACACATTTAAAGACAAGAAAACATCCAATCATGCATGAGAGAAAGGAGAGAAAGTTGCCTTATATACAAGAGCACACTTTATCCTTGAGAATTTCTTCCTCTCCCTTGGCCAAATACCCACAATGAGGTGGAGCTTGATTTCTTTAGCCTAAACACATCAAATGGGATCTAATTATATTCTTTGAACAATCCCTAATGCCACACACACTTTAGAAAACTTTGGCACTCATATAGTTCAATTATGGCTCCATAAACCACCTAATGAAGCAATCTTGGGAATTCATGATCGTGGCTCTATTCTCTCCCTTAATCTATGACTCTTCTCTATTTAGACTCCTTGAGCCATCACACATTTATTTCAAGGAGCCTAACTATGTTTTGCTTCATTATGCTATAATATTGAACCTATACCTCCATCACACTTTTTAGGCTTTCTAAATTCTTTTCAAGACTTCTTATTATACGCTCCTATCATATATGATGCAAAAGTAAGTTTGGAAGACATTAAAATACTTCCTAGGTCTATGAACTCTCCTTGGCCGAACTTATGCTCTTCATTTGCACCCATGGAGTTTTTAATTTTCCTTAAAGAGGGAGACACTTAGGGGTCTTAGGAACTCAAATAAACACTTACATAAGTTAGGAAATTCTTGGATCAATATAGATTTTAGGTTATGTTCACAAATCCCTAACTTTTCTATCTTGCAAATTCATGTTTCTTTATTTGTTTTCTTTGTATATTCTTGTTTCCACACTCTAATTCCTAAAATTCATCATTGGCTTGGTTCAAAAATAACTTCCTCCTAACTATCCATATAGTGGTCGAACCATTCATAAAGGGAGCAAGGAAGAAGAAGTATGAAAACTAATGGATTTACCTTGAATTCAAGCTTTCCTTAGATGCTCTTTCCTTTGCTTTAGTTCTCCTCTCAAAATTTGAACTTCTCCCCTCTGATCTAAGCTCAAAATAGAACCAAACACTTGAATAAAACTATGGGAAGAAGGAGGAGAAGAAAGAGATTAAGTTTACTAAAGGGAAGAGTAAGAAATTCCACCACTTTCATATCTTTTTTGCCTTAGTTTTTCTCTTCTTCTTCCCTTCTCTTATGTGCCTCTCTCCTTTAGTCTCGCTTCTATTCTTAGGTGGAAATAAGGTCGGTCATATGAAGGGAGGAAAGGGGATGCACCACTTAAGAGAGCAAATAATAAAATTGTTACAACAAAATTTCACTTACGTTCCATTTCTTGGCATTTTTGTTTCTGGTTTATTTTAGCTCTTTTTTTAGAATTGTCTTTTACATTATAAAATTTAGGCTCTCAATGCCTTTGAAATCACTTAATTTGGAGCTAAAACCTTCTCGAATGAAAGGGTCAAAGTTCAGGTCAACTGTCGTTAAAAAATGTGCATCGAAGGAGTTTTAACTATCTTGGTGCTTCCTATGGTTTTCAGGGCCTCTAAAAACCCCGAAAAGCTCAAATTTTTTATTTAAAAAATCCTCCTATGAGTATTCTAAAAATTCCTTGAAATTATAAAAATGTTATTATGTTTCATAACTATTACGTTAAATTTTGTCTAGTTATTTTGGCTCTAGTTTCAGGGTACTTCTAGTCTCTTATTTTCATTATTTGATGTGTAGATTATTATTCTAATTTTTCTAGACCTTAACCAATTCATTTCAAAAGACTTACTTTTAAAACATATTTGTTTTCATCATTTTTACAAATCTAAGCATTACAAGCTTAGTATTGCTCTCTTTGAAGCGTACACGCAAGTATACGTATTGCGAAGGTATAGTGATAAGAAAAGATCATTCCCTTGAAGATTTATTGTCAAAACATTGTCAAGTATTGAAATTCACACCCTAATTTAAATTAAGCGAATCAATTCGTAATTGTTGGTGTTAAAAAGAGGTTGTTTATGGATTAAAACTATACAGAACTTAGGATTAATATTTGGATGTTTCGGGCAATTAGTGGCATCTAGGATTATTAGTCCTCTTGTACTTCATAGCAATTAGCTCAACATTCAATACTTTTGCTATCAATGGTAATACATGCTGGTCTAGGATTAAGTTGTTCCTATATATATTTTTCCAAATATTATATAGGGTTCCCAGTTCATTTTATAATTCCTTACAAAATCAACTAAGATCAAACTATTATCACAATATCTACTTGGACCATGTGAAGTTATTGAGTATATTCCTATCTTAATAACTAAACTATCTACTTATCCAGGCAAGTTTCAAGCACCCATACCACTCAACTTTTGATCTAACCTCCCTTTCCCTTTCCCAAGTTCAAGTTAGGTATCAAATCAATCTAATTGTTGGCCAATCAATCAGAAAGCATGAACCATAAAGTTGAATGAACAAATATTAACCATTGATTGCAAAGTTAGAATGAAGAACAACCACTAATCCATACAAGAGTTCTTAATAATCCTATATTAGAGAGGGTTTAGCTATACATGATTATAAAATCCCAAGACAAAGTTGAAGCAACAATCAGATACATCAATAAAAATGATAAAGACAGAAGAAAGGAAGAAGAAACTCTAAAACGAGATGGTTTAAGCTTCAATCCTCAATCTCCAGCTTCACTTTGCTTTAAAATGCCTTCTTAACTTCTCCCTTAGCCTCTACTCACTTAGAACAACACAAAAACGACCCAGAATGATGGCTACCTCGACTCTCACTCACATATGAAGCTTTAAACCCTCAGAAATTCTGAAAACAAAACGCTGCGTTCAGTAATTCACATTGCACCGCAGCTCAGTGTCTTGCACCACGGTGATATTGAGTTATGTGTGACTGAGGGCTGCAGCCTGAAATGATATGCCACGGTGAGACTTGGTTCTAAGTGAATTCGGAGCGGCATGCAAATTCCTCTCCTCGGTGCATATAGGTTTTGCCGCGGCAAGACTTGGTTCTGAGAGAATTCAGAGTGGCATGCAAATTCCTCGCCTCGGTGCATACAGGTTTCGCCGCGACGAGACTTGGTTCTATGAGACTCTATGCCATAGCTCCTCAATATCGCGCCTTGGCGTGTTTTGCTTTTGAATGAATTCTGGCCACGGCCATAACATGGTCCGCTACGGCGCAAGTTGCACAGCACGCTTTCCCTTGGATTCTTCAATTTCACCCGCGGCGTGAAGGAGCTTGGCCGCGGCGTGATCTGCAAAACCACCACTTTACAGCCTTTTTCTCCTGAGATTGTTCAATACTCTTTAACACATGCATTCTATAAGAAAAACAAAATGTGATTAGTTATCAATATACTCAAAATTAAAATATAAATGTTGATTTTTCAAGTAAGTATTGAGTATAGAGCTATTCATCCTAAATATGTTCATTTTTTTTTATGTAAGTATCATTTACCCTATAAGTGGAGGCTAATCATCATATTTATTGAGAGAAAATATGTACAATAACATGAATAGTTAGGAATTATCATTTAGCCATGAAAATGATTTTTTCAAGAAGCTAAAACCATCCATATAAAAGGCTGAGAGAGAAGAAGTTTTATGAATGGAAAACCATAAAAAATGCCATAGTTTCTTACCTAGATTAGCTTCCTCTTCCTTTTCTTCCTTCCCTCTTTTGGCATGCCTTTGGTTTTATTTTAGAGTGCTCTAGGTCAATTTTGAAGGGCTGGCAGCGTGGTTGGCCTAATATAAGGGAGAAAGAATGGCTTTTATAATTATTACAAAATTCTCGTTACGTCCCACAGCTTTAACTACTTCGTTTTGGCTCATTTTAAATCCTTTTTTGGAACTACATTTTTCATATAAAAATTTAGGTCCTCTAGTTTATTAAAAATATTTACTTTCAATTTTATGGGGTTCGTAACTATTATGAATCATCTTGTCAAAACTTGGGTTAACCAGTAATCTAAAATATACACTAGAGAAATTTTGGTTATTCTGATAGTTCTTACAGTTTTTAGGACCTCTAAAAACCCTTGGAAACTTAATTTTGCTAGTTAAAACTTCTTCCTGAGTTTTTAAAAAATTACCTAAAATTACAATTATGCCATTGCTTTTTCAGTTTAAACTATTTAATCATTTTGGCTTTGGCTTTGGCTTTAAGCCATCTTTAGCTGTGTAACCTTATTGTCGAATGCCTAGATTATTATTCAATCCTTACTTAACCTCATTTCATTATCTTCTAGGGTCTTCTGTTAGTACTTCATTGGTTCCAGTTTAGTTTTAGGAAGATTGGGTATTACGTATGATATAAATATTAAGTGAAATTATAAGGATAAGATGTTTAATTAAACATTGTTTTGGTCTTATAACAATAAATGATGATTGTTACAATCAACCTTTGACCATTGTAGTAGGAAACATTCTAGGTGTTGATGTAGTTCAAACCCTATAATCAAAGTGATTAAAGAGCAATTTGATGAATTGAGCAAATATTACTATAAACTTTCAACTTGAAAGAATGAATATAATTAGCACTTCAATATATATTTAACACACCACTTGTCTATGGGCTATCAGTTTAACATGAAGTGATGATAATTATACCAATGCTTCTTAAAAAATAAATAAAACATTTTACTATTGGCAAATTAAAAAATTGTTATCTAAATTAAATTGTCATTGTAATTTTTTTTCTTAATTTTGGCATGATACTAACTTATAAAATATTTATTTTGTTAAACTCAAGTAGTTGTCAATTGTACAATAATTTTTTTATGATATTATGATAAAGGGTGTTTGTAACAACCTTTTATGTATTAATGATTACTTTATCCAATTTATCGTATTATTTTATTAATTTATAAAGTGAGCAAAAGCTAATCAAATAACTTATCAAAAATGCAAAAAATAGTTACATTACTAGCACTAAATTTTTTTCTCCAAAATAGTTTCAATAGATGGGACTTATTAGCCCATTCTGCTACATTGGTTTAATCCTACATCATAATAGTCAAAATATTGTTACAATCCATACTACCATATTCAATACATATAAATAACAAAAGATAGACTATGTAATAATCCTAATGGTGATCAAATATTTTTCCTCCATAACTGTGGAAGTCTATAGACCAACAACAACTCATACTAGGCCAAGCCCCTATAACTTAATCATCATCTGTAACACCATAATATATTAATTCTGTCTAGCCTCCCTCTGGGCTCGATTCCATATGATTTCCAAAGAATCAGTACAAACCGTGGCAGTTTCATACTATAAAACGGGGTTTCAAATACTCATCTTTTGCCCCGTGGGTCCTTTCAACCACAGTGACCTATACCAACTGTAATCACCTAAATCGAAGGTCTATAGAGAGAGAACAAACTGTCTAAAGTTCTGTATCAGCATCAGGGAAGCAATCTGACCTCCGTTACTGTTCCATCAATTTTCGAGGTCTAAGGGCTACTGAATTGATCTAGAAAGCTTCTCTCTTTTCTTCTTCAAATCTTGTTCTTCTCTCTTTGCCCTCCCTTTCTATGGTTTTGCTTGTGAAATTAGTTAGGTTTTAGGCATAGGTCTGAAGAGGGAAAGAGGAAAACCACTTTTAAACTTCTTTGCTTTCCTTGAATAGGTTGATTCTACTATAATGAGAGCTTAAGAAAGAATAAGAGTTGATGAAACTCTAGAGAGAGAGAGAGAGAGAACCCCTAGGTTCTTATATGTTAAAAGGGTTTGCTCTGAAGAACCCCTAATAGTTGTTGAGTTATGAGAGAGTAATTCCATGCTTTTGTTGTATCTAGGCTCAAGAGAAGCACCTCCATCAAGGTGTGAGTGTGAAACCGAGAAGGGGGAAGAAGAATTGAAAGGAAAGGCTTGTGTTGGCTCAAAAGGTAGCTCTCTTCACTCTTTCTTGTTGCATTCTTGGATGTAATGGTCATTGTATGCTTGTGTATATGCTTATTGTGTGAGATATGCCATATGTTATTGCTTTGATGCATTGGTACCAATATACTTATATGTTGGATTGTGAGAATTGCTTGGGTGAGGTAGTGCCAAAAGTCCCTTGAGATGGGTGAGGTAGAGCCAAAAGTCCTTGGGGCTGAGTGAGACAAGGCCAAAAGTCTCATAACCGAGTGAGGCCAAGTCAAAAGTCCCTAAAATCAGGTGAGGCCATCCAAAAGTCCCTAAAATCGGGTGAAGCTAAACCAAAAGTCCCTAGAGCTCATTCTTGGCATTGTTATGGATTTCATGGCATGAAAATTATGCATTATATGATTGAGAATGGTTAGATGCTTAATTGCATGCTTTGACTTCTTTATATGCCTTGATTGCTTCCTTGAATGAGTGCATGAGCTACTGAGATTCCATGAATCTCACCCCCTCCCCTCCTCCATCTTAACATGCTAGGTGGAGCTCAAGGAGAATCAAGTGCACACCAAGGAACCTAGAAGCATGTTTAGCTAGATGTTAGCTTATTTTAGTTCTTTTGATGTAAAGTGGTGCCAAAATGAATATGAACCTACTATTTTTGAGATGTAAATGTTGTAGCAAGTGTAAATGTATGGAAATATGATGTACAAACTTTGTAAAGAGCCAAAGTAATGAAAATGTAGGATTTGCCCTTTTTGTGGCTTGTATGTAATAGTGTATTTTGGCACGTAGCATAGTGAGTTTGAAATGTATGATGATTTGGATCACTTGGACATGTTATATAGACTATTTTCATGCTTCAAAACTTGTTCATGAGGTGTGAGAATAGGTGGGATTCCACTTGGACCCACTTTAAACCAGTTTGGGTGCCATACCCGCCAAATTTGTGAGTTCCATCAAAGTATGACCAAATGAGCTCTTCTTACCATGAAATTTGGCATGCCTCTAGAGTTTGTAGAGAGCTTTTTAGGAAGCTAAAGTGGGTAATATTTGGAGGTCTAGGGAATATTTAGTGAATTGTTGAAATTGAAAAATTTTGATGGCTTGGTCATGGTACTGTGCCATTAGTCCAAAAATACAGCCAGAGAGTTGCTCGCTGTAACGCGCGCCATAGCGAAAATGGGGGTCTCAGCTCCTACCCTAGGTATGGTCCCATAAGCAGGAAGGGAAATGGTTCGATGTTCACAATCAAGTATGGCATTATTTGTAGCCAACCAGTTCATACCAATAATCAAATCAATATCATTAAGGGGCATACAAATCAAATCAATAGTAGTATGACAATGGTTAAATTGAATAGTGACATTTAAGCAAGTATGGGAAGTAACCACATGGCCTCCAGTGGGTGTAGTGACAGACAAGTCAAATGGCAAGATACTAATGACCAAACCCAATTGCCTCACACAATCATAGGATATAAACGAGTAACTAGCACCCGAATCAAACATAGCAACTATAGGAAAGCTATTCACTATCAGCGTACCTCGGATCAAACTGGGAGATGCACTGGCTTCCTGCTGAGTGAAGGAGAACACTCGGGCCTAGGTCTGTGGCCTAAAAGGAGGCACTATGCTATAGCTAGTAGATTTAGAAAAATTTCAGGATTTCAAAATTTTTCAGCTTTCTTCTTTCTTTTACTTTTCCTTTTTTTCTAGTTGTTACATTTTTCACTTAATTTCCATGAAATAATGAGTTGTGGGTATTTTCACTATTTGAGCACATTAACAAAAAAGGTGAGAATTATAGAATTGTCAATAAAACAATAAATATTTTGAAATACTTAATGGTTCAATTATCTTGTGTAGAAAGCGTTTTCATTTCTCTTGTCTAATTGAGGATCATAGGATCATACAAATGCATATCCTCATATACATGCAGACACATCATTTATTTATATAATATATATCAACATACAAATCATCTTATTATAATTGCAAGTTATCAATGACATTCTCGTGACAACATATTTGGTATTTCTTTAAACTTGTTGTATATCACATAACAGGAGGTAGTAATAATTATCAAGAGACATAAGTCATATACATAAAAAATTAATAAACTAATCATAAATGTAATGTAAGGATCAACATCAAATATATACCATCACTTGATTAAATAAAAAAACATAATTGTAAATCATATTCAATCATCATACCTCTATGCATGTCATAAGAATAATGATTGCATACTAGGGCATCCTGTAAGATGGATCCACAACATAAAGCAATTAAAGACCATCTTCTATAGGAAATTTCATCTTGGCAAAGAACAATGTTTATATTAGACCATCCTTATAAGGGCTTTGTCCCAATAAAGAACATTATCTATATCAATGGAGATCATCTACTATTAAGACTCTTATCCCGACATAGAACCCTATCTCCTCGAAATGACATATTATCCATGGTTTAAATACTAATAAACAATATATTGAATTTCATACTCTGAATGTATATAGATATTACTTAGCTCAATTAGACATGTCACATATCACTCAATAACTTATAAAAATTGACAACAATAAGGAAAATTAGGTTAATAGATATGAGTGGAACCTATATCATATTACCATCTCTTTTGGTGTCTTTTGTGTTTTCTATATCTCAAGGTTCTTGATACAAACCAAGCATTTTCATGGTCACAATTCCACGTTATCTAGGTCTATTTCATGTTCACTTATGTCCCAAGTATTGATCATTTATACATATGTATTGTTTGAAGTGTAGTCTTCTATGCATAAAATTCAAAGTCCATGTGAAGAAACAAGGTCATTTATGCATAAGCATTGTTCAAAGTGAATTCATCTATGCATAGAGTCTACATATGTGTCATACATTAAAAGTTTTATTTTATATATATAAATATAGGTTGAATTTTCATTAACTCAATTATTTCATTTCATGGAAGTTTCATCTTTTATATTTAAGGGCTCCAAAAACACCTTGGTAACCTTAACCACTACGAGGGATCATTATCAATAAAACTCAAGGGAAGGTTCACAATGTCTAAAATTTCAATTTTAGATGTAGGCAAGGTATTAGTTGTAAAGCCCTTGGAAATACCCCAAAAATTACACTTTTTCAAGGTATAACAACTTTGGTACCATGGTGCCACAAAAGAGAATTCTCATGTGATAGAAAACTTGGTGTTATAACAACCCTAATTTCTAATTACAGTGATTATGCTTAATTAAGTGGTTAATAATTATAAATTAAGGCCTAAAGTTAATAAAATTAATTACATTAGGAAAATAGTGGGGATTTGGACTTTGATATCATCAGGGTTATTAGCTAAATAACCACAACTAATCGAATCTACAAGTGATCATGATTATCAATTAAGACGTTGGATTCATCTTACTATTGATTTAAACCCACAAAAACCTCATATAAATTTTCCCAAGTCATTACATAACATTGCCATAGTAAATCTCAAGGTTTCTAAGTTAAAAATAAAAGTTTGGGAACCTTCACTGTGACTTAGACCTTCCCCTCCATGGCTAAGTTGGTTACTAGAACCTAAGAACCAAATTTAAAAACTCCCGCTGTGACTTGGTACATTTGCGCTACGGTGTAAGTGGCTACTATAACTCAAAATTAAAATTTCGCACCTTGCACAGCACTTGGATTTTTTGCGCTGCAAACAAAGCTAAAACACGTAAAAAACTTTTTCAAACAATTGAGAATCCAATTTTCCACCAACGGTGCCAAATTTTGATAGGTTTATCGTGCAACCTCCAAAATAAACTAGGTTGAAAAATATATATTGTAATACTTGGTCCCTCAAAAATGCAAGAAAATATAAGAAAATGTAACATCCAGTTCTTTGAAAAAGACTGAAAACGTGAGAAACGTAACGTATAGTTTCTCCGTTAACAAACGAAACTCACTGGATACAAAAGGAAGTCCCCTGAGATGATGTAATTAAGGTCTTGAAAAATTTGGGAAGCATTCTAGATTCCTAAAAATAAGAATCCCAAGATCAGACAGAAAGAAAAATGGAACTAGAATGAAGAAACAATTTCTTACGAAAAGCTTACGAAATATAATAGTATTTTCGTAATTTTGAGCAAATTTTGGAATTCACATAGGAGGGCTTTTTAAATTAAAGTTTTAAGTTCTCAAGGGTTCTCAGAGGCCTTGAAAACCATGGAAAACCTCAGGACAGTTAAATCCCTTCCGGTGGATATTTTTCAACGTCGGTATACCCAAACTTTGACAGATTTGTTCAGAAAGGTTTTAGATTCGATTTGAGTGATTCCAAAAGTATTTTACTAAATTGGAAATCTAAATTTCATAATAGAAAAGAAGATTCTCAAAAAGGAGCTAAAACAAAAGAGAAACGAAAATGCCAAAAACGAAGGGCAAAATGAAAGTTTTTGAAAAGTGTAACTCTTTCCCACTTATATATATGATGTGCCCTTCTTCTCCCTTCATTTTGTACGACCAATTTCTGCCTAAAACCAGAGCAAAACCCTAGAGGATGAGGTGTACAAGAGGAGGAAGAAAAGGAGGAGAAATTCAAGGTAGAAAGGTATGGATTTTTCATGGTTTTTCATGCTTTCTTCATTCCAAACCTCTTCTCTTCCATTCTCCTTTGTTTTCTATGATTATAATGAAGTTTATAAATCTATTTTAAGGGAGAAATTGGGGGGAAAATTCGGATTTGAAAAGAGGAGCTCAAAGAAGACAAGATTTAAGTGAGAAAAGCCATGAAAATAAGGTAATTTCTCTTCCTATGGTTGTCATCTTTGGTTCTTTTCTTTTCCATTTCACCTAACATGAGGAATCTTAGGAGGAGTCGATTTTTAGGCAGAACCAAGAATGAATCTAAGGAAAAAGAGTGTGGAAATTAAGAATATGCAAAAGGAATTAACAAAAAATCACTAGATTTCAAGATATAATTTCTAGGGTTTCAATTGCACCTTGTAAAATCTGATTTTGTATGATAATTCCTAGGCCTAAACAAGAGTTTAAATGAGTGATGATTGTGTCGTGCAATCTCAAATAAAACTAGGTGGCAAAATAAATTTGTAGATGATGGTGCAACCTAGGTCATTTTCCCAAGGAGTTTGTACCTTAATTTGTTTATGAAAAAGTATTCTAAGTGTTACTAATTTGGACTTGTTTTGGGGGTTTTGAAATGCTAGAATTTAATTGAACTAAAGTTAATTGACAAGAATTAAAAACTTAAAACTAAGTTCAAGTGAATAGTCAAGCAAATGTGGTAGCTAGCTTTCAATTGGATTCCCTAGAGTTCAATTATCCTTGCTCTTTTTAGTTTGCCAAATTTGGATTAAGTTCTTGCTCTTTAGTGCATTCCTCATAAGGCTCTTGAATAACCATCCAAGATTCAATTTATCATTTATTCAAGGAATTTTACAACCACAAAGAACCTTGAAAAACTAATTAATTGAATTAAAAATAAGAACACACTACAACTAATTTTGATTGATTAATGAAATCTACTGCACAATCCACTCAAGATGCTAATCCACCAATTAGATTAATTAATCCCTCAAGCAATTAATTGCACAAAAATTCCAGCCAACTAATCCAATAACCATTGCATCAATTAGCCTAAAATCAAGAGGAATTTAGAGGTCAATTGTATAGCATCAATTCTGGAATTTCTATAAACATATAATGATCACAAATGAAATTCCAAAATTCAATTTAAGTTCAATCCAAGAATTAATTTAATCCAGTAATTCCAGCAATTAAATTCCTAAACCAATAAGCTAAACCTAGTCAAATTAATAAAGGAAATAATGCTGAAATTAAAAGATTGAGCAAGAGAGTTTTATCCAAATTGATGAGGAGATGTGGAGCTCAAATCTTCATCTAGGAGAATCCAATCTTCAGCTAGCCACCAAATGGAATTCAAGCTACCATGGAGGAATCAATTGGAGGAGAATCGATCAAGGAAGCTGCAGCCATCAAGAATTCAATGAGAATTTTCTTCCTCTTCAGCGCTGGAACCTCTCGCTATTTTCACGTCGTCCCTTAGCTCCTTGTTCCTTCATGCTCGCATGTTTCTTTCCATTCTCCAGCTTATGGCTTTTGCTTTTAGTTCTCATCACACCATCCCACATGACTGCTCCTTTTCTCACGCTTAAAACCCAATTCATGTGCGTTGCTTCCATTAACTTGAGCTCATGGCTTTCCCTTGCCAAACGTTAAAGTTGTAGCTTCATGCATGGCTCTTCTTTTGGGTTGTAGCTGGTTCTCCTTCCTCTTTAACATGTGATGCTCTTCCTCTATTTTGCTTTCTTCCCTTGCCACGAGTTTCCTTTCAAGCTTCCCTTCATGCAGCTCTCTTCATTGTGTTGTCTCTTCTTTGTTCCAGCCACGTCAGAATTGCATGGTGTTTGAACCTCATACCTTTTCCAATTCAATTTACCCTTCAAGCTTTAATTGTCCATTGAAATTCTGCACACAAAGAATGAAAAGTATTAAGTGGAAATATCCAAAATTTATTTAAGATGAATTTAAGCATTAAGAATCAATAATTTGCAAATTAATTCCTCAAATATAAAAATGGCAAATTAAAATCAAATTTCACTTAATTAAATTCCTAAAGCCATAATTGGACACTAAAACACCTAAGTTAGGGGATTAAAATATATAAAATATCATGGTTATCAATGAGCTCCTAAGATCCCTAGAAGTCTCCCCATATGTTTCTCCCCTTAAGAAAACAAAGAAAGCTCCATGGAATCCAAAATTGCTCTATGTCTCAGCTAAGCATGGATGGGATAGCTAGGGAGAGTTTTAAATTTTTTTTAAGGCTATTCTTGAATCATATATGATGAATGAATATGAGGGGAGGCCTTGAAAAAAATTTAGAACTCATAGAAAGTGAATTATTGCTTTAGATTCTATATTATGACCTAAAGAATTAACATGTTGTTAGACTTTTTGTTTTAATTGTGTGATGACTCCAAGAGATATAAAAAGGAGTCAAAAATCATATTTGAAAAGAAAGAATGGAGCTTAGAATTTATTTAAGGGGTGTTGTTTCATTAGGTGCAATTACGGACCATAATAGGGTTTATAGAACAACCTAGTATCTAAGCAAGTTGTGTGGCTTTAGAATTTATTTTATGAACCTAATTAGCTTCCATAAATTGTATTTAGGCACACTTTTGTGTGTGCATGGCTGAAAAGGAGAGCATTCTTTCAAAGGGAAAAGTGTGTGATTGTGTGCAAAGTAATTCTTTCCACCTTCTCTCATGTATAGATGTGTGCTTAGCTTATTTTGAATGTATGTATGTATATTTTTAAGCCATGAAAAGTGTTCTAGTATGACTTTAATTCCATGGTGCTATGACATTACAATATGCTCTTATATGATGTTTCTTATATGTACTTAGGTTTGCTTGAGTGTGGTGATACCAAGAACCCTTGAGATTGGTTGAGACAAAGCAAAGAGTCTCCCAAAAGCAAGATGGACTCCTAAAAGTATGGTTGAGTCCAAAAATCTCTTAAAGAATGGGTGAGGCAAGTTTAATATCCACAAGAAATTGGGTGAGACCAATCCACTTGCTTGGCAAGCATTTGTATGCTATGTATGACATTATCAAATGATGAAAATGCTTCTTGAATGTTTGCACATGTTAACATGACCATACATACATTTATGAGACTTATTTGCATCCATTATGTATGATTGAATGGGAGATAAGCTATTAGGATTCTTTGAATCTCATTCCTTCCTCTCCTCTCCAATGATCTAATATGCTAGGTAAATTAAGTGAATAAGGTAATGAAAGCCAACCACCTTGAAGAAGAGAGATTGACAACCTAATGCATAGTTTTTGGTTCTTTAAGGCCATATTTGTATCAAGGAATATAATCCCATGATGTATATGGTCTATAACCTCTTCAACATGTGTAATTATGATATTATGCCATGTATGAATGAGAGAATATATTATGTAGCCACTAGAATGTGAATTGAGTATATGATGGCAAATTAGCTTCATGAATGGTATGATGGAATTATGCATATGTGTGGATGAAATGGTTAAAATAAAATGCATGAGGTTTAGGATCATTTGGGCAGCTCATATAAGTCCTAATTATGCTTTTATACTTGCCCGAGAGGTGTCAAATCCCAAAGAAAGCCATTTGGATAATTCGATATCTTATATGGAGCCAAATTTGACCATAATGAAATCTGACATCACTTTTTAGCCAAATGAGCTTTTCTTGTTCTGAGATTTGGTATGATATTAGAGCTTATTGAGAGCTTTTTGGGAAGTTAAAGAATATAATTTTTGGAGGTCTACAAAATATTTGATGAATTTTCAAAGTTGAAAAATTTTTTGGTTTTGTTTGTCACTATTCATATTGATCTGAAAATAAAATCTGTCACATAGGGTACAAATGAAATCTAATTGCCACCAAATTTTATACAAAGAAACTAGACATTCCTAGTGATTTATAACAACTATACACACCTCATTTGGAGGTCTTGAGAAGGAGATATTAATTTTCAAAGATTATGTCTAGTATCGGGGATTTCACTCGACCTCAGTACTATTCTATTGAATTTCGAGGTCTTGGCATGCCTGAGCTAGTTTGGAAATATTTTTTCCCTCTAGATAACATCCACAGATTTCTATATTGGTATCATTTACATGAATTGGATTTTTTTGAAATTAATTGGATATTTTCAAAATTTGCTGTAGAAATCTACGACAATACCAGGAGATAGTTTGACCTCTGGACCATTTCGGATGTCAAACATTCTCTGTGATGGATGTTATGGTCTGGGCATATTTTTAGTGTGAAATAGACAACTATAGTTTTTCATAATATCCAAGAATGTATAAGTTTGAATTTCTTAAAATTAATTATGAATTTTCAAATTTTGGTTATAAAAGAGCAAAATTCTTGCCGAAAATACACATGAATATTTTGAGCTTTCCTTTAAGTTTCATGAGTTGTAGACCACATTCTATGATGCAAATGAGTTGTATTCATGTAATTAAATATGAGAATGTATGGTATGAGGTCGCAGTCCACGTGACACTAAATGAAATTTTTATACACGATGTAATGTAAGAAAATGTATTTTTTTAATGGACTTTTCTCACTTCCTTCATGAAATTGGTAATGTGATGGATGAGAATGTTATGAAATGAGTTAGAAATTATGGCGTTACATTTATTGGTATTAGAGCAAAGTTTCAAATACTCTCAGATTGGATTTGGCTTGAAGATGTAGCAATAGGGCTATGTAAAAGGCATGAATGGATAGGTAGAGCCTTATATGAGACATGTTAGGTGTGTGAGGATAGGTTGTGGCTTTGTTCATGATGAATAAGTTGTAGGATAATCTTAAAGTAGCTAGTGGACACCAAGAAAGGGTAGCCTCTAGAGTAGCTTGAATAGAGCTAAGTTTGAGTAGAGCTAAGAGATCCGATGGCTAAAGTTTGATATGATGTGATAGCTCGCCGAGATCAATGGCAAGCCTTAGATATAAATGATGAGAAATGATTTTTTTGATGTGAAGAGGCTTGTTAGAGAGAGTACTTGAGACCTAATTCTCCCTGGTAGTCATACTCAGGCCATTCTCAGTTGTTTTGCGTAATGCAGAGACAAGTAGTGATGCAGCGCGTCATGAGATGAAACTGCGATTGCACAGGACTAGTTTAGAGGGAAAGTGAGAAAAAGAATTGACTCCTAACCACAATACCCAAATGTCTAGATAAATTTTAGAGCCCAAAAGACTAATTTCCTTAGGCCAAAGGTTAAGTTACAAGCTACACTCTAGAGCTCTGATAGCCCAGAGGTAATAGCCAGCCATGCATGAATGAAGCAAGAGATAGAATCCTCTAGTTTAATGATGGGCTAGATATAGAGGCAATGAGACTTGGGTTGATAGCTAAAGATGAAAATCTAATCCCTGATAAAGTAAGCCAATCAGAGGCCATTAGCTGCGGCCAATTAATTGATTAACCACGGCGAATGGCACCATGAATGCCTTGTTGGTCATATTCAAACCAACTTAAGAAAGGAGTTGATAAGGGGTCAGATGACCCATAGAAAGTGAGAACCCCTAGTATAAAGAGAGAGAAAAGAGTAATGAATAGTTATGGAAGGTTAGTAAGAAATTTGTGGGCCAAGTAGTTGAGATTGAGAAAGAGCTTAGCACAGAGGAAGTAAGACATAGGGATAATAAGGTTGTTGAGACCTACTTATGAGGTGTTGACTCTCACCTAGAGTGCTATTCTATGAGATACTAAATGGTAGAATGTTAGTATAGCCTCAAAATAATGTAAAATAAGATTACCTGCAGGGAGACATATAGTGAGTGGCCTATAAAGATATACCTTATAGGTAACACCTAGAGGTAAGTATGAGTAGCTCAATAACAGAGGCACAGAAAAGAATGAGGATAGTTGATAAGTTACAGGTCCAATGAGATGGCTAGTCCAAGCTAAGAATACACTGAAGCCTAGGGAAGATAACCAATAGTGTCATTCCAGGTGAGATATGTAAATAAAAGGCTCAATGAAAGTTCTCCCTAAATCGAGAAATGAAAGATGAAACATTCTAAATCAGAGGAAACCACCCAGTAGTGGTTAGCAAATTCCCTTAAATAGACTCCCCTGAGTCGTATAGTAATAAAAGAAGCGAGGAAGAGCTGAGAAACTAGCTATAGAAAAGATGCCCTTGCTTTAGTCATGATTAGATGAATAAGCTAAGCTCAGAAAGGTAAATAGATAGAGGCCCGATAGTTAGTTAGACGAGCTCCCTAATATGAGAATGATATAGGATTAAGGCATGTGAATGATTAGAGCACTCAGTAGAGCATAAGTTTTTAGTAAGATAGAGTCCGGACATTAAGAGTATGTGTCTTGGATTGGGTTATCAAAACCCTAAAAATAGTATACTATGCTCCTGAGGATGAAATTAAAGAGGCTGAAAAAAGAGAAAGCCCAACTCTGATCCGAATGTCTGAGACAGACTGTTAGTGCCTTAGTACCTTCAGGGAAGCTCGAGGGGGCTAAAGATTGCCTAAGAAGGCGAGCCTCATTTTATGTAGAGAAAGAATATAAGCCGAGAGCGCCATAGAATAAAATTCCTAGGATTATATGAAATAGAATTCTTCTTATCTAGGGATGGTCTAGTTAAAAGCAAAGCAAAACTATGAGTGAAAGATAGACGCCCTTGATGTTACAGAGAGTGAATAAGTGGAGGAACCCCAGAAAAATGCAGGTACTCTTGAGTGTAAAGAAACCTGAATTGGCAACAAAAATAGCTAGTAGTAGAACATCCTTTTACCTAAATAAGAGGATAAGAAAGGTAAAAAGAGAAATTATGATAGTGTTGAAGTTGAGGACATACTAGATTGAAAATAGATATTCAGTTAATATGCTCGAGTGCTTAAGAAAGCACACTTGTCCTTGGTATAAACGCCTTTCTAGCATGATAGCGCCCGATGTAAAAAATAACCAGGCGATGAGATGAAATAGAGGAAGAATGCTATTTTCCCTAAGCACTCTACGAGAATAGGGCAAATAGAGAAAAGTAAGAGAGGAATACTTTAAATTATTAGAAAACTTGCAATATACAGGCGATAGTGGCTTTGAGCTCAGTCATGAAATGCTCGTGTATTAGTATTTGATGTTATGATTTTCCTGCAACAATAGTCATATGATATTAGGCTTGATCAGCCTAATAATAATGTAACTTGAGTGCGTAGCAAATGACGACATCAATCACCAAAGTGTCCTAATAATCGAAAGGTATCCTAGTTAGTTAAAGAATGAAATGAGTTAGAAAAGAGAAATAAAGGGATTCCAGTAATATCAAAATGATGAGAAAAACATGTAGAGAGGAATCCCCAGTAGAACATGTTTAGATTTAATATACATAACTCGAGTCTCTTATAGTATATATAAATGAAATGAATAGGGACCAGTGTATACCCTCTCTCTTGCTAGAGATGTTTACCACACTCAGTGTGTGAGATGCCCTGGTGTTAAAGCACTTAAAAGCAGAGCATGGGCATAGTTAAAAACTACAAGATATGAGAGGAGGGCTAAAATGAGTATATGTAAGTAAGTCAATAGAATAAGAAAAAATATCCCAAGTGAAAAAAGGGCTGAAGTGGGGATCTGAGGATCCTGTGAAGAGCGATAAGTGAAAATTGAAATGCTCCCTAGTATCAGTATGATGGGATCCTAGAGAATTAGATGACATAGAACCTACTTCACATGAAAAGCACGATGTATTCATGAGTTTAGCATTAGCTATTATGAGTAATGGTAACTGGACTTAGTAAGTAACTATCAAATACAGTAATCTTAGGTTCAACGTCTCCCAGAGATAGATCGCAATAGATCACAACATAGCTTAACAGGTTGTAATAGACCCTAGCAAGGCTCTGAGAGGTCATAGTAGACCCGACAGAGTTACAAAGAGCCCTAGCCATAGCATGATAGTTCTCTGGTGAGATGATAGCCTGAGATAGTTTTTACAGAGTAGTTAATCTCAGAGATCAGTACAGTTTCAGCTAGCTTTTATCTCAGAGAATAGAAACCTCCTGAGTCTAGTAGACCATTGCCACAGAGATATAAAGGCTTTACTCAGACAGTTAGACCATTAACTGGCTCTCTTAAGAGATGAGCATAGTATATAGGATGCCAAAAGTAAGAAATTAGCTTTTCAGAGGTAGATCCGGATGAACCACTACCTAGCAGATAGTAGCCCTGACTAAGGGGTAGAGAGATCCCCACATACTAGCTTATATATTCAGAAAGGGGTCAGGTGCAGTTTTACATGAGGTAAGTGGTACAGTAGGTCTCCAGTGAACAAAACTGTGAGAATAACTAGCATCCCACCAGAATTTAGTAGTAGTCAGTGGTAATAGCTCTTCGATGCCAGTATGAGACATATATGTTAAGCCTATTAGTGTTAAAATGAAGGACTATAAAATGCCACAATAAGTGAGTAAAGAGAATGAGAGAAAGTCCCAGTCTACAGAGACAGATATAGTAATGAACAAAAAATTTAGGATCATTAAAAGTGGAAACTCTTCAAAGGAGTTGTAATCCCAGTAAGTAACTAAGATGTGAGGCCTATGATAGAAAGAACTGTGCATTGTAATCATGGGATGAGCTAGTAGGAAAGAATGCAGAGATGAACAGTTAACAGTACATGCAAATAAGTAAGCGAATAGACAGAAACCTCTTATGGCTATAATGATAAAAAAATGAGAGTTTATGTGAAGCCATTAGGAGAGGATACAGGAGACGAAATGCAAAATGAGTTACCTCCCAAAATATATAAGACAGCCCACTGAAAGAAACATTAACCTCTGCAAACGGGTTAATACTAACCCGATATAAATAGTAAGCTCTCCTAAGATAGGTCTTCTAGAATTAAAAATTTCTTTCCCTTATGAAATGAACTAGCTAATACATTATAGTAATAAAGCTCTCATTAAGAGCTAATATGAAAATTCTCTGGCTGAGAGAAAATTCAAACGAGTGAAATCACTGAGAAAAGCATATAAAACTAGGAAAAAGGAAAAGAAAAGAATATTTAGTTAGTTAGAAAAGAAAAGAGTAAGAGGAAAGTATATCCCAAATTTTGAGGATAAAATTTATTTAAAGGGGAAAAAAATGTAACATCCAATTCTTTGAAAACGAATGAAAACATGAGAAATGTAACGTGCAGTTTCTCTATTACCGAACAAAACTCACGGGATTCAAAAGGAAATCTCCTGAGATGATGTAGTTAAAGTCCCAAAAAAATTGGCAAACATTCTAAACTCCTAAAAATGAGAATCTCAGGATCAGACGAAAAAAAAATGGAGCTAGAATGAAGAAATAATTTCTTACGAAAAGTTTACGAAACGTAATGGCATTTTTATAATTTCGAGCAACTTTTGGAATTCACACAGGAGGGTTTTTTAAATGAAAGTTTTAAGTTCTCTAGGGTTCTCAGAGGCCTTGAAAACCATGGAAAGCCCTAAGATAGTTAAACCCTCTCCAGTGAATGTTTTCTAACGTCGGTATACCCAAATTTTAACAGATTCATTTGGGAAGGTTTTAGCTCTGATTTGAGTGATTCCAAAAGCATTTTATTAAATTAGGAATATAAATTTCATAATGGAAAAGATAGTTCTCAAAAAGGAGCTAAAACAAAGGAGAAACGAAAATGCCAAGAATAAAGGGCAAAATAGGAATTTTTAAAAAGTGTAACTCCCTCCCATCTATATATATGATGTGCCTTTCTTCTCCCTTCATTTTGCATGACCAATTTCTGCCCAAAACCAGAGCAAAACCCTAGAGGATGAGGTGTACAAGAGGAGGAAGAAAAGGAGGAGAAATTCAAGGTAGATTTTTCATGGTTTTTCAGGCTTTCTTCATTCCAAACCTCTTTTCCTCTATTCTCCTTTGTTTCCTATGATTATAATGAAATTTATAAATCTATTTTAAGGGAAAAATTAGGGGAAAAATTCGGATTTGAAGATAGGAGTTCGAAGAAAACAAGATTCAAGTGAGAAAAACCATGAAAATAAGGTAATTTCTCTTCTTATAGTTATCATCTTTGGTTCTCTTCTTCTCCACTTCGCGTAACATGAGGAATCTTAGGAGAAGTTGATTTTTAGGCAGAACCAACGATGAATTTAAGGAAAAAGAGTGTGGAGAGTAAGAATATGCAAAAGAATTAATAAAAAATCACTAGATTTCAAGATGCAATTTCTAGGGTTTCAATTGCATCTTATAAAATCTAATTTTGTATGATGATTCCTAGGCCTAAACAAGAGTTTAAATGAGCTTCTAAGATCCCTAGAAGTCTCCCCATGTGCTTCTCCCCTTGAGAAAACAAAGAAAGCTCCATGGAACCCAAAATTGCTCTATGTCTCGGCCAAGCATGAATGGAACAGTAAGTGAGAGTTTTAAATTTTTCTAAGGTCATTTTTGAGTCATATATGATGAATGAATATGAAGGGAGATTTTGGAAAAAACTTAGAACTCATAAAAAGTGAATTGGTGCTTCAGGTTCCATATTATGACCTAAAGAAGCAACATATTATTAGACTCTTTGTTTTAATGTGTGATAACTCCAATAGGCTTAAAAGAAGTTAAGAATCATATTTGAAAGGAAAAAATAGAGTTTAGAATTTTGTTTGAGGGGTGTTGCTTCATTAGGTGTAATTATGGACCATATTAAGGTTTATAGAACAACCTAATATCTAAGTAAGTTGTGTGACTTTAAAATTCATTTCATAAACCTAATTGGTTTCCATAAATTGTGTTTAGGCCAAGAGAAAACTCCTCCACACTTTTTTGTGTGTGTGGCTTAAAAGGAGAGCACTCTTTCAAAAGGAAAAGTGTGTGATTGTGTGTAAGATAGCTCTTTCCACTTTCTGTCATGTATGGATGTGTGCTTTGCTTGTCTTGAATGTATGTGTATTTTTAAGCTATGAAAAGTGTTATAACATGACTTTAATTCCAAGGTGCCATGATATTACAATATGCTCTTATATGATGTTTCTGATGTGTACTTAGGTTTGCTTGAGTATGGTGATGCCAAAAATCCTTAGCCATGGTGAGGATGAGTCAAGAACCCTTGAGATTGGTTGAGACAAAGCAAAGAATCTCCCAAAAGTAAGATAGGCTCCTAAGAGGATGGTTGAGTTCAAGAATCTCTTAAAGAATAGGTGAAGCAAGTTTAATATCCACAAGAAATTGGGTGAGGCCAATCCATTTGCTTGGTAAGCCTTTGTATGCTATGTAAGACATTCTCAAATGATGAAAATACTTCTTGAATATTTGCACATGTCAACAAAACCATACATGCATTTATGAGATTTGTTTGCATCCATTATGTATGATTGATTGGGAGATGCGCTATTGGGATTCTTTGAATCTCATTCCCTCCTCTCTAATGATCTAATATGCTAGGTGGACCAAGTAGACAATGTAATGAAAGCTAACCACCTTGAAGAAAAAATATTGATAACCTAATGCATAGTTTTTTATTCTTTAAGGCCATATTTATGTCAAAGAATATAATCCCAAGATGTATATGGTTTATGGTCTCTTGAACATGTGTAATTATGATATTATGTCATGTACGAATAAGAGAATATGTTATGTAGCCACTAGAATGTGAATTGAGTATATGATGGCAAATTAGCTTCATAAATGGTATGATGGAATTACGCATATGTGTGGATGACATAGCCAAAATGAAATGCATGAGGTTTAGGATCATTTGGGCAATTCATACAAGTTCTAATTATACTTTTAGACTTGCCCAAGAGGTGTCAAACCTCAAGGAAAGTCATTTGGACAATTTTGTATCTTATATAGAGCCAAATTTGACCATAATGAAACCTTGCATCACTTTTTAGCCAAATGAGCTCTTCTTACTCTGAGATTTGGCATGTAATTAGAGCTTTTTGAGAGCTTTTTGGGAAGTTAAAAGACATAATTTTTAGAGGTCTACAAAATATTTTATGAATTTCTAAAGTTGAGAAATTTTTTGGTTTTGGTCATGTCATTATTCATACTGGTTTGAAAATAAAATCTGTCACACAGAGCACAAATGATGTCTAATTGCCACCAAATTTTATATAGAGAAACTAGACATTCCCAGCGACTTGTACTAACTGGAAGCATTTATTTGAAGGTCTAGAGAGGGAGATATTATTTTTCGAAAATTCTGTCCAGTATTGGGGATTTCACTCGACATCAGTACGGTTCTATTGAATTTCGAGGTCTTGGCGTGCCTAAGTTGGTCTGGAAATATTTTTTCCCTCTAGATAACATTCACAGTTTTTCATATTGGTATCATTTTCATGGATTAGATTTTTGTGAAGTTAATTGGATATTTTCAAAATTTGTTCTAAAAATTTGTGATAGTACCAAGAGATAGTTTGACCTCTAGAACATTTCAGATGTCAAACATCCTGTGTGATAGATGTTATGGTTTGGGCATATTTTTAGTGTGAAGTAGACATCCGTAACTTTCCAAAATGTCTAAGAATGTATAAGTTTGAATTTCCTAGAATTAGTTATGAATTTCCAAATTTTGGTTTAAAAAGAATAAAATTCTGGCTGAAAATATAAATGAATATTTTGAGCTTTCCTTTGAGTTCCATAAGTTGTAGGCCACATTTTATGATGCAAATGAGTTATATTCATATAATTAAATATGAGAATGTATGGTATGAACTCACACAGTCCATGTGACACAGAATGAAATTTTTATACACGATGTAATGTAAGAAAATTATTATTTTAATAGACTTTTCTCACTTCCTTCATGGAATTGTTGATGTGATGTATGAGAATGTTATGAAATGAGGTAGAAATTATGGTGTTACAGAAAATATGAGAAATGTAACATACAGTTTTCCATCAACATACATAATTCACTGGATACAAAAAGAAGTCCCCCAAATAGAGTAAATTGAGATCCAATAAAATTAGAATAATATTCTAGACCACAAATATTGATGAGTCAAGGTCAGAGGTGCCCTAAAATTAGGGCCAAAATAGATGAAAAAGAAAAGATCAGAAAAAGGTCTCGAAGAGTGTCTAACGTTAAGTATGAAGGAGCCACGGATTAAAATGCAAAGAAAAATTATGTGCTGGGCAAAATGTATAGATTGCCTAAAAGTTCAAGGAAATTTTGTTTCACCCTCTATTCATGGCTTTAGGTATGAATATCAAAAAATCAGGCAAGGATCTTAGAAATCCGTGACCCACGGTTAAATTCCTTTTGATAAGACGGGTCTAATGATGCCACATTGTCCGGATGGGTGGACGGGATCCAGTTAGCTCGATCAGTAGTTATGAGCAAAATAAAAAGAGGAATTGTAACAACTATGAAAATAAAAATACCTAAAAGGCTAAGAAACCCTGAAGGAGTTTCAGGGATTAAATTGCAATAAATAAAAATTTTAGAGTACAATCATAATACAGAACGGTAAAAATTACACCTAAAGACTTGGATGTCCAATTGACACCGAAATTTATGAGGATTGAGGTTGAAGGCCCCTAATCCATGTTTGAGGCTCAGTATGGCCAGAAAGTAGAAAAAATAATATTTATAAATTTTAAAAAGTCTAAATGTACTGTAAAACCTTAATCGAGCCCAGATATTGATTTTTAGACTGCTGTAAGACCCAATAGCAGATCCTAAAGGCCCAAAAGAGGAAAGAAGATATAATTAGTGCTTTAAAGAAATGAAACTCAAATATAAATATAAAATAAAAAGAAAAGAAAGAAAAGATTTTAGTTAGTTTAAATAATTAACCATGGTTAGGTTAGAAATTAACCATGGTTGAGTTAGAAATTGACCATGATTGAGTTAAAAAAAATAATCATGGTTATTAACCATCAAATCACCATAACTTAAGGGCTAAGAATAAGCATCCAAGTGTTTAGCCAAGGAATTTTGGGAGGAAGATATTTAATCATGAAATTAGAAAATCAAAAGATAAAAAAGACTGGAAGGCTAAAATTTAATATTGAAAAGGTTGATCCAAGGATCCAAATTTGATATGACCATTTAATTTCATTTATGTTCATCTCCTTCACCTCCATTCCACCATTTTCATGCCACACACAAGGGAAAGGGAGAGAAGAACGTGGAGAGAGAGAGAGAGAGAGGGAGGACAAGTGGAAGAAGAAGTGAAATCAAGTAAAACTACCACCATTCTTCACTAAAATTTTTCATTTTCTTCATCCTCCAATCATTTTCTCTAAAGGGCAGCTATATCTTCATCTTTTCTTCAAGGTGGCATGTTGCTCTAAGTGAAAAAAGAAAGGATTTTAGTATGGGAAAAGCAAAGGAAGCAAAGATTAAGCTTAAAGAGTAAGTTTTCTCCACCTTACACTTGAAAATCACATGGTTTAAGTTAGTTTTGTTAAACCCTAGCTATGGACCATTTTTGGACAGCATATGGATGATTATAAATGGAGTTTATATGTTGAATATGAAGGCCTAGGAATGGAGTTTATATATTGGCTATGGAGGCCATATGAGCTTATCCATTTTTGTTATGTGCTGGAACTTTAAAAAACACAAAGATTGTAATTTTTGGGAAAATAGAAATGTTAGGGAGATGTTGTTCAAATTTTATAAAACTTTTTATGGTGTTTTCTCAATATCCTAAAGTCATTTATACCAAATTTCAAGTTCTAAAACATAAAGGAAGAGACTATGGAATTTTTAGAACCAAAGAAACTCACTTTTTGGCCTAAAATGGAGCTAGGTTATGTTATAACCAAAACGTGTTGTTAGGGCTAGAATTTGATAATTCTATCCATTCCAATGGATTCAAAATGGTGTTTTTAGCTTGGAATACCTATGACAAAGCCCCCAAAACCCATGGAATAAAATTTCTAAATTTTAGCCATGAAATGCACACTATTCGGCCACAGTGGATTGGAAACGAAGGAGTTGGACTTTTCGAATTCCAATGGTTCCAATGAGTTTAAAAAGGTCATACTACTTTATAAGTTAAGGTTTATGTGTTGATTATAATTAATTATCATTATTATTATAGGATTTGATATTTGTTTGGGAACTCCAAAAGCAAGTAAACTGAGTTCCAAGGCATAAGGAGCAAAGTTTGCTAAGATAGTAGTTTTCCTTTCTCTTCTTTAAGCTTGTATGTTGGTATAATGATGAGTGTTATGCTATACCAAATTTTCATTTATGCTATAAGGTGAAACATGTATACTTAAATTGTGCTTGACCATATATGAAATTCCTTGTATTACTATGTGGTATGTGGCACCTTGATTGGCATTATGTTATGTACTTACATGCTTGCTTGTGAATGAGACTGGTTTACTACTACTGAGATTTCATAATCTTACCCCAAATATAACCCATGTTAAGTTCAAGTTCAAGCAAAGAAAGGACAAAAGGTGTAAAGGCATAAATTGAGGACCTTACTTTTATAATCACATTTTGTCATGTAATTAAATATTTTTGGATTATGGTATGTATGAGTTATGTTATAATATTGTATGATAATAGGGTATGTAATAGAAATTCATATATATACCCAACCCTAAAGTAAAAAGAATATGACTAGTGTGCCTAAAATTCAAGGATGCATGTGCTTATATAAAGACAAGGTAATAATAATATGACAAATAAAGGGTAAAACCATCTAATTTGTTTTAGGGGTAACTTTATAAGAATTTATATGTACTCCGCTAAGTAAGTATTTTTTCCCTTGTAAAGGACTTAAAGAGATTGAAGTAGAATCCTGAACCAACCTCATACAATTTTTCTAAAATTAATTATGCAGTTTCAAGATTGGACAAAATTCTGTGAATGATCAAATAAATAGTAAAATTGTATGAGAAATTTTTTAAAAAGAAAATTTTAATCAGTTCAAGTTTCTATTGACTCCTCTAAGTTCTATATGAGATATTTGTAGTAGAAAAAGCATTATATAGTAAGGTATGACATATATAGCTAGTGGTGCAACCTAGATTGTAACGAACGGTAAATTTCGTAAAACGACAAAATGAACTGTATAAAAGCAAGACCCTTAAAATGAGTTAGATAATATCCCAAAATATTTGGGTAGTATCCTAAGCTCCTAAAAATAATAATTCCAGGCTCAAACAGTAATAAAAACCGAGTTAGGACAGTGAAAAAAAATAGTAATGAAAATTGACGAAATATAGTGGCATTTTCGTAATTATACATAATTTTTGGAAAAACTCATAAGGCTTTTTAAATGTAAAATTTGAGTTGCTCAGGATTCTTAAAGGCCCTGAAAACTATGGGAAGTCCAAGGACAGTTAAAGCCCCTCTGGTATATATTTTTCAATGACGGTGAGTCCAAACTTTAACGACTTCATTCAGGAAGGTTTTAACTCCAAATTGAGTGATTCCAAAGGTGTTTTATTAAATTAAAAATCTAAATTTTATAATGGAAAAGACAGCTTTCAAAAAGAAGTTAAAACAAAACTAAAACGAAAATGCCATAATGAAATGGCAAAATTGAAATTTTTGTAAATGAAATGTTCTTGAAACTTCTATATAATTCACGCCACTTCTCCTCCCTTCTAAGGCTGACTTTATTTTGCCTAAGAAATAATAATAAAAGTAGCTAGGGCAAATAAGAGGAGAAAAATTTGGAGGGAGAAAAAGCCAAGAAAGGTAGGAAAATTTAAGGATTTTTATGCTTCTTCCTCTTGTAACTTTGTTCCTCTCCTTTCAAGCTTTCTTTTTATGATTTTGTTGAATGAAATGGTTCTATTTTGAGCCCAAAATAGAGGGAGGGTAGTTCAAAAATTTAAGGAGAAGCAACCTAAGAAGAAAAGCCCTTGAAAGCAAGCTTAAATCCAATTGTTGCTTCTTTCTCTTGCTCTTCCTTGGTGTGTATTTTTGCCTAAACTAGAATCATATAGGGGAAGGATTTTCTGTCTAAAAACAAGAGAGAAACTTGGGTTTTTGACCTTGGGAAAGTAGAATATACCAAGAAATTGGAAGAAAAACTAATGAAATTTGAGTTAGAAAAGTGTAGAGCTCTTGAAGGTTTTGTAAAAACTGATTTAGTACATGTATTCTCTAGGCTATGCGAGTGTTCAATTGAGTTCCTAAGACCATTAGAAAGCCTCCCAAATGGCTTTCCCATCAAGAAAAAATTAAGAAGCCCATGAACCCTCTCCCCTTCTCATATCTCAACCTAAGCTAGATGAATGGGTTAGAAAGTATTTTAATTTATTCTAGCATTGGTTTGACACTTCATATGATGGTAAAAGGTTAGAGGAACCTTTAGAAAAAATTTAAGAGCCATGGTTTGGGAGATGAGACGATGATTTTTATAATGGAACCTTATGAAGCAACATATATTTAAGCTTGTGTAAGTGAATATGTGATAGCTCCAAGGATCTTAAATGAGGTCAAGAGGCCTAGAAATGAGAAGAGAATGGAGTCAAGAACTTAAATTATTAGGGTTGCTTCAATAGGCCATTTATGGAACCATTATGTAACTTATAGAACCAAGTATGCTCTTAAGAATGAATTCATGTCTTGGTTTGCTTCAAGAGTATAATTGTGTATTATTTATAATGTTTAGGCTAAGAGAATCTCAACCCACCTTATTGTGCTTGTAGAACCAAAAAAGGGAAGGAATAAGACAAAAAAAAGGTTGCATGAGTTTCAAGGTAGCTTTCCACCTCATTTTCTTTGCATTCTTGGTTGTATATATGTCATTGTATGCTTGTGCATGCTGTTGTAACTTAAGAATATGCCACTTGATATCTTGATATTGCATTGGTACCAATATGTTATTTTGAATAATATTGATTGTAGAAATTGCTCATAAGAGTGAGGTAATGCCAAAAGTCCCTTAATGTGGGCAAAGAGATGCCAAAAGTCTCAAGGTATGGGTAAGACAAGGGAAAAAGTGTCTTGGATGGGTGAGGCCAAGTCAAAAGTTCCTAAGCCAAATGTGAGGCAAATTTAAAAGTCTTAAAAATGGAGTGAAGCAAAACCAAAAGTCCCTAGAGTATATTCTTGAATTTGATATGAGATGGTGACATAAGTATGGTTTTAGATGCTTTATGCTTGTATCACTTTTTATACTTGTGCTCTTGATGTATGTATACCATGAATGTATATTGAATGGGTATATGAGCTATTGCAATTCTATGAATCTTGCTCCCCTTTCCCTCCTTCATCTTAACGTGCTTAAGTGGTACTCAAGAAGCAAGAAATGCAAGCCAAGGGACTTAAGAAGCTACACTTTGACAATTAAGTTGTTTTGTTTGTAATTGAATGGCAAAGTGGACATATACATATTATTTTTAAGTTGTGAACACTTGAGCAAATGTAAAATCATGTATGAATGTTGTAAGAACTATAATTAACACTAAAGTAACGCAAGTGTGAAATTTGTACATTGTATGGCTTATGATTTTTAGTGTATTATTGGATGTGAAATAGTCAAAATGAGATGCATGGTGTTTGGGACCACTTAAGCAGTTCATATAAGTTATATTCATATTTTTAAACTTGTTCAAGAAGTGCCAAAACACAAGGGAAGCCATTTGGATCAAGTTGGTGTATTATGAGAGCCAAACTTGACCAATTTGGTGAGTTGTGGCACATTCTATCCAAATGAGCTCTTCTTAGTCTGAAATTTAGCATAAAGCAACTTGAAAAAGTGACAATGAGGATAATGATAGATTAGCTAATGTATGTTGACATAAAATTTGGCATAAATCTTGAAGTGGATAATAATATATTAGCTAGGCAAATCAAGTAGATAAATGCCATCAAAGTCTCACTAATTAAGGGAGAATGGTCTTAGGATGTCCTTAGATTGAAAGTTAGAACACATGAGACAAAATTTTAGAAGTTGTAGGACTGGAAGGTGTTTTGTCATGGCCAATAGAGGTAAAGTTGCCCAATGAGGGTAACAGAGATAAATTCGCTACAACGAGAAGTGAAGTTAGCCACAGCGAAATATGATAGGCGAGTCTAGTTGAGTTCCTGAGGGTAATTCACTGTAGCATAAAGGATATTTGGCTATGGAAAATTTTGTGAAAATGTGTTAGGTGATTTAGAGAGCAGTTGACCGCAATGTGAAGGGTATTTAGTTGCAGCGAAGGCACTCAATTCCTCATAATAACCTAGAAACCTTGGTTTTTTCTATAACAATATCAAGGGATGACTTGGAAACACTGGTAGGAGATTCTTAAGAGTTGAAAATTAATGGGTAATATATTTAAAGACTTTTAATTGGGGATTTATTTCTCTTATGTACATGAATGCTTGTAAATATTTACTTAATGACTCTAATAACATTAATGTTCAAATTTTCTCATTTTTTCCTAAATTGATTAATTTAAATGGTGCTAGACCTTAATTTATGATTATTAATTGCATGTTTAAACTTAATTACCATAATTAGAAGTTAGGGTCATTACACAATAGATACATCATAAGTAATCAAAATACAAAATCGTACACTTAGCAACATAATTACATCATGATACTATACAAGAAGGAATATAAAATTTACCATCTACTCTACTCAGACCCATCCAAGTGTAGCCTTCTCCACACATGGTTGGAGCTTATGGATTTCATCCACTTACTTTCCTTTATCCTTACCCGAAGAGCCTTCACTTGAAAATATTATCTCATGAAATGGGGTGAGATGCAAATCTCAATAACCAAAGGCAAATTTCATTCATATATTCTAATTTAATTAACATATATGCATAAATTAAGATGAGCATAAGAAATTATATTAGTCATAGAAGCAAATGAAACAAATAGGCTATCAGTGACTACTATCCCATACTAGCAATCACATATCCACATGTTAAAGGCCAATAACACCGGAAGAGGCCCGTCCATGGCCCCTACTCCCTAATGAGTACAACTAAGGCTCAGTGCATTTAGGGTCTGAACATAACCCGATGCTCGATTGAAACATATGTACGGGTGGCAGTCACACCACAACTCCACCATGGACTTATAAGGTCCAATCACAATATAACAAATAGCCAACTAATTCATTTAGCATTCAAAATCATACATATACAATAGATATAAAATTAAAATGGACATATACATGAAATTTAATATGAACCCCAGTTACCTCACTTGTAGACAATTCTTTAAGAGCCAACAAAACGCTACTTCAGTCTAACTACTATAAGAAGCAAATTTGGATTTGATTGTTCCCACACCAGAAACTTTAGAATATCACCTCAAACTTTAGGTAAATTTGTACAAAATTAATATCCATACTATAAATCAACTATGGGGGTCTCTAACTAGTAGAAAAAGTATCAAAATGAGAAGTTTATACTTACCTAACAATACCTCTAGGTTCAACCTCCGAAATTTCACTATGGAAACATTAAATAACAAGTTTCAGATTTTAGGTGTGGGTGTAGGTGAAATGCTCCAAAAGAAAAACTAATCAGGTCAAATTAAAGAGAAAGAGGAGAGGATTAAGTTATATAACAATTACCTTGACTGATTTTGAATCTAGAACTGGGAAGTAATGGATTTGTGCCAAAAACCCTAGCCTCTCTCCAAGGCCTTTGAATTTTGCTTTGACTCTTATGTTTTATTTCTGCAGAATGGGGAGGAAGCTGAGTGTATTTAGGGTTTAAATGGGTTTAAGTTTGGTTATGGGTTGACCCATGAGCCTAAGTCCATTTAGAGTTTAGATTTTGTTTGTTGGGCCAGACCTTAAAGATTGGGCTATAGAATTTTTAGCATTTTAGTATGGTTTTTGGCTTTTAATTCAATAAATCATATTAGGCCATTATTAGGCAATCTCTCTTAAGTCAAGTCTCACAAGCCAAGTCTCACAATAGAAAGTTAGGTCTGCACCTAAATCATTGGGCATCCATTAGTCTTTATCCATGACTTACTTAAATTAATTATAGGCCTAAATTAAGTTTTAACCCAATTGAATCTTAAACCTACATTAATTATTTATTTCTCCATAAACTCTTATTCACATAGCTTGCCTAATTATTTTATAATAATTATTCTTAATTAGTCCAAATATACGATTAATACCTTAATTAATTTTGAGGTATTACACGAAACATATGTCTAACCATAGGGCATTCTTGTATGCATTGATTGGTTAAGATTAGCAACTGAGATTCCCTTAGAATCTCACCCCTACATTCCCACTAACCATTTTAGGGTCACACTACTACAGAAAAAGGATTTGTTGTTGCACATTTGTTAGCGGTTTTAACAAAACTACCAATAAAAGATAACTATAGTTGGCAATTGATAATTGCTAATTTCTATATATTTTATTCCCTTTAATTTAGGCATTTTAATGATAAATTGTGGCTTAATGGATTTAATTGGAAGATATTTGATTTTATTAGCCATTGATGCATCTTAAGAATTAATTTGCAAATTATTGATTTTTAATGCATAAATTTCTTTAAATAATTTTATGAATTTTCTCTATTGAATATTTCTTATTATTTGTGTAGATTTTCAATGGGCAATTAGAGTTTGAATGAGAAATTGAATTAGAGAAATGATGGAAGCTTCAAGTGTGCAATCTCAAGGAGAAAATAATTACCACAATTTTAATGCATTTTTAAGAATATAAAATTGAAAAAAAAAAATGAATGAGATGAATAGGCATATGTGGCTGGTTTATGTACATGAAGCTACCACACACATACACAGGTTCATGAAACACACGAAGAGAAGCATGGGTTGGGAGTTAAAAACACACATGAGACACATGCTGGAAGAAATATACACACATCCAAGAAAGGTCCATGAAGTCACAACATTCACATCCACATCCAACAATGATATGAGATGGTGACATAAAACTCTAAAGCAACTTGATGTATGTATACCATAAATGTATGTAAAGGTGGTATGGAAGGGCCTTATTCTAGATGAAGCAACTTAGGAGATGGAGTAGGCAATGAGAAAGGATTATCTTACATTATTTGAGTAAGGTATGTCTAATTTTGAGGACAAAATTTCTAAAAGAGGGGAGAATGTAATACTCCAAAATTAATTAAGGTATTAATCATAGATTTAGCTTGATTAAAAATAATTATTATTGAATAATTGGGCAAGCTATATGAATAGAAATTTATAGAGAAATAAATTATTAATATAGGTTTAAGATTTCAATTGGGTTAAAGCTTAATTTGGGCCTCAAATTTATTTTAGTAAGCTATGGATAAGGATTTATGGAGGCCCAATGATTTTAGGTGCAGGCCCAACCCCTTATTATAAGGCTTGGGCTAAGAGAGATCACCTAGCAATGACCCAATTTGATTTAATAAGATAGAGGCCCAAGATCCAATTTACATGAACTCTTATAATTGGCCCAACATTCTTTATGCAAACTCAAACTAAATGGACTCTTGAAAACTTGACCCAACCTAACAAAAATCTAAACTCTTATAGTTAGTCTAACAAATTAAAACCTTAGCCCAATAACTAATAGGAACCCAATCGGTTCTTGGGCTGATAAGTCAACCCATAACCTATTTAGGACCCAACTTAAACCCTAAAATTAGTTTAGCTACCCCTTATTCTATAGAACCACAAGAAACTCAAGAAGCAAATTCAAAGGTCCCTTAGAGGTTAGGTTTCTCACCACCTTCTTGGCCCTATTTCTTACTTCTAGAGTCAAAATCAGCCAAGGTGAGTGTTATATAACTTAATCTTCTTCTCTTTCTCTTCAATTTGACTCAATTGGCTTCTCATTTAGAGCACCTTCAACATGCTCAAAATTTAAAAATGTGTTTTTGGTGTTTTCATGATGAAATTTCGTAAGTTGAGGTTAGGGGTATTGTTAGGTAAGGATAAACTCCTTATTTTGATGTTTTCTCTGCTAGTTTGGGACCCCGATAGCTGATTTATGATATGGGTATTGTTTTATATGAATTTACTTAGAATTTGATGTGTTATTTTGAGATTACTAGTGTAGATTCAACCAAATCCGAATTTGGTTCTTGTGGTAATTGGGTAAGTGTTTCTGATTAGTCCTTTGTAGTGTAACTCCTTGAGTGATGGGCTTGCTAATAAAAATGATGATTAGGATTAGTAATGGCTTGATTTTGTGTCCATAGGCTAAAGTAGCATTCAATTGGCTCTTAAAGAATTGGCTACAAGTGAGGTAACTGGGGATTATGTAATTCCATATATACATCTGCTTTAATTTTATATTTGCTACACATAAAAGATTTAAAATGCTAAATGAATTGATTGACTATCTGTTGTATTGTGTTTGGGCCTTGTGAGTCCATGGTAGAGCTGTGGTGCAGCTGCCACCCGTGCATGTGCTTTGATTGGGCATTGAATTATGATTAGACCCCAAATACACTAAGCCCTGGTTGTGCTCATTAGAGAGCAGGTGCCGTGAACGGGCCCTTCCCGGTGTTATTGGCTTTTAATATATGAAAATATGAATATTAGTATGGGATGGTAATCATAGTAGCCCAATCATTTCATTTGCTTATATGACTGTAATATTTTCTAATGCTCATTTGAATTCATGTGCATATATTAATTAAATTAGCATATATGAATGGAACTTGCCTTTAGTTACTGAGACTCGCATCTCACCCCGTTTCATGGGATCATGCTTTCAGGTGAAGGTTTTTCGGGTAAGGATAAAGGAAAACAAGTAGATAAAAATCCATGAACTCCAACTATATGTGGGAAATGCTACACTTGGACTAACTTGAGTAGAGTAAATGTTAAATTATGTATTCCTTCTTGTATAGCATCATCATGTAATCATGTTGCCAAGTGTAGGAGCTTATATATCGATTACTTAGGATGTAACTATTGAGGAGTTAGGCTTCATATCGATTTGGTATTGGATGTATGAACTTATAACATCTACTATGAACTTTGTTGAATTTATGATATGGTTTACTATTTAGAAATATAATCATGTGATACATTAGACATTGACCTGAACCAGTGATGCATGGAATCTCTAATGGAATATATATTTGAATGATAATTGTTGATAGTTCATGAATTCTTGCTATCATTAATCTATGAACTTGCTGATATATGGTAATTGGATGAGTAGAAATTAACACTTAAGTCTTGAACTACTAATGATAAATAAACTAGGTAAATAAGGCAAATGAAAGCTATTAGAGCCCCACAAATTAAGATAAAGTGGCCCTAGGTGTCACTAGAGGGAGAGTTGGAGTGTATGAAACAAAATTTTAAAAGTTGTAGGACTAAAAGGTATTTTATCACGGCCAATAGAGCCAAAGTTACCCAAAGAGAGTAATAAAGAGTAATTTGCTGTAGCAAAATGTGAGAGGCTAAACTGGAAGACATCCAAAGAGTAATTCACTGGGCAAAAAGGGGAATTGGCCATAGTGAATTTTGTGAAAATGTGTCAGGTAATCCAGAAAGCAGTTGGCCATGGCCCGAAGGGTATTTAGCCGTGGCGAAGGTACTCAATTCCTCATGATAACCTAGAAGCCTTGGTTTCTCTTATGATAATACTAAGGAATGATTTAGAAACACTTGTAACAGGAATCTGTAAGTTGGAATTGATGGTGGAGGAATCAAAGGCTCCTTATTGATAATTAAATTCACTTGCATATTTGAATAATTGTGGTTGTTTAGTTAATGACCTTAATAACATCAAGGTTTAAATTTCCCTATACTCTCTGAATGTAATTAGTTGTAATGTCTTTCAACCTTGATTTATAATTATTAATTGCGTATTTAACCTTAATTACAATGATTAGAAGTTAGGGTCATCATAATGTGCTTCCCATGCTTCTGCTTATAACCCTGTTCACGTGTTTTCCATGAAAACTTTTGTATGTGTATTCCTTTAATTATCATGTGAATCTCTTCCAGCTGCCTTACGTGTTTGAGCTTGCTTTTATGTGAAGAAAACCTTGTGCTTCTCTCTACCCATGCTCTGTACTCATGGCTACATGTTTCTTACTTCTCTTCCAATCCATAACTCCATCAAAGTCCCATACACATGCTTTTTTTTCCTTCAATTCCTCAAGCCTCCATTGATGCTTTATTTTAACCTTTTCCACATCCTAATCTCTCACTTAAGCTCTTCTCTTCTCTATCCACTTAAAACCTAAGCCTCCTCACAAGCTTCTTCTTCTCTTATGTTGCCTTTTGGTAGCTATTGTGCAGTAGCTGGACCATGGCATTGTATGCTGAACATGTGTTTGTTGTGAGTTGCTAGACGTATAAATCAAGTAAACAAGCTACATAGTGATGTGCTATGTTTATGTGGAAGGAACAGTGGCTATGTATGCTCTAACCCGTGCTTTTCCAAGTAAAGATTCTAGACCTCCTAAACCCCTAACTTTAGTCTCTACTTCTACTTCTCCACCCTCTCAACTCATGGCTCTTTCTTCGTGTGAACATGTGAAGAGTATGACATGTGCTACGTGGAAGAACCCATGTCTCCCATACATGAATTAGTGAATTACGTGGGTACATGCTTCATGGAAATTAATGTGTACGTGGGAGTTATGTGGCTAAGCTCATTGTGCAAGTGCTGTGTTCGTGGAATCTGATGCTAGAAGAATGGATGTCCTGTAGCCTGTGTGCTTCATGGAAAATAAGTATGGAAGTGCATGTGATTAGGAGGGCCTGTGAATGAGTGAATAAGACAGCTGTCATGCATGAATATACATGTGTGTGTGATGCTTCCTGGACTTAGAAAGCTTCCCTTGCATTACTCTTGTGCATGTGATTGTATATGTGGTGGATGAAAGAGAAAGTGTAAGTGTGCATCAAGTGAGTCAGCGTGAATGGATACACCGAAAGTATGCATGAAATGTGTGAGTTGGAGCCATGAGTCAACGTGAGAGTAAAGAGTGCATATGTGTGTGATGACCTCCCTTGCCATGCAAACCTCCTTCATCTTTTTCCTTTACTGCACATGTGATTTATTCCTCCCATTCCAATTCTATTTGCCTAACAAAAAGTACAATTGAAGCCTAACTCTTCTCCTTCTCTTCTTTAAATCAAATTCTCATTCAAGCATTATTTACCCATTAAAATCCGTACAAAAGAATAAAAAATATTAAGTAGAAATATCCACAAAATTATTTAAAAGAAACTCATGCATTAAAATTCAATAATTTTGTTAATAAATTCCTTGAGTGCAAAAATGGCCACTAAACTCAAATATTATCTAATAAAATATAAAAAGCCATATTCAATTATCAAAATGCCTAAGGGTCAATTTGGTTGAAGGAGAGAATGGGGAAGGGAATGTAAAATGTGGATAGATGGGAGTAGGTAAAACAGGACATGACTTTTTTGCCCCTACTTTTAAAAAGGTGATTTAATAGTTAAAATGATGATTTGATAGATATAATAAAAAATATAAGGGTATAATAGACATTGCACAACCTATGTAAAGGGAATACGATCGTGTTGCGACCAACCAAACGGAGCATAAGTTTAGGAGGATTAAAATATATAAAAATGGCATTTATCACTAATCAAAACCAATTTTTGATTTTTTTTTGTTTTGTCAAAATCAAAGTTTTGCCATTCTATGATAGAGATTTATAATATTTATTAGACTTAACTCAATCCATTTTATAAGGATTTATTATCATATGTAAAATATTTTAACTATTTTTTTATATTTTTAAATATTTATGTTTATTTTAAATATCATTTTACGATATATGTATTAATTTAATTGTAAAATATTATATATATATATATATACACGTTTTATACATGTTTTAAAAAATGATTCAACCCCAGTTCAATCCTTAAATTGTGAATCACTTCTTATCCTGCTTCTTACCATTCAATTATTTGATTGATCTTAAGCAGACACTCCATTATATGGGACTAGTTTATATAGATTGGCGTATTCACTAAATAAAACGAGTTCGTATTAATAAAAAAAAATTATTGTCCAATCAAACTAACTTTTAGGTATTGATGAAAAAAGAAAAGAAAATTACATGTAGTTTTTTACATTTTTGTTATTAAGTTTTTTAATTAAAATATACTATTTTTTAAAAGAAAACTAACTTCTTGAAAACTCTAAGTAATTAATTGATATTTAATAAATTTATATGTTGTATATTTTTAATTATATGTTGTGTTATTGTCACGAAGGCTACCCTTGACCCTTTCTTTTAGCTCTTTGTATAAGTCTTACATTTTTCTAAACTTCTTAGGGTTTCACCCTAACCACCTATTTATAAATTTTTTTAGCAGGGTTTTAATAAAACAGAACTCTTACCTAACTAATAAGATATATCCAATTAAGAGGATATAACTACTCATTTAAAAATTCAAATACTAATTATTAGATAATTAATTATCTCAACTTCTTATGAGATAATAACCAATTATCCTAATAAATTATTCAATATCTCAATTCAAATATTAAGATATCCAATTGGATTATAATTATCCCATCATAGGTGTGTAAACCTAATATTTCCTATTCACATGTGATGGGATGAATTCATACAAATTCTTTCTATTTCCCATTCACATATGATGTGATGAATTCATATAAAGTCATATAAAGTGCCTACCATGATCACTTGGGCACTATGTTTGGGAACTCTTATACTAGTAATTCTTTTGAAGAACAACATAAGTGTTTACTACCTTTTTTATTCATTTGTCATGTTTTCAATATGCCTTAAATATGCCTATACACTTTACGTGTAGTATCTCTAATCCTTAATAAGTTTTATTTACTTAGAGCCTTACTATTATAATCTTCATATGCCTTATGTTCACACTTTATGATGCTTCTGAAAAAAGCTTCATAATGGACATATCTTACACAAAAGCATAGTGTGTATATACTTGACTGGATCTTCCTTTCACCTATATGTCACTAAGATTAGAGTTAGTTGCTTCCTTAACATTGTTCATTCAAGTTGTAATATCATAACCTTGGATACATACTAAGGTAGCATACACTAACTTATCACCTCATGATACTATCGAAGTCATCAGAGCACTAGTGAAAAGGTTATTTTCCTTTATGGGACTCAAACAATAATAAAATAAGGATTTATTCACTTATTTCCCAAATTGCATTCTTAAAGTACATGTGATATGAAATGCATGCTATGTGTACCTCTTATTTCATAAAAGTGTATATCGCTTTTTCTTCATTTTACATTGTGTAGATCTTAGTCTAGGTACATCTTGTCCTTGACTTGAGTCCTCCCACTTTGCTCACCTCTTATGATGCTTGGAAAAGGTCTCGCATTTGACAACATGTATTATGGATTATGGATATCCATAATTCGATCCTTTATATGACATTATTTCTTTGGATCTCATCTTGGTTTATTATCAGGGCAACATTTTCAATTTTGCTGTGTTCTTATTAGTTGCTTGGTGCCTTTTGGCAGCATTCCCTAATGCTCAAGAAATACAACATCTCATTTTGGCTTGCTTTTCATAAGCTCCCAAAGTAGTTGCTCGTGTGAAAGAGTTAACCTTACCAACCTATATGACATACTACTATATTATGTATATATTTACTATGTTGTATGGAATTAAAAAACTTATTCATTCATTAAAAGATGTCTATGCATTTTTATCCAAACAAAACTAAAAGAAAGAAAAAATAACTTTGCAATCTACACAATCCTAGAGACTCAACATGTTTTATAAATACATCACCAAGTATAGGCTTTGTTAAGGGATCGACAATCATTTATTGCACAGTAGTGTATTGTAGAATGATTTCTTTCTATGCTATGTGTAACAACCTTAATTTCTAATTAATCCAACTAAGCATAATTATACTCTTAATCACTAGTACTTAAAGTCTAATGTTTATAATAGTTTAGTAATTAGTGAAAATGCGAGAAAATTTAAACGTTTTTTAATCCTCAATAATCACCATTTAGATAATAAATAAGATATATACTTATAAGAAATTTGATTTCTCATTTAAGACTTTCATCTAATTCACAAATGGTTTTAGAGGCACAGAACTCCTACATGTTAGTTTACAAGTCATTACTTATCATTAACATAGTAAAAACTAGGATTTGATAGCTAAAACGGGAGTTTAGGGGCTTAGGCCGCAACTTGGAAAGGTTTAGCTATGGCCAAGCTGGCTTCTGGAACCTCTAAAAGCATAAATACACACCCACATCATGACTGAGTGCTTTTTGCCATAACTTAACTCGATTCTGGAACTCTAGGAACTAAAAACTTAAACTCGCACTATGACTCAAATGTCTCATGCTGCGACTTAGCTCAAATCTGGAATCCCCCTCACAAAAACCTAATTTTTGTCATGGCCTAGACTACCCATGCCACTAAGAGGTGCTCCTCGGGCCTTACTACCTAGAAAAACTTGAGTATCGCTATGGCAAGAATGTTTACTAAGATACTTCTCACTAAAATCCTCAATTTACATTGCGATAGAAACCATTATGCCACAGTGCACTTCGATTCTATAACTCAAGTGGTTTAGCCCATGACTTAACTCTCTACTATCACCTCAAACCAAGATACATGGACTAACTCATCTATAACCATTCAAATTTCATCCTAGGACTTTTTTACTACTAAATTGCAAGGCTTTTAAGGTATATACACTCTTAAAATCTTCAACCAATGAACTTACATAGTTCAAGGATCTTAAGACTCATTATACCAACCCAAACTTAACCCATATCAATACCACATCCATGGTGACAATAGAAAGGCCTATGTAACCTCTAGAGATAACCTCAAATGCATAATTTCCAATCAAATGACCTTAGACCACTTTGAGTAAGCTTTAATGGACTAATCAAACATGTTCTCACCATTAAAGCTCTAAAGAAACCTCAAATGCAAATTATCCTATGGCACATATCCAAAAACCACATGGAACATATATGACAATAGAATGTATATAGCAAAGCTAAGACTAGCCACAAGTACAAAGTAATAATTATATTCATTAAAAGATAAGGAAATCTTCCATACAAGCATCTTAATTTACAATTCCATAATTACAATTAGCCTAGTCTTAAGGAATTCATCCCAAGTTACAAAAGCATCAAAATGCCTACACTTGGCCATATGGATGCATTATGATGGTATACAAGCTAAATTAAACAAATATTAGCATCTACATAAAAACCAAAAGTATCTAAATGCAAGAGTTCCACACAAGGTCTAAATCTAGGGGTAGTCATGCACTTGTTTCTTTTTTTTTTTTAATCGAAGAACCTTCATCTAAGATTGTTAGCCCATTAAATAAGATGAGATATGAATCTTACTAACTAAAGGAAATTCCATTCATATGTGTAAATTAATTAACATAAATGCATATTATATAGAAAAACACAAAAAGCATCAATATGATTAGCAAATAAACTAGTTGGGCTACTAATAACTACTATCTCATACTAACAATCACATATAATATGTTAATGGCCAAAAATAGAGGGAAATGCCTATCCACGACACTAACTCCCCATTGAGCATGCTCATGGCTCGATGCATTCCATTGAGTTTAATCACAACTCAGTGTACAATCATGGCATAATGCACGTGTGGCAACATGATCACATCTCCACCAAGGTCAGGATTATGGTCTAAAGTAATCAAAAAGCCAACCAATCATTTAGCATAGGCAACATACATGTATAGCAAATATAAGATTAAAATGAATATATATATGGAATTAAAAATAAATCCCTAGTTACCTCACTTAATTGTGCCAATTTTCTCAAAAGCCACGAACAAATGCCAACGTTTTAAAGGACCTAAATTATTGAAATACAACTCTTAGTTATTATTCACAATAGAAACCTTATGCCCATTCACTCTAGTCATTATACTAAGAAACACTTACACAAACCTCTAATGAGTTCCAAAATTTAGGTTTAAGCCTTATAGCCCAGAAATTATAGTGGATCACTCCCAGTTTCCTACATTTTCACACAATGACAGAACCTAATATAAAAGTCAATCACTAGGGCCAAATTCCAACATAATAACACATAAAAATAAAGGGTAATACTTGAAACTATTGTGAAAATCATCTAAGAAACTATTAAAACATCTAATTTCATATTTGAAGATGAGGTGAAAATCCATCAAACAAGAAACTAATTAGATCAAAATGAAGAGGAAGATGAAAGATTAACTTTTGTATAACTTACCTTGGCTAAATATCTCTCTAAGTGTGCAAATCAAAGCCAAAACATGAAAAACCCTAACCTCCTATTGAATGTGCGAATTTGTGCTCTCTCTTGACTACCCAATGTTCCAATTGAAGAAAGAATAGAGGTTTGGCTTATTTTAGGGTTTTAGAGAAAATAGGCTGGTCCAATGGGCCTCTTGTCTAAGTGGGTTGATGTTCTAAGTATTGGGGCATAGTCAAATGAGTTTAATTAAGTTGGGTCTCCATAAAATTGAAATTTGTCCTCCACCATGTATCTTTGACATGATTAAATTAATCATGGGACCTAAATTAAATTTTTAACCCAATTAAATTTAAACCCACAATAACATTTTATTGTCACCAAAATTGCCAAATAATTATTATTTACCTCAAAATGCCTAAAATAATCTCTTTCCTTTAAAATTCCTATTTTCCATAATTTTCCAAAAGTACTTAAATAATCCCCCTATTTTCCAAAATAAATCCTTATTTTTTTTATAATTGCACTTAATTAATTTTGGGATATTACACTATGATATATTTGACAAAATTGTACTTGATATTTATATGTGAATGACCTGTTCGATTGGCAAAGTGTTCGGTATATAAAGGGAAAGAGAATATAAAAGATGAATAGGTAGGATAGGAAATAACACTTGCATTCCTACTTTTGAAAAAGTGATAAAAAAAAGGATAAGAACTATTGAATAATGATTACAAAAATATAATAGATATTGCCAAAAAAAATTACATCACGGAGTTTAAACCAAGCGAGCCTTAGTCTTGCCATGATACTTGGCGTACTTGGTGTAAGCTATGGCTGCTTAGCTGTCACAATACAATACAATTAGATCAATTAACCCACTGAAGATCCTTGTGTGTTCCATGAATCTTTTTAGCCATACTACCTTTTGCACTACTACAGAACATGCAATAAACTTAACTTGCAAGGCTGATAGCATTTGTGCATGTTTACTTCTTGCTACTCTAGGAAATGGTACAATTGTTTAGCAAGAATGCATCACTAGATATGGATGTGACCTTATCCAAATCACCACCTTAATTAAATCTAAACCCACCAACTATAGGTCACTTCCTTGATAGCACAATTTGCAATTAGTAGTGCCCTTCAAGTTTCTCATAATCTTCTTAATTGCTTGCCAATGCTTTTGTCACAACTTGGATTGAAAACAACTTATAGGCATATAACAAAGCAAACATTAAGTCTTGTACATATCATTCCATATATTAAACTCCTAACTACACTAGAGTAAAGGACTCTATTTATGGCATTTTGTTCAAACTAAATCTTAGGACATATTTTATGGCTTAAATTGTGGCCTTTTGCCATAGAGATATTTATGAGTTTGTAGTCTTCCATTTTAAATTGCCTAAGAATCTCCTCAATATATGACTCTTGTGATAGAGCAATCAAAATCTTAGAGTGATCTCTTTGGATTTTAACTCCATAAATATACTCTAGTTCATCTGTGTCTTTCATTTCAAAATTGAAAGACAACCAAATCTTATTAACATTTATAAGAGTGAGACTACTATCAACTAGAAGTATATCATCCACATAAAATAATAATATTACTAAGTCTTTTTCAGACCATTTCACATACACATAATGCTCTTCATCAATCATTTGAAAATCATAATATATAATTACTTGATGAAATCTTAAATATCATTGCCTAAATGATTGTTTGAGTCCATAAATGGACCTACAGATTCTGTAATCTTTATGCTCCTTATCTATTAGGACAAAACTTAATGGTTGTTTTACATAAATTTCTTCATCAAGTTCTCTATTGAGAAAAGGTCTTTTACATCCATTTGAAATAATTTCATGTTTAAACTTGTGACTATTGCTAGAGTAAGCCTAATTAAACTGAATTTCGCTAGGTGAGAAGATATCTTCATAATCAATACCCTCTTGTTATGTATATCCCTTGCCCACTAAATAGGCCTTAAAAATCTTTCAATACAAATATCTAATTTCTTAATTTTGAGAACCCACTTGTTTCCAATTGCCTTTTAGCCTAGTGGAAGTTTAACCAACTCCTACACATGGTTTACCATCATAGACTCTATCTCTTCTTCCATTATTTTCAACAAGTTTTATTTAAAGGGGCATGAGAGAGCCTCTTATGTTGAATTTGGCTTTTCACCATCCAATAGAGTAATTACTTAGACAACATATTTTTTATTACCTCTATATGGTTATGTCTTTAAGGGATTATCCTTTGAAGGAATTATCCTCCCACTTGGATCATCAAGTGAAGGTACAATTATTTGTTCTTCACTTGTTTAGTTTTGATTTTCTACCTGCTTATCTATTAACTTAGCAAAATTTTTTTGAAAAAATGTGGCATCATGTGATTCAAATTTTGTTACACTTTTATCTTCATTTTCTTTGATGAAGATATAACCTTTTAGGTGTTTCAAAATATTTAATGAAAATACATGTCTTGCCCCCTTATGCCTAACTTCCCATACCTATAGGAAGGTTCATGCACCTAAGTTGTTGACTCTCCAGTCACAACACACTCAAATAAGGTTTTCTACCTATCCACAATTCATAAGGTATAAAGATAATAGATTTAGAGGATACTGAGTTAAGTATAAAGGCTGTAGTCATCAATGCATTTTCCTAATAAGATATAGGAAGATTTGCTAGCACCATCATAAATTTAATCATTTTGATCAAAGTCCATTTGACAAAAGTAATATCTACAATTGTTTGGTATGAAAACTTTTAAGTTTCTACTTTAGTATCTATCTATTCTACTTTTCTCTTTTTATAAAGAAGAATGTGTATTGTTGGGTTTCTTGGTGATCATAGGAACAACAAAATTTTAAAATTTTTAATCATTAAAACCCTTTCTAAGAATATGCATAAGAACATAAATCAATATGAGACAAGAAAGTTACTATTTGTTTAAGTTGTGATTTGAATCACAAGCGTAGATCTATTGATCTGCATATCTACAATATCCACACAGAGTGGATAAAACCTTTTCTCACTTTGTGTCTCTACTAGACCTCTCACTATCTATGATTAGGGTTTTTTGAAGTTCTGAATGAATTAGGATTTCGTAGACACTCTCTTACGTCTTATGTGTTGTCCTTTATGGTCTTATATTTATAGACTTTTTTAATGTTGCTCAACTTCTACTTTCTAATCTCACTTAAACTCTTAAAATCCTAGCCCAAACCCAATAGAGAGGAGGTGAGATAGGCCAACATGATGTGACATTATTTAATATTAAATAAGCTTATATTATATTATTATTTAATACTACCTTAATATTAAATAATACCATGTAATCATATTACACAATTATGTTATTATTTAATACCATAATGTGCTATAGTATTATTTATTCTTAAGATAATATTAAATAATATATTATGTCATAATATATTCTAATTATATTATATTGGGCCTTATTATTAAAATTTCTAGTTCAATTAAAATCCTAATAATATTATGATATTTCAATTTTTACTCTTTACTTGTAACTTTATAAGTTCTTATTACGTTGGTAGTGACCTATAGAAGAATCTTATTTTAGGATCATAGATTGTGAGTGGTATTAAGCAATACATTACTACTACTTAAGTAATAAGAATAGTTGTATTCGACATACTTAATTCATGATCAATACCATACAATTTAGTCCATTTTGTACTGATATTCAAATTGAACTTGAGGTATGGAATATGTCTTCCTCATCAACATTCAACCTACATTTCTTGACAACGAGTAGACCAATCAAAACAAATGAACAATATCATATATTGATTCATTTGAGCACAATCATACATTTCTTAGTTTCAATCAATCAAAAGGCCCATGGATATCACTTTTCTTATACAAGAGGGACAAAATTCCATTTATATCACTCACATCTCTTCACATGATTTGTGATATATCCAATCATTGTCCTAATTGCCATTTTGGTCATAGGCAATATAGGAGGGTGTTAAAGTATTTAACTGCTCATGTATGGAATCGTAGGAACTTCAGGTCAAAAGACTTCATTCATTATGGTCAAAGTATTTAATTGCTAGTGACACTTTATAATCCATATAGCATTCTTATAATGGGTAAATCTAGTACATTTGTTCTCTAAAAGTATACCTATGTATTGACCCAATATCACATATTTATAAAAAGTCATTAGTCACTATACATATTAGTCTTAGTATATTATTACTATCCTATATCACAATAATACTTTACTAGAGACAATTTAAGAATAACAATCATTTTAGAGTCAATTACCATATTAAGTTATATTGCATAAATATGAAAACAAAATATAATAATTGTATTAGCTTAAAATTATGATACAATGTATGTTATTACAATTATCTTATGATTGACTCTTAGGGCATTCACCAACATATGTATCTTTATGGACTTGGACATATTAGCTCACTAAGTCAACTCACCAACTATTTGGCATTGGTCATAGTAGACTAAGCTTTGTGATCAAGTAACATCCTCTTCCATAATGTTGAAGGTGACTATTGCTGGTAATAGATTCGACCATCCTTGAGTCCTTTTATTTAAAATAAGATCTACCACATCATCAATAAGGGAAGAGTGACAGTGGGAAGGTAAGGCAAACATGATTGATGAGGAAGCACTAAACAACTTTTTGGAAGGTTTAGCTAGCGAAGGCTATGTCTTCGTAGTTGATGAAGCCAAGTAATCGATATCATGAAAAATATTATCATTATTATTAATTGATTAGTGGTTCAAAAACCTAAATTTATTACCAATTTATAGAAATATCGATTCAAAGAGTGTTTTAATGAAGAGCAATGAAAAGAATTGAAATTCTGAAATTAAATCACTCTTATATAAAATAAAGTCTAGCATATTTCACTTTTTGAAAATACTAGCAAGTGGTACCTTGAAATGTAGATAAGTGATGTTTTGAATTGCTTACAAGTGAAACTTAAGAAATTTTTTATTTTTATATCCCATTGAGACATGATTTATGTGACAACCCTAACTTTTAATCATCGTAATTAAGGTTAAATATGTGATTAATAATCATAAATCAAGGTTGAAAATCATTACAACTAATTATATTCAGAAAATGTAGAAAATTTTGAACCTTGATATTGTTAGGGTCATTAATTAAACAACTACAATTATTTGAATGTGCAAATGAATTTAATTATCAATAAGGAGCCTTTGATTCCTCCATTGATTAATTTTAACTCACAAAAACTTTCTACAAGTGTTTCTAAATCATTCCTCAGCATTACCATAAGAGAAACTAAGGTTTCTAGGTGAATATAAGAAATTGAGCACCTTCGCCGCAGCAAAATTCTCTCGCGCTACGACCAATTACTCGTAGGTTCAACTCTTTACACCTTCACAAATTTTGCATATTTCATTGCGGCGAATTACCCTCTGGAACACTACCAAACTTGCCTCTCACATTTCATTGTAGCTAACATAGCTCCTCGCCACGGCCAATTCCTCTTTATTTCCTTCCCTGGGTAAGTTTGCCTTTATTGGCTGCAGCTAAGAATATTTTGGTCGCAGCAAAACACCTTCTAGTCCTACAACTTTTAAAATTTTGTCTCATACACTCTAATTCTCCTTTTAGTGACACCCTAGGACCATTTTCCCTCAATTAGTGAGATTCTAATGGCATTTATCTACTTGATTTACTTAGCTAATCTATCATTATCCACTTCAAGATTTAGGTATTGATTCTCACTCGTCAATCTACCACATATAAGTAGGTTCTATGTGATACTAATGAACATATAGATTTATAAACAACCAATATTATCATTCAGATATATATCTCATTGGAAGTTTCATACATCATTAATTTAAGTTAGCATTAAGGCATTACATGATTACATTTCCAAATAGCGAACCATGTCACAGGATCAACAAGGTCTCAAATTAGATACACAAGCACATACATCAAATACTAGATTGTATAAGGCCTAACTTCCTATTAGATACATCATAAATTACCAAAACATAAAGCTCTTATACTTGGCAACATGATTACATGATGATGCTATACAAGAAGGAATACAAAACTTAACATCTACTCTACTCAATTCAGCCTAAGTGTAGCCTCCCCCACATATGATGAAGCTTATGGATTCTCATCCACTTACTTCCCCTTATCTTTCCTCGAAGGACCTTCACCTAAAATGGTTAGCCCATGAAACAGGGTGAGGTGCAAATCTTAGTAATTGAGGTAATTTTTATTCATATAATCCAATTTAATTAACATATATGCATGAATCAAAATGAGCATCAGAATTTTATCAGTCATATCAGCAAATGAAATGATTAGGCAACTGTGATTACCATTTTATACTAGCAATCACATTTTCATATGTTAACGGCTAATAACACTGGGAAAGGTCCGTCTACGGAACCTACTCCATAATGAGCACAACCAGGGCTCAGTGCATCTGAGGTTTGATGTAACACCTTATATTTATAGCTCATATCTATCACATTTACATGTTCATATGATACATTCCATAAACGAAGTAAGAAAATCCATTAAAAATAATACATTTATTTACGTTGCGTTATATATAAAAATTTTATTCGGTGTCTGTAAACACCGCATTTTGTCCGAACCAATTGCAAAAATAATAAAATTAAAAAAAGAAAATTAAAAAAAAACAAAAAATGAAAAATTAATTAAATTAAAAAAAAAGGAAGCTTAAGAAAACAATATAAAAAAAAAATCAATCAATAATAAAAAAAGAGGAAGAAGCAGCCCAAAACTCCTAGGCCCACCTTGTTAAATCTGGCCCAACCTCCTTCTGAAGCCCATTATTCTCTCCCTGGCACTCCTACTCCTGGAAACACGCAAGACGCCATACAGAGGGGGGCAGAGGAAAAAGAGAAGGAGGGAAGGTTCAGGGATTCTAGAAAAAACGCTGAGCAAGAGCAGAAGGGTCTGGGAGAAGGTTCAGGCAGCGAGGGGCTCAAGGAGTTGACTCCTTCCTCATGTCGCCTTCACCATCAAACCGGAGAGGGGGAAGCCAGAAAAAGGGGAAAAAGCAGAGGATGGGAGGAAGGAGTGGACCTCCCCTCGTGTCACCTTCATCGTCAGAAACCGAGAGCAGAGGGGGAGATGGAGGATGAAATAAAAGGGGGATCGAGAGACAGAGAAAGGGGACCGAAGAAGGAGGAAAACCAGAAGAAAATTGAGAGATAGGAGGCAGAGAGAGTGTGAACAGAGACAGCGAGAGAGAGGGAGAAATTCAAAATCAGAGAAGGGGAATTTGGAGAACAGAGCGAGAGAGGGAGACGGAATAGAGAAAGCGAGAGAGAGGGAGAAGTTCGAAATCAGAGAGAGGGAGTTTGGAGAACAGAACGAACAGGGGGAAGACCGAAAAATTGGAAACAGAGCGGACCGAAAAACAAAGGGGAGGAGAGGTTTTCGAAATAGGAAGGAGAGGAAGAGATCAAGAGGCGGAGAACCAGGGAGAGAACAACTGAACAATCGAAGGGAAGCCGTCATACGCATCTAGAATGGAAGCTCCTGATTTCGAGTGGAGAGGCGAACAACGACAGTAGCAGAGGGAGCAGTGAAGGTTTCTGCGATTTCTTGCCGTCGCCCCCAGGTAAGCTATTCGAAATCCTCACTGACTTCTGTTGAATGCTAATTGGAGTTGCTGGTTATTTGTAATGGAAATGGTAGACTGGAAATAGAAATGCTGTGAACATTGTATATTTGGAGTGTGCACACTAGGTGCTCGATGAAATGCCTAATTAAAGGCCGGTTTGAGTTTTAGTGTTTAATCACTGCCCTGAAATCTGTCGAGTCTAATAAAGCTGTAGAACCTTTGGCTTTAATTTCCCCCCGGCCATGTTTTCATGATAAGCGTATGTGTGTTTCAGAATTAAATCCTGCATGAATGTCTTTGTTTCTCAAGGCTGCTTGATTGGTATTTGGAAGTGATAGAGATCATAGCCACTGGGTCGTATTGGTTTGTCTTTTTTTTAGTACTCTTAACCCCTGATTCTAACTTGCTTGGGTTTCGGGTTGGTTTTGGGTTGGTGTATTCCTGCGAACAAGAAATGTGGCTCTTATCACTAGGCTCATGGCTTGGAGTTTGAATGGAAGTGAGGAAGGTTCAGCTAGGTACATGACGTGCCTGGTTTAAGAGTTTGAACTGATTTCCTCCTGCATCTTCTTTGTTCTAAAAAAAAACAAATGATAATAATAGTAATAAAAACAAGAAAAGCAAAAATGATGATAACGGCAAGTTCTTTGAAAAAAATAATAAAGTAAAATATCCATATAGGCCTAGTAGTTGGGTATGGTCATGAGTGTTGATGATTTTGCTCCATTAGCTATAGGTAAGTTTGGGTTTGTGCCTATTGATATTAGGGTCTACCATATTGGTCCTCTCACAAGGTATGGTATCATTTGAGTTTGGCATACACTGAGTATTTTCCTGATAGTTTTCAGTATGAATTGTATCAAAAGTGGGTCTGTTTACTGTTTGGGGAGATTTATCTTCAAGGTATTCTTCCAGTGTTCGTAAATCACTATGGTGTAACTGGTGCGAAATAACAATTTTAAATAACACGAAACATAGGTGTTATATGCGCGTTAATGCTTCTATCCTTATTAAAAATCGTCGTGTGGGATTACTTATCCCCTTAGACACATGGGAATCAATTCAAGGATCATGTGTAGCAATAAGCTTCTTTGTTATCCAATGGATTTCAAATTTACGCTCTAAACAATTTTGGGTTTCAATGGCCCACGCCAAATTGATTTTCATTAAAGGAATTTTTTGAAAGAGGGATAAAAAAAAGGGAGAGAAGAAAGTCCTTTACTTAGGCAAAAATCTGATTTCAAAGTAAAAAAAATAGTGTAAGGATCAAAACAAACAAAAATCAATGAAACTCAAAAATTAGAATACAAGGAAATCAAAGATTAAAATACAATGAAGTGAGAGGTTAAAAAAAAAATGCAAAAAGAGGAAAAACCTTTTCACTTAAAAGAGTAAGTGATAAAAGAGTAAGGAAAAAAGGAAAGAAAAACTTGTTTTCACTTAAAAGAAAAGTAGAAAATATATAAGAGCTAAAAAATTAAACGAAATTAAAAAAATACAAGAACCAAAAAATTGAGAAATCAATAAAAAAAGAAGATAAGTAAATTAATTAAAAATCAAAAAAAAGATAGGAGTTTTCTTTATAAATAAGAAAAGTCTTCAAAATTAAAGTGGAGTTAATTTCTTTTCTTGTAAAGTTTGCTAAAAAAAAAAAAAGAAATTGATTGTTTTTAAAAAAAAAAAAATTTGTTTTGTTTGCAAAAGTCTAAATGAGTCTCACTCTTCTTCCATCTAAAATAATAAGGATAATAATAATAATAATAAATCAAACAAAAGCCCAAAGAAAAAATAAGTGAAAACAAAAACAAAAACAAATAAAAGACACAAAAAAAAACCTAAAATGAAAAAATATTAAATAATACAAAAAAAACAAAGAAAAAAATAATAATAAATAAGGAAAAGAGAAAAACTCAAAAATAATAAAATAATAAAAATGAAAAAAAACAAAAAACACAAAAACAAAATACAAAAAAGCAAAAAAACAAAAAAATAAAAATAAAACAAAGCAAAAATCAAATAAAACAATAATAAAAAAGGAAACAAAAAAAAAACAAAAACAAAATAAGACCAAAAAAAAGAAAATTGAAAACGCGAGAGAAAGTAAAGATGTAAAATTAACTTCACTTTTTAACAAATTAAAACCTATCAACTAATTCTAAAAGGTGTCTTATTTGTTAAAAAAGGGAAAAGTAAGTTTTATTTTTTATCTTTTCACCCAAAAAAAAGTTAATTTTTTTTAAAAATATATAAAAATATATAAAAAAATATATAAAAAAAACAAAAAAAAATAAAAGAATAAAAAAGATTAAAATCACTAAAAATGAAAGAAAGGCTTATAAAAAATCAATTGGAATAAAAAAAATTATTATCTTCTTTGAAAGTTCCTTGCTAAAAATCAAAAGTAATAAATCAAAACAAAAAAATCAAAAAAAAAATAAAGAATAAAAAAATTAAAATCACTAAAAATGAGTTAAAAAAAAACCATAAATTAAAAGAGAGAAAAATGAAAAACAAACAATGAATGAGAAAGAGAGGAAAAATCAAAAATACAAAACCAAAGTTAAAAAAAAAAGGATAAGATAAATTAATTAATTAAAAACCCAAGAAAAAGTGAAGTTAAAGGTTTTTAAAATGGAGTTTTCTTTTCTTGAAAAGTTTGCCAAAACTAAAAGAAATTGATTAAAAAAAAACAAAACAAAACAAAATAAAGACAAAAAAAAGGAAGGAAGTGAAATTGGTTCTGTCTTTTGCAAATAAAAACACAACAACCAACTTCAAATTCTTTTTGTTTGCAAAAGTCTAGATGATTCTTACTCTTTTCTCTCTCTAAAAAAATAAAAATAAGAATAAAAAATCAAACAAAAGCCAAATGAAAAAACAACAAAACAAAAAAAATACACAAAAACAAAAACGAACAAACAAACAAATAAATAAACACAATCTCTGGTCGAACTACGTGGACTTTGATCCCTCTCAGAGGGTACATAGGCTCTAGGCTTTCATCCTCGGTCAAGTCCGGCCTTGTACATAAAATTTTCTGTTTAAATTTTCTTGTCTTAATTTCTCTTATTTTACTTTTCTAATTTTGTGTGTTTAATTTCTTTCTCCCTTCTTATTTTAATTTTATTTCTTTTGTTTCTATTTCTTATTTTGCATATGATTTGTTAAGAGAATTAAAATAGACTAAAGCCCATATTGATTTTGTACAACTAATTTAGGGTAACCGTTCTTAGCAACGGGTGTCGTGGGGTGCCTAACACCTTCCCCACTCACAATCGACTCCCGAACCCGTTTTCTGATTCGTAGACCATTTTTCTTATTTTTCAAATAAAAGGCTTTTCCAAAGTTTTGCCTTTTCAAAAACTAAAATTTTGGTGGCGACTCTACTGCTTATTTTTCTTAATTCTAATTTCAGTCTTCATTTTCTTTAGAGATTGAATCCAAATTTCTTTTTAGAAATTTTCTTTGTTTATGCGCCACGCGATCGCATTTTCGGGTGTGACAGTGTCACGTGAACCATATGAGCTCATACAATACATTCTTATATTTAATTACATGAATACAACTCATTTGTATCATCAAAAGTGGCCTACATCTCAAAGAACTCAATGGGAAGCTCAAAATATACATATTCATTTTCAGCCAGATTTATCCCCTTTTCTGTCACAATTTTGGAAAATCATAATTAATTCTAAAAAAATTGAAATCATGCATTCTTAGCCATTTTGGAAAGCTACACATGTATAATTCATGCCAAAAATATGTCCAGACCATAACATCCAAAACAAAGGACGTTTGACATTCAAAATGGTCCAGGGGTCAGGCTGTCCACTAGTGCTATCACAAAATTCTGTAGCAAACTTAAAAAATGTCCAATTAATCCCATAAAAATCCAATCCCTACAAATGATACCAATCTAGAAATTTATGGATGTTAGCTAGAGGAGAAAAATAGTCTAGGCTGGTTTAGGCATACCCAAATCTCGAAATTCAATCAAATAGTAACTGAGGTTGGGTAGAGTTCCTAATACTAGACAGATTTTTTAAAAATTCATATTTCCCTCTCTAGACATCTAAATGAGGTGTTCTAGTTAGCATAAGTCACTAGGAATGTCTAGTTTCTTTATATAAAATTTTATAGTAATTGGACATCATTTGAGCCCTATGTGACAAATTATATTTTCGGACCTAAGTGAATAGTGATACAACTAAAACCAAAAAATTTACCAACTTTGAAAATTTATCAAATATTCTATAGACCTCCGAAAATTATGTTCTTTAGCTTTCAAAAAATCTCTCAACAAGTTCTAATTTTCTATCAAATGTTAGATCAAGAAGAGCTAATTTGGATAAAAAAGTGACATAAGGTTCCATTATGATCAATTTTGGCTCCATATAGGATACCAAAATGTCTAAATGGCTTTCTTTAGGGTTTGGTACCTCTTGGGCAAGTCTAAAAGCATAATTAGGACTGCCTAAATGGTCCCAACCCTTATACATCTCATTTTGGCTATCTTATCCACACTTATACACATCTCCATAATGTTATCCAAAAAGCTCATTTGTCAAAACATATTCAAATCACATTCTAATGATCACATAACATATTCTCTCATTTATACATGACATAGTATCATAATTATATGTGTTCATGACATCATGATATATATACATCCATGGATTACATTATTTTCCAATTGTATGGTCTCAAAGTAACAAAATTCAAGTACTTTGTTATCATCCTCTCATCCTCAAGGTGGTTGACTTCCATTACCTTACTCTCTTGGTCCACTTAGCATATTAGAACATTGGAGATTAGAGGATAAGATTTAAAGAATCCTAATAACTTATCTCCCATTCAATCAGATATAATAGATGCAAACAAGTCTCATAAATGCATGCATGGCATATGGACATGTGTAATCATTCAAAAAGCATTCTTAGCATTTGAAAAAGTCATACATAGCATACATAGGCTTGCCAAACAAGTGGATTGGTCTCACCCATTTACTTGTAGATTTTGGACTTACCTCGCCCATTCTTTAAGAGTTTTTTGCTCATCCTCACCATAGCTAAAGGTTCTTGGCCTTACCACACTTAAGCAAATATCAGCAAACATTATAAACATCATTTGGAAAACATAATGCATCATCATGGTACCATGGAGTAAGAGCCCATGCTAAAAAATTTTTCATAGCTTGAAATACATATACACACATTCAAAGACAAGTAACGCAAGCAATCATACATGAGAGAAGGTGGAAAGAGCTACCTTGAATACAATTATACACTTTTTCTCTTGAATCCAAGCTCCCTCTTTTGGCCACACACACACAAAAGTGTGGGGATGATTTCTCTTGGCCTAAACACAATTTATAGAAGTCAATTAGGTTCATGAAATTAATTCCAAGGGCACACAACTTATTTAAACACTAGCTTGGCCTATAACCTCATTATGGTTCTATAATTGCACCTAATGAAGCAACACCCCTCAAAAAAATTCTAGGCTCCATTCTTTCCTTTCAAATATAATTCTTGACTCCTTTTAAAGCTCTTAGAGTCATTACACAATCAAAACCAAAAACTTAGTTACATGTTGCTTCTTTAGGTCATAATATGGAACATAAAGTACTAACTCACTTTCTATAGGTTCTAAATTTTTTCCAAGGCCTCCCCTCACTTTTATTCATCATATATGACTCAAGAATAGGTTTAGAAAAATTTAAAACTCTCCCTAGGTGTCTCATCCCCTTTAGGCCGAGCCTATGTCTCCTTTTGGCCTCCATGGAGTTTGCTTTGTTTTCTACATAAAAAATGCATATGGGGAGACTCCTAGGGATTGTAGGAACTCATTTAAACATTCATTTAGGCCTAAGAATAATCATATCAAAATCAGATTTTCAAGGGAACCCATGAAATCCTAGATTTGCTACCTTGAAAATCCATGGTCTTTTCTTGAATTTCTTTGCATATTCTTACACTCCTCCCTTAAATCCATAGAATTCACCTTTGATTCTCCTCAAAATTTTAGCCCTTTAGCATCTACATACATGGGGCGAAATATGGAGAAGAAAAGGGGAGGAGTAGCTACCATTGGATGCAAGATTTACCTTATTTTCTTATTTTTTTTCTCACTTAAATTTTGCTCTTTCTAAGCTCCTCTCTTCAAATCTGAAATTTCCCCTAAGTTTCTCCCTTAAAACAGATTTGAAAACTTCATTTTAATTAAAGGAAACAAAGGAAAATGGAGGAAAGGAGGCTTGGATAGAAGAAAACATAAAAAACTACTAAATTTCCTTATCTTAAAGCTTGAATTTCTCTTCCTCTTCCTCATTTCTCTAGTTTGAGGTAGAAAAATAATAGGCTAAATGAGGGAGGAGATGAGGCACCTCTTATATATAAGTGGGAGGAGGAAGACTTTTCAAAAATTTCTATTTTGTTATTCGTTTTTGGTATTTTTGTTTCTAATTCATTTTATCTCCTTTTTGAGAATTGTCTTTCTATTATAAAATTTGGATTCCCAATTTAGTAAAATGTCTTTGGAATCACTCAAATCAGAGTTAAAATCTTCCTGAACGAATTTGTTAAAATTTGGGTGCACCGACGTTAGAAAATGTCCACTGGAGGGGTTTTAACTGTCCTGGGGCTTTCTATGATTTTTAGGGTCTCTGAGAACCCTAAAGAACTCAAAACTTTCATTTCAAAAGCTCTCCTGTGTGAATTCCAAAATTTACTCAAAATTACAAAAATGCCATTAGGTTTCGTAAGTTTTCTATAAGAAATTATTTCTTCATTCTAGCTCCATTTTTCTTCCCGTCTGAGCCTGTGATTCTCATTTTTAGAAGTCTAGAAGACTTCCTAAATTTTTTGAGACCTTAACTATCTCATTTCGAGGGACTTCCTTTTGTATCCGGTGAATTTCGTTCGTTTACGGAGAAACCGTAGGTTATGTTTCTCACGTTTTCTCTAGTTTTCAAAGAACTAGATGTTACATCTGATTATAACTCGATGCCCAATCAAAGCACATGCACGGGTGGTAGCCACACCACGGCTCCACCATATACTCATAAGGTCCAAATACAATATGATAAATTGCCAACCAATTCATTTAGCATTTCAAATCATTCTTGTGTAGCAAATATACAATTAAAATAGATATATGTATGGAATTAATATAATTGACGGGTCTGTCATGCAACCCTCAAAATAAACTAGGTTGGATTAAATTTATAGTTAGTGGCACAACCTAGGCCATCTCCCTTGGAATTAGAGTTTAATGTTTAATTGGATTTTCTAAGTGTTAAAAAACTCTAAAAATTTCTAAACTAAAGGGGGTTTTTGATCTAATTAAACTAAGTAAATTGAAATTGAAATAAAATTCTTAATTGCTACCTAATTGTATGAATTATGGGTGAATGATGATCTTATGATTAGCTTTGGATTCGTCTTTTGGTATCCACTATCCTTATTCTAATCCAATTGTGATTAATTCTGGCCTAAGAGTCCTTAATTGTGTTCATTACAAGTTATCTTGGATTACCACTCAAGAATCAAGAGATTAACAAAGTAATGTTGCATTAAAACCTTAATCCCGCATTAAATCGTCAATTCTGATCTTTAAGATCAATGAATACTCAATTTAATTGATTAACTGATTAATTAGCCTTTGAACCATCACCTTAAGATGTTTAATTAACTAACTAAACACTAAGGAATCCTCAAATCAAACAATCAAGCACATAATCTCACTCATGCATTTCATCGAATATCTTCGTGGCATGCATGGGAAATTAGAGGGAAATGCAAAATTCAATGTCCAATCCAACCAATTAATCAACAAAAAGGTTTTTTAATTAGTGTCTAATTAGCCACTAATTACAATTACAAAAATAACCTATCAAATACAACTTAACCAAGATAATATATGAAAAAGAAAAAAGTGTAGAAAATTAAGAGAATCTTAGCCAAAATTCTATACTCTTCTCCATGGATTCAAGCTTCTCCAAGGACTTCTTCCAAGCTAATCATAAGATGGAGGACTAGAGCTTCATTGGAGGTGGAATGGAGTGGGAATGGAGGATGAGAGAATGGGAAATGGCGTGGTGGATGGTTGCTGGACGAAGGGGTGTGAATGAATGACGGAGTGTGAAATACGATGGATGATGGCATTAAATGAATGACGAAATGAACGTATTATTCACGTGCTCCCCTTGCCTCATTCTCATGTGATTTTTTTTATTTCCACATGCTCAGGCCTTTTCATGTCAATTGCCTGTAGCTTCTTCTTCTTAATATGTATAAATGTGGTCCTAATTTATTTCTTTTATAATATTCCACGTGAGCTACGTTTTTCCTGTCTTCTTTAGCCACTTCATCATGTGCTCTTTTATTCCTTTTTCATGTTCTGAACCTATGGCTTTGTTTTTCATTTCTGCATGTGTGTATTTGTTCAACGTAAATCCCACACTCTTCCAGCTCATTTTCTATGGTTCACACTTTTATTCCACGTAAAACTGTAGCTTGTACTGCTTCTTTCTCATGTAGTTGCTCCTTGCTCAAGTTAGCTCGCAACTCTAAGAACCCATAGCTTTTTCTTTGTGTTGACTCCAGCAGCTTTTCTCTTTGCTATTTGACTTCTTTTTCTCCTTCACCACGTGCTGCAGCTGGTGCTTCCTTCTCCATCCATTTGCTCGAGTGTGTATTCTTCCACGTAATAATCTGGTTCTCATGTTGCTGTCTAGCCTGCCTTCAGCTTGCCTTATTCCCCTCTCCTAGCTCGCGTTATGCTCTCTGGTTCTTCCACGTCTTGCTCATGTGGTCTAGCTTTTTCCAAAATAGAGGCTGCTTCCTTCTCTTTCTCTTTTGCACAAAACCGTGGTTTGTTCTGTTCTATATTTCAGCTCTTTTTCTCATGCTTAAAACCTAGCTCATGCTTCTTTCTTAGCTCGTGTTGCTTCCTCTTGATGTTCTCTAAACCCGTGGCTTTCTTCCTTCATTTCTCAACCAGAACCATGGCTAGTTCCTTCTCAAACCAGAGCTCACATGCTTCCACGTGAATTCCTCTGCCTAACCATATCTTCCTCGTGAGCTTCTTCCTCTCTTCATAAACCATGTTCTGCCTGTATGTGTGTGCATGAAAGCTTGTGTGAGCTTATGTGTGTGTCTTCCACGTGGGAACAAGGGAGCTGGAGCTTGCTTCTTCTCAAAATCCAATTACTCCATCAATCTCCTTCCATTCCAATTTTATTTCCTCCAAACTGTACACATGAAGCCTTCATCTCTTCTTCGTCTTTTCTTTAAATCAAATGCTCATTCAATCATCATTGGGGCATTAAAATCTGTAGAAAAATAGACAAAAATCATATAGGAATATCCACAAAATTATTTAAAAGAAATTCATACATTAAAACTTAATAATTTGTGAATTAATACCTAAAATATGGAGAATGGCCAAATAAAATCAAATTCAATTCAATTGCATTTATTAAGCCATATTTAATTATTAAAATACCTAATTAGAAGAGGAAAAATATATGAAAATTAGAAATTATCAATAATCCCCAGTTACCTCCCTTGTAGCTAATTTGGGAAGCTAACAGCAGTACCAAAATCCTCCTATAATCACAACATTAGAAAATTATCATTCTAAGTCAGTCCATTACCATCTCTATTCATCAATTATGGCAATAACCCAATAATCAAAGAATTAATCCATCAATATTTGCTTAAGGGACACTTACCCAGCTACCAAGAGACTTAATTTTGGATTTTGCCTTTCTTAGACTAGAAATTTCAAAATATCACCTTACATTATGGATATTTTCGCATAAAAATAGAGCCCATATCATAAGTCAGCTAATGGGGTCTCTAACTAGCAGAGAAAGCATCAAAATGAGAAGTGTATACTTACCTAACAACACCCCTAGTTTCAATCTACGAAATTTCACCATGAAAACATCAAATAACAAGTTTTAGATTTTAGATGTGGGTGAAATGCTCTAAATGAAACATTAATCAGTAAATGAAACATTAATCAGGTCAAATTGAAGAGAAAGAGGAGATGATTAAGTTATTTAACAATTACCTTGATTGATTTTAAGCCTAAAAGTGAAAAATGGTGAATATGTGTCAAGAACCCTATCCCCTCTCCAAGACCTCCGAATTTTGCTTTGCCTCTTGTGTTTTTTCTGCATAATGGGGAGGAGGCTGAGTATATTTAGGGTTTAGTTAGGTTTAAATTGGATTCTAAATGAGTTATGGGTTGACCTAAAGGCCCAAATCTACATGGGTTTAGATTTTATGCTTGTTAGGCCAGATTTTATAAGTTGGGTTGCATAAATATAATTGGGTTAGGCCAAGTTCCAAGAGTCAATCCAATTTGTATTTACATAATGTGTGTTGGGCCAATTATAAAGACTCGTGTAAATTAGGTCTTGAGCTTCTATCTCATTAAATTAGATTGGGTCATTGCTAGGTAATTTCTCTTAGCCCAAGTCTCATAATAAATAGTTGGGTCTACACCTAAAATTATTGGGCCTCGGGCCTCCATTAATCCTTACCCATGACTTATTATAATTAATTTGGGTTTAGATAAAATTTCTAATCCAATCAAATCTTTACCCCATATTAATAGTTTATTTCCTTACAAATTCCTCTTCCAATATCTTGCCCAATTATTCTATAATAATTATTCTTAATTAATCTAAATATATGATTAATACTTTAATTAATTTTGAGGTATTACAATATAGTATTTAAACTATAGCATTCATACAGTAATTGTCAATTGCGCATAATTAGACAAAGGCAATCAAAACCATAAACCCCTAAATGGATAAAAATATGGGAATGAAAAATTCTCAAACCAAAAGATTCGCAGCAGAAATATGAAACTTATTGATTGTCTTTGCGATCACGTAAAATCATATTTTATGTGTTGTTTTCACAACAGGTTACCTTTAACTCTTTCTTTCAATCTTTTGTGTGAATTTAATGTTTTTCCAAACTTCTGAAAATTTCACCTTAGTTTCCTATTTATAGACTTATTAAGTAGAGTTTTAACATGATATAGTTCTTATTCAATTAACAAGATGTATTTAATTAATAAAATATAAATCTATATTTAAAAATTTAAATATTAATTATGTTAACTTCTTATGAAATAATAATCAATTATCTTACTAACTAATTATTTAATATCTTAATTTAAATATTAATATATTCAATTAAATTAAAATTTATTTCATCATAAACGTAAAAATCTAATATATACTTTTATAAAATTTAATTTAATCACACTCAAACTAATAAATCTTGAATAGTTCTCATTTCCAAGTGTAATGCCACAAGTTGATAATAATCTCAATAACATAATCATATAATTAAGATACAAATTTCATCCAAAAAAAAATCATAATTTGATTAGATTTTGAAAACTAGTTACCCTTCGTATATCCAACCCCAAAATACTCAGACGCCAAATCCCGGTGGCTCGAATTGAAATCCAAATCCAAATAATATGATGCGAGTCACGCGAGAAACTCTTAAATTTTTTTTTTTTCAAAATTTAGTTAAGACCCGCGCTTTCCAATTTTCGTTCAAAACACAAAAACTCCTTGATGCTATCTTGCCCGCTAAGTATGTGAGATTTCGTACAGTTTATTATATTTCCCACCGCACGTGGACATCACGGCATAAGTGTGTGTTTGAAAATTTGTTTGAAAACCACGTTTATATATATAAGCAAAGAATTGTTATTTTTTTAAAAACGTGGTTTTGATCTCTAACAACACAGAAACAAATACATTATAAATAATTTATGATAAATTACTTTATTTATTTTTTTTCTAAAAATTGTTTATATTATACGAATTTTTTATTTATTTTAAAAACATATATTCATGTTTTAATATTTAAATATAATGACAATGATAATAATTATAATAATATTTATTTTTTAAAAAAATTATTAAAATTTCATTTTTATCTTCATAATTTATAATAGATTGAGAAACATAAGTTTTATTTATTATAAAACTTTATTAAATTTACAATAAAACTTATGTTCATTATTATAATCTAATATAAATATCATTTTGAAAATTAAATTATTATCTATAACTTAGTTAATTTGAAAAAGTTATTTCGTAATATGTTAATTATTTTTAATAGTTATTTTTTATGTATTGATTTTATTTTACTTTTAATTATTATTATATTCATTATTTATTTTGTAAATAATTTATTTATTCATCAAATAAGTCTTCTATTTGGAGTCAAAAGTGCGCGACCTTTCTCTTTTCCAATCAGATGCCTTATTCTGACAGAGTTATATGGACGATAGCGATTTCGTCACTCTCGCCTAGTTTCTCTCTCATCAAAAGTATCATGGGGTCATATTTGTCATTGTACCTTAGTTTATTAAGTTACATAAATTTGGCGAAATTTATTAAATTAATTAATGATATTCGAAAATCGTAGATTCAGATTTATTAAATTGCGTGAAGGTGTCGTGAAAATTAAATACACAGATTAATTTATCCAACAAATGATATATTTTACATTAAATTGTTCATAGAATTAAGATTAAACTAAAGTCAGATACTGTATAACAGATATTAATGAAATTGAATCTTATTATTCTCAGTTTGTGTATTTTCATTTTCAAAATATGTTCAAGAGTTGAAACTTAGAAGTCTTATGTATAAAAATTTTCAAATTAATGTGGATGGCAAAATAAATTAAGATATTTTTATTAAATAATGATTAAGATGAAAAATACTCAATACTATATTAAAATATTTCCACCGTCAAAAACAAAAATTCTACCTGTGTTTTTATTTTATTTGAAATAGGTTAAAAGATCCGTTTGATAGAAGAAAGTAGATAAAAAAAATTATTAAATAATCTTATTTAGAAAAAATATTTTATAAGATTAAAATAAAAAATTAATTTTTATTTTATAAACACATAAATCAATGATAATTACTATACTTAATTTATATAAAATTTATTATACTTTTATTATTTATTTTATTCCATCATTATTTTTGAATAGAGATAAAATGATTTTTTTTATTTTTATATTATTTTTATCTAATCAAATATAAAAATAAAATAAAATATTTATTATTTATTTAATATATATCAAATATAATTATTTTATTTTATTTATATCATTATTTTTTTACTTTTCTTACCTTATAATTTTATATAGCCAATGAGACATAACTTCTTTATACTAAGCTCATACCAATTTGACTTTTACAGTTTGGGCCCGAAACAAAATCATCGTAATAATGAAAGTACTATTTTGTCCTCCACCACATGACCGACTTTACAAGGAATCCCAACCTTTATCTTTTTAGAAGATAGAAAATAAAATAATAGTAAAAAGCTGATCAAGTGGGTTAATAAATTCAAAAAATATATGTAGAAATTGAAAAGGCACATCATCCCAAAAGAAAGAAAAAAAAAAAAAATGAATAAAGAGGAGAAAGAACCGCCATAAACTGGATATAAACAAAATCAAAACCCTAGCTATTAGCGCCGCTCTTCTCCTCGACGTCGTCGTCTTCTTCATCTTTGCAAACTTGATCTTCTCCACAAACACTGAAACCTTTACCCTTTTTTCCTCTGTTTCTCTCTTCGCTTTTCCTCTATCTAGATCTGCTCAGGAGCTGAGCCGTAAGTACGACGCCGTTTCGGGATCGTCATGGTGGTGAATGAGAGGCCGTCGAAGAGGATGAAGAGGAGAGTCTCAGCCGATCTCTACGACTTTCTTACTTTTCCGGCCGCCAGGGACTGCTGCTGCGATGACGTAGCCGCTGCCGGCGAACCCTTCAGGAGAGCCGTTCAGCGCTTCCTTATCAATCATGCGCGCCTCACCTTCCCGCCGTCGCTCTTTCCCTCGTTGATGACGTGGCAGATCTTGTTCCGGATCGGAGGGCTCGTGGACGGGCCGGATCTGTCGCCGGCGATGGTCGCTTTGGACATTGTGGAGGAGGATGTTACTCGATCTCGAAGCTCAGTCTACTGCGACCAGTGCCGAGTCGTTGGTGAGTTGACTCACTGAGACAATATGTCCGAGTCCGTAAGGACACACACGCTCTTCTTTGTTGGAGAGGAAAGTGGAATGGATAGATACTAAAACAGATTCTTGAAAGTTGTCATATTGTAGATATTACTTTTAGTAGAGACTTTACCTTCTGCATAAAGTAATCACTAGATGAATGAGAATGAGAATTCCGAGTTGATGGTAAACTCACTGAGTCTTGGTCTTAAAACGAGAATAACGAGTGGAGAAGGTGGCTAACGCATTTTAAAAGAAGCCCAAATGAAATAATAAAAAACATACACGTTATATTATTTTTTAATTTTAATTTATTATTTAATAATGACTTAAGACATCTATAAGATTAATTTATTATATGTGAGAATAAGGAGCTGAAGTCAAGCGTGTGAGATAAGTCTTTATTCATGTGAGATGTTGGTGGACATAATTTTGAGTCTGACTTCTATTATATGACTTTTTGTTGGGATAAAAAACAAAGGATGGAGTGGGCATCCCGTATGCCGAAAGCGATATCACTTCATTATTAGGGCTGCAAGTAATCACATGGAAGCATATCAAAGACCTTGTTCAAGGTGTGGGAATTCTCTCCAATTATCCGAGCCAAGGTGAGCTCGAACATTTAATTTAATTGATTTATTTATTTTTAATTTTTTAAAAATTGCTTTTTTTTCCGTTTTTGTTTAAGTCGAATGCAAAATACATAAATATCCGGAATACTGAATGTGGCAGGTGTAAATGGTGCAACTCTGTGATTACCGTTGATGATCTTGAGGATTGGGTGTATGGTCAAATTGAAGATAACAATCATCTTCTGCACGGTATTGTCCACTCCAACGGTTATGGTCATCTGCTTACTCTCAATGGAAGGGAAGGTGGTTCAAAGCTTCTCTCTGGGTCTGACATAATGGGTTTCTGGGATAGGCTCTGTGTTGCACTTGCTGTTAGGTTTGCATCCTCCGACTCTCTCTTACATACGTTATTTTAGACTTCTTGTTTTGTTTTTCAGTGAAGAATCTGATTTAAAAAAAAAAAAAATCATGGTTCTCCTGAACAGGAAGGTTAGTGTGATGGATTTGTCTAAGAAATTTGGGATGGAATATCGATTGCTTCATGCAGTCACCAATGGGTGGTCTTGGTATGGGAATTGGGGTTATGAATTTGGGACTGGTAGCTATGCTCTCACTCAAGATTTGTACCAGAAAGCCGTGAATACCCTGTCAAGCATGCCCTTGTCTAATTTATTATTCCAGGATCGTGGCCCCCGAAACCGCCTGCAGTGTGTTATTTCTCTTTATCAATCTTTGGCAGATACTGAACTGATAACTATCAAAGATCTATTCTCCTTTTTGGTGACATTGATTCGTGAGTTCCACAAGCCATTGACCACAAAAACATCAAATCAGCATGAATATACTGAAACTTGCAACGTGTTGTGTGCTTGGACAAGGAATGATGTTGAAGCTGTGCAACAGGCTTTGATCAAGGTACTGCTTGCATCGGCTGCCTCTAATGGGGGCAAATGGGTGACAAGACGTGCTCTCAAGGGTGCAATATGTAGGGGTGTTGCATCTCCAGAGCTTCTAGATTACGGTCTTAAACATTTGGGGGGAAAATTAGCTGTCAATGGCATGGTAATTAGGTCACGATGCGATCCCACTTCTAGCGCTGTGGAGTTCAGGTAAGAGTGTAATTGTACTTTTCCTGCTTTTGTTAATGGCTTCCATACAAGTAATGTACTAATACTTTTCATCTATCTTGAGCAACAGGCTCGAAGCATTGAATGTTATGGATAATGCAGTTAGTGCAAATTCAGGTTATCCGTCAGAAGAACAAGTGATCTCTGATCTGAAATTCTTATTTGATTCAATCATTCATCCTGAAAGGATGGTGAACTACAGACCTATTATTATGAGGAAACGGGTGGCTGATTCGGCAAGGAAGCTCCTTGACTGCAAGCAGTTTATGAAGGATTACAAGCCTGATAAGATGGCAGTAGAACAACTGCCTTCATGCATTAGGCTGTGGTGTCATGTGGAGCTTTCAGATCAGCCGAAAGATGACCCAACCCCGCCTCCAGAGCTAATTATGCTTCCCTTAAATGCTACTGTTGCTGACCTCAAGAATGAGGCGACTAATGCTTTTCAAGAGGTATATGCCATGTATAAGAGGTTTCAAGCCGAGGAACTTCTTGAATATGGGTCTATCAAGGATAATCTCACTGTAAAGCTACTGTTTGGAACCAGTGGGTCAGTCCGAATTTTAGGTAAATGCCCTGCAAAACATGGGCTAAACCGTTTCCGAATGGAAAGAGGAACAGAGACGTGGAAAGTTGATTGCCCTTGTGGCGCTAAGGACGATGATGGGGAAAGAATGTTAGCATGTGATACCTGTGGTGTTTGGCAGCATACTAGGTGCGCTGGAATTGATAATTCTAATGCTATTCCTTCGAAGTTCGTGTGCATGAGATGCATCAAATCATATCGTAAGGAAGCTAAGAAACTGCCAGGTTCTGTTGATGAATCAAAAAACTCTTGTAAACCAAACAACTCTGTTGATGAAGCAAAAAACTCCTGTAAATCAAACACGTCTTGCAGGGGTGAAGTGGTGGCAACTGACTGTCCTGCAGTTGCTTGTAACATGACTCTGAATTTTGGTGTACGATGAGTGTATAGTATTTTTGTATCTGTAAAGTTTTAGGTTAGGTTTTTCCATGTACTGCCAAGTGTATGGGGGTTGTTATTTCCTATTAAGCCTCTGATTTTCAAACCTAAAGTCAGTCTGGTTCGATATTATAAAAGCTGGACGAAGGAAAATATATATATAATAGTACATGCTCAAGTTAACATTATGTATCCCAACAACCTCCACTTTTGTTTGTGTACATTGGAATGTTACAATACAACGATCTATTTATTCTCATCCATTGACTGTGATGTTTCTTCGGCCGCATTATATTCATTCTCGTTAATTGGCTGTGATGCAAGCATACTCCCGGCCCCTTGTAATCCTAGTTGACGGAGTAGTGGTTCTTTCTCTGATGTTGAAAGTTGGCCGATAGCTCTGCAAAGGGTTGTGTACTTTGCAACTACATCCTTGTAGAAACCTAGCAATCTGTCCACATCTCTTGATGTCATCTCTCCGCTCTTTGCCTCCAAATAAGGATATTTCGATCCGAGCAGAGGCATAGCTGCTAAGGTTTTACAAGTCAGCTCCAGCTAGTGATTTTTTGATTAAAAGGAAGCCAGCAAGTAATGAATTGAACGAATACCATAATACAAGTGCATAATTAACAGGAAATATGTAAGATTAACTTTGAGCAATTATTATTATCAATTTAGTTCTTAAAATGTTCATTATCATTTTAATTTAATCTTTTAAAAAATAATTTTTAAAAACATTTAGACTAAATGATGACAATGATATTTTCAAGGACCAATATGTTAGTTTATTCTATTCTTTAATATCTGATCTGGCTGTTGATTGTATTACGATGGGATGGGCGTCAGTAAGAATGTCTCTAACAAAGAATACTTTACTAGGGTTGAGGATTGGGGGCGGAAGCCATGTCCTGTTGAAAGTTGAAAGAATACTGATCCAAAAAAAGAAAAGGTCAAACTAACCTGTTGAAAAGTTGTCATAAATTTTCTTCGAAACACTGCACTCAGTCTCGCCAAGCTGGTTCGTCTGGTTCATTTGTGTCACACGGGATGATTCACTGGTGACTTTACCACTGATCAATTTTGCTGCTTGCATGCTCTCCTCAAATTTGATTTCATCCATTGAAAGCGATGTAGCATTTAAGTCAACTATAAATGCCTTGGCTGACACGAGATTTGTGAAATAATACTCAGCTTCTGATATGAGTTTTACTTGCCTTCGGTACAACTGGATGAATTTGAGGTTTGATTGCAACTGAGGAGGATTGGCCTGATATTAGTAGATCAAAAGTTTTTCTAATTAGTATTCATATTCAGCCATCCCGAACAAGGGTAAACAATAATATTTTTACAAGCCATACAAACAAAATTGAAAAGGATATAGCTAAGGAGCAGATTCATATTTTCGTTTCGTGTTTGACCAGCATATAAATGATCCATAACTTCGATTAATCAATATGCACAAGTATCAAATGGTAGTGAGACACTGAAATTAGATTCTGATGGGACCCAACTCAGGAAACCACCCCAAAGCTATAGTGGAAAACACAAAGGAGTGAAAGAGGGAGGGAAAAGGGAAACCGCTGGAGAAGAGGGAGAGACTGGAAGACAAACCAAAGGCACCATGGTTTACACAGAGAGACAGTGACAGAAAAGAGAAGTCATGATGGAAAAGAAGGAGGGGTAGTTGGGGGAGGAGGCGGAAAGGAGTACATAGCAAGAGAAGGCCGACTGAGTCAGGGGAGGATCATTTTGGAAGGGTTTTTGGGAGAGTTCTGGCCTCTCAAAAGACAGAATCTTTCTTTGTTTTTTTTTTCCTTCCCCATTTTTCTTGTTTCTTCTGGCATTGCAAGGGGATTTTGGGAGCTAGGTTTTGATTGGTATCAGTTCTGGAAAGTCTTGTAAAACTGATACAACTTTTGTTATATCTTTTTTGGGCAATAAAAAACCTGGACTTCCTATCATTTTATTTATACCTTGGCTGCTTGGATGGTCTGTGTGTGTGTGTGTGTGGGGACTGTAGGGAAATCCTATTGATTGCTATCAGAGCAGTTGGGTCTGGGTATGGTGAATACACCAATGGAGGGAAGGCTAGACAACTTGGATCGTGAAATGGCTAGAATGAAGAAGAAGGTGGGTGGCTTGGACAGAAAAAAAAGGGGGGGGCTTAGGCAGAGATCTGGGGACATGAATGGAAGGAAGAAACAGAGCTGAAACAGACCCACAACCCGTCACCCAAACAGAAGAGAATGTGAAGGTGGATGATGGAGCTGGAAGCAGTGCAACCAGAGACAAAGAAGTGTGAAAACACAGAAAACTTGAGATACCTATTTTTTGGGAGAAGAACCCATGGGTTGGATTTTCAGAGTGGAGCTATTTCCACATAAACAAGGTAACAGAGGAGGAGAAGATGGATGCAGCCACAGTGTATTTGGAGAGAAGAGCCTTGACCTGGTTTCAGTGATTTGAAATAAGACAGCCAGTGCACTCATGGGTGGAGTTAAAGGTTTTGATTGAACGCTTTCATCACTTCAAACTTGGGAGATGGGTATGAAATGTTGATGGCCCTCAAGCAAGAAGGGTGAGTTAGTGAGTATAGAGAGCGTTTTGAGTTGCTGACAGCCCCTTTGGAAGATGCCATTGATGAGGTACCAATAGGAGCTTTCAAGAATGGGTTGAATGACGAGATCTGTGCTGCATTGAGGAGGCCAAGAGCCAAAACACTCCAAGGGTTGATGGGGTTAGCACACAGGATTGAGAGGAGCATGACCTTCAAAAAATGCAAATGAAAGCAAGGTTCCCAAGACCCAGAATTTCTATTGGGCAAAAAATGGGCTGGATCACAGCCCAGCTTTAGCAGGGGGACCAGTACCCCAGACAGGTAAACCCACGACCTCCATCAATGTTAGCAAGGGGCAAGACACCAAAGGAGAAGAGTCTAGGGCCAGCAACAGTGTTACAAAATCCTCAACAGCCAAGAGTGGTGGTAATTTCAAGAGGCTGACAGATGCTAAGTTGGCTAGAAAGAGGGAGTTGGGACTATTGGGACTACATTTCAAATGTGATGAAAACATTTGGATCCAACAATAAGTGCAAGAACAGGCAATTACAAGTGATGCTCTTGGAAGAAAGTGGAGAAAAGAGGGACCAAGGGGGAAAGGAAATCCAGAAGCAAGAGGATGAAGAGGTCCAAGAGCAAGGAGAGACAGCTATGGAGTTGTCCACGAACTCCATAATAGGCATTACTGGCAATCACACCATGAAGCTTAATGGAGAGTTGAAGGGAGAAGATGTCATCCTATTGATTGATAGTGGAGCCTCACATAACTTCGTATCCACTACCTTAGTGGAATTGTTAGTTCCAGCACAAGGTGGAAGTGAGTACACTGCGGCAGTGGGAAATGGCTACAAGATGAAGGGAAACTAGCTATGCAAGTAACCCAAGACTTTTACTATTTAAGTCGAGAGGGGCAAACCTAGTTTTGGGCATAGAATGGCTCGAATCCTTGAGAGAAGTGAGGATAAATTGAGAGCAACTCACTATGAAAATTGGAGCAGGAAAGAAGATGGTGTGTTTGAAGGGTGACCCTGCACTTTCAAAGACTACTGTCTCATTTAAAGCCTTAATGAAAAGTTAGAGAAGAGGGGGTCAAGGCTTTTGATAGAATTTTGGGAGATAGCTCAGCCTAGAATGAAGAACCATACTGATCAGCATAGGAGGGATGTCCAATTTGAGGTAGGGAGCTATGTATATCTCAAATTAAAACCTTATAGGTTGAAGTCCTCAGCTAAAAAGCTGAAAAACGAGGTCCTAAGTGCTATGGTCCATTTAAAATACAAGAAAGGGTGGGAGCTGTGGCTTATAAATTGGAATTACCCCCCACAGCTCACATCTAGTCTGTCTTCCATGTATCACAACTCAAGAAATCCCTCCTAGCATCTACACCAACACAGCCATTGCCCCAAATTCTGTCTTAAGACCTGGAACTCCAGGTGCAGCCTGAGTGCTGCAAGTCAAGACACTAACCAGTGGGAAGGGGGAAGTGCTCATACAGTGGAAGGGGCTGCCTGAATTTGAGAATACCTGGGAAGCATTTGAAGTCATAAACACACAACTGCTCCAATTCCACCTTGAGGACAAGGTGAAGCTTCTTGAAGAGAAGGGGGGTTATTGACGGGAACCAACTCAGGAAACCACTCCAAACCTACAGCAGAAGACAAAAAGAAGTGAAAGAGGGAGGGAAAAGGGGAACAACTAGAGAAGAGGGAAGGATTGGAAGACAAACCAAAGGCACCATGGTTTATGGCTGTAAGCAACACAGAGACACGGAAGGAAAAGAGAAGTCATGATAGAAAAATAGGAGGGGTAGGTGGGAGAGCAGCTGGAAAGGGGTACATAGCAAGAGAAGGAAGGCTGAGGCAGGGGAGGACCATTTTGGAGAAGTCTTTGGGAGGGTTCTGGCCTCTGGAAAGCCAGAGTCTTTTTCTTCATCTTTCTTGTTTATTCTGAGCATTGCAAGGGTGTTTTGGGAGCTGGGTCTTGATTTGTATCAGTTCTGAGAAGTCCTGTAAAACTGATACAACTTCTGTTGTTTCTTCTTTGGGCAATACAAAACCTGAACTTCCTGCCATTTTATTTATACTGTCCTTGGGTGGTCTATGTGTGTGGACTGTAGGAAAATCCTATCAGATTCCTAGCCATCTTTAGATCAGTGCAGAAAGAAATTTCTCCTGCCATGGAGGACCATAGGATATGTGGCCTAATTGAAGTTATAATATAGATACAGAAAGAGAATTAAAGGAAAACCTCATTCTTTGTCCTACTTCAGGCCTATGAGGCTATTACAAATAGTGGCGTAGCTGAAGAGAACTATGATGGACTGTACAAGATTGATATACGAAATCCATGGACCTAAAGTTCACCCCAAAATACAAAATCCATGAACCACCGGATTGCTCATTTCAATCTCTAAATTATGCATGGTTTTTTTAAAAAAGAAAAAGAAGGAAAAAAAACACTCTTACATATGCAAAGGGAATCATATACCATATCTCAATGTGGAGGATTAATAATATAACAAGGCCATCTAATTGAAAACCAAAATAGTTTTTTTTCTTTTTTTTTGACTCTTCTGACAATCACAATACCTAGCTTCTATCTTAATATATATGTTGGGCTAAAACATTTTGAATCAAGTCAGTGGAGGTTGGCCTTTGGTTCAAGCCAAGGCAATCTCCTCATGAGTTCAGGTCATCTGGAGATCCAATTTGACTTCAACAATTATTTGAAAGTCACACACTTAAATTGAAACCAAACTTTCACTAATGCACTTTCTTTATATGTTCTTCAGTTTCTTGCCTTGATAAGTCTCACAGTTTGCAATAATCAAACAAATATTATAAAAAGCAATGAACAGAGGCAACATTATTAGAAAACTAGGAATTTGATAACTAGCAGAATGGCTTATTACCAAGGGGAGCTTGCCTTGATCGTAACATATATAAGCACAGGAAGGAAGTCATCAGCCCCAGCTGGCACATGATTTTCTGACATTGCTGCATTGAGCAGCAGATTGTTGATGACCCTACAACAATTCATTATGCTTGAGAGCTTTTCGCGGGGAGCTTTGAAAGTGTTGATTTTCTGCAGTTCTTTCTCTGCAAGCTAAATGAAAAGGAAAATTAAATAATTTATCTTCCAAGAAAATCAGGCATGCTTCCTGTAAATAATTCAAGTTGAAAAAAGAAAAAACTAAAGGCAACTAAAGGCCTTAGATTAAAAATATAAGACTGAGAAATTGGAAAGGGCATCTTCCATTTACCATTTCTAACAAATAACTACTGGAACGCAACGTACTACAGCTTCAATACTAAAGCAAAGTAATAAAATCTGAGACTTCCTACTATGTGCTCTAATTCAGTATGTGGTTAAATAGTTACAGGTGGCATTATTTTAGAATTGCTCTATACCAATAGAAAAAAAATTTATTTGACCCTTGGTCATTCCTCCAAATCCCAGAGATGGGGACACGTGGAGTACTCAACTATTCACAAATTTCCCAAACCAGAAATAATATTGTTCTATGCTATTACACTAATCCAGATATTTGTCCTTGCCATATCAAAATAGCAGTCATGTTCTGGTTAGATAAATTTCAGCTTTGTTGGAAGTGCACTGCCAAGTCAAAATAGTCATGGAAAGTGTACTTGTTAGGTCAGTAGTTGCAAGAATTGGCATTAAATTATCTCTCAACATTTCTCTTTTTGCTTTCTCAACCCTAACCAATAATCATTTTAGCCATAAGAAAATTTCAACTTTCTGATGCCGCCCATGAGATCCAGCAAGTGAAAGGTAAAAGATCAGCCATCGTTTCCCAATTGTGATTGCTGGTTTTTTTATTCACCAATTATTGAACAATAAACCCCATTCGTTGCAAATTCTAAGCCCAAATCCTTAGCTTCAGTACCTTAAAAGCAAACCATAAGCCATACTAAGAACTAAGAACGTTCCTAAATCTTTAATTATTGTTTTTCCCACTTCTAATAATAAGGAATTTTCTCAAACCTGTCCAATATCATGTGTTCAGTATTTATAAGGGAACAAAAGATTTGGCAATAAATCAGAAGACTAAAAGTAAATTCAGAAAATTATGTAATGATGTTAGAGAGTTGAAATATAAAAGCAATAAGAATACTGTACATAAAGAGAAGTATTAAAAGTAGTTTTGGGAATTAGAACACGTGCACCGACAACATAACAAAAGTTTTAAAGAATAACATAATTCCTAAATTAAGCCATACCAGCCATGAAGCTTCATTATGAAGAATCGCTGGTATATCCAAATGTTCAGGCTTCAAAAAGGTTTGGACCAGGCATATTTTCTCTGAGATTTCATGGTCAATCTTTGCATCCTCAGGAGAAACGCCGAATGTTCGGGAGAACAATTTAGTCATTATATATTTCTCTAAACCCTGGAGACAGTAGATATAACGAGATAAATATGACACAATAACATTCCCCATTATCAACAAAATGCAGATTATACGCTCTGAAGTTCAAAATATCATGAAGACAGCCATTTTCAACTTATCCAATATTGGTTTTAGGCAGCTACAGAAATCCTAATCTTGAATCTAACTAGGTTCCACAGTGAATATAAACATTTAGCACTATATACTATTCTTCTTGTTTTAGTATTATGTGCCACCATGCCCTGATCAACTGACGTGTGTTCCATTATGAATGTGGTACCAGAAATAGGAAGCACATAAAGAATACTACCAATGACCTGAACAGGGAAAGAAAAGGGCTTGTTGTACTTAATGCAACTCTTTTCTCCCCACTTCAATTATTAAGATGAAGCTGCATTCAGAAAGTGTACAGGCACATAAAACTAGTTGGGTTGAGTACCTCCATTGCACAATCTATCTCTTCCTCAGTGGCACCTGTCCATAATGGATGTTCTCTAATTGCAGCTTCCATTGTCAAGTAGAAATCTTGCACTCTTTTTCCATCATTTTCAGGGTTGGGCGGGTAAAATGAAAATGATACAATAAAACTGGGGCAACAAAAAATTATTAGCGCATACAATATACATCAAAAGGAGGACACAAGGACTGACAAATGCAAATTAACGCATGATAATCTACATGCATAGTGATAGAGAAAAAATAGATTCAATCAATAATTCACAAATGAATCAGGGTAAAAGAAAAACAAATCAGTGATCTGAACCACATATCTGACTGTTTGTCATGCTGAACTTTTGCTATTTACTTGCCCATCCCCACACAAAAAGGAAAAACAAAAGCACTTAACATACAACCAAATACAAATGAACTATAATAGCTTTCCATGCAAATCAAAACTCACAGAGCTTGTTTAAATGATTAAATCATGTGATATATTTCAACATAAAAAATAAATTGTATGTATTAGAGCTGCAATGCATCTGAAAGAGGCCTTGGAATGGTTGTGTACTACCCCAATAGTAAATTAATTAGAGCAAAGTAGATATTAAGTAGCAGAACAGTTCTATTTCCAAAACTTACCGAAATTTTTACACAGTGATCATATGATTCATTTTATTACTCATTGTACAGGCTATTTGTCACATTATATTTATTCTTTTATTCCCAGAAGGACCAAGTCATAAATAAACAATAATATTACCTATCAACTATAACATAGCACACACAGTAAAGTTCTCTTTAAAATAATTTGTGAGAAATTAACAAATTAACAGCCATGAGGGAATAAGAGAACTAGCTACTACCTTCTTCAACGGTTAGAAATACAAATTTCAATGATCATGATGATACATAAAATATGCTTTTCCATGTTGTAGAACAGTTTCAAATGTCTCAAGCAGCTCTACAAGATGTTATAGAATAAATATACGGTCCATTAAAACATCTCGACAGTGTTAAAGAAACAAGTTGCCAGCTCTATGTTGATGGTCTTATGGTATTGATATTGAAATTTAAATTTAGGCGACATTAGGTGAGTAGTGAACATCCTAAGTCCCCGAGTACTTTAAAACATATTTATAAAATATTTTGGGTATGAGATACATGGGAAATTCAAGAATTCCATGTTTGGTACACAACAATAGATTCCCACCCAAAAAAAGAAAAAAGAAAAGGTCAACACAACGATCTTGAATTTTCAAGATCGGTTTCCTTATATCCAAATATCTTATAGATTGGTTTCCAAGTATTTGGGAAACTAAAACGCCCACTAACCAATTGCAATCCAATATCATGGTGTTCTATATGCTGCCAAATTACGCCCATCACTTGAACATATAACTCAGCTACGTCTTTCTAATGTGTCAAAGTTGCCAAGAATCTGTCTATTCCTTGAAGTAGTAACTGAAATTATTTGGCTAACATCTTTAGTTCAGCTGGCTGATGCTTGCACTTTATGTGTAATTACTCGCAAACAGGGAAAAAGAATGCAACACCCATTCGCAACAAGTAGAGCATAACCATAGCAAAGATAGGCACAAATCCAGATTTTCTAAATACACTCTTACATACAGAAAATGAAAATTGCTCACACAATTCGAAAAACCAAATACTGGGTATGATCAAGCCAGAAAGAAAAAAGGGTTATTCACCTCTTGATAGATCGGACGAGATTGAGGGAAGCAGGATTTCGCATGCGATCGAGAAAACCATAGAAAGAGAGGGATTGGGAAGATGTTGATGCGTCCATGGAATCAGTTGTTGGACCCAGTTGAATTGAAGAAGAAAGAGCAGCATATTAAAGTCAGATCAATGAAAAGACCAACGCAGAGAGAAGAACATTAGGTTAGGCGTAACCACCAGTCCAACGCCGTTTATTTATAAACAAAATGTTAGTTACGGTCCCAAACCCGCAGGAAAGGCATGGTCGAAGTTTCGCTTGCGAACCGGGTCGATCTATTCAGGTTGCGATTTTTCTTTTTACGAGTAGTCCAAATACACGCGCACACACACGTATTTCAGTATTTATTTGATATAATATATAGAAATTTTTTAAAAAATATATAATGTTAAACTATAAAATTTTTTTATTAAACAACTTAATACTTACTTCCGAAACATGTTGATTTTCAAGGTGCGATTTGTCCAAATCTATACATTTATGCATCATATGAAAATGTCAATAAAAAATGTATTATATCTTTTTTGGGGACTTACTAAAAGAAATGCATTATATTAAGATAACAATTGCTGGCTATATTATTGTCGCTGTCGGGCAATCCTATTTTTTCAAAACCGAATTGTTATATAAATGACATATGACATATTACTTTTCTATAATATTTTCTGTAAAAATAATTTTATTTAAATAAAAAATGGCGTCATAGTTGCAATCATTAATCTAAAAAAAATAATTATTAATTAAATTTTATATTATAATCATTTTTAAAAAATAATTGATACTTAGAATAATTTTTATGATAAAATAAAGTAAATTATATAATACTTCATAAATTAATATTAAGACAGGTTTTAAAAGAATTGATAAAATAATTAAATTATTCATAGTCCTGGTCAATTACTGGAGTTGTTTTCCAAGTGAAATATACTTAATATTCACAATTTTATTATTTTCTTTTATATAATAATATTTATTTAAGCTTCAATACAAACAAACTTTTAATAGGCTATAATATTCTTGTTTTCCAATATTGAAATATAATTTACATAATTATTATTACTCAAAATATATTTTATTATATATTAAATAATAGGTTTTTTGTACCAAAAAAGTAGTGTTTTCTAAATTTACTAAATAATATTTGAAGAAATTATTTTAAGGATACTGATCCATGATGAGTGGATTTTAATGTTGTTATTATATTTGATAAAAAATCATCACACATTTTACAATAAAAAAATAACAAGACAAAATATATGTGATTGACTTTGACTTCTACTTTTATTACTTTTAACAAAGAATACAAAAATTGAGTTATTACAATATAATCTCAACAGTTTAGTGATTGGCTCAATAGTTTGAAACCCATATATGAAAATTTGTAACCATATAACTGGTTATGTCATCTTAAAATAAGAAACAAATTCAGCTTTTATGTTAGAGATAACAACCAAAGATTATTTTGCATTTCTCTAAGGCATGGCTTCTTTAGCCAACATGAATATGTAGCTAAATGTTGACCTACAAGAATCAACATAACTAGCAAAATTTGAATTGGAACATTTGGCAACTTCCAAAATATAGGATCATTTATATATATATATATATATATATGTGTGCACGTAATCACTTTGATATCTTCCAAACAATCCAACAACAAATGCAATTTATAGTCTAGTGCAGCATACATTTGGTTTCTAGCAATTGAAGCATATGAAACGTTTTTCATTTGTTCCATTTTAAGATTATTTTTGAGAAATTTCTTTAAAAGAACTTGTCACCTTTTACAATGTTGGTAACACTAGGTTAATAATTTTTCATTCAAAATCTCTCAAGAACTTTATTTATACAAGTTTCTCGAGACAATCCCAAAACACCTTGAGACCTATGAATTTTGATCCCAAACACATAAGGCACTTCACTATGTCTTTCATGTCAAAATGCCTTAAGAGAAATTGTTTTCCTCACATAGCAAACCCATATCATTGGTTGCAAGTAGAACATCATCTACATATAAAACAAAAAAGATGAATTTTCTTCCATTAACCTTTTGATATCACTACTGTAAAAAAGTCTTTGCTATGTTTTTTTTTTTTTTTTTTTAGTTGCAATTTGGAAAACCACAATTATACCATCTATAAGGAAATGTTTAACCACGGTTTCCATCAACCACAAAGACTACTGTTATTATACCAAATTTAATGGTAGTTAGCCCATTGGTTTAACTATGATTAAAACAATTGAAATTAAATATTGCATAGGTTTTAGCAGTGGTCTCAACACTGCTATTTTTTTTTAATCCAATTTTTTGGTTCTAATTTATTCGTTTTCTCATATTAGTAGTTTTCAAGACTTGTACAACTAAGGTTTAGACAAATTCAATTCATAATTTGACATTAAAATTTAAATATATTTGATTACAATTAAAGTCAAGTTCCTATTGTTATTAGAAATCAAGTTCACATGCAATCAAAGTACTAAACTAATTATTCTTATCACAAGAGTTTAGTGATTGAGTTGCAACTCTCAGGTTTCTACTATCTTGACTATTTTGTGCCTGAAAATAAATTAGTAACAAACTAAAGACTAAAAGAAATAAATATTTATCCATATAATTTAGGTAGATACTAGCAAACTCAAGTGGCACTTGATTTTGAAAGTTTTGGAGGAGGAACACCAAAGCTGAAATTCATCTATTCTTGTTGTCATCTAAGTTCTTGTACCTTATTATGTAACTTTGTGTAAGAAGGCCTAGAAGGTAGAATTCCCATATGGAAACAAGTATAATGGCCAAACGCTTGGGATGGGCAAGTGGCTAATCCCAATTTTTGGACTTGACTAGGGTGCTCTTGGCTTCATAAAGTTCAAGCTAATCAGTCCTAACCTTAAATCTCCTGAGAAAAAGATCTTGAGTCTAATGCATTTATATCTTCTTTTATAAATTCAAGCAAAATAAGAAACAATGCATCATTTCAATAATGCATTTATTCAACTAAATTAGGAGTCAACACTTTATTCCCACATAACTTATATACTTATAGTGATTGTTCTAGCTTCCTTATTGGTTGAAGTTCCATTATGCGTCCTATGAATGGTAGCCTATACATTTACCAGAATGACCGGGCCCTCACACTTAACCTCCTACAAAGTTTAAAATAAACATTATAAGATATCTCAAAGTTTGTCAAAAGTTTAGTTGTACTATTTATCAAAGTAAACTTGCCATCTTAGCCTTTTCATGTTCAAGGCCCTTCGATTCACTAGTGTGGGGAGTCATTTGCTTTTGTTTGTTTTTTTTAGTTTTTACTACAATCTCTTGGTGATTGACAAAAACAAATTAATGATATCTATCAAGAATACTATAAATATTATTACCTTAGTCCTTAGGTCTTCTTGGTGTGGTATGTATGATGCCCATTACCCTACTGGAATGTCATTTCACATGGTGACGAGTAGCTCATCGTAAGTTTTTGTGCCATCTTGTACACTGTTGTACAAGTCCTTTCGCACTGGTTGCCACTTGGTTTTGATGGACTAAAGACAATATCTCTTATGCTCTTTATCATTGATGGCAAAGTATGCTTGCAACATAAAATATAGTTGTTAACTAGTATAAATTAACATGAACAAGCCATAAAGTAGTTCAAGAATTAATGTGCTACTTATGTAGTATCCTTGAAACTATCATTCTTGTACTCAACTAGAACACTCCTTTAACTTGGGCGGCTAATGAGAACTATTATGAAGTTTTTGCTAATATTCCTTAAGAAAATACCTAACAATCCACCTCCCTTTCCAATGGGCTCATCTTGGTCATTCCAGTCCATAACAAACTTTTGCCTTTGAGGAAGAACCCAAATATCGCATGAAGGTAATTGTTTAGGTCCAACTTGTCTTTACTCATTTGTAAAAATTAAATTCATCATACCAATATACATTAATCAATTCAATGGGCTGGTCTTGGTCATTCTAGTCCATCCAATGTCTTCTTTCTTCTAATCGTCTAAGCACACTAGGCTGTTCATGTTGCCTTGCCTCTTCATTAGCAAAGAAGTCATCAATACCTAGGTAGGTGGCTAGAATCTCAATGGGATCCCTAGACAGTGGGGGAATTGTTGAATCTAGTTATCTAGACTTTCCCCCAACACTAACAGCTAGACTTATTTATCCACCAAGACTAATCTAAGTTGGAACTTTAAGTTCCATATGTATATATGTATGTATAAGCTACTTTGCTACTTGTTACAACTTCTAACAACTTAAAGAAGAAGCTTGTGTAAGTAATTAACGAATGCTAAGTGTTCTAAAATATGTATTGACTATAGACATACTTTTATCAAACACACCAAGGCATTGACCATTCTAATGAGATAAAAAAAAGTAAAAATGAAACCAACAAATTTGGGAAATGTGAATGACGAGACAAAGGCCATAGATGTTTCAACTAAATGCCTAATAATGCTAGCACTATTAAATGAATTTAATTTGCTCTTATTTACATAGTTTCTTAATCTTTCAAATTGGAAAGAAAAAGTCATAAGGCATCCTTAGTCTAAAAAATTCTAGTCAAAATCTAAAAGTCATAAAGTTATCATTATTTAAATTATCCATAAACTATCTAATTTTTTCTCCATCATAAACAAACATTTAAATAGGTCATAGCCTTCAGATATGTCTTTAGAATACATTAGGTGTCCCAAATCAAGAATTTAAAAATCAACAAATACAAATAAAAATAGAAAGATAAATTGACCTACACAAACATCATCACTTTATAAGACCTTAACAAAAAAGACATATATAAAGCATTATACAGAGAACAAACGAAACATTGTTCACCACTCGGCTTACACCGTAAGTGCACGGGCCGTGACAAAGTAGTATAAGAAGATCATCGTTCCCACGAGGATTGGAGTTGAATTTGATTAATCATTAAACTTATGCCTTGAACTAGGTTGAGCAGAACAATTGTATAGTGAAGTTGAGTGTAAAAATAACTTTGTAAATGAACTTATAAAGGGAGTTAAGAGATCCTTTTTGATTTTAAGCATATAAGGGATCTATGATTATCTCTCCCCCTTGTATTTCATAACACAAGAATAATCTCCTCTCACAAAAAATGACCAACAACTATATGTACTAGTTTGGGAATCAAATACTACTTGAAAAAGCTTTCTCAAGTAAAAAACAAGTGTTTAATTCTATTAGTTGCTTAAACTCTCTCACAACCAAATAAATCCCAATATTAAGCTCAGACCCAAATTTGACTACACAAGGTTAATGAGTATATATCTACCTCACCAACAAAACCATCATTCAATACCTAAATTTCAAGTTCTTACATGATTTAACTCAAGTTCAATACTCAAGCTAGCTCTCTCAAGCATCACTCGAGCAAACAATCGACCAATTGGTGGCCAATCAACCAGAAGCATTAAAAATGGACTAAAATCAACACATATATGTCATTAATCAATGGAAGTGGAGGAGAATCACATGTTAATCCATACAAGGGTTCAAAATAATCCTAGAACAAGTGACTAGCTACTCATAATCAGCTATAAGTTTACAAAACACCAAGAATTCGAATCCATAGTAGAATACAAGAGAAGGAGAAGGAGAAGATCAGAAAAAACCGATGGAAATGGCTTCAAATCTCTTTGAAACTTTAATCATTGGCTCTAACCACTTTTCCAAACTCCAAACCTTAGCACACCAGCTCCCCAAGCTGCCCAGAAGTCGGAGGATCCCCCACTTGGTCGAAAAATAGATATTTGAAGCCCTAGAATCTGTCAAGCCTCAAAACGTAGTGTTTTAGTAAATCATGGTTCGCCGCGGCTAACATATTCTTCGTCGCGGCAAAATACTCTCAGGTGCGCACTAGCTTCTCTGATCAACAATTGGTCGTGGCGAAAAGCTCCCTGTTTGCTTCCTTCTCCATGCAGGAATTGGCCGCGGCTAACATCTAATTTGGTAGCAGTGAATCTAGCAAAACTTCAACTTATAATTTTCAGCAATTAGCTTTGAAGCCCAATCATATATGCAAAAAAGTATGAAGTTATTAATATACCAAAATATTCCTAAACTGAGGTTAAAGTTTGCATAATTAAACTAAAATTGAGTCAGTTAAGTTTAGGTATAAAAAATGCACATTTTCCTATTTTGAGTATAATTTATATACAAAAATACACCAAAAGATATTCCCAGTTTAAGGAAAATATGCTGAAAAGGTATGAATTTAGAGAGGTTATCAACCATTGCTAACTAAAAATATCTTATTATTGCACATTATTAACTACTTAAAAAAGAAAAAACCATCTTATTATAGCATCTACTTGATAGCAAAAATTCACCCAATTACAGTAGCTCATTCAAGCATATTATATGCATACAAATCTAAGCAAAATGAAGAAACAAACAAAGGAGATGCTTACCCAAAGGACAAATTAGAGGAAAATGAAGGAAAATAAAAAAATCACATAAATGGGTTTGAAAATCAAAGGTGGCATATAGATTCCTTTATTATGCAACACAAATGGATGAGTGACAACCATTAGAGCTACTGCATTGGCTTGCAAAAAAGGTCTTGATGGTCATGGGGGAAAAGGTGCTATTGCTTTTAGTGGAGGTTGGCTATTTACAAAAATGGGGGAAAAAGGTGAAGCTTTAGTGGTGGTTGAAGCTACTACAATGGATGAAGACTAGAGGGCCTTTGACAGTTGATGGAGTGATGGACAACATACCATAATGGGTGATGTAGAGGAGAATTAAAAAGGGTGGGGGAGTTGTAATGAAAAGGTGGGGGAGCTATGATGAAAGGGTGGGGGCTTTGAATCAGACCTAATTTGAAGCCCCTACCCCATTATGATTATGTAATGGTTTTAATAACAGTAATATAATAATTGTTGTTAGACCAAAATGTCCATTAGACATGTCTTAACAGCAATATAGTTTAAAGTGTTGTTGGGATACTTTTCCTAATGACAATTATAAAAATCATGGTGAGTATGAGGTTTTGTGGTAATTTGCTAAATTGCCTTTAAGCCACCATTGCAAAACCTTAGTAGTGTATATACATTGATTCATAACATTCTTTACAAAACCAAATGAAGAAATATCATTATGGAACTTATTTTACTATTGATAAGAGGCTTATTTAAATCTATATATAAACATTCTAATCTTACAAACTAAATGCTCAGTATCATTTGAAAAGATTCCTTCGGTTCTTTCATGTAAGTCGTTTCCTCTAAATCTCCATTAAGGAATATCATTTTCACAATTATCTAATGTAAGTATAAGATAAAATGGATTACTAATATCATGATGATATGGAAAGAGTCTTTCTTTGACACAAGAGAAAAAGGTCACTCAAAAGTCAACTCCCTCATTTTGGGTATACTCTTAAGCAACTAGTCTTGCTTGTATTGTTCAATGATGCCTAATGAATTTTTCTTGATTTTAAAAACCCATTTACAACTAATAACTTTCACCCCATTAGGCAACTTAACATGGTTTTAGACTCAATTGTTTTCCATAAATTTATATCATCCTTTATGATAATCCAAGTATTTATACATTTTATACCCTTCATATTTAGTCTTTTAATAATTCATTGAGACTAATTTAGGTTCATTTTATGTTAATTGGGTCAAATTTGGATTTATAAGTCTTAATTGCATTATTGTTAAATTTGGGTTTAAATTACTAATATTATAATGTTCCCAATAGAAGCCCAATTACTTGTATTCTTATTTTACAGATTAGATGAATCAATAGAGGGGATTGGACATTTTGTTATTGGGCTATGGATGTTGGTTTATTTTATTTTAAAATTAATATTGTATTTCCTTAGAAAAATCCTAGACCATTGGATGTACCCACCCCATTTGATCCCTTAGATTACTCTTAGGTCATCTTAGTTAGATTATTCTTCTTTTGTTAACTATCACCTCTAGAGAAGTTTTTGACTATACAGACATATTTCCCTCTAGAGCAATTTTCTATAATGGCCCTTTAAGTTTCTTCTATAATCAAGCCAAAACTTGAACCTGATATTAGACTGAAGCCTCCGTTCTAATGTAACAGAATAGTTTAAATTTAATTATAGAATACATTTTCATTTCTGTTTCTCTATGTGTTCATGTTAATCTTTATTATGGCAGTTGGATGATTTGGGTTGAATAATTACTTATTTTTTATGTTATGTGAGAGCCAACTTCGATTTAATCAGTTGATTAATTGAATAAATTCATTTTGTTGCCACTTTGAGGTTTCTATGTGCATATCCTAGTTATGTGCGAATGAGGATCATTTCATGTTATTATATTGAGTGTGATGCTTTAAGATTAATGATATGAATCGATCAAAAATCTTAGGTGGTAGCTTAGAGACATTATATGTTAATAACTAAGGAATTAAAATCAAACCAAAAGAATTTTTAGAAGATAAGGAAGGAAAGATATTAGGGAAAGGATTCAAGGATTGATTACATTCCAATAAATTACTTAATTTTTAGTAGTTGATTTTCTATCTTTGTTTATTCTTTCAATTTTGTATATAAACCCTATTTAATTCAATTCTATTTTTGAAAATTCTTAATCTGATTGATTTCATCAAAGGCTCCTTGAGAGATGACCTGGTAGACACTTTACTATAAACTAATGAATTATTACTAATCTTGGTCGGTTCGATAGTCATGAGTAATTTTGTTTAGCAATTGAATCATATGGTAAGTTAGATCTAGTACTTTTCATTACTTAGAAAAACATCTTAGGATAATTTTTTGGACAAATGTTATAATCAAATTAATATAGGTACACAACATAGTCAATGAAAATTGTTGATTTCTTTGTTCTAGTAGATCTTTTAATATTCTTGCATAACAACTTGTTCCTCTAGTGGAGGTCGCATTATAAGATCTTCCAAAACATTCTTAGTAGGACATGGATCTTTAAAAGCTAGTTGCTTAATATCCATTAAGTTTTAATGAATAATCAATTTGCTATTTGATGTAGGATTTTTTATTTTTTGTTTTATTTTAGAAATATGATCTTTTAAAAAACTATGTTTTTAAATTGACCATTCCCATTAGTCTTGTCATACTCTAGAAACTTAATATTTTTTTATTCTACAATTTTAGAATGATGGGATGGACAATAAAACCTGTATCAATTGGACTTCTTAGCATAACCAATAAAATGAGCACTGACAATTGTAGGATCAAATTTCTTCTCACATGGATTTATTAACATTTATCATCTTAACTTAATTGAATCTAGTATTTTAAATAAAGGGACCCTAAAGTAATTTTAAATAAGGTTAAATAAGAGTAGAAGATTAATTAAAATGTTAAGAAATGGGGTTAGGAGATTACTCATGGTGCAAAAACAGTGCCATAGTGGCTACATATGGCTAAACAGTGAACTCATGCCAAAATCGTAATTTTGAACAAAATTTTGGAAACTCAAGGAAAGGAGTTTTAAATGCCAAAATTAAACTTACTAAAGTTTTAAAAGTCCTTAAAATTATAAGAATTGTCAGAATAAGTTAAAACTTTTATAGCATGTAAAACAAGATAGATAGTGATATGATTGTAAGTAGAGCCATTTTTCATTGTTTTAAATATTTAAACCCTAAAAATAATATTTTTATGTGAAAGAGTACTTTAAATTGTGTAGGGAGTTATCAGATCTTGAAAAAGGCCAAAAAATGAGCCAAAACAAAGCTATTTGGTATCTAGAGGCAAAATGGTTATATTGAAAAATTAAAAAGGAGGCTTATTGTGACATTTTGAAATTAATTATGAGTAATTATAAAGAATCAAGAAAATTATTATGAGAAAAATTGGGGAGAGTTATGGTTTTGGGCCATCTTTTAACTTTACATTCTCATTTCTAGATATCTAGATTATTATTCTAATCTTGCTTAGCCTAAATTTATTTAATTTTGGGGTCTTCTTATAATGTCCCATATTAGATAGGAGGATCCTGAGCTAGGTATATATATGTAGGAGTAGTACTCTTCCTCTCGGGGACGCATTTTTGGTTGTGACCCTGGGAACATTTAATTCTAGGGTAATTGAGGTGATCCTAGGAACAAAACCCCACCTGGCTAATGTGTCGAGTGCCATAATGAGGACAATATTGTCGAGGGTTTTATATAGTATTTGGCATCAGAGCTGACTTAACCGTATGTGCAACTCAAGGATGAGTTGGCCCCAGAAAGTGGTGGAACATGTAATGTCCCACATCAGATAGGAGGATGTTGGGCTAGGTTCATATAAGTGGAAGTAGTACTCTCATTCTTAGTGATACATTTTGGATTGTGACCAATTGAGGTGACTTTGGGAACAAAACCCCACTAGGCCTTAGTGATACATTTTGGATTGTGACCAATTGAGGTGACTTTGGGAACAAAACCCCACTAGGCCAGGCCTAGTGGGGTTTTGTTCCCAAGGTCACCTTATTTGGTCACAACCCAAAATGCATCGTCGAGAGAAAGAGAGAATATTACTCCCACTTATATGGATCTAGCCCAGAATCCTCCTATTTAATGTGAGACATTACATTATCCACCTCTTTTAGGGCTAACTTGTCCTTGAGTTGCACATATAGCTAGGTCGACCTTTATACCAAATACCATATAGAGCCTTCAATGATATTGTCCCCATTATGACACCCAACACATTAGCCTAGTAGGGTTTTATTCCCAAGGTCACTTCAATTATTCACAACCCAAAATCCGTCACCAAGAGGGAGAGTACTACTTCCACTTATATGGACCTAGTGTAACACCATATCTATATAGGTCTCAACTCATGGCACAATTGGCTTATAACATTTAATTTCACTAAAATAGCACTTTTAATAGCAAAAATTTGTGTCATTGAAAGCTAAATTTTGACTAGATCATTTGGAATTATTCTGAATCCCATAAAATTAAAATAAGATATTTTTAATAAACTAGAGGACCTAAATTTTATGATGGAAAAGATGACTCTTAAAAAGAAATTAAAATGAGCTTAAACAAAGAGATTGAAATTGAGGGATGTAATGGAAATTTTGTAAATTGTTTAGAAACCTTTCTTTCTCCCTTTTATGACTAACTACACCACTTGCTTTGCCCATAACTAACTTAAGATCTCTAGAATAGACTAGAAATAGATCTTGAAGGGTGTGCAAGTGAAGGCAAAAAGGGGAGGAAGAAAAGGCTACAAAGGTAAGAATTCCTGCATTTTTTCATGACATATTAGTTACAAATCTTTTTCTCCCCTCTAAATCCTCTCTAATGGTGGTTTTAGCTTCTTGAAAGAAACACTTTCATGACTAAACTCTTGATGATAGCAGAGAGTTTGAATGAATTAAATCCACCACAAGAATCTCCATTTGCTAAAGATTGAAACAAGGTATGTTTCCATGCATGAAGCTTGCTCTTTCTTGTTCTCCCATGTCTTTTCTTGTTCGACCAACATAGGTAGTTTTAGGGGTTTTGGAGCATGGAGATTAAGATGAAATCAAAGGAAACAACTAAGAACCTATAGATTGTAAGATATGGAAGTTAGGGTTTTGATTATACCTTAGGAAGTATGAAATCTTAAAATGATATTTCACACTATGTAAAAGTATAATTAAGCTAAGAAGAGGTTAATGAAGCTTCATAGCTGTCAATTCCCTAAGAGAAATGAGTAAAACACCATGCAGGCCATTTTTGAAGCTAGTTTTGGCCAAGACTCATTTGTGGTACCTAGAGATAGTTTTCTTTGATTCTAAAGCAAAAGAACTAGTGATTTGAATTTAGGAGCCTTATTTTGAAAGATGAAAAATTAGGGTTCCATTATGCATAAAAAAATAACTTGATATTTGATTCTTTAAATTAAGTTTGTAATGGTTCTAATGAGTTCTACTAGAGTTATATAACTCATATTGGGTGAGATCTTGGAGCCAAGATATGGAATTACAAGGCTTGCTTCATTATGCCACTTAATAGGACCATATGGAAGTCTAAAGTTCTAATTAATTTATATAAGGCTTAAATGAGTCAAACTATAGTTCAACTGATGATTTTATGCTTTATTTGGTGTTTTTAAGCCAAGTAAGAGTAAGTGAAATCTCCATCAAGTGTAGGTGTGAGGCCAAGAGACCAAGCCAAAAACCAAAGGGAAATTAATTTGAACTCTTACATAAAGGTAGCTCTTCATTTATTCTTGCATGTCTATGTTGGTTATTTGATTGGTCTTAGATTGCTTCTATATCTTGTTTGTAAATTATGTATAGTATTGATTGGTTGATGATCATATGTAATTACATGATATTTGATTACATTTGGAATTAATTTAGCTTTTGAATGGGTGAGGTTGTGCCAAAAGTCCCTTGAATGGGGTGAGGTAAGCCTAAAAGTTCCTAAATGTGGGTGAGACAAAGCCAAAAGTCTCAAATATGAGTGAGGCTAAGTCAAAAGTCCCTAAAAGAGGGTAAGACTAAACCAAAAGTCCCTAATTGATAAGTGAGGGTAGACCAAAAGCCCTTAAAACTTGTTCTTACTCTTGATGGAGCTATGAGATTCCTAATGCATAAATATGATTGATAATTGATTATATAATATGCATACTTACTTTTTTTGACCTTGAAAAATGCCTTATATGTGTGCTTGAATGATGAATGAGCTATTATAATTCTTTGAATCTCATTCTTTATATTATTCCTAGCCATGTCTATGAAATCATCAAGGAAGCAAAGATAGAGATCAAAGAGCATGAAATGCCATACTTTGACAATTGTTTAAGTTTTAGTGTAGTTTGTTATACACAAAAGGATGTATATGATTAACTTGAGATGTAAAACTTCCTACATATTTGATAGCATGAGATTATGGTGTATGTATCATTTTTGAATGTAAATATAAAGTGTTATACAAACTAACTATGTGAGTGCCATGAAATGCACGTATGTAAGGGTAAGCGGGAGAGTAAAATTAAGTTACATGATGTTTGAGACATGTTGAACCCACCTTACATGCTTCATTTAACATTTAAAACGTGCCCAAATGGTTACATGACATAAAGTGCCCCATTTTGAACCCTTTGCAATCAATCAAAAAAATTGGAGCCACAAGTTGTCTATGAATCAAAAGCTAATTAAATGGATGAATTTTTGGATAAAATTTGACAAGCATTTAGAGATCATTTAGAGCTTTCCATAGAGTTAAAGAACATAATTTTTGGAGCTCTGTAGAATTTATTATGAATTTTTAAAATTAGTTGAAAAATGTAAAAAATCCTGTGTATTGTTCATTTGGATAAGATTTGGTTTTTTGTGGCTTTAAGGGGTCAAATAAACTTCGATACTCATGAAATTTTATAGGCATATGGTTGGCATTATATGGCCACTAGGTTTGTATAAATCAGAGTTATGCGGCCCAAGATATGCATTTTTGAAGTTTAAGGTCTATTATATAAATTTCATCTCTGTAGTAGGTATTGTTCCATTAAATTTTGTGGATTAAATGAACTTATTTTCATTTGAAATTTTTACAACATATAGTTTCCATCCTAAAATTTCCAAAGATAGATAATTTGCTTGAATCAAAGTTTTCTAGCTTAAGATATGAATTTTTTAAAATTGTCATTTAATATGTGCAAATGTGCAAAGTGTGGTATTTTGAAGCATATGCCATAATCTCTAAAACTTGTGATCATTTTTGTGATGTTATGAGTTTCATAAACTTGTGTGGCATAAATTTGGGGATTTCTATGATTAGGATAATTATTTATGCAAAATTTGAAAAATTGATGTTTTAATAACAGTAAGAACCATTGCCAAAAGTATTGATATAAGGGAATGGTTGTTGTTAATAAAAGATGAGATTAAATATATGTACATCTTATGATAGTATGATATAAAGAATCCCAATAGCTTATCTAACATTCAAGCATATATATATGATTCACTCAAGTTCAAAGAATGTAAGCATGCATGTCATAGAACCATATATCATTCAAATTCATGCATCAAGGATTCTATGGCTCCATCAATATAATCTCATGCTTTAGGGACTTTTGATCTAGGCTCACCTAATAGTTTGAGACTTTTGGTTTAGTCTCATCCTCTTTTAAAGAATTTTGACTTAGCCACACTTATAATTGAGACTTTTAGCTTAGTCTTACCCACATTTAAGGACTTTTGGCCTCACCTCACCCATTTCAAGGGACTTTTAGCATAACCTTTTCCATTCAAGAGCCAAACCAATTTCAAATCCAATAAAATGTCATGTAATTGCATATGATCATCAAGCAAACAACAATATACATAATTTGCATCCATTACATATAAGCAATCTAAGACACTTAAGCAACCAAACATACATATATAAGAATAAAGGAAAATCTATCTTGCTCCAAGAATTCCAATTAGTTCTCTTTTTTTTTTTTCATTCCCTCTTTCAAGGCTCTACACCCACACTTGAATGAAGTCTCACTTGCTTGGCTAGACACATCAAATGAAGAACAAAATTGACAATAGAACTATACTTGTACTCATTTAAGCCTTACATATATAAGTTAGGGTTTAAGGTGCATATATGGTCTATTTAAATACCTATTGAAATAACTTCCATAATTAAACTTCTAGGTTCTAAAATCTCATTTAACATGAGTTATGTGACTCTATTAGAACTCATTAGAACCATCATAAACTTAATTTAAGAAGCCTAACATCAAGTTGTTTCTTTTTGAATCATAAATTTTCACCTTTCAAAATAAAGCTTCTAAATTTAAACCAATGGTTCCATTAGTGTCTATAATTCATATCTAGACCACTTATAACCTTGGAATCATTGAAAATTCTTCCTAAGCATCACTTCTCCTCTATAGCTGAGACACTAACAAGAATGGGGTTCCATGGAGTTTTGTGATTCTTCTTGGGATTTTGGCACCTATGAATATTAATTAGCTTCTTTATAATTTAATTATGATTTCACATGGCTTAAAATACCCATTAAGGTTTCATACTTCCTAAGGTGCAATAAAAACTCTAGATATCAAGTCTTGCATTCTATAGCTTCCTAATTAATTCTAATTATATCTTCTTAATCTTCACACTTCAAAACCCCAATTCCCATCATGCTTTGGTCAAAAACCAATTCCTTTTATGTTCTTCTTAAGTTAATTGAACATACAAAGCAATGGAAAGGCAAGAAGAAGCAAATTTCTTATATCATATTATATGCTATTTGAAAAGGCTTTGAATGGAAATTATCATGGTATATTTGTTTTCCCTTCAAGAACTTCTTCCTTCATGGGTTTAACCACAAAACTTCATCTTTTAAAAAACCAAAACCATGGGAAAAAAGAGGAGGAAGAGTAGAAAAACTTTTACAAGAGCAAAATAGGAAAAAATTCCATATTCACTTACCTTTGGATGGCTTTTTCCTCCCTTCTCTCTTGGTTCTCTTCGATGCCCTTTGGTTGTGTTCAAAGCAAAAGAAAGTCAATCATGGGTATCCAAGGACATGGCTGAACATATATAAAGGGAAAAAAGGGAGTTTTAAAACAATTACAAAAATTTTTGTTATGTCCTGCAACTTCATTTCCTCCATTTAAGATCATTTTAATTCCTTTTTAAGAGCTATATTTTTTATCATAAAATTTAGGTCCTCTAGTTTATTAAAAATATTTTATTTCAAATTTATAAGATTCAGAATAATTTGAAATGATTTAGTTAAAGTTTAGGTCAATCGACGACCTAAATTATACACCAGAAAGGTTTTAACCATTCCAACAGTTCCTATAGTTTTCTGAGCCTTTAAAACCCCTATATTTTTTGGTTTTATGTTGTGCTACCTTATATTGTTATTCTATTTCTATTTCTTTCTCAACTTTTCTTTTTATTTTCTTTCTTTAATTGGCCTTCTAATCATTTTCTCATATTTTTGTGACTTATTAGGAGGTCTATACTTGAATTAAGATAGAGGACATGTCTTTCTTAATTTTGTTGATATTTCTCTTACTACATCACAACCTCTTGCAGTTACCTCTTTTGGGCCTTTCTTTCACTTTTAATCTTTCCTCTTAATTCTCTCTAGGAGTTTAACCCAATACAAAATACCAAATGTGACATTAATTGCTTGAAATAAAAAGATTAAATAATTTTTCAAATTCAAAGTTTAATGTTTTAAAATTTTTAAGAGTTTCATGTCAAAAATAAAAAAAAATCCTTTTTCATAAACTTAGAAATTTTATTTAAATTTTCTTTTGATAAAATTAGAAAATAAAAATATGCTTCATAAAAATTTAAAAAAAAATCCTTTTTTCTTAAATTAAAAAAATGTCATTTCCAAAAATTCAAAAAAGTATAAAAAATGAAGAGAGTAAAGAAAGTGAAATTAACTCAAATTTGGTAAATTACAACATACAAACTAACTTCAAAGCCATTTTATTTGCAAAGGAAAAAAGTGATTTCTATTTTCTTTCTCTTTTCACAAAATTAAAAGTTATCAATGAACAAACATAATTTTTTACCTAGTCAAATTATGTGGACTTTGTAATGTCTAGTTTTCGTCAAACGACGAAAATAAATATGTTTTCAAAGCAAGTCCCTTGAAACAAATTAGTTAAAGTTCTAAAAAATTTAAGTAGCATTCTAGATTCCTAAAAATAAGAATCCTAGGCTCAGACGAAAAGAAAAATAGAGCTAGAATGGAGAAACGAATTATAACGAAACTTTGACGAAATATAATGGCATTTTCGTAATTTTGAGCAAATTTTAGAATTCTCATAGGAGGGCTTTTTAAATGAAAAATTTTGACTTCTCCAAGGCTCTCAGAGGCTCTGAAAACTATGAGAAATCCCGAGACAGTTAAAACCTCTCCAGTGTATGTTTTCTAATGCCGGTTGACCCGAACTTTGACGGATTCATTTGAGAAGTTTTAGCTTCAATTTGAGTGATTCCAAAAGTATTTCATAAAATTGGGAATGGAAAAGATGGTTCTCAAAAAGGAGCTAAAATAAACCAAAAACAAAAATGCTAAGATGAAAGGGCAAAATTGAAATTTTTAAGAAATGGAAGCTTTTTGAATACTCTTTATAATTCACCCTCCTTCTCCCTTTTTCTAGACCAACTTAGTTCTGCCCTAAAACCAAAGAAATAAGCCAGCTCTTAGGCGCACCAAGGGAGGAGATTTTGAAGGGAGAAAAAGCCGACCTTGACCCCTGTTATTTTGATGTCATATCTAGTATTCAGAGTTTGCCTCGATTTGGTATCGCTCTCGCGGCCCGCACTGAAATAGTGCTTTACCCCTAGATGTCCAGTTAACTACTGCGCCTCAATGCATTTTGGGGAGAACCAGCTAGCTCTGGGTTCGAGTGGCATTTCACCCAAAGAAAGGGATATTAAATGAATGGAATTAGTATATGGATGGAATATAATGAAATAGAGCCACTTTGAGGTTCCCTATGAAATGAGGCATGGAACGGAGCCACTACGAAGAAGTTCCGCGAGTTACGAAGGAAACTTCGAGCTCATATTGGTCATGGGTTGAGAACGGGAATTGAACTCTATGAGATCTAATTTCCCGTTGTTCCTCAGTAGCTCAGTGGTAAAGTGGTCAGCTAGTAGCTGTACTGGAAGGTGTGGCTGGATCACCTCCTTTTCAGGGAGAGCTAATGCTTGTTGGGTATTTTGGTTTGACATTGCTTCACACCTAAAAAGAAGCGAGCTATATCTGAGTTCATCATGGATTTTCAAGCTTTTTCTTTAGCAAGTTGTTTCTCTTTCTTCTCCTCTTTATTTTCATAGGTTTTGTGATGTTTTTAGGTTTGTATGGAGGGTAGAACAGAGGTAGAATTTTTGGATTTGAGGAGAGCAGGCCAACCAAGGGAAGAATCATCCAAGAAATTAAGAAAAAACAAGATAAATCTTCATTCTATGGTAGCTATCTCTTGTTCCTTTCTTCTCTTAAGTTCGGCCAGCTTAGAGAACTCCAAGAAGACATGGATTTTGGGTTAAATATAACTTGGATGAAATGAAAAGCATTTTATGAATTAGAGGATCTAAATTTTATGATGGAAAAGATGGTTCTAAAAAAGAAATTGAAATGAACCTAAACGGAGTAAACGGGCATGTAAGGGTAAAATGGTCATTTTGAAAAATTGTAAAGGAGGCTTCTTAAGTAAGATTACACCTTATCACCTTCTCTAAGCTTCCATTTTTAGAATTTTGAGCAACCATGGCATGACAATAAGGGAAGGGAGAGAGAAGAAGTTTAAGCTCCTGTTTAGGTAAGTAAACGATCTCATTTCATCTCGCGCTAGTTAGGAAATTTGTTCCTCTCTCTAAGAGTTCTCTAATTGTGGTTTTCTTTTCTTGAAAACTTGAAGATTTAAGTCTCATCCAAGCTAAAAAGGAACTTTTTCAAGAAACTAATCAAAGAAACATAATCTACGCTAAAAGAGTTTCATTTTAAGGTAAGACTTTACTTGAAACACTTGTAAAATCTTATATTTCTAAGCCATTTAAGTTTCAGCCTAGAGAGAGAAAGTAAGGAGGAGAGTTTTTCTTCATGAGTTCTTAATAGAACCAAGGGTTATGGAGTGTGAGGATTAAGAAGATGCCATTGAAATTGAATAAGAAATATTAGATTGTAAGTTAGCAAATCTAGGGATTTATTTACATCTAGGCCAAGATGAAACTTCCTAACAGTAATTTAAGTTATCTAAGGGTATATATGAGTTCTTAAGACATCTAGGAAGCCTTCGCAAACACCAATTCCCTAAGGGAAGTAAGTAAATTCTATGGGTGCTGTAAGCTTGCATAGTTTTGGCCAAGAGCTATTCACGCACCTAGGGAGAGTTTTAAATTTTTCTAAGGCTAGAACGGGATTAAAAATGATGGAAGAACATCAAAGGAAGCCTTGAAAAAAAATTTAAAAGCCTTGATTTGTGAGATAAAGGTGTAGGCTCCATAATGAGACTTAAAAAAGCAACTTGCATCTAGGCTCTTAGGAATGAATTTGTGATGACTCCAAGGAGTCTAAATGGAGTCAAGACACTTAAAATGAATGAGAAATGGGAGCCAAGATCATCAATTCTCATAGTTGCTTCACAAAGTCATGTATGGAAGCATAATGGAGCCATAGAACAAAGTAGCTTCACATAGAGTGTGTAAGATGACAAGGCTTGGCTGAGAAAGGGGAGAAGAGTTCAAGAGGAAAGTATAGTGTTCATACTTCATGGCAGCTCTTCAAACTTTCTCTCATGAATGGCTTGGATGTTTACTTGTCTTTGAGTGCTTGTGTGTATGATTGAACCACGAGAAATATTTTTAGCTATTGCTTACAAGTTATGGTACCATTATACTTCTTGAAATGTATTTATGTATCCAATATGACTTGAACGGGTTTAGTTGTGCTAAAAGCCCCTTAGTAAGGGTGAAGATGACCCAAAAGTCCCTAGAAATAGGTGAGACAAAGCCAAAATCTCAAGAAGAGTGAGGCTAAGTCAAAAGTCCCTTAAAAGTGGGTGAGACAAATACAAAAGTCCTAAGAAAGTTGGATGGGGCTAGACCAGTGCCCTTAAAAGCCTATGTTTGATATGTATGAGCTCACATGACCAATAAAATGTTTTATGTATGTTCATGAGAAGCTTGTATGACATGCATGCATTCTTTGACATATTTTAGCATCCATTATGTATGTTTGAAAGGGTAAAGAGCTATTAGGATTCTTTGAATCTCACTCTTCCCCTCCATATGCCTAATTATGTCTAGGTAAGCCAAGTGGACCAAAGAATGGAGGCCAAGGGTGTTGAAGCATGGCACTTTGACAAAGAAGTAGAGAAATAGACATTTTAATAACATATTGATGTCAAGAATTGTATCCATGTGATGTATATGAGATGTAACCATTTGAAAAATTTTAAAAGTATACAATTATGATGTACGTATTAATCTTAAAGCCAAATGAATGTATATGTTGGAGATTGACATCCTAGCTCCCTTATATGCATGTGTATAAATGTGAGTGGTATGGTGAGATTTAGCTCCATGGTGATTTGGATAATTTGGTATGCTTTTATATGTTGTGATCATGCTTTTGGATGTGCTCAAGTGGCTATGGAATGAGAAGAAAGCTTCTTGGTGCCTTGAGATACCAATTTGGACTTCAAAAGTGACCACTATGTGTGTTGAACCACAGTCTAACCAAAAGATTGAGTTTTTATATGAAATTTGGCCACCAAGTAGGTCTCATCTAGAGCTTTTCACAGAGTTAAAGAGCACCTAATTTGAAACTCTAGCGTATTTATTATGATTTTTCAAAGTTAGCCAAATTATGCAGAAATGGTATGTGCACTTTTCATATAGCCAGTTTATGTTTCTATGTCACATGTGGGCCAAATGAAGTCTAATACTTAGGAAATTTTACAAGATAAATTAGACATCAATAGCTTTCCATAGCCATTGAGATTATCACATTTGGAGCTTTGTAGAGGAAGAATCAAATTTTTGAAGTTGAATGATAGTACCAGAAATGCAACTCAACCTCTAGTACTATTTCATTATTTTCCATGGGCTAAAAGCCATTACATTGGTTTAGAATTATTTTTAGTCATTAGTAACATCTAGATCTTTCTAGAATAGTATGGTTTAGTTGATTTTGATTTTTCTAGAATTAGTTATAAATTTTCAAAATTCATATGAGAGCAAAACTTGATTTTTTTGATATATGGCTTCAAACCCCAGATATATATGATGAATTGTGATGTTTATGACTTGATTGGATATCTTATGGATAGGAAATGATATTGATGAGTTCATATGGTCCCTAGAGCTATAAATCATGGATGTGGCCTCCCAATTACATAACTTTCCATGTGTGAAAGTGTATGTTTTCTTACAAATCTCTTCCAATATACATGGGATATGTTGAGATAGCTTATGGGATAATTGTTTAAGAGTAAGAGGTTAAGGTATTACATATGTCACTTCTTCAACTTTTAGACTTAACCATTTTTTTAGAAATTTTAGAAACTTTGTTCAAAACCCCCAACTTCAAGACTTTATATTGCCTTTATTTCTTGTTGGAATTGGATGAAATTTATATCCTTGGAAAGCTTGGAGATAGAAATTTCCAAAGGTATAATGCTTGTACAAAGTAATGGCCTAAAAAGAGAACACTAGCCCTCGAAATTGGGCTACTTAATTATGTTTTATAAAAAATTAATTTTAAAGTCTTCACTTTTAATGGTTATATCTCACTTGTTTTTCATCCAATTTGAACAAAATTGGTAGAGTTAGAAAGATTGTGACAAAAGCTTTCCAAGGATATATGGCTTGTATTTTGAAATGTCCTATATAGAAAATACCAAGCCTCGAAACATAGCATTTGTAACATGTTTTTAGAAAGTTAAAATTCAAATTTCTCCCCAATAACTATCCTTTTTTTTGCCAAACTTTTACCATATAGGCTTCATATCCTAGGAAAATCATTGCCTAATATGGTCTTTATCAAATTTTGCCATAGATGGTGTTTGAGGTTTCATATTATGGATATATATGCAATTTTCATTCTCTTTCTTTAATTACATAAAATTAACGGCACCAAGTTCATATATTCTTTATGGGGAATAGAAAATTTGAGCCAAGTAGGCTCTGATACCAATGAAAAAAAGCTTTGGTACTTATTTGTGCAGAAGTGGATCTTGTCAATATCTCTACCCTATACAGTTTTAGACCAAATCAGTAGATGGAATTTGACCACTTGTTCACAACAGAAGACATCATAGTTCAAGGAGAATTGTTCAAAGGGACTCTTCTTATCTTTGTGCTCTTCTTTATATTTCTTTTTGAAACTCTATATTTTTTTTAAAGAAAACTTTGTATTATTTTTTTTTTACTATTTCCTATTCACAATTTTTAATGCTTGCTCAATTACATGTTAAAAGTGGTTTACATGATTGCTAGTTTTTTCTCTCTAATTTTGCAACCCACTATTTAATGGGCAATTAATCTAAAATTTAAAATTCAAAAGTCAAAATAATTTGAATATAAATAAATTAATTCTCTTTAGATTACATTAATGGATTTAAGTTAACCCATTATGAGAAACCCAATTATCTAACAACATAAAAGCTAATGAAATTTTAAAATTTGAAAAGAATCTTATTATAACTGAAGCAATAAATACAAGAAAAGGCTTATTGGTTGGGTCTATCTAGAAGGATGGATAAAATGCAACATTGATAGGGCTTATAGTAAACCTTAAGAGAAAGGTTGGCTGTGGTAGGGATGTTAAGGATAATAATAAGCCATAAATCTTGGGATTTCGTAGTTATATGGAATCCTATAACTTGCTAATTGCTGGTTTGGTCATGGTCCTCGACATGGCCTAGCTACATTATTTCAAGAAAGTCTATATGGACATGGACTTAAGGGTTGCTATTGGCTTTATTACAAGGGTTCGTAATGATTTTCATTCTTATGCAAGCCTTGCCAATATAGGAGGAAGATTTTGTAGATAAATTGGTAGGTTAAAGTGACTCTACTTTTAGAGAAGGGAATGGGGTTGCTAACTAGTTAACAAGCTTGTAACAAAGTCAAAGGCTCTCCTGCATTTAGTAATTAGATGCAATGGGTAAATTTGGTAAGAGAAAGAGAGAAGAGAGAGAAGGTGATGAGAGAGTGTAGAAGCTTATTAAAGTAAGGGTAAATTTAGTAACTGAATCCTATCAATTGCCTCTTTTAATCTCTTTTTCTCACCAAATTTACTCTTTGCATTTAGTTATTAAATGTAAAGGTTCCAATTTGTAAACCTAAATCCTCTATATTCAGTAAATAAATACATGATATATTGTTAAGGAAAGAGAGAAAAAAGAAAGTAAGTGAAAAAAGAATAAATATACCTTATACCTATTTTCGCTCATTTATGTTACTCTCTTCTAAAGCGTATAATACAATATTATAGATCCAAGAACCCAATTTGTTGTTAAACTTCTTAATGATTCCAAGCAAATTTTATTCAAGGATTTGGTGGGAGCTTGTTTTCCAAGGTTGGTTGCTATGTAGCTTTTGGGCTTTGCCCCCTTTGATTACCTCTCCAAAAATTAAAAAAAAAAAAAAAGAGACCTCCATTCCTAGTTAAGACCATGGTCACCATTACCTTGATTTAGAACTACTACATTGATTAATGAAACATGAAAAAGCCAAATAAGAAATGTGAACCATGCAAATTTATTGATGAGATCATTTTGCTTCCAACAAAATAAACTTACAAATTTCTCCTTTTTGCATTTCCCACACATTATTTTAGATTTAATAACTTTCAAAAAGATTCACGTAACATAAAACTTCTAAGGAGTATACATGAGGTGTTAGAACACTTCCAAAAGGGATACAAGAGTCGTCAAGTCATATAAGGAGAATCAGGCTGCTTAAACAATAACCATAAAATAAAATAAAATAAATGTAAAGATAAAAACAATTGAGTTGCACAAGCAATTTAAGTATGATATGTATATATTTTGCATAAAGATACATTGAAAATATCAAAGGACTAAATAACACTCTTGAATTAAGGGAGGCCAAGACAATCTCCTGGAACCTGTACCCTTATATTGAAGGATATCACTTGCCTAGCATTCTTCTCCATCCACTACTTCTTGTTAACCCAATTCATGCCTCCTAAGGTTTATAATAGCCAATTCACTGAAGCTTGATTCATTTTTCCACAACAATGGAGTCACATAATTAGAAACTCTTGGGAGTCTCTGGGAAGGATCTTTAGTAAAGGTTCTAGGCCTTGGGGTATCACAATAATCAACTATGAGTTTTTGAAAAGTTACAAATGATTCTTTCATTGTTGACTTAGCTTCAAAAAATGAAATGCCAGATGCCAAAGCCATTGGAATTGGTCGAAGCAATTCCTAACAAAAGAAAAATGAAATCAAGGTAGTCAATTATGAATGAAACAAAATAGTAAGCCCTTCAAGGACTAATGAATGAAGAAGCTGCAAAAATGGTAGTCCTCTAAATTATATAGTTGACATTAGCTAGTAATTACTTATTTAAAAGAAAATATAAGATAAGAAAAGGTGAGATAATTGCTTATTTTATTGGAATTAAATTAAATTAATTTGAGAGCATATAGAATTCTCCTAACAAAAGAATAAGACTTAAGAGAAAGGAAAAAGAAAGCAACCTAACTAGACCTGGGATTATATTTAGAGTGTATAAAAATGCATAATTTCTACTACACAATTTGAAAGGTGATAAAATACTAACCTTGTAAGATTGTATGAAAAACTTAAACTAGTTTGATTACAATGATGCCATTCAATGTCACATTTAGAAACTAAACTGATAGTAGTGAAAAAATAGTGCACACTATAATCATTAATATGATACAAAAATACCCTAAATTAATTGAGTATTTACTTTATTATATTCCAGATATTAAAATTTTCATTCTTCAACCCAAAAAAAAAAAAAAAAAAATTTTGTTGTGTTCTTTCAAATGTGTAAACATTTTAAAACTCCATCCGTAACATTTAAGGCACCTTCACCTGGAGGTAATGTATAAATACGCAAATAACATATAAGTAACATGAGAAAAATTAATTATTTGGAGGTAGTTAAAGGCCAAATTCTAATTAATACCATTCGAACTTGGTCATTATTACATGGAATTTGGATTAGTTGAATCAAAATCCCATGTAATATACTTTTTTTTTTAATTCCAAAGGGAATTCGGATTTAAACAATCTGAATTCCTTTTAATTTTCTTAAATTGTGTTTTATTTAATTAAGTGAATAGGAGAAATTGTAATATAAAAAATAATTAAATAAAAAACAACAATAAATAAAATTTATGTAATATTTGATATAAAATTACATTAATATAAATATTATAAAAATATATATAGCAAATGACTTTCTATGTTACAACGAAGTTTTACCCTTTCATGTCGTGGTTGTTATTGCCTTAATTCTTTTAGTTTTTATTGTTCCTGTGCTATGAGATGAGAGTTTAAATCTAAGTATGGAAACTAAGCTAGAGCAATTGACTCATGTGGCATCATAAAATGATCCTCCGAGCTAAAAGGAATAAGCAACTTTTGTAGCATTAAATGCTGATATATTGAATAGAAACTCTATGAATAATTTGACAAAGCTAGACATCTACTGAGGAGTTTCAAGATAAGATGAAGGCAAAGACGACATGTAAAAAGAGGAACATATTTTACCAAAACCACCAAACTAGTTAGGTAGTATAAAATAAGATAGACTAACTGTGCCAATATTCTACTGCACTAAAGTTAGAATTTATAAAGATACATTAGTAATGTCAATGCTAACATCTTGCTACATTGGCTTTGTTGTTGCTATTTCTTCTAATAATAGATTGTTGGGTTGACAAATAACCTTGACGTCTTTTTCCCAGATGACCTACCAAAATTTGATGTTTAGGCAGATTCGGTGCTTAATAAGCAAACTAGGAAAAAGTGAGAATAGTTGATCACTGAGATCACATAATATATTGCTAGAGTCTTGGCTCATAATATCATGAAAATTTATAGGAAAAAGATCTTACAAGTGCATCGTATAAAACCCTTTCACCAAATTAGCTTAACCACAGAAAGATGAAAAATTAAATATTAATTTATAATATATTGAGAAAATGATGATGACAATGGTGATAAACTATTAAAAAATGTACCACATTTCCAATAACAACACTCAATCTCTAAATCTATCAACGAGTGTGTTACCAATATTATTGCATATACTTAGACATACGATCAAAGCGCTCTTCAGTGATTGGGGATTGAGATATATAGTATTTTGTTATCCATACTACTGTTAGATGAAAATGCTATGATTAGATATCCAATTGGTCTAAATTCTTCTTCAAAGCTGTAGATTATGAAGTCTAATTTGATTAGTTCTTGAGAACTTGGTTGGTGGCAACCAAATTATCGTAGGACATGATATGGATAGTGCTATTTTATGATCTAGAAGCATATCAATGGCATCGATGCAATCTAAACATCTAAAGAAGTCAAGCAGTATCCCAAAATTAACTTGCGCACTGTTTGTGACTGGCATAGGAGCCATACAATCTGTGGGTAATATGGGATGGAATAGTAAATAATTATTAAATAGTCAAAAAATGATATACATTATAAATCAAAATCAAGTACATAGTTCATCATCTCTCATTTCATCTAGGAAAATTTTATATAGACAAAGTGTCATACCTTACTATATAATGCTTTTTCCTACTACAAATACTTCATATAGAACTTAGAGGAGTCAATGGAAACTTGAACTGATTAAAATTTTCTTTTTAAAAACTTCCTTATACAATTTCACTATTCATTTGGTCATTTCTAGAATTTTGTCCAACCTTGAAAATACATAATTAATTTTAGAAAAATTGTATGAGGTTGGTTCAGGGCTCTACTTCAAGCTCTCTAAGTCCTTTACAAGAGAAAAATACTTACTTAGTGGAGTACATATAAATTTATATAAAGTTGCCCCTAAAACAAACTAGACAGCTCTACCCCTCATTTATCATATTATTATTACTTTACCTTTATATAAGCACAAGTATCCTTGCATTTTAGGCACGCTAGTCATATTCTTTTTACTTCAGGGTAAGGTATATATATATATGACTTTCTGTTACATGCCTTATCATCATACAGTGTTATAACACAACTCATACATACCATAATCCAAAGATATTTAATTACATGACAAAATGTGATGCATAAAAATAAGGTCCTCAATTTATGCCTCTACACCCTTTGTCCTTTCTTTGCTTGAACTCAAACCTAGCATGGGTTATATTTGGGGTGAGATTATAAAATCTTAGTAGTAGTAAACCAGTCTCATACACAAGCAAGCATGTAAGTACATAACATAATGCCAATCAAGGTGCATATACCACATAGTAATACAAGGAATTTTATACAAGGCCAAGCACAATCTAAGCATACATGTCTCATCTTATAGTATAAATGACAACTTGATAAAACATAACACTTATCATTATAAAAACATACAAGCTTAAAGAAAGAGAAAGGAAAACTACTACCTTAGTAAACTTTGCTCCTCAAGCCTTGGAACTCGATTTACTTGCTTTTGGAGTTCTTAAACAAATATCAAACCCTATAATCATAATGATAATTCATTACAATCAACATATAAACCTTAACTTCTAAAGTAGTATAGCCTTTTTAAACACATTGGAATCATTGGAATTGGAAAAATCCAACTCCTTCCCTTCCAATCTATTATGGCCGAATAGTGTGCATTTCTTGGGTAAAATTTAGAAATTTTATTTCATAAGTTTTAGGAGCTTTGCCATAGCTATTTCTAGCTAAAAACACCATTTTGAATCCATTGGAATGGATAAAATTATCAAATTCCAGCCCCAACAACATGTTTTGTTCATAACATAACCTAGCTCTGGTTTAGGCCCAAAAGTGAGTTTCTTTGGTTCTAAAATTTTAATAGCATCTTCCTTTATGTTTTAGGACTTGAAATTTGGTATACATGACTTTAGGATATTAGGAAAACATCATAAAATTTTTGAGAAAATTCGGATAGCATCTCCCTAACATTTCCATTTTCCTAAAAATTATAAACTTTGTGTTTTTCAAAGTTCTAGCACATAACAAAAATGGATAAGCTCATATGGCATCCATAGTCAATGTATAAACTCCGTTCCTAGGCCTTTATATTCAACATATAAACTCCATTTCTAATCATCCATATGCTGTCCAAAAGTGGCCCATAGCTAGGGTTTAACAAAACTAACTTAAATCATGTGAATTTCAAGTGCAAGGTGGAGAAAACTTACTCTGTAAGCTTAATCCTTGCTTTTTTTTTTTCTTTTCCCACACTAAAATCCCTTCTTTTCCCACTTAGAGCAACATGCCACCTTGAAGAAAGGATGAAGATGCAGCTACCCTTTGGACGAAATGATTGAAGGATGAAGAAGATGAAGAAATTTGGTGAAGAATGGTGGTAGTTTTGCTTGATTTCACTTCTTCTTCCACTTTTCCTCCCTCTCTTTGTCTCTTCACATTTTTCTTTCCCTCTCCCTTGTGTGTGGCATGAAAATAGTGGAATGGAGGTGAAGGAGATGAACTTAAATGAAGTTAAATGGTCATACCAAATTTGGACCTTTAATCAACCTTTTCAAGATCAAATCTTAGCCTTCCATTCCTTTTTTCTTTTGATTTTCTAATTTCATGACTAAATATATTCTTATCCCTTAAGTTATGGTGATTTGATGGTTAGTAACCATGGTTAGTTTCTAACCTAACTATAGTTAATTCTTTAAACTAATAAATTCTTTCTTTCCTTTTTATTTTATATTTATATTTGGGTTTCATCTTCTCTAAAACTCTAATTATATCTTCTTTCCTCTTATCGGGCCTTTAGAATCAGCTATTGGGCCTTACAGTAATCTAAAAATCGGTGTCTAGACTGAATTAAGGTTTTATGATACAATACATACCTTCAAACTTTTTAAAATTTATAAATATTATTTCCTCTACTTTTAGCCATACTGAGCCTCAAATATGGATCAGGGGCCCTCAACCTCGATCCTCATAAAATTTGGTGTCAATTGGACATTCGGGTCTTTAGGTGTAATTTTCACTGTTCTGTATTATAATTGTGCTCTAAAATTTTTATTTATTGCAATTTAGTCCCTGAAACTCTTTCAGGGTTTTTTAGCCCTTTATCTATTTCTATTTCCATGGTTGTTACTACTTCTTCTTTCTATTTTGCTTATGGCTATTGATCGGGCTAACCAGATCCTAAATTGAATCCCGTCCGGCTATCTGAACAACGTGACATCATCGGACCCATCTCATCAAACAGAGTTTAACTGTGGGTCACAGATTTCTGAGATTCTTGCCTGATTTTTTGATATTTGTACATAAAGCCATGAATAGAAGATGAAACTAGGGTTCCCTAAACTTTCAGGTAATCTATACATTTTGCCCCGCACACAAATTTTCTTTGCATTTTAGTCCCTAACTCCTTCATACTTAACTTTGGAGACTCTTCAGGACCTTTTTCTAATCTTTTTTTTTTTCATATATTTTGGCCCCAATTTTAAGGCATCTCTGGCCTTAACTCATCATTATTTGCGGTATAGAATATTATTATAATTTTATTGGACCTCAATTTACTCTATTTAGGGGACTCCTTTTTGTATCCAGTGAATTTCGTACACTGACGGAGAAGCCATATGTTACATTTTTCACGTTTTCTTACATTTTCTTGCATTTTCGAGGGCTGGATATGACACAAAGGGCATTAACACTTAGATAAGAAGGTCATCTAACATTTTTCCATCTATTACAATCAATAAACATATTTGATAAATAATGGATAATAAATGAAATCAATATGGTAAAATTAAAGATGTAAAAATTTTAATTCCATTTCATTCCTAAAAAATAGAGATGGAAGTCTAATATACTCCATGTAGAGGGTGGGGGAAGGTAGTCTTTAAGTGCGAGTATAAAAAATTGATCTCATGCCTACAAATACAACAATGTCAAATATCCAATTAATCTCATAATAGAGAAAAGCCAATATTGCTAATCCTTAACCAAACTGACGAACTTGCTCAATGTCACCCAATAAGAATAAGTACATCAAGTAAACTCTATAACTAATGCTATCTGGTATCAACCAACCTTTAATCATACAAAGAATATATATACAGGTTCATCCTCTGTATCATCTGGTAGATGTGCAAAGTTTTAGGCCAATAAAGTAATGGAAAGTTATTATTCATCGATCTAATTAGTTAATGGCATAATTCCTAGGAACCACTGACACACCTCTAACTAATTGAAACCTATCCAACCCATAATAAGGTCCCCCTCAATCAATAGGCCTGATTGCATGCTACATCCTCGAAGGTGATCATACACTCTCTTCGAGTGGTTAAACTATGTGTAGGTTTAAACACCGCTATTTTACTAGCATGTTGACCAATGATGTATTATACTAAAACTGGCTAGCTTATGCAATGCCATAAAAACAAAACTATCTTAAATAATCGATAATGGTTGGCAATAGATAATCTAAACGGTCATCGTACAAGACTCATCATGGGCAGAGTATTCGATTATCTTGCAAATAGGGATAAATTATATAACTTATTAATATAATGAAATAGGAAATAGTGTTAAACAATCTATCTTACCTTGCCATCTTAGATGGCCTACAATATATGGCATTCTTCTAAGTACAGATATACAATTCTTGATTGTTCATCTGCATTTAATTTTTCACTTCCTCAAATTCATCACCCCTGGATTAGACCAAGTTAACTTCCTAGAAGAATGTGATAGCAACCTTAACATATTGAGATACTAGTTTAACATTAAAGGCATCATCATCACCCTCACTAACATACACATCATCATCATCATCGACATAATCATCATAATCTTCATCGTCATTGTCATAATCAAAGTCAAGTTCTGCATCATATTCATCTTCATTTTCAAAGTCTTCCAACATATTTTCTTTTAAGTTAGATGGAGAAGGAAGTTCAATAAAACCTATTGCTAGGTGGGAGGAACTCAGTTGTGAGCTACACTTTATTGGTATGATTTATAAGGTTGAGCATAAGTTGGTGGTTGATCGCGAAAATTTTTATGCGTGTCCGCAAGTGCACGGGTCGGATCAAGTAGTTCAGTGATAAGTAAAAGTATCGTTCCCACGAGGAAAGGTTTAATTGCAATTAGGCAATGTATAACCCGTTTTCATCCACGTTAAACTATCAATTAAGTGAATCATGAATTTAAAACTAATTTTAAAACAAAACAATTTAAAGAGAACTTGGTTGGCACAGGCAGTTAAGATAAAATCCAAGGTTTGAAATTACCTAGAGTCACTATTCCCTTGATGCTCATTAGAACTTAATTTCTTGTTTAATTGTAATTAATTATCGCCTTGTGGGTTAAGAGTTTAGAAGCTATAACCGTCCATCGATGTAATTACAGCCCTACTCTCCCCTAGAATCTAAGTGTCCTTAGATTTAGGTTAGAATGCATTAGATACTATGTCCCTCTACAAACCAATTAAGGTAATCAGGTATATGTCTATCCCAATTACAAATTAGATGATTCTAAACTTAATTTATCCAACTTTTAGGTCCAATTTAGAATCCCTTTTTCAAGGTAAATTCCAATTTCCCAAATCAAATCAAAGAGGTGGCCAATCCCTAAGAAAGCATTAAGCAAAAGAAGGATACACAAGATTCCAATCATCACAATTAACAAGGCAATTAATGATTCAGTTCATATCAAGTTCATAGTGCTCTAGGTAAAGAGGAATTTAGCCACACATAGCTAAATCTACAGAGAATTCCCAATCAAAATACATGGAGAAAATAAAAAGAACAAAGAAAGCAAACAAAAGGGAAGAATGAGATGCAGAAAGTGGAGCTCCCCCTTTAATTCTTCTCTTCCTTCACCCTCCAAGCTTAAAGAACCTTCAAAGAACTCCCAAAATCGCCTCCTGGACGCTCAGAACTCCCTCTGCCGCCGAATAATCCTAACCCTAACTTCTCCTCCTTCTTTTAAAGCTGGAAAAGTAAAACTCTGCGTTTCAGGTCCGACCTCGCTATGGCGAGGGATGACTCTCGCTATAGCGAGGTCTCTTAAGTGCTCAGGTTTCCGCTGCGCTCGCTACATCCATGCCATAGCGAGTTACTCTCTGGAATTTCTATACAACACGACTTCGCTATTGCGAAGCCTCCCCTTCGCTACGGCGAATTCACCATCTCGCTACAGTGAACTCTGTTCTCGCTATGGCGAGAAAACTTGTAAAATCTGTGGTTGCCCATCTCAGCTTCCCTCTTTTATTTGCAACTCTTTCTATACTTTGTAACTTTTCCCTGAAACTAAAATCAATCACAAAATGAGGCTCAAACTGATAAAAATATTAAAATTAAAATACTTCTTTTGTTTTGTTTGATTAAATATATTTTTAACCTATTAATAAAGGGAAAAGAACCTTACCTCCTTAATTTAGTGTCAAATATAATCCTTTTTAATCCTAAATTAGGAGGTTATCAGTGGTCAATACAATAGATCAAGTGAGAGCAGCACTTCATTCATAGGGTTTGGGATTCAATGCTCAATTATAGATCAATATATGAAGTGTTTGCATACAACTTAACTGTATTAAACTATGATGGGAAACGTCAGGGTGCTTGCCATATCCTGTACACATTAGAAATTGGTCTAAATAACTACCCTATAAAGAAGGCAGTCAGGTGGATTGCAAGAATCCTGAAGGAATAGTAGACCCATGCATATGACATTGTTATAGCCATATAACAAAGAACTTGATAGAGTGCATGAATGGCATCTTAAAAAAGATCAAGTCTTTGTAAGTATAGCCAAGGCAACATATTACCGGGTCAACTAGTACTTTATGCAACGTGCCAAGTAGATCAATGTTCAAATGGCAACATGTTAGATTGATTCGTAAGCCCTGATAAAAAAGATGCAACAGATGTGCAGCACTCATATTCGTGTGTTTACGGGTATTCAACAATCAAGTTGCATTGTTCAATGTCGAGGAGTCTTATAACCAAATGAATCGCCAATATAATCATCACTACAAGGTTATCTTGTTTGAACACATATGTGATTATAATGAATTTCAAGTGGAGAAGTACTTGTGCCAACATACTTTTGCAATGTGCGCAGTAACATCTCTTGAGCCATTTTAGCTCGTATTTCATCTAGATACCATGTATGATGCATACACTAATATGTTTTAGCTCATTGAAGGACAAGAATATTAGCCATAACCAAGTAGTCTAAAGTTCATCCCAAATCCATCAATGCCTTGAGAGTGCAGTCGACCTCATTCGACCTGTTATCGGAATAAAATAGATTTTAGGACCATCAGATAGCCAAGTAAATGCAGCCTCCACAAACAAATCGGGCATTACCACATATCCTGCTATTAGCAATTCTGACACATAGTAGTATATTAATAGAAGTTGTAAACGTTTATAAATAAGTCATGTTATTTATTCTCTATAATTGTAAATGAATAATAATTAGGTACATTATCTATGTTTTCACTTTTAAATAAATAATAGCATGTTATGTCATTTATGCTTGTCATTTTTAAATGAATAATAGTTCATTCTATTATTTGAAATGACTACTGATGTGCTACATTAATTGAACATGTCAATCTTAAAGGAATAATAACAGATTATGTTATTTGTACATCTCCATTTTAATAATATTACATTATATTATTTTGCCCATAGATCTTATGGCCAGAGTTAGATAGCTTCTTCATTCAGGTCCAAATAATGAGTTACTTTGAGTAGCATATATTGTATGCCATCTAGGATAACAAGGTAAGAGAATTTGTTTAATGTTATTTCCTATTCCAATATGTTAGTTTGTTATGTGATTTATCCTTATTTGCAAAACGATCGGATAATCTACCCATGACGAGTCCTGCATAATGATCGTTTAGGTAATCCATCACCAACCATTATTGATTATTTAAGGCAATCTAGTTTTTATGGAATTGCATAAGTCGACCAATTCGAATACAATACATTGCTAGCCAGTGCACTAGTAAAACAATAGCACATGAAGATACACACATTTCACACCACTTGAGGAAAGTGCAAGTTCACCCTCGAAGATGTAGCAATATAGTTGAGCCTACGGATTGAGAGGAACCCTATTATGGGTGAGACATGTTTCAATTAGTTAGATATGTATCAATGGCCCCTAGAAATTATGCCACCAATTAATCAGATCGATAGACAGTGACAGTTGATCACTTGGTTAGCTTAGAGCTTTGCACATCTGATGGATGATGTAGAGGATAAGGTTGTACATTAATTCACTTGTGCATATGCCCTTTGTATGATTAAGGTTGGTTTATACCAGATAGATCCAATTACAGAGTTTACTTGATATATTTACACTTGCTGGATGACTTTGACTAGATTGGCCATTTTATTTAGGAATCAACAATATTGACCTTTCTCTATTGTGAGTTTTGCAACTCAATCTACAGGAACGATTATGATATAGCTAGATCATTGATACTATTATATCTATGGGTATGGGATTGATTCCCTATGCTCACACCCAAGACCATCCACCCTTGACCCTCACATTAAAGAGTATCTTATACTTCCAACTCTAGGTTTCAAGTATGAAATAGAATTAAAATTTTCACATTTTTAATTTAACTAACTCCATTTATTACTTATCATTTATTGAATATGCTTGTTGGTTATAATAAATGGAAGAATATTGGATGACCTCCTCATTCGAGTTTTAGATATGAAATGAGAAATGATGAGTTGTATACTTGATTTTGATCTATGATATACATTATTTTTTGACTATTTGATAATTTACTTTTATTTTATGTTATTCACAGATTGTGTGGCACCTATATTAGCCACAGACAATGCATAAGTTGATTTTGAGATATTATTTGATTTCTACAGACTTTTGGATTGCATCGATTCCACTCATTTGCTTCTAGATCATAGAATAGCATTAAGATCACATCATACGATAATTTGGTCACCACTAACCAATTTCTCAAGAACTAATCAGATTGGACTCCCTTCATAATATATAGTTTTGAGAAAGAACACAAACTATGAGTATTTGAGCATAACATTTTTATTCAATGATGGTATAAATGACGAGATACTATGTCTCAATGACCTATCACTAGGGCTCTTTAATTGCATATCCGAATACATGTAATGGTACTGACAACGTAATCTTTAATGGATTCAAAATTCAAGTATTGCTATTGGATACGTGGCACATTTTTTTTTTATACAATTTGTCACATTTATTATCATCATTTTTTAAGTATATTATATACTGACATTTAACTTTTTATCTTTTCTTGATTAGGTTGATTTGGAAAAAAAGCTCTATAGGATGTTTTTGTAAAATCCTTTGCCTACAGATTTTTATGATATCGTGAGTTTGGACTTGAACAATTTATTATGTACTCTTGATGACCAACAGTTCTTACTTTTTTTCTAGCCTGCTAACTGAGCAACAAACCTACCCTAGCCTCAGATTCTAAGATCATTCAAAAAAAATGTTAAGGTTACTTATCAACCCAACAGCCCACTGTTGGAAAAAATAGTTAGCAACAATAAAGGCCAATGTAGCAAGATATTAATATTTACATTCTCCGTGCATCTTTATACATTCTAACTCCAGTGTAGTAGGATATTAGTATGGTTAATCTATCTTATTTTATACTATTTAACTAGTTTGATGACTTTGGTGGAGTAAACCCCTTTTGTTACATACCACCCTTGCTTTTGTCTCATCTTAAAACCCCTCAACAAATGTCTAGCTCTCTTCGATCATTCATAGAGTTTCTCTTATTTGTTTTTCTCTTATTAAATATTGAAATATTTTTTATTTTTATGACATTATTATTCAATTAATTTAAATGGGTACCTTATTTTAGTTGAATAATTACCGTAATATGAATTTGTGAATCCATATATATTTAATAAATTCAGTAGAGTAGTAATTCAATACTTTTGATAAACCAAAATTATCTTTGTGTGCTGATGAAAATATTTCTTTCATTTTAAACATGCGAAAATATATATTGTTAAATGGTTATTGGTGATTTTTTTTGTTCTCAATGCTGTTCATAATTTAAATTTTGAGAGCTTATTTCGAATTAATTAATGAAAAAAGTTTAATTAGAGAACTTGTTCCTTTTAAACACTCTTGAGGAAGAGTAAAACATCAAGAGTTAATTGATATTTATAACCAATCTATTTTAAAATAGAAATTATTTATATTTTTTTTGAAGTTTTCAATAATCAAATTAGTTGAGCTAGATCTGAAATAAACATTAGCTGGGAGTTGTTTGCATTGAATTCTTTTAAAAAATATTTTTTGAATTTATTTATTTCTATTTTATTAAAAAGAAATATACCCTCTTATTTTCTTTTTTTTTTTCAAATTAAATAATTTGGTTAGTCCCTATGGAATACGACCCTACTCACTCTATCTACGATAAAATTATTTTGAGAGTAGAAAATTATTTTTGGTAATTTCGACACTCATCATTTAGCTCATAGTTATAAGAAATAACAACATTAAGAATAAAGCATAAATTAAATGGGCAAAGAAATATAAAAAAAAGTAAGGAAAGAAGAGAAAAACTTATTTAATTAATGAATCTTCCTCAAACCTAAGCTTCTCCCATGACAAATGAAGCTCCAAACTTTTCTTTGTCCTCCCCAAAATATTCAGAATGGTCGTCCCTAAAGAAAATGGTGAATCCCTTCTTAAAACTCTCAAAAAATAGTTGAAAATGATGCATTTTGCATTTTTTCTAAAGCGTGTTGCAGCGCTGTTGAAATTTTATTTCTAGTGGTCAAGAGTGATGCGACATGGAATTTTTATGTTCTAGGTGCCATGTCGCTTAAATTTATTGCCACAGTATTGCATTTTTTGTAACAGAACTTTTGAGCGTCCTCTTTTTTTTGGCTTTTTTTAACAAATTTTTTCAACATTGGTTGCTTTGTATTCCAAAACATTTAAATTGGTATTTTTTTGGGGTAATTTTAACCTTAAAAAATATAAAATTTATCTAATTACTATTTATAATCTATTAACAAAAATTAAATAATTTAATGACCTAAAAATATAAATAAAAATATAAAACACAATTTATACTCAACTAAAATAAAAAAAAAAGAAGTCAAAACTAAAGGGAAAAAAACAAAACTTACTAAATATTAAGTTAACTAAAATTTATTAATTTTATACACCAAAATATAAAATAAATTTTGTAGTCATATGATAAGTCCCTTAAGATAATAAAAAAACATAATAATTTAAGAACTTATCACATTGTCTTCCTTGTCACCTTTATTGTCCTCTTCCTTTGTGCTTAACTTCTTTGTTACAAAACCAAACTTTGATATCACTTTATTGGAAAGAGGAGTTAGAATTATTTCCATGGAAGACGAGATTAACTACTTGAACTATTATTTCCAAGTTGCTTGGCTTCAATCAAATCACCAAATGCATGGGTGTTTATAAACCTAGAAGGAGAATAGATTCATACCTCTATTAATTCTCCAATACATGAGTCACAATTATCTACGATATGAGCCATACTAGTATAGGTACATAACTGTGGTATTCTAAGCATACATACATTAAACTTAATTACTTAGGTAATAACGAATTACAGTGGTTCCTGTATAATGAGAATGATGACTGTACTATATATGTGTGATGCTATAAGCATTCTTACCTTGTAGATTAAACAAGTAATATTGGATTATGGATATATATAAACAGGATGTTCGTACAAGGGCTTGAACGGTGGTAGGAGATTGGAAGAGCATAGCAAGGCATTTAGTGCAATCTAAAACCCCAGCTCAAGTTGCTAATCATGCCTAGAAGTACTTCCTCAGATTTTGAAACCCTGATTCTCGTTGCAGAAAAGACGGATCGATCATTCGAACTACGGAGGATGTGCAGCAGCCAATGGCCAAAAATGCAGAACTCACCGTCTCTAATGACCGCATCACTTCAGCCCCATGAAGCCATGACTCCGGATTAAGTAGAGCTGCTGCTTTAGCCTCCATGAACGGGTAGCCAGCTCCTAAATGTTTTCTTCCACTGTTGGAACTTGGTTTTAATTTCTACGGTTTAATATGTGTGAACATTTTGTTGTGGTTTTGTAATCTTTTAATTACATACACATTTAACTTCTATCTAGCTAACTGAATTATGTTTCAAGTAATCATAGTTCGTTTTAATATCATTTTTTTAATAGAGTAAATTTATTTTTTTAGTCATTTGAAGATGTACAATTGGTTTCAACTTAATTCTGCAAAAATTAAACGTCATATTTTAGCCCTTTAATAAGTATTGATGTTTTAAAATGGTCCTCACATTAGTTAAGCCTATAATTATGTGGCCATCGAAAAGGTTTTAGGGACTTAGATGCATATTGAAAGAGTGCTTATACAATATTAATTTGATGGCCATATAAATTGTTAAAGGAGACATCAATTATTTCATTTAGGCCATGCACTACAACCTTTTCGTTAACTATCTATTAATAAATGTGAGGACTATTTTAAAATAAAGATAATCTTTAAGGAAGCGAAATGAAACATTTAAGTTTTAAGAAACCAAATTGAAAAAGGTGTATATTTTGACAACAAAGTTAATTCCATCTTTACTTTATTGAAAATTTTGTAGTCTATTCTATATCCGTTTAATGAAATTTTCTTTTATCAGGGGTATGTAGATAATGGAAGGTAAATCTTGTTTTCTTTGGATAATCCTCATCTTTGTGAAGGTTATTAGTGCTTATTTTAAACTATAAAATCAAAATGAAATTTTGGAAATGCATTTAACTTTTTTTTTCTTGTTTTTTGGAAAGTTGAGCCCTCAATAAAATTGTGATTTTATATTTGAGCTAGAGTCTATTTGAGAATACTATGATTTATTAAAAGTTACTGTGTTGTAAGGGAAAAAAATCATTTGTTTAAACATATAAAAGTTGTGAATCACTTTGATACAGTGTTTGGTACTTGTTATACATATATAAATTGACAATATCAGACCCTATGAAAACATATGAAATTGGTTGTAATGTCCAGTTTTTGTTAAACAACGGAAATGGACGCATTTTCAAAACAAGTCCCTTGAAATGAATCAGTTAAGGTCTCAAAAAATTTGAACAACATTCTAAACTCCTAAAAATGAGATTCTAGCCTCAGAAGGAAGAAAAAACGAAGCTAGAATGAAAAAACAAGTTTTGATGAAAAAACCTATGAAATGTAATGTCATTTTTGTAATTTTGAGCAAATTTTGGAATTCACACAAGAGGTCTTTTCAAATGAAAATTTTGAGTTTTTCAGGGTTCTCAGAGGCCTTGAAAATCATGGAAAATCCTATGACAATTAAATCCTCTCTGGTGGATATTTTCTAATATCGGTATACCCGAACTTTAACGGATTCGTTCGGGAAGGTTTTAGCTCCAATTTGAGTGATTCCAAAGGCATTTTAATAAATTGGGAACCTAAATTTTATAATGGAAAATACGATTTTAAAAAAGGAGCTAAAACGAAGGAGAAATGAAAATGCAAAGAACGAAGAACAAAATTAGAATTTTTGAAAAAAGCTACTTTCCTACCCCTATATATATGTGGCGCCTCACTTTCCCCTCCATTTAGCTTTAGATTATTCTGCCTAAAATCAGAAGAAAAACCCTAGGAGAGAGGCGCACCAAGGGAAGAATAAAAGGGAGAGAAAATCCAAGTTTAAGGTATGTTTCCATGGTAATTTTTTATGCTTTTCTTCATCCACACCTCCTCTCCTCCCTTCTCCTTTGTTTCCTTTGATTAAAATGGAGTTTATAAATCTGATTCAAGGGAATTTTCGGATTTGAAGAGAAGAGCTTGGAGAAAGCAAGATTCAAGCAAAAATAAGCAAGGAAACTAGATAATTTTTCTTCCTATGGTTGATATCTTCACCCACCCTTCTTCTCCATTTCACTTAACCCTAGGAGCCGTAGGAGGATCTAATTTTTAAGCCAAACCAAGTATAAATCTTAGGTATTTGAGGAAGAAGAACAAGAATATGCAAAGAAAACAACAAAATAACCATTAGATTTCAAGATGCAAATTCTAAGATTTTGTGTGCATCTTATAAAATATGACCCTATGTGATGATTCCTAGGTCTAATTAAGAGTTTGAATGAGTTCCTAAGATCCCTAAGATGCTCCCCACATGCTTCCTCCTTCAAGAAAACAAAGAGAATTGAAAGGAGGCCAAGGAAGCCTTATGTCTCAGTCAAACAAGGTTGGGGTAGTTAGGGAGAGTTTTAAATTTTTTCAAACCCATTTTTGTATCATATATGATAAATAAATATGAAGGGAGGCCTTGGAAAAAATTTAGAACTCATAAAAAGTGAGTTGGTGCTTTAGGTTCCATATTATGACTTAAAGAAGTAACATATTATTAGGCCCTTTGTTTTAATTGTATGATGACTCCAAGAGGCTTAAAAGGAGTCAAGAATCATATTTGAAAGGAAAGAATAGAGCCTAGAAATTATTTGAGGGGTGTTACTTCATTAGGTGCATTTATGGGCCATAATGGGATTTATAGAACAACCTAGTGTCTAAGCAAGTTATGTAGCCTTAAAATTTATTTCATGAACCTAATTGGCTTCCATAAATTATATCTAGGCCAAGAGAAACCATCTCCATAAGTTTATGGGTGTGTGGCCAAAGCAAGGGAGGGAGTTTCAAGAGAAAAAGTGTGTGATTGTGTGCAAAGAAGCTCTCTCTACCTTCTCTCATGCATGAATGTGTGTTTAGCGTATTTTAGAATGTATGTATGTATATTTTCAAGTCATGAAAAGTATGTTAGCATGATTTTATATGCTATGATTTTATGATGACACATTATATTTTCAAATGATGCTATGATATTTGTTTGAGTTTGCTTGAATGTAGAGAGGTCAAGAACTCTTAACCATGGTGAGGATGAGCCAATAACCCTTGAGATTGGTTGAAACAAAGCAAAGAGTCTCTCAAAAGCAAAGTGGGCTCCCAAGAGCATGGTTGAGTCTAATAATCTCTTAAAGAATGGGTGAGGCAAGTCCAAATCCATAAGGAAAAAGGGTGAGACCAATCCAAACACTTGGTGAGCTCTTGAATGTCTTGTATGACTTGTTTACATGCTAAGCTTGCTTCTTGAATGTTCATGACTTTTATGATATCCATGCATACATTTTCAAGGCTTGCTTTGCATATATTATATATGATTGAATGGGAAATGAGTTATTGGGATTCTTTGAATCTCATTTCCTCCTCTCTAATGATCTCACATGCTAGGTGGACCAAGTGAACAAAGTAACAGAAGCCAACCACCTTGAAGGAAAGAGTTTAACAACAAAGTGTTTGAGTTTGTCACTTTAAGGCCATATTTGTGTCAATTGTTGTAATCCAATGATGTATATGGTCTATGACCCCTTGGATATGTATAATTATGATATTATGTGATTTATAAATGTATGGATATGATATGTAAACTCTAGAATGTAATTTGGATATGTAATGCCAATATATGCTTTGTGGAAGTTTGATGTAAATGGGTATATGTGTGGATGAAATGGCTAAAATGAGATGCATGAGATTTGGGGCCATTTGGGTAGCACACACAAGTTCTAATTATGCTTTTAGACTTGCCCAAAAGGTGCCAAAATTAATTAAAAATCATTTGGTCACTTTGATATCCCATATGGAGCCAAAAATGATCATAATGAAACCCTATGCCACTTTTTAGCCAAATGAGTTCTTCTTGATATGAGATTTGACATGCCATTAGATCTTGTTGAGAGATTTTTGGAAAGCTAAAGAACATAATTTTTTGAGGCCTACAGAATATTTGATGAATTTTTAAAATTGACAATTTTTTTGATTTTGGTCTGTTGCACTATTCATTTGGTTCGAAAATAAAATCTGTCACACAGGGCCCTAATGATGTCCAATTGCCACAAAATTTCGTACAGAGAAATTAGACATTCACAGTGACTTGTTCCAACTGGAAGAACCTCATTTAGAGGTTTAAAGAGTGAGATATGAATTTTTAAACATTCTATCCAATATCAGGAGTTTTACCCTACCTAAGTTACTGTTCTATTGAATTATGAGGTTTGGGCTGCTTGAGCTGGTTTAGAAATATTTTTCCCTCTAGTTAACATCCACATCTTTCCATATTGGTATCATTTGTATAGATTGGATTTTTATGAAATTAATTGGACATTTTTAAAATTTGCTGCAGAAATCTATGACAACATTAGGAGACAGTTTGACCTTTGGACTTTTTCAGATGTCAAACATCCTCTATAATGAATGTTATGGTCTGGGCATACTTTTAGTATGAAGTAGACATCCGTAACTTTCTAGAATAGCCAAGAATGCATGATTTCAATTTTTTTAAATTTAGTTATAATTTTCTAAAATTTGATAAAAAACTAGCAAAATTCTGGCCCAATATAGGTGAGAATATTCTAATCTTTCCTTTGATTTCCATGAGTTGTGAGCCACATTTTATTATGCAAATGAGTTATATCCATGTAATTAAATATAAGACTGTATAGTGTAAACTCACATGGTCCAAGTGACACCGATAAAAATTTTTATACACGACGCAACACAAAAATATTCAGTATTTTTATGCTATTTTCTTGATTCTTCCATGAAATGTCTAATGGTAAGTATAAAGATAACATGATATGAGTTAGTAAACATATATACTGCTAAACAATTATGAAATATTGAAAAAAAATAAAACAAAAATTTTGCTAAAAGAATAAATTTTCATGACAAGGGAGATATTTCTAGTACTTATGAAAGCTATATGATTATGGAATTTGTTTTGGTAACTAATTAATCTGCAATAAAAAATAAGAAATACAAGTAACGATATAATAGATAGATCTTGGAATTTAATATTCATCAATTTATTCTTAATGATTTATAAAATATATTATTTTAGTCTTCACTCAAACTTAGTTAAAACTAAATTGATAATTAACAATAAATTTTTAAATCGGGGTCAAATTGGTGGCATTATGACTAAACTAATGTCATTAAACTTTTAAAAACTAAATTTATGATAACTACAAGTGCTTTGAAGAACATTCCTTATAATACTTATCGAAAGAAATAGTAGCCTAAAGTATCAAAAGAACAATTAAAAAAAATTTAACTAAACGCAAATTTATGGCTTTTAATGTAAAAAAAAAAATAACACGAAAAGAGAAAACCATAATGGGCCTTTAGTTGACACATGGTATTAAACAATTTTATTCTATATTATTTTTAGTCCAAACATTTCCATGAAAGAACTGGCACTTAAAAATCCAACAACAGAAAATTATTTAGTCTCGCATATAGCTACATTGCTATCAAAATATGGTTTAAAAAAGAAAAGGAAAATGCAGTTAATTGCTCACAAATGCAAAAGTAGTATATATCAAGCCCTATCTTTCTATATATCTAACCAAATTTGAATTAGAGGTCAACATTCCAAACAGCTCCCTCTCCTTCCCCACAAGATTTGTGTATGTCCTTCATTTTCTCCACCGACTTACAAATACCACTGCATGACCAATCAAAAGACGCCACGCATACATTACCCGCCCTTGCCTTCCAATCACAATCTGACACAAAACCAAAACTTTAGCTTCACTCTGTATTTCAAGAATGCATTCCCCCAATTTCTGAATTTGGCAGTCAACTTTAAATAAACACAAGGCATGCCAAATCTATATAAGTAATAATACGTCTAGTTGAATGTGTAAAACCTATTTAAGTAATGAATTAATTTTAAAAGAAGATAAACGTAGAATATATAAGGTTCATCATTTACGCTAAGTCTTATACATTTTATATTTATTTTTTTAAAAATTAAAATTGTCAATTTTAAATAGAAATTGAGAAGATCCAAAATCTCGTTTTTCACTTCTTTAAAAAAAATAAAAGTCTAAATTGATTGAAAAACATTATTAAAATATAAAATTAAAAAGTTTATTGCCTAGATGACTGAATTAAAAATTTTGTAATCTTTCAAAGATAAAATAGCAATTTGCTCTTTTTCTTTTCACTATTGAGAATGAAAGAATGATACTTTGTATATTCATGCCTCTAATTCTCTTGCTACGCGCTACTCTCTCTTTTTTCTCTTAAGAAAGGGCGTTTTCCTGTTTGAAGAAAATCAATTAAATAAAAATGCATAAATCCACCTATTTCTTTTCATTTTTAAAGTAACAATAAGATTGCCAAGAGAACTGTAAATTTTATTAAAAAGTAAAGAAGAATGAATAAAATTTCGAACATTAACATCAATAATGAAAAAGATTTCAAATACGTACTGTACACAAAAGAAAGATTTCATATATATAAAGTGTGAAATATCATTTTTGTGTTTTAGTTTGGCTAAATTATAATATAAACTTCATGAAGATATAGAATAAAAATTGAAATCTCCAAAATTTTATTCGTAATGAACAAAAATGAAATTATGCCATGAGATCTCAAATAGAAGTCTATGGTAATACAAAATAAATTCATAAAGAAGAAAATATGAGGTGTGAAGCTGACCTGGAGGTGTTCCACAACACATAGAGCGTTCATCAACATGTTGAACCTCTAAGCCAAATAACCACGAACCTAAACTTACATCCTCATTTGCATATCTGTGCAATATCGGCCTACCAATGAAAATTTTATATATGTGTTTCCAGTTAGCTAGTATAATTTACTAATAATTAATTACAATGAAAGATATAAACTATCAAAGTTAAAAGAAAATTTGAATTGAATTTCTTTTTCTTCTTTTAAAAAGTTGCTTTGAATTTGTGCCTTTCCTATTTATTAAGTTATGGAAGTCACAGTAAGTTCTCATTGGTGCCTGAGAAATAATATAACATTTAATGCTTTATAATTTTTCTTTGAAAAATAAGATAATATATATATATGTGTGTGTGTGTGTGTGTGTGATATCTACGCCTTTCAATTTTGCTTATATGGCAAATTACCGGCTGAAAATTAAATTCTTACACTTTTAGAAATATGCTAAATGAGTTAAAACGTAACTTAGAAAAAAAAAAAGGGGGAGAAAAACTAATGTAAATAGGAAATATTCAAATTTACATAATATATATAATCTAGGAAGCAAATGTACATTATTGCAAATGTTCATTTTTGTAGCCTCCTGTTTATATATCATTTATGAGAGACTACGTAGGGTTATTAAATTTATATTTGCAGGACAGGAATGAGATTCAAGAATCCAAGAAATCGCAATATAAGATAAGGTAACTAGTTATATTAGAGTATAATTCTAACTTAAACGTCAAATGCCATTATGCCGATGAGGTAAATTTTAATTAAAAATATTTTTAAAAAGAAGTGTAAAAAAGAGGCATTATGGAAGATGCACTACTCACCAGTTGATGGAAATATAAGTAGCCAGATCTTTGGAGATAGCATATATTTGGCCAGTGGCATGCCTGAAATACTTGTTTCCTTCTTCACCAAACTTCCAGTGCTCAGGCTCATGGTACTTGACCCCTCTGCTCCATAAATCAAACCATGATTACTCATAATTAACATTATTAAAGATTCAAACACTTCCTTACTAATTCACTAATTAAACAAGTAGAAGAAGAAGAAGAAATTCTCACTTTTGATATAGAACTGGACCAGATTTCATGCACCCAATGTAAACCCTAGGTCTTGATCGGTATTTAGCAAGTGTACTCACTAGCATACCTTCAAAATAAAGAAGCAAATTATGTATGCTTTCCTGTTAATTGATGAATTCATACATAATTCACATGTATTCGCAATAATATATAAGCAAACATATAACTAAAAACAAATGTCATATGCAATTTGTCATGTGTCAGCTATCAAGAAAAAAGAAAATACTATTTTATTAAAAAACTTGGTGCAAACATATTTTGTGTAATCCCTTTACTTCAAGGGCGGAGGCAGGGGCCATGGACCCCCAGCCATTTGGGAAAAAATTATATTTATATGAAACATTTTTGGCAAAAATTAAGCATGGCCCTTGAAAAAATAACAAAGTTTGTATGTAAGTATGCATAAAATTACATATGGTTATCCCTAAAAAATTTTGTCTCCCTCGTCACTGCTTTACTTTCCAATGTATTAGATACTGGCTTGCATAAGAATATATGAAAGAAAATTATATTTTATCTCTTTGAACTAAGGTTTAATTTAAAAATGAAGACATGAATTTTATTACATAACATGTACATCCTTGAACTTTGAATTTAAATGAAAATGTTATATTCTAATTAAAATTAACTACAACAAACTACTTCCTTATTCAACAATATTCACAGATGAGTATCATAAGGGATAAAATGGGAAAGGAAAAAAAAATTATGCGTATCGTATCTTGATTTATCAATGATCACGTGACCTTTGTATAGTTAACTTAAAATAGGATTAATTTAAAATATTTATTTTCGGAATAAAGTTCAAGGAACTGTTTTATTACATTTTAAAATTCATCTAGCAATTTTTGTAGTCAATCCTTAACTTTGCCTATATAAAAATAGGGACTATTTGATAAAAAATTTGAAGTTGTCAACCAGCTAGCTAGTAATTGTGTTATTTGTATTTAAAGAAATAAAAATGAACTTATTTTGCATGAATATGAAAATATATACCTAGATTTAAGTGGATGTCATCGTCGACTTTAACATAGAAATCAGCATCCCACATGGAAACAGCAGTGGAGAAATAGAGGCGAGTCTTGGTGGAGAGCTCATGGTAGCCCTCAACATGGTCGAGCCTTAGGAAGTCTTTGTGTTCTGCCTCTTCCGCGTCTATTGCTTTGTCCAGAATCCCACCTGGTGTTGCACTGTGCCCTATCATGAACCTTATCACTATTCCCTTCTCTTTCTCGAGTTCCTTCAGCTCATTTCCTGTTTGACGTTTCCATATATTCATGAGTAATTAAGAACACTCACGAGCTTGAGATTTCATTTGGCCCCCAAAACTAAGGTCTGATTACAAAATAAGTACATGAATTTCAAGATGAAATAAAACCACCTGAATTTTGAACTGGAAAAAATGTTAAATCTTAATTAATATTACATGCAAAAGATGCCTTGTGATCCTTACATAGCTTCTTATATATTCATTTTCATCTCAACCCAATGTTAGTCAATAAAAATTGTTAAAACAAGAAAGTTAGGATTTTTTTTAGGGTATACATTAATTTGAGCCAGTTTGTGCATTGAGATAGGTTTTTCCTTGATCAATTTTAATACCACACCCCCAACATCTGCTTAGTGCATTTAAGAGAAAGTTGGGATCCAATATCTTTATTTTAGTCCAAAATTCAGAGAAATATTTTATTATATTTTAAAATTCATGTACAAATCTTATAATTAGATTTTAGTTAATTGAGGAATATAAAATGTAATTTCCCCTGTTTTTTTTAATTCTTTCGGACATCCTAGTTTATTTGATAACCAAATATAGGTATCTTAGAAGCCTTGAGATATTAATGAAGACGATAGTGTATACCAATCATCTGTCTAGACTAAAGCAGAAGTTTTATTATTATTATTGGTTAACTTTTACCTTTAGGCAACCATGTTTCTCTAAGTGAATCTCTTCGTTTCTTGCTGCTAAAGGCTGTATTAATTCCAATCACCACAAAAGCTTTCTGCAAATTGTAACCAGAAACACTTTTCCTTGAAAGCTGCCCACCATTATTTTGGCTTCTACGAGCTGCTGCTAGTTCCATTTCCAAAGTTGAAACTGCCTTATCCAGTGACCTATTTTTGGTGCGCACACAATTAATTTCAAGTGCATATTACTATTATATCAGTACTATATATCCTTCCAACTGTATATTCCAAGAAATATAAAAAAAAAGTATATGCTAGACTTTTTTTTTTCCCTTACTGTATAGCTTGATGGGTCTTCGAGACTTCCTCCATGACATCTCCAGGTTTACCTTCAGATAATTTCTAAAAAAAATTAAAAAGAAAATTATTACATTCACATTATATCTCATAGAAATCATTTAGTTAATTTACTCAAATTGAAGCATCGTTATTCTAAAATTGTCATTGCTATTACATTAAAGTTGTAGTAGTTACCGTCATTGTGAAAAAATGCCACAATTACAACATTAGACCCACATTAATTGATGCTGTCCACAATTTAGAACCATGTCAAGTGACGAAGGCACTAGAAATTATATACTTTAGACAATTCTGAAAAAATTAATTACGTTCACATGCAAAAATATCTCATAGAAAATTTATTTACAGCCCAAATTGAAGCATCGTTATTCTAAAATCTTTATCGCTATAGTGACGGATAGAAAATGTCACACACAACACACGCATTTGGTGTGCTGTTCGCAATTTAATTAAAACTATGTCAAGCGACAAGGGTACAATAAATTATATGTACTTACCCGCTTATGATCGCAAACATGTGTTGTTACCGGCACCACACTTTCGACGTTAGAAGGACGAGTCCAAATCTGGGTGGTGAATAGGGTTCCGGCGAGAAAACACGCGATGCTTAGGGAAAAAATGGCCTTTCCAGAAACTGGCTTCCCTCTCATTTTCTTGATCTGGTTTCTATGATCACCAAACTGCCAAGGCCACAAGGAGAATATGCAAGTGTGCAATGATCCTGCAATCAGTTTTCTCTCAGATGGCAGCACCTTGACGTTAATTAGGGTTTTCATGGAAGAGAAAAGAAAACAAAAAGGAAAATCTCGTGAATCTGTGAAGATTATAAGAAATTTATCGTCTATTATGGCAGCTCTCTATAGTGGAATATTTATACATACATATATAATGAAATTAATTCATTAAGCTGAATAAAACAAATATTCTAAGCTATTATAAAATGAAAAATCCCTATGATCTTCCTTCTGTTTGTTGTAGTTTTGTTCTAGGAAAATTGGTAAATGCAGCTTTCAAGACCTCATGGCCATCAATTTTTATATGGTTAATTTTGGCATCAATGGTGTGTCTTGATCATGTCATGTTAGCACATGTGGGATGTTGATTTAAAAAAATAATTAATGAATGCGTAAGGCAGGATAACTTATCTTTCATAAAACACATATAGAATATGAAGTAGATGTCTAAATCTTTTGACTTATAAAAGAAATCTTCAGTATTAAAACCACCTTCTTATCGATTCCAAATTTGGTTGGAAAAGAGAGAGAGCATTGAATAGATGATTATAACATCTTAAGAAAAACAAGCAAAATGCTTGTGTGGGGATACCTAATAATTTACTTTTCTAATAAAAATTAATGTCAAGAAACGTAAAAATATTTACTTTTTTTTTTGGCTATGACCAAAGGAGCAAAATGGTAAGAAAAATAAGTTACTTGGTTAGGATGTCAGTAACATGCTTGAGATATCAAAGGAGATTGAGGCCTAACTCAGAGAATTACCTTTAATTAGAACTTTTGATCTCTAAAGAGGATTACTCAATCAGCTCCTAGGGGCCAGAAAAGAATTGATCATCAAACAGGACTATTAGTCAAAGAGAAATCCCTCCAACCAGTTAAACCAACCCACTCAAAATTTTTACTTCCAAAATGACACCAATGATGCAAATGGAAAGGAGATATAAACACAATCATAAAGGTCTATAAAACTTTATGATATGGATACCTGAAAATGGTGTGTATGATTGCAGGATCATGGCAAATGTGACTGGAAATAGTTAATTTTCAGTATTAAATTTGTTTACAAGTGAAGTGACCCATCATGATCTCTAGCCAGCTGTGTGTGTGTGTGTGTGTGTGTCATTAATTATAGTCATAGGGTGTTGTCTTTGTTCCTTGAAAAATATTGGCAGTTTGATCATGCGGTTTTCATGATGCAACAAATTCAGCTGTTAACAGAAAAGAACTTCCTCTCTTTGTGTGTGTGTGGCAATGTCTCTTCCACCTAATATTACGTGTGCACCAAAAGTTGTGTGTGCCTTGCTGCCTACAATAACTTCATGAGAGAGAGCAGCACATGTTAGTATAATACTTTCATACACTAAAATTCAAAACGTTTCAGGTTTTGATGGAAACGTAAACCAGAAATAATTAAGAGGTTTAAATCCACAATTTCTTTAGTAAATTTTAATTTTAGAGTATGGCCAACAAAATTCTAATTTAGAGCTCCTATATTAATTTTTTGTAGATGTTTTATAACGCGCACACACACAAATATATATATATATGTATATGAATATAAGTCATTTATGATGTGTTGATTCATGATTTGGCCTAACATCCTAGTTTAACTAGTTAATTATTTCATTAATTAACAATCAGCTAATTAATTTTGAATTTAAAAAAGAAACTAGTGGTCAGTTTTGTTTTTTCTAAAGGGTGGATTATAGAAACTTAAAAAAGTATAATTAAAGAAATCCCATCCGCATTAGAATATAGAACACACAGACCCCAGACTCTATAGAATTTTGGTGCATCTATCTGGAAATAGACCAAAATTCAACTAGTGATCTTGATCAAAACTGCTACGGGACAGAAAATTTAAAACATTTCTTCTATTGTAGAAGTGTGTGTATATATATATATATATATATATAGATACACACGCACATAATTTATGTATATAAAGTAATTATGGTTGGTCTAGCCATGTGTTTTATTTTTTTTCTTTTCCACTCTGAAGATACTTAGTCCACATACGTTTTTTTTTTTTTGGGTAGCCAGTCCAAATACTTTTCGACATGTGTTATAATTGTATCTGAAAATTCATTTATTTTCATATAATTAATCTATCTATTGATACAATTAATTTTAATGGCAAACAAAAGTGGACCTTTCCCATATGATTTTTTTTTTTTTTTCTTTTTGGCTAGGTACTATGATGAGTATGAACTTTATCTGGATTATTTTTTTCCCGGGTGATCTAAAAGCCATATTTCTCCAATACACTTAGGGCATGTTTGATACAGAGTAATCACAATGGAAAGAACCTAAAAGGGAAACAAAAGCATCATTTGTGTGTTTGGTACATGGGGAGTAGTTTCTAAAGGTGTGAGCATTTCCGGCAAATGGAGTAACGAGCTCTCCTTCGATGAAGTGAAGGAAAGTGCTCGGATTCAAGGGAGACGACAGCCAATTTAATTACCATCCTCCCCCATCATATCTTCATTTGGCCCAGATAACATGCAAAAATGCTGCCTCCCTCGCGCGTGTCCTCTACCTTTTCCCGTCGAAGCTTCTTCTATCACAGATCATCGTCACTTGTGGACATTATTCGTCACACATGGGTTGCCAGAAATTACTTCCATGTTTCTTTCTTCCTCAAAGTCAAACAATCAAATTACTTCCTTCTATACGACCTCTTGTATACACACGGACAAACCTACATTTCGCAATTTAAGGGTAGCTTTCCCCTTAAAAATTTTTTTATATGTATGCAATAGTTTTTTTTCTTTAAAATTTTTAAATCTGCCCCTCCTAAAATTTTTTATTTAACCCCCCTTTGGGGTTTTAAAATCTTAAAATACATACTTTTAGAGACATATACATTAATCATAAAAGTAAATTTTATACAACAAATAAAATATATTAAAACTTTTCCACAAAGCTTCTTATCTCCATTCTCCAAGAATTATTCAATAGTACTTATCCGTTTTTTGAACTTTTTTTCCAAATAGGGCCCTAGGTGTCATTTCCTATTCATTTCAACTACTTTTTCATTTCCTTTCCATTCCACCGTGCCATATGTGGCCTGATACTCTCCATTCTATGTTTGATTCTTACTTTTTTACAAAATTTTTTATTTTGGTTTCTTTAACCATATTCTCTACTCACTATAAAAATAAGGCTTCATAATAAAATAAAAGATGACTTTCTTGCAATAATTTAGTTGTTTATATTAAAAAAGAGATTGCAAAGAATTTTAATATAGAGAAAACTATAAATGAATTCTATTCAATTAAAAATTAAAGAATATGATTCTAATGAATTCTAGTATATATATATTTTTTATATTAAGATATTTATATTTATTTTGATGCTATTATTATTTCTCTAATTTGTTTATTATTATGTGTCCCTTTTTTAATTTAGTAAATTTATTATTATTTTACTTTAATACATACTTAAAATTGTGTTTTTTTATTAATTAGTAGTACTTATATTAAGTATAAGTTTTTGCCCCCTTACAATTTTTTCTGGTTCCGTCCCTACATATATGTGCCATAGAAGACGAATGGTGCTGGAAATCCACGCATGCTATCAATAGTTGGAAACGTCTAGACGCCAAGCTCTTTGATGGAGAAAAATGCTTGCTGTTAGTCAAGGGTACAGATCATCCAGATCAGGGCAAGTCACATTCGATCGTGTGACATTCTATTTTTTTAGGTTTTAAAATCTAAAAACAAAGTTAAAAAGGTTATTTTGTTAATTTTGGTCCAAGGGGTATTTTAGCCGTTTACCCTTCATCCCTTTCCATTCCTACATTAATTCTTTCTATTAAACCAAAAAAAAAAAAGAAAAAGAAAAGAAATAGCATTCCAATTTCCTCTTAAGCCATATCAAAACATGATTTAGGTCTTAAGATTCCTTTTCATTCTCATATTCTTTCTCATTACCTTTTTCATCAAAATTCATTCTACATACCAAATGGGACCTTAATTAAGGTTTTACTCCCAAGAGTATTTTTAGAGAATTATCATCATCGTCATCAAAAGTTTCATCTTCAACCACATCTATTTCCAACTAAACAAATTAAAGGGATATATAGTCATGTAGCAATATAAGCTATTCAATATTTTCCCCCCAACTTATTCTCTTCTTCATGCGATTTGAAAACGAGGAATATGCCTAAAATTTTGGATTTTCAATTATTTTGTATTATAGGGCCATGTCGTGAGTTATCCTAATACTTATCAGCAACCTGTGTTGTTTGGTTGAAGTTGAGTCTTGTATTTGTACTTTTGGTTTATAAAAATTGGTTCCTACAGAAGCTCTATTGAAGTTGTGTATGCTTTTAAATTGTCTCGTAGAGCTAATGAATATTGAACTTTGCCTTACGTTGAGAATTGCCCGTGGTGATGTTTTGCAACAAAGGCACAACTTTCAAACCTAGCTTGGACAGAATATATATATATATATATAATGGTAAGGGTATTTTACCATCAATTGGCATGTCAACCAAGACTATGTTCTTCTCTGGGCAATTCTAAGGATGAACCCCTTTCATTGGCCTAATGCATTTGGAAGAAAAAAATTCTCCTAGATACTAACTCCAAAGTTTAAAGTTGAGTAATCAAAAAAGGGAATACACCTCCTAATCAATAGCCCAATTGATCCCTTACGACTACCGAATGATGATTTTGATCTGTAGTTTTTTGTTAGAAACGCTTTACTCTTTTGTGTTATACTTTGTTACATATCTAAAATTCTATACTTATTATTAGAATATTGATGGTCATATACTTGATACAGGAGATGAAAATTCTATATCATGCATGTGGATGTATAGTAAGCGTTTAGTTTGAGTATTGAAAAGGATATACGTAGTTAAATCATTAAAACTAGGAGCTCTCATGTGAAATTATGTTGTGACAAATTAAGTAGCATTTGGATTGTCACATGATCATAGACCACACATTTGAGACTTCTATACTTTTTTCTTACGCATAACTTTCACATATATGAATTTGGGCTATCAAGTTGGGCTAAATGCGTCATGATAATATGGGCACTTATGATTATTAGAAGAAAAATTTAGTCTCAAATGATGCATAAATTGGCTAAAAAAATACTCGTATTGTAAAATCAAATGTAATTTGATTATATTCATTTTAAAATATTGATTTACTTTGTAGTACATTATAAATAATAAGATTAATAAATATATATATTTTTTATATCAATATAATTTGATCATTAATCCATAAACAGTTACCTTTGTCCAATTCAATTTTTAAAATATTGATTTCAATAACTCGAGCAAGTACTCTTCCTGCATTTAATCTTTTGTAATTATTTTTTGGCTTTCCTTTTGATTCGGATTGTCTGTTGCTCCACGGAGAGCACCACATTATGCTGCTCCTCTTGTAGCAATTTTGGCCCTCCAAACAAGGAGCCATACATTCTGTTTTTTGTTTTTTAAACAGAACTCCACTGCGCAGTACGAGAGTTGCTTAGCAGAAAATCCGTTTTCCTTTCCTTTGCTGTGGCCTTGGGCCATCTTTTTGCTATAAAAAATAAAAAATAAAATATGTTACTATTTATATTTTGAAAGTTATCTCTAACAAATAGTTAAGATGTTCGAAGCTAGTCAAAAAGGCTCAAATGCATAAAACACCCTTAACTAACATTAAGTTATTTTTAAGTTTATAAAATTTAAGTATAAATTTGCCTTCAATTTTTCTTTAAAAAATACAAGCAATCCTACCCCAAAAAAAGTTGCACTTAACCATCATAATCTTTGCCTCCAATTGTAATGCTCTCATAATCTAAAAAAACTATAGTTGACCCTAAGATTTATTAGCTCTGTAGCGATAAGTCCCCTATAATGTAAATTTAAAATATTTAATGGTATAAAATTACTAAAATATCCTTTTATTATTCAATACTTTTTTTTTATCATTTTCATTCCCACTCCTTGGATCTATTTGATTGGTGGGCCATAATGCAATCTATAATGTAAATTTTTTTGCAATATCTATTATGTCATTGTAATAATTATTTAACAGTACTTATTTCTTTTTATTATTTTTCCAAAAATAAGGACATGAGTGTTATTTCTCATCTTACCTACTCTATTTTTTACATTCACTTTTCCTCTATATACCTAACATTCTGCCAACCGAATGGGCCTATAATTAAATGAAAAACTAGTTTTCCCCAACAATGAATCTTAATTCTCATGTTCTTTTGATCCTGCTTTTTCACGATAATTGTATCCCATCATGAATAGATTTTTATTGGTAAATGCAGCTGTTCATACTCATTCTTTCCTTTTTTTCTAGCTGAAATTAATTTGATTATAACTTGATTAGTTGGAATCCATTTTTTGGGTGCAAGTGCAGGATAGCTAAAGAAAATGTTGGCGGAACCATGTATTCTTATAATCTAAAATAAGAGGAGAAAGAAAAGGTATTTTAATAATTTTATTAAAATTTTTAACTTTAGATAATAGAGTGCCTATTGTAATGAAACTAATAGAGCAAGTGGTTGATTGCATTTTTTTTTTAGGCTAGAGAAACATTGCAATTAGATACTGTTGGTGTTGAGAAGATGGCAAAACAAGAAGATAGCTTGGTCCAGCAAAAAATGATGTATTGCTTAAAGTATTAGCAAGTACAAGTTCTTTCCTCTATAAGCTAAAGGGATAGGGGAATGGTTCATAGTTGTCAATACACAATGATATTTTTGAATAAAGTGATTAAGGGCTTGTTTAGTTGCCTTGATTTGGCTGCCTTTTATTTAGGGATCATGTGCTTATACCAATTGTTGTTGGTCTTCCTTAAGGTTATGTGTGGTTGTCCTAGTAATGTAGGTTGGATCATTTTGGACTTAATGAAGATATTGAGCTTGTAAAACACCCATAATACTTACCCTTGAGTTTGCTAGCCTAATTGTAGGTTGAATAAGCTTAAGAGAAGCCTATATTTAAACTTCAATATTTTGGATTTGGAAATTCAAATTTTAGATGGTTGGAGTAACTTTAAGTGGTTATGATATCTCTTCTCCCATTCTAAAATAGAAATTGTATCTCTTCTCAATTTTGTACTTTTCCAATTTCCTTTAGGGATGGCATCTTCTTTGGCTTCATTTTTGTCATTGTGTTTAATATCCTCTCCTGATTAAAATAAATTATGAAATCAATTAAAATATATTTTAAATACAAGTTCAATTCAAATAAAATTTGTATGCTTAATTGAATTGTAGCATTTTTCTATTCATTTCTAGACAAAAGGAAATTTTAGAAAGTTCATACAATATAATTAGAAAATTTTAAATAAGATTTCAATTAGATTCTATAGAACTAAATTTCTTTCATATTAAACTAAAGATTCTAACCAGATACCAACGAGATTCCTTTTACATTAGACTAGACACCAAAAGGATTCCTTTCACATTATGACTGGATTCTAATTATATTCCAACTATATTCCCTTCACACTTAACTAGATGTCAACTAAAAGTTTCTTTCCAATTGGCCTATTTAAATGTGAAAGCATACCAAGACACTTAAATTAAGTCAAATAAGTCATTTCAAAACTTAGTGCATTAAGTAGAAGAATTGAAACATGTTGGAAAAGTACAATGAAGCTTACTACAAACTAAGAAATGACAACTTTGTCCACAAAATCAATTAACTTAATAAAACTAATCAAAACAAGGAAAAAAAGAAAAAAAGCAAAAAACATCATGCAGAACAATCTTCAAAAGCAAACAAAAACTAAAAAAAGAAGGGAAATCTTGAAAGATTGTGAAAATCTTTATAATGATAAGCAATAAATAACAAAAGAATTTAAAATTTTCAAAAAATTTGCAATTCCCTATCCTCAAACATAAAATAGATATTGCCTCAATATCTAAAACATTAAAGAACAAATAAAGAAAAAGGTAAAAGAACTCCCTTGATGAAGACTAGTATGATTTGATTGAGAGATGTTACCAAGTACCCAAGTCCATTAAAGAAATCTAAAAAGGAACAAAATCCAAAGTGATGTTTAAATTTACTTATTAGTATTTTACAAGAAAATTAAAAACTACTCTCACTCCTACTACCTTTCTTATAGCCTTTGAACATTCTAGGGCATCTAGCTCAATACCTTCTAAGTACTCAATTACAAATCCACGTAGAGATATCTTAGATATACTAAAGGCTAATAGGATTACTATTAACAACCATCATTCTATGTAATCCTACCACATAAGGATTCAAAAAATATGTAGTACATTCTAAAAAATCTTATAGACAACTTAATCCATAACATAATTATACATTTACTACCATGGCATTTCATATGGATAGATCATTGGAGCAATTTTCTCATAATTATAACAAAGGGAACGTCTTAATATTTCCATTTGTTTAAATAGCACTATTATCATCATATAATGCCATATTTATTTCAGTAACACAATTACATTTAGAATAACATGTAATTTGCAAGATTTAATACACATAATATATCATGTAAGAAGATACTGCCAATGAAGCCCATCCTAATGTACCCATAGAAGCGCAAACAATAAATAGAAGATATTTAAAAAGACAAGGAAAATTATATCTTTGCTGCCAAGTTTTTATTTAGGATTAGATTTAAGTCAGTTATTTATATCTTTGCTACCAAATTTTTTAATTAAATTAAATTAAATATATAGTTCTTTAATAATAAGATGACAAGTATATAATTTAATTAAAAAATTATAATTGTTTGCAAAAATCATATATCTATCATATTTTAATTAGGAAACTTGACAACAATCATATAAGCAACTAAATATAAATTTGTTTCCTTTAATTTAAGGTCCAAGAACAATTTAAAGTTAAAGATTAACATCCAAAATCTCTTTTATATCCACTACAAAGCACTCAATCAAATGTAAGGGAGGAAATTTATTTGATTGACAGATGCTACCAAGTACCCAAGTCCATTAAGGAAATCTCCGCCAAGGCCCATGATCAAAGTGCTTCTTGTTGAAGAGTCATTTTAGTGTCAACCCTGTCACAACCCACAGATTTAGTATGTTGGCACAAAAATAACAAATTCCCTTACCATAAATCGATTTGTATTAACCTCCTCTACAAAAATTCAGATAAATTTTCCCCAGTTGTATCTTCAGATAATTTATAAAACTAAGAGTATCATTTCTGAATCACTTTTATACAAAACGTATAAGTTTTTCTTTTATGTGACTTTTGTAGAAATTTCGGCAGAGTCTCCTCTATAATTTGGACCTCCCAATATTTCTACAACCAGTCAACTCAACATACACCCAAAAATATCAAAACATAGACTTTTAGGGATTGGGGATATCCTAACTATGATTCAGTGGAGCCACATTTTACACTGTTCAGAATAAAATAAATTACAAGCATAAAACAAAATACACCCATATGAACAATTGTGGGCTCGCCAAAAGAAATAAGGCAGGAGATCTACAGCTAGTAGGTAGCTCAGGATAAGCTAAGGTCTTCACCGCTTTCTGAAAAAAAAAATAAATTAAGAAAGAGTGAGTTTGATACTCAGTGAATAAGCAATACTGACCCTTAAAAAAAAAAATAGGGACTAGGCCCGTAAAAATATCTATATATATATATATATTCATCATGCATAAAACAAGCCTCCTGCACATCGTTTCTTAAAATGCATCAAAAGTATCTAAGCAGAACCAAATTGAAGCAGACGCAAAGCACACAGCTCGCGGGGAGAATAACCACAGGCGCAAAGCACTTTGCTTGCGAAATAAAATGACTCCACATGTGGTAGCTACCCACACGGGGCTAGCAAAACCCCTGCTAGCTGAGGTCTAGATCATGGTGCACCAAGGCTAACAACTACTGCTGTTAGCTATAGAGTTCTGAACAGATAACCTCTTAAATTTAATACTTTTCTCAAATCACATTTCAGACAGAGTACCTTCTATATCAGTTCAATGTGAAAGTTTCTAGATACCTCAACAGGCATCAATTTGCAAAATTTCATGTTTAAATCAATTTTTAGTAAACATGTACATAACACAACATTTAAATATGTATCTCCATAAATGGATTTTCAAATTTTTAGAGTACTGCAAGGAAACTTAGTAACAAAATAATAAATATAAGTTACTCATGGTTCACATTACTTACTCACCTCCTAAGATGATACCGACATTCCCTGCCCACTCCTCAGCTATAACTCAATCTCCTGAGTACCCTACAATACCCGTTCACCAGATTTTAGAGTGTGAATCACTAAAACTTTATCTCATGAGCTTAGCCTATTCGAATAAAATTCTAGGAAAGCAAGAAACACTGGTAGCTATTCTTCATTCCTTTAGCATGTTAGAATTATATATTTGATTTTTAAAGAGTTTAAATCTACCATCCACTCTTCCATTCCATGCCTTCCATATCCATACAACACACATATATAAAGATATAGGTCTATATATATATATATGCATCCATATATGGCGGCATATCATTTTAAAGGCTTAAATTCATTCAAGAGAGGAAGCACAATCAAGAATTGGCAAGTAAGAAGCACAATAGAATTTGATTTTTGATTTGGAAGTATATACAGAAAATGGGAGAAGTCACCGTATCGGAAAGTAGAATTACTTTGAAGCTTGAAGGGAATCAAATTTGCTCCAACCAACTCATCCTCTTGCACCTTTTTCTTTTCTTTCTGCGCACAGTTTCCTCGGCTGGCCACACACACAGAAACGCATCACAGAACAAGCAAAACAGGGGAGGGGAACGCTGTGAAACTGGAACCAGAAATTGCAATACTTACGGCAGCAACTCAGACCTGGGAAAAGACTTGGTTTCTGGCGTTAAATGCCCCAACTACCAGCAGCAGAATTTGAACTAGAAAACAGCAGAAAACTGAACCCAGGAACAGCAGAAATGGAGAAGAACAGAGGAGAGAAGATGAGATTTTGTTCCAGCAAAGTTTTGCTCCTTTTTCTGACCGAAGGGATGGAAGTTCAGTGCTGCAGAAATGTAAGAAGTAAATTATATAAAGGCCAGCTAAAAGAGGATGAGAAAGGGGCATTTCGGAAATTACAGAAGGAGGAAAAAAAATTTCTACGTGGCAGCATCAAATATGCCTTTGAAAAGTCAACTTCCATGTATATGAAGGCATGCACGTCGGTTTTTACAAACCCCCGGCTAGAATGACAGCGACAAAATGAAAGAGAGGAGAAAAAATAGAGTGAGGCTTTTGTTGAAATTTCAAGGCGTGAACAGTGGAGGAAACCAAACAATGGTTAGGAAACACAAAATAGAGAGATGTTATCACCTTGCACTACCAGTACCAGCCCTACGTGAAAGAGTTGCTGGTACCGTCCACACCCCTTCAACTCGCACGAAATTATAGCTGGGGTGGAGGCTCAAAATTTATGCAAACAGGGGACGAAGAAGCAGCAGAGAACAAGGAAGAAAAGGGATGACGCTACTTGATTTTTGACAAATCAACAAAGAAGCAGCACAAGGCAACATCAATGCACGAAGCGATGAAGATGCAGGGAAGAGAACGTGGACGAAAGCACTCGGTGGAAAATAAGAGTGCAAAGGAGACTTCTGGTACAGAAGTTCCTATAAAAATGGGAAATGCCCTACCAAGAGTCAAGACACCCTAGCTGGAATTAGTCACGTGATCTGATAGCAAAATATCAAAGGGACTAAAAAGAAATTTGGAATAAGAACAATGCTAGATGTAAATTTGAAAATAACAATAAGGTGATTTGGTCAACGTAGAGAAAATTTAAAAAAAGAAATACTGTCATGTTTGGTTTCAAAAAAAATTCGAACTCAAATTTCTTGGGTTTTAAAGCAAGAGTGCAACCACTAAAGCTAGCGGGCAGATTCAACTTGATTTCGATTATATTATTCTAATTAATCCTGATTATTTGAATTCTCAAGCTAGTAGGCATCACACTATATCCCATTTTTACACAAGTTGAAGACTGACAGAAAGGAAATTTCTCACTTCCTTCTACGTTGTGATTTTATTTTCCATGGTCTGAACTACATTGTTGGTGTAGACAGGGGTTTTATCTGTCTGTCTTACATCGACCACGATAATTCTGAGTGTTTTTTATGTGAAATCCTTTAAACATTCAGAAGATTTACTGTTCTGACTTTACAGAGCAATTTGCAGAGGTAAATTATTCATAACATCTTATTTAAGTAATCTTTTGTGCATTAGGTAAGTTAAAAAATTTGTACATATGCGTTAGAAGAATTATTCAATGAGAAATACATATTTTAATTTGTCAATTATTGTTTGGATTTGATTGTTCAAAAGGTTAGTATCTTGGTTGAATAGAGTTTAGTAATATAATATTGATTTTCACTGTTCTAGGAAATGTCATCCATGTATGCATTTGGATATGATCATTCCAACGATGACCACATGATTGTGCTTTTGTTCGAGAATGGTGTTAAGGGAATGCACTTTGGACTTTCTATTACTCATGCAAAGGCAAGAATGAAGTTCTGGTCAGAAGATACATCAGAAGACATCCTTCTTGCTGTCTGCTGGTTTTGTTTTTAGGGGAGAGGTATTTTGGATTAGTACCAAACAGCAGGGTGATTGGACTATAATTGATTCTTTGATTGGTTACAACATGAATTCTGATGTAGTTGGTGCCATCAAAATACCATCCAATGCTAGAGCGTTTAATGGAATGCTTCTCACCCACAGAGAACTACTGGGATTGTTGTCCTACAACAGTGAATATTAGGGAAACCACACAATGCAGTCATGGACATGTGAAGTTGATGGTCCCAACTCTTTTCATTAGACCAAGATATTTACTTTTGATGCTGTCCCAGCCTCATATGATCCTTTAATTTTGATTGATTATGAGCTCCTCTTCTCATGCAATGAACTCTGACACTTCTGATGATGAAGGGCAAGAAAAGAGATCTAAGTTAGACTCTGTAATAAGTGGAAGAATGTGGTAGAGGACAAGAAGATAGTTTTCAATTAGTACAGTAGTGTTTACTAGTACCAAGGCTGTCTGCATTCATTTTGATTATCTTTTATTTACTCTGTTTTTGTTTACAATTGCTGCTTTTTTATGAATGTTGGGCAAGATAAGTTATATGAATATTATACAATTTCTGTGTTGTTTTATATATCTTCTGTGTTATGGACTCCTTAAAGTTCTATATGATGAAACCTAATTCGTCAGCTTTAGATATCAGTTATAGTTGATTGTGAAGATAAAATCAATAATTTTTTTTTCTAATTTATTTATATATTCAGTGTTATGCAATACTCAGATGATTTATTATCTATCTATGAACCAGCAACTAACCTTTTAAATGCCAATTGAACATATCTTGTTCCGTTAGGTGATTGTGGTATTGGTGAAAACTGTATTTTTCTTCAATTTGTTCGTGGTCAGTTTGATCCAACGTCCAAGGTAAGTCATATGTTACTTTTCTTAAATCTCTTTTTATTTAAATTTTTTTGAAGGGTAAATTTTCGTTACCTCCCTTGAGGTTTTAGGCTATCTCACTTGATACTTCTTTAGCTAGTTTGAAAGATAACTGTCCTCCCCTACTGTTTCATGTAACTTTTGCACAACATTAGGCAGAATGAAAAATGCTAAGCAACTGCTTGGTTTCTTCTCTCCAAATTAAAGCCACTGAGCCACATGTTGCTAGATGATTTTGCCCACATTGTTTGGTCTAGCCTTAGCCGTAAGGCTATTTAGTAGATAACCTCATTTGGCATGGAAGGTGTCTTCAATTGGCTCTATCTAGTAGGTAACCCCTTTTACTTTTAGTGACAAATTATTAATTAATTTTTCTTCTTATTTTGTCTCATTTCAATGGCAAACAAGTTAATCCAAAGACATCCCGGCTAACTCTAATATCATAGCTATTAGGATTCTTGTACGTTTTTCTGGCATCATTCACTTGTATGGCTTTCAGAAGCTAGTTCTCAAATGGGTGACTTGTTGATGCAGAGGTTTCTCATAATTTGTTGATTGTAAATTGCTAAACTGCAGTGCTTTTTCTTGAATATATATGTTACTATGATGAATGATGATCAGACTTATATGACTTCTCAAGTATATCCCTATATTATATAGATTGCTTCATATGATTTTAATGCTGCCCTTTTTCTTCCCCTTTCAATGTTGAATAGAGGAAAGGACTTGATAATTCTGCTATCCCATAAAAGCGATGTGCTCTTGTATTAGTATTATAACATAAATTCCCTTGATTAAAGGTCGTTAGGATTACACACTGTGTTGTTGGTTTGGCGGTTATTTTTATAAAATCATTGGTCCCACCTTTTTACGAAATGTCACAATGGGCTTCATTGGTTTTACAATTTAAAGGGAAGTATGACTATCTTTTTGTCTTTTTGTCATTTTGGTCAAAATATGATTTTGTCAGGAAAGTCCTTTAACAGTTTGGAACATGGAAGGCCCAAACTAAAGTTGTAAGGATTAACTTAGTCTTAATTAGATAGAGAAAAAGCTGTCAATTATGCATATATCCATTTTGTTTCAATTATCATATCATTATGTTTCATTTGTTTTTTTCTTTCATCCAAAAATAGCAAGCCAAGAATCATAAGCTCTCTCCTGCGAGCCAAACAAAACGCATATTTCTGATTCAAAAAAATGAAAAAAGGAAAGATCATGACAAAGGATCTTTGAAGTATACTTCTCACTTTTTCATACTTATGAACTCACGGTTTTCTTAACCATTGTACACGTGGAATCAAATATACATTTTTTTGTTAAAAAAAGGATTTTATTAATATTGAACTATTTAAAGATCATGCAAGGGTGTTGGTGATTAATAATTACTACTTCTTTAAAAGGGAGGTTAATCTACAAATATAATAATTATTGTCTTATTTTCTTAATATTGAACTATTAACAAAGTTATTAATATTATAACATGACATTGATGTCCTATATGACCATAACGACTTACTAATTAACATTTCTTTAAAAGAGAAGTCAATCTATAAATATAATAATTTATTGTCTAATTTTTTTTCCTTTTATTTCGGTTCCTCCAGATGCTGCATAGATTTATTCCTTTTAATTTGCATTCACTATACTTTTGTCACCATCGCTTTTCTTGGTTAAGAGTATTTTTTCTGACACTATTATTTTTATATTTTTATTTCAAATGCTTATGTAATCAATATTAGAAATTTGGATTAGCAAATACTCATTCAATGGATACAAACTTTAAAACCCATTTATTATAGATGAATATATACAACTTAGCTAAGGGCTTCACGGGTGTGTTCACATTCCATAAGTGTTGAGGTTTTCTAATAGTGTTTTTAAGTAGTCCACCCTCTTGTAAAGAAGAAGCATTTCTTGTCATAGACATTCCTAGAAGAAGAAGATGAATGGACTATGATAGAGTTAGTAAAAAATATCTAAATGGAATTAATAAGTTTCTATAGCATGCTTTTAGTGAAAAGCATGATAAAAAGACAATTCCATGTCCTTGCTATCATACCCAACATTTCCCAAACCCTTAGACATCAAATTAAGGATTGATAACCACAATAATGAGAGACTAAAAGTTTAGATAAGATAAAAGGAAAGAGTAGAAATAGTAGAAACAAAGCCAAAGCAACTAAATAGAGTAAATCGGCATATTAGTGGCAAAATTGTAAATTTGGACAAAATTTTAGAAAATCAAATAAAAGAATTTTAAGTGTCAAAGTTAAGCTCATTAGGGTTTTCAAAGGCTCCGAAAATCATAGGGATCATGAGGATGACCGAAACTTTGACGGTGTACGGTTTAGAGCATCGGTTGACCAAAACTTTGACCGAACTCTTTCAAATTGATCCAAATCTCAAAAACTCCAAAGTAAATGCTTTTAATAAAGTGGAGAGCCCAAATTTTTATATGGAAAAGATGCTTTTTTTTAAAAAGGATACATAATGAGCCTAAATGGAGGAAATTCAGCAAAGGGATGCAATTAGTATTTTGAAAATTGTTATAAAAATCTTCCTTTCCTTTTTATATGTCATGCTACCTCCTTCTTCCTCCTATAATTGAAATTTATAGCCTCTGAGCTAGATGGATATGGCGTGAAAATAAGAAGAGAGAGAAGGGAAAAAAAGCCAACAAAGGCAAGGAAACATGCCTAAAGAAACTTTCTTCTCCTTTTCAAGGTCTTTCTAATGGTGATTTTAACTTCTTAAAAGGATGAAGTTTGTGGCTGACTTCATGAGGAAAAGAGGAAATTTGAGGAAGCCAAGTTTACCACAAGAATGACCATTAAAAGTGCTTTCAAACAAGGTATGATTTGAATTAGAAAATTTGCTATTCCCTTGGATTTCTCTTCTTCATCAATTCGACCAAGGCATAGAAAACCTAGAAGGGGCTTGAGTTTGGCTAAAACCTGATAGGAATGAGGGTTTAAAAGCACAAACATTAAAATTATGCAATTGGAATCAATTAAAAAGCTGTAGAATTTAAGTTAAGGCACCTAAGGTTTTTGTTGCATCTTGAAAGTTTTAGAATCCTAAGAAGATGTTTTAAGCCACCTAAGATGAAACTTAAACTAAAAAAGAGCCAAGGATATTTTATATTCATCAAATTCTCAATGGATGAAACAAAACTCCCTTAGCCCAACTTAAGAGCATAAATTCGACCAAGACATAGTATGAGTACCTAGGGAGTTGTTTTATTAATTTTAAAGTTATAAGTGGTCTAGATATGAATTATAAATACTAATAGAAACATTAGATTGAATTTAGGAGCCTTATTTTGAAATGTGAAATTTTAGGGTTTAAAAAGGGCTAAAGAAGCAACTTCATATTTGGCTTTTTTAAACATGATTAGAGTTATATGGCTCATAGCAAGCGAGATTTGGGAGCCTAAAAAGTAAAATATAAGAGTTACCACTTGAGGGACCTAAAATGGGTTAAAGTTGTATATTGAGTTCTAATAGGTTTAAGTGTTAGCAACAAGAGTTAGAATGGATCATAATGAGTTATTTTGCATGGCAAATTGATATATGCAGGCTAAGGTAGCCAAGTTCACTTATTTGTAGGTGTCAAGCCAAAAAGGATCAAAGAAAAGAAAGCAAACAAGTGGGTTAGTGGTAGCTTGAAGCTTCTCAATCCATAAGGTAGCTATTTCTCCCTATCTTGTATGCATTTGGATATTTGAATGAGTTAAGATACTTGTATGCTTGATTATTTGATGATTTTATGAGCTATGACTTGAATTAGTTTTTATTATGAGTTTTAAGTACATATACTAGTATGTTTCTACTCCTAACTTTTATGGTGGGAAATTGAGTACAATAGCTCTTGCTCAACCTAGAGTTAAGCCTATCAAGTATGTTTTTATGCCATGACTGGACAAGAGTTAAAGTTTCGTGTCAATTCTTATGTTTGAATTACTTGATGCATATAGCCTTCATGCATGCATTTTCTCATTTACATTCATTGTGTGCATTGATATGGATTATAATTTGCTACTAAGATTCTCCCAAGAATCTCACTCCATTTATCTCCCACTAATCATGATAGGTTCCTCAAGTAAGGAGGTGGAAAAATTGAGAAGAAATAAAGCTGAGATAGCTATGAGAAAGCTCTAATGCCTATATGACTATGATGTATCTTTAAGATAAATTAGTAATGAACCATGCCATATATTGTAAGGCATTGTAATGTATAAATTTAAGATGATGAATACATGTTATATAGATGTAAAACGCTTGTAATTGGCACATGCTTTACTATTTGAATGATATAAGATACTTTGATATATATCATGGGTCTAAATGAGTTGCATATATGATATATCTATGTTGATATGAAATGGTAACTTGTGTATGAGCTTGAGAATATAAGTATATGCCATTTTGATGTACAGTATGGCCATTAGTACATGTTTTCCCTATTAGAGTGTATTGAGTGGCATATGTATAAATGGATGTGGGATGGTCAATTTTTTATGTTAGCTATATTTCATATAATGGATCTTATGGAAATGAAGGATGAATGGATTAAAACTTGCTCAAACCAAGAGATTGCAATTTGGAGGTCAAATTGACTATTTTGAAACCAAATGTTAGTCCAAATGAGTTATAAATTGCATCTCTACCCTTGACTACCCAAATGATCTAGTTTGGGTTGAAATTTGGCAAACATTTAGAAAATTTATAAAGCTTTCTAACAAGTTAAAAATGGTAATTTTCGGATATCTATAGAATATTTGATGAATTTTTGAAATTGGTCCAGAATTATGGAAATTGTGCAATACTATTCATACTATCATAGCCACAGATTTTTGTGCTTTCAAGGGTCAAATAGATTCATTTTTACTTCAAATTTTTACAACATAAATTTCAAACTATAATTTTTTCGTAGACACATAATTTGCATAAATCAGAGTTCTATAACCAAAGTTATGAATTTCTAAATATTAAGGCCCTATTATACCTAAAGTGGCCGAATTTGATTATATGGATCTTATATGTAAATGAGGCTTATGTCTTGGTTTTATATATCAAAACAAACTTGTTTATGGTGGCCTTAAGTGAAAAAGAAAAGAAGTTCAAAATTTGACCCTTGTAATTCTAGTTGGTGCATAAAATGGGCTAAAATCAGTACTGAAAGTTTAGAAGTGATTGTAATTTGTTGCTTTAAGAATAGAATGATATGAAATTAGCTATATGACATATGTTGTGACACTTGTAAAGAATGTGTGCTACATTACAAAGTAAATTAGGCTATGGCATATGATCACCTTATAGTTAATGCTATTATATTATCATATGATACTTGGTTTTTTCATGAGGACTTAATCAGTGAGTCAAACTATATTGAAAAAACTAATGGCACAAAAGCTACTAGGGGTGGTAATGATATGGTAGGAATGAAATGTAATGCTTTTGGAGGCTTTACCCAATTCATGGATAATAACATTAGTGAAAAGGGTGATGTGGAGTCAAACTTAAAAGAAAATAGTCCTCAACCATCACGAAATCAATCTCATCCAAAGGTAGAGATGTTTGAACAACTAATGAAAGATACAAATGAAGAACTATACATTGGATGCAAGAAATTTAGTAAACTTTGTTGCATCTTTACCATATAAAATGGTTATTTAAATGGACAAATGAGTATTTTAATGCTTTACTCAAATTAGTGAAGGATCATTACCTAATAGGGAAAAGTTACCTCCTTCCTATTATGAGACCAAGAAGATATCTAAGGGATTGGGCTTAAAGTATGAAAAGATCCATACTTGTCCCAATGATTGCATGCTTTTAAGGAAAGAAAAGGTAAATGATGATGAATGCTTAATTTGTAGAGCTTCTAGATGGAAAACCAATGAGAAAGGCTTACAAATTGCAAATTCAAGTACAAATAAAATAAAAGCGAAAAAAAAAATTCTAGCCAAGGTTCTAAGTTACTTTCCTCTGAAATTAAGCTACAAAGATTATTTATGTCATCAATAAAGGATACAATAGAGATGAAGTTTCATGATACCCTACGAATTCTAAAGCATGGAGAAGTTTTAATGCTTATCACTTTTAAAAATCCTCAAAATGTTTACTTAGGATTAACTAGTAACGGCTTTAATTTGTATGGTATAATGTAAAGTGTTTACAATACATGGCTAGTGATTTTAATGCCATATAGTCTTCCACCAACGTTATGCATGAAGCAAGAATTTTTTATTCTATTCTTACTCATTTTTAGACCAAAAGGGCTTAGAAATAACATTGATGTTTTCCTAGAACCTTTAATAAAAGAGTTGAATGAATTATGGGATATGTGGCTAGAAACTTATAATGCCTTTACTAAGGAGACATTTTAGATGCATGCTGCTCTTATATCCACTATATATGATTTTCTAGCATGTGGTACTTTATTTGGATGGCACACTTATAGTTAATTTGCATGTCCTCACTAAAAAGAAAAAGGCAATTAATGGCATTTATTTTTGCATTTAGAAGTGGTTTTTGGTGTAGCTATAACATCCGAAAATTAGTTAGGTGAAATTATAAAAATTTAGTATTAAATTTGGAAAAATAAGAAATTGTTATGAGAATTAAGAAATTATGAAAAATAAAAATTTTTGAGGTAAAAATTATTTGGGTATCTTTAAGGTAAACAATAGTTATTTAGTAATTTTTAATTAAAAAATAAATTTAATTATAGAATTTAAATTTATTTGGATGAAATTAATTAGAAGGTTTTGGAAAAAATAATTCACAACCCAATAATTATTTGACTTTGCTAAAAATAATTTTTAAAAGCCTAAACTGAGTTATAAACTAAAACCCAACTCATTCAAACTTATTGAACCAAAGCCTATACCCAAATATAATTCCAATAGAACAAAATACCCTTAGGTCGACCCATACTTCTCTTTTAACCATTTAGGGTGTTAAAACACTTTAGTATGCTAAGAAAAAAATTATGGATAGCAAAAGGTGTACTCTTGCTTGATGTTTGACCTTGGATGCTAGTTAAGTTGTTAGGTAAGTATTTCTCTTCATTTTGATGTGTGTCCATGTTCAAATTTCATCTCTTAGATTGATTTTCACTTGGTGGTTGTCACATGTGCAAAAATTCAAGTTTTAGGAATGGCCCATTATGTGTTCTTGGTTGTTAAATCTCAAATCAGTCCATTTAATCTCTTGGATGTATAGGTAAGCATTCCCTTCCATTTTGTGACGTGTATGTGTTGAAATTTCATTACTTAGGTTGATTTTTGGTATATGGCTATCACATTTGCAATAATTCAAGAGGAAGAGATGACTCATTGTGTTAGCTTGGTCAAGTGATTTCAAATTGGTGCTTTGAAACTCTTAAAAGCTTGGATATAATTGGATTAGTGTTTTTCTTCATTTTGTAGTGTTAAAGTGTTAAATTTTCATTATATAGACTGATTTTTTGGTATGGGTTGTGCATATATCTAAAAATTCAAAAATGTAAGATGACCCATTGGTTGTTATTGATTATTGGAGCTTAAATACTTCAACTTTTTAGAAGATTGGGTGAGTATTTTCTACTTGATTCAAGATGAAATTAATTAATTGGTATGAAGCTATTTTGCTAATGATGGTTAAATATTGGTATCTACATTTATCTTAGGTTTGATGGGCTTCTTAGGACATATTGGTAGCCAGAGGAAGAGTGATTAGGATTCATTGAGGTAACTGAAGGTTAATTTCATGAGTCTGTATAATTTTAATCATGTGTTTACTTGTACATTTTATTTTGTTAGCCAATGATTAGTTTGACTACTTATTGTGTAACCCAGATTGTGATCGTATCTTTTTATATAGAGCTGTGATCATACTTCCACTTGTGCATTGTGTTGTGATCGTACACTGAGTCATAATCATACTCTTGTGAATGTATCAAATTGTGATTGTACTTAAATAGTGACCCTGTGCCATGAGGCAATAAATCATTATATGTGATTGCTAGTATGTGATAGGAATTATTAATAGTCAAACTTGTTCATTTGAATGATGCATGCATTGCTTTTATTATAGTTGTTCATATGAAGCATTATGTTCATTAACTTATACATATATATATATATATATATATGGAATTTACCTTTTATTACTAAGATTTTATATCATAACCTAATTGTGGGAAAAAGCTTTCAGAGACCAAACCTCTTAATAGCAAAATAAAAAGATAATGGAAGCCTACCATAATGGTTTAGTGGTATATAGGTTTGAATGCCTTGTTTAATTGGTTTGTCTAGTTAGGATATTAGTTCTTATGTAATTGCTTAGGGAAAAATAAGAATTTAGTTAAGGGTTAATTATAGATTGATGTGGAAATAGGAATTTCTAAGGAAAAAAATAGTTATTTAGGAATTTTTAAGGCAAAATAATTATTTTAGAAATTTTTAGAGAAAAATAAATTTAATATGAATTTAAATTTATTAGGTAAAAATTAATTATAGGTACATTGAAAATTTTATTTGAGCCCCAATAATTAGTTTAACTCTATTAAAAATAATTTCTATAAGCTAAAAGAGAGAGAGAGAGAGAGAGAGAGAGAGAGAAAGAAAATAAGCTAAAACTTATCCAAAGTAGGATAACCCATAGCCTAAAACCCATAACCCATAATCCAACTCACTTAAAACACCATATAAAACCTTAACTCTTCCCTCACGTTTAGAAACTCACACATACGGTGCTGGGGAAGAGGAGCAGAACACAAGAAGAGATTTAGGAAGTTGGATGACTAACTATAAAGCTTTAACTGGAGGGGAAAATGCGAGATTTGGCTAGGGTAAGAAAAAGGAAACTTGTTCTACTCACCTTGCTTTACATTTTTAATTAAACAACTTTTCATTTGGAGGATTTTTGTTTTTGTCTTGAGATTGAAATTTGAGGTTTGGGCATTCTCTTGCTTCCTTTTTTACCTTAGATGCTAGTAGAGTTGTTGGATAAGTATTTTTTTTCCTTCATTTCATGCTCATGCTCAAATTTCATCTTTTAGACTAATTTTTGGTGTAGGATGTATATATGGGTAAAAATTAGAGTTTTAAAAGTAACCCATCATGGATTCAAGTTGTCTTGGCCTCAAATTAGTACCATTAGCTATTTGGAAGATTGGGTAAGTGTCCCCTTCCATTTTATGATAAGTATGTGATAATTCCTAACTATTCATGTTATTGTACATATTTTCTCTTAGTAAATATGATGTTAGCCTCCACTTATAGGATAAATAATACTTCCATAAAAGAAAATGAACATACTTAGGATGAATAGCTCTATACTCAATACTTACTTGAAAAATCAGCATCTCTACCTTAATTTTGAGTATATTGATAACTAATCACACTTTGTTTTTCTTATAGGATGCATGTTTTAAAGAGTATTGAGCAATCTCAAGAGAACGAGGCTACAAAGTGGTGCTTTTGCAATCTCGCCGAGGCAAGTTCCTCCACGCTGCTACTGAAAGTGAAAAATCTAAGGGAAAGCGTGCTGTGTAACTTACGTCGTAGCAGATCATGTTATAGCCGTGAAAAGAATTCAGTCAAATGCAAATCACGTTGAGGCATGATATTGAAGAGCCGCAGCACTAATCAAGTGAAGCAAAATCCTCAGCGTGTGTGTGTTGAGCCGTGGCATGAAGTCTCACAGAACCAAATCTCGCTGCAACAGAAACTATATATGCCAAGGCAAGGAACTTGCATGCCACTCATAATTTACTTAGAAGCCAACCTCACCACAGCGTATCATCTTAGGCTACGGTGCTCAGTCTCCTAGAACTCAATCTCGTCACGGCGCAAGATGCTAAACCGCAGCGCAATATAAATTAACTGAGCGCAGCATTTTGTTTTCAGAATTTATAAGGGTTTGAAGCTTCATATGTGAGTAGGAGATGAGGTAGCCATCATTCTGGGTTGGATTCTCCTTGTTCTAAGTGAGTGGAGGCTGGAGAGAGCTAAAGAGGCATCTTAGAGAAGAAGGAGGCTAAGGATTGAAGAGGGAAGCTAAAACAAGCTCCATTTCTGAGTTTCTTCTTCATTCCATTTATTCTTTTGATAATTTCTAATGCATTTGATTTGCACTTCAAGTTTGCCTCCAGTTTTCATGATCATGTGTAGCTAAACTCTCTAATCTAGGATTATTAGGAACTCTTGTATAGATTAACGAATGTTCTGCACTTTAATTTTGTAATCAATGGTTAATATCTGTTCATTCAACTCCATGCTTCATGCTCTCTAATTGATTGGCCAACAGTTAAGGTGATTTGATACTTTGCTTGAACTTGGAAAAGGGAGAAAGTGGTTAGATCAAGAGTTGAGTGGTGTGAGTACCTGAAACTTGCTAGGGAAGGTGGATGGTTTAGTTAATGAGATAGGAATACACTCATTAGCCTCACATGGTCCAATTAGGTATTATGCCAGTAATTTGATCCTTGTTGATTTTATAAGGAATTATAAATATGATTGGATAACCCTATATGAGATTTGGAAAAATATTTATAGGAATAAGTGAACCTTAGGTCAACATATATTATCATTGAGAGCAAAGATTCTAAGTGCTGAGCAATTCATTATGAAATAAAAGAGGAACTAATAATCCTAGATGCCCCTAATCGCCCGGAACATCCTAATATTAATCCTAAGCTCTGTATAGCTTTTGATCCATAAACAATTTCTTTTTAACACCAACAACCAAAAATTAATTCTTTTGATTTAAATTAAGGTGTGAATTTCAGTACTTGGCATTGTTTTGACAACAAATTCTTAAGGGAACAATACTCTATTCATCACTTTATTACTGTTGTGATACGTATACTTGCGTGTATGCTAAGAAGAAAGCAACAAGTTTTTGGTGCCATTGCCGGGGATTTGTGTGCCAAAATATTTCCCTATCAATATTGATACTAGCACATTTAGTTTGAACTTAAGCACTGTGCATATTTTTTACTTTATCTATTTTTAATTTTTTTTCTATTCTGTTTTGCAGTGGCTACCTTCTATGAGTGCACTACCTCATATGCAAGAAATTGTAAGTCTAGAAGTGGTTTTGTTTCAAGAAGAATCTGAAGAAGCATCCAATCAAACCCAAAGAGACGATAGTGAAGCTTTTAACTTAACCACAAACATGGCAAATGAGGATGAAAATCGTGTCTGCACAGTAAATGATTTTACTACTTTGAATATGCAAGGATACCACTCTAGTATAAGAAGACTAGCCATTCAGGCAAACAATTTTGAAATGAAGCACGTGGTGTTGCAGATACTTCAAATGGCTGGACAATTTAGTGGCTCCCCTCTTGAAGACCTAAACACTCACCTCTTCAACTTCTTAGAGGTGTGTGATTCCTTTAAGCATAATGGAGTATCAGATGATGCAATTCGGCTGAGGCTCTTTACACTCTCATTAAGGGACAAAGCTAAGGTATGGCTCAACTTATTACCAGATAGGTCCGTAGCTACTTGGGATGATCTAGTTACAAGATTTAGAGCCAGATTTTTTCCACCAGCTTGATCAGTAGAGTTGAGAAATGACATCACCTTCTTCATACAACAAGATGATGAGCCATTATATAAAGCATGGGGAAGATTCAAGGAATTGTTAAAGAAGTGCCCGAATCATGGATTTCCTAAATGGGTGCAAGTGTAAACTTTCTACAATAGATTGTTACCTAAAATAAAAGCCATCCTTGACTCGGCTTCAAATGGGAGTATCACAAGCAACTTGAATGTTGATGTGGGCATATAATTTGTTGGAGAATATGGCAACTAACTCCCTCCAATGGTATGCATCCAAACCTTATAAGAAAAAGGGGTACATGAAATTGATGCTCTAACCACACTCTCGGCTTAAATGGCTGCAATGAACAAAAGATTTGACAGTCTTGAAACACGCTTCAGTGCACCAAGGGGGGTTAATTCTATTCAAGCTCCGGTTATCACTTGTGAGCACTGTGGAGAAGAACACTATAGTGATCAATGCCCTTCCTTGGTAGAAGTGGTTAACTACATAGGCAACTATAGGAAGAATCAAAACAATCCCTATTCCAACACCTATAACCCAGGATTGAGGAATCATCCAAATTTCTCATTAAGCCAAGGACAAAGTCAGACCAAGTCGTCCTCTTCTAATATGAGACCTTCTCATCCCTCTGGATTTTCTGCTCAAGGAAGACCACCAATGCCAGAAAAGAAGCCAAACATGGAAGAAATACTCATGCAGTACATGGCTAAGCAAGATGCCATCTTAGCCAAACAAGATGCAACAATGACAAAACATGAGACCGCAATCTCGAATATAGAAGTGCAAATCAGTCAATTGGCTTCTTCTATAAATTCAAGACAGCTCGGGGTGTTACTAAGTGACACTGTTCCTAACCCCAAAAGATAGGGCAAAGAGGAATGTAAGGCTATTGTATTGAGAAGTGGCAAAGAGTTATCAGAAGTATTACCGTCAAAGCAAGCCAATAAGTCTAACCAAGATCAAGGCAAAGTGAAAGAGAAGGTTGAGAAGGAGAAACTTGTGGAAGAGAAGAATGAAGTGGGTGAGAAGAGCAAAGACAATGCTGAGAAGAATACTCAAGAGAGAATCATTCCCCCACTACCCTTTCCTCAATGCTTTAGAAAGAAAAATCTGGACAAGCAATATAAGAAATTCTTAGAAATCTTCAAGCAACTCCACATTAATATTCCATTTGCAGAAGCTTTGGAGCAAATGCCAAGTTATGCTAAGTTTATGAAAGATGTGCTGTCTAATAAGCGGCGGTTTAGAGAATTTGAGACGATGGCCCTAACTCAAGAATGCAGTGCTATTCTGCAAAAGAAACTACCACTTAAGATGAAAGACTCAGGGAGTTTCACCATTCCCTATAACATTGGGAAATCGCTGGAAATGCTTTGTGTGACCTGGGTGCAAGTGTGAACCTAATGCCACTGTCAACTTTTAAGAACTAAGGTTAGGAGAGGCAAGACCAATGACAGTCACTTTACAACTGGTTGACCGATCTTTAGCCTATCCAAAAGGAGTCATCGAAGATGTTCTGGTGAAGATGGATAAGCTAATTTTTCTAGCAGACTTTATAGTCTTGGATTATGAAGAAGATAAGGATATTCCTATCATTTTGGTTAGACCCTTTTTTGGCCACAGGAAGAACACTGATTGATGTACAAAAAGGAGAGCTTACTATGAGAGTGAATGACCAAGAGGTGACATTCAACATGTACACGGCAATGAAGAGCTCGAATGAACCAGAAGAATATTGTTTTGTGCATCCAATCACCCATGCAGTACATGATGAGTTCATTGAATCAACCCTTAAGGATCCTCTAGAAGCATCATTAGTTGGAATGGCTAGGAAGGAGCATAATGGAGTGGGAGAATATATCAATTTATTGGAAGCAACTCAAAAGCATTCCAAGGCTTCTCAACAGTTTGAACCATTTAATGCATCAATTGGAGTCAAATCTGTGTTGAAGCCATCTGTGGAGGAACTTCTATCTCTAGAGTTGAAGCCATTACCTCCTCATTTGAAATATGCTTACCTGGGGGAAAAATGCACATTGCCAGTAATAATCTCTACTGCTCTCTCTGAATAACAAGAAAGGGAGCTTCTTCAAGTGCTTAAGGGTTTTAAGAAAGCCATTGGATGGTCAATAGCAGACATAAAAGGGATAAGTCCATCCATCTGTATGCATAAAATATTATTAGAGGAGAACCATAAGAAGTCTGTTAAATATCAGAGAAGGCTCAACCCAATAATGAAGGAGGTGGTCAAGAAGGAAATCTTAAAATGGCTTGATGCTGGGATTATCTATCCAATCTCAGACAGCTCATGGGTGAGTCCAGTCCAATGTGTCCCTAAGAAAGGAGGCATGACTATAGTGGCTAACACCCATAATGAGTTTATTCCCACTAGAGCAGTGACGGGGTGGCGAGTATGCCTGGACTATTGAAAACTCAATACTGCCACCAGAAAAGATCATTTCCCATTACCCTTCATTGACCAAATGTTGGATAGATTAGCTGGGAAGGCTTACTTCTGCTTCTTGGATGGGTATTCAAGATACAATCAGATTGCTATTGCCCCGAAGGACCAGGCGAAGACAACTTTCACATGCCCCTATGGCACATTTGCTTTCAGAAGAATGCCATTTGGACTGTGCAATGCACTAGCTATATTTCAAAGATGTGTGATGTCTATTTTCTTTGATATGATTAAGCAGACCATGGAAATCTTAATGGATGATTTCTCAGTTTTCGGGGACTCATTTGAAGAATGCCTTGCTAATTTAGAGCAAGTTTTGAAGAGATGTGAGAAAACTCATTTAGTTCTGAATTAGGAAAAGTGCCATTTTATAGTGCAAGAGGGTGTAGTTCTTGCTCATTGACCATGAAAATTTTTATGTGTGTCCGCAAGTGCACGGGTCGGATCAATTAGTTTAGTGATAAGTAAAGTATCGTTCCCACGAGGAATGACTTAAATGCAATTAGGCAATGTACAACCTACTTTCATCCCCGTTAAGCAACCAATTAAGCAATTTTTGAATTTAGAACTAATTTTAAAATGAAACAATTTTAAGAAAACTCAATTGGCAAAGAAATTTTAGATAAAATCCAAGGTTTTGAATTTACCTAGAGTCACTATTCCCTTGATGCTCACTAAAACTTAATATCTTGTTTAATTGCAATTAATTTTCACCTTGTGGGTTAAGAGATTCAGAAGCTATAACCGTCCGTCGATGTAATTATAGCCTTACTCTCCCCTATAATCTAAGTGTCCTTAGATTTAGGTTAGAGTGCATTAGAAACTATAACCCTCTACAAACCAATTAAGGCAACTAGGTATATTTCTATCCCAATTACAAATTAGATAATTCTAAACTTAATTTATCTAACTCTTAGGTCCAATGAGAACCCCTTTTTCAAGGTAAATTCCAATTACCAAAATCAATTCCAAGAGGTGGCCAATCCCTAAGAAAGCATTAAGCAAGAGAAGGATACACAAGACTCTAATTAGCACAATAAACAAGATGAATAACTAACTAGTTCACATCAGGTTCATAGTGTTCTAGGTAAAAGGGAGTTTAGCTACACATAGCTAAATCTACAGTAAATCCCAATCCAATACATGGAGAAGATGAAAAGAAGCAAAGAAAGCAAACAAAGGAATGATAGAGATGCAGAAAGTGGAGCTCCCCCTTGATTCTTTCTCTTCCTTCACCCCTCCAAGCTTGAAAAGCCTTCAAAGACCACCCAAAATCGCCTCCCTGGACGTTCAGCAATCTTCTCTGCCGCAGAATGTCGAAGCCCTACTCCCTGGACTCTTTTTTTAGCTTGAAAACTAAAACTGTGCGTTTCAGGGCCGATCTCGCTATGGCAAGAAGTGACTATCGCTATAGCGAGATCTCATATGTTCTCAGTTTTCTGCTGTATTCGCTACTTCCATGGTATAGCGAGTTGCTCCCTGGACTTCCTATGCAACGCGACTTCGCTATTGCGAAGTGTCTCCTTTGCTATGGCGAATGTGCAATCTCGCTACAGCGAACTCTGTTCTCGCTATAGCGAGAAGACTTGTTCAATCAGCCTTTTCACTTTTCAGCTTCCCTATTTTCTTTTCAACTCTTTCTATACTTTGTTACTTTTCCCTGAAATTGAAATCAATCATAAAATGAGGCTTAAACTGATAAAAATGTTACAATTGAAAAACTTTCTTTGTTTTGTTTGATTGAATATATTTTTAACCATATTAATCAAGAGAAAAGAACTTTGCCTCCCTAATTTAGTGTCAAATATAGTTCTTTTGAATCATAAATTAGGAGGTTATCAAACTCCCCCACACTTGAATCCTTGCTTGTCCTCAAGCAAGTCTTAGAAAGAATCAAGCAATTTGATTATTAACTACTTCTTTTCCATAATAAATACCTAATCAATCAGAATTTCAGATCCCCCCCACACTTAAAATGAACCCAATTTTAGAAGTAAAAGCTCAGCAAAACTCAAATTGAATTTGAAAACAATGTACTTATAGTAACACCCTGAGCTCTAAAGTGTGTGTGTGTTCCACAAGAGATGTTAAGAAGCAATTAAGTAGTCTTCAATAAACCCTCCCTGCAATTTCAAGACCTAATCCAACTATTTGAGCTAACTTCAATTATCAAAGCTCATTCAGAGGGGTCTCTATTGGTCAATGTAGAATTATTTTCAGCATAGTCATTTTTTATTTATTTAATTTATTTATTTTTTTCTTCTCTCCTAGTCAAATCACTTAATCCTTTTAACGCGAATGACAACATTGGTTATGAAGCCATCCGGTTACTCAGATTAAGGAAATCCTCAGAGGGCTACTAGCATACTCTTAGTTTTATCACTGTTTGACGCGAAAGTCCACACTTTTTGGTGCAAACCCCCGATTACTAAGTGATTTCAACCATTGGAGTAGAGAATCATTTTATTTTATTTTATTTTGTTTTTGTTTTTTTGTTTACACAATACCCCTCTCAACAGACAATCAAGCATCAACAGGAATAGATAAATTGGATAGATCTAAAATAACTAGAGGCTTATTAGAAGAAAAACTTAAAAATCACTTCAAAAATCATTGTGGGGAAAAATGCTCCTATTGTGGGTGCATACTACAACTACTATTTACTTTATTCATTTCAAGTTCGCATAACTCCCACATTCATTAACTAGTATTCATCTAAAGTGGGAGGAGATGAACCTGATTTACCTGATCTCTACCCACCTATCCTATGTTTATCTATGGTTACCTTCCCTCACACTTAAAGGTTACATTGTCCGCAATGTGTAAAATGGGAAAACCAGAAGTAGAAAAATAGAAACAGATGGGGGCAGAGGGAAGGGATGTAAAGAGGCAGGGAGAGATGAGACTCCCCTGATAAGAAGAGATAAGAAAGCAAGGGGATACGTGTGAACAACTCCTTCATCTGAGAGATAAAAAAAATAGACAAAGCACACGCAACAAATAGTAAGTTGGCGTTAGAATTAAGAAAACAATTAAGAGCATAGCCAATGCAGGAGTTAAAAGCATAATCAGATACAGTCATCCATATACATTATCCAAAATAGAACATGAGGGAAAATAAAACAAAAACGAGCAGCGGGATATAGAGGTCCTAAGAGTCAGAAGGCCCAAGTCTATCCTGAGGTGCAGGATCCTGAGGGATAATGATGATCGATGATGGAGGAGCCTCAGGAGGTGGCGGTGGAGGTGCAGGCATCAGGTAATCCATAAGAGTCTGCAGCTGATCTTTCATTGATAGGACATGCCCTTCTAGCCTATCAATGGACTCTCTCGCCCAATCCTCAAATTCTGTGTGATATGGTGCACCGCATCCCATCGGCTCTGGAGGACCCAGTCGCTGCTGTGAGGGAGGAGGTGGAGATGCCTTAGGTGGGGCCTGTGCAGGTGCTCTGTGCCTACAGGGCTGTCCAGGCGCATCCTTCATACTATCATATTTAAAAGGCCCTTTTGGCTTGAATTGTGCGTCATTTTTAGAGACACGACTACCCCCCATTGTAAGCAGCTCCGTAAGCATATGAGGGTAAGCCAGGCTAACCCTGTCAGACCTCGCCACTTGCTTGAAATTTAAGTACATAAGACGAGGAATGTTCACCCGTTGCCGAGTCATGAAGCACCAAGTCAAAGTGGCTCGTTCTTGGATCATGTCAGATCCATGAGAACTCGTCAGGATGTTGCTGGTGATAAATTGTAACCAAAATCGAGCGGGTTTGTTGAGTTGATTCACTGGGTAGACCTTGTTGACCAGCCGTGTTCGTCATTCTTCAGCAATAGTAGTTTCCACCTCTTCCCAAGGGATGGATTGAGGGTTCTCCATGTAGGACTGGAAGGCACAGTCTGGGACATCGGGTAGTTCATAAAAGTCTTGGAAGACTTTTTCATTGATGCGTACCCAGGCCGAACGGCAATAGTATTCATCCTCCTCCTCCTCCTCAGTGTCCTCAAAATTGGTGTAAAGCTCTTGGATCATTAATGGGATCCGATGCACCGGCTTTTTAGTGAATCCTTGCAACCCGTGCCATTCAAAATCCGGGAAGGTTAGGTCCAAGACATGGGGTGCATAGTAACGGTCTTCAACAACCCCCTGTCATAGAAAAGTCGCTCAAAGTGAAATTCTGCTCTAGCTGATGCAAATCGATCCTTATCATATGATTTCTTCTTCTACTTTGAGGATGAGGCTTCAGCAGTCTTAGTTTTCTTTTTAGGAGTCATAGCTCTGAAATTCAAATAAGAAAGAAAGACAAAAATCAGTTGCAGCATTCAAAGGAAATCATGGAATCAGTAAATCAGATGAATGCAGCATGTTTATACTAAGGGAAGACACAACTAAAAGCATCCAAGGGATTGGGGGTCAAGGAATATAGAAGCAAACTAAACAAACTGGGACAGAAAAATGCAGTTTTCTAGAAAAACTCTCAAAATTGCTGTAGCGAGTTCGAACTGGTTTCTGCATAGCCAGAATTAAACGGAGTAAAAGCCAAATTTAAGCTATCTTTCTGCACAGAAACAGTCGACCAGCAAAACCCATCCAGAAAAACTGACCAACTGACCCCTAAATACTCAAATCTAAGCAAAACGAATTTAACCCTAATATGACTAGATACAATGAAAACAGCCAGCAATTCAGGGGAGAAAGGGTGTAATCGATTTACCTGATGCAAGGAATGCAATGGATGAGGAGAATGCGAGCATAAAAGGCACGAGATGCAGCAAAAGAAAGAATGGAAGAGGCTTAAGAGCTCCGTCGCAGTAGCGAGAACGAAACAACGGAATGGAGAAGAAACTGTGGGTTATTTTATTACGGGATTATTATATATATATATATATATATATTTTTTTTTTTTTACACAAAAATACTCACTCAAATGTAACCAGATATAATAATAAAGTGCAGTTTAAAACATGGTTAGAGACTCCCTGTAAATCATGTCGGTGTTGCTCTTTCCTGCCAACCCCTTGCTCCTTAGTATCCAACATTTCAACCTACAAAACACATAAAGATAGAAAAGTATCAAACCCAAAATGAAAAGAACTTTAGATTCAAACATAAAAACAAGAAGAAAACTTGGGTTGCCTCCCAAGAAGCGCTAAGTTTAAAGTCTTCAGCTGGACTATCTTGACACTTCTATGAGGAGTCTTGGAGCTGCACATTTTCCTTCATCCTGTCCACCAGTCCACCAAGGTAATGCTTCAAGCGTTGGCCATTTACCTTAAAAGTTTTTCCACTTTTCTCATCTTGAATTTCAATGGCACCAAAGGTAGTGGTAGACACAACCTTAAAAGGACCAGACCACCTTGATTTAAGCTTTCCTAGAAACAACCTCAAACGAGAGTTATACAATAACACTAAATCACCAGGTATCAAATCCCTTTTTAAAATCTTCCTATCATGCAAGATCTTAGCATTTTCCTTATATAGCCTAGAACTCTCATAAGCTTGCAACCTGAATTCATGAAGTTCATTAAGGTCCAACAACTTCTTCTCACTAACATCTTTATAATCCAAATTCAACTTCTTTATGGCCCAAAAAGCTTTGTACTCAAGTTCCAAAGGTAAATGACAAGCTTTACCAAAAACTAATTGATATGGAGACATACCAATTGGTGTTTTGTAAGCTGTCCTATATGCCTATAAAGCTTCATCTAGCTTATCAGACCAATCCTTCCTATTAACACTCACTGTTTTTTCCAAAATTCTCTTGATCTCCCTATTAGATACTTCACAGAGGCCATTGGTCTGAGGGGGTAAGCTAAAGCCATTTTGTGGTGAACTCCATATTTTTCCAGCAAAGATTTAAATAAGCGATTATTAAAATGAGTTCCACTATCACTAATGATAGCTCTAAGGGTGCCAAAACGAGAAAAAATATTCTTCTTTATAAATCGCACCACTGTTTGAGCATCATTGTGTTAGCAAGCTACCGCCTCAACCCACTTACTCACATATTCAACTACCACTAAAATATATTGTTGGCCTCTAGAAGAAACAAAGGGACCCATAAAATCTATTCCCCATAAATCAAACAACTTAACTTCAAAGATACCAGTTTGAGGAAGTTCATGTTTTTTAGAAATATTACCAGATCTTTGACAAGCATCACAGTGAGAAACAAATACATGAGAATCCTTAACCAATGTAGGTCAATAGAAACTAGATTGCAATACTTTAAAAGCAGTTTTCTGACCACTAAAATGTCCCTCAAATGGTGATGCATGGCATGCAAGCAAAATATCATGTTGTTCAATCTCAGGAACACACTTCCTAAGAACTCCATCTACACATCTTTTGAACAAATAAGGCTCATCCCAAATGTAAAGCTTAACCTCACTCAAGAATTTCTTCTTTTGATAATAGTTTAAATCAGGAGGTAAAACTTCACAGACAATATAATTTGCTATATCAGCATACCAAGGTACATGTAGCAAATTAGCAGCCATAATGCATTCATCAGGAAAACCATCATTCACAAGCCTATTATCACTAACATGCTCAAGATCCACCCTAGAAAGATGATTAGCTACTAGGTTTTCACTTCCTTTCCTATCCACTATATGCAAGTCAAACTCTTGAAGTAATAAAACCCACCTAATCAATCTAGGTTTGGACTCTTTCTTTCTCAACAAATATTTAATGGCAGCATGATCAGTGTGCACTATAACTTTAACTCCCAACAGATAAACTCTATACTTCTCAAAAGCAAAAACAATAGCTAACATTTCTTTCTCAGTGGTAGAATAATTTACCTGAGCATCCACTAATGTCCTGTTGGCATAGTAGATAGGATGAAAAACTCAGTCTCGCCTCTGTCCAAGGATAGCTCCTACTGCATAGTCACTTGCATCACACATGATCTTAAAAGGTAATGACCAATCCGGAGCAACTATTACAGGTGCAGTTATTAGCTTCTGTTTCAACTCCTCAAAACTTTTCAAGCAATCATCATCAAAAAGGAACTTAGTATCCTTTTCTAATAGCTTGCACAAGGGCTTTAAAATTTTTGAGAAATCCTTGATAAATCTTCTATAGAACCCCACATGCCCAAGAAAACTTCGGACTCCCTTAACATTAGTAGGAGGTGGCAACTTCTCAATCAATGATGTCTTGGCCCGATCTACTTCCAAACCCTCCTTAGATACCTTGTGTCCTAAGACTATTCCTTCCTTCATCATGAAGTGGCATTTTTCCCAATTCAACACTAAATCCGTCTCCTTACACCTTTTAAGCACCTTAGAAAGATTTTTCATACAAACTTCAAATGAATCACCAAAGACAGAGAAATCATCCATAAAAATCTCCATGATATCTTTGATGAAATCAGAAAAGATTGATGTCATGCATCTTTGAAAAGTTGCTGGTGCGTTACACAATTCGAATGGCATTCTCCTGAAAGCAAAAGTGCCATAAAGACAGGTGAAGGTTGTTTTCTCTTGGTCTTCAGGTGCTATAGAAATTTGGTTGTATCCTGAATAACCATCCAGAAAATAAAAATATTCCTTCCCCGCCAGCCTATTAAGCATTTGGCCAATGAAGGGGAGAGGAAAATGATCTTTTCGAGTGGCTGCGTTTAATTTCTGATAGTCCATGCACACTCTCCAACCAGTGACAGTTCTTGTAGAAATCAATTCTTTCTTTTCATTTGTCACAACTATCATCCCTCCTTTCTTAGGGATGCACTGTACTGGACTAACCCACGCACTATCTAAAATTGGATAAATGATTCCTGCATCCAGCCACTTGATGATTTCCTTTTTGACAACTTCCTTCATCATCGGGTTAAGCCTCCTCTAATTCTCTATAGATGGCTTACGATCTTCCTCCAGTAGAATTTTATGCATCACAATGGAAGGGCTTATCCCTTTTATATCTGCAAGTGTCCATCCTAAAGCCTTTTTATGACTCTTTAGCACTTCAATCAGTCTCTGTTCTTGATAAGAATTCAATGATGTAGAAATGATGATAGGAAATGTCTCTGAATCCCCTAAATATGCATATTTCAAATGCTTAGGGAGAGGTTTTAACTCCAAAATCGGGGGTTGCTCAATTGAAGGCTTAAGAGATGGTATTGAACAGGAAGCCAAATCTAAAGATTCCACTTGCCAATGCTATTTAACCCGAGTGGTTGAAAAATTAAGCACTTGGGCTACCTCATGACTAGCTTCAGTCTTTTCATGCTTCACTCCCATTAATAATGCTTCAATAGGATCTTGGACTATCATTGTATTAAATTGTTCTTGAGCTAAATCATCAATCACTGAAACTCTGAAACAATCTTCAACATCTCTAGGATATTTCAGTGCTTTGTCCATGTTAAACACCACCTACTCATTCCCCAATCTCATCACTATTTGCCCTTTCTCTACATCAATAAGAGTTCTACCTGTAGCTAAGAATGAACTACCGAAAATCAGAGGATTATCCTTATCTTCTTCACAGTCTACAACAATGAAATCAGTTGGGTATATGAACTCACCAACCTTCACTAAGACATCTTCAATTATACCCCTTGGATATGCTAAGCTTCGATCCACTAATTGCAATGTTACTGTAGTAGGTCTTGCCTCTCCAAGTTGCAATTTCTCAAAGACAGATAATGGCATAAGATTTACACTGGCTCCAAGATCACACAAAGTTTTACCTTGAAAGTGAGTCCCTATTTTACAAGGCACAGAGAAGCTACCTGGATCTTTGCACTTCATTGGAATCCGTGGGTTGATTATTTTGCTGCACTCTTCAGTAAGTGCTACAGTTTCAAATTCCCCAAATCTTCTCTTCTTGCTCAGTATCTCTTTTAAAAACTTGACATACTTAGGCATGTACTCCAATGCTTCTGAGAATGAGATATTTATATGAAGTTGCTTGAACACTTCCAAAAATTTTTGATACTGCTTATCTTCCACCTTCTTTTGAAGTCTTTGAGGAAATGGTAAAGGAGGTATTGTCCTTGGTAATGTTTGTAGTTTCTCTCCTTGTTTCTCACCCTTATCAACATCTGCATGTTTCTTGACTTTTTCACTACTAACTTTTCTCCTTTTTTCAACTGATGTATCCACATGTCCTTCTCCTATTCTTTTATCATCACTCTTCTCCTCTGTAGCAATTTCACCTTTATCATTATCCTCTACAATAGCATTTGATGTAGGTGTGTGGCTAACCACCCTTGGTGTTTGAATATTTGGTAACACTTTTCCACTTCGATGAGTTATGGCCTTACACTCTTCCTTGCCTTCTCTTCTAAGATTAGGCACCGTATCACTTGGCAATCCCCCTTGTCTTAATGAATTCATTGCTGATGCTAATTGACCCATTTGCAATTCTAAGTTTCTCAAGGAGGTTTCAACTCTAGCATTCACTTGAGCTTGCTCTTCATTTTACTTACTTTGGATGCTAATGAACTTGGCCAAAGCATCTTCCAAATTCATCTTAGGTTCTTGAATAGGTGCATTTTGCCTCACAGGTTAAGCAAAACTTGGTGGTTGAGTAGGCTTAATGCTTGAGGAGGATGCTGGTTGATTTAGTGCTGGGCCATGCTTCCAAGAGAAATTTGGATGATTCCGCCACCCAGGATTGTAATTATTAGAGTAGGGATTCTGATTCTTCAGAAAGTTCCCTACATAGTGAACTGATTCTGAAGGTGCCACAGGACAATAATCCACTGAGTGTAAATCCCCACAGTTTTCACAAGTAATTGGGGCTACCTGAGTAGAACAAACATTCATGTGCTGACTTCGCTGCACTTGAGATTCTAGCATATCAAATCTCTTGTTCAGAGCGGAGAGAATAGTTGCAAGTGGAATAGATGGGTCTTCTTGAGTATTGGCAACATTAGCACTCACCCTTCTATCACCTCCTCGTTGTACATAACTTTCAGATAATGTGTCCAATGCCTGAATAACATCATCTACAGGCATTTCATCCCAACGTCCATTTAAAATAGCATCTAACATTGTATCAGTTTGTGGAGTTAGACGCGTGCAGAAGTTCTGAACAATAGCACAATTATCCATCCCATGGCTTGGGCATTGGCAAAGCAAATGCTTGTACCTTTGTCATGCAGCGTATAAGTGCTCATCTGAAGCCTACTTGAAGTTGATGAGCTCACGACAGGCATCCGCTATTCTGTTGTTTGGAATGAAGCGAGCTCTGAACCTTGCCTTTAGCTTATCCCAAGTATCAATGGAACCCTCTGGCAGAGTCAGTAACCACTCCTTAGCCTTTCCTTGTAGAGAGAGAGGGAATAGACGAAGTCTCAGAATATCCCGTGGTACCCCATTCTGCTTGAATGAATCACACACTCCCCAAAATGATAGAATATGATGGTTGGGATCTTCATCAGACCTCTCACCCGTGAATTGTCCGTTGAGCTATAACATGGAGATCATCACAGGTTTTAACTCAAAGTTAGCAGCTTGAAAGTCTGGCACTACTATGCTGGATAGAGTGCCCTTCATAGTACGACCCACAAAGTCTATTATGGACTGATTTTGATTCCTTTCCTGAGTCATTTCTTCACTCACTGAATTTGGAACTTTAGAAGGAGTTTCTTCAAGGTTCAAGTTCACCACAAGATCACTAATTTTCTTTGTTTTGCACTTCTTCTTTGTAGGGGATCGCTTCGGCATGTACCGTGGTACCTATAGAGGAGAATTCAACCAATTGTATTACTTTAAACAAAAAGTCAAAGCAAATAGCAGAATGAAAAGAAATTCTAACTAATTAACTAACTAATGCTTAATCGAGGACAACTAATGATTACACACTTCTAACTGAACATTTAAGCCATTCCCCGGCAATGGTGCCAGAAAACTTGACCACGAAAATTTTTATGTGTGTCCGCAAGTGCACGGGTCGGATCAAGTAGTTCAGTGATAAGTAAAGTATCGTTCCTACGAGGAATGACTTAAATGCAATTAGGCAATGTACAACCTACTTTCATCCACGTTAAGCAACCAATTAAGCAATTCTTGAATTTAGAACTAATTTTAAAATGAAACAATTTTAAGAAAACTCAATTGGCAAAGAAATTTTAGATAAAATCCAAGGTTTTGAATTTACCTAGAGTCACTATTCCCTTGATGCTCACTAAAACTTAATATCTTGTTTAATTGCAATTAATTTTCACCTTGTGGGTTAAGAGATTCAGAAGCTATAACCGTCCGGCGATGTAATTATAACCCTACTCTCCCCTATAATCTAAATGTCCTTAGATTTAGGTTAGAGTGCATTAGAAACTATAACCCTCTACAAACCAATTGAGGCAACTAGGTATATTTCTATCCCAATTACAAATTAGATAATTCTAAACTTAATTTATCCAACTCTTAGGTCCAATGAGAACCCCTTTTTCAAGGTAAATTCCAATTACCAAAATCAATTCCAAGAGGTGGCCAATCCCTAAGAAAGCATTAAGCAAGAGAAGGATACACAAGGCTCTAATTAGCACAATAAACAAGATAAATAACTAACTAGTTTACATCAGGTTCATAGTGCTCTAGGTAAAAAGGAGTTTAGCTACACATAGCTAAATCTACAGTAAATCCCAATCCAATACATGGACAAGATGAAAAGAAGCAAAGAAAGCAAACAAAGGAATGATAGAGATGCAGAAAGTGGAGCTCCCCCTTAATTCTTTCTCTTCCTTCACCCCTCCAAGCTTGAAAAGCCTTCAAAGACCACCCAAAATCGCCTCCCTGGACGTTCAGCAATCTTCTCTGCCACAGAATGTCGAAGCCCTACTCCCTGGACTCTTTTTTTTAGCTTGAAAACTAAAACTGTGCATTTCAGGGCCGATCTCGCTATGGCGAGAAGTGACTCTCGCTATAGCGAGATCTCATATGTTCTCAATTTTCTGCTGTATTTGCTACTTCCACGCTATAGCGAGTTGCTCCCTGGACTTTCTATGCAACGCGACTTTGCTATTACGAAGTGTCTCCTTCATTATGGCGAATGTGCAATCTCGCTACAGCGAACTCTGTTCTCGCTATAGCGAGAAGACTTGTTCAATCAGCCTTTTCACTTTTCAGCTTCCCTATTTTCTTTTCAACTCTTTCTATACTTTGTTACTTTTCCTTGAAATTGAAATCAATCATAAAATGAGGCTCAAACTGATAAAAATGTTACAATTGAAAAACTTTCTTTGTTTTATTTGATTGAATATATTTTAAACCATATTAATCAAGAGAAAAGAACTTTGCCTCCCTAATTTAGTGTCAAATATAGTCCTTTTGAATCCTAAATTAGGAGGTTATCAGTCATCGAGTCTCAAGTAAGGGCCTTGAGGTGGATAAGGCTAAAATTTCTCTAATTGAGCAACTTCTACCTCCGACCAGTGTGAAAGGAGTTCGGAGTTTCTTGGGTCATACGGACTTTTACTGGAGGTTTATTAAAGATTTTTCAAAAATTTCCAAACCCCTCTGTCAACTACTTGAGAAAGACACTCCATTCAAGTTTAATCATCAATGTCATATTGCTTTTGAAGAGTTGAAGAAGAAACTAATATCTGCCCCTATCATTGTGGCACCTAACTAGACCAGACCCTTTGTAGTGATGTGTGATGCTAGCGACTACACTATGGGGGCTATACTAGGGCAAAGAAGGGGGAGGCTCTTTCATCTAATATACTATGCTAGTAAAACTCTATCTAATATATGCATTTGAGAAGTTCATATCTTATTTGGTAGGCACCAAGGTTATTGTTTTCACATACCATTCGTCCATTAAGTATTTGATTGAGAAGAAGGACTCCAAACCAAAGCTTATTTATTGGGTTTTTCTTCTACAAGAGTTTGATCTGGAGATAGTTGATAAAAAGGGTAGTGAGAACCATGTAGTTGATCATTTGTCTAGACTGACTACTGAAGCTCAGGATGACTAAGAGGAACAAATCAGTGAGACCTTCCCAGATGAGAGCTTATTTTTTGTGGAGCAATACAAAATGTCATGGTACGTAGATTATGTGAATCATTTGGTACGCCATGTTTTGCCTCCAGATTTAAGCTCACACCAGAGGAAGAGATTCCTGCATAATGTAAAGTTGTATGTCTGGGATGAGCCTTTCCTATTTAGAATGTGTATGGATCAAATATTGTGAAGGTGTGTCCCAGATGAGAAGTAAGAATCTATCTTACTAAGATGTCATGCAGCAGAGCATGGAGAACATTTCAATGGGCAAAGAATTGCAGCCAAAATCCTCCAATCGGGCTTTTATTGGCCTTCATTGTTCAAGGATGCTCATACTTTTGTAGGGAGATGTGACAAATGCCAAAAAGCTGGTAACATATCTAAACGACATGAGATGCCCCTGAATAATATTTTGGAAGTGGAAGCATTTGATGTTTAGGGGATAGACTTCATAGGGCCTTTTACCTCTTCTCAAAACAACTAATACATATTAGTTACGGTGGATTATATGACAAAGTGGGCTAAGGCAATGGCCTGTCATGCTAATGATGCGAGGGTGGTAGTGAAATTTATAAAGAAGAACATTTTTATCAAATTCGAGGCCCCTAGAGCAATCATTAGTGATGAAAGGACTCATTTTAAAAATCGCCAGCTCACAGCATTCTTAATGAAATATGGAGTGCAACACAAGATGGCCTTGGCATATCATCCTCAAACTAATGGCCAATGTGAAGTTTCTAATCGAGAGATAAAGAGGATTTTGGAGAAAACGGTAAGTCCCTCAAGAAAGGATTAGGCTGAGAAGTTAGATTATGCTCTGTGGGCTTATCGTACAATATTCAAAACTCCAATTGGCATGTCTCCTTACAAGCTTGTCTTCGGTAAAGCCTATCACCTACCAGTCGAATTTGAGCATAATGCTTTTTAGGCTGTGAAGAAATTGAATTTTAACTTGAGAAGAACTGGTGGGAAAAGACTGTTGCAACTTAATGAGCTTGATGAATTCAGACTTCATACTTATGAAAGCTCCAAGCTCTACAAAGAAAGGACAAAGCAATGGCATGACAGAAAAATTCTATCGAAGAAGTTTGAGCCTGGTCAACTGGTGTTGCTGTATAACTCAAGGCTTAAGCTCTTTCCTGGCAAGCTCAATTCACGGCAGTCAAGACCCTTTGAAGTAGTTAATGTCTCTCCGTTTGGTACTGTAAAGATCATGGAAAAAGAGTCAAACAAAAAATTCAAAGTCAATGGTCAAAGACTCAAACACTATCAAGGAGGAGAAGTGGACCGTCAAAAGTCCACGATCACCTTGGAGGATTGCATGTGAAGTCATTGAAAGTCAGGCTAAGGACTATAAACTTAGCGCTTCTTGGGAGGCAACCCAAGTTTCTTTCCTTTTTAATTTTATTTTTCAGATTAAAGGGTTTGAGAATTTCACATGGGTAACTTTTGGTTGCATATTTTTGGTTTTAAGAGAATCTAGTGAAGGGTGCTAATCATGCGGAGCCATGGGAAGAGTTCTAAACAATTCATGCAGTAGTGAGGCCAAAAACACAAAAGCAAAGAAGAGGGAGTATTTTTGACTTTATGAAATTGACTTATTGCCTGTTCTGGGCTTTTTTATTCAAACTTGATGTGTTCAAAGTAAGAAAATAGTACTACAGTTGTAAGATTAGGAAAAATTTTTGAACGGCCATTTGAGTGATGTAACCATTGACCGAGCGATCCTGATTTACCTGATCATGACAGGGAGACCGATAGATGTCAATTATATTATCCTTAAAAGTATTAAGAAGATTTCCCAGTCTACAGTTTCTAGCCTGGCACATCCTCATTTGATCATGAAGTTATGCATTGATGCAGAGGTTCCATTTGAGCCACATGAAGAGCTCCTTCCCCCAAGGAAGCCATTTTCTATCTTGATGATTAGTGATCTGGAGGCTGAGGGAAATGAACCGGTAGAGGAGCCCATTGACGAGTCGATGGAGCTACCTGTTGAGGAGCCGGTGGAGTTCCCAATTGAGCCCGATCAGCCACCCCATCTGCCAGCTCAGGATTTGCCACTATCTCTGGCGCAGGCACATTCTTTGAAGGCTCTATTCACGATGATGTAGGATCTTTCCCTCCAAGCTGCTATGGACTGTTGGCAGTACCAGTGTTAGAGACATTTAGCTAGTTGTCTACAGTGGGACCCATCTAAACTTCCTCCTCTTCTTGACTTTGTACTCAGTCCTACTGGATCCCCACCTCAGAAGCCACCTCCAGAGCCATCTTAGCAGCCACCACAGGACACTAACATCTGACACCCTTCTCTGCTTCTTTTCTCATTATGTCAATTGCATCATTTTACTTTTCAGCATTAGGAACTTTGACTGTTTTATTGTGTTGTCAATAGGAGTTTTCTTAATGTTTTCCTTGTTATTTTTTAGTTTATGTAATTGTCTTTATATTTCATTTCTCATTTCCCTTTTCTGTTAGCAACTCAAAAAAAAAAAAAAAGAAACAAAAAATTTTCCTTATGCACAGATCTATCTACCTTAATTCTCTTACACCTTCTTTGTACCTCAACATTAGGGATAATGTTGATTTTAAGTTTGGGGGTAGGATAGTTTGGACAAGCATAATTAATGGGAATAACATGAAATTTTGTTCTTGAACTTTTCCATGTCAAGAAATTTTTTGAAATTTATTTGAAATTTTGTCTATTGGCCTGTTGGTTTTGTTTTTGCCTACTTCCAATGATAATGTCTTGTGTCAAAAGATATTTGGTGGGAATTCAATGCTATCTATGTTTTGATCTTAGTTCAAATGCATAAATTAGGAATTCTTCTATTTTGAAAACCTCAATATGCACCATTGGCCAATCCACAAATCAATTGCTAGTTCTAGGAGAAAATTCTTTGTAATCTAATTTGTATGGCTAGTCTTAAATCCAAGGCTTTAGAACTTATCTCTTACCTTCTTGAGGCAAATCAATAGGTATGGCATAACTTTTAGAGATGATTCAGGCATTCCTTGGTTAAGATTGTGCCTTTCTAGCCTGACCCTATTGTAATTACATAAACACTTGAACCTTATTTGAGCCTTTTGTTCCAAAAAAACAAAAAAGAGAGAAACCGTAGGAGATGGTAGTTCATTCTGTTGCCCTGGAGTTACTAACAGGAGTACCTAACTTGACTGGCCTTATAAAAGTCTATAATCCTACCCTTGTCTTGAGAAAAAGATAATAGTGCATTCATGAGAATAAGGAAACAAGCAGTATCTGTTTATTCAAAAAAAGAAAAAAATAAAACAAAACAAAATATATTTGAGATGGGGATCCCTTTAAATCATTACTGAAGGTACATTAAGAGGACCTCTGGTTTATGTAGACTATCACATAGATTTTTTCAAGACCTTTTGTACTGACTTTGCCTATCCTTGGTAGCCACAGCCCTAGCCCCATTATAAGCCTAAAAGTCCTTTTGATCTAGTGGTTTTGTGGTGCCTAATTTAGTGGAGAGAGGGAAAAGTTGAGCTTATGATGTTCCTGTTGTTGAGGCTAGTTATACTTGTTGGAGTGCAGAAAATTAATTCTAATACTTATTTGAGATGAGTGTGTGGCCAAATTCACATACACACTTTGAAGTGGTTAAAAGCCTTAATTTTATCGTTTGAATTTTGTTTCTAGCATATATGATTTATTCTTTCTATTGAATACGCTCTTTGATGCAACAAGTGAGGACCATAGCAGTCGCTAATGTTTCCAAGGACATGGTCACTTTAATAGTGTTTTTAGTTTATTTTACTCAAGGACGAGTAAAAGTCCAAGTTTGGGGGTGTGATAATTCCTAACTATTCATGTTATTGTACATATTTTCTCTCAGTAAATATGATGTTAGCCTCCACTTATAGGGTAAATAATACTTCCATTAAAGAAAATGAACATACTTAGGATGAATAGCTCTATACTTGATACTTACTTGAAAAATCAGCATCTTTATCTTAATTTTGAGTATATTGATAACTAATCACACTTTGTTTTTCTTATAGGATACATGTTTTAAAGAGTATTAAGCAATCTCAGGAGAAAAAGGCTGCATAGTAGTGGTTTTGAGTCTGCAAAGTGGTGGTTTTGCAATCTCACCGCGGCTGAAAGTGAAGAATCCAAGGGAAAGCATGCTATGCAACTTGCGCCGCGGCGGATCATGTTATAGCCACGGCGAGAATTCAGTCAAAAGCAAATCACGCCGAGGCGCGATATTAAGGAGCCGCGGCGCTAATCGAGTGAAGCAAAATCCCCGGCATGTGTGTGTTGAGCCACGGCATGAAGTCTCACAGAACCAAATCTCACTGCGGTAGAAACTATATGTGCCTAGGCGAGGAACTTGCATGCCACTCATAATTCACTCAAAAGCCAACCTCGCCGCAGCGTATCATTTCAAGCCGCAGTGCTTAGTCTCCCAGAACTCAATCTCACCGCGGCGCAAGATGTTGAGCTGCGGCGCAATACAAATTAACTGAACGCAGCATTTTGTTTTCAGAATTTTCTGAGGGTTTGAAGCTTCATATGTGAGTAGGAGATGAGGTAGCCATCATTTTAGGTTGGATTCTCCTTGTTCCAAGTGAGTGGAGGCTGGAGAGAGCTAAGAAGGCATCTTCGAGAAGAAGGAGGCTAAGGATTAAAGAGGGAAGCTAAAACAAGCTCCATTTCTGAGTTTCTTCTTCATTCCTTTTGTTCTTTTGATAATTTCTGATGTATTTGATTTGCACTTCAAGTTTGCCTCTAGTTTTCATGATCATGTATAGATAAACTCTCTAATCTAAGATTATTAGGAACTCTTGTATAGATTAATTAATGTTCTGCACTTTAATTTTGTAATCAATGGTTAATATCTGTTCATTCAACTTCATGCTTCATGCTCTCTAATTGATTGGCCAACAGTTAAGGTGATTTGATACTTTGCTTGAACTTAGGAAAGGGAAAAAGTGGTTAGATCAAGAGTTGAGTGGTGTGAGTACCTGAAACTTGCTAGGGAAGGTGGATGGTTTAGCTAATGAGATAAGAATACACTCGTTAGCCTCACATGGTCCAATTAGGTATTATACCAACAACTTGATCCTTGTTGATTTTATAAGGAATTATAAAATTAATTGGATAACCCTATATGAGATTTGGAAAAATACTTATAGGAATAAGTGAACCTTAGGCCAACATATATTATCATTGAGAGCAAAGATTCTAAGTGCTGAGCAATTTATTATGAAATAGAAGAGGAACTAATAATCCTAGATGCCTCTAATTGCCCGGAACATCCTAATATTAATCCTGAGCTCTGTATAGCTTTTGATCTACAAACAATTTCTTTTTAATACCAACAATTTAAAATTGATTCTCTTGATTTAAATTAGAGTGTGAATTTCAGTACTTGGCATTGTTTTGATAACAAATCCTCGAGGGAACAATACTCTATTCATCACTTTATCACTATTCCGATACGTATACTTGCGTGTATGCTAAGAAGAAAGCAATAGTATGTGCTAAATTTTCTCCATTTAGATTGATTTTGGTGATAGCTTACTTGCATGTGAAAAAATGCAAGAGGTTAAAGTAACCCATTTTGCATGCTTATGGAAAATGAAGTGCATTTGGTTTCTTAGAAGGTTAGGTAAGTGTTTTCCTTATGACTATAGGCATAAATAGTTATTAGGTACATGGCTTTCTTATTAATGATGGGTCTATAATGGTTATTTATGCTTGTCTAAGCCTTGATAGGCCTCTTAAGACATGTTGGTCGATAAAGAAAGAGTAATTAGGCTTCAATGAAGCAACTAAGGGCTATTGCATTTATATTGGTTGGATTAATCTTGTTTGCTTGCCTATATGTGCATGTGTTTTTCATTGTATTACCATATGAAATTTGACTACTTAATTATTATACTATTACAGATATAACTATGTTCTAATAGTTGATGGTTGTTAAAGGGGGCCTTACTATGCTCATTTAGTCATGGGCCAATAACTATCTATACCTACCATAGTAAAAATAATGTAGTCAAATCTTATTTGATATGAATGATGGAATATGGCATGTTTCATGATTTATGTATTATGGCATTAATCTTGATTATTTTATTTAAATGTGAATGCAATTGCTACGTGGTTATTAAGATTTTATATTTCACCGTAATTGTAGGCTAACATTTTTAGAGACTAGATCTCCTAGTAATAAGGAGAAGCTAGTGAAAACCTACCATAACAATCTGGTGGTGTATAGGCTTAAATTCCTTATTTAATTGGATTTGTATAGTTGAGATACTAGTTCTTATGTTAGATAATTGTTGCATTGCATCATGCATTGCCAAGTATAAGGACTAATTATGTAATTGGAGTTATTATGGAATTGAAACTTGTGCGTATACTTAGATGATCTTAATGGGTAACTTGAAATTATGTGACCAATAATCATTTAGCATTGTGAAATTAATGTTTGAACTATTGGTATTTGTGATTAATAGTGAAATGTCCACTCAACCATTTTAGTCAAGGTTTTGGGTGTAACATGACCATTTGGAGCATTTTGGGTGTTCTGGGTAATTTCTTATATGAGACAAGTGTATTTTGTGGTTTAAAATGTTTAGTATGATTTGGAGCCATTTAGACTACCTTTTTGTAAAATTTGAGTATATAAAACCCAAGACATAAGCCAATTTGAAAACTAATTCTTATACAATGCTAAATTTAGGTTTTGAGTAGTCATATTTTGTTCCACATGTTTTCATTTGGAATTTTGTACTCAAACATTTTTTTTAGATATTTGAAAATTATCTGAGGTGGTTTGGTAAATTTAGGAGTTATATAGATTAACTTAAGTATGCCACTTGGTAACCAAGGATGGTGTTCTGTTGTTATGGACATCTAGGGGTTGTTTTGGTTAGACTTTAAAGTAGCTTTAGAGCTCTAATGTGGACTTAGATATTTAAGAAAGTGGATAAAAGTTTTAGTTTGAATTTGTGAATAAGTGGTAGAGTCAAGGTCTAAAAATGAAGCATCAGAGTGTTAATTTTTCCATCATGAATAAGTTTAAAAGATGGATTCTTAAAAAGTCCCATGATCATATTTTGAATGTGTAGGTGTTTTGGTATCTTTAAGGGTTGAAACCACTTTCATTTATCATTTGAAACTTGTTAGAGTTTGTTTGGTATCTCTTGGTTATGTTTTAGTGATTTGGGACTATTAAAGAAAGGATGGAGTAGTAGTGTGATTGATGGCTAAAGGAAGTCACCATGTCAAATTTTTATCTATAGAGGCTTGGACCTTGGTGGCATCACCTTTTGTTAGTTTTTAGTATTGACATTTGATTAAAGAAGTTTGGTATGGATTAAAGTTGGTTAGAGGACCATTTGGTGCACCAAAATTGTCACCTTTGGTATTTTAGGCCAAAGCCAGTAGCTTTAGGAATGTGTGCATTTAAGAGAGTAAATGAGTGAGTTTTAGGTTGAGACTTGGTTTGCCAATAAATCTCATATAAAGGTCTTTACATGCCAAAGTTGGTGGTTTTTAGAGTAAAGTTGGTGTCATAAACCATCTAGCCAATTTAAGAGAAGTTGTAGGGAGTTTTCTGGTACCCTACTACGGCACGTGGCTAGGTTGTGTGAAGTAGCATGGCTATGTATATCTCCTATTGAACAAACATCCTTGGACATAGCTAGACAATGCGAAAGTAGTGCCTAGACATGGCTAGGCCATGTTTAGCATTTTTTAAAGGAAAGTTTTATACATGTTCAGATGGGTTTTGTTATTCACGTTATAAGGGTTTGTTTATAGTATTTTTGGAGACTTTCAATTAGGTGATTTCTTAGAATTTTCCTTAGTGTGTGTTTATAAAAATTTTCATTTGTTTAAAAGAACAGCATGATGGATTATCTTTTAAATTTGAGTGCTATGGTTTTAAAAAGATTCACATTCCCCACATTTCAGGTATGCTAGGTTAGATGTTAACTTGAATTTTGTTTTACCTCCAAAATTTTTGTTTGCAATCGAGATTGAGTATTATTTTTAGTGAGGGATGTTACATAACTCTGAAACAGATAGCACTTAGGAGTTTTTCTAGCTAGCTAGTATTATTATAAACTTTTTTTTATAGAATAAAACTCAAGGATGAACATATGGATATGGATGAAGTAAATTTATTTTAAAAGTTTTAATTTACCCATATTTTTGGTAAACTTAGAGTTGATTATTTGATCTTACACATTGATTATAAGGGATTAAAGGTTTAATTACACGTTTTACCTTAATAGGAAATTAGGATGTCACACTACTAAGTAGAGGGAATAATTATGTAATTTGAGTTATTGTGTAATTAGCATTTGTGACTATATTTAGATGATTCTTAATGAGTAACTTGGAATTATATGACCACTAAGTATTAGCATTATGAAATTAATGTTTGAATTATGGGTATTTATGATTAGTAGTTGAAGTGTCTATTTGAGTATTCTAGTTAAAATTTTAGGTATAACTGTTGGAGATTGTGCCCTAGGCCAATCATTATATTGTGAACATTATTTTTATTACGAAATAGGAGTTTTCTTTTATTACATTATTATATTATTTGCATATTTATATATAATAATATCTATGGATAAATCAATTTTTGGATTATCCAAAATGTCCCTAGTCAATCATCCTTGTGGGAATAACGATAAATTAAGACTAGTATGATTTTGATTGATTAAGTGTTAATCATGTATGATGATATGAATCAAAATCATAGGCGTGTGTTAGAGAACAAGACGTTAGATAGACCCGTCATAAGATAAGCTACATGGATTAGATCATAAGTTTATCTCATATATAACCGTGTCATTGATCCCTTGAACTTGAGATCACCATAGATTCTTACATGAAGGACACTGTACTTTGGCATACTCTAATGTCACCTTTAATCAGGTGATTATAAAGGCTATGATCGGGTATAGTTGAATCCATGTAGAGGAAGATGAGTGGTCGAGATGGAATTTATCCCTCTGATTAATAGAGAAATATCTCTGGGCCCCTCGATAGGTGTGACTGAGAAATGCATGGTCATACTCAGATGGAAAGGATTCCATCTTATATCAGTCTGCTCGAAGATCGAGAAAGTTACGATCGAGCAAGTTAAGGATGACATTTCCATGCCTCATACTCGATCTAGATGTCGTGTGGCAAAAAGGATATGATAGGGTTGTAAGATAGGTTGCATCGGATCACCGATCCTGTATGATTTGGGTAGTCACAATGTCTTGCTAGAGGCCGCTTGTGATTTGTGGGTCAAATAGTGCAGTTGGCCCATTGCCAACATCATATGGGCTTGTAGGGTCGCACACAAGAACGGACCAACTCGAGCTAAAATGTCCACATTCATTGAATCAGAAATGTATATAGATTCAATAAATTTAATTTTTTAAATCTAGGATGGAGGAATTATTTATATATATATAAATAATTAAATTCAAAAAATATATTATATTTGATATTATATATATATGTATATATATGAATTAGTTTAAATTTAATTCTATTAGATAGATTTAAATTTAAACTAATCAGATAATTTAAATTTGATTCTATTAGATAGATTTAAATTTAAACTAATCAGATAATTTCAATTTGATTCTATTAGATAAATTTAAATTTAAATTAAGCTCTAGATATTGTTAGTTTAAATTTAAACTATAAGATAGATTTGAATTTAAACTAATAAATATATTTAATGATATATTTAATTAATTTTGATTAATTAAATATATCTGAAAATATAGTCTATAAATAGGGTTTCCATATCAGAAAAGTTTTTTCTAGAGCTCCAAAAATCCTAGAGAGAGGGACGTCATACGTATGTGTACGGAACTGTACGGACATCGTACGGACAGGTGCTAGCACACCGTTCGAGTTGCTGAACTTCATTTGTGTGGATACCAGTAGAGGGAACCGATCTGCAGTCAATTCCTGTGATTCAAATAAAGAGTAAATAGCAAACTCAGTTGACAGAAAAAGGTAATTCTCTAAACCTATTTGGTTTAAGCAATTTTGACGGATCCTTGGTGGGAATCGAGATCAAAATTTTAAACGTTTCCGCTGTGTGCCTCTCATGATTCCCAACAATAACATGATCACTTACAATATTTTAAGTGTTTTAGGCAATTTCTTATATTGGGAAAAAGTATGATTTGGGGTCATTTAGACTCCATTTGTAGAATTTAAGTATGTGAAACCCAAGATATAAGCCAATTTGGAAGTTAGTCCTTGTAAAAGTGCTAATTTGAGGTTTCAAGTAGTAATATAGTGTACTACATATTTTCATTTGGATTTTTATGCTTAGACACCTTTCTTTAGCTATTTGAAAATTGTCTAAGGTGGCTTGGTAAATTTAGGAGTTGTACAGCCCAACTAGGGTATGTCACTTGGTAACTAAAAATAGTGTTATGTTATCATTTTTTTGATCATGTTGTGCAAGGGTTGTTTTAGGTTCCAAATCAAAATTTTTTGTGATTTTAAGGAACTCTATGTTATAGGTTCCAAATCAAAATTTTTTGTGGTTTCAAGGAACCCTAAGTTTATAAATAGTTAAATAGGTACTTGGGACTTGTTGGAAGAGGCTTGGGAGCATATGGTCTTATAGTTCCAATTTTTGAAGGTATTTAGCTCACTTGAACTAGCCTTTTTTGCTATCGTTCCACTAGCTCTCCTATCAAAGTTTTAAGGGCTATTTAGGTTGAATTTTGGGGTAGCTTATATGCTTAAATTATGAAATTAAGTGCTAAGTTTTCGCTTAAACCCATGAAGAAATGGTAGCATTAATGTCCAAACATGAAGCCTTAAAGTGTTAATTTTTTTTCTTGTTATGAATAAGTTTAAAGGATGGATTCTTAGGACATCCCATAGTTATATTTTGAATTGGTAGATGTTTAGTGGCTTTAAGGTTGGAACCATTTTTATTTAGCATTAGAAACTTGTTAGGCTTGGTTTGGTCTTAGTTGGTTGTGTGTCGGTTATTTAGGAGTTTTAGAGCAAAAATGAGGTGTTAGTGTGGTTGGTGGTTAGAGGAAGTCATTGGGTCAAATTTTAACCTATAAATATTTAGATCTTGGTGGCACCACCTTTAGGTTGGTTTTTGGCATTGAAATTTGCATGAGAAAGATTGGTAGGGATTGGAGTTGGTTAAAGTGCCATTTGGTGCAAAAAAGTGCCCCTTTTAGCAATTTAGGCTAAAATTGAGTAGCACTAGGGGGCTCAGATGGCAAGTTTTGTGGTAAGGTTTGGCTTGCTAGTAGATCTCTTATAGAGATTTTTGCATGCCAAATTTTGTAGCAATCGAAGTATTATAGGGTCCCCAAACCATCTCCAAAAGTTCAACAAAATGTGATGTGAGGTGCTGTTATAGCAGGTGCAAAACACCCTTATAATGTTTGACATGGCTATGGTGTCTCAATCTCTAGTTTCTTGGGATTTAAGTTGGGTATCTTTAAAGACTTTCAATTGGGTGATTTCTAGTAGTTTTCTTTGATGTGTCGTCATCCTTATGATTATTGGTTTGATGGAGAGTATGGGAGGTTCATTCATTATTTTGTATGAACTTTGGTTTTACACATGTTCAAATTTCTTAATATTTTCAAGTGATGTAGATTAAATTTTATCTTGAATGTAAGATTAACTCTGTTAATTATTAGTTGTCTTCAAAGTTGAGTCTTAGTTTTGTAAGAGATGTTATAGTCATTTAATGATTCAACAATAGTTGACTAGCTACCGCCATTATAATTGTGGGCATTTGCCAAATGCATTTTAACTGCTACTATCAATTAGAATAATTGCTACTAATTGATAGCAGCAGTTAGAATGCATTTGGCAGTGATTTTAGCTTGCAAACGGAGTGAGGAAATTAGTTACTTTGTGTGTGTTGCGGTAGTTTTGTTCACTGCCAATAATTCTTAAAACTTAGGCTTCATTTAGCGGCAGTTGGGAAACTGCAGCTAATAACAATTTTTTTTTTTTTTTTCCTTTTTTAAGTGAGTTAAGCATATATATATATATATATATATATTAAATGCATACTTGCTTATAAATTATTATAATCCTTTATAACTTGTTAATCATTACTAAATCAAATCATATATTTAATATAATTAGTAGATTTGTCACTTCTATACACAATAAAAAAAACACAAAATTGTACATAATGTTTACCTAAATATATGAAATTAAAAAACACTATACATATTCACATAATATCCTAAAATAGAAAAACAAAATCATTCTCTAACTATTCAATGAATGAATTGAAGAGATGAAGGACACAGATCATGAACATGTCCTTTAAAATTAAAAAAAAAGAAACACGATTAAGTAAATATATATGCAATTAATGAAGCACTTCTCAATTTCATGGTTAGAACTTAAAATTCTTGAAGGCGAGTATACTTGCTAAAATAATAATTTTGTCTCTTGCCATTTGTATGACATCTATTCGGCACCCCAATCTGCCATTCCAATGAATTAGTATATTAGTTTTTGAAATATGATATCACTTTCATTTGAATCTTTAAAAGTTTATTATTATTTAGTGTTAATATTATTAAGTTACTCTTAATATAAAATTTTGTTATCATTAATTTAAATATAATTAAACTTGAACTAAATTAATGACAACAAACTTTTAAAAGCTAAATTAATATCATTAAAATATTTCTAAGAGAAATATAATAAACAACTCTTTTAGTATGCATCTTAATAATGTAAATATTAGTAGTATGCAACATTATACTCTATAAATATACCCAAAAAATGTTAATCCTTATTTAGCCATATATATAATATCTTCGAAATAATTATGATACTCATTATTTCCATTCTATTTATCAACACATCATTTAAATATAAGTCTGACATTGATCTGACACTTGGTAAGAGATACCCAGACTAATTAGCATCAAACCATTCAGTGGAAGCAAACTACATGCATCCAATTTACTGTTCTTGCCTCATTTCAGAACCTTAATCATAATAGCAGCAATGAATGGGTCTGTCTCTTCACCTTATAGCACCCCAAATTTATAATTTAAAAACTTATATCACTATGCTAATAATATTACCAATTTTATAACAATTATTTTTTTGGAATTTTTTTCAATAGATTCTGACAACAATTTCTTTAGTATGACACTCAATCATCCTATAGACTACAATAATGTAATTGAGTTTTGAACACTAGAGAAGGACATGAAGCAACTTTGGAGTATCCAAAATACGCCACATGCCCACAAGAAGAATTCGGTAGGTCATCATCATCACTAGTAAAGAAGGTTTTGCACATAGATAGGATGATAATAACAAATTATAATTCCTAGTAATTGAAAAAGGGCAGAGCTTTAAATACTATAAAGATAGAAGGATCCGGTGAAAAAGGAAATGTGCAAAAAAAACTGAGTTGACTATTAATGAAACAGGGTATAGAAATCTCAGAACTCAGAAGAACAAGATTTGGGAACGTCTAACACACATAATTAAGTCCAACACAAACCAATTATCATTTTTCTTTTTCTGGATTTTTTTTCTCTCGATGTTAAGGCAACGACAGGGGCATCAATACATACCTTCTCTTTTGCCCAACCAAAAGCAAAGTTATATATCTCATGGAACTTCTCTGGACAATCCAAAAATGTGAATATATCTCAGGGAGCTTCTTCAATAGATATAAAAGATAATTTCTGATGAGAAATAAAATATAACAAGTATAACTAGTTTGGACTTTGAAGTTATGAATCAAGTATAACAAGTACAAACAATTATGCATAATCTAAATTTATCAATGCTTTTAGAAAGCATAGTCATACCATCACTATATCTCGAGGATCCACCTACACAAGAAAATAAAAAATAAATGACAATATGAATGAAAATAATTTTACTAACCTTTAAAATGAATCAAAGGCATTGAGAAAGAAGTAAGAAAGTGTTAAAACACCTAAATGGTGCGAACTGTTAGTGGCATTGCATCCTTATATCCAGACAATTATTTATATGGCTCCTAAAATCACAAACACCATTTCAGCTAAGCCAAATCTCAAACCAAGAAGACAAAATGAATATATATATATATATATATATATATATATAAAGGAACGACAAAGCTATTTTAAATTAACAAAAACTGAACTTACTACCAAGAAAGCATAGAACTAAATCATTATTTAACATAGAATAAAAGGAGAACATACGTAATGTCATAATTCCATTTAACAATATCAATAGACTCGTATATTTTTAAGCCACTAGCAGCAAAACAACTATGGTAATAGAAATATCAAACAAGTTTAGATCATCATTGCCTGGAATGAGCACTTTCAATACTAGAAAATTGCTAGGTTTTATTTTATATATATTGCAAATGTTCTAAAATATTTCTGAAAATAATTTTACTTTCTTGTCGGTGTTCAAAAGGTCAGATTTTCACATTTCACCAAATGCCACTAAAGTCCAAAGTAACACACTTGAACTTTTCTAATGTAGAAATTGCCATAAATCCCTGGGCTAAAAGGGAGTGAAATGAATAAAATAGTTTATAAATTGGAAGACAGTGGGCTTCATATTCATAATCAGAATTTCACAAATTATATCCATCATTTAACTAAAATTTCAGAGATATGCTCATTATCTTAACTACTGCTAAGCATTGCTTATCACAACAATTAAGGCAAGCCATACTTCATCTCTTATAAAATTTCCAGCTCTACTGACATAGCATAATAATCTATACTTGCACTCAATATATGATTAAATAACAAAGCTCAATATTGATCACGGTATTACACAAGCGTCAAAACAGCAGCCTCAATCAAGACAAAATAAATTCAGCACTGATAATTTGCAACTGATATATAGAAGCAGCATAACTCTTGTGCAAGCATAAAATTATAAATAATAGGCAGCTATTCAGCAATTTGAGCATTTATATTTGAATCAAGTTGGTTTTGAATTCCAAATTGAAAAATTCCATATGCAAGTTATACAAGAAGAGAATCAACTAGGACTGAAGGTGGTTACAAGAAGCATCACCTGAAAAGGGAAAAAGGCCGAGGCTAGCAGCTTTAGTATGCGATTTCTCTCACTTTCAATAACTCTATTCATGGCTATTGCTGCTACAGCAACAATAAAGATATTATTTCCATTTACCAAAAAGAAAACTTTAGTTTGTGCAAGGCATTACTAATCGAAACAGAATGGTTTGGTTCAGGGAAGTTGCATAATGCTGAAGAATACTTAAAGAATGGGATAGTATGCCCGGGAGCGGATATAGTGCTAGTTCACGTTTTCTTTCTTTTGGGTCAAGGAATAATCCACGAAACTAGGCAGAAAATAGACAAATCAATATTCCATAAAGCATACCGTTGAAAATCAGCCTGGCATTCGTAATTCCAACCTTACAACAATTCCAACCGTAAGGCCAATCCTTACTTTATGAATTGAACCTACTAATTGTAGAAAGATTAGCATTTAGCTTCTCAAAGAGGGGAGAAATAGATAAACCAACCAACCTTGATATTGCCATCGAATGCACATGAGATGATGAGAATAATATAGTCATAGAAATCTGGTGCTTCTAATTCAACCCTATAGCCATAAACACCTGCACAGCAAAGCTAATTAATTTTATAAGCAACAAATAATCCAAATAAACTTTTTCACATAAGCTCAGCTGCTAAATAGTGTTCATCATAGCTCAAGTTCACTTACAACGTGCTAAATAATCCCAATACCAAAGGATGTTCACTAACAAACACCCAAATATCATACTAACCTGAAAAAGTGGATGAAACTTCCCAAAACATGCTTTAACAACCTCTTGTCCAACAATACCCCCAGACATGGCAGCCATGTGATTTAAAACTGCCCTTCTCAAACATGATATAAATCTATAGAGATAAAGTAAAGAAAATTTAAACTTGCTGTTCTCATATGGCTTTATCATCTATTACTTCATCTACAAAACCAGTAATGTTGATTCATCCCACCACTATAATCAAACAATATAAAAAATATTTCTACTATAATTTTAAGGTGATAAATACATACATAATACCATAGAAATAAAGTCAAAAAAAATTCATACTTCACATGATATATTTTATTTACTCCAGAAATTCATACTGCATAAGTAACATAGATCATTTAGCATAAGTTAATGTTTCAAATGAATGACATTGGAATACAACAAACTATGCAAGTTACTAACAGAAGCCACTCCCTGTTTTTACCAGCATCATTCTTTGTAAACACAAAATTAATCGACAAATCCCACAGGTCTACATTCCCTTCATCATACAGGGTCACTGATCGGATACTAGCAAGAATGAGATCCTCGGCTATGCCATTCCAATCAGCATGGTATACTGCCATATGAACCTGTTAAAAGAAAGCATGAACATGAAAAATTAAAAATAAATAAATAAATAACTGAGAAGAAATAATTTATAAAAATACAAAACTTACACACCAAAAGCATCAATAAAAATCAAGACACGCTGCCTTGAAGAGAGCAATTTAACAAGACGATTGCATAATCAAATTTTTAAATGATAGAGTTAGAAAGTAATTCCAAACTTCAAGAAGCCAAAAATATATATTTTACAAGATGAATGCATAATCAAAATTTTAAATGAAAAATGCAATTGAAATTGCCACCATTGCCCATAAGAATGAATTACGTATTATGTGAATTTAAATAAACAAAACACATGGAATAGAGAAAGTAATGGAGAGATTCACAATTATATTACATAGCAGACAATCAAGGGTGATAGAGACATATAAGTCAGAAGCATAAGCATTATAGTGCAATTTACAATAATATTTGTAATTTAAATGCACACGATTGCTTATTACCAAAAATGAATGTGTGGCACGTTAGTCTAGGTCACATAAGCTAAGGGTGAATTAGTAGACTAGCACAAGAAAGATTGCTGGGATCAATCTCCTATCCAGAATTGTCTCTATGTGAATATTACCTAATAGGTAAACTAACTAAAAAGTCATTTGGTAAAGGAACAAGAACTAAATTTCTATTGCAATTAATCCATTTTAATATATGTGGTTCGATAAATGTGAGGATGAGACACAAAGTATTGTATTTTATTAAATTCATTGGTGACTATTTGTGATATAGTCAAGTTTATTTAATTTCTCATAAGTCAAAAGTATTATAATGCTTCAGACAATACATAAGTATGGTAGAAAATCAATTGAACAATAAAATTAAGGCATTAAGAATAGACCAAGGACACAAGTATTTATCTAAATAATTTAAAAAGCTCTATGAAAAAAAAAAGAATAATTAGACATTTAATAGTCACTGTACTCCACAACAAAATGGAGTAGTTGAAAAAAGAAATAGGACATTACTTCATATGATTAGGTCAATGATGACTCACGCAAATTTGCTTATCTTCTATGAGAGAGATGCTTTATTAACTACAAATTTTATGCACTCCAAATTAGTCACTTTCACACCTTATGAGTTATGGACAAGTAAAAAACCTGATTTAAGCATTCTAAGACCATAGGGGTTAGCTGTTTATATCAATAATACTTTTCATAAATATAGAAAATTAGGTCCAAGAGGTAAGAAGTGTATCATCATCAAGTAATATGAATAATCAACAGGGTGTCTTCATTGGTGAAAATGAAGATGGAAGTGTAACTAAAATTAAGTCTAGAGACACCACATTTGTAGAAAATGAATTTTCTAGTAGAGGTGAGATTGATAGAAGAATATCTCTCCATGAAACACTTGACCAAGATGCTAAGGAACAAATAAGTATACCTCAATCTATTGATTCAAGTGGGAGCATTACACAACAACATGAAAATGTAAAGTAAAAAGAGAATGTTGCACTAACTACACTACTATGTTGGAGTAATTGATAAAGTGTGTCCAAATGTTGATTTGAAATAAAAAAGGTGATACTTATAGTTATTTCACAAGATGATGAAGAGCCTAACACAATGTAAGAGGCTCTGTTATGCCCTGTTAGGGAAAAATAAAACAATGGAAGAAGAAATGAATTCAATGAAAACAAATAAAGTCTAGGACTTAGAAATGAATTCAATGAGAACAAATAAAGTCTAGGACTTAGTAGACTTACCATTTGGTTGAAAGGCAACTGGGAATAAGTAGGTTCTCAAAATAAAGAGGATGGTAGATGGATCTATGAAGAGATACAAAACTCACTTAGTTGTTAAAGGGTATACACAATAGGAAGGCATAGACCACAACGATACTTTCTCATCTATTATGCATTTTAATTTGATTAGATTACTTTTAGCCATTGTTGCAAGTTTAGACTTGGAATTGTATTAAACGATTGTTAAAACTGCATTCTTAAATGGTAAACTAGATGAGAAAATTTATATGAAACAATATTTAGGTTTCATTAAGAAAGGAATGGAACACAAGGTTAGTAGACTTCAAAAGTTCATTAATGGACTAAAACAATCATCTAGACAATGATATTTGAAATTCCATCAAGTAGTAACTTCATATAATTTCCAAATAATTAAAGAAGACCACTGTGTTTACATCAAAAATTTTAATCAAAATGTGGTAATATTATTTATTTATTTATATTGATGATATATTATTTGTTGAAAATAGTCTAGACTCAATTTTAGTCGTTAAAGAATGATTATCCCAAAATTTTGAAATGAAAGACACAGGTAAGGCATAATATATTCTTGGAATTGAGATCCAAATAGATTGCTCAAAGAAATTAATTTCTCTTTCTCAAGATAATTACATCAAGAAAATTTTCAAGTGATTTAACATGAAAGATTGCAAATTGCTAAACACCCCTATAATAAGAGGTGAAAGTTTAAGTCATGAAATGTGTCCTTAGACTAAATTGTAAAAGAAATTTATGGAAAAAGTCCCTTATTTTAGTACAATTAGCAACCTAATGTATGCAATATTGTGTATAAGACTGAATATTTGTTATGTGATTGGTTTTGTGAGCCGATACCAATCTAATCCATGCTAAAAATATTAGAAAGTTGTTAAGAGTATCCTAAGATACTTGGAGGATACTACTAATTATGCATTGTGTTATCAAGGAAGTAATTTAAGTTTAGTAGGATACTTTGATGTAAATTGGAGTGGAGATCTAAATGAGTGAAAGTCTACTCCTGAATATACATTCTTACTGAAAGATTATAAACTAAAAAGATTCATAAAGCGTTTAGGAATAATTAAGGGGACATCAAACCCAATATTAGTGAATTATGATAGTCAAATAGTCATAACTTGTACGAAAGATCCCAAGTATCACATAACTTTGTTAGAGAAGTTATAGCATAGAAACATGTTACTATACAATACATTTTTATGCACAAAATGTTGGTTGATCCTATGACTAAGCTAATACTTAGAGATGTATATATAGACCATGTGAAATCTCTTGATATGCGTAGAGTATAAAGTAACACAAACTTATGTCATACTTGTTTATTGAATGAATATATTTTGTTCATTTCATTATTGAATATAATGTCATATTTATAAACAATATACATACACAACATAATAGTATGTCATATAGGTTGATGAGATTGGCTTTTTCATATGAATAATTGCTTTTAGCACTCATGTTGAGCAAAGATGAGACATTTGTGTTCATGATGTGAGGCAACAAAATCACCAATAAGGAAAGAGAAAGGAACACAAGATAATATAAATAAAAATATATCTATCATCTTAACAAAAAGAAGGAAAGAGAAAGGTCAAAATGAGATCCAAACATAAATATAAAAGTGGATTGAATTATAGATTTTCACCATCCATAATACCTGTAGCTAAATTCAAATTCTCTTTTAAAGTACCATGGAAAGCGATTAGAATGATAAAATTCGAGTTAGAAACTATGTGTATCTAGGTCAAGATCTATATAGATATAGTGTTAATAAATATATCAAATTAATATACACTTGAATGAAATAAGAAAAATATCGTAACATGTAATTTATATTACATGTGCTTAAGAACAACAAATTAGGAATCAAAGGAATAGATCCCTACTTCATTACTGTGTGAGTCTCGTAAAGGAATAAATTTTTTCATAGAAGCTCTTATAATTTTGACAATATTATAATGAGATGAGTTAAGACTTGCTACTTTAGTATCTATCTTATGGTCACAATAGATTTGATCCAAAGCATTAATGTTAAGAAAGCAGCAAATCCTAATTATGTAATATGGGAGCAAAAGCAATATCACTTTTGAATATACATGCCTATGTTAGTGTCTAATACATGGCAATTATGAAGTTAATTAGACAACTTTATTAGCATAGATACTACACATATGAGAGAAAAGGGAATTTAAGTAATTCTAATACTTAAAAGGGATTACATATATCACTAGTAAAATGTATATGGATGAATCAAGGCATTTGAGACACACAAATATGTGCATGAAATATATCCAAGGGTTGTAGTATCTTAGGCTAATCCTATAATAAGATTCTTAGTATAAGATCTTCCGAACGCTATGCCCATGGATCACAATATAGCACTTAGTATGAAAAGCCAAGAGTAAAAAGTTTTATATTATTTTATCTTATCATATGTGAGTAGGAAATGTTAAACTTTTTGGGCCGCTAATGATGGGTTGACCTGACCCATTCCTAAAGGGAATTTAATTTTAATTAATTAATTGTTATTTAAATTAATTAATTAAATGAATTAACTTATTATTTATTTTAAAATTAATTTTATATTTGAATTTTGAATTTTAAAAATCAAAATTCAAATTACCTAATAAGTGGAAGGATCAATAAGACTGATTGTGCAAATGTGTGGAAACCCTTTTTCCCTCTTAAAAAAAAATATGAAAGAGAAGAGAAAACTCTCTTTAAAGAAGAAAATACATTAAGTCTCTCTCCTTAGCCTCAAATTAGTGAATTTGCTATAGATATTTAGATTTTATTAGAGTCTAAATCTATGACCAAATCAACCATATAGAGTAATCAATTGGAAGAATTTTTTGTTGCCACAAAACTCTTGAAATTTTGTCATATAATAATTTTTGACAAATTTAACTTCTACATGTGTTGATATAGGTTTATGTTGATATAAGTTTATCCACATACACATGTAACTTTTGTAATGCACAAAATTGGTACAAAGAAAAATCTGACAAATATCTCAAACCAAGTAATCCTAGTTTTTCTCTATGTTGCATGCAAGGAAAGGTACAATTGCCTTTGCTTTATCAACCACCAACATTTTTGAGAAATTAGTTTAGAAATAGTAATGAAATTAGTAGACACCCTTTTCAAAAAAATTAGATCACACAACATGATGTTCTCTTTTGCATCAATGGGTGGAAAAGTTAATAGGTTGATGAATGATGGCAATGGCCATATGTACACTACAAAAAGCATACTTTCAATGACAACTAAAAAAGTCATTGCTAAAAGTTGTTGCTAATATATTACTTTTTATTTTGACAAAACTTTTAATGGCAATAGAATAACATCTTTATTAAAAGTTTTTTGTGACGACAAAAAAATCATTTTAAAATATCTTTCAATGGTGATTAAAAACAAGTTGTTGGTAAGGGTGACTTTTAGTAGTGATAATAATTCCTCATTAAAGCTTTAAAAAATTTTCCTTTAATCAAAAAATTTTGATGCCAAAACTTTTAGTTACGACTAAATATGACCACTAAGGCTTGGAAAATTTTTTAATATTAATTTAATTTAAACAATCTTGAAGAATATATTTATTTCATAAACTATTTTTTAACAATTGCTAATAGTCTATTTTTTAATTATTATTTATCTAATTTTATGAGTTATCTAATCATTAATTAAAAATAAAAAATAAACCATACAGATAATTTAATTATAATTGGTATGACTTATATAATCATTAATCAAATAAATAATATTTATTAAATAATTCATAATAATATTTCAAGTGAAGGAGAGATTTAAGTTAATTAATAATGTAATAATTAATAACAAAATAAATGTAAATAAAAACCATTAATTCACAAAAAAAGATAAAATAATATCTAAAAATTAAAAAAATTTAAAACCATATCCTATTAACTTTTTAAAATTCTAAACTTAATAAAAATCATTAATATTGGTAAACATTGTATTTTGTCCAAATTTCTCTTTCAAAATTTCAAAAAGTAGATTAAAAAAATAATAAAAAAAATAAAAAATTGTAATATATATTTGAGATACTAATCTTTCTTTTCTTAATCTTAATTAATCTATATAACCTAACCTAAATTAATTTAGATAACTATCTTATAAAAATAACAACTCTTAGAATACAAAGATAACAAATGATTTCAAAAATAATAAAATTTACATTCTAAAATTATATAATTAGAGAATAATTTAAAAAAATTATATATCACTTCTTTCTAAAATTTAATTTTAAATATTTTTGGAGTGGATATATTTAAAACATTATATTTTTATATGTGTATTAAAATTTACATACATTTTTTACCTAAATATCATCAAACGACCCTATTTTCTCAATCCCCAACCGCCGTTTTTCTTTTCGGCCGTGGCTACTTTCAGGTCCAAATATTCGAACTTCTCTCCTCCTCCAGTCTTTCATGCCCTAGCTGCGCTCTCATCGGGTAAGGTCTCCTGTTTTGCAAGTCTGGAGCAAAACCTACTTCCTAAATCCCAAATCCTCCAAGTGTTGTGATCTCTCTTCTGCTTTATCAAACCTGCAAGCCAACTTCCCCTTTCGTTTGTCTGCAACATTTTGTAAGTCTGAGCTTACAAGTCTCTCTTCAATACTTCATTATCATTTTCTCCATCATATGATTTTAACTTTTTTTGCTCTCTTTAGAATTTCCGTTGAAGCTTCATTGTTGTTCTTTGCTCTCTTCAGAGTTTTGGTCCCTGCTTGACTCGGTCCTGCCTCGGATGAGCTAGCGTTGAAGATCGATGCATAATCAGCATGGTAATTTTGTTTTGAAATTCTTTGGTTTTGTTTTTCCTTCTTGCAAAATTTCAACCTTACCCCATGAACAAAAGTTGATTAGTTTAACAGTAGGAAAATTGACAGCAACCCAAGCAATAGAATATTATGTCTTCATTGCTTCTAAGTATGCTTAGATTATTAATGTTGCTGCTATGTATTTATTTCGCTTCTGTTTACAAGGTTCTTATCGGAGACAATGGGACATCAATAAAACGGGTTTCTGCAAGCGTGCAAATAGCAGAGACTCACAAAAAAGGGAAAAAAAAAAAAAGGATTTCAGACTCTCTGTGTATCAAATTCTGCGTAATTCTCTTTTCCATATACACGAGGGAGGAAATATTGGAATTTACAAACTAGCGGTAATTATTGTTAATGGATTTTAATTCTGATAGTTAATCTAGGGAAAAAAAAAAATTATGTTCAAGCTTCTTTGTTGGGAAACTCCAGGGAGAAGAGAAAGATCTGGAGATGTTCAAACCTTATTGGTGGCAAAAAGCAAATTCAGAGATACAATATTGACTAATATCTTAGGAATTAAGTTACATGTGTGTGTGTGCGCATGCGCAGATAAGAATCAATCCTAAATCCTCATAAAAGCAAGCAGAATCATTCATTGACTGGATTTAACAAATTTGGAATATGTCTCTGATGGAAGTTGGAAAAACAAGAAAGAATAAAAGTTGCCTAGACAAGAAGGATGTTATTTTGTTCGTATTATCCTTCAACAATTACAGGGAAATTTAATGTGTAATTCAGAATACGTTGCTCAAAATTTAAAAGTTTAGATGTAATGAGTAGCATCATCTTCTTTTGATTGACACTAAAAGGATGTTTCAAATTTCTGCATACATTTTCTTTCATAGGTTTCGGTTTTCTACTTTGAATTTAGATTATTAATAATTTGTAGAAAATCATCCATTCAATGTATACTTGCTGTCATGTATCCCATTGAAATCTTCATTACATATAGGAGTATGATATTGGTGAGAGTTACACTTGCCCCTTGAATTTTTCTTGGGTGATATATTTGGTGGTGGTGAAAATATCTATGAAGCACAAAATTTTTGCATTTAGTTATATCAGTCGTCGTTTGAGGGGGGAGAGAGAGAGAGAGAGAGAGTGGAAGTCATCATTACATATAGGATTCACCCATTAATGACAGTGGAAAGAGTTCCAGAAGTACCCTTCAGGCTAATTCATATTTCAAAAGTGTGATCTGTATAAACAAGTAAAAACTTATAACTTGAAAGAATACAAACTTATTCCTGATCCTCAAGGACAAGGAAGCAATAGACCAAATCAGGGGTTTGTTTGCATTTTTCCCAATATTTTTACTGATAGGAAGTTTTTAATTCATTGCAGTGTAAGTAAAACAAACTTGAGAAATCCTTTTAGTGTAAAGTATTGGATTGGTTTATGCATAGTGAATTAGTTTGCTAAAATTTAATCTTTAGGTTCGTAAATATGCTACAAGGTAGACTATTGATATGGGTTGTTTTGAAAATTATTGGAACCATAAATGATCATTTGGTAGTCAGAATATTACTTGGTTTTTATTCCCTCAAATTTAAAAGCTATGTAAAATTTAAGATAAGAGCATAAATATGGTGAATGAGAAGTTTTTAAATTTATTGGAATGAGAAGATTGTTAATTTTATAGATGCATTATGTGTAAGATATATAATATTAATATTTTTATATTGTCTATAAAAAGGGATATTTAATACTATTGGCTTACTTTATGTAGGAGGAATGCACCTCGTCTTCCAACTATCTCCATTGGGAAGCTTAAGATCTCTTCTTCATGGTTTGTATCTAGTTTGCATTCTCCTTGTGTAGTACCTTGATACTTCAAAAGGCTCCATGTATGCATTGCCTTGTAGCTCATATAGATCTAGGCCTATTAAAGGTACTGTGTAGCAGTTCTGCTCATTTCGAATACTTGTGCATTGCTATCTTTAGGCATCTGCCCATCATAAATATGAATTCACAATTATGTTCAAGTGGCTATCAATTGGGCTATTACAGACTCATACGCACACATAAATCAAACTCCACCAATAAGCCATGAATATTTTCTTATAGAAGTTTTACATGGTGCTAATAAGATCTCACATATATCAGGCTACAACAACAAGAACAACAACAACAACAACAAAGTCTTTTTCCCATTAAATGGGGTCGGCTACATGGATCAATCGACGCCATAAACCTCTATCATAAATCATATTTTTAGACAAACTATTTAAATTTCTCTTAATAATTTTTTCTATAGTTTTTCTTAGTCTTTCTCTACCTCTAATTATTGGGTTATTCTCCATCTCATCCACTCTCTTAATTGGGACTTCTATAGGTCTCCTTCCCACATGACAAAACTATCTAAGTCTCGATTCTATAATCTTTTCTATAATAGGTACGACTTTCACCTTCTCTCTAATGCATTCATTTCTAATCCTATCTCGTCTAGTGTGTCCACTCATCCACCGCAATATTCTCATCTCTGCAATATTGAACTTATTTTCTTGTTGACTTTTTATTGCCTAACACTCAATTCCATACAACATTGCAGGTCTTATAACTGTGTGATAGAATTTACTTTTAAGTTTGAGTGGTACTCTTCTATCACAAATAACACCCGAAGCACTCCTCTATTTCATCCACCCTGCTTGAATCCTATGCTTTACATCTTCTATTTCCCCGTTATGTTGTATGATGGATCCAAGATATTTAAATCGTGTGACTTGTGGTAGGATATGTTCTCCAATTTTTACTTTTACGTCATAAGTGTGTGCCTCTTACTAAACTTACACTCCATATACTCCGTTTTATTTCTACTTAAACAAAATCCATGAGCTTCCAAAGTTAGTTTCCACCTCTCAAACTTCTCATTTATTTCCTCTCTCGATTCTCCAACTAGGACAATATCATCTGCAAAAAGCATGCACTATGACATTGGCTCTTGGATATATTTAGTAAGCACATCCAAGACTAAAGTAAAAAGATAAGGGCTCAGAATTGACCCTTGATGTAGACCAATAGTTATCGAAAAATCTTCCGTAAGTTTACTTTTTGTTACTACGCTAGTTGTAACCTTATCATACATGTTTTGGATTGCTCGAATATAAGTTATACGAACTCCTTTTTTTCCCAAAACCTTCCATAGAATTTCTCTTGACACTCTATCATATGCTTTTTCTAAATTAATAAACACCATGTGTAAATCTTTTTGATTCTCCCTATATCTCTCCATTAATCTTCTCAACAAATATATTGCTTCCATAGTTGACATTCCTAGCATAAAATTAAATTGATTCTCCATAACTTGACTTTTTTTTCTTAACTTTCGCTTAATTACTCTTTCCCATAATTTTATAGTGTGACTCATGAGTTTAATTCTTCTATAATTTGCACAATTTTGAATGTCATCTTTACTCTTATAAATAGGGATTAAAGTACTTTTTCTCCACTCATCTGGCATCTTCTTAGATCTCATAATTTCATTAAATAACTTTGTGAGCCAACTTATACCTTTCATTCCTTAACCCTTCCATACCTTAATGAGTATATTATCCGGTCCAACTGCTCTGTCATTCTCCATTCGCTTTAATGCTTCTTTTACCTCTACCTCACAAATCCTCTAATAAAAAGTATAATTTCGATCCTCTTCTTTAATGTCTAGCCTATCCGATTGCAATAAAATCTCGTGCCCCTTAATCCTTTTGACGAGGAGAGAAAAATAAATAAATAAATAAAATAAAATCTGAAATTCTGATTGATTGGGTATTTTCAACTCTTTCTATACTTTGTTACTTTTCCCTGAAATTGAAATCAATCATAAAATGAGGCTCAAACTGATAAAAATGATACATTTGAATTCTTTCTTTATTGTGCTTGATTGAATACACTTTTAACCATATTAATCAAGAGAAAAGTACTTTGCCTCTCTAATTTAGTGTTAAATATAGTCCTTTTGAATCCTAAATTAGGAGGTTATCAAACTCCCCCACACTTGAATCCTTGCTTGTCCTCAAGCAAGTCTTAGAAAGAATCAAGCAATTTGATTATTAACTACTTCTTTTCCACAATGAATACCCAATCAATCAGAATTTTAGATCTCCCCCCCATACTTATAATGAACCCAATTTCAGAAGCAAAAGCTCAACAAAACTCAAATTGAATTTGAAAACAATGTACTCATAGTAACACCCTGATTACTAAAGTGTATGTGTGTTCTACAAGTGATTTCAACTATTGGAGTAGAGAATCATTTTATTTTATTTTATTTTGTTTTTGCTTTTGTGTTTACACAATACCCCTCTCAACTGATAATCAAGTATCATCAGGAACAGATAAATTGGAAAGATCTAAAATAACTGGAGGCTTATTAGAAGAAAAACTTGAATTACTTCAAAAATCATCGGGGTGAAAAATGCTCCTATTGTGGGTGCATACTACAACTACATTACTTACTTTATTCATTTCAAGTTCGCTTAACTCCCACATTCATTAACTAGTATTCATCTAAAGTGAGAGGAGATGAACCTGATTTACCTGATTTCTACCCACCTATCCTATGTTTATCTATGGTTGCCTTAACTCCCTCACACTTAAAGTTATATTGTTCGCAATGTGTACAATGGGGAAACTAGAAGTAGAAAAATAGAAACAGATGGGGGCGGAGGGAAGGGATGTAAAGAGGTAGGGAGAGACGAGACTCCCCTAATAAGAAGAGATAAGAAAGCAAGGGGATGCGTGTGAACAACTCCTTCATCTGAAGATAAAAAAAAATAGACAAAGCACACGCAGCAAACAGTAAGTTGGCGTTAGAATTAAGAAAACAATTAAGAGCATAGCCAATTCAGGAGTTAAAAGCATAATCAGGTACAGTCATCCATATACAGTTATCCAAAATATAACATGAGGGAAAACAAAACAAAAATGGGCAGCGGGATATAGAGGTCCTAAGAGTCAGAAGGCCTAAGTCTATCCTGAGGTGCAGGATCCTGAGGGAGAATGATGATCGAGGGCCGAGGAGCCTCAGGAGGTGGTGGTAGAGGAGCAGGCATTAGGTAATCCATAAACATCTGCAGCTAATCCTTCATTGATAGGACATGCCCTTCTAGCCGATCAATAGATTCTCTCACCCAACCTTCAAATTCTGTGTGATATGGTGCACCGTGTCCCATTGGCTCTGGAGTACCCAGTCGCTGCTGTGAGGGAGAAGGTGGAGATGCCTCAGGCTGGGCCTGTGCAGGTGCTCTATGCCTACAGAGCTGTCCAGGCGCATCCTTCATACTATCATATTTGAAAGGCCCCTTTGGTTTGAATTGAGTGTCATTTTTAGAGACGTGGCTACCCCCCATTGTAAGTACCTCCGTAAGCATATGGGGGTAAGCTAGGCACACCCTGTTGGACCTCGCCATTTGCTTGAAATTTAAGTACATAAGACGAGGAATGTTCACCCGCTGCCTAGTCATGAAGCACCAAGTCAAAGTGGCCCATTCTTAGATCATGTCAGATCCATGAGAACTCGTCAGTATGTTGCTTGTGATGAATTGTAACCAAAACCGAGCGGGTTTGTTAAGTTGATTCACTGGGTAGACCTTATTAACCAGTCGAGCTCGTCCTTCTTCTGCAATAGTCGTCTCCACTTCTTCCTAAGGGATGGATTGAGGATTTTCCATGTATGATTGGAATGCACATTCTGGGACATCAGGCAGTTCATAGAGGTCTTAGAAGACTTTCTCTTTGATGCGTACCCAAGCCAAACGGCAATAATATTCATCTTCCTCCTCCTCAGTATCCTCAAAGTTGGCGTATAGCTCTTGGATCATCAGTGGGATCCGATGCACCGACTTTTTAGTGAATCCTTGCAACCCGTGCCACTCAAAATCATGGAAAGTCAAATCCAAGACATGGGGTGCATAGTAACGATCTTCAACAACCCCTCTATCAGAGAAAAGTCGCTCAAAGCGAAATTCCGCTCTGGCTGATGCAAACCGATCCTTATCATATGATTTCTTCTTTTGCTTTGAAGATGAGGCTTCAGCAGTCTTGGTTTGCTTTTTAGGAGCCATAACTGCAAAATTCAAATAAGAAAGAAAGACAAAAATCACTGGCAGCAGTAATAGGAACCCACAGAATGAGGAGAGAGGAGAAAGGAGTGAATCAAAAAAAATTATTTGATATGACGGATGATATTCCTATCAAGAATTATATAGTAAAAAATATTATGCTTGATCCTACAGCTTGCTGCTGTTTCGTACCATTCCTCTGGAGCACAAGAGTTTAAATTCGAGCTTTTACATATGGATCTTGGTATTTTCTACTATATAATTCTTGATAGGAATATCATCCGTCATATCAAATAATTTTTTTTGATTCACTTCTTTCTCCTCTCTCCTCATTCTGTGGGTTCCTATTACTGCTGCCAGTGATTTTTGTCTTTCTTTCTTATTTGAATTTTGCAGTTATGGCTCCTAAAAAGCAAACCAAGACTGCTGAAACCTCATCCTCAAAGCAAAAGAAGAAATCATATGATAAGGATCGGTTTGCATCAGCCAGAGCGAAATTTTGCTTTGAGCGACTTTTCTCTAATAGAGAGGTTGTTGAAGATCGTTACTATGCACCCCATGTCTTGGATTTGACTTTCCATGATTTTGAGTGGCACGAGTTGCAAGGATTCACTAAAAAGCCGGTGCATCGGATCCCACTGATGATCCAAGAGCTGTACGCCAACTTTGAGGATACTAAGGAGGAGGAGGATGAATATTATTGCCGTTCGGCTTAGGTACGCATCAATGAGAAAGTCTTCTAAGACCTCTATGAACTGCCTAATGTCCCAGAATGTGCATTCCAATCATACATGGAAAATCCTTAATCCATCCCTTGAGAAGAAGTGGAGACGACTATTGCAGAAGAAGGACGAGCTCGGCTGGTTAATAAGGTCTACCCAGTGAATCAACTTAACAAACCCGCTCGGTTTTGGTTACAATTCATCACAAGCAACATACTAACGAGTTCTCATGGATCTGACATGATCTAAGAATGGGCCACTTTGACTTGGTGCTTCATGACTAGGCAGCGGGTAAACATTCCTCGTCTCATGTACTTAAATTTCAAGCAAATGGCAAGGTCCGACAGGATTAGCCTAGCTTACCCCCATATGCTTACGGAGGTACTTACAATGGGGGGTAGTCGCGTCTCTACAAATGACACTCAATTCAAATCAAATGGGCCTTTCAAATATGATAGTATGAAGGATGCGCCTGGACAGCCCCTAGGCACAGAGCACCTGCACAGGCCCAGCCTGAGGCATCTCCACCTCCTCCCTCACAGCAATGACTGGGTACTCCAGAGCCGATGGGACACGGTGCACCATATCACACAGAATTTGAGGGTTGGGTGAGAGAATCTATTGATCGGCTAGAAGGGCATGTCCTATCAATGAAGGATCAACTGCAGATACTTATGGACTACCTAATGCCTATTCCTCCACCACCACCTCCTGAGGCTCCTCAGCCCTCGATTATCATTCTCCCTCAAGATCCTGCACCTCAGGATAGACCTGGGCCTTTTGACTCTTAGGACCTCTATATCCCACTGCCCGTTTTTATTTTGTTTTCCCTTATGTTCTATTTTGGATAACTGTATATGGATGACTGTATCTGATTATGCTTTTAACTCTTGAATTGGCTATGCTCTTAATTGTTTTCTTAATTCTAACGCTAACTTACTGTTTGCTGCGTGTGCTTTGTCTATTTTTTTTGTCTCTCAGATGAAGGAGTTGTTCACACGCATCCCCTTGCTTTCTTATCTCTTCTTATCAGGGGAGTCTCGTCTCTCCCTACCTCTTTACATCCCTTCCCTCTGCCCCCATCTGTTTCTATTTTTCTACTTTTGGTTTTTCCGTTGTACACATTGCGGACAATATAACCTTTAAGTGTGGGGGAGTTAAAATGATTCTCTACTCCAATGGTTGAAATCACTTAGTAACCGGGGGTTTGCACCAAAAAGTGTGGACTTTCGCGTCAAACAGTGATAAAACTAAGAGTATGCTAGTAGCCTTCTGAGGATTTCCTTAATCTGAGTAACCGGATGGCTTCATAACCAATATTGTCATTCGCGTCAAAAGGATTAAGTGATTTGACGAGGAGAGAAAAAATAAATAAATAAAAAATGAAAATGAATGTGTTGAAAATAATTCTGCATTGACCAATAGAGACCCCTCTTAATGAGCTTTGATGATTGAAGTTAGCACAGATGGTTGGATTAGGCCTTGAAATTGCAGGGAGGATTTATTGAGGATTACTTGATTGCTTATTAACATCTCTTGTGGAACACACACACACTTTAGTAATCAGGGTGTTACTATGAGTACATTGTTTTCAAATTCAATTTGAGTTTTGCTGAGCTTTTACTTCTGAAATTGGGTTCATTATAAGTGTGGGGGGAGATCTGGAATTCTGATTGATTGGGTATTCATTATGGAAAAGAAGTAGTTAATAATCAAATTGCTTGATTCTTTCTAAGACTTGCTTGAGGACAAGCAAGGATTCAAGTGTGGGGGAGTTACCAGAAAACTTGACCATGAAAAATTTTATGGGTGTCCGCAAGTGCACGGGTCGGATCAAGTAGTTCAGTGATAAGTAAAAGTATCGTTCCCACGAAGAATAACTTGAATGCAATTAGGCAGTGCACAACCTACTTTCATCCACGTTAAACAACCAATTATGCAATTCTTAAATTTAGAACTAATTTTAAAATAAAACAATTTGAAGAAGACTTGATTGGCGAGGAAAATTTAGGAAAAATCCAAGGTTTTAAAATTATCTAGAGTCACTATTCCCTTAATGCTTACTAGAATTTAATTTCTTGTTTAATTGCAATTAATTTTCACCGTGTGGGTTAAGAGATTCAGAAGCTATAACCGTCCGTCGATGTAACTATAGCCCTACTCTCCCCTAAAATCTAAGTGTCCTTAGATTTAGGTTAGAGTGCATTAGAAACTATAACCCTCTACAAACCAATTAAGGAAATTAGGTATATTTCTATCCCAATTACAAATTAGATAATTCTAAACTTAATTTATCCAACTCTTAGATCTAATGAGAACTATTTTTTCAAAGTAAATTCCAATTACCCAAATTAATTCCAAGAGGTAGCCAATCCCTAAAAAAGCATTAACCAAGAGAAGGATACACAATACTCCAATCATCACAATCAACAAGATAAATAAAGATTTAGTTTACATCAAGCTCATAGTGCTCTAGGTAAAGAAGAGTTTAGCTACACATAATTAAATCTACAGTGAATCGCAATCAAATACAAGGAGAAGATGAAGAGAAACAGAGAAAGCAAACAAAGGAATGAGACAAATGCAGAAAGTTAATTTCCCCCTTGATTCTTCCTCTTCCTTCACCCCTCCAAGCTTGAAGAGCCTCCAGGATCACCCAAAAATGCTTCCCTGGACATTCATAAATCTTCTCTACCGCAGAATGTCGAAGCCCTAACTCCCTCTCCTATTTTTTTTGCTTGAAAATTAAAACTGTGCGTTTCAGGTTCGATCTCACTATGGCAAGGAGCGACTCTCGCTATAGCAAGGTCTCATATGTTCTCAGTTTTCTGCTACTTTCGCTACTTCCACGCTATAGCGAGTTACTCTGTAACAACCGGGAAAAAGAAAAGAAAAGGGAAAAGAAAGGAAATGAAATCTGGAAATTTTCGGAATCCAGAATTTCTGCCAAGTCCTCTCGCAATAGCGAGAAACGGTCTCGCTACAGCGAGAGAGTTAGTTCGCCATAGCGAAGGCGATTCTAGCTATAGCGAGTGCTGGCAGCAGCCCATACTAAAACTAGGGAGTTGCCCGCTGTAGCGGCGCCATAGCGAGAGTGAAGTCTGGAACTGACGCGATTTCGCCATAGCGAGGCCATAGCGAAGGGAACTGGCACGAGCTCGCCGTAGCGAAGGTTACACCTCGCCATAGCGAAGCCAGATTACACGAACTCGCTATAGCGAAGGTTAGTTTTCGCCGTAGCGAGAGTCGGTCCGGAAGAGAGTAAATAGCGAGAATCAGACTTCATTAAATGTCCAAACTCATTTCTTCTCTCATATCTGCCCTAAGCTTCGACCCAAAGAGAGAAAAAAGGCGAGGAGAGTGTGAGAGATCAAGAGAAGGAGGAAGATTAAGGGAAAGGTAAGGTCACTTCTCTCATTTCTCTTCAGATTTCTGATCCCCTCCCTTTGCCCTCTTTTCCTACGATTTTGTTTGCAAAAATGGACGATTTCTGGGTACGGGTCAGAAGAGGGAAAGTGGAAAACGCTTTTGAATCATTGTGTTTTCTTTGAAAATGTGGTTTTCCACTACCATGGGAGCTTGAGAGAGAGAAAGGGGTTAATGGCATTCTAGAGAGAGAGAACTCTAGGTTATGGTATATAGGAAAATTTGATCTGAAGGATTATAGGGTAAGAGAGTAATTGCATGCTTTTGTGTGTCTAGGCTCAAGAGAAACACCTCCATCAAGGTGTGATTGTGAACTTAAGGAGGGAGAGGAGAAATTGAAAGGAAAAGCTAGTGAAGGCTTTGGCTCCAAAGGTAGCTCTCTCTTTCACTCTTTCTTGTTGCTTTCTTGGGTATGATAGTCATTGTATGATTATGTATATGCTTGTTGTATGGAATATGCCATATGTTATTACTTTGATGCATTGAATGCCAATATACTTGTATGTTGAAATGTGAGATTGCTCGGGTGAGGTAGTGCCGAAAGTCCCATGAGATGGGTGAGGTGAAGCCGAAAGTCCCTTGAGATAGGTGAGACAAGGCCAAAAGTCTCCAACGAGTGAGGCCAAGTCAAAAGTCCTTAAACTCGGGTGAGACCATCCAAAAGTCCCTTAAACTCGGGTGAGGCTAGACCAAAAGTCCCTGGAGCTCATTTTTGGCATTGTTGTGATTCCATAGCCTGTACATTGTGTGTTGGTTGATTGAGAATGGCTAAGTGCTTATTCACATGCTTTGACTTGTTATATGCCTTGATTGCTTGCTGGATTGAGTGCTTGAGCTACTGAGATTCTCCGAATCTCACCCCTTTCCCCTCCCAACTAATATGCTAGGTGGAGCTCAAGGAGATCCGAGCACACACCAAGGTGCCTAGGAGCATGCGTAGTTAGAGATATTACTTTCTTTTGACATTTTGATGTATATATGATGTAAAGTGGTGCCAAATGAAAATGTGCATACTATTTTTGAGATGTAAAGTTTGTAACACATGTAGAAATATGAAAGGATGATGTATGAACTCTGTTATTAGCCAAAGTAATGGAAATGTGGGTTTTTACCCCTTTGATGCATGAATGATATTGTGTAAATTTGGCCATAGCATAGTGAGATTTGAATGTATGATGATTTGGAGCATATGGACATGTTAGATATACTAGTTTTATGCTTTTGAACTTATCCATGTGGAGTGAGAATGTGAGAGAGGCTATTTGGACCCGTTTTGGACCTATGGGGTGCCAAAACCGGTATTTTTGTGAGCTCCGTCAAAGTATGACCGGATGAGCTCCGTTTGCCATGAAATTTGGCATGCCTCTAGAGTTTGTAGAAAGCTTCTTGAGAAGCTAAAGAGGGAAATATTCGGAGGACGAGAGAATATTTGGTGAATTGTTGAATTTGGGAAAAATTGTTGATTTGGTCATGTTACTGTTTCATAGGGCAGAAATGAAATCTGTGGCACTTTTAGACCAAATGGATTCCAAATGTGGTGAAATTTTATACTCATAAACTAGAAAACTAAAGTGACTTGTAGGAACTGGAATCACCCAAATCGGAGGTCTGTAGAGAGAGATTGAACCAACTGAAGTTCTGTATCAGCATCAGTGAGCTTATCTGACCCCCATCACTGTTCCATCAGTTTTAGGGGTGCAGGAGCTACTGAACTGATCTGGACTTATTTTTCTCCTCTAGTAAACATCCGTATCTTTCCGAATTGGTATAATGTGCCCAGATTGGATTTTTTTGGATTTAGTTATGAATTTCCGAAAATCATGACAGCAAGCTGCACCAGAAACAGTGACAGCTGGACCTTCCTCCCATTTTCGATGTCAAACATGGTCCAAACGATGTGTTTGTGATTGGGAATGATTTTTAGTGTAAAGTTGACACATTGAGCTTTCCAGAAAGCTAAAGTTTGCTGCATTCCCATTTTTTCTACAATTTCTTATGATTTTCCAAACTTAGAGCCAAAATATGACTTTTGGGCCCAAGTGAGAAAATACAATATTACTGGTTTTTGGCTCTATACCCGTGGCTTATGGGTTGTTTTATGCTATGTATGAGTCGTATGTGTGGAGTTTGAGTTGAAGATGCTTGAGATGGGTTCACAGGACCCACGGGGTAAAAGATGAGTATATGAAACCCCGGTTCATAGCATGTAAATGCCACGGGAGAGTAGTGACTCTTTGGAAATCATATGGAACCGAGCCTATGGAGAGGCTAGGTAGTGAAAGGAGATTAAGGTGTCACATACTCCCTGGAATTTCTATGCAACGAGACTTCGCTATTGCAAAAGTGTCCCCTTCGCTACGGCGAAAGTGCAATCTCGCTACAGCGAACTCTGTTCTCGCTATAGCGAGAAGACTTGTTCAATCAGCCTCTTCACTTTTCAGCTTCCCTATTTTATTTTCAACTCTTTCTATACTTTGTTACTTTTTCCTGAAATTGAAATCAATCATAAAATGAGGCTCAAATTGATAAAAATGATACAATTGAATTCTTTCTTTATTGTGCTTGATTGAATACACTTTTAACCATGTTAATCAAGAGAAAAATACTTTGCCTCCCTAATTTAGTGTCAAATATAGTCCTTTTGAATCTTAAATTAAGAGGTTATCACCCCTCATTAAAAAGCTTATGAAAATAACCCTTCCATCGTTCTCTGATATCTTGTTCCGTGACCAACACTTTCCCTTCTTCATCCTTAATGCATTTCATTTGATCCACATCTCTTGTCTTTCTTTTCCTACTTTTAGCTAACTTGTAAATACTTTTTTCTCCAACTTTAGTACTTAAAGATTGGTATAATCCATCAAATGCTCTTGCTTTCGCTTTGCTCACTGCCTTCTTAGTGTCTTTCTTAGCTACCTTATTTTTTTCTTAATTTTCATTACACTTATATAATGACCACACTTTGTAACACTTTTTTTTAAGTTTAACCTTATCTTGCATGCTTGCATCCCACCACCAAGATTCTTTATTCCTAGGTCTAAAACCTTTTGATTCACCTAATATTTCCTTTGTCATCTTTCTAATCTCTTTAGCCATTCCATTCCACATATCGTTAGCACTTCTTTGTATTTCCCAAGGTCCTTCCTCCACAATCTGTCTCTGCAAATTCTTTTCTTTATCCCCTTTTAGTAGCCACCACTTAGTCTTTAACACTCTATCTTCACCTTTGGTTTTTACTCTTCTCTTAACTCTTACATCCATAACTAAAATTCTATGCTGAGTAGTTAAATTCTCTTCTGGTATAACTTTGCAATCCATGCAAAATTTTCTATCTGATTTCTTTATAAGAAAGAAATCAATTTGAGAACATACCCTTCCACTTTTGTACGTGATAAGATGTTTCTCACGCTTTCTAAAACAAGTGTTAGCTAATATAAGATTGAACGTTAATGAAAAGTTTAGAATAGTTTTATTCTCTGCATTTACTTCTCCTATGCCATGTCCTCTATGAACACCCTCGTAACCTGAAGATACACTTCCTACATGACCGTTTAGACCTCCTCCTACAAGAATCTTTTCTCCTAATGGTATTTCTTGAACTAAACATTCTAAATCCTCCCAGAACTTTACCTTATGATATTCTTCTAACCCTACTTGTGGTGTATAAGCACTAATAATATTAAAGATTTCTTTTTCTACTACAAACTTTAATGCAATGATTCTATTTCCTAACCTTTTGACATCCACTACAGCATTTTTCCAAAACTTATCTACAATTATATTTATCCCATTTCTAAATTTAGCTTTACCAGTGTACCAAAGTTTAAAACCTGAAGTATCTAATTCTTTCTCTTTTTCTCCTACCCATTTAGTTTCTTGTAAATACATAAAATTAATCCTCCTCCTAATCATAGTATCTATTATTTCTATAGACTTACCTATAAGTGTACCTATATTCCAAGTTCCAAAACGAATCATACTTTCATGAACTAGTTTCTTTAGTCACATTCGTTCACGAAAATGTGGGAGCCCTTGCTTATTTTTCACTACACCCAGGCGTCGATGCAACGACTCGTGCTCATTTATCACTGTACTTGAGCTATACAGCGCGTTACTTATGGGCAACGACCTAGCCTTACTTCTAATATATTGATTGTCCATGTCATAGAGATTCGACAAAGTTTTACGTTGGTTATCGACTGCCTAACACAACCCTCTTCTTTTTTTGGGGCTTGAGACTGGCAATGAAAAATAATTCATAGGCAGAGTTCTCACATATATCAGACTATAGCAAATAAAACTTTTTGGGTATTTTTCTCTGGCATAATTGATATCTTGTTGGTATTGACATGTACCATGAGACTATCTTCTTATGGAGTTATTCATTTGTTTTTTCTTCCTAAGATGTTGCAAATAACAGAGTTGTTAGTAATTCTAATAACAGATAATCAATGCTGCTTCTTTTTGTCTTTTTAAATTTAGATTTGAATGTTGTGCTCAAGTTCTTTCATTTTTCATGTTTATGATAGAATTGATAATGTGGTTGTTTAAGAGTAACTTGGAGATATTTGTTCTCACTTGCATAGTCAAAAAGGAATTTTAAGATTAACTTGGAGATATTTGTTCTCACTTGCATAGACAAGAAGATTCCTTTGAACCAGGAATTTTTTAATAGTACTATTTTCCTTGTTTTAGTTTTATTTGCTTCCATTGTTCACTAATTTCAAAGTTTTATCTAATAGGAAAACAAGTTTTGCTTACTACATTTCCTTAGAAAAAAGTTAATAAACTGTGTAATTCAGATGATAATCTATTGCTATCCTTTAGTGGTAGCTGGTATATATCTACGTCAGGAGAAGAATTGACTATGAAATACTTTTAAAAAATTAATGAATCCTTTAGCGGCTTTAACATCCTGGTTAATTCATAAATAATCATGGAGTTAGGAGAGAGACCCGAGTAAGAGAAATTGAGCGAAAATATAAAAGTGGGATCATTGAGTGATAAAATGAGATAGGTAAATTTATGAAAATTTGAATAATTAAACTATGGAAATTGAGGAAAATAAATTAAAAAGAGCCAAAGGAGATTTAGGAGAATTTTAAATGGCAATTGGTTGACTATTATTAATCAAAAAGAAATTAAAGTGAGATATTTGCATTTTTTGTGCAAGTGGTGTCAATTTTTGATTTAATGGGATTAAGATGAATTCTTGTTTGGTTGTATGTGTGTCTTAGTTGGAAGTGGAAGAGAAAGAGATAATGAGATGAGTTATATGAAATGATGGAGAGAAAATCAAGATTAAAGGAAATTTGACTGAAGCATAATGTATGGTGACATTATCTTCTGCTAACTCTAACTCCACTCACTTTCTTTGACCGGTCCCAGTTAGCTATGCCATTAACCATCATCATCTTTTATTTCCCTTAAACCGTTTCATGCAGAACAGAACTAGCAGAGAGAATGGTGTGAAGAACTTCACGGAAGCATGATTTTGAAGCTTTGCCTGCCAAGGAAAAAGTAGTTTTTAGTCAAGATACCTTTTATAAAAATTGTTTTACCCTTTATCCTCTACAAAATGAACCAATTGGAATTTGTTCTGGTTGAAGTTGTCTTACATGTTATGGTCTCTACAAGGTCTTGGTCAGACTTTACAAGATTTCTGACCAAGACCTTGTTGGGTATAGAGAAGATGTTGATTTAAGGAAACCAACTATCAATTCATCAAGAAAACAAATAAGAGTGACAATAAGACAATTCTTTGCATTCTGAATACAAGATAGGATCACTAAACCTAATACAATTATAGGCTCTACAAAATTATATTATCAATTCCTTGTGGATGGATATAGTATGATAAAATCCCAAAGATTATGTTACATAAGATCATACCAGAATAGTTTAAGGGCAGACCTGTATAAAGGTCTTTTAGAAGCTGTATTAAAGGGTGAAACAAGCCTATCCTCCTAGGGAAAACATATTATTCTTCTTTCATCTTTTACAGTTGGTGCAAGGTACATAGTTCAAAATTATTAAGATGCCATGGCAATTTGCAATTGGACAAGATATCTTAAGCTATTTATTACTTTCACTTATATTATAAGTGGCTAAAGCTAGGAAGATTTGCTCATATAAATGGATGCAAACCACATGATCGTCCATATATTATTAGCAGCGCTTTTGAAATAAAATTTGATTAATTAATGGATGATTTAAGAAAGAATGAATCTTGGTAGGATTTTTTTATTAATTTAAAACACATTATTTTCTTGGTTACTGTTAATTCACATAATTTATTTCTATCTATAGCAATGTCTATTATAGGATTTCAGAAATGTAGTCTACCTCACATGCACATACTTATTTTTCTATATAAGGAGGATAGATGTAACGTTGCAGAGAAGATTAACAGTGTAATATCTATTGTGATACCCAACCCAAAAGCTTATGCTTCATTGTATGAAGTAGTAAATAGAGATGTTCATTGACCCGTTAGACCCTAGGGGCTCGTCTTAACCCGAACTAATCAAGTTGGGCCTGGTTGGGCCAAAAATATAAATGGACATAACTTTAAACAAAAATATATCGAGTTGGGTCGGGCCACGGGTGAAAATATGTTTTGTCTAACTCGTCCTAATAGTTTTTTTTTTTTTCGTTATCAATATCGTCATCTTATATATATATATATTATTTTTATTTCATCTAATTTTCTCTGTATGTTGCAACTTTCATTATTTATCCAAACTCTTCCTACTTTTTAATTGTTTTCATCATTGATATGCATGTTTACTGACATTTCTTTTGGTAAATAATGAAATACACATGTTTATTTAAGGCTAATTATATTAGTATAGTTTATATTTTATCTGATAATACCAAGTTATTTTTTTATTATTGATAAAAATATGAGGATTCTAAAAGCCTATTGTTTGGAAATATATGCTTATGAGTCTGTAAAAAGATATTTTTATATTACAAATATCAGTTCATAAAAAAAATGGTTGGGTGGCCCTAACTCATCTTAGCTCGACATAAAACTGGGCTTGATTGGATTGGGTCGGACCGCAGGCATAAAAATAAGTTTGATGTCTTAATCAAGCTTACTAGATGTCTGGTCCTACCCATGAATAGCCTTAGCAGTAAAGAATTTCACGCGACATGGTCCTTGCAGTGCTACTAACAATGCATTGCCATGTATGAAAGATGGTATATATTTGAAACATTTCCTAAAGAATATCTAGACAGGACTTCAGTTGATGAAGATGGTTATGCTCACTATATGTGCAAAGACAATGGTGATACGATGGACAAAATGATATTCATCTTCGCAACAAATTTGTGTTACCTATAATGCAAGGCCTCTGACAAAATATCAAGGTGATATCAATGTTGAGAATTGTAATCAGTCCAAATCAGTCAAGTATTTGTTCAAATATGTCAATAAATGACATGATAGGATGATTGCAACTTTTTCTCAGACTTCTAGCAATCAAGATTCAAATAGAGAGATGAGATTAAAATGTATTATGATTGTCGATATTTGTCTCCTTGTGAATCTGTTTGGAGGATTTTCATGTTTCACATACATTTTAGATTTCCTCCAGTTGAGCGACTTTCTTTCCATTTGGAGGGTGAGCAAAATGTTGTGTTTGGTGTTGACAAACCAATTGATTATGTGGTTACTCAGTCCAGTCAAAAGAGAATAATGTTTCTGGCTTAGTTCGATGCCAACAGGATCTATGAAGAAGCTAAGAATTTAACTTATGTAGAATTCCCTGCTAGATCTGTCTACCAGCCAATGACACAAGAATGGACTCTTAGAAAAATAGGATTCTCCTTTGTGACGCTACACTATCCTCTAGGTAGTGGGGATCTCCATTACTCAAGAATTGTGTTAAATATCTCTAACGGACCAATCTCTTATAGAGATATTAGAACTATCAATGGTATTGTCTATACATTATTCAAGGATGTGTGCCATTCATTGGGACTTCTAGATGATGATAGAGAATTTATTGATGCAATAACGGGTAAGTACATGGGGTTCTGCACATTACATGAGATGTCCACTTACAACACTGCTATTGTCATGTAGAATCTCCAAGCCAGAGTTCGTTTTGGAGAATACATGACGGTACCTTTTTTATGATATTCTGTATAGACAAAGAAGACTTCTTAATCATGAAAGTATTTTTTAATAACATTTTACATTTACAAGTTTACTATTTTTTTAATATATTCTTTTATAAGAACCATGTTCTTATTGACTTTGCAGTATTACAATTACCTAATGACAATGTCAAGAATTATACTTTTATTGAAATAGAATATCTATTGAGAAATAATGGAAAGAGTCTTAAAGATTTACCTCTAATGCCTCTGTTAGATGAAGCTAATCTTAACCTAGCACAGGATATTGTTTTTCTTGAAGAAGTCTGTTAAGACAAAGCATCTTTAGGGATTGAACAAGAAAGACTTTTGAGAACTTTGTTAACTCTCATTATTTGAATATATTTTCATATTTTAGGATGGATTTTGATAAATAAATAAATAATTTAACTTGAGGAGAAAATTAATTTATTTTGTACAAGTTTTACTAGGAGTGTACATACTTATTTTTAAGTTAAGTATTTTAAATAACAAATTTTTATTTATAATTGAATTAGAAATTAATTTGTTTTTACTTATTTTGCAAGAGTAAATACAAAGTTGAGATCTATTAAGAAACATGTTTTTGATAAAGATTAAAATTTAAGAATCCTTTAGAAAGGGGGACAATGTTGGAAGATTAAATTAACCCTAATTTTTTATCTATATATAGGAATGCTTAAAGATTAGAAAAGACACGTCTCAACTTAAGAAAAGTCTTTGAAAGTCACCAACATTGTAGGAGACTTGAAGGATCTATCTTGAAGTTGGTGTTGTCAATTTTGTTTGGTTTTCTATTTTCTTTTCTTTATAAATTTTCTTAAGATTTGTTTTAGAATATTAGTTTTAATTATAAGTAGCTAAATCCTATAAATTTAGGGTTTAGATAGACATATTTATGGGTTGTGTTTAAATTTTGAATACTTATGTGTTAGCTTTTTTTTTCCTTTGGTTCAATTAATTTGTTATTCAATTTATAATTCTTTTAGAAATCGTTGGCTACTTTTTGTGAATTCAAATCTATAAAGAGAATGGCTAAAAGTTGAATCAATTTAGGACGTCACTTGAATAGTAGGCTTAGATTTAGATTATATTCTATAAATCTACTCAAGCAAGATTGTAATATACATGTATGCCAAGTTGCTATATGTAGGAGTACACTGAACTCATAGAACTTAATGGGTTTGTGTTAGATTTTATGATCCAAAAGTATGCATAAACTTAGTATAGATACATGTGTTTTATTTCGAACGAAAATTGCATATGTATTAGGGAATCAACAGGTAATTAGGACAGAAATAAATTTCATGAGTTATTCTTATTCCCTTACATGAACTAAACATTGAAAATCCAACTCTAGAGTTTTTCATAAATTATTAATCTAGTTATTTATTTGCAAGTTGCATTATTTTTTTAGTTAATACTTATTTTAATTAAATTTTTTTATTTTTCTAAATAATAGGGATAATTAGGAAAAGTGATACTTGATTAATGTTTCTCATGGAAATGATACTTTACTCATTCTTATATTATTTTATGACTGATGACTCCCAATATTTTGTGATTCTTATAGGTAATTGGATTTAATTTGGGAGTCATCCATAAGAGTTTTAGTGGGATTTATTCATTATTTGTAAGTAATTTTCCAAATCAAAAGTGAAAGAGAGAAATGAAGTTAATTATGAATAATTATGATTGAGTAGATGTTGCATTAACAGAAAATATTTCTTGTTTCAGAATTATATTCAATGTTAAGCTCCAGGCAAAGAAGCGATCGCTTTATCTGAAGAAGCGGCCGCTAAATTCGACGTCAAAACTCTGTGTTTTGATTAATAAGGATACAAAACACGAATTGCAGCTAGGTTTTCATTCATTCTGCGGCAGAGGAGGATTCTGAACGTCCAGGAGGCATTTTTGGGTGGTCGTTGGAGGCTCTTCAAACTTGGAGGGGTGAAGGAAGAGGAAGAATCAAGGAGGAGCTCAATTTTCTGTATTTCTCACATTCCTTTGTTTTCTTTCTCTGCTTCTCTTCATTTTCTCCATGTATTTGACTGGATTCACTGTAGATTTAGTTATGTGTAGCTAAACTCTTCTTTACCTAGAGCACTATGAACTTGATGTGAATTAAATCTTCATTTTTCTTGTTGATTGTGATGATTGGAGCCTTGTGTATCCTTCTCTTGCTTAATGCTTTCTTAGGGATTGGCCGCCTCTTGGAATTGATTTGGGTAATTGGAATTTACCTTGAAAAAGGAGTTCTCATTGGACCTAAGAGTTGGATAAATTAAGTTTAGAATTATCTAATTTGTAATTGGGATAGAAATGTACCTAATTGCCTTAATTGGTTTGTAGAAGGTTATAGTATCTAATGTACTCTAACCTAAATCTAAGGACACTTAGATTTTAGGGGAGAGTAGGGCTATAATTATATCGACGGACGGTTATAGCTTCTAAATCTCTTAACCCACAAGGTGAAAATTAATTGCAATTAAACAAGAAATTAAATTCTAGTAAGCATCAAGGGAATAGTGACTCTAGGTAATTTCAAAACCTTGGATTTTACCTAAAATTTCTTTGTCAACCAAGTTTTCTTCAATTTGTTTTATTTTAAAATTAGTTCTAAGTTCAAGAATTACTTAATTGGTTGCTTAACGTGGATGAAAGTAGGTTGTGCATTGCCTAATTCCATTTAAGTCATTCTTCGTGGGAATGATACTCTTATTTATCACTGAACTACTTGATCCGACCCGTGCACTTGCGGACACACATAAAATTTTTTGTGACCAGTGACCTATATACTTATAAAAATTCACTAACAAACTTCACAAATGAGCAAAAGAATAATTACTTGACAATAATTAACTTAATGGATTCAAATAGTGGTAGTTTGTTTTTTCCTATATGTTTATGGTGGAACTAGTAGACATGTTTGGAATACATTTTCTACTACATTAAGATTAAAAGATTAGATAGTCCTAAATGTTGCATCAAGTGGAATAGTTGCTTTTCTTCTTTCAAGTGGTCGTACGACTCACCATTGATTTGGAATTCCATTGCAAATAATTGAAGATTCATGTTGTAAAGCCCTTTGGCTAATTTGCTTAGAAAAACAAGTTTGACTATTTAGGATGAGGCACCAATGACCGGATAGATGTATGAGATATGATGAGATTTACTAATTCAAATTGTTGTAATATGCCATTTGGAGGAAAAATTGTTGTCTTTGGTGGAGACTTCAGGTGGATCTTCCTTATTATACTCAGAGGTACTAGATAAGAAATTGTCCAAGCCATTCTTTTTTCGTCTTACTTACTGAGATATTGTAAGGTAGTCAATCTAACAAAGCATATGAGGTTAGAGACAAGATCAATTGAGACAGAATCAAGTGATAATGATATAGATAAAATAAGGTCCTTTGCTAAATGGATATTAGACATTGGAGATGGTAACATTGGTGAGAAAAATAATGGATAACAAATAATTGAGATACCAAATGATATACTTAAAAGCAAACTTCAGATCCTATTTCAATTATAGTGGATGCCACTTATCCTTTGTTGATAGAAAATATGCATGATCTAAAGTGCTTATAAGAGAGGGCTATCCCTTGTCGAACGCTGAATATTGACGATGCTGTTAATGAACAGATGCTATCATTGCTTCTTGGTCCACACAAAATATATCTCAACTCTAATAATATTTGCAAAACTGATAGTGACGTGGACAATTTAAAATATCTCTCTACATGATAGATTTCTTAAATATTGTACAATGCTTTAGGTTTCCTAATCACATATTAAGACGGAAGGTTGGAGCGCCAATCATTTTGCTGAGGAATATAGACAAGTCAACGGCCGATGTAATCGAACTAGATTAATAGTGGCTCGATGATCGCATAATTAAGGCAAAGATTATTTCAAGAACTAACGTTGGGGAGAAAATTTATATTCCCATACAATTTTGAGTCCTTAATACACCAAATTTCCTGTCAAGCTCCAAAGAAGACAATTTCCAATTGCTATAAGTCTTGTGATGACAATAAACAAAAGTCAAGGACAATCACTTACATAGACTATTGTTCAGCCATGGGCAACTCTGGCTCATTCTAAGGTTAAAACCATAGAAGGTCTGGAAGTATTGATCTGTGACAAAGAAGGAAATGTATAAAACACTACAAAAAATTTAGTGTTCAAGGAAGTGTTCTCAAACTTGAGTTAATTAATATTACAGTGTTATTCTCAATTGTTTATATTTTTATATTATTGGCGTAAAGCATATCTAATTTTGAAACTAATATGCTAAGAACTTAGACTACATGTCAAATATCTTAATAGAAAGAAATTATCAATAAAATATAACATGTATTTTCATATGTAATTTACTCAATCTATCTATTTTCTATGCTACCCTATAACGAAGTATATATAGTTTATAATATAGCTTAAGGCTATAATAACAATTTCAATATTCTTCAATAAAGGACTTTTAATAGTATATACATGCAATATGTACAAACAAAAATGTTTAACAGTTCTACCAATTAAAGGTCTTGCCAATAATGATGCTAATCAAGTAAACTTTAATTACCTTATTAATAGTTACTTTTTTTGTTTATTTTTTTTTAATTCATTGTAATTTTTCAAAACATCTAGAAAATAAGAATTTTGGAATAATTGTTGGGAATTTAATATAAACATTCTTTCTACTACAAAGTATACATTTCATGTCAAACATAGTTTATGAATATTAAGACAACCATTAAAAAAAATAGTCATTAATTGTATGTGATTGCTGCTCGTCTATCAGTCTGGGGAAGTCAGTACACAACAAATAGTAATCATTATTTCTTCCTTCTCTGTACTGGAGCTAAAAGTTTGCACTATATATGAGTAAATTTGACTGTTCACCATTTCTAACAACACTAAAAAGCCTATCATTTTAGCAATATTTTTAAAATCAGATCAGTTATTAAATAAGTGAAAATATTGGTTCACGATCATTGATTGAATCATAATCAAACTAATAATAAATAAATAAATATATATATATATATATATATATAAAATTTATATATATATATATATATATATTAAAATTTAGTATAATAAATAATTATAAACAAATATTAATAAATTTTGAAATATTTTATTATTAATTATATATAAAAATAAATCAAATATAATATAATATTTAAATTTATTTGACTCTTTAGTTTTAAAATTTGAATCTAAAATAGTTTATCTATTAATAAATATAATTATTAAATATTAAAATGTTGAAACAAATATTAAAACTAAAATATTATAAAAACTAACTATTTAATATATTAATTTTTTATTATTAGTTTTCAAAAAAAAATTCTAAAATTTAATTAATTCATAAAAGTTTGAATATAGTGTAAAAAAATTATAGTTGATAAATATTTAAATTAAAAATTAAAAATTAAAAATTTTAAAGAAAATATTATATTTATATTTATATAATATTATGACTTATCCTAATTAAAAAAAAGGTGGTACAATAATTAAAATGTTAATTTCTTTGGGTTATAGGTTAATGAAATTAAAAACAATGAATTAAAAATCTCTTTATATAAAAATCTGCACATATAAAATGGATATGCTTTGTAGCTCAATCGGCGGAGGCGTGTTTTGGAAACCATGTGCATGCAAGTTCAAATCTGGGGAAAGACGCTCATTTTGGAAGCAACCCACTAATAAACCTATTTATATAAAAATTTGCTTATATAAAGTAGAAGTGATTTAAAGGTCAATGGCGTTAATTTGTTTTGGAGGCAACAGGTCGTGGGTTTAAATCTAGGTGGGAGCACAGGTTGAAAAATTCTAAAGAAAATTGGTTTAATATAGTTCATGTGCATTGATTTCAATCCTAAACTGGCCAGTCAAACCCAATTCTTGACTAAAGTTGACCGATTCTTGAAAACACCGGTTTGAAGGGTTATCTAGACCAGACTAGGGTCTGATTTCTGGTTCAATCAGTTGAATCGACCGATCTAGTATGGTTATAATAACATTGCATTTTAGCAAGTTCCCATACTAAATTTCTTCTCATATAGCAACTTCAATCGTCGTCAACTATCAATTGCTTCTTTTCTAAGTAACTTAACTTGCTGGAAATGCTAGACATTTTGTGCAATACATTTCCCTATAAGATTATGTGAAATATACTATCTAGACATGAGGGAAAGGAAGTAAGAAGAGTATGCCTAAACTCTAAAAATTGTAATGGAGGTGTAAGGTCAAGTGCATGTAAAGAAAGTTTCAAGAAGTTAAAAAGTGTTTGACCTTAGCTCTAGTTCTGACTTTACCTTTAGGGTTCGAACGCTATGTAGTATATTGTAATACTTCAAGAATTGGATTAGGATGTGTCCTTATGTGGCACGAGCATGTAATTGCTTATGTCTCAAGGTGACTTAAGAAACAAGATTAGAATTATCTTACCGATGACTTAGAGATGGAAGCAATAATATTTGACCTTAAGGTTTAGTGACATTATCTTTATAGGGAGACTTGTGTGATTTACATAGAGCATAAAAGTCTTAAATATATTTTTCAACCAAAGGATCTTAACCTTAGGCAATGCAGATGGATGGATTTACTTAAAAATTATGATTGTACTATCTTTTATCATACTGAGAAAGAAAATGTGGTGATAGATGCAATAAGAAGGAAGTTTATGGGTAGTTTGGTCCATATTATAGAGTTCAAGAGATTATTGGTGGAAGAGGTTCTTGAATTGGAAAGAAGTGGGGTAAGACTTGAAATAACTGAAGTAGCAACATTTTTATTTCTCATGCAAGCTTGCTTATTCCTTATGCAAAAGAGATAGCATAAGGTTTAGACCCAAGACTAAATAAGTTGATAACAGAAGCAAAGAATGAGAAAAGTAGTGAATTCACTATAAACTATGATGGGGCATGAGATATGATAATTGATTGTGCGTGCCTAATATGGAAGACATGAAAAAGGAGATTTTTGAAAAAGCCCATCATTTTGCAAACACAATCCATCCAAGGTTGAAAAAAAAATGTATCAAGATTTAAAGCAATTATATTAATAGGATAGTATGAGAAAAGATATAGCCAAGTTTGTCTTTCTTTTGATGTGCCAGTAAGTTAAAGCAGAACATCAAAAGCTCATAAGGCTGCATTAGCAATTAGAAATACTGAAGTGGAAATGGGAAAGAATTACAATAGATTTTCTTACCAATCTACATCATACCCCCAAAAGGTTTGATTCCATTTGAGTGATTGTGAATAGGATGACTAAGTTAGTACATTTTCTCCCAATTAGGACCACTAATAGTGTTGCTAATTATGCTCAAATTTACTTTGATGAAATTGTAAAGTTACATAGAGTACTGGTGTCTATAATCTCTTATAGAGGTGCACAATTCACTTCCTATTTCTAAAGGGCTTTTAAAGAAGCCTTGAGTACATAAGTTAATCTTAGTATAACTTTTCATCCTTAAATGGATGGTCAATTAGAAAGAGTCATTCAAGTTTTGGAAGATATGCTAAGGCCGTGTGTCCTTGATTTTAATGGTAGTTGAGAGAGTTATTTACCTCCAATGGAGTTTATGTGTAATAATAGGTATCAAACTAGTATACAAAGGGCACCATTTGAAGTCTTATACAGTAGGAGGTCTATGTCTCCAATTGGGTGGTTTGAAGCTAATGAAGCTAAGATACTAGGCCCAAACCTAATATAAGAGGCACTTGAGAAAGTGTAGATGATCAAAGAAAAATTATTAATGGCTCAAAACAGGTAGAAATATTATGTAGACTATAGGCATTGAGAATTGGAGTTTGCAGTAGGTGATCGTGTGTGTTTTACAAGTGTTATTGATGAAAGAAATAATGAGATTTAGTAAGAAAGAGAAGTTAAGCCCAAGGTATATTGGACCATACAAGATCTTGGACAAGGTTAGTCATGTTACATATCATTTGGCATTGCCACCTAAGCTTGAAGATGTACATCTTGTGTTCCATATATCTATGTTAAGGAAGTATTTGCCAATTCTTCTCATGTAATCAAGTCTCATGAGGTGTTGTTGGATAAAGGACTATCATATGAGGAAGAAACCATTGCAATTGTATATAAGCAAGTCAAGAAGCTTTGTTCGAAGGAAGTAACCACAATGAAAGTAATTCAGCGTATAATCATTTATACGAAGAAGCAATGTAGGAAGTAGAGAGCAAGATGTGTGCCAAATGCCTCCACTTGTTTGATGAATAGGGCAATGCATGAATTTATATTCAGAGACCAAATTTTTTACAAGGAGAAAATGTAATACCTACTAAGAGAATTAAGAATTTAAATAATTAAAATTTAAGGTAATGATAATCTACTTAAAAGAACAATTCAAAGTAATAAATTTGAAAACCTAAAATAACTAAAATTTGCTAGGTAAATAATAAAATTTTTTAGAGTGAAGACTAAACACTAGTTGTGCCATAGGCTAATGGTTCCAAGTTTGTGAAGTCACTCAAAGGATTTAAGCTTAAAGTCTCCTGATGCTAGATTTATCATTATTTCTTTTTCTTTGCACTTGAAAGCCCATTTTTGTGAAATTGCAACCTATCCTTAGTCTTTTCCAATTTTTGCTTATTGGTCCCTCTGCCATTTGGTCATTTAATGCTTTAAAATTTTGATAAGCAGAGCATGTGTTTTTCCAATCAATTCTCGAAGCTTCCTTTAGACTTCTTTCTTTGTTTTCTTCACTTTTGCAGTAAAGGTATCCATCTTTATCTCACTCTTCCATTTTCATGTTGTGAAAACATGGTTCCTCCTCATTTTCAAGTTTCAATGTTTACAATTTCTCCCTTAAATTACGCCATTTATAGCACCACTAAAAGCTTTTAGCCAAGCTTTGCTCCTTACCCTCTCCCATTTTGTTCAACTTGCCATTTTGATTTGCCACTCACGGGTTCCTTTCTTTGTCGGTTGGTGGTTGTACCTTCATTCCGTTTTAGATCATCAATCATAAGGTTTGTAACTTCCTTCTTTACTCCATTTTTCATCTTTTGTTCATTTTGTCGCTATTCCAACTGTAAGTAATTGCTGAATAGGTTTCTGCATAGATGCCTTAGAATCTCTGCTCTTTAAATCTTGCACTTAATAAATTCCTAAATTAATGAGCTTTCTTTGATCTTTTAGCATCTTGATTGTTCAATCCCTCATCGCTATTGAGTTTGAAATTTCCCAAATTCATTCCTTAAATTTTTGTTGCTTTCTTTCATTAATTGAATGTCAACCTTGCATATGTAATAGTTTCAACTTTTCTTCATTATTAGACTCTTTCCGAATTAAAGCAGGCTTGCACTTTCATCTTGTCGAGTGTAATGGGTGTGGGATTGCACTTTGTCTCTAGTGAATGGTGGAGACTTAGAAAAATTTGCAAAACTTGAATATCAAATACTTGGTGAGTTGTCTTCTTGATAGTTGGAATTTTCTGACTTGTGACACTATGAACTCGGAATAGCAAGAGTTGGTAGGAATCCAAATAAACTATGGTCACATAGGCTAGCACTAAGATATATCAATATAAAGAGTGAACTAACTAGGTATGTTGACTAATAAGGCAAGCTAGTGTTAAATTAGAAAGTTAAAGGTAGGTAACAGGCTAAGTAAATTGAATTAAGTAATAAACTAGGAATTGTAGAGATTTAATTAGTAACATGTAGTCAAAGAGTAGGTAGTACAAAGTAGGAGCAGCAAGGTAACTAAGGTAGCTAATTTATCAATGGAGAGTAGAAATTAATCTAAGGGAAGACCATTTGATAAAACAAAAGAGTAAAGAAAAATGTAAGTTTGATCTATAGAAGGTAAATGAATAAGTTAAATAATAAAGTAAGCAAATAACTATAATAAGTATAGTGAATTGCTTAAAATCAAACATACCATAGGCTAAGTCTTATAACTTGACCTTGTAAGTTGAATGGTTTCAATTATAAATGTATAAGTGGATAGCAAATAATTTAAACCAATATCAATATCAAACGTAGGGGTTAAAATACGTAGTAGAGTAAGTAGATCATGCTAGGTATTAAGGTAGGTTGAATATTAGACTAAAAGACCTAAATTGAATTCTTAAAGTATAATACACTTCAAGTAATCCTCTAGATGAGAGTAATAGTGATTTGGTGATGAAGAATCAACAAGTAACTGAGAAGCACTATAAGTAAATCATAAAATATGATATATTTTTAACTTTCCTTTCATTTTTGCTTTCTCTATTTTTGTTTGTATTCTGAGTGTCCATTGGAATGGGCTTCTTAAGTAGTGCTTCTTTGTGTGTATATTAATAATAATATTGAATCTTCCAGATTATGATATATTATATGTGCTTGTGTTGCCAAAATGGATATGTTACATTGGAGAATTCAAAGGATGATACTTGCCTCAATATGTCTCATGGGAATCATTTAAGTGTTTATGCCTATCGAATGCCAAATTATTAATTGTGTAAATTTATATTGTAGGTCAATTTATCTAAAAGATTTTGGTTTTTGACTTATACTTTGTTATATGATATTATATGTATAAAATAGGATTGTACAGAACACTAGTTAATAGTAGTCTTATTAGCTTTCAGTACACCCTAAATATGACCATATGGTTTTTGTGATTAAGTACCCAAAGAGTTTTGAGCTAGATGATCTTCGATTGCTTATAGGTTAGGTGTTCATATTTGGATATGAGATTATTTACTTTCATGGATTATGTGCCTTTGTTAGAATGTAAAATATGTTAGACATTAGAGCTCTGCACAGACTTTCGTATTGTAATATTTGTATTAAAGTGTTTTCTTTATTGATGTTTGCTTATATTTCATCATCTGAATTTTAATGCATAAAATTAATTTTATTGTTTTCTATAACCATGTTCCATTAATTCTATAACTTGATTAAATCATATATGTTTTGTGTGTATTATATATATCTTTCTTTTAAATTGATCAGGTAGTAAACTAGCTTTCCATATAATTTTAATCTATAATGTACTAAGCTATAGGCATTTTAAAAAAATCTTCAAATCTTTGATATTGTTGTGATTAATTTCTTTTCAATTTTCATCAATCATTTAACTTTATTAAGTAAATGAAACATTACACTCATATAATGCCTATTTCTTCTTTATTACTAAAACTTATTTTCATTAGAAAACTATGTCCTTATTTGTCTCTTTAATTATTGTACTTTATTTTGCACTCATTGAGTACCATAGCTCATTCCTTTATTTGTTATTGCAGCTCAATCCTTTTCCTCCAAAGTAGTCTAGCAACTTCACTTGTGGTGAGCCCAGCATTTTTCACTTGGGCCTAATCATTTTGTATATCTAAATATGGGTATTTTGTATGTCATACCTTAGACTTGGCTGCACAAAGTTACAAGCAAGATCTGCATTTCGTATGGTAATATTTTGTTATTTGTTATTGTTGGAGATGTGATTTAAAATTCTTATAATTAATTTCTGCAGAATCTTTTTAGTTAGTTTATTAGCTAAAAATTTAAAATTTTATTTAATTTTAAATTAAATCAAGTAGCAGTTAGTTTTTATAATTTTTTACTTTTAGTTAACACTTATTTTTACATTTTAGTTATTTGTAAATTTATAAATAGACAATTTCAATTACGGAATAAAGCGAAGTTGTAAAATATTACTTCTTTGCATATTTTTTTTTAGCTTCACTCAAATAATCTACTACTTTAAATTTCCAACAGTTATTTAATAGTTATTAACAGCGGAGCTCTTTATTTGTTATGAGACTGGATTGGCCAATTGTAGCTAATCTAAGATTTCCCAAATTTAGGAGAAATTCTTGTTGGATTTTCACAAAATGTCAAGTATGATATGATTTGTGAAAAAAGATGTGAACTTTGAATTTAATATGAACTAAGAATATTTTATGGAATTATGTTTCAATTTGGAATGGTCACTTACAATATAATTATGCATTGAGATTAAAACAAGGATTCATAAAAATGGTAATATGTTTGTCAGGCTTCCAATGCGGGATTTCCCATTTTTCTTGCTGGTCGCATCTTCCTTTTCGGGCATGACAATAGTATTGTTCTTTGCTAATTCTGTTAATAGAAGTGTTATATTAAGGATTTATTATTTCTGCAAACAACTTTCTTAATTAGTATTTGCCTTGGATGACAAATCTGCACAGAAGCATCCTATACCTCAATGGACTCTCTAAATGGATAAATGTTTTGGCTATCCTATAATATGGTATATTTAAACGTACTACCAGAGTATCTCTTTGCATACAGTATGGCTGGAGGTATGTTTTAGGAAGTTTTGATTCCGTCAAAGGCAATTAAGAAGAACTCAAAACTAATGTACTATGCAGGATAGTTGGCGTTACGGAGCTACCATAGGCCAAGAGGAGGGAATTTCTATTTTGAGCTGAGTTTTCGACTTTAGTAATACAGGAGACATTAGGTGGTTAAATGATCTTTCTTGGGGACCTATTCCAAATTTCCAATAACCTTTGAGCCATTATTTGTTGTTGACAACAATAATCTATTCTCCTGCCGAGGGTCCGATAACTGAATCTACTTCTGACTCAGAAGATGGGTTTGATGATCACGAATTTGATTACCATGGCTTAGGAATTATGAGCTGTAATGCATATACTAGGGAATGGAAAGAGATGGCGAACAGGAAACAAGTTGACATGTCTTGGTATAGTGATGCATACATATACCAAGATCATCTTACTATGTTTTGAACCATTTTTTTTTATGTTTTTGTTTCATATTTGTATTGAAAGACTTTTATTTGATTGTAAAATTTTAATTATCATATTATTATCAAAATACAAACTTTTTCATAAATTTTGTCAATGTTATATTATTATGATTGTAAAATAGAGTTAAGCAGCTTTTCTCAGACCCCTTATTTTTAAATTCTTTGGTTGACACTACTCATATTGAGTTGAAGTGTCTCCAAGTTTTTTTTTTATCCTTTTCTCTTCAAATATTTCATTTACGATGTAACGACCTATGAAATTTTGACAAAGAAAGCATCAATTTTAACACGAATACAAGAATGCAATCGATGAATTTGTTGCAGGCAAAACAAGAATTGAGCTTTGAATTTTCAAGACATAAAGCTTATATTATTGTTACGTTTCATTTTGCACTATATACAACGACTAATGTTTGTAGTACAATCTTATCATAATTTCCAACAAAATTAAGTTCCACATGCTTTCAGAATTGTTATTGACATATATTTCCAAACAAATACACATCAATTCCACCATGCACCACGATGGTTCAAAATGTCCAAAGGATTGTATATATATCTTTCTACATACCTTAAGCCTAAAATTTTGCCAGTTGTTCATCTTTCTTCACTGTTTGTTTATATTAGTTACGTTCCATGTTCTTATTTATTAGTATAAATGATTTGTATTACATAAACAATGCCACCAAAATTTTCTAAATAATAAGTATTAATTAATTTATAAAAAATTGTAGCATAACAACAATTTGTATTAAATCAGCAATAGGACAGTTTGTATTATAAGAAATGTTAAGAGCCCTTGCATTTGCTATTTTCCTTTGGAATACATTGGCCTCTAAAAATTATTGCCAAACGTAAGCATATATAGATTTTTCTTTTATTTTTGTTATTAAGTTCTCTGATCAAATTACAACATGTATAAAAAAAATTGAGAAAAATCTAATTATATCACTCCAAGTTGTAGAAAATTTTACATTTGACATGTTATTAGTTAATAATAAAACATTTGTCTATATTTTAATTGGAGAAACTAGTGACAAAGGAATGAACCGCATGAAAGGTTTTTCAAAAACACGTGATTTTTGGTGATTGGCTGGTAGTAACTAACTTTTCTGTAAAACGTTATGAAACTGAACCTAGAAAGGACGTAACTTTGCTTGGCAATGAATGGAATATAACTGTAGAAATAAAATTTAATTGTTCTATTTATCATTTGCTTTTAAGTAACCGTCCCTTCGACAGTTGCTTATCATATTGAGCTGTTCAGAACCAACGTTCATCGTGGAAACAGATTCTCCTTTTAGCTCATGTTGGAGAATTCTGAGTCATCCGATCTATCTTGCAAAATTTGGGCCATTCGACCTTGTTAGAGTGGTATTTGATGAAAAAGTTTTTGTAAAAAAGATAAAGAATTTTAACTATAAAAAAATTATAACTGCAAAGATAAAAAAAATTAATTGTATAGATAAAAATTTTAATTTAAAAGAATTACACTTAAAAAATTATAACTGTGAGAAATTTAAGAAAAAAAATTTTGTAGAAAGATAAAAAATTTTAGTTGTAAAAAAAATTTAACTGTGACAATATAATTTTTTTTATAAGGATAAGAATTTTAGCTGTGAAAAAGGTTTTAATTGTGAGAATAAAAATTTTAATTGTATAAATAAAATGATTTTAAAATTTAATTCAGATCCTTTACAATAAATATTTTTTTAAAATGATTTTAATTGTATAAACAAAAAGATTTTTTTTTAATTTTAATTGTATAAATAAAATGATTTTAAAATTTGATGAACTCGTTTGGGCCCCATCCAACTCTAACCTGATATCTTTCCGAAAGCGTTGGTCTATGCCTTTGAAGAAATATTTAGATTTCTTTCATGACTTGAGGGAACAGAAGTGAAGAGGATATCCATGTGTTCAATGAACTGGCACTTAAACCAACTGTTTGTGGAAGAGCACTATAGAGCCTCTATCCAGTCAAAAAATCAGCTAATTTTTCACAAAGAAATTCTGTTAGGTGATGATGACATGAGTTTAACAGTACAACAAATGAGAATCAATGATAAAACTATTCAGCCATTGACACTTCCATTTGACTTCAAAGCTGACAAGGTCAATTCATGGTTTTAAATTACGATTGCGGTTATGTTGCGATTGCGGTTGCGGGTATTGCGGATAGTATAAGAAAGATTGCGGGTGTTGCGGTCAAAAAATACGGATGCGGCCAGCGCCGCAACAGCAATATTGCGGCCGCAACACATGATGCGGACCGCAATTTAAAACCATGGGTCAATTCATATTGTTTGCTCTGACAGCGGATTCATTTGCCTGGCTTATGCCGACCAGGATCGTCCAAGGCTTTTTCTGACCTGGAAGCCAAGCACGCCACAAAGTTTGCATCTGACGGGCAACATAGATTACTGTGCTCCACGTAAAAACGTTTTAACCTTTTATTTAAGTAATAACAAATTTTTGCCGCTTAGATGAGGCATCCTCCATTAGAAATAATCAAGAAAAATCATGCATTAATGAGGCCATGTGAATTGCTCAGTAAGAGCCGTGGCTTGAAGCAGTGGAAGACATGTTGCAGTGAAATTATCAATTTGAAAATGTAGACTACAAAGTGGGCAGCACCACACACAAAATAATGCAAGCTATATAATATCAGCACAAGTGGGCTGTAATATGAAGACTGCAAAGTGGTGGCACACAAAAACAAATGGAGCTATAGCAGTACAAGTGGGTTGTAATATTATAATGATTTAAAATTAACATAGACCGACTATGTCACCTATATATATGTAGCCAATTCGAAGCATCAGATGTAATTCCAAATATTTCAATATTCCAAGTTTCATCCATTGTGTTATATCTCCTTCCCTTCATTACAAGTCCTAGCATATCTTCTTGCAGTTCAAACCTTGGCTCTATATATTTTAATTTCATTGAAAATCTATCAGCGGCATCATAGCCCTGGTTCCAAAAAATACCTATATCCAACCATCTTGATATTACATTTTTGCACCTCTTCTATTTGTCCTTATGGCTTCCACATCTACCTTAGATTTAATCACCTTCAATTATACTCAAGCTTCAATCCCCATACTTGAGGGTGAATCTTATGATTTTTGAAGTATAAAAATGAAGACATTATTCATCTCACAAGATTTTTAAGAAATGGTGGTAGAGGAATTTCAAGAACCCCAGAAGAGCAGGCATCATAGACAGCTACGAAGCAAAAAGAATACAAGCAAAATATGCAAAAAGATGCAAAAGCTTTACTCTTCATTCAACAAGGGGTAAGCAATGCAATCTTTCCAAGGATCATGAATGCCAAAACAGCAAAGGAGGCATGGGAAATTTCAAAGAGTCAGTACAAAAACTCTGACAAGGTAATCACTATCAAACTTCAATCTTTATAGAGAGATTTTGATACTTTAATGATAAAGGAAGTTGAATCAATACAAATTTTCTTCTCTAGTGTCTCTAATATTATTAATTAAATTAGAAGTTATGAAGACACGCTATAAAATAAAAAAATTATTCAAAAATTATTGAGAAGCCTTCCAGCAAAATTCGATCATGTGGTGGCTGCAATTAAAGAAGCCAAGGATTTATCAAAGCTTACTTTAGTGGAGCTAATGGGATCTTTCCAAGCCTATGAGTAGAGAATGCAAAGATTTCAGCCACCATTAGAGCAAGACTTTTAGTCAAAAATAAATATTTTCAAAAATGATGGGGAGAAGAAGAATGACCACAGTCAAAATCCTCAAAATAAGGGATCATCTAATTACTGTGGAAGGGGGGAAAATTACAAAATCAATGGAGTAAAGATAAATCAAGCTCCTATTGTAGTCTATGCAAGAAAAATAACCATGATACAAAAAATTGCTAATACAAATGTAAGAGGTGCAAAAAGCACACTCATTTTGAAAAAGATTGTTAGATCGGGAGAAAAAAGAAACAAATTTTATAGAAAAATATCAATCCATTGATCAAATATTTTATTTTGCATTTTCGTTTCAAGAATCAAATGATGTTTGGTATCTTGATAGTAGTTGTTCAATCATATGACAAGCAATAAAAATTGCTTTGTCAAACTAGATGAAAGTAAGAAATCCTAAATTACACTTGGTGATGGAAAAAAGCAAGAAGCAGAAGGCAAAGGTATTATTGATATCAAAACAAAAAATGGCTGACAAAAATTTATTCATGATGTTTATTATGTTTTAGGTCTTACACAAAACTTATTGAGTGTTGGCCAATTGATCCAAGAAGGCTACAAATTGATTTTTTATGATAATAAAGGTATTGTATTTGATAAAAATAAGGGGTAACTTATTACTACTATCAAAATGGCCGAAAATAAAATTTTTCCTTTGATGATGTCGTTTAAGCAAAAATATGCCATGAGATGTGAAAATGTGGATGAATCTACACTATGACATTTGAGATATAGCCATTTGAATTTTTATGGCCTTAAATTATTAAATTAGAAAGAAATGGTGCTTGGCTTATCTCATGTGCATTTTGAAAAGAAAGTTTGTGAAGGATACATTTTTGGGAAAATGCATAGATTGCCATTCCCAAAATCATCTTGGAGAGCAAAAGTTCTACTGGAGTTGGTGCATGCAGATATTTGGGGTCCCTCAAGAAACCCCACTCTTAGTGGAAAAAGATATTTTCTACTCTTTGTCGATGATTATACTCATATGATGTGGGTCTATTTTATTGAGTATAAATTAGATGCATTCTTTTACTTTACACAGTTTAAAGCCTTTGTTGAAAAACAAAGTGGGCACTCTTTTAAAATTTTGAGAATTGATCGTGGGGGAGAATTTACTTATCAAAGATTCATCAAGTTTTACAAAGAGCACGGCATCAAGAAGGAGCTCACAGTTCATCACATGCCTCAACAGAATGGTGTTGCAGAAAGAAAAAATAGAACAATTGTTGAGATGGCACGCACTATGCTTCAAAGTAAAATTATGCTAAAATATTTATGGGCTGAAACTATTAACACGGTTGTCTATATTCTTAACAAATCTCCCACAAAAGCAATTCCAAATAGAAGTCTATATGAAGTTTGGTTCAAGAGAAAGCCAAATGTGGATCATTTCAGAGTCTTTGGGAGCATTGCCTATGCCCACATCTTAAGAGGAAACAAAGACAAGTTGGACGAGAAAGGAGGAAAGTGTATCCTTATTGGCTATAGCGATGAATCCAAGGGCTATTGTCTTTATAATCCTAACATGAAATAATTAATTATTTCAAGGGACGTCATTTTCAATGAAGAAGCTAGCTGGAAATGGAGCAATGAAGCATCTAAAGGAGTTCAACATCTTGAACCTGAGGAGAATGTCAGAGATAATCTAGATCCAAGCATAAGCTAACCACTAAGACATCAATGCTTGTCATTAGAATCATCTCCTTTAAGAAAAATGCGATCATTGTAAGATATTCATTAAACTTGTAATGTTGCATTATTTCTTGTGAACCGTAGAAATATGACGAAGTTGCAAAAGAAGAAGAATGGAGAAAAACCATTGATGATGAAATCAAGATCATCGAGAAGAGCCATACATGGGAGCTCGTGGAGAAACTGAAAGAAAAAGATACCATTAGACTAAAATGGGCCTACAAAATCAAGTATAACGATGATAGGTCAATCCAGAAGTTTAAGGCATGTCTCGTAGCTAAAGGATAATCTCAACAACTAGGTATTGACTTCAATGAAACTTTCACTCCCTTTGTATATATGGAAACAATTCGAATGGTACTTACTTTGGTCGCCTAATTGAAACTACTAGTTTATCAATTAGACGTGAAATCAGCATTCCTAAATGGAGAAATTAAAGAAGAAGTGTACAAGGAGCAACCTCAAGGGCATTTGGTCTAAGGTAAAGAAGATAGAGTATATCGATTAAAAAAAGCACTCTATGAATTGAAGCAAACACCACATGTGAGGAATAGTAAAATAGACAGGTATCTTCTTGATTATGACTTCAACAAAAGCCCAAGTGAGTTATCATTGAACATGAAAAAGTAAGGAGATCATTTCCTCATCCTTTGCCTATATGTAGATGATTTAATATACACCGGTAATGATACAAAGATGATTGAAGACTTCAAGCAGGCCATGATGAAGGAGTATAAGATGATTGATCTTGGCCTTATGAGATACTTTCTCAATATGCAAGTAAAGCAAAGACCCCAGGTAGATATTTATTTCTCAAGAGAAATATGCTGATGATTTATTAAACAAATTCAAGATACAAGACTGCAAGCCAGTATCCACACCAATGGGAACTAATGAAAAGCTAGCAAAGGAGGATGGAAAAGAAAAGGTGAACGAGGCGACTTATCAAAGCCTTGTTGGCTCGTTAATTTATCTCACTAACATTAGGCTCGACATAGTGCATGCTGTCAGCATTGTTTCTAAATTCATGAGCTAGCCTAGCAAGTTAAATCTCACAGCTGCAAAATGAATCTTGAGATATGTGAAAGGCATGAAAAGTTTTGGCGTCTTATATGAAACAAAAGATTATTGCAACTTAATTGGCTACACTGATAGTAATTGGGCAGGAAGCATTGATGATAGAAAGAGCATAATCAGATATATCTTTCTTCTAGGTTCCAAAGTAATCTCATGGGCATCAAAGAAGCAAAAGATAGTCGTGTTTTTCATCAGTAGAAGTAGAATATATAGTAGCAATAAGTGTAGCATGTGAAGTAGTTTGGCTTAAAAGAATATTAAAAAATTTACATCAAAGTATTAGTATGCCAACAAAAATCTATTATGACAACATGTCCATAATTGCTATGACAAAAAATCCTATTTTTCACTGTCGCACCAAGCATATTGAAATTTGACATCATTTCATTTGAAAGTTCATAGAACGAGAAAAAATTAAGTTAGAATTTTGCAGGATTAAAGACCAACTCATAGATATTTTTAAAAAGCCAATTACAATTGAAAATTTTAACAAATTCAGCGAGATGCTTAGAGTTACAAATTTTTCTAGATTATGGGGGGGGTATTAAAAATAATCCAAAAAAATCATGCATTAATGAGGCCATGTGAATTGCCCAGTAAGGGCAATGGCTTGAAGCAGTGGAAGACATGTTGCAGTGAAATTATCAAGCTGAAAATGAAGACTATAAAGTGGGCCATACACATAAAATAATACAAGCTATATAATACTAGTACAAGTGGGCTGTAATATGAAGACTGCAAAGTGGCGGCACACAAAAACAAATGGAGCTATAGCAGTACAAGTGGGTTGTAATATTATAATGATTTAAAATTAACATAGACCGACTATTTCACCTATATATATGTAGCCAATTCGAAGCATCAGGTGTAATTCCAAATATTTCAATATTCCAAGTTTCATCCATTGTGTTATATATCCTTCCCCTCATTACAAGTCCTAGCATATCTTCTTATAGTTCAAACCTTGGCTCTATATATTTTAATTTCATTGAAAATCAATCATCCTTTTAGTGCTTTACTTCTGATTTTACACTTGAAACTTTTACTATGGCATTAGCAATCTGTTCTGTTATAGTAATTTAATGTTTTAAATTTATGTTCAAAACAATTATGTAATAACCTAGGAAATTGAGAATTTGAAATTTCTTTAAATTTGAGGCTTGGCTACAGCTTTAGTGGCTAGCAAAGGAGTCAAATGTTAGAAGGACCTCAATTCAAACCCAAAAGAGACCACTTCTGCTATTATAATTCTTCCTTTTTCTCTCCTTATTGATTTTGCTGTAGGTGCTTGGAGTAAAGACCAAGCTACAATTTCAAAAATTTTCTCTTTAACCCTTCAACTTTCTATAATTTGTCATCAGTCCCTAAATCTTATTTTTTTCCTTTCCATTGCCTATGTCAGCTCTCTAGTATTGATTTTACCCCTACTCCTTCCTCCATACACTCTTTGCGTCTAGATTCCCTATACTTCCTTATGAGATGCACGCCATGCACTTCTTCAAAATGCTTTGTTTTAGTGCTTTAATTTAAGCTGTTAATGTAATCTAATAGACTTGAGCATGACACATAGCAAAAACCATCTCGGCTATCTATTGCAAGCTAATCTCGTCCATCCGTGAAACCCCTTATGCATATTATTTTGATGCCTTTAAATGCCTCATTTTCCATCTTCTTCTCTTATGAATTTGCTATTCCATTAATTAAGGTGAGAATTTGTGTGTTCCTTCTAGCAACTTTGTTCTTCACATCAAAGGCAAGGTAAGCATAAAATGAACTAACGAACTTAGAAATAGGATCTTTGCATTTTCTTGACATTATTGACTCACAAAGAAGCTCTATTTTCTGCAACTATTGGGTCACTTTCCATCTTGTGGACTTGGAGCTTTTGTGTCATTTTAAGAGGGAGGGGCTACTCGCTCTAACTTGTTCATGATTTAGGTTGTTTTATTTGCTACTTGTTTATTGATTGTGAATGTCCATGAAATAATAAATCCATGAAATAATGAAAAAAGTTTGTTTTTGAAACATTCATGAGTGCTTATTGATGCAACTCACTTGTTTACTATCTATTCTAGCTTTTGGGCCCTCATTTTATGTGTGACTATTACATCTATATGAATGAATCCATATCAATGATTAGCAAATATCAAAATGCATATAAAAATTTGTTGTTAGGCATACAACTTTTACTAAATAAGCTCATATCAATTTCCTTTTCCTTCTTCTATTGAAGATAAGCTTAAAAAAAACACTTGGCATGTTTAGTCAAAACACTGAGAATGAGAAAAAAGGTTAATGGAAATGCTCTAGATCATTTGCTCTTCCTTTCAAAATTCAAAATTTTTAAAGCTCTAGATCATTAATATTTTATCCCACATAGCAAATATGCTCAATGTTTCTTTTTTCTAATGGGAACAGACCTATGGTTACATAATGTAGATGTCCAATGTGTCTAAAGACACTTGCAATTCTACCTGAGTGGATGCTAGAGGATGTTTCTAGATCTATCTAGCTTCAATGCCTAAGATAGTTGATCTGAGAGCTAAAGAAGATGACTTTGTTATAAAAGATTATTTGTGCTTAAGCAACTTTGGGGCTTTCAAAGGCATCCAAATGGTGTGCATAAGGGGTTTAATGGACAGATAAGATTAGCTTGCGATAGATAGCCCATATGGCTTTTGCTGTGTGTCATGCTCATGTCTATTGGATTACACTATCAGTTCAAATTAAAGCACCAAAATGATGCTTTTTCAAGAAGTGTATGGTGTGCATCTCATAGGGAAGTGTAAGGAATCTTGACGCTACACTTTTCACTCCATGCATATTCAATCACAAAGCTTAGAAACATATCTTCTAAATTGCGTAGCTTGTGAATTGTCCCTGAAGTATCAAAACACATCATTTCACTATGCAAAAAGGTATGTTTTGATTTGTGAATTAGCTTTAAAAAAAAAAGAAAAAAATTGAGTGTTTGTTTTAGTACATTTTCATCGCTCTTCATTCGCAGATGCCTCAAGCTCCGTCATGCCTTTTCCATTTGGTCGCAGATGCCTTAAGCGCCTTCATCACTTTTCCTTCTTGCTCTTGCATCCCTTCATTCCTTCTTGCTCATTTTGATTGATTGTGGTTTGTGGTTGCTCATTTCCCATTTCTTATTTTTCTATTCCTTTTTATCACATTGGCATAATTTGCTTCCAAACCCATTGATTCCTCCAATTTTAAGGCCTACCACATCATCACCCTTGCTACAGTGCTCAATCAGCTTCTATTTATTTCTTGAGGAAAAAGGGGTTCTATTTTTTTCCAATCTCATTTCTGGTTTTGTTTGTTTCTTAAAAAGAAGGGATTTAAAATCAACATTATAGTTTATTGTGTTTGTCTAATTAGGCATGCTATTACTTTTATTTGAGGATAAAATGTTGATTTTTTAATGTTTAACCTCTTGTTTCCAATCCTTGAAGAATGATTGAAATTGGCCATCCTGTGAATTTTTGTACTTAGTCCTATATTCCATTCTTTACAAGATGGCAAGTTTTGGCTAAGTGATGTTAGTTAATTGATTAATTAAAATGTGTAATATGTAATTCTCTGAAAACGAGAGAAAATATGAGAAATATAATGTATGGTTTCTCCATAAATGAATAAAATTTACCAGATACAAAAGCAAGTGCCCCAAATGACTTAATAAAGGCCCTAAAAATTTAGAAAGTATTCTAGACTCCTAAAAATAAGAATCCCAGCTTAGACGGAAAGAAAAATAGAGATAGGATGGTGAAACAATTTGTGATAAAAACTAACGAAATATAATGATATTTTCGTAAATAAGTGCAACTTTTGGAAAAACACATTGACGAGTTTTGTTGTACAACCCTCAAAATAAAACTAAGTTGGACTAAATATGTAGCTAATGGCACAACCTAGGTCATCTCCCTTGGAAATGGAGTTCAATATTTAATTGAATTTTATAAGTGTTAAAAAATCCTAGAACTACCTAATCTGGGGGGTTTTAATTGAATTAAACTAACTTAAAACTAAATTAAATCAAAATTCCTAATTGCTACCTAATTATATGAATTATAGGTGAAGGATGGTCTTGTGACTAGCTTTAGATTTGTCTCTTGGTATCCACTATCCTTATCCTAATCCAATTGTGATTAATACTGGCCTAAGAATCCCTATTTGTATCCATTGGCAAATGATCTTGAATTACCACTCAAGATTTAAGAAATTAACATGTCAATGTTGAATTGAGACCTTAATCCTACACCAAATTATTAATTTTTGCCTTTAGAATCAATGAACACTTGAATTGAGTGATTAATTGATCAATTAGTCTCTGAATCATCATCCTAAGATGTTTAATTAACCAACTAAACACTAAGGAATCCTCAAATCAAACAATCAAGAATATAATCTCACTCATGCATTTCATCGAATTCCTTCATGGCATACATGGGAAATTATAGAATAATGAAAAATTCAGTACTTAATTCATGCAATTAATCATTTAAAATTCTCTTAATCAATATCTAACCAGCCATCAATTATAAACTACATCAACCTTAATTATTTACAAGCTTGACCAAGCAAATAAAACAATTAAAATTGATATAGAAAGAGAATAAAATAAAATGAACTCTTAGTAAAAAATCTAACTCTAATCCTTGGATTCAAGCTTCCACCAAGGATCTTTCTCCTAGCTAATCACAAGGTGGATTAGAGCTTCATTGAGAATGGATAGAGGTGAGAAAATGGAGGAAATGGGGTGGAAGGGTGTGGAGTGGCTGCTGGACTGATGATGGATGCGTGAATATGACAATGAGTGGATCTAATGGCGTTGGATGAATGGTGTGATGAATTGTGAATGAATGGCCTAGATATAACATCAATCCTCCTCTGCTTCCAGCCTCCTTTCACGTGCTTATTTTATCACTTTCACATGCTTCATTTGTTCTGCCCAAGTGTTTTTAATCCTTTAATGAATCACATGGCTTCTTAATGCCTCCTTCAACCCAAGCCAAATGCATGCTTTCTGCCCGTGGCTTTTGTCTTGTTTTTCTCTTCCTTTTCAAACCAGAACCCATATTCTTCTTCTTTAACCTGTGGTTATCTACTTCTCTTCTCTGTTTAGATGTTGCCTTTGCATGCATGGCTCTTCTTTTGCTCATTCCACATGCAACCTATAGCTTTATTCCTCTGTTCAACCATGTGTTGCTTCCTTCATTGAGTTCCTAGCCCGTAGCTTCTTCTCTTTCATTCATTCACGTTTTTCTCTCCAACACATTCTGTCTCTTCTCATGAATTCGTGGCCTCTTAAACATGTTCTGCTCACAGCCTTGTTCACTTGCTTTGTCTATTAATGACTAAATGAAGGTGCTGTAAATAGGTAGAAGCTATTGGACGAGTGTTAGTGCATTAACTTGAGTGAATGGAGTGCCTGGAGCTAACTTGTGCCTCGAACAAAGTAGCCACATGGAATGAAGCTCATGCATGGAAAACGAGAGTGAACTGTACATGGTGTGAGTATATATATGACTCGTGTGTGTGCTGGGTTGGTGTAGCTTCCACGTGAATGATGTGAGTGCTTCTATGAAACCCATGGCCTGCTTCTTCCATTTCTACATATGTGTGTTACGTGGAAGGTGTGTGTTTATGTGCTGCAACATGGAGTAACCCGTGGCTACATATAGTGAAGTTAAGTGAGAGTGAGTGAATGTAATCGAGTAAGAGAAATGGTGTGAATGGTGGGCTGGCTTGTGTTGATATGTGAGTGCATTCCACGTGTAAACAAGGGAGCTGGAGCTTGTAGGGATGTGTTTCTTTTTGCTATACATAAGAGTTGCCATTCTTTTTCCATGAACCAAAATCAAAAGATGTGCAAAATGCTTCCAATTAAATTCCATTTGAGTTCCATTTACCAATAAAAATTTGTAGAAATAATAGGAAAAATTCACAAAATTATTTAAAGAAATTTAAGCATTAAAATCAATAATTCTGCAAATAAATTTCTAAAATGTATAAAATGACCATTAAAATCAAATTTCATTCAATTAAACCCATTAAGCCCTATTTAATTATTAAAATGCCTAAATTTAGGAGAATAAAATAGATAGAAATATGTATTTATCACACTTAGGAAGGCTTTTTAAATGGAAAATTTGAGTTGCCCAAGATTCTCAAAGATCCTAAAAGCCATGTAATATCTGATTTTCTGAAAACGAGACAAAATGCGAGAAACGTAATGTACAGTTTCTCCGTAAATGAATAAAATTCACCGGCTACAAAAGGAAGTCCCCTGAAATGACTTGGTTATGGTTTTGAAAAATTTAGAAAGCATTCTAGACTCCTAAAAATAAGAATTCCAGGCTCAAACGGAAAGAAAAATTAAGGTAGGATGGTGAAACAATTTGTGACAAAAACTAATGAAACATAATGGTATTTCTGTAAATAAGTGTAACTTTTGAAAAAACATATAGAAAGACTTTTTAAATGAGAATTTGAGTTGCTCAATATTCTCAAAGGCCCCAAAAACCATAGGAAGCCTTAGGACTAGTAAAACCCCTCCGGTGAACGTTTTCCAATGTCAATGAGCCTGAACTTTGACGAATTCGTTCAGTAAGGTTTTAGCTCCAAATTGAGTTATTCCAAAGGCATTTTATTAAATTGAGAATATAAATTTTATAATGGAAAAATGGTTTTGAAAAAGGAGTTAAAATGAAGCCGAAACAAAATTTCCATTATAGAAAGATAAAATTAGAATTTTTGAAAAGGTGTGTTTCTAGAAGCTCCCACACACTTCTTCCTTTTTCTCCCACCTTCTTAAGTAAGAATTCCTCTACCCAAATTACAAAAAAATAGCAACACTAAGAGAGGAAGAAAAGGAGGAAGAAAACGGCAAGAAAGGTATAGAATTTCTTAGTTTTTTCATACTTTCTCTTTAGCAAACCTCTTCTCCTTCATTTCCCTTTCTTTCCTATGGTTTTATTGAAGTATATGGATCTGTTTTGAGGAAGAACAAAGGGGAAAATTCGGATTTGAAGAGAAGAGGCCAAGGAAAGTGAGAAACAAGCAAGAAAAGCCATGAAAACAAGATAAAATCTTCATCCTATGGTAGCTACTCCTTCCCCCTTCTTCCCCCTGTTTCACTCCATATATGTAACTACAAGAGGGCTTGAATTTTGGGCAGAACCAATGGTGAATTCTATGAATTTAAGAGAGGAGAGTAAGAATATGCCAGGAAATTCAAGTAAAAACTATTGATTTTCAATATAGTAAACTTAGGGTTTCATGAACTCCTTTGAAAATCTGATTTAATGTAATTATTCATAGGCCTAAATAAATGTTTATATGAGCTCTTGAGATCTTTAGAAGGCTCCTCATATGCATCTTCTATAAAAAAAAAGAAGCAAACTCAGTTAGTGTTCATATAATGCATAGTTTCGGCCTAGGCTAGATGAAGCACCAAAAGGTAATTTTAATTTGTTCCAAGCTTATTTTTGAGTCATATACGATGGAAGAGGGTGAGAAGAAGCCTTGGAAAAATTTTAGAAGCCATGGATAGTGAGATGGTATTACAGGTTCCATATTATGGCTTAAAGAAGTAACATCTAGTTAGGCTCCTTGATTTGATTATGTGAAGACTCCAAGAGGTTTAAATGAAGTCAAGAATCATAAATAAATGGAGAGAATGGAGCCAAGATGATATTTTCCTAAGGTTGTTTCATTAAGTGCATTATGGAACCATAAAAGAGCTTTATGAGTCACCTTACTTTTCTAGTGAATGTGTGGCCTTAGAATGTGATTCAAGAGTGTAATTAGCTTCCATATGATGTATCTAGACCAAGAGAAATGATTTCCACTTTTTTAGGTGTGTGAGGTCAAGGGAGAGGACTCAAGGCTCAAGAAAAAAGTGTGTGAATACAAACAAGCAAGGCAGCTCTCTCCACCTTCTCTCATGCATGAATGTGTGCTTACATTGTCTTTGAATGTGTGTATATATGTTTTAAGCTATGAAAAATATTTTAGCTTGAGCTTTTATTCCATGGTACTATGATGATGTTTTATGCATTCAAATGATGTTTTATATACTTGCCTTAATTTGCTTGAGTATGGAGAAGCCAAGAACCCTCTAGCTATGGTAAAGATGAGCCAAGAATCCTTAAAGTTGGTTAAGACAAAGTAAAGAGTCTCCCAAGAGTGAGGTTAACTTCTAAGAGTGAGGTTGACTCCTAAGAGTAAGGTTGAGTCAAAAATCTCTTAAAGAAAATAGGTGAGGCAAGTCCAAAATACACAAGTGAATGGATGAGGCTAATCCACTTACTTGGCAAGCCTATGTATGCTATGTATGACTTGTTCAAATGCCAAGAATACTTCTTGAATGATTGCACACTCCATGATGCTCATGCACGCATTTTCAAGACTTGTTTTGCATCTTTTATGTGTGATTGAAAGGGAGATGAGTTATTGGGATTCTTTGAATCTCATTCTCTCCTCTCCAATATTCTAGCATACTAGGTGGATCAAGTGGACAAGGTAATGGGAGCCAACAATTTGGAAGATAAGAGATTGACAACAATTTGCATAGATTTTAATACTTTATAGCCATATGAATGGCAAATGTTATAATCTATTGTTGTATATATCCTATGACATTATAAACATGTATAATTATGCTAATATATTATGTACAAATGAGATTTAAGGTTATATGTATGAAAATGTGCATTTTGGACATAGAATGGCAAAACTAACATTATGGAAATGTGTGTATGGCATTGGGTGAGAGTATGAGTTTCTAAACTCTAGGTTTGTGCACCTTTGAGACATGTGTAAAATATCATTTTGGTGCAATCTCACATGTTCAAGTGGCCACACAAGCTTAGGAAGAAAAATTGGACTCTTTGAGGCTAGTTGAGACCATGAAAATGACCAAATCGGAACCCTATGGCACAAACTAACTAAATAGATGATTATTCTCATGAAATTTGGTAGACATGTAGAGCTCATTGAGATATGTTTGGGAAGCTAATGTACAGAGCTCTGTAGAATTAATTATGAATTTTAAAAGTTGGGATTTTTCTGTTGTTCGAGTGCATGTACAATTCATATGGTTAGTTTTGTGTTCTATGTTATCTGATAGTTAAATGGTATCCAATGCTTGTGAAATTTTACAAGAATAAACTAGAGATTATAAAATTTCTATAACCACCAAGATTACCATATTTGGAGGTCTAAGCAGAGAGTCATAAATTTTTGAAAATTTACTATCAATACCAGTAGTGCCACTAGACCTCTAGTATTGTTCCATCATAATTCAGTTCTCATATGGTCTTGGCATCATTTGGAGATATTTTTCCCTTAAATTTAACATCTTTAGCTTTTCATATTGACTAAATTTTCATGATTTTGATTTTTGTAAAATTATTTATAAATTTTCAAAATTTATAATAGTAACCTGTGATAGTACCCCAGACAGCTGAGACCTTAGGCATTTTTTGAATGTCAAATGCCTTCTTCTTGATGTTCTATGACCTGGAATTATTTTTATCATAAAGTAGACATCTGTAGCTTTCCATAATTGTAAAGAATGCATGATTTTGATTTTTTAAAAATTAGTTATTATGTTAAAAAATTTATGATAGAAAGCATGCAATTCTGGCCGAGGCTACACTATGAAATTTTATGTGTTTCTTGCGCTTGTACAAGTTCTAGGCTACTTTTGATGATATATTTGAGTTGTATCTATGTAATCAAATATGATAATATGATACATTAGCTCACATGGTCCAGGGACATCGAATGAAAAAAATTATACGCTATGCAACACAAAAATATTCATTATTTTAATGTCATTTTCTTACCTCCTTTGTGAGATGCATGGTTTAAGGCATGAGAATAGAATAAGACAAGCTAGAAATTTGTGGTGTTAAAAAATGCTATTGGTTAATTGATTCTTTGTTTAGGGTCACTAATTCTAGTTGTGAAAATGGCTATGCAGCGAAGTTTTGCTGGCTTATATTGCTTCATTTTCTTTTCAATTCTACTTTAGAATTGACAAGTCTAACGTTATGTAGGTGGTTGTGTTAACTCTTTTTCATATTTCATATTTATAAAATGACTTAGTTTCTTTTAATATGGAGCTTAGCCCTCGTATTTCTGCTCCAGTGTATAAGATGAGATTTGACATTATTAAGCCATTTAAGTAGGCTGGCATCTAATGTTGTCTTCTTACATTTGAGAGTGAAAATTTATGCCAAATGAGAGAAGAAAATTTGAGGGAAAAGCATAAATAGAGCTAAAAACAAAGGCAAATTTTTTGATTTAGACTATACTTTGTTGCATTAGAAGATTGTTGATATTCATTGCTTTGCTACAATGGAGGGAGTTAAAAATCCATATTCATTGTTCATTCAATCAACACCTTTGAATAAGCCACATCTCTCTCAAATATTCCAAATGCACAATTTTCTCATGCTTCCTCGAGACATTGGTATCCCGTGTCAAAGTGCTTTGTTTTGATTCATATTGAAATTGTGCATCTTTCTTCCTACCACATAACTTGGCTACATCTTAATAGTCCACATATCTAGCATCGAAGATTTCACACTTTAAAGGAACTTTAGACACAAGGACTTCAAAGGATTTGATTCCCATAAAGCTTCCTCTAATTTATTGCTTCTCTATCACTTTGTTTTATCTTTGAATGAAACTCTAATCTCTTCCTTCCAAGAACTATGGATTCCCTTCTTTCTCATGCTCCATTTGTTTATTGTGCTTCTCCTTAACTCACACTAGTAATAACAACATAAGAAGCTCATCTCCCTATGTCAGAAGCTCATCTTCTTCTCTTAAATTTCGATTAGTCTCTTTCTAACCTACTTTTTTTTTCTTCTCCCTTCTTTCACCAGTATGAAACTTCTTCTTTCTTCTGTGGGTGCTGTCTATCTTTGAAGTTTCTTACTGTGATTTGCTTATGCTGATTATCTCCCTTATTCATCCATTGAAGGTTTATTGAAGCCTTCTTCCATTTGGCGAAACCTAGCTTCAACTTTGTTTGGGTTGGTTTTCTTTTTTCTTATGCTAAGCCGTGTTAGGTGAAAGGCCTTCTTAGTCTAAAACTTTTGCAATTTGATTCTCAAATAAGTGAACCTTCCATTATGTTTCAACCTCATCTCATGTTGTTGTTTGCTTATGGTTTTGGCTTACCACTATATATTAATTTCTCAAAGATTATTGTTGCTTTCACCCATGACAACTAGCCACCATATTGTAACTAACACTCTACCATAGTTTCCTCTCATGTTGGCATGAAACAGGATGTGTTTTGGGTGTAAGTTGAGGATTGGCCAAAATTGGGAAATTTAAGAACTTTATCTTAATTGGTAAGTTGCTTCTTCAATATTTGATTTCTATTTATGATTAGGAGATTAACCCATCCTCCAAAAATTTTATTTGAAGTGATTTGAATAGCAATATGAAATTCAAAAGGTTAATGCTAAAAATTAAAAAAATACAGCTAACTTGGATGGGTAGCTAATTAAAGTAAAAGGAATTAAAATATTAACCTAGGATGATACTAGAGTATAAATTTACTTTATAGAATTAAATCAAGTAGGGATGATTGACCAAAGTAGGAATTACATAGGAAAAGTTAATACAGCAAAATAGTAGATTAATTAAGTGTAACAAAATTGAGCTAGTATTCGAACTAGGAACAAAAATAAGTAGTAAGCTAATTGAAACATGCTAAGTACTAAGGTAGGCTAAATACTAATCTAGCAAACATTAAATTAAGATAGATTCGAAAAAGGTGACTAATGAGCCATAATTTTTGTTTTGGGGGGAGGGGGGAAGAGAGAGAGAGAAAAGAGTAGGCCTTGGATTTAATATAAGACTAGGAGTTAACATAAGAAATGCATTATTGCCTAGGTCTAATGAAAGAGCAAATAACTATAAATAAAGTGCTTGAATTGAAAGAATTGCTATGATTGTTCTAGAAAACAATTCAAGGATTATGTGGAAGGTTTAACAGTGGTTCATTGATGGAGAACCAACAATTATTTAACAAATACTATGAGTAAATTATAAGTATGATGCATTTATGACTTTCTTTTTGTTTTATTTTTCTTATTTTTAGTTATACTCTGCGTATCCATTAGGATGGACATCTTAGATAGTCCCTCAAATATATTTTACTATTATTATCTAAGCTTTATATGTTACAAAATGTCTAATATGATTATATGTTTGAAGGAAATATGAACTCTTGATGAATTTTGTCTAACATATTGAATTTTAAATAACTTCTATGAACTAAATAAGAGTTGTATCATTTATTGAAATGAAAACCATGTGCAACTCATTCAATGATTCGTGCATGTGAATATGACAATGATTATTGTATAGCTTTGTTATGAATATGACATTTGGAGGCTTATGAAAGGTAATTTGATTTATTTATTATATGTTATTTTATTTTACCTTATTTGTTTTACTCCAATTTACTTCCTTCTATTCTATTATAAAAACCTTGTATGATAAGGATTATGCGTCATGGTGGTTGCTCGCAGTAGTTCTATTAGCCCTCAATGCACCCTAAATATTACCATGTAGTTCTATAATTGAGTACCAAAAGAGTACTAAATGAGATGCTTTCTATTTGTTTATGGGCCAAATGCTCATGTCTGATTTGCTTATTTACCTTTATGGGTTGTGTACCTATGTTAGAATATGAAATATGTTCAAAAATTTTGAGTTCTACATGTACTTTTCTAATACAAGGTTCATATTAAATCATTTTTTATATAATATTTATCTTCTACTCAATAGTTAATTTTCAAAAGTTTAAACTTAATTTTATTTATTTTTCATAATTACCTCCTATGAATTTTACGTCTTGTTTAAATATTACATGTCTATATGTTCCTTGTATTTTATCGTGTTAACGATGTACTGAACAAGTTTTCCACTAACTCTAATTTCCTAACCTTCTATATATCAATTATTCATGCCTTCCCCTTTCAAATAATTATGAATTGATTCTTATAAATAAATTTTATTCCCTTTCTCTTTCTTATTTAAAGATTTTGTTATTTGTTATTATTATATGACAAAATATTTTTATTAGAAAAACTCAATGCCTGCTCATTCCTTTAAATATTGCGCTTTATTTTCTACTAATTGAACGCCACTATTCATTCTTTTATTTATCATTGCAAATGATAGGATTATGTCTAATCTGTCCCTTTCAACTTAGCATAGGAGTAGGTAGTAGTGAGCCAGTAGTCGTATTGTTCAGTATTTAGGAATAATTGTCTGTTGTATGTAACACCATAATATATGAACTCCATCTAGCCTCCCTCTGGGCTCGATTCTCTATGATTTCCAAAGAACCAGTACCAACCGTGGCATTTTCATGCTATAAAACGGGGTTTCATACACTCATCTTCTACCCTGTGGGTCCTGTGAACCCATCATTCCCATTCTCTACTCAAACTACACTTATACAACTCATACATAGCATAAAACAAGCCATAAGCCACGGGAATGGAGTCAAAAACCAGAAAAATGCAATTTCTCACATTCGCCCAAAAGTCTGATTTTTTGCTCTATTTTGGAAAATCATATCTAATTATAGAAAAATGGAAATCTAGCAAACCATAGCTTTCTGGAAAGCTCTAAGTGTTAACTTTACACTAAAAATAATTTCCAACCATAATCTCAGCTTTTGGACCATGTTTAACATCGAAAATGGGACAGAGGTCCGGTTGTCCCTGTTTCTGGCGCAGCTTACTGTCATGAAACTCGAAAATTCATAACTAAATCCACAAAAATCCAATCTGGGCAAAATATATCAATTTGGAAAGCTACAGGCGTCTACTAGAGGATAGAAAATAAGTCCAAATTAGTTCATCAGCCCTTAGACCTTGAAAACTGATGGAACAGTAACGAAGGTCAGGTGTCTCCCCTGATGCTGATACAGAACTTCAGACGGTTCGTTCTCTCTCTACAGACCTATGATTGAGGTGATTCCAGTTCTTATAGGTACTATGGTTGTCTAGTTTATGTGTATAAAATTTCATTACATTTGGACTCCATTTGGTCTATGAATGACATGGATTTCGTTTCTGACCTATGGTAATAGCACATGACCAAACCATCAAATTTTCCCAATTTCAACAATTCTCCAAATATTCCTTAGGCCTCTAAATATTACCAACTTTAGCTTCCCAAGAAGTTCTCTACAAACTCTAGAGGTATGCAAAATCTCATGGTAAGAAGAGCTCATCTGGTCATACTTTGACGTAGCTCACAAAATTGATGGTTTTGGCACCCAAAATGGTTCAAATGGGTCCAAATGGCCTCCCACATGTTCTAGCAACTCATGGACAAGTTTAAAAGCATGAGAATAGTCTATATAACATGTCCAAGTGGTCCAAATCATCATACATTTCAAACTCACTATACTACGGGCCAAAATACACTATCACATGCAAGCCACAAAAAGGGCAAAACCCACATTTGCATTACTTTGGCTATCTACATAGTTTATACATCATGTTTCCTTACATTTACACTTGCTACAACATTTACATCTCAAAAATAGTAGGTGCATATACATTTTGGCACCACTTTACATCAAAATAGTCAAAACAAACCAAAATTCATCTAACATTCTCCTAGGCTCCTTGGTGTACACTTGATTCTCCTTGAGCTCCACCTAGCATGTTAAGTTAGGAGGGGAAGGGTGAGATTCATGGAATCTCAATAGCTCATGCACTCATTCAAGGAAGCAATCAAGCTAAGAAGCACCGATACAGGTACATGTATCAGGTACGACACGACACGATACGTGGGATACGGCAATTTCTAAAATTTTAGGATACGGGTACGGGAATATATATATATATAATTATATATATATTCAAGAATCTAAGACATTAAAAAATAAAATATATTATAAATAAGCTACCATAACATAAATAATATCACAAATTATAAACATAAATAAGATGTTCATAACAAGCTACAATCCATACAAGCATTAATATTAAAATTTCCAATCCAATTTAATCTTCATCTTCATCTACATCCACATTGGTAACATTTCCTATGAGCTCTTGTTCTAAATCTGGTTCATCTAAAGATAAATTTGCAACCTCAAAACCTTCTGCCCCATCAAATGGCTCCCAATGATCTCCATTAACATTCCACATCCTAGTCACTCCAGTAGAATACTTTTCACTTTTTCTTGATAAAAGAAGAAGATTTATATGAACATAAACCAAGTCTTCAGCCCTTTTTGGATTCAATTTGTTCCTTTTCAGTGAGTGAATGAAAGAGTAGGTGCCCCAATTTCGTTCACAACAAGATGATGAACATGGTTGACGAAGAAGCTTTAATGCAAGCTATTGGAGCATTGGGGTTGAAGAACCATAATTTAACCACCAATCTTTAGGCTACAAATTCCACCTATCTTGTAACAAATCAAATAATGAATATGCATCTGAAACTCCACAAAACATTAAAAACTCTTGAAGTACCAATTTTCTCTCCCTAGGATCCTTAAAATACATACTAAAGCACTTGGTCCTCTCAGTTGAAATTTCAGCATCTAAATGTGGAGGAACTCTATTTGGTGACACATCAAGCCATTGAGGAGTGTAATACCTATATAGTATGCAATAAAAACAATGAGAATTAGAATTGTTTAGTGTAAAATTAAATGTGAAAAGAATTTCAATAATATAAGTATGGAATATTAGTAAAACTTACTTCGGATTCAATGAATGAGCAAGGCAATAAAGTGGTGTACAACTTTTTGTCCAACAATCAATTATAATTCCATACACAACTTCATAAAATCTTGAATGCTCAGAAAGTTCCTTTTTCTCATACTTGTATATTGATATTTTCACTTGTTCTATCATTGAATCCCACATATCATAAATCAAGTGAAGTGAAGGCTTATCTGTATCACAAAATCTAAGCATTTCATAAATAGGCTTTGTGAAAGAGAGGATAATCTTATCCCACCAAAAGTCATCAAGAATTAACTCTTTAATAGTAGTAGCCTTTCCAACATCATCATCTTTGTATGTATTCCATTCTTCACTAATTACCATTGTGCAAAGAGACATCTTAATAAGTCTGAGCCTCTTTAGCATCACAATGGTTGAAGCAAATCTAGTATCAGCAATGGCAAGCAATTTCAAGGGCACAAATTCATTGAAAATGGCCAACCTCATGGAATGATTCATGATGAAAGTTCTAATAAAAATTACATCATCCCTGATTTGAGTGATCCAATGACATTCTTCATATACTAATTCATTTGCTTCAATGTTTTTAACTACACATATATTTTTCAACGCAAGATTAAGCGTGTGGACAACACATGGTGTCCAAAAAATGTGAGGATACTCACCTTCAATAATCTTGCCAGCAGCTTTACAAAAAGGGATATTGTCAGTAATAATTTGAACCACATTTTGAGGTTTTACCTCTTTAATTACCTGTTTCATCAACTCAACTATGTAGAATTTGTCCTTGTATTCTTTAGTCCCATCAATTGCCTTTAAAAAAATAGGACCCCCATTAGATACAGCCATAAAATTAATTAACGGCCTTCGATGTACATCAGTCCACCCATCTGTTACAATACTCACTCCCTTCTCACTCCAAGTCCCTTTTATTGGCTCCAGCAACCTTTCAACATTTGCTCTTTCTTGTTGCAACAAAGGACCTCTTAATGCATTATAACTAGGAGGTTTAAAACCAGAAATCATATTGTTTGCAGCATATTGATAAGAGCTAATGTAATATGGATTGCGTGCCAAATTAAAAGATAAGCCACCTGAATAGAACATTCTAGCAATTTCTGCACACAAATTCTCCCTAACTGTTTGGTTGAAGGCTTTTTCCAAAGCACCAATTGCTCTCTTTTTCCCTTGATTGTACTCACTTTAAACACCTAAAGGAGATAAACCTCTAGCTGGTGGTGGTAATGGAACTTCTTTTGGTTTTGATCTATTCTCAGCCTCCTCTTGCAAATTTTTCATCTCTGCTAAACATTGAGTATCGACTTCGGAACATGTAGAAATTCCTTTACCAGATACCCTCAACAAATGCCACTTAACTCTAGAATAAGATCCTTGAAATTCACGGTTACAATAATTACACTTCCAATGCTTATTTCCCCTAGGATTAGCAGTTTCTCCTTCTCTACTTCTAACAATTAAAGTTACATAAGCCCACAAAGGAGTTCCTTCCTTTTGGAGAATATTACTAGAACAATATTCAGCAGAAGCAGTGGACCTAGGATTACTAGCAGAACTAGAACTTCCAGTTGCCATGATACCTATGATGGAGAAGCAATATCATTTATAGAAAATCCAAATTTTTTTCAAATAAATAAGCTAAAGGAGCCATTACTTAAACTTGACCACCCTAGATTGAATATTGTTAACTTTAAAATGCATAAGTTAACACAATCTGACAAAATCTTCATAAGTTCAATTTTACTCACCACCATACGTAAATATGAAGATAAGCCTACATTACTAGAGTTTAGAGATTCTATTGTCATCCAACCCCAAGACATACACAATTTATTAACAAAGTAAATTATTAAAAAACCATAACTTAAACAAGCAAGTGACTGTAAACTAGGGAACTTATAATTGAAATAACTTGCTTATTTGATCAAGAGTCAAAATTATCTTGCTTTTTTGAAGTGTATAAATAAGTTAGACTAAGCCAAACTTCAGACACATTCCACAAACCAATCCATATCCAATTTCATTCTTACAAAGCCTTACTCTTATCCTATCTCATCATCACTGATATTGTATATAAAGGACACTTATCCAGTTCCATATGAAGGACACTTATCAAGGATAATTCGTTCGTTTTCCATATGATTCGTCAGACAATAGAATATACTCTTTAAGATTAATGTTCTATTGTTCTTGTATATTGCCATGCTTGATCTGACTAGGAAAAAAAAATACACACACAGCAAATATGAATTCGAAGAAATACACACACAACAACAAAAAATACACACACAGCAAAAAAAAAAATACACACACAGCAAATCAGAGAAGATTAAAAGAAGACAGAGGAAAAGTGGAAGACGGACCTGAGCAAACCGCAGAAGATGGAGAAACGGACGGAGGGAGGAGATACACCTGCAACAGCTGGAGAAGACGATGCAGACGCATAGCCCGACGCCCGGAGAACACGATGCAGACGGAGGAAGAGCAGACGCCCGGAGAAGACGATGAGACGAAGGAAGAGCAGGCGCACAGAGCGATGCCCGGAGAAGACGATGCAGACGGAGGAAGAGGAAAACGACGCACAGCCCACAGCGCGATGCAGCAGCAGGAAAAGGAACGAAGGGAGAAACGAAGCACTGGGATCTGGATCCAGACGAGTAAAACGAACGCGTTTTACCTCACAACGTTTCTTCGCCGTTTCCTCATCGTTTCGAAGCCGTATTTCTCGCCGTTTCAAAATGTTTCGTACGGAAAAAATGTTTCGGTACGTACAGATGGAAAAAAATGTACGGGATACGTCTGTACCTGTACGATACGCGTATCCATACCGGATACGTATCCGGTACGGGTACGCTGGCCATTTTCCCATTCCCATGCGTTCTTGCAATCAAGGCATATAACAAGTCAAAGCATGTAAATAAGCATCTAACCATTCTCAAACATACAATACATGTTGTACATGCTATGGAAATCACAACAATGCCACAAGTAAGCTCTAGGGACTTTTGGTCTAGCCTCACCCTAGTTTAGGGACTTTTGGATGGCCTCACCCGAGTTTAGGGACTTTTGACTTGGCCTCACTCGGTTATCAGACTTCTGGCCTTGTCTCACCCATCTCAAGGGACTTTTGGCTCTACCTCACCCATCTCAAGGGACTTTCGACTCTACCTCACCCGAGCAATTCTCACAATCCAACACACAAGCACATTGGTACCAAGGCATCAAAGCAATAACATATGGCACATCTCACACAATAAGTATATACACAAGCATACAATGACCATTACATCCAAGAATGCAACAAGAAAGAGTGGACAGAGAGCTACCTTTTGAGCTAATACAAGCCTTTCCTTTCAATTCCTCTTCTCCCTTCTTAGTTTCACACTCACACCTTGATGGAGGTGCTTCTCTTGAGCCTAGACACAACAAAAGCATAGAATTACTCTCTCACAACTTAACAACTCTTAGGAGTTCTTCAGAGTAAACCTTGCTAACATATAAGAACCTAGGGTTCTCTCTCTCTCTCTCTCTCTCTCATGGTAGTCGAATCAACATATTCAAGGAAAACAAATAAGTTCAAGAGTGTTTTCCACTTTCCCTTTTCTAACCCATGCCTAAAATCTAACTAATTTCACAAGCAAAACTATAGAAAAAGAGGGTAAAGAGAGGAGATCAGGATTCTAAGAAGAAAAGAGAGAAGCTTGCTTACCTTTCCTTTGTTCTTCCTCCTTCTCTTGGTCTCTCTCACTCTCCATACCTCTTTTCTCTCCTTGGGTCGAAGTCTAGGGCAAATATGAGAGAAAGAATGAGTTGGGACGTTTAAAGAAGTCAAATTCTTGCTTTTTACTCTTTTCCGGACTGACCCTTGCTATGGCGAAAATTAACCTTCACTACGGCGAGCTCATATCAGTTACTTTCGCTACGGCGAGCACGTATCAGTTCCAGACCCCCGTTTTTGCTATGGCGCGCGCTACGGGGAGCAGCCCCGTGATTTTTGTGTGGCATGCCCGCACTCACTATAGCTAGAAGCCTTTTCGTTATAGCGAACAACTACCCTCGCTATAGCCAGCCTTTTTCTCGCTATTGCGAGAAGACTTGAAAAAATTTCTAGATTTCGAAAATTTTCAGCTTTCTTCTTTCTTTTCCTTTTCTTTTTTTTTCCCGTTGTTACATTTCTACCCCTCTTAAATGAAATTTCGTCCTCGAAATTTAAAGACTTACCTCAAGGGAATAACTCTGGATATTTTTGCCTCATTTCATCCGCCAATTTCCTGGTTGCTTCCTCAGATGTCAGACCTCTCCAGATCACTTTCACCAGAGGAATGTTCTTGCTTCTTAGCTGTTTCAGCTTAGCATCCACAATTCTCTCTGGTCTCACTACATAGGAAAGATCTTCCTGCAATTGCACATGCTCATATTCTATGACATGTGAGGGGTCTGGTAAATACTTTGTCAACTGGGAGACATGAAAAACATTGTGGATTTGGGCTAGGTTAGGAGGTAAGGCTATTCGATAAGCCACGGATCCAATTTTCTCAAGGATTACAAATGGACCAATATAACTAGGACTGAGCTTCCTTACCCTCATTGACCGACCTACTCCTGTCACTGGAGATACTCGAATGAATACATGGTCTCCAATCTCAAACTCTAACGGCCTTCTTCGCTTATCAGCATTGCTTTTCTGCCTACTCTGGGCCGTGAGGAGTCTCTTTCTAATCAATTCTATTTGTCGGGTGGTCTGGTCCACATTCTCAGGTCCTATCATACTCCTCTCACCTAGCTCAACCCAACACAGAGGGGATCTGCACTTTTTCCCATACAAAGCCTCATAAGGGGCCATCTGAATATTGGAATGGTAACTGTTATTGTACGCAAACTCTGCTAACGGTAAGTACGCATCCCAGTTACCCTTCATTTCTAACACACAAGCCCTCAACATGTCTTCCAATTTTTGGATGGTCCTTTTAGTTTGACCATCTATCTGGGGGTGATATGCAGTATTAAACCACAACCTGGTCCCTAAAGCATGCTGCAATGACCTCCAAAAGTTTGATGTGAACCTGGGGTCTCTATCCAAAACTATGCTACTAGGTACTCCATGAAGTCACACTATCTCTCTGATGTACAACTGGGCTAATCTATCCAGTGTATGAGTATCCCTGATAGCTAAAAAGTGTGCAGACTTCGTCAGCCTATCCACAACTACCCAAATAGCATCATGTCCAGAGGATGTCCTGGGTAACCCCAAAACAAAGTCCATAGCTATACTATCCCACTTCCACTCAGGGATATCTAGAGGTTGCAGCAACCCAGTCGGCTTTTAATGTTCTATCTTTATCCTCTGACACACTAGGCATCTAGCCACATAATCCGTCACATCATTCTTCATCCCTGGCCACCAGAAAATTCTTTTCAAATCCTAATACATCTTGGTGGCACCTGGGTGGATAGTATACTTACTTTTATGTGCCTCTTCTAAAATGCTTTCTCTTAACTCATTCTGACTAGGCACACAGATTCTATCTCGATATACTATCATATCATCCTCAGACATCTTGAAATCTGAGGTCTTACCTTGGGAAATCTCATTCCTGATCCGTTTCAGGAACTCATCCTCCCTCTGGGCATCTAAGATCTGAGTTCTCAATATATTCTCAACGCGGGTTTCACTCAGATATAATTTACTTGATAAGAGAGGTTTAAGTTTCTAAACTTCTCTAGGAGCTCCTGCTCTCTAATCATCATATGGGCTACATGGATGGATTTTCTACTCAGGGCATCTGCCACCACATTGGCCTTGCCCGGATGGTATTTCAACACATAATCATAGTCTTTCAAGAATTTCATCCATCTTCTCTGTCTCATATTGAGTTCTTTCTGGTCAAACAGGTATTTCAGACTCTTGTGGTCACTATAGATCTCTATGGTAGCACCATACAGATAGTTTCTTCAAATTTTAAGAGCAAACACTATGGCGGCTAACTTCAGGTCATGCGTGGGATAATTCTCCTCATGAGGCCTCAACTGCCTAGAGACATATGCCACTACTCGACCCTGCTGCATCAACACACATCCTAACCCTTTGCCCGAGGCATCACAATAAACCACAAATGGCTCACTAGGGTCAAGGATAATCAGTACAGGGGCAGTGGTCAGATAGAATTTCAACTCCTGGAAACTCTTTTCACATCTATCATCCTACACAAAAGGTGTCTCTTTCCTAGTTAGCCTCGTCAGTGGTAAGGCCATTCGAGAAAAGTCCTAAATAAACCGTCTATAATACCCTGCCAAACCTAGGAAACTCCTAACTTCGGTGATCGTTCTAGGTCTATCCCACTGTAACACAGCCTCAACTTTATGGGGATCAATCGCGACCCCATCTCGTGAGATCACATGACCTAAGAATCTCACCTCGGTCAGCCAAAACTCACATTTACTAAGTTTGGCATACAACCTTTTCTCTCTCAAGGTGTCTAGGACTAATCTCAAATGCCTCTCGTGCTCCTCAAAGGATTTGGAGTATACTAAAATATCATCAATGAAGACCACCACAAACTGATCTAGATACGGTCTGAATACCCTGTTCATGTAATCCATGAACACAGCGGGCGCATTCGTCAACCCGAATGGCATCACAAGGAACTCATAGTGCCCATATCTCATTCTGAAGGCCGTCTTAGAGACGTCTTTAGTTCTCACTCTCAACTGGTAGTACCCAGATCTAAGATATATCTTGGAAAACACAGATGCGCCGCCAACTAATCTGACAAATCATCAATTCTAGGGAGAGGATATTTATTCTTGATGGTAACTTTATTCAACTCTCTGTAATCTATACACAAACGCAAGCTACCATCCTTCTTTTTCACAAATAACACCGGAGCTCCCCAAGGTAAAACACTAGGGCGAATAAACCCTTTCTCTAACAATTCCTCTATTTGCTCTTTCAACTCGGCAAGCTCGATGGGAGCCATCTTGTAAGGAGCTTTGGACACCAGTCCAACCCCAGGCACTATGTCTATAGGGAATTATAATTCTCTCTCAGGGGGTAGGCTACTAAAGTCAAACTCTTTAGGAAAAACCTCCGGGAATTCCTTGACAACTAGGATCTCCTCTATCCCTTCTTCTACTTCAGCCTGAATAGAGAAAAAGACCAGAAACCCTTAACATCCACACTCTAAGTATCTCTCAGCCTGGGCAGTAGTCATAAAAGATAACTCAGCTCCTACCCTAGGTATGGTCCCACAAACAGGTAGGGAAATGGTTCGGTGTTCACAATCAAGTATGGCATTATTCGCAGCCAACCAGTTCATACTAATAATCAAATCAATATCATGGAAGGGCATACAAACCAAATCAATAGTGGTATGACAATGGTTAGATTGAACAGTGACATTTAAGCAGGTATGGGAAGTAACCACGTGGCCTCTAGTGGGTGTAGTGACAGACAAGTCAAATGGCAAGACACTAATGACCAGACCTAATTGCCTCACACAATCATAGGATATAAACGAGTGACTAGCACCCGAATCAAACATAGCAACTACAGGAAAGCCATTCACTATCAGCGTACCTCGGATCAAACTGGGAGATGCACTGGCTTCCTGCTGAGTGAGGGCGAACACTCGACCTTGGGTCTGTGGCCTAGGAGGAGGCACTGTATCCATCTGAGGACAGTGTCTAGCAATATGCCCCGGCTTCCCACACTTGAAACATGTCACCGGAGACTGCTAGAAGGATGACTGGCCCCGAGGATGTGGCATACCTCATTGTGGCCTTCTATTCGACGGCCCCTTGCCTCTCCTCTTGGTACTAGGTGTCAAACTAGAACCCTCTTCTGGTTTCAGCCTTTTCAAATCCGAAACCCTCTTTTGACTAGCTGTAGTCGCAGCAGGTATAATAGCTTGCAGGTTAGTCTCAATCACCCTGCTGACCTCCACAAGGGTATTGAACTTCCTGATCCATTGTGGAGTGACTCTGTTGCTAATCAGGGGCTTCAACCCAGTCTCATACTGCTCACATCTCCAGGGTTCATAATCATACCTCTGGAAGTAAGAGGAATACCGAGACAACTCAATGAACTTGGCCACATATTGGTCCACAGTCATCTCATTTGTCTGTCTCAAGCCCATAAATTCCATCTCTTTCTTCTTCCTCACCGAACTAGAGACATATTTCTCATAAAACTCGACCATGAAGCTTTCCCAAGTTATTTGTATGTTCTTGGTCTCCATCAGGGGTTTCGTGCTACACCATCTATCAGCTTCCTTTTTTAACATGAAAGTGGCTAGCTGGGCTTTCTGCTCGGTGATACAATCCATCACCGAGAATATTTTTTTTAGCTACATAACCCAAGCCTCCGCCTTATACGCATCTAACTCCCCGTCAAACAAGGGTGGATTATTTTGCCTAAACTGCTTTAACACTTTCTGGATAGGCGTCTGGGTCTGTGGAGCAGCAGGCTCCTGGGGAGGTGCAGGTGGGATGCTGGATGTGGATGGCTGAGGTACAAGGGCATCTCTCCTGGCTTCTTCTTGCCTGGCCAAGGTATCTTGTAAATGCATGATCATATCATGTTGTTGCTGGGCAATATACCTCTGTTGTTCTAACATTTCTTGGTGCTGGCCCATCATGGCCTCATACTAGTCAAGCCTCTCCATGATGGCCCGCAGAGGATCCTCAGGCCCAACAGAAACCTCTGGCTCAGCTCTCTGAGCCCTGGGCAGTCTGCCTCTACCCCTGCCTCGTCTAGTATCAACCATGTCTGAAAAGAAGTAGCAATCAATATCACAAACACATATGCATAAGGATGCTACCACTTCCATGGCCATTCACACCAAACACAAGCAAATCACATCATTCAAGAGCCTAACATCGAGCAAAAGTGCCTGAACCATTGCTCTGATACCAAAATGTAACACCATAATATATGAACTCCATCTAGCCTCCCTCTGGGCTTGGTTCTCTATGATTTCCAAAGAACCAGTACCAATCGTGGCATTTTCATGCTATAAAACGAGGTTTCATACACTCATCTTCTGTCCCGTAGGTCCTGTGAACCCATCATTCCTATTTTCTACTCACACTCCACTTATAAAACTTATACATAGCATAAAAAAAGCCATAAGTCACGGGAATGGAGTCAAAAACAAGAAAAATGCAATTTCTCACATTCGCCCAAAAGTCTAATTTTTTGCTCTATTTTGGAAAAATCATATCTAATTATAGAAAAATGGGAATCTAATAAACCATAGCTTTCTGGAAATCTCTAAGTGTTAAATTTACACTAAAAATAATTCTCAACCATAATTTCAGCGTTTGGACCATGTTTAACATAAAAAATGGGACAGAGGCCTGGCTGTCCCGGTTTCTGGCGCAGCTTACTGTCATGAACCTAGAAAATTCATAACTAAATCCACAAAATTCCAATCTGGGCAAACTATACCAATTTGGAAAGCGACAGGCGTCTATGAGAGGAGAAAAATAAGTCTAGATCAGTTTCGCAGCCCTTAGACCTCGAAAATCGATGGAATAGTAACAAAGGTCAGGTGGCTCCCCTGATGCTGATACAGAACTTTAGATAGTTTGTTCTCACTCTAAAGACCTACGATTGACATGATTATAGTTCTTATAGGTCACTATGGTTGTCTAGTTTATTTTTATAAAATTTCATTACATTTGGACCCTATTTGGTCTATGAATGACATGGATTTCTTTTCTAACCTATGGTAATAGCACATGACCAAACCATCAAATTTTTCCAATTTCAACAATTCTCCAAATATTCCCTAGGCCTACAAATATTACCAACTTTAGCTTCCCAAGAAGATCTCTACAAACTCTAGAGGCATGCAAAATCTCATGGTAAGAAGAGCTCATCTGGTCATACTTTGACAGAGCTCACAAAATTGACGGTTTTAGCACCCAAAATGGTTCAAATGGGTCCAAATGGCCTCCCACATGTTCTAGTAACTCATGGACAAGTTTAAAAGCATGAGAATAGTCTATATAACATGTCTAAGTGGTCCAAATTATCATACATTTCAAACTCACTATGCTACGGGCCAAAATACACTATCACATGTAAGCCACAAAAAGGGCAAAACTCACATTTGCATTACTTTGGCTATCTACATAGTTTATACATCATGTTTCCTTACATTTACACTTGCTACAACATTTACATCTCAAAAATAGTAGGTGCATATACATTTTGGCACTACTTTACATCAAAATAGTCAAAACAAACTAAAATTCATCAAACATTCTCCTAGGCTCCTTGGTGTGCACTTGATTCTCCTTGAGCTCCACCTAACATGTTAAGTTAGGAGGGGAAGGGTGAGATTCATGGAATCTTAGTAGCTCATGCACTCATTCAAGGAAGTAATCAAGGCATATAACAAGTCAAAGTATGTAAATAAGAATCTAACCATTCTCAAACATACCATACATGTTATACATGCTATGAAAATCACAGCAATGCCACAAGTAAGCTCTAGGGACTTTTGGTCTAGCCTCACCCGAGTTTAGGGACTTTTGGATGGCCTCACCCGAGTTTAAGGACTTTTGACTTGGCCTCACTCGGTTATCAGACTTCTGGCCTTGTCTCACCCATCTCAAGGGACTTTTGGCTCTACCTCACCCATCTCAAGGGACTTTCGACTCTACCTCACCCGAGCAATTCTCACAATCCAACACACAAGCACATTGGTACCAAGGCATCAAAGCAATAACATATGGCATATCTCACACAATAAGCATATACACAAGCATACAATGACCATTACATCCAAGAATGTAACAAGAAAGAGTGGACAAAGAGCTACCTTTTGAGCCAACACAAGCCTTTCCTTTCAATTCCTCTTCTCCCTTAGTTTCATACTCACACCTTGATGGAGGTGCTTCTCTTGAATCTAGACACAACAAAAGTATAGAATTACTCTCTCACAACTTAACAACTCTTAGGAGTTCTTCAGAGTAAACCTTGCTAACATATAAGAACCTAGGGTTTCTCTCTCTCTCTCTCTCTCTCTCTCTCTCTCTCTCTCTCTCTCTCATGGTAGTCGAATCAACATATTCAAGGAAAACAAAGAAGTTCAAGAGTGTTTTCCACTTCCCCTCTTCTGACCCATGCCTAAAATATAACTAATTTCACAAGCAAAACCATAGAAAAAGAGGGCAAAGAGAGGAGATCAGGATTCTAAGAAGAAAAGAGAGAAGCTTGCTTACCTTTCCTTTGTTCTTCCTCCTTCTCTTGGTCTCTCTCACTCTCCACGCCTCTTTTCTCTCCTTAGGTCGAAGTCTAGGGCAAATATGAGAGAAAGAATGAGTTGGGGCGTTTAAAAAAGTCAAATTCTCGCTTTTTACTTTTTTCCGGACTGACCCTCGCTATGGCGAAAATTAACCTTCGCTACGGTGAGCTCGTATCAGTTACCTTCGCTATGGCGAGGTTTAACTTTCGCTACGGCGAGCACGTATCAATTCCCTTCGCTATGATGAGGTTTAACATTCGCTACGGCGAGCACGTATCAGTTTCAGACCTCCACTTTCGCTATGGCGCGCACTACGGCAAACAGCCCCCTGGTTTTTGTATGGGATGCCCGTACTCGCTATAGCTAGAAGCTTTTTCGCTATAGCGAAAGCTACCCTCGCTATAGCTAGCCTTTTTCTCGCTATTGCGAGAAGACTTAGAAAAATTTTTGGATTTCGAAAATTTTTAGCTTTCTTCTTTCTTTTCCTTTTTTTTTTTTTCCGGTTGTTACATTGTACGTATAGGTATACACTTTGTACTTTAAAATCAATTCCACAGTCTATAAGCAAGGTCATCGCCTTTATTATTGTATATGTTTTGTGATTGATTTAAAAGTCGAGGGCATTGTAGTTAAATCTAAGATGTTCGATTTACAAAGGCCACTCTATTACATTTTCTACAACAAGTTAATATAATTTGATACAATTTTGGCAACTATAAAATCTTGAAATTTATAGAAATGAAAGAAGTAATGGAATCATGTTTAATTTAGAATTATTTTTCATAAATTAAATGGTGCATCAATAATCACGTGAGGATTCATTTGTTGTCAAGCTTACAATTGCGAGGTCTTCTCATATCTACGTCGATCACATCTTTGTTTTGGCGTGCAACAAATTATATATTTCACACAAGTATCTTTTATTTGTATATTATAAATTAATTAATTTTGTAATACTTTCTTTCCTGCTTCATTAGTTAATCTTACTCTACTTAAGATATGTTCAAATAAAATATTTCAGTCATTAGTCATATATTTCACTTTCTTTTTTATAGAATCTATCGAGAATAATTTTGGCTTATAAATTAATTAATTTTGTAATACGTTCCTTCCTGTTTCAGTAGTTAATTTTACTCTATTTAATATATGTTCTAATAAAATATTATTCAGTCATCAGTCATGTATTTCACTTTCTTTTTAACAGAATCTATCATGTATAGTTTTGGCTATGTTCTAGATGCTGATAATTACAAAATATGTGTTGGTATTTGCAAATAATTTAGATGGAGCTATTTTATGGAAGGTTATTATTCTTCTATAGTTTGTTCATGGGTTGGTAAATTTGCATAGAAGTATTCTGCACCGCAATGGACTCATAAATGGATAAATCTTTTGGTTATCCTGTAAGCTAACAGGATTAAAAGTAGTACCAAAGTTTATGGTTTCACACGATATGGGTGCTGATACGTTTTAAGAAGTTTCAATTCCTCCGGAGGCAACCAAAAAGAATTCCAAGTTGATGAACCATGGAGGACAGCTGGCGTTGTGGAGCGATGATGAGCCAGAATCTATTTTGACTTGTGGTTTACGATTTGAGTGATCAACAAGAAATTAAGTGGTCAAATGCTCTCTCTTGGGACCTATCCAACAACCTTTAATTGGAACCCTCTTCCTCCTTGATAACGATCTTCTATTCTCATGTGAAGAGCCTGCCACTGAATCGGACTCTGAGTCAAGAGATGAATCCAATGAAAGTCAACTTGATCAACATCGGCTGGGAATAATCAGCTGCAATACGGATACTAAAGACTGGAAAAAAATTGACGGACAGGAAATAAGATGACATGTCTGGGTGTGATAACGCATACCTGTACCAAGACAATCTGATTATTATTTGAAGGCTTTCTGTTATTTTCCTTTTTTTTTTGTTTTTTGTTTTTTTGGCTTTTGCTATATATATTCAAAAGATTTTTATGTAATTGTATTAGTTTATAGGTGATATTATTATCGAAACATATGCATTAACCTTATGTTCAGGGCATACTATCAAAAAGTTATTATGTTGATTTAGATCAATATATTTACTTTATAGATTGACCTCAAAAGCAATCCCTTTCTCATAATCTTGTATATATTGTATAAAAAGAGAACATTCTATGATACTAAATTTTACATAGATTAAAGAAAAAATAATCGTGACAATAACATGTACAACACGATTGTAGATAGCTTAAGCCTGCAATTTTTACGTGATGCTAATGTTTTTTCACTGTTTATTTGTAGGATTAGGCTTATATGTAGTTTTTTATATTTTTATTATTAAATTTTTTTAATTAAAACATAACGACTGTATAATTTAATTAGGGAATCATATTTTTATATTCAAAAATTATACACATATCATATTATCATTAGATAATCATACACTTAGTATAGTTTGATTGAAAATTCTAATAACAAAGACATAACGAATTACATATAAGTTTTTTACTTATTTATATCACTTATGTTCCATGTTCTTATTTATTTCTTTGAGTTGTTACAGAAACAATGAATAAAAGTTAAATATAATAACTGATAATAGGCTATGTTTATATTATAATTTTGATAGCTGATGTTCCAATTTTAAATATAACAACTGATAACTGGTCATACCCGATGCATTTGCATGGGTCATTACATTAGTTTACCAAAAAAAAAAAAAACACCCAACAAGAGTTGTAATGAAAAACAAGATCGAAAAGAAAAGTCATGACATAGATAAGAAAATAATATCTAGAGCAGTCTATCAATAGCAGTAATAAATCTAAAAACATATTTGAAACAAAAATCAAAACTCAAATAAGTTTATTTGGCATTGTGCTAGAGCCAATAGATGGATCTGTAATTGGTTCTGACAGGAGAGGAAGAGGCATCCCTAGGTGATTGAAATTATCGCCTACAATTACATGATTATCTAGTCAAATTTGGATTATCTCCTCTTTTATGCCTCATTATATAGGAGAAAGAGTGACATAATGGGGGAACTTTGCACTGTATCACACACTCTCACTTAATGAGACACATAACAAAAGAGAATCCAAGCCATTATCTTGTCAAGTTAGGAGAAAAATCAAACATATGCTTGTGTTTAGATTTTATTTATGTCTTGGTCTTAAATAAATATAAAAGATTGGCTTGTATAATATCCCAAAATTTTAATTAAGTGGATTTATTTGAGAAAAATAAGAATTTAATTAATTATGGATGAATGAGGAAAATAGAAATTTCTAAGGAAAAAAATCAACTTGGGCATTTTTGAAGAAAAATAATTATTTTAGAAATTTTTAGATGAAAATAAATTTAATTATGAAATTTGAATTTATTAGGTGAAAAATTAATTAGAGGCACTTTGGAAAATAAATTTAGAGCCCAATAATTAATTTTATTATACTAAAAACAATTTCTAAAAGAAAACTAAGTTATAAGCTAAGACCAACCTTTTTAAACTTAGTAAATTATGGCCTTGTACTTAGATACAAGCCCAATTGATCAAAATACCCCTGGGTCAACCTATACTCCTCACTTAAACCATTTGTATGTTAAACCTTCCTTCCCATATGCTGAAAATGCTATTTTGGATAGTAAAAGAGGAAATCATGCTAGAGAAGATGAAGTGCTAGGATTCATTAACTTTGTGGCTCTCTGCTACATTAAAGGAAGATTTGCTACTCCTACTCTTCACTTTGACTTGAATATCTTCTCATTTAGAGGTATTTTGATTTTTCCATAAGTCTAAAAATTAGTCTATTGGGGGTTCTCTTACTTGATTTTCGTTCTTAGAGGCTAATTTAGTCATTGGGTAAATATTTCTCTTCATTTTGATGCATTAGTGTGCTAAAATTTGACCTCTAAGTCTAATTCTTACTTTGGGCGATGTCAATATGCGAAAATGGAAGAAAATGTGATTTCTTATTGTTGGAAGCTCAAATTTTGGATAAATGGGTAAGTATGTTCCTCCATTATATGATGAGTATATGCTAAATTTTCACCATTTAGATTGGTTTTAATGATAGTATGAAAATGCAAGAGGAATTGATGATTTATTTTGTCAATATGATTAAGTAAGTTCAAATTGGTGCATTGAAGCTTTTGATAGATTGAGTATTCATTAGGTAAGTGTTTCCCTCCATTTGGGGTACTAGAGTGCTGAAATTTCATTATATAGATTGACCTTTGGTATGAATTATGCATGTGTGTGAAAATTCAAGTTATTGAGATGATACATTGTGTATGCTTATGGAATGGAGCTCAAATTAATGCATTTGGATTTTTAGAAGCTTGGGTAAGTGTTTTCCATGTGATTCTAGGCATAATTGGTTGTTGTGCATATGGTTCCTTTGTTAATAATGGCTAATTGATGGCTTTGTTAATTTGTTTTAGGCTTGTTGGGCCTTTTGGGACATGTTGGTAGCTAGAGGAAGAGTGAGGTAACCGAGGCTTAATTCCATAAATAAATATAGTTTTAATCATGTGTTTGCTTGTACATGTTATTTTGATAGCTAATAATTAGTTTGACTACTTATTGTACAACCTAGGCTATGATGGTGTCTTTGTATGTAGAGTTATGATCATGCTTCTACATGTGCATTATACTATGATCATCTACTGAGTCATGATTGTATTCTTGTGAATGCTTTAAGTTGTGATTATACTCAACAGGGAGCTTGTGCAGTGATCGTGCCCCTCCCTTAGTTGTTGGCCAATGGCTTGTTGTACATAGTTGCTAGTATGGGATGGCAGCCACTTATAGTCAAACTTTTTCATTTAAAATGATGCATGCATTGTCTTGTTATAATTGTTCATGTAAAACATTATGTTGATTAATTTATACATATATATGGAATTTGTCTCTTATTACTAAAATTTTATATATCACTCCTATTGTGGGATAACATTTTCAAGAACTAGACTTCTTGGTAGCAAAAAGAAGCTAGTAGAAGCCTACCATAATGGCTTGGTGATATACAAGCTTGAATGCCTTGTCTATTTGGGTTTGTCTAATTGAGATACTAGTTCTTATGTAATTAATTATTATGTTATAGAATTGTTACATTATTACAAAGTATAAGGACTAATTATATAATTTGAGTTATTGTGGAATTGACACTTGTAATTATATTTAGATAATTATTAATGAGTAACTTAGAATTATATGACCAATAATCATTTAGCATTGTGAAATTAATGTTTGAACTATTGGTATTTATGATGAATAGTGAAATATTCGCTTGAGTATTTTAGTCAAGATTTTGGATATAACATAACCACTTGGAACATTTTGGGTGTTTTAGATAATTTCTTGTATTAGCAATTGTATTTTTGTGGTTTAGGATGGTTGAGTATGATTTAAAGCCATTTAAACTCTATTTGTTAAATTCAGATATGCAAAACCCAAGATATAAGCCAATTTGAAAACTAGTCCTTGTAAAAGTGTCAAATTGAGATTTTGAGTAGTCATATTTTGTACTACATATTTTCATTTAGATTTTTTTGCTTAGACACCTTTCTATAGATCTTTGAACATTGCTTGAAGTAGTTTGGTAAATTTAAGAGTTGTATAACTCAACTTGGATATGCTACTTAGTAACAAAAAATGGTGTTTTGCTGTCATTTTCCTTATCATGTGGTGCAAGGGCTATTATAGGTTCCAAATCAAAGTTTCTTATGGCTTTGAGGAACTCTAAGTTTAGACATATCGAATTAGGTACTTAGGACTTGTTGGAAGAGACTTGGGAGCATATGGTCTTGTAGTTTTAGTTTTGGAAGGTATTTAGCTCACTTAAACCAGTCTTTTTTATTGTCATTCCACTAGTGCTATTGTCACAGTTTTAGAGGCTATTTAGGTTGACTTTTTGGGTAGCTCATGTGCTCAAATTGTGGAATTAGGTACTTAAGATAGTAGGCAAAAGTTTTAGCTTGAACCCATGTAGAAATGGTGGTGTTTTGGTGCAATTTAATGGCATTAAAGTGTGTAATTTTTTTAATTTTGTTGTCACTATTCTGTTTTGTGGTCATGGTTCTATAGGGATTGTTTTGTCCAAATTTTGAGGTGGCTTATGTGATCCAATGATGAAATTAAGCATTTAAGAAGGTAATTAAAAGTCATAGCTTGAAACCATGAAGAATTGGTTATGTTTGGATCCATTTACGAAGCTTAAAAGTTTGGTTTTCTTTGTATTTTGCTATCATAGCTGTCATAAAGTTCAAGGGCTATTATGGTTGGATTTTAAGGTAGTTTAAGAACTCTAATAGAGGACCTGAGTGTTTAAGTAAGTGGACAATGGTTCTAGCTTAAATACATGAAGAACTATTAGAGTCTGAATCCCTAAAAGAAGCCTAATAGTGCTTGTTTTCTATCATATACAAGTTGAGAAAATGGATAAGAAGTTGCACAATTGTGATATAGAGACTTTGGTTGAGTTAACCCATGAGTTTGAGGAAATTTTATTCTATATCATTCACCATTTTATTCCCCTATTAAACCTTGAATGTTAACACTTTGGTCTTAGTGATTTGAGAAGCCTAAGGTCTTACCTAGGAGGTATCATTATTTTTGCCTACACATGTAAAATTTTTGGTTTAGACCAAGGCTGTACCTATATTACTTTTAATGGAATTTTTAGTTGCTTTAATTTAAGTTACATGAACGAAATCAACTAGGAAATTCAGAGAGAATATGACTCAATTTTGGGCATCCTCTTTTAAATGATTAAGAGGTGGTCTAGGTGTAAATAAAAAAAAAAATAGTTGAATGAATGCTTAGTTAGAAGAACTTGAATGGAATTAGCCTAGTTATAATATGTAGTCTGATGAAGACGACCTTATGTAATTTAATAGGAATTTTAAAATGAAATAAATATAAAAGAAGGATTGAACTCCATAAGAGATAGCATTTGCGAGTTTTTCTAATTAGTTAGTATTATTATAAATACTTAAGTAATGATTTTAAATTTTTTAGCAGAAAACTAGGGAAAAATATATGAGTATGGGTGAAGTAAGTTTATTTTAAAAGTTTTAATTTGTCCATTTTTTGGTGACCTTGAGTTCATAATTTGATTTTATACAATAATTATAAGTGATTAAATATTTAATTATATTTTAGCTTAATTAAATGTTAGAGTGTTACAGCTCATATGGTGGAGTCAAGAAGCCACACTTAGTGGAGTGGGCTCTCGGGTTTGCAAACGGAAATTATATGGTAGTCTAGGCCTGCGATCGTACAAACTTGTGAATGAAAATGGCCTGGGGTTTTATTGAAAGGAGATATGTTATGGGCTCGTGTGATGAGAACCTAGTACGGCTAATACTTCACGTTGAGGGGCATTTGCAAAGTGTGGCCCAAAATGATCTCTGGCATCGGACTGTCAAAATTTTTAACAAGGAAATGGTAAGAAATTTTTTTTGGCTAAACCCTCACAAACAATTGTTAGAATTTTAGCGAGAAATTAGCAAGAAACGAATCCCTTTTGGCAAGGAAAATTTCTCTAGTCATCCCTCTTGAAAATTACCATTGCAAGTGTGTTGCTAAATTGGTGTGAGAGTTGCGCCTTGATTTTCTTTTTTCCAACCGGGCAAAAGATTTTATATTCTTTGCGAGTTAGTGCGGGAATGGCGAGAGAAATACATTTTCTTAAAGGATTCCCTCACTAAATTGCAATTTACTGGTAGTAAATGCTCTAAACTGAATTCTTCCCAAAATTCTTGCCTAAGTATTTAATCCAACACCCATAAATTTTCTTCTCCCATCACCAAATTCTTAGTTCAAAACAAAAATTTGAAATCTCATTCGATTCCCCAATTTTTCTAATTAATTTTCTCCCAATGCTATTTCAAAACCCCTGGCCTCTCTCTTCCCAATTGAACACTATACTTACCAGATTATTGTCTTGTCCTCAATTTCTTACCTAATCACTCAATTTGACTACTTCAATTTTCTCAAATTTCTCCCTGTTCCATCTTAAAATCTCTAACCCCTCTATTGCCAACCCTCACATTACCAAAGTTCTTGTCCCATCAATAATTGTTGCTTTAATGGTTAAATATAATATCTTGTTTTTCTCCAAAATTCTCTCGATTATAGCTTAAAATATTTACTCCCCTCTTTCCAAACAAGGCCTACACTTTCCAAATTCATAGTTGAAAGTATATTTTAAAATGGTATTGGGAGAAATTTTCGTCTAAAATTTAACAAAATTAAAGCATAGGGTTTTGTTTTGTTTGTTTACAAAGCGCATCTTTAATACAGCGGAATGTCAAATTTTAAACTGCATAGTAATAAAGTGAAATGGCACAAATTATGATATAGTATATTTATATTACCAATAAATGTTCCTTAAAAGATTATTTTAACATGTCATTGATTACTATTTTTTAATTCAATATATTATTATATTATTTTAAGTGTAGGTTCTTGTTGTATTTTAATTCATTAGATTCCTCCAAATAACTTATTGAATATGATCTATTAGTTCTCAATAACTAGATCATGTATAGGATAGCAAAAATGATTATTTTTTCTTTGATAAAAAATTTTTCTGCAAATTGAATTACTCTTTTTACTGGAGTAATAATTCCCCGGTAAATGTAATGACCAAGGAATATCATTAAATTCTTGTTTAAAAACAATTGGTTTTGTTTTGGAGACAACCAGAGCATTACTTTTTATGACATTAATTAAAAACAAATGTTGGCATGTGATACAGGACAAAACAAAAGAGAAGATGAATAGACTACTCTGTAACTCGAAATGCCGACAGCAAACTCAATGGGAATAGGATTCACTACATAAAACTCCAACAAACATGATTCTCTAAAAGCCACGTGTTGACATTTATGCTAGTATTTGTGCCGATATGCATACTCTGAGGAAATTATATGAATTAATAAGTTATTTTTTAAAAAATAAATGTTCAGCATTTCATCGCACCATGATTATGTTTTTCTTTATACATATTTGAGATATTTTTGAGACTGTTAGTACCTAAGAGAGATGTCTCTCACAAGGATGATCTTCTTAGCTTTTCATATGAGATGGTTAGCTTCCATACGGGGATGGATTTAGCTTCTCTACAAGAATAGATTTAGTTTCCTTACGAGGATGGTCAACTTCTCTTCAAATATGGATTTAGCTTCTCACATGAGATAGTCAATTTCCTAAGGAGGATGCTTAGCTTCTCTTTAGAGATAAATTAAGAAACCTTAGCCATACATGTAATGTGGATTTACTCTAAGAGACACCCTAGATAACATGTTTATAATTTGGTTTCTAATTATTATTAGATACTCTTAACATTTATCTTTTGCAAATATGAAAGAGCTAATGAAAATGGTCCTTCATTCTTAGTTATACGGTAATTTTAAAAATCTAGGTCTATGTTCAATGATATGGGACATTAGACATAGCTCCTAGGAATATTCTCAAATTTAGCCCATTGTATTTTTGAGGAAGATAAAGTCATGTTTCCAAAAGATGAGATTATGATAATTGCTAATGCAAAATGCTTTGATTATTGAGAGATGTTAATGATAGCTTATATACAGGGCTTATTTATTATTGTTAGCTCACTATATTAACTCTCTAAGGTAGTTTTACCATGCATTTCATTTGAGGTATATATATGATAATGTTTTTCTACTAAGACAAGAGAAAGGAAAAGAAAATATTTTTAACACAGTTGATGGCTAGACCATTACCTATTTTCAAACTTATTATTGTCTTACTAAGAATTTTATGATTATCATATTTGTGTGATAACGTGTTCAATTAATCAGGATGTCCACTACCACATTTATAGTTGAAATTGAATGGATGGTAATAGAGTTGCTAGCATTGAATCAATGAAGGTGATTATCAATGTGAAGACCACCATAGTGACCAAAGAGACACAGCTTGTCCCTCCTCCTTTAGTCATGCTAGATTTTAATCACTACATGCCCTAATGGTTTAGGATGTAACTAATATGGAGCCTTTTTATTTTACATATATATATGCTCCACCATTTAATATTTTGTGATAGCTCAAGATACCTTTTGATGTGTATATATAAATATATGGTCTTATGTATATGTAAATATATGGGGATGGTTAGCCTCTCTTTAGAGATGGATTTAGCTTTTCATATAAGATAGTCAATTTCCTAATGAGGATGGTTAGCTTCTCTTTAGAGATGGATTAAGAAACCTTATCCATACATATAATGTGGATCTACTCTATAGGACGCCCTAGATAACCTGTTTATGATCCAATTTCTAATTATTAGTAGATACTCTAACATTTATCTTTTGCAAATACAAATAAGCTAATGAAAATGGTCCTTTATTCCTAGTTATACTACAATTTTAAAAACCTAGGTCGATGTTTAAGGGTACGGCACACTAAATGTAACTCGTATGAATATTCTCAAATTTAGCCCATCATATTTTTGAAGAAGGTCAAGTCATGTTTCCAAAAAATGCTTTAATTATTAAGAGATCTTAATGATAGCTAATATATGTGGCTTATATTATTGTCAACTGACTATATTGACTTGTTAAGATAGTTTTCACTATGCATTTCATTTGAGTTATATGTATGATAATGTTTTTCTAGTAAGACAAGAGAAAGGAAGAGAAAATGTTTTCTACACATTTGGTAGATAAACCATTATCTATTTTTAAATTTATTATTGTCTTATTAAGAATTTTATGAATATCATATTTGTGTGATAATGTGTTCAATTAATCAAGATGTCCATTACCACATATATAGTTGAAATTGAATGGATGGTAATAGAGTTACCAACACCGAATCAATGAAGGTGATTATTAATGTGAAGACCACCATATGATCAATGAGACATAACTTATCCCTTCTCCCTTAGTCATGCTTTTAATCACTATATGCCCTAATGGTTTAGGATGCAACTAATATGGAGCCTTTTTATTTTACATATATATATATGCTCCACCACTTAATCTTTTGCGATAGCTCAAGATACCTTTTGATGTGTATATGTAAATATATGGTCTTGAGTACTAATTACTCATTGGCTTTTAGTTATGATGTATTATAAGATGAAAACCTGTAAATATATGATGTAAACCCTACTTGAGGCTATTTAGCTAAATACTTAAAACTCTAAGTTTTATGGTAACTAAGTTAGTATAGGTTACGTAATCCCTGTTATCATGTTAGACTCCATTAACATAAATTAAATGACTTTCACTACGAAATAATTAACCCATAGTTAAATTAATTAGTACATAATAAGTAAGAAGGGGATACATATATTCCTATAACCTCTAATTGGTAACCACATATCAAATTGCATGAGATATGCTCATTTTCAAAAGGTTATAAGTCTTGAAGTTTCTAACACATATTGCTAAAATAGTGTCATTAGGTCATTTGTGCTCATGATGTCATCATAAATTTTCTTAGAATTCTATTTGATAATTGTGGCTTCCCTAATAAGTTTCCTTTTGTTTGTTGGAATTCTCATCCTATTTAATAATTGTAGATTAATCCTCCTTGTATTCTATGTAACCATTTGACTTCTATAGTGAATTTCCTTTGGTTCCTTTGCTTGTTCTTACATGGCTGACCCTATAATGTGGTTAGAATATTTTATCCTTGTTTGCCTTTTTCTATATCAAGGACTAAAACAAAACCCTTTTTCATTCTGAAAATCCAAAAGATGCTTCTAAAGGAGAAGGGATTATAGAGACTCCTAAAAAGAATGTTGGGATTGGGTTAGGCTAATGCCACCAACTGTTAGGGTTTTCATTCCTTCCAAGAGGGTACTAGGGGTAATACATTTACCCAATATTTGTTACATACTTTGATTGGAAGGAATGAAGCCCTGATGATTACTGTTACTTATGACAAGAAGTATTCATTTTATCCTTGTCGATTTGTTGTTATCATCATTCTTAAATGATGAGGATAACTAAAAGTGATGGCTTTTATCTAATGATCAGTTTGTGGAGGAGTTTTCGAGCTAAATGCCCTTTTCGTGCTACTATTGGTAATTATTGATAGTAATAATTCAAACATGTAAAGGCTACAGACTTAACTTCCTACATGAGCAATCAATGACTTGTGTTTTCAAGCTCTTTGGATTACTTCTAGAAGCTGGTTGCTTTTTATTAATTTATATGAATGGTAATTTTTCCTAATTTAGGGCCATTTTTAATGTTGTAATCTAAATTATCAACGTAGTTTATGACTTTTTCTAATTCTTATAAAGATTTATAAGGCTATGAATAAAAACAATACCTTTAATCTGTCCTTTTTTATACAAGATCTAGTTGCATTTCATGAGATGTCTTTGGTCTTTTCATGAGGTTGCTTGAACCCATGTTTTGACTAAATTTTCTTTGTATTTTCCTACATCAATCATTCTATAGCTTTTTTTAGGCCTTAACTTTGTTAGGGTCATAGTGTTTTGATCATAAGGTGCACACCTAGGGGCCCCAATGTCTTAATGCATTGGTCTACTCCTCACAATGGGCTTCCATGGTGTAATAAATGTAATTTTCGTAAAATGACGAAATGAGCGGTATAAAAGAAAGTCCTTTGAAATGAGCTAGACAATGTCCCAAAAAAATTTGGGTAGAGTCCTAAACTCCTAAAAGTGATAATTCCAAGCTCAAATGAAAAGAAAAACGGAACTAGGATGGAGAAATAAATTATGACAAAAACTGACAAAATATAATGGCATTTTCATAAATAAAGGTAACTTTTGGAAAAATACATAGAAGGGCTTTTTAAATGGAAAATTTGACTTGCCCAAGGTTCTCAGAGGCCCCAAAAGCCATGGGAAGCCCTAGGACTGGTAAAGCCTCTCCGGTGTATATTTTTTAATAGCAATAAACCTGAACTTTGATGGATTTGTTCAGGAAGGTTTTAGCTCCAATTTGAGTGATTACAAAGATATTTTATTAAATTGAAAACCTAAATTTTATAATAGAAAATATAATTCTCAAAAAGGATAAAAAATGAAGCCAAAAAAAAATTACCATTACGGAAGGACAAAATTGAAATTTTTGAAAAAGTGAGTTTCTTGAAACTTTCACACACTTCTCCATTTTTTCCCCTCTCATATAGCACGACCCTTTCTACCTAAAAGATAGAAAAAGACTGGCTTCTTGAGGCACACCAAGAGAGGGAGAGAAGGAGGAAGAAAAAGGCAAGGTAGGTAAATTCATAGAATTTCATGCTCTTTTCTCTTCCAATTTTGTTCCTCTCCTTTCCTCCTTTCTTTCCATAGTTTATTTGAGTGAATTGGTTCTATTTTAAGCCCAAAACAAGGAGGAATAGTTCGAATTGCTTGAGGAGAAGAAAACCAAGGAGAAAAAGTCTTGAAACCAATCTTGAATCTAAGGTATTTCATGGTTTTGTTGTTTCTCCTCTTTGCTTCTTCTTTGTGCACTTTTCGGCCTAAACCAGAACCATATGAGGGGGAGTTTTTTTCTAAAAATAAGAGGGGAACTAGGGTTTTAGGCCATGAGAAAGAGGAATATGGCAAGAAATTGCAAGAAAAACCAATAGAAATCAAGATAGAAAAGTGTAGGCTTCTTTAGGGTTTTGTGAAATCTGATTTTGTGTGAGTGTTTCCTTGGCCATATAAGTGTTCTCTTGAGTTCCTAAGACCTCTAGAAACCATCCCAAGTGGCTCTCCCATCAAGAAAAATTTTGAAACTCCATGAACCTCATTATTGCCCTATGTCTTGGCTAAGCAAGGTTAGATAAGCTAAGGAGTGTTTTAATTTCTTCTAGCTTTGGTTTGGAACTTCATATGATATTAGAAGATGGGAAAAACCATTGAAAAAAAATTTAAGAGCGATGGATTGGAAGATGGGACAATGGTGTCCATAATGGTGTTTTATGAAGCAACTTAATTCTAAACTTGTGTAAAAGATTGTGTGAGGGCTCCAAGGACTTTGAATGAAGCTAAGAGGCTTAGAAATGGAAAGAGATGAAAGCCTAGATCTTGAATTGTGAAGGTTGCTTCAATAGGCCATTTATTGAACTATTATGCCAGTTATGGAATTAAGTGTATATTTAAGAGTGAGTTTAGTGTCTTGGCTTAATTCAAGTATGTAATTATGTGTTGTTTATGGTGTTTAGGCCAAGAGAACACCAATCCACCTAGGTGTGCTTGTGAGGCCAACAAAGGGAAGGAGAAAGACTAAGAACAGTTTGCATAAATTCAAGGTAACTCTTCACCTCATTCTCCTTGCATTCTTGTGCATGTGTATGCCTTTGTGTGTATGTATATATGTGTTTATGTGATTTGAGAATATGCCACTTGATGTTTTGAGTTTGCATTGGTACCAATGTGTGTTCTTGAATGGATTTGGGTGAAATTGGTTCCTAAGGGTGAGGTGATGCCAAAAGTCCCTTAATATAAGTAAGGAAGTGCCAAAAGTCTCAAGGCATGGGTGAAAATAGGCCAAAAGTGTCTTACATGGGCGAGGCTAAGTCAAAAGTCCTTAGGCCAAGAGTGAGACATATCTAAAAGTCCTAGAAATAGGGTGAAGCAAAACTAAAAGTCCTTAGAGCTTCTTGATGACATAATTGTGAAAGTGTGGCATAGAAATCTTGAAAATATGCATTCATAATCCAAGTAGCTTGTTTACTTGTACACTTGATGTATATATGCCTTGAATGTATGTGTGAATGGATGTGTGAGCTATTGAGATTCTAGGAATCTTACTCCCCTTCCCTCCATCATTTTAAAATGTCTAGGTGGCACATAAGAAGGGGGGAATGCAAGCCAAAGAGATTAGGATGCTATACTTTGAACAATTTGTAACTTCTTTTGTATCTAAATGTCAAAGAAGATATGTACACCATATTTTTGAGTTGTAAAATGATGTATGAATATGATGTAAACCTTATGTGACACCAAATTAATGGAATTATGCAAATTGGCTCTTGGATGGCTTATATATAACTATGCATTAATGGATGTGGGATAGCCAAATTGAGATGTATGTTATTTGGAACCACTTAGGTAGTTTATACAATTCATATTCATGCTTTAAAATTTCCCAAAAGGTTCCAAACCATTAAGAAAGCCATTTGGACCAAAGTGATATCTTATGAGAGGCAAAATTAACTATATTGTGAATTTATGTTACTTTCTATCCAAATGAGCTCTTTTTTATCTAAAATTTGGCATGCATCTAGGGCTTGTTAAGAGGTTTTTAGAAAGTGAAAGTGGGTATTATTTGGAGGTCTATAGAATTTTTGGCAAATTTTTGAAGTTGGCTAAAATTTCAAAATTTGCCACTGTCACTGTTCATTTGATTCGAATTGTATCTCTGTCACTCATAGGGCAAATGAATTTCCATTACCACAAAATTTTATGGGGAGAAAATAGACCTTCCCAGTGACTTGTGCCAATTGGAAGCACCTCATTTGGATATCTAGAGAGGGAGATATTAATTTTTGAAGTTACTATTATGTTCCAGGCGCACCTCCAGACCCATGTTACTATTTGATTGATTTTCAGGATTTGAATGAACTTGAATTGGTCTAGAACTATTTTTCCCCTATGGTTAACATCTATACTTTCTAAATTGGCATAGAATACATGGATTTAATTCTTTTGAAATTAATTATAAATTTTCAAAATTTATATCAGTAAGCTGTATCAGATTTTTGGACAGCTCGACCTCTCTGCCTTTTATGTTATTAAATGTGATCCAGATGAAATTTTCATGGCTAGAACTTATTTTTATTGTGAAAGTAACTCCTAGATATTTCCAACAAGCTATGGTTTGTATGATTTTGATTTTCTTACATTTAGTTATGATTTCTCAAAGTTGCCCCTGAAATTTGTCATTGTACAGCCGCGAAGAATGAAGGGAATTTGGGGGTTTTGACTCTTGATCCATGGTTTATGCCAAGTTTTGAAAATTTAATGATTTGTATGAATGGAGAATAATTAGAGAATGTTGTTGGTGTGTTCATGAGGTGTAACACCCTAAAATTAATTAAGGTGTTAATCATGGATTTGGGTTAATTAAGAATAATTAATATGGAATAATTAGTCAAGTTAGGTGAATGGAAACTTTGGAGAGATAAATTATTTATGCGAGTTTGAGATTTAATTGGGATAAAAACTTCATCTAGGCCCAAATTAATGTAGGAAATCATAATAAAAGGCTAATGGAGGCCCAATAAGTTAGGTGTAGACCCAATTTAATTTAATAAATTAGAAACCTAAGACCCAACTTGCATAAACCTATGTAATTGGCCCAATAACCCTTGAGCATACCCAAATCAATTGAGTCCCTCAAACTTGGTCTGGCCTAATTGAATTTCTACGGCCCAAAACATTAAAGCTGGCCCAACAAAGTGTAAATCAGAATCCACTTGCCATTGGACCCTTAGGTCAGCCCATGACCCACATTAGACCCAACTTAATCCAACTAAAACCCTAAACACTTCAGCCCCTTCCCTATTTTACTGAAACACAAAAGAAAATTTCAGAGGTTTGAAGGGAGGTTAGGGTTTGGTACAAGAAATTCATAATTTCCCACTTCTAGAGCAAGATTCAGCTAAGGTAATAGTTGTATAACTTAATCCCCTTCTCTTTCTCTTTATTTTGGCCCAATTAGTTTTTTATTTGGAGTATTTTCACTATACCCAAAATCTGAAATGTGGTTGTTTGGATTTTTCTTTGTGAAATTTCATAGGTTGGGGCTAAGAGTGTTGTTAGGTAAGTATAAACTCTCTATTTTGATGCTTTCTTTGCTAGTTTGAGACCTCCATAGTAGACTTATAGTATGGGCCTTAATTTTGTGCGAATTTTCCTGTGATTTGGAATGATATATTGATGTTTTTGGTATAAGAAAGGTAAAATCCGAAATTTGAGGCTCTTGGTGATTGGGTAACTATTAGTAACTTAATTCTTTGAGCATTGGGTTATTTTCACAAATGATGAATGAGATAGTAATGGACTGATAAAAAATGAACATTTTCTGATATTGTGATTTTAGGAGGATTTTGGTATTGTTATAACTTCCCAACTTGTCTACAAGTGAGGTAACTGGGACTATATTAATTCCATGCATATATCTATTTTAATTTCATATTCACTGTACATGAATAATTTGAAATGATGAATGAATTGGTTAGCTATCTATTGTATTGTGATTGGACCTTGTGAGTCCATGGTAGAGCTGTGGTGCGGCTGCCACCTATGCATGTGCTTCGATCAGGTACCGGGTTATGATTAAACCTCAGATGCACTAAGCCCTGGTTGTGCTCATTGGGGAGTGGGTGCCATGGACGGGCCTCTCTTAGTGTTATTGGCCTTTAACATGTGAAAATATGATTGCTAGTATGGGATAGTAATCATGATAGCCTAATTGTTTCATTTACTGATATGACTGGTATGTTTTCTGATGCTTATATGAAGTCATGCATATATGTTAATTAAACTGAAATATATGATGGAATTACCTTGGTTACTAAGATTTAAATCTTACCCCGTTTCACGGGATTAAACATTTCAGGTAAAGGTTCTTCGGGTAAGGATAAGGGCAAGCAAGTGGATGAACATCCATAAGCTGAGGCCTAGTGTGGGGAGCTACACTTGGTGCGAGTGGAATAGAGTAGATGCTAATTTTGTTAACCTTTGTATAGCATCATCATGTATCTGTATTGCCAAGTATATGAGTTTGTATTTTGATAACATAGAATGTAATCATGAGAAATAGGCTTCATATCAGTTGTTGATGGATGTATGAGTTTATGACACTTATTATGGCTTATAAACCTGTGTTTTAACTGACTATTTGGGTAATGAAATCATATGATATATGGATTGTGGATTTGAGCTGGCAATGCATGAATTATCTAATGAAAACATGATTGAATGACCATTATGAAAAATTTATAAATTTACTAATATAAGACTAATGGATGAGTAGGAAAATCCACATTTAAATGTTAGATGGGTAATGATACAATGGATAAGGTAAATCAGCTAGATAAATGCTATTAGAATCTCATAATAAGTGGGAGAGTGGCCCTAGAGAGTCCCTAGATGGAGAGTAAAGAGTATGAAACAAAATTTTAAGAGTTGCAGGATGAGAAGGCACTTCGTCACAGCCAATAGAGGCGAAGTTGCCTAAGGAGAGTACCAGAGAGCAATTCGCTGCGGCAAAATATGGAATTAGCTACGACGAAAGGTGAGAGGTAAAATTGGGAGTTGTCCAGAGGGGAATTTGCCGCGACTAAAAAGGAATTGGCTGCGACGAACTTTTGTGAAAATTTACTAAGCGTTCCAGAGAGGAATTAGCCGCAGTGAAAGAGGGGAATTGGCCACGCCTAATAGTGAGAGGCGAGTGAGGTAGGTTCCAAGAGGCTTTCTCGCCGCGGCGCCATATAGGTTAGCTACAGTGAAGGTCCAACTCGCCGCGGCGATGAAGAAAAATAATGAACCCGAGAGCAATTGGTCGCGGCGCAAGGGCATTTAGCCGCGGCTAATGGTCCCAAACTTTCATTCTAATCTAGAAATCTTGGTTTTTCATATGGTAATCCCAAGGGATGACTTAGAAACATTAGTAAAAGATTCTTGTGAGTCGAAATCAATGGGTAATAGAATCGAAGATTTATAAATGAATGTTTGTTTCTCTGATGTACATGAGTATTTGTAATTATATGGTTGATGACTCTAATGACATTAAGGTTCAAATTTCTCTGCATTTTCTCAATGTAATTAGTCATAATGTCTTGTAACCCCAATTTATGACTATTAATCACATATTTAACCTTAATTACAATGATTAAAAGTTAGAGTCATCACATGAGGTCCCAGAGATGCAAAATAAAAAATTTGTTCGCTATGTAACGTAATTTAATTCATTATTTTAATGCATTTTCTTGAGATTTCTTTGATGAATTATATAATCCTACTTGGAAGAAGGGGATCAATGTTAGAAATAATATGGTATTGCACATAGCCTTAGTCTTACTAGGGTCATAGAACATTGACCATATTTTAAGGCACATATAGGGTTGTAATGCATTAATCATTTTGCACAACAAATACCCAGGGCCTTGGCCCTGTCAAGATCATAATGCAAGTTTCTTTAACACATCTTGGTGGCTCTCTTACTCTACAAAGAAGTCTTGTTTGACTTTAAAGGTCTTCTAATTAGTGCGCCAAATGTTTCGATTCCTATTTGGTTAAAGGGGATGATTTTTCTTGTCTAAGTCATGATTCCTAATATGAAACAAAAGAGAAAAAGGGTGGTAGAGCACAAGAGCCCTTGGCCCTTATGTATGACAACAATTGTTTTATTTAGAGTCACGATATAGATAGAACAAAACCATTGTATGAAAGAGTAATGGAGTTAGGAGCATGAGAATTAATCTAAGATTTTTTCTTGGCACCCCCCTTTGGCAATAATGGAGCTTCTATGTATATTGTTCTAAAAGATAAACTAATGATAACACTCAAGTTAAGTGACTTAATCACTATAAGGAAAACAGAAATTAGCAACAAAATTTTCCATTGCTAAGTGTGGATAATTCCGTCACAAACTAAATTAACGATGGATTATTTCCATTGCTAATTTCATTGTCGTTAATAAATTAGTGATGGAATTTCAATGATGGAATATTCCGTCACTGAAAAGAACTCCATCACCAATTGTGGGTATAACATATTCTGAATTTGCAACAAATTAGCGATGAAATTTTTCGTCTGTAATCAGTGACGGAATGTTCCGTCAATAATCAACGACAAAATTTTTTGTCGATAATCAGTGACAAATCAATGATAAAATATTCTGTCGATAATCAATGATAGAATATTCCGTTACTAATCCATTATAAATAGTAACGGATTAGCAACAACAAATTTTGTAATTGATTAGGGAAAAAATATTCTATACCTAATTAGTGACGGATTAGTTATGGGAATTTGTCACTGATTTTTTTATTATATTATTATTATTATTAAATATAGCCTCAATATTACTTTATTATTTATCTAATAAAATACAATAAAAGTACAAGAAAAGAAAGCTAATTAAAAATAATGCTAATAATAAAATTAGGGTTTAAATGTTTCTCCCTATCTAATAAAGTAAAATAACACAACAATATTCAATAAAATACATAACTTAAAAATGATCCTCAATCAAATATTTCAAAAACAAATCATAACAATCCTTAACTTAAAATACATAATTTAAAATAACATGAAGAGAAATAAAATCATTTTTATAAAGGAGGACAATTAAGCCTTGCAGATGCAAATTGATCCTTATCATAACTCTTTTTTCTTTTGTTTGGAGGAGGATGCTTGAGTTGTCTTGTCTTGCTTATTAGGTGCCATGGAATCGACATAAAGAGTACAATGAGATATAAGATGGTAAAGAGATAAGTTTAACAATAGTAGGCACAAATAATAAAAACAAGTATCTTTTTCCAAATAACTTGATCCTTGAAAATTTTGCAATAAGCAGCCCAATCATTGAGAGTTCAAATCAAAGCAAACAAAAGCAAAGGCACACCATTATAGTTTCTAAAGCATAAAGAACTTTAGGGATAACCTATGTTAAAATGAGTGAATCAGGGATAAACAGGAGTAAGCACATTTATTTGAAGAAGAAAGATGAAATAAAATCAATTAAACAGTGCAAGGAACAAAAATATGAATTTCTACAATATGTGTTCATAGTCGCTATAGCAAGTATATAGCGAGTTTATACTCACTATAGTGAGGAAGAACAAAGAACTGCATAATCAAATTTCTAAGTCCACAACACCTGAATAATTGAAAACATATCCATAGAAAGATACGAACAGCACACCCACAACCATTATTACAATCATAGTAACCTACATTTATCAAATCAAAGCCATGCAACTTTAATCCTAAGTTCTCAAAGCCATGCAATCTCAAGCAAAAAATGGAGAAGAAAATGAAAAATCAACATACCTATCGAAGAAACAAGAATTAATGGAAGAAGAAATGGAGAAGATCAAAAAACTCAGTAATAATGTGTTGGTTTAGCCTCTAATCTTTACTCTAAGCTTCTTGCCTCTAAATCTTAGCTCCATTGTGCGTTTTTCTCTTCAAAAGATCTCCCCCCAGGCTTTGATTCTCAAAACCCTAGCTGCCCCTTGAGTTTTAAACCTAAAAGTTGAAGTTATGCATCTCAGTAAACGAGTCTTGCTATGGCGAGGAGCACCTCTTGCTATTGCGATAGCTTATCAGTTCCAAACTCTAAGTTTTCTCACTATGGGCCATGCTATTGCTAAAAGTTCCCTAGATTTTGTATGAACCATGAACTCGCTATAGCAAATTAGCATCCTCGTTATAGCGAGGAGGCATGAACAGCTTGCTCTTTATTTTTCCAACCTTTTTCTTTTCTTTATTCCCTCTTAACAGGTCTCTATCCCTCTTTTGAGATTAAAATCAAAATGAAATGAACACAGAGCTGTTAAAATGATTACAAAAGCTCAATTTTATTTATTTACATTAATTGGAGAAAGATTTGTACTAAAATATAAAATTTGTAAAAAAATAACTAAATGACTCCTTATTTCGTCATAAAATATGCCATAAAATATCAAAATTAAGGAGTCATCAATGGTTTGGGGTTTTAGGTTGATGGGATAAAAGATCCAATCGGCACTATTGGATTGCTGTATGGGCTCGAGTTTTGGGTATGCTTCCTTCATGTTGATTTTTTTTTTTTGTTAATTAATATGCTAACCCAATTAATAAAACACCTTAATAAAATAGATTTTTAGCCCTATAATTTTATAGAATTGCATAATAATCTAGATTATATATAATTGGGCTTATATTTTTAATAGTAAAAGCACTTAATTAGCATCTAACATAATGTTACAAATTCTTTTTTTAAATACAATACATATGTTCCTTAAGTATTAATTAGATGTTGTCAAAATCATTTATAACTCATTTTCAACAACATTCAAAAAATATTTATGGGGTTTTTATTGTAAATCTAACAAAAAAATATAGGAGATAAATTTGTAATTACATGGCTTGATTATTCAAAAAATGGCTTGATAATTATTTTAATTTTTTAATTAATTTAATTTAATTTTTAACTAATTTTTATTTTAATTTACTCTCTTAACTTTCAATTTATACTTTATTTATCTTTATTTTAAAATAAGTTTGTAGTTAACTTTTAAATATCTTAAGATAATCACTTAACATCTTTTTATTGTTATATAATAATATTTGATGAATGTAATATAAAAAATAATAAATATGACATAAATTAAAAATTAAGCAATTAAATTTTAATCAAATAAATTACCAAATTAAGTCAATTAAATAAATTAAAAACTTAAAATATATTTCAGTAATATATATGTATAGAAGTGTGAAAACTCAAAAATTCACTACAAGTTTATTTTATATTCTAACCCAAACCAACCTCTACAATCTTAAAATAATTGAAGTGGTAAAAAATGGAGTTATTAGCCTACATGGTCCAATATTTAACATTTCATTCATGCATTGATATTCAGATATTACAACATTAAAAAAATTTTACAAAATTAGAAAAAACAAAATTTTACTTTGTCAATTTCTTGAGATAATTTAGCAAGAAATTTTTGTATAAATTCTCTAATTTGATTTGAACATGAATAATTTATCTTTGGTTCAAAATAAACATGAATTGTTTGTTTTCAAGAGAACATATATATATATATATATATATAACAAGGTAAAAACTTTACCAGGGTGAGAAATGATTATTACAATCAAAGTCAAATGATTTTAATAGTTGAGTCAAAAGCATCTTTGAGGTTGTTGTGAAATTTTGTTCAATTTAAAATTATTTTTTAATGAATTTCATAAAGCACAATAAAAAAAGCTCCTTGGTTTAACCAAATCATTTGATAAGTTTTTTTTTATGTGTTTTGCAAATTTTTTTAAAACAAAAAATTGTACTTAAAAGGGCATGTATTCAAAACCATAAGTAAAAATATTAAAAATAATTATGAATTTAATCATTTTGAGTGAATGTGATTTTTTTAATAGAAAAATAATCTTTTGCTTTGATTTACTTAAAAGAAAATATTTTAATTTTTGGCTCAATCCTATAATAGAAAAACTGATTCTAACATCACTTTATTTTTTTTTAAACATTAATCAAGTACTATAAAATTTTAAAATAATTACTTTTACGACAATTATTCCTCACAACACCTAAAATCTATATACCAAGTTTCAGTTCAATTGGAGTGAATCATCCTTAAAAATAGTATTGTGTAGAATTATCTCAAAACACCAAAATTGCAGGCTCTGGAACTTGCCATAGAAACAAAGTAAGAAAGCTAAATTGACATTGAAAGCAATAAAATTCCTAATCTAATTGATTATAATGAATTAGCTCCCTAACAATGGCACCAAAATTTTACTTATAGCTGTCTAACCAACCAATATTAGTAAAAGTAATTGGTTTGCAATAGTGTGCCCACCAAGTCATCTCTTATAAAACTTTTAATGAAATCAATCAGTTTAAAATTTCATATAAATATAATTTATTAAAAAATTGAAGGGGTTGTATATGGAATTAAATGACTTATTAACAATGAAAATTTAGTTATATTCATTTAAGAGTGGGTATACCTCCTCTCCTCCCACAAATTTGTAAATGAGATACGTATTGGATTTTGCTTTCTGCTTCTTTTTTTATTTTGCATCTATTGGTATTTATTCTTTGCTTCTTTTGAAAAAATTTAAGAGATTTGAGATTTAAATGAGAAAAAATTTCAATTTCCAAAAAAAGGAAAACCTTGACACGATCACTTAGAAAAGTGCTGAGAGAAACATAGAGACAAGAGGGATAATGTATGAATTTAACTAAGAGTTAATAGTATGACAAAGAGGGGAAACTAATTAAGAGATGTAACAACCAGAAAAAGAAAAGAAAAAGAAAGAAGAAAGTTGAAAATTTTCGAAATCCTGAAATTTTTCTAAGTCTGCTCGCTATAGCGAGAAATGGCTTAGCTATAGCGAATGTACCTGTTCGCTATAGCAAGAAATGGTCTAACTATAGTGAGAGTAGCTGTTCGCTATAGCGAAAATGCTTCTAGCTATAGCGAGTACGAGCATTCCATACAAAAACCAGGGAGCTGCTCGCCGTAGCGCGCGCCATAGTGAAAGCGGGGGTCTAGAACTGATACGTGCTCGCCATAGCGAAGGTAAAACCTCGCCATAGAGAAGGTAACTGATACGATCTCGCCGTAGCGAAAGTTAATTTTCGCTATAGCGAGGGTTAGTCCGGAAAAGCGTAAAAAGGGAGAATTTGACTTCTTTAAACGTCCCAATTCATTCTTTCTCTCTTATTTGACCTAGACTTCGACCCAAGAGGAGAAAAGAGGCGTGGAGAGTGAGAAAGACCAAGAGAAGGGAGGAAGAGCAAAGGAAAGGTAAGCAAGCTTCTCTCTTTTCTTCTTAGAATCTTGATTTCCTCTCTTTGCCCTCTCTTTCTATGGTTTTGCTTGTGAAATTAGTGAGGTTTTAGGCATGGGTCAGAAGAGGGGAAGTGGAAAACACTCTTGAACTTCTTTGTTTTCCTTGAATATGATGATTCTACTACCATGAGAGCTTGAGAGAGAGGAAGAGTTGGTGACATTCTAGAGAGAGAGAGAGAACCCCTAGGTTCTTATACGTTAGCAAGGGTTGCTCTGAAGAACTCCTAAGAGTTGTTGAGTTATGAGAGAGTAATTCCCTACTTTTGTTGTGTCTAGGCTCAAGTGAAGCACCTCCATCAAGGTGTGATTGTGAAACCAAGAAGCGAGAAGAGAAATTGAAAAGAAAAGCTTGTGTTGGCTCATAAGGTAGCTCTCTCTCCACTCTTTCTTGTTGCATTCTTGGATGTAATAGTCATTGTATACTTATGTATATGTTTTTTGTGTGAAACGTGCCCTATGTTATTGCCTTGATGTATTGGTAGCAATATGCTCATGTGTTGGATTGTGAGAATTGCTCAGGTGAGGTAGTGCCAAAAGTCCCTTGAGATGGGTGAGGTAGAGCCGAAAGTCCCTTAAGATGGGTGAGATAAGGCCAAAAGTCTTATAACCGAGTGAGGCCAAGTCAAAAGTCCCTAAAATCGGGTGAGGCTAACCAAAAGTCCCTAAACTCAGGTGAGACTAGACCAAAAGTCCCTAGAGCCTATCCTTGGCATTGATCTGGTTTTCATGGCATGTACAACATGTATTGTATGATTGTGAATGGTTAGATGCTTATTTACATACTTTGACTTGTTATATGCCTTGATTGCTTCCTTGAATGAGTGCATGAGCTACTGAGATTCCATGAATCTCACCCCTTCCTCCTCCCATCTTAACATGCTAAGTGGAGCTCAAGGAGAATCAAGTGCACACCAAGGAGCCTAGGAGAATGTTAGGAGAATGTTAGTTTGTTTTGACTCTTTTGATATAAAGAGGTGTCAAAACTGAATATGCACCTACTATTTTTGAGATGTAAATGTTGTAGCAAGTGTAAATGTAAGGAAACATGATGTATACACTATGTAGATAGCCAAAGTAATGAAAATGTGAGTTTTGCCCTTTTTGTGGATGGTATGTGATAGTATATTTTGGCTCGTAGCATAGTGAGTTTGAAATGTATGATGATTTGGGCTACTTGGACATATTATATAGACTATTTTCATGCTTTAAAACTTGTCCATGAGTTGCTAGAACATGTGGGAGGCCATTTGGACCCATTTGAACCATTTTGGGTGCCAAAACTGTTAATTTTGTGAGCTCCATCAAAGTATGACCAAACGAGCTCTTCTTGTTATGAAATTTGGCATGCCTCTAGAGTTTGTAGAGAGCTTCTTAGGAAGCTAAAGTGGGTAATATTTGGAGGTCTAGGAAATATTTAGTAAATTGTTGAAATTGGAAAATTTTGATGGTTTGGTCATGGTGCTGTTTCATTAGTCCAAAAATAAATCCATGTCATTCATAGACCAAACGGTGGCCAAATATCATGAAATTTTATAAGCATAAACTAGACAAACATAGTGACCTATACCAACTAGAATCACCCAAATCAGAGGTCTATAGAAAGAGAATAAACCTTCTGAAGTTTTGTATCAGTATCAGGGAAGCCATCCGACCTCCGTTACTTTTCCATCAGTTTTCGAGGTTTAAGGGCTACTGAATTGATCTAGACTTATTTTTCTCTCTATTTAACGTTGGTAGCTTTCTAAATTGGTATAGTTTGCCCATATTGGATTTTTGTAGATTTAGTTCTGAATTTTCGAAATTCATGACAGTAAGTTGCGCCAGAAACAGGGATAGCCGGACCTCTATCTCATTTTTTATGTCAAACATGATCCAAACGCTGAGATTGTGGTTGGAAATTATTTTAAGTGTAAAGTTAACACTTAGAGCTTTCCAGAAAGCTATGGTTTGCTAGATTCTCATTTTTCTCTAATTAGTTATGATTTTCCAAAGTTAGAGCCAAAAATCTGACTTTTGGGCCCATGTGAGAAATTGCATTTTTCTGGTTTTTGGTTCCATACCCGTGGCTTATGGCTTGTTTTATGCTATGTATGAGTTGTATAAATGGAGTATGAGTAGAGAATGTGAATGATGGGTTCACAGGACCCGCGGGACAAAAGATGAGTGTTTGAAACCCCGTTTTATAGCATGAAAATGCCACGGTTGGTACTGATTCTTTGAAAATCATATGGAATCGAGTCCAGAGGGAGGTTAGATGGAGTTAAGACATTATGGTGTTATAGGAGAGGAGAGAGGTGAGCAATAGGTGACATAATTGAAGCATAGTCATTTCTAATATTTGTAAAATTTTCAAAAAGAGACATATTGTCATATGTTTTTAATATTATTTATCTTTTTTTAGTTTTTAGTTAAATATTTATTTGACTTTTATTCATTTCTTATTTTCTATTTTTTTATATTTTTGGCAAAATCATTCCTTATATACATTTGTTTAAATTATGATTTTAAATTTGCCAATTTTTTTCTATTTCTAATTAATTAAATATATTTTATATTTCTTTTAATATATGATTTAAAATAAATAAATTGTAAATTTTTAAATTTTGAATAAAAACAAAGAGCCTTTATTGACTATAGAATAATTAAGCACATTAGTATTTATTTCATTATATATTTATGTAATTATTAATTTATAATTAAATTATATTTTATAAATTATTAAATTATTATAAGTTTCTATAAAATTAATAATATTTAAATCATTTCCAATAGATATATATATATAAATCATTATATCATATAAAATATTAAAAAATTCAAATTAAGATTTGCGACCGAATTAATGACGAAAAATTTTGCAACAAAAATTCCGTCACTAATTCAGTCGCCAAAATTATCAACGAAATTTACTGTCACAAAATTCCGTCGCAATACCGGAATTGGCTATCCTACTCCTTAGCAACAAAATTTTCTATTACTGAACTTTGTTACTAATTTATTTGTGACGGATTAGCGATGAAAATTTTTGAGATGAAAAAATTTTATCAATAATTTCGTTGAAAATTTCTACAATGGAATTTGTGACAGACTTGCGATAGAAATAAATTTTGTTACTAAATTTCGTTGCAAATCAGCTTTTTTTTTTTTTGTAGTGAATAGAGCTGTTAAAGCCACCCAACCAAAGTGTCTTACCATGTATAAGCTATTCTAATTAGCTGCATTGTTCAAAGAACATTATTGTGTCAACTTATCGCATGTAACTTAATGAATTGTAGTCATTGAATTTTTTGAACCTTAATAAAGTGGATTGAGCTGTTCTAGACTTGTGAGGTTCCTATGCCTATAAGATTTTCATAATAGGAATCAATTTAAATTTTTTAAAAAAATTAAGAAACCAAAATACTAATTTAACCTAAATATTATATCATGTGAGTCTATAAACTTATTTTATATTAGATAGAGTTATTAATGATGCATGTTTTAATATACATGTGTGCGTGTACGTTTGACCATTTTCATTTTAAATTACTTATTTAGTTTTATATGATATATTTTCAAATATTTTCTCGCCATTTGATATATATATATATACATTATAAATTTTACTATCTATAATTCGATTGTAGTTCAATCACTGAACATTGTACTGCGCACTTCCTTGACCAATTTAATATCAATCTGATTTTTAAAACATTAATGAACAAATAAGTCTATTTTTTTTACTATTAGATATTGTTAAAATTATAAAATTGAAAATAATTTTCACCGAGCCATGCCATATAGATATTCTGCTTACTTAATATTATATTTCAATGAACTTCTCATGTTACTTCAATTCTCCTCTACTTCATAATAGTTTATCCTGAGTGATGTCATATAAATTTGTTTCACCTAAAAGTAAAATTCAACAAATAAAAATAATCCCGATAAAAAAGAGAGTAAAATACTCTCTTCTCTCCAAAAAAAAAAATAGTTACATTGCTTTCTTCTATGAAAAATATAAGCAAGGCCAGCCACATTGTCACGAAAAAGAGAAAATATATTTTACCTTTGCACTAAAAAATATAACAAAATACTTCCTAGACTAAAGTTTAATTACAATTTTAGAATATCAACTTTAAAACGTAGTAATAGGGCCCTGAACTTAGGCTTAATTTTTAGTATATCGAAGCTTAATTTTTAGTATATCAATTTTAAAATATAACAAAGTGACCCCTATTCTTTAGAAAAAATATTGTAAACATTCACTTTCAGTCATATTGAAAGTTAAAATACCATATAGTCTTTTATTTATGTAATTTTTCCTTTATTCCTCCAAATTGGCTTAGCCAAATCACCAATTAATTAGTGATTCCTTCAATTTTAAGCTCAATAAAAGACAAAATATTAAAGATACCCTAATAAATGGACGCTCAAATTCTATGCCCAACCATTTAATGTTCCATTCTCCTTAAACAAGCTGAAATTTTTTTAGGTGCACCTGGAGCATGGTGCACCTAAATAAATTAATAGATGAGATTGAATTTGTACAGGTGGGGTCTATGTGTAGTACAGGTGGGACCCGCGTGCAAAATAAATCTAAACCGTAGAGTATACAAATGACGTGGCGTACTGCGTGTACGTAAGAATTGCTCAAACAAGCTTGTAATTTCGACCGCTCTTGTTGTCGATTATTCAATGAAAAAATTAGATCGAAGCAGGGACCCAAAAAAGGGAAAAACCAGTTTATGGAGTGCTTAGGAGATTACGAAGGTTACATTTACCGTGGTATCTTGACATTAATAAGATTGAAAGTTAACGTTTTCACTTTTTTTCCCCAAAAGAATGTGTTTTTCTTTTTATAATTTGAAGTTTTGTATTAAAATTGTAAGTAGGCCTTAGTTTGAGGCGTATTTTGTTACATTTTAAAATTAACGTATCAATTATCCGGAAAAACAAGTCTTTTACAAATGAAGGCTTCCACCGGCGACAAAGGAGAATATGGTAAGACTGTCGAAGAAGACGATTTGATTGACAGAAGCATGAAGAAGCTTTGACCAAACGAGAGTAGAGTGGAGGATCTTTGATGGATATTGGTCTGGAAGCAGAGGGTGTAGTTGGTGAATACCCCCATGAGAAAGGGTTGAAACCAACGAACTGTCTTGGTGGTTCTCTGGAGGGGCCAATATCAGAAAACGCTATGGGGAGGCGAGAGCGAAATCAATTATGTCATATAGAGACTCTCTCTTGGGAACGGATTGCGAATGATGCAGAATCTGAACGTGAGGATGAGGGAATGATGAGTGTAACTGAGGGTGAGGAGAGGTTTCAGAGGAGATGAAAGAGCTTATGAAGGTGGTTCCGGTTATCCCTACATCGGATGAAGAGTGGAAGGATTATTGCAGACCATGGAGGAGGCCCCTAATACTTACTCTTTTGGGAAAACATCTCATTTATCGTTTGCTTATGGCCAGACTTATGGAACATTCCGGACTTCAAACTGATTGATCTTGAAAATAACTACCTCCTAGTTCGTTTCAGTGGCCCGAAAGACTACAATTTCATGCTAAATGAGGGTCCTTGGGTCATTTTGGAGCACTATCCGGTGGTGCAACGTTCGATTCCCGATTTTATTCCTAATTTGAACAGTATTAAGAAATTGGCCAATTGGAGGATCCCAAACTTACCTATCCGGTCCCATAAGAAGCACTTTCTATGAGGATTGGGGAACAAGATTGGTAGAACGATTAAAGTAGACGCCAACAACTTGTCGAAAGGTCAGGGAGATGATAAGAGGATTAAAAGGGCTCGTTTTGCTCGATAAGCGTGGAGATTAATCTGACTAAAAAGTTTGTGTCGAGGTTCATTGTTAGGAACTCACTCTTTACAGTCGAGTATGAGGGTTGTCCCTCAAATGTAGCTACTTCGAAGATGTTGGTTTACTCTGGAGATGCTGTTGTTAAGGTTCCATCACCTCAGCCACCTTCGACGGCAGCTTAATTAGCTATGCCGGAGCAATCCCACAGGCGAAGCCTATGGGCCATGGATGATGGTGAAATGACCTGTTAGAGCTAACATTGTGGAGAGGAGATCCATGCAATCTTTGCTACGGAATCCGTGTGAAATATCAGGAGTAGTTGGAAAACTTAATACGGAGGCATGCAAAAAATAAGAAATTCAATGATCAAAACCACACACTGTTTTTTCCAGTTATATTTACTGAGTTTTACATTTTATAATTATTTCACTAATTTCTCTCTTTGAATTTATTATTTATAACTGTTATTATATTATATTGTGTATATTGTATAACTGATGCAATTTGGATAGACCCACCTTAATTATTTTCCCCATATTTATTTCTCTTAAACTCTGCAATTAGATTTCATTTTTCCACAGCCAACTTTGACGAGCCAATGAAATAATAACTCAAAGATTAAATTCTTATTTGATCATTAATAATTTATTATTCCCAATAAAATCGATTTCAATGATTTACTTCTAAATTGGATTTCTATTTGATAATTTATCATTTATCGTTGCATTGAAATTCAATATTTCAAATCCATCTCTCAAATTAATCTTCACAATATCTCATTCATACTATTAATTTTTCTCCATTAGCAAAAGTTCTCTTCGTTCACTGCATCTCGCTCTGCAATCCAAATCTGATAGCAAATGGCTCCAAGGTATGATCAGCTTTTTGTGTTTGTTATATTTGAATCCTTAAACTTCTCTTCCTTCGTTGCATCCCAGTTCACCATGTTTTTTGCCTGTTCATTTGAATCATCTATTTGTGGGGAGCTTTGTGAAAGTAGACTACTAGATATAGATACTATGTTTTGTTATTATTATGTCAATTGATAATATGTTTTGTTATTGGTTTCTTGTGCTAAAAGGAATGTTATTGTCTTAAATATTATCTGTAATTTTTATTCAAGATGAACATAAACTTGAGTTGACAATAGCGACAATCGGTTAGAGCATCCACCTAAAACACAATACAAACCTTTGATTCTGATAGTAACGGTAAGCAATATATGATCTATATGCATTTTACTTTAATCTAATTTGTATGTAAATTTTTTTCCATAATTTTTTTCATATTAATTTATTATCAAACAATTTTCAGGACCGAAAGAAGGTTTCCAAAATGGATTGTACTTTCCATAGGATATCATGTTTGAAATATTTTCAAAGTTAGACAGTAGAGATTGTCGAGATCTATTTGTTGTTTTTATTAATTGGCACCATTCACTCAAATCATCTGATTTCTATGAAAAAACACCTGGAGACATCTAGGAGTTGGGCACCAAAATTGCACGTATCAAATAACTTCTATAATGACATATCTATCAAATTAGAGTTGACATTGTTGATATAAGCACTCAATAAATTTCAAAGTTGCATTTGCCATTTTCTGATGATAAAGCTCTGAAATCATAGTTGGTTGTGTGGATGGATTTATTGTATGAGGAAAGTCTTACTAAGTCTATCTTCCTTTCTGTATTTGTTCAATCCAATTATTAAGCAGACTTTCAAAGTCATGGATATCTATGCACAACTTCAAATAAGTAATAAGTTTTCTTCTCATCTTAATATTTTCATTTATGTTAATTCTTATATTATAATATAGAGCGTGTGGGTATATTTAGCACTAAACATTTTAATATTTAGATTTTTAATATTGCATGTCTTTTACCTAAAGTAATTTTGTTCATTATTTCAGATCAATTTTCGTATGCCCTTTTGGCATGATGCCGTGCGACATGACTACATTATAATGATGCTGTATAACTTGCCATATAATCAACAAGGAATTGTGTGGAAGACTTTCTTCTTCTTGAATGAGGAAAGATGAAGGACTGCATGTGCATGTAATTTGAAGTCTCATATTGTGACCAATACAACTCTTCAAATTGAAAACTACATCATTTGGATTGGTCAAGAAATGGTTAATGGTTGTAAGGTATTAACTTCTATTGTCATATAGAATTTCAATTTTGAAGTTTCCACTGAGATGAACATATCTCGTATAACCATCAAGCTCAATCACAAGTTGGTGAATTATGAGAATTAAGCAGGTATTATTTTTTACAATGATATTCTTGATGATGCTTATACAATAGAATTGTGGATCTTTCATTTTGTTATATTGTTGATGATACTTATACAATAGAATTACGGATCTTTGATTTTGTTACTTGTGATCCCAGTTCCTGAAATATGGTCCTTCAAATTGACATAGTGCCATCTTTATATAAACCTATATGTGCTGTTGATGAGGTTATAATATTTTTTGTCAACAGCGATGAGATTGAATTTGGTGATAATGGTGGACAATATCTCTCCACTAAAGATACACATGACAGATGGATTAAGATCATCAATCTATGGGCCTCATGCTTTCTGCCAGTATAAGAACATATTTGGATTTGTGGAGAGCTTTGTAAAAGTAGACTATTAAATATAGATTTGTTATGTTGCTTAGATGCAATATTTTGGTATTATTATTATTTAAATAATGTTGTGATGGAATTCTCATAAACAATGTTTCAGTAATAATTTGATATATAGTTTCTGTGTTTTGGTATTGTTATTTCAATTATGTTGGAATATTCTATCATTATGTTTCATTCAATTCTTTTATGATATTGTATCACATTTGATTGGTCTTTGATACTAAAACATATACTATTTCCTTAAATATTGTTCGTATTTCTTCTGCATTAGATTTTGTATTGAAAATTATACCATTTCTTGTTTGCTATTGATATGAAACCTATTATATTACCATATAAACCTTATGTATTGCATGAGTCACTTACTAGCATCATTATCAAAATTAGATTGAATAAGTGGATTTGACCAAAACCAGTGGGCACCTAGTTTGGTTCAATTGGTTTAGAAAATTCATCACTCAAAATTTGGTCAAATTGGTTGAACCAATCAAAATCAAATTAGTAAAAAAATTAGTCAAACTAGTAATTAAATTCTTTTTTTAAAGATTCTTTCCTAGAAAATAACAAATTAAAGCTTATCTTACATAAATCTAGAAAATTAAAAATAAAAAATAGTAAAAAAAATAGGGGATTGAAACAAAAAGAAATTTAAAGAGAATATAAGAGAAACTAAAAAGGTATATACTTAATTATTTTTTGTGCTTATACTCTATTATGCTCGATCTTCTAGGAACATATTTCTCAAATATTAAGATGTTTAACTAAGATTGTCTTTCCTCTTCCATTTGCTTTTTGTTTTGTTTAATAATAAGTAAAATCTTAATATAATTTGGCAATTTTAAAAATTCAATATCAATTATTCTTCAATTTTAATCATGGATAATTTTTATTTTTAATTAAAAAATAACTTCTTAAACATTATTAAGATTTAAAATTTATGAGTACTTATTTGCTATATTAGAATTAAGATTTTTGGTGCTTGCACTTTATTGTGCTCTATTTTCTAGGAGCATTTTTTTTTAAATATTAAAATATTTGGCTAAAATTATTTTTTTCTCTTTCATTTTCTTTTTTTAATAACAAATAAAATCTTAATATAATTTAAAAATATTAAAAGTTCAATATTAATTACTCTTCAATTTTAATCATAGGTAATTTTTACTTTTAATTAAAAATAATTTCTCAAACATTATTAAGATTTAAAATTTTTCAATATTTTATTTGTTATATTAAAATTTTAATATATATATTTATAAAAATATATATTTAACTATCATTGATTCTATTAAATTCTATTATGATTAAGCGATTAAATAATATTTTCACCAATTTAATGATTATTCTAATTCTAAAAATGCTACTTAATAGTGATATATCCATTTATTTGAAAGTTGTGATGGAACTCACTTAAACGTCAAATCATTTGTATTACATACAAAAATAATGAAACACAATTAATCTAACATAAATTCTGATTATTTTCAATAAAATTTGTCTCATTCAACTTCTATTTAGGGAGAGAGGATCTGGATTAAGACTTATTTGTGTGAGAGAAAGTTTATATCATTTAATTTATAAGTTTTAATATGCGCTGAATTATGTATATAAGTCAGACCGAGGACTAGAATTTTCAAAAACTAATTAAACATTTGGAGAAATGTATTCTAAAATGAGCTGGATGTGGATCCCATGACAGGTCACACTACACACATTCTGCTATGCGTCTTTTGCTTTATTTTCTTAAATTTTTGAATTTTTACGATACAAAGAAAGAGTGAGTGTATGTAGGCAGGATTTGGGTGGCTGTGCAGTGATACTCACTTTCTATGGTCAACCAAAATTGGAGACAGCTGCCCCCTTCTGCCACCCTGGCCTTTCTCTTTTCCTCGCACAGATATGACTCCCTACTTCTCACCTTACAACCTTTCCTACGCACCTCCAGCTTCTCATTATTTTTGAATAAATTATAACTATTTTTTCATAATTTAGTTGAAATTACAAAAAATTTTTAAATGTATTTTAATTTAATTTTAAAATTTTAATTAAAATGTAGTCTATAAAAATATGCTAATTTATATATATATATATATATATATGAATTATTATTGAAAAGCATTTCAATTAAAAATTTTAAATTAATCTAAAATATAAAATAATTTATAAAAAATTTGTATATATTTAAAAAAAATCGTATAATTTTAGTAAATTTGTTTTTTGTAAAAAATGAGTAATTTAATCTTAATGTTCACTGTACACTTATCCTAAATCATACTGTGGGGCCCAGGTTGCTTCCCTATTATATTGCCCTCCCTTATGTGACTTATTACCTCATTGCCATTCCGTTCATTTCCCTTGTCATCCACCATAAGTTGTCGGATGCACGTGACTTGCACGCCGCAACATATTTGTCTCGCTCAAATTATTGAGCGCCAAAATGATTACTGAAACCTTAAAATGCTCCATGAATGACAATCTCACGGGATGATGATGATGATGTTAAATATTAAATATTGGCATGCAATTTTCAAATATTAATATTGTCGTTTCTAATTGAATATTTGGATATGTCTTACGTTTTTAAAATAAAAGTAGATAAGATATTATAGTGTACTATATATATTTTCTTTGTAATTTGTACAAATTGAAAGTTATAAAAATTGAAAAAGATACAATTTTTTATGAAATATGAAAAGTTTTTTTTTGGGCCAGTAAAATTTGACAAACTTAAAAATTTATAATGTAAAATCCTTATAATACAACCAAAATTGAAATATTTTATTTGTTTAATGCCAATAAATTAATTAGTGGAAGCAGTTCTAAGGAACCAAAATCCTTATAATATTTGTCTCACATTGGGCAAGAATCAGTAAGATAATGGTTAAGTTTTAAAGTACTTTACCTAATAAATTAATTTTTTAGAAATATTTTTTTTTCATGATTCAATTTACATCAACAAGTATACCAAAGTATTAGATAAATTCTAAGGTAATATACCAAACAAAAAGATCAAATTAATTGTCATCGGGACAAATAAGGTAATTTGCTTAGTAGGTGGCATATATCATATGTACATATAACTACAGGATTTCAATAAATTGATCTATTTAGGTGATAATTAAATTATATGTATATTATTTCTTTCTTTCTTTTTTTCTTTTTTGAAACATAGCAAACACGCATGATGTGAGTAAATTGCCATAGTTTAGTTCAGTTCTAGTGAAATTTGATTTCTATATGTTTGGTGTCATTCATGAACCCTAACTCATGATATGGACCTATCTAGAGCCAAAATGGTCCATCTCTATGAAATGGTGAGAGATTGAAGACCCCACATTTTTACATAATTGACGAGTTGCAGAGAAAATAATCTTAAAAAGGTTTTTTTCACTGATATTTTTTTTAATTTTGAAAATGTTTTGGATAAACATAAATTTTAAAAGACCAGTGACAGAACACATCAACGCTTGTTGTTACGTACTGAAAATGACTCTTGATTTTGGCTGGTACTAGCTAATTGTTATTTTTACAATGTAAATTATATTATTTGACTTGATGGTGAGAAATCCAACTTATTTAAGGAATCAAATTATTTTTATGAGTAAATAAGAGGATTAAAAATATATTATATATTTTTCATTTATTAAATCGCATTCTGAGCAAAGGGAAAATTCTATAATAAGAAAAAGGTTGAAAAAGATGAAAATTCAATAAGAGGAAGATTAATTTCTTAGTAGTAATTAACATCATAGATTTGTTTTTCCTTTGGTTTTTACTAAAGGAATGACTAATGACGCTACTTTTTTATTTTTACACAAAGAGGAAATAAGATTATAAGAATTCAAAGGGGTGAAATAAATAAAGTAAAAATGGAATCTACATACATCGGATGAGTTATTTTTAATTATTTGAATGGCAAATCTTTTGGATTAGACATGCTCAAGTTTTAGATTATAAATAACAGAATTTTGAAATTATTTTATTTCTTTTATAAAAATGCAATCAATGATTTGCATATTCTTTTCAAAAAATATTGTGAAAATATCCTCTTTAATATTATGCTAAACGAATATATCAATGGGATATGTGCATGCGCGCGCACACATATATATATATATATATATACATACATACATACATATATATATATTGATTATCTTGAAAAGTTTAAATATTATATTAAACAACCTACTGTAGTTAGTAGGTATAAATGACAGTTAGTTAAATACATTCAAAACTTTTATTTATTTTAGACTAAAACTAAATAATATAAAATGACAAATTGACACACTTGATAAGTGTGAAAACATTAGAAAAAAAAATACTAGTAACATATATATATCATTTACTAAATAAGAGCGGCAGATGATCTTCCAAGCTAGCGACGGACCATTTACTATAATGAAATTTGTAATTTTAACATGCTAATTAATTACATTTGCTAATAGACTTAGCTGGCATTTCTATCCTATATACAAAATTTATTCTGGCATATTGGAAGAGCTAGCTACTTCTTGAGAAAGCCAATTAATTAGCCAGCTAGCATCAGAGCATGTGCGATCACTCAGATTGTAAAAGCGTTTCTGACTCAAGGGACACAACTCCATACAAAGTGAAGCCATACTGATCATGAGAGAAACCCCAAAATGCATCATCATATCTATAACAGAAGCTGAGTTCCCAAATTAGTCGTCCATTTCCCATGAGAAAGTTAATAACTTTAAATTGAAGACACTCATATTAAAGGACATTAAAAGTATTTTTAAAATTTAAATTGTATAAAACATTATAACCCCAAGTTAAAATTTTTGGTCCTTCTGAGAATAATTTCAAATTTTAAAATATTTTAGTATAAATATTTTTAACTTAAAAGTCTCAACAATAATTTTGTCATTTTTCATTTAACTAATATAATTTCTATAGCTCTTTTCTTCTTGCTTAAACTATATATATTCTTTTGCAGACACGCATTCCTTTTTCTTTAATTAGCTCTCAAGTAAATGACATTGAAACAAATTCCATCGTGATAAGTTATATTATATATATATATATATATATCGCTGAATTAGAAGTAATTATTATATTGATTGTATATATTAAATTTTAAAACATTGCTGATAATAAATATGTAATCAAATACTTAACACTTTCTTTGTATTTGAAATATGTATTTATATTAATTTATTGATATGTCGATAGAGTATCACATGATATTATAGATTGATATAATTAAAATTTTGAGTATGAATATTAGCCTAATTACAACTTTAGTATCCAAACTTTAAAATATGAGGCTTTATCACTTTAAATTATCACAAAATGTGAAATTTATGTTAATATTAAAGTATAAAAACATGATTTTGGAAGAAACACATATCATAGATGGCGTAAGGAAGAAATTGGGAAAAATGATGAAGACAAAGTATTACATAACAAATCACATAATTTTTAGATGTTAATTTTAATTAATGATAATAGACATATTGGACATGATCTATTGTCCATTAATGGCCCATACCACCTCTAGCCCAACAAATTAGAAGGATCTCACTCTATTATAAGATCAACTCCATTAACGGATATTTTATATCGTGACTATTCAATCCATCATAATCATGTCTTATCTCTAATTAACTTGACTCGACTTTACTTTCCATAATCTTGGTAACTAAAGTTATGAGACGTGAATTAGGAGATTCACCAACCTTTATTATAAATAACCCTTACAGCAACAAGTATGGGGGACGTTCCCTTATTTTCCTTTCTTCGTATCTCATAGTCACTGACTCGAGCTTCGGAGTTCTTGCAAGAGCACATGTTCCTCTTGGAATTGTGTCGCAAGGGTTCAACCAAGAGACTCGGAAAGTTATGGTCAAGATACAATACTTCACCGATTATCTAGCGTTTTCACTTTTTATAATATTTTAAAAAGATAAAATGACATTTTAAAATTCAAGTACTAAAATTGCAATTAGCTAGGTTAGAATTAATAAAGGAGGTTGTATATGATTTTTGTTATTTTAAATTTAAATATTTATACAAATTAAATTCACAATCAGGTCCATGATCATATATACATAATAAAATCATATGTATAAATTATATAGATATTTTATCTTCTTTGATAGAAAAAATACATTAATTTATTTTTTCCTCTCATTGGCCCCCATATTGATTCATTGTTCTCTTTTAGAATATGAACTTTGATATTGGCCCCCTCATGCATGTAAAGGTATTCTGAATTTTGTGCTACTGAAGTTTGTAGAAAACCTACCAATTTATCATATATATTTTCTTTTTCTTTTCCAATTATTAAAATATTTTTTTAAAGAAGTTCCAACTTTTTATAGCACACCCTCAATACATTACCAAGAGCATGGACCAGACCCCCTCTGAACAAAAGGAAGAATATCATTATGCTCCTACCCAACAACCGAAAGAAAATAAATTAAAAAGATATTGAAAATGATCCAAGCATACTGTAATTGACTAAAATTGATCATATGAATTAGTCTAAAGTTTGCGAACCAGGATACTCATTCAAAATTAAGGTTCAAAACTAGGGTTTATGGGTTGTTGGTGATTAATTTTGGGAAGATATATAGGTGAAAATTAATACTGTAAAAATGATAATTGATTTTACGAAAATCATATCACATCATATATATTATTAAGGCTCAAATCTATACGGTTCCTTCATTTGGTCCAATACCACAAAAATTTTCTCAAAATTAATTATATCCACCTCCAATATCATCGTCAATAAATTAACATTATATAAATTGTAATTAAAAGAGAAAAATTACAGGTTTACTTTCTACAAATATATGAAGGGTTCGAAATTAAAATAATAAATTTTATATAAAAATAAAGTTCAAAATTGAATTAACATGTGAACAAATCTAATAATATACCGTCACTATTCATTTATTCTGCATTATTGATCTTCTTATTCTATCTAAACTTTTTTTTTTCCAAGAATAGTTATATTAGGCTCCAATGAGATCACAAATGAGAGGTATATAAAACTTTCAATATTCAAAATGTACAATGTATTTAAAAATGGTATTTCATATAATTAAGGGCTCTCTTATAAAAAGTTCAACTTTTTAAGAGGTTGGATATTTTTATCTTTAAGTTTTTATTTTTGAGTTAGAATAACACACTCGTTGTTGGGCAATAATATAAATATAATAGTAAAAACACTCAAAATAAACCCTTTCATAACTACAGCCTATATTAACACTGTTATTAATAGTGAAACAAACAAATAATTTCAATTAGAAAATAAAATTACTTACCAAATACCAATTAAAAAAAAATCTCACCATACCTTTTTGCACATATATGAGGTTTTGTAAATAACTTTTTTTTTTTTAATACAAGGTTTCATAAATTACTATGATTTTAACTATTTACATCTTGGAGACAATTTATAAAATCTATCTTCCCCCGAGATTGCTATTGTAGGTCATTAGCGTAAACGCATGCTGTGTTTCTTCCTGAAACTCTCAGAGAGAGAGAGAGAGACCACAAAAAATTGCGCGTGGAAGTCGAACGTACCCACACAGCCACAAAAATATCATTTCTCCAAAAGGCAATCATGGGCGCGTGTTCACACGCACCATGATTGACCGTGGGGGAGATTATAATTAAAATAATACAAGCAGGTGGGGCTGTCGTGTATATAATTCATGTCGGAAGCCCTTTCCTCTTTTCTCTCTTAGCTTTTGCTTTCTCTTCCCTCCCAATTTTCTCTCTCTCTCTCTTTTATTTTTTGATCTCTGACCTAATTGTCTTTCTTCTCTTCTCATTCATCAATATCACCACCATCTATCTCCACAGAACCACCCCTACCCAAAGAGAGAATTGAAGATCCCTCAAAATTTAGTGGGTCTTTCTCACCCTCTTGTGCCTTACCCACATAGATCTGTCTCTATAGGAATCATTCACAAGAGAAAACTCTCCCTCACACGCACCCACACTCACGCACAGACAGCCTTGCCAATTGCCATAGCTAGCTGACTTTAGAGAGGATAAAGAAGGATCATCATCATCCATCAGAGAAGACTAGAGGAAGAGGAAGATCAGTGTTTATTTTGGGGTTAATCTTCTGTTTCAAGAAGTGGGTGTGATCATCGTCGTCGTTAAGAAGATTGAGATTAAAGAGATGACTCCAGCGAATTTGGCAGGGCAGTTTGGTGACACAACATACACCAAGGTGTTTGTTGGAGGGTTGGCTTGGGAGACACAGAAAGAGACCATGAAGAAGTATTTTGAGCAGTTTGGTGAGATCTTGGAGGCTGTTGTCATCACTGACAAAGCCACTGGCAAATCTAAAGGCTATGGATTTGTATGCCTTCTCTTCTCCTTCTCCTTCTCTCCTAAACATATAAATAATTAGATTTTCGTTTACATTATCATATGTACTAGTCTCATTATTATATCCTCGTATATATTACCACTAGATCTTAAATCCATAATATTAACGAATATTGTTAGCAATGAGGTTTGGCTCAATTATACTGTAGTTGTCCTCCAAGACTGAACTAAATCAGTAAGACAAAAAAAAGAGAAAAAGAAGAATATCGTTTTATTCAAGTTCACCATTTAATTTCTTTTCATTTCTCTACGGTCCATTCTTCTTCTAGTGATGATGATGCTATTTCCATTTTAGGTAACTTTTCGCGAACCAGAAGCCGCCATGAGAGCTTGTGTGGATGCTGCTCCAGTGATAGATGGTAGGAGGGCTAACTGCAACCTTGCTTCTTTGGGTGTCCAGAGATCTAAACCTTCAACTCCAAAGCATGGTGTGTGTATATAGCTATATATATATATACATATTGTTATATACCATATATTTTCTCTCTTTCTCTATATATTTTGTTTGTCATAAATACATATCTTTGAGTGTTCCAATCTCTCTAATCACCTGGGTTTCACTTTATCTGAATTTTGGTTGTGACTGATAATCTGATATGATGGATAAGATCTGGGGGGAAAAGCTTCATATATAAAATCCTCTCATTCAGTTTGTCACTGTACAAAAGATGCTTTCATTCCTCCCCTCATTCTTGTTCACATAGAGTTTTAATGGATATTCCTCTCTCTCTCTCTCTCTCTCCAGCTAGCTAGCTCATTATTGTTGTGTTTTGAATGAAATAATCAAGGCCAATATACATAGATCTAAATCTGAATAGATCACTGTCAAAAATATTCTGTGGTAAGAATGGAAGACAGACACAGAGCTAAAAAAATGCTGCTACTATTCTTGCTGAGCTTATATGAATATTCTTTCCAGAGTGGAAAGTTCCATTCCGTTATCTGCATGTGCATTTATTCCCGTCTCATATGGTGATTCTTCATTTTTCACTAACTGACATTTTATACTATCTTCCATAAAGATTCTTATCTAACTCAAACTAATGCTAGTTATTGTACATTTTCCCCCTGGAAACATGCATTTCATAGAATCATCACTCTTAAGCACCTTTTGGTTTAAAAAAATTAAAGTCAATAAAATTTACGACAAGTTACTTTCTGCTATATGACACCGATATTTCAAAAATAGAACCGTGTTACATTCATATATCTTAATGTACACAATATTTATATCGTATCTTGTCCGGTACTTTTGTTAATATCTGTGTTTTTCTTAGCTATGATTTGAATTTGGCAGGAGGAGGAAGCAGGAACTTTAGGGTGATGGGTTCGTTCCAGACAGGGTTTGGAGGAGGAGTAGGATCAACTTTTCCTTCAGCAGCAACACTACCTCATTATGCCATCCAGCAAGGGACACCTTATAATGTTTATGGGTATGAAATTATAAATGAATAAGCTTGCTCTTTTAATGCATGCTACTTCAGTACTTTTCTCTCTCTTCTGAGAGTCACGTGAATGTGCTGAGATGGGGAATGGCACGTGCATTGCCAACTCATCCGCAACAAAACCACACCCAACATATTATTACTAACTGGGCTTTATCACTAACACAAGCATGCTATGTTGCTAGCTAGCTCATCTATATTCTTTTATCATAGAATCAACCTCCACATGATCATTACAGCTTTTGTATCCACCTGCTCTCTCTCTCTCTCTCATATGATATATGCACATGAACAAAGGAAAGTGGAACACACCCATGTGTAAACTATCGGATACATGAAATCATGAACAAGAAATGACATGGAAGCTTCAACATCATGTTCAATCATTTGGAGCGTGAATACCCTAGAAAAGTAATCTCATGAGTTATTTTGTTATTCTTTGAAATAAAATTATTTGCCATCTTTATGTATTTATTAATAGCTTATTCAGTTTAATAGTTACAAGAGTATCTTTGAAGAAGTTGAGGATATCATGTTCAATTGAATTTTAAAAAAATTATATTTTTATGAAAAAATTTAATAACAGATAACTAAGCACTGTAATTTTGTACTATTTTAGCTTCGTTTCAACTGATTGATGGCATGCTTAGTTAGTTACTCAAAAATCCGCTTTATTTTCAACTTAATTTCACCTGGTTAATGGCATGCTTAATTGTTTCATATTCTTACGTTCTCTTCTGTCATTCTATGATCACTGTTTTCAGGTACTCTCCTTACTCCCCGGATTACACTTACCCTACGGTTTGTACCTATCTTCCCTTTCTTTGCTCTCTTTATTAGTTGTTGTCTCTCCTTCATATCTTTTAACTTAGGATGCGTTTTTGAAGCATACCTTTTAAGAGACAACAGCTTTTGAATTTTCTTGAAACGCTTTTCACTGTTTCTTCCCTCTTTATTTCTTTCTTTCTTTTCTTTACATTCGAGACAATAATAGTCTTCAAATATCAATCAATCTTATGCGAATTATGCTCCAAAAAATCTTTTCAAAATTGTTTTTAACATACTAAGGGAAAAAAGGGGGGAAAAAAGAAGAAAAAACTTTAAACTGTATCAAACTTGGATTTTTTTTTGGGGGGGGGGGGGGGGGCGGATGCTGTTAAAGAGAATTTTCAGTATGTTTATCTCAGATAAATTATTTTGGTCTTATACGACACAATAACCATGAGCCTTTTAAATTTTGAAAAACTATTTCAAATTCATTTTGTGCCATCTAAAAGCCAAGCAAATATTTTTTAATTAACATATTTATATAACAATAGTTTTGTAGGGTATTAGGGGGCAAAAAAGGGGGAAAAAACACAATCTTTTGTTGGGCAAGACTACGATGCCTCACCTAATTAAGTTAGGTATCGGTTCTTATTCTAAACGTTCCAAGATGGTGCCATGTGTAGAAATCTGTAAGGGATAAAATCGCAGTTTGTACCACTTTAATTAAAAATACATGCCTCTAAAAATCTGGCTTAAAAAATTGATGTACAAATTACACTCCTCTTTTAAAAGATGTCTTCTTTCTTTTACTTTAAAAAATTACATTCCTAATCCCTCTCTTGAAATTATTCAAAAAAAGTGTTATATGACTTTTTATACAATAAGCTATAAATTAAAGTTACACCTATTTTAAGTAAAATATTCTTATATTTATTATTTATATTATATAGCATTTATTAAATATGCACTTGACTGATATAAAAAATTCACTTTTTAAAATTTAGAATAAATTAAATTTATTTTTCAACACAAAATAAATAATATTGAAATAAAGTTTAATAAATATATTTTTTAATAATTTATATTTTTAACCAAAAAAAAATTACCTTCAAAGGTATTATGGTTATTTTTTGACTTCAAGAAAAATTTGTGTATATTTTTGCAATGAGAGAAAAAATTATATAATTTAAACATTTTTTAAAGAAGAAAGATAAACTTATCCAAAATTTAAAGGGATAATTATAATGTATGAAGAGGAAGAAGATGAAAAATTAAAAATAAACCACACTAACATTAAAGAAAGGTTTTTTTTTTTGGTTTCCTTTGTTTGGGCGTATGATTATTTGAAATCGGTGACAGCTTCCACATATTAATTAAATGCTAGTACAATGGGTAAAGTATTAAACACATCCAAACTTGCACCAACTGTTGTGGGCACTATATGTCCTTCCCTTCCTGCACTACAATCCATTATTGTATACAGAGTGCGGGTAATTTCATAGCTGTTTGTATAATATTGATATTGATTGCCACACAACGAGAATGAATGAATTGTATGAGCATATATCAATCAGTCAAAGTGGTCTAATTTATTTGTCCTCACTCTTCCCACTGTCTTTTACCTCTTTTTCTTCAACAGGAAAACTGGCTAGATTGTGGTCCATTACCCCTCTCTCACTTTCCCACTCTTCCAATTCAAATTGGGTCCTGTGCTCTAATAATTTATTTATATTTTTAATAATCTCAATCCTTTGGTTGCTTGTGGTCCATTGTTTCCATGAAAAAATTTATAACTTTTTCATTCAATTCCCATTATACTCATTTATATTTGCTGTAATATATTAAAATTTAAAATTTTAATCTTTAAAAAATGCATTATATTAAAAATAAGTGAGAGCCTTCTCAAATAAAAAAGAGGTGAATATAATAAAGAATAAAATTAATTACATCTAGTTCTTTTTAAGTATTTACTATATTATCTAATAAAAAATATCCCGAATATATATTTTTTACAACTTAACATCATATAATTAGGTCTTTTAAAAAGTTTTTTTATATATCATTTTTTTATTAAAAAATTAATAACAAACTAAAAAATAGTTTGCCCAGGTCTTGTCTTATAATCTACTAAAATCATTTGACTCCTCCCCCCTCTTCTCCCTCTTTGTCTAAGGCAATTTGATATTTAATGATTTATTCTGCTTTTTAGTGTCGAAAATGATATTTAATGCGAATGAATTATTATTTGAACTTTGTATCTAATATATACATATATATATATATATATATATATAATGGCAAATGCAGGGTTACTATAGTGTGTATGGAGGAGCAACCCAGTACCCACTTTATGGAACCGGACCAGGAGGCATGATGACCGGTGCTGCGACGGCTGCCACAGCCATTTACCCATATCTCCAGTTCGGAGAAGGGAGTGGTGGCAGCGTAACCGGCGGCTACACTTCTGGGCAGGGCTACGGCGTCTACTACCCGCCCCAGCTCTTTCAGTACTCTCCCATTACTTCATCTGCGGGGTATGCACAGCACTATGGTGCACCCATGTCTCTTGCACCTTCGCCTGCATTGCAATCAGGTTTGTACTCCCATAGGCCACTTTACTAAATCAATTTCACTATAATCATAATCTTTATTTTTGTATTTAGCTTTAAAAAATGACTATATGTAGGAGTTCTAAAAATTCTCTAGTTTTTCCAAATTTGAGCTCCACTTGAATGAAGTACTATATATATATATATATATATATATATATATATATATCTATGATCTATCATTTCAAACCCCTACATGAGACAGAAAAAAAAAAAATCTAAAGTACAATTTTTTGGGCTATTACTAAAATACATAAAGAAAAAGTGGAGTAGGTTGTCATTGATGACAAAAACAACGTTGAGATTTTCATACTTCACCTGCCAATATACAATGTGCACCTTCTGCTAGCTTTAGTGGATTTGAATACATGATTTCCTAATTAAATATTAAAGAAATGTTTATGCACTTGTAATTTTTTTAATTTCATGAAAATTTTAATTTAGTTCCTCTATTTTTAAAAAAATGGTGATGTTGCCCTTATTATTATTATTATTATTATTATTATTATTATTATGATCTAATTTTACTCTTTTGTTGCATCTTTATCCAAAATTTAACAATTTGTTGACTTGGACGCTAGACTTGAGTGTGAGTTTAAAATATCAAGTAAACAAATAATGTTTAAGTTGGCAAAATGTTAAATTTGGATAGATAATGTGCCAGAAACGTAAAATTGGATCATTTTAAAATATTAAGAGAATAACATTACCCATTTTTTAATTAGGGAGACTGAACTAAAATTTTTATAAAATTTAATTAAAAGGACTAAAAGTGTACTTAAACCTAAAGAAATCAAAACTCATCTATTAGAGTGTGGGCATGTAAAGGAATTAAGTATATGAGTAAAATACCAAGTTAACATAATTTTTTTTTTAAGTTTGAATGAGGCACTAACTTCTTTGACAGTGTGTTTTGCTGTGCCGCAGGCGTGAAGATGGCTCTTCAAGCTCCAATTCCTCATCGTTAGAGAGACTCATCATTTTATTGGAAACCTTGCTGCTATATAAGTCAAAAACTTCCCAGTTGCTTCTTGAAGTTTCCATCAATCATCAAAACCTTTAGCCTAACCATGGTGCTTTTTTTATTTCACACACCCACTCTTTCACTAACACACCAAAAAAGTCCATCAATGGCATTTGTGGGCTTTTTCACACACAAACAGCCCCCCATAGGGGTTAAAAAAGTAATTTCCTTCAATTTTGAAGAGTCTCATGCATTTTCTCCTCCATATTGCATTTTTTTTTTCTTTTTGAATGAAGGGTTCTTCAGGAAGAGAACCCAAACATGTAAATTCATCATCATCATCACCAGCTTAAGCTATATTGGAAATAGCTAAGTTGGGAACAGAAAATATGGCAAAACGTTTTAGCTCAGGAAAGGGCTAATTAGTGAAAGTTTTAAAACAAAACTGTAAATGATCAAGATCACTCACAGAATAGGAGTAGCTCATCAATTTAGGACAGTTAAGAAAAAAAAATTGTTAATTAATCCCTCCAAATATTGCTGAGATCTCACCTCTTGGACGAAGGGGTAGGTTTAGCAATCATGGGCAATGGATGTCCAGGCTTTTTTGTATGGTAACATCTAGGATATAGTATTAGGGTTTTAGTATATTATTAGGTCAAGTCACGATCTTGTCTTTATAAATGCTTTACCAACTTTAATTTTCAATTTTCATGGTAAAGGGTTTAACCAAACCAATAAGTCATCTTCTCATCCCTTTGGGTAAGGGAGGGAAATCTCTCTTCACTAACTTCTGTTAGTTTCTTTGTAAAAATTCGTTGTGGCTAAACTATGGGAGTTTAAGCCCAATTTTCACTAATCCTTAGGAGGGATAGTGTTTGTTTGTTTTGTTCGTTTTTTTTTCAGTAGTACATATCATCATCATCTTGCGAAACTGCATCAATGGATGTGGATCTCGTGAAAGCACTTTGCATGTAACCCTGGGAGATATTTTGGTTCCCTTTGGGTTCTTCACTCACTCACTCACCAACCATGGTTAGGACTTAGGTGAAATGTCATCGTCTTATCTCTTTCTCTCTCTTCCTCCCTTTCTCTCTCTCTTGTTCTGGCTACTTTTACATCAGAGTTGGACCTTGATACTCCTTATTAATTATATGCTTAAACCTATGATTTGGATTGTAATTAGGATTAATGCTGAGGAGGAAGAGATTAAGATTCATTCCTCATCCTTGCATGCATGCTGGTTGAGAATGGATTTGCTACTACTTATTTTACTATATGTTTTTAATTTGAGACTATATATCATCATGATGCTTACTTCCTTCCACTCTCTATCTGGATAAGAAAATCATCAATTTAAGTCTTGAAGCAATCTTCAACTACTTTCGCAAAAATCTCCGGTTAGAATATTTTCTTAGCTTTCGCTCCAAGAAAACTTATTACTTAGCAACTACTATAAGATACAAAATTTCCATCACTTAAATGATGAAATCGAGATATCATTGTCATCATTACTCTTCTGTTTATGGAAACTTAATTATAGATATATAGTATTTTTGGTAATATTGCTTGTAACAAATCTTTTAATGTTTAATGATCTCCATAAGAAAATCATATAAAGATTCTCTTTAAGGATGTTATGACTTTTTATTTTGATGATTTTGGACAACAAAATTATATATTTATGTTTGATAAATTTTGTTAAAGTGCCTCCTTTAGTACTGTTTAAAATTAATCCATGCTCCTTCAGGTTGACGGATATTATTGTTCAAAATTGCTGCAGCTATTAAAAATATAAATAACCTTTTTTCTTTTTCTGCGGGTGTTAATTTTAGTTCCAAATTACCTAAACTTTGAACATCTCTTGATGAAATCTATTAAATCTCTTCAACTTTGATAACATTTATGTAACTTTATATGTTGTTTCGGGTCAAGAGATCAAGATTCAGACAAAGACAGGAATTCAAGAGTGAAAGATGGAGTTTATAAAGATATAGGAAGATGAGAACAGCAATAAGACAATGTAAAGAATGCAATCTTTTAAGCTTGCTAAGATTGTGGAATGTGGTGTGGTAGTTGATGATTGTGTATTGTTATGTGTAACACCATAATTCTAAGACTCATGTTATATCATATGTAGGCTTATTTCTATGAAGCATATGAATTTCTCAAGGAAAAGCCATAGAAAAATACAAATAAATTGCATTGTGTAATGGATAAATTTTTCATTCGATGTCCTGTGGACCATATAAAGTCATCAATCTCATTTTCATATTTAATTATACAATTGCAACTCAAAACAAGCTCAAGAAGTAGCCTAAAACTCGTGCAAGTGGATGGAATACATAAAAACACTAGGTGCAGCGTCGGTCAGAAATTTTAGGTTACTATCATAAACTTTGAAAAATTATAACTAATTTTAGAAAAGTCAAAATCATGCATTTTTTACCATTTTGGAAAGCTACAGATGTCTAATTTATGATAAAAATATATTCAGATCAAAAAAGGGCTGCTAACGATTGGAAATTGATAAAACAGTACCAGAGGTCGACTATCATTACTATTACTATCCTCCATTTTCAAAAATTTATATCTCTCTGCTCAAAGGTCCAATTGGGGTGATCTAGGTGGCCATGGAAAGTTCATAATGTCTAGTTTAATTTCATAAGTATTGAAAATCATTTGGCCCTTGAATGATATAGCCCAATTTTCTGACCATATGAACAGTGTCTGCATCTGTTTAATAGAAAAATGTCAACTTTCAGAAATCATAATTAATTTCATAGAGCTCTAAATAATCTGGTCTTTAGCTTCTCAAAAAGTTCTAGATGAGATTTATCTATGTGCCAAATTTCATGGGCAAATTCGTTCATTTAGTTAAATCTTAATATTGGGTTGCAAAATGGTCATTTTTAAGTCTTACAAAGGGTCCAAATGGTCTATATTTAGCTCCAAGGCAACCATGACCATTTGAGCACATGGAAATGCACCAAAATGACTTTCTAAACTTGTCTCAAAGGTGCATAAACCCAGAAATTGAAAACTCACTCTCTCACCATAAGCCATACACAAGAATATACAAGTCTAGTCTTGCTCCTCATTGTCCAAAATGCACTATATCATACACATAACATTAAATCTCATTTGTACATGATATATTTGCATAATTACATATGTACATGAGGTCATAGGATATATACAATAATGGATTACAACATTTGCCACTCATATGGCCATAAAGAAGCAAAATCAAGGCACTTTGTTGTCATACTTTCATCTTCCAACTTGATGGCTACCATTACCTTGCTCATGCGGTCCATCTAGCATGTTAAGATATTGGAGAGGAGGGAATGAGATTCAAAGAATTCTAATAGCTCATCTCCCTTTTAGTCACACATAAAGAATGTAAAACAAGTCTTAAAAATACATGCATGAGCATCATGAAGTGCATGATCATTCAAGAAGGATTCTTGGCACTTGAACAAGTCATACAAGGCATACATAGGCTTGCCAAGTAAGTAGATTAGCCTCATCCATTCTCTTATGGATTTTGGACTTACCTCACCTATTTTCTTTAGGAGGTTTTGACTCAACCTCACTCTTGGGAGACTCTTTACTTTGTCTCAACCAATCTTAAGGATTCTTGGCTCATCCTCACCATGGCTAAAGGTTCTTGGCTTCACCACACTCAAGCAAATCTAAGCACACATACTAGGTATCATTTAAAAACATATTAAAATATCATGGTATCATAATACATAGCACATGCTAAAACACTTTTCATGGCTTAAAATACACATATACATATTCAAAGACAAGTTAAGCACACATTCATGCATGAGAGAAAGAGAAGTGAGCTACCTTTGTTGCAACCACACACTTTTTCTCTTGGAAATGCTCTCCCTTCCTCGGCCTCACACACACAAAGGTGTGGGATTTGTTTCTCTTGGCCTAAATACAATATATGGAAGCCAATTAAGTTCTTCGAGTCATTTCTAAGGCCATACATCTACTTGGAATTCTAACTTTGTCTTATGGTTCATTTATGGTTCCTAAATATACCTAATGAAACAACATTCATTGATTAAGTTCTATGCTCTATTCTTTCCTTTCATCTATGATTTTTGACTCCTTTTAAGCTTCTTGGAGTTATCATATAATTAAAACAAAGAGCCTAACTACATGTTACTTTGTTAGGTCATATTATGGAACTTATGACACCAATTCATTCTCTAGGTCTCCTAAATTTTTTCCAAGGTTTCCCCTCATCTTCACTCATCATATATGACTCAAAAATGGGTTTGAAAAATTTAAAACTATCCCTAGGTACATGGAACCCTCTTGGCCAAATCTATACATCTTCTTGGCATCCTTGAAGCTTGTTTTGTTTTCTTGATGGAAGATGCATATGAGGAGCCTTCTAAGGATCTTAAGATCTCATTTAAACACTCATTTAGGCCTAGTAATTATTGTATCAAATCATATTTTTCAAAAGACACTTGAAACCCTATTTTCCATGGTTGTTTATTAATTCTCTCTGCATATCCTTATTCTCCTCCCTTAAATTCCTAAGATTCACTCTTGGTTCTGCCCAAAATCTAAGCCTTTTTGAAGCTCTATGTGTGGGATGAACCAAGGAGAAGAAGGGAGCAAGAGATAGCCACCATGAAATGAAGATTTACCTTGTTTTCTTGGCTTTTCTTGTTTGTTTCTCACTTTCCTTGCCCTCCTCTCTTCAAATCCGAATTTTTCCCTTTGTTAGACCCTTAAAATATATTCATGAACTTCAATAAAACCATAGGAAAGAAGGGGAAATGGAGGAGAAGAAGTCTGCTAAAGAAAAAGCATAAAAAGCCAAGAAATCCATATCTCTTCCTTGTTTTTCTCCTTCTTGTGTGCCTCACCCTTAGGGTTCTTTCTCTGAGTAGAAACAAATGGGGCTAAATGAATAAGGAGGTGGGGTGCCTCATATATATAGGTAGGTTCAAGAAACACTTTTCAAAAATTTCAATTTTGCTCCTTTGTCTTGGCATTTTCGTTTTCGGTTCATTTTAGCTCTTTGTTTAGAAATATATTTTCCATTATGAAATCTAAGTTCCCAATTTAATAAAATGCCTTTGGAATTACTCAAATCATAGCTAAAACCTTTTCGAATAAATTCGTTAAAGTTCAGCTCAACCGACGTTAGAAAATGTCAATCGGAGGGGTTTTAACTGTCTCAGGGTTTCTCATGATTTTTAGGGCCTCTAAGAACCCCGGAGAACTCAAAAATTTCATTTAAAATATCTTCCTGTGAGAATTTCAAAATTTGCTCAAAATTATGAAAATGTCATTATGTTTTGTCAACCTTTCGTTCCATTTTGTTTCTTCATTCTAGCTCCATTTTTTTTTTCGTCTGAGCCTGAGATTCTCATTTTTAGGAGTCTAGAATGATACTTAAATTTTTTGGGACCTTAACTAATTCATTTCGGGGGACTTGCTTTAAAAATGTATCTATTTCTGTCATTTAACAAAAACTGGACATTACATTATGTGTGATTTTCTTGAAGCTTGTTAAGGGTCTTCACTTATAAGTTTCCTTGGAGCATTACTAATGATGGTAATCAGGTCAAGTGGCTTAATGGAGCCGTAGAAACCTCTAATGTGGGTGGCTTGCCATGTTAAAGTCATGCTATTCAGAGCAACTTGGATAACTTACTGTGTTAGTTTTTTGTGTATAGTTTGATGAATTGTAGCTATTGAGTTTTTAGGCCTTTTAGAAGTAAGGTAGACTATACTTGACTGGTTGAGGTTCTTGTGGCTTTAAGATTGCTAGCGAAGTGACAAGCTAAGTAAGCTTATAGTAAGTGTTCCTTTTAGGTTGACTTCAAAAGTTGAGGTTTACACTCTTGAATTCTTGAGTGTCAATGTTTTTATGATTTTTCCCCCTAATAACTAGCTATATTTCAATTATGGTTATCAAAGAGAGACAAGAAATATTGTTTATGCTAGCTTTATTGTTTCATATTCCCATGATTCACCATGTTTGTATGTAATGTTCCATGAAATATGGAAGGCCATCATATATGATGGATTGTTTGTCGGTCTTTTAAAGTCTTGTTTGTCTCAATTCTATGTATTTTTCTTTGCTATCCCCATTGGTAGTTTACTACGTGTTAAGTTTATGGCCCTTTGTTGGTTTGTGAGGGCAGAGCCATCATTCCTTTTGTTTTATCATTTTTTTAATGTTAAGGAGTACATCCCCATTTAGGAATTTATGATTAATGGTAGGCTTGACCATAATCTTTTTAGGAGCAACTTTCAGAGCTTACAATGGGTTTACCATTTTCTTTTTATATGGAGTATTGGTGATCTTTTTCCTTTTGCTTGGTGGTACATAGATAGGATTGGTTACAATCTTGACAAGGTGAAAAGGTGGAGTAAAGGTGCAATTGAGAATGAGATGGTCCTTTTGATGAGTTTGGCTATAAGTTCCTTTAGGTGGATTGCATTATGGTCAATGAGCTCACAGTTGGTGTTGAGGTAGGCTAGCATGATGCATTGGTTCTCTTGAGTTTATGCAAGCAAACATATTTACAATAGCATTAAGTTTGCTTTATGTTGATCATTTTCTTACTTTGCTTAATTGTGCTAGCTATGCCTTGAGACAACATAGCTCTTACATAATTGTAAGGCATACCAATCAATAAGAGCCTAACTATTTGCCAATTGCTTTCGTGGATTCTCTTCTTGTTGCTATTCTATTAAATCCTTTGGTTCTTTTAAGGAGGTTACATCACAAAAATACAATTGAAAGTAGAAAAGTCTTCTTATGACCTTGTTTTTGAGGAAGAGATATTTGTTTCTTTGATTGAGGTTAATAAGAGTTGGGAGGCTAGGCTTAGAAGGTTCTTTAAGGTGAAAACTAGTGAGATTTTACAGGGCAAGCTGCATATGCTAATGGTTTTGTAGAAGGGGTCCAAAGAGACATTGAAGTGTGCTCAACTTTATGTCATGGCATACATCATATAACTCATTTCATATCAACCCATACTTGCATCTTAGGCAATGGATTTTGGCTTATTCACACATTATCTATAACTATAAGGCTCAAAAATTGAATTTCTCTCCTTTTTCACTCATAGCTACCATAGAAATTTTTTTTTGGATCCATAAAAGCAAGATACAAATCCTATTTGGATAAGGGAGCTATAGCCTATTTTAGACTTTTTGACATATTAGAGCCTTTACCTTCAAAAATTTATAATTTGGGTTATATAACTTCGATTTATATAAATTAGGTGTTTATGAAAAGCTTACGATTTATATTATAAAAATTTTAACTATAAATGAATTCATTTGGTCTTTCAAAAGTCTAGAAAGTCATGGTTGTTACAGTGTGAACAGTGTCCACAAAATCTACATAGTTTTGCCAACTCTAAAAATTTATAAAATATTCTAAGGAGCTTAAAAAAATATAGTCCTTAGTTTGCTATAAAGCTCTATAAATTTTGTAATTGCCTGCCAAATTTCAGCTACAAACTAGGTCATGTGGACTATCAAGAGTAGAGATGCAACTTACATCTCATTCAGACCAAAACTTGGTTCTAAATTGGTCTAATTGGCCTCTAATTTGCACTCTCTCACTTTGAGCAAAGTTTAATTACTCTAAACATAAATTCCATAAAGTTCATTGCATGAAATAAGGCTTACATAAAAATATGAACATCTAACACCCAACCATGCATATACAACTTCATGGCTTCTATTATGAACTATATTTACAAAAGGCTATAATATGCATCAAAATAGCTTGTAATCAAGTGCTTGAGCTTATAATCAAGTTAACATTATGTATTATTACCATCTATAAAGTATTTCATTATTAAGGTATCATATACATTCTCAACTATATAGTTACAACAAAAGCTTCAAGCACATGAACACTAAACTTTATTGCTTCTCATTTTCCTTCTCTTTACTTGTGGAACCTAAAAATGGCTAGTGGAAGATAGATGGGGTAAGATTCTGGGAAGAATCTCAGTAGTAAATCTTAATCTGTATCCAAACACATAAGAATGTCATGAGGAAATGCAAGCATGCCACTTATATGCATCATATAGCTCAAATATAACATTTAGCATGAAATGATTACCTTTATCAAGCTATGGAATCAAAACACACTAGTTAGGCTCAACTAAACTCAACCTAGCCAAAAAAGAGCTATTTCATTCAATTCTATGTCATAGGGAGCTAGGAGCCAAACATAGTCCTTTTATATACTAGTTGGGATCTACTAAACTCAACTCTGGACTAAGGAAGAGGTACTGCACTCAATTCCTTGACATGAAGAGCTAAGAGCCAATCATAACATCACACATGCATAAAATTCATGACAAATAATGATTGAAAGCATAACTCATGAAATTATTAAACAAATAAGTATACAAGCATCTCAACTCATTCAAACACTCAATTACATGAAAGATAAAGAGAGAAAGCTACTTTGTGAATTTAGGAACTCTAACCATCACTAGCCCTCTTGGTTCATGTTTTTTCCTTGGCTTTCCTTGACTTGACATCCACAAATTAAGGAATTTGGGCTAACTTGGCCTACATATATCAATTTGCCATGCAAAATAACTCATGAGAATATATTCTAACTCTTGTTGTTAACACTTTAACCTATTAACTTAATATGCTTCTTTAGCCTAATTTAGGTTCTTTAAGAGGCAACACTTAGATTTCACTTTCTAGGCTTCCAAACCTCACTTGTTATGAGTTGTATAACTCTAATAAAACTCATTGGAACTATCATATAAATGATTACACAAGCTAATGGCAAATTTGCTTCTTTAGGCCCTTTATGTGCTCTAAAAATTTACCTTTCAAAATTAGACTTCTAAATTTAATTCAATGGTTCTATTGGTGTTTATTCATCACATTTAGGCTTCTTAAATCATTAGAACCCATCAAAACACTTTCTAGGTACCATAACCTTTGCTTGGTCGAGACTATGACTCAAGGAGGGGCCATAGGAGTTTTGCTTATTTCTTTTGAGATTTTGATGCATGTGAAGGGTTATTAGCTTCTCTCTAGCTTAGTTATGATCTCATATAGGTTGAAATGGCCTCCCAAGATTCCAAAACTCTCAAGGTGTAATTAAAACCCTAATGACTCTATCTTGCATCCTATAGCCTTTTATTTGATTCTCTTTATTCCATCTTATTCTCCACTAACTAAACCCCTAGTGCTACCATGTTTCAGCCAAAATCAAATCCCCTTTATGTCCACCCTATGTTGGCTAAACCATAGAGAAAGTGGAAGAGCAAAGAAAAGCAAGATTTCTACATGATATCATACCTTGTTTTAATACTTGTCAAGTGGAGAATATTATGCTATAATTGGTTTCCTCAATTTTCCTCCTTTTCCCAAGTGACCACCCACCAAAATGGTCCTTTTAAGAAATAAAAACCATCAATAAAGAGAGTTTAAAGAGGAGAAAGAGTTTTGTAACTAGGATGTCATGAAAAGGTGCATGAATTCTAACATACATTTCTTTTTCTTCTTCCCTTTTCTTCCTTCTCTTTGTGCATTTCTAAGACCTAAACTAGAGGTAGAATAGGTTAATCATGAGAGTTGGGTGGTTAGGGTGACACTTATATAAGGGAAAAGAGAAATTTTAAAATAATAACAAAAATTCTCGTTATGTCCTACAACTTCAATTTTTCTGTTTAAACTTATTTTGAATCTTTTTTAAGAACCATATTTTCCACATGAAAATTTTGGTCTTTTAGTTTATTAAAAGTCCTTGCTTTGAAATTTTTTAGATTCAAAACTATCCAGAATGACTCAGTTAAAATTTTGATTAACTAATGCCTTAAATGGTACACTGAAGGGTTTTAGCCATTTTGGTGATTCCTATAGTTTTTAAAACCTTTGAAAACTCTAACAAGCTTGATTTTACTATTTAAAAATTTTTTCTTTGAGTTTCTAAAAATTTTCCCAGAATTATGATTTTGTTACTACCCTTTTGGTTTAATCTATTTAGCTACTTTGCTCTAGTTTCGGGCCATCTATGGTTTCGTAACCTTATTTTTTTGGATGCTCTAATTAATATTTTACCTTTATTTGTCCTTAATCCATTCTTGCTTTAGGATCCTATTTCATCATCCTACTAGCTCTAGTTCAATTTTAGAAGAGCTAGATGTTACACTTTAAGCCTTCGTGATATTACAAAAGATGTGCTACAAGTATTAAATTATATAAAAGATCAATGAAAATTTATCAAATACTTATTTGTCAAAGTATCGTTGTTTTTCATGATCATTTGTGTTGTCTCCAAGGTTATATTGAGTGTCTTGAATTACTTAAGCTCAAGTTGTAACATGAGGTCTGACTTTTTAGGCATTAGCTTCGGCTGCTTCCTCCATACCCATACTATGAGCACTTTACCAATCTATCACTTTGGATATCATCAACTACTTCATACCTTGCTATTCCGAGCCGTGCCGTAACAAAGCATAGCGTGTAGGGTGGAGTCCTCTCTCATTCATTTTCAAATTTCAATTAAGGGAGAATGCCACTTTTAATTTACATCCCCGAGGTTACCACAATAGGGTCATGGCATAAGGCTATGTATATCATTTTGTCATGCTATTTAAGTATATCTTACATGTGAAAATATATAAATAATAATTTAGGGTTGTCTTTCATGGAATATGGGGCTTGTCTTATTTTTCTTAACTTCGATCTACTTGTTTTTCCTTCCCAATGTAGTTTTCTAGCATCAATTAATCTTATTCCTTTTTTTTTTTTGGAGTTTACCAGTTTGACACAACTTTATGGTATTTATCATTCGAATTAAAGATTCTTGTAATCAACTATGTTCATCATCTAAGCTATTTGATAAGTGCTAATTTCTATATATTTTCTCCCTTCTAATTTAGGCATTTTGATGATAAATTGTGGCTTAAAGGATTTCAATTGGAGGATAATTGGGTTTATTGGCCATTTCTATATTCTAGGAATTTATTTACAAAATTTTTGAATTTTAATGCATAAATTCCTTTAAATAATTTTGTGAATTTTTCCTATTGAAGATTCCCTATTATTTGTGCAGATTTTGTGGCAATGGAAATTCAAAGACTTGAAAGTCACGTGATTGAAGCAAAGAGGCCTAAAGTTGAAGATGGAAATTCCTTTTTATTTGAGTGAACAGTAGAGCATGACTGGCACATTGAAGGAGCTGCGGAGCAGAACATATCACACCATATACACACGAGCCCATCCCATCATTCACTTGGGTTACTCACACAAGCAGCTGGCAAATCATTCACACTTATATCCATCACACTCAAGCACACCTTCATGCAAGGCTTCACTTAAGTAGCAACACACTCACACAGGAAGCTTACATGGATTAGAAGGCACGAGTTTCTCTCACTCAGCCACAGTACATTCCCACCTCACAAGAAGCACCAACAGGCATTCATTCCACTTCAGACACGTAGCTTCATTCATTTGCATAGCCACTAACACACAAAACACATGCAGATCCAATCTTCCACACATGGTCTCTCATATTGACTCACACATAATCACGTGGCAATGGAGGTCATCCACAGGTCACACTTACACATGCATGGCACTTCACTGTCACGGCCTTCCTCCAGAACAAATCACACTCCCACACTCATTCCACATAGCAGAACATATTAGAATGCAGCCACACCCTCACAGTCTCGAGACCAACTTGCACAATGCATTCATACACGTCCAGAACACGAGACACCAGTCCATGCATGGCTCACTCCACTTACGGGTCTAGAGCATGATGGTTCTGTTTTGGGATAAAGAGAAGCTCAAGTGCAGAGCACGGGCAGCAGGTACTTGAAGGGGCTTCAGAATGTGAAGCTGGAAGCATCACACTTATGTGCACACATGGGCAATTCATTTACATGGGTCACGTAGCTCTCATGCACAACTAGAAAAAGGACTCGAGCAGAGGCAACATTGAAAGGAAGAAGCTTATGGGGAAGACGTGTTGAGAAGCAGGCAACACGAGAGAAGAAGAAAACACATGGGAAGATGAAGCATGGTTTAGTGGGGAGCAAATGAAGTAAGAGCTAGAGGAAGAAGCATGTACAGTCTCGAGTGAGGAATGAACACGTAAGGAGCTGACGTGGATTAAGAGGAAGAAAACATGTACATAGCGTGAAGAGAACCACATGAGGAATGATTGAAGAGGAACGTCTGGGCAGTAAGAAGGAAAACTCTCAAGCTTTCATGTGGAGGCTGGACATCCACATTCATCCATGTCACAGCGTCTCACTCACGAGTTGAACGAGCTGGTTGGAATGATTCAAGAAGCTCACACGGGAAGAAGTAGACGAAAAATGGTTTTAATGCACAAGTTTACACAAATGAGGCAGAGCACATGATTATTAAATGGAAAATAAAGAAGCACGTGAATAAGGGAAGGATTAAGAGCACGGGCAGAACGTGATACACTTGGGCATGTGAAGGAAAATGAGAAGCTTCGTGTATGCGTGTCTTGTGTGCTATCCACGTAGCTTCTAGAACACACACCCTCACATGATGAAGTGGATTGGGGCCCACAAGAAGGAAAAAAACGTGCTAAGGTTTGAGGAGGGATCAACGCGAAGAGGAGGAGCAATGCGATAACTCTCATTTTTGGAGTTCTAGAGATGCGAAGGTAGTCTTTGATTCGATCATCCATCAAGCCATGGCCATAGCTTCTTCCATTCATCTTCTCCATGAAAGCTTAAAATTCCCTAGGTAGCTAGCTGAAGATTGGACTTCCATTGATGAAGATTTGAGCTCCAAGGTTACATCTCCAATTTGGATAAACTCTCTTCTCTCTATCCTTTACTTTCAGCATTAATTTCTTTATTAATTTGATTAGGTTTAGCTTGTTAATTAGAGAATTTAGTTGCTGAATATACTGGATTAATTTGCTCTATGATTTAATAGTAATCACATATTTGAATGTTAATTTTCATGCCTAAGTGTTTGTAGAAAATCTAGAATTAATGGCCGTCCAATTTACTACTCAATTCCTCTTGCTTCTAGGCCAATTAGTGCAATAGTTATTGAATTAAGTGGTTGGACTTTTGTGTGATTATTGTGTTTGAGGAATTTATTAATCTAATTGGTTGATTAGTATTTTTAAGTGGATTGTTCAGCTACTTGAATGAGCACTTAGGTTCTATTTTGGTGTTCTTATTTTTAATTCAAATGATTAATTATTCAAGATTTCTTGTAGCTGCAAGTTTCTTGAATCATTAGTGATTTGAGTCTTGGATGGTAATTCAAAAATCCTTATGAAGAATACAATAAGAAGTAGAATTTAAATCCAATTTTGGTACATTAGAAAGGGAACAAAGATAACTAAATTCTAAGAAGTCCATATAAAGGCTAGTTACCACACTTTTCCTAATTGTTAACATCTCTTAGTCTTAAGTTTGTAATTCTTGTTATTTTCTTTAATTCAATTAAAATTTAGTAATTCAAAATCCCCTAACACTTTTCATTTGCTGTCACTTGGAGAACTTATTCATAAATAATTAGAAGCAAAAATTTCTTGAGAAATGACCTAAGTTGTACCATTAGCTATAAACCTTTAATCAACCTCGTTTTATTTGAGGTTGTGCGACACAACCATCACTATTACTATTAATCATCTAGTATATTTATTAAGGGCATTTAAAAAGTTAGATCAATTGATCTTCTAGCTTTATTATGATCCTTGTACATTCATCATATTCAGCTCTAGATTTTCATTAGCTCTAATGTTGTTTTTCTTTCATCATTATGTTTTATTCTTGTATTGCTAATTCCTTTTTCGTCACCTTTTTCAACTATTATGTGACTAAATTTTTATTTCGCCATTATTTTAACATAACTAATTTTGTCTATCATTATCATGTTCATCCTTAATATTTCTAATCTAATTCTTCTTTCATCACCCCATGCAATGCTAATATTGCTAATCCTTCCTTTGTCATCATACCTAATTCTAGTTTTATCCATTGATCTTGAGCACTCACTATATCTAATCTTGATTCGTTTTTTTACCTGATTACTTATTCTAATGCTAGCTTTTATTTATGTGAAGTGAAAATATCTTTACCTATATCTTGATTAATTGTGACAAGTCACCTTGTATAGGAATTGGTAACCTCTTATAAAGTCTTGGTTCTAGCTCAATCAGCAGTAGCCAAATTGTAGCTTGTATGCATGTTGCATAGGGGTTATGTCCCATTGGGGTTGTGTTTTTTGTGTAAAGACCCTCATCTTGTCTGTGGGTTTATGCACTTTTTCCTAATCTATTATGTCTACAAGCCTTTCGAAGTGTTTATTGTTTCTATAGCAAGGCTAGTTTGATTCATAACAATCAAAGATATGTTTAGAGATAAAGGCTTTAAGTACCTAAAGGTGTTGGGGAGTGGTTCCTAATCCATTAGAAACGGGTGAAGGCTTGAAGATTGTGTTTTAACCTTTATTTAGATACCTAGTGTAATACCTTAACCTCTTAGGTATTATACCATGGTCTCCTTGTCCATCTCAATGCATTTCATATGGATTGGAGCACAAATTCAAGAAACCTTACACTTCACATGAAAAAGGCAATAAATTTAATGGTATTTATTTGCGTTATGTAAGATCTCATTTCTTTAATTTATGCCCCATGGACCATATGAACTCATCAATATCATTTTTCTATTCATACACATCCATACAAGTCATAACCATTATCAAATATCTCATGAACCTCAGGCTTTAAGCTACATCTCACAAAATTCATGGTTTGCTCTCAAGTTCAGATTTTAGTTTTCTAATAGCAATTTTAAAAATTCATAACTAATTTCTAAAAAATCAAAATCAAGTAAACCATACCATTCTAGGAAGTTGTGGATGTCTAATTTTGACTAAAAATAATTCTAGACTAATGTAGTAGCCTTAAACCACCGGAAATCGATGAAACAATAACACAAGCCAGGCTGCGTTATTGGTATTATCATGCAATTTCAAAAATTTATATCTCCCTCTACAGAACTCCAAATGAGATGATCTTAATGGCTATGTAAAGCTTATGGTGTTTAGTTTGTGCTTCATTTGACCCACATGTAACATAGAGAAGCAAACTAATCAAATGAATAGTAATTATACTATTTTTGTATAATTTGGCCAACTTTGAAAAATCATAATAAATTCTCTAGAGCTCCAAATTGAGTGTTCTTTAGCTCTATAAAAAGCTCTAGATGAGACCTACTTATTGGCCAAATTTCATGAAAAAAATCACTTATTTGGTTAGACTTTGGTTTAGCTCTCTATTTGGTCAAAGTTGAAGTCCAAAATGGGATTTTAAGACACCAAATGCTCTTCTTGACCTTCCACAACCACTTGAGTAAGTATAAAAGCATAATGATACAATACTAAGAGGCATGCCCATTGGAACACAATAAGTTTGAGAAGTTCTCATCCATCAAGAAACCCAAATCATTCAAAAGGGCATGATTTAGGTCCGAATAGCTCATAAAGGTATGACCCATGCTGAAGAGGCCCAAATTGTGCTAGTATATGTCAAAGAACTTCAAAGAGCTCAAGATAATTTCTTTGTTGGACGTTGGCCCAAGTTTAGAGCCCAAAATTCATATTTGATCAATTCAGAATATACTAGATGTCACTCAATTTTGGTGAACACTTTTATCATCATTTCATGGAATTTTCAAATGATTAATGGGTCAATCTTGAATCTTAAACTCTCAGCTTTCACCTCATTTTGGAATCATCCTTATCTAAGTTTCTAAACATGAGATAGGGCTAGTAAGAAGCAACACGTCAGGCATGCTGATCGTAGAGTTGAATTGGACTTTGGACATGAGATCTCCTTAAAGATACAAAAGTGGAAGCCCAATGTCTTAAGAAGAGTCCATGGAGCAGCTAGAGTCAATATCTAACATGTTGAAAGCCCAGTGTAGTTATACACATATGGAAAAGTACAAAGAAGCCTTAATCATGTCAATTGAAGCCCAAATGCATGGTGTATGGATCCATGGGAGTTCCAAAATGTGATACATCTTAATGCAAGCCCAAATGGATGCCCAAAGAAGCCATGGAAGTCTGTGAACGTGAATAGTAAATGCCAACACTTATTAAAGTTATGTTTACATGGAAAATGTCTTACATGGCGGATGATATGGATGATTGCCTATGTGGCATATGACATGGATGTGATGTGGCATTCTTAAAGACATATCAGCTTATGACATGGAGTTGCTGATTACATTAATTAGTTTCCATTTTATTAGTTGCTTAGAACTTGCAGTGTAAGTTATTATGTTTTTAAAAAGTTTTAGTCATATTTTATTTCTTGCCTTTCTGCTGATTGTATGGTGTCATTCTTAGCTCATATTATTTCCAAATTATTGTAAAAGATGATGCCATCATTAAGATAGTAATTTAGAAAATTTTTAGAGTCCAATCGCCTATATAAAGGCCCCCTATTATGGTCCAAGAAGATATGAATAAGAATTTCGTTTTTTTCACATTGTGTGAGAGTTTATCTTGTTCTCCTTGTGTTCTTGTGAGAATGCTTGACTTATCAAAGGAGTGGTCTTCCTTTGTGGTGTCTTGAGGCTAGGGTTCTAAAAGATGGGTTCTCTTAGGGTCTTTCCTTTGACCAATATTCTTATTTTCTAGCTAGTACCGGGTAAAGTTTTAAATTATTAAAGGTTCTCTAGGGCATGTTCCTAGTGGGTCCTTCATCACTTACAACATATAAAAGTATGCCAAAAGGTCCAAATCATTATGGAGCTCAATCTTACCTTGCCACTTGCATACATACACATGAATATCACATCTCATAAAGACTCCTAGGTGGCAAGACCATATATATTCATTCATCTAGCTTCCATTTTAATACATACATCATTTATACGTACATTAGAACATGCTCAATGGTTCACATCATGTATACATCTCATGGTTACATATTTTGACATCAAAATGTAAATACAAAGCTCATTTCTCTATTCTTTTATCAAAGTCTTGCCTTCAATAGTTGTTGGCTATCATTTTTTAGTCCTCTTGGCTCACCTAGACATAGTTAGGCATATGTGGGGGAGGAGTGAGATTCAAGGAATCCCAATAGCTTTGAACCCTTTCAAACATACATAATGGATGCATTTATAAGTCAAAGAATGCATGCATGACATTTAAGCTATTAATGAGTATACATAAAACATTTTCGTTGTCACATAAACTCATACATAATAAGTATAAGTTCTCAAGGGCATTGGTCTAGTCTCACCCACTTTCAAGGGGCTTTTGATTAAGCTTCACTCTTCTTGAGACTTTTAACTTTGTCTCACCCATTTCTTGGGATTTTTGGCACATTCTCACCCTTGCTAAGTGACTTTTGGCATAACTAAACCTACGCAAGCCATAATGCAACTATAAACACATTTCAAGAAGTATAATGGTACCATAACATATAAGTATTGGCTAGAAACATTTCTCATGGCTCACATATACACACAAGTACTCCAAGATAAGTAAACATCTAAGCCATGCATGAGAGAAAGGTTAGAGAGCTACCTTGAAGTAGGAACACACACTTTCCTCTTGAAATTCTTCTTCCCCTTTCTCAGCTAAGCCATGCAATTTGGTGGCCTTTAGTTCTCTTGACCTAAACACATCAAAAGAGACATCCATCACTCATGGAAACAAGCTCTAGCCTTATAAAATTTCTATGGAGTCTTACTTTGTCCTAAGACACAATATGGTTCCATAAAGGACCTGATGGAGCAACTATGAGAATCTATGATCTTGGCTCCTATTTCTCATTCATTCTAGGTCTCTTGACTCTATTTAGACTCCTTGGAGTCATCATACATTTATTTTAAGGAGTCTAGCTATAAGTTGCTTCCTAATGTCTCATTATGGAGCTTACAACTCCATTTCACATTCCAAGGCTTTTAAATTTTTTCCAAGACTTCCTTTGAGGTGCTTCCATCATATCTAGTCCCATTTTAAGCTTAGAACAAATTAAAACACTCCCTAAGTGCCTTAATCTTGCTTGGCCGAGACTATGGAGGCTTGGAGCATTCATGGAGTTTACTTCATTTCATTTAGGGAAATGGCATATGCGAGGCTTCCTAGGTATCTTGAGAACTCATTTAGACTCTTAAATAACTCAAATTATCATTAGAAAGCTTCATATTTGCTAAGGTGCAACCAAATCCCTAAATTCTATAACTTGCATTCTAAAGCTTCCTTTTCAATTCTAGTTGTATATTCTTAATCTTCACACTCCATAACCCTTGGTTCCATCAAGAGTACATGAATAAAAACTTTCCTCCTCACTTTCTCTCTCTAGACCAAAGCTTAAATAATTTGGAAATATAAGATTTTGCAAGTGTTTCAAGTGAAGTCTTACCTTAAAACGGAGCTCTGTTCGCGTAGATTATTTTTTACTTATTGGTTTCTTGAAAAGAGTTTCTTTTTGGCTTGGGTTAGACCTGAATCTTCAAGTTTTCAAGAAAAGAAAACCACCATTAGAGAGCTCTTAGAGAGAGGAATAACTTTCCTAACTGGCGCAGGATAAAACGGTGCCGTTTACTTACATAAACGAAAGCTTAAACTTCTTTTCTCTCTCCCTCTTCTTAATGTCACACCATGGCCCTTTAAAAATTTGAAAATGGAAGCTTGAAGAAGATGATGAGGTGTAATCTTACTTAAGAAGCCTCTTTTACAAATTTTCAAAATAACTATTTTGCCCTATACACCTGTTTGCTCCATTTAAGCTCATTTCAACTCTTTTTTGAAAACTGTCTTTTCCATCATAAAATTTAGGTAATTTAATTCATAAAATGTCTTTGGTTTCATCCAAATTAAATTAAAAACCTTTTTGAATGAATCAATCAAAGTTTAGGTCAATCGATACTCTAAAACATAAATTGGAGGAGTTTAAACCATTCTAGGGGTTCCTATAATTTTTATGGCCTTTGAGGACTCTGGGAAACTCATTTTTCTCCATTTAAAATCCCTCCTTTGAGTGTTTTAGAAAGTGCCCAAAATTAGAAAAATGCCATTGCATCTTCATTAAATTTCTTCTAGTTATTCTAGCTCCTTTTTTAATGTACCTCTGGCCTTGGATTTTTATTTTTTGAGATTTAGATTATTATTCTAATTTTATTGGATCTTAAATTATAACATTTGGTTATCGTAAAAGTGATGGAAATGGATACATTTTAAAAGTAAGTCCTCTAAAATGAATTGGTTAAGGTCTAAAAAAATTAGAATAATGATCAAGACGTTAAGTAATGAAAATAGGAGATCAGATATGCCCTGAAACAGAAGCTAAAATAACCAGACAGAATTTAACGAAATTGTTACATAACATAATGGTATTTTCATAATTTTAGGTAATTTTTAGAATACTCACAGAAGGAATTTTTAAATGAAAAATTTAAACTCTCTAGGGTTCTCAGAGGCCTTGAAAACCATTGGAAGCCCCAGGACAGTTAAAACCCCTCTGGTGTATGTTTTCTAATATCGATTGACCCAAACTTTGACCCTTTTGTTCGGGAAGGTTTTAGCTCCAAATTAAGTGATTTCAAAGGTATTTTATAAGATTAAGAACCTAAATTTTAGATGGAAAAGATAGTTCTAAAAGAGGAGCTAAAATGAATTGAAAATGAAAATGCCAAGTTTACGAGACATAAATAGAATTTCTTTAGAACAATTTTGTTTCTCTACCTATATATATGTCACGCCTCATTCTTCTCCTCCCTAAACTAACTTCATTTCTACCTTAAAACAGAGAAGGGACCTAAGGAGTGAGGCCCACAAGGGAGGAGGCAAAAGGAGAAGAAAAACCAAGAGAAAGGTATGGAAATTCATGAATTTTCTTAGTTTTTCTTTAGTAAATTTCTTCTCCTCCTTTTTCTCTTCTTTCCCATGGATTTATTAAAACTTTTGGGTCTGTTTTAAGGTTAGACCAAGGGGGGAAATTTTGACTTTGAGGAGAAGAATCCAAGTAAAGGAAGAAACATCCAAGAAAGGTTAAGAAAATAAGGTATTTTGCTACTTTCATACTTATTCTTCCTTGTTCCTCTTCTTGAGTATTTTGTAATACCTTATATTTCTATTATCATACTCTTCCATTTAGGGCACTTGGTGCATATTTACAAGACAAAAGTAAGGAAAAGTATGAAAATAATACACTTTTATAGCGTTGTATTGGGGTAAAATTTTTCAATTCACGTTATGTGGGCCCCGTGGATTATCCAACATCATTCTCTACTCATTTATCACTTGTACAAGTCATAAACAATCTAAAACATCAAGCAATCCATGGATTTTAAACTTAGAACCATGGATTTTTCTTCATTCACCTCGGACAGCATATGGCAGATTTCAGGGGCAATTTTGAAAATTCATAATTAAATGTAGAAAAATTGAAATCTGCCATGCTATAACTTCCTAGAAAGCTCTGAGTGTTAAATTTACATAAAAATAGTTTTGAGTCATGCATAGAGCATCTGGACCACGTTTGACATCGAAAAAGGTACAAAGGTCTGACTGACTACTGGTACTAATACAAATTTCTGATATAAAATTTAAAAATATCCAATTAATTCTAAAAAATTCCAATCCATGCAAATGGTACTAATCTAGAAAGCTATGAATGTTAGATAGAGGGAAAAAATAACTTCAGACCAATCCCAAAATATTTAAACCCAGAAAATCAATCAAATAATAACCTGGGTTTGACTGGGTGCCTGATACTAGATAGAAATTTCAAAAAATTAATATCTCCCTCTCTAGACATCCAAATGAGGTGCTTCCAATTGGGAAGGTCTAGTTTCTCTTTGTAAAATTTTGTGGCAATTGGACATCATTTGCCAAATGAGTGACAGAGTTTTATTTTGGACCAGAATAAACAGTGCACTGAACCAAAATTAGAAAAATTTTCAACTTTGAAAATTCACCAAATATTCCATAGACGTCTAAAAATTCTGTACTATAGCTTCCTAAAAAACTCTCAACAAGTTCTAGATGGATGCTAAATTTTAGACCAAGAAGAGCTCATTTGGACAAAAAGTGACATAGCTCACCAAAATGGCCAATTTTGCCTCTCATAAGATATCACTTTGGTCCAAATGGCCTTCCTTTGAGTTTGGTACCTTTTGGGCAAGTTTAAAAGTATGAATATGACTTGTATGAACTACCCAAGTGGTCCCAAACCTCATGCATCTTAATTTGGCCATTCCATATCCAATAATACACATGTAACCATATCCACACAAGAGACAAATTCCATGATTTCCATTGATTTAATGTCACACATGGGCTATAAAATATTCATACATCATATTACATTTGTCCATGGGCTCACATCTCACAAATAACATTTACATAACCACTTTGACCATTAGGTACAAAAGAAACTTGATAATGAACAAAGTATGGCTTTTCAATGCTCTTGGCTTGCACTCCTTGCTTCTTGGACATCACCTAGGCATTTTAAGATCATGGAGGGAGGGGGAATGAGATTTCTTGAATCTCAATAGCTCACATACCCATTCACACATACATTCAAGGCATATACACATCAAAGCATATGTATGGAAGGTTTGGCAATCATAAAGTATGCAAAGTCACAATTTCCATACCACTTATGCATATTCAAGCCAAGACCATGCTTTAAGGACTTTTGGTTTTGTCTCACCCCATTTCTAGGACTTTTGGATTTGCCTCACTCTTGGCCTAAGGACTTTTGACTTGGCCTCACCCTTTTAAGAGACTTTTGGCCTTGTGTAACACCATAACTTTAACACTTATGCAAATCCCATGCCTCATCTCATGTAAATTCTACGGGAAGCAATATAATGGCATAGGGGATTATAAATCAAGATGCATTTCCCTATGGGTAAAAATTTTCTTTTGGTATTATCACATTTAGATACATAATACAACTCATAACAAGCTCAAAAGATGGTCCATAACTCGAGCAAAGGGAGCAATTTCACAAAACATACTAGTGCAGCCTCAGATCAGTTTTTCATATTCTATGCCTAAAATTTGAAAAATCATAACTAATTTTAAAAAAATTGAAAATATGCACACTATACCATTATGGAAAGCTACAAATATCTATTTTATGCTAAAAATAAATTCAAACCAACAAAGGCTGCTAGGCATGGAATATCAATGGAATAGTACTAGAGGTTAGCTATCATCCTTAATACTAATCTCCAACTTCAAAAATTCATATCTCTCTGCCCAGAGGTCCAATTGGGGTAATCTTTGTGGCCATAAAAAGCTTATCATGTATAGTTTATGCTTGTAAAATTTAATGAGCATTGAAAATCATTGGCCTATAAATTACATAGCCTAAATTTTTGACCATATGAATAGTACCTATATTAGTTTAGCAGAAAAATAACAATTTTGAAAAATAATAATTAATTCCACAGAGCTTCAAATAATTTGATCTTTAGCTTCCTAAAAATCTCTAGATAGGATCTACATGTTTGCCAAATTTCATGGACAAATTCGTTCATTTGGTTAGACCTTGATATTGGTTTGTAAAATGACTCAATTTGTGCCATATAAGGGGTCCAAATAGTTTATTTCAAGTTCTAAGGCAACCATGACCACTTGAGCATGTGGGAATGCGCCAAAATGACTCTTTAAACTTATCTCAAAAGTGCATAAATCCAAATTTCTCAAACTCACCCCATGATATACACAAGATTACACATACTAGCCTTGGCGATCCAATACCTAAATCATGCTATCTCATACATTTGGCATTAAATTTCATTCATACATCATACATTTGGGTAATTACATATACTCATATGGTTACATAACAATTTCATCATGAGATTACATCATATGCCATGTGTATGGCTACAAAAGAGGAAAAACTAGGCCTTTTCATACATTTTAATGTCAATCTCCTTCTTCTAGGCTTGGTAGCTTCCATTACCTTACTCAATTGTTTCACCTAACATGTTAAGACACTGGAGAGGAGGGAATGAGATTCAAAGAACCCCAGTAGCTCTTCTTCCTTTCAATCACACATAAAGTATGTAATATAAGTCTTGAAAATGCATGCATGGGCATATTAACATATGTGAGTATTTATAAAACATTCTTGGCATTTGAACACATCATGTTTAGCATACATAGGTTTGCCAAGTGAGTGGATTAGCCTAACTCATTCACTTATAAATTTTCAACTTGCCTCACCCATTTTCTCTAGGAGATTTTGACTTAACCTCACTCTTGGGAGTCAATCTCATTCTTGGGAAACTCTTCACTTTGTCTTAACCAAGTTCTAGGATTCTTGGCTCATCCACACTCAAGCAAACCACAGCAAGTATATAAAATATCATCTTGCATGCATAAAACATCATCATGGTATCATGGAATAAAAGCTTATGCTAAAACACTTTTCATAGTTCAAAACATATATACACACATTCAAAGACAATGTAAGCACATATTCATGTATAAGAGAAGGTGGAGAGAGCTACCTTGCTTGCATTTACACACTTTTTCCTTAAGCCTTGAGTCCTCTCCCTTGACCTCACACACCTAAGAAGGTGGAGATCATTTCTTTTGGTGTAGACACATCATATGGAAGTCAAATATACTCTTGAATCACATTCTAAGGCCACACATTCACTAGAAATGCTAGGTGACTTATAAGGCTTTTTATGGTTCCATAATGTACTTAATGAAGCAACCTTAAGAAAACATCATCTTGGCTCCATTCTCTCCATTCATTTATGATTCTGGACTCCATTGAAACCTCATGGAGTCATCATACAATCAAATCAAGTAGCTTAGCTAGGTGTTGCTTCTTTAAGCCATAATATGAAACACATAAGGCCATCTCACTTTCTATGGTTTCTAAAATTTATCTAAGACTTCCTCTCATACTCTCCCATCATACATGACTAAAAAATAAGCTTAGAACAAATTAAAACTATCCCTAGGTGCCATTTCTACTCTAGGCCAAAGCATATACTTTTCTTGGTAACCTTGGAGTTTCTTTACTTCCTTTGATGGGAGAATCATGTAGGAAGATCTCTCGGTGTCTTAAGAGCCCTTATGAACTCTTAAACATCATAAAATATGGCTAGGGTTCATGGTAGAGTTCAAGGTGCAATCAAAACCCTATCATTTCTATCTTGCAAATTTATGCTTCTTTCTTTGAATTCTTTGCATATTCTTACTCTCCTCCCTTAAGTTCATAGAATTCACCCTTGGTTCTCCTCAAAATACCATCCCTCTTATAGCCACATATATGGGGCGAAATAGTGAGAAGGAGGGGGAGGGAGTAGCTATCATAGAATGAAGATTTTACTTTGTTTCCATGACTTCTCTTGCTTGTTTCTCACTTTCCCTGGCCTCCTCTCTTCAAATCTGAACTTTTTCCCTTTATTCTTCCCTCAAAACAGCACCAAAAACTTTAAGAAAACTATAGAGAGAAAATGGAGAAGGAGGAGAAACATGTTGCCAAAGAAAAAGCTTGAAATTTCCTACCTTTTCCTTATCTTTTCTTCCTCTAAATCCTTTTCTCTTGGTGTGCCTAGGAGCTGGCTCTCTTCTCTAGTTTTGGGGCAGAATGGGTCATGCAAATGAAGGGGGAGAAGAAACAAGAAACTGAAAGAGTGTTCAAGAAGCTTCCACTTTCTTAAAAATTATAATTTTGTCCTTTGTTCTTGGCATTTTCATTTCTAATTCGTTTTAGCTCTTTTTTGAGAACCTTATTTTCTATTATAAAATTTAGGTTCCCAATTTAATAAAATGCCTTTGGAATCACTCAAATTGGAGGTAAAACCTTCTCAAAAGAATCAGTTAAAGTTCAGGTCAACCTCTGTTGGAAAACATTTACTAAAAGGGTTTTAACTGTCTCAAGGCTTCCCATGGTTTTCAGTGTCCCTGAAATCCTAGAGAACTTAAAACTTTCATTTAAAAAGCCCTTCTATGAGAATTTCAAAATTTACTCAAAATGACAAAAATACCATTACATTTCGTCAATCTTTCATTACATTTCGTTTCTTCATTCTAGCTCTATTTTTCTTTCTGTCTGAGCCTGGGATTCTCATTTTTTAAAGTCTAAAACGCTTTCCAAATTTTTTGGGACCTTGACTAAGTCATTTCGAGGGACTTGCTTTTGTATTTGGTGAATTTCGTACATTTATAGAAAACCATATGTTATATTTCTCGTGTTTCCTCTCGTTTTTAGAGAACCAGATATTACACCTTGTCTCACTCATACCATAAGACTTTTGGCATTTTCTCACCTCCATTAAAGGGACTTTTGGCATCACTGATAAGCATGATTTTTATACATTTTATTCCTCCTAACTTAGTCATTCTAATAATCAAATATGGCTTTAGGGGTTTAATTAGATGGAATTTCATTTTAGTAGCCATCCTCTGCACTTTATGAATTAATTGGCAAAATAATTGAGTTTTAATGCATGAATTCATTTTAAATGATTTTGTGAATTTGTCTATTAAATTGTTCCTACTCTTTGTGCAGATTTTTATTGGTAAATGGAACTCAGATGGAATTTAATTGGAAGCATTTTGCATATCTCTTGACTTTGGTTTATGGTTCATGGAAAAAGAATGGCAACTCTCATGTACAGCAAAAAGAAACACAAACAAATGAAGCACGAGGAAGTATTAGTCACTTGTGGGGAGAGGAAGCCACGTAAAGAACAAAGGAGAACGAACTCGAGCAGCTGAAGCAAGAAAATCTGGGCACAAAGGAAGAATCCACGGGGCAAAACAGAAGCAGCTCATGCAGAACAGAAGTTGACGTGGCCAGAAGCTGCAGCAGAAGCAAGAAAAGAAGCTGCAGTTGAACGAAGGAAGTGTGAAGACAGCCACAGTTTGGGAGAATGAGCAGAAGAAACGCAGAACAGAGCATGGAGCTCACATGCTCGACCAAAACAAAGAAGAAGACTCGTGGCAAGAGAGAACAGCAGCCAACGTGGAGAACATCACGATGAAGAGATGCTGAACTGGGTTTGCATGGCTGGCAGCAGAACAAATGAAAGACGCTGAAGTCTGGACAGCAACGTGAAACAGAGACAGCAACGAGCAAAGCTCCAGGGACGTGAACATAAACAAAGAGGCATGCAGAAGCTACAGTAGCAAACATGGAATATTATATTGACGCTGGGGCCCACGTTTTTACACGCACAAGGGAGCTTCAGACATGCAGAAGGGAGAGCACGTAAAAATAAAATGCTCACGTGAAAGAGGAAGGAGAATCACGCTATGCATTCGCCTATTCACGACACCATCCACATCGTCTGCCCATTCACCACGCCAGCAACACGATGTCGTCATCCGGCCCAGCCCATTCAACACACATTCCGTCTTTATTCATTCGCCTTCACTCCAAGCCCTAGCTGTCATTCATCATATACACCCACGCCTCATTCGCATTCACGCCTCCTTCGTCCATTCCACGCCTCCATATACAGAACTTCATCCATCATTCCATTCTCCACTTTTCATCCACCGAATGAGGTTTTAATTTATCCATCTTGAGGCTAGCAAGGGAGGAAGCTCTTAGCTGAAGCTTGAATCCTTGGAGAAGAAGCAGAAATTTGGCTAAGATTTTCTTATTTTTCCTACACTTTTTCTTATTCTGTACAATCTCGGTTGAGTTGTATTTGATTTAGGAATTGGTGTAATATTAATTAGTGGCTGGTTAGACACTGATTAGGAAACCCTTTTTTGTTGATTAATTGGTTGGATTTGAATTTGATTTTTCATTATTCTCTTTAATCTCCCATGTATGCCACGAAGGTGTTCGATGAATTGCATGAGTGAGATTTTGTGCTTGATTGTTTGATTTGAGAATTCCTTAGTGTTTAGTTGGTTAATTAAACATTTTTGGATGACGAATCATAAGATAATTAATTAGTTAATCAATCAAATTGGATGTTCATTGATCTTAAAGACAAGAGTTAACGGTTTAATGCGGGATTGAGGTCTCAATTCAACATTAGATTATTAATCTCTTGAATCTTGAATGGTTATTCAAGATCATTTGCTAATGAACATAATTAGGAATTCTTAGGCCAGAATTAATTACAATTGGATTAGGATAAGGATAGTGGATACCAAGAGACAATTCCTAAGCTAGTCACAAGCCATTATCATTTACAATTCACACAATTAGGTAGAATTTAGGAATTTTGATTCAATTTAGTTTTAGGATAGTTTAATTCATTCTAAAAACCCCCAAACTAGATAGCTTTTAGGATTGTTAACATTTAGAAAACTCAATTAAGCATTGAATTCCAATTCCAAGGGAGATGACCTAGGTTGTGCCACTTGTTATATTTTTAGATCAACCTAGTTTTATTTTGAGGGTTGTACGACAAGCCCGTCAATCACCTCACCCTTATGAGCCATTTCCACAACTAAAGCTATTTAAGGAAATACATTGGTACCAATGTAATGTCAAGGCATCAAGTGACATGTTCTTAAGTCACAAGAGCATATACAAACACACAAAGACATATATATGCACACAAGAATGCAAGGAGCATGAGGTGGAAAGCTACCTTAGATTTATGCAAGCTTTTCTTGATCTTTTCCTTCCTTCTTTTTAGCCTCACAAGTGCACCTAGGTGGGTGGATGTTCTCTTGGCCTAGACACCCTGAACAACACACAATTACACACTTAAAGTAAGCCAAGACATTAGACTCACTCTTGAACACACACTTGATTCCATAAGTGGCATAATGGTTCCATAAATGGCTTATTGAAGCAACTCTCACATTTCAAGTTCAAGGCTCCATTCTCTTATTATTTTTAGACTTCTTGGACTCATTTAAGGTCCTTGGAGCCCTCATGCATTCACTTACACAATTGGAAAAACAAGTTGCTTCATAAAGCACTATTATGGACACCATTGTTCTATCTTTTAATCCATGGCTCCTAAATTTTTCTTAATGGTTTCTCCCATCTTCTAACATCATATAAAGTACCAAACCAAGGTTAGAACAAATTAAAACACTCCCTAGCCCCTTGAACCTAGCTTGGCTGAAACTAGTAACATAAATGGGGTTCTTGGACTTCTTGATTTTTCCTTGATAAAAGAGCCACTTGGGGTGGTTTCTAAGGGTCTTAAGAGCTCAAGGAAACATTCAAATAGCCAAGGAATTACTCACACAAAATCAGATTTTACAAAACCCTAAAGAACCCTACACTTTTATATCTTGTTTTCCATAGGTTTTTCTTAGAATTTCTTGCCATATTCCATCTCCTCATGGCCTAATTTCCTTGTTTCTCTCTTGTTTTTAGATAGAAAATCCTCCCCCTATATGGTTCTGGTTTAGATCGAACAAGCATCATCCATGGAGTAAGGAGAAGAAGCAACAACAACAAACAATTACCTTACTTTCAAGTATGCTTTCAAGGCTTCTTTTTCTTGGTTTACCTTTCCTCAAAATTTTTGAACTGCCCCTCTAACTTTTGGACCAAAAATAGAACCAAACATCTCAAGAAAACCATAAAAAGAAAGCATAGAAGGAGGGGGGCAAGGTTGGAGGAAGAAAGAGCATGAAAATCTACAAATTTCCTTACCTTTTCCTTGATTTTTCTCCTCCTTTTCTTCCCCTTCTTATGTGCCTAAGAGAGCAGGTCATTTTCTGTATTTTGGGTAGAGAAAATTCGTGCTATATGAGGGGGAGAAGAAAAGAGAAGTGTGTGGAAGCTTCAAGAAACACACTTTTTCAAAAATTTCAATTTCATCCTTCTGCAATGGCAATTTCATTTTGCATTTGTTTTACCTCCTTTTTGAGAATTGTCTTTTTTATTATAAAATTTAGATTCCTAGTTTAATAAAATGCCTTTGGAATCACTCAATTTGGAGCTAAAACCTTATTGAACAAATTCGTCAAAGTTTAAGCTCACCGTCGTGGGAAAACATACACTAGAGGGGCTTTACCAGTCTCGGGGCTTCCCATAGTTTTTGAGACCTTTGAGAACCTTGGACAAGTTAAATTTCTTATTTAAGAAGTCCTCCTATGTGTTTTCCTAAAAGTTGCACTTATTTACAAAAATACCATTACGTTTCGTTAGTTTTCGTTACAAATTGTTTTGTCGTCCTAACTCTGTTTTTCTTTCCATATGAGCCTGAAATTATCATTTTTAGGAGCCTAGGACTCTACCTAAATTTTTTTAGGGTATTATCGAGCTCATTTAAGAGGAGTTGCTTTTATACAGCTCATTTTCTTGTTTTATGAAAATTACGTTCGTTACATATTTCGCCCCATATATGGATAGCCAAGAGAAGTTGAATTTTGAATCAAACCAAGGATGAATCTAAGGAAAATAAGTGAGGAGAATAAGAATATGTAAAGGAAACAACCAAACAACCACAAAATTGTAAGATGGAAAAGTTAAGGTTTTAGTTGTACCTTAGTTTGTAAGTGAGTTCTAGCTATAAATCAAGGTGTTTAAGAGTTGTAATACCATACCTCTCTTAGCTAACCCCTTTACATATACAAGTCTCATATATGAATTCTCCCAAGAAAATAAAGAAAATAATACCATTTAATGGTGTTATGTCATCCACATTTTTTCCATTTTGGCTCCGTGGGCCCTAGGGACTCTCTCATATCATCCTCACATTTTATTACACCAATGCAACTCAAAACCATCTAAGACCATTACCAAAAACCAGGGCTTACATTAAGCATACATGGTTTTTAATGGTTTTTCCTTGGGTTTAGTTTATAGCTTTTGAGCCTCAACTTTGAAAATTCGTAATTAATTCCATAAAAATATAAATCAAGCATACTATGGTATTCTAGAAAGCTACAGATGTCTAATATATACCAAAAATATGTCCAGGCCATGAAACATAACACAAAAGATGTTTCGACATGTGAAAAGGTGCAAGGGTTTGGATAGCTACTGGTACTAATGCAAGTATCTGCTATAAATTTCAAAAATATCCAATTAATTTCAAAAAAATTCAATCCATGCAACTAATGACAATTTGGAAATATATTGATGTTAAATTTATGGAAAAAATAGATTCAAACTAAAAAAAACACGTTTAGTCATTGGAAGGCAATGGAACAATGACTTAGGTCGTGCTGCAGTACTGTTACTATTCCAAAAATTCAAAAATTCATATCTCTTAGCTCAGATCTCCAAATGAGGTGCTTCTAGTTGTAAAAGTCACTGTGAATGTCTAGTCTTTTACTATAAAATTTCGTAGCCATTGACCACGTTTGCCACCGGATGACACAATTTCACAACTGACCAAATGAATAGTACTTCAACAGATCTAAATTTCTGATACCAACTTTGAAAAATTATAGAAAATTCCACAGACCTCTAAATGACTTGATGTTTGGTTCCCAAAAAGCTCTAGGCAAGATCTAATTTGGTAAAAAATTTCAAGTCAAGAAGAGGCCATTTTGTCAGACTTTACCATAGCTCAAGATTATGGCACTTTTGGTTCCAAAAAGAGGGCAAATTTGGTCCAAATGAGCCATATATTGTTCCACACACATTTAAGTAACTTAGAATGCACAAATATAGCATAAATAAGTCTCTTATAAGGTCTGAATCATCATTAAACTCAAATTCATCATGTGACTTCCATAAACATGCATGTACAAGTAGGCTCCCAATGGGTCAAATTGCACATTTCCATTCATTTAGCTCTATTCTTGATACATATACTATCTTTACATAGTTTTACACTTGTTCAAAGTATCATGGCTCAAAATAACATATACATATATACTTTGACATTCTAGTACATAAAAAATAGCAAGATTTGCCAAGAGATGGATATTACAACTCCTTGACTTCCATTCTTTGGATCTTGAACTCCACTTAGATCATATAAGATGAGAGAAAGGAGGGAGTGAGATTCATTGAATCTCAATAGCTCATACACCTATTCAAGTACATTTTCAAGGCATAAAATATGTCAAGGGTACAAGTATGCAACTAATCAATCTATGAAGCATTCAATTTCTACATTTTTATGTCACAAACTCATGTCAAGCATAAGAATGAGCTTTAGGGACTTTTGGTTTGGCCTCATCCCATTTCTAGGACTTTTAGATTGCCTCACTCTTGGTTTTAGGGACTTTTGACTCAGCCTCACCCATCTAAGGGACTTTTGGCTTTGTTTCACCCATGCCATGAGACTTTTGGTATCTCCTCACCCATATTATGGGACTTTTGGCATTACCTCACCCTTATGAGCCATTTCTACAATTCAAAAACCTTCAAGAAGGCATGCTGGTACCAAAATAATAACATAGCATCAAGTGGCATGTCTAAAAAATATAAATATATCCACAAGCACATAATGACACATATTCAATAAGAAAAGGTGGAGAGCTACCTTAATGCAAATTCAAGCTTTACTTTGCTTGTTCGTTCTCCTTTTCGGTTCCATAAACACAATGAGGTAAGGTTAGATTTCCTTGGCCTATACATAATAAACAACACTCAATTATACTCTTGGAATAAGCTATGACATCCAACTCACTCTTGAGAATACACTTTGTTCTATTTGTCACAATATGGTTCCATTAATGACCTAATGAAGCAACTACCAAAATTAAATTTCTTGGTTCCATCCTCTTGCCATATCTAGGCCTTTTGATGTCATTTAAGGTCCTTGGAGCCATCACACACTCACTTCCACAAACTTAGGTACATGTTGCTTCATAAGGCTACATTATGGAAGCCATTGCCTTATCTCCCAATCTAAGGCTTTTAAATTTTTTCTAAGGGTTTCTCCTATCTTCTTTTATCATACAAAGTCCCAAATCAAGCTTAGAACAATTTAAAACATCCCTTAGCTATTTCTACGGGTCTTGGCCAAAATATGCCTTCATTAAGGATCCATGGAGTTTGAATTTTTTCCTTAATAGATGGGGCACTTGGGAGGCTCCCTAGGAGTCTTAGAAACTCAAACAAATACTAACATATGCTAGGAAATTCTTGAATCAACCTAGATTTCAGATTATGTTCAAGAACCCTACACTTTTCTAACTTGAATTCTATTAACTTTTCATGCATTTCTTTGGTGTATTTCATCTTCCCATAGGATAATTAGGTGAATTCTTATTGATTATAAAATAGAAATTTTCCCCCCTTCAGGGTTCTATTTTAGGCGTCCTACCATGGAAGAGAAGAAGGAGAAAAAGAAGCAATAAAGGAGGAGAAACTACCTTGAAATCAAGCTTTCTTTAAGAGTCCTTCCTCTTCCCTCTTCCTCCTCCTTGAATTTTGAATTTATCTCCTTTGGTCTGACTCCAAACTAGCACAAAAATTTTTATTAAAACCATGGAAAGATAAAGCAAGAAGAGGAGGATGAAGTTTTAAGAGGAAGAAGTATCAAAATCCTACTCTTTCTCACCTTTTACCTTGCTTTCTTCCTCCAAAATTCCCTCTCTTTTGTGTGCTTAAGGAGCTATAAAATTTCTCTAAAATTGGGTAGAAGAAAGTCAGTTTAGGGAGGGAGAGGAAGAATATGGACTTTAAAGAAGAATTTAGAAGCTTCCTTGTAAAAATTGTTTTCATTTTTGCCCTTTTGTAATGGCATTTTTGGTTTGGTTTCGTTTTAGCTCTTTTTTGAGAAATTTCTTTTCCATTATAAAATTTAGGTTTTCAATTTAATAAAATACTTTTAGAATCATTCAAATTAAAGCTAAAACCTTTTTGAATAAACTGGCCAAAGTTCGGGTCAACCAATATCGAAAAAAGTACACTAGAGGGGCTTTTCGGTCTCAAAGCTTCTCATGGTTTTTGGGGTCTCTGAGAATCTTAGGCAACTCAGAATTTTCATTTAAAAAGCCCTTCTAGGTGTTTTTCCAAAATTACACTTATTTACTAAAATGCCACTGGCTTTTCAGCAATTTTTTTGAATTTCTCCAGCCCTAGTTTTTGGGCAACTCAAGGTCAAATCCTCATTTTCTATTATTTAAAATTTTATCCAAATTTTATTTGGCCTTGAATCACTCAGCTCAGGGGACTTTCTTTTCAAACGGGCTCATACTGGGCGTTATAAGAGTTTATATGAGTTTTTAAGACATCAAAAGAGCCTCCCACATGCTTCTCCTATCAAAGAAATCAAAACAACTCCATTGGTGCCATATGGAAGCATAGCTTGCCCTAGCATGGAAGGAGTACCAGGGGAGTGTTTTAGTTTCTTCCAAGTTTGGATTTATATCATATATGATGGGAGAGGATGAGAAGAAGCCTTGGAAAAATTTTAGGAAGCCTAGGAAGTGAGATGGTATAATAAGTTCCATATTGTGACTTAAAGAAGCAACATGTAGTTAGGCTCCTCAAATAGATTGTGTGATGACTCCAAGAGGTCTAAATGTAGTCAAGAATCATAGATGGAAGGAAAGAATGGAGCTAAGATCATAGATTATAGGTGTTGCTTCATTAGGTGCATTATGGAACCATAAATGAGCCATAGGAACAATCTAGCTTTTAAAATGAATGTGTGGCTTTAGAACTTATTCCAAGAGTGTAATTGACTTCCATGTAATATGTTTAGGCCAAAAAAATCAAATTCCACCTTCTTGTGAGTGCTTGGCTAAGGGAGAGGAACCATTTTTAAGGAGAAAAGTATGCTTGTGTAATCAAGGTAGCTCTCTTTGCTTTCTCTCATGCATGAGTGAGTGTTTATCTTGTCTTTGAATGCATATGTGTATGTTTTAAGTTACAAAAGATGTTTTAGCATGTATCTATATGCCATGATACCATAATGCTATGTTATGCATTTGAATGAAGTCTTACAAACATGTTTTAGTTTGCTTGAGTATGGTGAAGCCAAAAGTCCTCAAGAATGGGTGAGACAAAGCCAAAAGTCTTTAAAGAGTGAGGTTTAGTAAAAAATCCCTTAAGAAAATAGGTGAGGCTAAACTATCATCTTGGCAAGCCTATGTATATTTTATGCAACTTCTTGAATGCAAGAAATGTTCTGTGTATGGTTATGCACTCCATGATATCCATGCATGCTTTTTTAGACTTGTATTTACATCCTTTTATGTATGGTTGAAAGAGAGAAGAGCTATTAGGATTCCTAGAATTTCATTCCTTCCTCCCCATTGCCTAACATGTCCTAGGTGGACCAAGTGAACCAAGGAATGGGAGTCACCAAGCTTGAAGGAGAAAGATTGACAAGAAAGTGTGCTATTTTGTTCACTTTATAATTATTTTGATGGCATATGATGTAATCCTATTATGAAAATGTTGTATTACCATTTGAACATGAGTAAATACATGGATATTTAATGTATATATAAGAATTGATGCCATGTGAATGATATAGCAACTTTGTGACATTGAATGGCAAGGAAAGGCTTGTATCATCTTGTGTATATCTTGGGGTGGGAGAGTAAATTTGTGAAATCTTGGTTTATGGACCTTTGAGACATGTTTAATACACCATTTTGGTACTTTCCCACGTGCTCAAGCGGCCACGAAAGCCTTAGAAGCAAATTTGGACCTTTTGTGACCCTTTAAGAAGCATAAATGGACCAATTTGCAACCCTATGACACAATTTGACCAAATGAACGAATTTTCACATGAAATTTTGCATGCATATAGATATCATCTAGAGGTTTTTGGGAAGCTAAAGATCAAATTATTTGAAACTCAATGAAATTAATTATGAATTTTTAAAATTGCCAAATTTTTACTATTCTGGTATAGTTATTATTCATATGGTTAGTTTCTTCTCCTATATCATTCAAGGGTAAAATAGTATCAAATGCTTATAAAATTTTACAACCATAAACTAGACATGATAATATTTTTATCTCCACCAAGATCACCCCAATTGGATATCTGAGCAGGGAGATATGAATTTTTAAAGTTCCATGTTAGTACTAGTAGCGCTAGCTAAGTTCATGTACTATTCCATCGATTTCTAGTAGCTAAACATTAATGATTTGGTCTGGAATTATTTTTAACATAAATTATATATCTGTAGCTTTCCATAATGGTATATTTTTCTTGATTTTAATTTTTTTTAAATTAGTTATAATTTTTCAAAGTTCATGATAGAAAGCTAGCACATGAACCCAAGATAGCTATGTAATATTTTGTGTATATATGATATGAGCTTGAATTGTTGGCCACATTTTGAGATGGTTTTAAGTTATATGTGTGTAATTAAATAGGATAATGAGATGGACGAGATCATATGGTCCACGAGACACGAGATGAAAATTTTATTCGCAACGTAACGCAAAATAATCTATTATTTTAATGGTATTTTTCTTGAGAAATTATGCTTGGCCAAGGTAATGAGCTTGGAATGAAATGAGATGGGCTAGTTAAATATAGTGTTACAAAAATCACTCTATTTGAGGGGATTTCCTTTTATATCTGGTACGTTTCATACGTTTACGGAGAAATCAGACATTACGTTTCTCACGTTTACAGAGGAACCAGATGTTACACCTAGTCCATGATGGCATAAGTTGGTGTATCCTTCTTTAAGGAGGACATTTTGCCTGATAAGCCTTTTTTCCACTATAGATAAAAAAGGAGAGTGGAAAGGTGTCATACCTAGCTTCATTAGCTTATGTATATATCAATTATGTGCATTAAATACAAAGTATGCAACCATAACCATACATTAAAAGGTAAAATCGGTCCATTTACATGCCAATTGGAACTATAGGGGTCTAGATTTGGATTGTTCTTTTCTTTCACTTATATTTATCATAAAAAACATTTTTTGGTCCATTAAATTATGAAACACATGTTGGATGCCTACAGAGTTACTTTAGCCTGAAATGGTCATGGATTCTATATTCTTCATCAATATTTGAAAATTCATAACTTGGGCTACGTAACTCTAATTTGTGCAAATTAGGTGTCTCCAGAAAGCTCGAGATGTGAACTTTATGCTTGTAAAAAGTCATGAGCAATTGAATACATTTGGAACCTCAAAAATATGAAAAACTAGAACCAGTGCAGTGTGAATAGTGTCAATGACCATTTTGCATAATTTTCTAAACTTTGAAAATTCATAAAATATTATGTAAAGCTCCAAAAGTTCCCATTCTTAACTTGTTGGAAAACTCTACAAATTCTCTAATTGCATGCCAATTTTAGCTTTAAACTAGGTCATTTGGGTAGTTTTTAGTAAAAGTGCAATTTAGGACCTTTTTGGACCAACTTATGGCTCGAAAAATGTCCAAATGGTTTCTAAATTACACTTTTTTACTTTGAGTAAATTTCAATCATTCTAAGCATTAATTCCATCAATTTCATTACATGAGAAAAGACTTGGATCAAAATATGACCTCTTTGCACCCAAGTTTGCATACAAACAATATAGCTCAACATATGTAAGTTCATATACTAATAGCCATATTTCATCACAAATTGCCATACATAAAGGTACTCTAGCTTGGACATATGATTCCATCATAAGACATGAATTATATACATCATTTTACATCATAAATCATCAATGATACAGAGGATGTACCATCCATACCATACTAATACAATCATCAAATTTTAGTGCATATAATACTCTTAATATATCATTTCTAATGTCTAACTTCTTTCAACTTCCTTGCCTTTGCTGGGTGGCCCTGAAATGATTAGTGGGAACACATGGGTGAGATTCAAGGGAGAATCTCAGTAGCTAATCTCAACCAATGTATGCATACATGAACACTATGAGGAAATGCAACGCATGTGGTGTAAAAATGTCATCCATATGCTTCATGTAACTCAAATGCAACTTTAGTAAAAAAATTCATTCATCATCAAGCCATGGCATCAATAGAAACTAGTTAACTCAACAAAACTTAACCCAGGGCCTGAGAAGAGCTACTGCATTCAATTCTATGCCATAAGGAGTTAGAAGTCAAAAAATATGTCAAACTCATACATAAAGCTCATCATGGAAAGTATAATAAAACATATCACATGAATATATCAAGCAACCACACACAAGCATTTCAACCCATTCAAGCATTCATATGGATGCAAGGAAAGGAGATAGAGCTACCTCAGAGCTTGTGAAGTTTCAAGATGCCACTAACCCAATTCTTGGTTCACTTTTCTTGGCTCTCTTAACTTGACACTCACAATTAGGTGAGTTTGGACTAACTTAGCCTATACATAGCAATTCACAAGGCAAATTAACTCATTAGGATCCATTCTAGGTCTTATTAACTTCATTAGTTCCTTTAAAGCCTAATATGGAAATTAAAACTAGTTTAAGTCCCTTAAGAGGCAACTCTTGTTTTTCTTTATCTAGGCCTTAAATTCTCACATGCTATATGCCATATGACCCTAATGGAATCTATTTGAACCATCATATGCTTAGTTAAATAGATTTAAGGCCAACTTGCTTCTTTAGCCCTATTTAGGCCTTAAAATTTCAACTTCCAATTTAGGGCTTTTATATTCAATCTAATGGTTTCATAATTATTTATTCTTCTCATCTAAGTCCCTTAATTCATTAGAACTCAAGAAAACACTCCTTTAGTTCTTACCTCTTGGTCAAACTTTTATTAATTCTTTCTAAGATTTTTATGCATATAAACTTTTCTTGACTTCTCTTTAGTCTAATTATATTCTTATATGGTTTAAATTATCCTCCTAGGGTTCTATATCACTTTAGGTACAATAGAAACTCTAACTAACCTATCTTAACTTCTAAGGATTCTTTAATGATTCTAATTGCATATTCTTACTCTCCTTGCCTTAAACCCTTATTCCTATTCTGTTTTAGCCAAAATTCAACTCCCACACATACCTCTTAGGGTTGGTCAAACTTGGAGAGAAAAGGAAAGACAAGGAGAAGCAAAATTTTCCATCATGACACATACCTTGTTTGAATCCTTGTTGTATTGATAATCTTGTGGTGCTATTAGTTTCTTCAAACTCTCTTCTTCTTCCAAGAGTTCAGCCATAAAACACTCCTTTCAAGAAGTTAAAACCACTAATAGAGAGGGCTTAGAGAGGAGAAGAAGATTGGTGAATCATATATCATGAAAAAATACAAGATTTCTAACCTAGAGTGGCTTTCTTTTCTCCTTCTTCCTCCTTCGTTTGGTGCATGTTTTAGCTACTGGTTTGGGAGTTCTATGTCGATTCTAAAGTGAAAGGTAGTGGAGCGACTTAATAAAAGATGAAGGGGGTGATTTAAGATAATTTCACAAATTTCCATTATGCCCCTCACCTTCAATTTCTCTATTTTGGCTCGTTTTAACTCTTTTTTAAAAATCATCTTTTTTGTATGAAAATTAGGGCTTTTAATTTATTAAAAACATTTACCTTCAATTTTATGAGATTCAAAACTAGCTCAAATTAATTGGTCAAAGTTTGGGTCAATTGATGATCTAAAATGTACATTGAAAGAGTTTTAGTTATTTTGATGACTCCCATAATTTTTTGAGCCTTTAAGAATCCTAGTGAACTTAGTTTTGCCATTTAAAACTTCCTTATTTGAGTTTCTAAAAAGTTACCTAAAATTACAATTTTGCCACTACCTTTTAGTTTATTCTATTTAACTACCTTGGCTCTAATTTTGAGTCATCTTTAGCTTTATTATCGAATTTTTTTATGCTCAGAATATTATTCTATCCTTAATTAACCCATTTTATTTTATTCAAGGGTAATTTTTAATTGACTCGTCGATTTTAGTTTAGTTTTAAGAAAATCGAATATTACAAAAGGTGATCAATGTAACATCCAATCCCTCCGTAAACGTGAGAAACGCAATGTTTAATTTCTCCGTAAACGGTAGAAATGGGCCAAATACAAAAGAAAGTCCCTGAAATAGAAGGAATTGGGGCCAACTAAAATTATGATAAATTTTAAATATTAGAAAATGAGAATTTGAGCCTTGAGTTGCCCAAAAATCAAGGCCAGAGTGATTCAAAAAAATTTGTCAAAAGGCCAGTGACATTTTCATAAATATGGGCACTTTTTGAAAAACACGCAGGAGGTTTTTTTAAATGAAAGTTTTGAGTTCTCTGGGGTTCTCAGAGGCTCTAAAAACTATAGGAAGTCTCGGGACAGCTAAAACCCCTCCGGTGGACATTTTCCAAGGTTATTGTACCCAAACTTTGACAGATTCATTTGGAAAGGTTTTAGCTCCAATTTGAGTGATTCCAAAGATATTTTACCTGATTGGGAACCTAAATTTTATAATGAAAAAGATAGTTCTCAAAAAGGAGCTAAAACGAAGGAGAAACAAAAATACAAAGTATGAAGGGAAAAATAGGAAATTTTGAAAAGTGTAACTTATTCCCACCTATATATATGATGCACCCTTCTCCTCCCTTCATTATGCATGACCATGTTCTGCCTAAAACCAAAAGAAAACCCTAGGGGATGAGGCTTACAAGAAGGGGAAGAAAAGGAGGAGAAATCAAAGGCTTAAGGTATGGAAATTAGTAGTTTTTCATGCTCTTTCTCTTCCAAACCTCTTCTCCTCCATTCTCCTTTGTTTTCATGGAAACCGAAATGGGGCATGGAAACTTAAAGATCATTCTCGGCCAGAATTGGTCCTTTTTCTGGGCAAAATTTGAAAAATCATAACTAAATCTACAAAAATCAAAACTATGCCATCTTGGTCATTCTGGAAAGCTTGGGATGTCTACTTCATAGTAAAAATATGTCCAGGTCACAATATTTATCACCCAAGATGTTTGACATCCAAAACTCTACAGAGGTCTGACTGAAATCTGGAACTGTCACAGAATTCTGTAGAAAACTTTGAAAATGTCCAATTAATTCCAAAAAAATCCAATCCATGCAAATGATACCAATTTGGAAAGCTGTGAATGTTAATTAGAGAGAAAAAATATCTCCAAATCAGTTCATCAAGCCCACACTCCGGAATTCTATAGAACAGTACTTCTGTTCGGGCAATTTCACTGATACTGGACCAAAACTTCAAAAATTTATATCTCCCCCTCTAGACCTCCAAATGAGGTGCTTCTAGTTGGCATGAGTCACTGTGATTTCCTAGTTTCTGTGTATACAATTTCGTAGCAATTGGACATCATTTGGGCCTATTGTGACAGAAAATAATTTTGGACCAAATGAATAGTGCAACAGACCAAATCCATAAAATTTGTCAATTTTGAAAAATCATCAAATATTCTGTAGACCTCCAAAAATTATGATCTTTAGCTTTTCAGATAGCTCTCAATGAGACCTAATTGCATGCCAAATTTTAGATCAAGACTAGCTCATTTGGCCAAAAAGTGACATAGGGTTCCATTATGGTCAAATTTGTGTCTCAACCAAGCTCAAGGGTTCTTGGCTCATCCTCACCAAAGGGAAGAGTTCTTGGCCTCTCCACACTTAAGCAAACTCATACAAACATCATGCACTCATTAGAAAACATAACATGGCATTAAGGATCATAGCATATAAAGGCATGCTAGCATACTTTTCAAAGCTTGAAAATACACATACACACATTCTAAAACAAGCTAAACACACATCCATGCATGAGAGAAGGTGGAGAGAGCTACCTTGCACACAATCACACACTTTTTCCTTTGGACTCAAGTGGATATGCTAATGGGAGCCAACAGCACTAAAGGAAGGAGATTGACAATCATGTGTTTAGCTTTTGTCACCTTAAGACCATGATTGTACCATATGATATATATGATGTAGTAAATGGGCTATGACCCTTGAGACATGTGTAAATATGATATTATATGATGTTTAAATGTATGGATATGATGTGTGACCTCTAGAACCTATTTTGAGTATGTAATGCCAAAGTGTGCAATATGGAAGTTTGTTGGAAATATGCATAAGTGTGGGTTGAATGGCCAAAATGAGATGTATAAGGTTTGGGACCATTTGGGCAGCTCACACAAGTCTCAAATAAGCTTTTAAACTTGCCCAAAAGGTACCAAGACTAAGGAAAATCCATTTGGCAATTTTGGTACCCAATATGGAGCCAAAATTGACTATAATGGAACCTTATGTCACTTTTTGGCCAAATGATTATTTTCGTATTACGTCGTATCTAAAAAATTCAATTTAGTGTCACGTGGACCGTGTGAGCTTATACTATACTTCCTCATATTTAATTCCATTATTACAACTCCTTTGCATCGCAAAAACATGCCTACAACCCATGGAAACTGAAATGGAACTCAAAATAAACAAGTATAATTTTGGCCAGATTTGCTCCATTTTCTGACCCAACTTTGGAAAATTATAACTAAATCTAGACAAGTCAAAATCATACAATCTTTGTCATTATGGAAATATTAGGATGTATACTTCACACTAAAAATATGCCCAGGTCACAACATTCATCACACAGAACGTTTGATATCCAAAAATCTACAGAGTCGCTGGCTGCCGAGGCTGTCAATCAGTTTATTGATAAATTCATAACTAATTCCATAAAACTCGAAATCACACAAATTTGGTCATTCTGGAAAGCTACAAATGTTAACTTGATACTAAAAATAATTCTAGAATGAAACAGATACGTTTAGGTGTCTGGAACTGATGGAACAGTAACTAAGCTCTTGGGGTGCTACTGATATTGACAGTTAACGTCAAACATGCATAACTCTCTGGCCAGGCATCTAAATGAGGTGATCTCACTGGTCACAGAAAGCTTATGACCTATAGTTTATGGATATAAAATTTTATGAACATTGGACACCATTTGGCCATCGGGTGACATAGAATTTGAAACTGCCAGTATGAACAGTACCCATACCAGAATCCATGAAAAATGCCAACTTTGAAAATTCATCAAATATTCTCTAGATCTCCAAAAATTATGATCTTTAGCTTCAAAGAAAGCTCTAAATGAAACCTAATTGCATGCCAAATTTCAAGGCAAGACTAATGCATGTGGCCAAAAAGTGACATAGGGTTCCATTATGGTTAAATTTGGCTCCATATAAGATACCAAATTTGCCAAATGGCCTTCCCTTGATTGTGGCACCTTTTGGGCACATCTAAAAGCTTATTTAAGACTTGTGTGAGCTGCCCAAATGGTCCTAAACCTCATGCATCTCATTTTGGCCATTCAACCCACATTTATACACATATTCATCAAACTTTAAATTCTCTTACCATGGCATTGCCTACTCAAAACATGTGCTAATGGTCATATATCCTTTCCATATATCTAAACATCATATAATAGTATGTTTACATATGAGAATGCATAAGATGATCTTACATGGTCCACCTGACACCGAATGGACTTTTGAGACCCAGCGCAATGCTAAAATGAGTATTATTTTCCTTGCCTTTTTCATGCAAAACCCACATGATTCATGACATTAAGTTATGTAAAGGCATGAGATGAGTTAGAATGAGCTAGAATTCATGGTGTTACAATCAATGGTCTTTCTTATGCTCCACTTGACTTCATAGTAAAAGGCTTTATGTGATGGGCTCTCACTAGCTAACATGTCACTAGTAGGGATCCAATAGCAATAGATGCAATTTTACGTTTTCTTATCCATATGGCTTAGTTTGCTTATAAACCAGAGGATCAATTTTATACTACTATGGTTGTTGTTGTAGCTATTTAGGTAGTTCTTTAATAGTTAGGGAGGAAACTATCTCTTACATGTTGCAATTGTCATTGTTGGCAATAAGCCACTTAGAACTTTTTTTGTTGCTTTTGACAACATTATTGAAGTTATAAGGAAAAAGTTTCCTAGTTTCCTTATACTTATTCCTTTTAACAAGACATTTGTGACCATCCCTCATGGTTAAGGTAGAATGTAGCATAATTTTTTTAATGTATTAATATAGGTTTAATGTATTATTATAACTTTGTAAAAATTGTTTGAATAACAAAGATCCTATGATGCTCATTCTTAGGAGAGTTATAGAGTTTACTTTTTGTGATTCATATGTAGTAACTTCGTTAGTCAAAATTATAATAATAATTTAACTCTTATAATGTATAACTGAATTGACATGTTAAGATGGGCTAATAAGTCCCATTTATTTAACTATTTCGATGAATCAATTTGTACTAATGATGTAATTCTTACATTACTTGACAGAACTCATAAATTAGCTTTCATATATGACTTAATTAAAATGAAATAATGCTATGAATTAGGAAAAATAAAATTAGACCATAAAGGGGGTTACACCTGGTGTCTCTTAAGATTCGTTGCTTTCCTAAAGGGCCTTTTTGTGTTTATTAAGACACATGTTTACCCTTGATGTTTTGTCCATTTAACTTTTAAGATAGATTTTATACACACTTGCATTTGGACTTTTTTGTCATTAGGTTCCTTTTTTATGTAAAGGACTGAGGTAAGTCTCTAATAAATTCAAAAGATGTCTTTGAAGGATAAAAGGTTACTAGTATTTTTAAAGGTAGTGTTAAGGATGGGCCAAGCTAATGTTATTAGTTATCAGGGATTTAATTCCTTCTAAGGAGGTAATCTTGTTCACTTGGTGTTTATTTCAAACCTTTCTTAGAAGGAACTAAGTCCCAGTGATTGGTGCAATTCACAATAATGATTATCTAGTTTTTCCCCATCTATGTGTTTCTATCATCATTCTTAGATGTTAGGGATAACCAAAAGATGGTGCTTTTATCTAATGCTCCTTTTGTAGTGGAGCATAAAGGAAATTGTTCCTTTTGTGGTACTATTAGTGGTTACTTGTAGCGATGCTTAAAGCTTGCACGCATATTTTAGCTCTCCTACATGAGTTAGCAATAGTTCATGTTTTCAAGTTCTTTGGGTTGCTTTTGGAAGTTGCCTACATTTCCTAATAAGTAGCACTTTTGCTATATGCATCTTCTAATATTACAGCTTATACTATAATCTTTTGAAACCTCTCAAGGTTTGGAAAGGATGTAAGATATATGTTTTGTAAAATTATTCAAAAAGGATGTAAGATGCAATAAAGGTGCACTTTTGTATGATATGTTTTGCAAGTAGGAAACATATCCTTGAACTATTGTTTCCTTGACAATAACATATGTAATAGAAAGTGTAGCTTTGAAAAGATGTGTTTTACAAATAGGAAGTGTATCCGTGATCCATTTTTTCCTTGAGTAAGACATTTAATGTAGAAAGGCATACCTTTGGTTTGTTCTTGTAATGCTTTTAAAATTTTGTTAGGTTGATTTAACTCATATTTCAATAAAAAGCTTAGTTCAAATTTCTCCTAGGTTGTTAAGGCCTTGGTTGAGGTGCCTTGTATAACACCTAGATTTAATATACTTAAACTAATACTAATTTAAATAATAAATCAATCACATTTAATTGTGAAAGCTAAACTTAAGCATCATTTTAGATTCATATATATTAAACATTAATATTCTAACAAAATAAAATATAATCAACATCATTTCAACATTTCAATTCTAAACTCATAGTATAAATTTAACATTAGTCCCAAAACTAATCTGAATGACTATAGTAAATTAAATAAACTAAAAATACTATATAACAAATCTCTTATTACATTACATCAAATGTAAATTCTACTATATCTCAACTAATTAGTGTCTTTCGCTATGGTACTTATTATGAAGCCTTTATTATGGAACCTTTCCTTTCTGGTGTTAGTCCATAATCATGGAAATGCCAATCTAGAAAAGTGCAACAGAGATAAACATCTCAGTAGTTAGTGGAGTTCTAAAACAAACATTTCCAATAATAACTATAAAACTTTTTATAATTAGATAACTTTAAATAAAAGTGTGCATTTCTCATAAGTTAGCTATGTGAATTAGTATAATTTCACAACTCATTTCACAACTCAATTTATCAAAAACAAAACATTCATTTATCTTTGCAAATCCTTTTAAAATAATACAAACTTTTGGGAAATCATATGCTCTCTTGGTACAATAGGTAGAACTTTCATAACTATCTAGAACCTATTTATTTATAAAATAGTATTATAGTATGAGTTACAATACCCCACTCAATTCATCTCATGTTGGAGTGAGATCATATGACCTTATGCCTAATCCTTAATGAATGTGATCATTGGATGTGAGCATGTATCAAAACCATCCCTTTAACTTATAGCTTTAGGCCAACATATCATATGACTTTAAGCCCATTTTAACATCATGATGAAGTAAATATCATTTAGTGGGTTTTCACCTCAAGGTTCATATCACATAGGTAACGTAAGCACACATTTGAAAAACATTCACATAGCATGTAAAATATTTCAAATTCAAGAGCAACATGCCACATTTCATAAATACAACAACATCATTTCCTTCATTCTCAACCTCATCAAAGTAATCTCATCTAATCTATTTCCATCAAATAGATGCCATTCAATAAATTCCATTAAGCTCATAAAGTAAAATAACATTTAATAAAATCCATTTTATTAAGTATGAGAAAGCATCTAAAATTATATTTATAGAACTAGCTACCTTGATTAGGAGTCAAGTGCAAACTTGCCAAGCAACATCCATTAATCTCAAGCTAACAATTTACTAGAACAATTTATGGAACTAAACCATGCAAACATTGGAACAATTGTCATATGATTAGATCCCTAACATTAAGTTGTTACAAACATACATTGTACGTCATATCAACATTGAAGGCTTATGCTTCCAACCTTGTTTTAGATATCTAACTTCTTTTGCCAAAAAAAAAGTTATATATTATGTCAATTTATTGTTATCTAATAATAGCTCAAAAAAGGAATAATTTACTAGTGATAGTGATATGAAATTGTGAAAAAATATAAATGTTTTGTGAATTAGCTATAAACTCTTGCTATTAAATCTCTTTGCGTGAAAATTAAAATTGATGTAAAATAAAAATTCTTCTTGAGAAGACAAAGTATTTCTCATGGGCTAATACCTAAAAAAAAAAGATTATACCACTAAAACTAACTGAAAACACGAATAAAGATAAGTGGATGCCATTTATAAGATAACATTCAAGTAAATGTTTTTTGTCTAATGACATTGAGAATTTTGAAAGTACTAAACCAATATAGCACATATATCTATGTAAAGATCAACAAATCATGTATGCACTTTGGGTATTGAAAAGTTCCTACAAAGTCAAGAGTAGTGTTTCATGGGAAGCGAATGTAGAAAAAGAACACCTTCTAGGAAATCACTAAAATTATCATGAGTTACTTTGTAATTCATTTGATCTTTAGGCCAAAAAATAAAAGGCCAATGATTTAGTTTATCACTTGGCAAATGTGGAAGATGAGGTGTATGGCATTGTGGATTTCCTACATAAATCATTTAGTATGTTCTTTTTTCAATTAGGCTTAAAAAGTTTTCATTACAATAAGTTTTATCATCAACTTTCAATCAATTTGAATATATAATGTGTTACCATAGTTTGCAATGTTAACCTATTTGTTATCATCAACTTTCATTGCAATGTGTTTATATTGAATACATAATCATTATGATGGTAAATATATAAGTTCAGCCTTCGTTATTTGTCTTAACTATGGCAGCCTATCAGTGTAACAACCGGGAAAAAAAAAGGGAAAAGAAAGGAAGTGAAATCTGGAAATTTTCGGAATCCAGAATTTCTGCCAAGTCTTCTCGCAATAGCGAGAAACGGTCTCGCTACAGCGAGAGAGCTAGTTCGCAACAGCGAAGGCGATTCTAGCTATAGCGAGTGCTGGCAGCAGTCCATATAGAAACCAGGGAGTTGCTCGCCATAGCGTGCGCCATAGCGAGAGTGAAGTCTGGAACTGACGCGATTTCGCCATAGCGAATGGTAAATTTCGCCATAGCGAAGGGAACTGACCCGATCTCGCCGTAGCGAAGGCTACACCTCGCCATAGCGAAGCCAGATTACACGAGCTCGCTATAGCGAAGGTTAGTTTTCGCCATAGCGAGAGTCAGTCCGGAAGAGAGTAAATAGCGAGAATCAGACTTCATTAAACGCCCAAACTCATTTCTTCTCTCATATCTGCCCTAAGCTTCGACCCAAAGAGAGAAAAGAGGCGTGGAGAGTGTGAGAGATCAAGAGAAGGAGGAAGATCAAGGGAAAGGTAAGGTAACTTCTCCCATTTCTTCTTAGAACTCTGATCCCCTCCCTTTGCCCTCTCTTTCTGCGGTTTTATTTGTGAAAATGGACGGATTTTGGGCATGGGTCAGAAGAGGAAAAGTAGAAAACTCTTTTGAATTTTTGTGCTTTCTTTGAAAATGTGGTTTTCCACTACCATGGGAGCTTGAGAGAGAGAAAGGGTTAATGGCATTCTAGAGAGAGAACCCTAGGATTTTATGTGATAGAAGGGTTGCTCTGAATTAAGTTATAAAAGAGTAATTGCATGCTTTTGTGTGTCTAGGCTCAAGAGAAGCACCTTCATCAAGGTGTGATTGTGGACCTAAGGAGGGAAAGGAGAAATTGAAAGGAAAAGCTAGTATTAGCTTTGGCTCCAAAGGTAGCTCTCTCTTTCACTCTTTCTTGTTGCATTCTTGGATATGATAATCATTGTATGATATGTATATGCTGAATGTGTGGAATATGCCATATGCTATTGTTTTGATGCATTGATGCCAATATGCTTGTGTGTTGAGTTGTGAGAATTGCTCGGGTGCGGTAGTGCCGAAAGTCCCTTGAGATGGGTGAGGTGAAGCCGAAAGTCCCTTGAGATAGGTGAGACAAGGCCAAAAGTCTCAAACGAGTGAGGCCAAGTCAAAAGTCCTTAAACTCGGGTGAGGCCATCCAAAAGTCCCTAGACTCGGGTGAGGCTAGACCAAAAGTCCCTGGAGCCCATTTTTGGCATTGTTGTGAATTCCATAGCATGTACATTATGTGTTGGATGTTTGAGAATAGCTAAATACTTATTCACATGCTTTGACTTGTTATATGCCTTGATTGCTTGCTGGATTGAGTGCATGAGCTACTGAGATTCCCTGAATCTCACCCCTTTCCCCTCCCAACTAAATATGCTAGGTGGAGCTCAAGGAGAACCGAGCACACACCAAGGAGCCTAGGAGCATGCTTAGTTAGCTAGTTGCTAGCTTTGTTTTGATATTTTGATGTAAATATGATGTAAAGTGGTGCCAAATGAAGATGTGCCCACTATTTTTGAGTTGTAAGGGTTGTAACTAATATAAATGTACGAAAGGATATTGTATGAACTATGTTTATCGCCAAATGGATGGAAATGAGGGTTTTACCCCTTTTTGATGCATGAATGAAATAGTGTATATTTGGCCGTAGCATAGCGAGATTGGAATGTATGATGAATTGGATCATATGGACATGTTAGATATACTAGTTTTATGCTTTTAAACTTGTCCACGTGAAGTGAGAATATGAGAGAGGCTATTTAGACCCGTTTTGGACCTATGGGGTGCCAAAACCGGTATTTTTGTGAGCTCCGTCAAAGTATGACCGGATGAGCTCCGTTTGCCATGAAATTTGGCATGCCTCTAGAGTTTGTAGAAAGCTTCTTGAGAAGCTAAAGTGGGTAATATTCAAAGGTCTAGAGAATATTTGGGGAATTGTTGAATTTGGGAGAATTTAATGGATTGGTCATGTACTGTTCATCTAAACTAGAAAATGAAATCTGTGGCATTCTTAGACCAAATGGATTCCAAATGTGGTGAAATTTTATACACATAAACTAGACCACCACAGTGACTTGAAGGAACTAGAATCACCTAAATCGGAGGTTTGTAGAGAGAGATTGGACCATCTGAAGTTCTGTATCAGCATCACGGAGCTTACCTAACCCCCATCACTGTTCCATCGGTTTTTGAGGTGCAGAAGCTACTGAACTGATCTGGACATATTTGATTCCTCTAGTAGACATCCGTATCTTTCTGACTTGGTATAATGTGCCCAGATTGGATTTTTGTGGATTTAGTTATGAATTTTCGAAAGTCATGACAGCAAGCTGCACCAGAAACAGTGACAGCTAGACCTTCTTCTCATTTTCGATGTCAAACATGGTCCAAATGCTGATATTTTAATTGGGAATGGCTTTTTGTGTAAAGTTAACACTTAGAGCTTTCCAGAAAGCTAAAGTTTGCTGCATTCCCATTTTTCTATAATTTCTTATGATTTTCCAAACTTAGAGCCAAAATATGACTTTTGGGCCCAAGTGAGAAAATGTAATTTTTATGGTTTTCGGCTCTATACCCGTGGCTTATGGTTTGTTTTATGCTATGTATGAGTTATATAAGTGGAGTTTGAGTTGAGGATGCTTGAGATGGGTTCACAGGACCCACGGGGCAAAAGATGAGTATATGAAACCCCGGTTCATAGCATGTAAATGCCACGAAAGAGTAGTGATCCTTTGGAAATCACATATAACCGAGCCTATTGAGAGGCTAGGTAGCGGTAGTAGATTGAGGTGTCACAATCAGCCTATTTAAAATTTTAAGATAGAAGTATAGATAAACTAATTCAATATTTTAAGAGTATAAATGGAAATCTTAAGAATTATATCAAATTAAAGATTGAGTTAATTTATCAAACACCTGTAAGTCATTGATTATGACTTTATAAAGTACAAATTAAATGCATAGCTTTCAAGGTACATGGCTATGCATGGGCAAGTTGAAATGACTCTATTACCATAAAGTTAGGGAAGGCAAAAATCCAACAAATTTAGGGGTCCATGTGGGGATTGTCTTATTTAGGGACTTGTATTTAAAGATTTTTTTTTCCTTTTCCATAGGGATTGGGATAAGGGAGAAAATCTCCTTAATAATGGTTCAAAGATAGGAATAGAGATTATACTCCCTACCTTGTAAGGCCCTAGTTCTTGTCCCTCTCATTTTCACATAAATATCCTTAAAATTTTTATCTACATGTATTACTAACCTTTATCATTTTTAGTTATTTTAATCTTTATTTATATTTATGTTAATTAAAAAAAATCAATCTAACCCAAGAACTATCCTTCACGCTCTCTCCATGGTAGGGATCCCTTAAGGATTCATGAAGACTTAAAGAATGGGAATGGCAGAAATTTTCCCCATGATAAGGATTGAGGGAAAAATTAGATGGCAGGGAAAAGGAGCAAGGAGGCACTCCTTAGCCTTGCCCTGTGGGGTTGTGATCCCAACATTAATATATGTAATCTTGCAGTTGTTGTTTGAAAATTGGATTCATACCATAAAGGAGCTTTATAAATCAGAGTGTTCCTTTATTTGTTTGGCATAACCAAGCCAAGCAAAGCATAAAGGAAAAGATTTAAGCCTTGCAAGGAAAATTCTAGGGATGTAGATTTTATGATACCAAAAGGCTAAAGCTTTGTTTTTTCCCAAGAAAAATGTTTAGAGTGTACTTTACATAAAGGCAATATGAAGAGTACTAAAGCAATTAGCACAACATTAGCTAATCACTTCAAACTTAACCAAAATATTTGTTCCACTAGTCATGAAGATAAGGGAGACATGATGGATATTTTTTTTACTCTTTTGTAATCAAGAGTTTAATGTATGCCTTGATTTATGCTCAGTTAGATACCATTCATGTGGTTGGAGTGGCTAGTATGTTTGCTTCCAATCTTAGTAAAGATCATTAGGAAAGTTTAAAGTGGATCTTGAGATACCCAAAAGGAATATCACAGTTGTGCTTGTGTTTTAGTGGATTGAAACAAGTTTTGATGGGTTGTAAGATATAGATATGATAGGTGACCTAACTAGAATTAGGATTCTTATTTAATTTTGCAAAGGAAGTTGTGTCAAAACAATCTAAATTACAGAAGTGTGTTACCGTATCTATCATTGAAGCTAAATATATATATATATATATATATATATATATATATATATATATATATATATATATATATATATATATATATATATATATATATAACATGACTGAAATAGGAAAGGAAATGCTTTTATTGAAAATATTCCTCTAGTAATTGGGAATGAAGCAAGAAAGGTTTATTCTCTATTGTAATAATCAAAGTGCTTTGGATTTGAGCAAGAATGCTACATATCATTCTTGCACCAAGCATATTGATGTGAGATACAGTTAGTTATGTTTAGTAATGGAAGAATGATGGTTTAAGTTGGAAAAAATCCAAAATGACAAAAACCTCATTGATAAGTCCCAATTATACCTATATTTCTATATCCATTTTGGGACTTATAATTAGTTTTTAGTTATTTTTCTAATATTTTAGTGTTTTTCTTTACTTTTATATTTTATGTAAATAATAAATAACTTAAGCTTTTAATTAATTTTTAATAAATCTAATTGTGGATGTGTTTACTTGTGTAAGAAAGATGCCAAATGCAAATCAAAGTTGAAAGAAATCAAAAACAAAAAAGTTGATCAGAGCCTAAGTCAACTGATACTGTAGCTGTGCCATAGTTATAATGTATAGGTAACAGAAACCATAGTGTGATGTTGCAATTGTAAAAGGTGCTTTTTCCACAACTATGATGCAAAAGTTCTAAAGCCCTAGGATCTATGATTTCCATAACTACAATAAGTACATCTTCTATACCTATGATATATGGTAAATGTAACACCATAATGTCTTAACTCTAACTAATCTCCCTTTAGGCTTAATTCCATATGATTTCCAATAAAAATGACTAAAACCATGGTATTTTACTACCTTAAGTTAGGGTTTAATCAGTCATATTTTGCCTCGTGGGTCCCATAAACCCATGAATCACATTCTCTACTCAAACTCTACTCATACAACTCATACATAGCCTCAAACTACCCATAAACCATGGATATGAAGCCAAAAACCAAAAAAATACAATTTCTCAAATGGGCCCAAAAGTTACAACAAAATTTGGGAATGCCATAACTAGCAAACTTTCTGTAACATCCGATTTTTTCGTAAAATGTACGAAACTCACCAGATATAAAAGGAAGTCTCCTAAATAGAATGACTTGAGATCTAATAAAACTAGAGCAATATTCTAGACCTTAAATAATGAGGATCTAAGGCTAGAGGTGCCCTGAAAATGGGGCTAGAATAACTAAACAAAAATTGACGAAAATGTTGTGGCATTTTCATAATTATAGGCACATTTTAAAAAATTCAAAGAAGGGATTTTTAAATAGGACAAATGAGTTTTTCGAGATTCTCAAAGGCCCTAAAAACTATAACAACCCCTAGAATGGTTTAAACCCCTTAAAGAACCTAAAGTTCATGATGGAAAAGAAGGTTCTAAAAAAGGAGTTCATTTGAGTCTAAAAGGAGATAGCCAAGAAATAAGACATAAATGGAATTTTAAAGGAACAATTTAAGACATTTGGCTCCTTATATGGCATCCCACTCTCCTCCCTCACTTAATCAACCTAAGTTCTATCCAAGAACAGAAGGGAGGCTAGCTAAGAAAGGCGTGCAAGAAGGGAGGAAGAAGAGGAAGAAAAACCTAGGAAAAGGTTAGGTAAAGTATAGAATTTCATAGTTCTTCCTTTACAAAAGATGTTCCTCTCCTTCTCCCCTTTCTTTTAATGGTTTCCATGAATGATTTAAGACTATTTTAGGACTAGTTCAGAGGAAGGAAGTTAGAGTTTGAAGGAGAGGATTATAACAAGTTAAAAAGCTCTTGAAACAAGCTTAGAACCAAGGTAACTTTCATTGTTTTCCTTACACTTCTTTATCTTCTTGCCTTGGGATGTTTCAACTAGCATAGAGCCCATTCTATAGGGGATGGATTTTGGTTGTAGCAAGGGAGAATCATAGGTTTTGGACTGTAAGGAACAAGTATATGCAAAGAAATCCAATTAAGATGCATTAGAAACAAAGTTACAAAGCTTAGGGATTCTCTTGCACCTTGATATGTATGAAGCTTCCTAGTGATAATTTAAGCTATCTAAGAGTTTATATGAGTTTTCAAGACACTAGGAAGTCCTACAAGTGGCCATTCCTTAAAGGAAATGAAGTAAACTCCATGGGCTATAAAACATGTGCATGTCTCAACCTAAGTAAGTCTGACCACCTAGGGAGTGTTTTAAATTGTTCAAATTCTAGAATAAGACTAAAAATGATAGAAGAACACCTAAGGAAGCCTTAGAAAAATTATAAAAGCCTTGGTTTATAAGATGGAGGTATAGGCTCCATAATAAGATATAAAGAAGCAACTCATAGCTAGGTTCCTTAAAATGAGTTTGTGATAACTCCAAGGAGTTCAAATAAAGTCAAGAGACCTAGATTAAAGGAAAAAATAGAGCCATAATCATGAATTCCTATAGTTGCTTCATTAGGTCATGTATGGAACCATAATTGAGTCTTAGAACAAAGTAAGCCTCCATAGAGTTTATGAGGAGCTTAAGCTTGCTTCCATGAGTGATTCATGTCTTATTTGATATGTTTAGGCCAAGTGAATCAAGTGTCACCCAATTCCATGAGCTTAGCCAAAAAAGGGAAGGAAAATTCAAGGAAAAAGTGTGTGACATTAGCTTCAAGGTAACTCTTTAACCTTTCTCTCATGCATTCCTTGGATGTTTATTTGTTTTTGAGTGCTTGTATGTATGTGTGAGCTATGAGTAATGATTTTAGCTATTACTTACTTGCTATGGTACCATTATGCATATTGAAATGAGTTTATGAATGTGTTTTCGTTTGAAAGGGTATGATGAAGCCAAAAGTCCCTTAGCAAGGGTAAGGATGAGCCCAAAGTCCCAAGGATTAGGTGAGACAAAGTCAAAAGTCCCAAGAATAGTGAGGCTTAGTTAAAAGTTCCTTGAAAGTGGGTGAGGTAAATCCAAAAGTCCCTATAAAGTTAGGTAAGGCTAGACTAATGCCTTTGAGAGCTTATTTGCTATGTATAAGTTTATGTGACAAGGAAAATATTTTATGTATGCTCACTAGTAGGTTGAATGTCATGTATGCATTCTTTAACATGTATATGCATCCATTATGTATGTTTAAACCTGTTAAGAGTTATTGAGATTCTTTAAATCTCACTCTTCCCCTCCATATGCCTAATTATGCCTAGGTAAAGCAAGTGACCCAAGAAATGGAGGCCAAACCACTTAAAGACCAAGACTTTGATAAAGGAATAGTTATGTGGCCATTTTGTCAACATATTGATGTCAAATGATGTAATCATATGATGTATATGTTATGTAGATGCTTGAGCACATTTAAATGTATGTAAACATGATGTATGTACCTATTTTTGAACCATATGAATGAATATGTATGCTGTTGCCACTAAGGAGCCCTTGTGTGATATGATATACTTATGTATGATAGCAAATGGCATAGTGAGAATTAGCTCCACAAGGATTTCGACCATTTAGCATGCTTCCCTAGGTTGTGTTTGTGCTATGGGATGTGTCTAAGTGGATATGGAACATTAAGAGAGTCTTTTAGTGCCTTAAGAACCATTTTGAACTTCTAAAAGTGACCAAATTGTGAGCTAAACCAAAGTCTAACTAAATGAATGAGTTTTTGAATGAAACTTGGCCAACAAATAGGTCTCATCTAAAGCTTTTCACAAAGCCAAAGAACACTCAATTTGGAGCTTTATAGAATTTATTATGAATTTTCAAAGTTGGCCAAATTATGTAGAAATGGTATATGCACTGTTTATATGGTCAATTTATATTTCTATGTCACACGACTCATGATATTTTATAGGATAAACTAAATATCATAAGATTTCCATAGCCACTGAGATCACCTCATTTGTAGCTCTGTAGAGGAAGAACTAAATTTTTAAAATTGCATGATAGTACCAATAATGTAGCTCAATCTCCAGTACTATTCCATCAATTTCTGTGAGTTAAAGGCCATTAAATTTGCATGGAATGATTTTTAGCCTTTAGTTAACATCTAGAGCTTTCTTGAAAGCTATCATATGCATGATTTCAAGTTTTTTAAAATTAGTTATGAATTTTCAAAGTTCATATTAGAAATCTAGCTTGCCAACTCAATGGTTTTTGGAATGCATGGCTCCAAACCCTTGATGCATGAATTAAAGGATGATGTTTATGACTTGAATGGATATGTTATGGATAGAAAATGATATGAATGAGTTCACATGGTCCCTAAAGCCATGAATTATGAATATGGTCTCCCAATCATGTAACTTTCCATGTATGAAAACATATGCTTCCTTATGACTATTGTCTAATATGCTTGAAATGGATTGGGATAGACCATGGGACCTTAGTCTTGAGGGTAAAGAGGTTCAGCATTACAATTTCTCTCTCCTTAGCTTATATATACCCCCTTATGATGTGAGAAAAATAGGGAAAGGCATCAGTAAAGTGTCAAAGTGCTAGAGTCAAAGTGTCTATCTAAAGAATGGGACTACTACTAATACTTGGGGATTAACTGGAGTTGTGCAAGGTTAAAGATCTAAACTCTCTTAAGGTGTCCTAAGCAATGTTTCCCTTTCTTTCTCCAAGTTTATTTTCTATTTCTCTTTTCTAATTACTTGTATTAATTTGGGATTAGATATTTTATTATTGATGTATAGATTGTTGTGATTATATACTTTTGTGATTATTATTATTATATGGAATGTTCATTTAAGCTTAATACCTTTGTTGATGTTATTTATGATTTGGATTATTTATTGTTATTTAATTGCATTTGTTGAGGAGTGGTTAGATAACAATGTTAATTTTATTTTATAAATAATATTACAATTGATTTTGTTTGTAATTAGATCCATTATGCCAACTGGTTGCATATAAATGTTTAATGATTAATGCATACCATTCATTGCCTATGATAAGTGTAGCTTAGAATAATTATAATTGAGTTCGTTGAATTAGAAGTCTAATCAATTACAATCAATCCTAAATTTACTAAACCATAGTGCATCTCAGTTAATTAAATCTAAGTGAAAACCGTATTCAACCTATTTAGGTGAAAGTTAGCTAAAAGGTAGTTCAATAGGTCTGCTTTATCTACTATTTAATAACTTCGAATTTATGCACAATAATGTGTCCTAAGGTTAGTCCAACTTAGCAAATCTTACTTTTAGTTCCCTAGGGGAAGATTAAGATTTTGGATAAGATAATGGGTCTACTTTGTTAGCTGTTATTACATTAATTATATGTTGTTATTCAATTAATTATAAGCTTTCCATCATAATATGACATAAGGCACTGAGCATTGCACTATTAAGGAGTTTAGTGTAAATTACCTAATTTTCCTTTTAATTATTTTCCTTTTGGGTCAAATTCTTTGTCACATTCTAAATTTCCTATAATTGCTAATATCACCAGAGTCAATTAGGAACTAAGGGACCTAAATAGGACTAGAAAGGAAGGCATGTAGTAGGAAGCATAATTGAGACATCAACTTGACCATATAGTTAACATGGAAGTCATTAGCATATTCATGGGCGAATAAAGTGATAAGGAGAAACCACCCATTAAAGGATAATAAAGACAAAGAAATGGCACTTTGACATTCCACTTACACATTATGTGTATAGGCTATTTGTTCATAACATTATCCTTCATGTTGCCATAGGGAATTACCATGAAGTTCATATGGCTTAATGGCTTAGACAATATGGAATAAGGGGAGTACCAAGTGGTGTAACACCATCAATTATAGCTCATTCTAACTCATCTCATGTTTTTACATAACCTAATATCATGAATTATGTGAGTTTTGCATAAAAAAGGTAAGGAAAATAATACTCATTTTAGCATTATACTGGGTCTCAAAATTCCATTCAGTGTCACATGGACCATGTAAGATTATCTTATGCATTGTCATATTTAATTCCATCATTATAACTCATTTACATCACAAAAACATGCCTACAATTCATGGAAACTTAAAGATCATTCTCGGCCAGAATTTGTCCTTTTTTTGGGCAAACTTTGGAAAATCATAACTAAATATAAAAAAATCAAAACTATGAAATCATGGTCATTATGGAAAGATTGGGATGTCTATTTCATACTAAAAATATGTTCAAGTCACGATATTTATCAATTAGGACGTTTGACATCCAAAAAGCTATAGAGGTTTGACTGAAATCTGGAACTGTCACAGAATTCTACAGAAAACTTTGAAAATGTCCAATTAATTCTAAAAAAATATAATCCATACAAATGACACCAATATGGAAAGCTGTGAATGTTAAATAGAGAGGAAAAATATCTCCAGATCAGTTCATTAAGCCCAGACTCCGAAATTTAATAGAACAGTACTTCTGATTGGGTAATTTCACTGATACTGGACAAAAACTTCAAAACTTCATATCTCACTCTCTAGACCTCCAAATGAGGTGCTTCTAGTGGCACGAGTCATTGTGATTTCCTAGTTTCTGTGTATAAAATTTCATGGCAATTGGACATCATTTGGGCCTCGTGTGACAGAAAATAATTTCGGACCAAATGAATAGTGCAGCAGACCAAATCCATAAAATTTGCCAATTTCGAAAAATCATCAAATATTTTTTAGATCTCCAAAAATTATGATCTTTAGCTTCCCAAAAATCTCTCAATAAGATCTAATTGCATGCCAAATTTCAGATCAAGACTAGCTCATTTGGACAAAAAGTGATATAGGGTTCCATTATGGTCAAATATGGCTCCATATGAGGTACTAAATTTGCCAAATGGTCTTCCCTTGGTATTGGCACCTTTTGGGCAAGTCTAAAAGCACATTTGAGACTTGTGTGAGCTGCCCAAATGGTCCCAAACCTTATGCATCTCATTTTGGCCATTCAACCCACATTTATATACATATTCATCAAACTTTAAACTTATATACTATGGCATTACATACTTAAAACATGTGCTAGTGGTCATATATCATTTCCATACATCTAAACATCACATAATAGTATTTTTACATATGTCTCAACATTCATAGTACATATACAACATCATATACATGATAAACCATCATTATGGTTCCAAAATGGCTAAAACCAAGGTATAAGTTTGTTAATCTCCTTCCTTTAGGGTTGTTGGCTCCCATTAGCATATCCACTTGGTTCACCTAGCATGTTAGATCATTGGAGAGGAGGGGATGAGATTCAAAGAATCCCAATAGCTCATCTCCCATTCAATCATATATAATATGTGCAAAGCAAGCCTTTTAAATGCATGTATGGAGAAAATAGAAATCATAAACATTTTAAAGGCAACCTTGACATGTGAATCAATCATACAAGACATTCAATGAGCTCACTAAGTGTTTGGATTGGCCTCACACTTCTCCTTATGGATTTTGGACTTGCCTCACCCATTCTTTGAGCACTTTGGACTCAACCATACTCTTGGGAGTCCACTCTGCTTTTGGGAGACTCTTTACTTTGTCTCAACCAAGCTCAAGGGTTCTTGGCTTATCCTCACCCAAGGAAAGAGTTATTGGCCTCTCCGCACTCAAGCAAACTCATACAAACATCATGGATTCATTTAAAAACATAATGTGGTATCAAGAATCATAACATATAAAGGCATGCTAGCATGCTTTCCATAGCTTGAAAATACACATACACACATTCTAAAACAAGCTAGACACACGTCCATGCATGAGAGAAGGTGGAGAGAGCTACCTTGCACACAATTACACACTTTTTCCTTTGGACTCAAGCCTCCTCTTTCGGCCACACACCCACAAATTGGTGGAGATGATTTCTCTTGGCCTAGATACAATTTATGGGAGCCAATTAGGTTCATGAAACAATCTCTAAGACCATACAACATGCTTAAGTACTAGATTGCTCTATAACCCCCATTATGGTCCATATTGACACCTAATGAAGCAACACCTCTCAAATGACTTCTAGGCCTTATTATTTTCTTTCAAATATGATTCTTGACTCCTTTTAAGCCTCTTGGAGTCATCACATCATCAAAACAAAAGGCCTAGCACCATGTTGCTTCTTTAGGTCATAATATGAAACCTAAGACGCCAAATCACTTTCTATGAGTTCTAAATTTTTTCCAAGGCCTCCCCTCACTTTCATTCATCAAATATGACTCAAGAATGGCCTTAGAAAAATTTAAAACTCTCCCTAGCTAGGAGAACCCATCTAGGCCGAGGCTATGAAACATATTAGGTTCCATGGAGCTTTCTTTGTTTTTTTCAAGGGAAGAAGCATATAGGGAGCCTCTTAGGGATCTTGGGATCTCATTTAAACTCTTTCTTAGGCCTAGGAATCATCATACAATGTCAGATTTTACAAGGTGCAATTGAAACCCTAGAACTTGCATCTTGAAATTTAATGGTTTTTTGTTAATTCCCTTTGCATATTCTTAATCTCCACACCCTTTTTCCTTAGATTCATGCTTGGTTCTGCCTAAAAATCATCTCCTCCTAGGGTTTTCTCAAGTGGGGTGAAATGGTAGAGAAGGGGACCAAAAATGACAACCATAGGAAGAGAAATTACCTTGTTTTCTTGCTTTTTCTCACTTGAATCTTGTGTTCTTTGAGCTCCTCTCTTCAAATCCGAACTTTCCCCTCAATTTATCCCTTAAAACATATTTATAAACTTCATTATAATCATAGGAAACAAAGGAGAATGGAGGAGGAGAGGTTTGGAAGAGAAAAAGCATGAAAAACTACTAATTTCCATACCTTAAGCCTTTGATTTCTCTTCCTTTTCTTCCCCTTCTTGTGAGCCTCATCCCCTAGGGTTTTCTTCTGGTTTTAGGCAGAAGATGGTCGTGCATAATGAAGGGAGGAGAAGGGTGCATCATATATATAGGTGGGAATAAGTTACACTTTTCAAAAATTCCCATTTTGCCCTTCATACTTTGCATTCTCGTTTCTCCTTCGTTTTAGCTCTATTTTGAGAACCATTTTTCCATTATAAAACTTAGGTTCCCAATTAAGAAAAATGCCTTTGGAATCACTCAAATTGGAGCTAAAACCTTCCCGAACGAATCCGTCAAAGTTTGGGCACACCGACATTGGAAAACGTCCGCTGGAGGGGCTTTAGCTGTCACAGGGCTTTCCATGGTTTTTAGAGCCTCTGAGAACCTCGAACAACTCAAAACTTTCATTTAAAAAGCCCTCCTGTGTGTTTTTCAAAAAGTGCCCATAGTTACGAAAATGCCACTGGCCTTTTGGCAAATTTTTCAAATCACTCTGGCCTTGATTTCTAGGAAACTCAAGACTCAAATCCTCATTTTCTAATATTTAAACTTTTATCATAATTTTGGTTAGCCCTAATCCCTTCTGTTTCAGGGACTTCCTTTTGTATCTAGCCCATTTCTGCCGTTTACAAAGAAACCGAACATTGTGTTTCTCACATTTACGGAAAGGCTGGATGTTACAAGTGGGATGGTGATGTGGGACAAAGAAGGAAAGAAATTCTAATGAACCATGTATACACACACACCTCATGCTTCCACCATGTTATAGATGTTATTTTTGGTGTTGTTGAACCCTCTTTAGCTGTGAGAATTAATAAAGGAATTGCATGTAAATAAATAGCTTATATATTTTAAAATGGAGACACCTATCCTACTCAGTGGAAAAGTAAGTAAAGGAGAATAATTAAGAAGAATAAAAACCCTTACACCTCATGCTTACACTATATATATATGTCCACAAATTATATTCTAATCTTGCTCACAATCTTCATTGCCATAGGGATTAGGTACCATATACAATATGTATATTAGATGGGAGTAATATATGTATGGGGTGCTACCACCTAGCTTGCACTGAACAAGGATAAAAAAGAAGAAAACTCAAGGACAAAAGAAGACACCTCATGCTTGCACCATCCACCTACACACACACACACATATATATTCAAATGGTGTTTGGTTGCTGCTCACACCTTCCAAGCATGGGGAATTATATAGTATAATTAAGGATACAACTTGGAAAGGATATGGAGAGGATGACACCTTACATGCCACTAATCGGTGAGAAGATAAAATTGATAAACTATATCCACTTCCATTTAATTGTCTCGGTTTAGGGAGGATGTGGTGGCATTACAAATACTTTCTTCACCATAGCTTCACTTTTGGCTAAGAGAAATAGTGGTAAGAAGAAAAGGGAGCTTAGACAACCATGGGAAGAAAAGAGATGAGAAGATAAGCCAAGGTACAAAAGATTCCAATAGAGGTAAGAATAGGAAATTTGTATGTTTTAATTTGCTTTCATTCCACCTAGTTGGAAATTCTAATTTTTGGATACCTTACCATGGTTGGATAGTAATAAAATTGTAAGGAAGAGAATACAAAAAGTGCTTAAGAGGAAGCTACGGATACTTAAAGGTGAGTGCCTAAATTATTTTTGAAATCAAGTAAGCTAAGAATGGAAATGGAGTAGATAGAAAATTCTGTATACTTAGTTAGCTATAGGAATAACACCTTGAGAATGTCATACCTTGTATAAGAAGGACTATGTAAGAGAATAGAACCTAGGAAAAATAATTAAAGATAAAAAGGAAACCATGTAATCAGATAGTATACAAAATACATGCTCACGTAATGCTATAATAGAAATGGATATACCAAGGCTAAGGGAATTAGTGTTTAGGGACTGACTTGCAATGCAAAGTAGAATTAGGGACTGAACTACAAATCATTGGACAACACAAGAATAATTTAGATAATAACAAACTAATGAGAAGAAAGGAAAATGAAGATGTAATTGTTTACAACTAGGAATTTCAATCTTCAACTAACGAAAGGGAATTAGGAATTTTGTACGGGAATTATTAGCTTAATTAAAATGTAAATATTAACCATGACTTGTTCTTAATTAAGGTGATATGTAATTGAAATTTAGGAAAGCAATTGGGGCAGTAAAAGCTAAGGGATAACTCGACATAACAACAGTAACGAAACAGGTAGTTAACACTGTATTCATTTTGCTATTTATGTAATTGCACAAGATGAATTCTTGAAGTTCCTATGCTATGTATGGTTGCATATGTGTCTACTAAGATGACTCTTATGAGTATTAGATTACTATTATTGGCCAATAACTGAAGCACGATAGCCTAACGAATGAATATATGCTACTACTTAGACATTACGTGCTCCTACATCGAAGTATACATCGAATGTAACCTGGATAATATTCGTGTTGTCTATATGTATGCTTCTTGAATACATTGTTATCTACTAGGATTTATCTCATCATAAAGCTAACCATTTTCAGGTATTAGTTATACCTTAGACGAAGTCAAACGTGCAGAAACTAGATAAGCAGGATAGCAAACTAACGTGCTGTCCTTATAACTAGTTTGTATGTTTTTTGTGTAGTACCAAATGCTAAAGCATGATTGTATTTTTAAGCATGTAAAGTTGTTTTGTAACCCTTTATTATGTATCTGTAGGATAATTATATCGGTATGACTTCTAGTGTAAGCTAACGATGACGTTTAGTTAAAGTATTGCTTCATGTATAAGAGTAACTTTAATTACTATTTTGCATGAAATTGATTATCATTATCATGGGATATTTATGTCCAAATTCTCATGATTAGTTCTCCATTCTTTGGACTAAAGGTTTGAAAAGTTATAGGATTGCTGGAATAGGTTAGATCAAGGAAATGATGTACTAATTTAACTTAACTTTTATATGGGACAACTTTGAGCAAATTTTGTAATAAATCTTGTTAAATAGGTAAATGAAGAAATTAATGCATGAAATTTTATAAGAAGGTGCCTAAGACATACAGACTTAGGTGTGGAAATTTTTAGAATTTTTAGAGTTGGTTTACTAAGGCAACAAAGTCAAAAATAGAATAGATAGTGTACAATGAGTTCAACTGAGGTAGGGGTCTAAACAATAGTGGTTAAAGGGTTATACATAGGAGTTTTCAAAAACTATTTTAGTGGCTTATAATTAACATAATAAGGAGTCATTCTACTTATTTTTATGATTTTTGGACATCATTTGATAGGGAAAAGAAATTTCACAAAAATAGGTTTAAAGATATAGAAAAATTGTCACTATGTTAGCTTTCGTTTCTTCATAATGTGATGTGAAATTGCATGGTAATTAGAGAAACAAAGCTTGAATATGTGTTTCTATGTATATAAGGTAGAAATCCCCTAGATATGCCAATACAGATCTCCTAGGTCTAGGGTCTTGTTGACAAGATCTTGGATTTTTGCACTATGAAATTCAAAACCTTGTCAATAGGGTCCTCTATTAGGAGTACAAGATCCTTCAATATCGTGAGTTATAGTATATGCTAAGCGTAGGTATGATAGTGTTATTTTATTTTATATACTTTGCGCTGATATTTGATCACTAGTATCTAAGGAGACTTAAGATACTAGTATGCAAATCAGGTAGATGTAGTTAAGTAGTTTTTATTCTTTCAGTCCTAGGTATTGAAAGCCTTTCATTATTGCCCAAAAATCTTCATGGGATCAATACTCAGACTCACTATCCACTTTATTACTTGTATGATTAACATACTTGCTAGCCTTATTTCTATAAGGATAATTGTAATATTTTATGTTTTGACACAGGACTAAATAAAATAGTTAGTATTTCTATACTGAGCTAAACCCCCAAATTAAAGTAAACCAAATGAGGAAAAGGAGTATAAGCCTAATTAAAGAAGAGAAATGGGTTAAAAAGTCTAGTTTCATGCATAAAGAGGCAACAATAACAAGTTTGATAGTGCAATAAGAAAAAATCTAAAGTTTAAATATTTAGCAATATAATAAGAGATTAAGATATTTTTCATCATTATATGACTAAATAATGTTACCAGATCAACTAGAGCTAATAAAATTAGTTAAAACCCTAATTGCATGCAACCTGAGGTAATCGGTGGCACATGAGTAATTTAAGTTATTTTAAGCTATTATGAGCCATTGTGGAGCCAGAGAATGATTATATGGATAAAGAAGATTTTAAAATATCTTATGCCTTAGAGTTATCTAGAAAGATTGAGTTTTTAGGCCAAAATTAGAGCGAAATAAATGCAATGACAAAACCATAATTTTGACTAAAATGGCATAGACAATTAGGCTTTTTCTTTAAATGAAAAATAAATGGAGATAAGGGTAATTCTTATTAGCCTAAAGTAAAAGAGCATGTAAAGTTTAACTAGAAGGCCCCCAGTTCGACCAAAATTCCTAAATAATGCAAGAACAAGCAAATAACAGTAGTATCATAAAGTGAGAAAAATGTAGAGATTTAAATAACATGAGAAACATGTATATCTCATCATAATATGATGAGATAAGGCTAATGGATTAACCAAATGAGGTTGGTTCAATTTAATCTTAATGATTTACAAATTAGGATGCATAGTAGTAATATTTTTAACTGGACTATTCAAGACTATTTAAAGTTTCTAATGTAACACCTAGTTTTCATAAAAATGACAAAAATAAGCCAAATATAAAAGAGAGTCCTTTAAAATGAGTCAGTTAAGGCCAAATAAAATTTAGATTTTTAAATATTAGAAAATAAAGAACCAAGGCTTAGGGTGCCCAGAAACTGAAGCCAGAATGGCTAAAGAAAATTTTAATGAAATGTAGTAGCATTTTTGTAATTTTAGATAACTTTTAGAAAATTCAAAAAAATGATCTTTAAATGAAAAAATTAAGTTTTTCAGGATTCTTAAAGGCCCTAAAAACTATAGAAACTCCTAAAATAGTTAAAACCCTTCCAGTTTATGTTCTAGAATGTCAGTGAACCCAAACTTTAACCATTTCGTTCAAGAAGGTTTTAGACTCGATTTGAGTGATTCCAAAAGCTATTTATAAGTTAGAGAACCTAAATTTTATGATGAAAAAGATATTTTTCAAAAAGGAGTTGAAATAAGTCTAAAACAAAAAAGCCAAGAATGAGGGACAAAACTAACATTTTAAAAAGCTTCTTAAGGATCCCTTGCTATATATAGGTGGCACCCCACTTCTTCCTCACATTTGGCTGACCTAAATTCTATCTAAAACTAGGGATAAGTTCTACAAAGAAGGGCACACAAGAGGCATAACATCTGGTTCTTTGAAAACCAGAGAAAACGTGAGAAACGTAATGTACAGTTTCTCTGTAAAGGAATGAAATTCATCGAATACAAAAGGAAGTCCCCCGAAATAATGTAGTTAAGGTCCCAAAAAATTTGGGAAGTATTCTAGACTCCTAAAAATAAGAATCTCAGGCTTAAACAGGAAGAAAAACGGAGCTAGAATGAAGAAACGAAATTTGATGAAAAACTTACGAAACGTAATGACATTTTCGTAATTTTGAACAATTTTTGTAATTCACATAGGATGGCTTTTTAAATGAAATTTCTAAGTTATCCAAGGTTCTCAGAGGCCCTGAAAACCATAGGAAGGCCTAAGACAGCTAAAGCCCTTCCGATGGACGTTTTCCAATATTGGTGCACCCAAACTTTGACAGATTCGTTTGAGAAGGTTTTATCTCCGATTTGAGTGATTCCAAAGGCATTTTACTAAATTGGGAACCTAAATTTCATAATGAAAAAGATGGTTCTCAAAAAAGGAGCTAAAATGAGTTAGAAACAAAAATACTAAAAATAAAGGGTAAAATTAGAATTTTTGAGAAAGTGGAAGCTTCTTGAACACACTTTAATTTTCTTATTTCTTCTCCCGTTCATTTGCATGACCCATTCTATCCAAAAACCAGAGAAAACACTAGCTCTCTTAGGCACACCATGGAGGAGAAGAAAGGAGGAGAAAAAGCAAGGAAAAGGTAAGGAATTTCATGGTTTTTCCTTTCCAAACCTCTCCTTTTCCATTCCCTTTTGTTTCCTATGATTATAATGAAGTTTATAAATCAGTTTTAGGGGATAAATTGAGGGAAAATTTTGTATTTGAAGAGAGGAGCTTGGAGAAAGCAAGATTCAAGTGAGAAAAAGCGAGAAAACTAGGTAATTTCTCTTCCTATGGTTTCTACCTTTGGTTCCTCTCCTCCTCTATTTTGCCTGACATCAGAAACCTTAGGAGGACTTGATTTTTAGGCAGAACCAACGATGAATCTAAGAAAAAAGAGTGTGGAGATTAAGAATATACAAAGGGAATTAACAAAAACCCATTAGATTTCAAGATGCAATTTTTAGGGTTTCAATTGCAACTTGAAAATTGTGATTTTGTATGATAATTCTTAGGCCTAAATAAGAGTTTAAATGAGCTCCCAGGATCCCTAAGAGGCTCCCCACATGCATTGTAATGCCTGGTACATTGTAAAAACATAGAAACGAGCCTATTTGAAAAGCAAGTCCCTTGAGATGAGTGATTCAAGGCCAAATAAAATTTAGATAAAATGTTAAATAATAGAAAATGAGGATTTGAGCCTTAAGTTGCCCAGAAATTGGGGTTAGAGTAATTCAAAAAATTTGTCGAAAGGCCAGTGACATTTTTGTAAATAAGTGAAATTTTGGAAAAACACCTAGAAGGGCTTTTTAAATAGAAATTTTGAGTTGCCCAAGGTTCTCAGGGACCCCAAAAACCATGGGAAGCCCCGGGACCGGTAAAGCCCTTCCAATGTACTCTTTCCGACGTCGGTTGACTCAAACTTTGACTAGTTTGTTCAGGAAGGTTTTAGCTCCAATTTGAGTGATTCCAAAGGTTTTTTAAATTAGGAATCTAAATGTTATGATGGAAAAGACCATTCTAAAAAAAGAGCTAAAACAAAGCCAAACCGGAAATGCTATTATGGAAGGGAAAAAATGGAAATAACTTGCACAAAGAAGCTTCTAAATGCCCCTTTTAACTCCATGTTCTACCTCCCCCTCTCTAAACTGACTTTCTTTTGCCCAAAATAGAGAGGAGAACTATAAATTTTAGGCGCACAAGGGAGGAGGCAAAAGAAGGAGAAAAGGCTAAGAAAAAGGTATGGAATCCATGGATTTTCTTAGTTCTTCCTTAAGCAAAGTTGTTCACTTCCTTTCCTCTTTTCCTCCTATGGTTTTATTGATATATTTGGTGCTATTTTGGGGGCAGAATAGAGAGGAAAAAGTCATGTTTAGAGTGAGGCAACCAAGGAAAGTCAAAAGCAACCAAGAAAGAGCAAGAAAACAAGGTAAAACTTCCATTTTTTGGTAGCTTCTTCCTCCCCCTTCCTCTTGCATGATTTGGCCACCATGAGCCCAATTCTTAGGGGCTATTTTCTATCTAAATCAAGGGGGCATTAGAGGTTTTGGAGTGCAAGGATTAAGAATCTATCATTGGAAGCAAGTAAAAGCCATTGAATCTCAAGTTGAAAAAGTGTAGGGTGCTTGAACATAGTTTAAAATCTGAGTTGATTCAAGACTTCCCCATCATATGTGAGTGATTGTTTAAGTTTCTAAGACTCCTAAGGAGCCTCCCAAGTGCCCCATCCATTAAGGAAAAATCCTAAACTCCATAGGTCTTTAATGGAAGCATAATTATGTTATGGGCTAAAGGTTGTGATTTTTCTTTTCAGTAAAGATGGTTGAGACTCAGAAAGGCCGAGGCAGAGGTAGAGGCAGACCACCTTGAGAACCCGAGGTTGAGTCTGAAGATCTAATACGGGCTATCAAGGAGCGGATTGACCAGTTTGATAACGTCATAACCCAAGAACATTATATGATCCAGCAGCAGCATGAGATGATTATACAGCTATAGCAAGCTCTGGCTAGGTAAGAAGAAGCCAGGAGAGAGGCCCCTTCACTGCCTCCACCTTAACCATCCACCTCTAGTGTACCTCAGCCATCTACCTCCGGTGCACCCCAGCCTTCCACTTTTGGTGCTTTAACCCCACCTGCCCAGGAACCATCTCAGGCTCTGCCATCTATCCAAAAATAATTAAATCAATTCAGAAAGAACAATCAATCGGTGTTTGACGGTGAGTTAGATGCTGGTAAGGCAGAGGCCTGGGTGATGGAGACTGAGAAGATATTCTCAGTTATGGATTACACCTCTGAGCAGAAGGCCTAGTTAGCCACCTTCATGTTACAGAAAGAAGCAGATAGATGGTGGCGTAGCACGAAGTCTCTGATGGAGACGAAGAATTTGAAAATCAACTGGGAGAACTTTGATCAAGACCCTTAGAGATAGCTAGAGGATGTTTTAAATCGTTCCAAGCTTGATTTGGGACTTTATATGATAAAGGAAAATAGGAGAAACCCTTGGGAAAAATTTAGAAGCCTTAGGTTGGGAGATGAGGTAATGGCTTCCATAATGTAACCTTATGAAGCAACATGGACCTAGGTTTGTGAAAGTGAGTGTGTGATGGCTTCAAGGACCTTAAATAACATCAAGAGGTCTAAATATGGTAAGAGAATGGAACTAAGAATTTTACTTATGGTAGTTGCTTTATTAGGTCATTAATGGAACCATATTGTGACAAATAGAACAAAGTGTAGTCTTAAGAGTGAGTTGGATGTTATAACTTACATGCATCCTCCATTGAGAAAACAAAGCAAACTCCAAGAAACCCCATTTCCTCTATAGCCTTGGCCTAAAGGGGTTTGTGTAGTTAGGGAGAGTTTTAAATTTTTCTAAGCCCATTTTTTAGACACATATGATGAATGAATATGAGGAGAAGCCTTGGAAAAATTTTAGGAAGCATAGAAAGTGAGATGTGCTTTATGCTCCATAATATGACCTAAAGAAGCAACATGTAGTTAGGCTCTTTGTTTTGATTGTGTGATGACTCCAAGAAGCTTAAAAGGAGTCAAGAATCATATTTGAAAGGAAAGAATGGAACCTAGAATTTATTTGAGGGGTGTTGCTTCATTAGGTGCAATTATGGAACTATAATGAGGTTTATAGGTCAAGTTAGAGTTCAAGCAAGTTGTGTGGCCTAGGATTTATTCTAAGAACCTAATTGGCTTCCATAAATTGTGTTTAGGTCAAAAGAAACCATCCCTACACTTTTGTGTGTATGTGGCCGAAAGAGGAAGCCTTGATTCAAGAAGAAAAGTGTGTGATTGTATACAAGGTAGCTCTCTCCACCTTCTCTCATGTATGGATGTGTGCTTAGCTTGCCTTAGAATGTGTGTATATGTATTTTCAAGCCATGAAAAGTATGCTAGTATAATTTCATATGCCATGATTTCATAATGACATATTATGTTTCTAAATGATGTTATGATGTGTGCTTAGGTTTGCTTGAGTATGGCGAGGCCAAGAACCCTTAACTATGGTGAGGATGAGCCAAGAATCCTTAAGATTGGTTGAGACAAAGCAAAAAGTCTCCCAAAAGCAAGATAGACTCCCAAGAACATGGTTGAGTCCAAGAATGTCCTAAAGAATGGGTGAAGCAAGTCCAATATCCACAAGAATTGGGTGAGGGCAATCCACTTGCTTGGCAAGCCTTTGTATGTTATGTATGACTTTCCTAAATAATGAAAATGTCTCTTGAATGTTTGCACATGTCAACATGACCATACATGAATTTATCAGACTTGTTTGCATCTATTATGTATGATTGAATGGGAGATGAGCTATTGAGATTCTTTGAATCTCATTCCCTCCTCTCCAATATCCTAATATGCTAGGTGGACTAAGAGGGCAAGGTAACGGAAGCTAATCCCCTTGAAGAAGAGAGGATGACATGAAAATGCTTGAGTTTTACTACTTTAAGGCCATACAAATAGCAAAAGATGTAACCAATGGATGTATATGTATTATGATGTAATGAACACATGTAATTATGATAATATGTCATGTAGGAATAAGAAAACATATTATGTAGCCATTAGAATGTGATTTGAGTATATGATGCCAAACTAGTTTCATGAATGACATTATGGAATTATGCATATGTGTGGATAAGATAGCTAAAATGAGATGCAAGGGTTTAGGACTATTTGGGCAGTTCACATAAGTCCTAATTATACTTTTAGACTTTCCCAAAAGGTGCCAAACCCCAAGGAAAGCCATTTGGACATTTTAATATCCTATATAGAGCCAAATTTGACTAATTTAGAACCCTATATCACTTTTTATCCAAATAAATTATTTTTTATTTGAGATTTGGCATGAAATTAGAGCATGTTAAGATATTTTTGGAAAGCTAAAGAACAAAGTTTTTGGAGGTTTAGAGAATATTTAATGAATTTTCAAAGTTGGAAAATTTTTTTGGTTTTGGTCAGGTCACTGTTCATATTGGTCCGAAAATGAAATCTATCACACAGGGCTCAAATGATGTCCAATTGCCATGAAATTTTATACAGAGAAACTAGACATTTCTAGAGACTTGTACCAACTAGAAACACCTCATTTAGAGGACTAGAAAGGGATATATGAATTTTTAAAGAATCTATCTAGTATCAGAAACTTCACCTGACCTCAGTTTCTCTTTGATTAGATTTTGAGGTCTGGGCATACTTGAGCTAGTCTAGAGTTATTTGTTCCCTCTAGCTAACATCTATAGCATTCCACATCAGTATCATTTGCATGGATTAGAATTTTGTGGAATTAATTGGATATTTTTTTGCAGAAATCTATGACAGCACCAGTGGGCAATTTGACCTCTGGACAATTTTGAATGTCAAACGTCCTTTGTAATAGATGTTATGGTGTGGAAATATTTTTAGTATGAATTAGACATCTATGTATTTCTAGAACGGCCAAGAATGCATGATTTTGATTTTTCTAGAATTAGTTATGATTTTCCAAAGTTATGACAGAAAGGAGGCAAAATTTGGCTGAAATTATATGTGTATATTTTATGCATTCCTTTGAATTCCTTGAGATGTAGGGCACTTTTGATAATTTAAATGAGTTGTATTCATGTGATTAAATATGAGAGTGTGTTGTATGAGCTCACATGGTCCACGTGACACCGAATGAAATTTTCATACATGATGCAACGCAAGAAAATGCATTATTTTAATTCCCTTTTTCTTACTTTTTCATGGAATCTATGATGTAAGGCATGGGAATGTTATAAAATGAGATAGAAATATATGGTGTTACAAGAGGGAGCTTCAAGGGAGGAGAAAAACCTAAGAAAAGGCATGGAAAATCAAGGAATTTCTTGCTCCTTCCTTCATTGAACTTGTTCTCCTTCTTCTCCTCTTTATTTCCATGGTTTTGGTGTATGATTTGGATCTATTTTGAGCCTTGTTCAGAGGGGAGAAGTTCAAATTTTCAAAAAGGAGTGAAAGCAAGGGAGAATGTAACGAACGTAATTTTCGTAAAATGATGAAATAAGCTGTATAAAAGTAAGTTCTCTGAAATGACCTAGATAATGTCCCAAAAAATTTGGGTTAAGTCCTAGACTCCTAAAAATGATAATTCTAGGCTCAGACGGAAAGAAAATTGGAGTTAGGATGGAGAAATAATTTGTGACAGAAATTGACGAAATATAATGGTATTTTTGTAAATAAATGCAACTTTTGGAAAACCATATAGGAGGGCTTTTTAAATGAAAGTTTTGAGTTACCCAAGGTTCATAGAGGCCCTAAAAGCTATGGGAAGCCTCGAGACTAGTAAAGCCCCTCCGGTGTATATTTTTCAATGTCAGTTGATTCAAACTTTGATCGGTTCATTCAATAAGGTTTTAGCTCCAAATTGAGTGATTCCAAAGGCATTTTATTAAATTGGGAATCTAAATTTTATAATGGAAAAGATGGCTCTCAAAAAGGAGGTAAAACGAAGCTGAAACAAAATTGTCATTACGAAAGGACAAAATTGAAATTTTTGGAAAAGTGTACTTCTAGAAACTCCCACACACTTCTCCTTTCTTCTCCCACCTTCTTAAGCACAAAATTTTCTACCCAAAATATAGAAGTTGATCTGCTTTCTTAGGTGCATTAAAAGGGGAAGAAAAGGAGAAGAAAAATCAAGGAAATTTGTAGATTTTCATGCTCTATCTTCCTCTAATCTTGTTCCTCTCCTTTCCTCCTCTCTTTCTATGGTCTAGTTGAGCTTTTTTTAGGTCCAGAACCAAGGGGAGAATTTCAAATTTGCCAAGGAGAAGAGAACCAAGGAGAAAGACACTTGAAAGCTCACTTGAATCCTAGGTAATCCTTGCTTTTTGTTGCATCTTCTCTTTCCCCTCCCTTTGTGTGTATTTCAACCAAGAACAGAACCAAAGGAGGGGAGGATGTTCTACCCAAATACAAGGAAGGAACAAGGGTTTTAAGCCATAGGGAGATGGAATATGGCAAGAAATTCCAAGAAAAACTAATAGAAAACAAGTTAGAAAAGTGTAGTGTTTCCTAGGGTTTTGTAAAATTTTATTTTGTGTGATTGTTTCCTTGGCTATTTGAATATTCCTTAAGCTCATAAGACCTCTAGAAAGCCTCCCAAGTGGCTCTCCCATCAAGAAAAAATCACAAAGTCCATGAACCTCCATTATGGTGTATATTTCGGCCAAGCTAGGTTCATTAGGCTAGGAGATGTTTTAATTTGTTCTAGCCTTGGTTTGGGACTTTATATGATGTTAGAAGATGGGAGAAACCATTGGAAAAAATTTAGGAGCCATAGATTGGGAGATGGGACAATGGTGTCCATAATGGTGCTTTGTGAAGGAACTTAGTTTTTCAATTGTGCAAATGAATGTGTGATGGCTCCAAGGACCTTAAATGAGCCCAAGAAGCCTAGAAATGACAAGAGAATGGAGCCTAGAACTTGAAATGTAAGAGTTGCTTTATTAGGCCAATTATAGAACCATAATGCCAAGTATAAAACCAAGTGTGTGTTTAAGTTTTAGTTTAATGTCTTGGCTTGCTTCAATTATGTGATTGTGTACTCCTTGTGGTGTCTAGGCCAAGAAAACAATCAACCACTTCAGTGCTCTTGTGAAATCAAGGAAGGGAAGGAATTAACAAAGTAAAGCTTGCATTAATTGAAAGGTAGCTCTCCACCTCATTCCTTTGCATTCTTATATGCATATGCATGTTATTATGTGCTTGTATGTGCTCTTGTGAATTGGTAATATGTCACATGATCTCATGGAATTGCATTGGTAACAATGTGTGCTTTTGAATGGCCTTGAATATGAGATTGACTCATGAGGGTGAGGTGATGCCAAAAGTCCTTTAAAGTGGATAAAGGTATGCCAAAAGTCTTAAGGCATGGGTGAGACTAGACCAAAAGTCCCTTGGATGGGTGAGGCTAGGTCAAAAGTCCCAAGACCAAGAGTGAGGCAAATCTAAAAGTCCTAGAAATGGGGTGAGGCAAAACCAAAAGTTCCTAGAGCTTGAAAATGGCTTAATGTGGAAATGTGGCATGAAAATGTAGTATTATACACTTTATGTTTGCACACTTGAAATTTTGATGTATGTATGTTTTGAATGTATGTGTGAATAGGTGTGTGAGCTATTAAAATTCTAGGAATCTCACTCCCCTTTCCTCCATTATCTTGAAATGCCTAGGTGATGTTCAAAAAATAAGGAGTGCAAGCCAAAGACCTTGAGAGATTGTATTTTGTATATTATGTAACCTTACTTGTATTTGGATGTCAAAGTGAGCCTGTACATATTATTTTTGTGATATAAGACCATGAACAAATGTAAAATGATGTATGAATATGATGTAGACCTTATGTGACACTAAATCCATAGAATTATACAAATTGGCTCTTGGATGGCTTGATGCAACTATGCATTCTTAGATATGGAATGACTAAATTAGATGCATGGGGTTTGGGACCATTTAGGCAGTTCCCACAAGTCATAATTATACTTTTAAACTTTCTTAAAAGGTGCCAAACTCAAGAGGAGGCTATTTGGACCAAAGTGACTTTTGATAGGGAGCAAAAATGACCATTTCATGAGGCTATATCACTTTTTATCTAAATGAGCTCTTCTTGGTCTGAAATTTGGCATTCATCTAGATATTATTATGATATTTTTTGGAAGCTAAATTTGGTAATTTTTGGAGGTCTGTGGAATATTTGGCGAATTGTTGAAGTTGGGAATTTTTTTAGTTTTGGTCTTTGGTACTATAGCACTGGTCCTAAATTAAATTCTGTCACTCATGGGGTAAATGATGTCCAATTATTACAAAATTTTATACAGAGAAACTAGACATTCCTAAAGACTTGTGCCAACTAGAAGCATCTTATTTGGAGATCTAAAGATGGAGATATGAATTTTTAAATATTCTATCCAGTACCAAGAGTTTTACCTGACCTGAGTTACTGTTCTATTGAATTCTAAGGCTTGGGCTAACTGAGCTGGCCTGAAAATATTTTTTTCCTCTAGCTAACATCCATATATTTCTAGATTGGTATCATTTTCATGGATTGTATTTTTTTGGAATTAATTGGACATTTTCAAAGTTTACTGCAAAAATCTGTGACAGCTCTAGGAGGTAGTTTGAACTCTGGACACTTTTGGATATCAAATGTCCTCTGTGATAGATTTTATGGTCTAGAAATATTTTTTATATGAAGTAGATATCTGTAGATTTCCAGAATAACCAAGAACGTATATTTTCAATTTTTTTAGAATTAGTTATGATTTTCTAAAATTTAGGCAGAAAATAGGCAAAAGCTAGCTGAAAATGAATGTGCATGTTTTGTATTTCATTTCGATTTTCTTGAATTATGGGCCACATTTTATGATGAAAATGAGTTTTATTCATGTAATTAAATATGGGAATGTATGATATGAGCTTACATGGTCCACATGAATCAGAATGAAATTTTTAAGTATGACATAACGTAAGAAAATTCATATTTTATTTCCTTTCTCTTTACACTCTCATGAATTTGACAATATAAAGCATATGAATATCATGAGATGAGCTAGAAATATATGGTGTTATAGAGAAAGCTCTTGAAAAGACTAAGGAATCAAGATATTTTCATGGCTTTCCTGGCTTTTTCCTTTTTGTTCCTCCATAGCTAAGTTTTGGGCTCATATAGAACAAGCAAGAGGGAGGAAAATCTGACCTAAACCAAGCATGAAACCTAGGTTTTTACGAGTGAGGAACAAGTAGATGCAAAGGAATTCCAAAAAGAACCATTAGTATTCAAGTTTCCAAAACCTAGGGTTTTCTTTGCACCATGGTATGTATGAAACTTTCTAGTAGTATTTCTAATTATCTAAGAGTACATATGAGTTCTTGAGATGCCTATAAAGCCTCACATGTGCCATTTCCTTCAAGAAAACAAAGCTAACCCCATGGGTCCAACAATGAGTCCATGTCTCAGCCAAGTATGGTTCTTGTGCTTAGAGAGAGTTTTACATTTTTCTAAGGGTAGAAAGGAACTAAATATGATAAAAGAACATCAAAGGAAGGCTTGGAAAAAAATTTAAAATCCTTAGTTTGGGTGATGGAAGTGTAAGCTCCATAATAAGACCTAAAGAAACAACTTGTATCTAGGCACTTGGGAGTGAGTTTGTAATGATCCCAGGAGGCTTAAATGGAGTCAAGAGACCTAGATGGGAGGAGAGAATGGAGCCAAGACCTTGAATTCTAGCACTTACTTCATTAGGTCTCATATGGAACTATTATGTAACCATAGAAGAAAGTGAGCTTCCATAGAGAGTGTGTGACACTAAAGCTTGCTTCCATGATGTAATTGTGTCATATTTGATATGTTTAGGCCAAAGGAACCAAGCTCCATCTAATTGCAAGTGTGTGGCCGAAAAGGGGGAGGAATAGCTAAAGAAAAAAGTATGTGAATCTTGCTTCAAGGTAGCTCTTTAACCTTTCTCACCTGCATGGCTTGATTGTTTTCTTGTCATTGAGTACTTGTATGTGTGTTTAAGCTATAAGAAATGTTTCTAGACAATGCTTACATGTTATGGTACCATTATATTTCTTGAAATATGTTTATAATTGCATTATAGCTTCATGGGTTTGGTTGTGCCAAAAGTCTGTTAGCAAAGGTGAGAATGAGCTAAAAGTTCCTAGAAATGGATGAAACAAAGCCAAAAGTCTCAAGAGGAATGAGAATTAGTCAAAAGTCCCTTAAAAGTGTGTGAGGCAAATCCAAAAGTCCTAAGAAATATGGGTGAGGCTAGACCAATGCCCTTGAGAGCTTATGCTTGTTATGTATGAGTTTATGTGACAAGGAAAATGTCTTATACATATTTACTAGTTACTTGAATATCATGCATGTAACACCATACTTAACTAGCTTAACTCATTTCTTTCCTAAACTTAGTCCTTTAGATGGCAACGCTTCATATGGAAAATGCCATTAGAATATTCAATTTATTTGCGTTACGTAATGGATAAAAACTTCATCTCATATTTTGTGGACCGTATAAGCCCATCCATCTCATTCTACAATTTAATTACATGCATATAACTCAAAACCATCTTAGAATGTTGTCAAGAACTCGAGCTTATAACATATATACACAAAATAATGCAAGTCAGTCTTGGGTCCAACTTGACAAATTTCTGGTGCAATTTGGAAAATGATAACTAAATCTAAAAAAATCAAAATCAAGCAACCCATAGCTTTTTAAAAATCTCTAGATGTTAACTTTATATGAAAAGTAATTTCAAGCCATGAGAACATCATTGGACCATGTTTGATAACAAAGAAGTGACATAGGTCAGACTGCCTAGTGTTTCTGATATAGGTTTTTTATATAAATTTCAAAAATGAATAACTAATTCCAAAAAAGTTAAATTCAAGAAAACTATACCAATTTGGAAAGCTACAGATGTTAAATTTAAGGAAAAAATACTTCTAGACCAATCTCGACACGTTTAGTTATTGGAAACAGATAAAATAATATATGGACTCAGCTGGCATTACTGATACTGGCATAGAATTTCAAAAATTCATAACTCTTTGTTCAAACCTCCAAATAAGGTGCTTCTAGTTGCTATGAGTCACTAGAAATGTCTAGTTTATGCCTATAAAATTTCACATGCATTGGACTATGTTTGGCCCACAGATGACACAGAAATCTAAACTAATCATGTAAACAATATTTATATTAGGACAGTAGAGCTTCAAATAATCTGGTCTTTAGCTTCCCAAAAAGCTCTGGATGAAACCTATATACATGCCCAATTTTATGAGAAAATTCACCCATTTGGTCAGTTTGTTGTATAGGGTTGCATTTTGGTCCTTTTGGGTCATCTAAGGGGTCAATTATAGTCTAATTTTGCTTATATTATGTCTAAGACCACTTGAGTATGTAGGAAAGCATAAAAATAAGCTACCAAACATATTCCAAGGGTCCAATAACCTAGATCTTGAAAACTCACTCTCCCACACCAAGTTATACATAAGCACATACATACACAACTCTTGTCATTCATTGCCAAAATCATGTAATATCATTCATATGGTTTTAGTTCTCATATATACATAATATATCCATACATTTACAAGTATTCGTAAGCTCATACATCATGTACATCATTGGATTACATCTTATGCCATTCAAATGATTACAAAGTGGACAAATTGTACATTTCTATGTCAATCTTCTTCTTTTATGCTTAGTGGCTTCCATCCTTTTGCTCACTTGATCCACCTAGACATGTTAGGATAATGGAGAGGGAAGAGTGAGATTCTAAGAATCCTAATAGCTCTTCTCCCTTTCAAACACACAATATGGATGTAAATTCAAGTCTAAAAATACACGCATGGATATCAGAGGATGCATAATCATACATGGAATATTTCTTGTATTCAAGAAGCCATATAAAACATACATAGGCTTGTCAAGAAAATGGTTTAGCCTCACCCATTCTCTTTGGAATTTTGGAGTTGCCTTACCTATTTTATTAAAGGACTTTTGACTAAGCCTTACTTTTTAGATACTTTTGGCTTTGTCTCACCCATTCTTGGAGACTTTCGCCTCATCCTCACCCTAACTAAGGGACTTTTGGCTTTACCACACTCAAGGGAACCAAAACATATTAATAAAACATCATTCAAGTGCATAACAAAGCATCATGGTACCATGGCATATAGATACATGCTAGAAACATCTTTTGTGGCTTAAACATACACATACACATTCAAGATAAGAACAACACCTAAGCATGCATGAGAGAAAGAAGAGAGAACTACCTTATGCACAACCACACACTTTCCTCCTTGAAAGTGGTTTCTCTCCCTTAGCCAAGCATTCACAAGAAGGTGGAACTTGATTCCTTTGACCTAAACACATCATATGGAAGCCAATTATACTCTTGGAACAATTTCTAAAGTTGCATATTTATTTTAAAAGTTAGGTTATTCCTATGGCTCATTTATGGTTTAATAATGTGTAACACCATAATTCTAGAACTTATTTCATATGTGTAAGTCCCACATCAGATGGAGTGAGCCTGGGAACAGCCCATATAAGAGGGGGCGAAGCTCCCCCTCCCAAACGCAGGTTTTCTTAGCAAACTCGAAGGGTGAGCACAAGAAAGTGATAAAGGCCCTGTGAGTGCGGTTCGTGGAACCTGCGAGCAGGGAGACAATACGTTCGGGGGCTCTGTATGGTGTTGGTATCAGAGCTGGCTGTTCACATGTGTGACTCGAGGATGGGTCGGCCCCAAAAGGGGGGTGGAAATGTAAGTCCCACATCGAATGGAGCGAGCCTGGGAATGGCCCATATAAGAGGGGGTGAAGCTCCCCCTCCCAAATGCACATTTTCTTAGCAAACTCGAAGGGTGAGCGCGGGAAAGAGACAAAGGCCCTGTGAGCACGGTTCGTGGAACCTGCGAGCAAAGAGACAATACATTCGAGGGCTCTGTATAAAACGTGCGTTCGGGAAGGGGAGCTTCACCCCCTCTTATATGGGCCATTCCCAAGCTCGCCCCATCCAATTTGGGACTTACAATATGGATGTAAGCTTCCTTCCATCACCTCACAAGAAGGAGGAAGGAAAAATTCATTAAAAATAATCACTTTCTTTATGTTGCATAAGGGAAAAAATTTTTAGTCAATGTCCCATGGACCATATGAACTAATTCAACTTATTCTCATATTAAATTACACTAATATAGCTTAAAAGCATCCAATGAAGTGGCCTAGAACTCGTGCAAATGGATGGAGTACATGAAAATACTAGGTGTAACCTTGGCCAGAAATTTCAGTTTACTGTCATGAATTTTGAAAAATCATAAGTAATTCTAAAAAAATTGAAATCATGTATTTTTTACATTATAGAAAGCTAAAGATGTATAATTTATGATAAAAATATATCTAGACATCAACAGGGGTTGCTAGCCATCGAAAACTAATGGAACAGTACCAGAGGTCAACTATCATCCCTAATACTAACCTTCAACTTCAAAAATTTATATCTCCCTGCTCATAAGTCTAATTAGGGTGATATTAGTGGCCATAGAAAGCTTATCATGTATAATTTATTTTAGTAAAATTTTATGAGCATTGGACATCATTTGGATCACGAATGACACAACCTAAGTTTCTAACCATATGAACAGTACCTGTATCAGTTCAACAGAAAAATACCAATTTTGGAAATTCATAATTAATTCCACAGAATTCTAAATAATCTGGTCATTTGCTTCCCAAAAATCTCTAGATAAAATATATATGTATGCCAAATTTTATGGGCAAATTCGTTCATTTGGTCAAATTTTGACATTGGGTTGTGAAATGGCTCATTTTGGGTCTTACAAAGGGTCCAAATGGTCCATTTTAAGCTCCAAGGCAACCATGACCACTTGAGCACCTGGGAATGCACTAAAATTACCTTCTAAACTTGTCTCAAAGGTGAATAAACCAAAAATTAGAAAACTCAGTCTCTCACCCCATGCCATACACAAGAACATACAAAGGCTAGTCTTGCCATTCCATACCAAAAATGCGCTATACCATTCATATAACATTAAATCTCATTTGTATATGAAACATTTGTATAATTACACATGTTCATAAGGTCATAGGATATATACAACAATGGATTATAACATTTGCCACTCATATGGCTATAAAGAAGTAAAATCTAAGTACTTTGTAGTCAAACTTTCATCTTTCAACTTGATGGCTCCCATTGCCTTGCTCACTTGGTCCACCTAGCATGTTAGAACATTGGAGAGGAGGGAATGATATTCAAAGAATCCCAATAACGCATTTCCCTTTCAATCACACATAAAGAATGCAAAACAAGTCTTAAAAATGTATGCATGAGCATGTTGACATGTATAATCACTCAAGAATCATTCTTAGCATTTGCACAAGTCACACAAGGCATACATAGGCTTGCCAAGTAGGTGGATTAGCCTCACCCATTCACTTATGGATTTTGGACTTGTCTCACCCATTTTCTCTAGGAGATTTTGGCTCAACCTCACTCTTGGGAGACACTTTGCTTGGTCTCAACCATTTTAAGGGTTCTTGGCTCATCTTCACCATAACTAAGAGTTCTTAGCTTCTCCATACTCAAGCAAACCCAAGCAAACATGTTGAACCTCATTTGAAAGCATAATGTAATATCATAGTACTATGGAATAAAAGCTCATGCTAGAATACTTTTCATAGCTTAAAACACACATACACACATTCAAAGACAAGTCAATCATACATTCATTCATAAGAGAAGAAGGAGTGAACTATCTTTGGTGAAACCACACACTTTTCTTCTTGAAACAATGCTCCCTTCCTCGGCCTCACACACACAAGGTTGTGGAATTGGTTTCTCTTGGCCAAAACACAATTTATGGAAGCCAATTAGGTTCTTAGAATTATTTCTAAGGCCACACATCTTCTTTAAACACTAACTTGGTCAAATAAGCCCTTTATGGTTCCAAAAATGCACCTAATGAAGCAACATCCATCATTTGAGCTCTAGGCTCCATTCTTTCCTTTCATTTATGATTCTTGACTCCTTTTAAGTCTCTTGGAGTCACTATACAATTAAAACAAAGAGCCAAACTAGGTGTTGCTTCCTTAGGTCATATTATGGAACATATAAGGCCATCTCACTTTCTATGGTTTCTAAATTTTTTCCAAGGCTTCTCCTCATCTTCACTCATTATATATGACTAAAAAATGGGCTTAAAAAAATTTAAAACTATCTCTATGTGTCCCAACCATGCTTCCTTTTGTCCTCCATGAAGTTTGCTTTATTTTCTTAATGGAAGATGCATGTGGGGAGCCTTCTAGGGATCTTAGGAGCTCATTTAAACATTCTAAGAATCATGGTATCAAATCAGATTTTACAAGGAACACTAGAAACCTTAACTTTGCTATCTTGATTTTCCATGGTTCTTTTGTTGTTTCTTTGCATATTCTTATTCTCTTCCCTTAAATTCCTAAGATTCATCCTTGGTTTAGCTAGAAATTTAACTCCCTAGGGCTGGCTATATGTAGGTCAGACCAAGGAAGAAAGGGGAGAAGAAGTAGCTATCATGGGATGGAACTTTTACCTTTTTTTCCTTGTTTTCTTGCTTGATTCTTTCTTTCTTTGGCCTCCTCTCTTCAAATCCAAATTTTCTCCTCTATTCTTCCCTCAAAATAGATCCATAAACTTCAATAAAATCATAGGAAAGAAGGAAAAATGGAGAAGGAGAGGTTTGTTAATGAGAAAATATTAAAAAAAACCAAGAAATCCATACCTTTTTTTCCTTGTTTTTCTCCTTCTTTTCTCCTCCTTCTTGTGCACCACACTCTCAAGGTTTTTATTTGGTTTAGGGTAGAAACTAAATGAGCTAAATGAGTGAGGAGGTGGGGTGTCCTATATATATAGGTGGGGTTTAAGAAAGACTTTTCAAAAATCCCAATTTTGCCCTTCTGTCTTGACATTTTCGTTTGTAGTTCGTTTTAGCTTCCTTTTTGGAACCATCTTTTCTATTATAAAATTTAGGTTTCCAATTTAGTAAAATACCTTTGGAATCACTCAAATTGGAGCTAAAACCTTTCCAAACGAATCTGTCAAAGTTCGGATCCACCGTCATTGGAAAACATCCATTAGAGGGGTTTTAACTGTCCTAGGGCTTCTCATGACTTTTAGGGTCTCTGAGAACCCCAAAGGACTCAAAAATTTCATTTAAAAAGTCATCTTGTGTGAATTCTAAAATTTCCTCAAAATTACAAAAATACCATTATGTTTTGTCAACCTTTCGTTCAATTTCGTTTCTTCATTCTAGCTCTATTTTTCTTTCTATCTGAGCCTAGGATTCTCATTTTTAGGAGTCTAGAATGCTACTTAAATTTTTTGAGACCTTAACTAATTCATTTTGGGAGACTTGCTTTGAAAACACATCCGTTTCAGTCATTTAACGAAAACTGGACATTTCATAATGCACTTAGTGAAGTAACACCTATAATTAATGATCTTGGCTCCATTCTTTGCTTCCGTATATAGTTCTTGACTCCATTTAGACCTCTTGCAGTCATCACACAATCCATTTGAGTAGCCTAACTACATGTTGCTTCTTTAAGTCACAATATGGAACCTATGCTACCATCTCACTCCCTAGGCTTCCTAAATTATTTCCAAGGCTTCCTCTCATCCTTTTCCATCATATATGATATAAAACCAAGCTTATAACTAATTAAAACACTCCCTAGGTGGAAGGACTACTTTAAGCTGAGACATGCGTCTTCTTGGCTACTAATGGATTTGTTTTGCTTCCTTTCATAGGAGGTGCATGTGGGAAGGTCTCTAGGGATCTTAGGAGCTCATATAAACATTTACAATAGCCTAGGGACTCTTGGATAAAATCAGAATTTTAGTTATGTTCATAATCCCTAGCTTTTCCTATCTTGCAATTTCATAGTTCTTTATTTGTTTCCTTTGTACATTCTTACTTCCCATACTTTAATTCATATAATTCATCCTTGGTTCTGCCTAAAATCCACTCCCTCTTAGCTATCCATATATGGGGCTAAACTCACATAAAGAAAAACAAGGGAAGAGAAGCATGGAAACTAAGGATTTTACCTTGAATTCAAGCCTATCTCAAGAGCTTTTTCTTTTTCCTTTGCTCTTCTTTCAAATTTTGAATTCTCCCTCTATATTCTAGGCTCAAAATAGAACCAAACACCTTAATTAATCCATGGAAAGGAAGAGGAGAAGTAGGAGAGAAAGTTTGCTAAAGAGAAGACTAGGAAATTCCATAAAATACTTATGTTTCTTGCCTTAGTTCTTCTTCCTTTCCCTTAGACTCCCTTCCTTTCTGGTCTCTCCCCTAGGTTTAGGCAGAATTAAAGTTGGCTAAGTGGGAAGAAGAGTGGGATGCACGAATATAAGTCGAGGGAATAATAAGTTGTTTTAAAGAATTTCCATTTATGTCCCTTAAGCTTGGCATTTTCATTTTAGGTTCATTTTAGCTCCTTTTTTAGAACTGCCTTTTCCATCATAAAATTTAGGTTCTCTAACTAATAAAGTGCCTTTAGAATCACTAAATTTGGAGCTAAAACCTTTCCGAACTAAGAGGTCAAAGTTTGAGTCAACCATCATTAGAAATATACACTGAAGGGGTTTTAACTGTCCCGGGCCTTCCCATGGTTTTTAGGGCCTCTGAGAACCTTAGAGGGTTTAAAATTTCCATTTAAAAAGCCCTCTTATGAGTATTTCAAAAATTACCCAAAATTACGAAAATGCCATTACGTTTCGTTAAATTCTGTTTAACTATTTTAACTCCGATTTCAGGGCACCTTTGGCTTCCTGCATTCATTATTTAAGGTCTAGACTATTGTTCTAATTTTATTAAACCTCAAATCACTCTATTTAGGGGACTTTCTTTTGTATCTGGTGAATTTAGTACGTTTACGGAGAAACCATACATTACGTTTCTCACATTTTCTCATATTTTTGAAGAATTGGATGTTACAATGCATGCATTCTCTGACATATTTTAGCATCCATTATGTATGTTTGAAAGGGTTAAGAGCTATTGGAATTCTTTAAATCTCACTCTTCTCCCATGCATGTCTAACCATGTCTAGGTGAGCCAAGTAAACAAGGAAATGGAAGCCAACAAGTATGAGAAGCAAGATTGTGACAACAAGATAGAGAAATGGCTTGTTTAATTATATTTTAATCTCAAACTATGTAACCATGGGATGTACATATGATGTAAACCCCTGAGCATGTTCTAATGTATGTATAAATAGAGTATGTAACAATGTGGAAGCTAGATGAATGGGAATGTGAGATTTTGCCACTCCTTTGCCATTATGTGATATGATGTTTTTGTGTATATATGCAAGTGGCAAGGTGAGATTGAGCTCCATGAGGATTTGAATCATTTGGCATGCTTTTATGTATAGTGTTTATGCTTTTAAACTTACCTAAGTGGTTGTAGAAAGAAAAAAGGGTTATTTGGTGCCTTGAGATGCCATTTGAGACTTCAAAATTGACTAAAGGGAGAGCTGAACCAAAGTATACCAAATGAATGAGTTTTTCCATGAAATTTGGCTAGCAAGTAGACCTCATCTATAGCTTTTCACAGAGCTAAAGAGCACTCAATTTGGAGCTCTAGAGAATTTATTATGATTTTTTTTTAAATTTGGCTAAATTATACAAAAATGGTATGGTTATTGTTCAATTGGTTATCTTGCTTCTCTATGTCACGCGTGGGCCAAATGAAGTCCAATGCTTATGAAATACAAGAATAAACTAGACACCATCAGCTTTCCATAGCCACTAAGATTACCTCATTTGGAGTTCTGCAAAGGGAGATAAGAATTTTTGAAGTTGCATGACAATACTAGTAATGCAGCCTGACCTGTGTTATTATTCCATCGATTTTCGATGGTTTAGGGCTACTGCATTGGTATGAACTTATTTTTATTTAAAAATAGACATCCATATATTTCTAGAATGGCATGGCTTGCTTGATTTCAATATTTCTAAAATTAGTTATGAATTTTCAAAGTTTGTATCAGAAAATTGAATCTTGAACCCGAGAGCAAACCATGAGTTTTATGTGATGTAGTTTCAAACCCGAAATGAATGAGATCAAGTATAGCGTGTATGACTTGTATGGATGTGTTATGACTAGCAAATGATGTTGATGAGTTTATATAGTTCATGGAGCATAAAATAAGAAAATGGGATCTTATGTAACACAATTAATTCCATTAATTTAATGCCTTTTTCATGGGAAATGTTTGAGGAGAATTATGTTTAAGGACCTAGAGTTAAAAGTATTTACTTTGAAGGGCCTATTACTATTATTTTAAAGTTGATTACCATTGATTTTAACAAAAAATAGTTGAATCTAATAGTAACAGATCCTTCAAAGTAAATTTCTTCACTTCTAGGTCCTTCTTTATAATTCTCCCAAATGTTTGCTTCTCTATATGATTATGTTCTAATCCATATGAAATGCATCGAAATGGATAATGAGACAATGGTAAAATAGCTAAGAGGTCAAGGTATTACACCTAAAACATCTAAACAAATATTTTTAATGAAAAAGAGATTAAAAATTTTAGTATGGAATAGTTGATTTTTAAAAAGAATGAAAAATGAGTTCAAACAAATGAACTAAGATAAAGGAATGTAATTACTATTTTTAAATTTGTTATAAACTTACTTTTCCCTTTATATACCCCATACCATCTTCTTTTTGTTCAACACCTACTCTAGTAACTTCAAACTAGAAATAAAGTGGCATGAAAGGAAGGAGGAGAGAGAAGGAAAAGGAAAGGCAAATACATGAAATTTATTGTTTACCTCTTGAGTAAAAGTGGTGATTTGAGGAAGCCAAATATACAACAAGAAACTACAACCAAGGAGCTTCCAAACAAGCCAGCTTAGAGTGACCACACCCTTGTGTGTGTGCCAAGATGAGGCAACTAAAGGAAAAAAAGAGAAAGAATAAGATAGAGCTTGATCATGATCCCTAGCTTTAAAAGATAGCTTACTCTTTCTTCCTTGTATATGTAACACCATAATTATCAGCCTCTCTAGCTCATTTCATAGTGACATTCCATGAAAAGGGGAAGTTGGCAAAGAAATTCAATTAAAATATTCCATTATTTTTACATTACATCAGACATAAAATGTACATTTCATGTCCCATGGGCCTTGGGACTTCCCCATATCATTCTCCATTTGAATTAGATACATACAACTCAAAATTATCTCAAACTATTGCCAAGAACTCAAGCTTATAGTATATATACACAAAATAATGCAAGTTAATTTCGGGTCTAGCTTGATAGATTTCTGGTGCTATTTTGGAACATTGTAACTAAATCTAGAAAAATCAAAATCAAACAACCCATATCTTTTTGGAAATCTTTGAATGTTAGCTTTATGCTAAAAATAATCCCAAGCCACGAAAACCTCATATGGATTGTGTTTAACAATAGAAAAATGGCAAAGGTCAGACTATCTAACGTTTCTGATACAAGTTACTGATATAAATTTAAAAAATTCATAATTAATTTCACAAAAATCCAATTCAAGCAAACTTACTAATTTGGAAAGCTACAGATGTAACTAGAGGGAAAAATAAAGTCTAGAATAGTTCAGAAAGCCTTTAGACCTAAAAAACTGATAGAACAATAACCAAGGTCTGCTGCGTCCCTAGCACTGACATAGAACTTTAGAAAATCATTGCTCTCTCTACAGACCTCTAATTGAGGTGCATCTAGTTGGAATAAGTCATTGTGAATTTCTAGTTTCTCTCTATAAAATTTCATAGCCATTAAACACCATTTGCATTGTGAATGAGAGAGGTGCAAACTCTTACCAATTGCACAGTGACAATACCAAACCATAGAAAATTGCCAATTTTGGAAATTCACCAAATATTCTCTAGAGCTCCAAATAATATGCATTTTAGCTTCTAAAAAATCCCTAGACAAGGCCTATATGCATGCCAAATTTCCTGAGGAAATTCATTCATTTGGATAGATCTTAACATAGGGTTGCAAAATGCCACATTTTGGCTTCTAAAAGGGTCCTAAATGGTCCATTTTTGTTTCTAGCTTTTCTAGAGCTACTTGAGCGCATGGGAAAGCATAAAAATAGTTTTCTAAACATATCTCAAGGGTCCAAAATGTAACCATAAATTTCTAGCTTGCCTCATGCTATTTTTATGTCTTATGCCATGTATTTCACAAAGAAGCAAGAAAATGGCATTAAAATAATGAATTTATTTGCGTTGCTAGCGGATAAATTTTCCATTCGATATCCCATGGATCATATGAACTCATTCAACCCATTCTCATATTTAATTACACTAATACAACTTAAAACCATCTCAAGAAATGGCTTCGAGCTCGTGCAAGTGAAGGGTATACCTAAAAACACTAGGTGTAGCCTCGGCCAAAAATTTCAGATTACTGTCATAAGCTTTGAAAAATTATAGCTAATTCTAGATAAATCAAAATCATGCATTCTTTACCATTCTAGAAAGCTATAGATGTCTAATTTTAAAAATATATCCATACCACAATAAAGGTTGCTAACTACCGAAAATTGATGGAATAGTACCAGAGGTTGATTGTCGTTACTAGTACTATCCTCCAATTTCAAAAATTCATATCTCCTTGCTTAGAGGTCCAATTGAGGTTATTTCAGTGGATATAGAAAGATTATCATGTCTAGTTTATACTTGTAAAATTTCATGAGCATTGGACATCATGTGGCCCTTGAATGATACAGCCCAAGTTACTGACCATATGAACAGTGTCTGCATCAGTTTAGTAGAAAAATGCCAAACTTTGAAAAATCATAATTAATTCCACAAAGCTTCAAATAATCTGGTCTTTAGCTTCCAAAAATCTCTGAATAAGATCTATATATGTGCCAAATTTTATGCGCAAATTCATTTAGTTGGTCAGATCTTGACATTGGGTTGGGAAATGACTCATTTTGTGTCATATAAGGGGTCCAAATGGTCCAATTTGAGTTCTAAGATAACCCTAACCACTTGAGAACGTGGGAATATACCAAAATGGCCTTCTAAACTTGTCTCAAAGGTGCTTAAACCTAGAAATTAAAAACTCACTCTCTCACCCCATGCCATACATAAGATTACACATGCTTTATATTGCCATTCACTACTCAAAATGCACATTACCATTCAATTGGCATTAAAACTCATACATACATTAAACATTTGAGTAATTACATATGTTCATATGATTATACAGCAATTCCATCATAGGATCACATCACTTGCCATTCATATGGCTACAAAATAGGTAAAACTAGACACTTTGATGTCAATCTCTTATCTTCCAACTTAATGGCTTCCATTACCTTGCTCTTGTGGCCCATCTAGCATGTTAAGACATTGGAGAGAAGGGAATGAGATTCAAAGAATCCCAAAAACTCATCTCCCTTTCAATCACATATAAAGAATGCAAAACAAGTCTTAAAAATGCATGCATGAGCATAATGAAATGTATGATCATTCAAGAAGTATTCTTGGCATTTGAACAAGTCATACAAAGCATGCATAGGCTTGCCAAGTAAGTGGATTAGCCTCATCCATTCTCTTATATATTTTGGACTTGTCTCACCCATTTTCTCTAAGAGGTTTTGACTCAACCTTACTCTTGGAAGACTCTTTACTTTGTCTCAACCAATTTTAAGGGTTCTTGGCTTCACTACACTCAAGCAAACCCAAGCACACATACTAGGCATCATTTGAAAACATATTACAACATCATGGTACCATGGAATAAAGGCATATGCTAGAACACTTTTCATGACTTAAAACACATATACACACATTCAAAGATAAGGTAAGCACATATTCATACATGAGAGAAAGTGGAGAGAGCTACCTTTGCCATACAAGCACACTTTTCCTCTTGGAATTATGCTCCCTTCTTTGGCTACACACTCACAATAATGTGAGGCTTGTTTCTCTTGGCCTAAACACAATATATGGAAGCCAATTAAGTTCTTAGAATCATTTCTAAAGCCATACATCTTCCTTAAACACTAACTTGGTCTAATAGCTCCTTTTATGGTTCCAAAATACACCTAATGAAGCAATATCCATCAATTGAGTTTCAGGCTCCATTGTTTCCTTTCATTTATGATTCTTGACTCTTTTTAAGTCTCTTAGAGTCATCACACAATTGAAATAAGGAGCCTAACTACATATTATTTTTTTAGGTTATATTATGGAACCTATGCTACCAATTCATTCCCTAGGCCTCCTAAATTTTTCTAAAGGTTTCCCCTCATCCTCTTCCATCATATATAACTCAAAAATAGGTTGGGAAAAATTTTACAAACACTCATTTAGGCCTAGGGATCTTAGAAGTTCATCCAAACACTCATTTAGGCCTAGGAATAATTGTATCAAATCATATTTTATAAGGAACACTTGAAACCTTAACTTTGCTATCTTGATTTTCCATAGTTATTTGTTAATTCTCTTTGTATATTCTTATTCTCGTCCCTTAAATTCCTAACATTCATCCTTGGTTTAGCTAGAAATTCAACTCCTTAGGGCTAGCCATATATAGGTCAAACCACCCACAAGAGAAAGAAGGAGGAAGATTAAGTGAAGAAATGACAAAATACCTTGATTTCCTTAGTTCTTCTTGCTTGTTTTTCACCTTCCTTGGATTCCTCACCTCAATTTCAAAATTTTCCCTCTATTCCACCCTTAAAATAGATCCAAAAACTTCAATAAAATCATAAGAAAGAAGGGGAAATGGAGGAGAAGAAGTTTACTAAAGAGAAAGCATGAAAAAGACCAAGAAAATCCATACCTCTTCCTTGTTTTCCTCCTTCTTTTCTTCTCCTTCCTTTGTGCCTCACCCTTAGGGTTCTTTCTCTGATTTAGGGCAGAAACAAATGTGGCTAAATGAAGAAGGAGATGGGGCGTGACCTATATATATAGGGAGGTTAAAAAAGACTTTTCAAAAATTCTAATTTTGTTCCTTCGTCTTGGTATTTTTGTTTTCAATTCATTTTAGCTCCTTTTTTAGAATTGTCTTTTCTATTATGAAATTTAGGTCCTTAATCTAATAAAATACCTTTGGAATCACTCAAATCAGAGCTAAAACCTTCCCAAATGAATTCGTCAAAGTTTGGGTCAACTAATATTAGAAAATATCCACCGAAAGGGTTTTAATTATTCTGTGGTTTCTCATGGTTTTCAGGGCCTCTAAGAACCCCAAAGAACTTAAAACTTTCATTTAAAAAGCCTCCTATGAGAATTCCAAATTTTGCTCAAAATTACAAAAATGCCATTACGTTTCATCAACCTTTTGTTCAAATTTATTTTTTCATTCTAGCTCCGTTTTTCTTTTCGTTTGAACCTAGGATTTTCATTTTTAGAAGTCTAAAATGTTAATTAAATTTTTTGGTACCTTAACTAACTCATTTAAGGAGACTTGCTTTGAAAATGTATCCATTTTCGTCATTTGACAAAACCAAACATTACACAAAAACCTATATTTCACAAACTCACTTCCCCACTTGATGATATATATAAGACATATACATGCTCATTCTTGCCATACAATACCAAACATTTGCTTGCAATTCTTATCTATACATCACATATTCATATAATTACATATGCTCATGAGTTTATACATCATATACACCATGGAGATAAATTATTTAACAATAATATGGCCATAATATAAGCATTTTTTCAACTTCCTTGTCAATTTCCTTACTTTCAAGTGGGGTGGCTCCCATTTCCTTGCTCTTTTGATTCACCTAGACATATTAAGTAATGGGGAACGAATAGTGAGATTATAAGAATCCCAATAACTTTTCTCCCTTTCAAACACACAATAAGGATGCAAATTCAAGTCTAAAAATGCATGCAAGGCTTTCTTGAAAGTCATGATCATGCATAAAGTATTTATTTTATTCAAGAACACATATTCATCATACATAAGCTTGCCAAGACAATGGTTTGGCCTCACCCATTCCCTTTGGGACTTTTGGACTTGCCTCACCCACTTTCAAGGGACTTTTGACCAAGTCTTACTCTTTCTAAAAACTTATGGCTTGTTTCACCCAACCTTTAGGGGCTTTTAGCTCATCCTTACCTTTGCTAAGGGACTTTTGGCCTCACCACACTTAAGCAAGCTAGGAACATACATAAAAACATCTTACAAACACATAAACATAGCAACATGGTACCATGGCATTTAAATACTTGCTAGAAACATATTTCATAGCTTAAACATATGCACACACATTCAAAGACAAGAAAACATCCCCACATGCATGAAAGAAAGGAAATAGAGCTATCTTGGAGCTAATGCCATACACTTTCTCTTTGAATTTCTCTTCCTTCTTCTTAACCCAACCAAGAAACTCGGGAGTATTAACTTCTCTTGGCCTAAACACACCAAAAGAGATATGAATCACTCATGAGAACAAGCCTTGGCATCAAACATGCACTATATGAAGCTACTTGGTCTATGGCTCCATTATTCTTCCATAAAGCACCTAATGAAGCAACTCAAGAATTCATGATCTTTGCTCCATTCTCTCCTTCAATCTATGACTCTTGACTCCATTTAAACTACTTGGATTCATCATGCAATTATTTTGAGGAGCCTAGCTAGAAATTGCTTCATTATGCTACATTATGGAGCTTATACTTTCATCACACTTTCTGGGCTTTCTAAATTTTTTCCAAGGCTTCCTCTCATACTCTCCCATCACATATGATACAAATCTAAGCTTGGAATAAATTAAACATCCCCTTAGTGCTTCCTTCCTCGTTGGCTAAACCTATGCTCCTACTTGGTGCCTATGGAGTTTTGCAATTTTCCTTAATGGGAGGTGCATATGGGGAGCTCTCTAGGGGTTTTAGGAACTCATACAAACACTTATATTTAGCCTAGAAATTCTTGGACAAAATCAGAATTTTGATTATGTTCTCAAAACCCTAACCTTTTTATCTTGTGTTTTACTAAGTTTTCTTCTAATTTCTTTGCACTTACTTACTTATCACACTCTAAAACCCATGAATCTTCTTTGGTTAGGTCAAAATTTATCCTTTAATTGTTCAGCTTTATCTTGGCCAAAAATACACATATACAAAAGCAAGGGAGAAGAAGCGTGAAAACTACCATGTTACCTTGGTTTCTTGGCTTTCCTTGAAGACTCTTTCTTTTGTTTTTCTCTTCTCCTTAAATTTCAAAATCTCCCCCTCTGATTTGAGCTCAAAATAGAACCATAAACCTCAATAAGACCATAAGAAGAAAGAGGAGAAGGAGGAGGATAAGTTTTCTAAAGGAAAAAGTATGAATTTCTACACTCTTCTTACCCATTTGTCTTGGATTTTTCTTTTCTCCTTCCTCTCTTCTTGGATGCCTCTCTCCTTAGCTTCATTCTCTATTTTAGGCAGAACCATAAGTCAGTTATGGAAAGCCAGCAGTAGGACACCACATATAAACATAAAGGGAATCAATTAAAATAATTTAAAATGCCACTTTTGTCCTTCATTCTTGGTATTTTTGTTTCCACTTCATTTTAGCTCCTTTTTTAGAACCATCCTTTCCATCATAAATTTAGGTTCTCTAACTTATACAATGGCCTTGGAATCACTCAATTCGAAACTAAAACCTTCTTAGATGAATCAGTCAAAGTTTGGCCTCATTATCGTTGGAAAACGTATACCAAAGGGGCTTGAACTGTCCTGGGGCTTTCCATGGTTTTCAGGGCCTCTAAGAACCTCAGAGAACTTAAATTTTCCATTTAAAAAGCCCTCTTGTGAGTATTCCAAAAATTTTCAAAAATTACGAAAATACCATTATGTTTCGTTGCATTTTCGTTAAAATCTATCTAACTATTCTAGCTTCAGTTTCAGGGTAGCTCTAGCCTTGATTCATCATTATTTGAGGTCTAAAATGTTACTTAAATCTTATTAGACCTCAAATTTGTAATACCTTATATTTCTATTAGCACACTCTTTCATCCAGGGCACTTGGTGCACATTTACAAGGCAAAAGTAAGGAAAAGTATAAAAATAATACACTTTTATATCGTTACATCAGGTAAAATTTTTCAATTCACATTCTATGGGCACCATGGATTATCCAACAAAATTCTCTAGCCGTTTGTCATTGGAACAAATCACAAATAACTCAAATCATCAAGCAATCCAAGTATTTCAAGCTCAAAACCCCAAAATTCCATTACTTCTTCTATGATAGCATGTGGTAGATTTCAGGGGTAATTTTGAAAAATCATAACTAAATGTAGAAAAATTGAAATCACATAAAACATAGTTTTCTAAAAATCTCTAGATGTCAAATTTACACTAAAAATAATTTCCAACCATAAAATTCCCATCTAGACCACATTTGATAATGAAATAGCCACAAAAGTCTGACTGCCACCTAATACTAATACAATTTACTATCATAAATTTCAAAAATGTCCAATTAATTTTAAAAAAATCCAATCCCAAAAAGTGATACCAATCTAGAAAGCTACAGATGTTAGCTAGAGGGAGAAAATAACTCCAAACCAATCCCAGAATGTTCAGACCCCGAAAATTAATCAAATAGTAACCTGGGTCTAATTGGTCGCCTAGTACTAGACAACCAATTCAAAAATTAATATCTCCCTCTCTAAACATCCAAATAAGGTGTTTCCAATTAGCACAACTCACTAGGAAGGTATAGTTTCACCTCGTAAAATATCGTGTCAATTGGACATCATTTTCCTTATGAGTGATGGAGTTTCATTTTGGACCAGAATGAACAGTGCACTGAACCAAAACTAGAAAAATTTTCAATTTTAAAAATTCACGATATATTCCATAGACCTGTAAAAATTATGCACTTTAGCTTCCTAAAAATCTCTCAGTAATCTCTAAATGTATGCCAAATTTCAGACCAAGAGGACGTCATTTGGACAAAAAGTGGTATAGCTTACCAAAATGGTTAATTTTGCTCCATATGAGATACCAAATGTGTCCAAATGACCTCCTTTAATGTTTGGCACCTCTTGGGTAAGTTTAAAAGCATAAATATGACTTGTAGGATCTACCAAGTGGTCCTAAACATCACGCATCTCAATTTAACCATCCAATATCCATTAATGCATAGTTACATACAAGCTATCTAAGAGCCAATTTGCATAATTCCATAGATTTGGTGTCACATAAGGTTTACATCATATTCATACATCATTTTACGTTTGTTCATGGTCTTACATCACAAAAATAATATGTATAAAACAACTTTGGCATTCAATTACATAACAAGCTACATAAATATCAACTCTTGGCTTTTCAACTCTCTTGGCTTGCATTTTTTTTTTCTTGAGCACCACCTAATCATGTCAAGAGGAAACAAGGAAGGGGAGTCAGATTCCTTGAATCTTAATAGCTCACACACCCATTCACACACACATTCAAGGCATATACATATCAAAGCATATGTATGGGAGGTTTAGCTACCATAAAGTGTGCAAAATCACAACTTCCATGCCACTTATTTACATTTAAGCCAAGACCATACTCTTGGAACTTTTAGTTTTGCCTCACCCCATTTCTAGAACTTTTAGATTTGCTTCACTCTTACCCTAGGGACTTTTAACTTGGCCTCACCCTTCCAAGAGACTTTTGGCCTTGTCTGACCCATGCCATGAGACTTTTGGCATCTCCTCACCTTCTTTAAGGAACTTTTGGCATCACCTCACCCTTATAAGCCATTTCCACAACTATAGTCATTCAAGAAAGCACATTAGTACCATTGTAATGTGAAGGCATCAAGTGGCATGTTCTCAAGTCACAAGAGCATACACAAACATACAATTACATACATATGCACACAAGAATGCAAGGAGAATGAGTTGGAAAGCTACCTTAAATTTATGCAAGCTTTCCTTGATCATTTTCCTTCCCTTTTTCAGTCCCACAAGCACACCAAGGTGGGTATATGTTCTCTTGGCCTAAACACCATGAACAACACACAATTACACCCTTGAAGCAAGACAAGACACAAAACTCACTCTTGAACACACACTTGGTTCCATAAGTGGCATAATGGTTCCATAAATGGCCTATTGAAGCAACTCTCATATTTCAAGTTCTAGGCTCTATTCTCTTGTTATTTTTGGACCTCTTGGACTCATTTAAGGACCTTGGAGCCTTCACATATTCACTTGCACAATTGGAAAAATAAGTTACTTCATAAGGCACCATTATGGACACTATTGTTTCATCTTCTAATCCATGGCTCCTAAATTTTTCCCAATAGTTTCTTCCACTTCTAACGTCATATAAAGTCCCAAACCAAGGCTAGAATAAATTAAAACACTCCCTAGCCCCTTGAACCTAGCTTGGCTAAAACTAACACCATAAATGGGGTTCCTAGACTTCTTGATTTTTCCTTGATGGGAGAACCACTTGAGGAGGCTTCTAAAGGTCTTAGGAGCTCAAGGAAACATTCAAATAGCCAAGCAATTACTCACATAAAATTAAATTTTACAAAACCCTAAAAAAGCCTACACTTTGCTATCTTGTTTTCCATAGGTTTTTCTTAGAATTTCTTACCATATTCCTCTTCTTTATGGTCTAAAACCCTAGTTCCTCTCTTTTTTCTGGATAGAAAATCCTTTCTCTATATGGTTCTATTCTTGACCGAATTACACACATCCATGGAGCAAAGAGAATAAGCAACCACAACAAGCTTTTACCTTAGTTTCAAGTGTGCTTTCAAGGCTTCTTCTTCTTGGTTTATCTCTCCTCAAAATTTTTGAACTACCCATTTAAGTTCTGGACCAAAAAAAAAGTCAAACATCTCTAGAAAACCATATAAAGAAAGTAAAGAAGGAGGAGAGCAAGATTGGAAAAGAAAGAAGCATAAAATTCCATGAATTTACCTATCTTCCTTGCCTTTTTCTTCCCCTTTTTCTTTTGCTTCTTGTGTGCCTAAAAGAGCTGCTATTTTTCTGTATTTTACACAGAGGAAGTTGTGCTTAAGAAGGTGGGAGAAGTGTGTGAGAGCTTCTAGAAACACACTTTTTCAAAAATTCTAATATCATCCTTCCGTAATGGCAATTTCGTTTTGGCTTCGTTTTAGCTCCTTTTTTTAGAACCATCGTTTCCATTATAAAATTTAAATTTTCAATTTAATAAAATGTCTTTGGAATCATTCAATTTGGAGTTAAAAGCTTCTTGAACAAATCTATCAAAGTTCAAGTTCACCATTGTAGGAAAACATACACTAGAGGGGCTTTACCAATTCCAAAGCTTCCCATGGTTTTTGGGGCCTCTGAGAACCTTGGGTTACTTAAATTTACCATTTAGAAAGCCCTCCTATGTGTTTTCCCAAAGTTGCACTTATTTATGAAAATGTCATTACGTTTTGTCAGTTTTCGTCACAAATTGTTTCACCATCCTAGCTCCATTTTTCTTTCTGTTAGAGCTTAGAATTATCATTTTTAGGAGCCTAGGACTCTATATAATTTTTTTGGGGACATTATCTAGCTTATTTTAGAGGACTTGCTTTTATACGGCTCATTTTGTCATTTTATAGAAATTACGTTCGTTACCTTTTCTACCCCCTTAAAATAAATTTTGTCCTCGAAATTTAAATACATACCTTTGGAAAATAACTCTAGATATTTCTGTCTCATCTCATCTTCTAGCTCCTAGGTTGCCTCCTCAGATGTCAGACCCTTCTAGACCACTTTCACCCTAGGGATGCTTTTGTTTCTCAATTGTTTTAGCTTAGCGTCTACAATCCTCTCTGGTTTCACTACATGGGAAAAATTTTCTTGCAATTGAACATGCTCATATTTTATGACATATGAGGAGTCTAGTAAGTACTTTTTCAATTGGGAGACATGGAAAACATTGTGGATTTGGGCTAGGTTTGGAGGCAGGGCTATCCGGTCGGCCACAGGTCCAATTTTCTCAAGGATTTCAAATGGACTAATATACCTAGAACTGAGCTTCCTTACCCTCATAGATTGACCTACTCCAGTCATTGGAGACACTCGGATGAATACATGGTCTCTAATCTCAAACTCTAACGGCTTCCTTCTCTTATCAGCATAACTTTTCTGCCTACTCTATGCCATAAGGAGTTTCTTTCTAATCAATTCTATCTGCTGGGTAGTTTGGTCTACTAACTTAGGTCCTAATAAGCTCCTCTCACCTAGCTCCACCTAACACAATGGAGATCTACACTTTCTCTCATACAAAGCTTCATAAAGGGCCATCTGGATACTAGAATGGTAGCTATTATTGTATGCAAACTCTGCTAACGGCAAATATGCATCCCAGTTACCCTTCATCTCTAACACACTTGCTCTCAACATGTCTTCCAAGGTCTGGATACTCCTCTTAGTCTGACCATCTATTTGAGGGTGATAAGTAGTACTAAACTGTAACCTGGTCCTTAAGGCATGCTATAATGACCTCCAGAAGTTCGATGTGAACTTGGGGTCTCTATTAGATACTATGCTACTGGGTACTCCGTGAAGTTGCATTATCTCACATATATACAATTGGGCAAATCTATCTAATGAATAAGTAGCATTGATTACTAAAAAGTGCACAGACTTTGTCAATGTATCTACAATTACCCAGATAGTATTGTGTCCAGAGGATGTTGTGGGTAACCCTATAACGAAATCTATAGCTGTACTATCCCATTTTCACTCAGGGATATCTAGGGGTTGTAATAATCCAACTGGTCTCTAGTGCTCTATCTTAACCTTCTGTGGCACACTAAACATCTCGCCACAAAATCTGTGACGTCATTCTTTATTCTTGGCCACCAAAAATTCTTTTCAGATCTTGATACATCTTAGTGGCACCTAGGTGGATAGTATATTTACTCTTGTATGCCTTTTCTAAAATTCTTTCTCTCAATTCATTATTACTAGGCACACAGATTCTATTCCAATATACTATCACACCATCCTAAGATACCCTAAAATTTGAGGTCCTCCCCTTGGAGATCTCATTCCTAATCTGTCTCAGAAATTTATCCTCTCTCTGGGCATCTAAGATTTAGGCTCTCAAGTCATTCTCAATCTGGGTCTCACTTAAGAATAATTTACCCAATATCAGTTGGTAAGAAATGTTCATATTTTTAAACTTCTCTAGAAGCTCCTGCTCCCTAATCATCATATGAGTAGCGTGGATGGATTTCCTACTCAAGGCATTGGCCACCATATTGGCCTTGCACGGATGATATTTCAACATATAATCATAATCTTTCAAGAACTCTATCCATCTCCTTTGTCTCATAGTGAGTTCCTTCTAATCGAATAGGTATTTCAGACTCTTATTGTCATTATAAGTTTCTATACTCACACCATATAGATAGTGCCTCTAAATCTTAAAAGCAAAACTACTGTGGCTAACTCTAGATCATGCGTGGGATAGCTCTCCTCATGAGGCCTCAGCTGCCTAGAGGCATATGTCACTACCCTACCCTGCTACATCAGCATACATCCTAACCCTCTTCTTGAGGCATCACTACATAACATAAATGGTAAACTAGGGTCAGGAATAACTAGCACAGGGGCAGTGGCCAATCGGAGTTTCAACTCCTAAAAACTCCTCTCACATCTGTCATCCCACACGAAAAGTGTATCCTCTCGAGTCAACCTAATGAGTGGTAAGGTCATTTGAGAAAAGTCCTGAATAAATCATCAGTAATATTCTGCCAAACCAAGAAAACTTCTAACCTCAGTGATAGTCCTAGTTTTATCCCACTGTAATATAACCTCAACTTTATGGGGATTTACTGTGACCCTATCTCGTGAGATCACTTAAGAATTTCACCTCGATTAACCAAAAATCATATTTACTTGGTTTGGTATATAATCTCTTACTTCTTAGAGTCTCTAGGACTAATTTTAGATGCCTCTCATGCTCCTCAAAAGATCCAGAGTATACTAAGATATCATCAATAAAGACCATAACAAATTTATCTAGATATGGTCTAAATACCTTGTTCATATAATCCATAAATATTGTGGGCACATTCATCAGCCCGAATGGCATCACAAGAAACTCATAATGCCTATATCTAGTCTTGAAGGCCATCTTTGGGATGTCTTCAGCTTTCACTCTCAGTTGGTGATACCTAGATCTAAGATCTATCTTAGAGAATACAGATGCCCTAGCTAACTGATCTAATAAATCATCTATTTTAGGGAGAGGATATTTATTCTTGATGATAACTTTATCTAATTCTCTATTATCTATACATAGTTACAAGCTACCATATTTCTTTTCCACAAATAACATTGGAGCTCCCCAGAGTGACACACTAGGGTGTCTAAACCCTTTTTCTAATAACTCCTCTATCTATTTTTTCAATTCAGCGAGCTCAGTGGGAGCTATCTTATAGGGAGCCTTGGACATCAGTCTAATCCTAGGCATTATATCTATGGAGAACTATATCTCTCTCTCAGAAGATAGGCCACTAAAATCAATATTCTTGAAGAAAACCTGCAGGAATTTCCTAACTATCGGGATCTCTTCTATCCCTTCTTCTACCTTGGCCTGAATAGCGAAAAAGACTAAAAACGCCTAATACCCAAGCTCTAAGTGTCTCTCAGCCTAGGCAGTAGTCATAAAAGATAACTCGGCCCTTATCCTAAGTATGGTCCTACAACAAGGTACAGATATGGTGTGGTGTTCACAATCAAGGACAGCATTATTAGCAGTTATCCAATTCATGCCAATAATCAAATCAATGTCATAAAATGGCATACAAATCAAATCAATGGTAGTGTGGCAATGGTTAAACTGTACAGTGACATTCAAGCAAGCATGGGAAGTAATCTCATAGCCTCCAGTAGGTGTAGTAACAGATAGATCAAATGGTAAAGCACTAACTGTCAGACCCAATCGTTTCACACAATCATAAGATATAAACGAGTGACTGGCACCTAAATCAAACATAACAATCACAAGAACATTATTCACTATAAGCGTACCTCGAATAAGATTGGGAGATGCACTATCCTCCTACTGTGAAAGGGAAAACACCCTACCTTGGGTCTGTGGCCTAAGAGGTGCTGTATCTATCTAGGGGAAATTCCTGGCAATATGTCTTGGCTTTCCACACTTGAAATAGGTCACTGTAAACTACTATGTGGATGACTGAGTCCTTGGAGGTTGCACCTTCTTTCCTTTTGATGGCCTCCTATTACACTGCACCTTGCTCTTATTTTTACTAGTAGGTGCGAAGCTGGCACCCTCCTCTAGTCTCAATCTCTTTGATTCTTGAGCCCTTCTTTGACCAGATACTGTAGCAGTAGGCATAATCTCTCTCAGATTATTCTCAATCACCCTGCTTATCTCCACAATAGCATTGAGGTTCTAGATCCTGTGTGGAGTCACTCTATCTCTAATCTAGGGCTTCAACCCGAGCTTAAATTGCTCGCACCTCTAGGGCTCATCATCATATCTCTGGAGGTAGGAAGAATACCAAGACAACTCTATGAATCTGGCCATGTACTGGCCTACCGTCATGTCATTAGTTTGCTTCAACCCTATAAATTGCACCTCTTTTTGCTTTCTTATAGAACTGGGAAAGCACTTCTCATAAATTTGTACCAAGAAGTTCTCCCAAGTCATATGTAAATTTTTACTCTTTATCAGAGACCTCGTATTGTGCCACCACTTATCGACTTCTTTCCATAGCATAAAAGTGGCAAGCTGAGCTTTTTGCTCTAAGGTGCTATCCATTACTGTGAGGATCTTCACTATCTCCATCACTCAAGCTTCTACCTTGCCCGCATCTAATTCCTCATCAAATACTAATAGGTTATTCTTCCTAAATTGATTTAATTGTTTCTAAATTGAAAGCGGGGTCTGAACTGGCTCTTGGGGAAGTAAGGGTAAAGCACCTGAGGTGGAAGGCTGTGGAGTACTCAAAGTAGAAGGCTGAGACTAAGGTGAAAGGGCCTCTCTCCTAGCTTCCTCCTATCTAGCCAGGGAGTCCTGCAGTCACACAATCATCTCATGCTTCTATTGGATCATGTACTATTGCTGGGCCATCACATTCTCAAATCTATCAATCTGATCAATGGCAGCCCACAAAGGATCCTTAGACTCAACTTCTGGTTCCCTAGTCGATCTGCCCCTACCACTACCTCCTCTTGTCTCAACCATTTTCACTAAAGAAGAATCACAACCTTAGCCCTCAATTACAATTCAAGCACATATATGCAAGTATTCCACTTGAAAATAACCCAAACACACCATTCAAGAGCCAAATACTGAGCAGAAGTGCCTCAATCTTTGCTCTGATACCAATAAATATAATATCTTATATTTCTATTATCATACTCTTCCATTCAGGGCACTTGGTCCACATTTACAAGGTAAAAGTAAGGAAAAGTATGAAAATAATACATTTTTATAGCGTTGCATCAAGGTAAAATTTTTCAATTCTTGTTATGTAGGCCCCATGGATTATCCAACAATGTTCTCTAGCCATTTATCATTGGAAAAAATCACAAACAACTCAAATCATCAAGCAATCCACGGATTTCAAGCTCAAAACCCCGAAATTCCATTACTTCTTCTCAGACAACATGTGGCATTTTTTAGGGGTAATTTTGAAAAATCATTACTAAATGTAGAAAAATTGAAATCATATAAACCATAGCTTTATGGAAAGCTCTAGATGTCAAATTTACACTAAAAATAATGGCCAATCATGAAAATCCCATCTGGACCATATTTGACAATGAAATAGCCACAAAGGTCCCATTGCCACCTGATACTGATACAGTTTATTGTCATACATTTAAAAAATGTCCAATTAATTCCATAAAAATCCAATCATGCAAATGATGCCAATCTAGAAATCTACAAATGTTAGTTAGAGGAGAAAAATAACTCTAGACCAATCCCAGAATTTTCAGATGCTAAAATCAATCAAACACTAACCTAAGTCTGACTGGTTGCCTAGTATTAGACAACAACTTCAAAAATTAATATCTCCCTCTATACACATCTAAATGAGGTCCTTCTAATTAGCCCAAGTCATTGGGAAGGTCTAGTTTCTCCTTGTAAAATTTCATGGCAATTGGACATCATTTGCCCTATGAGTGATAGAGTTTCATTTTGGACTAAAATGAACAGTGCACTGAACCAAAACTAAAAAAATTTCCAACTTTGAAAATTCACCAGATATTCCATAGGTCTCCAAAAATTATACACTTAAGGTTTTCAAAATGCTCTCAATAAGCTCTAGATGCATGCCAAATTTTAGACCAAGAAGACATCATTTGGATAAAAAGTGGTATAGCTCACTAAAATGGTCAATTTTGCTTCATATGAGATACCAAATGTGTCCAAATGGCCTCCTTTAATGTTTGGCACCTCTTGGGTAAGTTTAAAAGTATGAATATGACTTGTAAGAACTACCTAAGTGGTTCCAAACCTTATGCATCTCAATTTAACCATCCAACATCCATTAATGCATAGTTACATATAAGCCATCCAAGAGCCAATTTGCATAATTCCATAGATTTGGTGTCACATAAGGTCTACATCATATTCATACATTATTTTACATTTTTTCTTGGTCTTACATCATAAAAATAATATGTACAAAGCAACTTTGGCATTCAATTAGATAACAAACTACATAAATATCAAGACTTGGCTTTTCAACTCCCTTAGCTTGCATTCTTTGTTGCTTGAGCACCACCTAATCATGTCAAGAGGAAATGGGGAATGGGAGTGAGATTCCTTGAATCTCACTAGCTCACACACCCATTCACACACACATTCAAGGTATATACACATCAAAGCATATGTATGGGAGGTTTATCAACCATAAAGTGTGTAAAATCACAACTTCCATGCCACTTATTCACATTCAAGCCAAGACCATGCTGTTGGGACTTTTGGTTTTGCCTCACTTCATTTTTAAGACTTTTGGATTTGTGTCACTCTTGGCCTAGGGACTTTTGACTTGGCCTCCCCCTTCCAAGAGACTTTTAGCCTTGTCTCACCCATGCCAAGAGACTTTTGGCATCTCTTCACCTTCATTAAGGGACTTTTGGCTATTACCTCACTCTTATGAGCCATTTCTACAACTATAGTCATTCAAGAAAATATATTGGTACCAATGTAATGTCAAAGCATCAAGTGGCATGTTCTCAAGTTACAAGAGCATACATAAGCACACAATTACATACATATGCACATAAAAATGCAAGGAAAATGAGGTGGAGAGCTACCTTGGATTTATGCAAGCTTTCCTTGATCCTTTTCCTTCCCTTTTTTGGTCCTACAAGCACACCGAGGTGGGTGTATGTTCTCTTGGCCTAAACACCATGAACAACACATAATTATACACTTGAAGTAAGCCAAGACACTAAACTCACTCTTGAACACACACTTGGCTCCATAAGTGGCATAATGGTTCCATAAATTGCCTATTGAAGCAACTCTCACATTTTAAGTTATAGGCTCCATTCTCTTGTTATTTTGGACTTCTTGGACTCATTTAAGGTCCTTGGAGCCTTCACACATTCACTTGCATAATTGGAAAAGTAAGTTGCTTCATAAAACACCATTTTGGACACCATTGTTCCATCTTCCAATCTATGGCTCCTAAATTTTTCCTAATGGTTTCTCCCATCTTCTAACATCATATAAAGTCCTAAACTAAGGCTAGAACAAATTAAAACATTCCCTAGCCCCTTGAACCTAGCTTGGCCGAAACTAGCACCATAAATGGGGTTCCTGGACTTCTTGATTTTTCCTTGATAGGAGAGCCACTTGGGGAGGTTTCTAAGGGTCTTAGGAGCTCAAGAAAACATTCAAATAGCCAAGGAATTACTCACACAAAATTAGATTTTACAAAACCCTAAAGAAGCCTACACTTTGCTCTCTTGTTTTCCATAGGTTTTTCTTGGAATTTCTTCCCATATTCCTCTTCCTCATGGTCTAAAACCCTAGTTCCTCTCTTGTTTTTGGATAAAAAATCCTCCGTCTATATGGTTCTATTCTTGGCCGAATTATACACATCTATGGAGCAAGGAGAAAAAGCAACCACAACAAGCTTTTACCTTAGTTTCAAGTGTGCTTTCAAGGCTTCTTCTTCTTGGTTTATCTCTCCTCAAAATTTTTGAACTACTTGTCTAAGTTTTGGACCAAAAACAGAACCAAACATCTCAAGAAAATCATAGAAAGAAAGCAAAGAAGGAGGGGAGCAAGATTGGAAGAGAAAGAAGCATAAAATTCCATGATTTTACCTATCTTCCTTGCCTTTTTCTTCCCCCTTTTCTTTTGCTTCTTGTGCACCTAAAGGAGCTGCTACTTTATTGTATTTTGGGCAGAGGAAGTCATGCATAAGAAGGTGGGTGAAGAAGGGAGAAGTGTGTGGGAGCTTCTAGAAATACACTTTTTCAAAAATTTTAATTTCGTCCTTCCATAATAGCAATCTCATTTTAGTTTCATTTTAACTCCTTTTTGAGAATTGTCTTTTCCATTATAAAATTTAGGTTCTTTATTTAATAAAATGCTTTTAGAATCACTTAATTTGGAGCTAAAACCTTCCCGAATGAATCTATCAATATTCGGTTCACAGTCATTAGAAAACATACACCAAAAGGGTTTTACCAGTCCCCGGGCTTCTCATGATTTTTGGGGCCTTTGAGAACCTTGGGCAACTCAAATTTCCCATTTAGAAAGCCTTCCTATGTGTTTTTCCAAAAGTTGCACTTATTTACGAAAATGCCATTATGTTTTGTTAGTTTTCATAACAAATTGTTTCACCATCCTAGCTCCATTTTTCTTCTCGTCTGAGCTTGGAATTATCATTTTTAGGAGCCTATGACTCTACCTAATTTTTGGGGGCATTATCTAGCTCATTTCAGATGACTTGCTTTTATAAGGCTCATTTCGTCGTTTTATGAAAATTGTGTTCGTTACAAAATTACTCTATCTGAGGAACTTCCTTTTGTATCTGGTGAATTTTGCACATTTATGAAGAAATCGTATGTAACACCATAATATCACACTGCTATCTAGCCTTCCGTGGCATTTTTATGCTATGAATCGGGGTTTCATACACTCATCTTCTACCCCGTGGGTCCTGTGAACCCATCATTCACATTTTCTACTCACACTCCATTTATACAACTCATACATAGCATAAAACAAGCTATAAGCCACGGGTATGGAGCCAAAAACCAGAAAAATGCATTTTCTCACTTTCGCCCAAAAGTCCAATTTTGGCTCTAACTTTGGAAAATCATAACTAATTATAAAAAAATGAGAATCTAGTAAACCATAGCTCTCTGGAAAGCTCTAAGTGTTAAATTTATAGTAAAAATGATTCCCAACCACAATCACAGCGTTTAGACCATGTTTGACATCGAAAATCATACAAAGGTCCAGCTATCTCTGTTTCTGGCATAGCTTATTGTCATGAACTTCGAAAATCCATCATTAAATCCAAAAAAATCCAACTTGGGCACACTATACCAATTTGGAAAGATACAGATGTCTACTAGAGGAGAAAAATAAGTCCAGATCATTTCAGCAGCCCTCACACCCCGAAAATCGATGGAACAGTAACGGAGGTCAGATGGGCTCCCTGATGCTGATACAGAATTTCAGAAGGTTTGTTTCTCTCAACAGACCTCCGATTTAGGTGATTCTAGTTGGTGTAGGTCACTGTGGTTATCTCGTTTATGTATATAAAATTTCACCACATTTGGACTCCATTTGGTCCATGAATGCCGTAGATTTCATTTCTGACCTATGGTAACAGTACTTGACCAAACTATGAATTTTTCCCAATTTCAACAATTTGCTAAATATTTTCTAGACCTCCAAATTTTACCCAATTTAGCTTCCCAAGAAGCTTTCTATGAACTCTAGAGGCATGCCAAATTTCATAGCAAGAAGAGCTCGTTTGGTCATACTTTGACGTAGCTCACAAAATTGGCGGTTTTGGCACCCAAAACGGCTCAAATGGGTCCAAATGGCCTCCCACATGTTCTAGCCACTCATGGACAAGTTTAAAAGCATAAAAATAGTCTACATAACATGTCCAATTGGTCCATATCATCATACATTCCAAATTCACTATGCGACGGGCCAAAATACACTATCACATACATTCAACAAAAGGGGCAAAACCCACATTTCCATTAATTTGGCTCTCTACATAGTTTATACGTCATATATCCATACATTTATACTTGCTACAACATTTACATCTCAAAAATAGTGGGTGCATATACATTGTGATACCACTTTACATCAAAAGAGTCAAAATAAGCTAACAACTAGCTACACATGCTTCTAGGCTCCTTGGTGTGCACTCGGTTCTCCTTAAGCTCCACCTAGCATGTTAAGTTGGGAGAGGAAGGGGTGAGATTCATGGAATCTTAGTAGCTCATGCACTCATTCAAGTAAACAATCAAGGCATATAACAAGTCAAAGCATGTAATTTGGCATCCAACCGTTCTCATTCACATAATACATATTGTACATGCTATGGAAATCATAACAATGCCACAAATAAACTCTAGGGACTTTTGGTCTAGCCTCACCCGAGTTTAGGGACTTTTGACTTGGCCTCACTCGGTTATGAGACTTTTGGCCTTGTCTCACCCATCTCAAGAGACTTTCAGCTTTACCTCACCCATCTCAAGGGACTTTCAGCACTACCTCACCCGAGCAATTCTCACAATCCAACACACAAGCACATTGGCATCAATGCATCAAAGCAATAGCATATGGCATATTCCACACAATAAGCATATACATAAACATACAATGACTATTACATCCAAGAATGCAACAAGAAAGAGTGGAAAGAGAGCTACCTTTGGAGCTAACACAAGCCTTCCCTTTCAATTTCTCTTCTCCCTTCTTTGGTTCACAATCACACCTTGATGGAGGTGCTTTATTTGAGCCTAGACACAATCAAGAATATGGAATTACTCTCTTAGAATGTAATTTTCTGAGCAACCCTCCTAACATACAAGAACTTAGGGGTTCTCTCTCTCTCTAGAATGCCATCAATTCTTCCTCTCTCTCAAGTTCCTATGGAAGTAAAATCATCATATTCAAGGAAAACAAAGAGGTTCAAGGGGGTTTTCCACTTTCCCTCTTCTGACCCATGCCCAAAACCTCACTAATCTCATAAACAAAACCGTAGAAAGAGAGGGCAAAGAGAGGAGATCAGAATTCTAAGAAGAAATGAGAGGAACTTGCTTACCTTTCCTTTGCTCTTCCTCCTTCTCTTGGTCTCTCTCACTCTCCATGCCTCTTTTCTCTCCTTGGGTCGAAGTCTAGGGCAAACATGAGAGAAAGAATGAGTTGGGTCGTTTAAAAGAGTCAAATTCTCGCCTTTTACTCTTTTCCAGACTGACCCTCGCTACGGCGAAAATTAACCTTTGCTACGGCGAGCTCGTATCAGCTGCCTTCGCTATGGCGAGGTTTAGCTTTCGCTATGGCAAGCACGTATCAGTTCCTTTCGCTATGACGAGATTTAACCTTCGCTATGGCGAACTCGTATTAGTTCCAGACTCCCACTTTTGCTATGGCGCACACTAAGGCGAGCAACTCCCTGGTTTCTGTATGGACTACTACCCGCACTCGCTATAGCTAGAATCACTTTCGCTATTGCGAACAGGCACTCTCGCTATAGCGAGACCATTTCTCGCTATTGCGAGCAGACTTAGGAAAATTTCTGAGTTTCGAAAATTTCCAACTTTCTACTTTCTTTCTTTTCCTTTTCTTTTTTCCGGTTGTTACATTTCTACCCCTCTTAAAAGAAATTTCGTCCTCGAAATTTAAAGGCTTACCTCAAGGGAATAACTCTGGATATTTTTGCCTCATTTCATCTGCCAATTCCCAAGTTGCTTCCTCAAATGTCAGACCTCTCCAGATCACTTTCACCAGAGGAATGTTCTTGCTTCTCAGCTGTTATTATACGTAAACTCTGGTAACGATAAATACGCATCCCAGTTACCCCTTATTTCTAACACACATGCCCTCAATATATCTTCTAATATCTGGATGGTCCTTTTAGTCTGACCATCTGTCTGGGGGTGATATGCAGTACTAAACCGCAACCTGGTCCCTAATGCGTGCTGCAATGACCTCCAAAAGTTCAATGTGAACCTAGGGTCTCTATCCGAAACTATGCTACTGGGTACTCCATGAAGTCGCACTATCTCTCTAATATACAACTGGGCTAATCTATCTAGTGTATAAGTAGCCCTGATAGCTAAAAAGTGTACAGACTTTGTTAGTCTATCCATAACTACCCAAATAGCATCGTGTCTAGAGGATGTCCTGGGTAACCCCATAACAAAGTCCATGGCTATACTATCCCACTTCCACTCAGGGATATCTAGAGGTTGCAACAACCCAGCCAGTTTTTGATGTTCTATCTTTACCCTCTGACACACTAGGCATCTAGCCACATACTCCGTCCCATCATTTTTTATCCCTGGCCACCAGAAAATTCTTTTCAAATCCTGATACATCTTGGTGACACCTGGGTGGATAGTATACTTACTCTTATGTGCCTCTTCTAAAATACTTTCTCTCAACTCATTCTGACTAGGCACACAAATTCTATCTCGATATACTATCATACCATCCTCAGACACTTTGAAATCTGAGGTCTTACCTTAGGTAATCTCATTCCTGATCCGCTTCAGGAACTCATCCTCTCTCTGGGCATCTAAGATCTGGGTTCTCAATATATTCTCAACTTGGGTTTCACTCAGATACAATTTACCCGATACCACCTGACAAGAGAGGTTCAAATCTCTGAACTTCTCTAGGAGCTCCTGCTGCCTAATCATCATATGGGCTACATGGATGGATTTTCTACTCAAAGCATCTGCCACCACATTGGCCTTACCTAGATGATATTTCAACACATAATCATAATCTTTCAGGAATTCTATCCATCTCCTCTGTCTTATATTGAGTTCTTTCTAGTCAAACAGGTATTTCAGACTCTCGTAGTCACTATAAATCTCTATGGTAGCACCATACAGATAGTGTCTCTAAATTTTAAAAGCAAACACTATGGCGGCTAACTCCAGGTCATGTGTGGGGTAATTCTCCTCATGAGGCCTCAATTGCCTCGAGGCATATGCCACTACTCGACCCTACTGCATTAACACACATCCTAACCTTTTTGCCCGAAGCATCACAATAAACCACAAATAGTTCACTAGGGTCAGGGATAATCAGCACAGGGGCAGTGGTCAAACAGAGTTTCAACTCCTAGAAACTCTTCTCACATCTTTCATCCCACACAAAAAGTCTCTCTTTTCTAGTTAGCCTCATCAGTGGTAAGGCCATTCGAGAAAAGTCCTGAATAAATCGTCTATAATACCCTGCCAAACCTAGGAAACTCCTAACCTCGATGATCGTTCTAGGTCTATCCCACTGTAACACAACCTTAACTTTATGGGGATCAACCGCGACCCCGTCTCGTGAGATCACATGACCTAAGAATCGCACCTTGGTCAGCCAAAACTCATATTTACTAAGTTTGGCATACAACCTTTCCTCTCTCAAGGTGTCTAGGACTAATCTCAAATGCCTCTCATGCTCCTCAAAAGATCGGGAGTACACTAAAATATCATTCATGAAGACCACCACAAACTGATTTAGATACGGTCTGAATGCCCTGTTCATATAATCCATGAACACAGCGGGCGCATTCGTCAATCCAAATGGCATCACAAGGAACTCATAGTGCTCATATCTCGTTCTGAAGGCCGTCTTGGAGACGTCTTCAGTTCTCACTCTCAACTGGTGGTACCCAAATCTAAGATCTATCTTGGAAAATACAGATGCCCCAGCCAACTGATCTAACAAATCATCAATTCTAGGGAGAGGATATTTATTCTTGATGGTAACTTTATTCAACTCTCTGTAATCAATACACAAACGCAAGCTACCATCTTTCTTTTTCACAAATAACACCGGAGCTCCCCAAGGTGAAACACTAGGGTGGATAAACCCTATCTCTAACAATTCCTCTATCTGCTCTTTCAACTCAGAAAGCTCGGCGGGAGCCATCCTATAAGGAGTTTTGGACACCGGTCCAGCCCCAGGCACTATGTCTATAGGGAACTCTAATTCTCTCTCAGGGGGTAGGCCACTAAAATTAAACTCTTTAGGGAAAACTTTTGGGAATTCCCTGACAACTGGATCTCCTCTATCCATTCTTCTACCTCAGCCTGAATAGAGAAAAAGACTAGAAACCCTTGACATCCACACTCTAAATATCTCTCAGCCTGGGCAGTAGTCATAAAAGATAACTCAACTCCTACCCTAGGCATGGTCCCACAAGCAGGTAGGAAAATGGTTCGGTGTTCACAATTAAGTATGGCATTATTTGCGGCCAACCAGTTCATACCAATTATCAAATCAATATCACGGAAGGGCATACAAACCAAATCAATAGTGGTATAACAATGGTTAAATTGAACAGTGACATTTAAGCAAGTATGGGAAGTAACCACATGGCCTCCAGTGGGTGTAGTGACAGACAAGTCAAATGACAAGACACTAATAACCAGACCCAATTGCCTCACACAATCATAGGATATAAATGAGTGACTAGCACTCGAATCAAACATAGCAACTACAGGAAAGCCATTCATTATCAGTGTACCTCGGATCAAACTGGGAGATGCACTGGCTTCCTGCTGAGTAAGGGCAAACACTTAGCCCTAGGTCTGTGGCCTAGGAGGAGGCGCTGTATCCATCTGAGGACAGTGTCTAGCAATGTGCCCCGGCGTCCCACACTTAAAACATGTCACCAGAGACTGCTGGAAGGATGAATGGCCCCGAGGAGGTGGCACACCTTGCTGTGGCCTTCTATTCCATGGCCCCTTGCCTCTCCTCTTGGTACTAGGTGTCAAACTAGAACCCTCTTCTGGTTTCGGCCTTTTTAAATCCGGTACCCTCTTCTGACTAGTCGTAGTTGCAGCAGGCATGATAACTTGCAAGTTAGTCTCAATCACTCTGCTGACATCCACAAGGGTATTGAACTTCCTGATCCGCTGTGGAGTGACTTTGTCGCTAATCAGGGGCTTTAACCCAGTCTCAAACTGCTCACATCTCCAGGGTTCATCATCATACCTCTGGAGGTAAGAGGAATACCGAGACAACTCAATGAACTTGGCCACATATTGGTCCACAGTCATCTCATCCGTCTGTTTCAAGCCCATAAATTCCATTTCTTTCTTCTTCCTCACTGAACTAGGGACATATTTCTCATAAAACTCAACCAAGAAGCTTTCCCAAGTCATCTGTATATGCTTGGTCTCCATCAGAGGTTTCGTGCTACCCCACCATCTATCAGCTTCCTTTTCCAACATGAAGGTGGCTAACTGGGCTTTCTGCTCAGTGGTACAATCCATCACTGAGAATATTTTCTTTAGCTGCATGACCCAAGCCTCTGCCTTATCCGCATCTAACTCCCCATCAAATGAGGGTGGATTATTCTGCCTAAACTGCTTTAATACTTTCTAGATAGGTATCTAGGTCTGTGGAGCAGCAGGCTCTTGGGGAGGTACAGGTAGAATGCTAGTTGTGGATGGTTGAGGTATAGGGGCATCCTTTCTAGCTTCTTCTTGCTTAGCCAGGGTATCTTATAAATGCATGATCATATCATGCTATTGCTGGGCAATATACCTCTGTTGTTCCAGCATCTCTTGATGCTGGCCCATCATGGCCTCATACCGGTCAAGTCTCTCCATGATGGCCCGCAGAGGATCCTCAGTCCCAACAGGAACCTCTGGCTCAGCTCTCTGAGCCCTGGGCGATCTGCCTCTACCCCTGCCTCATCTAGTCTCAACCGTGTCTAAAAAAAAGTAGCAACCCTCAGTTCACCATGATATCACAAACACATATGCATAAGGATGCTACAACTTCCAACACCATTCACACCAAACACAAGCAAAACTCATCATTTAAGAGCCTAACATTGAGCAAAAGTGCCTGAACTTTGACTCTGATTCCAAAAATGTAACACCATAATATCACACCGCTATCTAGCCTCTCACTGGGCTCAATTCCATATGATTTCCAAAGAACCAATACCAATCCGTGGCATTTTCATGCTATGAATCGGGGTTTCATACACTCATCTTCTGCCCCGTGGGTCCTGTGAACCCATCATTCACATTCTATACTCACACTCTATTTATACAACTCATACATAGCATAAAACAAGCCATAAGCCACGGGTATGGAGCCAAAAACCAGAAAAATGCATTTTCTCACTTTCGCCCAAAAGTCTGATTTTGGCTCTAACTTTGGAAAATCATAACTAATTATAGAAAAATGGGAATCTAGTAAACCATAGCTCTCTGGAAAGATCTAAGTGTTAAATTTACAGTAAAAATGATTTCTAACCACAATCGTTTAGACCATGTTTGACATCAAAAATCAAACAAAGGTCCAGCTGTCTTTGTTTCTGGCGCAGCTTACTATCATGAACTTCGAAAATCCATAATTAAATCCAGAAAAATCTAACCTAGAACACTATACCAATTTGGAAAGCTACAGATGTCTACTAGAGGAAAACAATAAGTCCAGATCAGTTTAGTAGCCCTCACACCCCGAAAACCGATGGAACAGTAATGGAGGTCAGACGGGCTCCCTGATGCTGATATAGAACTTCAGAAGGTTCGTCTTCTCTCTACAGATCTCCGATATAGGTGATTCTAGTTGGTATAGTTCACTGTGGTTATCTAGTTTATGTGTATAAAATTTCACCACATTTGGACTCCATTTGGTCCATGAATGCCGCAGATTTCATTTCTGACCTATGATAACAGTACTTGACCAAACCATGAATTTTTCCCAATTTCAAAAATTTGCTAAATATTCTCTAGACCTCCGAATATTACCCACTTTAGCTTCCCAAGAAGCTTTCTATAAACTCTAGAGGCATGTCAAATTTTATAACAAGAAAAGCTCGTTTGGTCATACTTTGATGGAGCTCACAAAATTGGCGATTTTGGCACCCAAAATGGCTCAAATGGGTCCAAATGGCCTCCCACATATTCTAGCCACTCATGGATAAGTTTAAAAGCATAAAAGTAGTCTACATAACATGTCCAATTGGTCCATATCATCATACATTCCAAACTCACTCTACTACGGGCCAAAATACACTATCACATACATTCAACAAAAGGGGCAAAACCCACATTTCCATTAATTTGGCTCTCTACATAGTTTGTACATCATATATCCATACATTTACACTTGCTACAACATTTACATCTCAAAAATAGTGGGTGCATATACATTGTGGCACCACTTTACATCAAAAGAGTTAAAATAAGCTAACAACTAGCTACACATGCTTCTAGGCTCCTTGGTGTGCACTTGGTTCTCCTTGAGCTCCACCTAGCATGTTAAGTTGGGAGGAGAAGGGATGAGATTCATGGAATTTCAGTAGCTCATGCACTCATTCAAGTAAACAATCAAGGCATATAACAAGTCAAAACATGTAATTTGGCATCCAACCATTCTCATTCACATAATACATATTGTACATGCTATGGAAATCACAACAATGCCACAAATAAACTCTAGGGACTTTTGGTCTAGCCTCACCCGAGTTTAAGGACTTTTGGATGGCCTCACCCGAGTTTAGGGACTTTTAACTTGGCCTCACTCGGTTTTGCGACTTTTGGCCTTGTCTCACCCATCTCAAAAGACTTTCGGCTTTACCTCACCCATCTCAAGGGACTTTTGGCACTACCTCACCCGAGCAATTCTCACAATCCAACACACAAGAACATTGGCATCAATGCATCAAAGCAATAGCATATGGCATATTCCACACAATAAGCATATACATAAACATACAATGACTATTACATCCAAGAATGCAACAAGAAAGAGTGGAAAGAGAGCTACCTTTGGAGCTAACACAAGCCTTCCCTTTCAATTTCTCTTCTCCCTTCTTTGGTTCACAATCACACCTTGATGGAGGTGCTTTATTTGAGCTTAGACACAATTAAGAACATGGAATTACTCTCTTAGAATGTAATCTTCAGAGGAACCCTCCTAACATACAAGAACTTAGGGGTTCTCTCTCTCTCTCTAGAATGCCATCAATTCATCCTCTCTCTCAAGTTCCCATAGAAGTAAAATCATCATATTCAAGGAAAACAAAGAGGTTCAAGGGTGTTTTCCACTTTTCCTCTTCTGACCCATGCCCAAAACCTCACTAATCTCACAAACAAAACCATAGAAAGAGAGGGCAAAGAGAGGAGATCAGAATTCTAAGAAGAAATGAGAGGAACTTGCTTATCTTTTCTTTGCTCTTCCTCCTTCTCTTGGTCTCTCTCAGTCTCCACGCCTCTTTTCTCTCCTTGGGTCGAAGTCTAGGGCAAATATGGGAGAAAAAATGAGTTGGGTCATTTAAAGGAGTCAAATTCTCGCCTTTTACTCTTTTCCGGACTGACCCTTGCTACGGCGAAAATTAACCTTCGCTACGGCGAGCTCGTATCAGCTGCCTTCGCTATGGCGAGGTTTAGCTTTCGCTATGGCAAGCACGTATCAGTTCCCTTCGCTATGGTGAACTCGTATTAGTTCCAGACTCCCACTTTCGCTATGGCGCACGCTACGGCGAGCAACTCCCTGGTTTCTGTATGGACTGTTGCCCGCACTCGCTATAGCTAGAATCACTTTCGCTATTGCGAACAGGCACTCTCGCTATGGCGAGACCATTTCTCGCTATTGCGAGCAAACTTAGGAAAATTTCTGAGTTTCGAAAATTTCCAGCTTTCTACTTTCTTTCTTTTCCTTTTCTTTTTTCTAGTTGTTACATCGTACATTATGTTTCTCGCATTTTTTCTTGTTTTCAAGGAACTGGATATTACAGTATACATTTAGATACCTTTAAGTTGAGTTGCATTATGTGTATTGGTTGTTTTATGATTACTTGAACTTATGTTTAAATCGGCTTGTTAGCATAAAATTTATGCACATGAGTTATGTTTTATAAGTTATCTTATGGCTCTTAGTAAGAATGGTAAGGAATTGAGTGCAATACTTCTTTTCTAGCCCATAGAAGAGTCTAGCTAGTATATTTTTATACCATAGCTAGATGAGTTTAGAAATTTTATGTTAATTCCATGTTTAAGTTGTTTTATGTGCATATGATGGTATATGCTTACATTTCACCCTTGAATAATCTATTGTGTGCATTGGTTTGGATTAAGTGTGCTACTGATATTCTTCCTAGAATCTCACTCTTTTATATCCCATTGATCATGTTAGGTGAACCTAGCAAGGAAAAGGAGAAAAGGAAAAGAGACAATGACTTAAAGCAAGTAGTTGTTAGGTTCCCTGAGATGTAAATGTTCTCTTGATATGTATTATATATATATATATATATTTTATGTATACAATGATGAAATGTTATAGAAATCCATGTATAAACAATAGACATAAATATATGGCAACTTGATGTATATATATGCCATTGGAACATGTTTTGTTACATTATGGTCCATAAGGAATATATGGCTCAACACAAGTGAGATAGTGATTTTTAGATGTTAGGCAACTTTCATATATTGAACCCTTTATAGATGATGCATTTATGTATTGAAAGTTACCCATGGTAAGAGATTGCATATTAGAGTTCAATTGGACCACTTTGAAATCAAATTTTGGTCCAAATAAGCTATAAAATGCATTCTTACTCTTGATAGCCTAAATGACTAAGTTTGGGGCTGAACATAGGTGATCAATTAGAGGAAATTTAGAGTTTTCTATAAAGCAAAAGTTTGTATTTTTTGGAGATTTATGAAATATTTGGTGGATTTTCGAAACTAGCCCCAAAAAGTTGTGTGCTATTACTGTTTATTTGGTACAACTCTAATTTGTGTATTCCTTAAAGGACTAAATGAATTCATTTTAATCTAGAATTTTTACAGTAAAAAGTTCATATCACAAGCTTTTCATAAATACCTAATTTGCATTAATCAGAGTTGTGTAACCCAAGTTATAAGAAAAAGAAATTTGGGCTGCAATATGTAACTATAGTCAAGTGAGGCTATCTACTCCCTTTATGCATATGGCGTTTATACTCATGATCTATGTGATGAGACCAAATTTATATATGTGAATTATGAATTAAAAATAAAAAAAATACCACTTTTAGTCATCAAAGGTCTATTTGAGGTATTGAATAGCAAAATTACTATTGCTAAAAGAATTATTGTGATGGCATGGGATAAATTAGATATAGAAAGTTGTAATAATAATCAGTAGGTCATCACTTGTTAACATGATGATGAAATTGATAAGAGACAAATTCCAAATCCTTTTGCTGATGCTAATTGTGAAAATGATATGAAAGGAATACTACACCAAATAAGGAAACAATTCCTTAAATTGTAATAAGTGTCAAGAGTTAATTACATGAAAATATATTTAAAAATGTGTTCATATGGTTAAGGGATTCATTTAAATCCTTTCCCTATAATCATCATCAATTTTTATATATATATTTTTAAGAGATTAATAGAAAATGATAATAACACTTCCCTCAAAATCTTTATGTAATACCATATCTTTCTAGCCTTTCTCATACAATTCAGATGCTCCATATAACATGCATTGCTTAGGAGTTGTACGAAAGTGAGATATAAATAATGGATTAAATTTGCGTTGTGCTACATATGAAAATCCCATTCGATGTCACGTGGGTCGTATGAGCACATACTGTACTTTGCCATATTTAATTACATTAATACAACTCCTTTGCATCACAAAATCATGCCCACAAATCATGGAGACTAAAATAAAACTCAAAATAAGCAAGTCTAGCTTTGGCCAGAAATAGCCTCTTTTCTAGCCAAACTTTGAAAAATTATAACTAAATCTAGAAAAATAAAATTTAGCCAATCTTGGTTATTCTGGAAAGATTAGGATGTTTACTTCACATTAAAAATATGCCCAGACCATAACATGCATCACAGAGGATGTTTGACATCCCAAATAGTCCAAAGGTCCGACTGAATTCTGGAGTTGTTACAGAATTCTATAGAAAACTTTGAAAATGTCCAATTAATTCCAAAAAAATACAATCCATTCAAATGATACCAACCTGGAAATATTTGGATGTTAACTAGGGAGGAAAAATATATCCAAATTAGTTCATCAAGCCTAGGCCCTGGAATTCAATGGAACAGTACTTCTGATCGGGCAAAATTACTGATACTAAATAGAAACTTCAAAATTTTATATCTCCCTCTCTAGACCTCCAAATAAGGTGCTTCTAGTTGTCACGAGTCATTGTGATTATCTAGTTTCTTTGTATAAAATTTCATAGTAATTGGATATCATTTGAGTCTCGTATGATAGAATACAATTTCAGACCCAATGAATAGTGCAGCAGACCAAATCTATAAAAAAAAGGCCAATTTGAAAAATCATCATATATTCTGTAGACTTCCAAAAATTATGATCTTTAGCTTTTCAAAAATCTCTTAATAAGCTCTAGATGCATACCAAATTTCAGACCAAGAAGAGCTCATTTGGACAAAAAGTGGTATAGCCTCCTAAAATGGTAAGTTTTTACTCCATATGGGTAACCAATTTGTCCAAATGGTTTTCTTAATTATTTGGCACCTCTTGGGCAAATTTTAAAGCACAAATATGACTTGTAAAGACTACCCAAATGGTCCCAAACCCTATGCATCTTATTTTAGTCTCTCAACATCTATTTATGCACTAAACACACATGCCATTCCAGGATCCAATTACATATCTTCATTGATTTAATACTACATACATTATACATATAGTTTATACATCATATTACATATATTCAAGGTGTTACACAACCAAAAATAACATGTACAATGCTTCTGGACACTCCATTACAATTTACACTACAAATTAAATAAAGTGTAGCCATTTAGTGTCCTTGCCTTGCATTTCCTTGGCCTTGGGCACCACCTAGACATTTTAAGCATGAGAGGGAAAGGGGAGTGAGATTCCAAGAATCTCAATAGCTCACACACCCATTCACACCACATTCAAGGCATACATGCATCACATATATGAATATGCAAGCATAAAGTGTCCAATAAATCCCATTTCATGCCACATCAACATGTCAAAACCACTTTCATACTCTAAGGACTTTTGGTTTAGCCTTACCCCATTTCTATGACTTTTGGATTTGCCTCACTCTTAGCCTAAGGACTTTTGACTTAGCCTCACCTATTCAAGGGACTTTTGGCCTTGTCTCACCTATGTCATTAGACTTTTGGCATCTCCTCACCTTCATCAAGGGACTTTTGGCATCACCTTACCCTTATGAGCTCTTTCCACAACCATAGTCATTCAAGAAGACACATTGGTACCAATGCAATTTCAAGAAATTAAGTGGCATATTCTCAAATCACAAGAGCATATACAAGCACACAACATATACATATGCACATAAGAATACAAGAGAATGAGGTGGAGAGCTACCTTTTAATTTATGCAAGCTTACTTTGCCACTTCCTTTCCCTTCTTGGTCTCACAAGAGCACTTAGGTGGAGTAGGGTTCTCTTGACCTAGATATCACAAACATCACACAATTACACACTTGAAGCAAGCCAAGACACTAGGTTCACTCTTAAGCACACACTTGGTTCCATAATGGGCATATTGGTTCCATAAATGGTCCATTGAAGTAACTCATATCATCCAAGTTTTAGGCTCCATTCTCTTGTTATTTCTAGACTTCTTGGACTCATTTAAGGTCCTTGGAGCCCTAACATATTCAATTTCACCATTAGAAGACCAAGTTGCTTCATAAGGCACCATTATGGATACCATTGTCCCATCTCCCAATCCATGGCTCCCAAATTTTTTCCAGTGGTTCCTCCCATCTTCTAACATCATATAAAGTCTTAAATTAAGGATAGAACAAATTAAAACAATCCCTAGCCCTATGAACCCTCCTTGGCCAAAACAAGCACATAATTAGGTTTCTTGGAGTTTCAAAATTTTCCTTGATGGGAGAGCCACTTGGGAAGGTTTCTAGAGGTCTTAGGAGCTCAAGGAAATATTCAAATAGCCAAGGAAACTCTCACACAAAATCAAATTTTACAAAACTCTAAGAAAGCCTACACTTTTCTACCTTGATTTCCTTTGGTTTTTACTTGAATCTCTTACCATATTCTTAATCCTTGCACTCTTTTCCCTAGGTTTCTCCCTTGGTTCTACCCAAAATTCATCTCCTTCTATCCCCCCTTAGGCTGGCTGAAATTACCACAAAGAGGAGCAACCAAGATGAAGCATCAAGAATGGATCAAAGCTTTTCTTCCTTGGTTCCCTTCTCCTTGGCAAATTCAAAATTTCCCCCTTAGGTCTAGACCAAAAAAAGAACCAAAACATTCAAAAAATCCATGGAAAGAAAGGAGGAAGAGAGGAGAACAAGATTGGAGGAAGATGAAGCAAGAAAATCTATGAAATTACCTAGTTTCTCCTTGGTTTTCTTCCTCTTTTTCTCCTTCTTATTATGTGCCTAAGAAAGCAAATTAACTTTTGTATTTTGGGCAGAAGATTTCGTGCTCAATAAAAGGGAAAAGATGGAAGAAAAGTGTGAAAGTGTTTAGGACATTCTAGAAGCTTTTATTTCCAATTTTGCCCTTCCGTAATGGCAATTTCGTTTCGGCTTTGTTTTAGCTCCTTTTTCAGAATCATCTTCTCTATCATAAAATTTAGGTTCCCAATTTAATAAAATTCCTTTGGAATCACTCAATTTGGAGCTAAAACCTTGTCAAACGAATCGGTTAAAGTTTGGGTTAACCGACATTGAAAAATATACACTGGAGGGGCTTTACCAGTCCCAGGGCTTCCCATAGTTTTTGGGCCCTCTGAGAACCTTGGAAAACTGAAAAATTTCATTTAAAAAGCGCTTCTAAGTGGTTTTTCAAAAGTTGCATTTATTTATGAAAATATCATTACGTTTCATCAGCTTCCGTCGCAAATTATTTCTCCATCCTAACTCTGTTTTTCTTTCCGTTTGAGCATAGAATTATCATTTTTAGGAGTCTAGGACTCAATCCAAATTTTTTGGGACATTATCTAGGTCATTTCAGAGAACTTACTTTTATATGACTCATTTCGTCATTTTACAAAAATTACGTTCGTTACACTTTATGGTATCAAAGTAGGGAAGCTTGCAAGCCAAAATGATGTCTTTTAATAATGCCAACTCATCTCTTGCACAAACAAATCCAAAACTAAATATTCAATCCTTTTACCAATTCTTAAGTTTTTGTCCATAAAATTAAGCACAAACAACTTTCTATGGTAGCATAATCAAATCACACCCTTAGCTTAAAGTCTTGGTGTTGTCCATCACATCATAAATGGAGAAAAACTAGCATAGAAAGTTAAGGGTGACATAAAAGGAAAGCAGTCCAAATTTAAACAATCAAAGATGGATTGGCAATGATGGACTCTTAAGCACATGGATTCTTCGAACCATGAAAGAAGAAGTGTTTACCATGATCATATATGATATTTGGACCTCTATTAAAGAATAGCTTCAACTTGCCATAATGAAGAAAGCATGAGGTTTGAAAAACATGATACTGACCATTAAAAAGGTGTCATGGTCACTTGACAAATACTTAAAGGAATTCAAATCAATTTATGATAATCTAACTACAATAAAAGAACCAATCTTTAACCAAAACAAAATGTTTCAGTTCGCTTATGGCCTTAGGCCAAGGTATGAGACTTTTCATGTTACTATGCCTACTAAACTACATTAGTCTTCCTTTAGTCAGTTTTTATTCCCACTCTAAGGACATGAGCAAATACAAAATACTTAAACTTCATAGAGCATACATAAGCAATCTTTGGTCAGTAAGGTCGAAGTCGAAATTGATATGGCAACAAAGGTCATTTTAACTCTTGTGGAAGAGGTTCCACACTTGTAGGTCGATATAATGGCTTAGTTGTAATATTTGATTTTTCAAAAGTTAAACTAAAACTATATCTTGATAAAAGAGGACCCTAAAGCAAAATAAATTAAAGCTAGCTAAAGGTAGAATGCTAATTGGGCCATTTAGAAATGAGGTTAAGAAACTAAAAATGACTTGAAATCAAAGCTAAAATGGTTAAACAAAATGAACCAAATTCGTAGTGACAAAATCATAATTTCAAGAAAAATTTTAGAAACTTAAAGTAGGAAATTTTAAATGGCTAAAATTGAGCTTACTGGGATTTGCAAAGGCTTAAAAAACCATAGAAATCATCAGAATGATTAAAACCCTTTTGGTGTACATTTTAGGTCATCAGTTAACCTAAACATTGTCTGGATTATTTCAAATTGTTATAAATCTTATAAATTTGAAAAATTATGTTTTAATAAACTAGAGAATCTAAATTTTTATATGGAAAAGATAGTTCTTAAAAAGGAGTCAAAATAAGTTCAAACGAAAAAACTAAAGTTGTCAGATGTAATTGGTATTTTTGTAATTATTTTAAAAATGCTTCTCTTCTCTTTATATAAGGCTAGCCACATCCTACCAGTCCTATAACCGACCTAAATTACTTTTGGAACAGACCAAGAAGACTCACCAAAGGAAGGGAGAAGAAGGTGGAAGAAGGAGCAATTTAGCTTCTTAAGAGACGTACTTTAGTGGCTAGTTACTTGAAAGAAGGTAAGGATTTGAGGAAACTAACTGTAGCATCAAATTCTCTTTTTGACTAGCATTAAAACAAGGTATGTATCATCATGGAGTACTTGCTTCTCCTTATCTTCTCTTTTCTCCCTATGTTTGGCTAGCCTTAAGAGGTATTAGAGGGAGTTGAATTTAAGCCAAAACATGATGGGGATAAGGGTTTTAAGGCATAGAGATTAAGAATATGTAATTGGAATCACTTAAGGAGCTTTGAATCACTTAGGGTAATTAGCATTTCAATTGCACCTTGAAAATTTTGAAACCATAAGAAGCTATTTCAAGTCATATAATATCATAATTAAACTCAAAGGAAGCTAAGGAATCACCGTAAGTGCCAAATTCCCTAAAAAGAAATGGTAAAATTCCCTTGGCCCTCATTATGGACAAAGGTTTGGCTAAGGTGTGGCCTTGGTATATAAGAGGTTGTTTTGATGATTCCAAGGTTACAAGTCATCTAGATGTGAATTATAAATATTAAAAGAACCATTAGTTTGAATTTAAAAGTCTTATTTTGAAAAGTAAAATTTTAGAGTTCAATTATACCTAAAGAAGCAACTTGGTTCTAGGCTCCTTAACTCAAGTTTATGATGGCTTTAATAAGCTCTAATAGACTCATATAACTCATGTTAAGTGAGGTTTTAGAGCTAATAAATTGATTTGTAAGAGTTGCTTTATAATGCCATTCAAGTGAGCCATATGTGTGTCTAAAGTCCTAATTGACTTGTATAAAGCTAGTATGAGTATAGGCATGGTTCCATTATTAATTTTGTCCTTCATTTGATGTGTTTAGGTCAAGCAAGTGAGATTTCATTCAGGTGTAGGTGTAGAGCCTTGGAAGAGGGAAAAGAAACAAAAAAGAACTAATTGGAATTCTTGGATCAAGGTAACTTTTCCTTTATTCTTGTATATATATGTTTGGTTGCTTGAGTGTCTTGGATTGCTTGCATGTAATGGTTGCAAATTATGATATTGTTGATTGCTTGATGATTATATGTAATTGCATAACATTTGATTGCATTTGGAATTGATTTATCTCTTAAATAGGTGAAGTTGTACCAAAAGTCCCTTGAAATAGGTGAGATGAAGCCAAAAGTCCCTAAATATGGGTAAAACTATGCCAAATGTCATAATTTTGAGTGAGGCTAAGTCAAAAGTCCCTAAAAGAGAGTGAGGCTAAACTAAAAGTCCTTAATTGTTAGATGAAGTTAGACCAAAAGTCCCTAAAGTATGAGATTGCTCTTGATAGAGCCATGGGATCCCTAATGCATGAATATGAATGATACATGATTATATGACATGCATACTTGCATTCTTTGAACTTGGGTGAGCCATACGTGTATTCTTGAATGTTGGATTAATTATTAAGATTTTTCAAATCTCACTTCTTCCCTATTCCTACTAATCGTGGCTAAGTGGCTCTCAAGGAAGCAAGAATGATTATTAAAAGGCATAAGAATGGCTACTTTGACAATAGTTTATGTTTTGAGGTATATTCTTGCATACATAAGTATGTAATTGTATATTTTGATGTCTGATCATTTTAACACACTTAAAAGTATGAGAATATGACGTAAAAACCATTTATGGATGGCATTATGTAATATTAAGAAATTTAACTCCTTGAATACTTGATTATGTGTGTGTATAATGGTAAGTGGAAAGGTGATTTTGAGTTGTATGGCATTTGCGACATGTTGAGCTAGCCATATATGATAATTTATTATTTAAAATGTGTTCAAGAAGAGACATAACATAATATGGCTTATTTAGAACTATTTTGAACCAAAATTTTCATTTTTTGAGCTATAATATGTCCATAAGCTACTGATAGACCAAATGGATGAATCTTGGGTTAAAATATGGCAAGAATTTAGAGTACATTGAGATCTCTTCATAGAGCTATAAAACACAATTTTTAGAGCTCTATAGAATATTTTATAAATTTTTGAACTTGGCTGAATTATGTAACAAATACCAGTTTACTGCTTATATTGTTAGGTTTTATTTGTTAGGTTTTTTAAAGACCAAATGAACTCTTTTTAATTTAAAATCTTTACAGTAGTTAGCTCTCATTATCACCTTTTCATAGGCACTAAATCTGTGTAAATTGGAGTTGTATAACTCAAGTTATGATTTTTCAAAGTTTAGCTTCTACTATGTGTTAAAGTGGTCAAATGTACATATGGCCAAACCAACCAAATTTATGCCTTTTTTTGGGATATCTTAAGTCTAACAAATTAGTTTAGTATGAAATTGAAGAAAGCAATTACCAAAATCATTGTTATGTGAAAATTTTGTTATTAATGCCTTTGATCCTAAAAAATTTCGCAGCTAAAAATGTGACTTTGATTAATTGTTGTTAAAAGAGAAACAAAGCATAAGATTTAAGCATAATTTGTAATGGTATGACATAAGGCATATATCATAATAATAAAAGTTCATCATAATAGAATAATAACTCAAAGGATGAGAAACAGCATCAATAAACCTATATCAATGAGGGTAAAGTCCTTTGTCAAATTTGCAAAAGGTTGAATCATGAGGCTATTGATTGATAGTATAAATATGATTACTCTTATCAATCAAAAGACTTTTTGTAATGTCCGGTTTTCGTTAAACGACCGAAATGGATGTATTTTCAAAGCAAGTCCCTTGAGATGAGTTATTTAAAACCAAAAAAAAATTAGAATAAAATTCTAAATAATAGAAAATGAGGATTTGAACCCTGAGTTGCCTAAAAATTGAGGTCACAGTGATTCAAAAAATTTGCCGAAAGGCTAGTGATATTTTCGTAAATAAGGGCAATCTTGGAAAAATATATAGGAGGACTTTTTAAATGAAAGTTTTAAGTTTTTCAGAATTCTCAGAGGCCTTAAAAACTATAGGAAGTCCTAGGACAGTTAAAACCCCTCTGATGTATGTTTTCCAAAGTCGGTTGACCTGAATTTTAACTAATTTGTTCGGAAAGGTTTTAGCTCCGATTTAAGTGATTCTAGAGGCATTTTTCTAAATTGGGAACTAAATTTTATAATAAAAAATATGGTTCTCAAAAAGGAGCTAAAACGATGCTAAAACGAAATTTCCACAACAAAGGGATGAAATGGGAATTTTTGGAATTCTTTTGTTCTTGAAGCTTCTTAAACTCACACCCTCTCTTGCTCTCATTTTCCACCATCTTTCTTCTACCCAGAATAGAGAGGAGAATTAGTTCTTTTAGGTGCACAAGAAGAAGCAATCTTGAAGGGAGAAAAAGCCAAGAAAAGTTAGGAAATTCCATAGAAAATCTAGCTTTCTCCTTAGCAAGTTACTTCTCCTCCTTCTCTTCCTTATTTCTATGGGTTTGATGGTGTTTTTAAATCTATTTTGAGGGTAGAATAGAGGTGAAATTTTTGGATTTTATGAGGGGAGGCTAACCAAGTGAAGAACAAACCAAGGAAAACAAGAGTCTAAGGTATTTTTGCTACTTCCTAAGCTTAAGTCTCCTTGCTCCTCTTCTTTTCATTTCCCCACATGTAAGACCAGCCATGAGGGATTAAATTTCTGGCCAAACCAAGAATGAATCATATGAATTAGGGTGTGAGAATTTAGAATATGCAAAGAAAATTAAGTAAAAGCCATTGATTTTCAAGTTAGCAAAGTGTAGGATTCTTGAAGAGTTTGTAAAATCTATTTTGATTCATGAATTTTCTAGGCTATGTGAGTGTTTATTTGAGCTTTTGAGACCTCTAAGAAGCCTCCCAAGTGTGTCTCCCATTAAGGAAAAATCAAAAAGCCTATAAACCCTTCCTCCCCCTTATGTTTCAGCCTAGGCTAGTTAAATAGGTTAGGGATAGTTTTAATTTGTTCTAAGCCTATTTTTGAGTCATATATGATGAGTGAAGATAAGGGGAAGTCTTGGAAAAAATTTAGAAACCATAGAAAGTGATATGGCCTTATATGTTCCATAATTTGACCTAAGGAAGCAACATGTAGTTAGGCTCTTTATTTTAATTGTGTGATAACTCCAAGAGACTTAAAAGGAGTCAAGAATCATGTATGAAAGGAAAGGATGAAGCCTAGAATTTATTTGATAGATGTTGCTTCATTAGGTGCAACTAGGAACCATAATTGAACCATAAGACAAAATTAGAGTTCCAAAGAGATAGATAGCTTTGAGAATGGTTCCAAGAGTCTAATTGGTTCCTATCTTGTGTATTTAGGCCAAGGGAAACAAGCCCCACCTAGTTATGAGTGTGTAGTCATAGGAGGAGATCCAAATTCAAGAGAAAAAGTGTGCTTGTGTGGCAAAGGTAGCTTTCTCCAGTTTCTTTTATGCTTAAATGTGTGCTTTCCTTGTCTTGAATGTGTGTGTGTGTGTGTTTCAAGTTATGAAATATGTTATAGTATATGCTTATGCTCCATGGAACCATAGTATTGCTTTATGTTTGTAAATGATGTGTAGTATGCTTGCATTAGATTGCTTGAGTGTGGAGAAGCCAAGCTCTAACTTTGATGAGGATGAGCCAAGATCCTTTAGAAATGATTGAGACCAAGAGGAAGTCTCCTAAAAGCAAGGCTTAGTTTATGGCCTTTGAGGAAAAGGGTGAGGCAAGTCCAAGAACCTTGAAGAATGTAGGTGAGTCTAATCCACTCATTTGGCAAGCCTATGTAGGCCATGGGTGATTTGTAGAAATGCCAAGAATGTATCTCGAATCATTCTAAATGATAGTATGCTCATGCATGCAATTTAAGACTTGTATTATATTCTTTATGCATGATTGGATGGGAGATCAGCTATTGGAATTCTTTGAATTTCATTCCCTCCTTTCCAATGATTTATCATGTTAGGTGGATCAAGTGGGCAAGGTAATGGGAGTTAACCACCTTGAAGATGAGAGTATGATGTCCAAGTGTAGGACTTTTGCTTCTTTAAGGCCACACAAGTGGTAAATGTTGTAATCAAATGTTGTATATGACCAATGACTTCATAGGCATATGTAATTATACTAATGTATTGTGACAACCCTATTTTCTAATCATTGTAATTAAGGTTAAATACGTGATTAACAATCATAGATTGGGGTTACAAGGCATTACGACTAATTACATTGTGAAAATGCAAGGAAATTTGAACCTTAATATTATTAGAGTCATCAACCATACAATTACAAGCACTTATGTACATCAAGGAAATAAACATTTATTTATAAGCCTTTGATTCTATTACCTATTGATTCTAACTCACAAGGATCTTTTACCAATGTCTCTAAGTCATCCCTTAAGGTTACCATATAAAAAACCAAGATTTCCTAGTCAATATAAGGGTTTCAGGACATTCACCGCAGCTAAATTATACTTAGCCATGGCCAATTACTCTCGGCTTCACCCCTTACATCGTCACTAATTTCACCGCGACTTTGGACCTTTGTCGAGGCTAACCTACATGGCGTCGCGGAGAGGAAGCCTCCTAGAACTTACCTCGCTCACCTTTCACTATTGGTCGCAGCCAATTCCTTTATTAGCCGCAGCTAATTCCTCTCTAGAACACCTGGGGCATTTTCACAAAAGTTCACCGCGGCCAATTCCCCTTTTAGCCGCGGCGAATTTCCCTCTGGACGACTCCCAGTTTAACCTCTCACATTTCGTCGTGGTTAATTCCACATTTCGCCACAGCGAATTCCTCTCTGGACTCCCCTTAGGCAAATTCGCCTTTATTGGTTGTAGCGAAATACCTTCTAATCCTATAACTCTTAAAATCTTGTCTCCTACTCCCCACTCTCTATCTAGGGGCTCTCTAGGGCCACTCTTACACCTGTTATGAGGTTCTAATAGCACCTATCTAACTGATTTGCCCTAACCATTATGTCAGTATCCATCCCCATTTAAAGGTGGATTCTCCTACTCATTCATTGTTCTTATATCAACAGACTTATAAATTTCGCACAATGGTCATTCAATCATATTTTCATCAAACAATTCATGCATCGCTAAGTCAAATCCACAATCCATATATTACATGTTTTCATAACTTAAATAGTCAATTAAAACACAGTTTACAAACCATAATAAGTGTCATAAACTCATACATCCATCAACAACTAATATGAAGCCTATTTCTCATTGGTTACATTCTATGTCATCAAAATGCAAACTCCTACAATACAGATACATGATGATGCTATATAAAGGTAAACAAAATTAGCATCTACTATATTCTACTCGAACCAAGTGTAGCTCCCCACACCAAGGCTCAGCTCATGAATGTTCATCTACTTGCTTGCCCTTATCCTTACCCGAAGAATCTTCACCTAAAATGTTTAATCCCATGAAACGGGATGAGATGTGAATCTCAATAACCAAGGCAATTCCATCATATAATCTAGTTTAATTAACATATATGCATGATTTCACATAAGCATAAGAAAATATCCAGTCATACTAGTAAATGAAACAATTAGGCTATCATGATTACTATCTCATACTAGCAATCATATTTCTATATGTTAAAGGCCAATAACACCGGGAGAGGCCCATCCACGGCACTTACTCCCCATTGAGCACAACCAGAGCTCAGTGCATCTAGGTTTGATCATAACTCAGTACTCGATCGAAGCACATGCACAGGTGGCAGCCACACCACAGCTCCACCATGGACTTACTATTGGAGATTGTGCCCTAGGCCAATCATTGTATTGCGAACATTATTTTTTATTATGAAATAAGAGTTTTCTTTTTATTACATTATTATATTATTTGTATGTTTATATATAATAATATCTATGGATAAATCATTTTTTTTGAATTATCCAAAATGTCCCTAATCAATTATCCTTGTGGGAACAACAATGAATTAAGATTAGTATGATTTTGATTGATTAAGTGTTAATCATATATGATGATATGAATCAAAATCATAGGCATGTGTTAGAGAACAGGACATTGGATAGACCTGTCATGAGATAAGCTACATGGATTAGGTCATAAGTTTATCTCATATATAACCGTGTCATTGATCCCTTGGACCTGAGATCACCATAGATTCCTACATGAAGGACACTGTACTTTGCCATAGTCTAATGTCACCTTTAATCAGGTGATTATAAAGACTATGATCAAGTATAATGGAATCCATGCAGAGGAAGATGAGTGATCAAGATGGAATTTGTCCCTCTAATTAATAAAGAGATATCTCTAGGCCCTCGATGAGTGTGATTGAGAAATGCATGGCCATGCTCAAATGGAAAGGGTTCCATCTTATATCAGTCTACTCGGAGATCGAGAAAGTTATGATTGAGCAAATTGAGAATGACATTTCCATGTCTCATACTCGATCTAGATATCGTGTGACAAAAGGAATATGATAGGGTTATAAGATAGGTTGCATCGAATCACCGATCCCGTATGATTTGGGTAGTCACAATGTCTTGCTAGAGGCCACTTGTGATTTGTGGGTCAAACAGTGTAGTTGGCCCACTACCAACATCATATGGGCCTGTAGGGTCGCACACAAGAACGGACCAACTCGGGCTAAAATGTCCACATTCATTGAATCAGAAATGTGTCTAGATTCAATGAATATCTAGGATGGAGGAATTATTTATATATATATAAATAATTAAATTCGAAATATATTATATATATATATATTATATTTGATATTATATATATATATGAATTAATTTAAATTTGATTCTATCAGATAGATTTAAATTTAAACTATAAGATAGATTTGAATTTAAACTAATAGATATATTTAATTAATTAAATATACCTGAAACTCTAGTCTATAAATAGGGGTTTCCATATCAAAAAAAAATATAGCTAGAGCTAGAGCTGCCTCCAAAATCCTTAGAGAAAGGGACACCGTACGGACGTCGTACAGAATTGTACGAACAGATTGCTAGCACATTGTTTTGAGTTGCTGAACCCCGTTCGTGTGGATACCAATAGAGGGAGCTGATCTGCGGTCAGTTCCTGTGATCCAAATAAAAGTAAACAGCAAACTCAATCGACAGAAAAAGGTAATTCTCTGAACCTATTCAGTTTAAGTGATTTTGGCGGATCCTTGGTGGGAATTGAGATCAAAATTTTAAATATTTTCACTGTGTGCCTCCCATAATTCCCAACACTCACAAGGTCCAATTACACATAACAGATAGCTAACTAATTCATTTAGCATTTCAAATCATTCATGTACAGCAAATATGAAATTAAAATAGATATATGCATGGAATTAATATAATCCTGGTTACTTCACTTATAGCGAATCCTCTAAGAGCCAATTGAATGTTACTTCAGCCTATGGACACAAAACTAACCCATTACTATCCCTAATCACAATTTGTATAAGCAACCCATCACTTAAAAAAAGATTAAGCTATATAGGATGTAACACCTTAATCTACTACCACTATCTAGCCTCTCCATGGGCTCGATTCCATATGATTTCCAAAGAACCAATCCCATCCGTGGCATTTTCATGCTATGAAATGGGGTTTCATACACTCATCCTCTGCCCCGTGGGTCCTGTGAACCCATCATTCACATCCTCAACTCAAACTCCATTTATACAACTCATACATAGTATAAAACAAGCCATAAGCCACGGGTATGGAGCCAAAAACCAGAAAAATGCATTTTTCTCACTTGGGCCCAAAAGTCATATTTTGACTCTAACTTTGGAAAATCATAACTAATTATAGAAAAATGAGAATTTATCAAACTTTAGCTTTCTGGAAAGCTCCAAGGGTTACTTTACACTAAAAATAAGTTCCAATCAAAATCTCAGCGCTTGGACCATGTTTGACATCGAAAATGGGAAGGAAGTATGGCTGTCACTGTTTCTGGCCCAATTTACTGTCATGAACTTCGAAAATCCATAACTAAATCCAAAACACTCCAATCTAGGAACACTATACCAATTTGAAAAGCTACATATGTCTAATAGAGGAGAAAAATAAGTTTAGATCAGTTCAGTAGCCCCTACATCCCGAAAACTGATGGAACAGTAACGGAGGTCGGATGGGCTCCCTGATGTTGATACAGGACTTCAAAAGATTCATTCTCTATCTACAGACCTCCGATTTAGGTGATTCTAGTTGGTACAGGTCACTGTGGTTGCGTAGTTTATGTGTATAAAATTTCACAATATTTGGACTCTATTTGGTCCATGAATGACAAAGTTTTCAATTCTGACCAGTTACACAGTGCCATGACCAATTCATGAAAATTTCCTAATTTCAACAATTCACCAAATATTCTATATACCTCTAAATATTACCTACTTTAGCTTTTCAAGAAGCTCTCTACAAACTCTAGAGGCATGCTAAATTTTATGGCAAGAGGAGCTCGTTTGGTCATACTTTGACGGAGCTCACAAAATTACCGATTTTAGTACCCAAAAGGTCCAAAATGGGTCCAAACGACCTCTCACATGTTCTAGCCACTCATGGACAAGTTTAAAAGCATAACAATAGTCTATATAACATTTCCAAGTGGTCCAAATTTACTATGCTACGGCCAAAAATACACTACTTCATTCATTCAACAAAAGGGGCAAAACCCTCATTTCCATTGATTTGGCTATCAACATAGTTTATACATCATCTTTTCATACTTTTACACTTGCTACAACATGTAAAACTCAAAAATAGAATGTGCATATTCATTTTGGCACCTCTTTACATCAAAATAGTTAAAACAAAGCTAACATCTAGCTAAGCATGCTCCTAGGCTCCTTGGTGTGCACTTGTTTCTCCTTGTGCTCCACCTAGCATGTTAAGTTGGGAGGAGAAGGGGTGAGATTCAGGGAATCTCAGTAGCTCATGCACTCATTCATGTAAACAATCAAGGCATATAATAAGTCAAGCATGTCATTTGGCATCCAACCATTCTCAATCACATATTACATGTTGTACATGTCATGGAAATTACAACAATGCCACAAATAAGCTCTAGGGACTTTTGGTCTAGCCTCACCCGAGCAATTCTCACAATCCAACACACAAGCACATTGGCATCAATGCATCAATGCAATAGCATATGGCATATTCCATACAATAAGCATATACATAAATATACAATGACTATTACATCCAAGAATGCAACAAGAAGGAGTGGGAAGAGAGCTACCTTATAAGCCAAAGCCAACACAAGCCTTTCTTTTCAATTTCTCTTCTCCCTTCTTAAGTTTACACTCACACTTTGATGAAGGTGCTTCACTTGAGCCTAGACACAATGAAGAACATAGAATTACTCTCTAGAATGTAACCTTCAGATTAAACTCTCCTAACATACCAGAACCTGGAGGTTCTCTCTCTCTCTCTAGAATGCCATCAACTCTTCCTCTCTCTCAAGCTCTTAAAGTAGTGGAAACAACATTTTCAAAGAAAACAAGGAGATTCAAGGGTGTTTTCCACTTTTTCCTCTTTTGACGCATGCTCAGAAACTCATTAATCTCACAACTAAAACTGTAGAAAGAGAGGGTAAAGAGAGGAAAACCATATTCTAAGGAGAAAAGAGAGAAATTTGCTTACCTTTCCGTTGCTCTCCCTCCTTCTCTTGGTCTCTCTCACTCTCCACGCCTCTTTTCTCTCCTTGGGTCGAAGTCTAGGGCAAATATGAGAGAAAGAATGAGTTGGGTCGTGTAATGTTGTCAATTTCTCGCCTTTTACTCTCTTCCGGACTGACCCTCGCTACGGCAAAAATTAACCTTCGCTATAGCGAGCTCGTGTTATCTGGCTTTGCTAGAGCGAGGTGTAACCTTCGCTACGGCGAGCTCGTATCAGTTCCCTTCGCTATGGCGAGATTTGACCTTCGCTATGGCGAACTCGCGTTAGTTCCAGACCTCACTTTCGCTATGGCATACGCTACGGCGAGCTGCCCCCTAGTTTCTGTATGGACTGCTGCCCGCACTCGCTATAGCTAGAATCTCTTTCGCTATTGCGAAAAGGTACTCTCGCTACAGTGAGACCATTTCTCGCTATTGCGAGAAGACTTAGCAAGAATTCTGGATTTCGAAAATTCTCCACTTTCTACTTTCTTTTCCTTTTCCCTTTTCCCGGTTGTTACATTTCTACCCCTAAAGACTTATCTCAAGGGAATAACTCTGGATGTTTTTGCCTCATTTCATCCGCCAATTCCTAGGTTGCTTCCTCAGATGTCAGACCTCTCCAGATCACTTTCACCAGAGGAATGTTCTTGCTTCTCAGCTGTTTCAGCTTAGCATCCATAATTCTCTCTGATTTCACTACATAGGAAAGATCTTCCTGCAATTGAACATGCTCATATTCTATCTGGTAAATACTTTTTCAACTGGGAGACATGAAAAACACTGTGGATTTGGGTTAGGTTAGGAGGTAAGGCTATTCGGTAAGCCACGGGTCTGATTTTCTCAAGGATTTCAAATGGACCAATATACCTAGGACTGTGCTTCCTTACCTTCATTGACCGACCTACTCCCGTCATTGGAGATACTCGAATGAACACATGGTCTCCAATCTCAAACTCTAACGGCCTCCTTCGCTTATCAGCATAGCTTTTCTGCCTACTCTGGGCCGTGAGGAGTCTCTTTCTAATCAATTCTATCTGTCGGGTGGTCTGGTCCACAATCTCAGGTCCTATCATACTCCTCTCACCTAGCTCAACCCAACACAGAGGGGATCTGCACTTTCTCCCAAACAAAGCCTCATAAGGGGCCATCTGAATACTGGAATGGTAACCGTTATTGTATGCAAACTCTATTAATGGTAAATACGCATCCCAGTTACCCCTTATTTCTAGTACACATGCCCTCAACATGTCTTCCAATATTTGGATGGTCCTTTCAGTCTGACCATCTGTCTGGGGGTGATATGCGATACTAAACTGCAACCTGGTCCCTAAGGCATGCTGCAATGACCTCCAAAAGTTCGATGTGAACCTGGGGTCTCTATCCGAAACTATGCTACTGGGTATTCCATGAAGTCACACTATCTCTCTGATATACAACTGGGCTAGTCTATCCAGTGTATGAGTAGCCTTGATAGCTAAAAAGTGTGCAGACTTCGTCAGTCTATCCATAACTACCCAAATAGCATCGTGTCCAGAGGATGTCCTGGGTAACCCTATAACAAAGTCCATGGCTATACTATCCCACTTCCACTCAGGGATATCTAGAGGTTGCAACAACCCAGCCGATTTTTGATGTTCTATCTTTACCCTCTGCCACACTAGGCATCTAACCACATAATCCGTCACATGGCTCTTCATCCCTGGCCACCAGAAAATCTTTTTCAAATCCTGATACATCTTGGTGGCACCTGGGTGGATAGTATACTTACTCTTATGTGCCTCTTCTAAAATGCTTTCTCTCAACTCATTCTAACTAGGCACACAGATTCTATCTCAATATACTATCATGCCATCCTCAGACACCTTGAAATCTGAGGTCTTACCTTGGGTAATCTCATTCCTGATCCGTTTCAGGAATTCATCCTCTCTCTGGGCATCTAAGATCTGGGTTCTCAAGATATTTTCAACTCGGGTTTCACTCAGATATAATCTACCCGATACCACCTGACAAGAGAGGTTCAAATTTCTAAACTTCTCTAGGAGCTCCTGCTCCCTAATCATCATATGGGCTACATGGATGGTTTTTCTACTCAGGGCATCCGCCACCACATTGGCCTTACCTGGATGATATTTCAACATAAAATCATAATCCTTCAAGAATTTCATCCATCTCCTCTGTCTCATATTGAGTTCTTTCTGGTCAAACAGGTACTTCAGACTCTTGTGGTCAACATAAATCTCTATGGTCGCACCATACAGATAGTGTCTCTAAATTTTAAGAGCAAACACTACGGCGGCTAACTCCAGGTCATGTGTGGGGTAATTCTCCTCATGAGGCCTCAACTGCCTCGAGGCATATGCCACTACTCGACCCTGCTGCATCAACACACATCCTAACCCTTTGCCCGAAGCATCACAATAACCACAAATGGTTCACTAGGGTCAGGGATAATCAGTACAGGGGCAGTGGTCAAATAGAGTTTCAACTCCTGGAAACTCTTTTCACATCTCTCATCCCACACAAAAGGTGTATCTTTCCTAGTTAGCCTCATCAATGGTAAGGCCATCCGAGAAAAGTCCTGAATAAACCGTCTATAATACCCTGCCAAACCTAGGAAACTCTTAACCTCGGTGATCGTTCTAGGTCTATCCTACTGTAACACAGCCTCAACTTTATGGGGATCAACCGCTACCCCGTCTCGTGAGATCACATGACCTAAGAATCGCACCTCGGTCAGCCAAAACTCACATTTACTAAGTTTGGCATACAACCTTTTCTCTCTCAAGGTGTCTAGGACTAATCTCAAATGCCTCTCGTGCTCCTCAAAAGATCGGGAGTACACTAAAATATCATCAATAAAGACCACAACAAACTGATCTAGATACGGTCTGAATACCCTATTCATGTAATCCATGAACACCGCAGGCGCATTCGTCAATCCCAATGGCATCACAAGGAACTCATAGTGCCCATATCTCGTTCTAAAGGTCGTCTTGGAGGCGTCTTCAGTTCTCACTCTCAACTGGTGGTAACCAGATCTAAGATCTATCTTGGAAAACACAGATGCCCCAGCCAACTGATCTAGCAAATCATCAATTCTAGGGAGAGGATATTTATTCTTGATGGTAACTTTATTCAACTCTCTGTAATCTATGCACAACCGTAAACTACCATCCTTCTTTTTCACAAATAACACCGGAGCTCCCCAAGGTGAAACACTAGGGCGGATAAACCCTTTCTCTAACAATTTCTCTATCTGCTCTTTCAACTCAGCAAGCTCGACGGGAGCCATCCTGTAAGGAGCCTTGGACACCAGTCCAGCCCCAGGCACTATGTCTATAGGGAACTCTAATTCTCTCTCAGGGGGTAGGCCACTAAAGTCAAACTCTCTAGAGAAAACCTCCAAGAATTCCCTAACAACTGGGATCTCCTTGATCCCTTCTTCTACCTCAGCCTGAATAGAGAAAAAGACTAGAAACCCTTGACATCCACACTCTAAGTATCTCTCAGCCTGGGCAGTAGTCATAAAGGATAACTCAGCTCCTACCCTAGGTATGGTCCCACAAGCAGGTAGGGAAATGATTCGGTGTTCATAATCAAGTATGGCATTATTTGCAGCCAACCAGTTTATACCAATAATCAAATCAATATCATGGAATGACATACAAATCAAATCAATAGTGGGATGATAATGGTTAAATTGGACAGTGACATTTAAGCAAGTATGGGAAGTAACCACGTGGCCTCCAGTGGGTGTAATGACAGACAAGTTAAATGGCAAGACACTAATGACCAGACCCAATTTCCTGACACAATCATAGGATATAAACGAGTGACTAGCACCCGAATCAACATAGCAACTACAGGAAAGCCATTCACTATCAGCGTACCTCGGATCAAACTGAGAGATGCGCTGACTTCCTGCTGAGTAAGGGCGAACTCTCGGCCCTGGGTCTGTGGTCTAGGAGGAGGCGCTATCTCCATCTGAGGACAGTGTCTAGCAATGTGCCCAGCTTCCCACACTTGAAACACGTCACAGGAGACTGCTGGAAGGATGACTGGCCCCGAGGAGGCGGCACACCTCGCTGTGGCCTTCTATTCCATAGCCCTTTGCCTCTCCTCTTAGGGTTAGGTGTCAAACTAGAACCCTCTTCTGGTTTCGGCCTTTTCAAATCCGGAACCCTCTTCTGACTAGCCATAGTCACAGCAGGCATGATAGCTTGCAGGTTAGTTTCAATCACCCTGTTAACCTCCACAAGGGTATTAAACTTCCTGATCCACTACGGGGTGACTCTGTCGCTAATCAGGGGCCTCAAACCAGTCTCAAATTGCTCACATCTCTAGGGTTCCTCATCATACCTCTGGAGGTAAGAGGAATACCGAGACAACTCTATGAACTTGGCCACATATTGGCCTATAGTCATCTCATCCGTCTGTCTCAAGCCCATGAACTCCATCTCTTTCTTCTTCCTCACCGAACTTGGGACATACTTCTCATAAAACTCGACCAAGAAAGTCTCCCAAGTTATCTGTATATTCTTGGTCTCCATAAGAGGTTTCGTGCTACACTACTATCTATCAGCTTCCTTTTCTAGCATAAAAGTAGCTAGCTGGGCTTTCTGCTCGGTGGTACAATCCATCACCGAGAATATCTTCTTAAACTGTATAACCCAAGCCTCCGCCTTATCCGCATCTAACTCCCTGTCAAACGAGGGTGGATTATTCTGCCTAAACTGCTTTAATACTTTCTGGATAGGCGTTTGGGTCTGAGGAGCAGCAGGCTCCTGGGGAGGTACAGGTGCAATACTAGATGTAGATGGTTGAGGTACAGGGGCATCCCTTCTGGCTTCTTCTTGCCTAGCCAGGGTGTCTTGCAAATGCATGATCATATCATGCTGCTACTGGGCAATGTATCTCTACTGTTCCAGCATCTCTTAATGCTGGCCCATCATGGCCTCATACCGGTCAAGTCTCTCCATGATGGCCCGCAGAGGATCCTCAGTCCCAACAGGAACCTCTGGCTCAGTTCTCTGAGCCATGGGCAGTCTGCCTCTACCCCTGCCCCGTCTAGTCTCAACCATTTCTGAAAATAAGTAGCAACCCTCAGTTCACAATGATATCACAACACATATACATAAGGATGCTACAACTTCCAACACCATTCACACCAAACTCAAGCAAATCTCATCATTCAAGAGCCTAACAGTGAGCAAAAGTGCATGAACCATTGCTTTGATACCAAAAATGTAACACCTTAATCTACTACCGCTATCTAGCCTCTCCATGGGCTCGGTTCCATATGATTTCCAAAGAACCAATATCAATCCGTGGCATTTTCATGCTATGAAACGGGGTTTCATACACTCATCCTCTGCCCCGTGGGTCCTATGAACCCATCATTCGTATCCTCAACTCAAACTCTATTTATACAACTCATACATAGCATAAAACAAGCCATAAGCCACGGGTATGGAGCCAAAAACCAGAAAAATGCATTTTTCTCACTTGGGCCCAAAAGCCATATTTTGGCTCTAACTTTGGAAAATCATAACTAATTATAGAAAAATGAGAATGTAGCAAACTTTAACTTTCTGGAAAGCTCCAAGGGTTAACTTTACACTAAAAATAAGTTCCAATCAAAATCTTAGCGCTTGGACCATGTTTGATGTCAAAAATGGGAAGGAGATCTGGCTGTCACTGTTTCTGGCCCAGTTTACTATCATGAACTTCGAAAATCCATAACTAAATCCACAAAAATCCAATCTGGGCACACTATACCAATTGGAAAATCTACAGATATCTACTAGAGGAGAAAAATAAGTCCAGATCAATTCAGTAGCCCCTACACCACAAAAATCGATGGAACAGTAACAGAGGTCGGATGGGCTCCCTGATGCTGATACAGAATATCAGAAGGTTCATTCTCTCTCTACAGACCTCTGATTTAGGTGATTCTAGTTGGTACAGATCACTGTGGTTGCCTAGTTTATGTGTATAAAATTTCACAACATTTGGACTCCATTTGGTCCATGAATGACAAAGTTTTCAATTCTAACCAGCTACACAATGCCATGACCAATTCATGGAAATTTTCTAATTTCAACAATTTTCCAAATATTCTCTATACCTCCAAATATTACCTACTTTATCTTTTCAAGAAGCTCTCTACAAACTCTAGAGGCATGCCAAATTTCATGGCAAGAGGAGCTCGTTTGGTCATACTTTGATGGAGCTCACAAAATTACCGGTTTTAGCACCCAAAAGGTCCAAAATGGGTCCAAATGACCTCTCACATATTCTAGCCACTCATGGACAAGTTTAAAAGCATAAAAATAGTCTATATAACATGTCCAAGTGGTCTAAATCAACATACATTCCAAATTCACTATGCTACAGCCAAAAATACACAACTTCATTCATTCAACAAAAGGGGCAAAACCCTCATTTCTATTGATTTGGCTATCAACATAGTTTATATATCATCTTTTCATACTTTTACACTTGTTACAACATGTACAACTCAAAAATAGAAAGTGTATATTCATTTTGGCACCTCTTTACATCAAAATTACATCAAAATAGTCAAAACAAAGCTAACATCTAGCTAAGCATGCTCCTAGGCTCCTTGGTGTGCACTTGTTTTTCCTTGTGCTCCACCTAGCATGTTAAGTTAGGAGGGGAAGGGGTGAGATTCAGGGAATCTCAGTAGCTCATGCACTCATTCATGTAAACAATCAAGGCATATAACAAGTCAAGCATGTCATTTGGCATCCAACCATTCTCAATCACATATTACATGTTGTACATGCCATGGAAATCACAACAATGCCACAAATAAGCTCTAGGGACTTTTGGTCTAGCCTCACCCGAGCAATTCTCACAATCCAACACACAAGCACATTGGCAACAATGCATCAAAGCAATAGCATATGGCATATTCCACACAATAAGCATATACATAAATGTACAATGACTATTACATCCAAGAATGCAACAAGAAAGAGTGGGAAGAGAGCTACCTTATAAGCCAAAGCCAACACAAGCCTTTCTTTTCAATTTCTCTTCTCCCTTCTTAAGTTCACACTCACACTTTGATGGAGGTGTTTCACTTGAGCCTAGACACAATCAAGAACATAGAATTACTCTCTAGAATGTAACCTTCATATCAAACTCTCCTAACATACCAGAACCTGGAGGTTCTCTCTCTCTCTCTAGAATGCCATCAACTCTTCCTCTCTCTCAAGCTTTTAAAGTAGTGGAAACAACATTTTCAAAGAAAACAAGGAGATTCAAGGGTGTTTTCCACTTTTCCCTCTTCTGACTCATGCTCAGAAACTCACTAATCTCACAACCAAAACCATAGAAAGAGAGGGCAATGAGAGGAAAACCAGATTCTAAGGAGAAAAGAGAGAAATTTGCTTACCTTTCCGTTGCTCTCCCTCCTTCTTTTGGTCTCTCTCACTCTCCACACCTTTTTTCTCTCATTGGGTCGAAGTCTAGGGCAAATATGAGCAAAAGAATGAGTTGGGTCGTGCAATGTTGTCAATTTCTCGCCTTTTACTCTCTTCCGGACTGACCCTCGCTACGGCAAAAATTAACCTTCGCTATAGCGAGCTCGTGTTATCTGGCTTTGCTAGGGCGAAGTGTAACCTTCGCTACGACGAGCTCGTATTAGTTCCCTTCACTATGGCGAACTCGCGTTAGTTCCAGACCTCACTTTCGCTATGGCGTACGCTACGACGAGCTGCCCCCTGGTTTCTGTATAGACTGCTGCCCGCACTCGCTATAGCTACAATCTCTTTCGCTATTGCGAGAAGGCACTCTCGCTATAGCGAGACCATTTCTGGCTATTGCGAGAAGACTTAACAAGAATTCTGGATTTCAAAAATTCTCCACTTTCTACTTTCTTTTCCTTTTCCCTTTTCCCGGTTGTTACGTAGGACTACTCAGAAACACTTACCCAATCACCACTAAAACCAAATTCAGATTTGGTTACCCCTACCCCAGAAACATGATTAACACCTTAATAAATTTTGGGGTGTTACATGTATCATGTATGAATGAGAGCTAAAGTTGTATGTATAGATATGCACATTTTGGTTATATAATGGCAAATTTACATTATGGAAGTATGTGCATAAATGAAAGTGGAATGGTCAAATTGAGATACATGAGATTTGGGACTATTTGGGCAACTCATACAAGTCCTATTTATGCTTTTAGACTTGTCCAAGAGGTGCCAAACTCCAAGGGAAGCCATTTGGACATTTTGGTATCTTGTATGGACTAAGAATGAACCAATTTGGAACCCTATGTCACTTTTTGTCCAAATGAGCTCTTCTTGTTCTAAAATTTGGCATGCAATTAGAGCTTGTTGAGAGATTTTTGGGAAGCTAAAGAACAGAATTTTTGATGATCTAGAGAATATTTGATAAATTTTCAAAGTTGGCAAAAATTCTGATTTTTGGTCTAATGCACTGTTCACTTGGTCCGAAAAATGATTTCTATCACACAAGGCCCAAATGATGTCCAATTTTCATGAAATTGTATATAGAGAAACTAGACATTCCCAGTGACCTGTACCAACTAGAAGGACCTCATTTGGATATCTAGAGAGGGAGATATGAAATTTTGAAGTTCCTACCCAGTATCAGGTGCCCCAACTGACCTCGAGTACTATTTGATTAGGTTTTGAGGTCTATATATGCCTGAACTGGTCTAGAGTTATTTTTTCCCTCTATCTAACATTTTTATCTTTCTATATTGGTATCATTTGCATGGATTGATTTTTTTTTAAATTAATTGCACATTTTTTAAGTTTACTATAAAAACCTGTGACAATATTAGTAGACAGCCAGACCCCTAGACCATTTTGAGTGCTAAACGTTTCCTGTGTGGTGTTTCATGGCTTGGCCATATTTGTAGCATAAATTAGACATGTGTAGCTTTCTAGAATGGCCAAGAATGTATGTTTTTAATTTTTCTAGAATTAGTTATAAATTTCCAAAAATTGTGACAGAAAGGGAAGAAATCTGACCGAAAATACAACTATGTATTTTATGCTTCCCTTTGCTTTCCACGAGTTGTGCGCCACTTTTGGTGATGAAAATGAGTTATATCTATGTAATTAAATATGAAAATATGATATATGAGCTCACATGGTGATAAACACGTATTTTTATCTATTTTTATTTTCCTAAACTTAGACATTTTAGTTCCAAATATGGCTTTAAGATTTTAATTAGATAAGATTTCATTTTAATAGCCATTTCTATATTTTAGGAGTTAATTTGAAAAAATTTGGTTTTTAATGCTCATTTTATCTTAAACAATTTTTGTGAATATGCCTATTTGATTTTTCCCACTCTTTTGTGCAGAATTTTAATATGAATTTGGAGCTTGAACAAGCATTTGATTTAAAGAAGAGAAAGGAATGATTAAAGAAGCATGAGCTTGAGCTAAAGAGAAACCTAAGGGCTAAATGAAGAAGAGAAGAAGCTTGCAAGCTGAGGTTGGAAGGAGGCCACGTGGGAAGTGAATGAAAAGCATGCAGCAACTTAAGTGGAAGAACTACACATGGGCAGAACTAAATAACACGAGAGAAAGCTGACGAGATTACTAACCTGGCTGCAGCAAAGAAAAAGCAAGCAACTTAGCTGAAATAAGAAGCATGGAGAGGAGCAAAATAGATCCATCCAAGTAGCATTTAGCAAGTTGAAGTTCCATGAGAAAGATGGAGAAACAAACATGCAGAAGTCACGTGGAATGAGGGATTTGAGAAAGAAGGTATGGCATGATAGCAGAAACAGAAATGAAGTAACGGGTTGTGCATGGAATTGAAATCAACAAGCAAACTCAAAACAGAGGAGAAGAACACAAAGAAGCTGCATGGGAGAAAAGCGAGCTGGAGGAGAAGGAAGACTAGAGCTATGAGTTAGCGACAGAAATACACACACATACAGTGGCTGGAACTCGAAGAAACAAGAAGAGATATGGCTGGACAGAGGAAGCAACAAGTGAGCAGAATCTGCACAAATACACACAAACAAAAAATGGAGATGAACTGAAATGAAGAAAGCGAGCTGAACAGGGAAGAAACATACAGGCAGTAGCTCACAAACTCGAGCAAAATGTGGACTGGGTTTAAAAGAGACACAAAGCATGAAGCTTGGGCAGAATGAAAGAAGCATTCACATGGAATAGGAGCTAAAAAAAATGCTGGAGCTACATCTGGAATGCATATGGAATATACTATAATATAAAATAAAGTGAGGCCCATCTCATACATATAATCACATGAAGTAGCTTCAGACAATTGGAATGGGGGCTGAGCACGTGAAGCTATTAAAATTCACGTGAGAAGGGGCATCGAGATACATTCGGACGGAGGCTAAATCACACCACTCATTCCATACGCATTAACACATCATTCACGTCATTTTATCATGTCGTCCATTCCACATTCACGCCTTCACTCCATTACTTTGTCCAGAGCCATTCTCCATCTCCATTCCACCGTAATATGAAGCTCTAATCTCCATCTTGAGGCTAGCAAGGGAGGAAGCTCTTGAGTTGAAGCTTGAATCCATGGATGAACTCAAAATTTAGGCTAAGATTTTCTTATTTTTCCAGCACTTTTCTTTTCTTATATTTTCTTGGTTAAGATTGTATTAGATTTGGAATGTGTATCATCTATAGTTAGTGGCTGGTTAGACACTAATTAGGAAGCTTTTTATTGATTAATTGATTAGATAAAACACTGAATTTTGTACTTTCTTGCCATTTTCCAAGTGTACAATCAAGGTGTTTGATGAAATGCTTATGAGAATTGGTGTGCCTAATTGTCTATTTGTAGATTCCTTAGTGTTTAGTTGGTTAATTAAACATTTTTGGATGATAATTCAGAAGTTAATTAATCAGTTAATCAATTAAATTGGATGTTCATTGATCTCAAAGACAAGAATTAACAATTTAATGTGAGATTGAGGTCTCAATGCAATATTACTTTGTTAGGTTCTTGATTCTTGAGTGGTAACTCAAGATACATTTGCCAATGAACACAATTAGGGACTCTTAGGCCAGAATTAATCACAATTGAATTAGGATAAGGATAGTGGATACCAAGGAACGAATCTAAAGCTAGTCATAAGCCCATATTCACCCACAATTCATATAATTAGGTAGCAATTAGGAATTTTAATTCAATTAGATTTTAATTAGTTTAATTAGATTAAAAACCCCCCAAATTAGGTAGTTATAAGATCTTTGAACATTTAGAAAGCCTAATTGAACATTAAACTCCATTTTCAAGGGAGATAACCTAGGTTGTGCCACTTGCTACATATTTAGTCCAACCTAGTTTTATTTTGAGGGTTGTGCGATGAGCCTATCACATGGTCCATGAGATACCGAATGAAATTTTCACATGTAGCACAACACGAAATTAATGCATTATTTATATACCATTTCCTTGAAATCCTTAAGAAATGCATGGTATGAAACTTATGAATTACATGAAAAAGGCTAGAAAGTTATGGTATTATACTTTCCACAAAGCCTTTGTTGCTTTTATCCTCAATGAAATAAAGGACTAATCTTTCATTATGGATTTTGGACCCATATCCCATATGATTAACAATACAAGTAATTTGTCTTATATGAGGCCTTACATGGAAATAATGTAATATGTGTGGGTGATGGAAATAGCATACCAATAACACATACTAGCAATGCAAATATTATCACAAGTATTGGGCAATGAAAATTGACAGATGTTCTTATAACCCTTGACTTAAATAACAATTTGTTGTCTATTGAAAAATTTATCTTTAGTAACCGTTGCACTTTTAAACTCACTCTTCTAGTTTGTTTATTAAGGATTGAAATCAAAGGATGATTGTGAAAAGACATAGGAAAAGATAGCTACATGCACCAAAAGGAGGCTAGCAAAAGGCTTTGAGTGAAATAAGAGGAGGAGGCTTCTTTCCTACTGTTTGATGTCAACAGCTTTGACATCTAAGCTAAAAATTCTATTTTTGTTGAAAGACAAAAACAGCATCACACATTGGGTATTAAAACCTATTGTTTATGTTAGTTGTCAAATGACAAAAAGTTGTAAATTACCATTTCAAAGTTCTAATAAAATTTTAGAATCTCTTAAGAAAATACATTGTGATCTTGGAAGACCTACACCTTTAGCTTTTAATAAGGATTTTTGATACTGTGCACTTTTTATAGATGATTATTCTTGCCTCACATGGATACACACACATACACTTCAAAGAAAAAGTTTGGCTTCCTAGATTGCTTTCTAAAATTTTAAAAGTTAGTGAAAAATCATCTTGATAAGAAAATTAATATTTTTTAGTATGATGGGGGTGGAGAATTTAGTTCCAATGATTTTCAAAATCTCCTCTATGGTTGTGATATTGAACTTCATGTTTCATGTCCAAGGACACCAGAACAAAATGAAATAATAAAAAGGAAGCATCATTATATTATTGAGACAAGGTTAGCAAATATATTTCATGCCAATATTCTTGCCTCACATGGATACACACACATACACTTCAAAGAAAAAGTTTGGCTTCCTAGATTGCTTTCTAAAATTTTAAAAGTTAGTGAAAAATCATCTTGATAAGAAAATCAATATTTTTTTAGTGTGATAGGGGTGGAGAATTTAGTTCCAATGATTTTCAAAATCTCCTCTATGGTTGTGATATTGAACTTCATGTTTCATGTCCAAGGACACCAGAACAAAATGAAATAATAAAAAGGAAGCATCATTATATTATTGAGACAAGGTTAGCAAATATATTTCATGCCAATATTCCATTATCTTTATGGATCAAAGTCTTTTTTTACTATTGTTTATCTTATAAATAGGTTGCCATTATCTATATTGAACTATGAAAGTCCATACTTTAAGCTTGTCAAATGACATCTATAATACAACAACCTACGGATGGTTAAACAACAATGATTTTCTCCATTATGACATCAAGAGGCAATAAATTTTTTGCAAAACCCTATCCTTATGTTTTTATAGGATACAATTCAATCTATAAAAGGTACAGGTGCATGGATCCAAAGACAAAATGTGTATATATCTCTTATCATTTTTTTAATGAAACAATCTTCCCTTTCAAGCCATCAAGTAAAGCCCACTCTTCTCCAAATTCAAAACTCATAATGTTTCCTTATCTTGAAGAATGGTTAAAGCCTAGTTTTTGCACAAATTAGTCACTTAGTTCAAATTAATTAGTTGATTCTCCTAAAGAGGTCACTATAAGATAGTCACCTAATTTACGTAATGAAACAATTCAAGATATTGCTTATCAATTCCCATGATTTGACCAAAATTCTTTTACATGACCTTGTACTCATCCCTTTAGCTAAACAATAAGTAGAAAATGCTTTGCCTAAGCAATAACCATGATTTACAAAAAAAGTGATGAACTAAACTTCAATTAAGAGCACTTTTAAAGCAACATCCTCACGGCTGACCAAATTATGCAAGCCTCCTTCTTATCTCAATGATGACATTGCTCTTGCCATAAAAACAGTATAACAATATTCTAAACCAAAAACACTACAAAGTGCCTTAAAGAATCCCATTTGGCTAGTTCAAGGGAAGAAGAAATCAATGCTCTACATTCAAATTAAACATGAGAGCTTATCCATGACCTACTAATGCCTTTGTGATTAGATTAAAATAGGTTTATTACATTAAATTCAAAGAAGAAGGCTCCATTGAATGTTTTAATGTTTGGCTAGTCGCTAAAGGTTTTGAGACACTTAACTCTTTAAGCTTTCATGTAAGTTTTAATATCAAATATTAAGGTTATCAATAATTTAGTAATGCTTCTTAACTTCATTTAGCATAAAATACTTATTTTTTAATATCATTGCACCCAAATAGCGAGGTGACAGGCATAAAATATGAAGTGATCTCGCATTTGTAAGCCCATTAAGACATATGAATCCTTACTTTCTACCAATGCATGGTGTAACACCATAGTTTCTACCTCATTTCATGCCTTTAAATAACTCATTTCCAAGGATCATATAAGTTCTCAACGAAAAAAGCATTAAAATATTAATTATTTTAGCATTGCGTCGCATATAAAAATTTTATTCGATGTCACGTGGACCATGTAAGCTTATACATCATACTCTCATATTTAATTACATGAATTCAACTCATTTGCATCACCAAAAGTGGCCCACAACTCGTGGAAATCAAAGGGAAGCATAAAATATGTGTATGCATTTTCAGATAGAATTTTGCCATTTCTGTCACAAACTTTGAAAACTTATAACTAATTCTAAAAATATCAAAATCATTTATACTTGGCCATTCTAGAAAGCTACTCATGTCTAATTTATGCTAAAAATAATGCTAGACCATGAAACATAACACAGAAGACGTTTAACATTTGACAAAGTCCAGAGGTCTGGTTATCCACTAGGGCTATCACAAGATTCTACAGCAAAATTTAAAAATATCTAATTAATTTCACAAAAATCCAATCTATGCAAATGATACCAAGATAAAATTTTGTGGATGTTAGTTAGAGTAAAAAAATAACTTCATACCAGTTCAGGCACAGTCAACCCTCGAAACCTAATCAAATAGTACCTGAGGTTAGTTGGAGTGCCTGGTACTAGACAGAATCTTTAAAAATTCATATCTTCCTCTCTAGACCTCCAAATGAGGCTGTTCTTATTGGTGCAAGTCACTGGGAATGTCTAGTTTCTCCATATAAAATTTTGTAGCAATTGGACATCATTTGAGCCCTATGTGACAGATTTCATTTTGGACCTGAGTGAACAGTGACATGACCAAAACTAGAATTTTTTTCAACTTTGAAAATTCATCAAATGTTCTCTAGACCTCTAAAAATTTTGTTCTTTAGTTTCTTAAAAAGCTCTCAACAAGCTCTAATTGCATGCCAAATCTCATATCAAGAAGAACTCATTTGGACAAAAAGTAATATAGGATTCCAATATGGTCAATTTTGGCTCCATATAGAATACCAAAGTGTCCAAATGTTCTCTCTTAATGTTTGCACCTCTTGGTAAAGTCTAAAAGCATGATTATGACTTGTATGAGTTTTCCAAGTGGTCCCAAATCTCATGAATCTCATTTTGGCCATCTCACTTACACTTATACACATTTGCATGAAACCATTCAAGAAGCCAAATTGCTATGGCATACTCAATTTACATTCTAATGGTAACATAGCACAATCTCTTATTCATACATCATATATTAACATAATTATATATGTTCCAAAGGTCATAGACCATATAAAATATGGATTACATCATTAGACATCAATATGGCCTTAAAAAACCAAAAACTAAGCACTTTAATGTCAAGCTCTCATTTCTCATGTAGTTGGCTTTTATTTCCTTGCCCACTTAGTCCACCTAACATATTAGATCATTGGAGAGGAGGGGATGAGATCCACAGTGTCCTAATAGCTCATCTTCCATTCAATCATATATCAAAGATGCAAAACAAGTCTTACAAATGCATGTATGGACATGTTGACATGTGCAAACATTGAATATGCATTTTCAATATTTGAACAAGTCATACATATCATACAAAGGCTTGCCAAGCAAGTGGATTAGCCTCATCCATTTACTTGTGGATTTTAGACTTGCCTTACCTATTCTTTAAGAGATTCTTGGACTTAACCTTTCTCTTGGGAGTTAACCTCACTTTTGGGAGACTCTTTACTTTATCTCAACCAATCTTAAGGGTTCTTAGCTCATCCTCACCATGGCTAAAGGTTCTTGGCCTCACCACACTCAAGCAAACCAAAGCAAGCATCATGAACATTATTTGAAAACATAAAGCATCATCATGGTACCATGGCATATGAAATCATGCTAGAATACTTTTCATGGCTTAAAACACATATACATATATTCATGCATGAGAGAAGGTAGAGAGAGCTACCTTGGAAGTAAACACACACTTTTCTACTTAGATCAATGCTCCCTTTCTCAGTTTCACACACACAAAGGTATGAGAATGATTTCTCTTAGCCTAAACACAATTTATGGAAGCTAATTAGGTTTATGAAATTAATTCTAAGGCCACACAACTTACTTAGACTCCAGCTTAACTTATAAACCCCTTTATGATTCCAAAAATGCACCTAATGAAGCAACAACCATCAAATAAATTCTAGGCTCTATTCTTTCCTTTCAAATATGATTCTTGACTCCTTTTAAGCCTCTTGAAGTCATCACACAATAAAAACAAAGAGTCTAATTACATATTGCTTCTTTGGGTCATATTTTGGAACATAAAGCACCAACTCATTCTCTAAGCTTTCTAAATTTTTCCCAAGGCTTCCTCTTATATTCATTCATCATATATGACTCAAAAATTGGCTTAGAAAAATTTAAAACTCTCCTTAGGTATATGAACCTCTCTTGGTCGAACCTAGGCTAGGTTTTAAGGTTCATGTATTTTGCTTTACTTTCTTAATGGAGAAAGCACGTGGGGAGACTTCTAAGGATCTTAGGAGCTTATTCAAACACTAATTCAGGCGGAGGAATTAAGAGATCAAATCAGATTTTGTGAGGAACACTTAACCCAAGAAATTGCATCTTGAAATTCTATGGTTATTTGTTAATTCTCTTTGCATATTCTTAATCTTCACACTCTTTTTCCTAAGAATCACCCTTAGTTCTACCTAAAAACCAAGTCCTCCTAAGGTTTCTTGAGTGGGGTGAAATGGTGGAGGAAGAGGAGTAAGGGATAGCAACGATGGAAGAAAAAATTACCTTATTTTTCTCACTTTAATCTTGTCTTCTTTGAGCTCCTCTCTTCAAATCTGAATTTTCCCTTTAATTTCTCCCTTCAAACCTTGATTTCTCTTCTCCTTCTTCTTCCCTTGGTGCACCACTCTCCTAGGATTTCTTCTCTAGTTTGGGGCAAAAAAATATGACACCAAATGAATGGGACAGTAGGGAGCCTTCTATTTATATGTGAAGGAGAATGGCTTTTTCAAAAATTTCCATTCTACCCTTCATTTTTGGTATTTTTGTTTCTATTTCATTTTAGCTCCTTTTTTAGAATCGTCATTTTTATTATAAAATTTAGGTTCCTAATTTAGTAAAATGCTTTTGGAATGACTCAAATCGGAGTTAAAACCTTCTCAAACGAATCCATCAAAGTTCAGGTACACTGATGTTAGAAAATATCCACTGAGAGGATTTAACTGTCCCGGGGCTTCCCATAGTTTTTCAGGGCTTTTGAGAACCCTAGAGAATGCAAAAATTTCATTTAAAAAGCCCTCCTATCTGAATCCCAAAATTTGTTCAAAATTATGAAAATGTCATTACGTTTTGTAAGTTTTTTGTCAAAATTTGTTTCTTTATTCTAGTTCTATTTTTCCTTCCATTTGAGCCTAGAATTCTCATTTTTAGGAGTTTAGAATGTCACTCAAATTTTTTGAGACCTTAAATAATTTATTTCAGGGGACTTGCTTTAAAAATATTTTCGTTTCCATCATTTAACGACCAGACATTACACATGGTAAGGACTAAGAGGATTTCAAATAAAAGCTAGTACTTAATTACATACCACTTGAAAATATCCAAGCTGTTGGTGCAATAATTTAGCATACAATTGCACACGAATAAAAATAAATTTTGTCCTTGGCAATAGCACCAAAAACTTAGTGACAACTAAATTATCATACCAGATGGCAAGTATACTAGTTGTTCAAGTACTACAATGACTTGAGTAAATGAAATCAATCTCACAAAGATTAGTACTTATTATTTTAGAGGTTTTTATTAGGTGTTAGGAGCTTAGTTGATATGTACTTGCATCTATGAACATATGTACAATAGTAGGCTAAGTTTCCCTAGTTACTAGGAATGGAGAGAGAAGAAAATGTTACCTATTGCACCTTACCATAAATTACTTATCTTGTACAACTAGATGTCCATTTAAAGTAAAAGTAAGCATGACAATCCTTTTATAGTGAAATTTCAATTACTAATCATGTCAATGAACTTATATTGTTCATAAATGAATTCTCACGATTTCATCTTACAAATTCATACTCAAGTATCTAGTTCCATCCAAATTAGCATGTATGTAAAGCTTAAACTTATAGAAAAGTCATTTGCTTATTTAGGCCTTAGAACACATAATAAAGTATAAAATTCATAAATTCATAAATTAAGCTGAACAATTTTGATTAAGGCAGATTTAATGTCATTTTAAAGCTTGTGATATGAACTTTCTATAATAAAAATTTCAAATCAAATTGAATCTATTTGGTCTCCTAAAACACACAAAAACTAGATCTAGTGTAAAGTGAACAATGCTAAACCATAATATCTTTTTAGGGCCAAAATTTGAAATTCAACAAACATTCTATAGAGCTTCAAAAATTACAAATTTTGACTCTATAGAAAGCTTTAAATGTCTCTAAATACTTACCAAATTTTAACCCCAAGGTAATTAAAGATAAAGAGACATTTTATTACTCAAATGATCAAAATTTTTGTTTAAATTGCACCAAATGAGCTCTAAAACGTTATGTCTTAATATGAGCAAATTTCAATTCATATATGCATTAACTATAAATGGTTTATTACATGAATTTTTTCTTACATCTAAAAATCACTATTCTACATCAAAGTATGTGTGTAAACTCTATGGATTTCCATATACCAAATCATGTTCCAATGTCTCATACATTGATCTATTAGTCATATATTTATAGTCTACCACTTTTGCACATGCTGCCATTATATTACATCAAAAATATAAATTTACATAGATATATATATAATATCAAATCCTAGGCCAAATCTCTTGAAATAACCTGATCTTTTTGGGTCTTTACCTCTTCCTTGTCCTAACTTTGTATATTAGTTGGCCATGGTTAGTGGAGATAGGGAAATATGAAATTTAAAGAATCCCAATAGGTAAACCAACATTCAAACACACATATGGTTTACTTAAGTACATGGAAGAATGTATGCATATTATGCAATCATAGCCAATCACAACAAAAGAGTAAATCCATACCCTAAGAGTTTTTTTAGCTTAAGCAAGAGCAAATGCATGCCATCAAGGGACTTTTAACCTAAGGTAGAGTAAATTTATACTTACTTCCCTAGCCTCACGCATCATTAGAGCTACCCCTTTCATAATTCCAAATAGGTCTTATGTAATTACATAATATACTCAAACAATTAACAAACCAAACAATTGCAAACAATACACATAAACAACTAAGGACACAAGTAAACCAACCATATAGATAAGAATGAAGGAAAAACTACCTTATCAAGCAAATTTAATCACTTTCCTTGTTCTCTATCTCTTTATCCCATAGCTTCCCACACACACACACACTATAGTGTGGTTCTATTTGCTTAGCCTAAGCACATCACTTAAAGTATAAAGCAACCAATTAGGACATCTTTAGTCTTATTCTATCAATACATGTGCATATTAGAACTTAAAGTATGATTTAGGTTACTTTAAGTGTCTTAAATGACTCATCCAATTTTATACACTTCATGTACTAATTTCATCATTGATCATGTCATTTTACTCACTTTTCATGACTAAAACAAGCCTAACAAAACTTAGCCATACCTCTTATTCCATTCATAGGGCATATTAGTGTTGTTATGGAACCACAATCTTAACATTATTAGATCTCATTCTTTTTCTCAAACTACAGTTCATCTGGAATTTATATCACTCATTTAAGCCTCTTAATTCATTAAACTTAATTGAAAACTTCCTAGTTACCATTTTCCTAGCTTGGCTGAAAATCCCCCCTTAAATCCACATCTTAATATTTTATTTGTTTAAGAGAAAATTTGAGACCCTTAGAATATCTATGATTTATTTCTAGTTTAATTACGATATTATAAGGATAAACTAATCCTTTTAAGGTTTAAAAGTGCTCAAGGTTGAACTAAAACCTAAAGGAACCCAAAATGCAATTTCTTTGTTTTTAGGTTAATCTCTTAGCTTACTCTTACTGCTTATCCTTCTAAACCTATAATTACATGAAGTTTTCATCAAATGCATATTCCTTTCCCTCACTCTCTCTTTTGGCCAAACCATCATGAAGCTAAGGTTCCAAGAATACAAGTTTTTCCTAACTTGAAACATACCTTGTTCTAATGAGTTTTTTTATAGATATTCTTTGGTATAATTAGTTACTTCAAATGAACTCTTTCACTCAAGATGATAGCAACAAACTTAATCATTTTAACAAACCAAACCCATCATGAGAGAGAGCATGAGGAGTAGAGAAAGTTTCATAACCATAAATAGAAAATTTTAGTGTATTCCCTTACCTATTTTGACTATCATATCTTATTTAAAAACTTGTTGAATGGTGATTCCTTTGCTGTACTTGATTCCTTCAAGCGTCCTATTTTCTGGAAGAGATCAACCACCAAAATTGCTCTTTCAAGAAAGCAAAACCACCATTAGAAAGGGCTTGAAAAGGAGAAGGTTTCTAACTAGCAAAACATGAAATTGTGTATGATTCCTTATCTATTTGGGTCCTTATTCCCTCCTCTCTCTTCTCCTTTTTCTTGCCATCTAAGATTGAACCAGGGCTAGATATGTCTATTTTGCTAAAACGAGAAGGCTAGCGTGACACTAAATTAAAGGAGAAGATGATATTTTAAAACTTTTTCAAAATTCCATTATGTCCCTACATTTTGACCCTTCCGTTTGAGTTCATTTGAAATCTTCTTTAAGAAACGTCAGTTCCATATAAAATTTTAGGCCCTCTATTTTATTAAAAATGTTTGTTTTGTAATTTTGAAACTTAAAATAATCTAAAACGTTTCAGTAAAAAAATTGCTATCAGGAAGCCGAAATTGTACACTGTTAGAGATTTAAGCATTTTGACCTCATATGGTTAATCTATTAATCTTATTATATCATATTATATAAGGAATATAAGTATCTTATGTTAAATTTCATTATTTTCAAATCTCTAATTTTTCTCGATTTTCAATTTGACCAGCCCCTTTTTTTCTGTTTTATAGTTTTTTACTCTTTTGGTCTTTTCTTTCATTTTACTTAGACCTATAGTCTCTCATTATCATGTCACTTAACTTTTCTTTTAATGTGTAGAAATTATGAATATTGGTTATGACATTTCACCTCTTTAACTAAAATTCTATTTTCAAAATTTAGAAACATACCTCATTGAAATAATTTTGGATACTTCTTCCTCATCTCTTTTTCTCTTTCCCTAGTGGTTCCTTAAGAGATGGCTCTTTCTACCAGTGGTATTTTTTTATTCCTTAACTACTCAAGCTTATCATCCACAATCCAATATGGTGATACTATATAAGATAGATTATCTTAGAAATGAATATTTTCATATTCTATGGCATATTAAGAGTTTGGCTAGTACTTTTTAAGCTAAGACACATGAAACACATCATGAACTTAGGCTATGTTAAAAGGAAGGGCTATTCTATAGGCTACTAGTCTAACTCGATTTAAAATCTAAAACAGACCTATGGACTTTGGATTGAGCTTCTTAGTTTTCATGGAACTACCTATCCCTATAACTAGAAACATTCTACTGAAAATATGGTCCATAACTTCAAACTCTAATGGCCTTCTCTTTTTATCTACGTAGCTCTTTTGCCTACTCTATGTCATTAGAAATTTTTCTCTAATTAATGTTATTTGTCTAAAATTTTAGTTCGTTATATATGGGTTTATAAGACTTCTTTCTCTAAGTTCAATCAAACACACTGATGATCTATATTTTCTCCCATATAAAGCCTCATAGGGTGCCATCTAAATGCTAAAATGATGGATGTTATTATAGGCAAATTCTACCAATGGTAAGTAGGGCCATCTACTTGGGGGATGATATGTTGTGCTGAACCTTTCATTTCCCTTTCAATTCTAGCACATAAGCCCTCAACATGTCTTCTAAAATTTGGATAGTTCTCTCTATTTTGCCATCTATTTGGGGGTGATATGCTATGTTGAAACTCAAATTAGTTCTTAAGATATGTTATAATGGTCTCCAGAAATTTAAAGTAAATCTAAGATCCTTATCAGAGTCTATGCTTCTAAATACACCACGAAGCCATACAATTTCCTTTATGTATAGTTTGACTAACATATCTAGGGTATATATGGCTCTAATTGGTAGGAAGTGGGCATACTTAGTCAATCTATCCATTATTATCCAAATTGCATCATATCTCGATGATATTCTAAGCAAACCTATAATAAAGTCTATGAAAATGCTGTTCCATTTCTACTTAAGAATATCTAAAGGGTGAAGTAACCCAGTCAGTTTCTAATGCTCAATTTTTACTCTAAAACATATTAAACACTTTGCCAAAAAACTCTGTAACATTCAAAAATTTATTAAGAAAAATAACGAAGAATTAAGTATTTAATTTAGGGAGAATAGAGAATTGTTATGGAAATTTTGGAATAAATTATAAGAAATTATCATTTTGGTCATTTTGAGACGAATAATAATTATTAGTCATTGTTGACTAAAAAAAATTTAATAGTGGATTTGGGTTTGATTAAGAAAAAATTAATTAAATGAAGGTGAACATTTAATGTTTAGGCCCCATGATTAATTTATTTCTGCTAAGAAACATGTATAGAAACCCAACTTCATTTTTATAGAGGTCCAACACTTAGGAAATAGGCCTAATTAGACCATGAGCTCTTGGGTCAGCCTATTACCACCTAAAACCCTAAAATTTTAGAGCCTTTTTCCCTGTTCTATAGACCAAACACTTGTTCAGCCAAGAGAATGAGAGAAATTTGCACCTTAAGAAGGAGCCTAGGGTTTTTCAATATCTTAACTCCAATTTTCACTCTTAGAAGGAGATTTAGTCAAGGTAAGTTATAAAAAAACATGACCCTCTCATTTTTCTCTTTATTTTAGTTTGATTAGTTTATCATTTAGCAGATTTTCAACTTTTTTACAAATCTGAAAATAGTTGTTTTAGCGGTTTCTTGCATGATTTTCAAAGCTTGAGACTAGAAGGACCATTGGGTAAATATTTTCTCTCCATTTTGATGTGTTTTATGCAAGAAATTGGTCCCAATCATTGATTTTCATATTGGTTCTATCAATGTGCGAATTTCCTAGAGTTTGGAGTAAATTACTGTAGTTTCTAGTATTTAAGGCCTTAAATCCAAATTTTGAAACTCATTGGAGGTTTGGGTAAGTGTTTTCTTAGTAGTTATAATAGTTAAAGTGAATGGGTATAAGATTTCTATTATCAAGAATAACTAAGAGTTATATTTCGGTTAATATAGGACCTTTAGAGGGTAAGTGAGGTAATCAAGGATTTCTAATTCCATGTATATGTACAATTTAATTTGATATTTGCTGCATATATCCATATTTTATATGCTAAATGATTAATTGGCTATTTGTTTATTTTGAACCATACACGTGTCCATGGTGGAATTGTGATCATGTTGCCACCCATGCATTATGCCATGATTGTGCACTAAGTTATGATCAGACTCAATGGAATGCATCAAGCTATGAGTGTGCTCAAGAAGAAGTTAGTTCCATAAACAAGGCTTTCCCCCATTAATATGTTGTATGTGATTACTAGTATGAGATAGTAGTCACTAGCCATCAATAAAAGTTTGGCCTAAAAAAGTCACAGTACCGAGCCGCACTACGATGTAAATAAGAAAAAAAAGGGTTAACAGTCATTCCAGTAGGTTTTCTTGTTGTGAGCCTAAGTAGGCTCACCATAGTGAGTGATGATGCCTTAGTCGCTTAAGCACTCAATTAAACTAAGATTGATTTAATATAGTATAGGTCAACCTTAGGTCATTCTTCCCAATGAGCAATTTAAAGGTTAGTTTAGATTGATTCTAAGTGATTATTTTATGCTTAAAATGTTATGCCAATTCTAGAAAACTATCTCTATGCTAAATGCAAAATTAATTGAACTAAATGCATGCAATTGGGGGGGTTTTAATTAAGAAATTAAATTTCAACTAAAAGAGAAAAACTAAACAAGTAATTAAACTAGACTATTCTAAATTGAAATTAAAGTGATTATGAAAATGCAAAGAACAAATAGGAGGCAACCAAAGTTTTGCAAGGGGATTTCGGCTCTAATCACTCACTAAAGATTAATTAAGACCAGGAGAAGTGATTAGACAGTAGATCAATGAATTTAATTAACTTAATCCAAGGATAGGAAACCCTTAGCTAATTCAAGTAATTTGCAAGTAATTAAGCCAATTAAACTCATCAAATCCTTCAACAATTGGATTCAATTAATTCTAAAAAATTTAATTTTAATTACCTAATTGAACAATTAAGCAGTTATACTACCCAATTCAACAATCAAGTAGTGCAAAAGACCAAGATATGCAATTAAAATCATAACATTAATCAAATTAATGCAAGAGAACTCAAATATCAATCCAATCAACATTATAAGGTCTAGAAAACCAAAATTTCAGCAACTACAAAACATAATTACAATCCCAAATAACACCAATTCTAATTACAATTCAAGATAAAATCATTGTCCAACCTAAAACTAGGTCTCAACATTAAATCCACATGGAAATTCCTAAAACTAGAAAATCCCTAAGTTCTTGAAATTGAAAGAGGAAAAGGTAGAAAGAAAAGAACTCCCCAATGGTCTTCAATCCATGTAAATCAAGAGCTCCAGCCTTCCTCCTCTACACTCCACCTTGGTGCCACCCTTCTTTAAGCTTCCATGGATTTTGTGCCTCTAAACTCCTTCACGCTTCCTACCATGAAGAGATGATGAAGGAGAATAGCGATGAATGATGGTGGTAATAAATGGGAGGGCGATGTGTTGGAGAGAGGAAGGGAATTGGTGATGGTGGGTCCGGCGTCCTTTCTGTGTGAAGTCCAAAAAAGCCAAAGAAAAATGAAGAAGTAGCAATTCGTCCCTCCACGTGAATCCTCGCACAAGAAAACAAAATGAAACCTAATATCCTATTTACAAAAATGCCATCACCAAGTAATTAATAAAAATAAGAGAATTCTGCTCCAATCTTGACCCTTGATTCACTTTAAATCTTCAATTCATTTACCCAAAATTGTCTTACATCATTGATTCCTAATTCATCTCAAAAAATCCGCACAAATTTAATAAATATTTTAAAGATTGGAAATATTCAACCCATCAAAGAAATATGGAAAATGAAATATTATCAATTTAAACCCAAAAATTCTCCTAATTAATTCAAAATTATATTATTTTTCAAAATTGACCAAAAATTCAAATATTGTATAATAAATCCATTTAAGCTCAAATTAATCATTAAAAACAATAATAAATGTGGGTAAAAATATATAAAAGTTAACACTTATTAGTGAGACTCAGGAAATTAGTGTACAATAAGTCCTAAAGGGCGCCTCGCCACGGCATAGGTAGTTTGGGCCACAACAAGGATTGAGTTTTGTGAAGTGTTGGTTCCAATCTCAAGCTGAGTTGTGGCATGGGATGTTTAGGTCATGACACAAGTTAAAATTTTTACTTCCAGGGTTCTAAAATTGAGTTAAGTTGTGGCAGGAAATTCCTGAGTAGCGACTTAAGTCCCTAAACTCTTATTTTAGCTGTTGAGTCCTAGTTTTTGCTATATCAATGATAAGAAATTACTTGTAAACTAACATAAAGGAGTTTTATGCCTTGTTGGACCATTAGTGAATAAAATGAAAATCTTAAATAAGAAATTAAACTACCTATAGACATAGACCTTCTAGTTTATTTGAATGGTGATTTTTTATGATTAAAAATGTTCAAATTTTCTCATATTTTCATCTATTAATAAACCATTATATGTATTAGACCTTAAGTACTAATAATTAAGAGTAAAATTATACTTAGTTATCTTAATTAGGAGTGTACAAACCCTGTTATGTTAGTTTTTATTCCAGGCCACCAGAATGCTTGTTTTAAGTCATTATGCATCTTATTACTGCCTGGATGAATTGTGTACCTACTTTTACGAGCCTTTTCTAGTACTTTAGCTTCCTAGGCACATATAGTCTATCTTTATACCTTACTATCCTATCCTCAGTTATGCTAAGCATTAAGGTCCTACTGTAGGATATCTGGTCTTTAACCTCTCTCAGATACTGATCTTCTTTTTTAGCCTCTTTTGTTTGATTTCTTAACTCATTTTCTATTCGAGTTTCACTCATTAGTAATTTGCTAGAATACACATGACATGAGAGATTCATGTCTTTAAACTCACTATCGTAAAGGCCATATGCATGGACTTTCTACTTAATGCATCTGCAATTACATTAGCCTTACCTAAATGATACTTAAGGTTATAATCATAGTCTTTTAGGAATTCTAGCCATGTTCTTTGTCTCACATTTAATTCTCTCTCCTTAAACAAGTACTTAAAGCTTTTATGGTTACAATATATCTCTATGGTTCCATTAGACAAGTAGTATCTCCATATTTTAAGAGTAATGAACAATGTGGCTAGTTCAAAATCATGAGTGGGATAGTTCTCTTCATGGGGCTTCAACTGTCTAGAAGAGTAGGCTACCACTTTACCTTATTATGTAAGCACACATCTTAACCCTTTCTTAGAAGTATCATTGTAGGCTACAAAAGTCTCTTTAAAGTTAGGGAAGTTGAGGTTATGGTCAACTTAAGCTTTAACTTTTAGAAGCTCTATTCATATTTCTCATCCCAAAAAAAATGATACATTTGTTTTAGTGAACCTGGTCAACGGCATGGCTATTTGAGAAAAGCGTAGAATAAATCTCTTGTAATAACTTGCCAAACCTAGAAAACTCTTTATCTTTGTAATTGTCCTAGACCTCTCTTACTAGAATACTACCTCAATTTTATAAAAATACACTGCGACCCATATTTAAGACATTACATGACCTAGGAATCTCACCTCTGTGAGCTAAAACTCACATTTATTAAGTTTAGCATAAAGTTATTTCTTTCTTAAGGTTTCTAAAACAAATCTCAAATGCCACTTATATTCTTCTCTAATCTTATAATAGATGAGAATATCATCTATGAAAACCACTACAAACCTATCTATGTATGGCCTAAAAACTTTGTTCGTATAGTCCATGCAAATCGCAGGGGTATTTATCAATCCAAAAGGCATAACTAGGAACTTACAATGCCCATACCTCGTCTTGAAGGCTATCTTAGGTATATCCTTAGCTTTAATTCTCAACTGATAGTATCCTAATCTAAGATCTATCTTAGAAAATACTAATGCTCTTACTAACTAATTTAGGAAGTCATTTATTCTGGGTAAAGGATATTTATTCTTGACTATCACGTTATTCAATTCTCTGTAATATATATGTAGCCTAAAACTCCTATTTTTCTTTTATACAAACAAAACTGGGGCTCCTCAAGGAGAAACACTGGGTCTGATGAACCCTTCTCTAATAACTCTTTTATTTGTCTTTTTAACTTAGCTAACTCAGTGGGAGTCATCCTATAAGGGGCTTTAGACACTAGACTGCCCCAAGCACAATATCTATAGAGAATATTACTTCTTTGTTAGGGGTAATCCACTAATCTCTTTAAAAAAAACTTTTAGAAATTCCCTGAACTATAGATAACTCTTCTATTCTTTCATCTACTTCTGCCTGTACAAAGAAAAAAACTTTGAAACCTTGGCAACAATGTTCTAAAGATCTCTCAACCTAGGTAATAGTCAGAAATGTTAGCTTAGTCTTGGCACTAAGGATGGTTCCACAATTAGGCAATGTGATACATTTATTATGGCAATCAAGTAAGGCATTATTAGGTGACATCCAATTTGGCCACATAGTGGTCTACAAACATATTCGCTGTCTACTTTAATAGAATAAACTTGGATTCCTTTTCATCTCGAATTAAGCTAGGGAAGTATTTCTCATAAAACCTTTGTAAGAAAGTCTCTTAATTTATTAGGATATTCTTTGACCTCATAATTGGTTCTATACTTCTTCATTAATAATTTGCTTCTTTCTCTAACTAAAACATGGCCAACAAGGCTTTCTGTTTAAATGTGCACTCTAAAACCCTAAATATTTTCTCTAAATGCATGATCCAAGCCTCAGCTTTCTCTATATTTAACTCACCATCAAATACTAGAGCACTATACTTTTCAAACTAGTTTATTACTTACTGGGTGGTGAGTTGAGGCTGAACAGGGTACATCTGGGCTTGTGTTTGAGGATTGTATAAGTTCTGGCTTAAAGGGTTTACCTTTGAATTCTCAAGGATATCTAGGTGTTATGGCTTAGGGGAAATAGGCCTCTCAACCCTCTGGGACAGTCTTTCTTGTAGCTACATGATTACTTCCTACTACTATTGCATAATTTCCTACTGTTAATCTAGACGAGCAATTATAACCTATAATGCACCTAACATAGGGTCTGCAAGTTTTGCCCTAGCTGGCCTTCCTAGCCTTCCTCTTTTGGTATTCATCATCTTATTTGAAATAATTTAAATACATTAGCACATATACTAAACAATAATGCCATAAATATACACACCCAGAATTTCCACTAAGCTAACACATAACCCTCATCCCTAACCCATAGCCAAAGCTAAACTACTTGAGCCTTGGCTTTGAGGCCAAAAAGTATCATAACATAGTGTATTTGGTCATTCTCATATCATTTACTTTTAGATGTAGTACAAATACAACTATAGTAAAACTTTAGCAATGATTTATAGGCTTTACATATGTCAAATGAGCCTATGGGGATCAAAATTTTAATCCATAAACTCTATACACATATTTGTTTTGACCCATATAATCATTATATAAGTCCTAATTGCATAAAGGAGCTATATAACCAAATTTGATATCTATTGACATAATGTGGTCCAAATTTCAAAAATTTATAACTTTCATTATATAACTCTGATTTACGCAAATTATGTGTCAATGGAAAACTTATGATCCGAACTTGCTATAATAAAAATTTCAAGTTAAAATAAATCCATTTGACTCTTTCAAAGTCATGAAATCTGGGAGTTGTACAAAGTGAACAATAATGGCTATCTGATAGTGTGACACCATATATTTATAGCTCATTTCATAAGATTCTCATGCTTCACAACATAGATTCCATAAAAGAAGTAAGAGAAATCCATTAAAATAATACATTATTTGGCATTATGTCGTGCATAAAAATTTTATTTTGTATCATGTAGAATACATTCTCATATTTAATTACATGAATACAACTCATTTGCATTATCAAAAATGGCCTACACCTCAAGGAACTCAAAGGAATGCATGAAATATATGCATATAATTTCAGCCAAATTTTGCCTCCTTTCTGTCATAACATTGGAAAATCATAACTAATTCTAGAAAATTTGAAATTATGCATTTTTAGCCATTTTAGAAAGCTATAGATGTCTACTTTATACTAAAAATATGTCTATATCATAACATCCATCATAGAGGACGTTTGACATTCGAAATAGTCTAGAGGTAAAACTACCCACAGGTGCTGTCACATATTTCTATAGCAAATTTTAAAAATATCCAATTAATTCCACAAAAATCTAATTCATACAAATGATAACAATCTGGAAAGTTATGGATGTTAGCTAGAGGGAAACAATAACTCTAGACTAGCTTAGGCATGTCTAGACCTCAAAATCCAATCAAACAGTAACTGAGGTCCAATGAAGTTCCTGATACTGGACAGATTCTTTAAAAACTCATATCTCCCTCTTTAGACTTTCAAATGAGATGCTTCTAGTTGTCATAATTCACTAGGTCTCTGTATAAAATTTTGTGGCAATTAGACATCATTTGGGCCCTATGTGAGAGATTTTATTTTCGGACCAGTATGAACAGTGACATGACCAAAACCAAAAAAATTGCCAACTTTGAAAATTCATCAAATATTTTATAGGCCTCCAAAAATTCTATTCTTTAGCTTCCCAAAAATCTCTCAACAAGTTCTAATTTCATGCCAAATATCAGATCAAGAAGAGCTCATTTGGATAAAAAGTGACATAGGGCTCTAAATTGGACCATTTTGATTCCATAAGGGATACCAAAATGTCCAAATGGCTTTCCTTGGGGGTTAGTACCTCTTGGGCAAGTCTAAAGGCATAATTAAGACTTGTGTGAGCTGCTCAAATGGTCTCAAACTCCATGCCTCTCATTTTGGCTATGCCACATTCAATTATACACATACTTCTATAATGAAAACTTGCCAATACATAAGTAAAATGTGCATATTCATACATACAACTTTAACTCTCATTCATACTTCACTTATTAACATAATTACACATGTTCAAGAGGTCATAGGTCATATACAACCATAGATGACAACATTTGCCACCTTGATGGCCTTAAAGAAGCAAATTTCATACATTTCAATGTCATACTCTCATCTCTCAAGTGGTTGGCTTCTGTCTCCTTGCTTTTTTGGTCCACCTAACATGTTAGAATATTAGAGAGGAGGGGATGAGATTTAAAGAATCCCAATAGCTCATCTTGTAACACCCCAAAATTTAATTAAGGTGTTAATCATAGATTTAGAGTAATTAAGGATAATTAATAGAGGATAATTGGGCAAGTTAGTGAATAGGTATTTTAGAGAAATAAATTATTAACATGGGTTTGAGAATTAATTGGGATAGAAATTTCATCTAGGTCCAAATTAATAGACCATGATAAGAGACTAATGGAGGCCCAATAAGTTAGGTGCAGACCCAACCCAATTTAATGTGATAGAGGCCCAAGATCCATCTTGTATAGACTCTTATAAGTGGCCCAATTACCCTTGTGTAGACCCAAACCCTTAAGCCCTTCAAACTTGGTCTAAACCTAATTAAACTTTAGCAACCCAATGTATAAGAACTGGCCCAATAAAATTCTGCAGCCCAACACTTTAAAACTGGCCCAACAAACTAAAATCTGAAGCCCATTTGGAGTTAAACCTTGGAGCAACCCATGACCCATCTTTGACCCAACTTAAACCCACCTAAAACCCTAATGCTTCAGCCACTTTCTCATTTGCTGAAACTCAAGAAGCAAAATTCAGAGGTTGAGAAGGAGGCTAGGGTTAGGGGCAAGGATTCTGCATTTTCTTATATTTAGAGCAAGATTCAGCCAAGGTAATAGTTATACAACTTAATCCCCTCATCTTTCTCTTTAATTTAGTCCGATTAGTTTTTCATTTAGAGTATTTTCACCCTACCCAAAATCTGAAATGGGGTTATTTGGGGTTCTCTTGGTGAAATTCGTAGGTTGAGGTTAGGGCTGACATTAGGTGAGTTTAAACCCTCAATTTTGATGCTTTCTTTGTTAATTTGAGACCCCCATAGTCAATTTATAAAATAGGTATTAATTATGTACGAATTTGCTTAGGAATTTGAGTGATATAGCGAAAGTCTGGTAGAGAACATACTCAATCAGAATTTGGGGATTTGTAATGATTGGGTAAGTGTTATTTAGGTAGTTATTAGCATTTAAATTTCTTAGGTACTTATTGCTACTGTTAATGATGAATTAGAGTGGTAATTTTCTGATGTTATGGTTATAGGGATTTTTGTAGCATTGGTGGCTGTTGCAAGTTGTCCACAAGTGAGGTAACTGGGGTTTACATTAATTCCATGCATGTATCTATTTTAATTTTATATTTGTTGTATATGAATGATTTGAAATGCTGAATGAATTGGTTGGCTATCTATTGTATTATGATTGGACCTTGTGAGTCCATGGTAGAGCTGTGGTACAGCTACCACCCGTGAATGTGCTTCGATCGAGCACCGGGTTATGATCAAACCCCAGATGCACTGAGCCCTGGTTGTGCTCAATAGGGAGTAGGTGCTATGGACGGGCCTCTCTCAGTATTAATGGCCTTTAACATGTGATAATATGATTGCTAGTATAAGATAGTAATCATGATAGCCCAATTGTTTCATTTACGGATATGATTGATATGATTCTGATGTTGATTTTGATTCATGCATATATGCTTATTAAATTGGATTATATGATGGAATTGCCTTGGTTACTGAGATTTGTATCTCACCCCATTTTATGGGATTAATATTTCAAGTGAAGGTTCCTCAGGTAAGGATAAGGGCAAGCAAGTGGATGAACATCCATGAGCTGAGGCCTAGTGTGGGAAGCTACACTTGGTCTGGGTGCAATAGGATAGATGTTAATTTTTGTTAAGTCTTATATAGCATCATCATGTATCTGTATTGCCAAGTTTAGACTTTCATATTTTGATCACTGAGAATGTATGTATTGCAGGGTTAGACCCCCCCTTAATTTGGTATTTGATGTATGGATTTATGATATCTGCTGTAAACTCTGTTGAACTATAATATGGCTTATCATTTGAAATGTAACCCTTGAGATATTGAGATGGATTATTGATGCATGAAACCTCTATCAAAATGTGTATGAGATATTAATTGGTGATAGTATATGAATCCTTGCTGTCATTAACCCATGAAAAGGGGTGACATGTGGTGGTTAGGTGAATGAGAATTAGTACTTGAGTGTTGAGTTGGTAATGGTGGAATAATTGGGTAAATAAAGTAGATAAATACCATTAGAGCGACATACAATGAGGGAAAGTGGTCCTAGGGTGCCCCTAGGAAGAGAATTAGAGTGTAGGGGACAAAATGTAGGAGATATTGCCAGTGGAGAGAGGCGCCGCGGCTTGACAAATCTAGCCGCGGCGCAGAGCGAAAATAATCGCCCAGGAGGGTGACAGAATGAAACCTCGCCGCGGCGCAATAAGTCCTTCTGCGGTGCGAGTCGAGCAAAATTAATTAAGGGGGGTATAGTAGCAAAACTCACGGCGACGCAGATCTAACTCGCCTCGGCGATAGTTACCCAGTGATTCCCAAGAGTAACTCAGCCGCAGCGCAAGGTTAAAAACTTAGTTTTTGAGCTCCAGGACCTAACTTAGCCGCGGCGAGAAGGTTCCAGGTCATGGTGGAGGTCCCCAAACTCCCACCTTTGACCTAGAAACACTAATTTCATTAATGTTAATGCTAGGAAATGATATAGGAACACTTGTGAGAGGTTTTTGTGTGTAGAAATCAATGCATAGGTGAATCACAGACCTTGAATGATGGTACAAACCTTTTTTCTTATGTTCCCATTTATGGTTGTTTAATTGATGGCCCTAATAACATCAAGGTTGAAATTTCCCTATATTTTCTTAATGTAATTGATTGTAATGACTCCAAACCTTAATCTTTAATTAATAAATGTGTATTTAACTATAATTACTGGGATTAGAAGTTAGGGTCGTCACACATCTCCCATTCAATCATACATAATGGATGCAAACAAGTCTCATAAACACATGTATGGTCATGTTGATATGTGCAAACATTCAAGAAGCATTTTCATCATTTGAAGTTGGCAAATTTTCTAGTTTTGGTCAGTATACTATTCATATAGCCTGAAAATTATTCTCTATCATTCATAGGGCAAATGATATCCAATTGCCACAAAATTTTACAAGGAGAAACTAGACCGTCCCAATGACTTGTTCCAATTGGAAGCACCTCATTTGGATGTCTAGAAAGGGAGATATGAATTTTTGAAGTTGTTGTTCTGTTCTAGGCAAAACCTCCTAACCCGTGATATTGTTTGATCGATTTTTAGGGTCTGAATGTTATTGGATTTGTCTAAAACTATTTTTTCTCTCTATTTAACATCTGTATCTTTCTAAATTGGTATATATTGCATGGATTGAATTTTTTTAAAATTAATTGTGAATTTCCAAAATTTATATCAGTAATATATATTAGTATCAGAGGGCAACCGGACCTTCCTACTATTTTTGTAGCTGGGAATTAATTTTAGTGTAAATTTGACATCTAGAGCTTTTCAGAAAGCTATGGTTTGTATGATTTCAATTTTTTTATATTTAGTTGTGATTTTTCAAAGTTGCCCCTGAAATCTATCACTGTACAAACATGATGAATGAAAAGAATTTTGGGGGTTTTAACCCTTGATCTGTGGTTTATGCAAGTTTTGAGAATGTTATGATTTTTATGAATGGCAATAATTAGAGAATGTTGTTGGTAAGTTCATGGGGTCCCGGAGATGCGAAATGAAAAATTTATCTACTACTCAACGTAATTTAATTTATTATTTTAATGCATTTTCTTAGGATTTCTTTGAAGATTTGTATAATCCCACTTGCACAGAAGAGGATCAATGTTAGAAATAATATGGTATTACATTACTCAATTCCCTGCCAACTCTAAGTGTAACACCTTAATCTACTACCACTATCTAGCCTCTCTCTGGGCTCGGTTTCACATGATTTCCAAAGAACCAATACCAATCCGTGGCATTTTCAAGCTATGAAACGGGGTTTCATACACTCATCCTTTGCCCCGTGGGTCCTGTGAACCCATCATTCACATCCTCAACTCAAAATCTATTTATACAACTCATACATAGCATAAAACAAGCCATAAGCCACGGGTATGGAGCCAAAAACCAGAAAAATGCAATTTCTCACTTGTGCCCAAAAGTCATATTTTGGCTCTAACTTTGGAAAATCATATCTAATTCTAGAAAAATGAGAATCTAGTAAACTTTAGCTTTTTAAAAAGCTCTAAGTGTTACTTTACGCTAAAAATAATTCCCAATCAAAATCTCTGAGTTTAGGCCATGTTTGACATCAAAAATGGGAAGGAGATCTGACTGTCACTGTTTCTGGACCAATTTACTATCATGAACTTCGAAAATCCATAAATAAATCCAAACAAATCCAATCTGGGCACACTATACCAATTTGGAAAGCTAAGGATGTCTACTAGAGAAAAAAAATAAGTTCAGATCAGTTCAGTAGCCCCTAGACCCCGAAAATGGATGGAACAGTAACGGAGGTCAGGTGGGCTCCCTGATGCTGATACAGAACTTCAGAAGATTCAATCTCTCTCTACAGACCTCCGATTTAGGTGATTCTAGTTGTTACAGGTCACTTTATTTTTCTAGTTTATGTGTATAAAATTTCATGACAATTGGCCACCGTTTGGTCTATCTATGACATGGATTTCATTTCTGACCTATAGGAACAGTACATGACCAATTCATTAAATTTTCCCAAATTCAACAATTCATCAAATATTCTCTAAACCTCTAAATATTACCCACTTTAGCTTCTCAAGAAGCTCTCTACAAACTCTAGAGGCATGCCAAATTTCATGACAAGAGGAACTCATCTGGTCATACTTTGACGGAGCTTACAAAAATATCGGTTTTGGCACCCAAAAGGTCCAAAATGGGTCCATAAGACCTCTCACACATTCTAGCCACTCATGGACAAGTTTAAAAGCATAACAATAGTCTATATAACATGTCCATGTGGTCCAAATCAACATGCAATCCAAATTCGCTATGCTACGGCCAAATATACACTATCATATTCATTCATAAAAAGGGGCAAAACCCTCATTTCCATTTATTTGGCTCTATGCATAGTTTGTACATCATATATTCATACATATACACTTGCTACAATAGTTACATCTCAAAAATAGTGGGCGCATATTCATTGTGGCACCACTTTACATCAAAATTACATCAAAATAAGCTAATATCTAGCTACATATACTTCTAGACTCCTTGGTGTGCACTTGCTTCTCCTTATGCTCCACCTAGCATGTTAAGTTGGGAGGGGAAGGGGTGAGATTCAAGGAATCTCAGTAGCTCATACACTCAATCAAGTAAACAATCAAGGCATATAACAAGTCAAAGCATGTGAATAAGCACTTAGCCATTCTCAAACAACTAACACACGTTGTACATGCTATGGAAATCACAACAATGCCAAAAATGGGCTCCAGGGACTTTTGGTCTAGCCTCACTCGAGTTTAGGGACTTTTGGATAGCCTCACCTGAGTTTAGGGACTTTTGACTTAGCCTCACTCGATTGTGAGACTTTTGGCCTTATCTCACCCATCTCAAGGGACTTTCGGCTTCACCTCACCCATCTCAAGGGACTTTCGGCACTACCTCACCCGAGCAATTCTCATAATCTGACACACAAGCATATTGGCATCAATACATCAAAGCAATAGCATATGGCATATTTCACATAACAAGCATATACATAAACATACAATGATTATTACATCTAAGAATGCAACAAGAAAAAGTGGGAAGAGAGAGCTGCCTTATAAGCCAAAGCCAACACAAGCCTTTCCTTTCAATTCCTCTTCTCCCTTCTTAAGTTCACACTCACACTTTGATGGAGGTGCTTCACTTGAGCCTAGACACACAAAAGCATGCAATTACACTCTTGATACTTAACAACTCTTAAAGGTTCTTCAGATCAAACTCTCCTAACATACCAGAACCTAGAGGTTCTCTCTCTCTCTCTAGAATGCCATTAACTCTTCCTCTCTCTCAAGCTCTTAAGGTAGTGGAAACAACATTTTTAAAGAAAATAAGGAGATTCAAAGGTGTTTTCCACTTCCCCTCTTCTGACCCATGCCCAAAATCTCACTAAACTCACAAACAAAATCGTAGAAAGAGAGGGCAAAGAGAGGAGATCAGAAATCTAAGAAGAAATGGGAGGAACTTGCTTACCTTTCCCTTGCTCTTCCTCCTTCTCTTGGTTTCTCTCACTCTCCACGCCTTTTTCTCTCCTTGGGTCGAAGTCTAGGGCAAAAATAAGAGAAAAAATGAGTGTGAGCGTTTAATGAAGTCATTTTCTCACTCTTTACTCTCTTCCGGACTGACCCTCGTTATGGCGAAAATTAACCTTCACTATAGCGAGCTCGTGTTATCTGGCTTCGCTATGGCGAGGTGTAACCTTTGCTACAGCGAGCTCGTATCAGTTCCCTTCGCTATGGCAAGATTTGACCTTCGCTATGGCGAACTCTCGTTAGTTCCAGACCTCACTTTCGCTATGGCGTAAGCTACAGCGAGCTGCCCCCTGGTTTCTGTATAGACTGCTGTCCGCACTCGCTATAGCTAGAACCTCGTTCGCTATTGTGAGAAGACATTCTCGCGACAGCGAGACCATTTCTCGCTATTGAAAGAAGACTTAGCAAGAATTCTAGATTTCGAAAATTTTCAGCTTTCTTCTTTCTTTCTTTTCCTTTTCTTTTTCTTTTTCCCAGTTGTTACACTAGGTAAGGGAAGAACTACTTTACTTAATTCCCTACCATCTCAAGCTAAGACTAAGCTTAGTTCATATGCATTTGCAACTCATGCTAAAGAGCCAATTCAAAGCATAACTCATGCAATTATCAAGCAACCAATACATAGAAGAATCTCAACTCAAGTGCACCTAATTGTATGCAAGAAAGGAAGAGGAAGCTATCTTATGGAGCTAAGACCTTTGATATACTATTAACCCACTTGATCCTTTTCTTTTCTTTGGTCTTTTTCTGGTTGGCACATACACAATGATAGAGTTATTTTAGTTTAGCCTACAATACATCAATTTAAATGCAAGACAACACAATAGGATTCATTTTAACTCATTTTACTATTACATAGGTCTATTAGAACTTAAAATACAAATTTGAACTACTCTAGCTCCCTTAAGTGGGAACTCCCATGATTTAATTTCTAGGTTTCAAAATTTTACTTAATATAAGCCATATAAGTCTAATGACACTCATTTGGGCCATCATATGCAAATCTAAACAAGCCAAACCCTAAGTTGTTTCATTGGGCCCTTTTTAACCCTAAATTTTTACTTCTCAAAGTAGGGCTCCTAAATCCATTCCAATGGTTCTATTAGTGTTCATTGCTCATATTTAGACCATTTATAACCTTAAAATTCATGAAGCACTTCCTTAAGTACTGCTTCTTCATCTTGGTCAAGACATATCCAAACATACCACAACTTGAAATTTTGCCATTTTCATGGGAAATTTTGTAGATATGGAGTATCCTTAACTCTTTTCTAGTTTAAGTTTGGTCTTAGATGATTTAAGAAATCTTCCTAGGGTTTTACATCTTCCATAATTCATTTAGAACCCTAAGTAACCCTAAATCACTTTTTATGGCTTTCTTTGTAATTCTCTTTGTATAATCTTACTCTCTTCATTTCTAAACCATTTTTTTAATAAATTTTTCCATCAAACATAAGCTATCTCCTCTACCTCTCTCTCTAGCTGAAACATAAGAGAAAAGGAGTCCAATGGAATAACAAGTTTCTTAACTCATATCATACCTTATTTGGAAGCTTTGTTAAATGGTGATTCCTTTGCTATGCTTGGTTGCTTCAAACCTCATCATTTCCTCAAGAGGTCAGCCACTACAATCACTCTTTTAAGAAAGTAATACCACCATTAGATGGGGCTTGAAGAGGAGAAAGAGGCTTCTAACTAGCAAAACATGAAATTGTGCATGACTCTATACCTATTTGGTTCCTTCTTTCCTTCTCTCTTTTTCCATATAAGAACTGAACTAGGGCTAGCTTTGTCAAGTTTTTTTAAAAACGAGAAGGCTGGCATGACATTAAATTAAGGGAGAAGATGATATTTTAAAAAAATTTCAAAATTCCATTTACATCCCTACATTTTGATCCTTTTGTTTGAGCTCATTTTGAATCTTTTTTTAGAACCATTAGTTCTATATTAAATCTTAGGCCCTTTATTTTATTAAAAATGTCTACTTTGAAATTTCCAGAATTTAGAACAATTTGGAGATAAAAAATATTACTACTTGAAAGCCAAAATTGTACACCGTCAAAGATTTAATTATTTAGACCTCATATGTTAATCTACTAATTTTATTATATCATATTATGATGAATAATATCAATATGTCATGTTAAATCTCATTATTTTTAAATTCCTAATTTTCCCTGATTTTCAGTTTGACTAGACCCTTTTTCTATTTGTTTTATATTTTTTGCCTTTTTAGTATTTTCCTTTCATTTTACATAGGCCTATAGTCTCTCATTATCATGTCACTTAATCTTTCTTTTAATGTATAGAAATGACCAAAATACTAGTTATGACAATAGGGACTTAAAATAGTTTAAAGAAGTCTAGTAAAAAATATTGCTACTAAGGCTCCTAATTTGTAAATCATTAGGGATTTAAATGTTCCAACCTCATCAAATTAGTCTACTTATCTTATTTTATCATATTGTAATGAGGAATATGTGTATCTCATGTTAATTTTCATGATATTTAAATTTCTTATTTTTTTCACTTTTTGGTACACCACTATCTATCTATTCCTGCACATCTTAGGAATCTTCACCAAACTCGTGACCTTTAGTTAAACTCTACATGCTCTTTTACCTTAGACTAATGAGAATTATCCTTATCTCTATTTATTTTTCATTTAAAACAAAACCCTAGTTTTTCATACTATTTTGGTTGAAGTTATGGTTTTGCCACAACATTCATTTCACTTTGACTTTGGCCCAAAAACTTCAATCTTTTTGGATAACTCTAAGGCATAGGATATTTTTAGATCCTTTATACCTATATAATCATTTTTTGGGTCCACAGTGGCTTAGAATAGCTTAAAACAATCCCATTTATACCTATGTCATTAGTTACCTCGATTTGCATGCAATGAAGGTTTTGACCAATTTCATCAACTTTAGTCAATCTGGTAACCTTGTTTAGTCATATACTAATGGGAAATATCTTTCCCTCTTAATGTACTACAAAATACTTAAGTTCTTGATTTCCCCTAATTTCACTACAAGGATTCTTTTCAATTGCCCCTGAATTGGTTTTCAACCATTTTTAAGTTTCTTTTCTCATCTATTTGAGCTTTTACATCTTCATAACCTTGCCTTAAAGTCTAACCTAGTATAAAGTACTAGATATTATAGAGGTTGCTTAAAATTCATAAGCACGTGTCGTAAAAACTAGACATGCGAAATATATACAATTGGTCTAAACCAATAACCAACACCCATATCAAGGTCACTTAAATAACAACATATACTAGTGCAAAGTGAGACTTCTAGAAGGTTTAATGTGTAGTCCATTGTGTAAAGTACCCTTGAGATATCATTCATTTGATAACTTGAAGGTGAGACATTGTGGGTGTACTACAGAACTGACTAAGCTTATTAATAAAAAAATAACATATTAGGTCTTGTAACGATTAAATATTGTAAAGCTCTAATTGCCTTTCTAAACACTATGGTATCTTTTAGAGCCTCCCTATCACTAACAAAAAAGGATCTCTCTATAGCCATAGGTGTGGGTTAAGAAGTAATGTCAATAATGCTAAACTTCTTTAATAAATTAAGAATATACTTTTGCTTGGTTTAAGAAAAGACTAACTTCATTCCTAAACACCTCAATACCAAGGAAATGATGCAAAGTACTTAAATCTTTCAAAGAGAACAAACTATGTAGACTTTGAACAAACTTTTATAGGAATTGTGGATCATTACTTATGACTAGGATATCATCAACATATATCAAAATGAAAATTACAAGGTTTTTAGTTCTAAGAAAAATTAAAGAGGTATCTCCTTTAATGTTTTGAAACTCCCAACCCAACAAAGTGTCTGTTAGTCTATTAAGCCATGCTTTTGGGTCCTGTTTTAGCCTATCAAGTGCCTTGATGAGGTTACAAACATGTGAAGGTATCATAGGATCTTTAAATCCTTGAGGTTGATGCATAAAAGGTATCTCTTGAAGATGTCCATTTAGGAAGGCATTGTTGGAATCTAATCACTTAACAACCTAATTAAAAGAAACTACTAGAGTGAGAACAAGTCTTATGGTTACCGACTTGGCAACAGGGCTGTAAGTCCCTTAAAAATCCATTCCTGGGTCCCATTGAAAGCATTTAGCAAATAGCATGGCTTTGGGTCATTGGATTGTGCCATTTGCATTGTATTTAGTTTTGAAAAGCCATTTACAATCAACCACATTTTGCTGTCCAATATAAGGCATTAAAATCCATGTGTTATTTTTCACCAAAGCTTCAAACTTAGCTTTCATTACTGTTTTCAAGTGAGGGATTTAAAGGCTTTTATTTATTTCTTGGCTTTGTAGCATATTCTAACTCAGCTTTTAAGACACTAATAAAAGGATAGTTAGGCTTGAAAACTCCACTTTTACTTTGAGCTACCATTTGGTGTCTTTGTTCTGTACCTTTTGTCTTAGGCTCTTGTGAACTACTCTGAGCTTTAGTTTTAGCTAGAGCTTTTTGACTTGTATTAGTTTCTTAATTAGATGATTCCATTTTATAAGCATATGTGCTATCAAACCTATCTAATGTAGCTAATGATTCAAACTTTAAGTGTGTTGTAGAATGACTTGACACAACATTGGTATCATTGGCATACTAAAAAGATACAATGATAGAAAATGTAGGTGTAACAACTAACTGAGGTAGCTCTTTAGTATTCAGAAAACTAGTAGCCAAAGGAAACTCATTTTCATTAAAATCATGTTTAAACGTGTAGATTCTTCTTATAAAGATTAAGTATTTAAAGCCTTTATGTGTACTGCTTTATCTTAAGACCTTCAACTATAAAATTGCATTTTATGTTAATTTTATAGCTTCAAGCAAGGGTAAAAAGCACACTCAAAAGATTTGAGAGCTTTTAAGTCAGGTTGAGTTTTATGCAATTGAAGTCATGGAGAGCTTCCACTAAGAATAGGAGTAGGCAATTTATTGATGAGATAAACAACTATTTGAAAGGCTTCTAACCAATAATGAAGAAGTCTCTTGGCTTGGGCAAGAAAAGTTAGACCAAATTCTATAATGTGTCATTGTTTTCTTTTAGCTTGACTACTCTGAGCTATGGTGTATGGGCAAGATTGTCTAAACTAAATTTGAGAAGCCTTAATAACATCTAAGAAGCTCTTCAATTTGCCTCCCTACTCACTCTATATCACCTTAATTTTCCTATTAAATTAATTTTGATAAGAGCCTTAAACTAAATAAGGGAATTTCCATGCTTGTCCTTTATGTTTCAACAAAGAAAGCTAAGTGTAATAGTTAAAATCATCTATAAAATGAATGTAAAATTTATATCATAACATTGAAGAGATAGGAAAAAGCCCCTAGAGATCTATGTGAATAAGCTCAAGTGGAACCTTTACTTGTGAATAAGAAGTTTTAAAAGGAAATAAATGTGATTTGCCAAACTAACATGCCTAAAAAAACATGGACTTTTCATTATTTTTCAACTCAATATTATATTGGCCTAAAACTTGGTACAACATTTGATTAAAAGGATGTCCTAGTTTTCTATGCCAATCTTCTTTTTCATATAGAAAGCAATGGTATTAAAATCAAGATTTGTGATTGAAATGATTCTAGGCTGGTAGGTATCCTTCATTGATGATGCTTGATCAATTTAAGAGAGTAAAACTCTACAATCACATTATTACTAGCAATTAACCTTAACACACTCATAAGACTTTTAGTAACTTTTGGTACATGTAACATATTTGTCATTAGAATATTTTTCTTGTAGTAAGGAAGGATTGAAGAGCCAATGCTTTTAACTTTAAGTTGTTTACCATTTCCTATCATAAGATAAATCTTACCATAAAGGTCATTAAGATGATCAGTTAGACTAGAATCAGTGATCACATGACTACTAGCTCCACTATCTATGTAACAAGAATGATCACTAACCATGTTTGGAAAGGCTAGGTTTGCAAAAAAAGCTAAGATTGTTGCTATACTACCTTGTTGTTTTGTTTAGGATAGTGAGCCTATCAGCTTTGTCCTACCTAAAGTAGCATGTAGCAACTATATGACCTACTTTGCCACAAACTTGGCAACTAGGTTTGTTGTTGCTTCTGAATCCTCTACTATGAACATGGCCACCTCTAAAATTCCTTGCATAACATACCAAGACCCTCTATTAAAGTCATGGCCAACAAATCGATTATCTTGTTTTTATGCTATGAAATTAGCAAAGCATTGAATACTCAAATTACTAAAGTTGTTCAACTACGTCAATATACTTTCAAAGGTCAACGATGTAGCCTGTAAGTCTATCCACTATGGATTGACTTTGTTTGTAAGCTGAACCACAATCCGGTTATACTTAGCATCAAGACATGGTAGTGTTAAGTGATCAAGTCACCCATGGAAATTAGGCATCTTGATAGAGTTAACTTGTCATAAGTACTCTTCATCTTAACAAGGTAATCTTTAATTTTCATACCTCTTTTTCTAGCCCATTGAAATTCACTTTGTAGGGAGTAACTCTAGACCATGTGTGAGCCCTAAATAGATCTATAGTAGCTTTCCCTAAGTCTTTAGAAGATTGACATTGAATCATTTAGCTAGCTATTTCTAGCATCATGGTATTAAAAAGCCAACCAAACAACAGTTGATAAAAGGTATTCCATTCTTCAAATTCTAGATTTGATTTCTTCTATGCACCTTTAAAGGGGAAACTCTAGAGGACAAGTCTTTATGCCAAGTATATGACCCTTGAACATGTTTCCTTTTAATGATAGGTAATGTCATAGACTACCACAACAAGTAATTACTCCTATCTGACTTGACGAAGTAGATTTGATTCATAAAGGAGAATAACAAAGCCATTCTTTGACATGGAGCTAAGTAGACGACTTGGAGCAAGGGTTAACAAATCCATGGCATGAATCAAAGATCTTGGCTTTGATACCTAGATAGAAAATTAAGCTAAATGAAAATAGTAAGATGACATCAAAATTGAATGCTCTTAGCTTGTGTACTGAGGCTACCCAGTGGCAAAGAATTTATCTACAGTTTTGTTATACAAGAATTAATGAGCACTACCAAAAAAAAAGGACTTTGAGTTGGTTGTATAGTAGCAGTTTAACATTGTAGCAATTTCTTCAACCATTGCAATTTAGCAGTGGCTTTTGCAACCACTGCTAAGATAATTAAAAAACCCCAACCCCACATGATAGCAAACTAGATCTATGAAAAAAAACAGCTGGTTTTCTATTTGCAATGCCATAAAGAAACTCAAGCCGCTTTGCCCAGCCATGTCAGCCATCACTAGTTCCCGTCATCACCTTCTAACTGGTTGGAGCCCGCCATTGGTGTCTATGCTCCTACCTCATGCTATCCATGCTTGAGACCCCCCATAGCATCTTCTTTCTTTTATATGTAAATATTAAGTTCAGCTTCTAGATGATTAGTTAGACCACATTTCATTATATTCGGTTTTAGATTACAAATACATGGCTTATTATTTATTTATTCTATTGAACATAGAATATTACTTATTAACACATCATAAAAACTTTTTTTATTACTGTACTTCATTAATTTATACACAATTACTATTTATTTCAAAAAAACTATAATAAATCATCATATATAAATTAATGAAACTGAATATATATTTAAAAAATAAATAATGCCATGCATACAATGATTTAAATGTACCTTGAATTCAAGCTTGATAATAAAAAATCATGTGAAACATATATATACATAATTCTGCATTGTGAGTAGAGTAACAAAAGCATTATTGTTATAGACAAAGGTGAGCCAAGGTGCAGAACCCATGACCACGAACACGTTGAAAATAAATTATAGAAAGAACTAAGGTATGATTTTGTCGTATCTTTGGAAGCTTCAGGTGTAAATTTCCCAGACCGCATGCATTTTATAATTATTCATTACCAACAAACTTTAATATATAGAAGCAATTGATCTATAATTATTTTTTTACAACAAAAATATTGTCAGACCACTGCGTTAGTATAACTAGTTTATAACAATTGTTATATACTATATCAATAACAACTGATATAAGAAAATATATAATTTATTTTCCTTTTTTATTATGGTTTTAACTTAAACTTTAAGATAAAGGAACGTGTATACTACATAGTAAAAGATAGAGTGTGAAATGACAATTTTTTAAACAAACAATAGATCAAAAGTTTTAAATAGCTAAAAGATAAAAATTTAGAAAAATAATTATTGACGTTATATATTAAACTAAACACTTAATAAGTTAAAGGAATGAATTTGTAATTTTTTTAATAATAAAATATTCACAGTTAGCTAGTTGAACAGTGTCATACAATGGTAAGTTACATAGAAATCTCAAAGCTTTACCTCTCAGTTTACAACATTTAGTGAAATTCACATCTTTGGCAACGGATCTATCCATCATTGAAGGCCTTAAATAATTCAATTATGTACAATCAAATATTTTCATCATATTATTCTTCAAATTTATGCCAAACAATTTTGTTAGACTTGGAATATCACAAGAAAAGGCATAAAACTGGTGTATTACAATATATTCTCATTTTCACAACTTCACACATAATAGGGATCAAATTTTGAAAAATTATAATCTGAGTTACACAACTCCAATTTGCACAAACTCAGTGGCTATGGAAAGTTTAGAATGTCAACTATATGTTTATAAAATTTCATAAGCAAATAAATTCATTTCATCCCTAAAAAATATGAAAAACTAGAACTGTATAGTATGAAGAATATAAGGACCAATCTACATAATTCAAACAACTTTGGAAATTTATAAAAAATTCTATAGAGGTCCAAAAATTGCATTCTTTAATTCTATGAAAATCTCTAGATGACCTCCAAATGCCTACCAAAGTTTAGCCTAAAACTCATCCATTTGGCCTATATTTTATTTAGGGACAATTTGTGGCTCAAAAAGTACAACTTTGGGTTCCAATTGGTTATAATTGGGCCATACTACTCCATGTCTTCCTTTAAGCAAGTTTTAATTGGAAAATACAGCACATATAGTTGGTCTAACATGTCTCAAAAGCATGCACCTCCAAATCACACTCCCACTTGCAATTACATACATATACAAGGTAGAACCTAAATGGTCAAATAACACACTTCCAATTATTTACATCCAAAAATGGTTTGTATATCATAGTCTCATACTTTTAAAGGTGTGGGAATGATCACATCTCATAAAATACATATACATCATATTATGTGCAAGAATATACATTAAGATTTAAACTAGTGTCAAAGTGGCACTTTTCATATTTTTTGCTCACCATCTTTGCTTCCTTAAGGATTATCTAGACATGGCTAGGGAAAATATAAGAAAGAATGAGATTCAAGGAGTCTCAATCACTCATTCATCATTCAAGCACACATATATATGGCATACTCAAGGTCAAAGAAAGCAAGCATGCATATTACATAACCAAATACCATTTATACTCATGTATTAGAAATCACATGGCTCCACCAAAAGCAAAATAAGCTTTAGGGACTTTTGATCTAGTCTCGCCCAATAATTTAGGACTTTTAGTTTAGCCTCATCCTTTTTTAGGGACTTTTGACTTAACCTCACTTACAATTGAGACTTTTGGCTTAATCTTATCCGTATTTAAGGACTTTTGGCCTCACTTCACCCATTCCAAGAGACTTTTGGTACAACCTCAACCATTTAAAAGCCAAACTAATTTCAAATGCAATCAAATGTTATGTAATTGTGTATGATCATCAAACAATCAATAACATACATAATTAGCAACTAATACATACAAGTAATCAAAGACAATCAAGCAACCAACATACATGTACAAGAATAGATGAAAAGCTACCTTAACACAAGAGTTTAATTTAATTCCCCTTGGTTCCTTGGCTTGGTCTCTCGGCCCCACACCCACACTCGAATGGAATTTTACTTGCTTGACCTAGACATATCAAATAAAGCACAAAGTTATCATGGCAACCGTGCTTGTACTCATTTAAGCCATATACAAGTTAGTTAAAACTTTAGTCTCACATAAGGTTCAATTAAGTGGCATTATTAAGCAGCTCTTGTAATTCAATATCTTAGCTCCAAGAACTCACCTAACATGAGTTATATGCATCTATTAGAACTTATTAGAGTTATCATAAATTTAATTCAAGGAGCCTAGTACCAAATTGTTTCTTTATACATAATTGAACCCTAAATTTTCATCTTTCAAAATAGGGCTTTTAAATTCAAGCCAATGATTCCTTTGGTATTTATAATTCACATCTAGACTATTTATAACCTTAGAATTAACAAAACAACTTCCTAGGTACTACTTCAACCCCTTGCCAAACCGTGCTCAAAGATAGGATGCCATGAAGTTTTATGCTTCTTCTTGAGATTTTTGTTACTTATGGATATTCCCTAGCTTCTTTCTAGTTTAATTATGATTTCACATGACTTAAAATGTCCTTTTAATCTCAAACTCCCTAAGGTGCAATCAAAACCCTAGGTATCAAGTTTTGCATTCTTTGACTTCTTACTTGCTTTCAATTGTATTATCATAATCTTCATGCATCAAAACCCCATTTCCTATCAAGTTTAAGCCAAAACCAAACTCCCTATACGCTGCCCTTGGTTAGGCCAAATTAAGGAAGAACAAGAACAACAAGGAAAGCAAGTTTTTAACATGGCACCATGCCTTATTTAAAACCTTGTCTAATGTGGATTTTTGTGATACAATTGGTTGTTTTAAACTCCTTCTTTCCCTCAGGTGGTCAACCATCAAACTCATCTTTTCAAGAAGCGAAGACCACCATTAGCAAAAGTAAGAAGGGGAGAGTAAGGTTTCTATCTAAAAGAACATGAAATTTTGTAAGTTTCCATACCTTTTTTGGCCTTTCTTTCCCTTCCTTCCCCCTTCCCTTTGAGCAACTTTGAGAGCTAGTTCAGAGGGTTTCTAGGTTGGTTATAGGGCTGGGGGAGACGTGGTTGGACATATATAAAAGGAAAAGAAAGGTTTTAAAACAATTACAAAAATTCTCATTATGTCTCGTAATTTCATTTCTTCCATTTGAAGTAATGTCATTTCCTATTTTAGAACCATTTTTTCATTATGAAATTCAAATCCTCTAGTTTATTAAAAACATTTATTTGGAAATTGTTGGGATTTAAAACCTTATCGAACTATCTGATCAAAGTTTCAGTTAACTGATAACCTAAATTGTAAATTGGAAGGGTTTAAACCATTCTAACAATTCTTATAGTTTTTTAGGCCTTTAAAAATTCCAGTGAGTTCAATTTTTATTATTTAGAACTCCTTCCTTTAAGTTTCTTAAAATTTTTCCGAAATTATGGTTTTACCACCACATTTTGGTTTATTTCATTTAGCTGTTTTGGCTTCGATTTTGAGCCATCCTTACTTTCCCAACCTTATTTTTAGATACTCTATTTAGCATTTTAGCCTTAATTTGCCCCAATTCATTTTGCTCTAAAGTCTTCTTTCGTTAACCATGTAGTTCAAATTTCGATTTCTCTTAACTCATACTGCCTTCTTCTAGGCCTATAAGCCCATTTCAATAATTTATTCCATCTTTTAAGAACTATTTCAAATTACTAAATCATGGGATATTACAAGTAGCACTACTAAGAACAAAGTACGATTCAAAAATATTCTTAATTAGGCCAAGTGTAATTCTCCATATTTGTCTTTTCTCTAGCATGTTTTCAGCAATTATGAAACATGGCACCTAACAAATTCAAGATACACTCCCTTAATGTCCGAGTCTATGATACTCACCTAATAAAACATTACAATATAACTAGATGAGTTCTTTTTCTCTATGATTCTCACTTTTTATTCACAGGAAATTTTAGATTCACAAGCATGGCAATGCCTCAATTGAAAATAATAATAATAATAAAACATAATTGTAATCATCTTTTAACCATATTTTTTTCTAGTCAGTTAAGCTCAAGAAAACAAGATTATGTTTGTAGTACAGGGCAACTAAGTAAGCTTTAAAATTGTATGGGCCCATTGGTGGAAGTAATGGGAAGCTGCAAAGGTAAGCCTAGATTTAATGAAAGGCTATTTTATGGCATCATTTAAGATGTTCCTACTGCCCAATTGTAATAATTAACATTTTTTAGGAACAATAATCATGGTTCTCATTTGAACTATACCTACCTTTTTGTGATTAAGATATATTCTACCCACCACCATATTTTAAAGCATTTTATGAATTTGATGATTTCAAGATACTTATTTTAGTTTCTTTGTAGGTCATCCTAGGTTGTCATGTAATATTATCCCAAGTTTTATCATCTCCTAAGAACATTAGACTTTTCATTTTGATATAAAGGAGTGAAATTCTATTTTTGATGATACTATGGACTTGTAAATCAATATTATTTATCCTAATATATTTACAAATAATAGCATGTTGCTTTCCACAAATTACAAGATGCAGAAGTAGTTGCTAGTTCTACTACTGCAAACATCTATAACTTGAGTATACTTGCCTAAGACAATCAGATTTGGATCCAAGGCTTTCAATCTTTTAATTCATGTTATTTAAAGTTCATATTCAAGGTGGATGTGGTGTCATTCATGGACTTGTTTTTATAATGACTTAAGAACTAAATATCACTATTGATTATGGTGTTTAGTAATCCACTATATTCTAAATAGAATTAATTTATTTGTATTTTTTCCTTGAAAAATAATACTATAGCTCATATGATTTGTTATTAACTTTTGTTGTTGCTAGGGTGATTTTGCATGAAAATTGTCAAATTGAGATGGTATTTATTTCTAATTTCTATGTAGTTCATATTGGCTTCTTTCTTCTCATGTAAGCATTGCCTTTCTTCCCATCTTTACAAGTCAACAATCACTTTTTCTTTCCTATTAGTAAGTCAAATTTGGCTGTTCTATTATTCCAACCTTGCATATATCTGGTAAGGAATTACCTTAAACATCTTTTAGTATATTACTAACTTTTTCAATGTGTTAACTCTAAATGATGAGAACAATATATTGCTTTTATGAAACTCTATAAGAGCATAGTTATATGTGGATAGTTTGTTATTCTTGCTCCAAAGTTCAATATCCATGTACTTTGTAAATTCAATGACATCACAAAGTGCTTTTGTAATGAATAGTCTTTTGATAAGTAACGAGGTTGTACTGTGGATAGTTGTAGTAAATTGCTATATTGTAGCATAATATTTGACTTTCCTTAAGATATATAGAACCTTTTATTTAATTAATTAGTTAAATTATAATTGTAAGGCTAAGAGGGAAGCAAGGAGAGAAGATAAATTTCTACTTAAACAATTGGAGAGAAATAGAAAAGGGATTGAGAAAGAGAACAAAGGCATTATTAGTGAACTGTAAAAGGATATATTACTTAGTGTATGCATTTTCTGTTTTTATCCTCTTATTTGGTGTTTATAGCTATGGGTGCTTTCTTTGATTATGATTAAAAGAAAATGACTCTGCATTTATTTGCTTTGGAATATTTGTTTAATAAAGTTTCGAAGCAGGCAAGTCTTAGACTTCAAACCATAGAAACCTTAGTCTTTGTTGTTTTTGGTGAATAGGAATTTTTGCTTTGGTTCAATGACCATGGTAGTTCATAAAGTTTCATAACTCTATATAATTTCATCTCAAGATGTCAAAAAATAATTAAGATTACAAATTTAGGTCATGTTATATATATATATATATATATATATATATATATGTTCGTTGCAATAGATTATCACTAAATTGAGTTTTTATATTTGTTTCAAATTTTTTTTCTATGCCATTTATTTTCTAGTTTACTACTTAATGTTATTTTAATTATAAAAATATATTTCATTTGCATTCATTCAATAATACTTATCTTTAGTAATTTAATTTTTATATATTTCTAATGACATTTTATATTTTTAATTTAAATATCTTATCAAGGGAGTAGATATCGAGTAAGTACAGTAGAACATTCTTTATTGTCTTCTAATAAAAAAGAAGACTATTAGTAAATTTTATGACTTGTAGAATTTTTTGTTAAATGATATCATAATGTAGGACTTATTTATTAACTTTTAGGATTTATCGATTGAATTATAGGAATTTTTTTGTTTCTATGACATTATAATTGCATGTACTATATTTAATTTTCAATTTTAATGATAATTTAATTTTATATCTAATTATAATTTAAAGTTTATATTTATTGTGATTATTGTGTATAAGTCATTTTTAGTTATGTTTATATTCATATTCAAATATAAAGAAAAATTCAAAAAAAAAAGTTACGCATGCAATGATTACATTAGTGGTGGTTGTAACTGTCACTAATAGGTTGTATTTAACAATCAATGGTAAAATCGTGTTGTTTATTGTAGTGGCTGTGCCAATTGTCACAACAGACTTTTGCCATAGTTGTTCCCATGATTGTAAATAACTGTCATAGTATGGCTCCCAACAAATCTTTTTGCAACAAATGCTGTAACTGCTGCTAAAGTTTTTAGTAGCAGTTGTAATCGTCACTAGGTCTTGAAACAACTATCACAATGTCCCAATTTTTTGGTAATGAAGAGGCTACGTAGTGATAATCAAAAACAAAAATAGTAACTAACTATTTTGTCTTGGCATGTACACTAATAGAAATAGCTACACGTTGCATGCATCTAAAAACTAATATACAAATAATATATTACAAATTATAAAGCTTCAATGCTCCTTGTGTCTTAGAAGCTTGGGACATAGTTGCATGAAGAAAAAAGCCCCACAACTTACTCTCTCTCACACTCAAGCAAGATGATGCAAAAGAGAAAGGAGATGAAGCTTATAGTTTGCACAATGGGTTGTCCAAACGAGGAAAAGCAAGCTTGGAATGGCATTACTACAAACTGGGGAGGAAACATTGAGGAAAGAAGCTATTGTAGTTGTGCTAGAGGTTCATGGACTTGAATGAACACCCACATGAAGCAAAGCCATGAAGAGCTCCGATAAATAAGGAAAAGAGATGGGAAATGGTGCCCTTAGGTCCTTCTCACTCCACAAGTAAGACAAAGGAGCTTGGGTACCCAAAAATGGTACTACACATTAGAAGAAGCGAGGTTAGAAAAGGATGAACAATAGCAAAAATGAAGAGAAAAAGAGAAGATATTATAACTAAGTTAGCAAATTTTGTATTTGGCTTCCTCCTTACTACATTTAACCTAAACTTTAGCTAATTTATTTTGATTAAATTGTTATTATTATTTTAAATTGCAACTTATTTTATATTCTCAAATTATACTTAAGCAAACTTAACTAATATGAACTATGCGATCTCAATGACCTTAGTTATATCGAGCTATGCGAGCTTACCATAAAATAGAATAAAACTAAGAACAATGTTAGGTTATAACATCTTAAATATACCTATGCTTTCTCTATTAAAAAAAATATATTTCCCATTATTCAAAAAAATCCAAATTTCTAGATTTAAATAATTATATGGTACTTATCTCATGACAAAATTTCCAAAAAGAAAAGCATTCGTTTAGTCCGTTAATTCATTTAGTCTTTTAACTAACTTAATTTCGACTACTATCCTGTTTCAATTTAGATTCTATCCATGCATTGTTTTAATGACATTTGAGTTATCTAAATATCTTGAAAAGTTATGAAACTTTCTAGAATTGATCCTAAGGGTCTTAACTATACTTAAACTTTAGAGGAAAAGGAGTCCACTTAATACCTATCTTAGATATAAAATGACACCATATTCAAAATTTCCATCACTTTCTTGAATTTATTAGCTTAGTTATACCTAATGTTTTGTCATGAAATTTGGTATATATATATATATATATATATTATCATACATACTAGGATTGTCATATAAAAATGTCAACATCTAAATCATACAATGGAATCACAAAATAGCTACAAGTTTCAAGGTACTTTTAGTTGAGTTCCAATTTATCTAGAGTAAAGCATGCAATTCCTCCTAAGTCATTAAGCATAATTATGTATAGAATTTGATAGCCATAGTTTATTATTGATTACACCATTTCTTAGTTTACATAATACATAATGATTACAACCTTTTAAATAAAAGCTAATAGAAATTTAACTTGCTTCTTTATCCTACTGCATGAGCTGTCTTAACCTAGAAGTTAGTAAAACAAATGCAACTTTTATAAGATAAATAATCTCAATAGGTAGCCAATTGTTGCAACATACTTCTACTCAAATGTGAGCACTTCCAATTTGAGAAAGCAAACTCATAAAATTTATGTAACTAGGAATAAATCTGTGATGGATAAACTATCATTGCAAGAATATTGGTTCAGACACACAAGAAGTGTATCTAGCATGGCCAGCAATTAAAAGGTTTTCATCAACTTAAACCAACCCTCTAACTCACATGTTAAATATGTATCTAACAAATTTCAAGCCAAAAAAAAGGTAGTACATGCAAGTTCAACTTATGCAGAAGAGGTTGAAAGAATGCCATGAATGCAAATGCAACTCACATTTCCTTATGCTACCTCCCTTAAAACTAGTCTAGATTTTTCATCCTTTTTAGAAAATTTCCTTCTTCTCTTTAATGACTTCCAAATTCAAAGAAAACTCTTTTCCTTCTTAAGGTCAATGAGCCCTTCAAAGACTCCAAGTTAGCTTTTCAATCATAAGTCTAAAATATGCTAAAATTTTAAACATGCAAGCTCTAGCCCCACCTTATCTCTCTCTCTCTCTCTCTCTCTCTCTCCCCCCCCCCTCTCTCTATTTTGGCCAAAATGATGGAGTAAAGGAAAAGATGAAGTGGAGGAAGAATGAAGTAGTGGTTGGATATTAAAAAGTAAGGAATAGATGGCATGAAAAGGATATTTGGTGGAATGAGTAGGATAGGTGTCACTTGCTTTTAACAACACTTCACTCTCTTTACTTCAACACTTTCTCTCCCTTTTTACTTCAACCATGAAGTGGAAATTAAGGTACGTTAACCAAATGAAAGAATTGCTTATGGTCAAAAGCAAGAATATTAAGTGAGATAGGTGTCTCTTCCTCCTAATAGCACCTCACTCCCTTCTTAGCATAGATCATCTTAATGGAAATAGGAAAGATGATATGCCTATACAATTATGGGGTCGTAAGTATAAGGATATCAATGAGACTAGTCCAAATGAGAAAAGGAAAAGACACATCCATTTAGTCTTCCTCTTTAGTCACACAAGTTAACATATCAAGTGTATGCAGGCTTAGTGTAATGCACTTTCACATTTCCTTCTTAATTTAATCATAAATCTAAATTAGGGAATATGCAATTTTTGTGGAGAATTGGGCACACTCATTACCTTAAATTAGATATAAGTATGCTAAAATATACTTAGTAGAAAAGCATTAATAAAATCTAGTTTAAAATGCATAGGTTACTCTTATATCTAATAGTTTTTAACTACATCACAAAATAAGAATAATAGATGTCTAGTTGTTTTCACTCAAATTCTAAGATTGACTTTTGATGAAACTTTTTGTAGTCAAATAAACTATCATTTATCTTGTTACTCTCTCTCTCTCTCTCTCTCTTTTGGAGTTTGAGACAACTAGCTTGGTGTAAAAAAATGCCTTCCTCCATGGATACTTAAAGGAGACTATTTATATGGAGCAATCCCCTAGATTTGTGAATCTTAACAAACCTAACTATGTTTACTTATTGAGGAAATCTCTGTATGAACTTAAACAAGCACCCTAGGCATGGTTTGACCATCTATCCATATTTTTGCTTCATCTTGGTTTTCTTTGTAGCAAGGTAGATTCCTTATTATTCATTTTTTTTATACAAGCATAGTGATCATGATGCTTTTAGTTTATTTTGATGATATTTTAGTTATTGGCAACAATGACTTCTTTATTTTAACTCTTCTAGAGTAACTTAGTCATGAGTTTGCCATTAAAGATTGTGTTCTATTGCACTACTTCTTAGGTGTAGAGTTAATTTACTTCAAGGGTGGTCTCTTCCTGACTCAACAAAAATACTCAAATGATCTATTATGCAAAGTCATAATTAACCAACAATGCTGATATTACTATTGATGTTATTAAGTTTTGTAGCAATGATTATAGGTTCCTTTTAGTTTTTTACTTTCACCCACCCAAACATTAGTCATATTGTCAATCATGCTTGTTAGCACTTTAGCAAATTAACTATGAAAAATTTAAAGGTTGTTAAGCATATACTACGCTATCTTAAGGGCATACAAAATTGGGGACTTCATTATCTCTCCCACATTCCACCTTTTTCCTTATATGTTTTTAGTGATGTTGATTGGGTCGATTGCCCTATCACTAAACAAAGTATTATAGATCATTGCATTTGTATTTGTACAAATTGCATCTCTTGGTACTCTAAAAAGTAACCTACTATTGCCAAGTCAAGCAATAAAGCAAAAGCATCATTCCATGGCTCACATTACAATAGAATTAACATGGCTTACTTAACTCCTTCGAGACATTAGTGTTTCTCTCTCTTGTGCTCTATAACTATTTTGTAATAACATTAGTGCTCTTCATATAACAATCAACTTAATGTTTCATGTAGGGGTATTCCAAAGTCAAGATAGGCCAGGCTTTGGCCTAACCCAATACTTAGTCCAATTTTAAATAGGCTTTAAAATTGAAATCCGTTGCCTAGGCCAGGCCTTGCCCAAGTTGGCATTGTATTTTTCTCTTTTTTTTTTGAAATTTATTATTAAAATTATAAAATAACTAAAAAAAAGAAGATTTTTATATAAATTATTATTAAAAAATTAAAATTTGGATATAAATCTATATAAAAATATTCTTTGTAATATTTTTATTTTTTTGAACTTGGTCGGACCAATATGTCTTTTAAGGCCAACCCTGATTTATTATTAAAATGATAAAATAACCCCTAAAAAAGAAGATTTTTATATAAGTCTTTATTAAATTATATTTTGTTCTTTAAAAATATTAAAATTTTGATATAAGTTTTTATAAAAACTTTTTTAAAAAATCTTTTTACTTTTTCAGGCCAAGTCAGGCCAATATGACTCTTAGGATTGGCTTAGTGCTTGCCTTAACTTAGTTTTATAACCCAGCCCAACCCTAAATTTTTATTTTATTTTATTTTCCACTTGGCCCAACCTGACTTGATTTAGTTAGATAGGGCTAGGCCCGCCTAGGCTTTGGATCTGTGAAAACCCCTAGTTTCATGTTTATACCAAATATATCAAACTTGACTATCACTTTGTTCAAGAAAAAGTAGCCATGAGAATTCTTGTTGCTTGTACCAAACATAAACTAATTGAGATTTTTATGGATAAACTAATTAAAAATTAAATTTAAAAAAATAATATAAGGATAAAGTTAATGACTTAGCAAGCCGTCAACTAGATATAGACTTACAAATAAAAATTGAATTGGAAGAAAATAATTTCATGATAAAAATTAAAGAAATATGTGAGATTTGTGTATTGGTACTTGTGAAAAGACCATAGTAATTTATGTATTGGTCAAAAACTATTAATAACATGAAAAGATTTGTATAGATAAAACTATAAACATGGTAATTAATTTACAATAAGAATATATCCAGAATAAATTAAAATAGGAAGATTTCTTAGACATATTATATTTACTATAGTCATAGTTGCTATAAGATAAAAAGGCTTTAGAAAAACCTATAAATTTTACATAAATTATAGTTTTTACTTTAAAAAAAAAAAAAAGTGCTCCAAAAGTAAAAGCCAAAGCATTCTTATAATTCTTCATGATGGTTTAATTTATTATTATTGTTCAATCACTCATTGTAACTCTTCCTATGCTATGCTTTAATGCAAATAATTTCATGGTCAATCCCAAGAGCAGAAAAAAAAAAGGGTTCTATTAGGCAATTGACAGCCAACATAAAACTTTGTCAAATTTTTATATTATGGATTATCAATGTGCTAGAGTTAGTGTTAAGTTGTTATCCAGAAGTAACGTATTGTATAGCTTGAATATAGTGTCAAATGAGCAAAAGTTACTACATCGACACCTGAGTGTAGTAAAAAATAAATAAAAGTTCCCACATTTTCATGAACGAATGTAGATAGAGAAAGTAGTTCGCGAAAGTGAGGTTCATTTTAAAACTTGGAATACATATACACTTATAGGTAAATTAATATAAATAGTACATACTATGATTAGGAAGAAAATTAATTATGTGCCTATAAGAAACTAAATGGGAATAAGAAAAAGTAAAGGAATTAGGCATCTCCATTTTAAGCTTTAATATACCAGTAATATTAAATCTAAAAATAGGGTGGGTATAACTATGAATAAGTATTAAAACAATATTGTGATAGATGTAAAAAGGTTAAAAGATATAATAATAGCGTTAAAGTTTATTGTGGAAAGAACAACTTTTAATATTATTAGTACTTATACATTACAAATAAGGTTAGAAGAACATCACAAGATAAAGTTTTGGGAGGACTTAGAAGGTTTAATTCAACAAATACCATTAGGAGAGAAGATTGTGACAACCCTATCTTCTAAACATGATAATTAAGGTTAACTACATGATTAAAAATTAACAATCAAGGTTTGGAGTCGTTACAATTTATTACATCAATGAAAATATAGGGAAATTTGAACCTTAATGTTAGGGTCATCACTAAACAACCACAAATGTGAGAATGCATAAAAGAAATTATATTATCATGAGGGGTTTGTGATTCATCCATCCATCAGTTTTAATACACAAAAACCTCCCACAAGTGTTCCTATATCATTTCCTAGTATTACCATTGAAGAAATCAGGATTTCTAGGCTAAAGGTAAGAGTTTGGGGACCTGTGCCGTGACTTGAAACCCTTTTGCCACGGCTAAGTTAGGTACTGGAGCTCGAAAACTATCTTTTTCACTTTGTGCCAAGGCCATGATCTTCCGCACCGTAGCTAAGTTACTTTCAGGAATTACTATGCAATTTACGTGAATTTTGCCTTGACCAACCTACGTGGCACTGCTGTGGAAATGCCTCATGGGACTACAATTCAAATTCCCATGATTCTCGCCTCAGTAGAAAACCCTTGCGCTGTGGCAAGTCTCACTACTGGACACCCCTCACTAAGTTTCCTCGACTAGCGCCGCAGCAAGACCTATTGCGCCATGGCGAGGTTTCATTCTGCTACCTTCCTGGGTGATTTTTTTCGCACTGAGCCGCGACAAGATTCCTCAAGCTGTGGCATCCCTCGCTACTGTCCCTCTTCAGGCCGCGACGAGGCCTTCCTAGCCGCGGCATGACTCCCTTCTATAACTACATCTCCCAAATTTCATCCTATACACTCTAATTCTCTTCTTAGGAACACCCTAGGACCACTTCCCTTCATTTTATATAACTCTAACAGTATTTATCTACCTTATTTACCCAACTATTCTACCATTACCCATTCAAAACTTAAGCACTAATTCCTACTCGTCCAACTACCACATGTTAGCAAATTCATAGATTAATGACAGCAAGAATTCATGCATTATTAACAATTAACATTCGATACATATTCCGTTAGAGATCTCATACATCAATGGTTTGTATCAACATCTAAAGCATCGCATAATTATATTTCCAATAGTACACTATACCATAAATTTAGTAAAATTTATACATAAGGTGTTATAGGTTTATACATCCAATACCAAGCTAAGATGAGGCCTAACTCCTCAATAGATACATCCTAAATAATCAAAATATAAGAGCATACACTTGGCAACATGATTACATGACGATCCTATACAAAAAGGAATACAAAACTTAGCATCTATTCTAAACAAACCAGCCTAAGTGTAGCCTTCTCCCCACATGGCTGGAGCTCATGGATTTTTATCTACTTGCTTCCCCTTATCCTTACCCAAAGAGCCTTCACCTGAAATTATGATCCCATGAAATGGGGTGAGATGCGAATCTTAGTAATCAAGGCAATTCCATCATATAATCCAGTTTAATTAACATATATGCATGATTCCACATAAGCATCAGAAAACATACTAGTCATATTAGTAAATGAAACAATTAGGCTATCATGATTACTATCTCATACTAGCAATCATATTTCCACATGTTAAAGGCCAATAACATCGGGAGAGGCCCGTCCACGGCACCTACTCCCTAATGAGCACAATCAGAGCTTAGTGCATCTGGGGTTTGATCATAACCTGGTGCCCAATCAAAGCACATGCATGGATGGCAGCTGCACCACAGCTCCACTATGGACTCACAAGGTCCAATCACACATAACAGATAACTAACCAATTCATTTAGCATTTCAAATCATTCATGTATAGCAAATATGAAATTAAAGCAGATATATGTATGGAATTAATATAGTCCCAGTTACCTCACTTGTAGACAATCCTCTAAGAGCCAATTGAATATTACTTCAGCCTATGGACACAAACCAAGCCATTACTATTCCTAATCACAATTTGTATAAGCAAACCTATCACTTAAAAAGTTAAGCTATATAGGACTATTCAAAAACACTTACCTAATTACCACTAAAACCAAATTCGGATTCGATTAAGCCAACCCCAGAAACCTTAAAATAACACCTCAAATTTTGAGTAAATTCACACAAAAACAATACCCATATTATAATCAAATCATTGGGGTCTCAAACTAGCAGAAATACCTCAAAAAGAAGAGTTTATACTTACCTAATGTCAGTGTTAACCTCAACCTACGAAATTTTACCATGGAAACATCAAATGGCAAGTTTCAGATTTTGGGTATGGGTGAAAGTACTCCAAATGAAAAACTAATTAGGTCAAATTAAAGAGAAAGATGAGAAGATTAAGTTATATAACTATTACCTTGGTTGAATCTTGCTCTAAAAGTGGGAAATAGTGGATTCCTTGCCCTAAACCCTAGCCTCCCTTCAAACCTCCGAATTTCTCTTTTGGGTTCTGCACAATGGGGAGTGGCTAAGTTAGTTTTTAGGGTTTAAGTTGGATTTTCTATGGGTTATGGGCTGCTCCAATAATCCAACTCCAAATGGGTTTCAGATTTAAGCTTTGTTGGGCCAGTTTTCATGTGTTGGGCTGCTGGGTTTTAATTGGGTTAGGCTAAGTTTTAAGAGCCCAAAGGATTTGGGTTTGCACAAAGGTTGTTGGGCCAATTATGAGAGCCTATAAAAGGTGGATCTTGGGCCTCTATCACATTAAATCAAATTGGGTCTGCACCTAACTTATTGGGCCTCTATTAGCCTCTTATTATGATCTCCTATATTAATTTGGGCTTAGGTGAAGTTTCTATCCTAATTAAATTTCAAACTCATATTAATAATTTATCTCTCTAAAATTTTCATTTGCTTAACTTACCTGATTATTTCATATTAATTATTTTTAATTAACCTAAATTTATGATTAACACCTTAATTAATTTTGGAGTGTTACATTATTCTATTAGAAGGGGATTTTAATGGTTATAGGAAGAGTACATTTAGAGGTTATAAGGGTTCACATAGAGGATATGGCTTAGGAGAAGCAAATACAGAAGGTAAAACTATTCTAAACTTTTTTATAAGCATTTAACTTTACAATAGCCAACACTTATTTTAGGAAGCGGGAAGAGCATCTTATCACGTACAAAAATAGAGGGTCATGCTCTCAAGTTAATTTCTTTCTAATAAGGAAAGCAGATAAAAAGTTCTGTATGGATTACAAAGTTATAACTAAAGAGAGCTTGACTACCCATATTAGAGTCTTGATTATGGATGTTCAATTTAATAAGAGAGTAAAGAGTAAAGGCCACGATAAGTGTCAAGAATTAAGTGTTGGCGATTGAAGGGGGATTAAGAAGAGAGCTCGCAAAGAAAGATTTTGGATGAAAGGTCTTAGGAGGCATAAGAAAGTGCTAACGATATATAGGATGAGATGACTAAAGAGATTAGGAAGGTAGCAAAAGAGATATTCAGCAAATCAAGAGGTTTTGGACCTAAGAATAAAGAATCTTGGTAGTGGGATATAAGCACGCAAGATAGGGTTAAGGTTGAAAATGAGTGTTATAAAGTGTGATCTTTGTGTAAAAGTGATGAAAATTGAAAAAAATACAAAGTAACTAAGAAAGATACTAAGAAGACGATGAGCGAAGTAAGAGCTAAGACACTTGATGGGTTATACCCATCCTTAGATACTAAAGTTAGAGAAAAAAAATATTTGCAAACTAGTTAGAAATAGGAAAAGAAAAACAAGAGACATAAATCGAGTGAAATGCATTGAGAATAAAAAAAGAAAAGTTTGGATCACGGGACAATATGTTAAGGAAATGTAGAAGAGTTATTTTCATAAGTTATTCAATGAAGGACACGAGATCTTATTGCACTCGAATAAGCTAAACACTAAAGAGGAGGATAAAAATTATACCTTTTATTATAAAATTCGAGAGTCAAAGGTAAGAAAAGGCATTAAAGAGGATGGAAAATGGTAGAATAGTTGGACTACATAATATACCTATAAAGGTATGAAAAGATTTAGAAGTGAAAGGTATAAGTTGGCTCATAAAGTTGTTTAACGAGATTATGAGGTCTAAAAGAATATTGAATTAATGGAAGAGAAGTACTTTAATCCTTATTTATAAGAACAAATAGGACATATAAAACTATGCAAATTATAAGAGAATTAAACTTATGAGTCATACTATAAAGTTATAAGAGAAAGTAATTAAACAAAGATTATAACAAGGGACTCACGTTATATAGAATCAATTTAGTTTTATACTAGAAAAGTTGACCATTGAAGCAATATACTTGCTATGAAGATTGATGCAAAGAAATCAAATGAATCAAAAAGATTTTATGCATGGTGTTTATTAATTTGAAGAAGGCATATAATAAGATGTCAAGAGAAATTTTGTGGAAGGCTCTAGAGAATAAAAGAGTTTATATTGCTTATATTTGAGCAATCTAAGAAATATATGATGGGGTTACAACTATTGTGAGAACAAAAGGTGGGCTTACAAAAAAAATTTTAATAACAATTAGTCTACATTAGGGGTCAACTTTAAGCCTCTATCTTCTTACTTTAGTTTTAGATGTGCTCATTAAACATATTCAAGAGTCAATGTTACAATGCATGCTTTTTACAGATGATATAGTCATAATCGAAGAGTCGAATGAGGAAACAAATAAGAAGTTAGAGGTATGGAACTAGCTTTGAAAGTATATAGGTTTTGTTTAAATAGAAGTAAAACGGAGTATATAAAATGTAAGTTTAACAAGAGATACATTAATTCTAGTGTAAAGGTGAAATGTGACCACAAGTCATACTATTTTCTCGGTCCATCATACAACACGATGGAAAAATAAAAAATATATATGAACCATAAATTTTAAATAAGGTAGATGAAATGTAAGAGTGTTTTAAGTATTATTTGTGATAGAACAGTTCTACTTAAGTTTAAGGGTAAATTTTACTACACAATAATAAGATCTATAATGTTATATAAGACTTAGTGTTGGCTAATAAAAAATTAATAAGAGAATAAGTTCAATATTATAAAGATGAAAATATTACGTTGGATGAGTAGATACCCAAACAAGATAGAATTAGAAATGAATGTATTAAAAAAAAAAGTAAATATTACATCTATTGTGAACAAAAGGTGGGCTTATAAAAAAAAAATTAATAACTATTAGTTTACATCAGGGATCAACTTTAAGCTTCTATCTTCTTACTTTAGTTTTAGATGTACTCATTAAACATATTCAAGAGTCGATGTTATAATGCATGTGATAACCTCCTAATTTAGGATTAAAAAGGGCTATATTTGACACTAAATTAGGGAGGTAAAATACTGTTCTCTTGACTAATATGATTAAAAGTGCATTAAATCAAACAAAACAAAGAAAGTATTATAATTGTAATGATCTTATCAGTTTAAACCTCATTTTAGATTTGATTTCAATTTCAGGAAAAAGTGGCAAAGTATAGAAGGAGTTGAATAAAAAAGAGGGAAGCTGAAAATGGCCAAAGCAGATTTACCAAGTCTTCTCGCTACAGCGAGACCGAAGTTCGCTGTAGCGATATGGCATCTTCGCCGTAGCGAAGGGGAGGCTTCGCAATAGCGAAGTCGTGTCGCATAGAAATTCTAGAGAGCAACTCGCCATAGCGTGGGAATAGCGAAGCGCAACGGAAACCTGAGGACTTATGAGACCTCGCTATAGCGAGAGACGCTCCTCGCTATAGCGAGAGCGGACCTGAAACGCGCAGTTTTAATTTTTGAGCTTTAAAAGAGGTTTTCTGAGTTAGGGTTCGGAGGATTCGGCGGCAGAAGGAGTTCTGAGAGTTCAAGAGGCGATTTTGGGAGTTCTTGAAGGCTTTTTACGCTGGGAGTGTGAAAGAAGAGAAGGAATCAAAGGGGGAGCTCTACTTTCTGCATCTCAATCTTCCCTTTGTTTGCTTTCTTGTTCTTTTCAATTCTCCATGTATTTTGATTGGGAATTCTCTGTAGATTTAGCTATGTGCGGCTAAATTCCTTTTTACCTAGAGTACTAGGAACTTGATGTGAACTGAATCATTGATTATCTTGTTAATTGTGATGATTGGAATCTTGTGTATCCTCTCTTGCTTAATGCTTTCTTAGGGATTGGCCACCTCTTTGATTTGATTTGGGAAATTAGAATTTATCTTGAGAAAGGGATTCTAATTAGACCTAAGAGTTGGATAAATTAAGTTTAGAGTCATCTAATCTGTAATTAGGATAGACATATACCTGATTACCTTAATTGGTTTGTAGAGGGATATAGAATCTAATGCATTCTCACCTAAATCTAAGGACACTTAGAATTCAGGAGAGAATAGGGCTATAATTACATCGACAGACGGTTATAGCTTTTGAATCTCTTAACCCACAAGGTGAAAATTAATCACAATTGAACAAGAGGTTAAATTCTAGTGATCATCAAGGGAATAGTAACTCTAGGTAATTTCAAATCTTGGATTTTATCTTACTGCCTGTGCCAACTTAGTTTTCTTTAAATTGTTTTGTTTTAAGCATTAGTCTAAGTTCATAATTCACTTAATTGACAGTTTAACGTGGATGAAAACGGATTATACATTGCCTAATTGTAATTAACCCCTTCCTCGTGGGAACGATACTCATACTTATCACTGAACTACTTGATCTGACCCGTGCACTTGCGGAACGCATAAAAAATTTCGCGATCAAGTTTTCTGGCGCCGTTGCCGGGGAAAGGCTTAATTGTTCAGTTAGAAGTGTGTAATCTTTAGTAGTCCTCGATTAAGCATTAGTAGTAGATTAGCTAGAATTTCTTTTATTTTGTTATTTGCTTTGAATTTGTTTTATTTAAAATAATACAGTTGGCTGAATTCTTCTCTACAGGTACCACAGTACATGCCGAAGCAAACTTCTACAACAAAGAAGCGTACAATGAAGAAAATCAGTGATCTTGTGGTGAACTTGAACTTTGAAGAAACTCCTTCTAAAACACCAATTTCTATGAGTGAAGAAATGGCTCAGGAAGGGAACCAAAATCAGTCCATAAAAGACTTTGTGGGTCGTACTATGAAGGGCACTCTATCCAGTATAGTAGTGCCAGACTTTCAAGCTGCTAACTTTGAGTTGAAGCCGGTGATGATCTCCATGTTGCAGCTCAATGGACAATTCACTGGTGAAAGATCTGATGAGGATCCCAACCGTCACATTTTATCATTCTTGGGAGTGTGCGATTCATTCAAGCAGAATGGAGTACCAAAGGATGTTCTAAGACTTCGACTATTCCCTCTTTCTCTACAAGGAAAAGCCAAGGAGTGGTTATTGACTCTACCCGAAGGTTCAATTGATACTTGGGACAAGCTAGAGGCAAGGTTCAGAGCTCGCTTCATTCCAAACAATAGAATAGCAGATGCACGTCGTGAGCTCATCAACTTCAAGCAGGCTTCAGACGAGCACTTATATGCTGCTTGGCAGAGGTACAAACATCTGCTCCGTCAATGCCCAAGCCATGGGATGGATGACTGCGCTATTGTTCAGAACTTCTGCACGCGTCTAACCCCACAAACCGATACAATGTTAGATGCCATTCTGAATGGGCGTTGGGACGAAATGCCTGTAGACGATGTTATTCAGGCATTGGACACATTGTCTGAGAGTTACGTACAAAGAGGAGGTGAGAGAAGGATGAGTGCTAATGTTGCCAATACTCAAGAAGACCCTTCTGTTCCACTTGCCACTATCCTTTCTGCTCTGAATAAGAGATTCGATATGTTGGAATCTCAAGTGCAGCGAACCCAGCAATTAAATGTCTGTTCTGCTCAGGTGGCCCCAATTACTTGTGAAAACTGTGGGGATTTGCATTCAGTAGACTCCTGTCCTTTGGTATCTTCAGAATCAGTTAGTTATGTGGGGAATTTTTCAAAGAATCAGAATCCGTACTCCAATAATTACAATCCTGGGTGGCGAAATCATCCAAACTTCTCTTGGAAGCATGGACCAGCACTGAATCAACCAGCATCGTCCTCAAGCATTAGGCCTAATCAACCACCAGGCTTTGCTCAACCTGTAAGGCAAAATGCACCGATTCAAGAACCTAAGTCGAATCTGGAAGATGCATTGGCAAAGTTCATTAGCATTCAAAGTAAGCAAAATGAAGAACAAGCTCAAGTGAATGCTAGAGTTGACACCTCCTTGAGAAATCTAGAATTGCAGATGGGTCAACTAGCCTCAGCAATGAATTCATTGAGACAAGGAGGATTGCCAAGTGACACGGTACCTAATCCTAGAAGAGAAGGCAAGGAAGAGTGTAAGGCCATAACTCTTCGAAATGGGAAAGAGTTGCCGGAAGTCCAAATACCAAAGGTGGTTAGCCACACACCTGCATCAAAGGCTGTTGTAGAGGAAGCTAGAGATGAAATTACCACTGAAGAGACGAGTAATGATAAAAAATTAGGAGAAGAACATGTGGGTACATCAGCTGAAAAGAAGAAAAAGGTGAGTAGTGAAGCAGTTAAAAAACAGGCAGATGCTGATAAGGGTGAGAAACAAGTAGAGAAACTGTATACATCACCAAGGATAATACCTCCACTACCATTTCCTCAAAGGCTTCAAAAGAAGGTGGAAGATAAGCAGTATCAAAAATTCCTAGAAATATTCAAGCAACTTCATATCAATATTCCATTTTCAGAAGCATTGGAATACATGCCTAAGTATGTCAAGTTCTTGAAGGAAATGCTGAGCAAGAAGCGGAGATTTGGTGAATTTGAAACTGTAGCACTTACTGAAGAGTGCAGCAAAATAATCAACCCACGGATTCCAATGAAGTGCAAAGATCCGGGTAGTTTCTCTGTGCCGTGTAAAATAGGCACTCACTTTCAAGGAAAGGCTCTATGTGATCTTGGAGCAAGTGTCAACCTGATGCCCTTATCTGTCTTTGAGAAATTGCAACTTGGTGAAGCAAGACCTACCACAGTAACATTGCAATTAGCGGATCGGAGCTTAGCATATCCACGGGGTATAATTGAAGATGTTCTAGTCAAAGTTGGTGAGTTCATATATCCAGCTGATTTCATTGTTGTGGATTGTGAAGAAGATAAGGATAATCCGTTGATTATTGGTCGTCCATTCCTAGCCACAGCCAGAACCCTTATTGATGTAGAAAAAGGGCAAATAGTGATGAGATTGGGGGATGAGCAAGTGGTGTTTAACATGGACAAGGCAATGAAATATCCTAGAGATGCTGAAAACTGCTTCAGAGTTTCAGTGACAGATGAGTTAGCCCAAGAACAATTCAATTCAATGATCATCCAAGACCCTATTGAAGCATTAGTAATGGGAGTGAAGCATGAGAACGCTGAAACTAGTTATGAGGTAGCCCAAATGCTGAATTTTTCGACCACTCGAGCCAAACAACATTGGCAAGTGGAATCTTTAGATTTGGCATCCCGTTCAGCACCATCTCTTAAGCCTTCAATTGAACAACCTCCGATTTTGGAGTTAAAACCACTCCCTACGCATTTGAAGTATGCATATTTAGGGGATTCAGAGACATTACCTGTCATCATCTCTACAGCATTAAACTCTCATCAAGAACAAAGACTGATTGAAGTACTAAAGAGTCATAAAAAGGCCCTGGGATGGACACTTGCAGATATCAAAGGGATAAGCCCTTCCATCGTAATGCATAAAATTCTACTGGAGGAAGATCATAAGCCATCTATAGAAAATCAGAGAAGGCTGAACCCGATGATGAAAGAAGTCGTCAAGAAAGAAATCATCAAGTGGCTAGATGCAGGAATCATCTATCCAATTTCAGATAGTGCATGGGTCAGTCCAGTACAATGCGTCCCTAAGAAAGGAGGGATGACAGTGGTGACAAATGAAAAGAGGGAATTAATTTCTACAAGAACCGTCACTGGTTGGAGAGTGTGCATGGACTATCGGAAATTAAATGCAACCACTAGAAAAGATCATTTTCCTCTTCCCTTCATTGACCAAATGCTTGATAGGCTGGCGGGGAAGGAATACTTTTGTTTTCTGGATGGGTATTCAGGATACAATCAGATCTCTATAGCACCTGAAGACCAAGAGAAAACAACTTTCACCTGCCCCTATGGCACTTTTGCCTTCAGGAGAATGCCTTTCGGGCTGTGTAACGCACCAGCAACCTTTCAAAGATGCATGACGTCAATTTTTTCTGATTTCATCGAAGACATCATGGAGATTTTCATGGATGACTTTTCTGTCTTTGGTGATTCATTCGAAGTTTGTCTGGCAAATCTTTCTAAGGTACTTGAAAGGTGTGAGGAAACTGACTTAATTTTGAATTGGGAAAAATGCCACTTCATGGTAAAGGAAGGAATAGTACTAGGACACAAGGTGTCTAAGGAGGGTTTGGAGGTAGATCGAGCCAAGACATCATTGATTGAGAAGTTGCCACCTCCTGCTAATGTCAAGGGAGTTCGAAGTTTTCTTGGGCATGTGGGATTCTATAGAAGATTCATCAAAGATTTCTCAAAAATTTCAAAACCCTTGACCAAGCTGTTAGAAAAAGATGCCAAGTTCTGCTTCGATGATGACTGTTTAAAAAGTTTTGAAGAATTGAAACAGAAAATAATAACGGCACCTATAATCATTGCTCTGGACTGGTCATTGCCCTTTGAAGTAATGTGCGATGCAAGTGACTATGCAGTAGAAGCTGTTCTAGGACAGAGGCGAGACCGAGTTTTTTATCCTATCTATTATGCCAGCAGGACATTAATAGATGCTCAGGTAAATTACACTACCACTGAGAAAGAAATGTTAGCCATTGTTTTTGCTTTTGAAAAATTTAGAGTTTATCTGTTGGGAGTCAAAGTTACAGTACACACTGATCATGCTGCAATTAAATATTTGTTGAAAAAGAAAGAGTCCAAACCTAGATTGATTAGGTGGGTTTTATTACTTCAAGAATTTGACTTGCATATAGTGGATAGGAAGGGAAGTGAAAACCTAGTAGCTGATCATCTTTCTAGGTTAGACTCTGAGCATGTTAGTGATAGTAAGCTTGTGAATGATGTTTTCCCTGATGAATGCATAATGGCTGCTAATTTGCTACATGTACCTTGGTATGCTGATATAGCAAATTATATTATTTGTGAAGCTTTACCTCCTGATTTAAACTATTATCAAAAGAAGAAATTCTTGAATGAGGTTAAGTTTTACATTTGGGATGAGCCTTACCTGTTCAAAAGATGTGTGGATGGAGTTCTTAGGAAGTGTGTCCCTGAGATTGAACAACATGACATTTTGCTTGCATGCCATGCATCACCATTTGGGGGACATTTTAGTGGTCAGAAAACTGCTTTTAAAATATTGCAATCTGGTTTTTATTGGCCTACATTATTTAAAGATTCTCACTTATTTGTTTCCCATTGTGATGCTTGTCAAAGATCCGGTAATATTTCTAAAAAGCATGAACTTCCTCAAACCGGTATCTTTGAAGTTGAATTATTTGATTTGTGGGGGATTGATTTTATGGGTCCCTTTGTTCTGTCTAGAGGCCAACAATACATCTTAGTGGCAGTTGAATATGTTAGTAAATGGGTTGAGGCGGTAGCTTGCCAACATAATGATGCTCAAACAGTGGTGCGATTTATAAAAAAGAATATTTTTTCTCGCTTTGGCACCCCTAGAGCTATCATTAGTGATGGTGGCACTCATTTTAATAATCGTTTGTTTAAAACTTTGCTGGAAAAATATGGAGTTCACCACAAAATGGCTTTAGCGTACCACCCTCAAACCAATGGCCTTTGTGAAGTGTCTAATAGGGAGATCAAGAGAATTTTGGAGAAAACAGTAAGTGTTAATAGAAAGGATTAGTCTGATAAGCTAGATGAAGCTTTGTGGGCATATAGGACAGCATACAAAACACCAATTGGTATGTCTCCATATCAATTAGTTTTTGGTAAAGCTTGTCATTTACCTTTGGAACTTGAGTACAAGGCTTTTTGGGCCATAAAGAAGTTAAATCTAGATTATAAAGATGCAAGTGAAAAGAGGCTGTTAAACCTTAATGAACTTCATGAATTCAGATTTCGAGCTTATGAGAGTTCCAAGCTATATAAAGAAAAGACAAAGATTTGGCATGATAGAAAGATTTTGAAAAGGGATTTCATACCTGGTGATTTAGTGCTATTGTATAACTCTCGTTTGAGATTGTTTCCAGGAAAGCTTAAATCCAGGTGGTCTGGTCCCTTTAAGGTGGTATCTACCACTACATTTGGTGCCATTGAAATTCAAGATGAGAAAAATGGAGAAACCTTTAAGGTCAATGGCCAACGCCTGAAACATTACCTTGGTGGACCAGTGGACAGGATGAAGACAAATGTGCAACTCCAAGATTGCTCATAGAAGCGTCATGATAGTCTGGCTGAAGACTTTAAACTTAGCGCTTCTTGGGAGGCAACCCAAGTTTTCTGTGTATTCTTTTTGTTTGAATTTAAAGCCCTTCTCATTTTGGGTTTGATATTTTTTTTTTTTTTATGTGTTTTACAGGTTAAAATGTGGATATCAAGGAGCTTAGGATTGGCAGGGACGAGCAACATTGGGCATGTTCACAGGGAGTCTCTAACCATGCTTTGAATTTTACTTTATTATTGTATCTGGTTGCATTTGAGGGAGAATTTTAGTGAGTCAAAAAAAAAAAAAAAAAAAAAAAAAAATTCGCTATAGCGAGGATCCATCTCGCAATAGCGAATCCACTCCTGGTACATACCCGAGTCTCTCGCTATGGCTAGAATATGGCGAGTCTGCAGTTTTAAGTATTCTCGCTACAGCGAGAACATTACCTCGCCACAGCGAGTACAGCAGCTCCACATCCTGGTACAAAATCCAGAGAGAAGCTCGCTGTAGCCCGGCTATTGCGAGTAATTGTTGCCCATAATTGTTGCCAAGTTTTCTCGCTACTGCGAGAAATCCATTTCGCCACAGCGAGTACAGCAGCCCCACATCCTGGTACAAAATCCAGAGAGCTCGTCGCTACAGCCAAGCTATAGCGAGACTCTTCGGCCATAAAATTTTAACCAAGTTCTCTCGCAATGGCGAGATTTACTTTCGCTGTAGCGAAGATGGCAGCTTTACCTCTCGTAATAACTCCAGAGACGCTCTCGCTATAGCCCGGCTATAGCGAAGCGTCTTATATAAATATCTCCATTTCGTTTTTCTCTCTCGCCACTGCGACGAAGCTCCGAAAATCCTCCAATCTCGCTGCATTTTGTGCATCATATTCTCGCATTCCCCTCAAAAATCGCATCTCGTACATCAGGTAATTCCTTTTAAACCCTTTCCTCCCTGATTTGCTGGTTGATTTTGCTGATTATAGTCATATTAGGGTTCGAAAAGTTTTGCTTCGATCTGCATATTTAGGGGTCTATTTGGTTAGTTTTTCTGGATTAGTTAGGTTAGTCGCCTATGTCTGTGCAGAAACACGGCTTCAAATTAGCTTTTCATCCGTTTAAATCTGGCTATGCAAATGTAGGTTCGAATTCGCTATAGCGAGTTTGATCTCGCTACAGCGAGTTCGACGCGTTTTCCAGAAAACTGGATCTTTTGAACTATTTGGCTTGATTTGTTTCCTTATTCCTCTTTCCCTCGTCCCTTATAGACCTTCAATCATGTCTTTCCTTATTAAACCATGCTACATGTGATTGATTACTGCTGCTACTGATTTTTATCTCTTTCTTATTGAAATTTTGCAGGCATGGCTCCTAAAAAACAAACAAAGACTGCTGCAGCCTCCTCCTCAAAGCAAAAGAAGCAATCATACGATAAGGATCGGTTTGCTTCTGCTCGGGCAGAATTTCGCTTCGACAGACTCTTCTCAGAAAGAGGGGTCGTAGAAGATCGTTACTATGCACCAACCACCCGGGACCTGATTTTTCATGATTTTGAATGGCACGGGCTGCAAGGATTCACGAAAAAAAACGGTGCATCGGATCCCCTTAATGATCCAGGAGTTATATGCTAATTTTGAGGACACTGAGGAGGACGATGATGAATACTTTTGCCGTTCGGCATGGGTGCGCATAAATGAGAAAGTCTTCCAAGACTTTTATGAATTGCCAGACATCCCAGAGTGTGCGTTTCAAGCATATTTGGAGAACCCTCAGTCCATTCCCTGGGAAGAAGTAGAGACCACCATTGCTGAAGAAGGAAGAGCTAGGTTAGTGAACAAGGTTTATCCGGTGAATCAGCTCAATAAACCAGCTCGTTTTTGGTTACAGTTCATTACAAGTAACGTCCTAACAAGCTCCCATGGATCCGACATGATCCAAGAACGAGCCACACTTACATGGTGCTTTATGACCAGACAGCGGGTCAACATCCCTCGCCTTATGTACTTAAACTTCAAACAAGTGGCGAGGTCTGATAGGGTGAGCTTAGCATACCCTCATATGCTTACTGAATTGCTCACTATGGGGGGTAGCCGCGTCTTGAAAAATGACGCGCAGTTCAAGCCGAAGGGGCCGTTCAAATTGACAGTATGAAAGATGCACCAGGGCAACCCCGGCGGCAGAGAGCAGAGGCACAGGCACAGCCTGAGGCTTCTCCACCACCTCCCTCACATCAGCACCGGGGTACTCCAGCGCCATCAGGACATGGGGCTCCTTATCAGACTGACTTTGAGAGTTGGACACGAGAGTCCATTAACAGGCTGGAAGGTCATGTCCTATCAATGAAGGAGCAACTACAGACACTTATGGACTACTTAATGCCAGCTCCTCCACCGCCACCTCCTGAGGGCCCTCAGTCACCAATCATCATTTTCCCTCAGGAGCCTGCACCTCAGGATCGACCTGGGCCATCTGATTCTTAGGACCTTTCTATCCTGTTGCCATTTTTTTTTTGTTTTGCTCATTTTATATTCTGGATAACTGTATTATGGATAACTGTATCTATTATGCTCTCAAATCCTGACTTGGCTGCGCTCTTACATTGTCTTATTAATGCTAATGCCAACTTACTATCTCCTATATGTATTTTGTCCATTTTTTGTCTCTCAGATGAAGGAGCCACTCACATGCATTCCCTCGCTCTGTTATTCCTTCTTATCAGGGGAGTCTCGTCTCTCCCTACTTTCTTTTTATCCCTTCCCTGCACCCCCTTCTGCTTCTATTTTTCTGTCCATTTCTGAATTGCTCATTCTATACATTGCGGACAATGAAATTTCTAAGTGTGGGGGAGTTAAAGTAAACTTAGATAAATATAGGATAAGTGGATATAAATTGACAATAACTTCCTCCTATTAATAATATTCAAGTGCTTACACTCTTTATGCTCATATGTTAAATCAGATTCAGCCCTTCTCACTTTAGATGAATATTAATGAAGGAATGTAGAGGTTAAGCGAACTTGAATTGGATAAAGTAAGTGATGTAGTTGTAGTATGCACCCTAAATAGGAACACCTTCCAACAAGATGATTTTTGAAGTAATTCAAGTTTTCTTATAATGAGCTTCTAGTTGATTTAGATCTCCCCAATTTGCTTGTTCCTGATGGATACCTGATTGTTAGTTGAGAGGGATATCTAAAGCAAAAACAAAAAAAAAAAAAAAACAAAACAAAACAAAACAAAACAAAAAAAAAAAAAAAAAAAAGCAAAAGAGGATTCTCTACTCCAATGGTTGAAATCACCTAGTAACCGGGGGTTTGCACCAAAAAGTGTGAACTTTCGCGTCAAACAGTGATAAAACTAAGAGTATGCTAGTAGCCCTCTGAAAATTTCTTTAATCTGAGTAACCGGGTGGCTTCATAACCAATGTTGTCATTCGCGTCAAAAGGATTAAGTAATTTGACGAGGAGAGAAAAAAAAAAAAAAAAAAGTGCTGAAAATAATTCTGCTTTGAATAATAGAGATCCTTCTCAATGAGCTTTGATGATTGAAGTTAGTACAGGTGATTGGGGTAGATTTTGAAACTACTGGGAAGACTTATTTAGGATTTCTTGATTATTTCTTAACATCTATTGTTGAGCACACACACACTTTAGGAATAAGGGTGTTACTATGAGTACATTGTTTTCAATTCCTATTCGAGTTTTGCTGAGACTCTGCTTCTGAAGTTGGATTCATAATAAGTGTGGGGGGGATCTGAACTTCTGATTGGTTGGGCATGCTTCTCTCTAAGATTTGCTTGAGGACAAGCAAGGATTTAAGTGTGGGGGAGTTTGATAACCTCCTAATTTAGGATTAAAAAGGGCTATATTTGACACTAAATTAGGGAGGTAAAATACTGTTCTCTTGACTAATATGATTAAAAGTGCATTAAATCAAACAAAACAAAGAAAGTATTATAATTGTAATGATCTTATCAGTTTAAACCTCATTTTAGATTTGATTTCAATTTCAGGAAAAAGTGGCAAAGTATAGAAGGAGTTGAATAAAAAGAGGGAAGCTGAAAATGGCCAAAGCAGATTTACCAAGTCTCTCGCTACAGCGAGACCGAAGTTCGCTGTAGCGATATGGCATCTTCGCCGTAGCGAAGGGGAGGCTTCGCAATAGCGAAGTCGTGTCGCATAGAAATTCCAGAGAGCAACTCGCCATAGCGTGGGAATAGCGAAGCGCAACGGAAACCTGAGGACTTATGAGACCTCGCTATAGCGAGAGACGCTCCTCGCTATAGCGAGAGCGGACCTGAAACGCGCAGTTTTAATTTTTGAGCTTTAAAAGAGGTTTTCTGAGTTAGGGTTCGGAGGATTCGGCGGCAGAAGGAGTTCTGAGAGTTCAAGAGGCGATTTTGGGAGTTCTTGAAGGCTTTTTACGCTGGGAGTGTGAAAGAAGAGAAGGAATCAAAGGGGGAGCTCTACTTTCTGCATCTCAATCTTCCCTTTGTTTGCTTTCTTGTTCTTTTCAATTCTCCATGTATTTTGATTGGGAATTCTCTGTAGATTTAGCTATGTGCGGCTAAATTCCTTTTTACCTAGAGTACTAGGAACTTGATGTGAACTGAATCATTGATTATCTTGTTAATTGTGATGATTGGAATCTTGTGTATCCTCTCTTGCTTAATGCTTTCTTAGGGATTGGCCACCTCTTTGATTTGATTTGGGAAATTAGAATTTATCTTGAGAAAGGGATTCTAATTAGACCTAAGAGTTGGATAAATTAAGTTTAGAGTCATCTAATCTGTAATTAGGATAGACATATACCTGATTACCTTAATTGGTTTGTAGAGGGATATAGAATCTAATGCATTCTCACCTAAATCTAAGGACACTTAGAATTCAGGAGAGAATAGGGCTATAATTACATCGACAGACGGTTATAGCTTTTGAATCTCTTAACCCACAAGGTGAAAATTAATCACAATTGAACAAGAGGTTAAATTCTAGTGATCATCAAGGGAATAGTAACTCTAGGTAATTTCAAATCTTGGATTTTATCTTACTGCCTGTGCCAACTTAGTTTTCTTTAAATTGTTTTGTTTTAAGCATTAGTCTAAGTTCATAATTCACTTAATTGACAGTTTAACGTGGATGAAAACGGATTATACATTGCCTAATTGTAATTAACCCCTTCCTCGTGGGAACGATACTCATACTTATCACTGAACTACTTGATCTGACCCGTGCACTTGCGGAACGCATAAAAAATTTCGCGATCAGCATGATTTTTGCATATGATATAATCATAATCGAAGAGTCGAATGAGGAAACAAATAAGAAGTTAGAGGTATGAAAACTAGCTTTGAAAATATATAAGTTTTGTTTAAATAGAAGTAAAATAGAGTATATAAAATGTAAGTTTAGCAAGATATACAGTAATTTTAGTATAAAAGTGAAATGTGACCACAAGTCATACTATTTTCTTGGTCCATCATACAACGCGATGGAAAAATAGAGAAAAATGTAAATCATAAAATTTAAATAAGGTAGATGAAATGTAAGAGTGTTTTAAATATTATTTGTGATAGAAGAATTCCACTTAAATTTAAGGGTAAATTTTACTACATAGTAATAAGACTTACAATGTTATATAGGATTGAGTGTTGGGTAATAAAAAATCAATAAAAGAATAAGTTCAATATTGCAAAGATGAAAATATTACATTAGATGAGTAGATACCTAAATAAGATAGAATTAGAAATGAATATATTAAAAAAAAGTAAATGTTGCACTTATTGTGAATAAAAGGTGGGCTTATAAAAAAAAATTTTAATAACTATTAGTCTATATCAAAAGTCAACTTTATGCCTTTATCTTCTTACTTTTGTTTTATATGTACTCATTAAACATATTCAAAAGTCGATGTTACAATACATGCTTTTTACAGATAATATAATCATAATCGAAGAGTCGAATGAGGAAACAAATGAAAAGTTAGAGATATGGAAACTAGCTTTAAAAGTATATAGGTTTTGTTTTAATAAAAATAAAATAGAGTATATAAAATGTAAGTTTTAATTAAGTGATGATTATAAAGGTAAAAATGATATTTTTTCTAAATTTTTACTTTGTTTGTCCTTTTCTCTGGCTAACCAAACAAGTATTAGAAACTAGTAATAGTACTCTAATTTGTTGTCCTGTATAAAAATTTACCGAACTAATTATTATATTATGATGTTTCGACTTCGATAACTTCAGACTCCTGGTTTACTTCTCAAGTTTCCCATATTAAAGGTAATTCGAACAATTATTTAAAAAAAAAATTATAATTAAGGACCCGTATCTTAAAAATTTATAATAAAAAAATTTAAAAATTAAAATTAGCAAGAGATACATTAATTCTAGTGTAAAAGTAAAATGTGACCACAAGTCATACTATTTTCTGGGTCCATCATACAACGCGACGAAAAAATAGAGAAAAATGTAAACCATAAAATTTAAATAAGGTAGATGAAATGTAAGAGTGTTTTAAATATTATTTGTGATAGAAGAATTTCACTTAAATTTAAGGGTAAATTTTACTACATAGTAATAAGACTTACAATGTTATATAGGATTGAGTGTTGGGTAATAAAAAATTAACAAAAAAAAATAAGTTCAATATTGCAAAGATAAAAATATTACGTTAGATGAGTAGATACCCAAATAAGATAGAATTAGAAATGAATATATTAAAAAAAAGTAAATGTTGCACTTATTGTGAACAAAAGGTGGGCTTATAAAAAAAATTTTAATAGCTATTAGTCTACATTAAAAGTCAACTTTATGCTTTTATCTTCTTACTTTAGTTTTAGATGTACTCATTAAATATATTCAAGAGTCGATGTGTAACACCATAATATATTAACGCTATCTAGCTTCCCTCTGGGCTCGATTCCATATGATTTCCAAAGAACCAGTACCAACCGTGGCATTTTCATGCTATAAAACAGGGTTTCAAACACTCATCTTCTGCCCCATGGATCCTGTGAACCCATCATTCACATTCTCTACTCACACTCCATTTATACAACTCATACATAGCATAAAACAAGCCGTAAGCCACGGGTATGGAGCCAAAAACCAAGAAAATGCAATTTCTCACATGGGCCCAAAAGTCAGATTTTTGGCTCTAACTTTAGAAAATCATAACTAATTATAGAAAAATGAAAATCTAGCAAACCCTAGCTATCTAGAAAGCTCTAAGTGTTAACTTTACACTAAAAATACTCTCCAGCCATAATCTCAGCGTTTGGATCATGTTTGACATCAAAAATGAGACAGAGGTCCGGCTGTTCCTATTTCTGGTGCAGCTTACTGTCATGAACTTCGAAAATTCATAACTAAATCCACAAAAATCCAATCTGGGCAAACTATAACAATTTGGAAAGCTACAGATGTCTACTAGAGGAAAAAAATAAGTCCAGATCAGTTTAGTAGCCCTTAGACCTCAAAAACGGATAGAACAGTAACAGAGGTAGGAGGCTTCCCTGATGCTGATACAAAACTTCAGAAGGTTTGTTCTCTCTCTACAGACCTCCGATTTGGGTGATTCTAGTTGGTATAGGTTACTGTGGTTGTCTAATTTATGCCTATAAAATTTCATAACATTGGTCACCATTTGGTCTATGAATGACATGGATTTCTTTCGGACTAATGAAACAGTACCATGACCAAACCATCAAGATTTCCCAATTTCAACAATTCACCAAATATTCCCTAGACCTCCAAATACTATCCACTTTAGCTTCCCAAGAAGCTCTCTATAAACTCTAGAGGCATGCCAAATTTTATAACAAGAAGAGCTCGTTTGGTCATACTTTGATGTAGCTCACAGATTTGGCGGTTTTGGCACCCAAAACGGTTTAAATGGGTCCAAATGGCCTCCCACATGTTCCAACAACTCGTGGACAAGTTTAAAAGCAAGAAAATAGTCTATATAACATGTCCAAGTAGTCCAAATCATCATACATTTCAAACTCACTATGCTACGGGCCAAAATACACTATCACATATAAGCCACAAAAAGGGCAAAACCCACATTTGCATTACTTTGGCTATCTATATAGTTTATATATCATGTTTCCTTACATTTACACTTGCTACGATATTTACATCTCAAAAATAGAAGGTGCATATTTATTTTTGGCACCTCTTTACATCAAAAGAGTCAAAACAAACTAACATTCATCTAACATTCTCCTAGGCTCCTTGGTGTGCACTTGATTCTCCTTGAGCTCCACCTAGCATGTTAAGATGGGAGGGGGAAGGGGGTGAGATTCATGGAATCTCAGTAGCTCATGCACTCATTCAAGGAAGCAATCAAGGCATATAACAAGTCAAAACATGTAAATAAGCATCTAACCATTGACAATCATACAATACATGTTGTACATGCCATGAAAATCACAACAATGCCAAAAATGGGTTTTAGGGACTTTTGGTCTAGCCTCACCCGATTTTAGGGACTTTTGGATGGCCTCACCCGATTTTAGGGACTTTTGACTTGGCCTCACTCAGTTGTGAGCCTTTTGGCCTTGTCTCACCCATCTCAAGGGACTTTCGGCTCTACCTCACCCATCTCAAGGGACTTTTGGCACTACCTCACCTGAGCAATTTTCACATCCAACATATAAGCATATTGGTATCAATGCATCAAGGCAATAATATATGGCATATCTCACACAATAAGCATATACACAAGCATACAATGACCATTACATCTAAGAATGCACAAGAAAGAGTAAAGAGAGCTACCTTATGAGCCAACACAAGCCTTCCTTTTCAATTTCTCTTCTCCCTTCTTGGTTTCACAATCACACCTTGATGGAGGTGCTTCACTTGAGCCTAGACACAACAAAAGCATAGAATTACTCTCTCATAACTCAACAACTCTTAGGAGTTCTTCAGAGCAAACCTTGCTAACATATAAGAACCTAGGGGTTCTCTCTCTCTCTAGAATGTCACCAACTCTTCCTCTCTCTCAAGCTCTCATGGTAGTAGAATCATCATATTCAAGGAAAACAAAGAAGTTCAAGAGTGGTTTTCCAATTTCCCTCTTCTGACCCATGCTTAAAATCCAACTAATTTCACAAGCAAAACTATAGAAAGAGAGGGCAAAGAGAGGAGATCAAGATTCTAAGAAGAAAAGAGAGAAGCTTGCTTACCTTTCCTTTGTTCTTCCTCCCCTCTCTTGGTCTTTCTCACTCTCCACGCCTCTTTTCTCTCCTTGGGTTGAAGTCTAGGTCAAATAAGAGAGAAAGAATGAATTGGGACGTTTAAAGAAGTCAAATTCTCTCTTTTTACGCTTTTCTGGACTAACCCTCGCTATAGCGAGATTTAACCTTCGCTACGGCGAGCACGTATCAGTTCCAGACCCCCGTTTTTGCTATAGCGTGTGCTACGGTGAGCAACTCTCTGGTTTTTGTATGGAAGGCCCGCACTCGCTATAGCTAGAAGCATTTTCGCTATAGCGAACAGCTACTCTCGCTATAGCTAGACCATTTCTTGCTATAGCGAAAAGGTACATTCGCTATAGCTAAGCTATAGCTAGCAGACTTAGAAAAATTTCAGGATTTCGAAATTTTCAGCTTTTCTTCTTTTTTTTTTTCTTTTCTTTTTTTCGGTTGTTACACGATGTTACAATACATGTTTTTTGCAGATAATATAACCATAATCGAAGAGTCGAATGAGGAAACAAATGAAAAGTTAGATATATGGAAACTAGCTTTGAAAGTATATAGGTTTTGTTTTAATAAAAATAAAATAGAGTATATAAAATGTAAGTTTAGCAAGAGATACATTAATTCTAGTGTAAAAGTGAAATGTGACCATAAGTCATACTCTTTTCTGGGTCCATCATACAACGCGGTGGAAAAATAGAGAAAAATGTAAACTATAAAATTTAAATAAGGTAGATGAAATATAAGAGTGTTTTAAATATTATTTGTAATAGAAGAGTTCCACTTAAGTTTAAGGGTAAATTTTACTACATAGTAATAAAATTTACAATGTTATATAGGATTGAGTGTTGAGTAATAAAAAATCAACAAAAGAATAAGTTCAATATTGCAAAGATGAAAATATTACGTTAGATGAGTAGATACCCAAATAAGATAGAATTAGAAATGAATATATTAAAAAAAAGTAAATATTGCACTTTTTGTGAACAAAAGGTGGGCTTATAAAAAAAAATTTAATAACTATTAGTCTACATCAGGGATCAACTTTAAGCTTCTATCATCTTATTTTAGTATTAGATGTACTCATTAAACATATTTAAGAGTCGATGTTACAATGCATGATTTTTGCATATGATATAATCCTAATCGAAGAGTCAAATGAGGAAACAAATGAGAAGTTAGAGGTATGAAAACTAGCTTTGAAAATATATAGGTTTTGTTTAAATAAAAGTAAAATAGAGTATATAAAATGTAAGTTTAGCAAGAGATACATTAATTCTAGTGTAAAAGTGAAATGTGACCACAAGTCATATTCTTTTTTGGGTCCATCATACAACGCGACGGAAAAATAGAGAAAAATGTAAACCATAAAATTTAAATAAGGTAGATAAAATGTAAGAGTGTTTTAAATATTATTTGTAATAGAAGAGTTCCACTTAACTTTAAGGGTAAATTTTACTACTTAGTAATAAGACTTACAATGTTATATAGGATTGAGTGTTGGATAATAAAAAATCAACAAGAGAATAAGTTCAATATTGCAAAGATGAAAATATTACGTTAGATGAGTAGATACCCAAATAAGATAAAATTAGAATGAATATATTAAAAAAAAGTAAATGTTGCACTTATTGTGAACAAAAGGTGGGCTTATAAAAAAATTTTAATAGCTATTAATCTACATCAAAAGTCAACTTTATGCCTTTATCTTTTTACTTTAGTTTTAGATGTACTCATTAAACATATTCAAGAGTCGATGTTACAATACATGCTTTTTACAGATGAGATAATCATAATCGAAAAGTCAAATGAGGAAACAAATGAGAAGTTAGAAATATGGAAACTAGCTTTGAAAGTATATAGGTTTTGTTTTAATAAAAATAAAATAGAGTATATAAAATGTAAGTTTAGCAAGAGATACATTAATTTTAGTGTAAAAGTGAAATATGACCACAAGTCATACTCTTTTCTGGATCCATCATATAACACGACAGAAAAATAGAAAAAAATGTAAACCATAAAATTTAAATAAAGTAGATGAAATGTAAGAGTGTTTTAAGTATTATTTATGATAGATGAATTCTATTTAAGTTTAAAGGTAAATTTTACTACACAATAATAAGACATACAACGTTATATAAGACTGAGTGTTGGGTAATAAAAACATCAACAAGAGAATAAGTTCAACGTTGCAAAGTTAAAAATATTATGTTGGATGAATAGATACACAAACAAGATAGAATTATAAATGAATGTATTAAAAAAAAGTAAATGTTGCACGTGTTGTGAAAAATATTATAAAATCATACCTTAAATAGTTTGGACATATATGGAGAAGACTATATAAAATATAGAAGCTCTAATAAAGAGAATAGATCAGATAAAGAGTAATCTAATATAGAAAGAAACTAAAAAAAATTATGGACAAAATCATTAAAAAATATTTAAATTTAAATAATTTGTCTAAAAATATAATTTATAATTGAATTTTATAATATCATTTGATTTATATAATTAATCTCACCTTGTAAGAAAATACTTGTAGCGGTGGTGGTGTTATTGTTATTCAATCATTAATTGTGATTTATAAGCGAAGATAGAATTTAAATATTTTTATAAAGTAAATTTAACTTTTTTCTTTTACCATCCCATTTTCCTATTATGAATTGAATGTTTTGCAAATTACTATAAAATTAATACTTGCTCAGAATTTCAAATTATTTTGAATGATATAGTTAATTCATAAAAAAAAAATTTATTGTTTTACTTAATAAAAAGCATAAATTTATTCCGCAAAATGAAGTTCAGTGGCAGTTACAACAATTATAAAAGTCTAAAATCAAATACCAAAATGCTATAACATTTATAATTTTCTTATTGAACGAATTAAAAGACAAATAAAAGCTTTGATAACCATTGTTTGGAATTAAAGTTTGACAAATTCCCCAACATCATAAAAGGTTTTGAGCTTAAAAAATAAAAAAGCAAAAAACTCTACCTAAAACGAGACAAGCTCCGAGGCTGAAATACAGAATCCCTTAAATCAGCTATTGAGACAGAATGAAAGTATGGTAAACTTTCTGATCTATCATAGACATCAAATTGAAATATTAGATTAAGAAAAAAAGGATCTATAGAGAAAACAACTAGATAGATAGGTTTTGGTAAGATCTACAATAAAAAGATAAATTTGAGAATATTTATTCATAAAATATGAAAAAATAAAATAAAATTTAAAAAAAAAAAAAGAGGAGAAGAAAAAGAGAAAATAACGACACAGATTGGCGTTGAGAGCTGGAAACATACAGCATTGTCGCATAGAGCAGAGCGCTCTGAGTACCTTTTGCTCTTCTTGATGGCTTCAAGAGGAAGTAGTATGGGCTTCAGGAAGTCAATAATTATTCAAGCCTTTTATTTATCATTGTTACGGAGATTATATATTGATATTCTCCAACTCTAGAACTTTTTTAAGTATTTACAACAAAAATTTGTACAATGTTAAACAAAATGGTTTATTCGTCCTTAGCCTTATAAGAACAAAACTTTTCCAAACTAAAATTAGATTTACTGAATTTGAAGTTTACCAGGCATCAATAACTCCAATTAGTAGAACAGTTGAATTTGCTCATAAGTTTTATGCCGAATTCAAAGATTTTTAGGTTGCCTTATAATTATGGCTACAATTTTATTCCAAACCTTATAATTATTAGTAAAATATTATTCTAAGGGTTAAAGAAAAGAATAACCTTATGTTTTTAGCAATACCATGTTCTCTAGTCATAACCAACAATTATTAAATATTATTAAATATAAAATAACATTTTGCCTATTTTAATAGATTTGTTATTATAATCATACTTATTAATTACAAAAAAAAATTAATTCTTTTGAAAACTAGTATTATTAAATGAGTTAATATTTTTAAATAATTATTTGTTAAAATATTATTCTATATTTAAGAATTAATTGTATCATAATTAAGGAACATAGTATTTTTGAAAACATAAGGTCATCACCCTATACAAAAATCCTTCAACATGTAACAAAGGTAATTGCAATTTTTTTTTTGGGCAACTATAGAAACCAAAAGGCAAAAAGATAGTGTATTCTTATTTTAAAAATCATTGTGATACACAAAAAGTTAAGAATAAAAATAAAATTAAAAAAATGTTGATTTTATAGATGACAAATAACTCTCATATCCTCTATTTTTTATAAATAACAAATATATATATATATATTGTTAAATAATGATTATAAAAACATAATAGTCATAACATAAAATTGCTTCTATTTCATTTTTAATTTGGATAGGAGATATGTGTTAGACACATGGAAGTAAGATAGGAAAGGATAGGATAGGATAGGATAAGAATAATAAAACTAGTCATACCATTAAACGATATATGAATTCACACTAAGGCATTGAGTATTTAATATTTGTCAAATATTAAAGGTACATGGAATATTTAATATTTGATATTTGTTATTATAATATAATAATATAGGATAAACTATTCAATTTTTTTTTAATGTTTAAATTGTACAATCTTTTTCTTTTGTCTTGAAAATTTACATTGCACTTCTTGTAAGTAGAAGATGCGTTATACTTATTTTTATTGCAACAAAATATAAACTACAATAATACTTATTTTAATCAAAATATATTACATCGATTATTTATAATATAATTAAGCATTAAATATACATTTAATACATATAAAATAATCAATTTTATAAATTTAGCAAATTATAAAATTATTTGATAAAAAAATTAATTATTAAAAAATATTAGCAAAATCATTGTAAAATTTAATTAATTTATAAATAATAATTTAATTTCAACAACTACATTTACACAAAAAATATATATATATTAATAAACGTAAGTATTGTTATATATAAATTTAATAAAATTTTAGAATAAATTAAATTATAATTCTCAACTTAAAATAAATAATATTGGAATAAAAATTTTAAAATTTTTAATTAAATTATATTTTTAATAAAAGAAATTAATTTGTTCTTGAAGATATTTTATCATATTTTAATTTTAAAAGAAAACATCACATATTTTTAAAATAAAGAGAATGTCATGTGATTTGAAGATATTTCGAGAAACATCTTTTAAAAGAGTGTGATTAATTTACTTTATAAGATAAAATATAAAATCTAGTATAAGTAATTACTTTATCCAAAAAAACTAAATCAATTTCTAACTTAATTAGGATATGGGAAAATTATTAAAAGGACCAATAAATTAAATTTATTATTTTTAAAAATATTTTATTTCTAATTTATTGTAAATAAATAAAAATATAACATGTTCTTACTAAAATATTTTTTACGAATTAAAAAATTACCAATTTATCTTTTTAATGTTACTGATTAAATTTATAAATTATAATTCAAAATGTAATAATCCTAAAATTCAAATTAAGAATAATCTTTCCAAACAATATAATTACTCAATTAACTTTCATCAAGTTTTTTATTCTATTAAACTTATTCTTTATTTTTTATTATTTTTATAACACTTCACATCTTAGTGCAATCACATAAAAAAAAAAAAAGGGAAACTTTACTTTGCCGTCTGCCCGTGTCAGGTTCATATATGGTTTGTATTAATGTAAATTTATTCTATACACATTATTTATGTAATTTTTATTATATTTTTATAATTATTATTTTATCTATTGAGTGATTTTTTAAAATAAAAACATAAAAATTATTTTCTATTCCCCTCATGCTCAAAAGCAACGGCCATGTATTGAAACCTCAAATAGTGCCACTTTTTGATTCCTTCCAATGTATACATTAGAGTATATCTTGTGAAATCGGTGTGGTGATTTATTCCTTCCTTCACAGAAGGTAAAGCTTGATGATTACTTACGTATTTCCATTATCAGTTTCACCTCTGGATTTGAATCTTTCTCTGTCTAACTTATTCGTTCCAAAACATTAATATCAACTCTTGGGAAATCCATTTGACTTAGTAGTTACAGTGAAGAAACGCAGAAGCACAATTCCTGAATGCTGCAAAACCCAATTTCAGGACAGCGAGACAGGCCAGTCTCCTTCCAATTCCTCACAAGACAAGGATAACTCCAAATATTTTTAAATTATGAACAGTTATATCAAAACAAATAATATTAAAAAAATACATTAATATTTGGTAAGAAAAGATTATGCTTTTTATCCTTTTTTTATAATAAATTAAAAATAAAAGATTACAAAATGATCTAAGGGGGTGCTGCCAATCAAATTTATATAATCTAGATTTAAAATTTTTTTATATATTTTAATTTTTAATAATATAAAATAAAAACAGACTTTAATTTAATTTAAAAAAATAATTAAATATAAAAAAATTATCAAATCCAGCAAGTCCTCAAAAAGCAACTCTCTACTCATCAGAAGAGGATTCAGACCGTATAGGATAGTTAAAAAATAATTGATGTAATTTTGTTCTTCTTATCATCATCAATAGTTTTTTTCAAGACCTTAAATCATCAACAATAGTTTTTTCCAATATTGTAAAAATTGGATCAAACAGGTCGGATCAAAAATCGGTCTATAATCCAGTCTGGTTGGTTCTTAGAATCGGTTGAGTTGAGAACTGATCAAAAATCAGTGGGTTTAATAAAAATGATATTGGTGTAGTTTGAACTTAAATCCTTTTGACATAGAAGTATAACCTTGCCATTTAGGTAGTTTGTATTTTTAGTTATAATATATAATATTTAATATAAAATTTTTATTATTATTCTATTTTAAAATATTTTATTATGGTTCTACTTTTAAATATCAAAATAGCTAATAGTTGAATCGAATCTTGATTATGAGCATAATAAATAATATATTTTTTTATTAAACTATTATTATTATCTTGTCTATAATTTAAAATTTTAATATAATAGATGAAAAATAAAAATAAAATTTATATGATTTTTATTAAAATTATATAAATATATTTTAAACAAATTAAAAATTAAAAATTATGTTATATATGATTTATTTTTATTTACAATTAGTCGTAATATATTTTAAAATTTATTAATATTTATTTATTATTATGTATTATTTTAAATTTTTAATATATACAATTATATATATATATATATAATTATTATTAATTCGATTAGGATTAGTACTGTTCAGTTGAACCACCAATTATTTTCCCGGTTGGATGAACGGTACGGTAAAAACATTGGTTTTTTCCCCTTTTCTGGAAAATTCCCCTTTCCTCAGCGTCCTAGAGCTCGAATCTTCGACAGAACCGCATTCTAGACCCGCACACTTAACCCCCTCCTACAAATTTCGATTGCTGCTGTCGGCGGAACCCTAGACTGCCTGTCAACCTGAGAGGCTGAGGGCGTACACCACCGTCGAAGCTCAAGCTACGGTCTTCTCCCAATCTTTCTCTCTGTTTGTTAAGAAATTTACAGAAACAAAATTTTACAGAGTAGCCCACAAGCTTTTCTGCCTGTCAATGTGACATTTTGTTGTACAACCACTTTTATATTTGGGGAAGGGGGATTGATGTAGTTGCTTGGATCACTGAACACTAAAAACATATAGCTTCTACCCTCAGCATGCTATATTAGCTTTTTCAGTACTGTAACCTACTGAAACATTTCTAAGAAAGATTCTAGTTGATTTCGAGTTTTTCATTGGAAGTTTCTGAACTTGTACTATACTGAAAAGATCCCTTTGTTCAATAACTTCAACATGACAATACTTGTCTAGTTCATCATTTCAAAACCAAAAGTTGAATTTAAATTAGATATTTTCGTTTATAGATATTGTAATCCCAATATGTGGCTCGGAGGTACTGCTGGTTGCTTCTCTTGTTCGGAGTTTGAGATATAATTGGCAAAAGAAAAATGGATTGCAACTTGCAGAGATGACAAAGTTCCATTTAATAGCTTGTTTCATTGATTCATGCGAATTATTTATAGATATTTGGAATTAATAGCTTGTTTCATTGATGCATGTGAATTATTCATGGAATTATGGAGAATATATTTCTTGTTTTTTTTTTTTATTAGTTGGGTGTTGGGTATATTGTGTACCAATACCCAACACTTGATACTTGGTATCCAATATCAAGTACTCTCTCTTTTTTTTTTTTTGGAGGGGGGGGGGGGGGGGGTTGGGGGAAGTGGTATTTCGGTTTTCTAGATGTTGGATGGTCTCGGATACAGTTGTTAGTTGTGTATGTTTTTTGAGATCCGGTTAGGGTTTTGCTAGCAGATGTTTCTTTCTGATTTGGATTTGGATAGTGCAAAAAACTTCAGTTATTCACCCTAAACCCTAGGCAGAAAACTAGAAATCACTCACTATGTGATGGAAGCTTCGTTACTTTAACCTGACAAGGGAATATAGAGCTTAGGAAGACCAAGAGGAAGAGAAGGGGAAGAACCATTTTATAATAGAAGAACTTATCACTTCTTTGCTAAGAGGTAGAAGCTATGGTTTGTCTCAAACTTTCACTTCCACTATCTAACCGTTCCATTCTGCTTGACATTATATTCTCCTCTGCTCATCCAGTTTTCTTCTATTTACTTCAATCTCAGTTTTGCTCTTGTTTTTTCTACGTTTCTCTTAAAATTAGAGCAAGAAGTTGCTGTAGCATGTCGGCCAGAGTACTCTGGGTGTTATCTCGCCTATATAAGCCATATACACGATTATAAGATATAAAAAGCATGATACTTTTAATGTACATATATATTTGTATCGTGTGTATATCAATGTCAGATATGTATACAATACTTATACTTTCGTCCCTTTTGCGACATGGGTGCTTCATAATTTCTGACAAAGGAACAAATTGAGAGCTAGACAATTATGAGTTGTTGAATTAGTAGTTGGATGTAAATCAATCATAAACTTTTTATTAAACAAATGGGTATATCTGGAGGCCTAGTGTGGTTAATTGCAATCATCTAAAGTTTACTCAATATTTAATATTCCAGCAAAACAAAATAAAAGAATTGTAAACTGGAAAAATATGTTATGAATTAGTAGTGCCAATTTCCAATAGATTTAGTTCAAACAATCTGGTATATATTAGTGATGTGATCTTGCTGGTTTGCTATAGATTTAGGCTCAAACTTCAGGGATGAAAATTTGTCGGCATGGTGTTATGAGTAACCTGAGCTGTCGGCAAAGTAGGACTAGATTAATGAGAGCTTCTGCACTTGTTCTAAGTAAAATTAATACCATATTGGATTTGAATCATGGTGACATTCATGCATGCTGACCTTTATTTTTTGATTGGATGAAATGTCTCATAACACATTGAAGTTCCTTTGACACATGGCCATTTAGCCTGCCAGCCTGCCGAGCCAAGTATGAACTTACTAAGTGCAGCCCATCTGATAAACAGGATGGCCTGGCCCGTTTATGTATGACCTGGGCCAGGATGGGTTAAGTTTGCCCATTTTGACCGTGCTAATTGTTAGACCTATATTTTTATTTATTTATTGTTTATAGATCTTTTTACCTTCTTCCTCCATCAAGTTAGAGTTGGGAGAGTTTCACACTCACCAGGTCAAATTAATATGATTTTTTGGCTGTTACTTTGACTTTATCTATTGTTATGATATATCAAACAATTTGTGCAACATTGTATGATGTTTTGTTCCTTGTTGCCAGCCCTATAAAGGTGAAAATTTCCCTCAACTGCTATATGGTGATACTTGCATTTTGGTTGGTTTTCACAGATGAAAGTGAAGAAGCAGAAGAAGCATAGGAAGATTGTTACGTTTTACACTTCTTGCTTTGGTTTTCGGAAGCCTTTCAAGGTTTTATGTGATGGAACTTTTGTACACCACCTTCTTCAGAATAAGATAACCCCTGCTGACAAGGCCCTTGCCAATATCCTAAATGCTGCTGTCAAGCTCTACACAACCAGGTCCTCTTGTTTGTTGGATTTTTATATTTTAGAAAGGATTTAGTTTTTAACCTCTTTTTCACTGCTAACCCATATCACTTGTGTGCAAATATATCTTGTCTTGTTTTGTTTTGTTTTGTTTTTTCCCCCTTTTCCTTTTATTTTCTTTTATTCTCATTCCTTGGTGTGTGGGTTTTGAATGGAGGGGATGCAGATGTGTTTCAGAGGAGTTGAAACGACTCGGTCACTCATTTACTGAGGCCCTTGAGGCAGCTCGTCAGCTTATAATTGCAAGGTTGGCCATCCCCTATTTCTTTGTAAACAAATACTTAAGTAATACAGCAAAGTTAAAGTAATTTTATTTACCTTTTTTCTCTATATCTTTGTTAATGTTGTCATTGAAATGACACGTATAACAACAGATGGCTGATTCGATATCAGAACAGATTGAACTAGGAACCTATATGTACTGCTTAATACTTCATTTTCGTTGCTGTAAGGATGCATGAGGTTTTATTCTTGGTGTACGAGATGATACTTCAATTTTGTGAGAAATGAATTCCTATGTACATAACTCGACAGTAATGACACTTTAACATGGTTGCATTTTTGTATACCCCACATCCTACAAAGAGAATGGATTAAGCACTGGCTCAACATGTCTCTAAGAACAAATGGTTAATTTTCATTTAATTTGTTGTGACATAAAAGTTGGGAAGAGAGATACTCTTTAAGTTGACATAGTAGTGGACAAGCTGTCTTTGGTCCTAACTCTAAGAATCTTATGATCTAATAGCGAATCAATCTTGATCAATGTTTTTTTGGATATGAATTTTAAGATATCTGAATACTAGTCTTGCTAGAGATATGTCTTTTCTCACTTGAGTTTAAACACCATTGTGTAGATGTGAGCATGAAAGATGTGAGCATCCTGTTAAATGTATCAAGGAGGTTATTGGGGAAAGTAATTCACAGCACTTTTTTGTTGCTAGTCAAGATACTGAGCTGCGGAAACAATTGCAACAGGTGTTTCCCCCTTCTAATTACTTTAGTGTGTCATGTCATTTTCTATTTATTCTATTATGAAATGATATCATAGCAGAAGTTATTGACATAATTGATTAACTATAGGCTTAAATAATATTGAGAAAGCAATCTTCCATTTGTTGGGATACATTTGTCTTTGATAATATATTCTTCGTGAAGAATTTTTCTTATTTGATTGTTTAAAACTTGATTCATATATAGATGCTTTGAGGACAAATTACTACTGGGATTAGGTATACTGTTTACCAGTTCTGTCAGAAACAAAACTGAAGCAGTTAATTCCAAAAACTAGGGTAGTGTGATCTGCAACTACACACCAATTTAATGTTGCTGTTGGTAGAAGATGGGCTATTTCTTCTGAACAGATAGCAAAATGGCTGCATTAGGTCTATAAAGTGGAAGAATTCAGAGATAGTTGATGGCTTTGATGATAATTTTAGATGAGAGCAAGTGGATGGATGCATGTTGATGATGCCTACATGTGTGAAACATCTAACTTCTTGGCATCATTCATTGGGTTTTTCTTCATTTATGTAACTTGGATATCTATACAGCTTGTCTACTACATGATTTGACATGAGAGTAGTTTTAGATCATTTCTCATGGTTACCCTTCACATGATTTGGTCATACTATTTTCTTTTCTATGTTGTAGCTTTGTTTTATTTTTCGGTTTTCAGCTAGGTTGCCTTTTGTGCCTTATGAAATCAACCTTATTGATATTACTTGGGTAGATGGTTCCTTTATGACTTTTATCATGAAGCTTGTAATTTTAATTATTTAAAAGTTAAAATCAGTAAATTTTTTGCTATTAACAAGTTTTAATTTTTTCTTTTCTTTTAAGCTATAGTAAAAGTCATGCAATAATTTTAGGATTGTACCCTTAAATTGACATTTATTCTTGTTAACCTGCTTGTCTGCAGGTACCTGGTGTGCCTCTCATATTTGGTCTCAGAAATGCTCTTTATCTTGAACCTCCGTCTACATTTCAGAGAGAATATGTTAAAACTTCCGAAGAAGCACGATCACATATGACTGACACGGAGTATCAAATGCTTAAGAATAGATTAACGGATATATTAATTGGTGAAGAAGCTACAAATTCTTCAGATGAAGACAAGGATTTAGGAGATCAAACTATAGATGTGAAGGCAGTGAAAAAGAATCGTATTGCAAGGAAACAAATGAGCATTAAGGATAAACCTCAGTTCAAGAGAAATAAAGCAAAGGTAATACATTATATTCATTATAACGCTGTATTTGTTGCTTGTTCGATTTTTTTATTGGTTTTAACTGCTGGTCAGCCTATATAGTTCTTGAAATTTAATAAAATTGTAGTGAATTTAATTATTTGACAGCGCACACAGTTCCCATTACTAGTGTGTTAACAAGTTTATGATATTGCTTTTCAATTTTGCAGGGTCCGAACCCATTATCATGCAAGAAGAAAAAGAGAAATCATGAAAACCAAAATATTGGTTCAGGGAAGGTGAGCTTTCTGAAATTTCTTTTTTTTTTTTCGCCTTGAACACTTTCCTTATTAACCGCACTAGTAGTTTTATCAACGTTTACAATAATTATTTTTTGTTTGTTGATGTATGGCAAGATGCCCCTGTTGAAATAGATAAGGCTTCTGAATTAGATTTGATTTATAATATAATACACAATGACAGGGCATAGGTTTGTGAATAAATTTTGTAAGTGAAGCTGTGGAGAGATATTTTTTCATGTGGATAAGTATTTAGTTAATCTGGAAATTGTGTGCAGAGGCATGTTCTATTAGATTGCTGCTAGAGTGTTATTATTTTATTTAACAAATATGTTAGTATATTTAGAATAGATGTTATAGAGTCCTATTTGTCAATAAAAAATTAGATGTTAAGGCTTCTGTATGTTATGGAAGGGTTTCTTCAAGGGATGTTTCTCTTGCGCAGGAAAAGAAGGAAGGGGACAAGAATAGGAGTAGGAAAAGGAAGAGGTCACGAAGGCGGCAAAACCCTAACGTAACAAACAAGTAACTGCGAAGCATGGGCACTTGAAAAATGAGACACGTACCTGCGTTTGACAAAACATGACAATTCAACATGGACCAAATCTTTTAGGTCTGTTCTGGGTCCATGTTAGTATATTGCCTCCATCTCAATGTCAATGTCAATGTCAATGCCTTTTATGTAGTAAATCAACTTTTCTTATTTTTGTAGTATTTATTAAAATTCAAATAAAAAACAAAGTAGGTATTCATGGAAGAGTTCCTTGAGTCTACTTTTTGGCCATGACTGGAGAATATGCATTAGCTTATTTTAAATATAACCGATTTATCTATTGCTGCTGGAATTGAGTATTTACTTGCAACTCATTGGAAGTGGTTAATCGTTGGTATATATCAGTGTATGAATTATTTGCTAATTTTCATTCAAATTTCATTTGTTGAAGATCAAAGATATCAAATGAGATAAATACCAGATTAGGGGTGTTTACTGGCTTAGGAGCCTGGCCTTGCCCTTGTCGGCCAAATTGAGGTGAGTTAGGCTAGGCATAAGAAATAAAATCAAATAAAAATTTAGGGTAAGATTGGGCCTGACTCAGATCTAAGAGTTATATCGGCTCAATTTGGCTTGAAAAAATAAATAAAAATAAAAAATATTTTATTATAAAAATTTATATCAAAATTTTAAATTTTTTTAAAAAATAAAAAATAATTTTATAAAAATGTATATAAATTTTTTTTAAGATTTATTTTGTAATTTTAATAATAAATTTGAATCGGTTTTTGAAGGATATATTGGTTCAATTAAGTTTATAAAAAATAAAAATATTAAAAGAAATATTTTTTATAAAGATTTATATTAAAATTTTAACTTTTTTATAAAATTTTATATAAAATTTTGTTAGTTATTTTATAATTTTAATAATAAATTTAAATAAAAAAAAATATTAAGTCTACCTCTATTTAGTATTAAATCGAGTCTAGATTGGGCAACCAACTTTAATTTTAAAACTCGTTCAAAATTTGATCAAGACATCAGGTAAGCTAAACTTTGGCTTGACCCATCCCATGAAAACCCCTGTACGATACCATATTAGTTAGCCATACAAATGTATGAAATTGGGATTTCAATCCTGTTACGTGACATGATATCATTCGAGGAGGGAGATAAAGTAACGTGTGTTGTCTTTTGTAATTAATTCTCATGTTTACCTCGTTTGTATATATGAAAATCTTAATTTTTCACATATTTACAACCTTAAAATGTAGTTGAACCTACAAAATATGAAAATATTATTAAATTTGTATTGTTTATGTTTTATATATTATAAGAATTTTTTTCTCAAAAAATAAATATATCTCTTTAACTTTAGGTTACCAGCAACTCATTAGCGGTTAGAAACTTTTAAGAGGGATTCCACTTCACATTAAAACTCTTTTTACATGGCATGTCCTTAATTTTTTTTTTCCTCAAAAGAATAAGGGTAGTTAAACTTTTTAATTTTAAAAAAAATGCATTAAAATGAAATGCTACACCCTAAATCTTATTCCCGAATGTTAAATGACGAAAGTTTAAAGGGCAATCTTAAAGTTGGGGAGGGGGCGGGAGATTTTGCAAGTGACAAAATAGTGAAGGACATTTTTCTGTTTTTCTCCTTTTTAATATAACTCATTTTTTATAAATAATTTTTAAATACTTAAAAAATTAAAATATCTAAACAGATATTTACCTTGATCTTACACCCAACAAAAAAGAGTTACATGAATATTGAGAATTTAAAATCATCAAATTTCTCGTTACGTATGGCCGCACCGTACTAAATTCGTAGCTATTAATAATATATATTTTTTGGGTAAACTAAACACAATTTCATCGACTGACCAACAATAATCACTAAAGTTTTAGTTTGTGAAGGACATTCAATAATAGGAACGAATGTTGAATAGCAAAGTATGACCTACACTGAGAAACTAAGGCTCCGTTTGGTTCAATAGAAGAGAGGAGAGGGGAGGTAAATGGAGGGGAGAGGAGGGGAGGGGAAGGAAGGGGAGATTATTGTTTGGTTTAGAAGAGAAGGGGAGGGGAGATAATTATATTTGGACAAATTTATTTTTTATATTATTTTAATTTTTTTATAAAAAAATTATTTATATCAATAATTTTAAAAAAAATTATAAATTTTAATCTTTTTTATTTTTAATTTCTGATAAAAAAATTATCTTAATTTTTATTAAATATTAATATATTAAAAAATTAAAAAAGATAAAAAAATAAATTAAACTTCTAAAAATATCTCACTCCACCCCTCCCTTCCAAATTGAAGGGAGGGGAGGCAAATTTGACTCTCCTCCCCTCTCCTCCTCTCTCCCCTAATTTAATTCAACCAAACACCTTATCCTTCTCCCCTCCCCTCCAAAAACCTTTAACCAAACACTCCCTGAGATAGGTTAACAGAAATAATTGAAGGTGAAATCCTTTGGGAGTCAAACCAAGAAAAATTATTATACTGGGCCTAATAAGAAGAATAATAACTTTGGAGATAAATCTGAGAAAGCATGGGCCTCTTGGAATAATTCTAAGGAAGTTAAGAAAAAAGGCCTGATTACTAACTTTTAGCCCGATTTGGACCATCCAAAGAAAAAACACTTAGAAGCACAAAAATAAAAATATAAAATTTTGGTACGGTTTTTATATTTTTATTATTAAATAATAATAATATAATAAATGTATGTGTTTTACTCACAAGTACATAATTTTTATAATTTAATATTATAAGACTAAATCCTTTAAACAAGTTTTTACATGTTATTTTTGTATTTAAAAACTTAATAACAAAAATATTAAAAAAATTATATCAAAACATAGTCAAAAAGCAAAATGTAGAGAACTCCGACCCAATTAAAATTGGCTCAAGTTGTAGTACTGGTAAATTTCTTTTGCACAAAAGCCGAGAGCAGGAAGATGATGGAGAGTCTATGCACTTTAAAGTTTAAACCCTCCCATAGCATTAATAACACGGAGCATCTTAGGCTCCCAAAGCCACCCAACATACACGATAATGGCATGTGGGACGTTATAAGCCACATGTCTGAGCATGAATCAGACACGTATGGCTCCTCAGGTGAATATATTCCGGACGGAGACAGGAGTTGAATCATGCAATTTGGATGAGCTTTGATATCTGCTGATCTTCTTTTCTGTGGTTATGTTTTAATGAACTTTTGTTTTTTTTTCTTGAAACTATAGTGGTATAGCTGGTTCGAAAGTTGCCAGAGCACTCAGAGAACTTATGAAGCAACATCAGCCTGATATTGCGGTTCTCTTGGGGAGCTTCTAACATTATTAAGAAATTAGACTTTATATTTAAGGAACTTCAAGAAGCATATGGCTTTGCAAGGAGGGGCAAAGGGCAGGAAATTATGATAGGGCTAAGAATTACGTACAACATAATTTTTTTAAGAAAAATTTATAACTAATATAATACTTATGTATCAACTAAAAAAGTTAATCAACACTTAAAGTGATATTATACTTATCCCGATTAAATGGGTTTACCTAAGGAAAGGAGAGATTAAACTGAATATGGATGAGGTTGCCAAGGAGAGTTTAGGTAGGAAGGAGGTTTGCTTAGAGATGAGCTTGGATAGTGGATCGCTGGTTTCTATCACAACCTGAACATTTGTGACACTTTGACAGTCGAACTATAGGGCATAGTTGTCAAAGTTATGAGTTGACTTGCTGAATTTATCAATTTTAAGTTTTCACGTAAGAAAAATATGTCAAAATAACTAACTTATGTAGATTTATAATTGACTTGAGTAGAATCAATTGACTTGGCAAGTGTAAAAATATCTTTTTTTGGCCTAAAAATCGTGTCAACCCAACTCAAAAAATAAAAAATAAAAAAGCCTATACAAAAAGCTCAATCCAAAATAAACTTTTTAAACCTTCTGAAGTATTAAAAAAAATTATCAAATGCTATGTTTAGAGTTGGGTTAGTTTGCTTTCCATGATTCCATCCTTGTGCTTCTATTATGTGCCGCTGCTTTTGGTTCTCGTGCCTTAGTCAAGGAAAGAAACATTGTCATTTTTGCAAACACTTGCACTATTGCACAACCCTATCGCACCAACACGGCAACATGGCACAACTTCGTTCTTCTCTAGCTCTATATGCATTATGCCATTGCTTTATTTATTCTTTTGTTTGTTTCATTCTACCTTTTTTTTTTTTCTTATTTCAAAGTTTTTGTTGATTGAGTTGTTATAAATTGAATTAAATATATTTTCAAGTGCAAGTGGGGTTGCAAGGTGTCATAACTAGGTTCAAATAGGAATTCTCATATCATTCTAAGCTTATGGTAACAAAATATCAAGTGTTACAACACGTAAGGCAGCGATTTTAACCTGTTTAATCCTTCAACTTGAACTATAAAGGTCAAATTTTAAATTTATCTTCTTTTTCACTCTTGGCTACCTAGAAAAGTTTGTTTAGATCTATAAAACCAAAATACAAACCCTATTCACATGAGGGAGTTATATAACATATTTTGAACTTTTTAACGTAATAAGATTTAAATTTCAAAAATTCATAATTTAGACTATGTAATTTCGAATTAGACAAATTAAGTGTTTATGGAAAGCTTATAATATGAATTTTATGCTTGAAAAATTTTAAGTAAAATTGAACTCATTTGGCCCTCAAAAACTATGACAACAATAGCGATACTAGTTGTTATAGTATCAGGTCAATTCTGTATAATTTTGTCAATTTTAAAAATTCATAAAATATTTTATATAATTCCAAAAATTCTCATTCTTCACTTGTTAGAAGGCTCTATAAAATGTCTAATTGTATGTCAAATTTCAATTCCAAACTCAACTATTTGTACTACCGAGGGTGGAGATATAATTTATGGCTCATTTGGATCAAAATTTAATTTTAAAGTGGTCCATGTAACACCATAAATTCTAACTCATCTCATGCTTTCAAGTGGCATAATATCATGAATCATATTAATATTCCCTAGAAACGCTAAAGAAATAATGATTATTTTCGCGTTGCGTCGTATCAAAAAAATTCAATTCGGTGTCACGTGGACCATGTGAGCTTATACTATACTTCCTCATATTTAATTCCATTATTACAATTCATTTGCATCGCAAAAACATGCCTACAACCCATGGAAACCGAAATGGAACTCAAAATAAACAAGCATATTTTCGGCCAGATTTGCTCCATTTTCTGACCCAACTTTGAAAAATTATAACTAAATTTAGAAAATTCGAAATCATGAAATCTTGGTCATTCGGGAAAGATTAGGATGTCTACTTCACACTAAAAATACGTCCAAGTCACAGCATTTATCACACAGGACGTTTGACATCCAAAAAGCTACAGACTCGCTGGCTGCCTGGGCTGTGATTCAAGTTACTGATGTAAACTTCTGAAATTCGTAACTAATTCTACAAAAATTGAAATCACACACACTCGGTCATTCGGGAAAGCTACAAATGTTAACTTGACACTAAAAATAATTCCAGAATGAAACAGATACTTTTAGGCATCTGGAACTGATGGAACAGTGATTGAGCTCCTGGGGCACTACTGATACTGACAGTTAACTTCAAACATGCATAACTCTCTGCTCAGACCTCCAAATGATGTGATCTCGGTGGCCACAGAAAGCTTATGACCTATAGTTTATTCATATAAAATTTCATAAGCATTGGACACCATTTGGCCATCGGGTGACACAGAATTCGAAACTGCCAGTATGAACAGTACCCATACCAGAATCCATGAAAAATGCCAACTTTTAAAATTCATCAAATATAACTCAAGAATGGCCTCAAAAAAATTTAAAACTCCCCCCACCTACACAAACAAGCCTAGGCCGAGACATTGGCTTTCTTTGGGCTTCTTGGAATTCTCTTGCTTTTCTTGAAGGAGGAAGCTTGTGGGGAGCATCTTTGGTGTCTCAAGAACTCATTTATACTTTAACTTAGACCTAGGAAGCATCATACAAATCCAGAAATTAGAAGGTGCATTTAAAACCCTAGGTTTTGCATTTTGATTTCTAATGCCAATTTCTTGGTTTTCTTTGCATATTCTTATTCCTCTCCATCAATTACCTAAGAATCACCTTTGGTTCGGCTAAAAATCTAATTCCTTAGGTCTGTCTAGGTCTAGGTCGAAATGCTCAAGGAAGGGAGGAAGAAGACCAAGTGGAAGAATCACAAAATACCTTGTTTTCCTTGGATTTCCTTGCTTGTTCTTGCTTTCCTTGGCCTCCTTACTTGAAATTCGAACTTTCCCCTCCGTTCTCCCTTCAAAACAGCCCTCAAAACTTCAGAAAGAATCATGGAAAAGAAGAGGGAAAAAGAGGAGAAGAAAGTGGTGGAGAGAAAGCATGAAAAACAAGCAAAATTTCATACCTAAAGGCTTGAATCTTTCCTCCTTCTTCCCTTCTCTTTGTGTGCCACTCTCCAAGGGATTTGCTTCTGATTTGGGGCTAGAAATTCTGAAGTGAATGAAGGAGAGTGTGAGGTGCCACCTATATATAGCTAGGGTAAAGTGACTTTTTTAAAAATTTTCATTTTGCCCTTCATACTTTGCCTTTTTTGTTTCTCCTTTGTTTTAGCTCTTTTTTTAGAACCATCTTTTCCATTATAACATCTAGATTCCCAATTAAGAAAAATGGCTTTGGAATCACTCAAATCGGAGCTAAAACCCTTCCGAACAAATCGATCAAAGTTCGGGTCAATCGACATTGGAAAACTTACACCGGAGGGTCTTTACTGGTCCCGGGGCTTCCCATGGTTTTTGGGGCCTCTGAGAACCCTGGGCAACTCAAAATTTCCATTGAAAAAGCCCTCCTAGGTGCTTTTCCAAAATTGCACTTATTTACGAAAATGCCACTGGCCTTTCGGCAAATTTTTCGAATCACTCCGACCCCAGTTTCTGGGCAACTCAAGGCCCAAACCCTCATTTTTTATTATTTAACATTTTATCCAAATTTTATTTGGCCTTGAATCACTCATCTCAGGGGACTTACTTTGAAAGCGTACCCGTTTCCATCGTTTAACAAAAACTGGACATTACAGTCCAACTAGCCTCCAATTTGCACTTGATCACTTTGAGCAAATTTTAATCATTCTAAATATCATTTCATAAGGTCCAATGCATGAAATAGGGCTTGCATCAAAATATGTCCTTTCCACATCCAAGTATACACATAAACCATATTACTTCTTATACACAAGATCAGATACCAACCACCCAATCATACATCAAAATGGTTCATATTTATGCCTTAAACTCATACACACAGTCCTATCACATCACCTTGACTTTTCTATAAGGTTCATCATATATACATATGCTTACTATCCATTCATGCATATATAACTCTATGGCTTCTAATATAGATAACATATACACATGGCTACATTTTACATCACAATGATATATATTGATGTACTCAAGCTCAAACACAAGCTAAGATTACATATTCTTGCCATATATAAGGTATATCATTGCTAATGTGTTATATAAATTCTCAAGTATATAATTACAACAAAAGCTTTAAGTACATGAATTATAAACTCTATTGCTTCTCATTTTCTTTCTTTTTGCTTAAGATCTTGAAATCATTAGTGGGAGATACATGGGGTGAGATTATAGGAAAAATCTCAATAGCGAATATCAACCATACCAATGCATGCAAAAATGCGATGAGAAAATGCAATATATGTGGGGCAAGTATGTGAATCATATGCATCATATAACTCAAACACAACTTTTAGCATGAAAACTCACTTCTCATCTGGCCATGGCATCAAAACATGCTAACTAGGTTTAATTAAGCTCAACTTGGGGTTAAAGAAAAGTTACTGCCCTTAATTCCCTACTATGAGAAGTTAGGAGCTGAAAACATAGTAATACTCATGCATAAAACTCATGAATATATTAAGCAACTACACATACTAGTATCTTAACTCGATTCAACATTCAAATGCATGCAAGATAGGAAGATAATGCTACCTTGGAGAGTTAGGAGCCTCAAGCTACCATTAACTCCTAAATCTTTCTCTTTTTTTGGGTCTCTTATCATATCCTTCTCAGGTCCATACATACCTAAACTGAGTTTGCATTAGTTTGGCTTAAAATACATCAATTTACAATATAAAAACACTCATTAGGATTCATTCCAACTCATTTTGCTATCATATAGATTTACTAGAACCCAAACGGGCAATTAAACTACTTTAAGCCCCCTTAAGTAGAAACTTTTAGATTTCACTTTCTAGGCTCCCAAATCTCACTTGCTATAAGCCACCTAACTTTAATGGGACTCATTGGAACCATCACATACATGATTAAACAAGCCAAAGCCATGTTGCTTCTTTAGGCCCATTTTAAACTCTAAAAATTTATTTTTCAAAATATGATTTCTAAATTCAATCCAAGGGTTTCTTTAGTGTTTATACTTCATATTTAGGTCACTTATAACCTTAAAATCAATAAAACAACTCTTTAGCTACTCCATCCCCACTATGGCCGAATCTAGAACATCATGGAACTTAAGGGAGTTTTTGTCTTTCTCTAAGGGAATTTGATAGTTATAGAGTATTATTGGCTCCTTTCTAGTTTAAGGATGATCTTAAATGGCTTAAACCATCTTTCTAGGGTTCCAAAAGTTCCAAGGTACAATTTGAATCATAAGTGGTCTAACTTCAATTATATAGCTTCTTAATTAATTTAAATTACATAATCCTATTCTACACCATTCAAAACCCTTGGTTCTGTCAAGTTTTCATCAAATCAAAGTCTCCTACTCACACACTCTCTCTTTGGGCCGAATTATGGAAGGAGAAAAGACCAAGGAATATCAATTTTTCTAATGCATAACATACCTCATTTGAAAGTTTGTTGAATGGTGATTCCCTTGCTTTATTTGGGTGCTTTAAACCTCTACTTTTTGTCATGAATTCAGCCACCAAAATTATCATTTCAAGAAACCAAAACTACCGTTAAGAAGATCATGAAAAGAGGAGAAGGTTTCATAACTAGCATACCATAGAATTATGAAAATTTCCTTACCTTATTGGCTTCTCTTTCCTCTCTCTCTCTCTCTCTCTCTCACATCCTACTTTTTGGAAGCCATAGCTACTGGTTTTGAGTAGAACATAAGTCAGTTATGAAGAAAACTTAGGTGGCATGCCATTATATAGAAGGAGGATGGATGTTTTAAAATAATTTTAAAATTATATTTACATCTCTACATTTTAACCCTTTCATTTGACCTTATTTCATATCCTTTTTTTAGAAATCATCTTTTCCATATAAAAATGTAAGCTCTTTACTTTATTAAAATTATTTACTTTGAAATTTTTGGGATTTGAAACAATTCCAAAAAGTCTGATCAAAGTTACAGCCAACCAACTTCCTAAATTGTACATCAGGAGGGTTTTAGCTTTTCTGATTATTCCTATAACTTTTAAGATTTTTGAAAACCCTAGTGAGATTAATTTTAGCTTTTAAAGCTTTCTTCTTTGAGTTTCTAAAGTTTTGTCGAAAATTATGATTTTTCCATTGCATTATCAATTTCTTCTGTTTAGCAACATCTGCTCTAGTTTATTACTAACTTTTTATGCTTGTTTTTGGATGCTCTAATTAATATTCTATTCTTACTTGTCCTTAATTTATTTTATTTTAAAATTCTCTTTTATTATTTTACTGGTTCTAATTCAATTTTTCGAAGGACCGAGTGTTACACAAAAAAAAAAAAGTATAATTTGAATTGTATTTGAATAAATTTCTTTTTTATATGGTATTTTAACAATTACATATAATTTAATTATATATTTCAATAGCTATTTACTGACAAATGTAAGCTCTTATGAGTTTACATTATAAGCCTATGTTTTTCTATGAGTTTGCCTAAATTTAGGATTGTTATAAGATGCTGCGGGGGCTACGACTCTTCACATGATAGCCTTATAGTTTTTATTTCTTTGTTTGTTGTTTCTTCTTTGTGCCGGTGGCCCCAATATTTTCACCTAAAAAAAGATAATATATTGTATTAAATAATAATATTTATATGTGTGTTGCGGCATGGGTTGCCACAACCATTTACATAATGGAGCTATGCATATAAAATGGGGCATATATATATATATATATTCCATAAATATATCTCATAATATTTTATGTAATTCATTTCTGTGCCTAATTTTTTAATTATATAACTAATTTCAAGTAATAAATAAATAAACTCTATTAATAATTTGATAACAATAATAAATTAAGGTAATTTATCAAACTTGCGGGAAAAGAAAATAGAGATTTGTAAAAATAAGACAAATGCAAAGTGCAAGTTGAAAAGTATTAAACAATGATAGGAAAAAAAAAATCTACCTTAAAAAATATAAGAAAAAGTTATTGCCATTTGTAGTGGAAGAATGAAAAAAACTAATAATAATAATAAGATAAAAGAGATTAAGAAATGGTAGTGGATCTATCCCCATTCTTTGTTTTAGTCCATAAACATATAAGTGGAATAAGAAGTCTTTGTGTGACTAATTTCTCATTAAAAATTTACAGTATGTTATAACGAACTCGTTCTTCTAATTTAACCTGGAGTTAATGTAAACTTTATTTTCTAGGGGATTATATGTATATTAATCTTTTTTATAATGGCAAAATCAAAAAGAAAATCTATGCTATATATTATATGGTAGTTTATGAAGTTTTACCGCACCGAGGAGGGGGGCTAGTTCCCTAGCTCTATCACAGTTTGCTGAAGGCACTTATTCTATGGAATAAAGATAATATTTCTATTGAAATAGGAGAGCAATAATGATCCCAACATAAACATACCAAAATCTCAATAAATAACTCACCTCCTAGGTTTTTTTACAACCATTTATTCTAATCCTCATGAACGTGAAAACTTGGCACAATTTACAACATTATGGAAACTAGAGTTAGACCCGTGCATTGCAAAATGCACGGGTTAGGAAATAAAAGACAGAGAAATGCATTGATCTGTAGAAGATGTGATGAATTAATGAGTGTGAAGAGGGGAAAATTGGTGAGACATATCTAATGGAAGTAAATACATATGAAAGAGGAAACTTTGACAGAGAAGTTTGACTTTCATCATGAGAAAAACGAGCTATGAAATTTGGCATGAAATAATTAAAAGCATGAAGATCAAATTTTCAAAGGTATAAAAATGGTATAAGGGTGAATGAAAACAACCACACAAAGGAGTGTGTATTAGAGTATCAAGATTGTAAGAAATAAAAGCATGCATAACTATTAAAATGAAATGTCTGTAGTTGGGACACATGAATTGAGCTCAAAGTTGTACAGTGGGGTCATAGATATAACTGATAATAGAAACTGAACAAAGTAATTTGGAAAGGTTTCCGGTGGAAGGAGACATGCTTATGGGAATACGGAGGACTAGAACCAGTAATAATCATCTTCTGGGTCAAAGCATCTAAGAACCTTCAAGTGTCCAATCTCCTAGTTGTAGGTGGAAAGGTCATGGCTCTTGTCAGACTTGGCTGGGAAATAATGAGCATCGAAGTTATAGGAACATAATATTCCTAGTAATACATAGAGGCTTGAAGTTTGGTGGAACATGATCAATTATAGTAATCAATGACCAGGAATTTCTATTGCAAGTTGATGCATCAAAAGCCCACAGTTGAATGGTGTAATTTGAGTGGTCCTCAACAGTGTAAAAGACTACCGTTGTACCATCGTTGGGATTAACCAGCCTGCATTTAACCTTTTGTCCAAGTGTTGGTGTCACAATTTTTTCAAGCATGCAATCTATGAAGTTATGCACATTAATGCTACCAAAATGGATAATGCCATAAGTCTCATATTCAATAGGCATGCAAGGAAGTTGTTACAAGTAAATGTGTGATTGTTGAAAATCCTTAAATACTTTAGCACGTTCTCATGTTTTGTTGAAGATACTAACTGGTCATATAGATGTCATTGTCAACATCATTTTCTCTTGTGAATAGGAGGGAGATTGTCACAACCCACAGATTTAGTATGTTGGCACAAAAGATAGCAAATTCTCCTACCATAATTAAGAGATCATTTCTGACTTTTGTAGAAATTTCGGCAGAGTCCCCTTTATAATTTGGACCTCCCGATATTTCTACAATCAGTCAATTCAACAATACACCCAAAATATATCAAAACATAAACATCTAGGGAGTGGGGATGTCCTGACTGTGATTCAGTGGAGCCACATTTTTACATTTGTTCAAAGTCAAATAATTGACAAGCGTAAAACAAAATACACCCACATGAACAATTGTGGGCTCGCCAAAAGAAACAAAACAGGAGATCTACAGCTAGTCGGCAGCTCAGGGTAGGCTAGGGTCTTCAACGCTCTCTGAAAAATAGATTTAAGAAAGAGTGAGTTTGAAACTCAGTGAATAAATAATGCCGACCCTTAAAATCTTATATATTCATCATGCACAAATCAAACCTCATGCAGATCGTCTCTTAAAATGCATCAGAAGTATCTAAACATAACCAAATTAAAACAAACGCAGAGCACACAGCTCGTGGGGAGAATAACCACAGACGCAAAGCACTTTGCTTGCGAAATAAATAACTCCACATGTGGTAGCTACCCACACGGGGCTAGCAAAACCCCTGCTAGCTGAGGTTCAAATCATGGTGCACCAAGGCTAACAACTACTGCTGTTAGCTACAGAGTTCTGAACAGATAACCTCTTAGAATTGATACGTTTTCTCAAATCACATTTCAGATAGAGTACCTTCCATATCAGTTCGATATCAAAGTTTCCAAATAACTCAACAAACATCCATTTCCAAAATTTCATGTTTAAATGAATTTTTCAGTAACATGCATATAACAAAACATTTATCCCAACGTTAGAACACTACAAGGAAACTTAGTAATAAAATAAGAAATATAAGTTACTCACAGTCTGCATTACTTACTCACCTCCTAGGATGATATCCACATTCCCTGCCCAGTCCTCAGCTCTAACTCAATCTCCTGAGTACCCTACAATACCCGTTCACCAGATTTTAGAGTGTGAATAACCAAAAGAATCATCTCATTAACTTAGCCTACCTAACATTAACGTCTATTCTTCATTCCCTCAGATTAACATATGAAAAACTAAGGTTTCTTAGGTGTTATAGGTGTTTTCGGCATGTTAGCCGCGACCAATTCTTCTCTGTTTAACCCCCTTCTATTATCGCCGCGGCGAGTTGGACATTCTCCGCGGCCAACATACATGGCGCCTTGGCGAAGAAGCCTCCTGGAGCTTCCTCGCTCGTGCTCTCGATATTGGCCGCGGCCAATAACTCATTTCGCCGTGGCCAATTCCTCTCTGGAAAGTTAGCCGCGGCCAATTCCTTAATTCGCCGCGGCGAAATACTCTCTGGATGACTCCCAGCTTACCTCTCCACTTTCGCCTCGGTATGGATAAATCCACCCTTCTCTCCTCCATTCTTGCTTCCCATATCCATACCACACATATACATAGTTATAAGTTTATATATATATATTTGCATCCATATATGTCAACAGATCATTTAAAAGCTTAAATTTATGAGAGAGGGATGAGAGAGAGATGAGAGAGAGAGCATAATCTAAAAGAAGGAAGGTGGTAATACTTTGAAGCTTAAGGGAAATCAATTTGCTCCAACCAACTCATCTCCTTGCACCTTTTTGTTTTCTTTTCTTTCTACGCACCCTTCCATCAGCTGGCCACACACACAGAAGCACATTACAGAACAAGCAAGACAGGGGAGGGAGATACTGTGAAAATGGACCAGAATTTGCAACACTTACAGCAGTAACTTCAAGCTTGGGAGAGGATGTGGTTCTGGCGTTACATCACTAACAACAGCAGCACACTTATTCAAGCCAGCAAACAATAGCAACAGCAAAAGAATGGAACCAGAAGTAGCAGAAAAATGAACCAAGGGAACAGCAGAAATGGCGAGGAACAGAGGAAGAGAAGGTGGAGTTCAGTTTCCAGCACAGACTGCTCCTTTTTCTGACCGAAAGGATGGGCATGGGTATGGGTTTAGGACTGTAGAGATTGGGGAAGCAAATTACCTAAAACCCAAGCAAAAAATGAATGAGAGAAGGGGCATTTCAGAAATTTGCAGAAGGAAGGAAAAACTTTCTACGTGGCAGCAGCAATTATCCTTTTGAAAAGTCAACCTCCCATATATATATATATGTCTCATTGCATGCACGTCGGGTTCCTTACAATCTCTCCCCCTAAAAGAAATTCAGTCCCCGAATTTATTTATATGTATATATATATAAATACTAACCTTAGCTCTCAAATAGATAGGGGTACTTTGCACGCATTTCGGTCTCTACTTCCCACGTAGCCTCCTCTGGTGTGTGGTGACACCATAAAACTTTTACCGATGAAATCTCCTTGGAACATAACTTCTTCGTTTGTCTATCCAAGATTGCCACAGGAGTTTCTTTGTACGTCAAACCTTCACCCAAAGAAACATCTTGATGCTGTAACACATGAGAAGGATCAGGTAGATACTTCCTTAACATGGAAACATGAAATACTGGGTGAATATTGGATAACTCAGGCGGCAACGCCAGCCTATAGGCTACAGTCCCAACTCGCTCTAGGATTTCATATGGCCCTATATATCTCGGGGTCAACTTCCCTTTCTTCCCAAATCTCATCACACCTTTCATGGGAGACACCCTGAGAAACACATAATCTCCCATCATGAATTCCAAATCACGGCGTCGGTGATCCACGTATGCTTTCTGCCTACTCTGAGCTGCTATCAATCTTTCCTTGATTACTTTCACCTTTTCTACAGCATCTTGTACTAACTCAGGCCCTAATGCTTTAACTTCTCCAGTTTCAAACCATCCAATGGAAGATCTACACCGTCTCCCATACAATGCCTCGAAAGGTGCCATCTGTATGCTCACTTGATAACTATTATTATAAGTAAATTCCATCAATGATAAATAGTTATCCCAGCTACCACCAAAGTCCATAACACACAACCTTAACATATCCTCTAGTGTTTGTATAGTCCTCTCAGATTGCCCATCAGTTTGAGGATGAAAGGCCGTGCTAAGATCCAATCGGGTACCCATAGCCTCTTGGAAGGCTCTCTAAAACTTAGAAGTAAATTGGGGTCCTCGATCAGAAATTATAGACATCGGTATACCGTGGAGTTTCACTATTTCATTTATGTAGAGCTGTGCATATTTTGCAACATTATACGTTGTCTTTACCGGGAGGAAATGAGCTGTTTTAGTGAATCTGTCCACAATCACCCAGATAGAATCATAACCCTTTACTGTTCGGGGTAGTCCCGTTACAAAGTCCATAGTGATCCTTTCCCACTTCCACTCGGGTATCTCCAGCCGTTGATGTAATCCTGCAGGTTTCTGGTGTTCTGCTTTAACTTGCTGACATGCCAAACAATGCAAAGTGAAATTCGCTATATCTCTCTTTATGCCTTCCCACCAGTATACTTGCTTTAAGTCTTGATACATCTTTGTAGAACCTGGATGGATCGTATACCGGGAACAATGAGCTTCTTCCATAAGTTCTCTCCTTAGTCCTTCCACATTTGGTACACACAATCGAGTACCGAACCATAAAATACCATCTGAATCTAAGATAAGTTCATTTTTCTTTCCACTTTTAACGTCATCCACCAATTTACATATCTGCGCATCCTTGGCTTGGGCAGCTTTCAACCTTTCGAATAGTGGTGATTGAAGCTATACATGAGCCAAAAACACTCCTGGCTCTTTAATCTCAAATTGGATTCCTGAACGCTCAACCTTATGGAGATCTGAAATTAGCGGTCTCCTCACTTCCGCAATGTGGCTCAAGCTCCCCATGGATTTCCTACTCAGAGCATCTGCTACTATATTAGCCTTACCTGGATGATATAAAATAGTACAATCATAATCTTTGAGTAATTCCATCCACCTCCTTTGCCTTAGATTCAGATCCCGCTGTTGGAAAATATATTTAAGGCTTTTATGATCTGTGTAGATTTCACATGTCTCACCATATAAATAATGTCTCCAAATTTTGAGAGCAAAGACCACTGCTGCCATTTCTAAATCATGCGTTGGGTAGTTCTGCTCATGCTTCTTAAGTTGCCTAGAGGCATAAGCAATCACGTGACCATGCTGCATCAATACACATCCCAAGCCAATCCCAGAAGCATCGCAGTACACAACATAACCTCCAGACCCCGAAGGTAATGTCAAAATTGGCGCAGAAGTCAGACAATCCTTCAACTTCTGAAAACTCTCTTCACACATATCAGACCACTGGAATTTCACGTTTTTCTGGGTTAATTTTGTTAACGGCGCAACTATTTTTGAAAAGTCTTTAACAAACCGTCGATAGTAGCCCGCCAAACCCAAGAAACTACGAATCTCTGTAACTGTAGTAGGTCTTGGCCATTTTTGAACCGCTTCTACTTTACTTGGATCTACTTGCACCCCATCCTTCGAGATTACATGACCTAAAAAGGCAATTTTCTCTAGTAAAAACTGGCATTTAGAAAATTTAGCATATAATTGGTGTTCCCTTAGCACCTGTAGTGCCACTCTCAAGTGCTGTTCATGCTCTTCATGACCCTTAGAATAAATCAAAATATCATCGATGAACACGATAATAAATTGATCTAAAAATGGCTTGAACACTCGATTCATCAAGTCCATAAATGTAGCTGGGGCATTGGTTAACCCAAATGGCATCACTAAAAATTCATAATGACCATATCGGGTTCTGAAAGCAGTTTTAGGGATGTCTTCCCTTCTTATTCGCAGCTGATGATAACCCGATCTTAAGTCAATTTTTGAGAAATATTGAGCTCCCTGTAACTGGTCAAATAGGTCATCTATACGAGGCAAGGGATACCTATTCTTCACTGTCACTTTATTCAGCTGTTTATAATCTACACATAAGCGGAGAGAACCATCCTTCTTCTTAACAAAAAGTACAGGTGCGCCCCAAGGGGATGTACTAAGGCGAATAAAACCCTTGTCTAACAGGTCTTGCAATTGATTCTTTAATTCATTAAGCTCCAGGGGTGCCATTCGATAAGGAGGAATAGAGATCGGTTGAGTACCTGATAATACATCAATACAAAATTCAATTTCCCTTTCAGAAGGTAGCCCTGGTAATTCTTTAGGGAAAATATCAGGGAATTCTTTTGCTACTGGAACCTGTTCCAGTACTGGGACTTGTAATTCCGTATCTCGAACCATCGCTAAATATCCTTGACACCCCTTTTTCAAAAGCTTCTGAGCTTCTATCATTAATATTAAATTGTTTGGTGCTTCACTTCGATCACCTTGAATGACAAGGAGAGATTTACCCGGAAAGTTACATCTCACTAACTTAAGATGACAATCCACTACTGCATAGCAGGACGTTAACCAATCCATTCCGAGTATTACATCAAAGTCCGTTATCGCAAGCACTATTAAGTCAACTAACGTCTCATAATTGGCCAGTGTAATCACACATGCCCTATACACCCATTCAACTATCACCGATTCCCCCATTGGGTTGCAACAAGTAACGGGCACTCTAATTTTTTAGAGTCCTTACCAATCTTCTTTGCAAAACAGGGAGATATATAGGAATGTGTGGAGCCAGGATCAAATAATGAATAAGCAGAATGTGAACAAACTGTAAGTGTACCTGTTACCACAGCATTGGATGCTTGTGCATTCTGTCTATTTAATGCAAAAACCCGAGCCTGACCCCGTCCTGCAGTCGCCTGACCTCTGCCTACTACTGTCCCACTGCTGCTACCTCGACCGCTCTGAACCGTAACTGCACCGGTAGATGGAGTCCCTGTTGAGAATTGCCTAGTGGGTCGAACTGATCCCTGACTAGAATCAGGGTAACGCTGCGGACAATCTCTCACTAAATGTCCAACTTGCCCACAACGAAAACATGCTCCCGTCTCTCTATGGCAAGTGCCTGAATGTATCTTCCCACAAAGGGAACAGGGACCTCTAGATTGACGAGGTGGAGTAGAAACTGGGGTGGACATCGTACTAACCCCTCGGAACGATCCTCTGTGCCTGTCAGTACCAGCAAAAAATGAAGTCGGAGGTCCTGTGAAAGATTGAGTAAATCTCTGATGACTCTGGGGTCTAAGACCATAGGAAGGTCCAGCTACAAAAGAACTAACTCCCTGTCTCCCATCACTATCACGCTTCCTCTTTCTCTGAGAAGTGTCCTCCTCCTTATCTCTCATCTCTATCATGCGTACACAATCCACTGCAGCTGAATATGAGGGAAAAAGATTCATCTGCGGAGCATCACCCTATACAACATACGAGGTAGCCCATTCACAAATCGCTTGATCCTGTCCCTCTCAGTAGGGACTAAATGTGGAGCGTAGTGAGACAACTGTGTGAACCGAATATCATAATCAGAAACACTCATGCCTGGCACCAATTTCAGACCCTCAAATTCTCTGGCCCTAGCATCCCGAACACTCTGTGGCAAAAAGCGATCCATAAAGAGCCCCTTAAATTCTTCCCATAGCATTGGAGGAGATCCAATTGGCCTTTCCCCCAGTAAGGTCTGATACCATATGTAAGCCGCATCTTGTAACTGAAACCCAGCAAACTCTGATGATTTTGCACTCGAACAACTCAAAGCTCTACATATCTTCTCAATACTATCAATGAATTACTGGGGATCCTCCTGACTTTCTGTTCTGGAATAAGTGGGAGGCCTCAATTTTAAGAACTGGGAAAGGGTTACTGGAACCTCCCTCTCCTCCCTCATCGCCTGAGGCCCTACCGGTCTTGGCTGCACTGGGGGTGCGATTTCCTCCACAGGATGTGGAGGCTCTACCCTATCTGTAGGTGAGGCCTGCCTAGGGGGTCGATTAATTCCTCGACCCCTACCCCGACCTTGACCACGGCCTCTGATAGGTGGGGTAGTTTGTTGGGCTGATGCACTTGCAGAAGCCTCATCTACAGCAGCTAGTCTATTAACTGAACGAATTCTGGGAGGCATATCCACACTACAACAAAATAACAAACATTCAAATCAATTTCTAGATTGGAAGTAAGATAGGATCACATTCAATAAGACAACACACTTGAAGGAATAACTACGGACACCCTATAAGGTTTTCAGTGACACCTCGAGTATAGTTACGCCCGGGTTCATAACCATAATTGAGATCCCACCGAAAACACTTGCTCCACAGGACCACAGAAAGACCTAAGCTCTGATACCAACTGTCACAACCCACAGATTTAGTATGTTGGCACAAAAGATAGCAAATTCTCTTACCATAATTAAGAGTTCATTTCTGACTTTTGTAGAAATTTCGGCAGAGTCCCCTCTATAATTTAGACCTCCCGATATTTCTACAATCAGTCAATTCAACAATACACCCAAAATATATCAAAACATAGACATCTAGGGAGTGGGGATGTCCTGACTATGATTCAGTGGAGCCACATTTTTACATTTGTTCAAAGTCAAATAATTGACAAGCGTAAAACAAAATACACCCACATGAACAATTGTGGGCTCGCCAAAAGAAACAAAACAGGAGATCTACAGCTAGTCGGCAGCTCAGGGTAGGCTAGGGTCTTCAACGCTCTCTGAAAAATAGATTTAAGAAAGAGTGAGTTTGAAACTCAGTGAATAAATAATGCCGACCCTTAAAATCTTATATATTCATCATGCACAAATCAAACCTCATGCAGATCGTCTCTTAAAATGCATCAGAAGTATCTAAGCAGAACCAAATTAAAACAGACGCAGAGTACACAGCTCGCGGGGAGAATAACCACAGACGCAAAGCACTTTGCTTGCGAAATAAATAACTCTACATGTGGTAGCTACCCACACGGGGCTAGCAAAACCCCTGCTAGCTGAGGTTCAAATCATGGTGCACTAAGGCTAATAACTACTGCTGTTAGCTATAGAGTTCTGAACAGATAACCTCTTAGAATTGATACGTTTTCTCAAATCACATTTCAGATAGAGTACCTTCCATATCAGTTCGATATCAAAGTTTCCAAATAACTCAACAAACATCCATTTGCAAAATTTCATGTTTAAATGAATTTTTCAGTAACATGCATATAACAAAACATTTATCCCAACGTTAGAACACTGCAAGGAAACTTAGTAATAAAATAAGAAATAGAAGTTACTCACAGTTTGCATTACTTACTCACCTCCTAGGATGATATCCACATTCCTTGCCCAGTCCTCAGCTCTAACTCAATCTCCTGAGTACCCTACAATACCCGTTCACCAGATTTTAGAGTGTGAATAACCAAAAGAATCATCTCATTAACTTAGCCTACCTAACATTAATGTCTATTCTTCATTCCCTCAGATTAACATATGAAAAACTAAGGTTTCTTAGGTGTTATAGGTGTTTTCGGCATGTTAGCCGCGGCCAATTCTTCTCTATTTAACCCCCTTCTATTATCGCCGCGGCGAGTTGGACATTCGCCGCGGCCAACATACATGGCGCCGCGGCGAAGAAGCCTCCTGGAGCTTCCTCGCTCGTGCTCTCGATATTGGCCGCGGCCAATAACTCATTTCGTCGCGGCGAAATACTCTCTGGATGACTCCCAGCTTACCTCTCCACTTTCGCCCTGGTATGGATAAATCCACCCTTCTCTCCTCCATTCTTGCTTCCCATATCCATACCACACATATACATAGTTATAAGTTTATCTATATATATTTGCATCCATATATGTCAACAGATCATTTAAAAGCTTAAATTTATGAGAGAGAGATGAGAGAGAGAGAGAGAGAGAGCATTCAAGAAAAGAAGAGAGAAGCTTAAGGGAAATCAATTTGTTATCTTGGGAGAAGAAGATATGAGAGCTTTTGAAAGACAAAAACAGCTCTAACTTTGTGATTGTATTTATTGATGATATTCTTGTATCTCGAAGAGTAAAGAGGAACATAAACAACATTTACAAATGGCCTTACAAAGACCTGAAGAGCATCGTTTGTATGCTAAATTTTCAAAAGGAAGGTGGTAATACTTTGAAGCTTAAGGGAAATCAATTTGCTCCAGCCAACTCATCTCCTTGCACCTTTTTGTTTTCTTTTCTTTCTACGCACCCTTCCATCAGCTGGCCACACACACAGAAGCACATTACAAAACAAGCAAGACAGGGGAGGGAGATACTGTGAAAATGGACCAGAATTTGCAACACTTACAGCAGTAACTTCAAGCTTGGGAGAGGATGTGGTTCTGGCGTTACATCACTAACAACAGCAGCACACTTATTCAAGCCAGCAAACAATAGCAACAGCAAAAGAATGGAACCAAGAGCAGCAGAAAAATGAACCAAGGGAACAGCAGAAATGGCGAGGAACAGAGGAGAGAAGGTGGAGTTCTGTTTCCAGCACAGACTGCTCCTTTTTCTGACCGAAAGGATGGGCATGGGTATGGGTTTAGGACTACAGAGATTGGGGAAGCAAATTACCTAAAACCCAAGCAAAAAATGAATGAGAGAAGGGGCATTTCAGAAATTTGCAGAAGGAAGGAAAAACTTTCTACGTGGCAGCAGCAATTATCCTTTTGAAAAGTCAACCTCCCATATATATATATGTCTCATTGCATTGACGTCGGGTTCCTTACAGAGATGAAGTAGTCATTTCACACTAGGTTGTATGCGAATGTAGCAAGCAATAACACTGAAAATTTTAAAGAAATGGAAAAAAGCTTAGCATCATGGGGAAAAAAATGTTGCCAATGTTAATAACCATGTAAGTAAATAAACTATAAACTTAACTATTTTCAGTTAAGATATAACACGAAGTACTCTTTGTATTGCTTTGGTTCTTGGGTTGAAGATGTAGAAATAGAATGTCAAGTCAAAGGTGGAATTATTTATGCAAACCAGATCTTTGGCCAATCCAACAAATGATTGGAAACTCTCTTGTGGTTCACTTAATGGAATATTGAACTCAGTAATACGGAAGTGAGTGGTATGAAGAAGGAAAGTCTTAGGTGTAAATCCGTTTGGTCCAAGACATTAAGTAGACAACGTTAGTGTAGGAGTTTGGACCATGATACTAAGGATGATTTGTTAGAATGATGTAATGAGAGGAAGCTTCTGTTGGGAAAGGAACAGCTACGTAGAAAAAGATATGATTGGTTTATATTTATAAGATGCGTTTCCATTATAACAGAACATTTAATGAGGAAAGTTGTAAAACACATGTACAGGGAACCAAATATTCATATAGAAAAAGTCAGGATGGATTGATATTTTTAAGCATGTATAAAAGTGGGGTTTCATATATAATGGAGCATTAATATGATGAAAATGCAAGACCTATGTATACAAATTAGAAACTGATTTGGGCAATATATGTTACATGAGAAAAAGGACAAAGTAAGGTATACACAATTAGATATTGAAATGAAGAGAATTTATCCTATATTGTGAGAAATAATTGTTGGCGTAAAAGTTTAGAGGACAATAGTCCACTCAAAGAGGTAGGTATGTTGACAGCATATGAAAGGATCGTAGTAAGTAATGTCTATAATTTTGATCCAACGATAGCATGATTATTTGGAAACAAGCACATACTCAGAAGATGATAGAATGAGTTTATATATATAAGTATGTATATAGTATAGGTTTGATTTATAACAGAGCATTCAAATGAGGAAGATTGTAAAACATATTTATCATATAGAATGACATTGAATGGGTACATAGATAAAGAAGGATGTGCTAAACACCTCAAATGCTTGAAATTGAAAAAGAAAAAAACTAATTATAACAGTGCATGCATATTTTATTTGCTCATTAAATGCATGTTTGGATAGGCGCTGGAAAGGTGAGAATCATGTTTGCCTACTCACAGTATGTAAAAATAACAATTTATTGCTTTGTTCATAAAGTGGTTTAGAGGAGGGAAACGTCTATCCAAATACAGCATAAATGTTAAATGAAAAGAGGGAGAAGGTAAGGTGAACAAAACATCGAGATCAAAATAGACTGTTGTACCATCCAAATCACAGCTTCTAGTATGTTTGTGGTAAGGCTAAATTACCTAATTCACCAGATGATTAGAACATATTATTTGTGGTAAAGCAATAAATAGAGTCAGGCATGCTGCATCATACAGAATGACATTGAAGGGGTATATAGATAAAGGCGAATGTGCCAAACACTTCAAATGCTCGAAAAAAACAGAATGACATTGAAGCGGTATATAGATAAAGGTGAATGTGCCAAACACTTCAAATGCTCGAAAAAAAAAGGCTAATTAACTTATTCTTGAAACGAATGCAGAATTTAATGTTGATGTTATCAGAATTAGTGAGAAAGCATAGAATATGAAATGTATTTACTGAACGTTGGGTTTTGCAAACCAATAATTAAGGAAAGACTTATAAAACTTGGATTGTAGAACATTGCGAAGAAAGTAAATTGAATATGAGTAATTGCGCCACTACACTGATTACTACCAGAAGATACAGAGAATACGATATTGTTTCTGTTGTAAATTATAGCTTTACGTTTAAAGTTGAAAGACATGGGCTAGGCTTATCTTAAAACTTAGTGACAGATGGTCAATATGTTAATGGACATTGGGCTAAGCGGTACCAGCGTTGAGAGAGAACAATAGTAGCTGGACCTGAATGTGAAATGAATGAATCGTATTTCTATATGATTATTTAGAAAATAGGCCCAAAATTAAACTAATAAAAATTATCGCTTAAAATATGGGACCCAAAAATGAATAAGTAGCCATAACTAGAGTATGAGAGATGAAATCAAAAAAGACGAAGCATATGCATGTATACAGACCCGATGAATGGCAGATAAATTTAGAGTTGAATAGTAGTTAAAACTATTATGGAAGTTACTCAAATCGATTTATACATGTTGCACAGAATTCTTTGAATAACAGAAAGTGATTAACATGATGACTACGAAAGGTATTATAATAGAGTAGGAAAAGATTGAATTCAATAGCCAAGTTTAACTTTTATTTCGCAGAATGAATATTAGAATGGACAAGCTGCATGAATGATTCAAATAGCTTGCATAGTTAGTAAAAACACTATTATAAAGAATGTGTAATTCAAGTAGCGGACAATTATGGAAAATAGAGAGTAAAATAATATTCCAATTGCCATATTATTAATTATGGTGCAACAAGTAAGGAAATAATATTTATATATTTAGAATCCCGATGTGATTAAGAGGAATTACGGCAGTATATATGACAAGAAACAAAGCCAATGGATGGAAAACAAAGAAACGCACGTTGATGTATTAATAATAATCACATCTTGTTAAATGGGTTGCTATATTAACTGCGACTACTTCTTCGTGATTGATTTTGTAAATAGGTTCTCATAGCTAGCTTAACTTGAGACTGCCACTGGAATACAAACTAGCACGATGAATAAGCAACTATAAGAATTAAAGCTATAATTGGAAAACGATTCAAAATGTATTACACAAAGCAAAGTAGTATATTTATAATGTATGGTTAAAGATTTAATCTACTTAATATAGTAAGAGTTAAATTAGGTTGCAGATTGTTATAGCATAAGTTTTTATTCAGTTTTATTGTACAGAATTTTGTTAAAAACTATTAACTTAGTATAAGTGAGAAGATGTATTATAAAAGTCAGTAGGCATTAGTTTATATGGACATTTAACTTTATTACTTGGTGTCTATTCATATTCTGTGAGTAGGGTGACGTCATTTGTGATTTGGGATGTTTAAGAAATCCAACATGGTTCAGATGGTCTTGTCAAACAAATCCATATATAATTGTTCATATTAGTTTTCAAGAAACAACCAAGGATTTAAAATGAGAAAACTGCTTTCTAGTCGATTGTTATCATTTTTTTAACATTAAGTTGCTACTTTATTGTTATCTAAGATGGCTGATCTTCTTCAGTCTTCGTGTGGTTTATATTCTAAGTGTTTTTTCAACATCCTATCTCGATTACCTGCCAATGATTTGGTGGATAAATGACTTGTATCAAAGGATTGGGCTGATAAGATATATGATGCTTGCTTTGTACAGGAGCATCTTCGCAAGTCATTGGTCCAATTTAAAACTCTTATATTATGCTGCTCAGAAGACACTATGTTGAACGTCTTGAACATCCATCACACATTGAAGAAAAATGCCACTTCAAATTAGTAGGTTCAATTAATGGACTTCTTTGCTTGACATATATAAGTAAAAGTAAAAACTAGTTTCTGGTTTGTAACTCCTGTACTTATCAAATGTTTGATTTCCCAAACAAATTAGTCAACTATGATCCAGGTTGTAGTTCATGGTGTTTTATAATGTTATGCAAATAGTGAAAATAATTGTAACAGGTATGACATTTCATCTAACACACTTTTAACTGTAATGTTTTTGTAGACCATGTTGTTCACTACATTGCATACAATATATTAAGTGATGACTACCTTGTAGTGGTTGTAGTTAGAGACTCAGAAGACGCCAATTTTATAAAGTTTTGCAATTACTCAATGAAGCCTAGATGTTGGTCTGATTCTTCTGTAGTGCCATTTCAGAAGAATATTTTTTAGAGTAATTATGTTTTATCTGAATGGCTCTTTGTCTGGGTTGTATGATGTAAAAAATCAAACTTTTGTTCTTCTGGGTATCTTCTATCCCTGAACATCGATGATGGTTCCTGAATGAATATAAAGTTCCTTGATGTTTTGTTGAGAAAAGATAATATGGTTGTGGATTACAATAGAAGATTAGGTATTGCTGAATACTTTAAATATCCTGAAGATTATCACGAAGCAATTTTATTCGCATGCAATAATTGTCTCCTGAATTTCTCTGAATGGGAGTTGATGTTTTCCGTTGAATACATGCGTCCAAACACAATTGCTCTTGGTCTACGAGAAGATTGTTTCTTATTTCAAGAAAGTTATTGGCTACATGATGATGATTTTAACCATTGATATAGATGACTATCACATCTAAGAATGAAATGAATGGAGAGCAACAGCTCGTGATGATGCATGTTCGTCCATTTGTGTTCAATATTATGAAATTTTATTTCTTCCTTCATACCCTGGTCAAATTTTAGCATCACAAGTTGTGTATTTCATTTTCTTTGTTTTTTGTCTATTGTAACATAGCACAAGTATTTTTACTTGAAAAGCTATGTATTCCCTAGGGATTCATGATAGTTCTTTCTCTTTATTAATTATTTGTCTCTCTTGTGTATGATGTATTTGGCAAATGGGATAAAGACGTGTATTGTGTGACTTAGTTTATGGCTCTATGAAGGAGGCTAATCAAAGATGTGTAACTTCTCAGGTGCAGAGGCGTTTTATGGTCGAGACATAATAGGGTTTAAAAAAAAAATTGCACTTTCAATTGATGGGCTGGATTACCTTCCCTATTTTTGGAATCTGGATGGAGTTTATCAGACTAATTTGGGAAATGAAAAATTGTAAAAATGCTATATAATTTATTGTTCGTTATTATGGGATTTTGTCGAATGATATGCTAGCAAGATACAGTAATGGAAGACATAATTATTTTGTAATATACCGAAGGAAAATGCTAGGCAAATGGATAAGGTTGTGCATTATCTGTGAATGTTTTCAGGAAATGATATTAGTGAATTAACAAATTTCTTGAGGTTAACTAATATTGCATGAAATACCGAAAACAAATAAATCTTATTGGAAGGAAGCAAGGAATGTTGGTGAAAGAATAAAAATTGTATGTTATTATTGGGTAAATCTCATTGAGTAATGTGAAAGCTAATTAGGGAAACAAATACCTTAAATATGATCATTTCTTCGGAAAAAAAATGCAGATACATTAGTATCTTTATCATTTTGAAGTGTTCATTACATATCATGTTTGAAAAGAGCAAATAAATATAATTATATAACATTAAGCCATTCACATTTATGCAAGAATAATGGATATGAATAGTTTAAGTGGAAGATAATATAGGGTTAAAATAGCATTAAGGAATATTTAACATAGACAATCATAAAATAAACATTCATATTTATGCAATAGATATATATGATACAGAGTATAATGAGGCAGATCAAAATGGATAAGAATAGTGATTAACGTGATGTTACTATAGGCAATTTTTAGACATACAAGCAGAAGGATCCAATAATAAGTTCCATAGGCTAAATGCTCTATTAGGCAAATTTGTAAAGAGAAAAATGTTCTGATATGTTTGCACTATTAAATATCAAAATGCAATGAAAAGTTTGAAGCTACATGTTGTCCAAATAAGGTTTCACGTTGAGATTTTAATAATCTTTTTCTTTCTTAATCATTTTGAGGAGCTTTGTGGTGGAGAAATCTAGTGTGCAGATGTCACTAGGTCTTAGATATTAGGATTGAATGGATCTTCTCTTAGCTCTCTGTTTCCTGGTGTGTGTTGAAGGCTTTGAAGTAGAGAATTTGAGGTGTTAATGTCATCCAATGCAACAACCTTTGCTTCCCCAAATATGTAATTTACTGGTGTGCATTTATTTGCAAATGATAGACAATGTCATTCTCTCTCATAATGGAACATCTGTCCTAATAAAAAAATTGAATAATAAAATAGTTATAAGTCAGAATTTAAATTTATTATGTTAAAAAGAATGATGAGTATGACATCAATATTCAACAAACATAGAAATGAGGAGACCAAATGAGGCCTAGTGCTTTAGCTAGTTCCTATTGGACACAGTTAATTTGCAGAGGATTAATCACCCAGCACTTCTCCAATACTGCTCAGAAATGCCATAGTTTAAAGTATGTGAGAGTTAACAATATAGATTCAATGTTAGGGAAAGTTACACAACCTTTTTTTTGACAAAATGAACTGCTTGATAAGACCTTCCTTGTTTGTTAGCTTTACTACATTAAAACTAGAGTCATTTCTCTGAAGATTGAAGTTAGAGATTTTTAGCTTGAAAAGAAATTGACGGCTAAGTAATTGGTCAAGCTTTGGGCGGAAAGAATGTTGATTCCCTTCCTATTGCTTATTGTATAGAAGATGTTAAATGATACAAGTAGTTAAACTTAATTATTTAGCATGAGGACTGGTTCTGCGAATTGCTTATGCAGTTATAATGAAAGTAGCTAGAGAAAGATATGAAGCAGTAATTGTTTAAAATAAGGCGTTAGTTGGTTCGATAAATTTTATTTTCGTAAGAATGCTATTTGATTATCATGAGAATTGCAGATGAACAGATGGTATGATTTCTCTTATGGTATTGATAAGCAATATGATACAATATGGATTAGCAGGGAAATGAGAATTGTGGGTTTGCTCTGTTAATGCAGAAGTACAGATAAACTCAACCTTGCATATCATAAAATGTAATAGATTAATTGTTGAAATAACGGACCATATATTGACATGCATGAACTATAATTGATTGACTTATATGTGTTTTGCAAATTAGTTATAACTTGTAAAGTCATTTATGTGTGTGACTTCGAAGTTATGTCAAATATACAACTAATAATGAAATTTGTTGATGTTGGATAGGAATTTTATGTTTGGTCAAAAAATATGGATTCAATCAACAAACAGTATCAAAGAAGAAAGTGGAATATCAAAGAACTTGGACCTCAACGAGTTTTTGTTGTAGTTGGTGGGCAATTTGATGGATTAGCTTGATTGCTAGATTGTTAAATAGCAAGACTAAGGTTGATCCCAAATTGAGAGGTGGATTTTGTACCTTAATGTAAGAGGAATTTGTAAATAGAACTGCTTAGAAGTTGAGAACTAAAAAAAATTGAAAGAAGTAAGACATGAATAATTGGTGTGAATGATAATTACAAGAGTAAAAAATAGTCAATTCTTGTACTTAGGAATAATAATTGTTAGAGTTTTTTGACATTTGGGACGGGTAATGAGCCCATTTTCTTCTTTGATCTTGGTCTGGCACTCATTGCAAGATTGATATACCTAGTCATAATTTGTTTCAATTTTTTTGCACAGTTGCTAAAATAGTGAAAAGCCCAAGCTACAAATATATTATGGACTCTATATGGAGATTGTTGGTAACTTGAGTTAGTGGAAGAAATAATAACGGCAAACATTAGCATACATGCCTTTATTGGTGAATGTAGTAGGGAAATTGAAATACATTTTGGCATCGTGATAAATTCATCTTCAAGTGTTTGGGTGAACTGGGTGGGAATTAGATTGTTGACTGAGTGATGATGGAGATGGAGGAACACTTCAATTTGAAAATTCAAGATGTGAGTTAATTACACATTAATAAAAAATAATTTCTTTACAATATATAAAATATGTGATGATGAGTGTACCTCTATTGCAACTCCATAACTTAAGGAATGTCTTGATTGAATAAGATCTTGGTTGTCAGCCAAGAGTTGGATAATTGGATATCACCTAATATGTTATTTCATTGATTTTGATGTAGTTGTAAGAATACAAGAAAGTTATCAGAAAGGCCAACTCTATTGTCACACTTGTGAAAAGTTCTTCAAAGCCTTTCACATAGCAAGTAAACATGTGACATATTCTTCCAACAAATTGCTCTCACTCATTCATCATTGGTATTATAAGAGCTCCTTGAGTGCTTCAAAGTAGCTTGAGAAAGACAATACACTACATTAAAGTTGGCATATCAAAATAAGGATAGAAAATAATAATAATAATGTAAAAAACAAAAGTAACAACAAAGTACAAATTGATAATTTCACCAAGTCAAGTCTTTGCACCAAGGTCAATTATTGGTAATTGTAGATGTAATCATGTTATATGTTTCAATGATATCCCAAGACATTGTTTAGAATTATTTTAAGAAATTAGGATAATAGCATAATGCAAGAGGTTCCAATGATAGCACAATGCAGAGTGAAAAGGAATATATACATGACAATTCATGCACATGTAATAAGAAGCATGAAATATGGAGTTAGATGGCAAATAAGTATGAAATGAAAAGAATGGCACCAACAGTTGAATTAGATGGTTCTATAGAAATTTAGTATCTAATCACATATTGAGTTGAGATAAAAAAGTCTTCATGAAATTTAGTTTAGTTTTGGAAAATCTTCTTGAAAACAACATTTTTTGTTTTTGTTAAAAGGCTCATTGAGTGAATCATGGATAAGGATTTTCAGTGTAAACATTATTTTGACCTTGGAAATTGCTATATATAGTTGGTCATGTGTGAAAATTGGCCTAGGAAGACAGAGGCCTATATGTTAAAGTGATTAGCCTTGACTTTTATTGATAGTTAGAGTAAAAGAAAAAATTACTGGAAACTGTCTCCCTTCAAATTTGAATGGCCACTACTATTTGAAGGGCTCATGTTCATCTTGGGGATGAAAACCTTTTGGCAAACATTTGTTCCATTAATCATTTTGGCTTTTAAGACATGTTTACCTAGGTATGTTCTGTTAAGTTGGATTCTATTACATATGTCACAACCCACAGATCTAGTATGTTGGCACAAAAGATAACAAATTTCCCTACCACAACTAAAAGTATCATTTATGCCCTTTGTAGAAATTTCGGCAGAGTCCCCTCTATAATTTGGACCTCCCGATATTTCTACAATCAGTCAATTCAACAATACACCCAATATATATATCAAAACATAGACTTCTAGGGATTGGGGATATCCTAACTATGATTCAGTGGAGCCACATTTTACATTGTTCAAAACCAAATAAATGACAAGCATAAAACAAAATACACCCACATGAACAATTGTGGGCTCGCCAAAAGAATAAAGCAGGAGATCTACAGCTAGTCGGCAGCTCAGGGTAGGCTAGGGTCTTCAACGCTCTCTGAAAAATAAATTTAAGAAAGAGTGAGTTTGAAACTCAGTGAACAAATAATGCCGACCCTTAAAAAAAAAAATCTTAAGGACAAGGCCCGTAAAATATCTATATATATTTATATATATATTCGTCATGCACAAAACAAGCCTCATGCAGATTGTTTCTTAAAATGCATCAGAAGTATCTAAGCAGAACCGAATTAAAACAGACGCGGAGCACACAGCTCGCGGGGAAAATAACCACAGACGCAAGCACTTTGTTTGCGAAATAAATAACTCCACATGTGGTAGCTACCCACACGGGGCTAGCAAAACCACTGCTAGCTGAGGTCCAGATCATGGTGCCCCAAGGCTAACAACTACTACTGTTAGCTACAGAGTTCTGAACAGATAACCTCTATCTCTTGAAATAATACTTTTCTCAATTTAGCATTTCAGACAAAGTACCATTCATATAAGTTCAATATATAAGTTTCCAGATAACTCAAACAAACGTAAATTTGCAAAATTTCATGTTCAAATCAATTTTCGAATAACATAGACATGACAGAACATTTAAAAACATCTCTTATAAATAGATTTCCAAATGTCTAAACACTGCAAGGAAACTTAGTAAGAAAATAAGAAATAGGAGTTACTCACGGTCCGCATTACTTACTCACCTCTTAGGATGATGTCAACATTCCCTGCCCAGTCCTCAGCTATAACTCAATCTCCTGAGTACCCTACAATACCCGTTCACCAGATTTAGAGTGTGAATAACCAGAAGAATTGTCTCATTAACTTAGCCTACCTAACATGAATGTCTATTCTTCATTCCCTTAGATTAACATATGAAAAACTAAGGTTTCTTAGGTGTTATAGGTGTTTTTGGCGTGTTAGCTGCGGCCAAATACCTCTTAGCCGTGGCCAATTCTTTTCTGTTTAACCCCCCCAACATCACTGATTTCGCCGCGGCGATAGCCGCGACGAGTTGGACATTCGCCGCGGCCAACATATATGACGCTGCGGCGAATAAGCCTCCTGGAGCTTCCTCGCTCGTGCTCTCGATATTGGCCGCGGCCAATTACTCTCTGGGTAACTTCCAGCTGACCTTTCAACTTTCGCCGTGGCATGGTTAAATCCATCATTCTCTCCTCCATTCATGCCCTCCATATCCATACAACATACATATACATAGTTATAGGTTTAGATATATATATATATCCCCTTGCACTCTCTTTTCTTTTCTTTTTACACACCCTTCCATCAGCTGGCCACACACACCGAATCACATTTCAGAACAAGCAAAGCAGGGGGAAGGAACGCAGTGTAACTAGGACCAGAAACTTACACACTTACAGTAGCAACTCTAGGCTTGGAGGAGATTGGTTTCTGGTGTTAACTCCCCCAACCACTAGCCGCAGACTTTGAACCAGAAAATAGCAGAAAATGAACCCAGGAGCAGCAGAAATGGTGAGGAACAGGGGAGAGAAGATGAAGTTCAGTTTCCAGCGCAAACTGCTCCTTTTTTTGACCGAAGGGATGGGTATGGGTATGGTTTCGGTGCTGCAGAAATTTGGAGAAGCAAATTACTTAAAGCCCAATCAAAAAGTGGATGAGGAAGGGCATTTCGGAAATTGCAGAAAGAAGAAGGAAACTTCTATATGGCAGCTCAATCTCTCCCTTTGAAAAGTCAACTTTCCCATATATATATAACAATTCATGCACGTCGGGTTTTACAGCATAATCCTAAAGATTGATCATTATTTATAACAAGCATAATAGGCATCCAACTTGTAGAATCAATTTCTGAGTTAGGAGGCCAGATTATGTGACAATATTGAAAAATTCAAGAGTGTATAACTATTCAATTGACTTAACTCATTCACTTGTTTTGTCAACAGAATCAACACTCAAATATTTAGTAACCTATCTAGGCAATAATGATAACATGAAATTATTAACTTTCTCAATAATTTCTATGATTAGGGAAAGGATGGCATGACCTATAAAATGACCTAGGATGTATATATTTTAAGCTAAATTTGGATAGGTAGAAGTGACAATTACAAGTAAGGGTTTAAAGAAATTTGTAAAAAGGAGCTTTGATGGGATTTCAATATCAACTTTTCCATCATGTGGTTCTCTTAATTTTCCATCACCAAATTAAAGAATCCATTCAATGAAATTTCTAATAACTTCTTATGCAGCATTAGATAGAATGAAGTGTAAACACATGTTCTTCTCAATGCAAGGAAAAATTTGAGAGAATAGCAAAATGTGCATTAGCACAATATAACTGTTAAAGAAAAGGTGTGGCTTTAAAACTTTCAAAGTAAGATTTTCATCTTGAATCTTGAATTTGATAAAAGTTAGAGCTATAAGAATTCAACATCGAATATTTATGAGAAATTCAATCATCAATTTACCATAAGCTATCAAGAAAAAAAATTCTAATCCATAAGAAAAAAATTTAAGACGATCATGGTTGATATATCATGCAACAATAGAGGCAAAAAACTAAGCGGCCAAATAAAGAATACTTACTTACATAGGTAACTATAAAAAATCCTTGATCTTAATTAACTATTATGTGATGAAAGAATACTTACCTCTCCAAGACCTGTAGTAACTAAGACTATTGAGTTTGACTATGAAAGAAAAAAAAGGTTTAATCTACATAAACTATTATGTGGTGAACATCTACTACTTGTGCTAGTTACATTATAGAGAAATATATTTACAGTAAAATTCAATTTTACCTCTACAAAGAGATAATCATTTTAAGAGAAAATTTAGTTTTTAAATTCACTTTCTAAGAGGTCATCCATCCTAATGCTACTCTCATCCAAGCACACTTAACTACAAAAGTCTGATGGGATTCGGTGTATTAGTACTAATATGATCGTACCCTTCTCATTTACTTATGACTTACTCTCACATAGTGCTAGATTAAGATCAACAATTCCTAAAGAGAATTCTAAATCTTGCTTCTATTTGTTATAATTTTATCCAGTTAAAATCTTGATTGAAACATAATAGTTATTCATGGAAAAAATAACTATAAAATAGAAATGCATTAGAATAAATAGCAAAGACAATTTACACATAACTTTAATTAAAACAAGTCATCATAATGAGACCTATATAATAGCACACTCCTCTTTAGGTAGAATGTACAAATCAAGGTTACAACTAAGATCAGAATCTCAAATGAGTTAATCAGTGAGAATACAGGGGGTTCAAATAACTATTCTCTTTGAATAGATAAGTATCTTAGACCAATGCATTTTCCAATAACTTCATTCCAAATCAACTTCTAATTATAACATACAACAACCCCTTTTGAGTAGGTTATAGCATGAGACAATTAGAGGTTTTCTTTAAATTACAAAAAAAAATTTATGAATCAATATGAGCAATTCCACTTTGGTGGCAACTATCTATAATAATTCATAAAATTCCTTGCACAAGAATTAATTTTATTTTGCTCAAAATCATGATACAATCTTTAAGGAGATGTAACAAATATAATACTCCTACTACCCATGAACAAATTTTATAGTATTTTCAAAGAGGCTCTATGCACATACAATTAGAATAAAATCATATTTTTCCTAAAATAAATATATTAAGACATATACTTTACATTGAGAGAATATAAATATATTTTAATATTTATTTGGATAATATTCTGAAAAGTATTGCATTGAAAACTTAATTTACTATATTTTAAGTGTGAAGCTATATATATTGGTGAAATGTAAAATAAAAGCAAGTCCATGGCATAAGAAAATGAATTGATACTTTTTGGGTGATCTTGCCCTTTCCTGTACGTGAAGAAAACAAGTATATACATGAAAACAATAGAAGAAAAAAAATTATTAACTCAATGCTCTTGTTTGGTCAATCAATTTACTAGTTGTTTAGCTCTCTATACAATGCCATTAAGATGTTCCCCTACTCCAGTAGATAGAAAAACCATAAATGAAATTAGAAAAAGAAAAATCAATTAAGACCATCTAGGAACCCAATAAGAATAATAAGTAAAATTTTTCTAGTTACTTTAATAACTATCAACATGTTTTAGTTACATATTTACTTTGAAAAAAAAATAAGAAGAAAATCACATGAAATAGGTTTATCTTTTGAAGCAAACCAATTTTGTTATGGTTTTGAAATGTTTTAATGTCAAGTTATGTAACTTAAGAATTTTTATAAAACCATGTGGTTCATATGTAATGTAATCCTATATGTCTATGAAATTTCTATTGATTTTGTTTCTGTTTTGTCAACTTTGTCCCACTTCAAATTTTGACCTTCCTTCCAAACAAACAAAATACTGCTAAAGAATGGCAAAACTCTTTTTTTTAATTGAACTTTAACAGAGCTCATGTCTTATCATGCCTACCATGTCATCCTATTTTCCATTTTCTTCTTTTTTAGCAAACTAATGACAAAGATCATTATCTCTAATATAAATGAGTCTATAAACCAATAAACAACACTGGGAAGGGAATTTTTTGCTTTTATTAACTCAAGTCATATTCAATATTAAAGTGAGAATGAAACCTAGATAGGCCCCTACTCTATTTGAACATATACACTCCCAATATGCCATTGAGTAAATTTCAACACAAATAAAAAACATTATCTCTAGTAGGTAGAATATGCCAAGACTTATATGATGGAAACAAAGTGCAAGGCAAATGACTCAATAACAATTAGCTCATGTCACAATCGTAATAGCCAAAGTTCCTTTCACCAAATCAAAGCATTGGGTGGGAAGTAGGGAAAAATTACAACTTAAATGTAATATCAATTATTTAGTGCCAAATTTCATTATCATAAAAAAGTAGATGAAGAATAAGTTTACCCATGATTAATAACAGAGGGCTTAACTTTGATTTCTCTTATCTCTTTCAACATCTCTCAATCTCTCATGATTTCTGCTCCTTTAATTCTTTTTTCTTAATTTCTCATCTTTGCTTTAATGTTCAAGATTCATTAGTTTCAATTCCTCAGTGCCATTTCATGGCTTTGATTTTCTTTCTCTTCGACTCTCTCTTTACATTGCTCTTTCACCACCAATTTTAAAGCTCCTTCATTGCTTTCACACTTGTGCTAGTTGATTTTGTACTTCACGATGGTTGGTAGAGGAGGCGGTGAGGGGAGGCAGTGGAGGACACAAAATGGTGGAGCATGAAGCTTAAACTAGAGATGGTGTACAATGGGCAAAGGTTGTGATGTGAATGGGAGGGACGCAGAGCATGACTAATTAGAGGGTTTTATGAAAGTGGCATAATTGCAATTTCCAAAAACTATAATTAGGTTTTTGTTCTAACTGCAGTTCTCTTAAAACCACAACTAAACTAAGGCTTAACGTTAGTTTTCAATCATAGTTAGACCATGAGGTTTAATTGTGATTATAAAAATTGTAGTTAAATCATGCTTTAACTATAATTTTTTTAACAACAATTAAGTATCTGTAGTTAAAGTCTTACATTTTAGTAGTGCCTTTTAATGACTTCATATATATTTGAGCCTTTGAGAGTCAATCACTATGTAACCATTGATAATAAATTGTTGCAAGAGACAATGGGCATGTAATAGGTTTGGAACTTTTCCAATCCTATTCATAAGAAAGAAAGCAAGAAATTCTTAGATTTTAAGTTTTGTTTGTTTATTGCATCTGTTATACCTTACTATATCTGATTCATTTAGAATCATTATATTTCCATTTGTAGTATAAGTAATCATAACCAAACCTTGAGCAATGAAATTCTAATTATTAAATATATAAAACAGACTCATGATGTTAAGAAATAGATCTTCACAATTTTGCCTCACAAATTCATGCTCAAGCATCTAGTTTTATTCAAATCAACATATGTAGAGTTTAAACATATAGAATTGGTCATTTGTTTATTTAGGCCATAGAACATATAATAGAATATTAACTTTAAAAATTCATAACTTGAGTTACACAACTTCCATTAAAGCAAATTAGGTATAATTTTAAAGCTTATAATGTGAATTTTTTACTGTAAAAATTTCAAGACAAATTGAGTTCATTTGTCCCCTCAAATCTCATAAAAATCATATTTGCACGGTATGAATAGTACTAGTATTATGATAGATTTTTAGAGCCAACTTTGAAATTTTATCAAATATTCTATAGAATTTCAAAAATTACAAACTTTGACTCTATAGAAAGTTTTAAATGTCCTCTAAATGTTCATCAAATTTTAGCCCCAAATTTGGCCATTAAGGTAGTTAAGTGCAAAGAAATATTTTATAATTCAAATGGTCAAAATTTTAGTTCCAAAAATGCACCAAATGAGCTCTAATATGCTATCTCTTGCCATGAATAAATTTCAACCCATATGTATCCTATAACAATGGTTCATCACATGAAAATTTCCTTGCATCTAAAATTCTCTATTCCACATGAAAGTATGCATGTAAACCACATGGATTTCCATATGCTAAATCATATTCTAATATCATATACATATATTGTTATATTGCTATTACATTGCATCAAAATATGAATTTACATATATTGCTATTACATTACATCAAAATATGAATTTACATATTCATATACATAACATTATTTCCTAGGCTACACGTTTATGGAATTTGACTTTTCTAGGTCCTTACCTCTTCATTCTCCTTTTTTTTGAGTTTCACTTGGCCATGATTTGTGGAAATAGGGAAATTTAAGATTCAAAAAATCTCAATAACTAAACAAATATTCAAACACAGATATAATTTACTCAAGCATATGGAAGTAAGTGTGCATGTTATACAATCATAGCCAATCCACACATAATAGAGCAAATCCATGCTTTAAGGGTTTCCTTTGCTCAAGCAAGAGCAAATCCATGCCCTCAAGGGACTTTTAACATAAGGTGGAGCAAATCTATACTCACTTCCCTATCCTTATCCAATATTAAAGCCACCCCACTCAGAAATTCCAAGTAGGTCTCATGCAATTGTATAATCTACTTAAACAATCAACAAGTGAAACAATTGTAAACAATACATACAAGCAACCAATGATTCAAGCAAGCCAACCATATATATAAAAATGAAAAAAAAAAAGCTACATTATTAAACAAATTCAATCAATTCTCTTGTTCTCCTTCTCTTGATCCTACAGCCTCATACACACACTTTGGTGTGGTTCCACTTAGTCTAGGCATATTAATTAAGGTATAAAACATCTAATTAGGACATATTCAATCTCATTCTATTAATACATGTGCATATTGGAACTTAAAGTATGATTTAGGTTACTTTAAATGTCTTAAAATAACTCATTCCATTTGCCATATTTTATAAAGCAATTCCATCATTGATTTATATCAATTTACTCACTTTTCATTTCATGACTAAAACAAGTCCAAAAGTTTAGTTATATCACTTATTCCAATTTTAGGGCAAGTTAGAGATTTTATAGAACTATAATCTCAACATCATCAAATCTTATTCTTTTTCTCAAAACCAATAGTTCGTCTAATCTCTATATTACTCCATTAAGCCTCTTAAATCATGAAACTAAATTAAAAGCTTCCCTAAGTATCATTTTCTTCCTTTGGCTGAGAGTCCCCTTATGCTACATAATCTTGAAGCTTTGTTTATTTCATATAGAATTTGAGGTCTTTAAGATATATATATATATATATATATATATAATTCATTTCTAATTCAATTATGATATTATAATGATCAACTAATTCTCTTAGGGTTTTAAATTGCTTAAGGCCAAACCAAACCCTAATGGAACTCAAATTACAATTTTTTAGTTTTTAGGTTAATCTCTTAGCATATTCTTATTCTTCACCCTTTTAAACTCTTAATTACACTAAATTTTCATCAAATACAAATTCTTCCATGACTCTTTCTCTCTTGGCCAACCTTATGGAGCATTTAAATCCCAAGGAATAAAATTTTTCCATAACAATACCTTATCTTGAAACTCTCTTGATGGAGATTCCTTTGGTGTAATTGGCTTCTTCAAATGAACTCTGTCACTCAAGGGAATAGCCACAACATTTACCTTTTGAGAAATCAAACCGCAATAAGAGAAAGCATTAAAAGTAGAAGAATTTTCATGACTATATAGCAAAGTTTGTAACAAATCTTTACCTATTTTTCCTTTCTTTCTTTTCTCTATCCTTCTTTCTTCATGCCACTATGGAGGAGTTTCTAGAGCTATCTAGGTTAGTTGCAGGAGGAAGAAAGGTGAGATGTGACATATATAGAAGATTATAAGATTTTATAACAATTTTCAAAATGATCATTTTATCTCTATATTTTAATTCCTCCATTTGGACTTATTTTTCAATCTTTTTAGAAACCAGTAATTCCATACAAAATTTTAAACTCTCTTCTTCATGAAAAATATCTACTTAGAAGTTATAAGGACTTAAAATAGTTTGAAAAAGTTTTGTCAAAATTATTGCTACTAGGGATCCTAATTTCCACACCTCAGAGATTTAATCAAACCAACCTCATCTAGTAATCTATTAGCCTTATTTTATAATATTATGATGAAGGATATTTATTTCTTAAGTTAATTCTTGTATTTTCTAAATCCCTAATTTTTATTTTCGATTAGGCTCAAATAAACTCTTTTAGTCTTGACTGATTCTTTTTTTCCTTATGAACCCCGTTTTAACTATTTTTTTTTTATTCTTTAGGGACTATATTACTTTACAAAATATAGAATATTACATCTTTGAAAATATGAATTATAATGTAATATGTCTTTTATATATCTATTTCACCATATGAAAAGTGCAAGGGATATTAGATAAACATGTAATGTAACACCCTTATTTCTTTATCTTATATATATCTGTTTATTTTAATTAGATGATAAAAAAATGTAGAATTATGACTATTATTTTTTCATGTCACTTGTTTATGTTTGTCCATTTTGTTGCTAACACAAATAATATTAAAAATCTAACTAATGATATTTACAAGGTAGTTAACTTCATACACCAAATATTCATACAATCATCATGGACAAAACCACAGGGTGGCATTTGTAACACCATAGATTCTAGTCCATCTCATACATTTACATGGAATAATATCATGAACTATGTAGGATTTCCATGGGAAAAGCAAGAAAAGTGGGATTATTTTCGCATTGCGCTATGCCTCAAAATTCATTTCGGTGTCGCATGGACCATATGAGTTCATATTATGCATCATCATATTTAATTGCATCATTACAACTCATTTAGACCCCAAAACATGCCTCCAACCCATGGAAACCAAAATGGAGCATGTAAATTTGGAGATCCATTTTCGGCCAGAATTGGCCTCTTTCCTGGGCAAACTTTGGAAAATCATAACTAAATCTAGAAACCTCAAAATCATGCAATCTTGGTCATTCTGGAAAGCTTAGGATGTCTACTTCACACTAAAAATACGTCCAAGTCACAGCATTCATCACACAGGACGTTTGACATCCAAAAAGATACAAACTCGCTGGCTGCCTGGGCTGTGATTCAGGTTACTGATGTAAACTTCTGAAATTCATAACTAATTCCACAAAAATCGAAATCACACACATTCAGTCATTCTGGAAAGCTACAAATGTTAACTTGACACTAAAAATAATTCCAGAATGAAACAGATACGTTTAGATATCTGGAACTGATGGAACAGTGATTTAGCTCTGGAGATGCCACTGTTACTGACAGCAAACTTCAAAAATTCATAACTATCTGCTCAGACCTCCAAATGAGGTGATCTCGGTGGCCGCAGAAAGCTTATAACCTCTAGTTTGTGTGTATAAAATTTCATAAGCATTGGACACCATTTGGCCATCGAGTGACACGAAAATCAAATCTGCCAGTATGAACAGTGCACATACCAGAAACCATAGAAAATCCCAACTTTGAAAATTCACAAAATATTCCCTAGGTCTCCGAAAATTATTATCTTTAGCTTCCCAGAAAGCTCTCAACAAGACCTAATTGCATGCCAAATTTCAGGGCAAGACTAACTCGTTTGGCCAAAAAGTAGTATAGGGTTCCATTATGGTCAATTTTGGCTCCATATTGGGTACCAAAATTGCCAAATGGATTTCCTTTGGTCTTGGCACCTTTTGGGCAAGTTTAAAAGCATGTTTAAGACTTGGGGAAGCTGCCCAAATGGTCCCAAACCATTTGCATCTCATTTTGGCCTTTTCACCCTCACTTATACACATTACACCAAGCTTTACATTCTCATATCATGGCATTTCATACTCAAAACATGTGCTATTAGTCATACACCATACTCATTCATTTATCTATCACATAATATCATTTTTACATTTGTTCAAGGGGTCATAGACTATTTACAATAATAATATACATCATGAAGTCTCCTTATGACTCAAAAGACCAAAAATCAAGCATAAGGATGGCAATCTTCTTTCTTCAAGGTGGTTGGCTCCCATTGCCATTTCCACTTGGTCCACCTAGCATATTAGGACATTTAAGAGGAGGGAGTGAGATTCAAGAATCTCAATAGCTCATCTCCCATTCCATCACACATAATATGTGCAAGCAAGTTTCACAATGGCATGCATGGAGAAAGTAGAAATCATAGGCATTTTAAAAGCAACCTTGGCATGTGAATCAATCATACAAGACATTCAAGAGCTCACTAAGTGTTTGGATTGGCCTCACACTTCTCCTCATGGATTTTGGATTTGCCTCACCCATTCTTTGAGCACTTTGGGCTCAACCATACTCTTGGGAGCCCACTTTGCTTTTGGGAGACTCTTTACTTTGTCTCAACCAAGCTCAAGGGTTCTTGGCTCCTCCTCACCCAAGGGAAGAGTTCTTGGCCTCTCCACACTCAAGCAAACTCATACAAACATCATGGATTCATTTAAAACATAACATGGCATCAAGGATCATGACATGTAAAGGCATGCTAGCATACTTTTCAAAGCTTGAAAATACACATACAAGCATTCTAAAACAAGCTAAACACACATCCATGCATGAGAGAAGGTGGAGAGAGCTACCTTGTACACAAGCACACACTTTTTCCTTATCTTTCAAGCCTCCTCTTTTAGCCACACACCCACAAGTTGGTGGAGATGGTTTCTCTTGGCCTAAATACAATTTTTGGGAGCCAATTAGGTTCATGAAACATTCTCTAAAGCCATACAACTTGCTTAAGTACTAGAGTGCTCTATAATCCCCATTATGGTCCGTAAAGGCACCTAATGAAGCAACACCCCTCAAATGATTTCTAGGCCTCATTCTTTCTTTTCAAATATGATTCTTGACTCCTTTTAAGCCTCTTGGAGTCATCACATAATTAAAACAAAGGGCCTAACATTATGTTGCTTCCTTAGGTCACAATATGGAACCTAAAGCACCAACTCATTCTCTAAGCTTCCTAAATTTTTCCCAAGGTTTCCCCTCACATTCATTCATCATCTTTGACTCAAAAATGGGCTTGAAACAATTTAAAACTCTCCCTAACTATGCCATCCCTACTTGGCCGAAAGTTAGAGCATAAATGGGATTTCATGGCTTCTTGATTTTTCCTTGATGGGGGAACCATTTAGGGAGGTTGTTAAGAGTTGTAGGAGGTCAAGGAAACACTTAAACAACCAAGGGAACTTATAGATTAAATCAGTTTACAATCCCCTTAAGTGCTCTACACTTTTCCAACTTTTAGGTTCATGACTTTCCATGGGGTTTTGTTCATTTTATGGAGGAAGAGACATATGGGGGACCTCTTAGGGATCTTAGGAGCACATTTAAACATTCATTTAAGCCTAAGAACATTTATATAAACTCAGATTTGCAAGGGAGCATTTGGATCCCTAATGATTCCATTTTGTTTCCTAATGCTCCTTTCTTGATTCTATTGGTTCATTCTTAATCCTTGCCATCTAAAACCCCTAATCCCTCCATAAATTGGACAGAAAATAGCCCCTAAGAATTGGGCTCATGGTGGTCAAATTCGTGCAAGAGGAAGGGGGAGGGAGAAACTACCAAAGAATGGAAGTTTTACCTTGTTTTCTTGCCTCCTTTGGCTTGTTCTTCCACTTGGTTGGCTTACTCCCTCAATTTTCGAAATTCCCCTCTCTGTTCTGCCCCAAAAACAGCACCAAACTCTCCATTAAAACCATAGAAAGAAAGCTTGAGAGGAGAGGAGCAAGGTTCAAGAAGGAAGGATATGGAATTTCTTAAAGTTTCTTACCTTTTTCTTGAATTTCTTCCTCCAAAATCCTCCTCCTCTTGTGCGCCTAAGGAGCTGGAGTTCTCCTCTGAAAATGGGCAGAAGCAAGTCGGTTTAGAGAGGAGAGAAAGAACGTGGCATATAAAGAAGCTTCCTTTAACACTTTAATGCCAATTTTGCCCTTCGTTCTTAGCATTTTCGTTTCTCCTTCGTTTTAGCTCCTTTTTGAGAACCGTCTTTTCCATCATAACAAGGAGGTTCCCAATTTAATAAAATGCCTTTGGAATCACTCAAATCGGAGCTAAAACCGTCCCGAACGAATCGGTCAAAGTTCGGGTCAACCGACATCGGAAAGAGTACACCGGAGGGGCTTTATTGGTCCCGGGGCTTCCCATGGTTTTTGGGGCCTCTAAAAACCCTGGCAACTCAAAATTTCCATTTAAAAAGCCCTCCTAGGTGCTTTTCCAAAATTACACTTATTTACGAAAATGCCACTGGCCTTTCGGCAAATTTTTCGAATCGCTCCGACCCCGGTTTCTGGGCAACTCAAGGCTCAAATCCTCATTTTCTATTATTTAAAATTTTATGCAAATTTTATTTGGCCTTGAATCACTCATCTCAGGGGACTTGCTTTGAAAACGTGCCCATTTCCATCGTTTAATGAAAACGGGACATTACAGCATTCATAATTTCTTAGTGTGAGTATTTATTAATATTTTAGATAACATAAAAAAATACTACCATCTCCTAGATTAGGCGACTAAACATATTCTGATGTCTCAAAAACTGCTACTATAAATGTCCCAAGAAGCAATAAAGACCTGTCCACCTTTGTTTTCCACTATTTATGTGATGTTCATAGTTTTTGGAACCATGCCTACTATGAACACGCCAATCGACTTCTAATTCATTTCAAGTGTTAAGCATAGTGTTGACTGACGGGCTTGTCGTACAACCCTCAAAATAAAACTAGGTTGAATAAAAATATAGCTAGTGGCACAACCTAGGTCATCTCCCTTGGAAATGGAGTTCAATGTTTAATTGAGTTTCTAAGTATTAAAGAATCCTAAAAACTACCTAATTTGGGGGGTTTTTGATTGAATAAAACTAACCAAAAACTAAATTGAATCAAAATTCCTAAATTCTATCTAATTGGAGAATTATAGGTGGAGAATGGTCTTGTGACTAGCTTTGGATTTGTCCATTGGTATCTACTATCCTTATCCTAATCCAATTGTGATTAATTCTGATCTAAGAATCCCTAATTGTGTTCAATATAAATGTATCTTGAGTTACCATGCAAGAATCAAGAGATTAACAATCTAATGTTGAATTGAGACCTCAATCCCGCATTAAATCGTTAATTCTTGTTATTAAGATCAATGAACATCCAAATTGATTGATTAAATGATGAATTAGCCTCTGAATTACCATCCAAAAATGTTTAATTAACCAACTAAATACTAAGGAATCCTCAAATCAAATAATCAACACATAATCTCATTCATGCATTTCATCGAACACCTTTGTGACATACATGGGAGATTAGAGGAAATTGAAAATTCCAGTACTAAATCAATCAAGTAATCAGTCAATCAACATCCTAATTAATGTCTAACTAGCCACTAATCATAATTACACAATTTTCTAATCAAATACAACTTAGCCAAGATTGTACAGAAAAAGAGAAAGTGTAGGAGAATAGAAATCCATGGCCAAAATTCTGCATTCTTCTTCCAAGGATTCAAGCTTCAGCCAAGGTTGCTTCCAAGCTAGCCTCAAGATGGATGAATTAAAGCTTCATTGGTGGATGGAAATAGAGGAAAATGACGTCTCTGGATGAAGGCGTGGAGTGACGATGGGATGAACGCGTGAAGGTGAATGGAAAAAGACGGAGGGTGTGGTATGTGACGAAGTGTGAATGAATCACGCGTTCTTTTATTCGATGAATCCTTCCTCCTCCTGATGTGCTACCCACGTGGCTTGTTCTCACGTGATTCTTTTTATTTTTCACGAGTCCTCTTCAGCGCTTCTCCACGAATGAATCACGTTCTTCCTTCTTGTGTTATTTCCATTTGCTAATCACACGTGGCCTCAGCTGTATATGAACAGATTACATCAACCCATGGTCACATGCATTGCTTCCACGTCATTCATATTCCCACGTACTTCTTTACTCCTCTCATTCACAGCTTCTTCATGTTTATTCTATAGCTTTCATTCATGTGTATCTAAGGTGGGTCCTACTTCATTTTATTATTATTTTCCACTTGAATTGCAAACGTAGCTCCAGCGTTTCCTTAGCTCCTATTCCACGTAACTTCTGCATGTAATTGGAGCCTTCATCGTGTTGCTTTGCTTGTACGTGTTTGCTGCTTCTTCTCGCTAAAACCATGGCTTTCTTCCTTCATTTTTCAGCTTGGTTTTATTCTCCATGCAAGCTTCTTTTAAAATCTGCTCATCACTTCATTTCTTTTTCTCAGAAGCAACTCTTGCTTCTTCTTGCTCAAGCTCGAGCTTCTTCACATGCATTTCTCCTTCTGCGTTTTTATTACTCTGCTCACGTGTTGCTTTTTGCTGTACATGAGAGTTGCCATTCTTTTTCCATGAACCATGAACCAAAGTCAAGAGATATGCAAAATGCTTCCAATTAAATTCCATCTGAGTTCCATTTACCAATAAAAATCTGCACAAAGAGTAGGAACAATTTAATAGAAAAATTCACAAAATCATTTAAAAGGAATTCATGATTAAAACTCAATGATTTTGCAAATTAATTCATAAGGTGCAAGAATGGCTACTGAAATCAATTATCCATCTAAGTAAATCCATTAAGCCTTATTTAACTATTAAAATGATTAAGTTAGGAGAATTAAAACATATAAAAATCATAGTTATCATTGACTAAGTTTAAATCCTTATTTGAACACATTGCCAAAAATATTGAGAATTTACATTTAAAAAAATTATCAATTTGCAAACTCAATAATGATCTAGCCATATAAACTATAGAAAACATTTTCTTCTTTCCTTGCCTAAAACATATAGAAGATAGTACAAACTAAATAGCATACATAACCATATAGGACATATGCATATAGTTAATACAAAAGCAAATAACAGCAATCATCTTATGGTTTAGTACTTTCTCTTTATACATACCCAAAATATCAAAGAATCAAAAGCAGCATATCAGCATGTCAAACTAACTATGTCATAACATTGTGAATATTATTTCAACACAAAGGATACACAGATGATCCGTCTTTAAAAGCATTATTTATGGGAAAATTAGCTCCATAAGTAATGCATCAAACATCCTAGAGTACTTTATGCAGACTTAGATTTTTAAACTCATAGGTAACACATCAAGCATCCTATATTAGTTGATGTGAGACCTAGGTTTTTAACATAGTCAATAAAAAAGAACTACTCCCCTTAAAAATCACCATAATCATATGGACACATTAGTATTATCATCAAAAGATAAGATTTCATAAGCATAAATGTTTTATATAAGGGTGTTCCTTAGAGTGGATCCACAGAAATACATGCAATCTGATTTTACCTCTTATCAAAACTCTAACCCTTAAGTACTTTTTATTAGGACTTTGACTCATAAAGGACTTTAACTATCCAAAACTTTGTCCCCTAAAGACCATCTCCTATCAAGATTTCAACCCTTGAGAATTTTGTCTCGTTCCTTTTATTTAGTGTATTTAGATGAATACATTCTTCTCAAAGATGATGAAGAGTAATACACGAGAAATCCATATGGAATGTTGGAGATTGTGCCCTAGGCCAATCATTGTATTGCAAACATTATTTTTATTACGAAATAAGATTTTTCGTTTATTACATTATTATATTATTTGCATGTTTATATATAATAATATTCATGGATAAATCATTTTTTAGATTATCCAAAATGTCCCTGGTCAATCATCTTTGTGGGAATAACGATGAATTAAAACTAGTACGATTTTGATTGATTAAGTGTTAATCATGTATGATGATATGAATCAAAATCATAGGCGTGTATTAGAGAACAGAACACTGGATAGAATCGTCATGAGATAAGCTACATGGATTAGGTCATAAGTTTATCTCATATATAACCGTGTTATTGATCCCTTGGACCTGATATCACCATAGATTCCTACATGAAGGATACTGTACTTTAGTATAGTCTAATGTCACCTTTAATCGGGTGATTATAAAGGCTATGATCGGGTATAGTGGAATCCATGCAGAGGAAGATGAGTGATCAAGATGAAATTTGTCCCTCTGATTAATAGAGAGATATCTCTAGGCCCCTCAATGAGTATGACTGAGAAATGCATAGTCATGCTCAAATGGAAAGGGTTCCATCTTATATCAGTCTACTCAGAGATCGAGAAAGTTACGATCGAGCAAGTTAAGGATGACATTTCCATGTCTCATACTCGATCTAGATGTCATGTGACAAAAGAGATATGATAGGGTTGTAAGATAGGTTGCATCAGATCACCGATCCCGTATGATTTGGGTAGTCACAATGTCTTGCTAGAGGCCACTTGTGACTTGTAGGTCAAATAGTGCAGTTGGCCCACTGCCAACATCATATGGGCCTGCGGGGTCGCACACAAGAATGGACCAACTCGAGCTAAAATGTCCACATTCATTGAATCAGAAATGTGTCTAGATTCAATGAATTTAATTTTTAAATCTAGGATGGAGGAATTATTTATATATATATATAAATAATTAAATTCGAAATATATATTATATATATATTATATTTGATATTATATATATATGAATTAGTTTAAAATTGATTCTATTAGATAGATTTAAATTTAAACTAATCAAATAATTAAAATTTAAATTAAACTCTAAATATTGTTAGTTTAAATTTAAACTATAGGATAGATTTGAATTTAAACTAATAAATATATTTAATTAATTTTGATTAATTAAATATTTTTGAAACCCTAGTCTATAAATAGGGTTTTCATATCAAAAAAGTAATGCTAGAGCTACCTCTAAAAATCCTAGAGAGAAGGACAGTGTACGGACGTCATACGGATAGGTGCTAGCACACCGTTCGAGTTGCTGAATCCCGTTTGTGTGGATACCAATAGACGGAGCTAATCTGCGGTCAATTCCTGTGATTAAACGAAGAGTAAACAGCAAACTCAATCGACAGAAAAGGTAATTCTCTGAACCTATTCGGTTTAAGTAATTTTGACAGATTCTTGGTGGGAATCGAGATAAACAATTTTAAATTCCGCTGTATGCCTCCCATGATTCCCAACAGTGGTATCAGAACCACATCAATAATTGCTTAAATTGAGTATCTGTGTGTTTTAAAAATTTTATCTTGTGCTCAATTTTTCGCATGTACTGGTATAAGATATGTATGCGATGTTGATTTGATCAAATTATTTTAAAGCATGAAATCTAAGCGTAGAGATCCTTTTAATGAATCCGTTCATATATATGATATATGTATAGGGTAATAGTCACTGAAATCGATTATGTTCATATATATATGAGATATATGTATGTGCGTTCATGTTTTGGATACTAAAATAGATTATTGAAATAGTTTCGGTTCAAATCAGTCTTTAGGTATGCTAATCATACATGTATAAAATTGATTATGAATCTATACATGTATGTCAATCTGAATCTGTTTTGAATCTGAATCTGAATCTGAATATGCATATGTATCGGCCTTGAATTTGGAAATTTAATTCGAACATGAATCTATTTTCAATGTGATTGGGAACATAATTATTAATCTGTTACATATGTATATATTTGATATATTTTGTACAGATTATATTCTGTTTCAATTCGAATTTGTTTCACTATGTATGTGATGCACTGAATGAATTTATGATTAATGAAATCATTTTAGAATTCATGGTTGATGAATCCGTTTTTGTATGCTAATCCGTGATTAATAAATCCTTTTAAATGATACGCGTTTCTGGAGTAAGCATGGTGGATGGATTTTCAATGTGATTGATGAATCCTTGGGGTTCTCTTAAGACAGCGGCTCATTCAAAAGAGTGAATAAGATGTTTAAAATAAATTCACTAAATTTACAGCCTTTGCTATCTAATTCTAGTACAACACAATCTAATTTAAAATAAATTCACTAAATTTACAGCCTTTCATATGAGATGAGATGTTTGTAACATGTGTGTTTGTGTTGTGATTTGCTTGGATGGGTATGGTGCATGATATGGCCCTAGGATGCTTATGGTTTGTAATTTTTAAAATACAGCATGCGTGTCGTGCCTCTCTCTATTCATTTTGAATGTATATTCTTTTCTTATCTCACACTCCCCTCGAATGTTAAAGCGAGGTTTCTTTATATATAGATTTTATCTTAGAGGAATCCTCTCATTGGCTTGGGAGGAGATAGGATAGATGGGTCATATTGTGTCACATTTATTTTAAAACTTATGATGAGATCATATGCATGTATGTTTGTATGCTACCTTAGTATATAATTATGTGATGACTAGTTTTATAAAATAACAAATAAGATAAAATCCCTTGCATCAAATGTAAGTTATAATGCCATCCATTCATGAACACCTGTCAAAACTTTGATCGCCTAATTGTAAGAACCACTAAAGTGGGATGCACTTGGGTTATCTCAGTAAAGCAGTTTGGGTAATGGTGATACCCATAAGTTTCATAATGGTTCAACTTAATTGGGACTACCAAAATGGTTTTAGGTCTCAAGGCATTAGATGAGATTAAACATGCCGGGTCATATGATGACAAGAATCTCATAAAGAACTAAGAGTTACATGTGATGTAATTGGTAAATGAGTTACCTACCTAAATAACTTAATTTTAAGCGTCTTGTTAAAGCAGACTTATAATTAAGTGAAATATGGTTCTTAGCCTGCTAAACTAAATTGAGGGTTATTTTAGTGGGAAATTAGTTAACTTTGCATACTTTTTGTTGTAGAAAATGTCGACAAATAACTCTGCTGTACTATCATTGCGATCCGTTCTTGATAAGGACAAACTTAATGGGACAAACTTTCTTGACTAGTTCAGGAACTTGAGAATTGTTCTTAAGCAGGAAAGAAAGCTATATGTCCTAGATGAGCCCATTCTTGAGGAGCCTACAGCTAATGCTCCAAGAGCACAGAAGGATGCCCACACTAAGCATCTCAATGATTCTGTGGATGTGGGATGCCTGATGTTAGCCACCATGGTCCCAGAACTTCAGAGAGATCTGGAACATATGGAGGCTTATGAGGTGATTGTGCATCTTAAGTAAATGTTCCAATAACAGGCAAGGTAGGAAAGGTTTGAAACCACCAAGGCTTTGCATTCTTATAAAATGGCTGAAGGTATATCAGTTAGCACTCATGTTTTAAAGATAAAAGGCTACCTTGATCACCTTGAGAGGCTCGGATTTCTCATGAGTTAGGAGTTGGCTATAGATTTGATCTTAAACTCACTCCCAGAAAGTTATGACCAGTTTGTCGTGAATTACAATATGAACAACATGGAGAAATCCATTTCTGAACTGCATGGGATGCTTAAAACTGCTGAGCAAAATATTAAAAAAAATCAAAGCTCTGTTTTAATGGTTCAGAAAGGTAAAGGAATGAAAAAGAAAGGCAAAGGCAAGGGAAAGGGCCCGAATAATAAGTTCAAGAACCAAAACAAGCCCAAACCCAAGCCTGAAGCCAAGAGGCAAAGCCTCCCAAGGAAGGAGTTTGCTTCTTTTGCAATAAGCCTGGTCATTGGAAGAGAAACTGCAAGCTCTACCTGGAAGATCTAAAGAGAAAGAAGAATAGCGGGACTATTACTTCAGGTATTTATGTTATAGATATTAATCTTTCTACTTCTTCTACGTGGGTATTAGATACTGCATGTGGAACTCATATTTGTACAAATGTGCAGGGTCTCAAAAGGAGTAGGAAGTTGAAAAAGGGCGAAATAGACCTAAGAGTTAGAAACAGAGCAAGAGTTGCTACTTTAGTTGTAGGCACTTATGAAATAAATTTGCCCAGTAGGCTTTTGTTAATTTTAAACAATTGCTATTATGTTATTGCTTTAAGTAGTAACATTGTTTCACTTTCTTATTTAGATAAGGAAGGTTTTATTTCAATTATTGGGAATAATAAATATTCTATTTATCGTAATGACATTTTTTATGCGGATGGTGATTTGCATGGTGGTCATTATTGTTTGAATATTGAAACTCCCGACAATGAAAATATCTATAACGTAACCACCAAGAGGATCGAGTCTAATGATTTGAATCCAACCTATCTATGGCACTGTCGTCTTGGTCATATAAATGAGAAATGCATTTCAAAGCTCCACCAAGATGAACTTCTTAACTCATTTGATTTTGAATCATTTGATACATGCAAATATTGTTTACTTGGAAAATTGACCAAGACACCTTTTATTGGGCACAGTGAAAAGGCTACTGATTTATTGGGCTCAATACATACTGATGTATGTGGTCCACTCAGTATCACTGCCAGAGGCGGGCAACAGTACTTCATTACTTTTATTGATGACTTCAGTAAATATGGATATATCTATTTAATGAGACACAAATCTGAAGCTTTTGAAATGTTCAAAACTTTTCAGAATGAGATACAAAATCAACTTGGCAAATCTATTAAAATACTTCGATCTGATCAAGGCGAATTTGAGCCAGGAGTTTATTGACCATCTTAGAAATTGTGGTATTGTCTCACAATTAACCCCACCAGGAATACTATAATGGAATGGCATTTCAGAACGAAGGAATTAAACCCTATTAGATATGGTTCGATCCATGATGAGTCAAACGGATCTTCCACCATCCTTTTAGAGTTATGCATTAGAAACAGCTGCGTTTACACTAAACCGTGTTCCATCTAAGGTGGTTGAAAAGACGCCATATGAGATATGGACTAGGAAGAAGCCCAATTTATCTTTTCTCAAGATTTGGGGATGCGAGGTATATGTTAAGCAACAGGCCTCAGATAAGGTAGCACTCAAATTTATAAAATGTCTTTTGTGGGTTATTCTAAGGAAACTAAAGGATACTAATTCTACAACCCCACTGAGAACAAATTGTTTGTTGCTTGGAATGGTATCTTTTTATAAAGAGAATTCATCTCTAAAAGAACCAATGGGAGTAAGATACATCTCGAAGAAGTTTAAGAGCCACAAAATCACATTGAACCGGAGATGGAAAATCGAGAAGACTCACAACAAGTTGTTGAGCCTACTCAAGTAACACAAGGCCCACGAAGGTCTGATAGGACACGATATCAGTCTCAAAGATATGGATTTCTTTTAACTGAAAATCGTGATGTATTGCTCATTGATCAAGATGAGCCAACCACCTATCAAGAGGCCATAATGAGATCAGACTCTGAGAAATGGTTAGAAGCCATGAAGTCTGAGATGCAATCCATGTATGACAATCAGGTATAGATCTTGATTGACCCACATGAAGGTATAAAAGTCATAGGGTGCAAGTGGATTTTCAAGAAGAAAACTTACATGGATGACCTAGTGTATACCTTCAAGGCACGATTGGTTGCAAAAGGATTCAAATAAACACATGATATAAACTATGATGAAACATTTTCACCAGTCACTATGATTAAATCAATCAGGATCCTTCTCGTCATTGCTATGTACTATGATTATGAGATTCGACAAATGAATGTGAAAACAGTATTCTTTAATGGAAAGCTGCTTGAGGATGTGCATATAACACAACCTGAAGGTTTTATGCGTCCAGAGAATTCTGGGAAGGTTTGCAAGTTTCAAAGATCCATTTATGGATTAAAGTAAGCATCACGAAGTTGGAATCATCGCTTTGACGAAATAGTCGAAGATTTTGGTTTTATCCAAAATATTGATGAACCTTGTGTTTACAAAAAGGTTAGTGGGAGCACAATTGTATTTCTAGTGCTTTATGTTGATGACATCCTATTCATTGGAAATGACATTTCTACCTTGCAGATTGTCAAGTCTTAGTTAGGAAAGTGTTTCTCAATGAAGGACTTAGACGAGGCCAATTACATCCTTGGGATTAGGATCTATAGAGATAGATCCAAGAGGCTAATCGGTCTAAGTCAATGCACCTACATAGATAAGGTATTGTATGGATTTAGTATACAAGATTTAAAAAGGGTTTTTATACCTATGTCTCATGGCATCAATCTTAGCAAGATTCAGTGTCCTAGTACACGTGATGAGCGAGAACGCATGAGTAAGATTCCATACGCCTCGACTATTGGATCTATCATGTATGTCATGTTGTGCACTTGACTAGATGTCTCATATGCCTTGAGTATGACTAGTAGATTTTAATTAGATCCAGGTGAGAATCACTGGACTGCCATCAAGAATATCCTAAAGTACTTGAGAAGAAGTAAGAATGTATTCTTGGTGTATGGAGGATTGGATGACGAGCTTGTTATAAACGGTTACATAGATGCAAGTTTCCAATCTGACAAAGATGATTCAAGATTGTAATTAAGATTTGTATTCTGTTTGAATGGTGGAGCAGTAAGTTGGAAGAGCTCAACGCAAAACACTGTGGTTGATTCTACAATAGAAGCTGAGTACCTAGCAATATTAGATGCAGCTAAGGAAGCTGTTTGGATTAAAAAGTTCATTACTGAGCTAGGGGTGGTGCCTACTATCTCAAATCTGATAGATTTGTTCTGTGACAACAATGGTGCAATAGCACAGGCTAAAAAGCCTAGATCACATCAAATGACCAAACACATACTTAGGAGATATCACATTATTAGAGAAATCATTGATAGAGGTGATATAAGGATATGAAAAGTAACAACTAATGACAATGTTGCTGATCCTCTTACTAAGCCGCTTGCACAGGCTAAGCATGATCGTCATGTTAGGTCAATGGGTATTAGAAACATTAATGATTGAACCTAGTACAAGTGGGAGTTATTGGAGATTGTGCCCTAGACCAATCATTGTATTGCGAACATTATTTTTATTATGAAATAAGAGTTTTCTTTTATTACATTATTATATTATTTGCATGTTTATATATAATAATATCTATGGATAAATTATTTTTTGGAGTATCTAAAATATCCCTAGTTAATTATCTTTATGGGAACAACGATAAATTAAGACTAATATGATTTGGATTGATTAAGTGTTAATCAAGTATGATGATATGAATCAAAATCATAGGCGTGTGTTAGAGAATAGGACACTGGATAGACCCGTCATGAGATAAGCTACATGGATTAGGTCATAAGTTTATCTCATATATAACCGTGTTATTGATCCCTTAGACTGAGATCACCATAGATTCCTACATGAAGGATATTGTACTTTAGTATAGTCTAATGTCACCTTTAATCGGGTGATTATAAAGGTTATGATCGGGTATAGTAGAATCCATGCAGAGGAAGATGAGTGGTCAAGATGAAATTTGTCCCTCTGATTAATAGAGAGATATCTCTGGGCCCCTCGATGGGTATGACTGAGAAATGCATGGTCATACTCAAATGGAAAGGGTTCCATCTTATATCAGTCTACTCAGAGATCGAGAAAGTTACGATCGAGCAAGTTAAGGATGACATTTCCATGTCTTATACTCGATTTAGATGTCATGTGACAAAAGGGATATGATAGAGTTGTAAGATAGGTTACATCGGATCACCGATCCCGTATGATTTGGGTAGTCACAATGTCTTGCTAGAAACCACTTGTGACTTGTGGGTCAAATAGTGCAGTTGGCCCACTGCCAACATCATATGGGCCTGCGGGGTCGCACACAAGAATGGACCAACTCGAGCTAAAATGTCCATATTCATTGAATCAGAAATGTGTCTAGATTCAATGAATTTAATTTTTAAATCTAGGATGGAGGAATTATTTATATATATATAAATAATTAAATTCGAAATATATATTATATATATTATATTTGATATTATATATATATATGAATTAGTTTAAAATTGATTCTATTAGATAGATTTAAATTTAAACTAATCAAATAATTAAAATTTAAATTAAGCTCTAGATATTGTTAGTTTAAATTTAAACTATAGGATAGATTTGAATTTAAACTAATAAATATATTTAATGATATATTTAATTAATTTTGATTAATTAAATATATCTAAAACTCTAGACTAGGGTTTTTATATCAAAAAAGTAATGCTAGAGCTGCCTCCAAAAATCCTAGAGAGAGGGACAGTGTATGGACGTCGTACGGACAGGTGCTAACACACCGTTCGAGTTGCTGAACCCTGTTCGTATGGATACCAGTAGAGGGAGCCGATCTGCGGTCAATTCCTATGATTAAACGAAGAGTAAACAGCAAACTCAATCGACAGAAAAGGTAATTCTCTAACCTTATTCGGTTTAAGTGATTTTGACGGATCTTTGGTGGGAATCAGGATAAAAAATTTTAAATTCCGCTGTGTGCCTCCTATGATTCCTAACATGGAAGAGATACCATGAAATCAAGTTATATAGACAAATTATAGTAAATCCACATAGTCATACAATTCATTATCTATTGATAGGTATTTCCTTTGAATTTTGGCATCATCTTTTTAAATAGAGATAAAGAAGAATACTTATCCATATGGAATAAATATCATAGACATGATTTTCCTTTTGAACATTTTATTTTGTTGTGCATCATTTTCCTTTATTTCTTATTAATATTGGGGTGAGCACTTAAGGGACAACTTAAGCAAGCATAATCACCTAAATATATAGCATTTACTAATTCTTTTATTTTGCTAAGCCATGCATATTATGAGAAATATAAGTATAGACAATTAAAAATGCAAAACAAAAGAAATCATATCAAGATAATTTAGTCATATAAAATACATGCATGTAATTAAACAAAGTCTAAGAAATCACAATCATCAATTTATAAGTTGCTTGTATAAATTTTGATAGAACTCTTTTTTCATTAGCATGTCTTTTATTGTTTTCAGTGCCTTTTAAACTCCATAGTCCATATCAAATCCCAGTCCAGAATAAAGGTCATCCATGTATAGGGAATAGTCCATGTTCAAGTCATCCATGCATAAGGTCCATATATATTCCTTGCACAAGGAATTACATCAGGAATTACTTAATTTAAGTTTCAAGAGAATTTAGAAAAGCAACCAAGTTTATTAAAACATACAATCATGCAAAGATTAGATTCATATAACATACAAAACACACATTTCAATTATCCAGTCGTTACGCGGCCTGTGTGGGTTCACATGGTTAGGCTGTGTAATTCTAAGGTAATTACCATGTGTAAAGCCCAAGTGACATGTATGGCCTATGATTTTTACATAGCCATATACTCCCCTAGTTAGGGGCCGTGTAATAGTATAGAGCTAAGTTATGTACTCTACAATGGTGAATATGTTGTTGCATAGCTAGTCAATGCAACAACACCTTGTTTTATAAAAAATGCTAAAAATATACGAAAATATGAAGCTCTTTTCCTATTTTTCTCATGCAAACCCAACAAACATAATTATACATCAAACAAACATTAAAACAAGCTAGGAAATGTAGGAGTTTATATAAAAGGAATTTCCTAAGGTTAAAGCTTCATCCTTTCATATTAAGTTCTCCCACTTCCAATGGTTTCCTAAGAATCAAATGAATTAGAAGAATCAAAAGAAGAAGAAGAAGAAGAAGAAGAAGGATCTTAAAAAGAATTTCATTGTCTTCATATGTAAGAGAAGGTGTTTTTACCTTTGCACTTGTTTGAATTTTTCTTTCTTCTTTCACTTCCTTCTCCTTTTTCTCCCTCACTTTTTCTATTTCTTCCCTCTCCCTCTCTTATGCTCTTTGATAGAAGGGTGAGTGGGTGTAATTGAACAAAGGAGGTTGAAGGTTCCTATATAGAGGGTGTAAGGCTGGTTTCTTAAAGTCTCTCTTTCTATCTCTGTTAGCTTCATACAAAAGCTATCAAAAGTTTTTAGAGATTTTTATTTGACTCAATCTAATACAAGCTTATCATTAGCTCAAAACTAAATCTATGAAGTTGGTTTCTTAATATCATATATGTGTTATGATTCATTTTGGCCCAGTTTTAGTCAAAGAATTCTATAATTTTCTTCTGATTAAAATTGTATTTGGGCCCTAGAAAAATTATATTTTGGTCATAGGTAAAATTATATTTTGACTTCTAAATTTTTACTAATTATATTTTCACCCTAAAACTTGTACTAAATGTCTTAACTAATCTTATAAATTTTACTTTATTTTTAGGGTATGATCTAGATTCTACTAAATATTTAACTAATCTTATGATTTAGAAACTCACACAATTCATATAAATTAAATGTACTTTTAATATTTTCATACAAAATTTAATTTGAAAGTGAATGTTATAGCTAATAGGGATGTAGCTCATTGATGCACTTCAACTATCCAAATTTAGTATGAACAACAATATCTTTCTTAAATGTCAGTCAAAATCTTTAACTATTGAAGTTGCAACTTCAGATGACATTGATGAGTTATACATTTGACCATTAATGTCTTGTTTATGTAACAAACGTAACTTGATATCCTTTAACTGGTTTGATTGCAATAATGCAAATGTCATCCATAAACTTTTAACAAAAGATTACATTCAGTCAGCATTAGTGTTAGCCTATCAGCAATGGTTGCATCTATTGGTGAAAAATTTTCATTAGATCTAAAAGCATATTGTCAAACTTAGGGGAGGAAAGTGGAAAATCACAAAGTCAAGAAATAGATTATTAAGAAAGTTTTACTTAACTATAGATATTATGTGACTAACTTCATAATCTATGTTATAGATGTAAAGTTGAGAATATATTAGACGTGATCCTTCTCTCATAAGAAGACTATAAATTCAATGGTAATTTTAATCAAATACAACAAATGCATAAGGAGTAGTGGCGGAGTTCAACGATTTGTCAATCTTTCCTCCTAGTTAGGTGAATGAAAACATTGTATTGTAAGCTATAATGTACTTGAGGAAATTCTTAGAGTTGACTAAACCCTTATTGAAGAATAGGTTTGCCAAGTACCTTGGTGGACTATCCATTAAAGGTAGTTACACTTTTCCATGATAGTTAACATAAGAAAAATGTTGGTGTTAAAGAGCTTCCCTGGATTTTTAACTTTTCATCAAACCATATAGATACTCCACAATAATTGCAAATGTAATAAGGATTTCTTACATCAATATAGTCTATAAAGGGATAACATAAAGCAAACATATAAATAGACAAAAAGAGAAAAAAAAATAAAAAGATTGAATTTATGCATGTATAAAATAGATAGGGATCAAAGCTATATACCATGTTAGGGAATGGATATGTTGACAAAATCCTGTGTAACTGAAAATCCTAATTGAGAAAAAAAACATCTTAAAGTAGGAAAAAATATCATTATTTTAAGCTTAGGGGAGAATATGTATAAATGTAAATTTTAATTCAAATAACTAATACTATAATACCTTTTTCCTATCCATAGGATATACCATTTTCCTTTTCATCCCAAATGTCTAACTCAAGTGCAACAATTACTTATGGGACAAAAGAAAAGGAAAAAAAAAACTCTAGGGATGACTAATAAATAAGATATAGTCAATGCAATTTTTTTCTTACTTTTAGCAAATGAAGATGTAGGGACATCTCTTATATAGGACACTTTGGTTTAAGATTATTTGATGGGAAATGACAAGAAGGGAAGGGAAGAATTAAATACGTTGAAAATTTTACAAATCCAAACCTTTTACTATCAACAAAATATGTGTATTATTAGAATGGATTTAGTCAAATTTATTGTTTAGATTCATAGCAAGATTGGCAATATCCTGCAAAGAGTGACATCAGACTAGAAGACACATGTTGCCAAAACTATTTAGCTAGTTATGGAGAATAACTACATTCCTTTAATATGTGATATGAATTGATTAAAGAAAGCTTAAGCTTCTAGATTAACTTTCTTTTTGCCATGATCTGTGAGAGCCTGATACCTAAAATGCTGACCACATAGCAAGAAAGATGAACATACTATCAAAAGTATATCATAAGATAATTTGAATGTAATGTATAATTAGTGTCAAATCTAAGTAATCTTGAGTGACAGTGGACTCTTGGAAAATTTGTTCAATTTCCAATTATCTTGGGCTCTTCATTGACTTTGTTAACTTTATTCCTAAAATAAAAGAGAAATAAGATGGCAAATATAAAGCTGAAAATGCATACTAGTGATAAAGAAAGGATTTTCTACTCATTATTGCTATAAAGAACCATAATGCTCTTACTATTCAATCAAAATCGGTAATATTAACATCGAGCTTATGTCTTTAAAAGGTGGAGGAAATAAAAAAAAAAAAAAGAAGGGAAACAAGTCATGTGCCATTAATGAGAGATAGTATGAAATTATTCAAATGTATACCTATATATTGGTTAAGAAAGTAAAAAGTTTGCCTCCTTTAATTGTTAGTTCAAATTAAGAGTGTGTTCTTTATCCACACATGTCTATAAAGCATTAATGGTAGACGAAAATTTTTGGTCAATCACATAATAGATGAAAAAAAAAAGCTTAACTCTTAATTTTGCACAACACTAATTTACAAACTAAGTGTTTGATACCTTTAGTGAAATTTGATAATCCAAGTTGTTAATTTCTGATCTTTCTTTTTGCAAACAAAGATGGGAACACCCTAATAGGGACACAATAGAAGGTAAAGAAAAAAAGAAGCTTATATTTGATATGTGGAAACAACTTAGTTACAAACCAAGATTTACATACCTTTACTAAGTAAGGTTGTAAGCAAAGGTTTTAATTCCCAATCTTCCTCCCAGATCTATATATAGGGCATCTACGTCAAAGGAATTTGAAATTTCTTCCTCCATTCACAATCCTTGTAAAAAGAAAGATAAGAAAAACCTAAGTGATGAAAGTCAATTGAGTCTTGCAAATGCAATATGCCCTTGAAGAAATTTGTGTTTGAAAAGTGAAGGATTACAAGAAACCAAACAATCAAAGTACATGAAACATGTGTCCATTCTCGATTATACAAAGGGAGGTGAGGACAACCTAATCGATGAAAATGGCAAAAAATTTAGGAGGCAACATAGGAATAGATGGGAGTAGATGGAAATAAGGAGAAAAACACAAACTAAAGCTACAAATAAATCATGAAGAAAACTACGACCATGAGAAAAGGAAGAGTGTGTTTGTCGAAAATCAAAGAGATTGACAGAAAAAAGGAAGAAATGAAGAGGGAAAAACAATAAGTAAGAAAAAAGGAAAATGAATTTGATGCATAAGATGCATACATCCTAAAGTAGTGTGCCACATGGTTCATGGTTTGTGAATAGTGTAACATCCTACAAAGTTTATGGATATATTGATAATATGAAGGATCTGTGGATGATTTATGGTGACTTTAATGAAATTACAAGACCTAGTGAGAAGAAGGGTGGTGCTACCATAAACCTTAATAGATGTCATCTTTTCTTTAGCCAAATCAAGAACTGTAAACTAATTGATTTGACTGCTATAAGTTCTTGCTTTACTTGGAAAGGTCCTAAATGAATTGATTTGAGTATATTTTTTAAAAATTGGATAAAGCTCTTTGTAACACCAATTGTAAGAATGCATAGCCTAGGTTGGGTTTTCACTAGACTCGAGACCTGACTTGACTTTATGATTATGCTATCTTTTAAGGCTTGGAACTAGGGTAGGAGTTGTGACTAGGTCTTTATAGCTAAGGTTCTCTTACTTAGTGAAGTATTGCTTATTAGTTAGGTAGAAGTTATAGTTGACAAAGCTAAATATCATATGATTTTATTACAATTTTTGGTTAAATTACCCTTAATTCAACTTTACCCTAATGGACTTAAAGCATAAGACCCAATTGTTTTGTGTTTCAATAACCTTAATCAAAAGATGCATGTAGAGTGATGGGAACAACTTAATTAAACCTTCTTAATCATGTAATGAACAACTATACAAAAGCCTAACTTCATATAAGCACAAGAACTTAAGAAACTTAATTTTTTTTCAAGGTTAGAGATTTGGCATTGTGACCTTGTATTCCAAAGTCATAAAACTACTAGCTTTTGCCTTACCTTGAAGGTGAGGGATAAAAGCATAAAGAGTTATAGCCCTAGTTTCCAAAGTCACGGCTTTAGAGCCTTGTGCTGCAAAACTTGCCCTATATTTTGATAAGCATAAAATTATGTATGCAACCCCAAAAATCATGAAATTTGACATCAAGTACTCTTTATATGTTGGCTAAGCACCATAAAAATTTCTTAGCCCCTCGACTTATTCAATTTGAAAAATTGCCTAGTTTTGCCTTACAATCTATTTAAGCACTATTTAGGGCTTAGTTAAGCAACCTTACTAGCCCAAAAAAAGTGAAATTTGACATATTAATTCTCATACATGTCTTTTAACTCCTTACCAAAACTCATATTTTGGAGGTTGTCTACTAGGTTGACAATCGTACTTTTCCTAAGCTACACTATTTCAATTAATTCCAGCAAATATGTATAATTGTTGGTCCCTTTGACCTTGCTATCCACATTAAAACATCATGAAACTTGGTAGGACACAACTTCAATGTCTTATCTAAGTATAAAGAGGTAAAGAGGCAATACTTGCTACTTCATTTACATACCAAATTACAACTAGTCATATATGTTCAACACCATTCCAAACACCACAAGTTACACTCACCATGTACATAACAAGTTAACCAAGGTGTCTACTATTCATTTACATACATAAAACCCTCATACTTCTGATTCATAATAAATGAGAGGATGTGTACTTAAGAAACTATTTCTTGAGAGATGAAAATATTTAATATTTTTTTCAAAAATATAATTTTCAAATGATGTATATTGATTTGAAAAGCCTAAAATGGCCTAAAGGATAGAAATTTTATAACTATTCTACTTTAACATATACTTGTCAATGCTGTAGCCAAACTAAGTTAAGTTGCATAAATCTATTTATTTTACTAAAAAAACTATTAATTTGGCCATAAAATACATGTCTTTATAGTTTCACTTAATTTTTAATTTATTTTTTATAATTTAAAAATTTATAATTAAATTTTTATAATTTAAATAATTTTTAATTTAGTTTATATCAATATATATTTGTTAATATTTTGCCATATAAGTAATTAATTTTACTTTATTATCTACTTTACTTTTTTTGTTAGTATAAATTATATATATAGTTAGTTACATTAGTCGCATATTGAAAAAATGTTAATAACAAGGACTAACTTAAAAATTTCTAAATGATAAGGATCCAATTATAAATGTTTAAACTTTAGGAATCAAATGAAAAGTTGAATGAAACTAAGGACTCAAAACCATAATTTTTCCAAAAATATTTGACATAAAATTTACCAAAAAAAGGGCGAAAAAATCTTCCCAAAGTACGGGTTCCTGCATGCGAGAAATGAGAGCTAGAGAGCCCAGTGGAGGCAAGCTGGTCGTGTAGTTCTCATCCCATTGCACTTGTACGTGCATGCCGTTGCATTTCGATAGAACTCAATCGGACAAGTAGAAGTGACGGAGCGATCATGGGTGTTAACTCTGCGGAGTCTCCAACAATTCCTATTTGTCCTCTTTTCCTCTCTTTCTCTACATTCTCTGCCGTCCCCCTTGAGCCTTCAAAACTACCACCACTTTCGTTGTTTTCTTCTCTCAATTTTCATCTCCAACATGAGGCATACCGGAGCATTTGCGCAGGATCAACAGGTTAGTTGATAATCCAGCTACTCATTTAAAATTTTTGAACCTTTTGAATTGTGTATCAGCTTGTTTAGTTTCTGCAATGAACAACGCCAATTTCAAATTGCTATCATTTTCTTTTTATTTTCCTTTGGTGGCTTGTATTTTTTTTTTTTTTGGTTCAATCGTTTGTGACATTTTGACCCATTTGTGGGTCTGCGTTCAGTGATTAGATTAGTATATTGCCAGGGTTGCTCCATTTGAGCTTCATATTTTAGCGACATGTAGAGCATTTTTAGGGTATGTTTGGATTGAGAAGAATGAAAAGAAAGGGATGGGGAGTGAAATTTTAATTTTAAGACATTTTCTATGATTTAGATTTAATCTGACATTTTTTTTTTCTGTTAGAATATATTTGAATTGAGGAGAATGAATGAGTTGAGGAAAAAAAAATTATTTAAATCTAAATAAGAAAAATGTCTAACGCTTTTCTTCCAGTCCCCTCAATCCAAACATTCTTAGAGTCAAATGGCTCGCAGTTTAGAAATTGATCTGTGAGTTGATGTTCAACAGGCGGCAATAGTTTATGCTTACATGTACACTATATAGTAGGATTGTCTTGGTCACGTCTAAGTTCATAACCAGGGTTTGCAAGAGCAAGTCCCGTTTTACCTGGGGTTGTGTGAGCTCAAGAGACTCTGTAGTGCTTTTATTTTGAGCCTAATGTTTCTCGGGGTAAGAAATAAGCCTGAACCCTTCGAAACCCATACCTCCTACATTTCATTACCAGAAGTTTCATTTAGGCGTACCCATTATCTTAGGTATAGTGTTATAACTTGGAACAAGATGTGAATAGCTTAGAAGTAAATCTGTCTTTTAAATTTAGATCCTACTTTCCATACAAGTTTATACCCTTAAACTCTATAATTCCCTAGATGCATGGGATGGATCTAAATTAATTGTTATTGATGTCATGAGAGAGCTTTTGCTGCAGTTACTAGGAAACTGTACTTAGTGATCTTTTGTTGCATTGAGAAAAATGGTTGAAATGTACTTCTTTGAATAATTTCTCTTTTATAGTTTTCTTTTTCCAAATATTATTCTACCAAAGCTTCATGAACCAATTGCACTAGTTTTCATTCTAGAAGCAATAATAATTCATGTCATGAGTATCTGTTTTATAGAAGCCAACTGAGTTATTTATGTCATTGTTTAGATTTTAGAGTACAGTGATTCCCAGATTTATAGCCTAGCTTCCTAGATGTAGTTTGCTTATTTATTTATTTATTTTTAAACTCTAGGAGAAAATTTGTGAGCATCTAGTTAATAATGAAATCCTGATGTTGTTTTAAGCTTTCCTTCTACACATTGAGGGAACTAGAGAATTTTAGCAATATCCTTCCAGTGCTCTTGGTCCTTGACTAATTATTGTAGGACTTGCAGTGGTAAAAAGATAAGTACCTGCTGGAATTCTCATAGTTCCTCTTTAAAGAGCTTTGCCTTGGAAGTCTACAGTGCTTTGCTTATGTAGAAGTTTAATTTAACATCACAAGAAAAACTAAATTCTTAACTGGATAAGACATTCTTCAAATAACTAGGTTCCAATTAGATTGCTACTGTAAACAATTGGATTTTAACTAAGCTAATAAAAGTCTTAAAGCAAAACAGTCCAACGTCTGAAAATGAACCCCCTTTGATGGGAAATGAAAAACCTACTCTAGGCATAGAACACTATAGTTTAGAGATATTTTAATCTTTTATATTTTTGACTGTTATTTGTTATTTATTTATTTTCTTATTTTCTGACTTTTTATTTAATTTCTCTTTTTATATTTTGGGTTTCCTGTAAATAGCCCTATGGTAGTGTAAGTTGCAGACTTTAGACTCATTTGAATTATTGTCAGTTGTTTTCTCTGAATTTTCTCTCCCAACTTCTCTCTTCCCTCATTTTCTCTCTTTTCCTCCTGATTTCTTCTTCCTCTCCCTTCTTTTCATTATGTTCTGCGTCAATTTTGGCGTCAGAGCCTGATTACCATTATTCCAGTCACATTTGTGTCACCAAAAACTTGTCAGAATCTTGCCAGAAACTGTCCTTCTGTTCGTACCAAAACTCACATTTTTAGCCACATAATCGACCAACTAACCCCACCATTAGAACCACACCATCAAACTCAGTCAGTCCCCGAAATTCCATCACCAGAGGAGCTGCTATGCACTGTCATGTGCCAAAGTAGTTCCCTATGTGTGAGCTTCATGCACCTCATGCTTTTGCATGCACCAGACAATCCAGGCTTTGTGTTTTCAATGCTTTTGCTCCTATTTTTCACTTCATTCAACTTGATTTGCAGATAATCATTAATTGGGCCTAATTTGGGGGTATTTCTATGGCTTCTAAAATTGCTAAAGTAAGGTATCTATATTTTATTTGAATTTCTGTGACTAATTACTTTAACAAAGGTTGTAGAAAGTTGTAAGGCCATTTTCTCGGGTTTCTTTGTTGTTCCCTGTCCATAAATTTACTTAACCAATTACTGTTTTTTGTAACCTTTGCTGTACTGTGCCTATAAATTTGTGTTTGCTGTGACAATATTGATATTTCATTGATTGAATTCACTTAAATACAGAGAACAGGGACCAAATAAAAGGGGAGCTCTGCAACAGTCCAGAGGCTTCCAAAAAGAAAGGAAACCTATACTAAAGACAGAATTAAATAAGCAACAGACAAAAAATAAAGCACTATAAAAAAAGGAATATTTGACTCTCATAAATTAGGGGACTAGCCATTGGAGAAGCTAGGGAAGGGCTCCAGATCTAGTGCAAATACCAACACTCTTCCTCAAGCTAGCAAATAGATATTAATCATCCCCAATTGTACCCAAGTTTTTCAACTTTGATTCTAGATGGAGCCCTTATTAATACATTTGTGACTTGAAATTTAGATGGGGTATAGGATAGTTCAGGAATCCCAAAATCTACTTTTTCTTTGATGAAATGGCAATCAATCTCCACATATTTAGTCCAATCATGTTGGATCAGGTTTTTTGCAATATTGATAGCCGCCATGTTGTCACTTAAAACTTTCATAGGATCTTGGCACTCGATCTTAAGCTCATTCAGTATTTAGCTTCAGCACTACAAGCAACTATAGATTGCTTCTTACTTCTCCAAGTAACAAGGTTTCCCTAGATATAAGTGCAGTACCCTGTAGTAGATCTTTGGTCACTAATGAAACCAGCCCACTTTGCATCACAATAACCTTCCATAGTATGACAAGGATTCTTTTGAAGAAAATACCCTTTCCATGGGCACGTTTAAGGTACCTTAGAATTATGTAGGCAACATCAAAGTGAACCTCATAAGGCTTGTTCATAAATTGAATTATAATGCTACCTGGAAAGCATATGTTAGGCTACGTGTGAGACAAGTAAATGAGTTTGTTCACCAATCTTTGGAAGTTCTCTGTGTCAATAGGAGGACTTTCTTTAGCAAACTTTAAGTTTGTAATTAGTATCTATAGGAGTACCAGCAAGTTTACATCCAAGCATCCCAGTTCCTGTGAATAAATTAATGGTGTATTTCCATTGAGATAAGGATGCCTTTATCTAATCTTGCCACTTCTATACCCAAAAAATATTTTAGAAGCCCGAGGTCCTTAGTTTTGAATTCCCTAGCTAAAGCCTTCTTAAGATTGATAATTTCTTCCATGTAGCTCCCCTTGATGATGATGTCGTTTATATACACAATGAGAATAGCAATTTTTCCTTTAAGAGAGACCTTTGTGAAGATAGTGTGATCAGCTTGGCCTTGGAGGTACCCTTGCCTTTTAACTGCTTTGGTGAACCTCTCAAGCCAAGCTTAAGGGGATTGCTTGAGCTCATAGAGTGGTTTTTGTAGCTTGCACACTTTCCCATCACTTTCACCCTTGAAGTCAAGAGGCACAAGCATGTAAACTTCTTCATCTAAGTTACCGTTTAGAAAGACATTTTTGATATCTAATTGGTGAAGTGGTCAATTAAGATTGGTAGCAAGTAAAAGAACTTTGATAGAGTTTAGTTTTGCCATTGGAGCAAATGTTTCTTGATAATCTATCCCTTGGGTTTGGAGGAACCCCCTAGCAACAAGTCTTGCCTTATATCTATCGATGCTTCCATTTGAGTTGTACTTGATGTTGAATATCCACTTGCACTTGACAGGATGTTTTCCATAAGGAAGGTTGACTAGCTCCCATGTGTTGTTTTTCTTGAGTGCCTCCATTTCTTCTTGTATAGTTTTCCTCCACTCCTTATGTTTTAAGGCTTCATGAATATCTTGGGGAATTTTCTCATTGGAAATATTAGTGGCAAAGGTTTTATAAGTAGTATAAAGTTTTTCATAAGATACATTCTTCTCAATAGGATGTTGGGTGCAAGATCTAGTACCTTTCCTTAGGGCAATGGGCTAATTTAAATCCAAGTTTTAATTAATTTTTGGACTTGGGCAAGAGGTTTCTCGGTGTTGCTCAAGAGGATTAGAGACCATTATCTCATGGGTTATATTTTTCCTTGAGAAAACTTGAGGGTAGTGGTTATTTTCTTTTTTTATTTTTTTAACTTATCAGACTCATCATTAGCTTGAATGTGTGGTTGAGGCTGGTTGGTATCAAAACTGGTGTTGTTTTCAGGAAGATTATTATTGATTTCAAGGGACGGGACGACATTGCGTTTAGAAATAATACTACTAGTTTTTATTTCAAGCTCATGAGTAGTATGATGCTTGGGTTCAGGATTAGTGGTAGTGAAAATAGGGAAAGAACATGGAAAAACACTAAATGTCCATTCATCATGGTAAGTCTCCCTTTGAATGGAGTTTTTGGGATAATATGGTTGTCTCTCCAAGAAGGTGATATCCATGGAGACAAAATTTTTTGAGAGATGGAGAATAACAATGTAGCCCTTTTTAGATGATGAGTACCTAACAAAAATACATTTATTGACCTTTGGCTCAAGCTTGCTACTGTGATGGAAGTGAACAAAAGCAGTGCATCCAAAGACTTTCATGGGTAAACTTTAAGGAGTGTGTAATAAGGCATTTGAAAATTAAGAGCTTTAGGCAGATGTGGTGACAGCTTCTCTCCAAAATTGGTGGGGAACATTTGATAGTGTACATAATGACATTAGCTATTTCAAGAATGTGTCTATTTTTCCACTTAGCTATATCATTTTGTGGAGGCGTATGGTAGCAAGAGGTTTGGTGATGGATACCTTGTTCAGCAAGGTAGGTTCCTAGAGATGTGTAAATATACTCTCTTATTATCACTCCTTAAGACTTTTATATTAGTTTGAAATTGTGTTTTAATGAGTTGGTGGAAGTTTTTGAATATGATAGGCACCTTAGATTTTTCTTTCATAAAAAATACCCAAGTGATCCTTGAATGATCACCAACAAAAGTTACAAACAGCCTATTACCTGTAATGCCTTTAATTTTGGAAGGTCTCCAAACGTCATTATGAATAAGATGGAAGGGATGTGAGGGTTTGTAGGGATGTGTGGGATAATTAGGCTTGGTGTGTTTGGCAAGTTAGCATGCTTCACAATTTGTAATAGTAGCATCTTTATTAAAGAAACTAGGATACATTCTTTTCATGTATTAAAAATTAGAATGACTTAGTCTATTATGCCATAAAGTCTCATCTAAATCAGAACTAGTATTAAGACTCCATTTATTTGAACCTTTAGCACCTATGAGATAAAGACCATCTATTTCTTTATCATTGCCAATCATCTTCTTGGATGCCAAGTCTTCATACTCACAACTACCATCAAAGAAATTAACTTTGGAATTGTTATCTTCCACAAGCTTACTAACAAAAAGGAGATTATAAGCAAGTTTAGGAACAAGCAACACATCTTTAAGAATTAAATTTTTTGATATGGTGATGGCTCCAACTCTAGAAACTTGCGTTTAAAGTCCCATTAACAATTTTGACTTTTAAAATAGAGTTGCAAGGATTTATTTTATCAAATACAGTAGTAGAGTAGTATTGTGAGTCATGTGGTTAGAGGCTGCTGAATCCTACCTACTGATTTTCAAGAATTTGAGTATTTAGTGCAATAGAAAATTTACCTGATTGGGCTATGTTCCCAGCTCCTACATTATCCTTAGAGTCGTTGGAGATCATGCTTTGCTACCCAAATAGCCTTTGAAGCACCTTTAAATCATCATGGGTGAAAAAATTTGATCTTGAAGTTATGTCAAGTATGGTGGCTTTATCTATGATCTCAAGTAGGACCAATAGATACCACAGACAATAGAGGAGGTCAAGTTGACTAGATTTGGACGAACAATGTCAAAAGATGGTGGCTCATGCGATGACGCGTGGGATGATGAGCAATTGGATGTAGTGGCAGATGGAGGCTGAACTTCTAGGTTTGGCCAATCAAAGCCTTCTGAGTAAGGCTGTCTGGCGTGTGTTCTTAGAATTCATGGCTATAGAATGGCAATCATAGTGTTTGAGCTTTCGGACATTGTTTGATGTGTTCTGACATGCATGGAAGGTTTCAAAGGTGTTAGCCCATCTTGGGCTTCTATATTGAAGGCCAATTCGTGGCCAGATATTATGAGAGCATGGTTAGGCAAGGTGAAGCTCTAATGCCATGTGACAAATACTAATGTTCCATCGATTAAATTCACTCAAATATAGAGAATAGGGATCCAATTAAAGAGGAGCTCTACAACAGTCTAGAGGCTCCCAAAAAGAAAGGAAACCTATGCTAAAGACAAAATTAAATAAGCAACAGACAAAAAATGAAGCACCATAAAAAAAGGAATATTGACTCTCAATTTAAAATATCAGAATCAATATCAAAATCATTTCTTATCAAATTTTGTTTGCTAAGTGTTCAGTAGTATCAGTTTAAATTGTTTATTACTTTAGCCAACTCAGATTGCATCTATATTCCCTTTGCATGACTGTTTATGATTTATATGACAAACAAGGCCTTTTAGAGCAAGAACTCACTATTTTCAAATCTAACATGGAACAAGTACTCAAAACATCCAAAATAGACTGGACAATCTTAAGAACAGTCTTATGAAAGGGCATAAGGTTGGTAAAGAATATGTGGATTGTTATTTTGAAGAAATTATGAGTGCCATTAGCTTGTTAGCTAAACAAATCAATGGTAAAACTATGGAAGGTTTAGTTGGGATTTCTAGAGAAGAACATGTGTCTATCCATAACCAACTTAGGACTTCACCAATGGGTTTCAATGAGAATCAACAGCCTTCTATAGGTCTTGGTGTTAGGAATGCTAGAGAGCTTCCTTACAGGCCTTTTAATTGACAACCTGATTTGGTAAAAGACCTTTGAGGATTAGGATTTTATAGAACATCACCCTAGGCAATGTGAGACAACCCCTAGGAATATTTGAGAAGGGTTTAAGCGTGACCACAAATGATTAAGGTGAATCACTGGGAAGGTTAAAATTGAAGCCCCTGAGTATGATGGCAAGTTCGACCCTAATGCCTTCTTAGATTTGTTGGCTAGCATCAAGGATTATTTTAAGTGCTATTAGAATCACTAATGGTAGTGAATCCCTAAGTTCTAGTTCCTATGCTAGTGGTTTTGATATTGAGTGTTTTTGTTATCACTCTGTGGGCCATATTGCATTAAAGTGACTACATCGCATTTTGATTTTTGAGCACAACTCTAATGATTTAAATGAGATAGGTGATGCAGATGTAGGTAAAACCCCTTGATTGTCTTTCTGATGTTGATGAGGAAATCATACTAGATGGTTTGAACGGAAAATTTGGACACCTTGGTCTATCCTGTTATCTAAGGACTCTTGGAGGAGGACTAGTATCTTTCACTCTATTGTGAAATGTGGGGACAAATTGTGCAAGTTAGTCATTGATGCCAGTAGTACAAGAAATGTGATCTTTAGATTAGGAGTAACCAGATTTGGCCTTAAAAATTTGAAACTCATCCTAAACCTTTTTGTGTAGCCTAGGAATATATGACTTCCTTAATTAGTAGTTTTGTGTTTCCCTTCAGTTAGGTGAATACCAAGAGGAGGTTCTTTGTGACGTCTTTTCCATGGATGTTGCCATTATTTTATTAGGAAGATTGTGGCTTTATGACCACGATGTTACTAGTCATGGTAGAGAGAATACCTATGTGTTCAAACATGAGGGAAAAACAAATGTCTTGCCAAGCTTGAATTTGAAAGTGAAAGACTTACTAATTCAAAGGATTAAGGGACTAAGAATTATAACATTCATCTTTTAACCCATAGACAGCTTGAGAATGAGAGCAAAGATGTTGATGTGAAGTTTGCCTTAGTTCTCAAAGTTTCCTTTAGGATTACTTCTATAACTATTGATGATTTGTGTAATGAGATATCCAAGCTACTAGCATAGTTTTAGGATATTACCCCGAATAAGCTTCCTTTTGAACTTCCTCCCGTAAGAGGTATTCAGCATGATATTGACTTGATTCATAGTTCTTAGCTTCCCAATCTCCCACATTATAGAATGAACCCAAAAGATAGAGAAAAACTCAATAAACAAGTTAATGATTTGCTTGAAAAGGATTATATCCAGCATAGGCTTAATCCTTATATTGTGTTCGCCCTTTTAACTGCGAAAAAGGACAGAACTTAGAGAATCTTTGTGGATAGTCAAGCAATTGATAAGATCACTGTCAAGTATAAGTCCCTTATCCCTAAACTTGAAGGCACACTTGACCTAGTAGTTGGCTCTTATTGGTTTTCCAAAATTAATCTTCGTAGTGGCTACCGTTAAATTAGGATTAGACCTAGAGATGAATAGAAAAGCACTTTAAGACTCAAGATGGGTTGTATGAGTAGTTCGTCATACCTTTTGATCTCTCTAATGATCCTAGCACCTTTACGAGAGTTATGACCCATATCTTTAAGCCTTATCTAGGAAAATTCCTAGTTGTGTACTTTAATGATATAATGATTTATAGCAAGTCTAGGGAAGGTCATTTGGATTACCTTTGTAAGGTTTTCCACACCCTTCATCATGAGAAGTTTATGTCAACCTTGCCAAGTGTTCTTTCCTTCAACATCAAGTTATTTTCCTTGTTTTCATAGTCTTTAAAAAGGGTGTAGTTATTGACCTTAAGAAGGTCAAGGGCATTAGAGAATGGCTTAAGCCTAAATCCTTTTCTAAAGCATGTAGCTTCCATGGTCTAGCTTCTTTTTGTAGACTTTTTATTAGGGAATTTAGCACCATCATGTCTCCTATTATAGATTGTTTGAAAAATGATAGGTTTCAATGGACTTCTATAGCTTCTTAGGCCTTTTGAGTCCATTAAAAAGAAACTTTTTAAGGCTATTGCCCTAGCTTTACCCAATTTTATCAAATATTTTGAGGTTATTTGTGACACTTTTGAGTTAGGAATCCGAGGTGTCCTTGGTCAAAAGGGTCATCTAGTGGCATTCTTTGGTGAAAAGCTCAATGAGGCCAAACAAAAATTTTCAATATATGACAAAGAATTTTATGCCATTTTTAGGTCTCTTGAACATTGGAAATTCTATCTTCTTCCTCAACAGTTTGTTTATACTTTGACTATCAAGCCCTCATGTTTCTTCACTCTTAAAGACACTTAAATACTAGGCATGTTGCTTAGGTAGAATTTCTTTAGGGTTTCACTTTTGTTGTTAGGCATTGTTCTAGAGTAGAAAATAAAGCTACTGATGCCTTTAGCCGCATGCTTACTATTTTGCAGTCTAAGTGTTAGCATTATTGGATTTGATAAGGTAAAAGATGAGTATGCTATATGCTTTGATTTTGGAATCATTTTTTTAGGAAGTTAGTGATGGTAACTGTCTTGATCATGTAGATTTTCTCATTAAATATGGTTATCTCTTTCATAGAACTAGACTGTGTATTCTTCGTACATCCATGAGAGATTTTCTTGTACGAGAATTGCATGCTGGAGGATTAGTTAGTTATTTTGGTAGGGATAAAACCATAGCCTTTATTGGGGATATATTTTATTGGCCTTCCTTAAAGCGTGATGTCACTAGGATTTTGTCCTAGTGTCTTATATGCCAAACTTCTAAAGCAAAGAAATAGAATATAGGATTGTACACTCTTTTGCCTATTCTGGAGGTCCTTAGAAGGGCCTTAGTATGGACTTTGTCCGAAGATTACCTCTAATGACACAGACATGATTCTATCTTAGTTGTTGTGAATAGGTTTTTTAAAATGGTTCATTTTTTCTCCCTTGTAGTAAGACCATAGATGCTTTTCACTTAGTCAAGTTGTTCTTTTGAGAGATCGTGCGTTTGTATGGATTGCCTACTACCATTGCGTCAGATAAGGATGTTAGATTTGTTGGTTATTTTTGAAAAATCTTTTGGAAACTTTTTGGCACTCAACTGAAGTTCTCTTTTGCCTTTTATTCTCAAATTGATGGACAAACTTCAGTTACTAATCATAGTATAGGTGATTTGCTTAGGAGTCTAGTAAGGAACAAACTTGGGAATTGGGATTTTAGTTTAGTAACAGCTGAGGTTTGCTTATAATAATTCATTCAATAGGTCTACTAGTAAGAGTCCTTTTGAGAATGTCCAAGGATTTAACCCTCAATAGCCTATTAACCTTATGCCTATTCCCTTGACATCCTGCACTTTTGAATTTGTAGAATCATTTGCCCAGCACCTTTATGAATTGCATGTTGCGATTAGGCACAACTTACATTAAGTAACGAACAATATAAATTGTCCGCTAATGTTCAACGTTGCTTTCAAAGTTTTAATAAGGGTAATTTTGTCATGGTTTGTATCTATTGTGAGCGTTATCTTAAACATTCCTTCAAAAAGTTGCATGCCCAAGCCTCTAGTCCTTCTCGTATCCCTAAGAAACTTTATGCCTAATGCATACTTACTGGAATTACCTCTTGATATGGCCATTAGTCTAGTTTTCAATTTAAAGGATTTATTTCTTTATTGAGACACTTTTGAACCTTCCCCATTGCTTTCTGATGATTCTATAGGTACTTAGACTCATCATGCCCTTGTGCCCATTCTTCCATCTGTTTCACCATTTGTTGAGGCAATTGATGTAGTTATGGATGATTGGATTATTATTTCTCTTCATGGCCCTCTCCACTATTATCTTGTTCGTTGAAAAGATTGCTTAAGTTTGGATGTTACTTGGATCACCAAGGACGAGTTTTTCTATTTAGATCCTACCTTGTTTCATTCTTACTAGCAGTCTTTCTCTCAAGAGGAGAGTTTTCCCAAGTTGGTGGGAAATGGTAGGAGATAGAAAACCTACTCTAGGCATAGAAGACTCTAGTTTAAAGACATTTTAATCTTTTGTATTTTCTGACTTTTATTTGGTTATTTATTTATTTTCTTATTTTCTAACTTTTTTATTTAATTTCTCTTTTAATATTTTGGGCTCCCTATAAATAGCTCTATGGTAGTGTAAGTTGTAGAATTCAGATTCACTTGAATTATTGTCAGTTATATCCTCTGAATTTTTTCTCCCAACTTCTGTTTCCTCTTACGACTTCCTTCTTCCCTCATTTTCTCTCTCGTCCTTCCACTTTCTTCTTCCTCTCCCTTCTTTTCATCACTGTTCTGCATCACCCTCCTTAGTTGTAAATTACTTGTTTAATGCTTTTGCAGAATTGATTCTGAAAATGATTATAGCTCTGGATGCCAGAGTTCTTGAAAGCAATATTCAGGGAATACTAGAAAGAAAAAAAAATATATATATATATATATATACTTCAAAATGTGGACTGGATTTTTCTTTTCTTTTAAATGGAAATTATGCTTGCTTTAAAAGATTTTGCTAGATCAATAATTTGAGCTATGATGTTCCTAGTTCTTTGTGTTCTGTGGTTTCACAACTAGAAGATTGCTTTCAATGCAACTACTACCAAACAAATACAACATATTTCTCTGACAGAAAATTAAATCTGCATAAAATTTCTTATGCCATAGCTTTAACTTGAAGGCCTTAGATCTGTGATGGGATTATACTCGAGATTGTCCTAGAAATGCTTCATTAATTACTCTTGCATCAGATGTCCTCAATTTTTATCTTACAACTTGGTTTTGAAGGATATCATCAAAGCATTAACTTTCATCAAGCTTTTCACCTAAATTATTTCTTTTGTACTCTTTTTTTTTTTCCCCTTCCCCCTGCCAGTGTTTTGTAAGAACTAAAATTTTGCTTTTGTTGATACGTGATAGTTGTCCCAGTCTATAATTTAAGAAAACTTATTTTCCTAATGTGCAGGATACATATATTCGTACTAGAGATAGTCCATTCTATGATAGCCTTGTAAGAGCTGGTCTTGTAAGAGCTGATGATCAGGCTCCCTTGGACTCTCAACAAATATCAATCAGCAGGAATGTTTTCAGATCTATGTCAGATAGTGTTGACACCAGACTTAACAAAACTGTCTCAGATATACCCGAAGAGGTCATGGACTTGCTGCTGGAAAAATCAGCAGTCTCAGGTTTCAATTTTAAATCTTTTGAAAGCTCTTCATCTGAGAGGTGGCTCAAGACCAGTCAAATTACGCCATTTTTACAACTAGATATTCAGGCTGAAGTGAATGAATTATATTCAAAATATCTTGGTGATGGCTGTAGCCCCAGGACTTCTGAGCCTGATGAAAAGCATAATGCTTTTGAAGCACTTCCAAGACCCAAAATTGAAAAGACATACATCGTTTCTAAAAGAAAAGAAAATCTATCAAGTATCTCATTTCCCCTGTCTGCAGCTTTATATTATAATGGACTTTCACCAGAATTGGAAATGGTTGAATCATGTGAAAGCATTAGCAAGCTAAATGCATATTTGAGAGCAAGAAGGGATGATGTCAATGCTGGTGTCCCTGGGAGATTCTTGCATGCTGTAATGGGTATAGATAATGCTGGTAATATGATCTTCTGTTTCTTTTATGATATGGGGAAGCAATAATTGCAACCCATAAGTTTAACTTATAGTTAGGAAATGAGGTGAGCCTTTGGTGAATTTCTTGTGTCACTTTCCTCTGGTTACAGATGGAGAGATTAATATTGTCAGAAAGGAGAAACCTACTTTCTTTTCTAAATGAATTGTAGTCATTCCTTTGTTGAACAAAGTATTTCAATTTTTTCCACCTAATCCCTATACATTGATGGTGTTTCCACAAACCACTTGATTCCATATTTATTCATAAGTGGGCCATACTCAAATTTAATTCCTTGTGCGGAAAAATATTAAACTTCTCAAGTCATTATAATTTATAATTGAATTTTTCTGAACTATTAAGTTACACACTGTTATGCCCACAAGAACAAAGTATTCTAACATTCCTGGTCAATAATTATTGACAGAACTAAATAGAGATATGTTCTTAAAGAATTTTGATACAAGTCATTTTTTTTTTTAAATTAGATGTAGGATTTGATTTAATTTTACTTTTCAAGCTCTATGTTTTGATATCAAAGTTCAATCAAAGGTGTCGAGGCATGGTTTGATGTTTAACTAAGAAACTCTTCCCCTCTGAGGGGGAATGATACTGTATAGACGCTAAGGGCCAGTGCTATTTCTGATTAATCTTGAGTTGCAAGTTCGTTTATGCTCTAGAAAATATTTTCATATGAACTGAGGTCTAGAGATTTTTCTTATCACCATCATTCACCCAACAATTACTATAAAACTCAGGTTTGATTGATATTTTATGTAAACCATTCACAGATGTTGGAATTGTTGCTTCAACCATCATGTATGCCTTCTACCTATATGAAACTTTAAAAAGCGAGCAATTCTGCACAGTGCCTATCATTAACATTAAGCGGGCAAATCTTGGCTCCCATGCTGAACTCAAGTGGTTGCTTGATTCATGTCAAATTGATCAGTCATCCTTAATTTTTGCAGATGAGGTTTGTTTTATGTCATTTTGGGGTATCAAACAAACTCTAGTTTTTCATTTGACAGTGGGATCTGACAATTCTATTTTGGTGTACAAGCTCTAGTCTAATCCTCAATATACCTACTAACATGAAAACTTTTCATCTTGCTTACTTAATGTTCAAAGAAGTTGAAGCAGTATATGATAGAATTAAATGATTGTGCAATAAGGATGATGCAAAGACTTAGGTTATAAGATCCATCATATCACATTTGAATTGTATGAGACATGTAAGTTCAAGAGGTGAAAAAGAAATTTGCACAACAAATCCATGACAGAATTGTTTAAATAATAGAGGGTTTTCTCTTTCGTTTTGTAATGATAGAACTGATATGGAGCGAAGGCTGTGAATCCATGACAGAATTGTTTGAATAATATCTTTTACGGAATTAATTACCAACCGCCAAATTAGAACAAGTTACTGCTCACTTTCACAATAATTTCCTAGTAGTTGTGGAGAAGAACACCATACCTTTGTCTTGGTTGCTGTCCATTTCTTAAGGTTAGTATTTCTTTTATTCTAAATAGGAGAAATAGAAAATACAGTGATAATGGACTTTGGCAGCAATGATACTTGTTATTATAGATTACAAGAAAACTTTCAGGAACATTCACTTAATAGACTATTAAATGAAGGTCTGATGGCCCATGAATAGTTCTGTTATAATCTCTAGCACTTCTCACCACTCTATTGCATGATTTCCAATGTTGTTTTGGAACATATTGATTTGGATTAGGGAGATCAAATGAAGTTGGTCCATGTTTGTCCACCTCAAGCCTGGTCTATTTTTACCTTCACCGCATACATTTTGTCCCATCCTCATTATAACAACTATCCCATGCATCCTTGTATTTGTAGGTTATTCTATTTAACTGGATGAATCTATTCTTTAACATGCTTAGTCAACTGAGAATTTCTCTTTGTTGAATGAATCCAAAACAGATTGATCTGTCTTATTATGATCTATTTGGAAGTCTTAAGATAGTACTATTGAAGAGCAGCAAAATTGCCAATAAGCAAGAGGTAAATAAATATGCACTGGACACCCTTCTTTGCTTTTGTTCTACTCTGTGAGGATTGATGGATATTTTGTTCTTTTGGCGACAGAAATTAAAACGTGCTGTGGTTGAAATCTTTCACTGCATAAAGGTGAATTTACTATGCTTAGTGTGGTTCAATTTTGTGCAAGTCTTTTCGGTTCTAAACATTTCAAAACTACTACGTACCATTGATATCTTAGGTCTTTTCTTTTGCAGGGTGACACTGTATATCCTTGGGTTAGAACTGTCACCATGGGGGAGGTATGGCGTGAAAATTCCAATGCCAACTTTTAGAGTTCTCAGAATCTTAATTGATAATCACACACACACACACACACACACACACACACACACACACACACGTACGTACACACAATAAGATTAATTTTAATTGGGAACTTCTTAGCACCAATGGTCATGCCAGATTATCATGCACTAGTGGACAGAACAGTGGAAAAATAGGAAAACACCAATAGCCTTTGCCCAATGGGTAATGAATTTTCTCTTCTCTTATTTAAAAGGAGCACATGATTTGATTGTTGATGGAAAATTAGACCAACCTTTCGTGAAAGATATTTAGGGTCCAGTAAGGACTCATTTAACAAAGTCCATGTGCATTCTGATACAAGCTTGAATAGATAATATTATCTTAATTCGATATGCTCCCAAGGTTACCATCTCTCAAGCTTTTGCTCTCTTGGAATGAATAATTAATTTCTATGTTCTAAATCAACAACACTTTCAAGTAAGTTTGCTTAATATATAATTGATGTAGTTTAGACTTTAGAAGGTTGACATCATACGTAAGAATAGGTAAATAAGCATAGATTAATATCAGAGCTTTTATAGTACCAATGCAGAATCATATGAACCTTGCCACTAATTAAGCTCGTTAGATATTTCTCTTCCCCCCCTCCCCCCAACAAAAAAAAAATGTTATTATCTATGTCCACATCAAAAATTGGTAGCAAATGATATTTTTCTCACATGAAGTGGTTTCATGTGGGTAAAGATGTAAAATTCTCTCGAAGAATAAATTATGAACTTGATTTTTCTGTTTCTTATTTTTTATCAAAATCCATCATGACAGTTGACTATGTTAGCCATGAATACAGGATTGTTCATGCTGTACTGCCATAGCTGAGAAGTTTTCTATGTATTCACCTGAAATTCTGGCTAGCAAATCATTCAGTAGACTTTTGGTACTTAATAATTCTAGCAATTTTTAATATCTATTTGTTTTTTTGCACTATATCCTTTTCTGATTTGAATTTCCCCAGATTTTAAAATTTTTAGAAATATTTCTAGACATAATAATTCGTAAACTGAAGTACTCAGTTAGATGACATTACAGCAACTTAAAGGATTTCTTCTCCATTTATCATAATTTTTCACACAGGATTTGGATCCTCTGCACTAACACAATAGGTCTAGTTGATGGGAGCAAGAAACCAAACTTTAGAGCAATCTTCTTTCAAACCTCAAGGTGGCATTTGATAATTTCCCAAGTACCTGGAAACCTATTTATAGAAAACTTGCCCCTGAGATGTATAAACAAAATATTCCTAGATTCTTTAGGACTTACGCAATGCATAAATGTAAAATTTTCATACTCAAAACATCTTATAAACAGGTTTTAAAGTACTTGGGAAACTAAAAGTCTTACATACCAAACACCACCTAAGTGTTTTATTTTGTCTTATTCTATCATCAATAAAACTGACTTGTTACTTCAGAGCATGGTTAAGAGTACTAGACTGGATCGGCCGGTAGACTAGTTTAGTTCCTTGCTAGAATTGTTTAGTGAAGAAAACTGGAAGAGATGAACTCAGAATTTGATCTTCTGATTTTCTGATTATTAGAGAAGAGAGCCTCAAATCCCATAAAAGGTGCAACAGACAAATAAAAAATAAATGCCCAGAATAGAGGTGTGATATTGGGCCACTAAAAAGGAAAGAAACTGTTTAAAATAAGCTGCAATAGACAAAAGAATAAAAGCAGTCAACTATAGCTAACAAGGCACGTGCACTTTAACACTCCCCCTCAAGTTAGGACATAAATGTTAAGCATTCCCAGTTTAGAGTTGAGTTCTTCAAATTTGATCCTTGAGATAGCTTTTGTCAACAAATCTGCCACTTGGGGGTGAGTAGGAATATACCAAAGCTCCATAGCCTTTGATTCAATTTTCTCCTTGATAAAATGTCTATCAATCACAACATGCATCATTCTATCATGGTGAATTGGATTCTTAACCACTAGTAGTTTTTTACTTATCTACATCATCAAGTTTCCCCATACAAAGGTATAGTAACTAATAGTGGATCTTTTATCAATAATTGATCTTGCCTAATCTGTATTGGTAAAAGCTTCCAATCCCTAGTGTGTTCCCTTTTTAAAGAACAACCTCTTTCTTGGAGTTGTTTTGAGATATCTCAAAATTTGGTGAACTGCTTCTAAATGCTCCTTATTTGGATTGTTCATAAACTGACTTACCATGCTAACAGGAAAGGTAATATTAGGACAAGTATGTGAGAGATAAATTAGCTTGCCCGCCAATCATTGGTACATTCTGATGTCAACATATGTGCTCTCTCTTTTAAGACCTCTTTGTAATTGGCTTCCATTGGTGTATCTGTTGGTTTACATGCCAACATTCCTATTCCTTCCAATAGATCAAGGGTATACTTCTTATGAAATACTGAAATACCCGTCTTAGATCTTGCTACTTCCATTCCTAGGAAGTATCCTAACTTTCCAAGATCTTTTACCTTAAAATCCATGGCAAGCAACTCTTTTAATATGAAAATTTTATCTCAATAATTTCTTGTTAAGACAATATCATCGACATATATGATTAGAATCGCCAACTTGCCATCAATGGATAACTTAATGAACAATGTGTGATTTGGTTGGCATTGGTGATACCCATAACCTTTAACAACATTAGTGAATTTTTCAAACCAAACTCTTAGGGGATTGCTTCAACCCACACAGAGATTTCTTGAGTTTGCAGATTGGTGGTGGATTCAATCTCAAGTCCCAATGGGATATCAATGTAAACCTCCTCTTCTAAATCACTATTCAGTAAGGCATTATTGCTGTCTAGATGATGAGGAGACCAATCTAAATGTGCAACAATGGAAAGGAATGCTTTTATTGTGTTAAATTTTGCAATAGGAGCAAAAGTCTCTTGGAAATCAACTCCTTGAGTTTGTGTGACTTTTTGCAACCAATTTAACCTTGTGGCAGTTAATGCTGCCATCAGGATTGTATTTGATTGTAAAAATCTATTTGCAACCTCCTAAAGTTTTTCCATGGGGAAGGTCAACTATTTCCCTAGTACCACTCTTTTTGAGAGCCTTGAACTCTTCTTCAATAGCATTTCTCCATTCCTATTCCTCCATTGCCTCAAACATTTTTTTGGCAATTTTTTTATATTCACATTAGTAACAAAGCACTATAAATTTGGAGAAAGATTATCACATGACTTAAAATTTCCAATGGGATGATGAGTACACTTTCTTACCCCTTTTCTCAAGGCTATTGGAATCGCCAACTCTTCTTGGCTTTCGGCACTTGGAATAGAGGAAGGATTGTGGTTGTGCTCAGGAAGTATCACTTGCTCTTCTATTTACTAAGTTGCTCTTTCTGGTGGATCAGCAACTTTTCCTCTTTTCTTTCGTGTATACACCATGACTTCCTTATAACCAGTGACATTATGATCAGGTTTGGTGTTGGTCCCAGGTTGGGCAGATTTGGAGTGATCATCAGACTGGACAGTTTCAGGATCAGGTTCAAGTAAAAGACAGGGATGAGCTAATATGCTGGTTTTGGGTATAGGACAAGTATATGGGGATTGGTCAGGTTCGGCCATGGAAAGGTCAGTGATTTGGGGACCAAAGTTGCACCTAAACAGCCATTCTTGATTATTGGATGAAGTCTCCTCTTGAATGGGTGTTTGGGTGTAGTGTGGCTGATTTTCAAAGAAAGTAGCATTCATGGTGATGTAGGTTTTCTTGGTACAGGGTGAATAGCATTCGTATCCCTTTTGGGTTGGAGAGTCGTTGATGAAAATACATTTAATAGCTCTTAGCTCTCAGATCCAATCCCCCCCCCTAACATGATCACTATGAACAAACAAGGTACATCCAAATATTGTTAGAGTAATGTTGTTGGACATGATAGGTGTGGTGGAAAAGGTCTCACAGAGTTTGTGGTGGGGAGATTGAAATTTTAATGTTTGGGAAGACATTCAGTTTATCAAGTATGTGGACATAAGGACAGCTTCACCCCAAAAAAATTAAGACACATTTGAGGTAGGAATTAAAGATCGGGTAACTTCAAGGATATTGCCTATTTTTCCGTTCAGGGTATGGACAAATGAACACATGCAAATCCCTTGCAGTTGAGGATCCTACAACGTTGCATGTAGTGACATGTTTTATGCATTTTTATTTTTTAATTTTTTTAGGGTTTAGGGATTAAGATAGAAGATAAAAATTATAATTGTGAAGACAAATTTTAGTTGTGAGAGAAATTATACTTTAAAAATTTTAATTAAAATTTTTAAAGTGTAATTTTCTCTCACAATTAAAATTTTCATTTTCACAGTTATAATTTTTATCTCCCATATTAATCCCTGAACCCTAAAAAACAAATAAAAAAAATAAAAACGCGTAACTGCACATAGTGTAGTCAAAACCCTGATTGTAGGGGATCCTAATTCCACGTGAACTTTGGTGTAAAATCCCATGGTCACTAAGGTAGCTACCAAGTGGAATTGAGGTAGTCTTTGGCATTGTCAATTTTGAAGATTTTTAGCTGAGTCTGAAACTGGTTTTGTATGAGTTTGTGAAAAGTTTTGAAGGTTTGGGTTAACTTTAGCTTTATCTTTGAGAAGATACACCCAAGTGAGGTAGTTATGGTCATCAGTAAAGGTTTGTAACCATTGGGCCCCATTCAAGTTTTTAACATTGGTGGGTCTCCAATTACCCCTACGAATAATGGTGAATGGCTTGGTGGGTTTAAGATCACAAGGAGGACAAGTGTTTTGTATGTGTTTGGAAATTTGGCATATGTCACACTGAAATTCAAGGGAGCTTTTATTCATGAATTGAGGGTACATATGTTTCATATAGGAAAAACCTAGGTGGCCTAATTTATAATGCCATAGGATAACATTATTCTAAGGTGAAAGGCAAGAAGTCATGGCACTTTATTCTTTTTCTCTCTTCCTTGAATGTAATACAAATTGTTATGCTTTCTAGCACTACCAATTGTCCTCTTTGATTCCAAGTCCTCAAATTGACACCTATCAGAATTGAAGTTAGTTACACCTTTCAAATCCTTTGCAATTTTGCTAATTGAAAGTAAATTGCAGGTTTACTAATTGAAAGTGGGTTGCAAGTTAGCTTGGGTACAAGGAGAACATCTCTTAGTGACGAATCATTAGATAACCAAACTTCACCCATCCCACTTACTTCATATAAAGTACCAACCATAAGCAATTTTAACAAACAGTTTCTTGGAGCATGGTACAAGAATTTCTATAAGAGAGTAGTTACTGGTCATATGATTAGAAGTCCCAGAGTCAACAATCATGTGTTTGTCTGAGGGACTTGTGAATTTAAAGCCATCAAATTGTTACTAATGGAGTTCGACATTTGATAGTCACAAGTAATTCTTATGATACTTAAGTGACATGATTCTTCCCCCTTACAAGCTGGTTTTTAAGGATGGATTCTCCATATTTGCTTAGATCTCCATCAATTGGTATTAGAGTTGCACCAACTTCTATGAAAAAGGTCTACTTGCAAAAGGTGTGACTTGTTGGTTAGAGTTAGCGCTGCAAAGTGCAGTTGTCAATAACGTTGGCTCTTCAGGGGTGATGCTATAATGGAGTCCCACATCAAGTAGTCAAGGTAATTCTTGTAGTACTTAAGTGGCATGGTTTTTCTCCATTACAAGCTGGTCTTTAAGGGAGCATTCTCCATGCTTACTTAGGGTTCCATCAATTACCTTTTTCTAGTACCAATAACTTTATTTGCTTTGGACTTGTGATTCCCAAACATTTTCTAAAGTAAGTCCAATTTCAACTTGCTGAACACAGAGGATTCAAGTCTACCTTCATTAGCAACCATGAGGCCTCTAGTGTTCTTTTGCTGCTATGGTTTCCAATCACTAGGCTTGCCATGACACATCTCCTTGGAGTGGTCTGTTTTGTGACAATGATCACAACATTTTTCCTTGCCTCTTAGGCTTGGAATCATTTAACTTATGGGCCATGAGTCATGAGGCAACAGCTTTAGAGTTGTTGTTTGAGTAAGTCTCATTTTGCTCTCCTTATGTTTTACAATAGAAAAGACTCAACGCAGAGTGGGAAGGGATTGAACACTCATAATTCTCCCTCTTAATTCCTCAAAACAGGGGTTAAGACCCAAATGGAATTTTGAGATCCTTTTCTTCTCAACCAACTTTTGGTAATAAGCTGCATTAGAAGAGCACGACTAATTTTGAGTTTCATAAAGATCTTCTGCCGCCAGAAACAATAGAGAGCATTATAGTAGTCTGTGACATTGAGTTCTCCCTGTATTGGATCATGTATAAGACCTTCTACTTCAAAGAGAACATCTGTGTTCTCTTTGAATGAATAAGGCTCACAGACATTATCCCAGATCTCTTTGGCTGATTTGCATAGAAGATACGTCTTGCCTATTGTTGTGGTCATGGAGTTTACCAGCCATGAATCAGCGTGTTATTTTCAGCTACCTGTTTCTAGTGCTTTGGATTAGATACAAGTGGCTGAACAACATCTCTAGTGAGGTATTCCTCCTTGCCTCTACCCCTGATAATCAGAAGAGCACTTTGCGACTGCTCCAAATAATTATTGCCATCAAACTGGTGGCCGATGATCATCACAGGAGTGGGTTCATGGAAAATGGGAGCTGGGATGGTGATGCTATGGCTGCTCGGCTGGGTTAGGCCCAAGGACTCAGAAGAAGAGCCCTGAATATCGACGCTTAAGGTACTCACAGAACCGAAGGTTATCATGGAAAAGTAAGGCCCTTCTTGGGCTCTGATATCATGAAGAAAACTGGAAGGGATGAACTCAAAAGTTGATCTTATGATTTTCTGATTATTAGAGAGGAGAGCTAACAACATATATAGGGATTAGGAGTCAGCAATCCTGCCACTCAGAATCCCATGAAGGGTGCAATACAACAACAACAACAACAATAACAACAACAACAAAGCTTTTTCCCACTAAGTGGGATCGGCTACATGGATTAATCGACGCCATAAACACCTATCGTAAATCATATTTTTAGACAATCCATTTAAATCTAAATCTCTCTTAATAATTTCTCCTATAATTTTTCTTGGTCTTCCTCTACCTCTAATTATTGGACTATTCTCCATCTCATCTACTCTTCTAATTGGGGCTTCTATAGGTCTCCTTCCAATATGACTAAATCATTCAAGTCTTGATTCTATAATCTTTTCTACAATAGGTGCAACTTCCACCTTCTCTCTAATGCGTTCATTTCTAATCCGATCTCGTATAGTGTATCCACTCATCCAACGCAACATTCTCATCTCTGCAACATTGAACTTATTCTTTTGTTTACTTTTTATTATCCAATACTCAATTCTATACAACATTGCAGGTCTTATAACTGTGCGGTAGAATTTACCTTTAAGTTTGAGTGGTACTCTTTTATTAGAAATAACACTCGAAACACTCTTCCACTTCATTCACCCCACTTGAATCCTATGTTTTACGTCTTCTTCTATTTCCCCTTTATGTTGTATGACGGATCCAAGATATTTAAATCGTGTGACTTGTGGTATAATATGTTCTCTAATTGTCACTTTTGCGCTAGAAGTGGTGTGTCTCTTACTAAACTTATACTCCATATATTCCGTTTTACTTCTACTTAAACGAAATCCATGAGTTTCCAAAACTAATCTCCACCTCTCCGACTTCTTATTCATTTCCACTCTCGATTCTCCAACCAAGACAATATCGTCTGCAAAAAGCAAACACCGTGGCACTACCTCTTGGATATGTTCAGTAAGCACATCTAATATTAAAGTAAAAAGATAAGGGCTCAGAGTTGACCCTTAATGTAGACCAATAGTTATCGAAAAATCTTCCGTACGTCCACTTTTTGTTACTAGACTAGTTGTAGTCTCATCATACATATCTTGGATTGCTCGAATATAAGCTATACGAACTCCTTTTTTCTCCAAAGCCTTCCATAGAACCTCTCTTGGTACTCTATCATATGCTTTTTCCAAATCGATAAATACCATGTGTAAATTTCTTTGATTCTCTCGATATCGCTCCATTAATCTTCGCAACAAATATATTGCTTCTATAGTTGACCTTCTTGGCATAAAACCAAATTGATTCTCCGTAACTTGGGTCTCTTTCCTTAATCTTCGCTCAATTACTTTTTTCTATAATTTCATAGTGTGGCTCAAGAACTTAATTCCTCTATAATTTGCACAATTTTGAATGTCCCCCTTACTCTTATAAATAGGAATTAAAAAACTTCTCCTCCACTCGTTTGGCATTCTCTTAGATCTCATAATCTCATAATCTCCCGTGATGGGTGCAATGAACAAATAAAAAATAAATGCCCAGAATAGAGGTGTCATACTGGGCCACTAAAAGTGGGGGGAAAACATTCAAAATAAACTACAACAAACAAGAGAATAAAACGTCAACCCTAGATAACATGGCACATGCACTTTTAACATTTAGTTTATGAACTGGTCAAACTCAACCAAAGCAGCTGGACTTCAACTTGAAATTTGGAAAGGCGCTGGTTATTTTTTATATAAAAACTGCAACACAGGGATTTGAACCCTACACCTCTTGGAAGCTGGTAGCTTTACCACTGCTTCAGACATGATATGAATTATATTTTGCTCATAATATTATATATTGGACAACAGTGAAGGTACTTTTCTTATAAAGTATCACAGAAATGATAATAACTAATTTATTAAGCATAGCAAAAATAATCTTAAATATAAACTTATATAAAAACATAATAAGAATTTTATATCATTATACATTAAAATAGTTAATATCATATTGTTACTATATTTATTAAAATCATTTCTATTTTATTTCCAGTTGAACCACGGAACTGCTCCCCTCTCTTGTTCTATTATTGGTCGAGTTTTTAAAACATTGCTTTAGAAAATCAAAAACCCCTTCACACAATTTATCTGTTTGTTAATTAGGATTCTCTGATTGATTAGCACAGAATTCATCTTTATGTTATCTCATTCTTGTTTCAAGAATTGTGTTAGAAGGAAGATAAAAGCTGGATGTTTTTAAAAATATTATGGTTTGTTGCATGTAACTTATCTTCCAGAACATCAAACCTGACTGATATCTGCATGCAGTTAGCTGGTATCCTTTTGGATACTGCAAATCTGAATGACCCTCATTGTACCCCCAAAGATAAGTACATGACTTCACTATTGATCAATGGTGCTGGTCGTTTTGGATGCAATGGTCTCTACCAATTATGTAAGCACAATGCCATTTCTTTTTCAATTTAGTTTTGTGATTAGGTCAATTTTGATCTAGTGAAATTGGCCAGGGTTGTTGTTGATATTCTGGTTGCTTAGTATTTTGCTGTTATTGGGTGCTGCAAACATTACAAATGCAGGTTATAGGTAGGGCTTCCCCCCTTCCCCCTTGTGTTTGCTGTAAATCTTATTACTCTTATCCAATGTTATAAAGACTGGACTGGACCAGCCAGTTCACCCATTTTCTAGGTGAACCAGACACTAGTCCAGTCCCTTTAAACCTTAGAACCAAACATATAAAAAACTAGTCAAAAACCGGAATAACCAATAAAAGCCAATCTTAACAGTGAGTTAACTGATTTTGAGTAATAAAACTCAAAACTATGGGCCAACTTAGAACCTCCTGATCCAATCTAAAAAGAATGCACTGCTGGTCTATTTAAGGTTAGAAAATCTGCTTCTCTCTTCCATTAATAGAGGTGTGGGACTTGCATAATTCATAAAACATACATTTTTACTCTGCTCATGCTAGTGGCTGCAACTTCCTCCTCCATTAATGTCCTTGCAAGGTAAGTAATTGCTTTCCTTATTTTTGTTAGCTTTTCCTTTCTTCTCTTCATCTGTGAACTCTATTTCTATTATGCATCTTAGGGTTTGCTTCTTTGCTTGGAAGCCGTGTTTTCCTTGGTCAGTAGCTTCCACACTCAAGCTTGATTATTCCATTGTGCACGGCTACCCGATAAGCTCCCTTTTCCCCTTCCTCTGTGGTGTTCAACTGTGCAGCCATGAATGTGAGGGTGTAAGCTTCGATTTTGGCCCAAACCTTGCTTTGAGAGTTGGAAGAAAGCAACCCCTAACTCACCCATACTTCCCTCTGTCCAATCAGACCCAACATGTGAAGTCTCTCCTGTTGCAACTTGTACTAGGGTGGGTGTGTGCAGATGTAGATGTAGGGTGAATTAGGGAGTTTTAGAGCTCCATTTCCCTTAGTAAATCATCTTCCTTCTCTTCTTCAAACCTTTTGTGCTTGGATCAAGTGAATTTCATTTCCCTTCCTCTTTGCTAAGCTTGAAAATGAGCTTGATTGTGGGTTGGGTTTAAATATTAAGTCATGTAATCATGTTTGACTTGTAACATTTATTAATATTTGCTTATTGTTATTTATTATATGAGGTTTTTAATATATAAAATTAAAAAATAGATATATTTAATTACCACTGGTTTAACCACAATTTGATCACATTCAGACCAATAATGGTACAGAGATATACGGTATTGAGAAAGAACTGTATATTCACATTTAGAATTCCAAAAAACAGTGCTCTCACCCGTCTTGCTTCTATTTATATGTTATAGAAGCAGACGCTGGACTCTAGCCAGAATTAACAAACTAACGGCCAAGTTAACAACTAACGGAAATGAATAATCGCACAACAGTAATACTATTGCTAACTAATTATCTTTTAACTGTAATACTGGCAAAAAACCTTCCCATATAACAACTTCTCCCTCCTTACAAGAAAATCCTTGACCTCAAGGATTAGTAGCAGCTTTAGGAAAATGAGGAAATTGCTGTTGAATGGCTGGTAGGGACTCCCAGGTGGCATCTTCTGGTGAAGCATGTTGCCACTGAATTAGAACTTGAGTTAAAGGCAAATTGCCCTTCTTAATAACCTTCTGGGCTAAAATTTTCTCTGGTTCTAAGGAGAAGTAACCATCCTTATTGAGTTCAGGAAGATCAGCATGGGTTGGAACCTGCTAGACATGTTTCTTCAAAAGGGAAACATGGAAGACAGGGTGGATCTTTGTGTCTGATGGAAGGTCTAACTTATAAGCCACTGAACCTACTTTTTTGAGAATTTTAAAAGGGCCATAGTACCTTGCTGCTAACTTATGCAAGGTAGAGTTGTTGAGTGTGTTTCTGCGAAAAGGATGCAATTTAAGATACACTAGATCTCCAACTTCAAAAGCTCTTTCAGACCTATGGTGATTAGCTTGCTGAATCATCCTATTTTGAGCTCTTTGAAGATGGTGTCTAAGCAGTTGTAAAGTGGTCTCGTGATCTCTCAAACTTCTATCAACCACATCATTAACAGAATCCCCTGCTAAGTAAGGGAGGTGCACTGGTGGAAGAGTCCCATATACAGCCTCAAATGGAGTCATGTTGATAGCTGAGTGAAAGGAAGTGTTATACCAATATTCAGCTAGAGGTAACCACCTTACCCACTTCTTTGGATGATCATCAGTCATGCATCGCAAATAACATTCCAAACAGCGATTCAAGACTTCGGTTTGACCATCGGTTTGAGGATGATAGGCAGAAGAATACAACAATTTTTCTTTATTTATGCAAAAGAGTGATCTCCAAAAATTTCCACAAAATATAGGATTTCTATCGATAACTATGGAATGAGGGAACCCATGCAGTTTTACCACATTATCCAGAAAAATCTGAGCAACATTCAGGGCTGTAAATGGATGTTGCAAGGCCATGAAATGTGCCGCCTTTGAGAGTCTATCCACCACTACTAATATCACTGATTTACTATAAAACTTAGGCAATCTAGTGATAAAGTCCATGCTGATATCAGTCCAAATAGTGTGTGGTATAGGTAATGGTTGAAGAAGCACGGGAGTTGCCACATGTTCTGGTTTAAATCGTTGACAAGTTATACATTCTCGCACAAATGCGATGGGGTGCCCCTGCTGTGTGAGGACAGTACCAATTCCATGATTAGACGTATCAGTTTTCACAGTGAAAGGAAGGGAAAAATTTGGTAAAGCAAGAATAGGAGCCGAAGACATGGCCATTTTAAAAGCGTTAAAAGCTGTTTCTGCAGCCTCGGTCCAGTAGAATGTCCCTTTCTTGAGTAAATTAGTTAAGGGTTTGCTAATTGCACCATAATTTTTAATAAAATGCCGGTAATACCCCGTAAGACCAAGGAATCCCCTTAAGGATTTAATGGTAGTAGGAATTGGCCATCCAATCATGGCTGAAATTTTTTGTGGGTCTGCTGTTACTCTACTTATGCTGCAGGGATGATATGGCCAAGGTACTCAACATGAGTAGCTCCAAAGGTGCATTTAGATTTCTTGGCATACAGGATGTGGTGTCTTAGGACTTCCAAGGTTTGTCTTAGGTGATCCAAATGCTCCTCCCATGATTGGCTATAGACTAAAATATCATCAAAGAATACCAAAACAAATTTTTGGAGTAATGGTCGAAAAACTTTGTTCATTAATCCTTGGAAAGTGGTCGGTGCATTGGTGACCCCAAAAGGCATTACCAAGAACTCATACAATCCTTCGTGGGTGTGGAACGCAGTCTTATAAGTATCATCAGGGTGCATCCTTATTTGATGATATCCAGCTCTAAGGTCCAGCTTAAAAAAGTAGCAGGCCCCATGTAATTCATCAATTAATTCTTCAATTAGTGGAATAGGGAACTGGTTTTTGATGGTCTGAGAATTTAACCTTCAGTAGTCTACACAAAATCACCAGGTATTATCCTTTTTCTTCACCAATACTACAGGGGACGCAAATGAGCTTTGGCTAGGCTTGATGATTCCACTTTCCAGCATTTCTTGGACCAATGCTTCTAAAACATCCTTCTGGGCAAGGCCATACCGATAAGGTCTCTGAGAGAATGGCTTGTCATCTTTTAAGGCAATGCTATGGTCAAACTCCCTACAGGGTGGCAATCTTGTGGGGGTCTGGAAAACATCTTCAAATTGTTGAAGAAGGGAGGCCAAGGTACTGCTCTGGAACTTTAGTAAGTCAGGTTCTTGAGATCCTAGCGCAAGAGAGCTTTTACTACTGCATGATTGCAGAACAAAAGCTTGTTTTGAGTGTAGCAACGTCTTGTTTTTTATTTTATCATCTTCCTTTATAGAAATTGGAGCATCAATGCCATACAATTCAAATGATTGCCCATTTATCCAGAAACACAGGAGGTGTTGCTTGAAGTCCCAAAGAATGCGGCCCAAGGTTGTCAACCATTGCATCCCCAAGATGATATCATACCCTCCCAAAGTCATGATTAGGAAATCATCCTGGAACAACGTGTCATTCATAGCCCAGGGCAATTGTAAGCACCTAACATTTACTGCCAATCGATCCCCATTAGCAATTGATACCTGCGTATTCTTGGTAGAATTAGTTTTTAGTTTTAGTTTCCTCACCACATCCATATTTATGAAGTTATGGCTGCTCCCTGTATCCAACAAAATCAACACCGGCTGTTTCTTGATAAGACCATGGACTCTCATTATAGAAGGATCATTGGAACCCAACGGAGTCCCACTAACTGCATTTAAGGAAATTTTAGGATGAAGCTCCATCTCCTTAGCTACCTCCGTATCAATTTCCATATAATCTTCCTTATCATCTCCATCCACCATAAGCATGAATAATTGGGAGTTCTTGCACTTATGATCTGGAGAAAATTTTTCGGGACACCAATAGCAAAGTCCCTTCTTCCGTCTTTCAAACATTTCCTTTTTTGACAAATGTTGAATGGCCTTTTCTGTGACAGTAGGCCGAGGCTTAGAAGAGATTGATGACACTGACGTATCTTTTTCTGCAGGAGGAACCTTAGTAATAGTAGGTAAAATTGACCCCTTATACGCAGAAGAAGTAGATGCGCCAGAGGTTTGGTTGAGAAGGAGGAGGAGTAGAGACTTTGTCGAGGGTGTTGGATTGCTTGAACTGAGGCTTCTTGTAGTCGAGCAAGATACATGGCATTGGCAAGGGACGCTGGTTTGAACATATGCACTGGAGCCTCAATTTCAGGCTTGAGACCTCCAAGATAACAACTGATGGCATGTTCTTCAGCTAATTCCACTTCCGCCAAAAGATCTTCAAACTTTTCTCGATACTAACTAACCATGTCTTCTTGCTTCAAGTTCTTGAGCTCTACCATGGGATCTAACCGAAAAACATCACCGAACCTCTCCCTTGCTGCTCCCAAATATTCTAGCTATCCTACCTTCGTTAACTATTTCCTTCGCATGTAGTTTTGGTGCCATTGTAGCGCTTTCCTTTCCAAATGTAAGCTAATCAGACGAACTCTATGGTCTAAGGGAGTTTCATCAACGTCAAAAAATTGCTTGCAATGGAATAGCCAAGATTTGAAATCGGTGCCGTCGAATTTCGGAAATTCTATTCAAGTAAACTTTGTGGGGAATTGGTACAACCCGTTCTGGGACTCGTTGTAAGATCCCAATTGTGGGTAGAAGCTGTGTGATCGACCTCCATTCGTATGGACTTCAGCGCTGGCGCCGTTGACTTCATCCGAAGAAGTCGATTGCAGGGACGCCAACTTTGCTGCCATTTCCATTATCATCTTCTTTGTTCGTAGTTGTGAAGAACGGAGGTTACCCAAGTCGTTGCGGGCTTGCGGGACTTCTTGTTCTAGTTCGCGGATGCACTCCGAAGAACGAGTTTCCATGGTAGAAGACAAGAGGCTCTGATACCAATTTGGTACAGAGATATACGATATTGAGAAAGAACTGTATATTCACATTCAGAATTCCAAAAAACAGTGCTCTCACCCGTCTTGCTTCTATTTATATGTTATAGAAGCAGACGTTGGACTTTGGCCGGAAGTAACAAACTAACGGCCAAGTTAACAACTAACGGAAATGAATAATCGCACAACAGTAATACTATTACTAACTAATTATCTTTTAACCGTAATACTAGCAGAAAACCTTCCCATATAACAAATAAATTGTATACTAGTTCAATAATTAGTTAAGTTTTAAAAACATTGCTCTTTCCTTAATCTCATTGCTCATTGTTGTGTCTTATTGAATATACATAATCATAAAGTTTTCAAAAATTTAGGTACTTGTATTGTAAATGGGAATACATAAAGTTTTCAAAAATTTAGGACAGGGGTCAATGAAGTAATAATAAAAAAATAATTTGGTTGTATTTATGCATAAATAAAAATTAACTAATAGTATTAAAAGTGAAATATAAGATATTTTGTAAAACATTATAATATGGTTTTATTTCAATACAATAGAATAAAAATATCTAAAAATGTTTCAACTAATTTGTAAGACATCTCTAAATATGAAAGAGGTCCCCATGTATACTCACTTGAATTTTTTTCAATATTTGATATAATAATGTTTATTTATAAGTTTCATTCAAGTCATCCAAGTTTGTAAAAAAATCTAGCTAGACCAGACCAATTATATGAGTGAGACGAGCTTATGGTAAGAAGCCTATTATTTGGTTTGAGTTTATTATTTGTTATGAGATCACCAAACAATAAATTAAATTTGTGACAATAATTAGTTTGGACAAGATGAAAATAAGGAGTATATTTTGATAATCACAGGGTTTACTTGACTAGAATGTGTTGCAATTTTTTTTTTTTGGGTGATTACTAGTCAAGTAAATTTAGTGTCAGAAAATCATATTTGCAACAAAGCACACTAAGCCGGGGCAGAACCATTGTTTTCATAGATAATCGGCTGTCTATTTGGCCTATGCAAGGCGATTGTGTACTTCTGTGTGTATTTTTATAAATCCATTTTTATCATGCTAAGGCTATGCTTGTACTGGGAAAAATGGAGAAGAGAAGGGAAGGGAGGCTTAATTTGGCCTATGCAAGGGTATTGTGTTTTGGTAGTCTGAAAGTCATAAAAGTACTGAAATGCCATCTGAATGGTCATATGGTGATCAACCATAGTGGAGCTCATTCTGAATATATGTATGTTTATAATTATAAACTTGGTTTTATCATTTAACTCTTCTCATGACAAGCCTTCTTTATGATTTTCAGTGAAATACAAGATGCATGATGTGTCTACTCTACAAGTAGCAGATATCTTGCGGAAAGATTTTAAGAAGTGGACAGAACTAGGTATAGGAGTTCATTGATTCTTCTTTTAGTTTATTGCATTCTGTTAGTAGAGCAAACCTTGGTTTCATATATGGGCTTAATTATACTTTGCTCCTTATAACTTACTTCCTCTCTGTAGTCCTTTTTTTTTTGGGATTCATTAGTCATATACTATCATAATTATTATTTACAATTTGATCCCTGCTGTGAAACAAAGATGCTATTGCTTATATGCCCATCAGCTGTTAGTTCAACAAACAACCACATTAACATTTAATGTCTTTATTAAAATTTAAGTACAAATTCAAAATTAAAGAAAAGAAATGAAGGAAAATTTTGATGAAAATAGGGGGTAAGATGATAAAGTTATCTGATTATGGAGATTACAATTGTGTTTATTCCTTAGTATTTTGATTTCTGTGCATTGTTTTAACTCAAACTGTCTAAAGAATGTATTAGTTTATCTAACATAGGAAAAATGGCCAGAATTTGCATTGGTCACAAATAATCTCTTTGATAGAATTTATCATGGAAACATGTATATGGCAGTATGACCCATCTTCATACACTTCGAGCTTGAAGATGACAAACTGTCTGTCTCTATTGTTTACTTTGCTAAATTGGTTGATCAATTGTCCCACTTATAGCTTCTATAAATGTAACTCAATCAAATGGCATGTCGAAGTTAGGAAGCAACCAGTATTTTAGTTTTGGCAAATTAATCTTATATGGTGAAAGTAAATGCTACCAGAAAAATAAAACTACGCTCCTTGCGTAAGACAAACCTTTCCAAAAGAAAGAGAGAGAGAGAGAGAGATTGAAGTATGTAGGGGAAATAAGCAAATAGATATATGGTTTGTATCCAATCCCAATGTCAAATCTAGTCACTACTAGCCCAAACCACCTGTCACCTATATCCACATGCAAAAGGTCCTCTAGCTTTCTTAGCCTGAGTTGCTCGCCCTACAAAGACAACCCCATAAAGATCTATAGGGTTTATTGCTTTGAAACATTTGTCATGCAAAGAAGGATGCCAAATGTTGATAGTGATGTGTTGCTCGTCACATGATATGCTTAAGTATATTTATTTTCTTATATATATTTTTTTTTAATCATTTTTTCTTGTTTTCCTATTATCGTGTTATCACACTGTTATTGCACTTATGCAATTCTGTTCATTCTGTTTTAGAAAGTTCATTTCAATTTGATTTGTTTCCTTGTTTTATGGGATTGGGAATTGACTGCCTGACTTTTTTTGTGGCCAGCTCCCTTTATTAGCTAAGTTTTACTTCTATTCAAATAATAAGAAAAAAAACAGAGAACAACAATAGTGCTCTGTTTTGCATCATGATATTAGAGCTTTAACAATTTTGAACACAACCCATGATTACTTTCAGATCCATGTGGGCGTATAATGTGACCTCTTCCAATGAATTGTCCTCTCTGCCTCATTCGTCTCCCACCATGGTTGTTGACAATCAATCTCCCATGTTGTATCACTGGGCATCAGTTTAATGGGAACTACCTTGTGTGGTTCTAGAATGTGTTCATTTGTGGCCATGGGAAAGAGGATTACCTCACTAGAGAAGCTACACACTAGATGCATCAGACCCAAAGTTTAAAACTTGGATAGCAGAAAATAATTTGATCAAGTCATGGACTTTACAGTCCATGACAATTGATATTGGGGAGAGCTCCAAGAGGATGCAATATGGGAGTCTTGCTCCAAAGTGGAGAACTTTGCAACCCTATTTCAAATCAAAGGTGTCTTAAAGGACTTGAAACAGGGAGATGCAAATGTAACCTAGTATTACAACACCTTGGTCACAACTTAACCTTTATAAAGTGTGAGTGGCCTACTAGTATTGATGCAGCAACCAATAAGAAGACTGTGGAAAACAAGAGAATGTACAGCTTTCTCTTGGGCCTTAACACTGTGTATGATGAAGTTAGGAGGAGGATTATGGCTACACGGCCACTTCCCTCACTTAAAGAAGTCTTTGCTGAAGTAAAGTTCGAGGAAAGCAAGAAACAACTTACTCTTAGGATGCATAGTTCAGTACCCTCATTTGAGTCCTCAACCTTAGTAGCCAAAAACACTACAATGATTGATGGTAAGCTTAGGAGAAATGGCAAACCATAATGTGACCATTGTAACAACCAAGGACACTTGCTAGAAGTTGCATGGGAAACCTCTAAATTGGAAGCCACAACAGCAAAAGGAAAACCATGGCCTTATAATAGCTATAGAGGAGAAACCATTAGGTTTCATTAAACTAGCCATGTTCAGCAAGGAGCAGCTTGATATTCTCTAGAAATTGATCAACTCACTTGGACCAGAGAAGGCTACAGGTACTGTTGCTATGGCACAAGCAGTTAATAAGCTGACAGCTTCACAAAATCAGAAATCCAACTCTTATTGATTCTGGAGCCACTGACCACATGACTAGTAATGCAGCTCTACTAATTGCCAACAGTTCTCTTGCTGAAGTCAAAGGGACTGGACTTGTTAAGTTATCAGAGGAACTAATCTTAAAAGATGTATCATTTATTTCACAACTGACTTGCAATTTATTTTCTGTTAGTAAACTTGCCAAGATTCCAATTGTGCAACACACTTTAATATTGATGGCTACTGTTTTCTGGATTTGAAGTCAGGGAAGAGGATTGGCAATGTTAGGATGTGTGCTAGGCTCTACTACCTATAAGGGTCCAAAAAGATGAATAATGGTGCTGTGACTCATCAAGTGTACTTTAATAAAACTAATGATGTATTGCTGTGGTATTATAAGTTAGGCCATCCCAATTTTTCTTAGATGAAACACTTGTAACTAGACTTGATTAATAAAACATCCTCTTTACCTTTTTGTGAAACTTGTCAATTTTCTAAGCATGTAAAAAGCTCCTATCCATCTCATACACATCAACCATCAAAGCCTTTTTCACTTTTACATAGTGAAGAAAAAGGCATAGAATGACACATAGGAGGAGAAGATGCCACACTTCTGTTTCTGGCATTCTAAACTTTTATTCCATCGAAAGTAGATTTAAAATACAAGAATAAAGAGAATATGGTCCCAAATTTGGTTGACCAATTTCGCCCCTAAGGTTTCAAAAACAAAAACCAAATCTTGTTTACAAGATAAAAGGGGAAACAAATTAAATATAATGTGTAGCTGAATCCCATGCAAATAAGAAGCAGAATAGGAAGCAAATAATCATAACAAATAAATGTGATAACCGACACACCCCCTCAAGTGGGGAGTAGATGTTGAGCACTCCTAACATAGACCTTAATTCTTCAAATTTGACATGAATAATAGCTTTTGTTAATAAGCCTGCAACTGAGAGTAGAAGAGACATAATGCAACTCAAGTAATCTTGAATCAATCTTTTCCTTAATAAAATGACAATCTATCTCTACATGTTTCATTTTGTCATGATGAACAGGATTCTTTGTAACTCCAATAATGGTTGTCTTGTCACAAAACACTTTCAGAGGCTGATTTTGAGTTCCTTAAGTCTCAACAATCACAGTCCTTCGCATATCCCAAATGCTATTGCACGAAACTCGGTTTCAGCACTACTCCTGGCAACCACATGTTGTTTCTTGCTTCTCCATATTACCAAGTTATCCCACACCAAAGTACAATAGCCAGGGGTGGATCTCCTATCAGTTATAGATCTAGCCCAGTTTGCATTTGAGAAAACTTTAATACCCCTATAAGTCCTTTTCTTAAAATATAAGCCCTTACCCAAAGTCATCTTAAGATACCTCAGAATTCTATACATAGCTTCCAAGTGTTCCTTATTAGGATTTTTCATGAATTGACTAACTATACTCATAGGGAAGCTAATGTCAAGACGAGTGTGAGAAAGGTAGATAAGTTTGCCAACAAGTCTCTGGTAGATACTGGTATCCATTGGTGAACTTTCTTACTTAAAACTCAATTTGTGGTTAGCTTCCATTGAAGTATTAGTGGGTTTGCATCCCAACATACTAGTTTCTTCAAGGAGATCAAGAGTATATTTTCTTTAAGAGATAGTGATGCCTATTCTATTTCTTTCCACTTCTAGCCCAAGGAAATATCTCAGCTCGCCAAGTCTCTTCATCAGTTAGATGTAAAAGATGCCTTTTTAAATGGAGATCTGGAGGAGGAAATTTACATGGAAATCCCTCTAAGGGTATCACTTAAAGACAATTCACAAGGGGTTTGTAGACTTCAAAAATCTCTGTATAGGCTTAAGCAATCACCAAAGGCCTGCTTTAAGAAATTCACTTCAACTATCAAAACTCAAGGGTACAATCAGTGTCAAACTGATCATACCCTATTTGTTAAAAAAAGTCTCAATGGGAAGTTTGCCATAATGATAATTTATGTGGACGACTTTGTAATTACTGAATATCATAAGGAAGAGATAGAGAAATTGAAAGAGTTCCTTGTTCATGGGTTCAAAGTTAAAAAGTTAGGTAGTCTTAGATTCAAAACGAATCCTACTCTTGTGAACTAACTTTTTTGCCTACATTCGTTTACAAAAATGTGAAAATCTTTATTTATTTTTTACTACACCCACACGTCAATGCAATAACTTTTGCTTATTTGATATTGTATTCAAGTTATAAAGCATATTGCTTTCGAGTAACAATCTAACATTAACACATTGATGATCTATGATATAGAGATTCGACAAAGTTTTACGTTGATTGTAAATTGCCTAGCACAACCTTCCTTTTTTCTCCATGTTTAGAACCGGTTATGAAATGATTTGCGTTAAAGCTAATAAAAGGAAAAAAAATTTGAAAATATTACTATACAAATTTGTACACAATTAAATCTAATAAAGGCTAGTTAACTTCCTTTAAAAAAGGAATAGACATCCTAATGAATTAGTGATTCATTAGGAATTAATTCCAAAATTCCACAATCATTCATCCCAATTGAATTGAAAAGGATAAGTACTTGAATAACTTAATTGACTTGATTTACAACAAAATTTTCTTTGTAGTTTTTGTTTTTGTAATTTGATACTTTATGATGAAATATTATATTTTGTGTTAATAAGTGTATATTTAACTCAAGAATCATAATATATTTTCTTTGTTATCTATGCTTAAGACATGCCATAGACTATTTTGGTTACGTATGTTATATCATCGGATGAATATCTCTTATAAGTATAAAATAATTGATTTGCACTCTATTAATATGGTAATTTTTATGTGGAAACCAGAAAGTGCAGATGCAAGATCATTGTCGGAAATTGGCATGAGTTGTATTGGAGTTTCAATTGGACAGCTTCTCTCCCACACAGCACATCTAATGCAAGAAATACAGTGCTTCCAACGTGAGTATTAGATAAAAAAAACTTAGTATTCAATTAACTTTGGGTTTCTACTTGTTTTTTGAACAAAAACTTAATCTATAATTATCTATATTTTGGAAAAATGGTCTTTTTGACTTGTATACATTTTCTTATTATTCCTATATTGTTTGAAAGAAATCTGTAGTTATAGTAATTCTTTCAATTTTGAAAATGAAGGCACTAGGTCAAAATGATAAATTATCTTCGCATTATTCAAAGCCAGTTTCTTAAAATACTCAAGTCTTTTTGTAGCTGGGTTGCCATTAGAACTGTCTTAGAACGTGAGTTCACTAAGTTTATACGAAAGCAACACCCAGCTCTATTAATTTTGGAGTAAAGGAGTGATTCTGGGAAAGGTGGAGGATTGAGCAGTATAGATCATGTTGAGAAACCTATCTAAGAGGAACTTCTAATGGACTAGGAGTTTATCTCTATGTAAAATATGCATTTATTATTATCTAGAGTATCAAAGTTTATTATTGTGTAGGAGCCTTAGTTATCTTTTATCATGATGTTTTAAGAATTTATCTTGTAATTTTAGAGTACTATAAATGGAGAGAAGACAAGGATTGCTACATTCAGATGGCAAGTGTGCAACCTTCCCATTTGACATATTTCTGTTCTTAATTTGAATTTTCTATGGTATATCCTTGTTTGAGAGAAGAGTAGACCTTCAATATCTTATAGTTTTTAGAGCCAGAGCTCTAGCCACTTCTCCAAGTGAGGTCCACCCTCCCCCCACCACTCCACCTCTTTTTCTACAGCATATGTCTTGTGATGTATGAGCATGTGAAATGCCACTGACCACACCGGCAGACCCAAAACATGCCAATGAGACATCTTGGACACATTCTTGGCCTCTTTTGGTCTTCGGTCGCCACTGTTTGTGGAGTTCTAGATTTGCCCTAATGTTTTTGGAAGATGAAACTTATTAAGATCATAGCTTGTTGTTTTCATTTTGGACTGGAAGATGAAATTGATTAATAAATTTGCAAATTGTTGGTTGAAGTATGTAGCAAGTTGTTATAAGTTTTGTTGTTTTTCTTCAACTGCATGTTAATATTTGTAATCATTGTCTGACTACACTGCAAGCATTAGAGTTGTATGTTATTGGGTGCTTAGTGAGCAAACCAAGTAGTGAAGACCACTTGAGAGGAGATCAAGGGGACTGCATAGGAGGAGTAGATTGAAGACTTTAGAAAGCTGTGTCATTGTGAGTAGATAGATGACATAGCCAAGGAGAGAAAATTTCTAAGAGCTGTTGTTTGTCTCCTGAGGATGTCACAAGAGGAAGTACTGGTTGTTGTGAAGTTCTAGTTGCATTTGAGTGTGCGTGTACTACCTGGTGATTCACAGTGTAGTATCTAGGTGTCTTAGTCTCTATACATTTTCATTTTTAAATTGTGGTCAATATCTAGATGTCCCAATCTAGATGCATTTTCTGTTTTTAAATTGGATGTGTTATCTAGCTGTGCCTATCTTAGTGACAGCAAATTTTAAATTGGGTGTAGTTTCTTGGTGTCCCCATCTAGCTATGTATTAATTTTAAAAAGAGGGAAGCTTTTTTTAGAAATTATCTAAGTGAAATTCATAATGGGTTAGAAGTTTATCTTTTTTGAGAATATGAGTTTAGGACCTTCAGGTTAAATTATTTTATTAGTCTCTATAGTTTCATTCAATTTTTAGTTTGTTCATTATAGTTTAAAAGTTTGTAATTGAGTCTATACAACAACAACAACAACAAGCCTTTTCCCTATATCAAACGACGCCATAAAATTCTGTAATGAATCATGTCTTTAGATAAATCATTTAAAATTTTTCTTAATAATTTCGCCTATAATTTTTTTTATTTCCCTTCACTTTTAATTATTGGACTACTCTTTATTTGATCTACTCTTCTTATTGGGGTTTCTATAAGTTTTCTCTATACATGTCTAATGTGCCTTTAAATTTTACTGACATAGTCAACTATGTGTCATCTTAGCACTCTAAATATGTGTAATTCCTGCTAACTTACCCCAACCACTTAATTCAGGTGGCATCACATGCCATGATCGTCATTGGATTTCACTCCATTTTTAACAATTTCCCTCTTTCTTTAGCATGAATTATGCATATTCTAGGATGGCACATGGTTGGCCACATTAGTAAAATTTAATGGCACATTGACAAAATTTAGTGTTTTCATTATGATAGGGATCAAAGTAAGAAATTTTAAAATTATAGGGACCTAACAAACTTCTAAATTATAAGAATCAAATTAAAAAAGATAAATTACACTCCTCTCATCTAAGAGATGCCTAAATTACATGACCTTTCCCTTTTTTAAATATTGCACTTCCGTCACTTGAAATAAAAAAATATGCTAGATTGACTTCCTTTGCAACAAAAGATAAGTTACAATTATATTTATTTTAACCAAAGTACTCTTATATTTATTACATATATAATACAAAAAAAAGAATTAAACATGTATTTAACCAATATAAATTAATCACTTTTGAAATAAATAATAAATTAAATTTATGGTTTTCAATACAAAATAAATAACATTGAAATAAAAGTTTAAGAAATACATTTTCTAATGGGTTATATTTTTAATAGAAGAAATTAATATTATCTTTGAGGGTATTTTGGTCATCTTTGGTTTCAAGGGAGGTTGTTATATATTTTCATAATATAAAGGAGGGGTGTGTAATTTGGCATCTCTTAGGGGAGGAGAGAATAATTTACCTAATTAAAAACTGAGTGAAATTTTTGGAACCAAAAAAGTAATTAAACCTTAAGTTTATTATTATTGAGTGCCTCAAAGTTTATCATCGCTTCGGAGTAATAGTCTCTTTTATCATTATTTTCAAGAGTTATATCTTATAGTTAATCCGGATCTTCAAAGTATTATAAATAAGAAAAGAGTGGGGCTGCCACAGTACATTGACTAGTGCGCGCAGCTTTCCCACCTGTCATTTTTTTTTTTGGTTCTTATCTTGAATTTTACAAATCACATTAAGCACATACGTAGTATGAAAATTGGACCATTTTAGTCCTTATTACAATTGAAGTTTGTTGTATGAAGATGAGGCATTATAGATCACGTTAAGTACATACATGGCATAATTTCTTATAGTATTTAAGAAATGCGTTCTCTCTCGGGAAATTGAGCATAACTAAACATAAGTCATCCTAATCGTTTGTAATCATCAAATTTAATCTGGTGATACTTTGTCTAATATAAACGATTTAAATGTCACATCTCTTTTAACAGTAAATTAAATGAGCTAAACCAAATTTATTATTATTCTGTATGTTTGGAAACCCTGACATCTGTTATTATTCGGTGAAGGGTACATGGATATACACTTCTCTCTCTTCTGTTATGGACATGAATTGCTTACAGACACAAAATTTTCATGACATCCTCAAATTACATATTATATTGCTAAATGTCAATTTTGATTATGTTACAATCATCGCTTCTCACGTTTTGTTTTTGGTTAACCTTCAGTATCAGAGAAACTTAAGGCACTTATCATTGTTTCTGGGTACTACAATGAGGAGAGAAATTTCAAGGTTTGAAACATTACTTTATAGTGACTATCCTTGTTAATCTGACTGTCAAAACACTTGTAGCCAAAACACTTGTAGCACCCGATTCTTTATACATACATATATATATATATATATATAGTTCATAATTGTAATGTTTCCTGTTTTTTATTATGCCTCAACCAAATAAAAGGGAGCTAAATCATTCAAACAAACTTACTGAACAAAAATTATGCTCTAAAAGTGTTAAATTCTTTGAACCCTAAATCAACTTTATGATGAGGATAAATACACAAGATTTTGGGTCAGGCTTGAACATCTAGCAGTGATCAGAACCCATCCACCATCCAATATAAAGGCTAACTTTGACAAGTTTATTAATATTGCTAAGAACCAAGTTGGAGCTCTTTTGTGAAACTTGAAGGCTGTAGTTTCTCCCATGAAGTATATGCTGCTTCCGGAAGTGGATTTGGAGCATCACTAATTTTTTAATTCATTAACTTAGCCTTTTGATCGGGGAAGAAATGGTAAAATTTACATTCCTTCCTCCATAAAGATATAGTCCTCTTTCAATATAGGGTAGAGGTTTACGTTTCTTACTACCAATTTTTGTCATCAATTTGTGCTACTAATTGATGTTTATCTTTGTTGTCTTTCCTATAAGATTATGTAATATTGTATCCTACTATTTTTGTGAGATGACAAACTAATCACTCTTTTGGCATATTGAACTGCATGTTCAGAGAGAAATTTTAGTTTCTACTGAATCTGTGAAGCTACTGGAGAGCCTGATCTTTTTCTTCGATTTCAATGCCTCCCGGCTGCCACTTAAAAGCTTAAATCTACCAGGTTAGTTTTGATTGAAAAATGCAAACAAGATTAATATTCCAACAAAAATGTAACAAAATACTCCCATGTTCTTTGGAAAAGATGACCCCCCCCTCATTAAATGAGACTGAAAGGGGTGCTTTGTGTCCCCCCCCCCCCCCCCTCTCCCCCCAAAAGAATTAGAACGTGTTCTGTTACATTTTAAAATTAATATATTAAAGTTGTAATTAAGCTTGAGTTCGGGGAGGTAAAATGGAGATAAAATGTATTTTCTCCAAAATTTTAATTGAGAATATTTCCTTTTTTTTTCTATATAAAATGTATCGCCAGTGTGCTAGGCTTGTAGCTCACTAGATTTCTCATGTCATGCTCATGCAGGTCTGAAAAAGGAGATGAAAGCTTTCGAAATTGATAAGATTACTCCAAGAAAAACGGTAGAACATCTGATAGAAGAGTTTGTTGGGATAAGAACAGCCTAACGCAGGTTTCAAATGTAGAAACGTGCGTAAATTTGGTGAATAAAATCAAGTTATTTGAAGCCCAGAAAATGGAGACAAACTAAAGGGGTCCATAAATAGTAAGAAAAAGCACTATAGGCCCATATCTACGTCTTGTGCTACGCAGTAATGCTGCAAACACTTACTTCTTTATATTGATGCATCATTAACTTGTCACGCACTAATGTCTCAAGCCATGAGTGCTGCACCCTTTTTTTGGTGCTAATTGCATATTAGATTTAGACAATTTTTGTATAGTCTTGAATGTAATTTTAGGCTTTGCTTACTGAAAAATTTCAGCATGTATGGATCAATAATTTGTTGCAGTTTTTGGGCCTTTGTTTGCATCTAATTGCATCACTTTCTTTATTTCATAGCTTATTTCATAATACATTTCCTTTTTTTTCCTCTCGTTTTAGCATGGTTTAGGCATTTTTATTGCATTGCCATGGCACTCGCTTTACCTCACCATAATTCAGTTTTGGATGCAATATATCTTTTGTTTTACTGTACGGCTTTATACATTCCTCTCTAGTAGTTTATGCATAAGGAAACCTCAATGGCACACTGTTAAATATATGCATGAACCCAAATGAACCAGAATCTAAATTATCTTAAATCATTGAGCGTGTCTGCGGTGGTGAATTTGTATTATTCGCAGGTCTTCATTGCCATATTATCATTAAAGAAAGGGAAAAAAAAAAAAAGAACGCAAATCTCCATTACTTTTTTGTTTTTTTGGACCAAGCATCGATGAAAAACCCCTTAACACGGTGATCAAATTCTCAATTTCTTGCGTCACTCATTGTTTGGATTATAATGAGATCACAATTTTAAAATGTTTGGCCTAGAGTTTATTTCTGGTGAAAATCTCAGTCAAGAATCTTAAATTTACAAAATTTATAATGAACCTTATTACTCTGAAAGTTACAATTATGTTCTAAAAATGATTTTTATAAACTTAAGGTTCCTGGATGCAGTTTTTCTTTATTTTTAAATGATTAATCTAAACCTAGCTATGAATTGGGTTGTGGCCTTTTGCTAAATTTTAAAGGGTTAGAAAGTTTTGTTCTGAGTAAAAAATAGTTGAATATCTTGTAATTTGGCCCATTTATAGTAGATTATTTTATATCTTAAAATTTTGCAATTTTTTGCAATTGAGTATCTTGTGATTTGTACTATTAACACACTATTATCCTGCATTTTTCTTTGTTTAAAAATTGTAGAATCTTTAATTTTGCGTTCAATTTATCTATAAATTTTTAATTTCCCTACAAAACTTATAATTTTCTATGTAGTGGAGACTAGAATCTCTTGATGGACTAATTGAAATTTCAAGTTTGACGTACACAATACAATATATTTCTTAAATCTTTTCCTTTTGCCCATGAAAATCCTAATTGGAGACACACAACCCAATTTGTTCACAAATCCATCATATTTGGCTAATTCATCGCAAATTTCAAACAATGTTTTAAAAACTAAACTAGTTATTAAACTAACATAAAAAATGGTTTACAATTTAATGGTCTAATCATTATTGAGTTGGATCAAATTTTTTTAAAAAATACATATAAAAAGTAATATATATATATATATATAATATTTTACAATTAAATAATACATATATTGCAAAATAATATTTAAAATAAATATAAAAATTAGCTAAATTATTTTATATTTGATAATAAATTTTTATGAAATGAATTAAGTAGAATTTAATAAATATCATAAATTTCTATCGCAAAATGTTAAAATTTTGATTTAGACCAAAAAAATCAAAAATTAGATTTTGATAAGTTAAATGTCAGACTATTCGATTTTTATAATTTTTTGGTCAATTCAACTGATTTTCTAATAATTTGTTACTTAGCTGGTTTATAAGGTCAATCAAACCGAAATCACAATTGGTTCACTACTTTTTTTATCCCACCACTCAGTTTGATTTGATTTTTTCAATTATAGTTTCAGATAGGAATCATTTAAGATTTAGGAAAGTAAAGCACTTGAGTATGTAAGTATTGACTTAATTTTTATTAACATAATATGCATGTATTAACTTAATTTTGGTATCTATATAATCAAGTACAAATTAGAAAATAATAACTTGGGTTTAATGTGGAGAAAAAATTAGGTCACATGCATGACACATGCAATTTTCACCCAATTTGTAACCCCAAAAAAGAAAAATTCAAGATAGCAGCATGTTGATATAACAAACCACGTAATATTCAATTTTAAACTGTTTAACCTTAAGGTAGTTGATTGTTAATGGGTTAAGTTATACCGAAAAAAAAAATGTATTTTACAGTTTTTTTTTTTTTTTGGTTGGCAAAGATAAGGATAGTTCATTAGAAGTTGTTGAAGGGAAAGTATATCTTCATACAACTACAGACAAGGATATGTTTAATCCAAAGAGCACTTTAAACAACAATAAAACGAAAACCACAAAGGGAAAACTTGAAAAGCAAATACAAGCATAACCCACAAAGCCTAAGGGACTATTTGATTTCTATTCCCAAAAATTGTTTTTGATTTTTTTAAATAAAAAGAAGCACTGTATCAAAAGATGATATGTATTCTTACTCTTAAAAAAATTAAAGATAAAATAAGAGAAGAGAACAAGTGATTTCACCTTTTAAGTGTTCAAATCTCTATTCTCTCAAAAACATGAAGAACAAGGGCGTGTTTTCTGTTCTTTTAAAAATTATTTTATAAAATTATTTTGGAAACTAAGTTTACAAAAAAAAAAAAAGCAAAAATTCATTTGGATAATTTGTTTCAAAAACAATTTTAGAACTTTCAAGGAAAAAATGTGATTGGAATTGTTTCTTCCAACTTTCAACTTCTCCAATCATGTGTAATAACTTGGATTTTTTTTTTATTTCCTCAATTAACTCCATGTTAATTAGGAGTTAGTAAAAAAAATGCTTAATAATACAAATGAAATTGTAGAGGGTAGAAAATAGTGTACAACTCATTTTTTAAAAAAATTTGTAGCTTAAATGTTATCTTAAAGAGTTATTTTGATACTTATATTTTATTGAATGAGGTTCTCTTGTCTCATAATGCCTTATAGTAAGATATCCTTGGCGGGTAGAATCTTTAAGGAGACTTTTCCTACACCTTCCATATGTCAAAAGATTTGTTCTTAGTTCCCATTTTGAACCCAAAGGAAAAACATCATGTTCCTATCCTTCTTTTGTTTCTTTTTCTTTTCATTTTCCTTTTTCTTTTTTGTTCCTCCCTTCTTTTTCTTCTCCTTCTCTCCTTTTTCACCATCACTTTCTCTTCTTCTTCTCTTCTCATCACATCTTCACCCATTAGCAAGTGAACCACCATGACCAGCCACGACATTTGTGTCCATCGCGCTAGTTCATTGTTGTTTGTTGCCACTAACAACTTGAGAAGATGTGTCATCATCCACTTGTTCTCACACAAAAGGTGCATGAGTAGAGGTTTGAAACCATTGTTCAAGCATGACAACATCCCACTTCATCTTCTCTCCTCCTTGCGTTGTCATTTGGGGCCTTGGATCACCAAAATAGGTGCTCAAAAGCTTGCTTCTCTTTCGCCATCTTCAAACTTGTGATTGAGCTTCCTTGAAAGAGGTTTTGGTGTGAGTTCTTGAAGTGTGATACCTACACTTTCTTATCACAATTTCTGGCTTCCTAAGATGATTTTTAAGCTCATTATTTGATTTGAACACTAATAGGTAAGCTTAGAATATAGGTGTTGTGATAGGAGTAGTAACATGGGCTAGAGTTGAGACTTTTGATATTAGAGAATACATTTAGGTGAATTGAGAATATTAGTTATCAATTGAATTGTCAAAGTGTTGATTACATGTTGATTATGTTTATAAGTAGCTCTACAGAAACCCTGCAATTAGAATTTAGCTCTAACTTGGTGACAGAGAGGCTCTCCATCAACTTAGTATTATTTGTGAATAAATAATATACTCATAATGAGTTTTTTTTTTTCAAATAATATTCTATAATTTTTTACTTCAATTAATTTCTCTTAGGACAAGCTCTTTGGTTGATACCTCTATTAAAATAACTAGCTTTTAGTGTTGCTTGAGTGCACTTGCCATGGAATAATTTGGAAGTTTTTTTTTCCAAGTCCTTATTGATGGCTTTGATGCAACTAGTTGACTGGATGCCAAAGACTAGTCAACTATCGTAAGCATCAAGAAAGCTATTAATTCTTTAAGTGTCTAGTCAACCACCCTCTAGCAAGCAGTCAACTGAGTGCTTTCAACAAGTCAACCATTCTTTTGAAGTAGTTGACTAATTGTTAAAAGATTAGCTACTCTTTTTTAGGTAAAAATCCAAGCTTTCTAAAGGCCTTTAGAGGAAGTATTAGTTGCTCTAGGTGATGTTAGAAAGATGTAAAATAGTTTGCTTGCCTTGAAAATACCATAGAGAATTTATAAGTCCTAGTTAACTACAACCTATAACTAGCTAACTAGAACTTAGCACTCATAAGAATACTTGAATTTAGTTCATAATAACTTAGCAAATATAAAGGTTTGAAATAGGTTCAAATTCTTAGTGTTTTTATAAATTATACTTTTGAAGGGTTCTTAGTTTCATTTTATTAATTCAAACTTTTAGATTTAGCTTATTCTTTGAATAAGGTGTTACAAATGGCATCTTAAAGACATCATTGATTGTTGAATGATCAAACAATACCACAACTAATCTCACCATGCAACATCCTCCACTGTAGTCAAGGAAGTTGACATAAAACTCCTTGACAATAAGTAAAACTACTACTCTTGGCTACCTGTAAAACTAATGCCATTGGCCATCCCAAAGCACTCATCAAGTCATAATATCAGGGATGTGTTTCCTTGTGAAATTCCTATTAATAAATCCTAAAATTTTTCACATAAAAAAGGGAAAGAATATCTTAAATTTTTTTGGGAAAAATAAAACTTTTGAGATCCCAAAAGCTTCCAAAAATTGCACTTTCACTCCAAAAATTTTCAAAACTAAAAATTGACATTTAAATTTTTAAAATTTTCAACTTTTACCTTAATAATTTTTAAAATTATATTTTGACCTCAAAATTCTACCAAAATCATAATATACCCCATAAACCCCCAATTTCCTTTCAAACTAGTCCTTTTAGCAAAATCATCTTAAATTTCACGAATCCAAATCAATTAAAAGCCTTTAAAGTGTTCCTTAGACCTAATCCTAACTAAAAGAAACAAGAAATTTCACCTAGGTTGGTCTAAATCTGAAGAATTTAAAGGAGAAAGCCATAGGTATGAAAATGAAACCTTAAATTAGATTTGATACCTCTTAATGCTTCAAATGATTGCTTACTTAGTGGAAATGCAATGGAAAAGGCTGAAAATGATGATGGAAGAAGACTAGAAGAGAGAAATATAGTGAAAATGGTGTTAAGGCTTAAGAAAAATGGCTAGAAACCTACTGGTTTTCACCTTTAATAGTTGCATCCCTAGGCTGTAATGACCTAATAAATTAGAAACTTGAAGTCATAAGAAAATTAATTAAAAAAAGGTAATTAAAGTGCAATCCCTCTATAAATTTAGAATTTAGATAGCTAGGATTTAAAGTAATAGTAATTTAGTAAAAATAATAATTTGAAGTAATAAATTTGTAATTTAAGATAACTAAAAATTTTCACTATGTATTATATAAAAATTTAAAAGAGCTAAACTAAGGACAAGCTTGGACAATAGCCTTATGGTTATCAGAGTGGGCAAGAATTATTAGGATTCATGTTCAATCTAAGGAAGGATTCATCTCTATATTCTTATCTTTCTTTATGTGTTCTAGAGACTAAAATATAGGGGCCCAAACCAACAAAAAATTTTCCTTATTCCTTTCTAACCCTTATTTACTCTTAAGTAGCCTTTATGATTTTTTGTAAGAAAGATTAAAAAGGAATAAGGTTCAAATTACTTACTTGCAACCATAGATCTTGTCAAACTATTGTTCCACGCGATAAACTATAGTCACTTCAGTGGACTTCAGACTCAATTTCACAATAAAAGCATCACTAATTCACAAAGGGTAAGACTGCTCACTCAAAGTTCTAATTGAATTATGATAATAATTCAAAATTATATCCTTTTTCTTTTTGTATTTTTTTATAATTTAAAATATGAGATAACTTTATCTCATTATCCTAAAATTCACGATTAGTTATCTTATCCTACTAATATAATGTAATTGACTTTATTTTGAATTCCTAAATAATTCAAAATAAGTTGCTAAATAAAAACTATGATTAATTCAATTAATTAATCATAAAATAATTGATTAATTAATTAATTATTCCTTGTGGATTTTCTTAATGGAATTGGGTGCCATTATAATCACACTAATAATCTAATATTTTATACTCACACATGATGGAATGAACATAAACACTTCTCTTAAACTTTCAAATTGGGCATTCTATCACGATTCTATGGGCACAATATTCAGGAGCTCTTATACTAAGAATCTTACCATAGGATCAGCCTAAGATACTACTACCCTTAGATATATATCACACACAATTTTATGTGTTGCGTATGCCTTAGATTCACCCATGTACATTCTACTTTTAACAAATCTAATCCCTCCAAGTTTTAGTAATACCTGAACTGCCTTTTTTATATGCCTAGTATCTATACTTATGATGTTACCAAAATAACTTCATAATAGACATATCTTAAACAATAGCATAGTTATGCATATCTTAGATGATCTTCCTTTCATCCTATATCACTTAGATCAAAACTAACTACTTTCCTAGCATTAGTCCTTTAGGTCATATTTATTGTAACCATAGGTTTTCTGTTAAAGTAGCAAGCATTAGCTCATCTTCTTATAATATTGTCAAATTCATAAAGGCATTTATGAAATGATTTATTCCTTTCTAAGAATCATATAGTAATGAAGTAGGAATCTATTCACTTGTTTCCCAATTGTGGTCCTTAAGTACATGTAGTATGAATTGAATGCTACAGTGTTTCTTTTACATTGTGAGAGTGTATATTGATTTTATGTATTGCTTAACATGATACAAATTTTAGTCTAGATACACATAGTATCTTACTTAAATTTTAACATTGCATTTGCCTCTCATGGCATTCTTGAAAAGAACTCAAATTTGGCTACAAAAATCATGGAAAAAGTGGGATTCCATAATTTGATCAATATAATTATACTTTTTGGATCTCATCTTGATTTACTTATTTTCTTTTGTTGAGGAAACATATTTTGTGTTCTTTCTTTCATTGCATCGACCTTTCCACTACCTCACATGGTAAACACAAATGTCTCATCTTTGCTTGCTCCTTATGAGTGTCAAAAGTGATTGGTCATGTGAGAAATCCAACATGATTAACCTATATGACATACTATTACATTGTGTATATGTTATCTATGATTATAACATAACACATTTACTTATTCAACAACTAAGTTATATAGGGCATGATACTCTGTAGTTTATAAATGCCAAGAGATCTTATGTCTTCCTCATAGACATCTCTAAGTATAGGTTTCATGGAGTGTAACACCCGATTTTCGTAAAAACAACAGAATTGGGCTAGATATAAAAGAGAGTCATCTAAAATGAATCTGTTAAGGCTAAATAAAAATAGGATAAAATTCTAAATATTAGAAAATGAGGAACCAAGGCTTAGAACGCCTAAAAACCGAAGTTATAGTGGTTAAGGAAAATGTGATGAAATGTAATGGCATTTTTGTAATTTTAGGCAAATTTTATAAAACTTAAAGGAGATATCTTTAAATGAAAAAAGTGAGTTTCTCAAGGTTCTTAAAGGCCTTAAAAACTATAGGAACCCCTAGAATAGTTAAAACCTCTCCGGTTTATATTTTAGAATGTTGATAAACTCGAACTTTGACCTTTTTATTTGAGAAAGTTTTAGACCTGATTTGAGTGATTCTAAAGGCTATTTATAGGTTAGAGAACCTAAATTTATGATGGAAAAGATGTTTTTTAAAAAGAGTTGAAACGAGCATAAAACGAAAAAGTCAAGAATGAAGGACAAAATTGAAATTTTGAAAAGCTTCTTATGGAACCCTTCCTGTATATAGGTGGTGCTCCACTTCTCCCTCACATTTGACCTATCTAATTTATACCTAAAACTAGGGAGAAGTTCTGCAAAGAAGGGTGCATAAGAGGAAGCTTCAAGGGAGGAGAAAAACCTAGGAAAAGGTATGGAAAATCATGGAATTTCTTGCTCCTTCCTTCATTAAACTTGTTCTTCTTCTTCTCCTCTTTCTTTTCATGGTTTTGATGCATGATTTGGATCCATTTTGAGCCATGTTTAGAGAGGAGAAGTTCAAAATTTCAAGGAGGAGTGAAAGCAAAGGAGAAGACTCTTGGTAAAAGCTTGAATCAAGGTAGCTATCTTAGTTTTCCATGCTTTCCTCCTCTTGTTCCTTAAGAGCTAGTTTCGGCCATCTAGAGAACAACCAAGAGAGAGCAAAATCTGACCTAAACCAAGCATAAAACCTAGGTTTTTAAAGTTAAGGAACAAGTAGATGCAAAGAAATTTAACAAAAAACCATTAGTTTTCAAGTTCCAAAACCTAGGGTCTCTATTGCACCATGGTATGTATGAAGCTTTCTGATGGTATTTCTAATTGCCTAATAATATACATGGATTCTTGAGATGCCTAGAAAGCCTCAGATGTGCCATTTCCTTCAAGAAAACAAAGATAACTCCATGGGTCCAAAAAGCCTCTATAGTCTCAGCCAAGCATGGTTCTTGTGCCTAGGGAGAGTTTTAAATTTTTCTAAGGATAGAAAGGGACTAAATATGATAGGAAAACATCAAAGAAAGGCTTGGAACAAAATTAGAAGCCTTGGCTTGAGTGATGGAAGTGTAAGCTCTATAATAAGACTTAAAGAAGCAACTTGGGTCTAGGCTCTTGGAAATGAGTTTGTGATGACTCCAAAAGGCTTAAATGGAGTCAAGAGACCTAGATGGAAGGAGAGAATGGAGCCAAGACCTTGAATTCTAGCACTTGATTCATTAGGTCTCATATGGAACTATTATGTAACCATAGAACAAAGTGAGCTTCCTTAGCGAGTGTGTGATGCTAGAGCTTGCTTCCATGATGTAATTATGTCTTATTTAACATGTTTAGGCTAATAGAATCAAGTTCCATCCCATTGCAAGTGTGTGGCCAAAAAGGAAGGAAATATCCAAGGAAAAAATGTTGAGTTCTTGCTTCAAGGTAGCTCTTTAATCTTTCTCTCATGCATGGCTTAGATGTTTGCTTATCTTTGAGTGCTTATGTGTATATCTGAGCCATGAGAAATTTTTCTAGCCTATGCTTACATATTATGGTACCATTATATTTCTTGAAATGTGTTTATGATTGCTTTATGACTTGCATGGGTTTGGTTGTGCCAAAAGTCCCTTAGTAAGGGTGAGGATGAGCCAAAAGTCCCTTGAAAGTGGGTGAAGCAAATCCCAAAGTCCCAAGAAAGATGGGTGAGGTTAAGCCAATGCCCTTGAGAGCTAATACTTGTTGTGGATGAGTTTATGTGACAAGGAAAATGCCTTATACATGTTCATTAGTTGCTTGAATATCATGCATGCATTTTTTGACATGTTTTAGCATCCATTATATATGTTTGAAAGGGTTAAGAGCTATTGAAATTCTTTAAATCTCACTCTTGCCCCACATATGCCTAACCATGTCTAGGTGAGCTAAATGGACAAAGAAATGGAAGCCAACAAACATGAGAAGCAAGATTATGACAACAAGATAGAGAAATGGCTTGTTTAATTATATTTTGATCTCAAACTATGTAACCATGAGATGTATATATAATGTAAATCCTTGAGCATATTCTAATGTATATATAAATAGTGTATGTATCAATGTGGAAACTAGATGAATGGGAATGTGAGATTTTGCCACTCTTTTGTGATTATGTGATATGATGTTCTTGTGTATATATGCAAGTGGCAAGGTGAAATTGAGCTCCATAAGGATTTGGATCATTTGGCATGCTTTTATATATGGAATTTATACTCTTAGATTGCCCAAGTGGTTGTAGAAATTTAAGAAGAGCTTTTAGTGTCTTAAAATCCCATTTTTGGCTTCAATTTTGACCATTTGGTGAGTTGAACCAAAGTATGACCAAATGAATGAGTTTTTTTTTATAAAATTTGGTCAACAAGTAGGTTTCATCTAGAGATTTTCACAAAGCTAAAGAGCACTCAATTTAGAGCTCTAAAGAACTTATTATGATTTTTCAAATTTGGCCAAATTATGTAAAAATGGTATAATTACTATTCATTTGGTTAGTTTGCTTCTCTATATCACACGTGAGCCAAATAAAGTCCAATGCTCATGAAATTTTATAAGAATAAACTAGACACCATAAGATTTCCATAGCCATTACAATCACCTTATTTGGAGTTCTTTAGGGGGAGAAATGAATTTTTGAAGTTGCATGATAGTACCAGTAATGCAACCTGATCTAAGTTGTTGTTCCATCAATTTCTAGTAGCTTAAGGCTACTTTATTGGTCTGGAATTAATTTTAGTCAAAAGTAGAAATTCACGGATTTCGAGAATGGTATGGTTTGTTTGATTTTGATTTTTTTAGAATTAGTTATGAATTTTCAAAGTTTTTATCAGAAAGTTGGAATCTGAACCTGAGAGCAAACCATGGAATTTGTGAGATATAGTTCTAAACCCGAAATGAATGAAACCAAATGTGATATGTATGACTTGTATAGATGTGTTATGACTAGAAAATGTTATGGATAAGTTCACATGGTCCATAGAGCATAAAATGAGAAAATAAGATCTTATGTAACATAATTAATCTCATTAAATTAATGCCTTTTTCATGGGAAGTGCTTGTTTCTCTATATGTTTGTGCTCCAATCCATATGAAATGCATTGAGATGGATAATGAGACCATGGTATAATAGCTAAGAGGTTAAGTTATTACATGGAGGATCAAATAATGTTTTATGCATAGACATATTTTGGAGTAGCACTCTTTTGTGCTATTAATCTCTCTCATTCTTATGTCCATGTGTTTACTTTTATTACGATACTTAGGAACTTTAATGTAAGTTATGGCTTCTTATCTATCACAATTGGTCAATATATGACTCAACATCCTACCAAAGATTCCCAAGAGTTTCACAATCCTCTTTAGTCATATAGTCTCTTGCACTATTATAGAACATGCAATAAACTCTGCCTTAGTGGTAAATATCAATACGCACATCTACTTCTTACTACTCTAAGATATAATATCACTATTTAGCAAGCAAGTGTATCCAGAATTTAATTTCACATATCTAGATATCCTTTCCAGTACAATGCCTAGTCTATAATACCCTACAAGTATCTTAGAATTTTCTTAATAGCCTTTTAATCTTATTGATCGAGATTTGACTAATACTAGTTCACATAGTCAACTGCTAATATATGTTTGATCTTGTAGTCATAATTGGATACAATATCTAATAAAGTTAGAATTAGGGACTTTCAACATCATTTTCAATCTATATTCAATTTAAAGATATATCTCCTAACTTATACTATCTCCTTTTATTAAAAGGATATTGATAGGTTTATAGTCTTTCATGTTGAATTGCTTAATGACTTTTTAATTGTAATTCTTTTGTGAAAGAATAATTAATTTCTGCTAGTGATTCCCTTAGATCTTAATTCCAAGGATATATTCTATTTCATCCATATCATTTATCTCAAAATTCAAAGATAACTATTTTTTAGCTACAAGTAAAGAATTTTGACTATTGCCAACTAATGGCATATTATCTACATAAAGTATAATATTACAACATTTCTTTTAAATCACTTAATGCACATACAATAGTCTTTATCAATCATTTGAGTTTCATATGAGGTCACTATTCGATGAAATATTAAATACCATTGCTTAGATGATTGTATTAGTCCATATATGGACCTTTGGAACCTACAAACCTTTTGCTCTATTCCCTTTTCAATTGAACCTAATGGTTATTCCATGTACTTTCTTTATGTTAAGAATATGGTTTTCACATCCATTAGATATAGTCCCAAGTCTAAACTCCCATCTATAGATAGGATAAGTTTAATGTGAATTGTATCATACAACAAATGGGAAGGTATTTTCACAATATATACTTTTGTTTTGTGTATAGAAAATAGGCATGTCTTATATCTTCTAATTGATCTATCCATCTTCTTATTTATTTTAAGGACCATTCATTCTTAGCTACCTTTTAGTCAAATACATTGTCAACTTAGTTCTAGACCTAGTTTGTCCTCATTAAATCTATCTCTTATTCCATTAATCTCATCTTTTGTAAGTAATGATTGAGCTTCTTAAACTATGTTTGGCTCTTCATTGCCTAGTTGAACACTTTTGAGTATTGCCTCTTCAATCTCAAAAATGATTTTTGGGCACACTCTCATGGTTGCTCTAAAATAATAGAGTTATGCAACATTTTCATCTTGCACGAAGCTCCCATTTGGATTAACAAGTCGAGGTACAACTTGTGACACCTTAAACTACTACCACTATCTAGCCTTTCCATAGGCTCGATTCCATATGATTTCCAAAGATTCAACACCACTCCGTGGCATTTGCATGCTATGAACCGGGGTTTCATATACTCATCTTTCACCCCGTGGGTCCTGTGTACCCATCTCAAGCATTCTCAACTCAAACTCCACACATACGACTCATACATAGCATAAAACAACCTATAAACCACGGGTATAGAGCCGAAAACCAGTAATATTGCATTTTCTCACTTTGGCCCAAAAGTCATATTTTGGCTCTAAGTTTGGAAAATCATAAGAAATTGTAGAAAAATGGGAATGTAGCAGACCTTAGCTTTCTGGAAAGCTCTAAGTGTCAACTTTACACTAAAAATCATTCCCAACCACAAACACATCGTTTGGACCATGTTTGACATCGAAAATGGGAGGAAGGACCAGCTGTCACTGTTTCTGGTGCAGCTTGCTATCATGATTTTCGAAAATTCATAACTAAATCCACAAAAATCCAATCTGGGCACATTATATCAATTCGGAAATATACGGATGTCTACTAGAGGAGAAAAATGAAGCCAGATCAGTTCAGTAGCTCCTGCACCCCGAAAACCGATGGAACAATGATGGGGGTCAGATAAGCTCACTGATGCTGATACAGAACTTCAGTCGGTTCAATCTCTCTCTACAGACCTCCGATTTGGGTGATTCTAGTTCCTACAAGTCACTTTCGTTTTCTAGTTTATGTGTATAAAATTTCACCACATTTGGAATCCATTTGGTCTAAAAGTGCCACAGATTTCATTTCTGCCCTATGAAACAGTAACATGACCAAATCAACAATTTTTCCCAAATTCAACAATTCACCAAATATTCTCTCGTCCTCCGAATATTTCCCTCTTTAGCTTCTCAAGAAGCTTTCTACACACTCTAGAGGCATGCCAAATTTCATGGCAAACGGAGCTCATCCGGTCATACTTTGACGGAGCTCACAAAAATACCGGTTTTGGCACCCCATAGGTCCAAAACGGGTCCAAATAGCCTCTCTCACATTCTCACTCCACATGGACAAGTTCAAAAGCATAAAACTAGTATATCTAACATGTCCATATGCTCCAAATCATCATACATTCAAATCTCACTATGCTATGGCCAAATTTACACAATATCATTCATGCATCAAAGGGGTAAAAACCCACATTTCCATTACTTTGGCTAATAACAGAGTTCATACATCATCCTTTCATATTTCTACATGTGTTACAAACTTTACATCTCAAAAATAGTGGGCACATCTTCATTTGGCACCACTTTACATCATATATACATCAAAATGTCAAAAGAAAGTAATATCTCTAACTACGCATGCTCCTAGGCACCTTGGTGTGTGCTCGGATCTCCTTGAGCTCCACCTAGCATATTAGTTGGGAGGGGAAAGGGGTGAGATTGGAGAATCTCAGTAGCTCAAGCACTCAATCCGGCAAGCAATCAAGGCATATAACAAGTCAAAGCATGTGAATAAGCATTTAGCTATTCTCAATCATCCAACACATCATGTACATGCTATGAAATTCACAACAATGCCAAACTTAAGCTCTAGGGACTTTTGGTCTAGCCTCACCCGAGTTTAGGGACTTTTGGATGGCCTCACCCGAGTTTAAGGACTTTTGACTCGGCCTCACTCGAGTTTAAGGACTTTCGGCTTCACCTCACCCATCTCATGGGACTTTCGGCACTACCTCACCCGAGCAATCTCACATTTCAACATACAAGTATATTGGCATTCAATGCATCAAAGCAATAACATATGGCATATTCCATACAACAAGCATATACATAATCATACAATGACTATCATACCCAAGAAAGCAACAAGAAAGAGTGAAAGAGAGAGCTACCTTTAGAGCCAAAGCCTTCACTAGCTTTTCCTTTCAATTTCTCCTCTCCCTCCTTAAGTTCACAATCACACCTTGTTGGAGGTGTTTCTCTTGAGCCTAGACACACAAAAGCATGCAATTACTCTCTTACCCTATAATCCTTCAGATCAAATTCTCCTATATACCATAACCTAGAGTTCTCTCTCTCTAGAATGTCATTAACCTCTTTCTCTCTCTCAAGCTCCCATGGTAGTGGAAAACCACATTTTCAAAGAAAACACAATGATTCAAAAGCGTTTTCCACTTTCCCTCTTCTGACCCGTACCCAGAAATCGTCCATTTTTGCAAACAAAACCGTAGGAAAAGAGGGCAAAGGGAGGGGATCAGAAATCTGAAGAGAAATGGGAGAAGTGACCTTACCTTTCCCTTAATCTTCCTCCTTCTCTTGATCTCTCACACTCTCCTCGCCTCTTTTCTCTCTTTGGGTCGAAGCTTAGGGCAGATATGAGAGAAGAAATGAGTTTGGGCGTTTAATGAAGTCTGATTCTCGCTATTTACTCTCTTCCGGACCGACTCTCGCTACGGCGAAAACTAACCTTCGCTATAGCGAGCTCGTGTAATCTGGCTTCGCTATGGCGAGGTGTAACCTTCGCTACGGCGAGCTCGTGCCAGTTCCCTTCGCTATGGCGAGATTTACCACTCGCTATGGCGAAATCGCGTCAGTTCCAGACTTCACTCTCGCTATGGCGCCGCTACAGCGGGCAACTCCCTGGTTTTTGTATGGGCTGCTGCCAGCACTCGCTATAGCTAGAATCGCCTTCGCTATTGCGAACTAGCTCTCTCGCTGTGGCGAGACCGTTTCTCGCTGTTGCGAGAGGACTTGGCAGAAATTCTGGATTCCGAAAATTTCCAGATTTCACTTCCTTTCTTTTCCCTTTTCTTTTCTTTTTCCCCGGTCGTTACATTTCTACCCCTCTTAAAAGAAATTTCGTCCTCGAAATTTAAAAAAACTTACCTCAAGGGAATAATTCTGGATATTTCTGCCTTCTCTGGGCCGTGAGTAGCCTCTTTCTAATCAATTCTATCTGTCGGGTGGCCTGGTCCACAATCTCAGGTCCTATCATACTCCTCTCACCTAACTCAACCCAACACACAGGGGATCTGCACTTTCTCCCATACAAAGCCTCATAAGGGGCCATCTGGATACTGGAATGGTAACTATTGTTATAAGCAAACTCTGCTAACGGTAAATACACATCCCAGTTCCCCTTCATTTCTAGCACACATGCCCTCAACATATCTTCTAATGTCTGGATGGTCCTTTCAGTCTGACCATCTGTCTGGGGGTGATATGCAGTACTAAACCGCAATCTCGTCCCTAAGGCATGCTGCAATGACCTCCAAAAGTTCGATGTGAACCTGGGGTCTCTATCCGAAACTATGCTATTGGGCACTCCATGAAGTCGCACTATCTCTCTGATATACAACTGGGCCAATCTATCCAGTGTATAAGTAGCCTTAATAGCTAAAAAGTGTGCAGACTTCGTCAGTCTATCCACAACTACCCAAATAGCATCGTGTCCAGAGGATGTCCTGGGTAACCCCATGACAAAATCCATGGCTATACTATCCCACTTCCACTCAGGGATATCTAGTGGTTGCAACAACCCAGCCGGTTTCTGGTGCTCAATCTTTATCCTCTGACACACTAGGCATCTAGCCACATACTCTGTCACATCACTTTTCATCCCTGGCCACCAGAAAATCTTTTTCACATCCTGATACATCTTGGTGGCACCTGGGTGGATAGTATACTTACTCTTATGCGCCTCTTCTAGAATACTTTCTCTCAACTCATTCTGACTAGGCACACAGATTCTATCCCGATATACTATCATGCCATCCTCAGACAACTTGAAATCTGAGGTCTTACCTTGGGTGATCTCATTCCTGATCCGTTTCAGGAACTCATCCTCTCTTTGGGCATCTAAGATTTGGGTTCTCAAGATATTCTCAATTCGGGTTTCACTCAGATATAATCTACCCGATACCACCTGACACGAGAGGTTCAACTCTCTGAACTTCTCTAGGAGCTCCTGCTCCCTAATCATCATATGGGCTACATGGATGGATTTTCTACTCAGGGCGTCTGCCACCACATTGGCCTTACCCGGATGATATTTCAACACATAATCATAATCTTTCAAGAATTCCATCCATCACCTCTGTCTCATATTGAGTTCTCTCTGATCAAACAGGTATTTCAGACTCTTGTGGTCACTATAGATCTCTATGGTCGCACCATACAGATAGTGTCTCCAAATTTTGAGAGCAAACACTACGGCAGCTAACTCCAGGTCATGTGTGGGGTAATTCTCCTCATGAGGTCTCAACTGCCTTGAGGCATATGCCACTACTCTACCCTGCTGCATCAACCTACATCCTAACCCTTTGCCCGAAGCATCACAATAAACCACAAATGGTTCACTAGGGTCAGGGATAATCAGCACAGGGGTAGTGGTCAAACAGAGTTTCAACTCCTGGAAACTCTTCTCACATCTCTCATCCCACACAAACGGTGTATCTTTCCTGGTTAGCCTCGTCAGTGGTAAGGCCATTCGAGAAAAGTCCTGTATAAATCGTCTGTAATACCCTGCCAAACCTAGGAAACTCCTGACTTCGGTGATCGTTCTAGGTCTATCCCACTGTAACACAGCCTCAACTTTATGGGGATCCACCGCAACCCCATCCCGTGAGATCACATGACCTAAGAATCGCACCTCGGTCAGCCAAAACTCACATTTACTCAGTTTGGCATACAACCTTTTCTCTCTCAAGGTGTCTAGGACTAGTCTCAAATGCCTCTCGTGCTCCTCAAAAGATTGGGAGTACACTAAAATATCATCAATAAAGACCACCACAAACTGATCTAGATATGGTCTGAATACCCTGTTCATATAATCCATGAACACTGCAGGCGCATTCGTCAACCCGAATGGCATCACAAGGAACTCATAGTGCCCATATCTCGTCCTGAAAGCCGTCTTAGAGACGTCTTCAGTTCTCACTCTCAACTGGTGGTAACCAGATCTAAGATCTATCTTAGAAAACACAGATGCCCCAGCCAACTGATCTAACAGATCATCAATTCTAGGGAGAGGATATTTATTCTTGATGGTAACTTTATTCAACTCTCTGTAATCTATGCACAACCGCAAGCTACCATCTTTCTTTTTCACAAACAACACCGGAGCACCCCAAGGTGAAACACTAGGGCGGATGAACCCTTTCTCTAACAATTCCTCTACCTGCGCTTTCAACTCAGCAAGCTCGGCGGGAGCCATCCTGTAAGGAGCTTTGGACACCGGTCCAGCACCAGGCACTATGTCTATAGGGAACTCTAATTCTCTCTCAGGAGGTAGGCTACTAAAATCAAACTCTCTAGGGAAAACCTCCGGGAATTCCCTGACAACTGGGATCTCCTCTATCCCTTCTTCTACCTCAACCCGAATAGAGAAAAAGACTAGAAACCCTTGACATCCACACTCCAAATATCTCTCAGCCTGGGCAGTAGTCATAAAGGATAACTCTGCTCCTACCCTAGGTATGGTCCCACAAACAGGTAAGGAAACGGTTCGGTGTTCACAATCAAGTATGGCATTATTTGCAGCTAACCAGTTCATACCAATAATCAAGTCAATTTCATGAAAAGGCATACAAACCAAATCAATAGTGGTATGACAGTGGTTAAATTGGACAGTGACATTTAAGCAAGTATGGGAAGTGACCACGTGGCCTCCAGTGGGTGTAATGACAGATAAGTCAAAGGGCAAGACACTAACAACCAGACCCAATTTCCTCACACAATCATAAGATATAAACGAGTGACTAGCACCCGAGTCAAACATAGCAACTACAGGAAAGCCATTCACTAAAAGCGTACCTCGGATCAAACTGGGAGATGCGCTGGCTTCCTGCTGAGTAAGGGCGAACACTCGGCCCTGGGTCTGTGGTCTAGGAGGAGGCGCTGTCTCCATCTGAGGACAGTGTCTAGCAATGTGCCCCGGCTTCCCACACTTATAACATGTCACCGGAGACTGCTGGAAGGATGACTGACCCCGAGGAGGTGGCACACCTCGCTGCGGCCTTCTACTCCATGGCCCCTTCCCTCTTTTCTTGGTACTAGGGGTCAAACTAGAGCCCTCTTCTGGTTTCGACCTCTTCAAATCCGGAACCCTCTTCTGACTAGCCATCGTCACAGTAGGCATGATAATTTGCAAGTTCGTCTCAATCACCCTACTGACCTCCACCAGAGTATTAAACTTTCTGATCCACTGTGGAGTGACTCTATCGCTAATCAGGGGCCTCAAACCAGTCTCAAACTGCTCACATCTCCAGGGTTCATCATCATACCTCTGGAGGTAAGAGGAATACCGAGACAGCTCTATAAACTTGGCCACATACTGGTCCACAGTCATCTCATCAGTCTGTCTCAAACTCATGAACTCCATCTCTTTCTTCTTCCTCACTGAACTTGGGACATACTTCTCATAAAATTCAACCAAGAATGTCTCCCAAGTGATCGGTATGTTCTTGGTCTCCATCAATGGTTTCGCACTCTCCCACCATCTATCAGCCTCCTTTTCTAGCATGAAGGTGGCTAACTGGGCTTTCTGCTCAGTGGTACAATCCATCACTGAGAAGATTTTCTTAAGCTGCATGACCCAAGCCTCCGCCTTATCTGCATCCAATTCCCCGTCAAATGAGGGTGGATTGTTCTGCCTAAACTGCTTTAATACTTTCTGGATAGGCGTCTGGGTCTGTGGAGCAGCAGGCTCCTGGGGAGGTATAGGTGGAATGCTGGAGGTAGACGGTTGCGGTCCAGGGGCATCCCTTCTGGCTTCTTCTTGCCTAGCCAGGGTGTCTTGCAGATGCATGATCATATCATGCTACTGCTGGGCAATGTACCTCTGTTGCTCCAGCATCTCTTGGTGCTGGCCCATCATGGCCTCATACCGGTCTAATCTATCCAAGATGGCCTGCAGAGGAACCCTAGTCTCAGTAGGAACCTCTGGCTCATCTCTCTGAGCTCTGGGCAGTCTGCCTCTGCCTCTGCCTCTGCCTCTACCCCTGCCCCGTCTAGTCTCAACCATGTCTGAAAGAAATAGCAATCCTCAGTTCACAATAATATCACAACACCTATGCAAGGATGCTACAACTTCCATGACCATTCACACCAAAAATCAACAAATCATAACATTCAAGAGCCTAAACTTGAGCAAAAGTGCCTGAACCATTGCTCTGATACCAAAAATGTGACACCTTAAACTACTACCACTATCTAGCCTTTCCATAGGCTCGATTCCATATGATTTCCAAAGATTCAACACCACTTCGTGGCATTTGCATGCTATGAACCGGGGTTTCATATACTCATCTTTCACCCCGTGGGTTCTGTGTACCCATCTCAAGCATTCTCAACTCAAACTCCACACATACGACTCATACATAGCATAAAACAACCCATAAACCACGGGTATAGAGCCGAAAACCAGTAATATTGCATTTTCTCACTTGGGCCCAAAAGTCATATTTTGGCTCTAAGTTTGGAAAATCATAAGAAATTGTAGAAAAATGGGAATGCAGTAGACCTTAGCTTTCTGGAAAGCTCTAAGTGTCAACTTTACACTAAAAATCATTCCCAACCACAAACACATCGTTTGGACCATGTTTGACATCGAAAATGGGAGGAAGGACCAGCTGTCACTGTTTCTGGTGCAGCTTGCTGTCATGATTTTCGAAAATTCATAACTAAATCCACAAAAATCCAATCTGGGCACATTATATCAATTCGGAAATATACGGATGTCTACTAGAGGAGAAAAATGAAGCCAGATCAGTTCAGTAGCTCCTGCACCCCGAAAACCGATGGAACAGTGATGGGGGTCAGATAAGCTCACTGATGCTGATACAGAACTTCAGTCGGTTCAATCTCTCTCTACAGACCTCCGATTTGGGTGATTCTAGTTCCTACAAGTCACTTTCGTTTTCTAGTTTATGTGTATAAAATTTCACCACATTTGGAATCCATTTGGTCTAAAAGTGCCACAGATTTCATTTCTGCCCTATGAAACAGTAACATGACCAAATCAACAATTTTTCCCAAATTCAACAATTCACCAAATATTCTCTCGTCCTCCGAATATTTCCCTCTTTAGCTTCTCAAGAAGCTTTCTACACACTCTAGAGGCATGCCAAATTTCATGGCAAACGGAGCTCATCCGGTCATACTTTGACGGAGCTCACAAAAATACCGGTTTTGGCACCCCATAGGTCCAAAACGGGTCCAAATAGCCTCTCTCACATTCTCACTCCACATGGACAAGTTCAAAAGCATAAAACTAGTATATCTAACATGTCCATATGCTCCAAATTATCATACATTCAAATCTCACTATGCTATGGCCAAATTTACACAATATCATTCATGCATCAAAGGGGTAAAAACCCACATTTCCATTACTTTGGCTAATAACAGAGTTCATACATCATCCTTTCATATTTCTACATGTGTTACAAACTTTACATCTCAAAAATAGTGGGCACATCTTCATTTGGCACCACTTTACATCATATATACATCAAAATGTCAAAAGAAAGTAATATCTCTAACTACGCATGCTCCTAGGCACCTTGGTGTGTGCTCGGATCTCCTTGAGCTCCACCTAGCATATTAGTTGGGAGGGGAAAGGGGTGAGATTCGGAGAATCTCAGTAGCTCAAGCACTCAATCCGGCAAGCAATCAAGGCATATAACAAGTCAAAGCATGTGAATAAGCATTTAACTATTCTCAATCATCCAACACATCATGTACATGCTATGGAATTCACAACAATGCCAAACTTAAGCTCTAGGGACTTTTGGTCTAGCCTCACCCGAGTTTAGGGACTTTTGGATGGCCTCACCCAAGTTTAAGGACTTTTGACTCGGCCTCACTCGAGTTTAAGGACTTTCGGCTTCACCTCACCCATCTCATGGGACTTTCGGCACTACCTCACCCGAGCAATCTCACATTTCAACATACAAGTATATTGGCATTCAATGCATCAAAGCAATAACATATGGCATATTCCATACAACAAGCATATACATAATCATACAATGACTATCATACCCAAGAAAGCAACAAGAAAGAGTGAAAGAGAGAGCTACCTTTGGAGCCAAAGCCTTCACTAGCTTTTCCTTTCAATTTCTCCTCTCCCTCCTTAAGTTCACAATCACACCTTGTTGGAGGTGTTTCTCTTGAGCCTAGACACACAAAAGCATGCAATTACTCTCTTACCCTATAATCCTTCAGATCAAATTCTCCTATATACCATAACCTAGAGTTCTCTCTCTCTAGAATGTCATTAACCTCTTTCTCTCTCTCAAGCTCCCATGGTAGTGGAAAACCACATTTTCAAAGAAAACACAATGATTCAAAAGCGTTTTCCACTTTCCCTCTTCTGACCCGTACCCAGAAATCGTCCATTTTTGTAAACAAAACCGTAGGAAAAGAGGGCAAAGGGAGGGGATCAGAAATCTGAAGAGAAATGGGAGAAGTGACCTTACCTTTCCCTTAATCTTCCTCCTTCTCTTGATCTCTCACACTCTCCTCGCCTCTTTTCTCTCTTTGGGTCGAAGCTTAGGGCAGATATGAGAGAAGAAATGAGTTTGGGCGTTTAATGAAGTCTGATTCTCGCTATTTACTCTCTTCCGGACCGACTCTCGCTACGGCGAAAACTAACCTTCGCTATAGCGAGCTCGTGTAATCTGGCTTCGCTATGGCGAGGTGTAACCTTCGCTACGGCGAGCTCGTGCCAGTTCCCTTCGCTATGGCGAGATTTACCACTCGCTATGGCGAAATCGCGTCAGTTCCAGACTTCACTCTCGCTATGGCGCCGCTACAGCGGGCAACTCCCTGGTTTTTGTATGGGCTGCTGCCAGCACTCGCTATAGCTAGAATCGCCTTCGCTATTGCGAACTAGCTCTCTCGCTGTGGCGAGACCGTTTCTCGCTGTTGCGAGAGGACTTGGCAGAAATTCTGGATTCCAAAAATTTCCAGATTTCACTTCCTTTCTTTTCCTTTTTCTTTTCTTTTTCCCCGGTCGTTACACAACTACCTATCTCCATTAATTTAATTTTGTGTCTCATGAAGAGACATATACCTATCAATGTCTTCTCTACCAAGGCACTCATTCTCCAAATGTGGTATTTTTTAAATTAATTTCAATTATACTTCTACCTTCATTCTTAATAATGAAGATATATTCCTTTAATTATTCTAAATATATAATATTCCTTACTTTTTGTGCTTAATCCCATATTTATAAGAATTATCATGGACATAAATAGCAAATCCTATTGTCTTAGGATGCAAAAAGAAACTTACTATTTTGTCCATAATATATAGGGTGTAGAAGTAACTAATTTAAAGGGCACTAAGTTGAATTTGAAGACATTAATTTGTAATTGATTACCCTAAAAGGAAATGGATAAATTTGTTAGAGCTATCATTAATCTTACTATTTTGAGGAAGGTTTTTTATTCTTTCTTATTTCTCTTAACTTTATTATATTTACTGTAGAGTGTAACGTCCAGTTTTCGTTAAATGACAGAAACAAGCATGTTTTCAAAGTAAGTCCATTGAAATAAATTAGTTAAGGTCCCAAAAAATTTAAGTAACATTCTAGACTCCTAAAAATGAGAATCCCAAGCTCAAACAAAAAGATAAATGGAGCTAGAATAAAGAATCAATTCCTCACAAAAAATTTACGAAACGTAATGACATTGTCGTCATTTTGAGCAAAATTTGGAATTTCACATAGGAGGGCTTTTCAAACAAAATTTTTGAGTTCTCTAGGGTTCTCAGAGGCCCTAAAAACCATAGGAAGTCTCGAGACAGTTAAAACCCCTCCGGTGGATATTTTCTAACGTTGGTGTACCCGAACTTTGGTAGATTCGTTCGAGAAGGTTTTATCTTTGATTTAAGTGATTCCAAAGGCATTTTACTAAATTGGGAACCCAAATTTTATAATGGAAAAGACGGTTATAAAAAAGGAGCTAAAACGAAGATGAAACAAAATTGCCATTTCGAAGGGACAAAATGGAAAATTTTGAAATCTTTATGTTTTTTAACCTTCTTAAAAGGGATGCCCCCTCCTTCTCCCATTTTAACCAACTTACTTCTGCCTAAAAATAGAGAGGAAAACCAGAATTTTCAGGCACACAAGGGAGGCGGCAAAAGAAGGAGAAAAGGCTAAGAAAAAGGTATGGAATCCATAGATTTTCTTAGTTCTTCCTTAAGCAAAGTTGTTCTTCTTCTTCTCTCCTTTTCTCCTATGGTTTTCTTGAAATATTTGGTGCTACTTTAGGGGCAGAACAAAGAGGAAAATTTTGTGTTTGAGGTAAGGCAGCCAAGGAAAGTGAAGAGCAACCAAGAAAAAGCAAGAAAACAAAGTAAAACTTTCATTCTTTAGTAGCTTCTTCCTCCCCCTCCTCCTTGTGTGTTTCATCCACCATGATCCCAATTCTTAGAGGCTATTTTCTATCCAAACCAAGGAAGGATTAGAGGTTTTAGAGTGCAAGGATTAAGAATGTATCATTGGAATCAAGTAAAAGGCATTAGAAAACAAGATAGAATCATTAGAGATTCAAGTTCTCTCTTGAAAATCTGACTTGATATAATTGTTCCTAGGCTTAAATGAGCACTTGGATGAGTCCCTAAGATCCATAAGAACCTCCCCATGTGCTTCCTCCATAAAGAAAACAAACCAAAGTCTATGAAGGCCAAAATCCTCCATAGGTTCGGCCAAAAGGAGTTAGCATAGCTAGGGATAGTTTTAAATTTTTTTAAACCCATTTTTGAGACATATATGATAAGTGAAGTTGAGGGAGGGCCTTGGAAAAAATTTAGAAACCATAGAAAGTGAGTTGGCCTCATATGTTCCATAATATGACCTAAAGAAGCAATATGTAGTTAAGTTCTTTGTTTTGATTGTGTGATGACTCCAAGAGGCTTACAAGGAGTCAAGAATTATATATGAAAAGAAAAAATGGAGTCTAAAATTTATTTGATGGGTGTTGCTTCATCAGGTGCATTTTTGGAACTATAAAGGGGTTTATAGGTTAAGCTAGAGTTTAAACAAGTTGTGTGGCCTTAGAATTAATTTGTATGAATCTAATTGGCTTCCATAACTTATATTTAAGCCAAGAGAAATCATTCCCACACTTTTGTGTGTGTGAGGCCGAAGAACGGAGAGGAAACTCAAGAGATAAAGTATGTTCTTACTTCCAAGGTAGCTCTCTCTACCTTCTCTCTTGCATAATTGTTTGCTTTACTTGTCTTTGAATGTGTGTATGTGTGTTTTAAGCCATGAAAAGTATTCTACCATAATTTCATATGCCATGGTACCATGATGATGCATTATATTTCTAAATGATATTTATGATGTTTGCTCAAGTTTATTTGAGTGTGGTGAGTCCAAGAACCCTTAGCCATGGTGAGGATGAGCCAAGAACCCTTAAGATTGGTTAAGACAAAGTAAAGAGTCTCCCAAAAGTGAGGTTGTCTCTCAAAAGCAAGGTTGAGTCTAAGAACCTCTTAAAGAATAGGTGAGGTAAGTCCAAAATCCATAAGTGAATGAGTGAGGCTAATTCACATACTTGGCAAGCCTATATATGCTATGTGTGACTTTTTCAAATGCCAAGAATACTTCTTGAATGATTGCATATGTAAATATGCCCATACATACATTTGTAAGACTTGTTTTATATCTTTTATATATGATTGAATGGGAGATGAGCTATTGGGATTCTTTAAATCTCATCCCCTCCTCTCCAATGATCTAACATGCTAGATGGACTAAGAAAGCAAGGAAATAAAAGCCAACCACATGAAAAATAAGAGTTTGATACTAAAGTACATGGATTTGGCTACTTTAAGGCTTTATGAATGATAATTAATGTAATATATTATTGTATAAGACCTATGACCTCTTGAACATGTATAATTATGTATATATGTGATGTAGAAATGAGAGATTATATTATGTGAATGCTAGAATATAATTTGAGCATTGAATGACAATTTTGGTTTCTTAAAGACTTGATGTATTAATGCATAAATGCAAGTGGGATGGCCAATTTGAGATGCATAAGGTTTGGGACCATTTGAATAGTTTATACAAGTCATAATCATACTTTTAAACTTGCTCAAGAGGTGCCAAATACCAAGGAAATTCATTTGGACACTTTGGTATCCCATATGGAACAAAAATTGACTATATTAGAAACCTATACCACTTTTTGTCCAAATGAACTCTTCTTGATTTGAGATTTTGCATGCAATTAGAGATTGTTAAGAGCTTTTTGGAAGCTAAAGAACATAATTTTAGAGGTCTATAAAATATTTGATGAATTTTCAAAGTTGAAAAAAATTTTGGTTTTAGTTTGATGTACTGTTCACTCAAGTCCAAAAATGATTTCTATCACTCAGAGGGCAAATGATATCCAATTATCACAAAATTTTATATGAAGAAACTAGATATTCCTAGTAACATGTGCCAACTAGAAGCACCTCATTTGGATCTCTAAAGAGGGAGATATAAATTTCTAAGGATTTTGCCCAGTATCAGGTGCTCAAACTGACCTCAGATATATTTGATTGAATTTCAAGCTTTGAGCATGCTTGAAATAGTCTGGAGTTATTTTTTTCCTCTAGCTAACATCTATAGCTTTCCATATTGGTATCAGTTGAATAGGTTGAATTTTTTTGAAATTAATGGGACATTTTTAAAGTTTGCTACAGAAACTTGTGATAGTATCAATAAACAGCTAGACCTTTGGATTTTTTCGAATGTCAAACGTTTTCTATGTTGTGTTTCATGGCTTGGATATATTTTGAGCATAAATTAAACATGTATATCTTTCCATAATGGAAAAGAATTCATGATTTATATTTTTCTAAAATTAGTTATGATTTTTTAAAGTTTGTGACATGGCAACATTCTGGCCGAAAATGCAAGTATGAATTTTATGTATCTTCTTGCTCTCCACGAGTTGTAGGCCACTTTTAATGATGGAAATGAGTTGTATTCATGTAATTAAATATAAAAATATGATACATGAATTCATATAGTTCACGTGACACTAAATAAAATTTTCATATGCGACGCAACGCTAAAATACTCATTATTTTAATACTATTATTTTGCCTCTTGTGTAAGTTGTATGATATGAAGCATAGATATAGTATGAAATGAGTTAAGAAATTATGGTGTTACATAGAGTGTTAGGAATCTTTAATTTTCTCATAATTCCTTTCTCTTTTTGGAACTCTTTGAACTAATTTGACAAATGCTCGCATCCTTGGTCATAACTAATTTTTTTTTTAATTACTATTATATATATTTTTCATCTTAATATCCATTTGATTCACAAATTGTTCATATAGTGTCTAAAGCACTCAAATTCTTTTGACTCATAAGAGATTAATGGACTTGACCATATCATAAATAATTGTCTTGTCCTCACACTCTTTTGACTACATATATGAGAATAAATTCATTGTAATGCATTTTCAATTATAATTCCTTTTACTAGTAGTTCTCTTATTTGCTTTACCCACAAGGCAATGTTTTTATAGCAACATTTCTAAAATAGAAATAAATCCTAACATTTCTTGTTTTACTAGTCTACTTATTTTCTTTTTACCTATATATAAGACCTAGCTTAGCATGCCAAATATTTATATTCAAAAACTAAATTGGAAGCAAAGTATTGAGTAAAGGAATTCAAGGTTATAGTTGTGTCCAGCACAATAAAAAATTATAGAAGAAATTAGAGTCATATTCTCTATCCATTTTCTAATGTCAATAGAGTTGTTATGGAAAATCAATACTAAAATCATTTTTGAATGTTATGATCCCTTTAACTTTAAATCTTGTATTACTTCCTACATAAAGCTATCTACTTATAAAAATAGCTGATTGTATTTCACAAAGCATCCTCAATCTTAAGCAACGTGGTCCATTGTCTTCGACTTATTTTGTTCAACATATTTAAGAGCAAAATGGCCTATTCTTGGACAAGTATAACACTTAACCTTTATCATGTCAAGCTTCTCTTCACCATGTTTATCTCTTCTTTTAAATCCTTTTTTGGCCTTTTGAAATGTTGGTAAGAGCTTTTTTTATTATGAAAGTTTTGCCTTTCTTGTGCTTTAACTTTGAAGTCATAACAGTCTCAGTCATATAAGCTTTTCTAGAGGGCCTTGCAACTTCTAAATGCTTATCCTAAAGCTCTATATGATGAGCAACATCATCAAAAAATGATATTCTTTTTGTAGGTCAAGTTCACTTTCATATGTTCCTAATCAATAGAAAGAGATTTTATGATAATCTAAACTTACTACTCATCAATAAGGATATGAACAACTGACTCCAATTCCTTAATTGTCAATCTTCTTCATTTGGTTGTAGAAGTATGACTAAACTTTTCCTTAAGGGATATCCATATGGCTTGCATAGTCAAATATGACATGCACTCATACATGAGATTTTCAGCCATATTGCTTAGCATTATTATGTGAGTAATATTATTTTTTTATTTTTTAATAAAATTTCTAAATCTCTCCTTAGCTAAGTTATATTTTTGTGTTTATAGTCCTATATGACATTATTCAACAGTTTCTTAGCATTTTATTCTTTTCTAGGATGTAAAAACTTTATGGTGTCAAATTTCCTAATTAACACCATCTAATTTGTCACTGTTATCAATCTACGCAATGATGTTCTTAATAGTCATAACTATAATCTAACCCCTACATAGACATAGCACATAATAACTACTTATACACAATGTTACATATATACATTTGCAATAAACTTCAACTAAAAAAATAACAACATTATTAGGTCTATAATCGAAAGTCTATATTTGTCTTACTTCCATCACATGTACCCTAAGAATGTCATTATTTTTCTATCAAATTTATCTGTAAATATTATCTAAGTTATAGTTTTTAGATAACCCCACTAGTCTAAGTCCACTTAATAGAGTATTTTTTTTATTTCTGTATTAAATTAGTTTTTAGATAAACCCAATTATGCCAATCCAAGAACTCTCACTTAATAAGATATTTTCTTTTATTATAATAATTTAGGCTAAAATGCGCACAACTCGCCTAAATTTGAAGTTAGTTATATATAACTCCCCTGAGCTTTCATTTTTCAACTAGTAATGCCCTTTTGTTATTATCTTTGTTATCTCACTTACAAAAAATACTATGTTAGATTATAGAAGAGAATATAGCATGTGACATGGCATCTAACATTTTCTCAAAGCTAAAATGGTAAGCTTCACTTCTAGGCGAGAATGTCATTTCCCTATTATACTAAATGCACAACATCACCTCCCTTCCCCTATTCTCTTTTCAATGCATGCTATTTACTGCCCTTAAGCGCTGGGTTATCAATCTTTGATGCAAAAGCACCAGGTCATCATTTGTTTTGCATTGTCATGGTTTTCTAAAGCATCCCTTCATCATTTTGGTGTTCTCCATATCTTAATTGAAGTCTCATGTCATACTCTTATAGATTATATAGAAATCTCATATCATTTTTCTCATTTAACAACAATTATTCAATTTCATACTTTCGGCACTAGAATTAACCATCATGGAAGCCTCAAATAGTCCAATTATTCACAAATATAGACTTTCATCATTTTATTCTCTAAATTTATGCTAAACAAGTTTGTTATACTTAGAATATTGGGTTACATCATATATATATATATATATAATTTCACCACTTTAACACATATTAAGGGCTAAACTTTGCAAATCATAACTGGAGCTACACAACTCCAATTTGCATAAACTCAATGTCCATGAAAAGCTAATAGTGAGAACTATCTATTATAAAAATTTCATGTCAAAGCAAGTTTATTGGTCCCTCAAAAACCATAAAAATAGTAGCTGACCATATAAACAGTACATCAATAAATTCTGCATAAAATAGACAACTTCAAAAATTCATAATAAACTCTACAAAACTCTAAAAATTATGTTCTTTAACTCTGTGGAAAGCTTTGAATGTGCTCTAAATGCCTACCAAGTTTCAGCCCCAAATTCATCCATTTGATCTATTAAATTTATGGACATTTTATGAAAAGAATAGAAAATTTGGTTCCAATGTACTCTGATTGAGCCATATTATGCCGTGTCTCTATTTAGGCATGTTTTAAATAATAAATGTAACATGTATAGCTAGTTCAACATGTCTCAAATATCATGCAACTTAATATGAACTCCCTGCTTGCCATTATACACTTGCATTTTTAAGAACTCAATAGGTCAATTTGCATAATATTGTATATAACTATCCATAAATGGTTTCTACATCATATTCTCATACTTTTAAATGTGTTAAAATGATCATATATCCAAATATACAAGTATACAACCATAGGTACAAAAATATTTCTAGATATGAACTTCATTGTCAAAGTACTTATTCTCATGCTTTTGGATCATCATTCTTGCTTCCTTGAAAGCCACCTAGACATGGTTAGTAGAAATATAGGGAAAAATAAGATTCCAAGAATCCCAATAGTTAATCCAACATTCAAGTATATATATAAGGTTCACTCAAATGTAAAGATGCAAGTATGCATGTCATACAACCATAAATCATTCAAATGCATACATTAGGGATCCCAATGCTTTTTCAAGAGTGAAACCAAGCTCTAGAAATTTTTGGTCTAGTCTTATCCAAAAATTTGGGATTTTTAGTTTAGCTTTACCTTTTTTTAGGGATTTTTTACTTAGCCTTACTACAAATGAGACTTTTGACCTAGTTTCACCCACTTTTAGGGATTTTTTGCTTCACCTCACTCATTTTAAAAGGACTTTTAGCACAACTTCACCTATTCAAGAGCCAAACAAATTCCAAATGCAACGGAATGCCTTGCAATTGCATATAACCATCAAGTAATCAACAATATACATATTTGCAAATAATACATATAAGCAATCTAAAACATTCAAGCAAGCGAGTATACATACATAAAAATGAAGGAAAAATTATCTTGATCCAAGAATTCCAATTAATTCTTTTTTTGGTTCTTTCCCCTTTTCCAAGGCTCTACACCCACACTTAAATAAGATCTCACTTGCTCGACCTAAATACATCAAATGAAGTACAAAAATTAACATTAGAACCTTGCTTGTACTCATGTAAGCCTATACAAGTTATCTAGAACTTTAGGCTCACCTATGGTTTAATTAAATGGCATTATAAAACAACTCTTATAAATCAATATTTCAGCCCCAAGACCTCACCTAATATAAGTTTTATGACTCTATTAGAACTCATTAGAGCCATCATATATTTAATTTAAGGAGTCTAGCACCAAGTTGCTTCTTTAAACATAATTGGACCTTAAATTTTCACTTTTCAAAATAAGGCTTTTAAATTCAAACCAATGGTTTCTTTAGTATTTATAATTCATATCTAGACTATATATAACCTCATAATCATTGAAGACTTTCCCCAGGTGCTTGAACTCCGCCTTGACCGAATTATGTATAATAATAGGGATATTGGAGTTTTGTGATTCTTTTTAGGATTTTTAGCACCCATAGGTATTCCCTATCTTCTTTCTAGTTCAATTATGATTTAACATGCCTTAAAATATTGTTTTAAAGTTTCCAACTTCCTAAGATGCAATCAAAACCCTAAGTATCATATCTTGCAATCTATAGCATTACAATGGATTTCCTTTATTCTATATTAATCTCCATACTTCTAAACCTCTATTTCCATCATGTTTCGGCCAAGAATCAACTCCTTCTAGAATTCTCACATGTTGACCAAACCTAAGGGAGGGGAGGATTCAAGGAAGAAGCATGTTTTCTAAGCCATATTATATACCAAATAAAAAGGCTTCTAATGGAGATTATTATAATGTATTTTTCTCCTCAAAGAGCTTCTTCTTTCATGGGTTCAATCACAAAATTCTACCTTTTATGAAACTAAAACTATAGAAAGAAAGATGAGAAAGAGTAGAAAAACTCTTACAAAAGAAGATATACAAATTCTCCATATTTACTTACCTTAGGTAGCCTTGATTCTCCTTTTCCTTCCTCTCTTCCTTCACATTCTTAGGTCCAAATTAGAGTAGAAGTAGTCAATTAGAAGTAGCTAGGAAGGGGTGTGAGGTATATAAGAAGCAATTAAGGTGTCTTATAACAATTTACAAAATTCCTCCATTTGAGCTTATTTTAAATCTTTTTTTAGAATCGTCATTTCCATCATGAAATTTATGTCCTTTAGTTTAAAAACATTTTGTTTCAATTTTATGGGATTTAAAACAATCCAAAACAATTTAGTCAAAGTTCAGGTCAACCAATGACCTAAATCATACACTAGAAAGGCTTTAACTATTCTGATAGTTCCTATGGTTTTCTAAGCCTTTGGAAACTCTAATGAACTCAATTTTACCATTTAAAATTTCTCTCTTTGAGTTTCTAAAAATTCATCTGAAATTATGATTTAGCCATTTTGGCTTCGATTTCATAGCATTCCTAATGTCTTAATCACATTTTTAGATGCTCTAATTAGCATTCTACCCTTAATTGGCCTTAATTTGTTTTACTTTAGAGTCTTCTTTTATTTCAAATATAGGTTTTGATTTAGCTTTTTGAAAATTCGAATATTACATATCACACCTTCATCTTCCTTTTTCTTGCAACTTTGACCTTTTATGCTTTTATTTCCTAAATGATCTACCATGACCCTAAAACACACAAAAGAACTAACTTCAAATTAAATCAAAACACCATTATTGAATCAATTAGGGTTGCCATTGATAACTTCCTTTAGATGGAATCCTTCACTCTTAAATGGCTTCTTCAAAAGAGAAAGGTGAAATTCTAGATTGTGATGGGTGCAGAAGGCATTATATAACATGGAATTGTTCATGCACTACACATTGCCATTCATGAATGTAGCCATTGGATACAAAGATTTTGTTCCTTTTCTGTTGCTTATATTCTCCTTGTTCACATTCCTTTCATCACCACTTAAGCTCCTTGATGCACTATTTTTTGTTTTGGTTTTCAAATTCCCTTTCTTGTAAAGATAATTAGGCTTGTCTCTAAATTCATGTTTCTTCAAGGATTGGATCAATTCCATGTAAGCTCATTTATTTTCACCTATGATAGTTATAAGCTTCTTTCTAGAATCCTTAGATTCTAAAAGGTTTTTATGGTTAACTTTCTATTTCTCATTATGGCTCTTTTATGTTTCCCTTGAATTACCATTAAGCTGCTACTTGGCCTTTCAATGGTCTTTTGAACTATCATGTTCTTAAACTTAGCTTCACCAGGATCTTAGGCTTAGTCTCAGAGTTAGCCTTCAACTATGAAGGTGGTGGCATAGTGGGTTTGGACTTCAATAACTACATTGGGGTATAAGCCACTAGCTTTATAGAAGGATAAGACATATGAGCCATGGCCTCACCATTGGCTGGTTTAATATCTTATGATTTGAAATTTTAATATAGTTTCTAAATAGTATAATGAATTATTTAAGCAAGTTCACAAGCTTAGAAAAGGGTAGTACGAATTAAGAGAAATAAAAAATTGAATCATATGGTTAATGAGAGAGGACTTTAGAATGAATTGTATAACACCTTAGCTATCTAGCTCTAATTTAACTATTATGGTTCAATAGTAAGATAATATACTAGCCTTATTCATAAATTCCATGTCCAAACAATTTAACCATTAAAAGTAAAATAACACAATATTCTAAGAAAAATTTGATAGAGTTTCCCCTTATAAAATTAACCATCCAAACTACACAATATAGCCCAATCTCACAAATATGAAAAAATACAAATAATCTTATAGTTATATTCCCTAACATGGGCATAGAACATCAACTATAATGAAATTACTCAAGCTAGAGTTGTACATCACTATTTATAAGATACTGGTATACATAATACAGCATGATGTATGATGGTTCAATGATGAAGAATTAATAATCATTTGAGTAGATTATAAAGTATGATATGTTTTTATGTTTACTCCTCTTTCTAAATCCCTTCTTTTGATTGGTTTCATTCTTGTGTGTCTATTGGGACAAGCTTCCTAGGTAGTATATCCTTACATGTTAATATTATAAGTAATAAATCTTCTAGATTAAGATACACTAAATATAATTATGCTATTGAATTGAATATGAAATTATGTGCTTACCAAAATATCATTCAAAAAGCAAAAAAGTTCGAAATGTTCAATTCAGAATGATTACGCCAAAATCGCTCAATGATATATAGCTATAAAATATCATCATAGTAAATGCTTAAAAATGTTATGAATTAACTTATCTAAAAGATTTATGAAAATGATTGTATATTTTGTTTATATTAATTTTCATATAAGGTCGGATTATGTATATTGTTGGTTGCTATTGATGTACCTAGGGCATCTCTATATGGTTTTGTAGTTAAATACCTATAAGGTATTGAATTGGATACTTTTTAAATGTCTAGTGTCATACCTAGCTTTATCTAGTTCATTTATATCATTTATGGAATTAGAACTAAGGTTCACAACCATTATTATGCTTTTGGACTTTGAATTTATTTACATGCCAAACAAAGTTATAAGGGTCCACATTCGAATCTTTCTTTTTCTTTACTCATATTTATCATAAACAAACTTGTTTTGGTCCATTTGGTCATGAATTACACAATGGATACCCAAGGAGTAACATGAACCTAAGATAGCAAAGAAATCTATACTTTGCATGAACTTTAAAAATTCATAACTCAACTATATAACCCTTACTTGCACAAATTAGGTGTCTATGGAAAGCTTAGGATGTGAATTATATGCTGTAAAAATTGCAAGTGTAATTGAGTCCATTTATCCCCCTTAAAACTATGAAAAATAGAACATATCCAGAACATATCCAGATTGCACAATATTAGACCAACCATAACCAGACCCTAAATTTAAAAAATGCATAACTTTGGCTACACAACTTTGATTTACCCAAACCCAATGCTCATAGAGAGTTTATAATGTGAACTTTATGTTTAAGTTCATTTGGCCCCTTAAAGACACGAAAAACCAGAATTAGACAATATGAAAAGTACTAGGGACCAAACTACATAATTTTCTAATTTTGAAAATCCATAAAATATTCTATAGAGCTCCAAAAATTATCATACTTAGCTTGTTAGAAAGCTCTATTAAGAGTCTAATTGCATGCAAAATCTTAGACCCAAACTAAGTCATTTGGGTCACTTTTAACATAAGAATAGTCTTGGTTCTTTTTAAGACAATTTTTGGATCCAAAATGGACCAATTAGTGTCCAAGTGGAATTCTTTCACTTTGAACAAATTTTAATCATTCTAGGTATGCAATTTATGTGATCAAATACACATAGTAGGGCTTGGATCAAAATATGAGCATCCAACACCTAAATTACATATAGGCTTCATAGCATTACATAGGCTAAGTTACAAACTAATAACCATTTTATACATCCAAATGAGTAGTATACATATTCCGATATTCATACACATGATCCCAACATAAATATGGAATAACTAAATCATTATACATCATAAGCAATTTAGGATACAAATGGATGTCAAACTAATACATTCATTACAATTTGGCACATATAATGCTTCTAATACATCATTCCTACTATCTAAGTCTTTCCATCTTCCTTGCTTTGACTTGGGGACCATTTAATGGTTAGTAAGAAGATATGGATGAGATTCTGGGAAGAATCTTAGTAGCCAATCTCAACTAATCAATGTACGCATGAAACAAAATGAGGAAATGCCATGCGTGTGGTGCAAGAATGCCATTCATTTATCTCATGTAATTCAAATGCAACTTCTAACAAAGAAACTCATTCATTCTCAAGTCATGGCATTAACATAAACTAGCTAGGCTTAACCAAACTTAACCCGAGACCAAGGAAGAGCTACTATGCTCAATTCCAAGTCTTAGGGAGTTAGGAGCTGAAAAGCATGTCAATCTCATATGTAACACCATATATTTCTAGCTTGCTTCCTATCATTTCTAAGTCTCACATTATGAATTGCACAAAGGGAATGGAAAAATGGCATTAAAATAATGTCTTATTTCGCATTGCGTAGTGTATGAAAATTCCATTTGGTGTCACGCAGGCCACATGAGCTCATACATCATATTCTTATATTTAATTACATAAATAAAACTTATTTGCATCACCAAAGTTGACCCACAACTCGTGGAATTCAAAGGGGAGCATCAAACTCACACTATTATTTTTTGCTAGAATTTCAGTTTTTCTGTCACAACTTCAGAAATTCATAACTAAATTCACAAAAATCGAAACCCAAAAAACTTTACCATTCCAGTGGTAAAAATAATGTCAGCTCATGAATCATTAAGGGGAGAATATTTGACATTTGAAAAGCCACTGAGGTCGCTGCTGTCTGGGTTACTAGTTCAAATTACTGATATAAAGTTTCAAAATTCATAATTAATTCTAAAAAAATTGAAATCATGCATTCTTAGCCATTCTGGAAAGCTACACATGTCTAATTTATGCCAAAAATATGTACAAGCCATGAAACATAACATAGAAAGCGTTTGACACACAAAAAGGGGCAAAGGTTTAGACAACTACTGGTACTAATGCAAGTATTTGCTATAAATTTTGAAAATGTCCAATTAATTTCAAAAAATTCTAATCCATACAAATGATACCAATTTGGAAAGCTATGAATGTTAAATTTATGGTAAAAATAGAGTTATACTAGAGCAAGCACGTTCAACCACTGAAATTCAATGAAACAGTGACTCAGGTCATGCTACGCTACTGTTGCTATTCCAGAAATTCAAAAATTCATATCTCTTAGCTCAGACCTCAAAATGAGGTGCTTTTAGTTGCTCCAAGTCACTATGAATGTCATTTCTTCCTATAAAATTTTGTAGCCATTAGACCATGTTTGCCCCTCGGATGACACAATTTCACAACTGACCAAATGAACAGTATTGGTGTAAATATGAAATTCTATACTAATTTTAAAAAATCATAGAAAATTCCACAGACCTCCAAATGACCTGATCTTTGGCTTCTTAAAAATTTCTAGGCAAGATCTAATTGCATAAAAAATTTCAAGTCAAGAAGAGGTTATTTGGTTAGACTTTGTTATAGCTCAAGATTATGGCACTTTTGGTCCAAATGAGCTTTACATTGCTCTACACACATTTGAGCAACTTAAAAAGCATAAATATGGCATAAATGAGTCTCTGATAAGGTCTAAATCATCTTACAACTCAAATTCATCATGCCACTTCCATAAATATACAAGCACAAATGGGCTTCCAAGGGGTCAAATTGCACAATTCCATTCATTTAACTCTATTCTTAATACATATACTATCTTTACATAGTTTTACACTTGTTTAAAGTGTCATGGCTCAAAAATAACATGTACATATATTCTTTGATATTCGAGATATCCTAGTACATCAAAAATGGGAAGATTTGCCAAGATATGGAGATTTAAACTCCTTGACTTTTATCCTTTGGATCTTGAACTCCACCTAGATCATATGAGATGAGAGAAAGGAAGTAGTGAGATTCATTGAATCTCAATAGGTCATACACCTATTCAAACATTTTTAAGGCATATAACATGTCAAAGGTACAAGTATGCAACTACTCAATCGATGAAGCATTCAATTTCCATATTTTTATGTCACAAACACATGTCAAGAATAAGAATGAGCTTTAGGGACTTTTGGTTTGACCTCACCCCATTTTTAGGACTTTTGGATTGCCTCACTTTTGGTTTTTGGGACTTTGGACTTAACCTCACCCATCCAAGGGACTCTTGGCTTTGTCTCATCCATACCATGAGACTTTTGGCATCTCCTCACCCACATTAAAGGACTTTTGGCACCACCTCACCCTTATGAGCCATTTTCACCATTCAAAGACATTCAAGAAAGCATATTAGTACCAAAATAGCAACATAGCATCAAGTGGCATGTCTGAAACATATAAACATACATACAAGCACACAATGACACATATGCAACAAGAAAATGTAACAAGAAAAGATGGAGAGCTACCTTGGTGCAATTTTAAGCTTTACTTTGTTTGTTCTTTCTCCTTTTTGGTTCCACAAACACAATGAGATGGTGTTGGATTTCCTTGGCCTATTCATAATGAACAACACTTAATTATACTCTTAGAATAAGCTATGACATCCAACTCACTCTTAAGAACACACTTTGTGCTATTTGTCACAATATGGTTCCATTAATAACCTAATGAAGCAACTACCACAAGTAAAATTCTTGGTTCCATTCTCTTGCCATACTTAGGCCTCTTGAGCTCCTTTAAGATCTTTAAAGCCATCACACACTCACTTTCACAAACCTAGGTCTATGTTGCTTCATAAGGTTACATTGTGGAAGCCATTGCCTCATCCCCCAACATAAGGCTTCTAAATTTTTTCCAAGGATTTCTCCTATCTTCTTTTATCATATAAAGTCCTAAATCAAACTTAGAACCATTTAAAACACTCCCTAGTTGTCTCTAAGGGTCTTGACCGATTTATGCTTCCATTAAAGACCCATGGAGTTTGGGATTTTTCCTTAATGGATGGAGAACTTGGGAGGCTCCCTAGGAGTCCTAGAAACTCAAACAAACACTCACATATGATGGGAAATTCTTGAATCAACCTAGATTTTAAACTATGTTCAAACACCTTACACTTTTCTAACTTGAGTTTTACTAGTTTTGCATTCAATTTCTTGGTATTTTCTAACTCCCCATGGTCCAAAACTCTCAATTCTCTCTTATTTCATAACAAAATCTCCTCCCTTCTCATGGCTTTGGTTTGACCAAACACACACACTAAGGGAACAAGAAGGAGAGGTGATGGAAAGTCAAGAATTCACCTTAAATCAAGCCTTCTTCAAGAGTTCTTCCTCTTCTCTCTTCCTCCTCCTTGAATTTCAAATTTCTCTCCTCTGTTCTAACCCTAAATTAGTAGCAAAAATTGCATTAAAACCATGGAAAGATGAAGCAAGAAAAGGAGGATGAAGTTTCAAGAGGAAAAAGTAACAAAATCCTACACTTTCTCACCTTTCCTTGGCTTTTCTTCCTCCCTCTTTTCCTTTCTTTGTGTGTCCAAGACAACAGCTCTTTTTCTAAGATTTGGGCAAAAGAAAGTCAGTTTAGGGAGGGAGAGAATGAATGTGGCTTAAAAAGGAGAATTTAGAAGCTTCCTTTGACAATTTGTTTCCATTTTTGCCCTTCCATAATGACATTTATGGTTTGGCTCATTTTAACTCCTTTTTTAGAACTTTCTTTTTCATCATAAAATTTAGGTTCCCAATTTAAAAAAATACTTTTGGAATCACTCAAATCGGAGCTAAAACCTTCCTGAACAATTCAGTCAAAGTTTAGGTCAATCGATGTCGGAAAGAGTACACCGAAGGGACTTTATCGGTCCCAGGGCTTCCCATGATTTTTGGGGCTTCTAAGAATCTTGGGCAACTCAAAATTTTCATTTAAAAAGCCCTCCTAGGTGTTTTTCCAATATTACACTTATTTATGAAAATGCCACTAGCTTTTTGGCAAATTTTTTGAATAACTCCAACCTCGGTTTTTGGGTAACTCAAGGCTCAAATCCTCATTTTCTATCATTTAACATTTTATCAAAATTTTATTTGGCCTTGAATAACTCATCTCAGGGGACTTACTTTTCAAACTGGCCCGTTTTAGTGTTTTTGTAGCTTACCAGGCATTACATCATACATAAAGCTCACTATGAAAATTATACTAAAACATATCATATGAATACATTAAGCAACAACACATACGAGCACTTCAACTCATTCAATCATTTACAAATAAGCAAGAGAGGGAGATAAAGCTACCTTTAGAACTTGTAGAACCTCAAAATGCCACTAACCTACTTCTTGGTTCACTTATCTTGGTTCTTCTTGGCTTGACACTCACAATTTGGTGGGTTTGAACTAGCTTGGCCTACAAACATCAATTCATAAGGTAAATTTATCTATTAGAATCTATTCTAAGTCCTATTATTTTCACTTAAACTCATTATAGTCTAACATGGAGTTTATGGCTATTTTAGGTCTAACAAGAAGCAACCTTGGTTTTCCACTTTCCAAACCCTAAACTCTTGTTTGCTATAAGTCTTATAGCTCTAAGAAAACTCATTTGAAACATCATATGTATGATTAAAGGGATCTAAAGCCATCTTGCTTCTTTAACCTAATTTAGGCCTAAAAAATTCAACTTTTAATCTAGGGCTCCTAAATTCAATCTAATAGTTTCATAATTATTTATTCATCATATCTAAGCCTTTAAATTCATTAGAACTCAATAAAACAATCCCTAAGTGCATCATCTTCCTCTTGGCCAAGACTATAACTATAAGAAACATGGAATTTTGTTACTTCCTTCTTGGATTTTAATACATATTCATATTTTTTAGGTTCTCTTTAGTCTAATTATACTCTCATATGGTTTGAATTAGGCTTCTAGGATTCCATAGTTCCTTAGGTTCTACTAAAACTCTAGCTTCACTATCTAGAATTCTAAGACTTTTCAATTCGTTCTAATAGCATAATCTAATTTCTTATGCCTCAAAACCCTTGTTTCTATTTTGGTATAGGTCAAATTCATCTCACTAAGTATAGTTCTAAGTTTGTCCTGTAACATATTAGCTATCTATCTCTTATTTAATTTCTTTGGTTCAATAGTAAGACTGTTTACTGATGGGAGAAAAATACTGAATCCAAAATTGCTGAAATTCATATACTTACCTTTTTCATAAAGTTCCAAGTCCAAGCAATTTAACTATTAAAAGTAAATGTATGTAATATTCTTAAGAAAAATTCGACAGAGTTTTCCCTTATAAGATTGACTATCCAAACCAATCAAATGGTCACATAACAGTCTAAACTCACAGACATAGGAAAATACAGATAATAATAGTGTCATATACTGCAACCTAGGCATAAAGCATCAACTGAAACTAAATAACTCAAGCTAGAGTTATACATCACTATTTATGGTATAGTAGTGTACATATTACATCATGATGGAGTTAAACATAATCCATATACATTCTTTGTACATTACAACAAAATTTAGAGACAAAACATTCATATAATTCTATAAATCCAAATATCATTCTTTTTCTTTTCCTTTGCTGGCACTGGAACTTCCACTTAGAACTGGTTAGTAGAAAAATAGAGATAGGGGTGAGATTCGAGAGAATCTCAATAACTATACTTAAATTACCCAAAATAAGCATGAGACAATCAAGCAAGAATGATGCAAGTATACATTGTCATATAAAACAAACATAATTGCCTTACATGCTTGCAATATACTCAGTCATGGCCATGAAACTTTGCTTAATTTAGGCTTTTCTCTTAGACCTGAGAGAACTATTATGTTTATTCCCATTGCTCCTTTTTATTTATTAGCCTTAACTAATTAAACATAACATATAACTGATGTAGAATGCAATAAAGCATATACTATAATGAAACACCCAGTACAACATCATGCATATTAAGTTCAATCAAGTTTACATAAAACTAAATAAGGAAGAGTAAACTACCTTGGATAGGTTATAAAACCTAGTAAAAATCTCTAATTTCTCGATTTTGTTTTTGGCTCTGTCTTTTTTTCTTTCTCAACTCTGCACTTACAATCGGGTGGAGCCTTACTAGTTTGTCCTAAATATGTCATATAAACATATTATTAACATCTAATGCTCATAATGTAATACCATAATGTATTAGCCTCATTTAACTTTCACCTAAGCTTGATTCCATGTAATTCTAAAGAAAAGAAGTAAAATCATGGCATTTTATTACATTATATTAGGGTTTAAATGTTCATACTTTGCACCCATGGACCCCCATGGACCCATCTATAACATCCGATTTTCTGAAAACCAGAAAAAACGTGAGAAACGTAATGTACGGTTTCTTTGTAAACGAACAAAATTACTGAATACAAAAGGAAGTCCCCCAAGATGATGTAGTTAAGATTCTGAAAAATTTAGGAAGCATTCTAGACTCCTAAAAATGAGAATTTTAGCCTCAGACGGAAGAAAAAATGGTGCTAGAATGAAGAAATAAATTCTTACGAAAAGCTATGAAACATAATGACATTTTCGTAATTTTGAGCAATTTTTAGAATTCACATAGGAGGGCTTTTTAAATGAAAGTTTTGAACTCTTTGTGGTTCTCAGAGGCCTTGAAAACCATAGGAAGCCCCAAGACAGTTAAATCCCCTCCGGTGGACGTTTTCTAATGTCAGTGTATCTGAACTTTAACGGATTTATTCAGAAATGTTTTAGCTCCGATTTGAGTGATTCCAAAGCCATTTTTCTTAATTGGGAACCTAAATTTTATAATGAAAAAGATAGTTCTAAAAAAGGAGCTAAAATGAAGGGGAAACGAAAATGCAAAGTATAAAAGGTAAAATTAAAATTTTTGAAAAAGTCCTTTTTCCCTAGCTATATATAGGTGGCACCTCACACTTGCCTCATTTCACTTCAGATTTTCCAGCCCCAAATCAGAAGAAGAACCCTAAGGGAGAGGCGCCCAAGAGAGGAAGAAGGAGGAGGAAGAAAACTAAGCTTAAGGTATGTTTTCATGGTGATTTTCCTTGCTTTTCTTCATCCACACCTCCTCTCCTCCCTTCTCCTTTCTTTCCTTGGATTAAAATGAGATTTATAAATTTGATTCAAGGGAGATATTCAAGGGAAAGTTCATATTTGAAGAGAGGAGCTTGGAGAAATCAAGATTCAAGCCAAATTAAGTAAGGAAACAAGGTAAAAATGCATCCTATGGTTGATACCTTTCATCACACTTCTTCTCCATTTTGACCTAGCCTAAGAACCCTAGGAAGATCTAATTTTCAAGCCCAACCAAGCATGATTCTTAGGTATTTGATGGAGAGGAATAAGAATATGCAAAGAAAACCATGAAATAGGCATTAGGATTCAAGATGCAAAACCTAGGATTTCAAGTGCACCTTTCAAATTCTGAATTTATGCGATGCTTCCTAGGTCAAAGTTAGAGTATAATGGAGTTCTTGAGACACCAAAAATGCTCCCCACAAGCTTCTCCCTTCAAGAAAACCAAGAGAACTCTAAGAAGCCTAAATAATGCCATAGTCTCGGCCAAGCATGTTCTATGGTGCTAGGGAGAGTTTTAAATTTTTCTAAGGCCATTTTTGAGTCATATTTGATGAATGAAAGTGAGGGGAGGCCTTGGAAAACATTTAGAACTCATGGAAAGTGATTTAGTGGCTTAGGTTCCGTATTATGACATAAAGAAGCAACATGGTGTTAGGCCTTTTATTTTGATGATGTGATGACTCCAAGAGGCTTAAAAAGAGTCAAGAATCATATTTGAAAAGAAAGAATGAGGCCTAGAAGTCATTTGAGGGGTGTTGCTTCATTAGGTGCTAATATGGACCATAATGGAACCTATAGAGTAATATAGTGTTTCATTAAGTTGTGTAGTCTTAGAGTGTGGTTCATGAACTAAATTGGATCCCATAATTTGTATCTAGGCCAAAAGAAACTATCTCCACCAAGTTATAGGTGTGTGGCAGAAAGAGGAGGCTTGAAAGTTAAGGAAAAAGTGTGTGCTTGTATACAAGGTAGCTCTCTCCACCTTCTCTCATGCATGGATATGTGTTTAGGTTGTTTTTGAATGTGTGTATGTGTATTTTCAAGCTTTGAAAAGTATGCTAGTATGCCTTTATATGCCATGATGCTTGATGACATGTTATGTTTTCAAATTATTGCATGATGTTTGTGTGAGTTTGCTTGAGTGTGGAGAGGCCAAGAACTCTTCCCTTGGGTGAGGCTGAGCTAAGAACCCTTGAGCTTGGTTGAGACAAAGTAAAGAGTCTTCTAAAGGCAAAGTGGGCTCCCAAGGCTATGGTTGAGTCCAAAGCTCTTAAAGAATAGGTGAGGCAAGTCTAAAATTCATGAGGAGAAGTGTGAGGCCAATCCAAGCACTTGGTGAGCTCTTGAATGTTTTGTATGATTGATTCATTTGCCAAGATTGTTTTAAAATATGCATGTCTTCCACTTTCACCATGCATACATTTGAAAAGTTTGCTTTGCACATATTATATATGATTGAATGGGAAATGAGCTATTGGAATTCTTTGAATTTGATCCCCTCCTCTCCAATGATCTAACATGATAGATGAACTAAGTGGATATGCTAATGGGAACCAACAACACTAAAGGAAAGAGATTGACAAACTTATGCCTTGGTTTTAACCATTTTGGAACCATAATGATGGTTCATCATGTATATGATGTTGTATATGTACTATGAACGTTGAGACATGTGTAAATATACTAATATGTGATGTTGAGATGTATGATTCTCATATATGACTACTAGCCCATGTTTTGAGTATGCAAGCCATAGTATGAAAGTTTAAAGTTTGATGGAAATATGCATAAGTGTGGGTTGAATGGCCAAAATGAGATGTATGAGATTTGGGACCCTTTAGGCAGCTCACACAACTCTCAAATAAGCTTTTAAACTTGTCCAAAAGGTGCCAAGACCAAGGGAAATCCATTTGGCAATTTTGGTACCCAATATGGAGCCAAAATTAACCATAATGGAACCCTATATCACTTTTTAGCCAAATGAGCTAGTATTGATCTAAAATTTGGGATGAAATTAGGTCTCATTAAGATATTTTTGGAAAACTAAAGCTCATAATTTTCAGAGGTCTAGGGAATATTTGATGAATTTTCAAAGTTGAGATTTTGCATGGATTCTGGTCTGGGTACTTTTCATACGGGTAGTTTTTGTGTTTTGTATCACCCGATGGCCAAATAGTGTCCAATGCTTATGAAATTTTATATCCATAAACTAGAGGTCATAATCTTCCTCTAGCCATCAAGATCACCTAATTTAGAGGTCTGATCAAAGAGTTATTCATTTTTTAAGTTGACTGTCAGTAGTAGTGGTGCCCCAGGAGTTTAGTTACTGTTTCATAGGATTCCAATAGCTAAATGTATCTATTTTATTCTAAAATTATTTTTATCATCAAGTTAACATTGTTATCTTTCTATAATGACCAAATTTGTATGATTTTGAGTTTTATAGAATTAGTTATGAATTTCAGAAATTTGTATCAGTAAACTGAACAGCAGCCCAGGCAGCCAGCGACCTCTGTAACTTTATGGATGTCAAACGTCCCGTGTGATGAATTTTGTGATCTAAGCATATTTTTAGTATGAATTAGACATCCTAATATTTCTAAAATGACTAATATTTCATGATTTATAATTTTTTAGATTTAGTTATGATTTTCCAAAGTTGGGTCAGAAAATGGAGCAAATCTGGCCGAAAATATGCTTGCTTATTTTGAGCTCCATTTCAGTTTCCATGAATTGTAGGCATGTTTTTGTGATGTAAATGAGTTATAATGATGGCAAATATGAGAATGCATAATATGATCTTACATGGTCCATGTGACACCGAATGAAATTTTGAGACTCAACGCAATGCTAAAATAAGCACTATTTTCCTTGCCTTTTTCATGTAAAAATCACATTATTCATGATATTAAGTTATGTAAAGGCATGAGATGAGTTAGAATGAGCTAGAATTCATGGTGTTACACCATCCATAGCATTCTCTACTTATACTCTATCCATACAACTCATACATATCATAAAACAATCCATGGTCCATGAATTTGAAGCCAAAAACAAAAAAAAAAATTTCAATTTGCCTGCGGGTCCAAAATTCAGATTTTTAATCCCAATTTTGGAAAATTATAATTAATTCTAACAAAATGAAAATCAAGAAAAAGATAGCTTTCTAGGAATATCTAGATGTCAACTATAGGTTAAAAATAATTCCAGGCCATGAAACCCCAGCAGGACCACGATTGACATAAGAAAAGCTTGAAAGGTACAATTACCCAAATTTGTTATCACAAGTTACTGATATAAATTTTAAAAATTCATAAATAAATCTAAAAAATCAAAACTAGCAAACCATACTATTCTAGAAAGCTATACATGTTAAATTAAGGGAAAAAATATGTCCAAACCAAAACAAAATCAACTAGGGCATGAAAGCCTATGGAACAGTAATAGAGGTCTGGCTATGCCCTTGATATTGATCTGGAAGTTCAAAAATTTGTTTACCCCTCTCTATAAATCCAAATGAGGTGCTTTCAAGTGCTTTCATGTATAATTTATTCTTGCAAAATTTTATAGTCATTGAACACCATTTGTCCTACAAATGATAGAGACAAAGGATCTGACCATTTGCACAATAATAATGCCAATTCTGTCAAAATTTGCTAACTTTGAAAATTCACCAAAAATTCTTTAGAGCTCCAAATAATAAGTACTTTAGCTTCCCAAAAAGCTCTAAATAAGACCTATATACATGCCAAATTTTAGGTTAAAAGTAGCTCATTTGGTCAAATCTTGATGTAACTCATGAATATAGCAGATTTGGCACCATATAAGGGTCAAAGTTAGTCCAAATGGCTTCCTAACTTCTCTACCACCTCTTGGGCAAGTTTTAAAGCATAAAAATAACATATGCAAGCTTCCCAAATAGTCCAAAACCTCATACCACTCAAACTGCTATGTCACATGCCATAATACACATTCAAGAATGGTCCACCAAATAGGAAAATCATACATTCTCATTGATTTGGCTCTAATATTGATATATACAATGTATTCACAAATTTTACATTTGCTCAAGCATCTACATCTCAAAAGTATTATGTACATATCTACTTTAACAATGGAATACATCAAAACTACATTAGTGTCAAAGTATAGCCAACTATGTTCCTTGGCTTGCACTTTGGTATCCTTGAGCTTACCTAAACATGTTAAGATGGAAGAGGGAAGGGGGTTAAGATTCAAATAATCTTAATAGCTTATACACTCATTCAAGTAAATAATCAAGACATACAAACATGTCAAAGTACACAAGTAGGCATCCAATAGCACTAAGAATCATTCAAACCATAATTCACATGCCATGAAAACATATCAAAGCCAAGAATAAGTTCTAGGAACTCTTGGTTTAGTCTTACCCCATTTTGGGACTTTTGGATTAGCCTCACCCTTGGTCTAGGGACTTTTGACTTGGTCTCACTCATCCATGAGACTTTGGCCTTATCTCACCTATTCTTAAAGACTTTTAGCCCTACTTCACCCATCTTAAGGGACTTTTGGCACCACCTCACCCTTAAGAGCAATTTTCACAACCAAAACACAATTCATTAAATATATTAATACCAATGCCACAAGGCAACATCAAATGGCATGTCTCATAATATAAATGCACATACAAGCATACAATGACCATCATACATCCAAGAATGCAAACAAGAAGGAGTGAAGAGCTACCTTGGCAATTAAACATAAGCTTCTTTCTTGATTATTCTCTTCCCTTTTTAGTCACACACTTACAAATAGATAGAGCTTAATTTCTTTGGCCTAGATATAACAAATAACATTCAATTTTTCTCTTAGAACAAGCCAAGGAATTAAACACACACTTAAGAAGCATACTTGGTCTATTGGTTCCATAATAGCTCCATTAATGGCCTAATGAAGTAACTACCATAATTCAATCTCTTAGCTTCATTTCCTTCTCATATCTAGGCCTCTTGGTTCCATTTAAACTCCTTGAAGTCATCACAAACTCATTTCTAAGAGTCTAGATACAAGTTGCTTTTTAAGTTTACATTATGAAACCTATTGACCCAACTCTTAATCTATGGCTTCTGAACTTTTCCTTGAAGAGAGAGGCACTTGGGAGGCTTCCTAGGGGTCTTTGGAACTTAAACAAACACTCACCTAAGCTAGGAAATTCTTGGATCAAAACAGATTTTACAAGATGTTCAAGAATTCCTAGATGCTCTCTTTTGACATTCTATAGTTTTTCTTCCACTTTCTTTGCATTTCCTAGGTCCCCACACTCTAAATCAATGATTTTTTACTTGTTCTAAGTCAAAACTTCCTCCCCCTATAAACTCTCCTCTTCTCTGAAACACACATATAAAGGAAGCAAGAAGAGAAAAACAAGAAACGAGTGGAACTACCTTGAATCCAAGCTTCCTTTAAGAGCTTCTTCCTTTGCCTTAGCCTTCTTTCTTGAAAATCTAAAATTTCTCCTCTGAACTAAGGCCAAAACAGACCCAATTCATCCATCAAACCATGGAAAGGAAGAGCAAGAAGAGGAAAACAAGATATGTAAAGGCAATTCCGTGAAAATCATTAGTTTTTCTCACCTTTTTCCTTGCTTCTTTCTCCTCTTTGAATTCTCCTTATCTCTCTCTCTCTCTTAGGTAGAGCTTCTTCTTTTTTTAGCCAGCTTAAAGTCAATAAGAAAAAGGAAAGGATTCTAGACTCTTTAAAAAGCAAAATTTCACTTTTTTACAATTTTTCCGGAACGAGTCTCACTAGAGCGGGAAGCACCTCTCGCTACGACGAGAACTTATCAGTTCCAGGTCCCACCTATTCTCACCACAACTGGCGCTATTACGAGGAATTCCCTAGATTTTGTATGGGCCATGAACTAGCTATGGCAAAATGGCTTCCTTGCTGTAGCGAACTAACACTCTCGTTATAGCTAACAGGGATTCTAGCTATAGCAGGAAGACATCATAACCATGATTTTTATATATTTTAATTCTCCTAACTTAAGCATTTTAATAATAAATTATGGCTTTAAGACTTTAATTAGATAAGATTTTATTTTAGTAGTCATTTCTATATTTTAGGAGTTAATTTACAAAATTGTGGAATTTTAATGCATAAATCTTTTTAAATGAATTTTGTAAATATTTCTATTTCATCATTTCTATTCTTTTTATGCAAATTTTCAATGAAAATTGGAGCTTGAATGGAAATTGAATTGAAGGAGAAATGAAGGCTTCATATGTACAATTTGATGAGAAAAATTTACAAAAGAAGCAATGGGTTGATGTGTAGTAAAAGAAGCAAGCAACAGCCACGAGGCATGGCTTGGGTGTTGAGGCTAAAAAAAAACACGAGACATGTGGAAGCTTGAAGGGAAGAATGAGGTAGCTCGTGTGAAGAGTGAAGAGAAAAAGCATGCAAAGTTAACGTGGGAATGAAGAAGCATGAGAGAAAGGCAATTCCCATGTAAGCTCCATGAGCAAAATAGAACCATCCACGTAACATGCAGCTCGAGTAGATGGTTTCATGGGTTTATACGAGGAAGAACTGGAGAATGCGAAGAAACATGCGAAGAAAAGTGTGAGCTAAAAATGACGTGAAAAAGAACGTAAGAATAATGAGAAGAGGGAGCAGTCACATGGAAGGAACAAGTAGCATGAACGTGGTCTAAGAAAGGCTAAGGTTTTATATGGAAAAGTTGCAAAATGAAAAAAGATAGCACTATTGGGTTAAACGAACAAAGAAAGGCTGGAATGAGCTAGGCACTCTATGAAGGAAGCAGCCTCTGTTTTGGATAGAAAAATGCAACAGCTTTGCATAGAGAAAAGCACGTGAGAAGCTCGAGCTTGGGTGCTTGAGGCAACGTAGAAGAAACATATACATGAGCCACGGGGTTGGAGCTGATACAGAATGTGAAGAACTAGAGAAGAAGAGGAATTACGTTGGAATAATACATGAAGCTTCGAGTTAGTAAGCTGAAGGAAGTTTCTAACATGATTAAGAAGATGCAATGGGTTGCGAGATGACCATGTCAGCTTAAGTGTGAGGAGTACATGGCAAGGGAAAAGAGAACCACCCACGAAGCACTTGAATGAAACTCATATAATCACATGCAAGCTACGAGCTGGATGGAGCATGAAGAACAGAGTAAGCCACAGATTCGTGAAGCAGACTTATGGTGAAGAAAAGAATACATGTAGACCACGTATGCAAGATTTGGATGATGTAGCGAGCAGAAATATAAGAAAATGAAATGGAGCAGTCACATGATTCATTTACGAAGAATAAGCTACGAGTTTTAAGAAGCTCAGGCTGAAGTGGGGTCTATTCTTATACGCACATGATGTGGCTATGGGTAATGAGAAGGAATGAGAAGGCTGAGCACATGAAAAATAAAAGAAATCACGTGAGAATGAGGCAAGGGCTGAGCAAGTGAAAAACACGCTACAATCCATTCGCAATTCGTTGTCCATTGAATCATCGAGAATACATTGCATTCACTTCGTCCAATCTATTCCATCCAAAGACCACACACTATGCCATTTTCATCTATCTTCCTCTATCTCCACCATAAAATGAAGCTTTAATTCTCGCCCTTACGGCTAGCTAAAAGGAAGCTCTTGGAGAAGCTTAAATCCATTAATTAAAAAGGGATTTTTGGCTAAGATTCTCATCTCCTTCTATACTTTTCTCTTTCTTGTATTTTCTTGGTTAAGATTGTATTAGATTGGAGATTTGTGTTGTTTATAATTAGTGGCTAGTTAGACGTTAATTAGGAGATTGTTTTTGTTGATTAATTGATTGAATCAAGTTCTGAATTGTTCATTTTCCTCCAATTTTCTATGTATGCCATTAAAGTGTTTGATGAAATGCATGAGTGCTTGAATGTTTAATTTAAGGATTCCTTGGTGTTTGGTTAGTTAGTTAAACATCTTAGGATGATGATTCAGAGGCTAATTAATCAATTAATCATTCATTTCAAGTGTTCATTGATCTTAAAGGCAAGAATTAATAATTTGGTATAGGATTGAGGTCTCAATTCAACATTAACTTGTTAATTTCTTGAATCTTGCATGGTAATTCAAGATCATTTGCCAATGGACACAATTAGGGACTCCTAGGCCAGAATTAATCACAATTGAATTAGGATAAGGATAGTGGATACCAAGGAACAAATCCAAAGCTAGTCACAAGACCATCATTCACCCATAATTCATACAATTAGGTAGCAATTAGGAATTTTAATTTGGTTTCATTTTAATTAGTTTAAGTCAAGCAAAACCCCCCTTAACTTAGGTAATTCTAGGATCTTCATATGCTTAGAAACTCAATTAAGCATTGAACTCTAATTCCAAAGGAGATGACCTAGGTTATGCTACTAACTATAGAATTTAATCTATCTTAATTTTATTTTGAAGGTTGCGCGACAAACCTATCAAAGACTTAGAAAAATTCTAAAACCATGGATGTTACACATAACCACTTCTCTTAAAGTTCTATGATTTTTAACTATACTTACCATTTAAGTGCACTTAAAACCCTCTTTTATGCACTTCCAAAAATACATGCTTAGGAGGTGGCAATTAAACATCTAAAGTGCTCAAATTTTACCATATTTAAGGGCCTAAATATTTGAAATCTCTTTTTGGTTCTAGCTTCCCATAATTGGTTCAACACTTAGGATTTAGGGTAGGAGTTCTAATAAACTCAAATCTTAGGCTAACCTATACTTAAAAATTCATAATTCAAACCACAAATTTCATAGTTACTATTTATTTGTCAATTGCACTATTTATTTGGTAAATTCACTTTGTCACATAATAAGACACATTATGTAACCTTAAGCCTCAAGGGGTAACTTCTAAAATTCAACTTTTAGGATTCAAAACCTCATCTTATATGATCTACATAACCGTATTAGGATTCATTAGAGGCGTTACAAGTTTACTCATACAACTTAACACAATTTAGTCATAATTTGCTGCTTTCTTGAAACTTAAATCTCAACCTCTAAAATCTAACTTCTAAATTTAATCTAATGCTTCTATTATTGTTCTTATATCATTTTAAGACTGTCCATTTCCCTGAAATCAATTAAACAACTTCCTAACCCCTTGAATTTGGTCTTGGCCAACAAGGACACTATAGAACCCTAACTTTTTGATTTCAAGTTTTCAATCAATTATAGACTTAAATTCTTGTTCCTTATATCATAAAACATCTAAATACACTAATTAAGCATGAAAAATAACACAATTTCCCTTTGAATCTAGCCTTGGCCAAAACATCACATAACATAGTCTAACTTGCTTTCTTTTGTGCTTCAATGGAAAATAATGTTAGATATGGAATCTTTGCATGCTAAAACCCTTGGTTCCATGAAGAACACATGAAGAAAAACTCTCTTCATCACTTTCTCTCCCTTGACCAAAGTTATCATGGTCAAGAAAGAGAAAGATTTGCAATTGTTTCAAATGAAATCTTACCTTAATAAGATGCACTCTTCATGTGAATTAATTTTCACATATTAGTTTCCTGAAAAGGGCTCCATTTTGGCTTGGGATAGATCTAAAACTTTAATTTTTTAAGAAAAGAAAACCACCATTAGAGAGCTCTTAGAGAGAGAAACAACTTTCGTAATTGGTATGAGATGAAACAGGACCGTTTACTTATCTAAATAGGAGCTTAAACTTTTTCTCTCTCTCTTCCCTTAATGTAATGCCATGGCTAAGACTTTTTTTGAAATTTGGAAGGTTGAAGAAGATAAGAGACATGGCTTACCTTATAAGCTTCATTTTATAATTTTTTAAAATGACCATTTTTTCCTACACGTTCGTTTTCTCCGTTTGGACTCATTTTTTAGGCTTTTTAGGATTTGATTGGTCCCTATATATTCTTGGGTGCTCTTTCCCATAAAAACATTAATTTTGGCATTTGAATGGCTTAAAATGGTGAAAAATAGCTCTGCCTAAAGTTTTGACATTATCTGCCCCTTTCAACACCTTAGAAGGGCTTTAACTAATTCTGACTGTTTCTATAGTTTTTAGGACCTCTAAAAACTCTAGTAATCTTAATTTTAAGCTTTAAAACTCTTGTTCTTGAGCTTCTTAGAATTTTCTCAAAATTACAATTTTACCACTGATAAGCCCTTTTTCTCCATTTTGCTATTTTAGCTTCGTTTTATTCTTGTGTATGATTTCCTATCCCCATTTCTCAATGTATTGATTAATATTTTTTCCTTATTTATCCTTAATTCAGTTTACTTTAGGGTCTTCTTTTATTAGCATGCCGGTTCTAGTTCAATTAAAAAGTTAGCTGTTACATGGTGTAATGAACATAATTTTCGTAAAACGACGAAATGAGCCGTATAAAAGAAAGTCTATTGAAATGAGTTAAATAATGTCCAAAAAAATTTGAGTAGATTTCTAGGCTCTTGAAAATGATAATTCCAGGCTCAAACGGAAAGAAAAAAGGAGTTAGGATAGTGAAACAAATTATGACAAAAACTGATGAAACATAATAGTATTTTTGTAAATAAATGCAACTTTTGGAAAAATACACATGAGGGCTTTTAAAATGGAAATTTTGAGTTTTCCAAAGTTCTCATAGGCTCCAAAAATCATGGGAAGCCTCGGGACTGGTAAAACCCCTCCGGATATGTTTTCCAATGGCGGTGAGCCTGAATTTTGACGGATTCGTTCATGAAAATTTTAACTTGAATTTAAGTGATTCCAAAGGCATTTTATTAAATTGGGAATCTAAATTTTATAATGGAAAATATGATTCTAAAAAAGGAGCTAAAATGAAGCCAAAACAAAATTGCCATTACGGAAGGATGAAATTAGAATTTTTGAAAAAGTGAGTTTCTTGAATGTTCCACACACTTCTTCCCCTTTTTCTCCTCTCATTTAGGTTAAATTTCTTCTGCCCAAAATACAGGAAAGGACCAGTTCTCTTAGGCACACAAAGAAAAAGAGAGAAAGGAAGGAAGAAGCCAAGGAAAAGGTGAGAAATTTTATAGAATTTCATGCTTCTTCTTCTTCCAATCTTGTTCCTTTCCTTCTTAGCTCTCGATCCATGATTTATTTGAATAAATTGGTTCTATTTTAAGTTCAGAACAAGGAAGAGCAATTCAAATTGCTTGAGTAAGAAAACCAAGGAGAAAAAGTCTTGAAACCAAGCTTGAATCTAAGGTATTTCATGGTTTTGTTGTTTCTCCTCTTTGCTTCTTCCTTGTGCATAATTTTGGCCAAACTAGAACCATATGAGGGGGAGGTTTCCTACCCAAAAAAAAGAGAGAAATTAGGGTTTTAGACCATGGAGAAGGGGTATATGGCAAGAGATTTCAAGAAAAACTAATAGAAATTAAGCTAAGAAAGTGTGGTGTTCTTTAGGGTTTTGTGAAATCTGATTTTGTGTGAGTTTTTCCTTGGCTATTTGCATGTTTCCTTGAGCTCCTAAGACCTCTAGAAACCCTCCCAAGTGGCTCTCCCATCAAGAAAAAATCAAGAACCCCATTCTTGTCCATAGGTTCGACCAAGCTAGGTTCATTAGGTTAGGGAGTGTTTTAATTTGTTCTAGCCTTGGTTTGGGACTTTATATAATGTTAGAAGATGGGAGAAACCATTGGAAAAAAATTTAGGAGCCATAGATTAAGGGATGGGACAATGGTGTCTATAATGGTACTTTGTGAAGCAACTTGATCCTAAGTTTGTGCAAATGATTGTGTGATGGCTCCAATGACTTTGAATGAGGCCAAAAGGCCTAGAGATAGAAAGAAATGGGAGCCTAGAGCTTGAATTGTAAAGGTTGCTTTAATGGGCTATTTATGGAGCCATTAGGCCACTTATAGAATCAAGTGTGTATTTAAGAATATAATTAGCGTCTTTGCTTGCTTCAAGTATGTGATTGTGTATTATTTATGATGTTTAGGCTAAGAGAATAACCAACCACCTAAGTGCACTTGTGAGGCTGAAAAAAGGGAGGAATAAGACCAAGTAAAGCTTACAAGATTCAAGGTAGCTCTCCACCTCATTCTCCTTGCATTCTTGTGTATGTGTATGTCTTTGTGTGCATGTATATGTTTATGTGACTTAAGAAAATGTCACTTGATGTCTTGAGTTTGCATTGGTACCATTGTGTGTTCTTGAATGGCTTTAGTTATAAAATTAGCTCATAAGGGTGAAGTGATGCCAAAAGTCTCTTAGTGAAAGTGAGGAAATGTTAAAAGTCTAAGGGTATAGGTGAGACAAGGCTAAAAGTCTCTTGGATGGGTGAGATCAAGTCAAAAGCCCCAAGGCCAAGGGTGAGGAAAATCCAAAAGTCCTTAAAATTAGGGTGAGGCAAAACCAAAAGTCCATAGAGCATGTTCTTGAATTGTCAATGAATTTGTGGCATGAAAGTATGTATTTATGCATGTTCATGTTGAGATATGTTCTAAAGTGTGCCGTTGATATATGTATACCTTGAATGTGTGTGTGAATGGGTGTGTGAGCTATTGAGATTCTAGGGATCTCACTTCCCTTCCCTATTTCATCTTAACATGCTTAAGTGGCACTCAAGAAGGGAGAAATGCAAGCCAAGGGCCTTAAAAGGCTAATATTTGATCATCATATAGTTATTTTGTGTTTGAATGTCAAAATAATTATGTAGATGTTATTTTTAAGATGTAAGACCTTGAGTAAATATAAAATGATGTATAAATATTGTATGAACCTTTGATAGCATCAAAGTAATATAAATATGTAAATTGCCTCCTTGGTGACTTATGTGAATTAGTATATGAATGGATGTAGGATAGCCAAATTGAGATGTATGGTATTTAAGACCACTTGGGTAGTTCATATAAGTCATATTTATGCTTTTAAACATGCCCAAGAGGTGCCAAACACTAAAGGGAGCCATTTGGACTAAAGAGTTGCATTATGAGAAGTAAAAATGACCATATTGGTGGGCTGTATCACTTTTTGTCCAAATGAGCTCTCCTTGATCTAAAATTTGGCATGTATCTAAGGCTTGTTGAGAGATTTTTGAAAAGTTAAAGTGGGTAATATTTGGAGATCTATAGAATTTTGGGTGAATTTTTTAAGTTCACAAATTTTCTAGTTTTTGGTCAGTGTACTGTTTATATAGTTTGAATTTTGATCTGTGTCAATCATAGGGCAAATGATGTCTAATTGCCACAACATTTTATAGGGAGAAACGAGACCTTCCTAGTGACCTGTGCCAACTAGAAGTACCTAAGAGGGAGATATAAATTTTTAAAATTGTTGTTCTGTCCTAAGCTCACCTCTAGACCCATGTTACTGTTTGATTAATTTTCAAGATCTGAATGCTCTTGGATTGATCTGGAACTATTTTTTCTCTCTATTTAACAACCGTAGCTTTCCAAATTGGTATAGAATGCATGGATTGGATTTTTGTAGAACTAATTATGAATTTTCCAAGTTTATATTAGTCAGCTGTATCAGATTTCTAGACAGTTCGACCTCCTTGCATTTTTTGTTGTCAAATATGGTCTAGATGAGATTTTCATAGTTGGGAATTATTTTTAGTATAAATTTGACATCTAGAGATTTCCAAAAAGCTATGGTTTGTATGATTTTAATTTTTCTACAATTAGTTATGATTTTTTAACATTGCTCTTAAAATCTATCATATGCTGTATGGGAGATTAAGTGAAAATTTCAGGGTTTTTGACTTGAAAACCGTGTATTGCTTGATATTCTGGGTTGATTGTGATTTGTTCCAATGATAAATGACTAGAGAATATTATTGGATAATCCACGGGGCTCATGTAATACGAATTGAAAAATTTTACCCCAATATAATACGATAAAGTGTATGAAAATATGGCTTTTTCTTAATAATTCCCTATAAACATCACATAATTATCTTGAATGGAAGAATATAATGAGAGGAAATATAAGGTATGACACATGGCCAAACATGGAAAAGAAAAGAAGGCAAGGAGAAGCAAGTTTTCTAACCAAATAATCATACCTTGTCCTAAAGCTTTTCAAGAAAAGAATTTGGTGCTACACCTTGTTTCCTTAAGTTCTCTCCTTCTTCCAATAAATTAGCCACAAAAACACTCCTTTTAAGAAGATAAAACTACTAAAAGAAAGAGCTTTAAAAAGCAGAACAAAGTTGGTGAAGACAAGACTATGAAAAAGAGATAATTTCTTACCTTTCTTTGGCCTTCTTTCCTCCTTCTTCTCCTTTATTTTTGGGTGACACAAGCTGTTGGTTCAAAGGGCAAATAAGTCAGTTCGAAGGCTCTAGAGGTGGCATGGCTAAAATAGGGAAGAAAGCAGGTGAGTTATAAACTTTTCAAAAATTCTCATTATACTCTTCCACTTCAATTCTTCCGTTTAAGCTCACTTTAACTCCTTTTTTAGAACAATTTTTTTATATGAAAATTTAGGTCCTCTAGTTTAATAAAAATTTTACATTTAATTTTATGGAATTTAAAATTACAAATCAACTAGTCAAAGTTTGTGCTAACTAATAACCTAAAATACATATCGAAAGGGGTTCTGGTCATTTTGATGGTTCTTATGATTTTTAAGGTCTCTAAGAATCTTAGATAACTTAATTTTGTCATTTAAAAGTCCCTTCTTTGAATTTTTAAAAAGTTGCCCAAAATTATGATTTTGCCACAACCTTTTCGATTTATTTCATGTAGCCATTTTGACTCTAATTTTGGGTCATATTTAACTTTATTACCTTATTTTTAGATGCTCTGATTATTAATTTATTCTTACTTGACCATATTTCATTTTATAGTGAGGTCCTCTTTTATTATCTCACCAGTTTCAATTCAATTTAAGAAAAGCGGGTATTACATTCAGGAGTCATAAGAATAGTGGCAAGTAAGGATGGTGGTAAGCACAGATGATGGTAGGATTCTTGCCTATGATTTCCACTTATAATACTTTAATATTGAATATATGGTTAGGTACCCTTGTGGGCTATATGTCCATGTTAAAAATTTAAATTCTACATAAACCTTCTAACAGAAGGTTTACCTAAAGTTGTTATCTATAATGTATTTAATTAATTTCTATCATTGTTTAATAATTTGTTTCAAATGTATGAATTAATCTTTTTTAATCAATTACATAACTTTAATTGATTATATATATTTATATAAGCAAGTATCCTAGTTTTGCTATATCATTATTTCTCCATATAATTAATTTCGACCTTAATAAGGACCTTTCCTTATATGTATTGGAATTATTTCTTGACATATTCTAATTTCTTCATGTAAAATTTTTATATAAATAAATTGACTATGATATTATGGTTAAATTTGTTTGTAATAACATTTTATATACTTTTACTTGTTCCTAGTATGGCAACACTAATCAATTTCATAATAATGTTTTTTATCAATTATTTTATTTTAAATAAGGTAATTTTATTCTTTTTTAGGCTAATCACCATCACAACTTTTATTTAATCCCTTGTTAAATAATATTGCACAAAACTTATTTTTTGTAGAAAACAACTCTGTACCAACTTGTTCTTTTAGCTATTATGATTTATTTTCTACTTACTAAGCACTATAGCTCATCCAATCATTTATCCTTCCAAGTGGTAGAGTTGTGACTAAACCATCCCCTTCAACTTAGCTTAAATGTGTTGTAGAGATGAGCCTACAATCAGTTTGCTTATTGGTATTAGTTGATGTCCTTTGTATATATATGTATTTATACTCTAGAGTCTGCTTTATAGAGTTACAAGCAAAATCATCATGCCCTATGCGCATGTTGTTGATTGATTGTGAGAGCAAGCTCTCTTGTTATATGGGACTAAGTTGACTATTTGTAGGTAAATCTTGGATGTCCCAATTTCAATGGAGACTTTGTTTAAATCTCTACAAAAGGGTTGAATGTGATTTCGATATAAAATATTAGGAAATTTCATGGAACTTTGCACTTAAGCTATAATTGGAAAGAATGGGATTATGTTTTAACTTGAAGATGACATTTATTATTAATATGCATCTAGCATAAATAATGGTTCATGTATGGGTTAGGCTCAGAAATATGAGGTCTCTTCATATTTCATGTCAGTCACATCTCTGTTCTCAAGGCATGACACATTGGTGATGTACATTGTTACAACCTCCATTACTTAGTCATTTTCATATCATTTATGGTTAAATATAATTAAAACAACCACAACAATATTTTAGTAGCAATTTTTAGCTATTCAATACCTCAAATGAACCTGCAAGGGCCAAAAATAAAATTTCTTTCCATTTCCATTCATAACTTCCATACACATATTGACCCACATGGTTATAACACAAGACCTATTAGCATAAAAGAGCCATATAGCATATTTTGACCCCTTTGACATAATAAGGTCCTAACTTCAAAAAATTCATAACTTAGCTATACAACTCCAATTTACCCAAATTAGGTGTCTATTAAAAGCTTATGATCTGAATTTTATGCTATAAAAATTTTAAGTTAAAATAAATCCATTAGCCCTTTAAAAGTCATAAAGACCAAAGGCTATACAGTATAAATAGTAATTGATATTTGACAACTTTTTGTGACTAATTTCTAAAATTCATCAAATATTCTATAGAGTTTGGAAAAATACAAACGTTAGATTGTTGGAAAGCTCTATATGTCCCCTAATTGCTTACCAAATTTTAGCCTCAAATTAGGCCATTTGGGCTATCAAGTGTAAGGTTACATTTTATGACTCATTTGAACCAAAGTTTGGTTCCAAAGTGGTCCAATGGAGCTCCAAAATGCAATCTCTTCGTTTGAACAAAATTTAATCCACTCATACTTCATTTATATAAGGGCCAACATATAAAATATGGTTAGCTACTAAAAATCACCATCCCACACCCAACCATGCACATGGAACCAATGACCTCTCATATATCAAAACATGTTCCTTCATTCATAGTCTCAATCTTGTACATGGAAGACTATTACATATTCTCATGGTATACATCATGTTTTGCTACTACTTTGTTCCATAATATACATAAAAACTAATATATACATTAAAAGCATCCTACTACACATCCTAAAGCTTTAACTATTCCCTAATTCCTTTTATTTACTAGTTGTACTTGTCATAATTAGTAGGAGATAAAGAGAGTGAGCTCAATATCCATACTCATTCCAAATCAAACACGCAATGAATGATCAAAGAGGAAATGTAAGCATATAGGTCATATGCACAAAAGCACTCAAACATGAAATTGGCATGAAACTTTTCTACTCATCCAAACATGGCAGACTGGCTAGGCTAATCTTTAGGTTAAGGAAGAACTACTGCACTTAATTCTCTACCATCTCATACTAGCAGTTAAAGCTTAACTCATATATGTATGAAAATATCATGATAAAATACCAATTTTAAACATACTCATGCAATTGTCAAACAACCAATACATACAACATTCTTAACTCAAAAACATTCAAGTGCTTGCAAGAAAGGAAAAGTGAGCTACCTTGTGAAACTAAAAGTTTTGATTCACCACTTACCCACTTGCTTCTTTCTTTTTCTCTTGGTTCTTGAGTTGGCACACACACAAAGGTGAAATTGCACTAGCTTGGCCTAAATACATAAATGTAGATAGAAGGCAACTCATTAGAACTTCTAACTTATTGCATTTCTACATAAGCCTATTTAAACTTAAAATACTAACTTAAGTTATTTTAGATACTTTAATAGACAACTTCTATAATTCAACTTCTAGATTTCAAAATCTCACTTTGCATGAGTTATATGACTCTAATGGAACTCATTATATCCATCACAAGAAATTTTAAACATGTTTAACATCAAGTTGCTCATTTAGACCCTTTTAAATCCTAAATTTTCACTTATAAAAATAAGGCTCCTAAATTCATTCTAATGGTTTCATTAGTGTTCATATCTCATATCTAGACCATCAAAAGCTTTATAATCCATGAAATCACTCCCTAAGTGCCTCTTCTCCTCTATGGACGAGACACACACACACACCATACATGGAGTTTTTGCTGTTTTCAAGGAGAACTTGGATGATATGGAATATCTATTACTCATTTCTAGTTCAAGTATAGCCTTAAAAGATTTAAAACATCTTCTTAGGGTTTTACATCTTCCATAACTCATTTGGAACCCCAGATGCCCTGACTTACTCTCTTTGGCTTTTTGTGTTATTTTCTTTGCATAATCTTACTCTCCTCCTTTTAAACCCTTGTTTTTATCAAATTTTCATCAAAGTCAAGTTTCCTCCATTCTTGATGTCTCTAGGGCGAGCATGAAAAGGATAAGAGTCCAATGAATAATAAGTTTCCTAGCTCATGATATACCTTATTTGGAAGCTCTTGAAATGGTGATTCTTTTGCTATAATTGGTTACTCCAAATATGCTTTTCTTCTAAAAAGATCAGCCACAAAGATTCTCTTATCAAGAAAATAAAACTACCATTAGAAATAGCTTAAAGAGGAGAAGAAAGTTTCTAACTAGCATTTAGTAAAAAAATTGCATGTTTACATACCTATTGGCTTCTTTTTCCCTTTTCTTTCTTCCTCCTTTTCACGCCTCCATGGATCTACCTTGAGGCTAAAATAACTCAGTTAGAAAGGATGGAGGAGGTGTCGTGGTCTTATAAGAAGAAAAGGGAGATGTTTGTTAACAAATTTAAAAATACCAACTAGGTCCATTTTCTTAATTTCTTCCATTTGAGCTCATTTTTCATCCTTTTCAAAAATAATCTATTTCATACTAAAACTTAGGCTCTTTAGTTTATTAAAAACATCTGTTCAAAGGATTCATGGGTTTAAAATAGTTTGAAAAAGTTCAGTCTAAAATATCACTATTGGGAAGTTTAATTGTACACCGTTTAAGGATTTAACTGTTTTGAAATCATTTGGTTAATCTACTAATCTTATTTTATCATACTATGATGAGCAATATGAATATCTCATGTTAAATCTCATGATATTTAAATCCTTGATTTTTCTTGCTTTTCTATTAGAGTGGCCCTTTTTTCCTTCTATTTTACGTCTTTTACTCTTTTGGCCTTTTCTTTTTGCTTCCTTTGAGCATCTAGTCCCGTATTATTATGTTAATTAACTTCTCTTTTAAATGTTTGGAAATTTAGAAAATACTGGGTATGACATACATTGCCTAGGTGATCCACCCTAATTCCTAAATTCAAGTATCACCAAACTTTTAACAGTTGTTTTAACCCATTTCATGCACCATATGAAACTATAGGGATCCAATTTTGAATTCTTTTTCTTTTTCACTCTTTTCTAGCATAAAAAAATTTATTTTGATCCATAAAACCAATTCATGAACCTTATTTGCAAATAAAAGTCATATAACCATATTTGGCCATTTTTTATATAAAAAATTCATAACTTTGACTATATAACACCAATTTACGCAAATTAAGTGTCTATGGAAAACTTGTAATATGAAATTTATGTTGTAAAAATTTCAAGTAAAAATGAATTCATTTGACCCCTGAAAATACAAAAATCTAATACCACTGTAGATGAACAATGACAGTGCAAATTTGCATAATTTGGCTAAATTTAAAAATTTATAAAATATTCTATATATCTATAAAAAATTTTATTCTTTACTTGCTAGAAAACTCTATAAATTCTTTAACTGCAGACCAAATTTCAACCCCAAACTAGATTATTTGGGCTATCAAGGATAGAGGTGTAATTTATGGCATATTTGGACTAAAATTTGGTTCTAAATTGGTCCATTTAGCCTTTAAATTGTATTCTGTCATTTTGAGCAAGTTTTAATCATTCCACAATCATTTCCATTAGGTCCAATGCAAGACATAAGACTTGCATCAAAATATGACCCTTTAACACCCAAGTATTCACATAAACCATAATGCATCACATATACAAGTCTATGAACTAATGGCAATTTTGTATATCAAAATGACTCATATTCGTGTACTCAAGCTCACACACATGTTAACATTACATAATCTTATCATATACATCATATCTCATGGTTAAAGTATCTCATACAATATCCAATACATAATTACAACAAAGCTTGCCATTACATGGTTCCTATACTTTATTGCTTCTCATTTTTCTTTTTCTTGCCTAAGGAACCTAAAATGGCTAATGGGAGGAACATAGGTGAGATTTTGGGAAGAATCTCAATAATCAATCTCAACCATATTAATGCATACAAGGATGCTATGAGAAAATGCAATGCATGTGGTGTAAACATATGATTTATATGCATCATGTGACTTAAACATAACTTTTAGCATGAAAACTCATATCCCATCAAGTAATGGCATCTCAACATACTGGCTAGGCTCAAGTAAAGTCACTTTTGGGCCGAGGAAAAGCTGTCATGCTCAATTCCCCGCTATAAGGAGTTAAGAGCCAAAAACATATAAAACTCATGCATAAAACTTATAATGGAAAGCATAATAAAGCATAGCCCATGAATACATCAAGCAACTATACATACAAGCATCTTAACTCATTTTAACATTCAAATGCATGCAAGATAGAGAGATAAAGCTCTCTTATGGAGTTAGGAGATTTGAGCTACCATTAACTCCTAACCTTTCTTTTTCTTTAGTTTTTTACTTTATCCATCCTCTGGTTCATACACACCTCACAAGAAATGGCATTAGCTTGGCCTACATATGACAAGTTATAATGCAAAATAATTCATTAAAATTCATTCTACCTCTTGTCATTTGCACTTGACTTCATTAGAGTTCATTATGCCATTTTAGATCATCTTAAGTCCTTTAATAGGAAACTCTTAAATTCATTTTCTAGGCTCCAAAATCTCATTTTCTATGAGTGATAACTCAATTATTCTTTATATTTTTACCCATTAATTTTGGACTTTTTATTAATGATTTGATGATACTTTGAGCTTTATTGGATATTATTTGGATTAGGAAGTGGAATTCCACCTTTTGGAATTTTATTGCATAAATTGAGCATTTAAATGATTTTAGTGTTAATTTTATGTCATAGGTAATTGATTTTATTTCATTTTTTTTATTTAGGGGATTTCATGAGTGGAATGTATGAAGGAATGATGCTACATGGCAAAAAGGAAGTTTTCCAAGTCTAGGAAGTAGCACTCTTCACACACTCACGTTGCACAAGCATGCAAGGGATTCTCTCTTCCACTCCACAACTTCCTCCACATAAACACACACTCCCTCACTCATTCACCAGGTCACACACGTAGATGCAAGTGCTTCTTCCTCATGAATCACTCACACACATCCATGCAGCTTCAGCTCACTCCATACGCTCAATCTCATGTCAAACACTTTTATAAACACACACACGCAGATTCATACAAACACGTGACTGGGTTCATTTGCATTGCACTCACATGTAGGTAATTTTTCCACTTCATCCATACACTATACCAGGTCCTACTTATTCCACATCCCTTAAATTCCCTCATTTCATGCTGCATAATCATCCAAGAGTAGAAACACATAGCTGTAAAGTTTGTTCCACGTAGCTTCACATACTCCACAAGTCCAGCTCACCCACAGGCACACACTTACACTTACACGTCTCTCATGGGCTCATCATGGAAGAAAGCTTGCATTCATCTAATCAATGGGTCTGGAGGGTAGAATAGCAGCACATGTATAGCACACATTCTACACATAACGTAGCACCATGTAATGAATGGGAATAGAGGAGATCAGCATGAGTTCATCTACGTATACAAGCTCACTTCATGGTTATGTTTAGAAAGTTGCATTCATTTACTTCTAGTTGGGAAAGATATGGAAGAAGCTACGGTTTTAAAGGGATAAAGAACGCATAACATGAACTAAAAGGATAAGTTACAGGATGGAAGAAAGAAGTAGCTAATTCATGTACAACTGGGCCACCTGTAGAAAAAAGCTTCTGAAGCATGAAGACATGGGAATGAGTAAGAAAGAAGAGAAGAAGCATGAGCTAGAGAGGAAGAACATATGAGAAACATCGAAGGAAGCACAAGCTGCAGAACTTGCTCTCATGTTTTGTAAGCTCCAAAATAGCAGCTACAGGGAACGGGCAGCATGAATAGAAAATGGGAAGAAGCTCATGTGGAAAAGATTAAATGAAGCACATGAGGAGGGATTAAAAAGAAGCTTGGGCTGAAGCAAGAGAGCATGAGAAAGATGCAATGCAAGTGGGCTAATGTGGAATAAGTCACATATGTGTATGGCACTAGTTTTGAAAAGGAAAAGAACATGTTGGCTGAAGATGAAGGGAAAAGGGGAGAACGTTGCTCTTAGCTTTAGGAACGAGTTCTAGAAACGAGAAGGAGATATTCATTCATCCATCAGCTTCCATGGCTATGAATTTTTCGATCCATTTTCTTCCATTCATCTTCTCTATGAAAGCTTAAAATTCCCTAGGTAGCCAGTTGAAGATTGGACTTCCATTGATGAATATTTAAGCTCCAAGATTGCATCTCTAAATTGGGTAAACTCTCTTCTCTCCATCCTTTACTTTCAACATTAATTTCTTTGTTAATTTGACTAAGTTTAGCTTGTTAATTAGATAATTTACTTACTGAATGTACTAGATTAATTTGCTCTGTGATTTAATTATAATCTCACATTTGAATGTTAATTTTGATGCCTAAGTGTTTGTGGAAAATCCTGAATTAATGGCTATCCAATTTACTACTCAATTTCTCTTACTTTTAGGCCAATTAGTGCAATGATTATTGAATTAAATGGCTGGACTTTTGTCTGATTATTGTACTTAAGGAATTTATTGATCTAATTGGTTAATTAGCATTTTTAAATGGATTGTTAAGCTATTTTAATAAGCACTTATGTTCTATTTTAGTGTGTTCTTATTCTTAATTCAAATGATTAATTGTTCAAGATTTCTTGTGGTTGCAAGTTCTTTGAATCATTAGTAATTTGAGTCTTAGATGGTAATTCAAGAGTCCTTATGAAGAATACACTAAGAAGCAAGAGTTTAAATCCAATTTTGGTATATTAGAAAGGGAGCAAGGATAATTGAATTCTAGAAAGTTCATCTAAAGGCTAGTTACCACACTTTTCCTAATTGTTAACATCTCTTAGTCTTAAGTTTGTAATTCTTATTATTTTCTTTAATTCAATTAAAATTTAGTAATTCAAAATCCTCTAAACGCTTTTCATTTACTGTCATTTAAAGAAATTTTCATAATTAGAAGCAAAAACTCTTTAAAAAATGACCTAGGTTGTACCATTAGCTACAAATTTTTAATCAACATAGTTTTATTTGAAGTTGCGTGACACAACTGTCAATGAGTCATATAATTCTAATGGAATTCTTTAGGGCCATCATATGCATAATTCAACAAGCTTAAGGCCAAGTGGCCTTTTAAGCCTTTTTAAAATAAGATTTCTAAATTTAATCTAATGGTTCTATAATTATTTATTCATCATATTTAGACTTCTTAAGACATTAGAATCCATTAAAATACTCCCTAGCTACCCCTTCCATTGCGTAGCCAAGACCATACCTACATGGTAGCTTAAAGGAGTTTTGCTCATTTCCTTTAGAAATTTATGCATGCAGAGATTCCTTGGTTCCTTTCTAGTTTAGATATAGTCTTACATAGCTTGTAACATATTCTTAGGGTTCCAAAACTTCTAAGGTGCAATTTAAACCTTAGGTAGTCTAACTTGAATTCTATAGCTTTTCATATAATTCCATTTGCATAATTTTACTCTACACCCTTCAAAACCCTTATTTCTATCAAGTTTCCTATCAAACAAAAGCTCCCTCATATGCCTCTCTCTCTAGCTGAAATGAGAAGGGAGAAAAATCCAAAGGAATTGTAAGTTTTTCATCTCAACTCATACTTTGTTTGAAAGTTCTTCCAATAGTGATTCTTATGGCATGATTGGTTGCTCCAATACTTCTCTTTTCTTCATAAGATTAGCCACAAATTTCATCCTTTCAAGAAGTTGAAACCAACATTAGAAAGGGCTTGAAGACTAGAGCAAGGTTGCTAACTAAGAAACCATGATATTATGCAAGTTTTCTTACCTATTTTTACTTTTTCTTCCTTATGTCTCCTTCCATTTTTGGATGACATTTTTCTGGTCTGTTGCAAGCTAATTCAAATTAGTTCTAAGGAAGGAGAAAGCTAGCATGATATAAAATAAAGAGAAGGAAGATCATTTTAAACAATTTTAAAAAAATTTCTTTATATATTGAAGCTTTGACCGCTCCATTTGGGCTCATTCTATATCCTTTTTAAGAACTGTCAGTTTCATATGGAAATTCAATCTCTCTAATTTATTAAGAATATTTATTTTGAAATTTTTGAAATTTAAAACTATCCCAAAAAGTCTAGTCAAAGTTACAATTAACTAACGTCCTAAATTGTACACCTTAAAAGTTTTAGCCATTTTAATAGTCCCTACAATTTTTGAGACTTTGAAAATCATAGTGAGCTTAATTTTAGCATCTAAAATTCTTTCTTTTGAGTTTCTAAAATTTTGCTCAAAATTATGATTTTACCATTAGTATGTTAGTTTCCTCTGTTTAACTACTTTGGCTCCGATTTCATGCCATCACTGACTTTGGCTTTGATTATCCTTAATTTCTCTTGCTTTAGGGTCTTCTTTCATTATCTTGCTAACTTTTAATTCAATTCAAGTTAGATGTTACTTTTCTACCCCTTAGATAAAATTTCGTCCTCAAAATTTGGGGGTATAATCATTATCTTAGATTCCTTATACTTTTCTAGCCAATCTTTCATTTTCATTTATCTAGTTTTCACTTATTTTTCTTAAGGAATAATTCCTTCCAAACCTTTTTCCCACCAAAGAATTCTTTTCATTTTAAATTCAAATCTTATCATAAACTATTCATTTCCTCTAATGTTATTTCTACTAAGCATATAATTTGCTCACTATTTATTCACTTAGCTCCTATTAAGTGAAGAACTAGTTTTTGAAACTAAAACATGTTTTAACAAATTTGGCATATCATTAGGAGAGCTTACTATTCAATATCTAATTAGTCAAAGACCAATTCATATGAGGTTGAGTTCTTTTATTTAGTGGACTTGCTTGTGTCAATGATTGGAGATATCTTATTAGTATCAAATCTCCAATACCATATTTTAATGGCATTCTACACAATATCTTTATCTATCTCTGTTCATTCCAAGCCATTAGAGATCCCTTCTTACCTAACTTGCTCATATGTTTAGTCCATTATTTATCCTTACTTTCCTTGTTACTAGCTCATCCCATAATGAGGGCTTATATTTTCACTCATTTTAGGCCTTGTACACTAATCACTTTCTAGGATCATAACTCCTATAATGAGCTTATATTCTTAATAGTCCTAATTCCTTTACTTACTTCTATACTTACCCTTTTTGGGCTTGAAATTTGCTTTACTTTCTTTTATCTACTAGAGAGTAAATACTACTCAAATTCTCAACTATAATTGATTATGATAACTCTTGACTCTTCTATGCTAGCATTGAAAAGCAATTACCATTGACTAACATGTATTCACATGGGATACTAACTTCAAATAGCCTCAGCTACTAGAGGCATACTCAACCACTTACCCTATCATGAATAACTGCACCTGACCCTTTTTCTAGATACACAACTTTGGTATACACAAATTTTTCTTTCCTTTGGCCAGGCTTAATAATTGCCAGATAGTGGCTCATCTAACTATAACTCTAGAAAACTGTTCTCTTGCTTTTCTTATCTTATATACTATACTTATCTATTGAGGTAGTCTAGTAAGTGGTTTGGTTATCTGAGTAAAGCCCAATTATCTTTGTTATAATAGTCTACCAAACCGAGAAGGTTTCTAGTCTTTGAAATTGAAATTATCTGAAATTGTATTGGTCTTTGAGATTAACTAATATGTAGAACTGTCCTAGGCCATCATCTTCCAAGAAAATTGTTGTACTATAACTATGGGATCCCAGTAACTCTATGGGATCTATTATAGTCCCTGAGTCTACTATGACCTCTTACAACCTTATTAGGGGCTATTGTATTATACTAGGATCTATTGCAATCCATCTCTAGGAGGTTTTCTGAGTTTAAGATCATTGTCTCAATAAATAAAACTCATACTCACTAAGTTTAACAACTATTACTCGTAATCTTTATGGCTAAACTAAGATGTCTAGTATGCTTTTCTAAATGCTTCCTATGTGACGAAAAATAAAGTTTTAAGGAAAACTTTGAAAATAATAAATTTTAAGGAAAATGACTATTTTGGACATTTTGAGGCAAATAATTATTACTTGTCAATTTTTGGTTAAAAATAAAATATTATTATGGATTTGCATTTAATTGGGCTAAATTTTAATTAGAACTCTATAATTAATTTTATTTGGCTAAGAATGAACTGTAGAAGCCTTATTTAAGTTTTATTAGAAACCTAACTCAATTGGCCCTATCTAACTAGGGCCTATCTATTAAAGACTAGCCCACATGGAAAAAAATGCCCCTATGTTATTCTATTATAAAACCCTAAGAAGCTTATTTGCCTATTTACTTTTGGTGTTGAAACACACTTGGACTGCAAAACACTCGAAAGAAAAATGCATAGGGAAAAGGAGGCTAAGGTTTCTTTGGCTTCGATATGCTCACTTAGAGGAAGATTTAGCCAAGATAAGTTATATAAGCATTGATATACTTATCTTCCTCTTCATTTTGTTCCAATTAGTTTTTCGTTTGGTGGATTTTCATTTCAACCCTAAATCTGAAAATGAGTGTTTTGGTGTTTTCTTGCATGATTTTCAGAGCTTGAGGTTAGAAGAGTTATTGGGTAAGTATTTTTTTTTTTATATTTTAAGGTATAAATATGCTAAAACTCGGCTCACATAACTGATTTTCATGTTGGGTTCTGCCAATGTGTGAATTTGTAAGGCATTGGTGTGAAATATTGTATTTTCTGGGTTTGGAGGACTCAAATCCAAACTTTGAACTCATTCACAAGTTGGATAAGTGTTTTCTATGTAGTTCTTAATGATTAGAATGAATGGGTGTCTGATTCTTATAGTAAATAATGACTAAGAACTAAATTTAGGTTAATTTAGGACATTAGGGCATTTAGCACTAATTAAGAGCTATTGAGGAATTAGGCAAAAAACTAAGTGAAGTAACTAGGAATTTTAATTCCATATTTATATCCATATTAATCTCATATTTGCTATAATCATATGTTTTCCATGATAAATGATTTGTTTGACTACTTATTTGCTTTAGACCATGATTGTGTCATTGGTAGAGTCATGATCATGTTTCTATTTATGCATTGTGCATCCTGCATAAGTCATGATCATACTCTTTGGAATGCACCAATCTGTGATCATGTTCAATAAGGAGTTGGTGCCATGATCATGCCCTTTCCCTTTGTTTTTGGCTATTAACATATTGTATGTGATTATTAGTATATGATAGTAGTCACCTGTAGTCAAACTTGTTTATTTGTTGATTTTATATGATATGTTTTTGGTATTTATCTGAATGAAATGTATATATGTTGATTATATGATACATATAGATGAAATTTCCTTTGGTTACAAAGATTTATGTCTCACCCTTATTATGGGCTAACAATTTTAAGTGAAAATTCCTTAGCTAAGGAAAAAGGGAAGAGAGTGGATAATACCCTTAGTCTAAGGTCTTGTGTGGAATTTCTACACTTGGACATTTTAATCAATATAGATGTAATTTTTGTAACTTATTTTGTATAGCAACATGATGCATTCATATTGCTAAATATAGGTATTTTGATATTTTGTAACTTAGGATGAATCCCCTAGGACTAGGCTTTAAGTTATGTTCAATTTGATGAACTTAATAATAGTAATTCATGAATTGTGATCTAAGATGCATACATGGAAGATTGTTTTATCTTTTAATGAATATGGTTATTTCATTGCTCTTGTGGCTAGTCTTAGTTTTATTATATAACATTTTGCTGTCATATGTTCCTCATATGTAATTATAGGATGTGCCATAGTCATGATTTGAATTAGGGTTCGCTTTAATGTTTGGAGGGTAGAAATATGTTTATTAGGTTCGTTAAAATTTGCTTAAAGTGATGTGAGGACATTAGGTGGTGTATTGGGGATTTTTGGGTTACCACTGGAGTTTGTATCTTGCTTTTACTGTCATAAAGGATTTGTGTGCTGATATGATAATAACTTTGATTGTTGTAGCTAGCTTTTGAGTCCTTGGATTATATAAGTTCAATATCTGAAGGTTATGAAGGATATAAGTGTTAAAAGCCTTGCATTTTAGTCATATAAAGGTTCTAGGATGAAATTTGGAAGGTTATAAATGAGTAAGATTGTGTATCTTTTGGTTTAGGTGACAGAGGGGAATTAAGTCGCGATCAAAATGTTTTTAAAAGGTACTAGAGACAAGTTGCACCGCAACGTAAAGCATCATTTCCACGATGTAAATCGCGTGGCTAAAGGAGATTTGCTCTTGAGAGTAATCTCACTGTAGTGGGAGAAGAGCTTATTATGGCAAAACATAGGTTAGGTATGTGTACTGGTCAAGAGTGATCTCGCCACGTCGTGGACTCCTTGGGTTGCAGCAAGAATCATATTTTTAAGGATTTGAAGTCTAAAACCCAAGTCTAGTCGCAGTGTAAGTTTTCCAAATCATAACGTAGGTATAAGATCTTCTTTTAAGAGTTTCAGAGGCTAAATTGTTTGCAGCCCAACCATTCTTAGTTAGGGCTCAAGATTTGAAACCCCCAATTCACCCATGCTAACTTGATTTTCAAGATGTTAGTAATGAATAATTGTCATACCATTATAGATTATCAAAAAATCTTATGTCATATTTCTTATTTAACAATAGTTAATTAAATTCACATTTTCGACAATAAAATTTATGGTTATTAAAAGTGTTAAATAATTTAATTGTATACAAATAAAGATACTCATCATTTTATTCTCCAAATTTAAGTCAAACAAGTTTGTTATGCTTAAAATATTATAAAAAAAATGAAGTTTGTAGATTGTTTCATATGCGCAATTTCAACAATTTAGGAAAAGAAAAAGGGGCTTGAGGGGTGTAGCTACTAAATTGGATTTGACACAATTATTTGGTATTGTAACATCTTAACCTTTAATTAATAACGGCTCCATGAAGGAGTCCATCGCTTGTTTCTTCCCCGCCGTGTGACATCACAGCGTTAAATTTTGATGTATTAGCTCATCTCAAACATTTCCAATTCCAACCTAAATCCATTCCTTCGTCCTCCTCCCTTGAAGCACGAGGACCAGTAACCACTGGCGCAGCACCGCTCCACTGCAGCGTCGTCGAAGAGCAGCAGCGCAGCACCGCCCTACTGTAGCGCCGTCGAAGAAGAAGACCTCTGTGTCATCGTCCTTTGATATTCCCAATCAGGTATGCCTTAGTTGTCTTCTTTGCTTTCTCAGCCTTTTAATTGGCTTTCTGGGTGACTGGAAGGAATGTTAGGGATTTCTAATTGTGAAACTTTGAGTTTTGGATATTCAAAATGTAGTGGTGATGCTAATTGTCATTCTGTATCCCCTGCTCTGATTTGGTTTCTAATCAGGTACGCCTTCGTTGGGGGAATGTATTTGGTAAAGTTGCATATGTATACGTTTCTGTTTGTTTGCTTGCTAAATTGGGTTTTGTCTTTTCATTTTCATTTTTTTTTTGGTTACTTGTTTATTTTTCTTTGATTCCTCGTGATCGTGGGGCTTCTATAGCACCAATTAAAGATGATTAAATTTTCTGGGGCTTATGTCCTCGCCTAGGATAATCTCCTGAGGGAAAAACCAAATAGGAGGCTGTTATGCCTGAGAGAGAAATATGCAAGTTGATGTTGGGCTTAACGAGTCTTGTTGTAAAAGCTTCCTAAGAATTAACCTTTTCAATTGGTGCATCTTTCCAAATTTCATAGGTCAATCATGAAATCTTGTAGTTGATATTAAAATTCCGTTGGCTGAGTAATTGATACATATAACTAAGCTAAAAGTATGCAGTCATGACTTTGACTAAGTTGGAACTGCAGGGGCTGCGTGGATAAGTCTTCTGCTAGAAGTAGCTCTCCTCTCAAGGGCAATAGAGTGCAGGAAAACTATGAACTGGAACTGCAGAAAAATATACACTTTTGATGTTTTATATGTCCTGTGAAGTTCTTTCTGGAATGGTTAGAGCACTGGATAGATAACTTTGTAGCTCTGTATCTTGGAAGCATTAAAAACTCGAGAAACTAAAGTTGACTTACTCTTAAGGTAGAGAAACGTCTCATTGTATTGATCATATTGGTGCAACAACATGTTTCCATGCCTCTTTTGCTTGAACTTTTATTTTTCCTAAACTATATATTACTAGTTCATTTATTTAGTCTATTTATAGAGTCCTTTGGTGGTAGCTTCTTTTATTTTTCATCCATTTCTCCATTTCTTACTTCATTCATGTTTAATTTTGATGGTTACTTTGTTCCATAACGACATCTAGGAAGGGTAGTATTGGAGTTTTATTAATTCTTTTTTTGTTGCTTTCAGTATCTATCAAATGCTGCCCCTGCATGTAAAAAAGTGTAGCTAGTACAACAGTATTATCGCCTACTTAGGATTTTTCACTTTTTTCATTGGTGCTCATGGCTTTTAAATCTGTACCACAGTTATTCAATTTAACCTGAGCATCACAACTTTAAGCAACCCTAGCTATGGTGATGCATGTGGAAACTAGGCAGTTATATAAATTCTTATGAATTTTTTTTTGGTCAAGTTGGGCTTTGCTAAAAGAAAGAGAAAAATGGCTATTGAATATACATATAGTGGTCATGAGTTCTATATCCTAGTCCTTGAGGACTTTTATTTCTCCAAAAATTAATATAGCATAACAAATTTGGATAAATATAATATATTTTTAGATAAAGGGTTTAGGAGTGAAAGGTATAAGTTGGCTCACAAAGTTATTTAATGAAATTATGAGATCTAAGAGAATGCCAGACGAGTGGAGGAGAAGTTCTTTAATTCCTATTTATAAGAGTAAAGGGAACATTCAAAATTGTGCAAATTATAGAGGAATTAAGCTCATGAGTCACACTTTGAAATTATGGGAAAGAGTAATTGAGCGAAGATTAAGGAAAGAGACCCAAGTTACGGAGAATCAATTTAGTTTTATGCCAGGAAGGTCAACTATGGAAGCAATATATTTGTTGTGAAAATTAATGGAGCGATATCGAGAGAATCAAAAAGATTTATACATGGTGTTTATCGATTTGGAAAAAGCATATGATAGAGTACTAAGAGAGGTTCTATGGAAGGCTATGGAGAAAAAAGGAGTTCATATAGCTTATATTCGAGCAATCCAAGATATATATGATGAGGCTACAACTAGTGTAATAACAAAAGGTGGACCTACAAAAGGTTTTCCGATAACTATTGGTCTATATTAAGGGTAAACTTTGAGCCCTTATCTTTTTACTTTAGTATTGGATGTGCTTACTGAATATATTCAAGAGCCGGCGCCACGGTGTATGCTTTTTGTAGAAGATATTGTCTTAGTTGAAGAATCGAGAGTAGAAATGAATGAGAAGTTGGTGAGGTGGAAATTAGCTCTGGAAACTCATGGATTTCGTTTAAGTAAAAGTAAAATGGAATATATGGAGTGTAAGTTTAGTAAAAGACACACCACTTCTAGCGCAGAAGTGAAAATTGGAGAACATATTATACCACAAGTCACACGATTTAAATATCTTGGATTCGTCATACAACATAATGGGGAAATAGAAGAAGACGTAAAACATAGGATTCAAGCGGGGTGGATGAAGTGGAGGAGTGCTTCGGGTGTTATTTGTGATAGAAGAGTACCACTCAAATTTAAGGGTAAATTCTATCACACAATTATAAGACATGTAATGTTGTATGGAACTGAGTGTTGAGCAATAAAAATTCAACAAGAGAATAAGTTCAATGTTGCAGAGATGAGAATGTTGCGTTGGATGAGTGGACACACTAGACGAGATGGGATTAGAAATAAATGTATTAGAGAGAAGGTGGAAGTCGCACCTATCGTGGAAAAGATTGTAAAATCAAGACTTAGATGATTTGATCATGTTGGGTAGAAACCTATAGAAGCCCCAGTTAGGAGAGTAGATGAGATGAAGAATAGTCCAATAATTAGAGGTAGAAGAAGATTAAGAAAAACTATAGGAGAAATTATTAAGAGAGATTTTGATTTAAATAGTTTGTCTAAAAATATGATTTACAATAAGTGTTTATGGTGTTGATTGATCCATATAGCCGATCCCAGTTAGTGGGAAAAGGCTTTGTTGTTGTTGTATTTTTAAATAAAGGGTATTTTTGTCAAAAAGATTAGTTTTTATCCTATCTAGTGTTATATAGTACATTACTAAGTATAGAATAATAATATTTTGTACGATATTACCTTTTATACAATATTGCACTAAACACTCCAAAGTATTAAAATTTTATTAGGCCATCCTATTAGATTTTAGACTATCAAGTTTTATTTTATACATTGTACCAGAGTACTCTTCGAAAGTGTATCTAACATTAAGGCAATCCCTCCTATTGCTCAGTACAAGAGTACTGTTGCCCCTCAAGACAACCAAAGTAACCTCCAGCAGAAGGACTAGAACAACGTTGCCGAAACTCAGCCCCAGTCTAATGCTTGTGTCTGCTTCACCAAACTAGAAAGCTGTCTTTTTCCTCTTTTTGCTCTCCTTTTTAACCTCTGCAAAGACAGTGGCTGACTTTGGTCCAAATTGGCATTGAAGGTCTAAACACTTTCTTTGTACTGACTATCTACTGCTACAAATCTGGGAAAACAGAAAGAAACATAGGGAACAAGGAAGAAAAGCATGATGGATAGCAACATGGGTATGTACCAAATTGTTCATATTCCAGAGAAGCAGCTGTATCCCCTTCACCAGCAACCCACTGGTCAGTTTGAATCCATTAATTCTAACCTTTTTCTTTCTAATAGAATTCTTACATGGACTCAGCAGATTCAAAAATTAGTGCTTTGCTTTGTATTTGTCTGCAGAGAATGTCATTGCTTCAGTTATTGTTCCAAAGCATGCCAACCAAATTGTAAGGTCAGTTCCTCATCCTTATTTATAATTTTCATTTTTTTAATCTGTAATTTGATGCTAAAATGTTGTTGGTTTAAAAGATTTTAAGCATTTTGCTGTTGGCTGTAGACTGTGTCAAATTCTTTAATCTTTCAGTTCTAGTTAATTTTTGACATTTGCATTCTATCCAATATGAACTTTTTTTCCCCTGGCCCTCTGCTAAATAAATGTGACTTTTAATCGTTGTGGAAAATGCTGCAGACCTAAGCTTCTGGCTTTCCCCTCCCTTTCTATTTTAATCTAGTTTTCAAGGCATGAAAAATAAAGTAACTCAGACTACGTCAATCATTTCTGCTTTATGACTTCTCAAACTTGCTAAAGTTTTGTATTAGGCTTCTTTATTTTGGTTGTTCACAATTTTTGTACTAAGGCACAACCAATGTTTGTTTGTCCTTTCTTTATAAATGTCTTTTCTTTATAAACTTTATGTTTTGTGAGCTAATCTGTACAAGTTATTTAAATTTGTTAGGAATTTGAATCGAATAGAACCACTGGAAAATCTCTGTCATGTGAAACGTGTTCAGAAGAAAATCCTCGAAACAGGTTTGATGGTTTGTCTCATGTGTGTGTTATTATGGCATTATTATATTTGCTGCAACATCCAACTGTTGACCATAACGATCATGAGATTAGGAAAGTTATAAAACTCAAGAGATGAACTGTCCTCTATTTTCATTTTTTATGTGTGAGAAAAATTGATTTCATGTCATTTTTTATTTTAACCCTTTTAGGTGAGTCATTATATTGAATTTCCAGAATTTGAAAAATTAAACACAAGAACATACCAGGTTCCTTAAGCTGCTAATTGAACAAAGTGTTGCATGTCAAAGGGACTGGGTGGAAGCTGATCCTTTAGATTTGATTTTGAAAACATTATGGTTCTGCTTTATAAGATTTATATATATCAGTTTTGGAGGGTTTTCTCCTAATGATTTCATTTAGCATCAAATTCCATTGTAGATGGTAGATCTCAGACTTTTGGATCTTATACAAGGTAAATAGTCACTAGCTACTAAAGAAATTAGATTTGAAGTTTCAATTGTTGTAGTTCTTTTGCCTTTCTCATGTCCAACCTAGATGGTACTTTAACACATCATGCACAGTAAGTGAAGAGTAATAAATAGACATGCTTCTTGGCCAATGAAGGGAAAACTTGAGTTTGGTGCTATTTATCATGTCCACTGAAGAAATGCATAAATTAACTCACTTTACTAGCAGTTACAGTGAGTGACAGCAGAGAAAGAAAAGATTTTTGGTGAGGAAGCTATGTTCTGAAATAGATGGATGTGTAAACAACCTATGGTCACTGACAAACTGAAATTATCAGCTGTTTTTGAATTTGATAGATGATATAAGGAAATGATACATAAATGAATGTAGAAGAAAGCATGGTTTAAAAAACACAAAGCTGTCTTTTACCACTTTGCACTTGCATCTAGATATTTTTGCTTCAACACTTGTATAAATGTACATGCCTTTCATTCTCTGTCACTATAATTATGGTCAAAAGCCCAAGTCAGTTGGTGGTGACAATGGGAATATTTGACAGGACAAATACAGTTATCTGTGATCTTGTGTCTGGCATCTGAAGGTGACAACCAATTGGATAGTGTGCCACCTCATCTGCAGGAGTTGATTAGTGCCTATCAGTTGAGTCCTTTTATCACAAAAGTGGGTCTTCCTTATTTTTGGTATCCTTTTAGATTCTTTAGTGCTTTATTATGAACACTAAAAAAGTACAAGATGAAAACATATCAAGAATGTTTAAAATATTGATTTTTAAACGTTTGTCTCATGTTTTGACTTATGAATTTATCATTCTAATGGTTGAAGCTGCAAAGCTGATTGATAAAAATGCAGAATGGCTAGTGAAGTCAACTACTTAATTTTTTAATCCTCGAATTAGTACTTTAATGCTTAATTTATGCCAATCATTAAAATTTTGTCTTGAAGCATCCAAATATTTTTTTTTTTCCTTTTTTCTAAAAGAAGAAAGATAACAGACTAAATCATTTGTACAAAAGAAACAGCAAACCCTCAGCATTGGAAAGCGGTTGGTATTATATGAATGGAGTTTGGATTTTTTGTGTTTATCATATTTTAATCTGAGCAAAGCATTATGACTATGTTAGCTAAATGCCTAACCCATATTTGTTTAGAGAAGGAGGGAGAGCATAAACTGTTTGCTTATTTGAATGTGTTATATGTTATGTCCTGATAGTTACATGAAGTGAACCAGTGTGCTTTAACTTCTGCATGTCTAAGTGTAGGTTGGAATAGTTTATACCTTTCTTTTTCATTTCTCCTTTTATAGTTTTAGAATATCTTAATATGCATTTTTTTGGGCTCAAATCCTACTAACTCTAATTGTGTGGAATGTTTGTTTGCTTAATATCTCAAAACTCTAGCAGAGTTCTTTGATGTTAAAGTGAGTCAGAGGTTAAAGTTGAGTTTTCATTGTTAGGGAAAGTGACAATTGATTTCTATAATTAGTTGTAATTCTATAAGCTAGGGAAGACTGCTTGGGGTCAAATAGAATAACAAAAATGCATATTTTCATGCAGTGCTATGTTCTTCTATTTATTAGGTCTTTCTAGCTCACAGGCACACCCAAGCACCCCAAAATTCAACCTATTATGAGTATCTTGAAGTTTTGAACTCGTTTGGAGTCCTTGAATGGATCTTTTCTGTAATGCAAATTTTGAACCTTTGATTTTCATGTTTCTTTGATTTGCCTAATGAGGATACCTATACTAATATATATGGCTTTGGGAGGTTTTTGTGTCATGGTGGGTCCCACTCTCCAAATAAAAAATAATAGGTCGTGGGTGTGGGTATTTAGTTGAGGAACAATAACTCCTCCATTATTTCAATGTTTTTAAAATAATAAAATGTATGGATGGTGGGCAGATCCTTGAAAATTTATAACTCTCCATGATCTCAATAGTTTTAAAATAAAAAGTAATATAAAAAATTGGACTGATAGGTACAAATATGCTATACTTTTAGTTATCTAGCAGATGCTAGGATGCTGTGGGATTTTATGGTCTTCATTGCATGTTCTGCTCCGATGCTGTTGGATTCATGCATTGAATTTGAATTTGGTTATCTTTAGGTTTGCAAATATGCTGCAACATCAAAAGAAGAGTGGCAAGAGCAATGCAAATTTTGGCCAACATCATATCATCCAAGGACCTAGTAAGCTTTCTATTATGTTCTATACTGTCTCTAATTGTAATATTGTTGCTGCCATCACTATCTCTATATATGAAATTCTAATAAACTTATTAATGAAATGAGTTAATCAAACAATATGTAGCTAACTGGTTATTTATTGAATAATAATGCATCCTTCTACTTCATGAGCTAATTAGCAAGACAACCAGACACATGAACTAAAAAGTGCATGAGTGTGCATACAGGATTGTCACTGTGTCTATTTGGGTTGCCAATGCACCTAGCAAATGGAATGACCGGTGCTGCACAGAAGATAATATTAAACTGAAATGCATTCTTTTATTTCTTATGTCCATCATTATATTGTTATATTTCATGAATAATGTAGACTTCCTTTCTTTTCCTAGATTAATATCCCTTATGAATTCTGAATGAAATGAACTGATGCTTCACTAACTGGTATACAAGATTTACCAGTGGTTTGTATTTTTTGGGGAAAAAAGGAGGGGGTGTGAGGTTTGACCCAGAAATTGATGTTGTGTGATTAATTTTTCATAATGAGGGCCATAGGCTTCATCGCAATCTTCTAGTTTAATGTTTGTTTCACACATTAAAAAAAAAAAAAGAAAACAAAAATTACTGATCATTATCAATCTTTGCTTAAAGAACTTGCATATGCTGAAATTATTCTCCCTTTTCCAGTGGTGAGCTATCTTCGGAATGACCTTTTTGGTATTTCTGGTGAGAGCTGGGTGGGTCCTATTACTTTGGAACAGTTTCTCCTAATCCAGTCCAAAGGGTTTGCTTAAATGAAGGAGAGGAATGCCCTCATGTTCATGGCCATATTTTGCCCTTGCATTTGCTACGGGATAGAATTGTATATATAGCTTTTCATTGGTGCTTGGCAGAAGGGAGTCGCTATATCATGTGCAAAGGCATTTGACAGCTCTACCGCACAAGTTGCATTGCATTGTGCTTTGGATACTTTGTTCTGTTTTGAGCTTTTTTTTTTTTTTTTTTTTTTTTTTCTGGTTTGAGGATTTCTTATCCACCATCAAATTGTACCTTCTCTCCTCTCTAATAAAATATCTTCTTATATAAAAAATTCGTATCTTCCCATGAAATTTTGGATAAAAGGAGTTGTATTAGGCAGATAAGAGAATAATAACAACTAGATGGAGGATATGACATCCTTCAAAATAAAGAGGCTAAGAAACGCTACAGAGATGTGCGATCCTTTTGCACATCAGACATGGGAACTACTTGTAAACAACCATGGGGAGCACCAAAGAGAAGCCATAAACACAATTCTATCCCATAACAAATGTAGGGCAAAGAGATCTTCTTGAAGATGTGGCTATTCTGCTTGAACAAATTTGCCCAAGAATCACATAAATGACACTGTCAAAATTTTGGGCTTTTTATTCATACCAAAACCTTCAAAGTGAGTCAGGAGAAACTGCACCAATGTATAAGGAGACACTCAATGTTCACCAGGATTTGAAAGAAAATTATTTCAAAGGAAAGTAGCTGCATGACAATGTAAAAATTATATGGCTTGTTGTTTCTGAACTATGTCTACTCACAAGATGCATATTAGGAAAAAGAGCTGTGTGGAGTCTGGGAAAATTGTAACATGTCATTTTATTACCACTGGGCAAACAAAAGATTTGACCTTGGAAGAATTTATAGATTTTAACATAGGCTTGTCAAGAAGAAACCTCTCCTTATTAGGAAAAAGTATGAGAATTTAAAGTAGTTTGTACAAGAAAATACCATAAGAATCAAGGGTCAAAAGAAGATTTAAGTAAAAGTAGAAGGGAATGTAAATCATTAACTTCCCTATTATTCAGGTTCCTAAACAATGAATAATTTGGAGAGAAATTAAAATCCTGAATAGAATAAAAGTTTTGAATGATTTTCGTATAGAAAAAAGATGATGGAGGCGAGGAATAGCCTCTAAGAAAAGGACCATTCCACACCTAATTATCCTTCCAAAACATATGTTAATCATTGCCCAGGGCCAGCATTAATGGAGCTAATGTTAAAATAGCCCCAAGGGACTGCATGAGTAGTTGTGAGCATTAGGTTAACATCCTACCCATTCTGGTTTGAACTGTACCTATCCCTCTTTGTAATCTTTATTAGAAAATGCCATAGTCATTTGACAGCAGAGGAATGTTTTTGGACACCAAGTTTGTGAGACACTTAATTTGGCTTCTTGACATAAGTTATCTTCCTCATGATGTTATTTGCTTATTCTTTTGTGGATTATCTTTTTCTTTATCAAGGGGTGCAGAACTTTGTCTATTAGAAGAATAGCTGACTATGGTTCTGGTTCTGGTTTTGGCTTGGCTTTCTTATTCAAACTACAGTCACATTGATGGCATTACTGGATTCAGCGAGGAGGATTCACAGTTAGTTTTCAGGTTTATGCAATCAGCTGTCAAGTTGGCAACGTCTGAAGCTGGCTTGGTACATAAATTTTTTTCCCGTTCATCTAACTTACACCTAATATATGATGCACACATACCTGACTGCTGGACAGGCTTAATTTCTGCTTTTCTCTAGCTTATCATACTTTTAATTCCTGAAGAATAGTTTGAGGTCCATTATTTGCTTCGTTCTTTGTTGTCTATCCTGTCCTGCAGTTAAGGGTAGGTTTAGTAAGAGTGTCATACTATTAAGTTTCACTTTGAATTGCTACTTACCTAAAAGAAACAATAAATCTCTTTGAAATTGTGGAATCCCTGATTATTCTCTTATTTCAAATTTATTCAACTATAATTATGTAATTAGCTATTACAATTTTTATCCCTCCTGATTCTTTGCTATTTGTTGACTAAATATCAGGAGAAGAATTCTTCTCTCTGTTTTCAGTCCTTTCTTATAAGGCTTTGTAAATATTAGCTGTAAATAATCAGAGAAATAATATAGTTAAATTTTTTGGCCCATTTCCACTTGGTATCTGTGTAATTCAGAGCTTAAGCTTTTTGATTTCTTATTCTTTCTGTCGAAGAGAGTGCCTCAGTTTAAAGGGATCTAAAGCTAACAAAATTATCCTATTAGATCCCAAGAAATAGGCTTACAGATAACAGAGATAAAACTAAATCTTGTTTTATCTTCAGAGAAAAATAAGGAATAGAAAAACCAATAGAATTACATAATGAAGATGCTAACACTAACCTAGATAAGGAAGTACAAAATACATAAACGATAATGCTGGATAGTGCTGCAAGTGACACTCCAAAGGACCTGTGGGCTTCATCGGATAAGGGGCACAAACAGCTTATTAGGATATGATATTCAACACTTCCTCTTAAGCTGGGGAGTAAATATTGACTATCCCTAGTTTGGAGCTTAAGTTTTCAAACTTCACTCTTGCTATGGCCATGGTCAACAAATCAGCCACTTGAGCATTTGTGGTTTTGTAGGATAAATCTATTGTGCTTGACTCAATGTTTTCTTTAATAAAATGACAATTAATCTCTATGTGATTCATTCTATCATGGTGTATGAGATTTTTTGCTATCCCAATGGTAAACTTAGGACTTTTATTGGTGCCTCTAAGTCAACTTGCAACTTTGTAGGTAGCCTCCTCAGCCATAAGCCTTCACAAATTTCTAGTGCTACTGCTAGAAATTCTGCTTCAGCACTACTTCTAGCTCCAACTAGTTGTTTTTTCACTTATCCATGTAACCAAATTACCCCATACAAATGTATAATAGCCAGCTGTTGATCTCTTATTTGTGACAAATCTTGCCCAATCAACATCTGAATATACCTTTATTCCTTGATGTGTTCCCTTTTTAAAATGAAGACCCTTTCTTGGAGGTAGCTTTAGATATTTCAATATTTTGTAGATTGCCTCTAGGTACTCTTCATTTCATAAATTGACTTATCATGCTTGCAACGAAACAAATGTCAAGCCTTGTGTGAGAAAGATAGATTAATTTACCTACGAGTCTTTGGTGCATCCCAGTGTCAACTAGTGCACTATCTATTTTGAGGCCTATCTTGTAGTTGGCTTCCATAGACATTTCAGCAGGTTTGCAATTCAACATCTTTGTTTCTTTAAGTAAGTCCAGTGTGTATTTCCTTTGAGAAATCGTTATGCCCTTCTTTGATCTTGCTACTTCCATCCCTAAGAAATACCTTAGGTTTCCAAGATCTTTTATTTCAAATTTAGTTGCAAGATCCTTCTTCAATCTTTCTATCTCACCCAAATAATCTCCTGTAATGACTATATCATCAACATAAATAGTTAATATAGAAAATTTTCCATCAGAGGCAATTTTAGTGAATAATGTGTGGTCTGTTTGGCATTGATCATACCCATACCCTTTGACTACCTTTGTGAATCTTTCAAAATAAGCCCAAGGTGATTGCTTTAAGCCATATAATGACTTATGCAATTTACATACTTGATTATGATTGCATCTTGATTCAAATCCTGAAGGAATGTCCATGTATACTTCCTCTTCCAAATACAACAACAATAACAAAGTCTTTTCCCACTAAGTGGAGTCGGCTACATGGATCAATCGACGCCATAAAGTCTTATCGTAAATCATATTACTTCCTCTTTCAAATCTCCATTTAAAAAAACATTTTTCACATTTAATTGGAAAAGTGGTCAATCAAGGTTAGAGGTAAGAGATAACAATAGCTTGATAGTGTTGAACTTGGCTATTAGGGCAAAAGTTTCTTGAAAGTCAATACCATGGATTTGGGTGAACCTTTTGGCAACTAACCTTGCTTTATGCCAGTTGATGCTTCTACCTACGTTGTATTTAATAGTGAAAATCTACTTACAATCCACTGTTGTTTTTCCTTTTGGCAACTTAGTGATCTCCCAAGTCTCATTCTTCTCTAATGCACCCATCTTTTCATCTATTGCAGCCTTCCATTTTGGAATTTTTATAGCCTTATAAACATTTCTGGGTAGTATTTCAAGCTGAAACACTTGCCACAAAAGCTTTCATAGAAGGAGATGATCTGTTATATGAGACATAGTCACTTGTGGAGTATTGGGCACATGATCATACCCGTTTTCTCAATGCAATAGGTCTGTCCAGATCTGCCACATCCTCTTTAGGTTCAGGATCTGAAATTGAGGGAGATGATTGGCCTTTTTCTAGAAGTGTAAATTGGTTTGTATCCATGCATTGCTGTTCTGCTTCTGCTCGCTGTCCCTTCTTCCTTGTTGAGTACCTGAGTATTTCTTTTTCTTATGTGGCATTGGAACATGTATCGGTTATGTTGGTGTTGGTTGGGTAATTTCCCAGATCATGTTCACTGGTGTTTAGTGGCTGAAAATATGATGGAACAATAGGTATTTGGGGAGTTAAGTACTTGGGTGCAGGTGCTGAAATGGCTGAAGTTTGAGTAGTTTCAAAGTCATACTGAAACAACCATTCGTTTGTGTTTTGATTTTCCTCCTGAATGGGTGTTTTGGGACAAAAGGGTTGGTGTTTGAATGAGGTAACGTCTATGATAGTGTAGTAATTTTGTGTGATAGGAGAGTAGCATCTATATCCCTTTTATGTGGGTGAGTATCCAAGAAAGATATATTTAAGGGCTCTAGGATCAAATTTTCCCCCATTTTCAACACAAATGAAGGATGTACACTCAAATACTTTCAGAGGTAGGTTAGTCATGGTTTGCTTATTAGGGTAGGTCTCAAGAAGGACTTGTTGGGGTGTTTTAAAATTTAGTGTCTTATGGGGCATTCAATTGATGCGTTATGTTGCAGTGAGTATGCCTTCTTCTCAGACGATTTTAGGTACATTTGAAGTGATCATGAGGGATTTAGTTACTTTTAAAAGGTGTCTTTTCTTTTGCTTGGACACCCCGTTTTGTTAGGGGGTGTTGACACATTAAGTTTAGTGAATAATCCCATGTTTTGAAAGGTAACTTCCCCAGACAGAATTAACATAGTCGTTGGCATTGTTAGATCTCAAGACTTTATTATTGGTTTTGAATGAGGGTATGAAATTTTTGAAATATATGAGTGCCTTCAGATTTTTCTTTTAGCAAGTGCAGCCATGTCAGCTAGGTGTGAACATCAATAAAACTTACAAACCATCATGCCTTGTTAATATTTTTGGCCTTTGAGGGGCTCCAAATGTCACTATGAGTAAGTGCAAATGGTTGCGTTGGTTTGTAATTGTGAGAATAGGAATTTTTAATGTGTTTAGATAATTGACAAATTTTAACACTAGAATGGGAAATAGTTTTATTGATTAATTGGGAATATCGGGATACATATTGCTAAGATAATTAAGGTTAAGATGTCCAAAACGATAATGTCACAATTTTATTTCATTGTGACTAGAGCTAATGGACAAGGCTTTCTCCTCCTTTAGTTCTTGAAGGTAGTAAAGGCTAGCGCACTCCCTAACACTGCCAATCATCTTTCCTGACTTGAAATCCTGAAATTTACATTCATTGGGGCAGAAGTTAGTTACAAAATGATTATCCCTTGTAGCAAGTTGCAAGTGAGTGCAGGTAATGCAAAGCACATTTTTCAAAACTAAATCATTGGACAAACTTTACTGTTGCAGTGCCTCTAACTTTGACTAAGAGCCATTTGTGATTCTTACTATCATTTTTTGAGTGTATGGTATAATTTCAAGGCATCTCTTGTCATGTGATCAGTTGCATCTAAATCTACGATCCACATATTGTTAGACTGTTTTTAAGTATTAAAAACCATGGACATTTTACCTGATTGGGTCACCAAACCAATCCCAATATTTTCAAAACTAGATTTTTCTTGTCCACCAATCATTCTTTGTATTTGTTCTAATTGCTCCTTGATAAGGTTTAAGGTTTGTTTTTCCCTCATTGCTTGCCACGTAGCTTCTATTCTTTGTTCTTGGCTGAAATTTCTAATTATTGGGTTTGCCACGAAGCTTCCAACATACCTCTTTTGTGTGGCCAACCTTGTTGCAATGATTACACCAAGGTCATCCACCCTTTTTCCACTTGTCGTTTTGTGGGGCACTTCAAGTGACCAAGGCAGCTGGTTCATTGATTGGTGACAGGCCTCCCGACATTAGTTTCTTCCTGCATTTTTCTCGTTTTATAATGGAGAACGCTTCTCTCAAGCTTTGAACAACCATAATCCTCCCTCATTTCTTCAAACTCAAAATTGAAGCCCCAGATAAATTTGTAAACTCTTTCACTTTCAACAAAATTCTGGAAATGGATAGAATTGTTGCTACTCGCCCATTCGTGGCCTTCGTACAAGTCAACCGGTTGCCACAAGATAATTAGAGCATTAAAATATGGTGATGGATAAATTACCTTGCTTTAATTTGTGTAGCTGCCCCTTGATTTCAAAGAGTGTAGTAGTCTACTCCAAGGATGAATAACTTTATTGGGCAGCCTCCTATATCTCCTTGGCCTTTTTGTATAGAATGAAGCTTTGGCCAACCTTAATTGTCATCGAGTTCCTACCCATGATATCACTTGATTATTTTCTACAACCCAAATGTTGTATTTAGGATCATTGGTGCTAGGTGGAGGGATATGGCCTATGATATAGCCTTCCTTTCCTTTTCCTCGAATGAACATAAGGAAGCTTTGGGACCACTGGAGGTAATTGTTACCATCCAATTTGTGCCCTTTCGATTAGGAGGGTGGATAGTTCGTTTGTCCCCTGTGAAGAAGAGACACTGTTGTGCGAGTTGGAAGTATGAGATGAGGAGCCATGACTTTCAACATTCATGGCTTGCATGGTGCTGAAATTACTCATTGGAGAAGACAAAGCACTCAAGCTTTGATAGCATGTGAAATTCAGAGCTTAAACTCTTTGATTTCTTATTTCTTCTTTCGAAGAGAATGCCTCAATTTAAAGGGATTTAAAGCTAACAGAATTATCCTATTAGATCCCAAGAAATAGGCTTACAGATAACAACTAAATCTTATCTTGTCTTCAGAGAAAAATAAGGAACAAAAAACCAATAGAATTACACAATAAAGACGCTAACACTAAAACAACCAGATAGGGAAAAATAAAATACAACAAAGATAATGCTGGATAATGTTGCAAGTGATGCTCTAAAGAACCAGTGGGCTTCATTAGATAATGGGCCCAAACAGCTTCTTAGGATTCAATCTTCAACATTATCAAAGCTTTTATTTGATCCTTCAGTCTTGCACATCGTTGTTTTGCATTACATCATTCAGCATTGCATACCAACGTCGAACATCAGCCTTAAAGTGTCGCACATCAGGCTTTAAGCATCGCACGTTAGCATTGCACTTCAAGGTTGCCTCTCTTGTCCTTTCCTCGCATTGCAATTCTGTACCTATTCACTGCTCCTATATGGCTTCTAAAGGCAACCAGGTTTCAAGTGGTTCAATTTCAGGTGGGTCCATTGGATTAAACTCGCTCGCTGTAGTTGTAGCTGATGGGACTCTTCCTCTTATTACTAGGCACAAGTTGAATGGTCCTAATTATTTGCAATAGCCCAAATTAGTGATGCTTTATGTATCAGGCAAGGGAAAGGATGAATATTTGACTGATGGGACACCTCCATCAGAGAAAAAGGGTCCCGTATTCAAGGTATGGAGAGCAAAAACTAACATGGTTATATCTTGGCCGATCAATACCATGGAGCTTGAGATTGGCAAACATTCCTCTTCTACAACACTGCTCATGAGATAAGTGAGGGAGAGCTACTCGGATGGTGACAACATATCTGAACTCTTTGAGATCAAGAGTAAACTCCATAATTTCAATCAAGGTGAGCTATTCATTATCTAATATTATAATGCTCTAACTTACCTTTGGCAACAAATGGATGTGTGTGATAGCCAAGAATGGGACAACTCAGCAGATGCAGAGAAGTACAAGGAAATTGTTGAGGAGAGAATTTTTAAATTCCTCTTAGACCTAAATAAGTCTTTGGATGAAGTGAAGGGAAGAATCCTTGGGACAAAGCCCCTAATTTTACTAAAGGAAGTTTTCTATTGGAGTGGAAAGAAGCTTATGCTTGGCTCCTCCTTCTTGCTATCATTTTAGAAGGGTTGGCACTTTCGATCATAGGAGCAAATGCGAACAATGACAGCAAACAGATGAAAAGGAGGCTTAGGTGTGATTATTCTCGCCGTTCTAATTACACTTGAGAGAAGTGTTGAAAGCTACTTGGCAAGCTAACTGATACATGTTACATTGCTATACTTGCAGGAACCAGCAAAATAGCCACAGAATTAGCATTCTTTGCCAAAGAACAAGTTGAATGGTTTCAGAAATTAATTAGCCAAGGTTCCTCATTTAATATTACTATTGCTATCGGAACGACAGCCCAAAAAGGTAGTTTATCCAGTGCATTTCATACTAGTGCTGCTAATGAGGTAACTTGGCTAAGTGACTCTGGTGCTTTGGACCATATGACTGGTGATATGTCTTTATTTTATGAATGCAACCCATGTAAGAATGCTTATGATGTGCAAATAGTTGATGATTCTCTTTGTCCAGCAACTGGAATCAGAAAAGTGATGATTTTTGCACCTTAACTCTTGAATCAGTTCTGTTAGTGTCAAAATCGTCAAGTAAACTGTTGTTAATAAGTAAACTCAAGATATGCGGTGTATTGCTAAGTTCTCTTCATTTGACTGTGTTTTTCAGGATTTGAATTTGGGGAGAACGATTGGCAATGCTAAAGAAAGTGAAGGGATGTACCAGAAAAAAGGTGAAGAATAAAGTCACACATTACATGACCTTAGCCTCACATAAGGCAAAAGTATCTGGGAAGGAAAGGGAAATTGTGTTATGGCATCAAAGACTTGGTGATCTTAATTTATGTATCTGGAAAAGATTTTCTGATCCTTGTTTATTGATAAAAATACAAAATTTCTCCACTGTGAAGTGTGTCAATTTTCTAAACATTGTCGAACCTCTTATCATGAATACAAACCATCTCATTCTTTTTCCATCATTCACAATGACATTTGGGGGTCCATCTAGAGTCCAAACCCTAACTGGTGCTACTTGGTTTTTGTCCGTCATAGATGACCACACCTGTGTCACTTTGGTATTCCTTTTAAAGGATAAGTCTGAAATCATGCCTATTTTCAAATAATTCTATATCATGATTTAGAATCAGTTTCAAGCGCAAATTCAGATTGTTAAACATGATGATGTTTGTGATTATTTCAATTTTGTCCTTGGCGAATTTTTCCTTGAAAAGGGTATCATTCATCAAAGCTCTTTAGCCTATACCCCTTAATAGAATTGTATTGCTGAGAGAAAAAATAGGCACCTTATTGAGATTGCCTGCTCCCTTATGTTTACTACCAATATTCCTAAATCCTTTTTGAGTGAAGTTGTGTTAACTGCAGCCTATATCGAATGCCCTCTAGGACTCTTAAATTTGATACAACATGCCAAAAACTCTCAAGAGTCTTTCCTCAGAACAAACTCATCTTCAACCTTCCTTTAAAGGTATTTGGGTGTTCTACCTATATTCACATCCCATCATTCCAAAGAAGCAAATTTGATCCCAAATCTATTAAATGCCTCTTCCTTGGGGATGCTCCATATCAGAAAGGATACTGCTATTACTCACCCACTGCCTGAAAATTCTATATGACATTGGATGTAACCTTCTTTGAAGAAATGCCATATTACCCTAAAACTCATACTTAGGGGGAGAGAAGTAGTGAGGAGGAATATTAGTTTTGGGTTCCCATTTGCACGGAAATAGAGCCCCTTGTACCTCCTTCCTTGAACTCGAGAATAGGGGAGTTTTTGAGACTAAAGTACCTCATAATGTGGCTGAACCGGAAGCTGTCCCAGCTGAATCAGAGGCTGTTCCAGAGGTCTAGGATTACTTGAGACACTCCAAAGTTGCTGAACGTCAAAAGCATTGCCAACTTGACCCGAATTCCAATCCTAGTAACAACACTCAAGGTAACTTTGATTTTGAGGCTTCTATTGATTTGAGTTTATCTACCAATCCTTATCTTCCCATTGCTTATAGAAAAAGGACTTGATCTTGCATCAACATCCTATATCTAAATTTGTCTCTTATGAAAGGTTACCTTCTAGTTACAAGGCCTTTTTTGGAAACTTGGATAGCATTGAAGTACCACATAATATTGAGGAAGTCCTCAAACAGACTAAGTGGAGTGATGCTGGAAATGAAGAACTTGGAGCCCTGGAAAAGAATGAGACTTGGGAGATTATTTAAAGGCCCCAAGGAAAACAGCCCGTGGGGTGTAAGTAGGCATTCAATGTGAAATACAAAGCTGATAGGAGTATTGATGGATACAAAGCAAGGTTGGTGGCTAAAGGTTTTACACAAATCTATGGCATATACGAGCAGGAGACATTTGCACTTGTAGCCAAGCTTAATACATTGTGTGTTCTGCTTTCTATGGCTGCAAACTTGGGATGAAAACTTAACCACTTAGATGTTAAGAACGCTTTTCTTAATGGGGATCTTGAAGGAGCTTAAATGGAGATACCCCTTGGTTTGAAAATTCTTAAGAGTAACAATCTTGTCTGTAGGCTTAGAAAATCTCTATAGGATCAAGCAATTACCAAAAGTGTTGTTTAAGAGATTTACCAAGGTAATAAAAAACCTTGGGTATTCCAGGCTCAAACAGACCACGCTTTATTATCAAAATGTCTTCTTGTGATAAAATTGTTGTCCTAATAGTTTATCTGGATGATATAATTGTCACAAGAAATCATGAAGAAGTCGTCTCCCATCTTAAAGATGTGTTAAGCAAGGAGTTTGAGATAAAAGACTGAGAAGCCTTGAAATATTTTCTAAGAAAGGAAGTGGCTCAGGCAACTAGAAGGATCACTATATCCCAATGAAAGTACACCCTTGATTTGCTAAGAGAGACAGGTATGTTAGGTTGTAAGCATGTTGACATGGCTATGGACTCTTTTGATAAAGTAGGTTCAAAAGAAAGTACTGTTCTTGTAGACAAAGGAATGTATCAAAGGTTGGTGAGAAAACTGATATATCTCACACACAGAAGGCTGGATATTAGTTTTGCTACAAGTGTAACAAGCCAATTTATAAATAATCCCATCGAGGAACATCTAGAAGCGTTAAATAGAATATTGAGATATTTGAAGATAACCCCAAGGAGATGTCTATTTTTCAAGAAGGGAACGAATGGAGAGATTGAAATCTTTTCTGATGTTGACTAGGTTGGATCCCTTATTGATAGGAGGTTGACTTTTGGGTATTGTACGTGTGTTTGGGAAAATCTAGTGACTTGGAGGAGTAAGAAGCAATCAGTTGTAGCCCAAAGTAATGTTGAAAACATGGGTTTTGTAAAGGAATTTGGTTGACTAAACTTCTTGAGGGACTCCAATTCCCAACTGCAATCTCTATAAAGATACTTTGTGATAATCAAACGGCTATTAAGTATAGCAAAGAATCTGGTTCACCATTATAGAGCTAAACATGTGGAGATTGACCACCATTTTATCAAGGAGAAAATAGAGGAAGGAATTTTGGAGATGATCTACACTCCTACACATCAATAAATTGCAGATGTCCTAACCAAAGCCTTGTTTAGAACTTAGTTTGATAATAATTTATCCAAGATGGGTATGATTGATATATTCTCCCTAGCTTGAGGGGAAGTGTGAAATCTCTGATTATTCTCTTATTTCAAGTTTAGTTAACTATAATTATGTAATTAGCTGTTACAATTTTTATTTCCCCTGATTCTTTGATACTTGTTGGTTAAATATCAGGAGAAGATTTCTTCTCTCTGTTTTCGGTCATTTCCCATAAAGCTTTGTAAATTTTAGTTGCAAATAATTAGACAAAATTTTCAGCCCCTTTCCACTGAACTTTGTATAAATGCTATAACTTTTTAAATGCTATTTCACTGGTTTGTTCTTTCACTTGAAATGATCCCATGGCTTCAGATGTAATAAAATTGTGTCCTTGGGTGATGAATCATTCTTGTTCGGTTTTCCTTGCAAGTAGTATCTTCTATAGCCTCTTGATGTCCCTTTGAATGAAACTAATTGTAAATAAACAGATGGCTTGTGTAACTGTGTTAAATGTTCTAATGAAGCCCGGACTTGTACTGTTTATAACCATGCTGATGGAACAATGATATCATTGATTGTGCTTTCTAACCTGCTTATGCAATTTGCAAAGCAGGTAGTCAATGCTGCAGTGATAGTGGATCCTTCATCTAAACAGGTGATTTCAAGTGCATGTGATGAGGTTTATGCTTTGAACACCTGCAAAGACAATTGTATCACTGACTCTTGCTGCTTAAAAAGGCCAGAATTCTTTAGTTTCCATCCTGTTTCTAATAAAGTAGCACCCAATGACCCATTGTATTTAAATGGTTCATCCAATCAACCCAAACAACCTCATACAGGTGTGGCTTGTTCATATCCTTGGCGGTGGGCTGAGCAACAATTGCTCACACAGAATTTATATAATTGGCACCCTTTGCGGCATGCTGCTATTGTAGCTATAGAATCTTCTGCCGCTAGGGATAGGTGCCTTTTTCCCTCTGTGGATAGCATTGAAGAAAACTGTTTGGAGTTGGATCATGAGAAGTCTTCTTGGACAACCTGTTTCTGTAAGAGACAGAGAACTATTCCTGAGAAGGTGAGTTTTCCCTATAAGTTCTGATTTTAAATATATTAAGAGAACTGGGTTGATGAATACATTTTTAGTTACTTGGAGTCCTCCTCATCTTTATGAAGTACCCATTCCATGCTGGCTGAAGTATCAAGGTTATTCAACTCTATGGTGGTTATTCTTATCACCTGAACAGATCATGGAGTTCTTGGACTATGTACTTTTATTAACTTTGCAATATCTCTTAAGTGAATGATATAATGCATGGTGCAGGAACCATGCATCTACTTTTGATTAATTTATTACTTTTGCAACTGTCATCAGTACAATTGTCCCAGATGGGAATTATGACTTGATAGTTTGTGGCTAAAACAACATATGCGATACAGAAACAAAACTATGTGGATGCAACATCATTCATCTTGAATATATTCGTTGAAAGTTGTTTGAAGATTAATTTGTTGAAAATTTTATATCATCATTGGCTTATGGTGTTTCAGGTTGAGGATGATGAAAAATTAAATGCTCTTAGTCAGAGTTCTGATCAGGTGTCTGAACGACCTTACTTATGCACTGGTTATGACATCTTTCTTGTCTGGGAACCATGCACTATGTAAGCTTGTAGACAAGATACTTCTCTGGTTTTGATGTGCTCTTATTTCTCTTGGGGTCCTTTAAATTACTTTTAGGCTTTAGTTACTCATGACTCATCTATGAAGGATAGTAATCGAATTGCAATTCAAATCGTGAATCGGAAATCATATCGAATCATATGATTTAGAGCTCATTGAAAAATAATGTGAAATGTATTATATAATTGACATTACCATAAAAAAGATTCAAAGTACTAAATTTAAAGTCCTAAATTTAATCGAAGAATTGACTAAAATTTAACTATAAGTCTCACAAAACAAAATTATAACCTATAAGTCATAACTTGGTAACTATTTAACTAATAACTTCAATTTAAAAAAAAAAAACACATAAGTAACCAAGCCCAAAACTAATTATCATCATATTCATCGAGCCTAAGTTGATTGAAACAACACACTCTCTAGGAATAATTTATGGAACTAGACTACTTTATCTTTTAATGGTTATTTTTAGGAGTAGGAATAATTTATATGAAATTTCTTAATTGAAATGACACACTCTTATGTCGTTTCAATTAAGTTAATTGCATCCATGACCATGTGCTCCAGAATTCCAAGGCAACCTTGTTATCCCTTTTTTTGTTTTGTTTGTTTTGTTTTGCAACCAATGATGCCCACAGTCCATCCTATCACCAGTATCATGCTATCTAATATAAAAGGGAGAGGTTTTAATTGAACAACATCGTTCCAGAAAGCAAAAGAAAAAATATGCATCTTCTTCTTTAGGAGGGCGGGTTGCGTCAAGTTAGAAAGGACCCGACTTAGTGACCTGATGGAAATGCAGTGTCTTGAATCACCATCTCCCGTGTGATGAGCAAGATTTTGGCGATTCAGGCTCTTTTTCGATTCATCAAATGATTTGTATCATTTTCCGGATGAATTGACATGGATTGTGCATTCCAAATCTGGAAATCAAACAATTTCTACAACTATGCTATGAAGCACATGGTATCAGGATAGGAGGCTAACCTTTTGATTCTCCTTATCTCCTTGATTGCCTTGTGCGTCCTACAATAGCATGTCATAGTAACTTGGCATGTACCGTAATAGAAGAAATTCTCTAATGTTGCTTGAAATACCACCTATGTTTCCATATCATGGACCTCTTTCTTTTTCCTTTTTTTTTTTCTCTTCTAAACCAGATGTTCAGGTCAATAAGCAAGTGCTCCTCTAGTAAGCATCGTTTAGCATGAAAACATTTGCTCTGGCTGATATAATTGATACTGATATCCGTAGTTTGTTGTAAATAATATATATAACATAGAATTGGATTAGCTTTTAATAACCATTGACTGCTGCTTCAAGCTCCTCTACCTATGCCGTTCATTTTTTTTTCCTGTTTTTAGTTATGTATGAAATTAAGGAAGGCTGGCTTTTTGTTTCTCTTCCCTGTTAAGGCACTGGAAATGCATATGCTGGGTTCTGGGTATGTGCATTTGTAATAACTGCTTGAGTGTTGCTTGTGTGCAACTATGCTTGCATGGTCTAGGACTTAGCTGGCCACCAAATGTGGAAGGTCGAGGTACTGATTAAAGCAGCCTGTGTTTCCACCAAATCCCGCTTTGGCATTCACTAAATACTTCATTTGATACAACTGTCCAAAAAAAATAAGATGAGTAAATTACAATTTTCATCCTTGACAGATTACAAAAGGCTCAATTCGGACCTCTAAAGTGTAAGCCCTCAATTTCATTCCCCCCAATCAATTTAGTCCCTCATATTGTTAAATGATGTAAATTTAACTAAGTTACTGGTCTGGCCTAACAAAGTGCTTCTGTGGTTGTTAAACTGATGGAATTGACGTGCTTAGTTTCCAAAAAGGCAAAAAATGGAGCATTTTAGTAACTAGGTTCTGACTTTCTGCAACTTTTCTGCACTCTAAGCATGACCACTTTATTATGTCACAGTTGCATAAACATTTTGTTAGGTCATGTCAACAACTCGGTTAAATTTAAATCAGTTTAACAATGAAGGGACTAAATTGATTGAGGGAAATTATTGGGGGATGAATTTGAGAGGTTTACATGAATTTTGTAATTTTATGGATACAAAGAATCAAAAAGTGTAATTTACTCATTAAACAATCAGCCTGCAAGAAGTGGGGGTGGGGGGATGTTACTAGTGGCATACATGGTAAAATCATTTAACTCATTGAGTCTTCTCGAATTAGTTCTCCCTTTAGTTTTTTTTTTTTTTTTTAAATTTATGCTTATCTTAAAGCTTCATAAAATAAAAACCTCTTCAGACTTTGTTTTAATTAATTGGAACACTTCAAATTTCACTATCAGATGGTTAAAACATCTTCCATTGTACCTTTCTCTGATATATTGTTGCCTTCCACTTTGATATCAGGTGTGCTATGGCGCTTGTCCATCAGAGAGTCAGGCGGATATTTTATGCCTTTCCAAACCCTAATGCTGGGGCTTTGGGCAGTGTTCACAGATTACAGGGAGAGAAGAGCTTGAATCATCATTATGCTGTTTTCAGAGTTTTGTTCCCTGAGGAAGTCCTCCATAAACGTAATGTTGAAGTTGGAGAAACTGTTGCAAACCAGTATTCCTTGAGTAGCACATGTGAGTTCTTAGAATGAGAAGGATGATGAGCGTTTATAACTGGAGAGTATTGACAAATGAATTTTGAATGTTGTTACCTTAGGTAGAATCCTTGTGAATTGTGATGACTGGCCTTTGAATTTTCATTTTCATGTGATATTTATGACCATGATTTGTCATTCTCTGGAATATGATCTTAATGAGTTCTTTAGGATTGGTGGTAATTATTGGGATGACAAAGGGCTGTCACCCCTTTCATTGAGTCAGGGACTTGGGACTTGTTATCCTTTGGTTGGCCTGATTCCGAAGCGTTCTAATTTATGCTGACACCGGCAGTGATGGCCACTGCCTTGATCACCAGCAAGAAGATAGACAAGCCAATAATGGCGAGTCTCCTCACTCAGCTCTCAAATCAAGCAGCGGCATTTCCCCTTCTCCCCACCTTCATTTTGGGAACAATTTTACCAAACAAACAAATTAAGAAAATTAAAAAAATAACGTTAAAGGAAATTGCATGCATGTAAGCAACTCTAAGAGAAGTTCGTGCAAGGAAAACAACTTGCATTCTCTATGTGTTGACACTAGCTTAATGTTGGGCCTTCAGTAGCTGGCTTGCGTTGCTCTAATAATTATCATAGGTTTCACAATAGTTTGTCTTGCAATGTGGCTGAAAAGGACACCGAATTGGCCCTTTGTATAGCATCGATCTGCCTTCTCGTCTGGTTAATAATGTTTTGAAGAATACTTGATCCACAAATTGTCCTCGGTACTTGTCATTTGATAAGCTGATTCTACGGAGAGTTAGGTTTTTTAAAAGGTTAGCTAACAGTTCAATTGGAAGACGGTCCGTTTCATGTCATGGCTCAATCTTCACTCTACTCCTGCCTCTGAAAAATACTAACCCTTGTTTGGTGAGTAGTAAGAACAGTAACATGGCCCAGCTTCAGGTAGCGTAGCATTCTTAATGCATGTAAATCTGCGATAGATTTTTTTTTACATGGGCAAAAACTCGGGTGACAAGAAATATTTAATGTCACACATCACTTGTTTCAGATCATGTCAATAGGTGTTTATGTACGGTGATGATATGAAGCATGCCCATGTGTAGGACTTGCTTAGTGGAGGAGGAGAAGACTTGAATAATAGTTAGTTCTGTATGAACATTTTTACAAACAGTTATGAGTTTTGTAATATAATGTATACCTTTGTTATATATGTTTCTTTATTTCAATTGTTAGCTGACCGCTTATATTTTGTAGTACTGTTTTATTGTAAGTTATATGTAGGAATGGATATAAAACAAGTAGAACATTAAACCAACGACAACATTGTGAGGAATTAGCAAAGGAGAATAGCAAGGGATTGGAGAAGGACTAGAGAGGAAAAATAGAGAGGGTTTAGCTTAAGAATTTGAAGGGGAATTAGGGAGGGAATCTCTCTCCCAACTCTCTTGCTAAATGTTGAGGAAATTAGAAAAAATGATCTCATTGTAATGATGAAATTTTATGAGAGATTTTTCATTGACATTTTGTCATGAGCTCACACAATATAGTGAGAGAACATTCTCTCATTGTGCCCTTGCTAACCCCTTAGTGAGGTGTTATGGGAGAGGATTTTCTCTCACTAAAATCTCTATTTTGTATTGGATATATGAAGCTACTTTTTCATTAATTATTTTAGCAAGATGTAGGTGATACCTTTATATTCTTCTAAGCTATGCTAGCCCATCCTACATGATGTAGACTTTAGAGATGCTAACTTGTACTTCCAAGTGTAAATTTTGTTAAGATGACTCATCAACATTATGCACGAAAAATATTTATCAACTTAATATTAGTATTTTATCACTCAAATAATTCAGTGTTACTTGTGGATTATATTTTCATTGAAGAGGTTTTATACCCAAATTAGGCAAATAAAAACAAGGTTACTAGTTCAAATTAATTTAAATATAAAGGAATAAGTCAAATTAAAGAAATTATAAGTTGAGGAAAATTGTGGATTATTGTGAGTTTAAAGGGTCTGCTTAAGGAGCATCCAATTCTTTCCTATTCTCCCATTTTCTCTCTCATTTTCTATTCTATTTTTTTCCTTCCAATTCCGCATTTCTCCCTACACTTTATTTTATTTACCTAAAATGCCCTTGTATCTTTTTATAAGAATGCTAGCGACTATGCCTTTGTTTTGTTGTCTTCTTCACTTTGCTTTCCCCTGTGACACCCTAATCTAGAGGTGTTACAAGCACGAGTACAAGATAAATCTCACATTTGCAAGGTTAGGAAAACAATATAGACTTTTACTTACCACACCAAAAGATTAGCAAGGAGAAGATCCAATTCAAGAATTAACTTTATCTAGAATGCCAATTCATTAATTTTAAAACCTTTTAATTACATGATTTACTCATTCTCATTTCTTGCAGAAATTTTGGCAAAGTGTTTCCAAAAAATAGAACATCCCAAAATTTCTATAATAGTCATAGACTTAGTAATACATATACGAGAGCTTTGCTCTCTAGCCAATCATTTACACAACCTACACTGGTGTGGAGGATCTTGCCTATGGATTTATGGAGTTACGCTATATTACAATTTTTTAAAAGTATAGCTCTTATAGGAACATTGCCCACAAACAATGAGAAGCATACCAATTTGGTACTACCACCTACGCTATGAAATCACAACATAATAGATGCCACTATTCAAAACTTGTAAAAATGTATTAATGTGAGTTGTGACAGTGAGTAAATAATATGAACTATGCAAGGAAAGGACAAGCCATGGACGTACACGAGTGTTTCAATAAAAATCTAAAATTAAATTCATGGATTATTGGGCCATCTATGATGGGTTGATATGGATCCATAAAGAAAACCTAAAAGGAATAATTCATTATTTTATGATTAATTGATTTAATTAATTATTGTTATCTAACAACCTATTTTTAATTATATAGAAATTCAAAATAGTAGCAAGATATATTATCTTGGTAGGATATGACAACTGACAAAAATCTTGGGATTTTATTGAGATAGAGTTATCAAATATATTTGAAATAAAAACAAATGAAAATTAAATAAAAAGTAGATATATAAGAAGATATCATTATTTGTTTAATATCACCGAGAGGGTGTTTAGAGAGAGAGAACAAATATGAGAAACTCACTCCCTCTTCTACTCTTTAACTTTGTGGTGCTCCTATTATGAGCCAAAAATTGAAGTCTGATAAGTGAGTCTAGTCTACCCGCATGGAGCAATTATCTAACAAGATTTACCATTGTTAGAAAGTTTTCCTTTTAGGCATATCTTATGTTGTTAATTTCCAAAATTGGTATCAAAGCACCAATTGGGCTTAGATTATTAACTCTCCTATAGGTAGATTCATGATAGTCGTACTATTTAAGATAAATTTGCTTAAATTTGAAATGTAGACATAAATGGGCATTAATGGCTAAAAAACTCTAGAGGCCACTATAAGTCGCAAAACTCATAAAATAGGAAGCGTACTTAATGATGAACTTATGGTATAAGTTTGAGGAAAAATAGTAACTCCATTAGGGAGTAATTTGATTTAAAATTTTTGGATCTCGTGTTCAACCAACCCTCTTTCAAGGGCTAGCATTCTCACCTCATTACATGAATGGCTTTAAGCCATACACAAAAATAAAAATTCGTTGGAAAAGCTTTCTATTGCCACCAAAATTGTCTAAAACAGATGTAAAAACTAGTTATGAAGCCTTAATGTTTGCTTCTCACAAACCCAAAATTAGGAAATTTCTAACTTTGCATAAAAATTGAAGGTAGAAGATGAATATTAATGCCCATACATGAAGGTGGCGTGTGTGGCTCATCCTTGGCCTCTTTCAACCAAAATTTGTACTGACAAAATGAGCAAGATAAGAAGGAGGGAAGACTAGTGTCACTGTCATCAGCGCTGCCATGGAAGGCAGCACATGTATATCTTTTCCCTTATTTGTTTTTTTTTTTGGCACCAATAAACTTGTAAGGCACATGCATGGGAATTTGGGGCTAGTTTTTTGCCCAAAAAATTCCTAAATTCAAAAGCTTTAATTTAACATATAATTTTCCTATGTTGGATACCCATTGATCATTTTATAGTAATTAAAAGATCTTTAAATGATGAATTCATGTATTAAAAAATCATAAATAAAATAAAAAAATAAAAAAAATATTAAATTTTTAATCAATATTTTTTATTTATCCTTTTTTTGGTCAACATGAACAAAGAGACATACATGAATTACAAAATGAACCTAAACCCTAGTATGCAATACCACATTAGTCACATGAGAGACCTTTGATTTGATGAGAATAGGCTAAACCCTAAAACTTCATAAATGGGCCTTAGGATTGATCAACTCACTTCCTTGACGCTAATCGAGGAAGAATTTGAATGAAAAATATAAGCCTAATAAAGAAGTAGGCTAGAAAGGTTTAAATTTTTGCTTATATGCTATTGAGATAGAACTCACAGAAGAATGTCACATTGTGACGAAGGTTAGATTATTAGTTCTTCTCTCACACTTTGCAAGTACGAGTAGGGCATGAAAATTTGGATATAGTCCACATGAAAGGGGAATTCACCTGAAGGGGTTGATCAGACACACCAAGTCTTCATAAGAACATCCACATAGTTCACTTAATAATTATAAGGATTGTTTCAATTATAAGGTAGATGAAATACCTTTTAATAAGATAAAGCATGTTTAGAACCATTAATTTGTTTAAATTATTCTTAAAGAATAATTAATGTAGATTTGATTAAGAAAATGTATTTATTTTTTATTTACAAATACAATTTTTTATGCTTTATTTTTTATTATAAACTACCAAATAATATGCTTTATTTAATTACATAATTTTTATTATAAATTCCATAATGAAGAAATGCTTATTTGAGTGGAAGTTCTTAAACCAATAGACCTAAGGTCATCAAAGGATAATAAATTAAAAAGAAAATTTACACATTAATTTGATGTAGAAAGGATGGCATTTCTAAGGCACATGTGATGAAAGTAAAACAAATGTAAACTTTCAATCATGAACTTAATGATGTCATTGTTGGTTTAGAAAAATTTTATTACAAATAAATAAATCGCATTGTGTATATAGGTTTTAATTATGTGCTATGTTTATGTAGATATTTGAGAAAAAAAATATTACAATTGAGTTCAACAAAGGTGAGAACTTGAAAGGTGATAATTGATAAATTTGGCATTGTCAAGTTTCCTATATATCTAAAGAGTAAGATGGCAAAAAGCCACTAAACAATGTTATGTTAGGGCTTAAGCATGGAAACTTAACTTAGCAAAGGAGAGATCTTAAGGCATTTCAAACCTAGAAAAAGAAAGACAACATAGCACATATAATGATGCTGAGCTACTAGTTGATGATTTAATATGTAAGTATGAGTCTTACCCAACTACATAAGCAATGTGGATTACCTTAAAGGATAAGTTCGGTGTTACTTCTATTACCAAACTTAGAAGACTCATAATCAAATTTGACACAAATAAGTAGCATCTGAACAATTCCCTGAAGTAGCATTTTAAAAAAAAAATGCTAAACATGATAAGAGAGTTAAAGGCACTTGGATATGCGCTTAGCGAAGAGTAGCAAGTCCAAGATATTATAAGATCTTTTCTAACTAGCTTGGAACACATGAAAATGAACTTGACCCATAATAAGACCATCATCACTTTTTATGATGTTGCTAATCATTTGGAGCTCGAAAATGAGTGTTTGGAGGTTACTAGGTCATCTAGTCATGCTTACATCATAGAGACTACTGGGACTTCAAAGCCTAAGGGTAATAAGGGTAAGCACTTTCAAAAGAAGAAAGGATCTGGCTAATATTTCAAGAAAGCCAAGAAAAAGCTTATAAAGAGAGGCACACGTGGTGGAAGAAAAGTTGACATGACCAAGGTCAAGTGTTATGCCTATTAAAGGATGGGTCGTTTTGCTCATAACTACACTGAGCAAAAGAAGGTAACATCATGTGACAAGCTTCCAAATTTCATTTATGTTTAAGTATTATGTTGATGGCTAAATCATATCTTTTATGCATTATAGACTCACGAGTTACAGATCATGTAGCCAAGGATCATGGATTCTTTGTAAAGTATGTCAGCTACCTTATAAGAGTAGATGATTGTATGTAGGAAACAACATAAAGGTAAAAGCTAAAGGAATGGCAATATACAAGTTAGTTTTGCATGGTGCAAGAACCCAGATCTTACATGATGTTCTATTTAGGCCAGAAATCCAACGGAATTTAGTTTCTATAGTTTCTCTTCTCAAACTTGGTTTTAGTATTAATTTTCGTGACCACTCAGGAAACATTTGTAATGGGATGACCTCTTTTTTGGTTTTGGCTTTCTTTTAAATGGTTTCATTGTGTTATATACAATTTATAATAATGTTTTGGTAATGATTGCTTTACTATTTTCTCTGCTTCAAATTCTATTCTGAATATGAATGTTTGGCACACTAGGTTAGGTTATATAGGCCAAGAATGAATAGGTAGACTAGCAAAAGAAGGATTGCTAGGACTAATTCCTAACTTAGAAATATCTTTGTGTGAGCATTACTTAGTAGGTAAGGCAATTAGAAAACCATTTAGGAGAGGAACTAAGGCAGAATATCCATTGCAATTAATCCATTATGATGCATGTGGTCCACTAAATGTGAGGGAAATACACGAAGTGTAGTATTTTATTACCTTCATTGATGACTATTTGCAATATGATTAAAGTTATTTGATTTCTTGTAAGTCAGAAATGTTAGAATGCTTTAGACGTTATGTGAATATGGTTGAGAACCAATTAAACGAGAAAATTAAAGCCTTAAGAACTGACCATGTACACAAACATCTATCTGAATATTTTAAAGAGCTTTGTGAAGAAAAGGATATAATAAGACAATTAATGATTCTTGTCACTCCACAACATAATAGAGTTATTGAAAAAATAAATAAGATGTTACTTGAAATGGTTAGGTTAATAATGGTGCAAGCATATTTGCCTATTTCATATTGGGGTGATACATTGTTAATTGCTACCTTCATCCTTAATTGAGTGCCCCCTAAGTCAATTACTTTTACACCCTACAAATTATAGATAAAACATAAACCAGATTTAAGCATTTTAAGATTATGGGGTTCAATTGCTTATATCCATGACACTTCCTATAAATATGGGAAATTAAACCTTAGAAGTAAGAAATGTATTTTTATTAGATACTTAAAAAAAATAAAAAAGGTATGTGTTCATAGTGAAAATGAAGATAGAAGTATAATTGATATTGAGCCTATAGATACCATATTAGATAGAAGTCTATTGATATTGAGATTAATAGAAGAGTATCTCTTTACGAGACACCTGATCAAGAAAGTGAGGAACAAACAATTGCACCTTAATTTATTGATCCAAGTTAGTGTTTTATGCAACCAAATGAAATTTTAGAGCAAAGTGAAAGTCTTACACTTATTATCCTACTATGTAGGAGTAACTGAGGAAGTGTACCAAAATAATGTTTTGAGATTGAAGGGGCAGCAGTCATAGTTACTTTATAAGATGATGAAAAGACAGATATAGTTCAAGAGGCTTTATCATGCCTTCTTAAGGAAAAATGAAAGAGAGCACTGGAAGAAGAAATAGATTTTATAAAGACAAACAAATTATGGGACTTAGTTGATTTACCATTTGGTTGAAGGGCAATTGGGAACAAACAGTTTCTTAAGATTAAAAGGAAATCCAATAGATCTATTGAAAGATATAAGGCTTGCTTAGTTGCTAAGAGGTATACGCAACAAGATATAAGTTACGTAGAAACCTTTTGACCTATTATGCAATTTAGTTTGATTAGATTACTTCTAACTATATTTGCAAGTTTAGACTTAGAATTACATCAAATATATGTAAAACCACATTTTTAAATGGAGAATTAGATGAAGAAATTTATATAAAATAACTTTTGGTTTCATGGAAAAGGGAATGGAACAAAAAGTTTGTAGAGTACAAAGGTCCATTTATGGATTAAAACAATTATCTAGACAGTAGTATTTGAGATTTCATTAAATAGTGACCTCGAATAAATTTTGAATAAATTTTAAATGATTGACGAAGACCACTATGTTTACATTGAGTAGTTTAAAGGCAATGTTGTGATATTATCCTTTTATGTGGACAATTTTCTATTAGCTACGAATGGTTTGAAGTCAATCTTAATTGTTAAAGAATGGCTATCCTTAAATTTTGAGAAGAAGGATATAAGTGTGACATAATACATTCTTGGAGTGAAAATTAATAAAGATCACTCAAAAAAATTGATTTTTCTTTTGCAAGAAGATTATATTAAGAAAATTCTTAAGTATTTTAACATGAAAGACTTCAGACCCATAGATACTCCTATAGTAAGAGGTAAGAATCTAAATTGCAAGTTGTGTCCTCAAATTGAATCTAAATTGTAAGTTATGGAGAGAGTCCCTTACTTTAGTATCATTGGGAGCTTAATGTATGCAGTAATATGTATAAGACCAAATATTTGTTATGTTGCTAGCATTGTAAGTAATACCAGTTAAACTCATGTCAAAAGCATTGGAAAACTATCAAAAGAATCTTGAGATACTTCAAAGGTATTGCTACTTACACATTATGTTATCAAGGAAGTTATTTGTGCATGGTAGGATACTCCAATGCAAATTGGGGCAAAGACCTTGATAAGTAAAAATTGACTTTTAAATACACATTCTTGTTGAACAATGGAGTGATATCATGGAACAACAAGAATCAGACATGTATCACACTATCAACCATGGAAGCAAAATTCATAACATGTTTTCTAGTAGTACAAGAAGCACTATGGCTAAAGAGATTTATGGAACATCTAGGGATTACAAGTGGATTGTTAAGTCTAATCCTAGTAAATTGTTATAGTCAAGTAGCTATAGCTTATACCAAAGATCCCAAGTATCATAGCAAGACAAAACACATAGAAATTAAATACAATTTTGTTAAACAAGCAACAACACAGACAAGTGTTATTATAGAGTGCATTTCTATGCACAAGATGTTAGTAGATTTTCTCACTAATCCAATACTAAGAGATGCATATACAAAACATGTAAAGTCTCTCAATTTGTGTAGAATATAAAGTAACACATTTTATATAAGAATTGAATGTTGAATAAATTCAATATGTTGTTTTTAATCATGTAGTGCCATTATCATAGAGAATGTATATACAATGCAATAGTATGTTGTACAAGTTCATAAGGTTGATTTTCTTACATGAGCAACCATCTTTGGTACTTATGAAGAGTAAGCAAAGATAAGACATTTGTGTTCACCATGTGACATAGTGAAAGCATTGATGTGATAAAGAAAGTACAATAAATAGAAGTATGTTGCCTCAACAAAAAGAAAAGGAATAAGTCGAAATGAGATCCAAAAAATATAATTATATGAACAAATTATGGAATCATACTTTTTTCATAATACTTGTAACCAGATTTGACTTTTCTTCAAGAATGCCCTGGGAGGCAAGTGAAATGGTATAATTCAATTTAGATATTATGTATTTCTAGACTAAAATCTGTATGATATTAGTCAATGAATACATTGACATAGACTCTTACAAGGTAAGAGAAACATTATAGCATGCAATTCATATTACATATGTTTAAGAATTGCAATTGGGAAGCAAGTGAATAGATCCTTACTTCATTACTGTGTACATCCTAAAAAGGAGAAAATCCTTTCATAAATGCCCTTATGGCATTGATAATATCATAAAGAGATAAGTTAGTGCTTGCTACTTTATCATACATCCTCTGATTATGATAAATTCAAATTAAAGGACCAATACTAGGAAAGTACTTGATTCTAATTTAAGTGATGTGTGGACAAAAAGAAGATCACCTAGGATATAAAAAACTATGCTACTATCTAAGACATGTTCGTCATGAAGTTATTTTGGTAACATTTTAAGTATAGATACTATGCATATGAGAAAGACAATATGAACATTACTAAAACTCAAAGGGATTAAATTTGCCAAGAATAAAAAGTATATAGGTAGATCTAGGGCATTCGACACACATAAATAAGTGTGTCACATATATTTAAGGGTAATAATCTCTTATGCTGGTCCAATGATAGGATTCCTAGTATAAGAGCTCCTGAATATTATGTCCATGTAGTCATGGTAAAGCACTTAGTATGAAAGTTCATGAGGAGTGGAAAGTTATATATTGTTCATTCCAACATATGTGGTGGGAGATGTTGGATTACCAGGTCACTTATGAGGAGTTGACCCAGATCCATAATGAATAATTAATTAAATAATTAATTATTTTATGATTAATTGATTCAATTAACTATTTTTATCTAACAAATTATTTTGAATTATTTGGCAATTCAAAATAATAGTCAAATATATCATCTTGGTAGGATATGATAAGTGACAAAAATTTTGGGATTTTATTGAGATATAGTTATCTCATATATTTGAATAAAAAAAAAAATTAGAATTAAATAAAAAGAAGATATATGAAAATATATCATTATTCGTTCAATGTCTCTGAGAAAGTGTTTAGAGAGAGAACAACTTTGAGAAACTCACTTCTTCTTCCACTATTTGAATTTATGGTGCTTCTACTATGAGCCTAAGATTGAAGTCCAATCATGACTCTAGTTTACCACATGGACCAATTGTCTAACGAGATCCACCATTGTAGGTAAGTTTTCTTTTTAGGCCTATCTTATGTTGTTAATTTTCACTATAAATAATAGTAAGAGCAAGAAGTTATTGTGAGGGAGAACTATCACATGGAAATAGTAAATAAATGTTATGACTTCAAGAATTAGAGTTCAGTAGAGAATAACATTAGTAAATAATAAACTAGATTCGAGTAAATATATGATAGGAATTTCTCAAATTTGATGTACTTAACACTTCAAAGGACTTTAATCAAAACCATGTATTTATCATGAGCATGCAGCTCATTTGAATAAGTCACCAAATCTATTGTGAGCACATAGCTCTTGTGGACAAATTACGTCATGAGTACACAAATTATGTGGGTAAGTAACAATTTAACATGAGTCCATCACTCATGTGAGATAACATCCTTTCATACCATGTGTGTTAGTTGTCACAGGGGGCTAGCATCTCCAGTTCCTCCTTGCTAACTAATGGTCAATCATGAGACACCAAGGGCAAATAAAACTATTGTTAGCAACTAGTATTCTGCAACCAAGTTCCTCTTAGAAAATTTATCCATACACAAAAAGTATACTAAATTTATTTTAAAAACCATCGGACCCAAATGGATTAAGAAATTTGAAATTGATTCTAGTTAGAAGATCGTGATTAGATTTATAGATCAATTAAAATTTCCAAACAAAATATCCAATTCCAATACAAAAACATTATCTTAAGTTAAAATGGTTGGCAAAGTACAAATGACATGCTTAACATTTAGAGTAGAAATTGAATATTGAGCTTAAATGTAAATAAAACAAGAGAATAAGAGAATGTTGGTTTACACATTTATAAATAAGACAATTTAAGAAATGAAATAATTGTTTGAAACATAGAGATCAAGAATCATTCAGTTCATTTGAAATAAAGGAAAGGAAATTGAATTAAAAAAATGCACATATAAAGCATTATCTACTCACATTGCTTTTGGTGTAGTATGCTTTCGACTCAAACAAATCCGTGGTGTAGGGATATCCTCGAAATTCCCTATAACTTAACCCATGAGCCTTGTCATTCATGTTTTTAACATCAAGTCATTTTAAATTCCCAAGTATTTACCAAAACAAATGCAAGCCATAAACAATTCTCAAGCATAACCAACTTAAATATTAATATCAAAAAGCCTAACATATCCTTTTCCATACCCAGGAAAGAAATTAGTGCTACATAAAACTGATTTATACTTTGTTCAAATTAAGACCATCTTCTTTTTGTTTAAATTAATGATTGATCTATATTCATTCTTCTTTTGGATACATAAAACTTGTGGATTGAAAATTTGCACAGCTTTTAGGAAAAGTCACTCATTCAGATGAAATAATAGATAGACAAAAAAGATTTCTTGTTTAGTTCACTCCTAAGTCAAGAATAAATTTATGAAACAATCTATTTGAGGCCAGGGAAAAACATAAGATAAGTGCAAGAAATTCATTAAGATTATTAAATAATCAAATGATAAAAAAACTATCTTCTATAATAGCTTAAGGAAGTTTTTCAGCACATAACGTGCTTTTAAGTTAGCAAATCATATCTAATTAATGAATATGAGCGTGATGCTACAAAATTTAATTGCTAGTTGGTAAAAAATAATCCTAATCGAATTAAATTTGGATTTCATCCAACACTTCTATCTAAGAATAGACAACCAAGACCATAAAATAATTTGGGGTTTTACCCAATGTTTTCATCAAAATAACTCAAATTGCTATCCTAAAGTATTCAAGTAATGCACAAACAAAAAAGAGGATGAAGTAACTAATTTGTAGCTATAAAAATCCTTAATCAACCAAGTTACTAGATTATTTTCATGATCTCATAACACACAAGCAAGCATGTGACGACCCTAAGTTCTAACATCGGTAATTATAGTTAAATACATGATTAATAAATAATGATCAAGGTTTGGAGTCGTTGCAACTAATCACATTAATAAAATATAGAGAAATTTAAACCTTGATACTACTAGGATCATCAACTAACAACCATAACGGGAACATGCATAAAAGGGTTTGTACCATAATTAAAGGTTTAGGATTCATCCATTAATCGATTTCAACCCACAAAAACATCCCACTAATGTCCCCATGCTACTCCCTAACATTAGCCTTACTAAAATTAGGGTTTCTAGGTCAAATATAGAAGTTTGGGGACCTGCACCGCGACCTGGAACTTTCCCGCCGCAGCTAAGCTAAGTTCTGGAGCTCGAAAACCAAGTTTTTAAACTTGCGCCGTGGCCTGGAACACTTGTGCCGTGGCCAAGTTGCTCTCTAGAATTTTCCTAACTTTCGCCGCGGCGAGTTGGATCTGCGCCGCGGCCAACCTATGTGGTGCCGCAGCGAGTTTCGCTACTGTAACCTCCCTAATTAATTTCCTCGACTTGCGCCGCGGCGAGACTTATTGCGTCGCGGTGAGGTTACGTTCTATCACCCCCTGGGTGATTATTTTCACTCCGTGCCACGGCGAGATTTCTCAAGCTGCGGCGTCCCTCGCCACTGTCACTCCCTAGGCCGCGGCGAAGCCTTCTTGGCCACGACGTGACTCCCTTCTGTAGCTATTTTCCCTATATTTCACCCCCTACACTCCATTTCTCTTCTTAGGGACACCCTAGGGTCACTTCCCCTCATTTTATATGGCTCTAATGGCATTTATCTACCTTATTTACTTAGCTATGCTTCCATTACCAACTCAAATCTTACATGCCCATTTCTTTCCTCCAATTACCTTCTATCAGCAAGTTTATAAAGTAACAACAATAGATTATACATGAACTACCATCAGCCATCCATAAATACTCAATCAATGGGGGTTCCATACATTAGGGGTTCATATCAATATCTCAAGAGTCACATTTCCATTAATAAGCAATATTATAGGTCAGCATCAATTACAGTAGAAATAATGAGTCCATACAACAATTTCTAAATTAGGATGAGGTCTAACCCCTTATTACATATATCCTCAATAAATCAATTGTGCAAGCCTACACTTGGCAATACAGATACATGATGATGCTATAGATGACTTAACAAAATTAGCATCTACCCTATTACACTCAGACCAAGTGGAGCCTCCCCACACTAGGCCTCAGCTCATGGATGTTCATCCACTTGCTTGCCCTTATCCTTACCCGAGGAACCTTCACCTGAAATTATAATCCCACAAAACGGGGTGAGATACACATCTCAGTAACCAAGACAATTCCATCATATAATCCATTTTAATCAACATATATGCATGAATCAAAATCCATATCAGAATCATATCAGTCATTTCAGCAAATGAAACAATTAGGCTATCATGATTACTATCCCATACTAGCAATCATATTATCACATGTTAAAGGCCATTAACACTGGGAGAGGCCCGTCCATGGCACCTACTCCCCATTGAGCACAACCAGGGCTCAGTGCATTTGGGGTTTGATCATAACCTGGTACTCGATCGTAGCACATGCACAGGTGGCAGCCGCACCACAGCTCCACCATGGACTCACAAGGTCCAATCATAATACAACAGATAGCCAACCAATTCATTTAACATTTCAAATTATTCATATATAGCAAATATGAAATTAAATTAGATACATGCATGAAATTAATATAAACCCCGGTTACCTCACTTGTAGACAATTGCAACAGCCACCACAATTCCCAAATTCGGATCCAAGTATCTCTCACCAGAATTCTCAATGTTTCACCCAAAATCCTAAGCAAATTCATACCAAATTAATACCCATAATATAAATAAGCTATAGGGGTCTCAAACCATCAAAGAAAGCATCAAAATGAGGGTTTAAACTCACCTAGTGTCAGCCCTAGCCTCAACCTACGAATTTCATCAAGAAAATCCCCAAACACCCACATTTCAGATTTTGGGTATGATAAAAATTCTCCAAATGAAAAACTAATCAGACCAAATTAAAGAGAAGGATGAGGGGATGAAGTTTTATAACTATTACCTTGGCCAAATCTTGCTCTAAGTGTGTGAAAATGCAGAGTTTTTGCCCCAAACCCTAGCCTCCTTCTCCACCTCCGAATTTCACTTTTGAGTTTCAGTAAATGGGATAAGTGGCTGAAGTATTAGGGTTTTAGATGGGTTTAAGTTGGGTCAAGGGGCTGGGTCATGGGTTGCTCCAAGTCCAAACCCAATTGGGTTTTAGATTTTGCTTATTGGGCCAGTTTTCAATTGTTGGGCTGCAGAATTTCATTGGGCCAGTTTTATACATTGGGTTGCTGAAGTTTAATGGGGTTTGGGCCTAATTTGAAGGGCTCAAGGGCTTGGGTCCGCACAAGGGTAATTGGGCCACTTAATTGAGTCTATACAAGATAAATCTTGGACCTCTATCTTATTAAATTAGTTTGGGTCTACCTCTAATTCATTGGGCCTCCATTAGCCTCTTATCATTGTTCATTAATTTGGGCCTAGGTGAAGTTTCTATCTCAATTAATTCTCAAGCCCATATTAATAATCTATCTATCTAAAATCCCTATTTACTTAACTTGCCCAATCATCCCATATTAATCATTCTTAATTAATCCTAATCCATGATTAACACCTTAATTAATTTCGGGGTGTTACAAAGCATATCAATCCAAAAAGGTAAGAACTTCATAACTTTATAATGTAAATACCTAATATCCAACTCCTAGCTAGCAATTTCAATACAAGTTGTCCAATATATCAAAATAAATCTTTATTTGTATACAAGATGCTATATGTTAAACTCAAGGGCATTTCCATAATCTGTGATTAAGGATTAAATATTAGGAGCAACAAGATATTTGAATTCTAAACCAAATGAGCTTTATAATTTCACCTTAATACAAAAAAACATGCTTAACAATTAACTATAAATGAATCCAAATATGTATCACTAAAATTGAATTAATAAAAATAAAAAAAAGATCTAAACTTAACTTGAAGAACAATCAATACTGCCAATGAAAGGATATTACTAAATAGAAGATTAATTGTTGGAATCAGGTGAGAGCATTGTTGAGTTCAAACAAGAAGCAATGAAAAGGGTATAAAGGTCAAAAGGCTTTGGATTTTAGAGCCACTCTTAGATTTAACTGAGAATAAGGGCAAAAGGAAAAGTTACAAAGTCCAATTTAGTCACCCTCTCTCCCCATTGTCCTCTTTCTCCTTCTCTTAGCTCACCTGCTCTCTCTCTCTCTCTCTCTTCTGCTATAGATTGAGTTGGACATTGAAATATAAAAGGAGAAGGATGATTGCAAAATCAAGGAAAGAAGGAGCTACTAACCATGGAAATATGTTGCAACCATACGAATGAAGTAAGAAGATCAAAAGAATAAGGGGTGCAGTAGCTAAAGAAAGAAGAAAATAGGAGAAGCTTCTTGAATGTGTCTAATATAGTAGCTGGTATTAAAGCTAGAAATAGCAAAGGAAATTTAGGAATTTAGCTGAAAAGAAATGGTAGAAATAGAAGTGAAGGATACGCCTTAAGATTCCTTCTTGTTCAAGAAGGGATTATATGTGTGTGTGTGTGTGAGAGAGAGAGAGAGAGAGAGAGAGAGAGAGAGATAAGATGCATCCTAATGGAGCCCAAGCTTATATGGAGCCCACCTTGAGTCTTTCTCTTTCTCTCTTATATATAATCTCCTTTAGAATAGGAGGTGTACTATCTGGTTTTCGTTAAACGATAGAAACAGATACATTTTTAAAGCAAGTCCCCCGAAATGAATTAGTTAAGGTCCCAAAAAATTTAAGTAGCATTCTAGACTCCTAAAAATGAGAATCCCAGCCTCACATGGAAAGAAAAACTGAGCTAGAATGAAGAAAGGAATTTGAATGAAAGGTTGACAAAACGTAATAGTATTTTTGTAATTTTGAGCAAATTTTGGAATTCTCATAGAAGGGCTTTTAAATGAAAATTTTGAGTTCTTTGGGGTTTTCAAAGGCTTTGAAAACCATGGGAAGCCCCAAGACAGTTAAAACCCTCCAATAGATGTTTTCGAACATTAGTTGACCTAAACTTTGATAGATTCATTCAAGAGGGTTTTAGCTCTGATTTGAGTGATTCCAAAGGCTTTTTATTAAATTGAGGACCTAAATTTTATAATGGAAGAGACGGTTCTAAAAAAAGAGCTAAAACAAACTAGAAATGAAAATGCCAAAATAAAGAGGTAAAATTAGAATTTTTGAAAAGTGTTTCTTAAACCTACTTATATATTGGTCATGCCCCATCTCCTCATTCATTTAGCCACATTTGTTTTTGTCCTAAACTAGAGGAGAGAGCTAGGGTTTGAGGGGCACCAAGAGGAAAAGAAAGAAAGGAGAAAAACAAGGAAGAGGTCAGAATTTTCTTGGTTTTTTTCATGCTTTCTTTTTAGCAAACTTCTTCTCCTCCATTTCTCTTTCTTTCCTATGGTTTTATTGAAGTTCTTGGATCTATTTTAAGGGTAGAATAGAGGGAAAAATTTGGATTTAAGGAGAGGAGGCCAAGCAAAGTGAGAAACAAGTAAGAAAAGCCAAGGAAACAAGGTAAATCTTCATTCCTATGATAGCCACTTCTTCTCCCCTTCTGTCCTTGGTTCGTCCAACATAAGGAGCTGCAAAAAGCCATGGATTATGGGCAGAACGAACAATGAATCTTAGGAATTTAAGGGAGGAGAATAAGAATATGCAAAGAAAATCACAAAAGAACCATTAGATTACAAGATAACAAAGTTAGGGTTTCAAGTGTCCCTTGTAAAATATGATTTGATACAATAATTCCTAGGCCTAAATGAGTGTTTAGATTTGTTCCTAAGATCCTTAGAAGGCTCCCTATATGTATCTTTCACCAAAAATACAAAGCAAACTCTAAGGGTGGCCTTAAGGAGCATAGCCTCGGCCTAAGGAACTTGAGGCACCTAGGGATAATTTTAAATTTTTTCAACCCCATTTTTGAGTCATATATGATGGGTGAAGATGAGGAGAAACCTTAAGAAAAATTTAGGAGGCCTAGAAAATGAATTGGTATCATAAGTTCCATAATATGACCTAAAGAAGCAACACCTAGTTAGGCTTTTTGTTTTAATTGTGTGATGACTACAAGAGGCTTAAAAGGAGTTAAGAATTATAAATGAAAGGAAAGAATAGAACCTAGAACTCAATTGAGAGATGTTGCTTCATTACGTGTATTTTGGAACCATAAAAAGGGCTATTAGAGCAAGTTAGTATTTAAGGAAAATGTATGGCTTCAGAAATGATTCCAAGGGTAATATCCAGTTTTCGTTAAACGACGAAAATAGATGTGTTTTCAAAGCAAGTCCCCCGAAACGAATTATTTAAGGTCTCGAAAAATTTGAGTAACATTTTAGACTCCTAAAAATAAGAATTCTAGGCTTAGACAGAAAGAAAAACAGAACTAGAATAAAGAAACAATTTCTTACAAAAAACTTATAAAACGTAATGACATTTTTGTAATTTTGAACAATTTTTGGAATTTGCATAAGAGGGTGTTTTAAATGAAAGTTTTGAGTTCTATGGGTTCTCAGAGGCCTTGAAAACCATGGGAAGTCCCAGGACAGTTAAAACCCCTCTGGTGGATGTTTTCTGACGTCGGTGTACTTGAACTTTGACAGAGTCATTTGGGAAGGTTTTAGCTCTAATTTGAGTGATTCTAAAAGTATTTTACTAAATGGGAACCTAAATTTTATAATGAAAAAGAAGGTTTTAAAAAAGGATCTAAAACAAAGTAGAAACGAAAATGCCAAAAACGAAGGGAAAAATGGGAATTTTTGAAAAAACCATTCTCTTCCACCTATAAATAAGAGGCACCCCACTCTCCCATTCACTTAACCTCATATTTTTCTACCCTAAACCAGAGAAGAAACCCTAGGAGAGTGGCGCACCAAGGGAAGAAGAAGGAGAAGAGAAATGATGGCTTGAAGGGAGAAATTAAGGGAAAAATTCAGATTTGAAGAGAGTAGCCCAAAGAAGACAAGATTCAAGTGAGAAAATAAGGAAAAACAAGGCCAAGAGAAATTATTCCCACACCTTTATGTGTGTGAGGCCAAAGAAGGAAGAAGAAATTCAAGAAAAAATGTGTGTGCTTGCTTCCAAGGTAGCTCTCTCCTCCTTCTCTCATGCATGATTGTTTGCTTTACTTGTCTTTGAATGTGTGTATGCGTGTATGTGTGTTTCAAGCCATAAAAAGTATTCTAGCATGATTTCATATGCCATTGTACCATGATGATGCATTATGTTTCCAAATGATGTTCATGATATTTGTTTTGATTTGCTTGAATGTGGTGAGGCCAAGAACCTTTAACTATGGTAAGGATGAGCCAAAAACCCTTAAGATTGGTTGAGATAACGTAAAGAGTCTCCCAAAAGTGAGGTTGACTCCCAAGAGTAAGGTTGAGTCCAAGAACCTTTTAAAGAATGGGTGTGGCAAATCCAAAATCCACAAGTAAATGAGTGAGGTTAATTCACATACTTAACAAGCCTATGTATGCTATGTGTGACTTTTTCAAATACCAAGAATGCTTCTTGAATGATTGCATATGTCAATATGCCCATGCATGCATTTGTAAGACTTGTTTTGCATCTTTTATGTATGATTGAATGGGAGATGAGCTATTAGTATTCTTTAAATCTTATTCCCTCTTCTCCAATGATATAACATGCTAGGTGGACTAAGAGATCAAAGAAATGGGAGCCAACCACATGAGAGATGAGAGCTTGACATCAAAATGCCTAGATTTTGTTACTTTAAGGCCTTATGGATGGCAATTGATGTACTCCATTATTGTATATGGATTATGACTACTTGAACATATATAATTATGTTAATATGTGATGTATAAATGAGAAATTATATTAGGTGACCATTAGAATATATATTGAGTATGTAATGGCAAATTTTGCTTCATGGAAGTTTGTTGCATTAGTGTATAAATGGAAGTGGAATGGCCAAATTGAAATGTATGAGATTTGGGACTATTTGGGCAGTTCATACAAGTCATAATCATGCTTTTAGACTTATCCAAGAGGTGCCAAACATCAAGGGAAACCATCTGGACACTTTGATATCCTATATGGAGTATAAATTAACCATATTGGAAACCTATACCACTTTTTGCCCAAATGAGCTCTTCTTGATCTGAGATTTGGCATACAATTGGAGCCTGTTGAGAGATTTTTGGAAATCTAAAGAACAGAATTTTTGGAGGTCTAGAGAATATTTGATAAATTTTTAAAGTTAGAAAAAATTCTGATTTTGGTCATGTTACTGTTCATACTGGTCTGAAAATGATTTCTGTCACTTAGGGCTCAAATGATGTCCAATTGCCATGAAATTTTCTAGTGACTTTTTCCAACTAGAAGCACCTCATTTGGATGTTTAGACAAGGAGATATGAATTTTTAAATATTCTATCCATTATTAGGCACCCAAATTGACCTCAGGTACTATTTGATTAGGTTTCAAGATCTGGGTGAGCCTAAATTGGTCTAGAGTTATTTTTTCCCTCTATCTAAAATCTGTAGCTTTCCATATTAGTATCATTTTTATGGATTGGATTTTTTTTAGAATTAATTAGACATTTTTGAAGCTTGTGGTAGAAAGTTGTGATAGGACCAGTAGCCAGCCAGACTTCTTGACTTTTTTGAATGTCAAACGTTTTCTGTGTTGTGTTTCATGGTCTAGATATATTTTTAACATATATTAGAAATCTTTAGCTTTCCATAATGGCAAAGAATGTATGATTTCTATTTTTCTAGAATTAGTTATCATTTTCCAAAGTTTGTGACAAAAGTGAGGAGATTTTGGCTGAAAATGCATATATGTGTTTTATACTTCCCTTTGGTTTCCACAAGTTGTACACCACTTTTGGTGATGGAAATGAGTTGTATCTTGTAATTAAATATGATAATATGATACATGAGCTTATATGATCCACGTGACACCAAATGGAATTTTCATATGTGCCGTAACGCTAAAATATTCATTATTTTTATACTATTTTCTTGGTTCTCCTATGAAATGCTTGATGCTAAACATGGAGATAGTATGAAATGAGCTAATAAATTATGGTGTTACACCAAAAACCTAATTGGCTTTCACATATTGTGTTTTGGCCAAGAGAAACAAATCCCACACTCTTGTGCTTGTAAGGCCGAGGAAGGGAGCATAATTCCAAGAGAAAAAGTGTGCTTGTGTGGCAAAAATAGATCTATCCACTTTCTCTTATGTATGAATGTGTGCTTATCTTGTCTTTGATTGTGTGTATGTGTGTTTTAAGCCATGAAAAGTGTTCTAGCATATGCTTATGTTCCATGATATCATGATATTGTAATACATTTTCAAATGATGCCTAGTATGTTTGCTTGAGTGTGGTGAAGCCAAAAACCCTTAACCATGGTGAGGATGCGCCAAGAACTTTTCAAATTGGTTAAGACAAAGTAAAGAGTCTCTCAAGAGTAAGGTTGACTTAAAACTTCTTAGAGAAAATGAGTGAGGCTAGTTTAAAATTCATAAGAGAATGAGTGAGGCTAATCCACTTACTTGGCAAACTCATGTATGCTTTGTACGACTTGTTCAAATGCCAAGAATGCTTCTTGAATGATCATACGTGTCATTATGCTCATGCATGCATTTTAAGACTTGAATTGCATTCTTTATATGTAATTGAAAGGGAGATGAGCTATTAGAATTCTTTGAATCTTATTCTCTCCTCTCCAATGTCTCAATATGCTAGGTGGACCACATGAGTAAGGTAATAGAAGTTATCAAGTTGGAGGATGAAAGTATGACAACAAAGTGCCTAGATTTTACTTCTTTATAAGCATATGAGTGGCAAATGTTGTAATCCATTATTATATATGTCCTACGACCTTATGAGCATATGTAATTACGTAAATTTATCATGTATAAATGAGATTTAATGTTATATGTATGATATAGTATATTTTGGACATTGGGGAGTAAGACGAGACTTGTATATTCTTGTGTATGGCTTGAGGTGAGAGAGTGAGTTTTCAATTTTTGGGTTTATACACATTTGAGACAAGTTTAGAGGGTCATTTTGGTGCATTCCCACATGCTTAAGTGGTCATGATTGTCTTGGAACTCAAAATGGGCCATTCGGACCCCTTATATGGCACAAAAATCACCATTTCACAACCCAATGTCAAAATTTGACCAAATGAACGAATTTACTCATGAAATTTGGCACACATATAGATCTTATTCATAAATTTTTGGGACCAGATTATTTGGATCTTTGTGGAATTAATTATAATTTTTTAAAAATGGAATTTTTCTGCTAAACTGATGCAGATACTATTTATATGGTCAATAAATTTGCCTATATTATTTAAGAGCCAAATGATGTCCAATACTTATAAACATTTACAGGAATCAACTAGACATGATAGACTTTCCATGGCCACTGAGATCACTCCAATTGGACCTTTGAGCAGGGAGATAAGAATTTTTTAAGTTAGAGGACAGTACTAGTAATGATAGTCAACCTCTGGTACCATTCCATCAATTTTTGGTGGCTAGTAGCCCCTTTTTAGTTTGTATATATTTTTAGCATAAAGTATATATTTGTATCTTTCCAGAATGGTAAAGAATGCATAATTTTGATATTTCTAAAATTAGTTATGATTTTTCAAAATTTATGACAGTAACTTAGAATTTCTAGCTGAGGCTGCACCTATTATTTTTATGTATACCATCCACTTGCACGAGTTCTAGGATATTTCTTGGGATGGTTTTGAATTGTATTAGTGTAATTAAATTTGAAAATGAGTTGAATGAGTTCATATGGTCCATGGGACACTGAATGAAGAATTCATCCACTATGCAACGCAAATAAATTGATTATTTTTATTGAATTTTCCTTCCTTTTCTTGTGTGGTAATGGAAGGAAGCTTAACATTTATGTGGAATGAGTTCTAGAATCATGGTATTATAGGAGGGGATCTAGATTTGAGGGATGCACATTCATATCCTCTGAATTATGTGAGTAATGAAGTGCCTATGAATTATAAAGGATTCTAGCCATTGGATAAATAGAACATTGAGATGCATCTACATTGTGCCTCCTTATCAAAACACACTATTTCATTATGCAAAACAATGCATTTTGATTTATGAATTAGTTAAAAAATAGAGTGCTTTATGTCATACCTAGCTTTATCTAGCTAATTCATACAATTTATGGAATTAGGAACAAAGTTCACAATCATTTTTAAGTTTTTTTAACACTGAAAATGGCTTGTTTACATGTCATATGGAGCTATAAGGATCCAAATTTGATTATTTCTTTTCCTTTATTCATATTTATCATAAAAAAAATTGGTTTAATCCATTTGGTAAGAAATTACACATGAGACACCTAAGAAATAGCCTTAACTCAAAATGACATGGAAACCATAATTCTGCACAAATTTTGGAAATTCATATCTCAGACTACAAAACTCCGATGCGCACAAATTAGGTGTTTACAAAAAGCTTAGTGTAAAACCTTAACCTCTTAGATTTCACACCATTATTCCATGAGCTATCTCAAAATATCCCATGTATATTGGAAGAGATTTGTAAGAAAGCATACACTTTCACACATAGGAAGTTGCATAATTGGGAGGCCACTTACATAATTCATAGCTCTAGGGACCATATGAATTCATCAATATCATTTTCCATTCATAAAAAGATTGTACAAGTCATAAATATTGCATTTGGTGTCACAAATTCTGGGTTTGGAACCATATCACACAAAAATCAGGAATTTGCCTTGAGTTCCATATTCTAGCTTTCTGTCATCAACTTTGAAAAATCATAATTAATTCTAGAAATATTGAAATCAGGAAAATGATAGCTTTCTAGAAATATCTACATGTCCAATATAGTTTGAAAATCATTTTAAACCATAAAACATCAACTGGACTATGATTGATAATAGAAAAACACTAAAGTTCTAGCTACCTAAATTTGTTGTCACAAGTTGCTAATGTAAACTTTAAATATTCATAAAAAAATTCTAGAAAAATCAAAATCTAATAAACCATACCATTTTGGAAATATTTTGATGTTTTATTTTGACTAAAAATAATTTTAGACGAATACCATGGACTTAAACCCATGAAATTTGATGGAATTGTAACTCAGGTTAGCTTGCATTACTAGTACTATCATTCAATTTCAAAAATTCACATCTCTCTCTAGAGAATCCAAATAAGGTGATATCGATGGCTATGGAAAGATTATGGTGTCTAGTTTACTCTTATAAAATTTCATAAGCATTGGACTTCATTTGACCTACGTGTGACATAGGGAAGCAAACTAACCAAATGAATAGTAACCATACAATTTTTGCATAATTTGGCCAACTTTGAAAAATCATAATAAATTCTCTAAAGCTCCAAATTGAGTGCTCTTTGGCTTTGTGGAAAGCTCTAGATGGTACCTACTTGCTGGCAAAATTTCATGAAAAAAATCACTCATTTGGTTAGACTTTAGTTTAGCTCTTCATTTGGTCAAATTTGAAGCCAAAAATGAAACTTTAAGACACCAAATGCTCTTCTTGAATTTTCACAACTACTTGGGCAAGTTTAAAAGTATAAATACAATATATAGAAGCATGCCAAATGATCCAAATCATCATGGAGCTTAATCTCACCTTGTCACATGCATACATACACAAACACATCATCTCACATAAGGGTAAATGGGTGGGAAAATTTTACATCCTCATTCATCTAGCTTCCACATTGATACATACACAATTTATACATACATTAGAACATGCTCAAGGGTTTACATCCTATATACCTCTCATGGTTACATAGTTTGACATCAAAATACACTTAAACAAACCATTTCTCTATCTTGTTGTCACAATCTTACTTCTCATGTTTGTTGGCCTCCACTTCTTTGTCCATTTGGCTCATCTAAATATGGTTAGGCATATATGGGGAAAGAGTGAGATTCAAAGAATCCTAATAGCTTTTAACCCTTTCAAACATATATAATAGATGCTAAACATGTTAAGGAATGCATGCATGGTATTCAAGCAACTAGTAATCATGTATAAATTATTTTCTTAGACATATCAACTCATACATGCCAAAAATAAGCTCTTAAGGGCATTGGCTTAGCCTCATTCATCTTTCTTGGGACTTTTGGATTTGTCTCACCCACTTTCAAGGGAATTTTGGCTTAGCCTCACCCTTCTTGAGACTTTTAACTTTGTCTCACCTATTTTTAGGGACTTTTGACTCATCCTTATCCTTGCTTTGGCATCACCAAATCCATGCAAGCTATAAAGCAATCATAAATACATTTCAAGGAACATAATGGTACCATAACATGTAAGCATTGGCTAGAAACATTTCTCATGGCTCAAATATACACATAAGCACCCAAAGACAAAAAACATCCAAGCTATACATGAGAGAAATGTTAGAAAGCTACCTTAAAGTAAAAACACAACACTTCCCTCTTGAAATTCTTCTTCCCCTTTCTCAGCCAAGCCTTGTAATTAGGTGGCCCTTGGTTCTCTTGGCCTAGACACATTAAAAGAGACATAAATCATTCATGGAAACAAGCCTTGGCATCATACACACTTTATATGAAACTACTTTGTTTTATGGCTCCATTATGCTTCCATATAAGACCTTATGAAGCAATTAGGAGAATTCATAATCTTGGCTCCTATTTCTCATTTATTTTAGGTCTCTTGACTCCCTTTAGACTCCTTGGAGTCATCACACATTCATTTTAAAGAGTCTAGCTATAAGTTACTTCATAATGTCATATTATGGAACTTACACCTCTATCTCACAAACCAAGGCTTCTAAATTTTTTCCAAGGCTTTTATTAATGTTCTTCCATCATATGTAGTCCCAATCTAGGCCTAGAAAAATTTAAAACACTCCCTAGGTGCATAAACCCCTTTAGGCTGAGGTTATGCTTCCATTTAGCACTAATGGAGTTTGTTTTGTTTCCTTGATGGTAGATGCATTTAGGAGTCTTCTTAGATGTCTTATGAGCTCACACAAACTCTTAGACACCTCAAATTATGGCTAAAAAGTTTCTTACAAGCTAAGGTGCAAGTGAAACCCCAAGAATTGTATCTTGAATTTCAATGGTTCTTTCTTAGATTTCTTTACATTATCTTGTTTCCCACACTCTAAATCATAGGTTTCACACTTGGTTTAGGCCAGAAACAACTCCCCCTTGGCTATCTTATATGAGGCTAAGACACACCATAACAAAAGCAATAAGAGGAAAGCATGGAACATAATGAAATTACCTTGGTTTCCATGCTTTTCAAGAGTTCTTTCACTTGCTTCTTGTATCTCCTTTAATTTCTATCTTCCCCTTATTGAAATAGCCATGAATCATCCTAAAATCAATCATCAAAACCATGGAAAAAGAGAGGAGAAAGAGGAGAACAAGATTGGTGAAGGAAGAAGCATGAAAAACCATAGATTTTCTTACCTTTTTGCTTGGTTTTCTCTTACCTTCTTCCTCCCTCTTGGTGCGCCACCTCAAAGAGCTTAGGGTTCTATTTTGGTGTAGAGGAAAGTCAACCAAGGCAATTGGGAGAAGTGGGGCGTGCTATATATAGGCTAAGGACCCATTCAAGACATTTCAAAATTCTAATTTTACCTTTCATTCTTGGCCTTTTCATTTTAAGCTCATTTCAACTCCTTTTTGAAAACCATCCTTTTTATCACAAAATTTAGGTTCTCTAACTTATAAAATGCCTTTGGAATCACTCCAATTGGATCTTAAACCTTTTCGAATGAAAGGATCAAAGTTTAGATCCACCAACATTCTAAAACATATACTGGAGGGGTTTTAACTACTCTGGTGGTTCCTATAGTTTCAGGACCTCTGAGAACTTTAGGAAACTTATTTTTCTCATTTAAAAATCCCTCCTTTGAGTTTTCAAAAAGTGCCTAAAATTACAAAAATGCCACTGCATCTTTGTTAAATTTTGTCTGGTTACTCTGGCTCCATTTTCAGGGCATCTCTGGCTTTGGATCCTTATTATTTGAAGTTTAGATTATTGCTCTAATTTTATTAGACCTTCAATCATTTTATCTGGGAGATTTCCTTTTATATTTGATGAATTACATACGTTTACAAAGAAACCAGACATTACATTTCTCACATTTATAGTGGAACTGGATATTACACTTAGGATGTGATGCAAAAATTTCAGATGTAAATGAATCCATTTGGCTCACTAAAATCACTAAGAATAGAGGTTGTCGCAGTAAACCAACCATAACCAGACCCCAAACTTAAAAATACATAACTTTGGCTATATAATTTCAATTTATGCAAACTCATTGGCCATAGAAAGCTTATAATGTAAACTTTATGTCCATTAAATTTCATTAGCAATAGAGTTCATTTAACCCCTCAAAAACATAAAAAACAAGAACTGGACAGTATGAATAGTAAAAGGACCGTTCTCCATAATTTTTTAAATTTTGAAAATTCATGAGATATTCTGTAGAGCTCTAAAAATTCTCATTTTTAGCTTGTTTGAAAGTTCTAATAAGAGTTTAATTGCATGCCAAATTTTAGACTCAAACTAAGTCATTTAGGTCATTTTGCGATAGATACAACTTAGGCCATTTTTAAGACCAATTTTAGGTTCCAAATGGACCAATTCATGTCCAAATGAAATTCTTTCACTTTGAACAAATTTCATGCACATATGAATACAATGAGAAAATGCCATGCATGTGATGCAAAGATGATATAATATGCTTCATGTAAGTCAAGTGCCTCATATAATATAAAAACTCATTCATTCTTAAGCCATGACATCATCATAAACTAGTTAGGCTTAACTAATCTCAACTCGGGGTCAATAAAGAACTACTACGCTCAATTCCATACTATAAGGAGTTAGGAGCCATCACAGAGCTATTTCATGTACATATAACTCATTGTAGAATATATAACAAAGCATATCTCATGAATGCATTAAGAAACAACACACACTAGCATTTCAACTCATTCAAGCATTCAAATGCATGCAAGAAAGGGAGATAAAGCTACTTAGAATATGTAAAGCTTCAAATGCCACTAATCCACTAGGTCTTAGCTTTTCCCTTGACTTTCTTTCATTTGGCATTGACACTTAGGGGAGTTTGAATTAGATGGGCTTACACATGGAAATTACAAGGTAAATCAACCCATTAGGATTCATTCTAAGTCTCATCACTAGCACTTAATCCCATTAAATTCTAATATGTATCTTAAGGGTAGTTTAAGCCTATTAGGAAACAACCCTTAGTATTTCCTTTCTAAACCCTAAACTCTCACTTGCTACAAGTCTTATAGTTCGAAGAAAACTCATTTGAATTATCATATGGTTGGTAAAAAGGGTTTAAAGCCACTTGCTTCTTTAACTTAATTTAGGCCCTAAAAATTCAACTTCTAATTTAAGGCTTCTAAATTCAATCCAATAGTTTCATAATTATTTATTTATCATATCTAAGCCTCTAAATTCATTAGAACTTAAATAATTATTCCCTAGGCGCATCATCTTCCTCTTGGTCGAGACACACCTAAGAGAGAGCTATATGGGATTTTGTTGTTTTCTTCTTGGATTTTGATGCATATTCATATTCCTTGGCTTCTCTTTAGTCTAATTATACTTTTATATGGCTTAAACTAGGCTCCTAGGGTTCCATAATTCCTTAGGTGAAACTAAATCCTAATTCTCCTAAGTTGCAATCTATAAGATTTTAATGAATTCTATTGATTCCATCTTGTTCCTGTTACTTCCAAGCCCCTAGTTCTATCTTGTTTCATTCAAAACATATTCCCCTCTCATGTTTCTATAGCTAGTTGAACATGGAGAGGAAGGAGAACACAAGAAGAAGCCATTTTCCTATCATGATTTGTGGCGACTCTAAATTCTAATCAATCTAATTAAGGCTAAATATGTGATTAATAATCATAAATCAGGGTTAAAAGTTATTAAGACTAATTACATTCAGAAAATACAGGAAAATTTAAACCTTAATGTTATTAAAGTCATCAACCATATAATTACAAGTACTCATGTACATAAGGGAAACAAACACTCATTTATAAGCCTTTGATTCTATTACCTATTAATTTCAACTCACAAGAATCTTCTACCAATGTTTCTAAGTTATCCCTTGAGGTCACCATATGAAAAACCAAGATTTCTAGGTTAGAATGAAAGTTTAGGACCATTACCATGGCTAAATGTCCTTGCGCCGTGGCCAATTGGTTTTGGGTTCACCCTTATATCTTTACAGATTTCGCTGCGGCAAGTTAGAGCTTCACCGTGACTAATCTACATGGTGCCGCAGCAAGGAAGCCTCTTGGAACCTACCTCGCTCGCCTCTCACTATTGGCCGTGGCTAATTCCTCTTTGGAATGCTTAACAAATTCTTACAAAAGTTCATCGAGGCTAATTCTCACTTAGCTGCGGTGAATTAACCTTTGGACGACTCCCAGTTTGGCCTCTCACATTTTGCCACGGCTAATTCTACTTTTCACCACTGTGAATTGCTCTTTGGTACTCTCCCTAGGCAACTTCGCCTCTATTAGCTACGGCTAAGTATATTTTGGCCATGGCAAAATGCCGTCTAATCCTACAACTTCAAAAATCTTGTCTCACACTCTCCACTCTCTTTCCAACGACACCCTAGGGAGACTCTACCTTAATTGTGGGACCCCAATACCCTTCAATAGCCTAATTTAGCCAGCTTGTCTATCATTACTAGTTCAAGACTTAAATATTAACTTCTACTCATCCAACTACCCTATATCAGTAAGTTCTTAGAGTAATAGTAAGAGTTCATAAACTATCAATAATTATCATTCATTACATATTTCATTAGAGCTTCCATACATCATTTAGTTTAGATCAACATCTAATATATCACATGATTACATTTCCAATAGTAAACCATATCATAATTTCAACAAAGTTCATACATAAGATGTTATGAGTTTATACATCCAATACCAAGCTAAAGTGAGGCCTAACTCCTTAATAGATACATTCTAAGTAGCCAAAATACAACCACCTATACTTGGCAATATGATTACATGATGATGCTATATAAAAGGTTAACAAAATTGCATCTACTCTACTCAGATCAGCCCAAGTGTAGCTTCCTCCACACATGGCTAGAGTTCATGGATTTTCATCCACTTGCTTCCCCTTATCCTTACTTAAGGGCCTTCACCTGAAAGTATAATCCCATGAAATGGGGTGAGATGTAAATTTCAATAACCAAGGCGAATTCCATTCATATATTCCAGTTTAATTAACATATATGCATGATTTCATATAAGCATCAGAAAACATACTAGTCATATCAGTAAATGAAACAATTAGGCTATTTATGATTTCTATCCCATACTAGCAATCACAGTTCTACATGTTAAAGGCCAATAACACTAGGAGAGGCCCATTCACGGCACCCACTCCCCAATAAGCACAACCAAGGCTCAGTGCATCTGGGGTCTAATCATAACCCAGTGCTCGATCGAAGCACATGCACGAGTGGCAGCTGTACCATAGCTCCACCATGGACTCACGAGGTCCAATCACATATAACAGATAGCCAACTAATTAATTTAGCATCAAAATCATAATCATGCAGCAATTACAGAATTAAAACAGACATATACATGGAATTAGCATGAACCCCGGTTACCTCACTCTGCAGACAATTGAAAAGCCACCAGTAGTGCCAAAATCTCCCTATAACCATAACATCAGAAGATTACTACTTTAAATCATAATGTATAGTAGTAACAAGTACCCAAGGAATTAAAATACTAATGGCTACCTAGAAGACGCTTACCCAACCACTACAAATCCCCAAATTTGGATTAAATATGTCCTCTACTAGAAACGTCAATATATCACCCTAATTCCTAAGCAAATTCGTACATAATTAATACCCATACTACAAATCAATTATAGGGGTCTTAAACCAACAGAAAATACATTAAAATGGAGAGTTTACACTTACCCAATGTCCCTTCTAGCCTCTACCTCCGAAAATCCTTTAGGAAAATACCAAACAACCACATTTCAGATTTTAGGTATAGTGAAAATGCTCCAAATGAGAAACTAATTAGGCCAAAATGAAGAAAAAGAGAAGGGGATTAAGTTATATAACAAGTACCTTAGCTAATTTTGACCTTAGAAGTGAGAAATGATAGATTTCTTACCCCAAACCCTAGCTTCCCTCCAAACCTCTGAAAATGAGTTGTATGTTTTGTGTTTGTGCATAAGGGAGGGGAAAGGTTGAATATGTTTAGGGTTTTGGATGGGTTTAGACTGACCCAATGGCCGAAGTCCATATGGGTTCAGACTTTGAGTAGAATTGGGCTGAGTTTTAATTTGTTGGTCCAATTTCAACAATTTAGACTTTTAGTTGGGTTGGGTCAAGTTTTCAAGAGCCCACTTAGTTGAGGTCTGCACAAGGGATATTAGGCCAATTACAAGGGCTTATATAGGTTGGGTCTTAGGTCTCTATCTCATTAAATTAGATTGGATGTAACACCATAAATTCTGGCTCATTTCATGACATTCATAAGTTTTACATCATCAATTCTATGAGAGCATATGAAAAAGGGAATAAAATCATGGGTTTCTTTGCGTTGCATCGTATTTAAAATTTTCATTCGGTGTTGTGTGGATTGTGTGAGCTCATGTTATACATTCTCATATTTAATTACATCAATACAACTCATTTGGATTATAAAATCATGCCCATAACTCATGGAAACCGAAATGAAGCTTAAAGCAACCACGTGTATTTTAGGGCAGATTTGCCCCTTTTTCTGACTAAATTTTGGAAAACCATAACTAATTCTAGAAAAATTGAACTTATACAATCTTAGCCATTTTGGAAAGCTAAGGATGTATAATACACACTAAAAATATGCCCAGACCATAACATTCATCACAAAGGACGTTTGACATCCAAAATGGTCTAGTGGTCAGATTGCATTTTGGAACTGTCATAGAATTCTACAGAAAAATTTGAAAATGTCCAATTAATTTCACAAAAATATAATCCATGTAAATGATACTAATATAAAAAGCTGCAGATGTTAGCTAGAGGGGAAAAATACCTCCAGACCAATTAATCAAGCTCAGACCTCAGAATTTAATGGAACAATAACTCAGGTTGGGCAAAATTCCTGATACTGGACAGAATATTCAAAAATTCATATTTCTCTCTCTAGACCTCCAAATGAGGTGCTTCTAGTGCTATGAATCACTGTGAATGTCTAGTTTCTCTGTATAAAATTTCATAGCAATTGGACATCATTTGAGCCTCGTGTGACAAAATTCAATTATAGACCAAATGAATAGTGCAGCAGACCAAAACCATAAAAATTGCCAACTTTGAAAAATCATCAAATATTCTGTAGACCTCTGAAAGTTATGATCTTTAGCTTCCCAAAAAGCTCTCAATGAGACTAATTGCATGCCAAATCTTAGATCAAGAGTAATGCATTTGGCTAAAAAGTGATATAAGGTTCCATTATGGTCGATTTTAGTTTCATATAAGGTACCAAAATTGCCAAATGGCTTTCCTTTGGTTTTAGCTCCTTTCGGGTAGGTCTAAAAGCACATTTAGGATTTGTGTGAGCTGCCCAAATGGTTCCAAACCTCATGCATCTCATTTTGGCCATTTAACCCACACTTATGCATATTTCCATAAACTCATTCATGAAGCTATCTTTGCCATACATACTCAATTTACATTCTATCATTCATATAACATATTTCTTCATTCTTACATCACATAATAGCATAATTACATATGTTTCAAAGGTCATAAACCATTTACAACAATAATAAACAACATAAAGCATCATCACAGTTCAATAAGGCAAAAGCTAGACATATTGATGTCAATCTTCTTTCCTCAATGTTGTTGGCTCCCATTTCTATATCCACTTGGTCCACCTAGCATATTAGATCGTTGGAGAGGAGGGAATGAGATTCAAAGAATCCCAATAGCTCATCTCCCATTCAATCATACATAACATATGCAAAGCAAGTCTTAAAAATACATGCATGGTTATCATGGAAGTCATAAACACTTAAGAAGTAAGATTGGCATGTGAACAAATCATATAAAATATTCAAGAGCTCACCAAGTGTTTGGATTGGCCTCACACTTCTCCTCATGGATTTTGCACTTGCCTCATCCATTCTTTAAGAGCTTTGAACTCAACCATACTTTTGGGAGCCCACTTTGCTTTTGGGAGACTCTTTACTTTGTTTTAACCAATCTCAAGGGTTCTTGGCTCATCCTTACCATGGTGAAGAGTTCTTGGCCTCTCCACACTCAAGTAAACTTAAACAAACATTATACATTCATTTGAAAACATAACATAATATCATGAAATCACGGCATATAAAATCATGCTAGCATACATTTCATGACTTAAAAATACTCATACACATATTCTAAGACAAGCTAAACACACATCCATGCATGAGAGAAGATGGAGAGAGCTACCTTGCACACAATTACACACTTTTCTTTTTAGACTTAAGCCTCCTCTTTCAGTCACACACCCACAAACTTGTGGAGATGGTTTCTCTTGGCCTAGATACAATTTATGGAAGCCAATTAGGTTTATAAAACAATCTCTAAGGCTATACAACTTGCTTAGATGCTAGATTGCTCTATAAGTTCTATTATGGTCCATAAATGCACCTAATGAATCAAAACCCCTCAAATGATTTCTAGGCTTCATTCTTTCCTTTCAAATATGATTCTTGACTCCTTTTTAAGCCTCTTGGAGCCATCACACAATTAAAATAAAGGGTCTATCATTAGGTTGCTTTTTTAGGCCATAATATGGAACCTAAAGCACTAAATCACTTTCTATGAGTTCTAAGTTTTTTCTAAGGCCTCCCCTCATTTTTATTCATCAAATATGACTCAAGAATGGCCATAGAAAAATTTAAAACTCTCCCTAGCTACATGAACATGCTTTGGCCGAGACTATGCCTAGGTTAGGGTTCCTTGGAGTTTTCTTTGTTTTCTTAAAGGAAGAAGCTTATGGGGAGCATCTTAGGGGTCTCAAAAACTCATTTAAACTCTTAATTAAACCTAAGAATCATCATACAAAATCATAATTTGGAAGGTGCACATAAAATCCTAGAATTTGTATCTTGAATTCTAATGGTTATTTTGTTGTTTTCTTTGCATATTCTTGTTCTTCTCTATCAAATAACTAAGATTCATGCTTGAATGGGCTTAAAAATTAGATCATCCTATGGCTCCTAGGGTTAGGAGAAATGGAAAAGAAGGGTGATGGAAGATATCAACCATATGATGCAATTTTACCTTATTTCCTTGCGTAGTTTGGCTTGGATCTTACTTTCTCCAAGCTCTTCTCTTCAAACCCGAAATTTCCCTTGAATTTCTCCCTTGAACCAGATTTATAAACTTCATTTTAATCAAAGGAAATCAAAGAGGATGAAGGAGAGGTGGTGTGGATGGAGAAGAGCATGAAAAACAACCATAAAAACGTACCTTTGGCTTGGATTTCTTCCTCCCCCTTCTTCCTCTCTTGGGTGCCTTTCTCTTAGGGTTTTGCTTCTGGTTTGGGGCTGAGAAATCTGAAGTAAAATGAGGGCAAGTGTGAGGCACCACCTATATATAGGTAGGGAAAAATGACTCTTTCAGAAATTTCAATTTTACCCTTCGTACTTTTCATTTTTGTTTCTCCTTCGTTTTAACTTCTTTTTGAAAATCGTCTTTTCCATTATAAAATTTAGGTTCCCAATTAAGAAAAATGCCTTTGGAATCACTCAAATCAGAGCTAAAACCTTTTTGAACAGATCTATCAAAGTTCAAGCACACCAACATTGGAAAAAGTCCATGGGGGGATTTAACTGTCCCGGGGCTTTCCATGGTTTTCAGGGCCTCTGAGAACCCCGAAGAACTCAAAAATTTCATTTAAAAAGCCTTCTTATGTGAATTCCAAAAATTACCCAAAATTATGAAAATGCCTTTACGTTTCGTAAGATTTCTGTCAAAATTTGTTTCTTTATTTTAGCTCCATTTTTTTTTCCATCTAAGGCTAGGATTCTCATTTTTAAGAGTCTAGAATGTTACTAAAATTTTTCAAGACCTTAACTAATTCATTTCAGGGGACTTGCTTTGAAAACGTGCTTGTTTCTGTTGTTTAACGAAAACTGGACATTACATTGGGCCCTCCCTAGGTGCTCTCTCTTGGGCCAAGTCTCGCATTAAAAAGGTTGAATCTGCACCTAAAATTATTGGGCTTCCATTAGTTCCTAACCTTGGCCTATTTAATTTAATTTGGGCCTAGATGGGGTTTATAACTCAATTAAATTTCATACTCATATTAATAATTTATCTCTTTAAAATTTCCATTCACTTAACTTGCCCAATTATTTCATATTAATTATTCTTAATTAATCCAAATCCATGATTAACACCTTAATTAATTTTGGGGTTTTACATGATTCGCACCTTATTCTAAAAGCTTATCAAGAAAGGAATTTGATGCTATGTTTGTTTTCCTTAAATCCTCTCATTCTTCCAAAAGTTCATCCAAAAAAATCAGCCTTTTAGAAAAATAAAACTAATAAGAAAGAGAGTTTGAAGAGGAGAACAACATTAGTGAAGGAAGTGCCATGAACAAGAGCAAAAATTCTTACCTGTTTAGGCCTTTCTTCTACTTTCTTCCTTCTCCTTTTTGGGTGACTTGGAGGGCTAGTTCAAAGGAAATTAGAGTTGGTTAGAAGGCTTTAGAGGTGGCATGGCTAAAATAGGGAAGAAAGGAGGTGAGTTATAATCTTTTCAAAAATTTCCATTATGCTTTTCTGCTTCCATCCTTCCGTTTAAGCTTGTTTTACCTCTTTTTTTAGAACTGTCTTTTCCATATTCAGGTCCTCTAGTTTATTAAAAATATTTATTTTCAATTTTATGGAATTTAGAATCATCTTGAATTAGTTGGTAAAAGTTCAGATCAACTGATAACTTAAAACATATACTTGAAACGTTTTGGTTATTGTAAAGCTTCTTATGGTTTTCAAGGCCTTTAAGAATCCTAGAGAACTTAATTTTATTATTTAAAACTTCCTTCTTTGAGTTTATAAAAGGTTACTTAAAATTATGATTTGCCACTGCATTTTCAATTTAAATTGTTTAGCTACTTTGGCTCAAGTTTCAGGCCATCTTTAGTTTTATAATCTCATTTTTGAATGCCTAGATTATTGTTCTAACCTTAATTAACCTCAATTCATTTTATTATGTGGTCTTCCTTTATTATTTTATTGGTTTCAGTTTAATTTTGGAAAATTAGATATTACACTTTAGGTCGTCTCCTTACAATGCATTTTCACCTTTCTCCATTTGGAAATACCTTGAGTGATTTCATCCTTTCTCCATTTGAAGTCTTTATCAAGCTTAACTCACTACTATGTCGTCCTTTCATCGATAATGTCATCTTCTTTTTCATGCTCATGAGAGAAGATTGTGTCATACTCAATATTTTTTAAATTTCTAGACATAAAAAAGGAACATAATACACATGATAGTAAGAGACTAGAGGCTCAGATAAAATGAAAGGAAATGGCTAAAAGAGTGAAAGATGTAAAATAGAAGACAAAGGGGCTAGTCTAACTGAAAAGCAAAAAAAAAAAATTAAGGATTTAAATATCATGAGATTTAACATAAGAAACATATATCCATCATCATAATATGATAAAATAAGATTAGTAGATTAACTAGATGAGGTTAGTCAATTAAATTCTTGATGGTGTACAAATTAGGCTTCTTAGTAGCGATATTTTAGACCTTTGTTTTAAGCCCCAAATTCTCTAAGCAAATATTTTTACGAAGCAAAGAGTCTAAACTTTAATATGATGTAGTTAGTTTTTAAAAAGAATGAAACATGAGTTTAAACGGAGGAAATTAAGAGAAGGGACATAATGGAAATTTTCAAAATTATTATAAATATCTTTTCCCTTTCTTATATCATCATGCCATCATTGTCTTCTTCCCTAAACTGACTTATTCTAGCTTTGAACCACCAGTAAAGTAGGGTCAAAGGAAGGAGGAAAAAGAAGGGAAAATAAAGCAAAATAGATATGTCAACATGCACAATTTCATCTTTTGCTAGTTAGAAATCTTATCCTTTTTGTGCTTTTTCTAATGTTAGTTTTAGTTCTTTGAAATGGTGAATTTAGTGGTTGATCTCTTGATGAAAAGTGGAGATTTAAAGAGACCAAATATACCTCAAGAATCACCATTCAAAAGGCTTTCAAATAAGGTATATCTTAAGCTAAAACAATTGCTATTCTTTGAGTTTTATTTTCCTCCATAGTTTAGCCTAAAGGGAGAGAGGGATGAAAGACTTGAGCTTGATGGAAACTTGATAGAAATAAGGGTTTAAAAGGAAGGAAAGTAAGATTATGCAAAGAGAATCACAAAAGAAGCATACAGATCAAGTTAGGGTCACCTAGGGTCCTAAATGAACTATGGAAGTTTTAAAACCCTAGGAAGATGTTTTGGACCTTTTAAGGCCATACTTGAACTAGAAAAGAGTCAAGGATATCCTATATCTTCAAAATTTCCCATGAAAATAGCAAAAACTCCATGTTTTGCATTGATGTGCATGTCTTAACCAATGTAGAGATGAGGCACTTAGGGAGTTGTTTCATAGATTCTAAGGTTTTAGATGGTCTAAATATGAGGTATGAACAATAATGGAACCATTGGAATGAATTTAGAAGCCCTATTTTTATAAGTAAAAATTTATGGTTAAAAAGGGCCTAATGAAACAACTTGATGCTAGACATGTTTAAGCTCATATGATGGCCTTAATGAGTTCTAATGGAGTCATATGGCTCATGCAAAGTACAATCTTGAGGTTTAGAAGATGAATCATGAGAGTTACCACTTAAAGTGCTTAGAGTAAATTAAGTTTATATTTTAAGTTATAATAGGCATATGTAGTAATGGAATGAGATGGAGTATGTTCTAATTAGTTGCTTTTGTATCTAAATTGATGCATTTAGGCTAAGCTAGTGTAATCACACCTTTGTGTGTGTGCCAACCCAAGAAAGACCAAGGGAGAGGAAAAGAGGAAGGGTGTTAGTGGTTGAACAAAGTTTCTAGCTTTAAGAGGTAGCTTACTCTTCCTTTCTTGCATGCATTTGGATATATTTGAGTTGAAATGCTTTGTGTATATTGGTTATTTGATGATTGCATGAGTTATGTTTTGAATTGGCTCTTTAGCATGAGTTTTTATGCATATATGAGATAAGCTTTGGCTCCTAATATGAGTGGCAGGAAATTGAGTGCAAAAGTTTCATGCCAATTCCATGTTTGAGATGTTTTATGTGTATATAACCTTACATGCTTACATTTCATCTTTGAATCACCTATTGTGTGCATTAAATTCGAGTGTGGCTACTATGATTCTCCCAAAAATCTTACCCTCTTTTATCTCTCACTAATCATGACATGTGCAATTAGCAAGGAGAATGAACCAGAGAAGAATAAGAGCTAGGAAAATGTAGTAGAATACTTATAATGTACATACTAGTTTAATGTTTATTGTGAGACAAAATAGTAGCAAACCATAACATATATGATGATGAATTATACTAAAAATTCATGTATAAGTATGAGACCATGGAATGATGCCAACTTAATGTATATATATGTATTTAGAACATGATTTGCCTTGTGAGTTATCATTGGTTCTATGTTCAAACATACAAGTGAAATGGTGATTTTTAGAAATTAGACATATTTCATATATTGACCCCTATAGGAAGGATGCATGTATGGATTGAATTTTGCTCAAAGTAAGAGATTACATATTAGACCCCAATTGGACCACTTTGAAACCAAAATTTGGCCCAAATAAGCCATAAAATGTAACCTTACCCCTAATAGCCCAAATGACCTAGTTTAGAGTTGAAATTTGGCAAGCAATTAAAGGATATATAAGGCTTTCTTTAGAGCTAAAGTTTACATTTTTCTAAACTCTATAAAATATTTAGTGGATTTTCAAACTTGGCTCCAAAAAGCTATCTTATGCAATTACTATTTATACTAATGTAGTCTTGATTTTTGTGCCTTTTGAGAGGTCAAATGGATTTACTTTAACTTGAAAATTTTACAACAACAAGTTTAGATAATGAGCTTTCCATAAATAACTAATTTGTGTAAATTATAGTTGTAGAGCCAAAGTTATGTATTTTTGAATTTTAGGTTGTAATATGGTTTTTGGTCAAAATTGGCTATTTGCTCCCTTTAGGCATTTGGTGGTTATGCATATGCTCTGTAACAACCAAAAATTATGCTAAAAATTTTCAAGTCCTAAAATTTTTCTAAGTCTTCTGGCTATAGCGAGAAATGGCCTAGCTATAGCGAATATACCAGTTCGCTATAACGAAAATGCTTTTAGCTATAGCGAGTGCAGGCATCCCATACAAAAACCAGGGGGTTCATCGTAATAGCACGCACCATAGCGAGAACAGGAGTTTGGGACTGATACGTGCTCGCCGTAGCGAGGGTTATTTTCCGCTATAGCGAGGGTTAGTCCAGAAAAGCGTGAAAAAGGAGAATTTTGCTTCTTAAAGAGTCCAGATCCTCCCCTTTTCTTTTAACTGACTAAGCTTCATCCAAAATAGAGAAAAGGACTAGAGAGAGAGAGAGAGACCAAGAGAAGGAAGGAAGAACAATGAAAAGGTAAGCAAACTTGAGATTTCCATAGCTTTCCTTTTTATAATTTTGTTCTTCTCTCTTTGTCCTCTCTTTTTATGGTTTTGGTTGTTAAATTAGTTTTGTTTTGAGCTTGGTTCAGAAAAGGGAGAGTGGAGAATAAAAAGGAAGGTGAAGGCAAAAGAGAATCACTCTTGAAACTTCTTTTTCTTTGCTTTCCTTGAGTATGTTGGTTCTACCAACTTGAGAGCTTGAAAGAGGAAGGAAGTCTGACCTAGAGCAAGCAAGAAATCCTTGAATTAGAGTGTGGGAAGTTGAGAAATATAAAAAGACCCAAAAGAAGAGTTAGTGAAATTCTAGAGGGAGAACCCCTAGTTTCCTACATACTTTATAGGGTTTGCCATGATGAAGAACCCCTTAGCTTTATGAGTAATTGTTGAGTTATAAGAGAGTAATTCCATGCTATTTGTTATGTCTAGGCTCAAGAGAAGCAGCTCCATCTAGTTGTGATTGTGAAACCAAGAAGGGAGAAGAGAAATTGAAAAGGAAAGGCTTGTGTTAGCTTGTAAGGTAGCTCTCCACTCTTTCTTATTGCATTCTTGGATGTGTAATAGTCATTGTATGCTTGTGTATGTGCTTGTATTGTGAGACATGCCATTTGATATCGCCTGGATGCATTGGTACTAATATTCTTATGTTTTGAGTTGTAAAAAATTACTCGGGTGAGGTAGTGTCGAAAGTCCTTTGAGATGGATGAGGTGGAGCCAAAAGTCCCTAGAAATGGGTAAGACAAGGTTAAAAGTCTCATGAATGAGTGAGACTAAGTTAAAAGTCCCTAAATCAAGGGTGAGGCCAATCTAAAAGTCCCAAAAATAGGGTGAGGCTAGACTAAGTCCCTAGAGCTTATTCTTGGCATTGATATGATATTCATGGCATGTAAATAATGTATTGTATGATTGTGAATGGTTAGATGCCTACTTACACGCTTTGACTTATTTATATACCTTAATTGCTTCTTGAATGAGTGTATGAGCTATTAAGATTCCACGAATCTCACTCTCTTCCCTCTCCCATCTCATATGGTCCAGGTGGAGCTCAAGAGCCTAAGAGTGGAGGCTATGAGGTATAGAAGGCCTTTGTTTTGACACTTTTGCACACTTTTGCATAGTTTGATATATAGGAAAGCCAAAGTGCTCATGTATGCATATTCTTTTTGAGATATAAATGCTTAAGCAAGTGTAAAAGTATGTATCAATGATGTATGATCTATGTATGGAACCAAAGTAATGAAATTATAAGATTTGATTTCTTTGTGGCTGTATGTAGTAGTGTATTTTTGCCTGTAGCATAGTAAGTTTGAGAGTGTGTTGGTTTGGATCACTTGGACAATTTAAATATGATGTGTTTATACTTTAAAACTTGCCCAAGAGGTGCTAGAGCATGTAAGGGACCATTTACTCCTATTTTGAACCATTTATGGTGTCAAAACTACCAAATTTATGAGCTCAGTCAAAGTGTGACCAAATGAACTCTTCTTGATATGAAATTTGGCATGCCTCTAGAAATTGTTAAGAGCTTCTTGAAAAACTAAAGTGGGTAATATTTGGAGGTCTAGGAAATATTTTGCGAATTGTTGAAATTAGGAAATTTTGATGGTTTTGGTTAGTGTACTATTATCATAGGTCTAAAAATGAGTCTATGTCATTCATGGACCAAACAATGTTTAATGCTCACAAAATAGATATCTAGAGTGACCTATACCAATTAGAAGTACCTCAATCAGAGATCTGTAGAGGGAGAAATAACTATCTGAAGTTCTATGTCAGCATCAGAGAAGCCATTTGACCTTCGTTACTGTTCCATCAGTTTTCGAGGTCCAAAGGCTATCAAAATAATCTAAATTATTTTTTCCTCTAGTTAACATCTGTAGCTTTCCAAATTGCTATAGTTTACCTAGATTGGATTTTTTTTGGAATTAGTTATGAAATTTTGAAGTTCTTGACAGCAAGCTGCATTAGTACTAGGGACCGCCAAACCTCTGTCTCTTTTTTGATGTCAAACATGGTCCAACGCTGAGATTGTGGTTTGGAATTATTTTTACTGTAGATTTAACATCTAGAGATTTCTAGAAAGCTATGGTTTTCTTAATTCTCATTTTTCTAAAATTAGTTATGATTTTTCAAAGTTAGAGCCAAAAATCTGACTTTTGAGCCTCATTTGAGAAATTGCGTTTTCTTGGTTTTTGGCTTCATATATGTGATTCATGGGTTGTTTTATGATATGTATGAGTTGTATACATGGAGTTTTAGTAGATTATGTGATTGATGGGTTCATGGGACTCATAGGGCAAATTATGAGCGTTTAAACCCCGATATATAGTAGGAAAATGGCACAGTTTGCTCTTTTTCTTTGAAAATCATATGGAATCAAGTCTAAGTGGAGACTAGTTGAGGCTAATACATAGGGTGTTACATGCTCCATGAGATAAGATCATATGAGCATATATGGTTTATGAATTAGAATGGCAAGAAAATCTATTTTGGCTATTACGGTAACAAAACCACTGCTAAGTAAAGTAAGTTATCATGGATTGAATGATGACTTTAATCCCTTTTTTGCTACTTCTTGCTTCTTTAATCTCAACCTCAAACAATTTCATCTCTTTTCCATTTTAAGTCTTTGGGTTCTATTTGTTTCTTGAGAAAAAGAGAATTTTGGAATTAACCTTGTAGTTGATTATTTTTGTTTAATTAGGCATGCTATTACTTTGATTTAAGAAGTAGCTGTTGTATTTTATGTTGATTTTTTTAAAAGTTAAATCTCTTGCTTAGACCAAACGCACCTGCCCTTAAAAAATGCTTGAAAATGGACATGCTATGAATTTTTGTACTTAGTTACGTATTCTATTCTTTGCAAGATGATATTATTTTGGTTAAATGGTGTTGGTTAATTAATTCTTTGTGTAATTGATTAATTAAATTGGTGTTGGTTTATTGATACTTTTGGATGCTTTTACTAGTTACAGTAGTTTCATTATTAATTATTTATAGACAATTTGACTAAAATCTCCAATTCATTAGCCTAACTTCTAGATTATTTAGTTTTCCAGTATGCATTATCTTATTCTATATATAATAAGGTCATAGAAAAAATTAAAGTAAAAACTTCCCTTCTCTGTCTTAGTGAGAGTTCAATTCATCTAAATTGAATTATCAGTTGATAGTAAATTTTGTCACAAGATTTTAGAATAATTTAGAATGGTGAATAGCATGATCATTTTTGCTTGAAAACATTACATCTTTAGCTACCACTACAGATTCTCATTTGTTCAACATAATTGTTGGGCTATCTATATGTGTTTTAGTGTACTTCTTCTAATAGAATAGATATATTTTGGATTGTATTTTTTATACTATTATCAGGATTGATTAATCCTTAACAATTACCACTCATTCCTTAGAAATTTTGCATATGATATCTTCTATTGTTTACTTAGACCACAATAATTGGATTGAATAGGAAAATGTCTTTAAGAAAAATGTTCTTTATGACACTTTTGTTTTGCATGGTGATTATCTCAAGCAGTTTCATTAAGAGTGCTTCAGTAGTTAATTGTAGCTAATAATGTAAGTAAGGATAAAGTTGTAGATGTTCTTTATTCTTAATGTAGCAAAAGCACTTAGTAAAGACTCCTACTGCACCACATATAGAACTAGCCTCAAAACTGGACAACACTTTTGAATGAAGTTGTAATGAAGTGGACCACATATAGAACCAACCTCAAAAGTGCTTTATATACTATTTTGGTGTAACATAGATGTTAAGATTTAGAGGAGGAATCAAACTATGCATTACCATCATAAAATTGTAATAAAATTGTACATTTTTCTTGCAATAAAATGATATATTTCTCAATTAATAAAGGTGTGCATTTCTTTTTCAGCTTTTAGATTTATACATTACAAAACATATATTTTTAACAAGTGCAACACTATAAAACACATATTTGTACAAGAATGGGTTCATATTTATCAACCTTCTTAATTGTTAGATTTGTAACATCACCACAAAGGTCTAGTATTTCAAGTGATTGTACAAGATGATCAAGTGGAGCTTATAGTGCAAAGGAAAAGAGTAGAACATCCAAATTAATTACCAAGCCAAAATTTAGTATTTAGTAAAATTTACCATCAAGAAACTAGTAAAACTATTAATACAAAATTGATCACTAGATGTTTGAAGCAAGACACTGATTTTTGGAGCTATTAAATGAGATAGTACAGACAATACTTGGCTTAAAGAAGATTTGTTATCTTACAAAGGGAATGAAAATTTTGAATTATTTAGTAGAATCAAAGAAGTATAATAATTGAATAGTGATGCCTATAATTTAACATACCATGGATGGTTGACTTTGGTGAACTTTGGCATTTGGAGCTTTCTTGCTTTTTTTTTTCCATGCTTTTCTAGCCAACTTTTTAGGCACTTACCCTTTCTACCCTCTCTATTCTTGAATCCCTTCACTTGTGCCACTCCTTCACTGTTGCTTGCATTTATTGTGGTATCTTCTATGTCATTATCCATACTTCTTTGCCCCCTATAAATCCTTGTTACTTGTTTGTTCAACTCACCAATATCTTTATTTAGAAACAATAATGCTTCTTGGCTGCTAGATGCTTTAGCCGCTAGCCTTATAAGTTAGGGATAAATTTGTCTATAGCACCATGTAATAACAAACTTAGCATCTCCTTTTATCTCATTTCTTCTAATGTCATGTATAATGCTACTTCTTGCTTGTTTCATCCACCTAGAACTTATAGATCATACATAAATTTAACATTCATGACATTGAGCACCTTCAAAGCATGACAACATAGTATACTAAAGGTTTCAAACTTTCTACAGCTAGAATAGATGAACTTGTCACTTAGGTTAAATGAAACTCTCAACTCTCCTTTTTGATTAACCATAGTAATAATGTACTCAGGAAATGACAAAGTCGCATTTTTATGCTTCTCACATGCAACCTAATATAGGTCCCACTTTTCTTAGATCAAGTAAAAAATTGTGAAAGTGTAAATCTGGACAAGTTGATGCAAGATGAGTAAATGCTAACTTTTCAACATTAGTAATTTATGCCACAAATCAAACTTATACTTCAATTCATTATATCTGTTGTCTTCTTCCACCCTCTCAAGGTGATAAAAGAATTGAATGATATTTAGGTCCAATTTCATCCAACTTTTGAAGTTCGAATTCAAGCTTGCACTAATTTGTGTGTTCTATATGCCAAGTGTGAAAGCTCTCTTCATGTGACACATATTTCATTTTTCCTTTATTTAGAAAGCAACTAATCTAGGGGGCCTTATACTTTGCTTCATCCTAGTATCTATATATGCTAGCCTTAAAGTTGCTTAAAAAGTGAAAGCCTTCATCAAGTTGCCTTGGTGTTTTATGTCATTTTACATTAGATGCCATGTACATAGTCCATAGCAAGTGTCGAGCATCACCTCACATATTGCTCTAACCATTGCTTGATTTTTTTAGTAAAAATAGTTTATGGCCTTTTTTGTTGGTAGGCTTCTAAGAATGTTTCAAACAACCACTTGCAAGACTCAATTATCTTATCATACAAAAAAAATGCCTTAAAGATCACCACTCCTCCAGAAAAATTGAAATTGGAGAATAAAGCAAGTGGTCTATGTTGACGGTTGGTACAATATGTTATGTCAAGGAAAACTATATCATCAAAGTAAGCATAATCAATAAATGTAATATTATATATTTTGGCAACCAAAATGGTTCATAAAGAGTAGAATAAATTATTTAAATGGGGTCATAGGCCTAGAGAAGGGAGGTATGAGCCAAGAGGAACCAAAATTAGAACTATTTGGTTAATAAAAGAGGATCCCAAGGCAAAATGATTTAAGCCAAAGTAAGAGTAGAATGCTAATTAGAGCATTTAGAAATGAGGTTAAGAAACCAAGAATGGCCCAAAACAAAGGCCAAAATGACTAAACATGATGAATCGAAATCATAGTAACAAAATTGTAATTCCAGATAAAATTTTAAAAACTTAAAGGAGGAAGTTTTAAATGATAAAATTGAGTCAAAGGCTCAGAAAACATAAGAATCATCAGAATAGTTAAAACCTATTTGGTGTACAATTTAGGTCACCAGTTGACCTGAACTTCAACTAATCATTTCAAATTGTTTTGAATCCCATAAATTTGAAATAAAATATTTTTAATAAACTAAAGGACCTAAATTTTATGTTAGACAAGATGATTTTAAAAGAGGATCTCAAATGGGTTCAAACAAAGGAATTAAAGTTACAGGACATAATGCAAGATATGGTAATTAGGGTTTTTATTGCAACTTAGGAAGTTTTAAACCTTAAAAAAGATATTGCAAGCCATGTGAAATCATAATTAAACTAGTAAGATGTTAAGAAACTTCCATATATGCCAATTTTCCAAGAGAAATGAGCAAAAGTTCATAGAAGCCTTTCTTGAAGCATGTATCAGCCTAAAAGAAGAAGTGGTACCTAGGGAGAGTTTTCTTTGACTCTAAGGTTATAAATGGTCTAGATATGAATTATGAATACTAATGGAAGCATTTGTTTGAATTGAGAAACCTTATTTTGAAAAGTGAAATTTTAGAGTTCAATTATGTCTAAAGAAGCACTTAGTGCTAGGCTCCTTAAATCAAGTTTAAGATGGCTTTAATGAGTTTTAATGGAGTCATATAACTCACATTGAGTGAGGTTTTGGAGACAAGAAATTGGTTTATAAGAGTTGCTTCATAATGCCATTCAAGTGAGCATTTGTGTCTCTAAAGTCTTAATTGACTCGTATAAAGTTAGTATGACCATAAGCATGGTTCTATTGTTAACTTTGTGCTTCATTTAATGTTTTTAGGCCAAGCAAGTGAATTTTCATTCAAGTGTAGGTGCAGAGTGACGATTGTGTCATACAATCTCAAATAAAACTAGGTAGAGAAATAAATTTTATAGGTAATAGTGCAACCTAGGTCATTTCCTAAGGAGTTTTTGCCTTAATTTGTTTGTGAAAGAGTGTTCTAAGTATTACTAATTGAAAATTGTTTAGGGGATTTTGAATTACTAAAATTTAATTGAACTAAATTTCAAATGACAAGAATAAAAGAACTTAAGCCTAAATGAAGTAAACAATTAAGAAAATGTGGAAGCTAGCCTTTAGATGGACTCCCTAGAATTCAATTATCCTTGCTCCCTTTTTAGTGTACCAAAATTGGATTTAAATTCTTGCTCATTAGTGTATTCTACATAAAAACTCTTGAATGACCATCCAAGATTCAATTCATCAATTATTCAAAGGAATTTGCAACCACAAGAAACCTTGAAAAATTAATCAATGGAATTAAGAACAAGAACACACTATAACCAATACTAATTGCTCAATAAAATCTACTGCACAACCCACTTAAAATGCTAATTAACCAATTAGATTAATAAATTGCTTAAACAATTAATTGCATAAAAATTCCAGCCACTTAATTTAATAACTATTGCATTAATTAGCTTACAATAAAGAGAAAATTAAGAGTAAATTGCACAACCACTAAGTTTGAAACTTCCATAAACATGTAGAGATTATAATTAAGATCCAAATATCAAATTACACTCAATCCAAAAATCAAATCAATCTTGTAATTTTCAGCAATTAAATTCCTAAATTAATAAGCTAAACCTAGTCAAATTAATAAAGGAAATAATGCTGAAATTAAAATATTGAGCAAAGAAATTTTTATCCAAATTGATGAAGAAATGTGGAGCTCAAATTTGCATCTGGGAGTATCCTATCTTCAGCTAGCCACTTAGGAGAATTCAAGCTGCCATGAAGAAATTAAACGGAGGAAATTCAATCGTGAGAGCTTCAGCTATGGAGAAATCGATGAATGAACTTCTTCCTTCTCCTCTGGAGCTCACTCTGTCACTTCATCGTCTAATTCTCATTCTCCTTTGCATTCTTTCCCCCCAGATGGCATTATTTCTCACACTGTATGTGTTTGCTGTCATGCTCATGCCCTCTCACATGCTTTTTTTTTCATTAAATGGTCACATGCCTCGTGTTATAATCTTCTCACAATCTCGGCTAATGCTGCTTCACTCCTTCAATGTGAGCTGACATGCTAATGATGTTGCACTGCATGTGTTCTCTTCATCAATAAGGAAGGAAATGGTAGAGAGACTTTGTATAAGTATTGGGAAAGATTCAAGAGATTGCTGGCTAGTTGTTCTCACCACCAAATTTTTTATTAGCTACTTATTCAATACTTTTATGAGGGGCTGTTGAACATGGATAGATACATAATTGATGCTACCTTTAATGGAGCCTTAGGTGATCTAACACCTATAAGGGCCTGGGAGTTGATTGATAAAATGGCTCAGAATGCTTAGCAATTTGGTTCTAGATCAATGCAAATGGCAAGAGGAGTAAATGAGTTAGGTCTTCCACAGTATGATACTGAAGTTAAGAGTCAATTGGATGAGCTAACCTCTATGGTTCGTCAGCTTACTTTAGCTCAAAAGCAGCCACGGTCATCCTCTACTCCATCTCAGACTTGTTCAGACACATTCCTATCCACAGTGTTATGCACCTAGGCAGACATCTACCTCTATTACCTTGTAGGACCCCTGTGTGACATACGTTGTTTGGCCACACATGCTACTGATCAGTGCCCTATGTTAAAGGATAGGGTAGAGACTTGTGCTGGGATGTTTCTAGTTAGGCCAATGCAACAAGGGCAATAAAAATATGATCCCTATTCTAATACATACAATCCAGGATGGAGGGATCACCCCAACTTGAAATATAAGGGAGGGCAACAAAAAAATAGATACAATGCTGTTGGACTTAGTGTACAACCTTCCCAACTTATTAGGCAATCAGTTCCTATCTAAGAGAAACCCAGAAAAGATAACAGCATAGAGCTTATGATGAAGCAACTCTTGGAAAAGATGGAATAGAGTGAGACTAGACACAGACAAGAAATGGATAACATAGAAAATAGAATGAAAACTCAGAATAAGAATGTGGAAAATATGATTAGTCAGTTAGTTACCTCTCTTAGTGAGGTAAAAAGCCAAGGATCTGGGTAATTACCTTCTTAGACTATTGTCAATGCAAGGAATAGTAGCAATGTTAGTGCCATCACTCTTAAGAGTGGAAAGGAAGTTCAGGGATTCTTAGATACTATTACCATGGATAAGTCGGCATCATAAAAAACACACGTCGCACCAGATGAGCCTAACAAAGAAGAGAAGCCAAAGAAAATTTTACCTTTCCCACATAGACCTACCTTGGGAAAGAGGTAAACTGAAGTAGAAATTGAAAAAGAAATTCTTGAGACTTTCAAGAAGGTTGAGGTTAATATACCTTTGTTGGATGCAATCAAGACCATCCCTAAATACACTAAGTTTCTCAAGGAAATATGTACTAACAAGAGGGGGCTAAGAGCGAATGAAAAAGTCAATTTTGGCAAGAATGTTTCAGCAATTATACAGCCAACAATGCCCATTAAGTGTCAAGATCTGGGCACTTTTACAATCCCGTGCACTATTGGGAAGTTTAAGTTTTCTGATGCTTTGATTGATCGTGGTGCTATTATAAATGTTATACCTAAATCAGTGTATTTATCTTTGCAGATGGGAGAGTTGAAACCTACTGGAGTGATTGTGCAGCTGGCAAATAGGAGCATCGCTTATCCTTTAGAGGTGTTGGAGGATGTTCTGGTTAAGGTAAAAGATTTGATTTTTCCAGTTGATTTTTATGTCCTTAACATGAAGGATGATAGATATAGATATAGTGGACATGCCCCACTCATTCTAGGTAGACTTTTTTTAAAAATTGCAAAAACAATTATAAATGTTCATGAGGGTACTCTTCAAATGGAGTTTGCCGGCAATGTGATACAATTTAATATATTTGATGCCATGAAACACCCCTATGATGATAACTCTGTTTTTAGTATAAGCCTTATTGATATGCTAGTTGATAGTGCCAGTGTTAATTTTAGGGATAGTTTGTTGACTGACTCCTATGATATTGCTGACTTGGATGATTCTCTTGATTGTATAAGTTCTGGAATGACTATATGTCATAGATGTACCCAAATTAGTACTTTTATTGAGAATAGTGAGTTTCGTACATGTACTAATTATCATGATTCTGTGGCCTCTTCTTTTTGTGATGATTTCACTGTTAGTCAGCCTATGACTGATTGGATAATTACACTGGTCTAGATCAATCCTCTTGTTCTAGAGATGATATGCATGTTGTTGTTTTCCCTGATTGCTTTGATGCTACTAGATTTACTGATTCTCAGGATGTGTTGCATGTTGATGTCACTTTTGGATATGTTAATTGTGCTAGTTCATCTATGTCCACTCTTACCTTGCCTATTGATAGTGGTATTAGATGCTGTATGCCTAGTACACCCAGTAGTGATATTAATGTTGCTTCTACTATTGGTTCTCTTATTGATATTCCTTCTGCTGATATTCCTAAAGATGGGAAAGTTGTTTCTTCTGCTTGTGAATTGTTTGAATAGGTATTTGGCATGGAAGAGATTGAAATCAAATCACTCATGCCTTCGGTTAAGTAAGCTCCTACCTTAGAGCTCAAACCGCTGCTAAACAATCTCAACTATACCTATTTAGAGAAAGATGAGAAGCTTTCGGTGATTGTAGCTAGTGATATTATTCCATAGGAAGAAGAGAAACTTCTAGAGGTCTTGAGAAGAGAAGACAAGCAAGAGGTGAACGTGGCCGACATACCTGGCATTAGCACTGATACATGCATGCACAGAATTTCGTTGGAGGATGGGATAAAGCCAGTAAGGCAACCTCAAAAGCGAATGAACCCACTTATTTTGGATGTGGTTAAAAAGGAAGTTTCTAAACTTTTAGAAGCTAGTATTATATATCCTATTTTTGACAGTCATTGGGTTAGTCCTGTGCAGGTGGTTCCAAAAAAATCAGGGATCACAGTTGTTCGAAATGAGAAGAATGAATTGGTACCCACCTGTGTACAGAACAGATGGAGGGTTTGCATTGACTATAGGAGGCTTAATTTAGTCACTCGAAAGGATCATTACCCCCTTCCTTTTATTAATCAGATGCTTGAGCATTTAGCTTGGAAACCTCACTATTATTTTCTGGATGGATTTTCAAGTTATTTCTAAATATGTATAGCCCCAGAGGATCAAGAGAAGATGACATTCACATGCCTATTTGGAACATATGCCCATAGGCGAATGCCTTTTGGTCTTTGCAATGCCCTTGGAACTTTCCAGTAGTGCATGTTTTCCATTTTTAGTGATTTTTTATAGCACTGTATAGAAATTTTTATGGATGATTTCATTGTATATGGGAACTCTTTTGATGATTGCTTGTGTAGTCTGGATAGAGTCCTAGCAAGATGCATAAAGAAGAACCTTGCACTTAATTTTAAAAAGTGTCATTTTATGGTTCGAAAAGGCATTGTATTGGGTCATATTATATCTGAACAGGGCATAGAGGTAGATAAAGTTAAGATAGATGTTGTCACTTCTCTACCATACTCGACATATGTTCAGAAGGTCCGGTCTTTTCTAGGTCATGCAGGTTTTTATAGAAGATTCATTCAGGATTTTACTAAAATTGCTCTGCCATTGTCTAAGCTATTATAAAAAGATGTTAATTTCCATTTTGATGATGCATGTAAAATAGCTTTTGATGATCTTGAGCAAAGATTGCCTTCCCCATCTATTATTCAACCCCCTGATTGGAACCTCCCATTTGAGATTTTATGTGATGCGTCTAATTTTGCTGTAGGTGCAGTTTTGAGCCAGAGTGTGAATAAAAGGTCCTATGTGATAGCTTATGCATCCAAGACTCTGGATGGGGCCCAAGCAAATTATACAACCATAAAAAAGAGTTTCTTGCTATTATTTTTACTTTGGATAAATTTATATTTTATTTGCTTGATACTAAAGTCATTGTTTTTACTGATCATGCAGCCTTAAAGTACTTGCTGAAGAAGCCTGATGCAAAGCCAAGATTAATTAGATAGATGCTTCTACTTCAAGAATTTGATATTGACATCCAGGATAAAAGCAGGGCTAAAAACTTGGTGGCAAACCACTTGAGCAGAATTGAGGTTCCAAAGGTAGATTTTTTGCCTATTGATGATGATTTCCTTGATGAGCATTTATGTGCTGTGCATAGTTTATACCTATAGTATGCAGACTGAGTGAATTATCTAGCTATTTCTAAATTGCCTGTTGATTTGAATAAACATTAGTTGAATAAGTTTAGGAGTGAAGTTAGGTTTTATATTTGGGATGATCCATACTTGTGGAGACTATCAAGTGATTAGACGTTGTGTACCTGATATAGAATTTGAGTTTGTCTTGAAATTTTGTCACACACTTGCATGTGGAGGTCACTTTAGTCCAAAACGCACAGCTAGGAAGGTTTTAGATAGTGGATTGTATTGACATACTTTGTTTCGTGATGCCTTTGATTTTTGTAAAAGATGTGTCAAGTGTCAACAAACAAGTAGCATATCAAGGAGAAATGAAATGCCACAACATCCTATTTTGTTTTGTGAAGTCTTTGATGTGTGGGGCATTGATTTTATAAGACCTTTTCCTACTTCTTTTGGTTTTGCTTACATTTTATTGGCTGTTGATTATTTTTCGAAGTGGGTGGAAGCAAAACTCATTAGGACTGATGATTCTTCTGTGGTTGTAAAGTTTGTTCACTCTCACATTTTCTACAAGTTTGGTATCCCCAGAGCCATTATCAGTGACCAGGGCACTCATTTTTGCAACCAGAGTATGCACAGCTTGCTTAGCAAATATGGTGTTGTGTATAAAGTAGCTACTCTATATCACCCTAAAAAAAATGGCCAAGTAGAGATTTCTAACTGGGAAGTGAAAGAAATTTTGGAGAAAATAGTGCAGCTGAATAGGAAAGATTGGAGCAAGAGGCTAGATGATGCACTTTGGGCCTATAAGACTGCCTACAAGACTCTTATTGGCATGTCACCCTATTAGCTGGTATTTGGAAAAGCTTGTCACTTACAGGTAGAAGTGGAGCACAAAGCTTACTGTTCTATGAAGAAATGCAATTTGGATTTGAATGGAGTGGGATCTCACAAAAAATTCTAACTCCAAGAGCTTAAAGAGATCTGGTTGGAAGCCTATGATAATGCAAGGATTTATAAAGAAAAGATAAAGGCATTCCATGACAAGATGATTGCAAGAAAGGAGTTTGTTGTTGGCAAAAAAGTTCTACTTTATAAGTCCCACTTAAAACTTATGCCAGGTAAACTTCATTCTAAATGGGGAGGTCCATACATGGTTTCTGATATTTTTCCTTTTGGTGTAGTTGAGCTTTTGGATGAGCAGACAGGAGCTAAATTTAAAGTTAATGGACATCAGCTCAAGCACTTTCATGAAGGAGTTTCAAGGGAAAATAAGGAGGAGCTCTAACTTCATGACCCACCCTGATCCTCGGTTGTACTCTTTCCCTTTCCCCTTTTATATTGTGTTGTCTTTGTCTGTTTACTGGATTGTGTGCTAACATTGAGGACAATGCAATGTTTAAGTGTGGGGGGGGATACAAATAAATTTTTTAGTTTAGTTTTGTTTTGGTTAGTTGATTTTATAGTTTCTAGGTTTTTAGTCTTTTGTTTTATTTTTAGAGTGTTAAAGTTTTGTGTTATTTTCTAGTTTTTGAAAAAAAAAACTGTGCTTTTGTGAAAGTTGCTAGTATTAAGGAGATCATAGCTTTGATATTTCTTGATTTGATAGGAAATTGATCTTGTGTTGAGAATGCAACTTAAGTGGCAATTAGCTTTGCTTTAATGAAATTTGTTGATGGTCAATTTATCTCGTGAGATTTTTGAACCAATTGCTTATTCATTTCTAGTGTGTATCCCCCTATCTTGCTTTTACTCTGGAACTTGGCTTGAATCTTATTCAAGGCCACATTTATTCATTTTCCATGCATGAAAAAGATTAAGGCATTCATTGTTGTTTTGTTTTAACTAGAGCCAAAGAGCTATCCTATATGTATTTAATCCATTTGCTTTACCCCCTCTTTGAGCCATATATGTTTCCTTTTTAGCCTTTTAGCCATGAAAACCAAATAAATGTTCTTCCTACCTTAATTAGGATGGTTTTGATTATTAAGGGCAATGTATCTTGTTAAGGTGGGTGGAGGTGCATTTTTCACATCATTTATAGGCCGTTTGTTTATTCTTCCTTGGAAATATTCCAAGAAAAAGAGAGAGGAGAAAACATATATAAATTAAAAAAAAAGAAGCAAAGCAAAAGAAAAGCACTTGAAATGTGAAAAAAAAAGAAGGAAAAGGAAAGAAAAGTTGTTCTCTTAGTGCATATTTTTGTTTGTGGTAATTAGGGCCTTAAAATGCACTTACATTCCATCCTTATTCTTGTTTTAATGCTCTTGATGATTTTTAAGCATCCAATTTGCTTTTTGAATTTCCTTCATTCTTTTGTTTGCCACTTATTTCATACCTTGGCCTACATTACAACCATAATAAAGACCTTTTGATTCATTCATTTGCATTTGATTTTGGTGGTGGAGATGTAGATAATTGCCAAGCATATGGTAGTAAAGTTAGATGGGATGGAATTTGAGGGAAGCACTTGATCCTAAATACTAAAGAGTAGAGTGATAAACACTAACCCAAGTAAGGGACTTTCATTGCGTTTCATTTTTGTTAAGTGTTTTGCTATGGTACTTGTTGCATTGATGCAAGTGATATGACTTGGAGAATTGAGCTATTGATTTTCTTTGAGCTTCCTTATGCTAAGTGACCTACACAATTATATTTTTCTTAATTTCCTTTCCATTATCTCTTTCTTAGAGCTTTAGTTTTCTTTTGCCTTGGAGTGCAAAAGCCTAGGTGTGGGGGAATTTGATAATTGCTAATTTTCATATATCTTTCCTCTTCTAATTAGGCATTTTGATTATAAATTTTGGCTTAAAGGATTTTAATTGGAGGATAATTGAATTCAGTAGCCATTTCTATATTTTAGGAGTTAATTTGCAAAATTTTGGAATTTTAATGCACAAATCTTTTTAAATGAATTTTGTAAATATTCCTATTTCATCTTTTCCATTCTTTTCATGCAAAATTTGTATCTCTTGCTATGGTTTTGAAATAGAGAGAAGAGGAAACCACATGATGAAGGATTTAAGAAGCCACAAGTCAACTTCAGCACCTTTAACTTCATTCATTCACTTTCACATGCTTCATCTTAAGCTAGACTCTCCACACATGCAGCACAACTTTCATGTAGCAACCCATCAATCATCATGTTCTGTTCGAGGGAGAAATAGAGAAGAATAGCCATGGATCCTAGCTGAAGGGCAATGTGGGAAGGAGGGAGAGCTATGAGTGAAGGGGAGAATAACCACATGCATCAACACGTAACAACTAGATGAAGCTAGGAGGAGGTTTCCAATGAGAAAAAGAGAAGGAATGTTACAAGTTCAAGCAAGGAACAGTAAAGAATGAGTTGGGAAAAAGCTAAAAGAATCCACAGGTTTGAGAATGATTAAAGAAGCTTGAGTTAAAGGAGTTGACGTGGGAAACTCTTAACAAGCATACATGGATTCACGTATAACTGAGCCACATGTAGAAGAGGAGGAGAAGGAACACGAACTTTCTATGGGTTTATGGGAGGAAGAGGCTACGAATGAATGAAGCATGAGCTAAATGATGAAGGGAGCTGCAAGAAACACACCTGAACTCATGGAAGAAATGTGGAAAGCTGAGTTGGAAAGAATGAGCATGTAGGGATAAAGGCTTGGGCTAATGAGGAGAATGAGAAACCCATATGAGAGGCAGCTTTAACTTGAAAGAACATGCTGATTGGGGCATAACGTGAAGAAAAGTACGTGGAAAAGATGTGGAAAGTACATGGAAGCAAATGTGAGAAGCTATGTGATTCATTAGCTACGGGTTGAGTAAAATTAATGAGCAAATAAGAAATGTGTGGATGGGGCATGCAACAATTCATTCGCGAGGCAGTATCTACATAAAGAGAACATGTGGAGTGTAATGTTATTAGCACATAAGCTCTTTCATGTTGAAGCTGCCTCTCACGTGGGTTTCTCATCCTCCTTGTCAGCCCAAGCCTTTATCCCTATGTGCTCATTCTTTCCAACTCAGCTTTCCACGTTTCTTCCGTAAGTTCAAGTATGCTTCATGCAGCTCCCTTCATCATTTAGCTTATGCTTCATTCATTCGTAGCCTCTTCCTCCCATAAACTCGTGGAAAGTTCGTGTTCCTTCTCCTCCTCTTCTACATATGGCTCAATTGTGCATGAATCCATGTATGCTTGTTAAGAGTTTACCACGTCAACTCCTTCAACTCGAGCTTCTTTAATCATTCTCAAACCTGTGGATTCTTTTAGCTTTTTCCTAGCTCATTCATTACTGTTCCTTGCTTGAACCTGTAGCATTCCTTCTCTTTTCCTCATTGGAAACCTCCTCCTAGCTTTATCCATTTGTTACATGCTAATGCATGTGGTTATTCTCCCCTTCACTCATAGCTCTCCCTCCTTCCCATGTTGCCCTTTAGCTAGGACCTGTGGCTATTCTTCTTTGTTTCTCCCTCAAACAGAACATGATGATTGATGGGTTGCTACGTGAAAGTTGTGCTGCATGTGTGGAGAGTCTAGCTTAAGATGAAGCATGTGAAAGTGAATGAATGAAGTCAAGGGTATTGGAGTTGACTTGTGGCTTCTTAAATCCTTCATCATGTGGTTTCCCCTTCTCTCTATCTCAAAACCATAGCAAGAGATACAAATTTTGCATGAAAAGAATGGAAAAGATGAAATAGCAAATTTACAAAATTCATTTAAAAAGATTTGTGCATTAAAATTCTAAAATTTTGCAAATTAACTCCTAAAATATAGAAATGGCTACTGAATACAATTATCCTCTAATTAAAATCCTTTAAGCCAAAATTTATAATCAAAATACCTAATTAGAAGAGAAAAGATATATGAAAATTAGCAATTATCACAGATCCTTGGAAGAAGGAAAAAAAATAAAAGAGAACTAGTTGGAATTCTTAGATCAAGGTAGCTTTTCCTTCATTTTTGTGTATGTATGTTTGGTTGCTTGAGTGTCTTGGATTGCTTGTATGCAATAGTTACAAATTACATATATTGTTGATTGCTTGATGATTTTAAGCAATTGCATGACTTTTGATTGCATTTTGTAATGTCCAGTTTTCATAAAAACGACAGAAATGGATACATTTTAAAAGTAAGTTCTCTGAAATGAATTGGTTAAGACCTAGAAAAATTAGAATAATGATCTAGACTTGAAGCAATGAAAATAGAAGGCCAGAGGTACCCTGAAATAGAGGCTTAAATAACTAGATGGAAATTAATGAAATTGTTACATAACGTAATGGCATTTTTGTCATTTTAGGCAAATTTTGAAATACTCACAAAAGGGCTTTTTAAATGAAAATTTTGAATTCTTTGAGCTTTTTAGAGGCCCTAAAAATCATGGGAAGCTCCGAGATAGTTAAAACTCCTCTGGTGTATGTTTTCTAATGTTAGTTGACCTGAACTTTGACCCTTTTGTTTGAGAAGGTTTAGCTCCAAATTGAGTGATTCCAAAGGCAGTTTAAAAGATTGAGGACTTAAATTTTATGATAGAAAAGAAGGTTCTCAAAAGGGAGTTAAAACAAACTGAAAACAAAAATGCCAAGTTTTCGGGACGTTAATGGAATTTTCTTGAAACAATTTCTAAACCCTACCTATATATGTGGTGTGCCCCACTCTCTTCCTCATTTGGCTGGTTTTATTTTTTTCCTAAAATAGAAGAGAGACCTAAGGAGAGTGGCACACAAGAGAAGGGAAGAGTAAGAGCAAAAACAAGGTAAGAAAGGTATGTTTTCCATAGAATTTCCTAGTCTTCTCTGTAACACCCCGAAATTAATTAAGGTGTTAATCATGGATTAAGGTTAATTAAGGATAATTAATAGAGGATAATTGGGCAAGTTAGTGAATAGGTATTCTAGAGAGATAAATTGTTAATCTGGATTAAGAATTTATTTGGGATAGAAACTTCACCTAGGCCCAAATTAATGAACCATGATAAGAGGCTAATGAAGGCCCAATGAATTAGAGGCAGACCTAAACTAATTTAATGAGATAGAGGCCCAAGATTTATCTTGTATAGGCTCAATTAAGTGGCCCAATTACCCTTGTGCAGACCCAAGCCCTTGAGCCCTTCAAATTTGGCCCAAAACCCATAAAACTTCAGCAACCCAATGTATTAAACTGGCCCAAAATAATTCTACAGCCCAACAAGTGAAAACTGGCCCAATAAGCTAAAGTCTAAAGCCCATTTGAACTTGGACCTTGGAGCAACCCATAACCCATTTTTGACCCAACTAAAACCCATCTAAAACCCTAATACTTCAGCCACTTATCCCATTTGCTGAAACTCAAAAGTGAAATTCGGAGGTGGAGAAGGAGGCTAGGGTTTGGGGCAAAAACTCTGCATTTTCACACACTTAGAGCAAGATTTGGCCAAGGTAATAGTTATAAAACTTCATCCCCTCATCCTTCTCTTTAATTTGGTCCGATTAGTTTTTCATTTGGAGAATTTTTATCATACCCAAAATCTGAAATGTGGGTGTTTGGGGATTTTCTTGATGAAATTCGTAGGTTGAGGCTAGGGCTGACACTAGGTGAGTTTAAACCCTCATTTTGATGCTTTCTTTGATGGTTTGAGACCCCTATAGCTTATTTATATTATGGGTATTAATTTGGTATGAATTTGCTTAGGATTTTGGGTGAAACATTGAGAATTTTGGTGGGAGATACTTGGATCCGAATTTGGGAATTGTGGTGGCTGTTGCAATTGTCTACAAGTGAGGTAACTGGGGTTTATATTAATTTCATGCATGTATCTAATTTAATTTCATATTTGCTATATATGAATAATTTGAAATGTTAAATGAATTAGTTGGCTATCTGTTGTATTATGATTGGACCTTGTGAGTCCATGGTGGAGCTGTGGTGCGGCTGCCACCTGTGCATGTGCTACGATCGAGCACCAAGTTATGATCAAACCCTAAATGCACTGAGCCCTGGTTGTGCTCAATGGGGAGTAGGTGCCATGGACGGGCCTCTCCCAGTGTTAATGGCCTTTAACATGTGATAATATGATTGCTAGTATGGGATAGTAATCATGATAGCCTAATTGTTTCATTTGCTGAAATGACTGATATGATTCTGATATGGATTTTGATTCATGCATATATGTTGATTAAAATGGATTATATGATGGAATTGTCTTGGTTACTGAGATGTGTATCTCACCCCGTTTTGTGGGATTATAATTTCAGGTGAAGGTTCCTCGGGTAAGGATAAGGGCAAGCAAGTGGATGAACATCCATGAGCTGAGGCCTAGTGTGGGGAGGCTACACTCGGTTTGAGTGTAATAGGGTAGATGCTGAATTTTGTTTAGTTTCATATAGCATCATCATGTATCTGTATTGCCAAGTGTAGGCTTGCACAATTGATTTATTGAGGATGTATGTAATGAGGGGTTAGACCTCATCCTAATTTAGAAATTGTTGTATGGACTCATGATTTCTGCTGTAATTGATGCTGACCTATAATATTGCTTATTAATGAAAATGTGACTCTTGAGATATTGATATGAACTCCTAATGTATAGAACCCCCATTGATTGAGTATTTATGGATGGCTGATGGTAGTTCATGTATAATCTATTGTTGTTACTTTATAAACTTGCTGATAGAAGGTAATTGGAGGAAGGAAATGGGCATATAAGATTTGAGTTGGTAATGGAAGCATAGCTAAGTAAATAAGGTAGATAAATGCCATTAGAGCCATATAAAATGAGGGAAAGTGACCTTAGGGTGTCCCTAATAAGAGAAATGGAGTGTAGGGGGCGAAATATAGGGAAAATAGCTACAGAAGGGAGTCACGCCGCGGCCAAGAAGGCTTCGCCGCGGCCTAGGGAGTGACAGTGGTGAGGGACGCCGCGGCCTAGGGAGTGACAGTGGTGAGGGACGCCGCGACCTAGGGAGTGACAGTGGCGAGGGACGTCGTGGCTTGAGAAATCTCGCCGCGGCGCGGAGTGAAAATAATCGCCCAGGGGGTGACAGAACGTAACCTCGCTGCGGCGCAATAAGTCTCGCCGCGGCGCGAGTCGAGGAAATTAATTAGGGAGGTTACAATAGCAAAACTCGCCGCGGCGCCACATAGGTTGGCCGCGGCACAGATCCAACTCGCCGCGGTGAAAGTTAGGAAAATTCCAGAGAGCAACTTGGCCGCGGCGCAAGTGTTCCAGGCCGCGGCGCAAGTTTAAAAACTTGGTTTTCGAGCTCTAGAACTTAGCTTAGCCGCGGCGGGAAAGTTCTAGGTCACGGCGCAGGTCCCCAAACTTCTATATTTGACCTAGAAACCCTAATTTTAGTAAGGCTAATGTTAGGGAGTAGCATGGGGACATTGGTGGGATGTTTTATGGGTTGAAATCGATTAATGGATGAATCCTAAACCTTTAATGATGGTACAAACCCTTTTATGCATGTTCCCGTTATGGTTGTTAGTTGATGATCCTAGTAGTATCAAGGTTTAAATTTCTCTATATTTTATTAATGTGATTAGTTGCAACGACTCCAAACCTTGATCATTATTTATTAATCATGTATTTAAGTATAACTACCGATGTTAGAACTTAGGGTCGTCACATTCTCTTTAGCAAACTTGCTCTCCTCCTTCTTTCTATGGACTTGTTGATGTGTTTGGGTCTATTTTGAGGTCAGACCAAGAGGGAAAATTTCAAGTTTGAGGAGAAGAATCCAAGCAAAGGAATAAGGATCCAAGAAAGGCTAGGAAAACAAGGTATTTTGCTACTTTCATGCTTGGTCCTTCTTCTTCCTCTTCTTGAGTTTTTCATCCCATATATGGACAGCCAAGGGGAGTTGAAATTTCAACCAAACCAAGGATGAATCTTAGGAAAATGAGTAAGGAGAATAAGAATATGCAAAGGAAACAAAGAAAGAACCATGAAATTGTAAGATAGAAAAGCTAGGGTTTTAGTTACATCTTGGTTATTAAGATGAGTTCTAGCCAGAAATTAAGGTGTTTAAGAGTCCATATGAGTTTCTAAGACACCAAGAGAGCCTTCCACATGCTTCTCCCACTAAGGAAATCAAACAACTCCATTGGTGGCATATGAAGTGCTAACCTTAGCCTAGCATGGAAGGAGCACTAAGGGAGTGTTTTAATTTCTTCCAAACTTAGTTTTGCATCATATATGATAGGAGAGGATGAGAGGAAGCCTTGAAAAAATTTTAGAAAGCCTAGGAAGTAAGATGATACCTTAGGTTCCATATTGTGACTTAAAGAAGCAACATATAGTTAGGCTCCTCAAATGGATTGTGTGATGGCTTCAAGAGGCTTAAATGGAGTCAAGAATCATAAATGGATGGAAATAATGGAGCCAAAATCATGAATTATTGGTGTGACTTCATTAGGTGCCTTATGGAATCGTAATTAAACCTTAGAAGCAAGCTAGCTTTTCTAGTGCATGTGTAGCTTTAGAAATTGTTCCAAGTGTGTAATTAGCTTCCATATGATGTCCCTAGGCCAAAGGAATCAAGTCTCACATCCTTGTGAGTATGTGGTCGAGGGAGAGGAAGCATTCGCAAAAGGAAAAGTGTGCATTTGTAACCAAGGTAGCTCTCTCTTCTTTCTCTCATGCATAAGTGGATGTTTATCTTGTCTTTGAATGTATATGTGCATGTTTTAAGTCATGAAAAATGTTTTACCATGTATCTATATGCGATGGTACCATGATACTTTGTTACGCACTTGATTGATGTTTTATGGACATGTCTTGATTTACTTAAGTGTGGTGAAACCAAAAGTCCCTTAGCTAGAGTGAGGATGAGCCAAAAGCCTCTAAGAATGAGTAAGACAAAACCAAAAGTCTTTAAAGAGTGAGACTTAGTCAAAAGTCCCCTAAGAAAATGGGTGAGGCAAGTACAAAATCCCAAAGAGAATGGGTGAGGCTAAACTATTTCTTTGACAAATCTATGTATGTTTTATATGACTTCTTGAGTGCAAGAAATGTTCCATGTATGATTATGCACTCCATGATATTCATGCATGCATTTTGGACTTGAATTTGCATCCTTTATGTATGGTTGAAAGGGAGAAGAGCTATTGGGATTCCTAAAATCTCATTCCTTCCTCCCTATTGCTTAACATGTCTAAGTGGACCAAGTGAACCAAGGAATGGAAGCCACCAAGCTTGAAGAAGAAAGATTGACAAGAAAATGTGCTATTTTGTCCATTTTGTAACCATTTTGATGGCATATGATGTAATCCTATGATGAATATGTTGTATAAAAATTTGAATATATGTAATTACATAGATACTTGATGTATATATGAGATTTGGTGCCATGTGAATGTTGTAGCCACTTTTTAACATTGAATGGTAAGATGAAGCTTGTATGATCTTGTGTATACCTTAGAGTGTGAGAGTGAGTTTGTGAAATGTAGGTTTGTGCACCTTTGAGACATGTTTAATAGACCATTTTGGTGCTTTCCCACATGCTCAAGTGGCCATGGAAGCTTTGGGAGTAAATTTGGGCCATTTGAGACCATTAGAAAGCACAAAATTGACTATTTTAGAACCGAATGTCAAGATCTGACCAAATAAATAAATTTCCTCATGAAATTTGGCATTCATATGGATCTCATCTAAAGCTTCTTAGGAAGCTAAAGATCAGATTATTTGGAGCTCTGTGGTATTAATTATGAATTTTTAAAGTTACCAAATTTTAGCTTTTTAGTATAGTTACTATTCATACGGTCAGTTTCTTCTACTATGTCATTGAAGGGTCAAATGGTGTCCAATGCTCATGAAAGTTTACAGTCATAAACTAGACATGATAAGCTTTCTATAACCATTGAGATCACCCTAATTGGATGTCTGAACAAAGAGATGTGAATTTTGAAGTTTTGTGATAGTACTAGTAGCCCTAGATGAGTTTAGGTACTGTTCTATCAATTTCCAAAAGCTAGAAGTTCTTGTTTTCATCTAGACTTATTTTTATCATAAAGTATACATTTGTATCTTTTTAGAATGGTATAATGTGCTTAATTTTGATTTTTCTAAAATTAGTTATGCTTTTCCAAAATTTATAACAGAAACTTGGCATACCAATCAGAGGCTAAACATGTGATTTTTATGTATATGGTTCATGAGCTCGAGTTTTTGGCCACATCTTGAGATGGTTTTGAGTTGTATGTGTACATTTAAATAGGAGAATGAGATGGATGAGTTCATATGGTCCACGGGATACAAAATAAAAAATTTATTCTCAACGTAACACAAAATAATTTATTATTTTAATGGTATTTTTCTTGAGAAATTGTGCTTGATCAAGGTAATGAGCTTGGAATGAAATGAGATAGGCTAAATAAATATGATGTTACACATTTCGAATTTTTTTTTGAATGGGTGAGGTTGTGTCAAAAGTCCCTTAAAATGGGCGAGTGAAGTTAAAAGTCCCTAAATGTGGGTGAGACTAAATCAGAAGTCTCAATTTTAAGTGAGGTTAAGTCAAAAGTCTCTAAACGAAGGTGAGGATAAATCAAAAGTCCCCAAATATTGGGTAAGACCAGACCAAAAGCCTTTAAAGTTTAGTATTGCTCTTGAATGAGTCGTGGGATCCTTAACACATGAATGTGGATGATATATGGTTGTATAACATGCTTACTTACATTCTTTGAACTTGAGTGAATCATATATATATATATACTTGAATGTTGTATTAGCTATTGGGATTCTTTGACTCTCGTTTTTTTTTTTATTTCCACTAACCATGATAGGTAGTTCTCAAGGAAGCAAGAATGATGATAGAAAAACTTAAGGAGAGCTTCTTTGATAAAGAAATCCAATTTTAAACATATTCTTATATTTATGACTATGTATTTGTATATTATGATGTATGAACATTTCAACATACTTAAAAGTACTAGCATATGATGTAAAAACCATTGGTGGATGACGGGTCATGTCGCGCAACTCTTAAAATAAAACTAAGTTGAATTAGATTTTATAGTTAGTGGCACAATCTAGGTCATCTCCCTTGGAAATAGAATTCTGTCACAACCCACACTTTTAAGTATGTTGGCACAAAAGACACCAAATTCCCCTACCATAAATCGATTTGTATTGACAACTTCCCTCAGTTGTATCTTCATATAAATAATAAAACTAGAGTATCATTTCTGAATCACTTTTATACAAAACATATAAGTTTTTCTTTTATGTGACTTTTGTAGAAATTTCGGCAGAGTCTCCTCTATAATTTGGACCTCCCGATATTTCTACAAACAGCCAACTCAACAATACATCCAAAAATAACAAACATAGACTTCTAGGAATTGGGGATATCCTAACTATGATTCAGTGGAGCCACATTCTACACTGTTCAGAACAAAATAAATTACAAGCATAAAACAAAATACACCCACATGAACAATTGTGGGCTCGCCAAAAAATAAAGCAGGAGATCTACAGCTAGGAGGCAGCTCAGGGTAGGCTAGGGTCTTCAACGCTCTCTGAAAAATAAATTAAGAAAGAGTGAGTTTGATACTCAGTGAATAAACAATGCCGACCCTAAAAAAAAAATGGGAACAAGGCCCGGAAATATATATACATAACACATAAAATAAGCCTTATGCATATCATTTCTTAAGATGCATCAGAATATCTAAGCAGAACCAAATTGAAACAGACACAGAGCACACAGCTCGCGGGGAGAATAACCACAGACGTAAAGCACTTTGCTTGCGAAATAAAATGACTCCACATGTGGTAGCTACCCACACGGGGCTAGCAAAACCCCTGCTAGCTGAGGTCCAGATCATGGTGCATCAAGGCTAACAACTACTGTTGTTAGCTACAGAGTTCTGAACAGATAACCTCTACCTCTTAAAATGATACTTTTCTCAATTTAGCATTTCAGACAAAGTACCATTCATATCAGTTCAATATCTAAATTTCTAGATAACTCAACAGTCGAAATTTTTCAAAATCTCACGTTCAAATTAATTTTCGAATAACATGCATATAACAAAACATTTAAAGATGTCTTTCTTTAAATAGGTTTCTAAACGTTAAAACACTGCAAGGAAACTTAAGGAGACTTAGTAATAAAATAAGAAATAGGAGTTACTCACGGTCCGCATTACTTACTCACCTCCTAAGATGATATCAACATTCCCTGCCCACTCCTCAGCTAACTCAATCTCCTGAGTATCCTACAATACCCGTTCACCAGATTTTAGAATGTGAATAACCAAAAATTGTCTCATTAGCTTAGCCTATCTAAACAAAATTCTAGGAAAAGTAAAGAATATTAATGTCTATTCTTCACCCTTAGCATGGTATAGATATGTACAAATTTCAAGGAATTAAGTCCAACATTTTAAAGACTTAAATTCATTCAAGAGAGGAAGCACAATCAAGAATTTGCAATTAAGAAGCACAATAGAATTTGATTTTGGATTTTATACTAGAAATTTCATCCAAAAATGGAAGCAATAAAAGGAACGGTCGAAATTCATTCTAGCATAATGGAAACCAAGATTACCCCAACCAAAAATCAGTCTCGTACACTCCCTTTTTTTTTCGGCTGGCCACACACACACCAGAACGCATCACAGAACAAGCAAAACAGGGGAGGGGAACGCTGTGGAACTGGAACCAGAAACGCAATACCTACAGCAGCAACTCAGACCTGGGAAAAGGCTTGTTTCTGGCATTAGATCACCAGCAAACAGCAGCTCACGCAGCACCACCAGGAGGCAACAGCAACAGCAGAAAAATGAAACTAGAAACAGTGAAAATGGCAACCAGCAGAGGGGAGAAGATGCTGTTCTATTCCAGTGCCAATTTCTGCTCCTTGTCTGACCGAAGAGATGGATATAGGTTAGGTTCAGTGCTGCAGAATTTAAGAGAAGCAAATTACGTTAAAGACCAGCTAAAAGTGGATAAGAAAGGGGCATTTCGGATATTGCAGAAGGAGGCAAAAATTTCTACGTGGCAGCAGCAAAAACTCCTTTGAAAAGTCAACTCCCTATGCATGAAAGCATGCACGTCGGTCTTTACAAATTCAATATTTAATTGGGTTTTCTAAGTGTTAAAGGATCCTAGAACTACCTAATTTAAGAGGGTTTTTTATCTAATTAGACTAACTAGAATTAAATTGAAATAAAGTTCCTAAACTCTACCTAATTGCACGAATTATGGTTAATAATGGGCTTATGACTAGTTTTGGATTCGTCCCTTGGTATATACTATCCTTATCCTAATTCAATTGTGATTAATTCTAGTCTAAGAATCCCTATTTGTGTCTAATACAAATTATCTTGAGTTGCCACGTAAGAATCAAGGGATTAACAATTTAATGTTGAATTGAAACCTCAATCCCTCATCAAATCGCTAACTCTTATCATTAGGATCAATGAACACTTCAATTTGATTGATTAATCGATTAATTAGCCTCTGAATTTTCACCCTAAGATATTTAATTAACCAATTAAATTCAAAGGAATCTTCAAATCAAACATTCAAGCACATAATCTCACTCATGCATTTCATCAAACACCTCGATGGCACACATGGAAAATTAGATAATAATGAAAAATCTAGCACTAAATCAACCAAATAATCAATCAAATAATATTCTAATTAGTGTCTAACCAGCCACTAATTACAATTACACAAATTCCCAATCAAATACAATCTTGACCAAGATAATATAAGAAAAGAAAAGTGTTGAAAAGTAAAAAATTCTTAACCAAAATTCTGTGTTCTTCTCCATGGATTCAAGCTTCTCCAAGGTTGTCTTCCAAGCTAATCACAAGATGGAGATTTGAGCTTCATTGGAGGTGGAATGGAAGATGATGGAATGGGAAAATGGCGTGGAGTGGCTGCTGGACGAAGTGAATGGAATGACGATGGATCAGAATGACGATGAATGGAGTGTTTTTTTAACGTGAATTATCTCTGCCTCCCAACTTCAGCCCCCTAACCACGTGCTTCATTAATTATTTCACGTGCCCAGCCTTTCTTGATGAATGGATGAGATGGATTTTCTTCAAAATAGCATTATCCCGTATGCAATCTACGTCAATTTTCCTTTCACGTGGCTTTTCCATTTAATTCTTTCTCACGTGTAACTCTTCCATGTGGCTGCTGCTTCCTTTGTTTTTGTCATTCCCTCTAATCACATGCTCTTCATTCTCCCTTTCACGTGCCATTTTTGCTTTTATTCTCAGCCTTTGGTTCCTACGTCAATCCTTACGTGTTCATTCCGTGGCTTTGCATTTCGAGTCTGCTTCTTCTCTTCTTAAGTTCGAGCTTGCTCCTTGATGTAACTTCTGTGTTTCTCCTCCTCAAAAAGTACCAGAACCCGTAGCCTTTTCTCTTCAAATAACCAGCTGAACTTATGCTTCCTCCACGTCGGCTCCCTCAGAAAAACATGCTCTGTTTCATGTTCTATGCATTGCTTGCTTGCTCATTGGAAGTGTCTTATTCAACTTCAAAACTGCATGCGTGTTTCTCCATGTTATTTCTGCCTAGACTTATGCATTCTTCTGTTCTGGAGCTGCATTCTTCACGTTCTTCCCTCTCAAACAATGCCACGTTCTGCCCAGTGTCTTCTTCTTCTTGACGTTCTCCACATGTTCGGCATGTATTTTTCTTCTTATACCACGTAGCTTCTTTTCTGCTCTAGCCATATTCAACTCGTGCAACCCGTGGCTTCTCTTCTTGCTTTCTGCTTACGTAGAACCTAACTCGAGCCTCTCTTTCCTTCTTTTAGCGTTAGACCCACATGCTGATATGAGTAACATGTTGTGCTGGACGTGTGGCTGTGCATGTGCATGTATGTGTGGCATGCTTGCAACGTGTAAGAGTGTGTGAGTGTCAACCCCATGTTTTCATGTGCTAGACCTTACCAATCCTGAGTCATGATCACGTCTCACCTTAATCTTAAGCCTCTATCATTTCTCTTAATGCATCATGTGAGAGAGTTGGATGACATGTAAATGGATGGAGTAAGATTGTGTAAGTGCTATGTGTGTATGAGTGAGTGGAGTGATGTGTAAATGGATTGTACCTCCAATCCCATGTACATGAGTGTATGAGACTTGGACGTGTATGATTGTGAGTATGTGAATATGTGAGTGAAATGCTTCTATGTGTGTTATTCTTTTACCACTCATTTCCCATTTTCAAATTTCATTTTCTAAGACTCCATGAAACATATGAAGCTTCCATCTTCAATTTTTTTGCCCCTTTGATTCAATCATGTGGCTTTCACTTCTTTGAATTTCCATTGGCCATAAAATCTGCACAAAAGAAATGAAAACTATTAAGTAGAAATATTTGCAAAATTATTCTAAAAGAAATTTAAGCATTAAAAACCAATTATTTGCAAATTAATTCCTAAAATGTGAAAAATGGCCAATTAAAATCAAATTCCATTCAATTACATCCATTAAGCCATATTTGATTATTAAAATGCCTAAGATAAGGAGAATAAAATGTATAAAAATCATGTTTATCAGTGGATGTTGATATGCAATACTATGTAATTTGACCCCTTGAGTTTTTAATTATATGCATTTAAAATGATAAGTATAAATAGCGAAGTCGCATCGCATAGAAATTCCAGGGAGCAACTCACTATAACGTGGAAGTAGCGAAAGCAGTAGAAAACTGAGAACATATAAGATCTCACTATAGCGAGAGTCGCTCCTCGCCATAGCGAGATCGGACCTGAAACGCACAGTTTTAATTTTCAAGCTAAAAGAAGAGGAGAGGGAGTAAGGGCTTCGTCATTCTGCGGCAGAGGAGATTTCTGAACGTCCAGGGAGGCGTTTTTGGGTGGTCCTGGAGGCTCTTCAAGCTTGGAGAGGTGAAGGAAGAGGAAGAATCAAGGGGGAGATCAGCTTTCTGCATTTGTCTCATTCCTTTGTTTGCTTTCTCTGTTCCTCTTCATCTTCTCCTTGTATTTGATTGAGATTCACTGTAGATTTAGCTATGTGTAGCTAAACTCTTCTTTACCTAGAGCACTATGAACTTGATGTAAACTAAATCTTTATTTATCTTGTTGATTGTGATGATTGGAGCCTTGCGTATCCTTCTCTTGCTTAATGCTTTCTTAGGGATTGGCCACCTCTTGGAATTGATTTGGGTAATTGGAATTTACCTTGAAAAAGGGGTTCTCATTGGACCTAAAAGTTGGATAAATTAAGTTTAGAATTATCTAATTTGTAATTGGGATAGAAATATACCTAATTACCTTAATTGGTTGTAGAGGGTTATAGTTTCTAATGCACTCTAACCTAAATCTAAGGACACTTAGATTATAGGGGAGAGTAGGGCTATAATTACATCGACGGACGGTTATAGCTTCTGAATCTCTTAACCCACATGGTGAAAATTAATTGCAATTAAACAAGATATTAAGTTCTAGTGAGCATCAAGGGAATAGTGACTCTAGGTAAATTCAAAACCTTAGATTTTATCTAAACTTTCTTTGCCAATTGAATTTTCTTCAAATTGTTTTATTTTAAAATTAGTTCTAAGTTCAAGAATTGCTTTATCGGTTGCTTAACGTGGATGAAAGTAGGTTGTACATTGCCTAATTACATTTAAGTCATTCCTCGTGGGAACGATACTTTACTTATCACTGAACTACTTGATCCGACCCGTGCACTTGCGGACGCACATAAAAATTTAGGTGGTCATGAGGCTAGGTCAAAAGTCCCTAAGCTAAGGGTGAGGCTAATCCAAAAATCCTAGGAATCGAGTGAGGCTAAACTAAAAGTCCCTAGAGTTTATTCTTAACTTTGTGATGATGTTGTGGCATGGAAATGCAATTTGGTTGCTTTATGATTTCATTAGAATGCATATTTGTACTCCTTGACATCTTACATGTCTTGAATGTTTACTTGAATGAGTGTATGAACTATTAAGATTCCATGAATCTCACCCCCTTCCCTCTCCCATGTCACATTGCCTTGGTGGAGTTCAAGAGCCCAAGAATGGAGGCCAAGAAGCATGATTGGCTATATTGTGACAATTATGAAATTTGTATAGCTTTTGAATGTAAAGGAATGTCAAAATATTTATATATATATATATTATTTTTAAGTTGTAAACATATGAGCAAATGTAAAAGTATATATGAATGATGTATGAACCAAGTTTGGTACCAAATCAATGTAAATGGGAGGTTTGGACATTTGATGGCTTGTAAATGATAGTGTATTATTGCAAGTGGCATGGTGAAATTGAGATGCATGATAATTTGGACCACTTGAGTAGTTCATATATGATGCATTCTTACTTTAAAACTTACCCAAGAGGTGCTAGAGCAAGTGAAAGACCATTTGGAACCAAAATGACCATTTTATGTTGTCAAAATCACCAAATTCAAGAGCTATGTCAAGATTTGACCAAATGACCTCTTCTTAATCTGAAACTTGGCATCTTAAAGGTCTTATCTAGAGCTTTTTGGGAAGTTAAAGTGTAGATTATTTGGAGCTTTAAAGAATTTTTTATGAATTTCTAAGTTTGGCAAAAAAATTTCAATTTGACAGTGGTACTGTACAAATGGTCAGTAGCTTCACCTCTATCATTCATAGGTCAAATGGTGTCCAATGGCTATAAAATTTTATAGGAAGAAACTAGACATTCACAGTTACCTATATCAACTAGAAGCATCTCAATTGGATGTCTATAAAGGGAGAAATAATTTTCTAAATTTTTGTGTTAGTATGAGGGACACCAGCAGATCTTGGCTACTGTTCCATCAGTTTTTAAGTCCTAAAGGCTTCTAAACTAGTGTAGACTTATTTTTTCCTTCTATTTAATATTTTTAAAATTCCAAATTTTTATATTTTTCCTACATTATATTTTTTTAGAATTAGTTATGAATTTTTAAAATTTATATCCATAAACTATATTAAAAATGCTAGGCAGTCTAACCTATGTTATTTTTCTATTGTCAAACATTATCCAAATTATGTTTTCATGGCTTGAAATCATTTTTAGTATAAATTTAACATCTAGATCTTTCCAAAAATCTATAGATTGCTTGATTTTAATTTTTCTAGAATTATTTATAATTTTTCAAATTTTCTAGTAGAAAACTGAATTCTGGACCTAAGGTTGAAATGTGATTTTTTTCTGGTTTTTTGTCTCTAATCCATGGTTTATGGAATGTTTTGAAATGTTTGTAATTTTTATGGATAGAGTATGAGTAAAGAATGATATTGGTGAGTTCATGGGATTTACAGGACGTGAAATGAATTTGTAAATCTCGACATAACGCAAAAAAATCAAATATTTTTATTCCTTTTCTTGGTTTTTTCTTGAATTCACCTTAGACCAACCTTGGATATGAGGATATGAAGCTTAATATATTATGGTGTGACACAAATAGTAAATAAAATAAATATCTAGAAGTTGAGAAAAGATTGAACCAAAGAAAAGCCAAAAGATTTACAATCTTACACCTTTTCAATCGATGAAATCCACCTCAAAGCCTTTAAATCTAACAATGGATCAATTACTAGACATTCAAGAGCTCTGTGGCTTTCTCTTCTAGCCAAAAGTTCCCTAATGATTGTCTAAATTGGATTTAAATCAACACATTTAGGAAATTTGGATTTTCTTAACACATTGCCTTGGTTCAAGTAAGACCTAAGGAATTAGTCATGGTTAATTGGGAGTTAAATGACTAATTAGAATTAATGGGAAATTAACATGCCACACAACACCTAAACCTAGGAATAAGCACATATATGTATATATTCCATATATCCTTGTGTCGCCAAAGATTCAATGAGTTAGCAAGGGAATAAAAGACAAACCTTTCAAGGCAATACCATCTTGACCAAATTCACTACCTAAGCACACATATAACTATGCATTTGGTTTTGGGTGGCCTTAGGATTTTATTTAGCCATGCAAAAGGTATGAAGCTTCAATTGAATATATTATAAAAGGGATAATAAGAACATGTGATACCATGGTGGCCAGGTGGATTGGAATTTGTGAGAGTAGGAAGAGACAAATTTAGAATTTCATAAGCATTGACCCCTAGCCATTAATATATGTATATGTATGGATGTGTGTTCAGCCATGTGGCACCTACTTAATTTAGCCATGTATACCATAAGACAATAGGTAAATGGATGGTTTTAATATATATATATATATATTGGAGTATTTGACTTTCCCTCACTATCTATATATATATATATACATGATTCGGTTGCACCTTAGGACTTTGGCACTGTGCATTTCATGAAGCCACCACTTATTAAAATATATGTGCATATGTTCGACTATATAGCCCCACTTACTTAGCTATGGGACTTGCCATGCAATTTATTCAAATGGATGGTTCATATAATATGGGAATGGGACACCTAGCTTAGACGGTGATATAAGGCCCTTGGGAAGTAAAATAAAATAAACAAATCCTAAATTATATTCTTCTAATTCCTCCACCGTATGAGCATGTGCATGTGTATTCGGTCAAATGCTATTATATTATTCAAGTTGTGTGAGTTATGAGGCATCATCTAAATGGATTGCTCAAATGAGAAGGGGAGAAGGTGACACCTTGCATCACACCAAATGGTAAATGGGAGGGAGTGATTTTTATTCAATTTCATTGTCCCCACTTTTAGTTAGAAGCATAAGGTGCACTTTATATGTTTCTTCCACTTTAGTCTCTACCAAGCCAAGAAGGATATTGAGAGAAGGAAGATTTCCATGGCTGTTTCGGTGTCTTGAAGAATGAATCTTAAACTATTGTTTTCACTAATTGAATGATTAGTTTGGTGTTAAAAACATTATACATTTAAGAGTTAATTATTTATAATTTAATAATGTATGATAAAGTCTCTTCAGAATTATATATATATATATATATATATATATATATATATATATATATATATATATATATATATATATATATATCATATATATATATCATTTTTTGAAAAAGAGTGTTATAAAAATAATACATAATTAATAATTTTCCTCACCTTTCCAATTTCTATTCTACTATGTAATAAAGAAGATCTTTCTCATGTAATAGGATAGGATGAATGAAATAGATAATTATTCAAATATATGAAAAATATTCTTCCCATGTTTTTAAATCTCACATCAACTTGAACATAACAACAAGGCACGAAAGAAAATTGGTCCACTTCCAAGTGCATTTAGTCATTTCAACTCTAGATTCAGCGACAAGTGTTGGTGTCAAATTTGTGAGAATATTTGAGGCAAATAGAGACCTGATTGAGTTTATGGATGGAGGTTGTCTCTATTCAAACCTTCAAATTCACCTACATTAGAGACCATCGATGAAGATGTTGCTGAGGATTATGATGATGATCAACTATAGCCTGCTTAGTAATAGATTATACTAATATTTTTTAGTGTTTTTATTTTAAAAATACACATTAATATAATTTGTAGCCTAATTAGTACTCGCAATATAGTTGAGTTTATAATAATCACCTCGTGTTGTGAACTTTAGACCTCGCTAACAGATGTGATGACACTGATGTTGAGATTCATAATGAGTGACCTTAATTACAACAAATTTTACCATATATGGACATGATGTATATTTATCTTGTTTAATTAAAAATATAATTAATTTGACAAAATATGTTTTATCTTTATCTTTATCTTTATCTTTTGTTGATAAAAAAAGGGACAAATAGGCATGTGTTCATAACTTAGGAAAATAAATATTAGAAGAATCCTCTAATAAAAGGAAAAACAATTGAGGAGGGGGGAGTAAAATGAAAAGATGTTGTCAAATGAGAAAGATATTTTTCCATTCATTTGAAATTGTTAATTAAAACGCATAGCTCACCCATAAAGTGAGAGAGGTAGTTGCCATTTACTTGAGTAATATATTATTAAACCACAATTTAAACTCCATATGGAATGCACTTTTTTTTTCATATCAAACTTAGCGCTTAAGAAAACTATAATGAACAAAGATGGAATGCATTTTTAAAATTATAAAGGTAAAATAAAATTATTCTTGTAATCTTTATACTTTTGTAAGATTCTTGAGTTAATTTTTATTATCAAATTTGTATTAATTATTTTGCAAATTATATTTTACTTTATTATTTATTTTTTGTAAATCATACATATTCAAGACAAAAAAATTAAAAGCATACATATTAAATTTAAAATTTAATAAAATTTTAAAGGAAATATTTTATCCTAAAAAAGAAAATGAAGATAGAAGCGATTGAATGAATGGAAAATTTTTAGTATCTTGAATGGAATGGGTTGAAAAAATAATGAAATACATTAATAAATGAAAAAGAAATGAAAAAGTAGGATAGAGTGGGAATGCTTGAAAGCAAATATATTCAAAATTCCATTACTTCCTTATGTGTCAATTGAAACTAACACTAAAATTGAAACTAACGCTAAAATTGTATCTACTTATGTAAATTCAAAATGTCATCTCTATTTTACTTCTTTTTCTTTCGAAATCTAGATTTTAGCATTATATAATTATTAATTAAATATACAAAATAAATGAAATAGATAATGTCAAATAATGTAGTTGTTATATAACATTTATTGAAAGTTTCCTTTTAACTATTTTTCATCTAATTTTTAATCATTAATCAAATGTAATAGCACTATACAAGGGTTTATCCCCTTAAATATTTATAATAGCACTTATTTATGAAATAAAAAATGTTTATTCATTAAAATTTGCTATAGAGTTTATTCATAAATTATTATTGTATGCTAAAATTTTAATTAATTGTTCAGATTAAAAATTAAATTTAAAAATCAAAGGAAAAAAAATATTTATATAGTTATGTGTTTCTTCTGTCAGATTCAAAACTCCATTATTTATTTATTTATTCATTCATTCATTCATTCATTCATTTTCACCCAAACCCCCTTCCTCTCTTTTTATTTAATCTTCAAATTTATATCTACTTATATGCTTCTTATCTCAAATTCAAAATCTAGATTTTAACATTATATAAAAATTAATCAAACATACACAAATAAATCATTAATTAAAAAATAAAACTATAAATAATTCTTAGATAAATAATTCTTACGTAAATAATTATAGTCTATTTGCTTTTTAAAAATTTAAAAATTTTAATTTTTTTATTTAATTTTATGAAATATTTAATCATTAATTAAAAAAATAAAAATATAAATAAAACCATCACAAAATATCAAATACTAAAGTTTTTTTATTTATAGTTGTTTAGTAATAAATTAAAATTAGAATTCATTAAATTAATATATCAAAATTTCAATATTCCCTCCACGTTGCAGCAACAGGGACTCAGTTTTTATTAACTTTTTTGAATTCCCTCCACAAACACCAACGTGCAACAGCTCCAGCAGCTCCAGCCCTAAGTCCCAACTTCTGAAGCAGAGCAAGCAGAGCAAACAAAACAGACTAAGCAAATGAGGGAGAAGAAGAACGAAAGCTGAGCAAATGAGGGAGAAAAAGAATGAAAGCTGAGCAAATGAGGGAGAAAAAGAACAAGAATGAAGGCTGAGCAAATGAAGGAGAAGAAGAATGAAGGCTGAGAAAAGATTGAATCTCTTGTCATTGTAAGCTTGATTTTAGTTGGGTAAGCCTCTGAAATGCTTCTTCATCCATAAATGCTTTAGGTTTTGATATATAGAGGAAGTATAAACTCTAGGTTTTGTAAATTGGGATTTTTTATTTAATATTCCAGTTCCATGCCTTGTAATGGTTCATTTTGATTTGGGTAAGCATTAATTAATAATTTTTAATGAGAATGAGCAAAAATATGATGATTTTTATGGTTTTCTTAGTGAGGGCAGCCATGGATGCGAATTTGGAACCTCAAATTCTATCTTGATACTTTAATGGTTACATAATGCTTCTTTAAGCTTGGGTAGACCTTAAATGATGATTTTTAATAAAGATGAGCCCTAATGTGGCAATTTAGCATGAGTTTACTATTAAGACAAACACATATGCGAATTCTATGGAGGATAGAGGATGTAGGATGTTTGGGATTAGGAGCTTTAAATGGTTTAGTTGGGATGAAAATATAGTTGGGTAGTTTATATGAAAAGAATTTCAAAGAATGAAACTGATTATGATGTTGAATTTTCTCTTGTTCAATAGGTTAAGTTTTCTTGGACTGATTATTGGACACCTTGTTGGAGTTACAGAGGTAACCTAAAGTTATTTCCTCTTATATGCATTATGTGCTGTGTTGTGTTGTGCTGTGCTGTGCTATGCTATGCCGTGTTGGGTTGTGCTGTGCTGTGTTGGGTTGTGCTGTGCTGCGTTGTGCTGGGTTGTGCTGTTCTGGGCTATGCTGTGCTATGGTAAGTTGTGTTGTGCTGTGTATTGCATGTGAAATGACTCAAATGATTGTGATGTCTCTCTACATTATGCCCAAGCCCAAGCCTATTTGCATTATTATTATCAGACATTGCATGGTTATGTTATTATATTATATCAGACACTGCATATCTTAGCTCCTCCAATAAGGAGAAGACCATGGAAGCTAGGTGTTGTAGTAATATATGTAGTTTCTTTTGATTCTTTTGTAAAATGCATATATGACATGTAACTTCCTAGCTAATTTGAAATATATACCTATGGTAATGAAGGAAGATTTGAGGAAAAATTTAATACTTTGGTGTATTTGGTATGATATAAATGCAATTATTTTGATTAGTGTTTTGTGGTTCTTGTGATATTATTGTGGACTCTTAATGTTACTAACTTGAATGTATGATGGTTGGTTGTGGGCTCTCTAAAGCTCTAAGTAGCATGGTGACTTATATGTAGTATAAGGAACTTAGGTAGTTATATTTTGATCTAGACATTTTTTGGGAGTTTGGGAAGTTCAAGTAGTCTTTAAATATAAGTTGAAACTTGTTAGAAGTGTTGGGTTGGTTAATGGAATGGTGTAAGGCCATTATTTGCACATATATACTCTTTAGTGTGAAATTCAGAACCTAAATAGGTAGGTTTGGAAAGAAATGCATTTGCAGGAACAAATGGTTGAGTCTAGGTCTAACACTTAGCAAATAGGAAGAGGATATTTAGAGGTTTAATTCAACCTTAAGATGGTAATTTTTGGATTTATATAGAATATTTTCTAAATTTTCAAAACTCATGACAGCAAAAGATGAATCAGGTGAATCTGCAGAATTTATGACCTTGACCAATTCTATTGTCATGCAATTTTTTAGGAACAAAAGATGTAGGATTAGGCTGAAATCTTTACAACATAGAGTAGACATATGAAGCTTTAATTAAAGCCAAAGTTAACAAAATTTAGAGATCCCTTGCTCAAGTTATAAATATCTACATTTTTGAACTAGAATATGCTCTTTTGAGAAGAAATTAAAATAAGAATCTCAAAATTAAAAGCCAAAACATACTTTTTTGAAGAAAATAAATGACCAAACCACCTTCGACTGTTCGCTATTGCATAGATCTCGAAAAAATACACAAATTAAAAAAAAATCACCTTAAACGGACTACCATGCTCAAAGTTATGACTTTTAGAAGTTTGAAAGTTAAATTACGAATTTAGAATTTAGGCCACGGCTTGGTAGATCTCCACCGCGGCTCAAATGATTACTGAAACCTTTTAAATATATTCAAATGTAATAACGTTGCGACTCGAATGCTCCTCGCCGTGACGTAGTTGGATTCTGTAACTCTAAGAAAAAATATTAAACTTGTGCCGCGGCTTAAAATACCCACGCTGCGGCGCACAACTTCCTACTGGAACTAACATATGCCAAATCACGATCCTCGCCGCGACTTGAGAGGACCACACCGCGGCACAACTTTGTTCTCTAAGCATTGTGCCACGGTGCAATATTCATTGCCGCAGCATAACTCCGTTCTGTAAGTATTGTGCTGCGATGCAATATTCTTTGCCGCGGTGCAATTTCGTTCTATAAGCAATGTGTTGCGGCGCAATATTCCTTGCCGCGGTACAACTTCGTTCTGTTTGAACTATGGCCCTGACTCAAGTAGTTTTGGTCGAGACTCCAATTACTTTTGATCCTAAGCTCTTAAATATTCATCCCAACCGTTTGGTACACCCTCTAATGACTAGATTACTTGGTTTTATTGACATTTGATCTCCTATCTACCTCCATAAACTAGCACTTATCATTTAAGGACTTAGGGATTACTTGAATTAATTGAACTTTACTTTCTACCAGAACTTCAACCATTGTATCTACAAAGGTATACATTTCCTTACTGTAATACCTTTATTATCTAGCTTATCTTACTCATTCATAACCATTTGACATAGTTTAAAGCAAGAATACATGGTCAAGCTCTATTAAAATTTGCTTGACTTCAAAGTGTGCGTGCAACAGGAAAATTTCGCGTTTCGTGGACCATCTAATTGCATCCATGACCATATATGGCCATCAAATGTTCAAAGTCTACACTTCCATTCATTTGGCATCAAGTTCCATACATCCATCAAATATTTGGATATTTACACATGTTTAACTAATTACAAAACATTTCCCACATAAGGTTACATCATATGCCACCCATATAGCTACAAAATGGACAAAACTACACATATTGTTGTCAAACTTTCATCTTTCCATTTGTTGGCTTCCATTTCCTTGCTCATTAGCTTCACCTAGCATATTAAGACATTGAAGAGGAGGGAATATATAATTCAAGTCTTAAAAATGTATGCATGCATGCATGAGTACAATGGGTGATATGAACATTCAAGAAGCATTCTTAGCTTGTTCGTTGGTTGGATAATATGATACTTATGATAATGGATAGTTGAATTTTGATTGTTGTTTCAAATTTTTAGGTGTGGAAAATGAAACTTGGTTTTAATTGAATTACAATTTCTTATTCATAATGTAGTTTATTCCTTGCAACTATAAAAGAAACTGAAGGTGTGGCTTGATTACGATATGGTTCTTATCGCTGAAATTCTATTGCCTATGTTACCTAGTGTAGGAAATAGAGAAAGAGAATAGGGATGGATAAAAGTTAGATAATGATTAGGAACAGAGCTGATCCAAGATATATACGAGGAGTGGATAGTTTTCTCCAATGGACATTTAATCAATCAATGGTTAGTGATATGATTCGTTGTCCATGCAAAGCATGTAGGAACATAGAGTTCAAGCTAAAACATAGAGTAAGGGAGGATCTATTCAAAAAGGATTTTTGTGAGAGTTACCAAGTGTGGGATTCACATGGAGAACTTCGTCATCATGCCCAAAATTACCCGCAGGAGGTTGATCAAGGTGTGCAAGAAGAAGATAATGATGACATTATTGAGATGATAAACGATGCATATGGGCACATAGAAAGAGAAGCGGGGACATATGGCTCTAAATATAATGACCCACCAAATATACAAGCTAGGCATTTCTTCGAGCTATTGGAGGATGTTAAAACTGATCTGTATCCAGGTTGTAAGAAAGCTTCCAAGTTGTCTTTCATTGTAAGGCTACTTCACTTGAAATGTCTCAACCATTGGAGTAACAAGTCTATGGATGCCTTGCTTAACTTATTCAAGGATGTGCTTCCAGAAGGAGCACTAATACCAAACTCTTATTATGAAGCGAAGAAGGTTATTCGAGAGCTTGGATTGGACTACACCAAGATTGATGCATGTGAAAATGATTGCATTTTGTATTGGAAGGAGCACGTTGATGCCCAAAGATGTCCTAGATGCAACCTATCCAGATGGAAGTCAGATGGGCATAGAGGCAAGAAAGTCTCACACAAAGTATTACGCCATTTTCCCATAACGCCTAGGCTACAAAGGTTATATATGGCTCGAAACATAGCTAAAGAGATGAGGTGGCATAAGGATGCACAAAAGGATGATGGTGTGTTAAGACATCTATCTGATTCCATTGCATGGAAGACCTTTGATGAGGAACATCCCGACTTCTCTAAGGACCCTAGAAATATTTGCTTTGGCCTAGCAAGTGATGGGTTCCAACCCTATGGCAATATGAGTGCTGCACATAATATATGGCCAGTGGTGTTGGCTCCTTATAATTTACCACCTTGGCATTGCATGAAATAACCATACTTTGTGATAACACTCCTAATTCCAGGCCCTAGATGTCCAGGTGATGAAATAGATGTATATCTACAACCAATGATTGACGAGCTACAACATTTGTGGGAGGAAGGGGTAGAGACATATGATGCCCACTCACAATCCAATTTTAAGATGCGAGCAGCTGTATTATGGACAATAAATGACTTCTCGGCATATGGAAACCTTTCAGGGTGGTCAACTAAAGGGAAGTTAGCATGCCCTTGTTGTCATAAGGACACACATTCAGTTTCTTTACGTAGCAAGGTATGCTTTATGGGCCATCGATGCTTTTTACCTATTACTCATCCTTGGCGGCGAAATAGAAGGGCATTTGATGGGAAGGTTTAAACTGCAAGAGCACCTATACCTTTATCTGGAGTTGAAGCACTAAGGAAATTACCAGCATTAGGTAATGTAACCTTTGGGAAAGGACAAAAAAGAAAGCGTGATCGCCCAACCAATGCTTATAATTGGAGGAAGAAGAGTATTTTTTTCCAATTACCATACTGGAAAACCCTCCTACTTCGACACAACTTAGATATCATGCATATAGAACGAAATGTGTCTGAAAATCTTATTTCAACAGTGATGGGGGTTGTGGGGAAAACCAAGGACACCACATTAAAGAGTTAGCATGACTTGGTGGATTTAGGAATTAGACAACAGTTGCATTCAATCGATGATGGGAATAGAGTATTAATGCTTGAAGCTTGTTATGCCTTGTCTCCACATGAGAAATTAAAGGTGTGCAACTTTTTGGCTAATTTAAAGGTTCCAGATGCCTTCTCATCAAATATTTCAAGGTGTGTACATGTCAATGATCGAAAATTATTTGGATTGAAATGCCATGACCACCACATATTGTTACAAGACATATTTCTAATTGCAATACGTAGTTTGTTGCCTAAGGAAGTGTCAGAGCCGATAATAGAGTTAGGTAAATTTTTCAAAAATTTATGTTCTAAGTGCCTAAAAATTGAGGATCTAGAACAACTTGAGACCCAAATTGCACTCATATTATGCAAATTGGAAATGGTATTTCCACCGGCTTTCTTTGATGTTATGGTTCACTTGCCCATTCACTTGCCAAGAGAGGCAATGCTTGGTGGACCTATGCAATACCGATGGAAGTACCCTATTAAGAGGTATTATGTTTTAATATATATTTTATTCTATCTCTCAAATCTTGCAACTTATTTCTCTTCTCCACCATTTGCCTTTTGCGTAGGTATTTACGCATGCTTAAATCTTATGTTCGTAATTAGTCTCGTCCAGAAGGTTCAATTGCAGAAGATTATTTAGCCGACGAATGTCTTACCTTTTGCTCTCGTTATTTAAAGAATATGCCAACCAAATTTAATCAACCTCTTAGAAATGATGACGGACCCATGGATAATGGTGACAAGTCCATCTTCAATCAAATTGGGAGGGCAAGGGGGCGTTATGAGCCTATTATTTTGCCTGAGATAGAGTTCTATCAAGCTTGTATGTATGTATTACAAAATTGTGCAGATGTTTTGCCATTCATGGAGTAAGTTATCACTTCTTTTCCAATCTCTATGACAACAATTAGTTAGCAAATATTTCCTAACTATCACTACTACAATGTAGGGAGTACCAATTGGAGATTTAAACTCAAACTTCAACTATTGAGGACTTTCCCAAATGGTTTTGTGCACGAGTAGGTTCCTTTGTTAATATAGTTTACTTTGTTAAATAGTCTATTTTGAGTTATAAGCTTTTATCCAAATAAACTATAATAAAGTATAGTTAATCTATGTAGGTTTTACAGTTACGTACACAAGGCCAAGCTAATGACGACCTCATCAGTCTAGCACTTGGCCCAGCCAAAACAGTGCACCGTTTTTCTACTTATTTGGTTAACAGTTTTAGATTTCATACAAGAGATCGTGCCTTAGGGAGAAAAACTGACAATACTGGAGTTCTAGTGAAAGGCGATGACTCAGACGAAGGGAAAGAGTATTATGGCATCCTAGAGGACATATATGAGCTTTCATATATTGGGAATAAGAAAGTATATCTCTTCAAGTGTTATTGGTGGGATGTGGGTCATTTAGGAAGAGGATACAAGGTTGACAAGTTTGGCATTACAAGTGTGAATGTTCGGCATTCGTTGGCTACAAATGAGCCATTTGTCTTGGCTAGCCAAGCAAAACAAGTGTTCTATCTGAAAGATATCATTGACACGGAATGGCTAATTGTTGTGAAGACAAATCCTGGTGACCTCTTTAACCTTTCAGAGGTGGAAGAATGTGAAGAAAATAGTGAGAATGATGGTCTCCTTCTTGATGAGGCATATCAACAAGATGTAGTCCAATTAAATCCAATTTGGAATGATGACATAGGCATTAACCTTTTAGTCCTCTTGCATCGAGATGATGTTAAACCAGAAATACTAAGCCATGCAAGTATACATACTCAAATAAGTGGGCATAATGCAAGGGGTGTGGTTGATGATTTCATTAATGACAATGATGAGATTGGGTCCACCGACGAAGAAGAAGGGGAAGATTTGCTTGATGATGATGATACAAATGACACTGTGGACACTGAGTGTGATCAAGATTAGTATCGATCTTGCTGATCATTTGAAAAATTTACAATTATTGTACAAACATCCCTATTATATGATCAAATGGTTGAAGTGTTTTGAAGTTTGGTATATTCTTATATCATATATGTTTTATGTTGTTTACTTTTATATTATTTTACTTCTTTTTTCTTTTTTGTGCTTGTTATGTATGTGTTTTATCGTCTACTTTTATTTGTCATTAATGTTTACTTCATCGCATTTTGTTACTTATACTATATTTGGACAAAAGGTAGTAAATGTCAGGTTCTGCACAAGGTAGGGCAGGAGGTCGAGGAGGACGAGGCATTGGGCGGGGTAATGGCCGAGGTCGACATAACCCCACTGGAGAGGTGACATCACCTAATCGTACACATAGATATTTGGTGCTAGGAGGTGCACTCTCACCTGAGCATGCACAAAGGGATTTGGAGTCAAGAGATGCACTTTCACCACTCCCACCACAGAGAGATAGACAAACTATTTATAATGATTCACCTCCAACACAACGATCACAGGTGCCGAGTAGTTTAGGTATCACTTCATGTAAATAATGTTTTCTAAATTATGTTTTTACCTTATATATACATTAATGACTAATTTGTTTGCCTTTTTTTTTTTCATATGCAGTAGCTTCTTGCAGCACAGTTAAGAAGGGTAGAGGAAAATATAAGAGTACATCAATAAACATGAAGATAAAATATGGTTTAAAAATTAAAGTTTACATCCCTGAGAACTTAGATAGACCTCCTGGAGATGGGGCCCGTGACTTTGCCAGTTATTGTGGACATGTGGTATGAACCACAGTCTTCCATAGGGATAGTGATTGGGCCAAAGTTTACGTCAAATATGGGGAAACTTTGTTATTAAAAGTAAAGGTATAACATTATATTTGTGGGCCATTTTTCGTTATATAACATTCATAGTGTTCTTCCATCAGTTAATAAGTTTAGTTTCTTATGTTTTTTGTAGGATAAATTTAATGTTCGTGATGGGCACTGATCGCTAGAAATTTTTTTTTGCGTGACCGCAAGTGCACGGGTCGGATCAAGTAGTTCAGTGATAAGTAAAAGTATCGTTCCCACGAGGAATGACTGGAATGCAATTAGGCAGTGCACAACCTACTTTTATCCACGTTAAACAACCAATTATGAGATTCTTGATTTTAGAACTAAATTTAAAATAAAACGAATTGAAAGGAAACTTAGTTGGCAAAGGCAGTTAAGATAAAATCCAAGGTTTGAAATTACCTAGAGTCACTATTCCCTTGATGCTCACTAGAACTTAATTTCTTGTTTAAATGCTATTAATTATCGCCTTGTGGGTTAAGAGTTCAGAAGTTATAACCGTCCGTCGATGTAATTACAGCCCTACTCTCCCCTAGAATCTAAGTGTCCTTAGATTTGGGTTAGAGTGCATTAGATACTATATCCCTCTACAAACCAATTAAGGTAATCAGGTATATGTCTATCCCAATTACAAATTAAATAATTCTAAACTTAATTTATCCAACTCTTAGGTTCAATTAAGAATCCCTTTTTCAAGGTAAATTCCAATTTCCCAAATCAAATCAAAGAGGTGGCCAATCCCTAAGAAAGCATTAAGCAAGAGAAGGATACACAAGATTCCAATCAACACAATTAACAAGACAATTAATGATTCAGATCACATCAAGTTCATAGTGCTCTAAGTAAAAACGAATTTAGCCGCACATAGCTAAATCTACAGAGAATTCCCAATCAAAATACATGGAGAAGATGAAAAGAACAAAGAAAGCAAATAAAGGGAAGAATGAGATGCAGAAAGTAGAGCTCCCCCTTTTGATTCCTCTCTTCCTTCACTCTCCAAACTTCAAGAGCCTTCAAAGAACTCCCAAAATCGCCTCCTGGACGCTCAGAACTTCCTCTGCCGCCGAATCTCCTGAACCCTAACTCAGCAAACTTCTTTTAAAGCCAGAAAATTAAAACTCTGCGTTTCAGGTCCGATCTCGCTATGGCGAGGGGCGTCTCTCGCTATAGCGAGGTCTCATAAGTGTTCAGGTTTCCGCTGTGCTCGCTACTCCCACGCTATAGCGAGCTGCTTTCTGGAATTTCTATACAACACGACTTCACTATTGCGAATTCTCCTCTTCGCTATGGCGAAAGTACCATTTCACTATAGCGAACTTCGGTCTCGCTGTAGCGAGAAGACTTGTTCAATCTACCTTGGCCATTTTCAACTTCCCTCTCTTATATTCAACTCTTTCTTCATTTTGCTACTTTTCCCTGAAATTGAAATTAAACATAAAGTGAGGCTTAAACTGATAAAAATCTTATGATTATAATACTTCCTTTATTTTGTTTGATTGAGTACATTTTTAACCATATTAATCAGGAGAAAAGTATTTTACCTCCCTAATTTAGTGTCAAATATAGCCCTTTTTGGTCCTAAATTAGGAGGTTATCAAACTCCCCCACACTTAGATCTTTGCTTGTCCTCAAGCAAATCTTAGAAAGAATCACGCCCACGCAATCAAAATTACAGACCCCCCCACACTTATAATGAATCCAACTTCAGAAGCAGAAACTCAGCAAAACTCGAATAGAAATTGAAAACAATGTACTCATAGTAACACCCTTATTCCTAAAGTGTGTGTGTGCTCAACAAGAGATGTTAAGAAATAATCAAGCAATCTTAAATAAGTTTTCCTAGCAATTTCAAAGCCTAACCCAATCATCTGTACTAACTTCAATCATCAATGCTCATTGAGAGGGGTCTCTATTATTCAATACAGAATTATTTTCAGCATTTTTTTGTTTTTTTTTTTTGTTTTTTTTTCTCTTTTTTTTTTTTTAGATATCCCTCTCAACTAACAATCAGGTATCCATCAGGAACAGGCAAATTGGGGAGATCTAAAATAACTAGAAGCTCATTATAAGAAAGACTTGAATTACTTCCAAAATCATCTTGTTGGAAGGTGCTTCTATTTAGGGTGCATACTACGACTACATTACTTTATCCAATTCAAGTTCGCTTAACCTCTACATTCCTTAATTAATATTCATCTAAAGTGAGAAGGGCTGAATCTGATTTAACATATGAGCATAAGGAGTGTAAGCACTTGAATATTATTACTAGGAGGAAGTTATTGTCAATTTATATCCACTTATCCTATATTTATCTATGATTACCTTAACTCCCCCACACTTGAAAGTTACATTGTCCGCAATGTATCAAAATGGGAAATTCATAAATGGACAGAAAAATAGAAGCAGATTGGGGGTGAAGGGAGGGGATAAAAAGAGGTAGGGAGAGACGAGACTCCCCTGATAAGAAGAGATAACATGGCGAGGGGATGCATGTGAACGGCTCCTTCATCTGATAGACAAAATGGACAAAATACATATAGGAGACAGTGAGTTGGCATTAGAATTAATAAGACAATTTAAGAGCACAGCCAATTCAGGATTTGAGAGCATAAATAGATACAGTTATCCATAGTACAGTTATCCAAAATATAAAATGAGTAAAACAAAAAAATATGGCAGCAGGGTAGAAAAGTCCTAAGAATCAGACGGCCCCGGTTGATCTTCAGGTGCAGGCTCCTGAGGTAGAATGATGATCGGTGAATGAGGAGCCTCAGGAGGTGGCGGTGGAGGAGCCGGCATCAAGTAGTCCATAAGCGTCTGTAGTTGATCCTTTATTGTTATGACATGACCTTCCAGCCTATGGATAGACTCTCGTGCCCAACTCTCAAAATCTGGCTGATAAGGAGCCTCATGTCCCGATGGCTCTGAAGAAACCCGGTGCTGATGTGAGGGAGGAGGTGGAGGGGCCTCAGGCTGTGCCTGTGCCTGTGCTCTCTGCCTACAGGGCTGCCCTGGGGCATCTTTCATGCTATCATATTTGAATGGCCCCTTTGGTTTGAACTGCGCATCATTTTTAGAGACGCGGCAACCCCCCATAGTGAGTAACTCGGTGAGCATGTGAGGGTATGCCAAGCTAACCCGGTCGGACCTCGCAACTTGTTTGAAATTCAAGTACATGAGGTGAGGAATATTTACTCGCTGCCGCGTCATAAAACACCACGTAAGAGTAGCTCGTTCTTGGGTCATGTCTGAGCCATGAGAACTTGTCAGGATATTACTCGTGATGAACTGTAACCAATAACGGGCGGGCTTACTGAGTTGATTAACCGGGTAAACTTTATTAACCAGGCAGGCTCTTCCTTCCTCTGCAATGGTGGTCTCTACTTCTTCCCAAGGAATGGACTGAGGGCTCTCTATGTACGTTTGGAAAGCACATTCTTGAACATCAGGTAGCTCGTAGAAGTCTTTAAAAACTTGCTCGTTAATGCGCACCCAAGCTGAACGGCAGTAGTACTCATCCTCCTCTTCCTCGGTATCCTCAAAATTTGCATAAAGCTCTTGGATCATTAAAGGGATCCGATGCACTAGCTTCTTAGTAAATCCCAGCAATCCATGCCATTCAAAATCCGGGAAGGTGAGGTCCAACACATGAGGTGCATAATAGCGATCCTCCACAACACCTCTGTCTGCGAAGAGCCTATCGAAGCGAAATTCTGCCCGGGCAGATGCAAATCGATCTTTATCATACGATTGCTTCTTTTGCTTTGAGGAGGAGACTGCAGCAGTTTTGGTTTGTTTCTTAGGAGCCATAATCTTGAATTCAAACAAGAAGAAAAAATAAAAAAAATAAAAATCAGCGACAGCCTTCAAAGGATATAATTAAATTCAGAAATCAAATGAATGCAGCATGTTTATGCTAAGGGAAGGCACAATTAAAGGCATCCAAAGGACTAGGGGGCAAGGAATAAATAAGTAATCCCACGAAAAAATGGTCCAGACAGTTCAATTCTGGGAAAAGTGTCGAACTCGCTATAGCGAGTTTGAGCTCGCTACAGCGAGTTCGAACAATTGTCTGCCCAGCCAGAATTAAACGGAGGAAAAAGCAAATTGAGGCCATATATCTACACAGAAACATTCGACCAGCAGAAACCAACCAGAAAAATTAACCATTGACCCCTAAATATGCAGATCTAAGCAAAACGATAATAACCCTAATATGACCAGATCCAGCAAAAATAAACAGTGATTCAGGGAAATAAAGGAGTTAATCGAAGTACCTGATGTGCGAGATGCGATGGGTGATGGGATTGCGAGATTAAGATGCACGAAATGCAGCGAACGAAAGGATGGAGGAGGTATAGCTGCTTCGTCGCAGTAGCGAGGTAAAACAATGGAGTGGAGAGAAAATAGGGGTTGTTTTATTACGAAGGAAATAATTTTTTTTTTTTTTTTTATAATTTCGCTATTGCCAGGTAATAGCGAGGGGTTCTCTGGGTTTATTATGAAAGGCAAAACTGCTGAACTCGCTACAGCGAAATTTACTCTCGCTTCTGCGAGAAAACTTGGATAATTATTGGTGGCTGAAGCGTCTCGCTATAGCTAGGCTATAGCGAGGGACTCTCTGGATATTGTACTGAAAAGTGAGGCTGCTGCACTCGCTGTAGCGCATGAGCTGCCTCGCAGTAGCGAGGAAACTTGGCAACATTTATATGCAACAATTACTCACAATAGCCAGGCTACAGCGAGCTTCTCTCAGGATTTTGTACCAGAATATAGCAGAGATCTTCGCTATGGCGAGTAAATATTCTCGCAATAGCGAAAACTTAAAATTCAACTGACTCGCCATATCTCGGCCATAGCGAGAGATTCAGGTTTATGTACCAGGAGTGGGATAAGTAGAGTCGCCATTGCAAGATGGAGTCTCGCTATAGCGAATAATTATTTTTTTTTTTTAACACAATTAAATTTCTCCATCTACATGCTCACTAAAATTCTCCCTCAAATGCAACCAGATATAATAATAAAGTATAATTCAAAGCATGGTTAGAAACTCCCTGTGAACATGCCCAATGTTGCTCATTCCTGCCAATCCTAAGCTCCTTGATATCCACATTTTAACCTGTAAAACACATAATAAAAAAAAAAATTATCAAACCCAAAATGAGAAGGACTTTAAATTCAAACAAAAAGAATACAAAGAAAACTTGGGTTGCCTCCCAAGAAGCGCTAAGTTTAAAGTCTTCAGCCAGACTATCATGACGCTTCTATGAGCAATCTTGGAGTTGCACATTTGTCTTCATCCTGTCCACTGGTCCACCAAGGTAATGTTTCAAGCGTTGGCCATTGACCTTAAAGGTTTCTCCATTTTTCTCATCTTGAATTTCAATGGCACCAAAGGCAGTGGTAGATACCACCTTAAAAGGACCAGACCACCTGGATTTTAGCTTTCCTGGAAATAATCTCAAATGAGAGTTATATAATAGCACTAAGTCACCAGGTAAGAAATCCCTTTTCAAAATTTTTTTATCATGCCAGATCTTTGTCTTTTCCTTATATAGCTTAGAACTCTCATAAGCTTGTAACCTGAATTCATGAAGTTCATTAAGGTTTAATAGCCTCTTTTCACTCGCATCTTTATAATCTAAGTTCAACTTTTTTATGGCCCAAAAAGCTTTGTACTCAAGTTCCAAAGGTAAATGACAAGCTTTACCAAAAACTAATTGATATGGAGACATACCAATTGGTGTTTTGTAAGCTGTCCTATATGCCCATAAAGCTTCATCTAGCTTATCAGACCAATCCTTCCTATTAACACTCACTGTTTTCTCCAGAATTCTCTTGATTTCCCTATTGGATACTTCACAGAGGCCATTGGTCTGAGGGTGGTAAGCTAAAGCCATTTTGTGGTGGACTCCATATTTTTCTAACAAAGCTTTAAACAAACGATTATTAAAATGAGTTCCACCATCACTAATGATAGCTCTAGGTGTGCCAAAACGAGAAAAAATATTCTTTTTTATAAATCGCACCACTGTTTGAGCATCATTATGTTGGCAAGCTACCGCCTCAACCCATTTACTAACATATTCAACTGCCACTAAGATGTATTGTTGGCCTCTAGACAGAACAAAGGGACCCATAAAATCAATCCCCCACAAATCAAACAGTTCAACTTCAAAGATACCGGTTTGAGGACGTTCATGCTTTTTAGAAATATTACCGGATCTTTGACAAGCATCACAGTGAGAAGCAAATAAATGAGAATCTTTAAACAATGTAGGCCAATAAAAACTAGATTGCAATATTTTAAAGGCAGTTTTCTGACCACTAAAATGTCCCCCAAATGGTGATGCATGGCATGCAAGCAAAATGTCATGTTGTTCAATCTCAGGAACACACTTCCTAAGAACTCCATCCACACATCTTTTGAACAGATAAGGCTCATCCCAAATGTAAAACTTAACCTCATTCAAGAATTTCTTCTTTTGATAATAGTTTAAGTCAGTGGGTAAAATTTCACAAACAATATAATTTGCTATATCAGCATACCAAGGTACATGTAGCAAATTAGCAGCCATTATGCATTCATCAGGGAAAATATCATTCACAAGCTTACTATCACTAACATGCTCAGAATCTAACCTAGAAAGATGATCAGCTACTAGGTTTTCACATCCTTTCCTATCCACTATATGCAAGTCAAATTCTTGAAGTAATAAAACCCACCTAATCAATCTAGGTTTGGACTCTTTCTTTTTCAACAAATATTTAATAGCAGCATGATCAGTGTGTACTACCACCTTAACTCCCAACAGATAAACTCTAAATTTTTCAAAGGCAAAAACAATAGCTAACATTTCTTTCTCAGTGGTAGTGTAATTTACCTGAGCATCTATTAATGTTCTACTGGCATAATAGATAGGATGAAAAATTCGGTCTCGCCTCTGTCCCAGAACAGCTCCTACTGCATAGTCACTTGCATCGCACATTACTTCAAAGGGCAATGACCAGTCTGGAGCAATTATTATAGGCGCAGTTATTATTCTCTGTTTCAATTCTTCAAAACTTTTTAAGCAGTCATCATCAAAAAGGAACTTGGCATCCTTTTCTAACAGCTGGGTTAAGGGCTTTGAGATTTTTGAGAAATCTCTGATGAACCTTCTATAGAACCCCACATGTCCAAGAAAACTTCGGACTCCTTTGACACTAGTAGGAGGTGGCAACCTCTCAATCAATGATGTCTTGGCTCGATCTACTTCCAAACCCTCCTTAGACACCTTGTGTCCTAGTACTATTCCTTCCTTTACCATGAAGTGGCATTTTTCCCAGTTCAGAACTAAGTCAGTTTCCTCACACCTTTCAAGTACCTTAGAGAGATTTTTTAAACAGACTTCGAATGAATCACCAAAGACAGAAAAGTCATCCATGAAAATCTCCATGATGTCTTCGATGAAATCAGAAAAAATTGATGTCATGCATCTTTGAAAGGTCGCTGGTGCATTACACAACCCGAAAGGCATTCTCCTGAAGGCAAAAGTGCCATAGGGGCAGGTGAAGGTTGTTTTCTCTTGGTCTTCAGGTGCTATAGAAATTTGATTGTAACCGGAATAACCATCCAGAAAACAAAAATATTCCTTCCCCGCTAGTCTATCAAGCATTTGGTCAATGAAGGGAAAGGGAAAGTGATCTTTTCGGGTAGCTGCGTTTAATTTTCGATAGTCCATGCACACTCTCCACCCAGTGACAGTTCTTGTAGAAATCAATTCATTCTTTTCATTTGTCACAACTGTCATTCCTCCTTTCTTAGGAACGCATTGTACTGGACTAACCCACGCACTATCTGAAATTGGATAGATGATTCCTGCATCCAGCCACTTGATGATTTCCTTCTTGACAACTTCTTTCATCATCGGGTTCAACCTCCTCTGATTCTCTATAGACGGCTTATGGTCTTCCTCCAGTAGGATTTTATGCATTACAATGGAAGGGCTTATTCCTTTAATATCAGCAAGTGTCCATCCCATAGCCTTTTTATGACTCTTTAGTACTTCAATTAGTCTCTGTTCTTGATGAGAGCTCAATGCTGTAGAGATGATGACCGGTAATGTCTCTGAATCCCCTAAATATGCATACTTCAGATGCGTAGGGAGAGGTTTTAACTCTAAAATCAGAGGTTGTTCAATTGAAGGCTTAAGAGATGTTGCTGAACGGGATGCCAAATCTAAAGATTCAACTTGCCACTTCTGTTTAGCTCGAGTGGTTGAAAAATTCAGCACTTGGGCTACCTCATGACTAGTTTCAGCGTTCTCATGCCTCACTCCCATTAATAATGCTTCAATAGGGTCTTTGATTATTATTGAATTGAATTGTTCTTGAGCTAACTCATCAGTCACTGAAACTCTGAAGCAATTTTCAGCATCTCTAGGATATTTCAGTGCTTTGTCCATGTTAAACACCACTTGCTCATCCCCCAATCTCATCACTATTTGTCCTTTCTCTACATCAATAAGAGTTCTGGCTGTGGCTAAGAATGGACAACCAATAATCAACGGATTATCCTTATCTTCTTCACAATCCACAACAATGAAATCAGCTGGGTATATGAACTCACCAACCTTTACTAAAACATCTTCAATTATACCTCGTGGATATGCTAAGCTCCGATCAGCTAATTGCAATGTTACTGTGGTAGGTCGTGCCTCACCGAGTTGTAACTTCTCAAAGACAGATAACGGCATAAGGTTTACACTGGCTCCAAGATCACACAAAGCCTTACCTTGAAAGTGAGTGCCTATTTTACAAGGCACAGAGAAGCTACCCGGATCTTTGCACTTCATTGGAATCCGTGGGTTAATTATTTTGCTGCACTCTTCAGTAAGTGCTACAGTTTCAAATTCACCAAATCTCCGCTTCTTGCTCAGCATCTCTTTCAAGAACTTGACATACTTAGGCATGTATTCCAATGCTTCTGAGAAAGGGATATTGATATGAAGTTGCTTGAATATCTCTAGGAATTTTTGATACTGCTTATCTTCCACCTTCTTTTGAAGTCTTTGAGGAAAAGGTAATGGAGGTATTATCCTTTGTGATGTATGCAGTTTCTCTCCTTATTTCTCACTCTTATCAACATCTGGCTGTTTTTTAACTGCTTCATTACTCACTTTTCTCTTCTTTTCAACTGATGCATCCACACATTCTTCTCCTATTCTTTCATCATTATTTGTCTCCTCTATGGCAATTTCACCCTTATCTTCATCTATAACAGCTCTTGATGCAGGTGTGTGGCTAACCTCCCTTGGTGTTTGAACATCTGGCAACCTTTTTCCACTTCGAAGAGTTATGGCCTTACATTCTTCCTTACCTTCTCTTCTAGGATTAGGCACCGTGTCACTTGGCAATCCCCCTTGTCTAAATGAATTCATTGCTGAGGCTAATTGACCCATCTGCAATTCTAGATTTCTCAAGGAGGTATCAACTCTAGCATTCACTTGAGCTTGCTCTTCATTTTGCTTACTTTGAATGCTAATGAATTTCGCCAAGGCATCTTCCAAGTTCGTCTTAGGTTCTTGGATAGGTGCATTTTGCCTTACTGGTTGAGTGAAACCTGGTGGTTGAGTAGGCTTAATGCTTGATGAAGATGATGGTTGATTCAATGCTGGTCCATGCTTCCAAGAGAAGTTTGGATGATTTCGCCACCCAGGATTGTAATTATTGGAGTATGGATTCTGATTCCTTGAAAAGTTCCCCACATAATTAACTGGTTCTGACAGTGCCAAAGGACATGAGTCTACTGAATGCAGATCCCCACAGTTTTCACAAGCAATTGGAGTTACCTGAGCAGAACAGACATTCAATTGCTGATTTCGCTGCACTTGAGATTCTAACATATCAAATCTCTTATTCAGAGCGGAAAGAATAGTGGCAATTGGAATAGAGGGGTCTTCTTGAGTATTGGCAACATTGACACTCACCCTTCTATCTCCTCCTCTTTGTACATAACTCTTAGACAATGTGTCCAATGCCTGAATAACATCATCCACAGGCATTTCATCCCAACGACCATTCAAAATAGCATCTAACATTGTATCGGTTTGTGGAGTCAGGCGCGTGCAGAAATTCTGAACGATAGCACAGTCATCCATCCCATGACTTGGGCATTGACGAAGTAAATGCTTATACCTCTGCCATGCAGCATATAAGTGCTCGTCTAAAGCCTGCTTGAAGTTTATGAGCTCACGACGTGCATCTGCTATTTTATTATTTGGAATGAAGCGAGCTCTGAACCTTGCTTCTAGCTTATCCCAAGTATCTATTGAACCCTCAGGCAAAGTCAGTAGCCATTCCTTGGCTTTTCCTTGTAGAGAGAGAGGGAATAGTCGAAGTCTCAACACATCTCTTGGTACCCCATTCTGCTTGAATGAATCGCACACCCCCAAGAATGATAGAATATGACGGTTGGGATCTTCATCAGACCTCTCACCAGTGAATTGTCCATTGAGCTGCAACATGGAGATCATTACTGGCTTCAACTCAAAGTTAGCAGCTTGAAAATCTGGCACTACTATGTTAGATAGCGTGCCCTTCATAGTACGACCCACAAAGTCTTTTATGGACTGATTTGCATTCCCTTCTTGAGCCATTTCTTCACTCACTGAATTTGGAGTTTTAGAAGGACTTTCTTCAAAGTTCAAGTTTACCACGAGATCACTAATTTTCTTCGTTGTGCGCTTCTTCGTTGTAGAAGTTTGCTTCGGCATGTACTGTGGTACCTGTAAAGGAAAATTCAACCAACGGTATTACTTTAAACAAAAAGGAATCAAAGCAAATAACGGAATGAAAAGAAATTCTAACTAATTAACTAACTAATGTTTAATCGAGGACTACTAAAGGTTATATACTTCTAACTGAACAATTAAGCCAGTCCCCGGCAACGGCGCCAGAAAACTTGATCGCTAGAAATTTTTTTTTGCGTGACCGCAAGTGCACGGGTCGGATCAAGTAGTTCAGTGATAAGTAAAAGTATCGTTCCCACGAGGAATGACTGGAATGCAATTAGGCAGTGCACAACCTACTTTTATCCACGTTAAACAACCAATTATGAGATTCTTGATTTTAGAACTAAATTTAAAATAAAACGAATTGAAAGGAAACTTAGTTGGCAAAGGCAGTTAAGATAAAATCCAAGGTTTGAAATTACCTAGAGTCACTATTCCCTTGATGCTCACTAGAACTTAATTTCTTGTTTAAATGCTATTAATTATCGCCTTGTGGGTTAAGAGTTCAGAAGCTATAACCGTCCGTCGATGTAATTACAGCCCTACTCTCCCCTAGAATCTAAGTGTCCTTAGATTTGGGTTAGAGTGCATTAGATACTATATCCCTCTACAAACCAATTAAGGTAATCAGGTATATGTCTATCCCAATTACAAATTAAATGATTCTAAACTTAATTTATCCAACTCTTAGGTTCAATTAAGAATCCCTTTTTCAAGGTAAATTCCAATTTCCCAAATCAAATCAAAGAGGTGGCCAATCCCTAAGAAAGCATTAAGCAAGAGAAGGATACACAAGATTCCAATCAACACAATTAATAAGACAATTAATGATTCAGATCACATCAAGTTCATAGTGCTCTAAGTAAAAATGAATTTAGCCGCACATAGCTAAATCTACAGAGAATTCCCAATCAAAATACATGGAGAAGATGAAAAGAACAAAGAAAGCAAACAAAGGGAAGAATGAGATGCAGAAAGTAGAGCTCCCCCTTTTGATTCCTCTCTTCCTTCACTCTCCAAACTTCAAGAGCCTTCAAAGAACTCCCAAAATCGCCTCCTGGACGCTCAGAACTTCCTCTGCCGCCGAATCTCCCAAACCCTAACTCAGCAAACTTCTTTTAAAGCCAGAAAATTAAAACTCTGCGTTTCAGGTCCGATCTCGCTATGGCGAGGGGCGTCTCTCGCTATAGCGAGGTCTCATAAGTGTTCAGGTTTCCGCTGTGCTCGCTACTCCCACGCTATAGCGAGCTGCTTTCTGGAATTTCTATACAACACGACTTCGCTATTGCGAATTCTCCTCTTCGCTATGGCGAAAGTACCATTTCGCTATAGCGAACTTCGGTCTCGCTGTAGCGAGAAGACTTGTTCAATCTACCTTGGCCATTTTCAACTTCCCTCTCTTATATTCAACTCTTTCTTCATTTTGCTACTTTTCCCTGAAATTGAAATTAAACATAAAGTGAGGCTTAAACTGATAAAAATCTTATGATTATAATACTTCCTTTATTTTGTTTGATTGAGTACATTTTTAACCATATTAATCAAGAGAAAAGTATTTTACCTCTCTAATTTTGTGTCAAATATAGCCCTTTTGGGTCCTAAATTAGGAGGTTATCAGGCACCCTGAAGAAAGATTAAATAGAACTTGTGTTGAGACAATGCGACGACTATACCGATCTTGGAAGGCTAACTTACATGCAGATTATGCTAAGTGTGACACAAATGAAGAGAAAGAGGCTGCTCGACCAAGTAACATCAGCCGCGATGATTGGGAGTGGCTGATGCATTACTGGGAAAGTCCAGAGTTTAAGGTAATATGTTTCTAACATTAATTTAAAAGATTGTTTTCTTTGTTTATGTTCACATGATTTTAAGGTTTCATGATTATAATACCATCCAATTATAGGCTACAAGTAGTAGGAACAAGGAAAACAGGGCAAGGCAAGTGACAAAGCATACATGCGGTACCCGTTCATTTGCTGAGGTTGAGGAGTCTACGGTAAGTATTTGTGTTGTACTTAGTTTATAAACATTTCTCTTTGTATCATTCCCTCTATGGTAGCATGGATTATGATCCAATGAATATTGTAGAGAGATCCCATCACTGGAGAGTGGCACCCCCTGACCGAGTTTGGGAACTTCAACACACCCGTAAGAATAAAGACGAAAAGGTGGAGTGGGTAGATCCCAAGTCACAAGAAATCCATGTAGGTTGCTATATATCATTAAGCTTTAATTATTTATACCATTTCCTCATTGTTTATGGTGTTTATCTATTGTTATGCCTTTAGGGGCGCATTCAGGAACTAGTTCATGAGCAAGAAGTAGAGGATAATGAGAATCCATTAACGAGAGATCAAATTTTGGCCACTGTACTGGGGGAGAGGTCAGGGTATGTTTGGGGGAAAGGATATGCAAAGAAACTGACAAAAAAGAGAATTATGGACTCAGTTGAAGTGGATTTAAGGGTTTCAACAAGGATGGAACAAATGCAAGCTGAAATGGAGAGAAAATTACAAGAAGAGCGAGAAAAGTTGCGAGAGGAAATGCAAGTTGAGATGGAAAAGAAGCTTCAAAAAGAGTGGGCTACAATGCAACAACGAGTTCAGTCAAATTCAAACTCAATTGGCTAGCCTTATGGCTACCATGCAACAGGTACTTGTAAATGATCTTTTACCTTAATGTTATGTTAAACAATAACAGTATTTAATTAGTGTTATTTTTTATCAACAGGGACAGAATGCTCCAACCAATGACTCTTCTTGTGGACAAGCTAGGTGAAGAGAAGGTGGACTTAGGTTTTTTTGTTGATGGTCATTTTGATGTATCAATTTATGCCATCACTTCATGTTCTAATAGATATTTCAATATAGGTTCTGACATGTAGGACACTATGAGAGTACTTATAGTTATAATACTAATTATGATATACAATATTAAGAAATTAATGTCTCTTATGCATGTCAATTAACGTGTATATATATATATATATAATCAGTCTCCTTACCTTTAGTGGCGACAAATTTTGCCACTAAAGCTTATTTTTAACATCAAAAACAAAATGACCGCCACTAAAGCTTTATTGTAACATCAAAAGTTGTTGCTAAAGCTTAATTGCTACAAAAATGTCATCACTTTCACTTTTTTGTAACCATAATTTCTTGTTACTAAATGTCTTTAGTGACAAGTATGAGATCGTCCCTAAATGCATTTAGTGGCAACAATATGTTGTCACTAAAACTCTTTAGTGGTGACCACATGTTGCCACTAAAAGTCTTTAGTGGCGACTAAAACTATATTGTTAATCCATTTCCATATAGTGACAAATGACATTAATTTTTACCCACAGTAATAAGTCGTTGCTAAATATATATAGTAACGGTTTTAGTAATGTCACTAATTGTTGTCGCTAAAAGTGTACTTATAGTGATAACCTATGTCGCCACTAAAACTTTAGATTTAGCGGCGACATACAATTAGTGGCGACTATATATATGGATTTAGTGGCGATTATTGCCACTAATACTCTTTTATTTAGTGGCGACATTTGTTGGATGTAAATTATAATAAGTTTTAGTGGCAACTATATTCGTGGCTATATATTTGTAACATCGACTTTTAGTGGCGACACTTTGTCGCGGCTAAAAAGTATTAGCGTTACTGGAGTAGAGTGGCGGAAAAGATGTTGCCACTAAAACTTATTAGTGATGATATTTTGGCTTTTAGTGGCGACTTTTGTCACCACTAAAAGTTAATTTTTTTGTAGTGTTTGTAAGGTCTTTGAACATGGTAAATTTTCTTAAATAAAGCAGTAACACACCTAAACTTAATAGTAACATGGCTAAAACTCAATAAGAAACCACATTCCATAAAACCTAATCATAAATGTCTTGAAATCAAGTAGCAACATCTCTAAACTTGGTAGTAAGGGGCCTAAATCTAAATAGTAACTATATTATGCAATATCCTTAAACATGGTAGCATATTTCTTTAAATGTAGTAGTAACACACCTAAACCTGGTAGTGATAGGTTAAATAAATATGTGAACTATTAGTGGAGGGTGAGTATAGAACTTGCCATAATATAGATGTCTTAATTTGATCATGTAATGCAACCTATACAATAAGCATAATGTAATCTTAAATCTCTTTATATAAAGTGGGTAATACAAATTATACCATGAAATATTGCCTATGGATGTAACTAAGTGGCTTGTAATTCCTTATAATATAGTAGTAAAGTAGATATGATCTTAAAGGCTACTAGTAAATTTCCTAAAAGTTGGTTGTAAGTACCTCAGCACATAACACATAGATTTAACTCATTTAATATTGACACCTACCCTCTTGCGTTTTTGTCTTGTTTTGCTTTTTATTTGTAATAAAATTGTTGCATTACTTCTAGCTAGCATGCTTGGATTCAATTTCAATTACACTTACTTGTTTGTATAAGAAGAGATTATTAGTGTTTTCGTTAGTTGTTTATAATTGTGGTTAAAGGGTATTGATTTTATAACTATCAGGATAGACTATCATAAAAGATAAAGATAATATCTCTCACAAATAAAGATTAGGACTACAAAAGTTTAAGTAATGGTTTTTGTCTATTCTCCAACATGGTTGTGATTTATGGTAATCCAAATAAGAATTAGTCATGCTTATGTTTTGATTTCCAGGACTGAATTTTATAGAAAAAACAAAGGAAAGTTTCATGATATTAAAGAGGAGACAACATGATTGTTATAGGGCAATTGATGTCTAAAATATGGTAGGAGAAATGAGTATGACTATTTGTCATCCTTTTATAGGGAAATGATGCAATACTAGCTAAGTGGAAGAAATTGGAACCAATTAAGTCGAAGGGATATAATGATGAAGCATATGAAGAGCGAAGGGTGCAAAAGAAGGAGCATCTTCCAAGAAATTCCTGTGTAAGGAAATATTCATTGTTATGTATCCTTGTATGCCTTTATTTAATGAGTTCACTTTGTTTTAATGAATTATAGTACCAATTGTTACAAGGTGCTCCCTTTCTCAGTTCAAGGAAGCTGTATAATTCATCAAAAAGAACAATCTGCTCAATAGGTTGGTGGAGGAAATGAGGTTTGGAAAGTTGCTAGATTTGACATTCCAAACTTTATCAAGGGACTTCTACATCGAGCTTGTTACAACCTTTGACGTTCCAACTAGATCTCTATCAATCAGAGGTAGATGAGTGCCACTAAAAACTCAAGATGTCCATGGCATAATGGGTATTCCACTCGATAGCCAGCTTATACTTGATAGTTTAAAGAAGAAGGCATAGCTACAGTCAGAAGAAAGTTCAAGGGAGAAAATTGAATGATTTGAAACATATTATACTAGTAGGCAAGGCCGAGAGAGACTTTAAGAGGGTTGTTTTACTATTTTTCTAGGGACGTTCCTATACCTGACATTTAGTTTATATGTAAATGATAAAATAATTCCTGCTGTTATAGACATTGACCATGCTGACACATATGACTAGTCAAAATTTATGTTGTCCACTCTTATGAAGGAAATGGCAAGCTTTAAATTAGCTTCAAATTAGTCAGAATTTGTAGCCCGCCAGTATCATTCACCATGTCTACTAAACGAGAGGCATCAAATTGTAAGATGTATTTTAATTTTATTTCATTGTCATCACAATCCATGTATGATCTTATTACTTTCATTAGTTTTTGCAATAATACCCCTTCCTTTATCAGTTTTCCACCCGTTCAACCCCTTCATAGTAGATCTTCCCACTTGAATCACTTAAAATTTGTCTACCCATATGAACATAGTAGAATGTCTCGCCTGACATGTGATTTTCCATCCTTTGATTATCATAACTACACCAAAAAAAAAAAAAGTTTTTAGACTTGTTCATCATTTTTGGAACCAAAGCAATATTATTGTACAAATATTGAAAATAAAACTAAAAGTAGCTAGTAACATTCCTAAAAGGAAGTAATAATATTTCTAACAGTTATTTTGTTCTTTTAGATGGTAAGAAATTTAAATAATGATAGTAAAACTACTAAAAGTTCTTGTAACTTGAACCCAAATACTATATAAATACAAATTATCCTTAACAAGCACAAGAAGAAGAAATTCGAGAGACATAATAGATTATAAATTACTACTCACTAAATCTTTCAAAAAGGCCTTCAATATTAGTAGATTAATAAGTCTTTATAGCCTTTTTGTTCTGCTCATGCCATGATTGTAAGGAGCTACAAATGACAAGACTGGAGAAAAAATTGGTAGGATAACAAGAGAAACAAATGAAGGGTGGAAGAAATTGGGGGGGGGGGGAAGGATGAAGAAATGAAAGGAAGAAGGATGACAAATTGAATGGAAGAAAGATGAAGAAAGAAGGGGAGGAAGATCATATAAAAAGTCAGAACTAGTGAAGAACAGAAATGGCAGAGGTAGAAGAATTGATCTGGAAAAATTTTGGGAGTAAATGGCATAGAATTCATTTGGCTTGTTTAACAAAATAAGGGTATTTTTGTCCATCATTATAATTTTTTTAAAATTTGGGTCCTTCTTTCTAATTTTCCCCGAAGCAAAAAGTGTCTTTTTTTAACATATTCTTTTTTTTTAAATATATATAATATATGATATCAATATTTTTGGTATTGTAACATTTGACTCATTTTTTCATAGCAAAAAAAAAAAAAAAAATTCGCTAACCATGATCCCAGTGTAAGATTAAAGAGATATATCCAAAAGTACTAAAGAGATATATCCAAAAGTATATGCCTCCATCTGATTAGGATGATGAATAAAGTATTATGGGCTTTCAATAGATAGATGCCAAATGAATGAGCACGACACATGAAAGGGCAAAATTTAAAGAAGAAAAACTACTGCATGTGCGTTAAAGAAAACATTGCCAAAGCATGCCATTGTAGACAATAAATTGTTTATATCATGCTTCATGATCAAATAATTTAATGAATTATTTGAATCAAGTGATGTAATCACTCGTCAGATTTTGTGTCTTATATGGATTCTCCTTGTGATAACCTATTAAATTCCTCTTATTTTAATATACTACTATTTCATTTCTTGATTAGTCACTATTCTTACTTCGTTTTATACGCATATTGGAATATTTTTCAGAAAGTTGGAACAGATTAGTGATATTAGAAAAATTCTTAGAGAATATTACACTTTATGAGCATATATATATATATATATATATTATATTCAATGGTTAACATTCGACTATCAGCCCTTCATGTCAATTTCTACATGACAAGCTCAGTTGCACTAATGAATTAGACCAGTGTTGTAAGCTCCCAGAATGACAATTCATGAGTACATAAAAATTAAGGACCATGAGGTGCCGTTTCGTTGAGTCACAGACGCATGGTTCCGACTCAATTAGACCTCGTCAAGGGGTAAAAAGTGCCAGTTTGATTTTTACCAATTTTTAGAAGATCTCGACTCAAAATTCGACAAATTTTATGTAAAATAAATCCCAAAATTCACAGGATAACTAGGTCTAATTTCATGCTTGAATAGAAAAGAAATAGAAGTCTCTTCTCGGTCTCTAGCTCTCTCTCGTGATCTTGTGTGACCGAGTTGTCATGCTTCTTTTTCTCTCTTCTTTCTTTATGCATAAAAGTGTTTCCGGTTTATGGTTTTAGTTTATGTTCTTGAAGATTGACAACTCACTCTCCAAATCTGTAATAATATTAGCCAGAATTAAGAAGTTGTTTAGGACGATAAAACCTTTTGAAGGAAATTGAGAGATATGTTGTCTCTCATAAAAAATCTTCAAGTTTTTTTTTGGTTTTGTGCTATTTCTTTTTATCTCTTTTGGTGTATAAAATTATTAGGAATGAAAATAAAAAGAGAATGATGATATAAATGGAATGAAATAATTACATTTGATATAATATCGAAATAAATAAAAATATTATTTTATTCGTATATTTAGTTGGATAAAAAAATATTATAATAAATAATAATAATAATAATAATAATAAATGATTCTTGTAATCTTAATTAAAAAATAATAAAAAAGTAATGATAATATATAAGTGTATAATAGACTCTATATAAATTAAATGTGATAATTACTCTCAATTTATGTACTTATCTTAGAAAAAGAGATTATATTTCTATTTTTAACATTTGGACAATATCTAACTACCAAACGAGATTCCTTCTCCATCTTCCTCTACCGCGTGCTACGAAATGAGGTGTTAGTTGATTCCATCTTTTCATTTGATTTGTAATGACGCATGCTTCCTCAGTTGTTTTAATGACGTATTTCTAGCTTTGTATTAGAGGCATGGACCTAAGCTGTAAGATTTAAATTAATTGCTCCACTGTATCATCTGCAATAGCCTGTGTCTGTTTGTTTAATGAAATCCTTTTAGAATAAAAAAAAAAGATTGAGTACATTGAATAATTTAATTTCCTATAAATTCATATAAGCAAAATAACATTCAATAAATCAAATTACGTCACTCATGCATGCCAATGGAAGCACATATATATTATAACCACATAGAATGACAACTCTATTCACGCCACAATGATTTAACTAAGTTTTATTTAATCAAAGAAATTAAGGACTACACACACACACACAAGGGGCAGTATATAGATATGTATCTTACATATATAGGAGACAAAATTTTCAGAAGCAATTGAGAGATATGTTGTCGTTCTTTAAAAATATTCAAGTCTTCTTCTCGTAATATATTTTTTATATGGTAATACTGATGAAGCTTATTGTTTTTTATTTTTTATTTTTAATTTAGTTATGGAAGGAGACATTTAACCACATATAATGACAACTCTGTCCACGCCGAGGATTAAACTAAGTTCGATTTCATCAAACAGATTAAGGGCAGTATACATGTAAATATATATAGCTTCCATAGACTTCGGTAATGCAGGGAATATAGCTGAAAGCACACTACAAACAACAATGGAGGAAGCTCGCAAGGGTTATGTTCCAGTGCTGGTGGGCAAAGGAGGAGAAACAGAGAAAATTTGGGTAACCATTAAAGTGATACAGCATCCCACCATTGTTGATTTGCTGGAGCAATCTGCAGATGAGTACGGATACCAGCAAGGTTTGCTCAGAATCTCGTATGATGCTGAAAGCTTCAAAAGCGTAGTCCACAAGATATCCAAGAAATAGCTACAAGTTAGAACTTCTATATTTGAACCAAATAGCAATGTAGGTTATGTGTTTGGACTTCGTCTCAAGAGGTGTTTTAGGGCTCAAAACACAGGTTTTTTTTTTTTTTGTTCATTACTCTCCAATCTTGGAGGGAGTCTAGGGAGCTAGAGGAGTTTGTTCTCAAAGATTTATATGTCAGTCAAAGTTAGTGTTCAATCAGTAGAGTCGGAATACAGCATGTCATGACTTGCTAAATGCACCATACCAAAGAGGCTTGTCTACTAAATGATCATCCTTTCCCAGGTACAAAACATGAGCACGTCAGAAAAAAAAAAAAGGAGCTGTGTTTATGTCTAACACATGTCAAACATTTTTATTAAAGATAACATAACACTTTCAATGATATATGAACATTTCAAATTTTATTATATGGCCGTTTTGTCCATATTAGTGTCTATGCTTTATGGTTTCCCAGGCCTCAAATTGCAGGACGTTCAGCTTTTTTATACTCTTCTAACCCAAACGTCAGTGTCCCAGCATGCTTTGTGTAATCCTAAAGTTAGGCTCAAAATTTCACTTCCAGAACCATAAATGTTTAGAACTCCGAGGATGTTGAGACTTATGATCAATCTTGCAATATTTAATTTTTTCTGAATATGCTCCTTAATGCAAATGTCCATCTACCATGACTTTATGTAGTGTGATGTTACTCCTTTTTTTGTAGCGCACTGTAATGCTAGGTACACGCAGCCTGTCTACCCTTATACTAGTATAAAAGTCTGGTACAAGAGTTTGATAAAGTTGGCTCTGCTTCAGTAGAAAATTCTGTTCTTGACTTGTATGCATCACTAACATTGGACTTATTTTGTATGGAAATAACTTTAGGCTCTTAACTTTCTAGATTTGTGTTTTTCTTCTGAATGAAATGTTCCACCAGGTAGACAATTCATAACTTATATATATATATATATATATTCATTTTACGGAAAAAAAGTTGAATCATATATCAGTTATTATATACTTAGTAAGCTAGAAAATATTGTGTAAAGAAACACAACTAATGTTGAATCTATGTGTCTAATCAATTTCATATATATAAATAACTGATTTCTAATCCCTAGTTAAGTTTTCCTAATAAAACAATTTGTAGGTTTTTATTTGATAGTCGAGGGTAATGTCTGAAAGTTGAATTTTGGGACAACTCCTAGATTGATGAGAAAGTTCTTAATATCGTCTGACTTGTTAGCATGTGAATCAATGGCCCTTACGTACCTCAGCAAAGAGTAAGTGATTTTTCTATGATTTAGTAAGAAGGAATGGGATGGAATGAAAAGAACACAAAATGGTTAAACAATAGCTTCTTAAAATTTAGAAAAATTAATTATTTGGTCTCTATAGCTTACCTGAATTTTTAAATTAGTTCATTTAGTTTTTAATGGTTTAAGATTTGGTCCTTGCCGTTATAATCTGCCATAACATCTTGTTTGTGGCTGATGTGGCTAACCGATGCCGACTTGTGAGGCTGATAAAGAATAGTAGTCCATTGTAGTCTATTGTGAGGAATGGATGAATTTTGAGTTTTGTGCCAGGTCAAAGCAGTAACAGATAGCGCATGACTTTATATGTCATTGGCAGCTCATAATTAGATTTTCAAGTTTCTGCTTTTAAATGCTTAATAATTGGTATTGAAGGCTTTTGTTTTAATAGTTTCAACGGCCTTGTTTGATTTGGATCCTGAAAAATTATTCATTATTCAGTACTTGCATGTATACATTTAAGGAGTAACTCCTACACATCTTTTTGTTATATTAGCTAATAGCTATAGATATGTCTCCAGTGCTTGCTTCAAATTATTAGCCTTCTTGTGATGAAAATTTGCTATCTGAGGTCTGGTAGGGATATGGTGGAGCACTCAAGTATTGGTGAGCGGTAAATATTTTTGTGCTGAAATTGCTATACTCCCAGATTTTTTCGCTACTTCAAATTTGTTTGTTAGAAGGAAAGATAGTTGGGATTCTTCTGGGACATGTTTGACTCTTCACATGGATACTTCGATGCGGTGGGGCTGTTATAACAAAATGATACGTGAAAGTTTGCTGAACAATTGATTATGAAAATTAAATTATATCTGTTGTAGTTGGTTATTGTAAAGCAATCTCTGAGCGTATTAATGAATAAGATAATGTCATGATGTTCTAAGAGATCGTAGTTTTGAAATGTTACTAGACGTGGATTTAATTCGACTCTACCAAGTCACTATGAGTTGTCCCTGTCCCTAGAAACATGTTGCATTTAAGACTAGTTTTCTTTGTTCAACTCTTCAAAATGTTTTCTAATAGCTTCCTTGTCTTCTAAGAGTTCATGCTGACATTGTTTGTGAAAGCCGTTAAATAAGTTTAAAGAAGTTTTCTAAATTACTTACAAACAAATACAATGCACTCATATATATATATATATATATATATGAAGCTAACTAATAGTTGGCAACAATACTCACAAAATACTAATAAGACTGATTTAATCAATCTCAACATAGACTAGAGTTGCATATGGGCTAGGCAGGGTTTTTGCTTGGTCTAGTGCCCAACCTGGTTTCAACTAGGCTGCAAATTTTTTTGCCTATGCCCCAGTTCAAGCCGAGAAGCCAAGATAGTTCAAGTTATTCTGATTTTTGTTTTTTAATTTCAAAAGACTTTGAAACTTTAAAGGCTTATATATTTATAATTATTTGACTATTTTAAGCATATAATTATTTGTTTTGTTACATCTTTGCAATACCCATTTAGTAGAAATAAAAAAATGTGAGTCTAGAGGAGGAGACATGAAGAAAATGCAGGCATAAAAGGTAAAATTTCATAAAGCTATAACTTGGAGCTTAGTGGTCCAGTCGAGACAATTTTTTTGTTTTTTAGATAATTTTCAAGACAAATGTGATACAAACTACCAAAGGAGTTTAGCCCACTTATATTCTCCAAAGAACTCATGTTAACTATTTTGATTGAGTTTTTTTGCTTTCAACTCCAAAAATACATGCTTTTGTTTTTTTTTCACCTAAATATGATAATTATACTTAAAAAGGGCCTAGTAAGGGCTTTGATACCCATAGCTATTTATAATTTGTGAATATGTTTTAAAAGTTTTTGGCTAGAATTACAAAATGGCCTCTAAATTTTTTTATTTTGATCCTTTTTTTATATATATTATGTACTCATTGAGATTGACTAAGCCAAACTAGCCAACCTAATGCTCAACTTAATCAAGCTTGGTAATACCAGGTCGATGTTCACCCCTAATTTAGACTAACTAAATCAAGAAGGATTATCAAGAAATTGAGAGCTTAGGAAAAATTAATCTTTGAGTACCATTAGTTTATTTGAAATTTTAAATTGGTCCTTATACTTTGTAAACATTTAAGATTTAGTGCTTATCATTAGATTTTGTTATAACTTTATTATTTAGTGGCTGTTGTGCAAATAAATTTTACACGTATGTTGATGAATTCTAATTAGCAAGCTAACATGGAAGAAATAAAGCCATATATGCACAAAGTAAAAGTCATGTATCTTACATGTGAGTTTGAAAGAAGGCCACCCAATTGCAATGGAGACATATCCTCTCCTCACACAGTAGCAACCCAGGAAAGACTCATACACAATAGCAATGGTTGGGGTCCTATGCCACTCCAATTGCCATTGCTCTTGTATACTACCCCATAGTTTTCTATCTCAAAAGGACCCAAATAGCTTATATAGTTACTTTTCCTTCTTAATTTCTTTAAGCCAAATAATTTCCTAATGGAGATGAAAATTAACATATGTTATTATTAGCCATAGCCATTGAAATGGTATAGCTCTTACATTGACTAAAGAGTGTTTCAATATTAGACATCCAAGTAAGCTTTTTGTTCTAAGTAGAAGTTATATACAAATACACATAAAATACTAGATGTTAGAAGAGGAATAAGAAAGATGTTGTTGATGTTATTTGTATAGGAAATTAAAACCTCATTGTTACTCTTAAAATGATAAGAAAAGAGAATTAAGAAAGGAGAATTAAGGGAAGATTAGAAGTTGAGAGTCAAAGAAGAAAGGAAACAAATATAAGAATGAGAAAATTTCATTAGTAACACAATGACCCTTCCATGTAAACATCTCATGCTTATATCACCAACTAAAAATAATTAAACAAAAAATATTCTACTACCTCAAAAGGCTAACTTATTTTCTATATTTCTAATTACTTATCGAATCACCCTTGATAACATCACCTTTAACCCCAAGGGTGTATAGCTTAAGCAAACTTAGGGAACATCTTCTAAATGTTGAACCATAAATCCTAGGTTACTCCTTCTACTTCACCAAGACTTCAGTGACAACCTGATTCTTCCTTTCACCATATGTCTATCTATAATAGCTTCTAGTTTTTGCCGAGTAGAAACAAATCCCCATGCATCTAGTAGTAGACAAAATTGAATAATTGGGTTAGGGCATTTCTTCATCAGAGACACATGAAATGTGGGATGAATTCGTGATGATGAAGGGAGTTCAATATATATATGCTACAACTCCCACACTTGCAATAATTTGATATGGATTGAAGTAACATGGGGATAATTTTTCACACATTCTCTTTTTTACATAATGTTATCTAAAAGGTTGTAATTTATGAAAAGCCCAGTCCCCCTCATTAAACTCTCTTTTAATTCTTTATCTATTAGCTTGCTATTTCATCTTATGCATAATTACTATTAGATGTTGTTGCAATTTTTCCAATATAGCTTCCTTAGTCATGAAGCTTCTGTCAACTACCTTTATAGCATACTCCTATGGGATATATGGTACATGAATTGGTGGTGGTTGTCCATACATCACTTTATAAAGGGTGGTTCTAATAGAAGTGTGGAATATGGTGTTATACCACCACTCCACAAAAGGTAGCCATTTAACCCACTCCTTAGGAGCATGCCAAGTGAGGCTCTTTAAATAATTTTCTAAGCAACAATTTAAAACTTCACTTTGATTATCTAATTATGGATGGTAGGCTAAAGACAAGCATTTAGTAACTCCCAATCATTTTATAAATTCTTTCCAAAATGTGCTAATGAACAAAGGATCTCTATCACTAATAATGCTTGAAGGAGCATCATGTTATTTGTAAATATTATTTGACAACATTTAGGTAAGGTCAACTATAGTGAAAAGATAGGTGAATGCTATAGAATGGGCATAGTTGCTAAGCTTATCCACCATAACCCAAATGGTGTCCTTGCCTTTAGATTTAGATAATTTTTTTAATAAAATCTATTGATATACTTTGTCGCATCCTATTAAGAATAGGAAGAGGTTGAAGTAAGAACAAGTAGGTCATAGTTTCATATTTGCACTTGAGACAAGTTTCATACCTATTAATGAATTACTTAATGTTTTTTAACATCCCTTTCTAATAGAAAACAACCTTGACCCTTTTCTATGTTACTTTAACCCTCAATTGGCCTCCTTATGTAGAGGAACGTAGCCATTGAAGGATATTGTTATTAAGAGATGATTGATTTCCAATAATTAACTTGTTCTTCCTAGAAAATAGTAGCCTATTTTATCTAAACTTGGCATGAGAAGAGACATCTAGCTATAACTAATGAATCAGCTATTGTAGCATACGATCAACCTTCCATTACTTCTTAATTTCATTTCATAATTCAATAGATATGGAGGAAGTTGTCATTTGTAAAAGCTCTCTATGTTGAGCCCTTGAAAGAGCATTCGTAGCAATATTTTCTTTTCCCTTTTTATAGAATATATCATACTACAACCCCATTAATTTAGTGACACAATTACACTATGCAACTGTTGATAATCTTTTCTCCAAAAATTACTTCAAACTTTGTTGATTAGTAAGTATAGTGAAGGGTTTGATGCTCAAATATTATTGTCATTTCTCCACCACATGAACCACACTTGTAGCTCATAATCATACACTAACAATAGCTTATTTTGTGAGGATAGCACCTTACTAACAAATGTAAGAAAGTTCCTACCTTGCATTAAAACTACCCCAATATCCATGTTTGAAACTTCTGTTTCTATTATGAAGGGTTGCTCCAAATCAAGTAATGCACTTGTGAGGGCCACCTTCAAGTCTTGGAAGGCTTTGTCTACTTTTTATGACCATTAAAAACTGTCCTTCTTTAAGAAATCAATCAAGGGTCTAGCCAAGATATTATACGCTTTGATGAACCTCTCATAATAGCTAGCTAACCCTAAAAAGCTTTATAGTTGCCTCATTGATTTAGGAATAGGCTATTCCACTATAGTTTTAATTTCTATGGGTCATTAGCTGAGTCTTCAATTGAAATTATATGACCTAAATATTTAATCCTAGAGGTAGCAAAAGCACACTTGCTTTTCTAAATAAAAAATGGAAGCTTCATCATAATACTAAACACCTTTCTTAAATGCATAACATGATCTTCAACATTCCCACCATTCACCAAGATGTTATTAAAGAATACCAAAACATACTTCTTCGTTAAGTTCTCAAATATGATGTTCATAATTCCCTAAAAGTGAAAAGAGCATTAGTGAGTCCAAAGGGCCTCATTAAGTACTTATAGTGGCCTGAGTGTGTTTAAAACTCTATTTTATAACCATATTCTTTTCTTAGTTTGATCTAGTGGTAACTAGATTACAAGTCCAACTTGGAGAACACCTTGGCCTTGCTTAACTTAGTTGGGATATCTTCAGTCAAATGTATAGGAAATCTACTTCTTATAGTGTTTTTGTTAAGAGCTCGATAATTAATGCTTATCATCCAGCTCCCATCTTTTTTCTTAACAAGCATAATTGGTGAAGCAAATAAGGAAGAGTCATGTGGAATGACACATGATTTTAACATCCTTTTCACCATATTTTCTTTTACATCATTCTAAATTGCTAAATATTTATAAGGTTTTACATTAACAAGGTTGGTTCCCTCTTTCAATATGATTTAGTGATCATGATTTCCTCTAATTGGAGGTAAAGTTTTTTGTTCCTCAAATAAGCTCCTAAATTCCTTTAGCAATTGATTGACAACTTTAGGTATTGTACCTCTTTCATAAACTTTAACTGTGTGGTACACTAAATTAGTTTACCATTGGAATTGCCTACATCATAAGAACATTGAGGTTGGTGTGAACTAGTTTGTGCAATTTCTCTTCACCACCATTCTACTATTAAGGTCTTCAATTGCTGCAATATTTACTCTCCCATTTTCCTATAAAAATTTCATAACTAAGTATAAGCTATCCCATTGAATGATTGCCAAAGTTCTTAGCCATTGCATGCTTAGGATGATATTACACCCAACCAATGGAATAAGAATCACATTAGCTTGAAACTCAACTCCTTGTGTCACTTGTTTCAATCTCTTACATCTTCATTTACCTTGCAACTTAACTCTTATAAGCCCCTATCATTATAACAACCTCAACAGGTCTAGCTTTCCACTGTCCTTCACAATAAATGGTTTCATCTAAGAAGTTGTGGGTACTTCTTGTGTTAATAAGAATAGGTGGTAGCCTTTTGCCACACATCCCTATAACTTTCATTGTAAGATAAGTTGTTGTGCAAAATGTCAAACATTGAAAGAAATGACTAGATTGGATTCCTAATTTATTTCTTCCTTTGGCATTTCCACCACCTAACCACCTATTTCCTCTTTCTCCTTATCAACTTCTATAAGATATACCTGCACTTTCTTTTTTCTTTTACAAACACTCTTGGCTAAGAGTGTAATTTTCATGACACAAATAACATAAACTCTTACATCTATGCTTTTTCTCTATTTTAAGAGTCAGTTTCTATTGAAATTTCATAGTAGATTTGCCCTGAATTTCCTTTTGGTTGCCACCACTTGGTGCATTTACTACAGTATTAAGCCACCCCTTAATCTCTACTCTTGTTACTTTTTATTTGTCTTGACTATTAAAGGCTCCCTTCATTGTTAAATTACCATTTTTAACCCTGTTGCCCAAAGGTGAATTAACTAATTTCTTTTACAAGAGATCTATACTTGGTTCTTATAGTCTAGCTAGTTTGGACGTGTCTAATAAACTATTATGATGGAATAATTTCACACCTATAACTAGTTTAGATTTTAATCAAGTTACAAAATAGCTTAACTTTTGACTTTTAGGTAAATATACTTTATAGATGAGGTTATCAAATGATTGTTAATATTCAAGTAAATTCCCTTCCTGATTGGCTTGCATAAGTTCTTTTAGAGGGTCATAAAAAATGGAACTACAACGTATCTTAACAAGTTCAATCAATGTGGTCTTGTTAATTCTACCATTTCTACTTTTCTCAAAGCTTTGGAACCACTTATAAGCTACATGATCAAGAGCCAAAGTAGCTAGTATTACTTTTTTCTCTTCTAGTGTTCCATCCAAGATGAAGAATTATTCACATTTAGAGAACTGTCCATTAATATCATTTGCTGTGAATTTTGGAAAGTCCACCTTTGTGAATTAGGTAGGCACATGGTAATCTCCCATTCTAGCTAGACTTCCATTCTAGCCCAATTGTGAGTATAGTTAATAAGTTATGTGAATTAGAATGATAGCCCATGCACTAATTCTTAAAGACTAGCCATTTAATGTCTTAATGTCGACATTCTTAGGTTCACCTCAAAGGTTGGTCTAATTTTGAGTAACATCTGCTATAAGTGGATCTCACTACTTCAATACCAGTGATAAAAAAAGATAATTAAAATAAGAGAATTAAGGGAAGATAAGAAGTTAAGAGTCGAAGAAGAGAAGAAACAAAGATGAGAATGAGAAAGTTTTATTAGCAACAAAGTGACCTATGCACATTAACAACTCATGCTTATATCACCAACTTAAAATAGTTAAACATAAAGGACTCTACTACCTTTACTTAACTCGGTAAAAGACTCACTTATCCTTCTATAATTCGAATTACTTATCATATAAGTTTATGGTCTGATATTAATTTCTACTTCATTTACAAAGGATTTAATGTCTTATTATGGGATTAATTTAGAAGTCCCATGTATCAATACTAATTTGGAAATCTTGCAACACACTATACGATTTGTTATTTCAATAGGTACGTACTCATTTCCATTATGGATAGCTATCATAGGGTTAATCATTGTGGTTATAATGGTAGATACTCAAAAGTAAGTTACTATTATTTCTTTTTCTACTTTTGTGTTCAGTTTATTTATTTTTCTTAATAAATGATTTGCCACTAAAGGGTTGTATTTCCAAATCACTAGCAAATTCATATACAAGATTTTTCAATCTCTCACTTACTTTGGTAGTTCCAAATTAACATTGCTTAATTCGTGTCTCATCATGGTATGCGATATGGGTATAGGGGTATGTCATTTTATATAATTTGCAATATGAGAGGTAGGTTTAGTTAGTATTTTATTTTGATACATGTTATGCTACAAAGTGAAGAAGAGCCAATATGTTTATTATAATTAAAATAATATATTTATCATAACTATCATAAAGAAATCCTCAATTTGAAAATATAAAAAAAGAGTGAAAATATGAAATAGTATGGTAGGAGGAACAACATATATATATTTATTATAATTAAAATATTATATTTAATACCATAATTACCATAAAATAATATGTTCAATCTTCTTCTCACTATTCTTCCTAATTATGTCTTTTTTTATTTCCTAATCCCACTCTTCTTTCTTATTTCCAATAGAAGATATGTGTGAGGCCCAAAAAAATAAAAGAAAAATAGAAGATACATGTTGTTGGAGCTGTAAGATGTGTTTTTAAGCATTATATTTGCTATATTAATCTTTCTTTATTTTTTTAAATTTCCACTAATACATTAAAATAATATATTATGTGATGATTTATTCATAATTATTTTTCAATCCACTCCCCCATTTTTGGCAAATTTCATCTCCCCTTTCAGAAATTAAAATTCAAAAATCAAAATTAAAATCACAATCTCCTACTTCCTCATCTTCTTATTTTTTTAACCTAATTAGTATCTCCCTCCTAACTCATCTCTCCCTTACCCTCTTCTTTCATTTGAATCGAGTACTCTCACTCATGGTGAAAAAAATAGCTTTAGATGCAATGAACTTGGTCAAACAAATTTTAGGTCTTTCTTGCTTAAAGGCATGAGGGCATTATTTCTTCCATAGACTCTTTGGTGGCTTGCAATATTAACAAGGTATTACTCTTAAGGGAGTGTTTGGTTGCTTGTAATGTTAAGGAATTCTTTTTATAAAATTGTGTGCAATGTTTATTATACTTTTGTAATCATTACTCAATAATATATATATATATATATATATTCAAATTAAAGTAGGAGTACAATTTTTTTTTAATCCATGAAATCACTTTTTTCCCCTTTTCTATTCCTTGTTTACCAAAAAGGAATCTTATCACACTTGTTTTATATGAAAATAAGGTATAGGGCTTGTACCATAACAGAGTTTGGCAATGAGATTTTTTAAAAAAAATTATCCACAATTGTATGTCTTTCCATATTAATTTTTTTTCTTTATTATCATTAAAAAAAATTAAGATAACACCTTGCCTTGATTCTCCTCCTCTAAATGTGCAATTTGCTATGTAATGTAATCCTGACCATAAAAAATGAATAGTTGGGTTGTTGGGTTGAAATTGGATATTTCAATCTATAGTTTTGTCTTAAATACTTATGTTAAATAGTTGGGCTAAAAAACAAATCAAATTGTTAATAAGATTGGTATAGGAATGGTGGGCTAAAAAGCAAGATATGGCCATGTTAAAAATTACAATCAATGGTTTTGTGCAATCAATTGACCCTTTTTGAATCTGGGCAAGCATACTCTTTATGTAAGAAATTACATTGAAAAAAAATAAATAAATAAAAACCCTAACTCCTTTTATCCATCCATGCATGCAAGCAAACATTTGATATTAAAGGAAATTAAGAATATACTCATCAAGCGTCATATTGCTTCAAGATTCAAATTCTAAAACTATATATTATCAATAGATGAAGTTAGCACTTTAAGCCATTCTTATTACCCTTTTCATCTGATTATTTGGCATTGCAAGATCTTAGCATACTTAAAACTTAAAACTTCTTTAATCTCATCATATACTTTGGCAACAAGTCTACCTCTATTCATAGGAAAAGAAAGAAACGTGGTGAGACTAGTGAAAAAGGAAAATTAACTTTTTTTTTTGGTTGGGAGTTTATTTTTAAAAGGAAAATCAAGGTTCTATAGTCCTATTTATTAATTTTTTTCCTTTCTTTATCTTGAAGAAGAAGGTGGCCAAGATCTTTAAATTAATATTACAATTCCACTTTACCTTTCAAGGACTTCCATAACTCATAGTTTCATAAAGATTGTTACTTTGAATGATTAAATTGGATAAAAATTTGTACAAAATTTTAAAATTAGACTCATATATAGGTGCCACTTGTTACACCAAATGGTTTAATTTCAACTATTGAAAAATTTTAAATTAGACTCTTAATGTATAGAAGTGCCACAAGTGGCACCAATGTTATAACAAGTGGTACAATCTCAACCATTGAAAAATTAAAATTTTTTAAGAAATACTGATGGTAACTTTTTGCATAGATTATTTAATAATATTTATACATTGACCTATATAAATTAAACATTTTTTTAATAATCAAATGATATAGATTTTTTTTGTGGCTTGAAATTTTTTTTAATTAAACATTGAATAGATCAAAATGAAAAATATATATTTTTGATACATAAAAAATGATAAATATATAATTGCATTTTAAATAACAAGTAACAAAAATTTTGATATTTTATGAATTAATAAAAACAATAATTATATATTTTTTGTTATTATATATAAATAGGTTATATAATGTTAAATAACGTATTATAAAAATTAAATATAATATTATTTAATATTTATACTAAAAATGTCACGTGAGTCTTCACATTCATTAATTTGTCCATAATTTTATATAATATTATCAAGACAAAAAAATTTATATAATATATATATCTATGGTAATAGACAATTATAACTATAAGATTCAGAATAACATCTTAGTTTTTCTTTTTTCATTTGTGACTTATATTTTATATTATTTAATATATATATATATATATATATATATATATATATATGTATATGTATATGTATATATCATAAATTATTCATGTTAATAACATTGATGTGGTTGGGTCTTGCATATCCAAATGTCCTTAAAATTGAGCTAGTTATTGAATAAATAAAGGCATTGTTTTATAATTTATAGATTTGATTATGGTTGAATTGTGGTCAAATCAGTAATAATTAGATATATATATATTTAAAATTTTATATATTAATAATCTAATATAATAAATAAATTTTAAATACAAATGAAGAAAAATGAGTAATTTTGACTAAATACTTTAATATTTAAAAGAAATATTGCTAAAAGATAGAGTATGATAAAAAAAAACACAAAAAATAATCAAGTACAAACTTTTTGTTTTTCTTATATTATCTTTCCTTTAATTTTTTTTTTTTTGTTTCAATCTTTTCTTTCTCTTATTGCCTCCTATTTTTAGTCTTTTATATTTGTCCAAGATGAAATAAGAAATATTTAAGAAAATTTTTTTAAAACCAATTGAATCTTGAACCAATCTAATTTTGACTAATTAAGTTAATTTTTGATCGATTTAATCAATTTTTTGACAAGTTGATTTTATGAGTTAACTACGTCAATTTAATGACTAATTCATCGATTTTTAACTAGTTCAGTTGATTCTAGTATGTTTTTTATAAGAGTGTATATATCAATTATTTAATAAAAATGATTTCATCCCATTGGGCATAAAAACTTCTAATTTAAAAGTTACATAAAATAATCATAAATTATTCATATTTTGTTATTGTCAAAACGTTTGAATAGTTCTCTTCAACGGAAATTTAAAGAAGAGATTAGCTGTTTTGTTTTTAGGTTCTTATAATGTTATCTTATAAGTGTAGATTTGATTTTCTTATTATAAAAAAAAGTATTTGTATGCATAAATAAATAAAAAAGAAATATATTTTAATAAAAATAAAAAAAATGATAAATAGGGGCAGAAAATCCCAGGATAAACGCAATTCAGAGTCACGTTGGCCCCCATTAGCTTCACAAGATGAAGAAATTATATATATATATATATATATATATGGAAGAGAAAAAAGAAAAATTGATTTATATTTTAAATGAGGAATTGGTAGATGGATGGGCCTGGAGTTTGAGAGCAACTTGCTTGGTGTGTAGAATGTTCGGGAATGGACCAGTTCACAACATGATATTCAGCGTTTAACTGGACTTTGATGTGAGTGTACAAAAGATCAATTCTAGCCCCACGAGATTTGGTTCAAATAGCGCTTTTCTTGAACTCAAGTGCTAGAGAAGTCTACAAAAAATATGCTTCTCATTGGTGAAGATAAAAAAAAAAAAAAAAGGTTTGGAATATAAAGAAAAAAGATAAAATTAGTATTAAATAATAAAAATAATAATTTTATATAATTAATTTTTTAAAATTCAGTTGATAAGAAATTTATTGCAATAAATCTAAAAAATCAAAAGTTCATTGTGATTTTTTTAAATTAGAGTGACATTGTAATTAAGAATAAAATTTAGGGTGAATGAATGTAATTTCCCTTAATAAAACATAACAAGTATTTTAAAACATTTTCTTGGTATTTACGAGAGGCTGTTTAGTAGTTTCAAAAGAAAACGATTCATGTTTTAATGTTTGGCTTAATATCTATCATACCTTTATAATTATTATTCAATAATATCTATAGTTTATTTTTAAATAAAAATATAAGAATAATTTCTTCTACAAAATTACTTTTTTACTTTTTATTTTTGTTTTCATTCTTAATAATTTTATGTACGAAATAGCCTATGAGAAAAGTTAAAAGTAAATATCTTAAAGACTTAATTTAATCATTCTATTTAAAAAATTAAAAGATCTAAATTGCACCATTGCTGAGTTGCTGAGAGTTGACCATAATGTTTATTTAAGCAGATCCTATACAAGTAAGTTTTATTATTTAAATGTATTTCATATAATTTTTTACATATTTTATATTTATCTTCTTTTGAAATTAACCATGTCAATTTAAAAAATAAAAAAAATTATAAGAGTTCATTTCCCACAGTCACTACAAAAAAACAGCAAATTAGTGACGGAATTTAACGACGAAATTTTGTTCCATCGCAAATCCGTCACAAATTTCGTCGCAGAAATTAGCGACGGAATTTGTGACGGAAAATTTCCATCACAAATATTTTCGTCGCTAATCTGTCACAAATGTAGTTAGTGATGGAATTTAGCGACGGAAAAATCTGTCACTACTAAGCATGTTAGTCAATTTCAATTTTGTGATGGAATTTTGTGACGGAATATTCCGTCACTAATTTAGCGACGGAATTAGCGACAAAATTTCTGTCACAAAATTTTCTGTTGCTAATCCGTTGTAAATTATTTAAATATTATTTTTAATGATTTATATGATAAAATGACTTAAAATATATATATGAAATTGCTGCAAATTAGTTAAATACTATTAATTGTGTGTGTATATATATATATATTATAATTTAATAATTTATATATTATAATTTAAATTAATATTTTAATATGAAAATAGTAAAATTTGATAAATAGTAATGTGATTAATTATTCTATGAGTAATAAAAGGCCTCCATTCATGTTCAAAAATTAAAAGATGTATAATTTATTTATTTTAAGTCATAAATTAATATAAATATAAAATATATTTAATTAACTAAAAATAGAAAAAAATTTTACAAATTTAAAATCATGATTTAAACAACTGTGTATAAAGAATTATTGAAAAAAATATACAAAATAAATAAAAGTGAAATAAATATTTCACTTAACAAAATTCAAAAAATAAATGATATAAAAAAGTTATGACATGTCTATTTTCCAAAATTTTATAAATATTAAAAATGACTCCACTTAGCTATTTTCCTTTTTTTTTCCCTAATCTCTTTTAATTACACTATATGCAAAAGCATAATTAATATCCTTTTTATTTTCTTTCATTTTCAATTGAGATTTGATTTTTGTCTATTCATATTTGTTTCCAATTATATTTGCAATGATTTTTCATTTCCTACTCATGAGAGTCCAAGGGATAAGAAATCTTTTTTCTCCCCTCCTAACAAAGGAAAAAAAATTTGTCAAGATGATTGTTCTTAACATGAAATTATCATAATATGCTATTAACTATGGTTTACCAATTTATTAAATCCTGCGTAAGTAAATTATTTAATTACCCAATTCCTAATTTATAAAAAATAAAAATAAGTGTTTGTAAATTTTACTATAACATAATGTTGTATTCGTTAAATAATATAAAAAATAATTTTTTTTGTAGACTACATAGTAATTTATGTCGTTAAATTATAAAAAGGTATGTTACATATAATTTTGTTAATGTAAAATTTTTATATAAATTTTGAGTTCATGACTTTTTTTTTTAATTTTCACTTTCCTAATAACTTATGTTGAGATTTGGCCTTAAGTATAAGTATTTTTTTTTTTTACAATTCAATATTATATAATTAGACTTTAAAGTAATTTTCCTTTTGTATTATATATTTATTGAGGGATTTGAAAATAAATATCTATAGGATTTTACCTAAGTTTAGTACTTTAATATATACTTTTGTGTGTGTGTGTGTGTGTAAGTTGGAATTATATACTATAGTAGAAGAAAACTTAATAATTTCTATTCTCTCAATATACTTTGAAAGTTTTTTAATCCTGCTTAAATTGAAGTTAAACTCATATTCTTGTTAAAGTGTGTAAGCTTTTTAATTTATATATATATATATATATATGATAATATGAAAGTTGTTGAATTTGATATAATAAATGAATATTGACCTAGTTATTGTTCGTACTCTAACATTTTTTTATTATTTAATAACTCTTCAATTTTGATAATAAGATTAACTATTATTACTTTATTATGAAAGGAAGATACTTTTTTTACTTAAAAAAAAGAGAGAATAATTTACGTTTATTGGGATGAGTAATTTTTTTTTCTAATAAAAACTTAGAAACTTGAAATTTAAAATCCATCATACTTTTATACTAAAATTCTAGTTTATTTAAATGAATCAAAACATTATCGCTATGATCTTTCAATACAACTTTGACCCAAAAAAAAAAAATCTTTCAATACAAATTATTCTTATGATCAAAATTTGATAAATACACATTTATTAAAAAATTAAATATCTCGTGTAATTAATGTGAAGGATGATAGTATTATTTGTTTTTTAATATGACAATTGAAATTTAAAATATGATTTATTATTAAGTTATGTAAGTTAAAATTTAAACATGAGATATTCATCTTTGAAGACTAAGAGGTGTATCAAAACACCCCTATATGAGAGATAGCATATTTAAAACCAATCAAGCCAATTGAACTAAGCTAATTGAAATAAAATCAATCAAAATCCCAAAAAGAAAAATTAGTAGAATGGATTCTTTCAATTTCAAATGCTATGTCAATTCAGCGTTAAATTACAAGTAGAGAGAGTAGCAAGAGAATAAGTGATAACAACAAGAGTTGGAAAAAGAAAATAAAAATAATTGAATTGATAAAACAAAAAATAATTGAAATTATGATAAACTGAATAAAAAAAGTATGCTCAAATCAATTTTTTATCTATTAAGATTGATTAAATAAGTTTGATTTTCAACTTTTAAAGGTAAAATAAAATTAAACCAAAGCTATTTCTTTCCCTTCCCCACTAAGCTTAACAAACAATCTTTATACATATTTAATGTGCAACTAATAAGTGAAATGAAGAATTATGCAATAAATAATAAATTAAAATTAATTATTTAATTATTTGTATGAGATTTAATTTGATATTTGCAAATAGTTGATCAATTGTAAAGATAATGAATAATTGAAAGAAAACATGACTTATACATTATAAGGAGTTATTATTTAAAACAATAAATTGATGAAAAAAAATATTTAAATTAAGTTATATTTAAAATTTTATTATCATTAAATACCTAACAAATAATAAAAATGGTCAAATCGCTTAAGAAAAAGTGAGTATAAATTGAAATTAAATAGATCATAATTCAAAATTGATTAGATGTTTCATTTTATAAAATTGATTAACCTAATTTAATTTGGGTTTAATTCAAAATAGAATCCAAGCAAATTTTTAAATACCCTTGATTAGAATACATAATAGCATTAAGTCTCGAGCAGGATATCTATTTCAGAAAAAAAAAAAAGGTTAGAAAAGAACGGATAAATAACAAAATGTTATCATATTCTTCAATTGGGTGTTTGCAATGAGATTAATGGAGATTAATGGCTATAGGGATGTCAAGTGCATATTTTGAAGATTGCGCAATAAATAAATTCAAATACAACAAATAGTAATAGTATTGCATAGGACTTCATCCTTGAAGGTCACACCTAATGGCAAGTGTATAACACGATTTACAAAAAGAAATCCTATGCAATACTATTAGTATTAATTAAATTATATATTTAATATATTTTAATTAAAAAATTGGATAAAAAAACGTATATCATGTCTTAGTATATATTAAAAAATTATATTTAAAATACATAATTTTAAAAATTATAAATTGTAAATTTTAATATTTTAAAAATAAACATTTTAAAAAATTAAATTATTCATACAATAAATAAAAATGTTTCCCCCTTGCAATAATTGATTTTCCTTCAAATCATATCAAAAGTCTCAATCACATAATCACACATGATTATTTTTTATTGACTTCATCTATTAAATATTATTAATAGATTGACTATACCTAAAAAGTTAACAAAATTATTTGATTGAATAAATACTGTGTAACACCCCGAAATTAATTAAGGTATTAATTATGGATTAAGATTAATTAAGGATAATTAATAGAGCATAATTGGGCAAGTTAGTGAATAGGTATTCTAGAGAGATAAATTGTTAATATGGGTTGAAGAATTATTTAGGATGGAGATTCACATCTAGGCCCAAATTGATTAAATCATGATAAGAGGCTAATAGAGGCTCAATGAATTAGGGGTAAACCACAACTAATTTAATGAGATAGAGGCCCAAGATTTATCTTGTATAGGCTCAATTAAGTGGCCCAATTACCCTTGTGCAGACCCAAGCCCTTGAGCCCTTCAAATTAGGCCCAAAATCTATTGAACTTCAGCAACCCAACACTTAAAAACTGGCCCAACAGAATTATGCAGCCCAACACTTAAAACTGGCCCAATAAGCAAAAATCTGAAACCCAATTGGATTTGGACTTGGAGCAACCCATGACCCAACCTTTTGACCCAACTTAAACCCATCTAAACCCTAATGCTTCAGCCACACTTTCATTTTTCTGAAACTCAAGAGGCAAATTCGGAGGTTGAGAAGGAGGCTAGGGTTTGGGACAAAGATTCTGCATTTCCACACACTTAGAGCAAGATTTGGCCAAGGTAATAGTTATAGAACTTAACCCCCTCATCTTTCTCTTTAATTTGGTCCGATTAGTTTTTCATTTGGAGAGATTTCATTATACCCAAAATCTGAAAAGTGAGTGTTTGGAGGTTTTCTTGGTGAAATTCGTAGGTTGAGGTTGGGGTTAGTATTAGGAGACTTTAAACCCCCCATTTTGATGCTTTCTTTTATGGTTTGAGACCCCCATAGCTTATTTGTATTATGGGCATTAATTTTGTACGAATTTGTTTAGGATTTTGGGTGACACATTGAAAATTCTGGTGGGAGATACTTGAATCCGAATTTGGGATTTGTGGTGGCTGTTGCAATTGTCTGCAAGTGAGGTAACCGGGGTTTACAGTAATTCCATGCATGTATCTATTTTAATTTCATATTTGCTATATATGAATGATTTGAAATGTTGAATGAATTGGTTGGCTATCTGTTGTATTATGATTGGACCTTGTGAGTCCATGGTGGAGCTGTGGTGCGGCTGCCACCCGTGCATGTGCCACGATCGGGCACCGGGTATGATCAACCCCAGATGCACTGAGCCCTGGTTGTGCTCAATGGGGAGTAGGTGCCGTGGACGGGCCTCTCCCAGTGTTAATGGCCTTTAACATGTTAATTATATGATTGCTAGTATGAGATAGTAATCATGATAGCCTAATTGTTTCATTTGCTGAAATGACTGATATGATTCTGATATGGATTTTGATTTATGCATATATGTTGATTAAACTGGATTATATGATGGAATTGCTTTGGTTACTGAGATTTATATCTCACCCCGTGTTGTGGGATTAATATTTCAGGTGAAGGTTCCTCGGGTAAGGATAAGGGTAAGCAAGTGGATGAAAATCCATAAGCTTCAACCTATGGGGAGATGGCTACACTTGGGCTGACTTAGCTAGTATAGATGTCTAATTTTTGTATTTCTTAATGTATAGCATCATCATGTATCTGCATTGCCAAGTGTAGGCTTGAACATTTAATTTATTGGGAATGTATGTACTAAAGGGTTAGACCCCCTCTTGACTTAGTATTTGATGTATGGATTCATATGATTTGCTGTAAACTTTGTTGACCTATAATATGGTTGTCAATGGAAATGTAACTCTTGAGATTTTGGTATGAACCCCCATTGTATGGAACCCCTATTGATTGAGTATTAAAGGATAGTTGCTGGTAATTCATGTATATTCTGTTGTTGCTATTTTATGAACTTGCTAATAGAGGGTGATTAGAGAATGGAAATGGGTATATAAGTTTTGAATTGGTAATGGAAGAATAGTTAAGTAAATAAGGTAGATAAATGCCATTAGAGCTATATAAAAGGAGGGGAAGTGACCTTAGAGTGTCCCTAAGAAGAGAAATGGAGTGTAGGAGGCGAAACATAGTGAAACTAGTGACAGAAGGGAGTCACGCCGCGGCCAAGAAGGCTTCGCCGCGGCCTAGGGAGTGACAGTGGCGAGGGACGCCGCGGCTTGAGAAATCTCGCCGTGGCGCGGAGTGAAAATAATCGCCCAGTGGTGACAGAATGTAATCTCGCCGCGGCGCAAGAAGTCCCGCCGCGGCGCGAGGCGAGAAAATTAATTAGGGAGGTTACAGTAGCTAACCTCGCCGCGGCGCCAAATAGGTTAGCCGCGGCGCAGGTCCAACTCGCTGCGGCGAAAGTCAGGAAATTTCCCGAGAGTAACTTGGCCGCGGCGCAAAAGTTCTGAGCCGCGGCGCAAGTATAAAAACTTGATTTTTGAGCTCCAGAACCTAGCTTAGCCGCGGCGGGAAGGTCCCAAGTCGCGGCGCAGGTCCCCAAACTCCTATACTTGACCCAGAAACCCTACTTTCACTAAGGCTAATGGTAGGGAGTAACATGGGGACATTGGTGGGATGTTTTGTGGTTTGGAATTGATTAATGGATGAATCCTAAGCCTTTAATGATGGTACAAACCCCTTTTATGCATGTTCCCGTTATGGTTGTTAGTTGATGATCCTAATAGTATCAAGGTTTAAATTTCTCCTATATTGTCTTGATGTAATTAATTGCAACGACTCCAGACCTTGATCATTACTTATTAATTGAGTATTCAGCCATAATCACCGGTATTAGAACTTAGGGTCGTCACAGTTGGTATCAGAGCAATGGTTCAGGAAAATGTGTTGATTTATATCTTTGTTGTTAGAAAACTTGGCAATCATGATGCATGCATGATAGGAATAGGAACATTGTGGCCTGATGATAACTCTCATACCTATATATCTATGTATCTGCCATGGGTGGAGTGTGTTTTGGTTGCCTTGGGCTGTAGCTTAATGGGGAATGCTTGTGGTTGTGCTAGTAGCTTTGAAGAGTTAAATGGCTACTCGTAGAGAAACCACTGAGATGTTAAGAGAGATGCAAGAGGCCATGGCTGCCATGGCCAACCGAATGAAGGAACAAGCTGAGGCCCATGAAACTACAGTGAGGGCAATGACTGATCGGCTTCAAGAGCAAGCCGTGGCCCATGCAGCGACTGTGCAAGTGCTGCAACAACTTCATGAGAATATGAGTAAGCAAAACCAAGAGGTGCCAGTGAGAAATCGTGTGGGGGCTGGTCAAAACCCTGGTGTGGGAGAGGATGGTGACCTCTCTGTGGTGTTGTCTAAGTTCCAAAAGGCTAATCCTCCATCATTTTTGGGGGAGTTAGACACTGAGAAGGCCGAGAAGTGGCTAATGCAAATAGAGAAGATCTTCGGGGTTATGACTTGCACCACCGAACAAAAAGCGAAGCTGGCCATCTATAAGTTGGAAGGTGAGGCAGAGCACTGGTGGAAGAGTGCCTCTAGATTATTGGTTGCAAGGGAGATACCCTTGACCTGGGAGAGCTTTCAAACAGCATTTGAAAGCAAATACTTTCCACCATCAGTGAGGGCCGACAAGGAGGCTGAGTTTAACTTCCTTGAGCAAGGGGATATGAATGTAGACCAATATGCGGCCAAATTCATTCAGTTGTCTCGCTTCTCCTCCTACCTGAAGAGGTTTGATGATGAGCCTTGGAAAGCTGAGAAATTTGAGAGGGGCCTGAGACGAGAGATCAAGGATAAAATTGTGTCTCTACAAATCCGCAACTTTGATGAGTTAGTGGAGAAGTGTAGAGTGACAGAAAGGGCCATGATGGAGAGTGAGGCCAAGAGAAGGAAGACCCTGGAAGGAAAACGTGACCGGGGCATGGAGCCCTTTAGGGGCGGAAGCAAGAAAGGAACCCATAGTGGGAGTGGCTCTTGGGGTAGAAGACCACCCCCAAAGAATGTCCCTCAAAGAAGAAGTATGGGACCACCGAGAATTGCAATGAGTGCCCCACCCACTTGTGCCAAATGTGGGAAGAACCATGGGAATGGACCTTGTCCAGTGTGTTACAATTGTGGAAAGCCGGGACACTATGCGAGGACTTGCACGGTGTCACGTGAGTCCGCCTCATCCGTTAAGCCGCCTATCCAAGGAAGGGTGTTTGCCATTACGCAGCAAGAGGCTAGTAGATCCCCTAGCCTGATCCGAGGTACATTGCTTGTCCATAATCATGTCGTAGATGCATTGTTTGATTCGGGTGCGACCCACTCATTCATCTCATATGACTGTGTTAAGCGTCTGGGTCTTAAAATTAGCCTATTGCCATTTGAATTGTCTGTGTCCACCCCTACTGGATATGCTATGATTACATCTGACGTATGCTTAAATTGTACTGTACAATTGGATAGCCGTTGTACTACCCTTGATTTGATTTGTATTCCTTTGTGTGATTTTGATGTAATCATTGGTATGGACTGGTTATCTGCTAATAATGTGATATTGGACTGCAACCGTAAGACTGTTTCCTTACCTGCAAACATACCTGAAACTTGTCCTGTGACTGAGCTTACTTGTGTGTCTGCCGCCCAAGCCGGGAGGTGCCTTAGGCGTGGATGCCAAGGGTTTCTAGTATTCTTTTCATTGCATGTTGAAGTTGAGGATGGGTTAGAGGATATACCTGTGATTGGGGAGTTTCCTGAGGTTTTCCCTAAGGAGTTTAGTGGACTACCTCCAGAGAGAGAGCTAGAATTTTCTGTTGATTTGGTACCCGGTACTGGTCCAATCTCTAAGGCCCCGTATAGAATGGCGCCTGCTGAGTTGGTTGAGTTAAAGAGTCAATTAGAAGAGTTACTTGAGAAAGGGTTTATTAGGCCAAGTGTGTCTCCATGGGGAGCACCAGTGTTATTTGTCAAAAAGAAAGATGGTAGCCTTAGACTTTGCATTGACTATAGGCAATTGAACCAAGCGATAGTCAAGAATAAATACCCTTTGCCCAGAATTGATGACTTGCTTGACCAATTAGCTGGAGCGTCGGTCTTTTCAAAGATTGACCTTAGATCGGGATATCACCAACTTAGGGTCAAGGCTGAGGATGTACCTAAAACAGCCTTTAGGACTCGATATGGCCATTATGAATTCCTAGTTATGCCTTTTGGGTTAACCAATGCCCCTGCCATTTTCATGGATTACATGAATAGGATTTTTAGGCCTTATCTTGACCGGTTTGTGGTAGTGTTCATTGACGACATTCTCATCTACTCTAAAAGTAGTGAAGAGCATGAAGAGCATCTTAGGATAGTTCTTCAGACCTTGAGAGAGCATCAGTTGTATGCTAAGTTGAGCAAATGTGAGTTTTGGTTACGGGAGGTCAAATTCCTAGGTCATGTGATATCAAAACAAGGGGTAGCGGTAGATCCTAGCAAGGTAGAGGCGGTACTGAATTGGGAGAGACCCAAAACGGTGACCGAAATCCGTAGCTTCTTAGGTCTAGCCGGCTACTATAGAAGATTCATTAAGGGATTTTCTCAGTTAGCCATGCCTTTGACCAAATTGACTAGGAAGGACAAACCATTTGTGTGGGATGCTAAGTGTGAGAATGCCTTCCAAGAGCTTAAGGATAAGCTTACCACCGCACCTGTGTTAGTGATACCTGACCCTAAAGAGACATTCACAGTCTATAGTGATGCTTCTAAGAAAGGATTAGGGTGTGTCTTAATGCAACAAGGTAGGGTGATAGCCTATGCTTCTAGACAGCTTAGACCCCATGAAGAGAATTACCCTACCCATGACCTAGAGCTAGCGGCTGTAGTTTTTGCCCTTAAGATTTGGAGGCACTATCTCTATGGTGCCCAATTTGAGGTGTATAGTGATCATAAAAGTTTGAAGTACTTGTTTGACCAAAAGGAGTTGAACATGAGGCAAAGGAGGTGGATGGAATTTCTTAAGGACTATGATTTCTCCTTGAAGTATCACCCAGGGAAGGCGAATGTGGTCGCCGATGCCTTGAGTAGGAAATCTATTCATATGGCAATGATGATGCTTAGAGAGCAAAGGTTGATTGAGGAGATGAGAGATTTGAATTTATCAATTTCAATGAACCCTAGTAGTCTTCTTTTGGGAGAATTGAGGATAGAAAATGACCTTAGAAAAAGGATTAAAGAGGCCCAAGAGTTAGATGCCTACTGGGGAGGAATTAGAGAGCAACTGGGTAGTGGTGAGGTCAAGGATTTTGACCTATCAGAAGATGGTTTGGTGAGATACCAAGGTAGAGTGTGCATACCTAAGGATGAGGAGTTGAGGAACATAGTGTTATCAGAAGCTCATAAGAGCAGGTACACCATTCATCCGGGAACCACTAAGATGTATAGGGATTTAAAGAAGAGCTTTTGGTGGCCTGGAATGAAGTCAGATATAGCAGAGTTTGTGGCTAGGTGTCTAATTTGTCAGAGGGTTAAGATTGAGCACCAAAGACCCGCAGGTTTGTTACAGCCTTTAGAAATTCCGGAATGGAAATGGGATAGTATATCCATGGATTTTGTGATGGGTTTGCCTAGAACATCCTCGGGGTATGATGCTATTTGGGTGATTGTGGATAAATTGACGAAGTCTGCCCACTTTCTACCTATTAGAGCTACTTATCCTCTAGATAGACTAGCCCAATTGTATGTTCGTGAGATTGTAAGGTTACATGGCGTTCCTAATAGCATTGTGTCAGATAGAGACCCAAGATTCACATCAAAATTTTGGCGGTCTCTACAAGAAGCTTTGGGTACTAGTCTTAGCTTTAGTACTGCCTATCATCCTCAGTCTGATGGACAGACTGAGAGGACCATTCAAACCCTTGAGGACATGCTGAGAGCTAGTGTGCTAGAATTGAAAGGGAGTTGGGATGTGTACTTGCCTTTAGCTGAGTTTGCTTATAATAATAGTTACCATTCCAGTATCCAAATAGCACCATTTGAGGCACTTTATGGGAGAAAGTGTCGGTCACCCTTATGTTGGGTAGAGTTGGGTGAGAGGAGTCTCTTGGGTCCAGACATAGTGGACCAAACCACCCATCAAATAGAACTCATTAGAAAGAAATTGTTGGCTGCCCAGAGTAGGCAGAAGAGTTATGCGGATAAGAGAAGGAGACCCTTAGAATTTGAGGTAGGAGACCATGTGTTCCTTAAGGCTACTCCGGTGACGGGGGTAGGACGGTCTATCAGGACAAGAAAGCTCAGTCCACGTTATCTTGGTCCTTTCCAAATCCTTGAAAGGATAGGACCAGTGGCCTATAGAGTTGCTTTACCTCCAAACCTGGCCAGATTGCATGATGTGTTCCATGTGTCCCAACTTAAAAAGTACCACCCGAACCCTTTGCATGTCATTGAGCATGAGAATGTGCATCTACAAGATGATTTATCATATGTGGTTGAACCGGAAAGGATTGTGGACTCAAAAGTCAAACAGCTGCGTAATAAGGACATCCTCCTGGTAAAGGTAGTATGGAAGGGACTTACTCCGGATGAAGCAACTTGGGAAACAGAAGAAGCAACGAGGAAGGATTATCCTGCATTATTTGAGTAAGGTATGTCTAATTTTGAGGACAAAATTTCTAAAAGGAGGGGAGAATGTAATACCCCGAAATTAATTAAGGTATTAATTATGGATTAAGATTAATTAAGGATAATTAATAGAGCATAATTGGGCAAGTTAGTGAATAGGTATTCTAGAGAGATAAATTGTTAATATGGGTTGAGGAATTATTTAGGATGGAGATTCACATCTAGGCCCAAATTGATTAAATCATGATAAGAGGCTAATAGAGGCCCAATGAATTAGGGGTAAACCACAACTAATTTAATGAGATAGAGGCCCAAGATTTATCTTGTATAGGCTCAATTAAATGGCCCAATTACCCTTGTGCAGACCCAAGCCCTTGAGCCCTTCAAATTAGGCCCAAAATCTATTGAACTTCAGCAACCCAACACTTAAAAACTGGCCCAACAGAATTATACAGCCCAACACTTAAAACTGGCCCAATAAGCAAAAATCTGAAACCCAATTGGATTTGGACTTGGAGCAACCCATGACCCAACCTTTTGACCCAACTTAAACCCATCTAAACCCTAATGCTTTAGCCACACTTTCATTTTTCTGAAACTCAAGAGGCAAATTCGGAGGTTGAGAAGGAGGCTAGGGTTTGGGACAAAGATTCTGCATTTCCACACACTTAGAGCAAGATTTGGCCAAGGTAATAGTTATAGAACTTAACCCCCTCATCTTTCTCTTTAATTTGGTCCGATTAGTTTTTCATTTGGAGAGATTTCATTATACCCAAAATCTGAAAAGTGAGTGTTTGGAGGTTTTCTTGGTGAAATTCGTAGGTTGAGGTTGGGGTTAGTATTAGGAGACTTTAAACCCCCCATTTTGATGCTTTCTTTTATGGTTTGAGACCCCCATAGCTTATTTGTATTATGGGCATTAATTTTGTACGAATTTGTTTAGGATTTTGGGTGACACATTGAAAATTCTGGTGGGAGATACTTGAATCCGAATTTGGGATTTGTGGTGGCTGTTGCAATTGTCTGCAAGTGAGGTAACCGGGGTTTACGTAATTCCATGCATGTATCTATTTTAATTTCATATTTGCTATATATGAATGATTTGAAATGTTGAATGAATTGGTTGGCTATCTGTTGTATTATGATTGGACCTTGTGAGTCCATGGTGGAGCTGTGGTGCGGCTGCCACCCGTGCATGTGCCACGATCGGGCACCGGGTATGATCAACCCCAGATGCACTGAGCCCTGGTTGTGCTCAATGGGGAGTAGGTGCCGTGGACGGGCCTCTCCCAGTGTTAATGGCCTTTAACATGTTAATTATATGATTGCTAGTATGGGATAGTAATCATGATAGCCTAATTGTTTCATTTGCTGAAATGACTGATATGATTCTAATATGGATTTTGATTTATGCATATATGTTGATTAAACTGGATTATATGATGGAATTGCTTTGGTTACTGAGATTTATATCTCACCCCGTGTTGTGGGATTAATATTTCAGGTGAAGGTTCCTCGGGTAAGGATAAGGGTAAGCAAGTGGATGAAAATCCATAAGCTTCAACCTATGGGGAGATGGCTACACTTGGGCTGACTTAGCTAGTATAGATGCTAATTTTTGTATTTCTTAATGTATAGCATCATCATGTATCTGCATTGCCAAGTGTAGGCTTGAACATTTAATTTATTGGGAATGTATGTACTAAAGGGTTAGACCCCCTCTTGACTTAGTATTTGATGTATGGATTCATATGATTTGCTGTAAACTTTGTTGACCTATAATATGGTTGTCAATGGAAATGTAACTCTTGAGATTTTGGTATGAACCCCCATTGTATGGAACCCCTATTGATTGAGTATTAAAGGATAGTTGCTGGTAATTCATGTATATTCTGTTGTTGCTATTTTATGAACTTGCTAATAGAGGGTGATTAGAGAATGGAAATGGGTATATAAGTTTTGAATTGGTAATGGAAGAATAGTTAAGTAAATAAGGTAGATAAATGACATTAGAGCTATATAAAAGGAGGGGAAGTGACCTTAGAGTGTCCCTAAGAAGAGAAATGGAGTGTAGGAGGCGAAACATAGTGAAACTAGTGACAGAAGGGAGTCACGCCGCGGCCAAGAAGGCTTCGCCGCGGCCTAGGGAGTGACAGTGGCGAGGGACGCCGCGGCTTGAGAAATCTCGCCGCGGCGCGGAGTGAAAATAATCACCCAGTGGTGACAGAATGTAATCTCGCCGTGGCGCAAGAAGTCCTGCCGCGGCGCGAGGCGAGAAAATTAATTAGGGAGGTTACAGTAGCTAACCTTGCCGCGGCGCCAAATAGGTTGGCCGCGGCGCAGGTCCAACTCGCCGCGGCGAAAGTCAGGAAATTTCCCGAGAGTAACTTGGCCGCGGCGCAAGTATAAAAACTTGATTTTTGAGCTCCAGAACCTAGCTTAGCCGCGGCGGGAAGGTCCCAAGTCGCGGCGCAGGTCCCCAAACTCCTATACTTGACCCAGAAACCCTACTTTCACTAAGGCTAATGGTAGGGAGTAACATGGGGACATTGGTGGGATGTTTTGTGGTTTGGAATTGATTAATGGATGAATCCTAAGCCTTTAATGATGGTACAAACCCCTTTTATGCATGTTCCCGTTATGGTTGTTAGTTGATGATCCTAATAGTATCAAGGTTTAAATTTCTCCTATATTGTCTTGATGTAATTAATTGCAACGACTCCAAACCTTGATCATTACTTATTAATTGAGTATTCAGCCATAATCACCGGTATTAGAACTTAGGGTCGTCACATACTGTCATTGTCATATATACACAATTTTGCACAAATAGTTAGTTACAAATTTGTATAATGGTAGAGGTAGTCTTATTCCTTTATGTTTCTGTGTAAATTTTTTTTTTAAAGAAAACTATGCAAACTTTTTGGTAGGTCCTGAGACGCATCTACTTTAAACAAAATTGTCAAGTTCGTATTATATATGAAATTCATGAATTAAATATAGAAATTGTACTAAGAACACTCTTTAAAAGTTTTTGATACCTTATTTAGTTAGTATTCTAACTAATTATTAAATAAATTTATGTATTAAAAATGCATACATGGACTTCGTGGTTAGTTCTCAGATTTTGAAAGAGAATGTTTATTTTTTTCCTAAAAAAGTAGCTAGTTATATGAAAATTGATTGTTGTGTGATTGGGTGTATGTTGTATTATAAAGATGATGCAGATGCAACCCGGTGTAAGTTTTATGGTGAAGCACGATATGCCGCAAGAAAGTGTGATGGAAGAAAAAAGAAAATTGCAACTAAGCAGTTGTGGTACCTACCACTAATTCCTAGACTTCAAAGATTATTTGCTTCTGAAAAAATAGCAAGGGAAATTAGGTGGCATTATGAGAACCATCGAGATTTTGGCATCCTTAGTCACCCATCCGATGGAGAAGCATGGAAGGTGTTTGATAGCACATACCCTGACTTTGCTTATGATCCACGAAATATTCGGCTTGGGTTATGTGCTGATGGCTTTATGCCATTTGGCCAATATGGGAGAAAGTATTCTTGTTGGCTAGTCATCATCACTCCATATAATCTACCACCAGCAATGTGCATGAGACAAGAGTATATGTTCTTAACACTGATTATCCTTGGTCCTACCAATCCTAAAGGAAAAATAGATGTTTATCTGCAACTACTGATAGATGAATTAAAATTATTATGGACTGAGGGTGTGCTAACATATGATGCCTCGTTGAGACAAAACTTTCAGATGCGTGCCGCACTATTATGGACAATCAATGACTTCCCAGCATATGGCATGTTGTCTGGTTGGATGACAGCAGGGAGATTATCATGCCCTATCTGTATGGAGAATTCGAAGTCATTTCAACTGAAGCATAGGAGGAAAACGTCTTTTTTTATTGTCATCGACAATTTCTTTCTTCTGATCATGCATATAGGAGAAATAAAACTTCTTTTTATAAGAACAGAGTTGAGAAATCTATGCCTCCACCGCGATTAGGTGGAGAAGAAGTTTGTCAAAGAGTAAGCAATATGCCAAAAGTGACTGAGTTGGGAGAACTTGTACCAATTGAAGGGTATAAGAACACTCACCATTGGACAAAACAGAGTATATTTTGGGAATTTCCATATTAGAAAACTAACCTCATTCGACATAATCTTGATGTTATGCATATTGAGAAAAATATGTTTGATAATGTATTTTATACTGTCATAGACATAAAAAGAAAGACTAAAGATAATACACAAGCTCGATTGGATGTGGAAGAATATTGTCGACGAAAAGAATTAGAACTTGTCAATAGTGGAAGGAAAGTTTTAAAGCCTAAGGCACAATACACTTTGAATATAGAACAAAAATGAGCTATTTGTCAATGGGTAAAGAACCTAAGACTCCCTGATGGGTATGCATCGAATCTAGCTCGATGTGTTAACATGAAGGAAGCAAAGTTATATGGAATGAAGAGTCATGATTGTCATGTGTTCATGCAATGTTTGCTTCCTATTGCCTTTGGTACTTTGCTTGAAACTGTATGGAATCCTATAACCGAGCTTAGTCAGTTCTTTAGAGAACTTTGTTCTACTACATTAACGATAGCTCAACTAGAGTTATTAGAGCAGAACATTGTTGTAACATTGTGTAAGTTGGAAAAGGTCTTTCCCCCTGGGTTCTTTAACTCAATGGAGCATTTGCCCATCCACCTTCCATATGAATCAAAGGTTGGGGGACCCATTCAATATCGATGGATGTATCCTTTTGAAAGGTAATGAAGCCTATTACTATATGCTTGGAATTAATATATGTTTGAAAGGTAATAAAACTTGTTTACCTTTCTTATGTAGGTTCCTCCAAAAATTGAAGCAAAAAGTCAAAAACAAAGCTCGGGTGGAAGGATCTATATGTAAAGCTTATATAATTGAGGAGATTGCAACATTTTGCTCGCATTACTTTGAGCATGATGTGCCTTCAAGAATTATGAGACCTCCAAGAAATGATAATGGTGGAGAATCGAGCTTACCTACAATTTCCATTTTTAATTATCCTGGAAGGCCTGCTGGAGAATGCAAGTCTCATTTCTTAAATGATCAAGAAGTGGAAGCCGTCATAAAATATGTTCTAATAAATTGTGATGAAGTGCAACCTTATATCAAGTAAGTGATATTGCTTATATATCACTTATTTGTATATGCTTAACACATTTCTTTGTTATGCAGTTCATTTGTGCATGAGTTAACTTTGTCCAATTCTCAAATTGCGGATGCTGAAATAGAAGCTCGGATAGAAGCAAATTTTTTCTCATGGTTTCGAGAACATGTAAGTAGTAATAAATTTAAATGAAGTATATCTTTAAACTAACCTCAACTAACATAAAATATTAAAAAATGTCACACAGGTTCAAAATCCAGCCAACAATATTCTGGATCCATTTTTACATGACATTGCTCGAGGACCAAAGAGAAGCGTTAGAACTTGGCCTATTTACTTTGTTAATGGGTACAGATTTCACATTCATTCATTGAGCCATCGAAAATCAACAATAAATAGTGGTGTATGCATGAAGGGGACTGACTTTACACAATCAGAATATGACTTTTATGGCATTCTAGAAGAGATTGTGGAGATTGAATATACGGGGGTTCCTGTGAAGCGATTAGTATTATTCAATTGTCAATGGTTTCATCCTTCACGTAATCATGGTATGAGAGTTCACAAACAATATGGGATTGTGGAAGTTCATGAATTAAGGAGGTATAACAAGTTTGATCCATTCATATTTGCACAACAAGCGACGCAGGTGTATTACACGTATTATCCTAGTTGTCATCAAAAGGCTAATTGGTTAGCTGTAATCAAGGTTAAGGCTCGTAACATAATTGATGCTCTTACATCTGAAACAAACATAGGGCCATTTCAGGTGGATGGATTAGAAATCATACTATCTACAATTGTCCCGAATGATGAATTCCATAACCTAAGAGACACTGAAGGTTCTTATGAAGAAATAGATATGTCAACTGTTGATAACCTCCTAATTTAGGATTCAAAAGGACTATATTTGATACTAAATTAGGGTGGTAAAATACTTTTCTCTTGATTAATATGGTTAAAAGTGTACTCAATCAAACAAATCAAAGAAAGTATTGTAATTGTAATATTTTTATAAGTTTAAGCCTCACTTTACGTTTGATTTCAATTTTAGGGAAAAGTAGCAAAATGTAGAAAGAGTTGAACATAAGAAAGGGAAGCTGAAAATGGCAAAAGCAGATTGAACAAGTCATCTCGCTACAGCGAGACCGCAGTTCGCTATAGCGAGATGGCACTTTCGCCGTAGCGAAGGGGACGCTTCGCAATAGCGAAGTCGTGTTGCATAGAAAATTCCAGAGAGCAACTCGCTATAGCGTGGAGGTAGCGAGCACAGCGGAAACCTGAGAACTTATGAGACCTCGCTATAGCGAGAGTCGTTCCTCGCCATAGCGTGGTCGGCCCTGAAATGCACAGTTTTAATTTTTAAGATAAAAAAAGAAGGAGGAGGAGCTAGGGTTCATTCATTCAGCGGCAGAGAAAAGTCTGGACGTCCAGGGAGGCGATTTTGGGTGATCTTTGAGGCTATCCAAGCTTAGAAGGGTGAAGGAAGAGGAAGAATTAAAGGGGAAACTTCACTTTCTGCATCTCTTTCACCTCTTTTGTTTGCTTTCTTTATTTCTCTTCATCTTCTCCATGTATTTGACTGGATTCACTGTAAATTTAGCTATGTGTAGCTAAATTCTTATTTACCTAGAGTACTATAAACTTGATGCGAACTGAATCTTTATTTTCTTGTTGATTGTGATGATTAGAACCTTGTGTATCCTTCTCTTGCTTATTGCTTTCTTTGAGATTGGCCACCTCTTGGAATAGAATTGAGTAATTGGAATTGACCTTGAAAAAGGGATTTTGATTGGACCTAAGAGTTGGATAAATTAAGTTTAGAATTATCTAATTTGTAATTTGGATAGAAATATACCTAATTGCCTTAATTGGTTTGTAGAGGGTTATAGTACTTAATGCGCTCGAACCTAAATCTAAGGACACTTAGATTTTAGGGGAGAGTAGGGCTATAATTACATCGACGGACGGTTATAGCTTTTGAATCCCTTAACCCACAAGGTGAAAATTAATTGCAATTAAACAAGAAATTAAATTTAGTAAGCATCAAGGGATTAGTGACTCTAGGTAATTTTAAAACCTTGAATTTTACTAACTTTTTCTTTGCCAACTAAGTTTTCTTTCAATTTGCTTTATTTTAAAATTAGTTCTAAAGTCAAGAATTTCCATAATTGGTTATTTAACATGGATAAAAGTAGGTTGTGCACTGCCTAATTGCATTCAAGTCATTCCTCGTGGGAACGATACTTTACTTATCACTGAATTATTTAATCCAACCCGTGCACTTGCGGACACACATAAAAATTTTTGTGGTCAAGTTTTCTGGCGCCGTTGCCGGGGAATGGCTTAATTGTTCAGTTAGAAGTGTATAATCTTTAGTAGTCCTCGATTAAGCATTAGTTAGTTAATTAGTTAGAATTTCTTTTCATTCTATTATTTGCTTTGATTCCTTTTTGTTTAAAGTAATACAGTTGGTTGAATTTTTCTCTACAGGTACCACAGTACATGCCGAAGCAATCCTCTACAAAGAAGAAGCGCACAATGAAGAAAATTAGTGATCTTGTGGTAAACTTGAACTTTGAAGAATCTCCTTCTAAAACTCCAAATTCGGTGAGTGAAGAAATGGCTCAGGAAGGGAATCCAAATCAGTCCATAAAAGACTTTGTGGGTCGTACTATGAAGGGCACTCTATCTAGTATAGTAGTGCCAGACTTTCAAGCTACTAACTTTGAGTTGAAGCCAGTGATGATCTCCATGTTGCAGCTCAATGGAAAATTCACTGGTGAGAGGTCTGATGAAGATCCCAACCGTCATATTCTGTCATTCTTGGGAGTGTGCGATTCATTCAAGCAGAATGGGGTACCAAGAGATGTGCTGAGACTTCGACTATTCCCTCTCTGTCTACAAGGAAAGGCTAAAGAGTGGTTATTGACTCTGCCTGAGGGTTCAATCGATACTTGGGATAAGCTAGAAGCAAGGTTCAGAGCTCGCTTCATTCTAAATAATAGAATAGCAGATGCACGTCGTGAGCTCATCAACTTCAAGCAGGCTTCAGATGAGCACTTATATGCTGCATGGCAGAGGTACAAGCATTTGCTTTGCCAATGCCCAATCCGTAGGATGGATGACTGTGCTATTGTACAAAACTTCTACACGCATCTAACTCCACAAACTGATACAATGTTAGATGCTATTTTAAATGGGCGTTGGGATGAAATGCCTGTGGATGATGTTATTCAGGCATTGGACACATTATCTGAAAGTTATGTACAAAGAGGAGGTGATAGAAGGGTGAGTGCTAGTGTTGCCAATACTCAAGAAGACCTATCTATTCCACTTGCTACTATTCTTTCTGCTTTGAACAAGCAATTTGATATGCTAGAATCTCAAGTGCAGCGAAATCAGCAAGTGAATGTCTATTCTACTCAGGTGGCCCCAATTACTTGTGAAAACTGTGGGGATCTACATTCAGTGGATTATTGTCCTTTGGCACCTTCAGAATCAGTTAACTATATGGGGAACTTTCCAAAGAATCAGAATTCGTACTCCAATAATTACAATCCTGGGTGGCGGAATCATCCAAACTTTTCTTGGAAGCATGGACCAGCACTGAATCAACCAGTATCTTCCTCAAGCATTAAGCCTACTCAACCACCAGGTTTTGCTCAACCTGTAAGGCAAAATGCACCTATTCAAGAACCTAAGACGAATCTGGAAGATGCCTTGGCTAAGTTCATTAGCATTCAAAGTAAGCAAAATGAAGAGCAAGCTCAAGTGAATGCTAGAGTAGAGACCTCCTTGAGAAATCTAGAAGTGCAGATGGGTCAATTAGCCTCAGCAATGAATTCATTAAGACAAGGAGGATTGCCAAGTGATACGGTGCCTAATCCTAGAAGAGAAGGCAAGGAAGAGTGTAAGGCCATAACTCTTCGAAGTGGAAAAGGGTTGCCAGATGTTCAAACACCAAGAGTGGCTAGCCACACACCTATATCAAAGGCTGTTGTAAAGGATGATAAGGGTGAAAGTGCTACAGAGGAGACGAATAATGATAAAAGAATAGGAGAAGAATGTGTAGATGCATCAGTTGAAAAGAAGAGAAAAGTGAGTAGAGAAGAAGTTAAAAAACATACAGACGCTGATAAGGGGGAGAAACAAGGAGAGAAACTGCAAACACTACCAAGGCCAATACCTCCTTTACCATTTCCACAAAGACTTCAAAAGAAGGTGGAAGATAAGCAGTATCAAAAAATTTTGGAAGTGTTCAAGCAACTCTATATAAATATCCCATTCTCAGAAGCATTGGAGTATATGCCTAAGTATGTCAAGTTTTTAAAAGAGATGCTGAGCAAGAAGAGAAGATTTGGGGAATTTGAAACTGTAGCACTTACTGAAGAGTGCAGCAAAATAATCAACCTACGGATTCCAATGAAGTGCAAAGATCCGGGTAGCTTCTCTGTGCCTTATAAAATAGGTACTCACTTTCAAGGTAAGGCTTTGTGTGATCTTGGAGCCAGTGTAAATCTTATGCCATTATCTGTCTTTGAGAAATTGCAACTCGGTGAGGCGAGACCTACTACAGTAACATTATAATTAGCGGATCGGAGCTTAGCATATCCACGGGGTATAATTGAAGATGTTTTAGTGAAGGTTGGTGAGTTCATATATCCAGCTGATTTCATTGTTATAGACTGTGAAGAAGATAAGGATAATCCTCTGATTGTCGGTCGTCCATTCTTAGCCACAGCTAGAACTCTTATTGATGTAGAGAAAGGACAAATAGTGATGAGATTGGGAGATGAGCAGGTGGTGTTTAACATGGACAAAGCACTGAAATATCCTAGAGATATTGAAAATTGCTTCAGAGTTTCAGTGATTGATGATTTAGCTCAAGAACAATTTAATACAATGATAGTCCAAGATCCTATTGAAGCATTATTAATGGGAGTGAAGCATGAGAACGCTGAAGCTAGTCATGAGGTAGACCAAGTGCTTAATTTTTCAACCACTCGGGCTAAACAGCATTGGCAAGTGGAATCTTTAAATTTGGCTTCCCGTTCAGCACCATCTCTTAAGCCTTCAATTGAGCAACCTCTGATTTTGGAGTTAAAACCTCTTCCTCAGCATCTGAAATATGCATATTTAAGGGATTCAGAGACACTTCCTGTCATCATTTCTACATCATTGAATTCTCATCAAGAACAGAGATTGATTGAAGTGCTAAAGAGTCATAAAAAGGCTTTAGGATGGACACTTGCAGATATCAAAGGGATAAGCCCTTCCATTGTGATGCATAAAATCCTACTGGAGGAAGATCATAAGCCCTTTATAGAGAATCAGAGGAGGCTTAACCCGATGATGAAAGAAGTTGTCAAGAAGGAAATCATCAAGTGGCTAGATGCAGGAATCATCTATCCAATTTCAAATAGTGCGTGGGTTAGTCCAGTACAGTGCGTCCCTAAGAAAGGAGGGATGACAGTTGTGACAAATGAAAAGAAAGAATTGATTTCTACAAGAACTATCACTGGTTGGAGAGTGTGCATGGACTATCGGAAATTAAACGCAGCCACTAGAAAAGATCATTTTCCTCTTCCCTTCATTGAACAAATGCTTGATAGGCTAGCGGGGAAGGAATATTTTTTTTTTCTGGATGGTTATTCAAGATACAACCAAATTTCTATTGTACCTGAAGACCAAGAGAAAATAACCTTCACCTATCCCTATGGCACTTTTGCCTTCAGGAGAATGCCTTTCGGGTTATGTAACGCACCAGCAACCTTTCAAAGATGCATGACATCAATCTTTTCTGATTTCATCGAAGATATCATGGAGATTTTTATGGATGACTTTTCTGTCTTTGGTGATTCATTTGAAGTTTGTTTGAAGAATCTCTCTGAGGTACTTGAAAGGTGTGAGGAGACTGACTTAGTTTTGAACTGGGAAAAATGTCACTTCATGGTGCAGGAAGGAATAGTATTAGGACACAAGGCATCTAAGGAAGGTTTGGAAGTAGATCGGGCCAAGACATCATTGATTGAGAAGTTGCCACCTCCTACTAGTGTCAAGGGAGTCCGAAGTTTTCTTGGGCATGTGGGATTCTATAGAAGATTTATCAAGGATTTTTCAAAAATTTCAAAGCCCTTGACCAAGCTATTAGAAAAGGATGCTAAGTTCCTTTTTGATGATGACTGTTTAAAAAGTTTTGAAGAGTTGAAACAGAAGCTAATAACTGCACCAGTAATAGTTGCTCCAGACTGGTCATTGCCTTTTGAGGTTATGTGTGATGCAAGTAACTATGCAGTAGGAGCTGTTCTGGGACAGAGGCGAGACTGAGTTTTTCATCCTATCTATTATGCCAGCAGGACATTAGTGGATGCTCAGGTAAATTACTCTACCACTGAGAAAGAAATGTTAGCTATTGTCTTTGCTTTTGAGAAGTTTAGAGTTTATCTGTTAGGAGTCAAAGTAGTAGTACACACTGATCATGCGGCTATTAAATATTTGTTGAGAAAGAAAGAGTCCAAACCTAGATTGATTAGGTGGGTTTTATTACTTCAAGAGTTTGACTTGCATATAGTGGATAGGAAAGGAAGTGAAAACCTAGTAGCTGATCATCTTTCTAGGTTAGATTCTGAACATATTAGTGATAATAGGCTTGTGAATGATATTTTCCCTGATGAATGCATTATGGCTGCTAATTTGCTACATGTACCTTGGTATGCTGATATAGCAAATTATATTGTTTGTGAAGTTTTACCTCCTGATTTAAACTATTATCAAAAGAAGAAGTTCTTGAATGAGGTTAAGTTTTACATTTGGGATGAGCCTTATTTATTCAAAAGATATGTAGATGGCATTCTTAGGAAATGTGATCCTGAGATTGAACAACATGGTATTTTGCTTGCATGCCATGCATCACCATTTGGGGGACATTTTAGTGGTCAGAAAACTGTTTTTAAAGTATTGCAATCTGGTTTTTATTGGCCTACATTGTTTAAGGATTCTCATGTGTTTGTTTCTCACTGTGATGCTTGTCAAAGATCCAGTAATATTTCTAAAAGACATGAACTTCCTCAAACCGGTATTTTTGAAGTTGAGTTATTTGATTTGTAGGGAATAGATTTTATGAGTCCCTTTGTTTCTTCTAGAGGCCAACAATATATTTTAGTGGCAGTTGAATATGTGAGTAAGTGGGTTGAGGCGGTAGCTTGCCAACACAATGATGCTCAAACAGTGGTGCGATTTATAAAGAAGAACATTTTTTCTTGTTTTGGCACCCCTAGAGCTATCATTAGTGATGGTGGAACTCATTTTAATAATCGCTTATTTAAATCTTTGCTGGAAAAATATGGAGTTCACCACAAAATGGCTTTAGCTTACCACCCTCAGACCAATGGCCTCTGTGAAGTATCTAATAGGGAGATCAAGAGAATTTTAGAAAAAACAGTGAGTGTTAATAGGAAAGATTGGTCTGATAAGCTAGATGAAGCTTTATGGGCATATAGGACAGCTTACAAAACACCAATTGGTATGTCTCCATATCAATTAGTTTTTGGAAAAGCTTGTCATTTACCTTTGGAACTTGAGTTCAAAGCTTTTTGGGCCATAAAGAAGTTGAATTTGGATTATAAAGATGCTAATGAGAAGAGGCTGTTGAACCTCAATGAACTCCATGAATTCAGGTTACAAGCTTATGAGAATTCTAGGCTATATAAGGAAAAGACAAAGATCTGGCATGATAGGAAGATTTTAAAAAGGGATTTGATACCTAGTGATTTAGTGTTATTGTATAACTCTCGTTTGAGGTTGTTTCCAGGAAAGCTTAAATCCAGGTGGTCTGGTCCTTTTAAGGTGGTGTCTACCACTACCTTTGGTGCCATTGAAATTCAAGATGAGAAAAGTGGGGAAACTTTTAAGGTAAATGGTCAATACTTGAAGCATTACCTTGGTGGACCGGTGGACAGGATGAAGGCAAATGTGCAACTCCAAGACTGCTCATAGAAGCGTCAGGATAGTCTGGCTGAAGACTTTAAACTTAGTGCTCCTTGGGAGGCAACCCAAGTTTTCTTCTTGTTTTTATGTTCGAATCTAAAGTTCTTATCATTTTTGAGTTTGATACTTTTCTCTTTTTATGTGTTTTGTAGGTTAAAATGTGGATATTAAGGAGCAAGGGATTGGCAGGAAGGAGCAACACCAGACATGTTTACAGGGAGTATCTAACCATGCTTTGAATTGTAATTTATTATTATATCTGGTTGCATTTGAGGGAGTATTTCAGTAAAAAAATATATATATTATTCGCTATAGCGAGGCATCCTTCTCGCTATGGCGAGGCTGCTTATCCCACTCCTGGTACACATACCAGAGAGTATCTCGCTATGGCCAGGCTGTGGCGAGCCACAGTCTGCAACATTAAGTGTTCTCGCTACAGCGAGAAAATTACCTCGCTATAGCGAGCTCTCTGTGTTGCATTTTGGTACAAAGTCCAGAGACGTCTTCGCTGTAGCCTGGCTATGGCGAGTGAAATGTTACATAAATTCTTATGAAGTTTTCTCGCCATTGCGAGATAACTCATTTGCTACAGCGAATGCAGCATTTCCATGGCTGAGTACAAAATCCAGAGAGATCCTCGATATAGCCTAGCTATAGTGAGATTCTTCAGCCACCAGTAATTATCCAAGTCTTCTCGCCATGGCGAGAAGAAATTTTTGCTATTGCGAGGACAGCAGCTTTGCTTTTGGTAATAACCCCAGAGAAGCCCTCGCTATTGCTTGGCAGTGGCGAGTCTCTCTATATAAAAAAAAAAGGGAAATAAAATAACCTACAGTTTCTTTTCCATTCCGTCATTTCATTCTCGCTACTGCGATGGAGTTCCTCGCCTATTTCATTCTCTCTTTTGCTGAATCTCGCGTCTTTTAGGCTCGCATTTCCCTTATCCTTTGCATTCCTTGTATCAGGTAAATCGATTAAACCCTTTCTCCCCTGAATTGCTGGCTGTTTTCGCTGAATCTGGTCATTTTAGGGTTCAATTTGTTTTTCTTAGATTTGAGTATTTAGGGGTTATTTGGTTAGTTTTTCTGGATGGGTATTGCTGGTCGACTGTTTCTGTGCAGAATGATGGCTTCAATTTGGCTTTTACTCCGTTTAATTCTCGCTGTGCAGAATCAGTTCGAACTCGCTATAGCGAGCTCGAACTCGTTACAGCGAGTTCGTAGGTTTTTCCAGAAAATTGCATTTTCATGGCCCAGTTTGTCTAGTTTGCTTCTATATTCCTAGACCCCCAGTCCCTTGGATGCTTTTATTTATGTCTTCCCTTAGTATAAACATGCTGCATTCATCTGATTTACTGATTACATGATTTTCTTTGAATGCTGTCACTGATTTTTATCTTTCTCTCTTGTTTGAATTTCAGAGATATGGCTCCTAAAAAGCAAACTAAGACTGTGGAAGCCTCATCCTCAAAGCAGAAGAAGAAAGCATATGATGTAACACCATATATTTTTAACTTACTTCTTATTATTTCTAAGTCTCACATGATGAATTGCATAAAAGGGAGTAACAAAAAATGGCCTTAAAATAATGCCTTATTTCGCGTTGCGTCGCGTATGAAAATTCCATTCGGTGTCACAAGGACCATATGAGCTCATACATCACATTCTCATATTTAATTACATACAAACAATTCATTTGTATCACCAAAATTGGCCCACAACTCGTGGAATGCAAAAGGGAACATCAAATTCACTCTATTATTTTCGGCCAGAAACTCAGTTTTTCTGTCACAACTTTAGAAATTCATAACTAAATCCAAAACAATCGAAACCCAACAAAATTTACCATTATAGAAAGCTCTGGATGTCTACCCCATACTAAAAATAATTCCAGCTCATGAATCATTAAGGGGAGAATGTTTGACATCCAAAAAGTCACGAGGATCGCTGTTGTCTCGGCTACTGGTTCAGGTTACTGATATGAAGTTTCAAAATTCATAACTAAATCTAGAAAAATGGCAATCATGCATTCTTTGCCATTTTGACAAGCTACACATGTCTACTTTATGACAGAAATACGTCCAGACTATGAAACATAACACAGAAAGCGTTTGAATGCGAAAAGGGGCAGAGGTTCGGATTGCTACTGGTACTGATGCAAGTGTCTGCTATAAACTTTGAAAATGTCCAATTAATTACAAAAAACTCCAATCCAAGTAAATTATATCAAGTTGGAAATCTATGAATGTTAAATTTATGGTAAAAATAGGTTCAGACCATAGAAAGCACGTTTAGCCACTGAAATTCAATGGAACAGTGATTCAGGTCGTGCTGTGCTACTGTTACTGTTCCAGAAATTCAAAAATTCATATCTCTTAGCTCAGACCTCCAAATGAGGTGCTTCTAGTTGCTACATGTCACTCTAAATGCCTAGTTTCTACCTACAAAATTTCGTAGCCATTGGACCACTTTTGCCCCTCGGATGACACAATTTCACAACTGACCAAATGAACAGTACTGGTGCAAATCCGAAATTCTGGTGCCAACTTTGAAAAATCATAGAAACTTACACAGACCTCCAAATGACCTAATCTTTAGCTTACCAAAAATCTCTAGGCAAGATCTAAGTGCATGAAAATTTTCAAGTCAAGAAGAGGTCATTTGGTCAGACTTTGCCATAGCTCAAGATTATGGCAATTTGGTTCCAATAAAGGGGCAAATTTGGTTCCAAAGGGCCATTCATGGTTCCATACACATTTGAGCAACTTAGAAAGCATAACTAGAGCACAAATAAGTCTCTCATAAGGTTTGAATCCTCATACAACTCAAATTCACCATTCCACTTCCATACACATACATGCATAAGTGGACTCCCAAGTGGTCAAAACACACAATTTTATACATTAAACTCCATTCTTGATACATACACTAACTTTACATAGTTTTACACTTGTTCAAAGTGTCATGACTCAAAAATAACATATACATATATTCTTTGACATTCTAATACACCAAAACTAGCAAAATGTGCCAACAGATGGAGATTTAAGCTCCTTGGCCTCCATCTTTTGGATCTTGGACTCCACCTAGATCATATGAGATGAGAGAAAGGAGGGGGTGAGATTCATTGAACCTCAATAGCTCATACACCTATTCAAGCACATTTTCAAGGCATACAACATGTCAAAGGCAAGTATGCAATCAATCAATTCATGAAGCATTCCACTTTCACATTTTTGTATCACAAACGCATGTCCAGCATAAGAATGAGCTCTAGGGACTTTTGGTTTGGCCTCACCCCATTTCTAGGACTTTTGGATTGCCTCACTCTTGGTTCTTGGGACTTTTGACTTAGCCTCACCCATCCAAGGGATTTTTTGCCTTGTCTCACCCATGCCATGAGACTTTTGGCATCTCCTCACCCATATTAAGGGACTTTTGGCACTACCTCACCCTTGTGAGCCAATTCCACAATTCAAAGACATTCAAGAAAGCATATTGATACCAAAATAGCAACATAGCATCAAGTGGCATGTCTCAAACATACAAATATACACACAAGCACACAATGACATATATGCAACAAGAAAATGCAACAAGAAAAGGTGGAGAGCTACCTTGGGGCAAATTCACGTATTACTTTGCTTGTTCCTTCCCCTTTTCGATTCCACAAACACAAGGAAGTAGGGTTGGATTTCTTTGGCCTATTCACAATAAACAACACTTAATTATACTCTTGGAACAAGTTAGAACACTCAACTCACTCTTAAGACTACATTTTGTTCTAGTTGTCACAATATGGTTCCATTAATAACCTAATGAAGCAACTACCACAAGTAAAATTCTTGGTTCCATTCTCTTACCATATTTAGACCTCTTGACCTCATTTAATGTCCTTGAAGCCATCACACACTCACTTTCACACACTTAGGTCCATGTTGCTTCATAAGGTTACATTATGGAAGCCATTGCCTCATCTCCCAACCTAAGGCTTCTAAATTTTTCCCACGGGTTTCTCCTATCTTCTTTTATCATATAAAGTCCCAAATCAAGCTTGGGACTCTTTGAAACATCCCCTAGCTATCTCTTAGGGTTTTGATCGATTTATGCCTACCTTAAAGACCTATGGAGTTTGAGATTTTTCCTTGATGGATGGGGCACTTGGGAGGCTCCTTAGGAGTCTTAGAAACTTAAACAAACACTCACATATGATGGGGAAGCCTTCAATCAACCCAGATTTTAAATTATGTTCAAGCAGCCTACACTTTTTCAAATTGAAATTCAATGGCTTTTACTTGTTTCCAATGATAGATTCTTAATCCTTGCACTCCAAAACCTGTAATCCCTCCATAAATTGGACAGAAAACAGCCCCTAAGAAGTGGGCTCATGGTGGCCAAATTCGTGCAAGAGGAAGGGGGAGGGAGAAACTACCAAAGAATGGAAGTTTTACCTTGTTTTCTTGCTTCCTTTGGCTTGTTCTTCCACTTGGTTGGCTTACTCCCTCAAGTTTCGAAATTTTCCTCTCTGTTTTGCCCCCAAAATAGCACCAAACTTTCCATTAAAACCATAGAAAGAAAGCTTGGGAGGAGAGGAGCAAGTTTCAAGAAGGAAGGATATGGAATTTCTTAAAGTTTCTTACCTTTTCCTTGAATTTCTTCCTCCAAAATCTTCCTCCTCTTGTGCGCCTAAGAAGCTGGAGTTCTCCTCTGCAATTAGACAGAAGCAAGTCGGTTTAGAGAGGGGGAGGCAGAATGTGGCATATAAAGAAGAAGAAAGAAGCTTCCTTTAACACTTTAATGCCAATTTTGCCCTTCGTTCTTAGCATTTTCGTTTCTCCTTTTTGAGAATTGTCTTTTTCATTATAAAATATAGATTCTAAATTTAATAAAATTCCTTTGGAATCACTCAATTTGGAGCTAAAACCTTCCCGAACGAACTGGTCAAAATTTGGGTCAACCGACGTCGGAAAGAGTACATCGGAGGGGCTTTACCGGTCACGGGGCTTCCTATGGTTTTTGGGGCCTCTGAGAACCCTGGGCAACTCAAAATTTCCATTTAAAAAGCCCTCCTAGGTGTTTTTTCCGAAATTACACTTATTTACGAAAATGCCATTGGCTTTTCGGCAATTTTTTTTTGGATTACTTCGGCCCTAGTTTCTGGGCAACTCAAGGCTCAAATCCTCATTTTCTATTATTTAACATTTTATACAAATTTTATTTGGCCTTGAATCACTCATCTCAGGGGACTTACTTTTCAAACCGGCCCATTTCTGTGTTTTTACAACATATCGGGCGTTACATATGACAAGGATCGATTTGCATCTACCCGAGCGGAATTTCGCTTTGAGCAGCTTTTTGTTGACAGGGGGGTTGTTGAGGACCGTCACTATGCACCCCATGTTTTGGACTTAACCTTCCCAGATTTTGAATGGCACGGGTTGCAAGGATTCACAAAAAAAACTGGTGCATCGGATCCCATTAATGATCCAAGAGCTGTACACTAATTTTGAGGACACTGAGGAGGAGGATGATGAATACTATTGCCGTTCGGCTTGGGTGCGCATCAACGAAAAAGTCTTCCAAGACTTTTATGAACTACCTGATGTCCCTGGCTGTGCCTTCCAGTCCTACATGGAGAACCCTCAATCCATTCCTTTGGAAGAAGTGGAGACGACAATTGCTGAAAAAGGAAGAGCTCTGCTGGTTAACAAGGTCTACCCAGTGAACCAACTCAACAAACCTGCTCGTTTCTGGTTACAATTCATCACAAGTAACATACTGACAAGTTCTCATGGATCAGACATGACCCAAGAACGAGCTACTCTGACGTGGTGCTTTATGACTAGGCAGCGGGTAAACATTCCTCGTCTCATGTACTTAAACTTCAAGCAAGTGACGAGGTCCGACAGGGTTAGCCTGGCATACCCTCATATGCTTACAGAATTACTTACCATGGGGGGTAGCCGCGTCTCTAAAAATGATGCACAATTTAAGTCAAAGGGGTCATTCAAATATGATAGTATGAAGGATGCACCAGGACAGCCCCGTAGGCAGAGAGCACCTGCTCAGGCACAGCCTGAGGCATCTCCACCTCCTCCCTCACAGCAGCGCCTGGGTACTCCAAAGCCGATAGGACATGGTGCTCCATATCGCACAGAATTTGAGAGTTGGGCACGAGAGTCCATTGATAGGCTGGAAGGGCATGTCCTATCATTGAAAGATCAGTTGCAGATGCTTATGGACTACCTGATGCCCGCACCTCCACCACCACCTCCTGAGGCTTCTCAGACCCCAGTTATCATTCTTCCTCAGGAGCCTGCACCTCAAGATCGACCTGGGCCTTCTGATTCTTAGGACCTTTCTATCCAGCTGCCAGTTTTTGTTTTGCTTTTCGTCATTTTTTATTTTGGATAACTGTATCTACTTATGCTCTCAACTCCTGAATTGGCTATGCTCTTAATTGTCTTCTTAATTCTAACGCCAACTTACTATTTGCTGCGTATATTTTGTCTATTTTTGTCTCTCAGATGAAGGACTGGTTCACAAGCATCCCCTTGCTCTCTTATCTCTTCTTATCAGGGGAGTCTCGTCTCTCCTTACCTCTTTACATCCCTTCCCTCTGCCCCCATCTGTTTCTATTGTTCTACTTCTAATTTTTCCCATTTTATACATTGCAAACAATGTAACTTTTAAGTGTGGGGGAGTTAAGGTAAACATAGATAAATATAGGATAAGTGGATATAAGTTGACAATAACATCTTATTATTAATAATATTCAAGTGCCCATATTCCTTATGCTCATATGTTAAATCAGATTCATCCCTTCTCACTTTAGATGAATATTAATTAAGGAATGTAGAGGTTAAGCGAACTTGAAATGGATAAATTAAGTAACGTAGTTGTAGTATGCACCCAAAATAGGAGCACTTTCCAACAAGATGATTTTTGAAGTAATTCAAGTTTTTCTTATAATGAGCTTCCAGTTGTTTTAGATTTCCCCAATTTATCTGTTCCTGATGGATACTTGACTGTCAGTTGAAAGGGATATCTTGTGCAAAAAAACAAAACCAAAAAAAAAAACAAAACAAAATAAAACAAAATGATTCTCTACTCCAATGGTTGAAATCACTTAGTAACCGGGGGTTTGCACCAAAAAGTATGGACTTTCACGTCAAACAGTGATAAAACTACGAGTATGCTAGTAGCCCTCTGAGGATTTCTTTAATCTGAGTAACCGGGTGGCTTCATAACCAATGTTGTCATTCGCGTCAAAAGGATTAAGTAATTTGACGAGGAGAGAAAAAAAAATGCTGGAAATAATTCTACATTAAACAATAGAGACCCCTCTCAATGAGCTTTGATGATTAAAGTTAGTACAGATGATTAGGTTAGGTCTTGAAATTGCTGGGAAAACTTATTTAGGATTTCTTGATTATTTCTTAACATCTCTTGTTGAACACACACACACTTTAGAAATAAAGGTGTTACTATGAGTACATTGTTTTCAAATCCAATTTGAGTTTTGCTGAGCTTCTACTTCTGAAATTGGATTCATTATAAGTGTGGGAGGGATCTGAAATTCTGATTGCTTGGGCGTAATTCTTTCTAAGATTTGCTTGAGGACAAGCAAAGATTTAAGTGTGGGGGAGTTTGATAACCTCCTAATTTAGGATTCAAAAGGACTATATTTGACACTAAATTAGGGAGGTAAAATACTTTTCTCTTGATTAATATGGTTAAAAGTGTACTCAATCAAACAAATCAAAGAAAGTATTGTAATTGTAATATTTTTATCAGTTTAAGCCTCACTTTACGTTTGATTTCAATTTCAGGGAAAAGTAGCAAAATGTAGAGAGAGTTGAACATAAGAGAGGGAAGCTGAAAATGGCAAAAGCAGATTGAACAAGTCATCTCGCTACAGCGAGACCGCAGTTCACTATAGCGAGATGGCACTTTCGCCGTAGCAAAGGGGACGCTTCGCAATAGCGAAGTCGTGTTGCATAGAAAATTCCAGAGAGCAACTCGCTATAGCGTGGAGGTAGCGAGCACAGCGGAAACCTGAGAACTTATGAGACCTCGCTATCGCGAGAGTCATTCCTCGCCATAGCGAGGTCGGACCTGAAACGCACAGTTTTAATTTTTAAGATAAAAAAAAGAAGGAGGAGGAGCTAGGGTTCATTCATTCAGCGGCAGAGAAAAGTCTGGACGTCTAGGGAGGCGATTTTGGGTGATCTTTGAGGCTATCCAAGCTTGGAAGGGTGAAGGAAGAGGAAGAATTAAAGGGGAAACTTCACTTTCTGCATCTCTTTCACCTCTTTTGTTTGCTTTCTTTATTTCTCTTCATCTTCTCCATGTATTTGACTGGATTCACTGTAAATTTAGCTATGTGTAGCTAAATTCTTATTTACCTAGAGTACTATGAACTTGATGCGAACTGAATCTTTATTTTCTTGTTGATTGTGATGATTAGAACCTTGTGTATCCTTCTCTTGCTTATTGCTTTCTTTGAGATTGGCCACCTCTTGGAATAGAATTGAGTAATTGGAATTGACCTTGAAAAAGGGATTTTGATTGGACCTAAGAGTTGGATAAATTAAGTTTAGAATTATCTAATTTGTAATTTGGATAGAAATATACCTAATTGCCTTAATTGGTTTGTAGAGGGTTATAGTACTTAATGCGCTCGAACCTAAATCTAAGGACACTTAGATTTTAGGGGTAGGGCTATAATTACATCGACGGACGGTTATAGCTTTTGAATCCCTTAACCCACAAGGTGAAAATTAATTGCAATTAAACAAGAAATTAAGTTTAGTAAGCATCAAGGGATTAGTGACTCTAGGTAATTTTAAAACCTTGGATTTTACTAACTTTTTTTTTGCCAACTAAGTTTTCTTTCAATTTGCTTTATTTTAAAATTAGTTCTAAAGTCAAGAATTTCCATAATTGGTTGTTTAACGTGGATAAAAGTAGGTTGTGCATTGCCTAATTGCATTCAAGTCATTCCTCGTGGGAACGATACTTTACTTATCACTGAACTACTTAATCCGACCCGTGCACTTGCAGACACATATAAAAATTTTCGTGGTCAACCGCTAACATAGTTTGTGAAGAAGAAGAAGAAGAAGAAGAAGAAGATGATGATGATGATGAAGATGATGATGATGGTCATGGTGATGGCGATGATGATGATGATAATGATGTTGATGATAATGATGATGACGACGACGATGACGACGATGATGATAATACATAAATTAGGGTTAGATTTGATTTAATTGTGTTTATTTTTTAAAAATAATGTATTTTCATTTTTTTAGTGTGAATTTATTTAATTGTCTTATTCTTTTTTAATAATATATATATTTTTTAGTGTAAATTTATTTTGTTTACATTTTTTATTTAATTTTTGATCAACTTATATTGCCTCAAGATTTATTATTGCATGTGTAGATGTCAGGTCGTGGCTCTAGGCGAGGTCGTGCCCGATGGAGTACCTCTGTACCGCCACCTCTGCACCCTCAACCATCTCCTAATCCTCCAATTTTAGCACCTGCATCAGTTCCTATAACGCCAGTCGTATCCATTGCACCTGCATCAGCTCCAGTTATGCCTGAATCATCTAGGAGACCTACGGCATCACCTATATCATCTCCTCCAGTACCATCTCCTGGCTCCCAGCACTCACATCCCACTCCTCAAGGTCCTTCTTCTAGTTCTACATCAATGCCAACTATCGAACCTTTTGGCCGTGACCCCACAGATGGTCGAACATGGTTGTATCCTGACAAGCATACGTAAGTCATTAAATTTATATTATTTTATTTGTTATTTAGTTAACAACTTAGTGCCATTATAACATTTTCAATCATTGTTGTTAAATGATTAGGTTTAATCCTATTGTTGCTGTTGTTCGTGATATTCTCCCTGTAATCCAAGCAAAATTTGAACATGCGTGTCACAGTTGGAAAGTAACACCTCGTGAGGTCAGACAACTATGGTTTGATGAATGGGCGGTATATATCTTATCTCATTATTATATATGTACCATGTGTTGATATTCTTTTTTTCTCATTTTGTCTCATTTTTTTTTTACTGTTTATGCAGAAAAAGTATAAATGGCTGCCACAATATGACCAAATTTTTAAACGCAATTGGAATAAAAAGTGTGGGGATGTCTTACGAAATGCAATGCACAGAGTCCGACTAGACTTAGAAAAGGGGATCACGCCTAATTGGATCCCAGACAATGTAATGGTCCAACTAAAAGACTATTGGCAGTCAGATGAATATAAGGCCATATGCCTGACAGCTAAAAATAATCGGGCATTTATCACAGGGGGCATGCAACATAAAGGGGGCAGCATTCCTTCAACTGAGTATAAGAGGAGGCTGGTAAGTATTTAAATTCAAATGTAATCCTTGTTTATTTAATGTATAAGATAACTAACATTAATAAATAATTACAGACTTTACAACTTGGAAGGCCACCTACAATGTTTGAATTATTTAAGCACAGGCATTATGATGAGGCAACTGGCTAATTTGTGGACCACAGGGTAGTTGAAGTCTATGTATGTATATGTTTTTCTTTTTTTTTTCTCACTGGGATTGTGCTGATGGTCAGAGGCCTAACTAGTTATAGTGTAAGTTTTGATTCTTTGTTTTTATTGTAATTGGATTTGTGCTAACGACTAAAGACCTAAATAGCTATAGTGTAAGTCTTGATTTTTAGTTTTTATTGTCATTGGACTTGTACTGACGGCCAGAGGCCTGACTAGCTATAGTGTGCGTCTTATCTTTTTTGTTTTAATTGTTACTGGACTTGTGCTGACGGCCAGAGGCTTGACTAATTATAGTGTGAGTCTTCATTTTTTGTTTTGTTTGTCACTGGACTTGTGTTGACAGTTGGAGGTCTGACCGATTGTAGTGTGAATCTTCATTTCTTGTTTTAATTATCATTGAACTTGTCCTGACGGTTGGATGCCTGACTAGCTATAGTATGCGTTTTTATTTTTGATTTTAATTGTCACTATACTTGTACCGATGATCAAAGGCCTGACTAGTTATAGTGTGAATTTTCTTTTTTTTATCTTAATTATCACTAGACTTGTGCTGATAGCCAGAGGCCTAATTAGCTATAGTATAAGTCTTGATTTTTAGTTTTTATTGTCATTGGACTTATGTTGACGGCCAGAGGCCTGACTAGCTATAGTATGCATCTTCTCTTTTGTTTTAATTGTTACTGGACTTGTGCTGATAGCCAGAGGCTTGACTAGTTATAGTGTGAGTCTTCATATTTTGTTTTGTTTGTCACTGGACTTGTGTTGACAGTTAGAGGTTTGACTGATTGTAGTATGAATCTTCATTTCTTGTTTTAATTATCATTAAACTTATGCTGACGGTCGGATGCCTGTCTAGCTATAGTGTGCATTTTTATTTTTGATTTTAATTGTGACTATACTTGTACCGATGATTAAAGGCCTGACTAGTTATAGTGTGAATCTTCTTTTTTTATCTTAATTATCACTCGACTTTTGCTGACAGCCAGAGCCCTGATTAGCTATAGTGTGAGTTTTCATTTTTAATTTAGTCACTAGGATTGTGTGATCTTTTATTTAATATTTTTTAATTTGTTAATTACTGTGTGGCTATCAAAATGACATATTCTTTCAACGTACCTAATTGTGTAATTTCAATATTTGATGGTTTTAATTGTACTGATTGAATATATCTGTAGTTTCACGATACTTATTTCTTATTATATGATCACACTTCATATTAATATTATATAATAGAAAAGATGCTTAAACATGTGCATACTTTTGGTTTTGGATGCATTGTCATTGTTTATACCTATTGTAAAATTGTCTTTCTTTACTTCCTTTTAACAGGCTGATTATTTAAGGCTTAAGAATGCTAGAGCTTCGACTCAAGACTCAACAGGCATAGCATCAAATGATGTAGAAGATGATGATGAAGTCGCCTTATGGTTGGAGGCTGTTGGTGGTAAAAATAAGAAGGGTCGCATTTTTGGGGTAGGATCTGAGGCTCAAGATATTGATGCTATCTGTTCTCGTGGGACCTCTTCTTCCGTTCATAACTTAGGACTTCATTCAGATTTTAAAGAGGAATTGCGCAGGAGGATTGACACAGAGACAGCACCTTTGAGACAAGAGAACCAAGAGCTTAGAGAGCAAAATCAACGTATAACAGAGCAGAATCAACAAATCTTGTCTCTATTAGATCAGCATCAGCAAACACTTAATAGATTGCAAGAACTTAAATCACGATTATCTTGTGCCCCTTCAGATCCTAATGATTATCCTCCATCATAAAGATGATTTTATTTTCCTTTCCTTATTTTAAGATATATGTTTTGTTGAGGATTGTTATAATTTGCTTTAGAATGGTTATCATTTAATTAAGAATCATTTTAATATATTTGTTACTTTTTTGTTGAATATTATTGCACTATTATACTTTACTGGATAGGGAGAAACACTTAAATATAAAATTTTATTATTTAATAATAATGTTATTTTCAATTTACTTTACTTTATTATACTTTTATTGGATAGATAATAAAGTAATATTGAGGTTAAATTTAAAAAAATATTTAATAATGAAACAAATTACATTAGCGACGCAATCTTTCATCACAAATCTGTTGCTAATTAGTGACGGAATTTTCGTCACAAATCCGTCGTTGATTAGCGATGGAATTTTCGTCACAAATCCGCCGTTGATTAGCAACGGAATTTTCGTCACAAATCCGTAGTTGATTAGCGATGAAATTTCTGTCACAAATCCGTCGCTAATATTTCGTCGCAAATTCTTCACTGATTGGCGATGGAATATTCCGTTGCAAATCCCTCACTAATTAGTGACGGAGTATTCCGTCACAAATCTATCACAGGATTAGTGACGAAATATTTTGTCACAAACCCTTCACTATTTAGCGACAAAATAATTTGTCCCCAGTCCGTGGCTAATCAGTGACGGAATATTTTGTTTGTAATCCGTCACTAATTAGCGACGAAAAGTTCCGTCACAAACTTAGAATATGTTATCCTAATAATTAGCGATGGAATTTTTTTTGCAACGGAATATTCCGTCACTAATTTGCGACGGAATTTCAAATTCCATCACAAAATAATATCAATTTTTAATAATATCAATATTTAAAATTGTTTTAACATATTTTTGAACTTTTTTAATTAATTGCAGGCTGACCTCAACCCTCATTATTTTTAAATCGAATGCAAAAATTGAAATTCAGTTAGATAGGATTTCAAAATTTTTTAATTCATTAGAGAAAATTTATTTTAATGTCTTGTGTGAATTAGTAAATTAGGGTACTTTTTATTTGGCTAAATGCCTTAGACATTCATTTTGTTTAAGAAATATCACCCAATTTACCTAACGTTTATTTTATTATGTATGCATTTTTTATTTTAAGAGAATGAATTGTAATTTTTTAAAATGGCAGAAAAAACCATATAATTTGAATATCTTTTAAAGAAGATGAAAGTAATTTAACCAAGAGAGAGGGTGAGAGAAAGAGAGGACAATTTTAGACTAGTGATATCAGTAATTTTAGTACTTTTGACTTTTTTTTTTAATGGTTTTCCTTCTCTTTCGTATTGAAATAATTGCTACTTATATTCATGACCTGAGGTTAGTTACTGGAGATTTTAATAAGATATTATATTCACAAGACAAGAAAAGTAGACTATCTATGATTCGCGGTAGATCCTTTATAGAGCTGATGGATTGTTGTGGCTTTATGGTTTACTTAGACAAACGATAAGTAGGAACTTCATATAGTTTGGGCTATGTTGGATTGATCTCTCTGTAATCCTCAGTGGTTGACCCTATACTCTCATACCGAATTACTCAATCTCACAATTTGTGCCTCAGGCCATGTTTCCATTTTGCTCAGCACTCACTAATAGATTTGCAAAAGAAAGAAACCTTTTAGATTTAAACAACTTTTGGCTATCTTTTGATCAATGTAAAAAAAATTGTGAGAGTCTTATATTTGGTACCCACAAGAAATTCCTATGATATTTAAATAGTATGATTCTTCTTTCTTACAATTTGATTTTTTAGGATAAGTTTTTTAAGCTTGCTTAGGTTTTTATCAACTGGTACCAAAGATAGATCGGCCTTCATGAATGGGGTTACTTGCAAAGGGTGCAACCCGTTGGCCAAAGTGAGTGATGCAAAGTGCAGCTGTTGATAGTGGGTAGTTACAAGTAATTTTTGTTATATTGGGCATGGTTTTTTCTCTTTACAAATCAATTTTTAAGGGTGAGTTTCTCATACTTAGATCTTTATCATATTGTAAATATTGTGTGGAAACGAATAGAACCTAGTTCTTTTACTTACAAAGTTTGTATCAAACTCTCTAATGTTTGTATAGCCCTACCTGATTGGAATAAAAGACATATAGTTAACCTTAGAAATAAAATAAACTATATGGAATCCAAGTTTATACAAATCCAATTAGATCTCCAAAAGGACAACATAGAGGTTGAGAAAAAAACACTTTGTGACATGAATAAGAGTTTTTGTATAATTGTAAAGAAATGTTATAGGTCCAAAAAGTCAGACAACTTTGGTTAGTATATGAGATAGGAATACTAAATACTACCATGATTTGGTTAGTAAGAGAAGAGAAACTAACTCCATATATTGGCTTAAAATAGATTTGGAGCAATGGTCAAAGGATATGGATGAGATTTCTAGACACATCTAGGACTACTTCAAGCATAGATATACACTCCTTCTCAGTATTTGAAACAGGAAAATCTCTTTCAAGAATTAGAAGAATTCCTAATACCCACTATTAAGACACATCACTTACATAGCTTACAACATCCTATCCAAACTAGTGAAATAGAGGACATTGTTTTTTAATTAAAAGCACATAGTGGGCTAGTCTAGATGGGTTTAATGCCAATTTCTACCATAAATTTTGGGTACTTGATAACCTCCTAATTTAGGATTAAAAAGGGCTATATTTGACACTAAATTAGGGAGGTAAAATACTGTTCTCTTGACTAATATGATTAAAAGTGCATTAAATCAAACAAAACAAAGAAAGTATTATAATTGTAATGATCTTATCAGTTTAAACCTCATTTTAGATTTGATTTCAATTTCAGGAAAAAGTGGCAAAGTATAGAAGGAGTTGAATAAAAAAGAGGGAAGCTGAAAATGGCCAAAGCAGATTTACCAAGTCTTCTCGCTACAGCGAGACCGAAGTTCGCTGTAGCGATATGGCATCTTCGCCGTAGCGAAGGGGAGGCTTCGCAATAGCGAAGTCGTGTCGCATAGAAATTCCAGAGAGCAACTCGCCATAGCGTGGGAATAGCGAAGCGCAACGGAAACCTGAGGACTTATGAGACCTCGCTATAGCGAGAGACGCTCCTCGCTATAGCGAGAGCGGACCTGAAACGCGCAGTTTTAATTTTTGAGCTTTAAAAGAGGTTTTCTGAGTTAGGGTTCGGGGGATTCGGCGGCAGAAGGAGTTCTGAGAGTTCAAGAGGCGATTTTGGGAGTTCTTGAAGGCTTTTTACGCTGGGAGTGTGAAAGAAGAGAAGGAATCAAAGGGGGAGCTCTACTTTCTGCATCTCAATCTTCCCTTTGTTTGCTTTCTTGTTCTTTTCAATTCTCCATGTATTTTGATTGGGAATTCTCTGTAGATTTAGCTATGTGCGGCTAAATTCCTTTTTACCTAGAGTACTAGGAACTTGATGTGAACTGAATCATTGATTATCTTGTTAATTGTGATGATTGGAATCTTGTGTATCCTCTCTTGCTTAATGCTTTCTTAGGGATTGGCCACCTCTTTGATTTGATTTGGGAAATTAGAATTTATCTTGAGAAAGGGATTCTAATTAGACCTAAGAGTTGGATAAATTAAGTTTAGAGTCATCTAATCTGTAATTAGGATAGACATATACCTGATTACCTTAATTGGTTTGTAGAGGGATATAGAATCTAATGCATTCTCACCTAAATCTAAGGACACTTAGAATTCAGGAGAGAATAGGGCTATAATTACATCGACAGACGGTTATAGCTTTTGAATCTCTTAACCCACAAGGTGAAAATTAATCACAATTGAACAAGAGGTTAAATTCTAGTGATCATCAAGGGAATAGTAACTCTAGGTAATTTCAAATCTTGGATTTTATCTTACTGCCTGTGCCAACTTAGTTTTCTTTAAATTGTTTTGTTTTAAGCATTAGTCTAAGTTCATAATTCACTTAATTGACAGTTTAACGTGGATGAAAACGGATTATACATTGCCTAATTGTAATTAACCCCTTCCTCGTGGGAACGATACTCATACTTATCACTGAACTACTTGATCTGACCCGTGCACTTGCGGAACGCATAAAAAATTTCGCGATCAAGTTTTCTGGCGCCGTTGCCGGGGAAAGGCTTAATTGTTCAGTTAGAAGTGTGTAATCTTTAGTAGTCCTCGATTAAGCATTAGTAGTAGATTAGCTAGAATTTCTTTTATTTTGTTATTTGCTTTGAATTTGTTTTATTTAAAATAATACAGTTGGCTGAATTCTTCTCTACAGGTACCACAGTACATGCCGAAGCAAACTTCTACAACAAAGAAGCGTACAACGAAGAAAATCAGTGATCTTGTGGTGAACTTGAACTTTGAAGAAACTCCTTCTAAAACACCAATTTCTATGAGTGAAGAAATGGCTCAGGAAGGGAACCAAAATCAGTCCATAAAAGACTTTGTGGGTCGTACTATGAAGGGCACTCTATCCAGTATAGTAGTGCCAGACTTTCAAGCTGCTAACTTTGAGTTGAAGCCGGTGATGATCTCCATGTTGCAGCTCAACGGACAATTCACTGGTGAAAGATCTGATGAGGATCCCAACCGTCACATTTTATCATTCTTGGGAGTGTGCGATTCATTCAAGCAGAATGGAGTACCAAAGGATGTTCTAAGACTTCGACTATTCCCTCTTTCTCTACAAGGAAAAGCCAAGGAGTGGTTATTGACTCTACCCGAAGGTTCAATTGATACTTGGGACAAGCTAGAGGCAAGGTTCAGAGCTCGCTTCATTCCAAACAATAGAATAGCAGATGCACGTCGTGAGCTCATCAACTTCAAGCAGGCTTCAGACGAGCACTTATATGCTGCTTGGCAGAGGTACAAACATCTGCTCCGTCAATGCCCAAGCCATGGGATGGATGACTGCGCTATTGTTCAGAACTTCTGCACGCGTCTAACCCCACAAACCGATACAATGTTAGATGCCATTCTGAATGGGCGTTGGACGAAATGCCTGTAGACGATGTTATTCAGGCATTGGACACATTGTCTGAGAGTACGTACAAAGAGGAGGTGAGAGAAGGATGAGTGCTAATGTTGCCAATACTCAAGAAGACCCTTCTGTTCCACTTGCCACTATCCTTTCTGCTCTGAATAAGAGATTCGATATGTTGGAATCTCAAGTGCAGCGAACCCAGCAATTAAATGTCTGTTCTGCTCAGGTGGCCCCAATTACTTGTGAAAACTGTGGGGATTTGCATTCAGTAGACTCCTGTCCTTTGGTATCTTCAGAATCAGTTAGTTATGTGGGGAATTTTTCAAAGAATCAGAATCCGTACTCCAATAATTACAATCCTGGGTGGCGAAATCATCCAAACTTCTCTTGGAAGCATGGACCAGCACTGAATCAACCAGCATCGTCCTCAAGCATTAGGCCTAATCAACCACCAGGCTTTGCTCAACCTGTAAGGCAAAATGCACCGATTCAAGAACCTAAGTCGAATCTGGAAGATGCATTGGCAAAGTTCATTAGCATTCAAAGTAAGCAAAATGAAGAACAAGCTCAAGTGAATGCTAGAGTTGACACCTCCTTGAGAAATCTAGAATTGCAGATGGGTCAACTAGCCTCAGCAATGAATTCATTGAGACAAGGAGGATTGCCAAGTGACACGGTACCTAATCCTAGAAGAGAAGGCAAGGAAGAGTGTAAGGCCATAACTCTTCGAAATGGGAAAGAGTTGCCGGAAGTCCAAATACCAAAGGTGGTTAGCCACACACCTGCATCAAAGGCTGTTGTAGAGGAAGCTAGAGATGAAATTACCACTGAAGAGACGAGTAATGATAAAAAATTAGGAGAAGAACATGTGGGTACATCAGCTGAAAAGAAGAAAAAGGTGAGTAGTGAAGCAGTTAAAAAACAGGCAGATGCTGATAAGGGTGAGAAACAAGTAGAGAAACTGTATACATCACCAAGGATAATACCTCCACTACCATTTCCTCAAAGGCTTCAAAAGAAGGTGGAAGATAAGCAGTATCAAAAATTCCTAGAAATATTCAAGCAACTTCATATCAATATTCCATTTTCAGAAGCATTGGAATACATGCCTAAGTATGTCAAGTTCTTGAAGGAAATGCTGAGCAAGAAGCGGAGATTTGGTGAATTTGAAACTGTAGCACTTACTGAAGAGTGCAGCAAAATAATCAACCCACGGATTCCAATGAAGTGCAAAGATCCGGGTAGTTTCTCTGTGCCGTGTAAAATAGGCACTCACTTTCAAGGAAAGGCTCTATGTGATCTTGGAGCAAGTGTCAACCTGATGCCCTTATCTGTCTTTGAGAAATTGCAACTTGGTGAAGCAAGACCTACCACAGTAACATTGCAATTAGCGGATCGGAGCTTAGCATATCCACGGGGTATAATTGAAGATGTTCTAGTCAAAGTTGGTGAGTTCATATATCCAGCTGATTTCATTGTTGTGGATTGTGAAGAAGATAAGGATAATCCGTTGATTATTGGTCGTCCATTCCTAGCCACAGCCAGAACCCTTATTGATGTAGAAAAAGGGCAAATAGTGATGAGATTGGGGGATGAGCAAGTGGTGTTTAACATGGACAAGGCAATGAAATATCCTAGAGATGCTGAAAACTGCTTCAGAGTTTCAGTGACAGATGAGTTAGCCCAAGAACAATTCAATTCAATGATCATCCAAGACCCTATTGAAGCATTAGTAATGGGAGTGAAGCATGAGAACGCTGAAACTAGTTATGAGGTAGCCCAAATGCTGAATTTTTCGACCACTCGAGCCAAACAACATTGGCAAGTGGAATCTTTAGATTTGGCATCCCGTTCAGCACCATCTCTTAAGCCTTCAATTGAACAACCTCCGATTTTGGAGTTAAAACCACTCCCTACGCATTTGAAGTATGCATATTTAGGGGATTCAGAGACATTACCTGTCATCATCTCTACAGCATTAAACTCTCATCAAGAACAAAGACTGATTGAAGTACTAAAGAGTCATAAAAAGGCCCTGGGATGGACACTTGCAGATATCAAAGGGATAAGCCCTTCCATCGTAATGCATAAAATTCTACTGGAGGAAGATCATAAGCCATCTATAGAAAATCAGAGAAGGCTGAACCCGATGATGAAAGAAGTCGTCAAGAAAGAAATCATCAAGTGGCTAGATGCAGGAATCATCTATCCAATTTCAGATAGTGCATGGGTCAGTCCAGTACAATGCGTCCCTAAGAAAGGAGGGATGACAGTGGTGACAAATGAAAAGAGGGAATTAATTTCTACAAGAACCGTCACTGGTTGGAGAGTGTGCATGGACTATCGGAAATTAAATGCAACCACTAGAAAAGATCATTTTCCTCTTCCCTTCATTGACCAAATGCTTGATAGGCTGGCGGGGAAGGAATACTTTTGTTTTCTGGATGGGTATTCAGGATACAATCAGATCTCTATAGCACCTGAAGACCAAGAGAAAACAACTTTCACCTGCCCCTATGGCACTTTTGCCTTCAGGAGAATGCCTTTCGGGCTGTGTAACGCACCAGCAACCTTTCAAAGATGCATGACGTCAATTTTTTCTGATTTCATCGAAGACATCATGGAGATTTTCATGGATGACTTTTCTGTCTTTGGTGATTCATTCGAAGTTTGTCTGGCAAATCTTTCTAAGGTACTTGAAAGGTGTGAGGAAACTGACTTAATTTTGAATTGGGAAAAATGCCACTTCATGGTAAAGGAAGGAATAGTACTAGGACACAAGGTGTCTAAGGAGGGTTTGGAGGTAGATCGAGCCAAGACATCATTGATTGAGAAGTTGCCACCTCCTGCTAATGTCAAGGGAGTTCGAAGTTTTCTTGGGCATGTGGATTCTATAGAAGATTCATCAAAGATTTCTCAAAAATTTCAAAACCCTTGACCAAGCTGTTAGAAAAAGATGCCAAGTTCTGCTTCGATGATGACTGTTTAAAAAGTTTTGAAGAATTGAAACAGAAAATAATAACGGCACCTATAATCATTGCTCCGGACTGGTCATTGCCCTTTGAAGTAATGTGCGATGCAAGTGACTATGCAGTAGGAGCTGTTCTAGGACAGAGGCGAGACCGAGTTTTTCATCCTATCTATTATGCCAGCAGGACATTAAGATGCTCAGGTAAATTACACTACCACTGAGAAAGAAATGTTAGCCATTGTTTTTGCTTTTGAAAAATTTAGAGTTTATCTGTTGGGAGTCAAAGTTACAGTACACACTGATCATGCTGCAATTAAATATTTGTTGAAAAAGAAAGAGTCCAAACCTAGATTGATTAGGTGGGTTTTATTACTTCAAGAATTTGACTTGCATATAGTGGATAGGAAGGGAAGTGAAAACCTAGTAGCTGATCATCTTTCTAGGTTAGACTCTGAGCATGTTAGTGATAGTAAGCTTGTGAATGATGTTTTCCCTGATGAATGCATAATGGCTGCTAATTTGCTACATGTACCTTGGTATGCTGATATAGCAAATTATATTGTTTGTGAAGCTTTACCTCCTGATTTACTATTATCAAAAGAAGAAATTCTTGAATGAGGTTAAGTTTTACATTTGGGATGAGCCTTACCTGTTCAAAAGATGTGTGGATGGAGTTCTTAGGAAGTGTGTCCCTGAGATTGAACAACATGACATTTTGCTTGCATGCCATGCATCACCATTTGGGGGACATTTTAGTGGTCAGAAAAACTGCTTTTAAAATATTGCAATCTGGTTTTTATTGGCCTACATTATTTAAAGATTCTCACTTATTTGTTTCCCATTGTGATGCTTGTCAAAGATCCGGTAATATTTCTAAAAAGCATGAACTTCCTCAAACCGGTATCTTTGAAGTTGAATTATTTGATTTGTGGGGGATTGATTTTATGGGTCCCTTTGTTCTGTCTAGAGGCCAACAATACATCTTAGTGGCAGTTGAATATGTTAGTAAATGGGTTGAGGCGGTAGCTTGCCAACATAATGATGCTCAAACAGTGGTGCGATTTATAAAAAAGAATATTTTTTCTCGCTTTGGCACCCCTAGAGCTATCATTAGTGATGGTGGCACTCATTTTAATAATCGTTTGTTTAAAACTTTGCTGGAAAAATATGGAGTTCACCACAAAATGGCTTTAGCGTACCACCCTCAAACCAATGGCCTTTGTGAAGTGTCTAATAGGGAGATCAAGAGAATTTTGGAGAAAACAGTAAGTGTTAATAGGAAGGATTGGTCTGATAAGCTAGATGAAGCTTTGTGGGCATATAGAACAGCTTACAAAACACCAATTGGTATGTCTCCATATCAATTAGTTTTTGGTAAAGCTTGTCATTTACCTTTGGAACTTGAGTACAAGGCTTTTTGGGCCATAAAGAAGTTAAATCTAGATTATAAAGATGCAAGTGAAAAGAGGCTGTTAAACCTTAATGAACTTCATGAATTCAGATTTCGAGCTTATGAGAGTTCTAAGCTATATAAAGAAAAGACAAAGATTTGGCATGATAGAAAGATTTTGAAAAGGGATTTCATACCTGGTGATTTAGTGCTATTGTATAACTCTCGTTTGAGATTGTTTCCAGGAAAGCTTAAATCCAGGTGGTCTGGTCCCTTTAAGGTGGTATCTACCACTACATTTGGTGCCATTGAAATTCAAGATGAGAAAAATGGAGAAACCTTTAAGGTCAATGGCCAACGCCTGAAACATTACCTTGGTGGACCAGTGGACAGGATGAAGACAAATGTGCAACTCCAAGATTGCTCATAGAAGCGTCATGATAGTCTGGCTGAAGACTTTAAACTTAGCGCTTCTTGGGAGGCAACCCAAGTTTTCTGTGTATTCTTTTTGTTTGAATTTAAAGCCCTTCTCATTTTGGGTTTGATTTTTTTTGTTTTTTGTTTTTTTTTTTTTTTTATGTGTTTTACAGGTTAAAATGTGGATATCAAGGAGCTTAGGATTGGCAGGGATGAGCAACATTGGGCATGTTCACAGGGAGTCTCTAACCATGCTTTGAATTTTACTTTATTACTGTATCTGGTTGCATTTGAGGGAGAATTTTAGTGAGCATTCAAAAAAAAAAAAAAAAAAAATCGCTATAGCGAGGATCCATCTCGCAATAGCGAATCCACTCCTGGTACATACCCGAGTCTCTCGCTATGGCTAGAATATGGCGAGTCTGCAGTTTTAAGTATTCTCGCTACAGCGAGAACATTACCTCGCCACAGCGAGTACAGCAGCTCCACATCCTGGTACAAAATCCAGAGAGAAGCTCGCTGTAGCCCGGCTATTGCGAGTAATTGTTGCCCATAATTGTTGCCAAGTTTTCTCGCTACTGCGAGAAATCCATTTCGCCACAGCGAGTACAGCAGCCCCACATCCTGGTACAAAATCCAGAGAGCTCGTCGCTACAGCCAAGCTATAGCGAGACTCTTCGGCCATAAAATTTTAACCAAGTTCTCTCGCAATGGCGAGATTTACTTTCGCTGTAGCGAAGATGGCAGCTTTACCTCTCGTAATAACTCCAGAGACGCTCTCGCTATAGCCCGGCTATAGCGAAGCGTCTTATATAAATATCTCCATTTCGTTTTTCTCTCTCGCCACTGCGACGAAGCTCCGAAAATCCTCCATCCTTAATCTCGCTGCATTTTGTGCATCATATTCTCGCATTCCCCTCAAAAATCGCATCTCGTACATCAGGTAATTCCTTTTAAACCCTTTCCTCCCTGATTTGCTGGTTGATTTTGCTGATTATAGTCATATTAGGGTTCGAAAAGTTTTGCTTCGATCTGCATATTTAGGGGTCTATTTGGTTAGTTTTTCTGGATTAGTTAGGTTAGTCGCCTATGTCTGTGCAGAAACACGGCTTCAAATTAGCTTTTCATCCGTTTAAATCTGGCTATGCAAATGTAGGTTCGAATTCGCTATAGCGAGTTCGATCTCGCTACAGCGAGTTCGACGCGTTTTCCAGAAAACTGGATCTTTTGAACTATTTGGCTTGATTTGTTTCCTTATTCCTCTTTCCCTCGTCCTTTATAGACCTTCAATCATGTCTTTCCTTATTAGAACCATGCTACATGTGATTGATTACTGCTGCTACTGATTTTTATCTCTTTCTTATTGAAATTTTGCAGGCATGGCTCCTAAAAAACAAACAAAGACTGCTGCAGCCTCCTCCTCAAAGCAAAAGAAGCAATCATACGATAAGGATCGGTTTGCTTCTGCTCGGGCAGAATTTCGCTTCGACAGACTCTTCTCAGAAGAGGGGTCGTAGAAGATCGTTACTATGCACCAACCACCCGGGACCTGATTTTTCATGATTTTGAATGGCACGGGCTGCAAGGATTCACGAAAAAAACGGTGCATCGGATCCCCTTAATGATCCAGGAGTTATATGCTAATTTTGAGGACACTGAGGAGGACGATGATGAATACTTTTGCCGTTCGGCATGGGTGCGCATAAATGAGAAAGTCTTCCAAGACTTTTATGAATTGCCGGACGTCCCAGAGTGTGCGTTTCAAGCATATTTGGAGAACCCTCAGTCCATTCCCTGGGAAGAAGTAGAGACCACCATTGCTGAAGAAGGAAGAGCTAGGTTAGTGAACAAGGTTTATCCGGTGAATCAGCTCAATAAACCAGCTCGTTTTTGGTTACAGTTCATTACAAGTAACGTCCTAACAAGCTCCCATGGATCCGACATGATCCAAGAACGAGCCACACTTACATGGTGCTTTATGACCAGACAGCGGGTCAACATCCCTCGCCTCATGTACTTAAACTTCAAACAAGTGGCGAGGTCTGATAGGGTGAGCTTAGCATACCCTCATATGCTTACTGAATTGCTCACTATGGGGGGTAGCCGCGTCTTGAAAAATGACGCGCAGTTCAAGCCGAAGGGGCCGTTCAAATATGACAGTATGAAAGATGCACCAGGGCAACCCCGGCGGCAGAGAGCAGAGGCACAGGCACAGCCTGAGGCTTCTCCACCACCTCCCTCACATCAGCACCGGGGTACTCCAGCGCCATCAGGACATGGGGCTCCTTATCAGACTGACTTTGAGAGTTGGACACGAGAGTCCATTAACAGGCTGGAAGGTCATGTCCTATCAATGAAGGAGCAACTACAGACACTTATGGACTACTTAATGCCAGCTCCTCCACCGCCACCTCCTGAGGGCCCTCAGTCACCAATCATCATTTTCCCTCAGGAGCCTGCACCTCAGGATCGACCTGGGCCGTCTGATTCTTAGGACCTTTCTATCCTGTTGCCATTTTTTTTTTTTTTGCTCATTTTATATTCTGGATAACTGTATTATGGATAACTGTATCTATTATGCTCTCAAATCCTGACTTGGCTGCGCTCTTACATTGTCTTATTAATGCTAATGCCAACTTACTATCTCCTATATGTATTTTGTCCATTTTTTGTCTCTCAGATGAAGGAGCCACTCACATGCATTCCCTCGCTCTGTTATTCCTTCTTATCAGGGGAGTCTCGTCTCTCCCTACTTTCTTTTTATCCCTTCCCTGCCCCCTTCTGCTTCTATTTTTCTGTCCATTTCTGAATTGCTCATTCTATACATTGCGGACAATGAAATTTCTAAGTGTGGGGGAGTTAAAGTAAACTTAGATAAATATAGGATAAGTGGATATAAATTGACAATAACTTCCTCCTATTAATAATATTCAAGTGCTTACACTCTTTATGCTCATATGTTAAATCAGATTCAGCCCTTCTCACTTTAGATGAATATTAATGAAGGAATGTAGAGGTTAAGCGAACTTGAATTGGATAAAGTAAGTGATGTAGTTGTAGTATGCACCCTAAATAGGAACACCTTCCAACAAGATGATTTTTGAAGTAATTCAAGTTTTCTTATAATGAGCTTCTAGTTGATTTAGATCTCCCCAATTTGCTTGTTCCTGATGGATACCTGATTGTTAGTTGAGAGGGATATCTAAAGCAAAAACAAAACAAAAAAAACAAAACAAAACAAAACAAAACAAAACAAAAAAAAAAAAAAAAGCAAAAGAGGATTCTCTACTCCAATGGTTGAAATCACCTAGTAACCGGGGGTTTGCACCAAAAAGTGTGAACTTTCGCGTCAAACAGTGATAAAACTAAGAGTATGCTAGTAGCCCTCTGAAAATTTCTTTAATCTGAGTAACCGGGTGGCTTCATAACCAATGTTGTCATTCGCGTCAAAAGGATTAAGTAATTTGACGAGGAGAGAAAAAAAAAAAAAAAAAAAGTGCTGAAAATAATTCTGCTTTGAATAATAGAGATCCTTCTCAATGAGCTTTGATGATTGAAGTTAGTACAGGTGATTGGGGTAGATTTTGAAACTACTGGGAAGACTTATTTAGGATTTCTTGATTATTTCTTAACATCTATTGTTGAGCACACACACACTTTAGGAATAAGGGTGTTACTATGAGTACATTGTTTTCAATTCCTATTCGAGTTTTGCTGAGACTCTGCTTCTGAAGTTGGATTCATAATAAGTGTGGGGGGGGATCTGAACTTCTGATTGGTTGGGCATGCTTCTCTCTAAGATTTGCTTGAGGACAAGCAAGGATTTAAGTGTGGGGGAGTTTGATAACCTCCTAATTTAGGATTAAAAAGGGCTATATTTGACACTAAATTAGGGAGGTAAAATACTGTTCTCTTGACTAATATGATTAAAAGTGCATTAAATCAAACAAAACAAAGAAAGTATTATAATTGTAATGATCTTATCAGTTTAAACCTCATTTTAGATTTGATTTCAATTTCAGGAAAAAGTGGCAAAGTATAGAAGGAGTTGAATAAAAAAGAGGGAAGCTGAAAATGGCCAAAGCAGATTTACCAAGTCTTCTCGCTACAGCGAGACCGAAGTTCGCTGTAGCGATATGGCATCTTCGCCGTAGCGAAGGGGAGGCTTCGCAATAGCGAAGTCGTGTCGCATAGAAATTCCAGAGAGCAACTCGCCATAGCGTGGGAATAGCGAAGCGCAACGGAAACCTGAGGACTTATGAGACCTCGCTATAGCGAGAGACGCTCCTCGCTATAGCGAGAGCGGACCTGAAACGCGCAGTTTTAATTTTTGAGCTTTAAAAGAGGTTTTCTGAGTTAGGGTTCGGGGGATTCGGCGGCAGAAGGAGTTCTGAGAGTTCAAGAGGCGATTTTGGGAGTTCTTGAAGGCTTTTTACGCTGGGAGTGTGAAAGAAGAGAAGGAATCAAAGGGGGAGCTCTACTTTCTGCATCTCAATCTTCCCTTTGTTTGCTTTCTTGTTCTTTTCAATTCTCCATGTATTTTGATTGGGAATTCTCTGTAGATTTAGCTATGTGCGGCTAAATTCCTTTTTACCTAGAGTACTAGGAACTTGATGTGAACTGAATCATTGATTATCTTGTTAATTGTGATGATTGGAATCTTGTGTATCCTCTCTTGCTTAATGCTTTCTTAGGGATTGGCCACCTCTTTGATTTGATTTGGGAAATTAGAATTTATCTTGAGAAAGGGATTCTAATTAGACCTAAGAGTTGGATAAATTAAGTTTAGAGTCATCTAATCTGTAATTAGGATAGACATATACCTGATTACCTTAATTGGTTTGTAGAGGGATATAGAATCTAATGCATTCTCACCTAAATCTAAGGACACTTAGAATTCAGGAGAGAATAGGGCTATAATTACATCGACAGACGGTTATAGCTTTTGAATCTCTTAACCCACAAGGTGAAAATTAATCACAATTGAACAAGAGGTTAAATTCTAGTGATCATCAAGGGAATAGTAACTCTAGGTAATTTCAAATCTTGGATTTTATCTTACTGCCTGTGCCAACTTAGTTTTCTTTAAATTGTTTTGTTTTAAGCATTAGTCTAAGTTCATAATTCACTTAATTGACAGTTTAACGTGGATGAAAACGGATTATACATTGCCTAATTGTAATTAACCCCTTCCTCGTGGGAACGATACTCATACTTATCACTGAACTACTTGATCTGACCCGTGCACTTGCGGAACGCATAAAAAATTTCGCGATCAGTACTCCAGAACAAGAACATAATCAACATAATTTTAGGTTTTTTGTTTTGTTAAATAATGGTTTCATACTCAGACAATTGAATTGCACATATATCACTCTTATCCCTAAATGTGCTTTGCCACAAGGACTTCAAAATTATATGCTTATTAGTTTTATATAATGTAGTGTATAAGATCATTTCAAAGATCCTATCTAATAGGCTTAAGGTAATTTTACTTGACCTTATTGCCTTAAACCAAATGGCTTTTCCAAAGGGATGCTTGATTTCAAACAATGTGCTTCTTACGTTTGAGCTCATGAATAATTTACATAAAACAAAAAAGTCACATAAGAGGTGGTGTGCACTTAAAGTTGATATAATAAAAGCTTTTGATAAGTATTTTTGGAATTTTCTTCAAGTTGTGTTGACTCAAATATAATTTCTTGAGAATTGGCTTTAGATAATTATGCAATGTGTTAGAAGTGTGAGTTACCAAATTTTGGTCAATGTGGCACTAACCATGCCTTTTCAACATCAACAAGGGCTATGATAGGGAGATCCACTTTTCCTTACTTGTTTATAATATGTTTTTAACATTTTCTCGTGTACAATATCTCAAGCAAAACATAGGGGATTAAAGTTAGTAGGCAATTGGCACCAATGACCCAATTAATGTATACTCATGATACCCTTTTTTTTTCTTTAGAAAGGGGGGGGGAGCCTCTGTAACATTCGGTTTTCATTAAATGACAGAAACGAGTGCGTTTTCAAAGCAAGTCCCCTGAAATGAATTAGTTAAGGTCCCAAAAAAATTAAGTAACATTCTAGACTCCTAAAAATAAGAATTCTAGCCTCAGACGAAAGGAAAAACTGAGTTAGAATGAAGAAACAAATTTTGACAGAAATCTTACGAAATGTAATGGTATTTTCGTAATTTTGAGTAAATTTTGGAATTTCACATAAGAGGGCTTTTAAATGAAAGTTTTGAGTTTTTGAGGTTCTTAGAGGCCCTGAAAACCATGGAAAGCCCTGAGATAGTTGAATCCTGTCCGGTGGACGTTTTTCAACGTCGATGTATCCGAACTTTGACGGATTTATTTGGAAAGATTTTAACTCCGATTTGGGTGATTCTAAAGACATTTTACTAAATTGGGAATCTAAATTTTATAATGAAAAATATAATTCTCAAAAAAGAGCTAAAATGAAAGAGAAACGAAAATGCAAAAAACGAAGGGCAAAATGAGAATTTTGAAAAGTGCTTCTTCCTTTCCCTATATATAGGTGGCGCCCCACTTTTTCCCTCATTTGGACTCAAAATTTTCTGCCTAATTTTAGAGGAGAGAGCTAGGGTTTTGGGGGCACAAGAGAAGAAGAAGAAGAAAGAGAAACTCAAGCTTAAAAGTATGCTTCCATGGTAGTTTTTCATGCTTGCTTCCATCCACACCTCCTCTCCTCTCCTTCTCCTTTATTTCCTTTAATTAAAATGGAGTTTATAAATCTAATTTAAAGGAGAAACTCAAGGGGATTTTCGGATTTAAAGAGAGGAACTTGGAGAAAGCAAGATTTAAGCAAGAATAAGCAAGGAAACTAGGTAATTTCTCTTCCTATGGTTGATATCTTGATCCTCCCTCCTTCTCCATTTCGCCTAACCCTAGGAACCATAGGAGGAGTTGATTTTTAGACAGAACCAAGGATGAATCTAAGGAAAAAGGGTATGGATATTAAAAATATGTAAAGAGAATAAAAAAAATTAGATTTTAAGATGCAATTTCTAGGGTTTCAAGTGCACCTTGTAAAATTTGATTTTGTATGATGATTTCTAGGCCTAAATAAGAGTTTAAATGAGTTCCCAAGATCCCTAAGTTGCTCCCCCCATGCTTCCTCCTCCAAGAAAACCAAGCAAAATCCATGGAGACCAACAAGCCTCATGGTCTCGGCCTAAGGAGGTTGGGATAGCTAGGAAGAGTTTTAATTTTTTTAAACCCATTCTTGAGTCATATATGATGAATGAAAATAAGAGGAGGCTTTGGAAAAAATTTAGAACTCATAGAACGTGAGTTGGTGTTTTATAACCTAAAGAAGCAACACGTAATTAGGCTTTTTGTTTTAATTGTGTGATGAATCCAAGAGGCTTAAAAGGAGTCAAGAATCATATTTGAAAGGAAATAATGGAGCCTAGAATTTATTTAAAGGGTGTTGCTTCATTATATGCAATTATGAAACCATAATGGGGTTTATAGAATAACCTAGTATTTAAGCAAGTTGTGTGGCCTTAGAATTTGTTTTATGAACTTAATTGGCTACCATAAATTGTGTTTAGGCCAAGAGAAACCGTCTCCACACTTTTATGTGTGTGTGGCCAAAAAGAGGAGCTTGAATTCAAAGGAAAAAATATGTGATTGTGTGCAAGGTAGCTCTCTCCACCTTTTCTCATGCATGGATGTGTGTTTAACTTGTCTTAGAATGTGTGTATGTGTATTTTTAAGCTATGAAAAGTATGCTAGCATGATTTTATATGCCATGATTTCATAATGACATATTATATTTTTAAATGATGTTATGATGTTATTTGAGTTTGCTTGAGTGTGGAGAGGCCAAGAACTCTCAACTATGATGAGGATGAGCCAAGAACCCATAAGATTGGTTGAGACAAAGAAAATAGTCTTCCAAAAGCAAAGTGGACTCCCAAGAGCGTGGTTGAGTCTAAGAATCTCTTAAAGAATGGGTGAGGTAAGTCTAAAATCCATGAGGAAAAGGGTGAGGCCAATCCATCCACTTAGTAAGCTTTTAGATGTCTTGTATGACTTATTTACATGCCAAGCTTACTTTTTGAATGTTATTGACATCAATTATATCCATGCATGCATTTTTCAAGACTTGCTTTTCATCCATTATATATGATTGAATGGGAGATGAGCTATTGGGATTCTTTGAATCTCATTCCCTCTTCTCCAATGATCTCACATGCTAGTTGGACCAAGTGGACAAAGTAATAGGAGCCAACCACCTTGAAGAGAAGAGTTTGACAACAAAGTACTTGAGTTTTGCTATTTTAAGACCATAATTATGTCAAATGATGTAATCCATTGATGTATATAGTCTATGATCTTTTGGACATATGTAATTATGGTAATATGTGATGTATAAATGAATGGATATGATATGTGAACCCTAGAATGTAGTTTGAGTATGTAATGCCAAGATATGCTTCATGAAAGTTTGATGTGAGTATGTATAATTGTATGTGGTATATCCAAAATGAGAGGCATGGCATTTGAGATCATTTGGGCAGCTCACACAAACCCTAATTATGCTTTTAGACTTGCCCAAAAGGTGCCAAAACCCAAGAAAAGTTATTTGGACAATTTAGTACCCTATATAGAGCCAAAATTGATCATAAAGGAACCCTATGTCACTTTTTATCCAAAAGAGCTTTTCTTGATTTGAAATTTGGTATGAAATTAGAGCTTGTTGAGAGCTTTTTGAGAAATTAAATAACATAATTTTTGAAGGTCTACAAAATATTTGATGAATTTTTAAATTTGAAAATTGTTCTAGTTTTGGTCATGTCATTATTCACACTAGTCTGAAAATGAAATCTGTCACACAGGGCTCAAATGATGTCTAATTGCCAAGAAATTTTATACAAAAAAACTAGATATTCTCAATGACTTATGACAACTAGAAGCACTAGATTTGGAGGTTTAGAAAGAGAGATATGAATTTTTAAAGAATCTATCCAGTATTAGGAGCTTCACCCGACCTCAGTTACTGTTTGATTAGATTTCGAGGTCTGGGCATACCTGAGCTAGTCTTGAGTTATTTTTTCCCTCTAGCTAACATCCATAAATTTCCAGATTAGTATCATTTGCATGGATTGAATCTTGTGGAATTAATTAGAAATTTTTGAAGTTTAATACAGAAATTTGTAATAACACCAGTGAACAGTTTGACCTCTTGACCATTTCGAATGTCAACCATCCTTTGTGATGAATGTTATGATCTAAATATATTTTTAGTATGAAGTAGACATCTGTAGCTTTCCAAAATGGCTAAGAATGCATGATTTCAATTTTTTTAGATTTAGTTATAATGTTTTAAAGTTGTGACAGAAATGAGTGCATGGTTTCAAGGATTTAACTCTTCTATCAATGCATGGTTTCAGGGATCTAACATGCTCTAAAAATTCCATAATTTTAATATTTTAAGTTCAAAGATTGAAGTACTCACCATAAAAATTTGGACTTAGGAATTCCTCTCCAAATACCTCAACAAAAGCCAAAAGTTAAATACTTTGAACTGCATGCTAACTCAATGTCCTATATTAGTATACTCTATTTTGTTTAACTAAAACCCATATGATACCTATATAGAATTCCAATTTAGGTTCTTGGACATTAGTTATGCTTATGGCAACATTTTAGAGTTATTCCAAATTTGTGAAAATTAGTTTCATGCAAAAACAATAATTTAAATTACTTCTATTCCAACATTGCATTTTTGTCAGATACGATTGTCAAACTAAACGAAAGGTTACCTTTGTATCATTACAACACAAAATTGAAACACACACCTACCTAAGTAAAATGCATTCCCTAAAGCTAAGATAATTCTTAAAACTAAACATTTCACTTATTTATTTTTTGTTGATTTGGCTCCGTTAGTTGCAAAACTAATTCCTAGAAAGAAGAGTTAGCTTTGTAATGAGATAATAATCCTAGTAATTAACATCATATTTGAGAGTATATAGATAACACTGAACAAGATTCAAATCACATTTGGTGCATAGTTTCAAAACAAAAACCATTCGATTGCCAGATAGCAGTTTATAATCCTCTGTTAAGCTACCATGCTTAGGTCATTGGCTAACAATAGAAGGGATAACACCATAGCATGCCTTATCCAAGAGATAGACATAAAAGCAACCAAGCACAATATAGTACAATAATTCCATAAATTCAATTTAGTGTACAATAACTATATAAAGACAAAAATGGTGTTAACTACTTGTTCAACCAACCCAATTATCTATCAAGCTCCTAATTCTTATTGTCCCAATTCCTTCCCTACGATTTCAGCCACATACATCCTAGCTAAGGTTTTGTCATGGCTAAAGCTCAAAACCAAGATAAATTTGCTAAATTCAAATGCTACAAATTATTGTTTGTTTCTAATAAATAGGAAATTAGGATTTCCAATCTAGGATTAATTAAACTTCCATTTTTCCTTCTCTATATTGATTTTATCTCATTAGGTTAATTATAAAAATTCTAAAATCCTAACATCTAGCTCCTAAACATAATTTAAATGACAATTAGTCTCACCAAAATTTTCTTTCTCTGTTTAATGTTTTCTCTCAATTGTAGTAACAAGAAGCATGTATATTCTGTCATATACAACTACATGGTTTCATTTAGTATCAAAATAGCCCACACACCCACATTCTACTCCTTCCCTTTTTTCAAGTCACCACTTAATAATTCTATAATTGACTAGCTCCATATACAAGCTAACTCAATCACTATTGAATCTAATTGGCCAGTTATGTCTAATGAGGAAAGTGTTTAGATTTCTTACCTTTTATGACTTCTCCCTTCATCAATTTATTTGATGGCCTTCCAAGATGACCTCCCTTCTTTCCCCTCACTCTAGGACAGTCCTTCACCTCTAAATTCTTCACTGAACCAAAACCTAAATAACAACTAGAAAGCGAATAGGTGAAAGAGGGAGCTTACATGGTTTCGGCCAACTTTGCCTTCCACAAGTTTAATTAAGATTCTCAACTCTTACCTTATGCAACCACTTCTTTTTCTAATTTTGTCTTAATGTAATGAAGTGTTATTGCACCTACATATAAAAATATTTTTTTAACTTATTTGTATGTAAAAATATTTTTTTAATTTTTATTAAAAAATTTATAAAAAGATTACTTCAAGTTATTTATATATAAAATTTAATTAAACATTTTATTTTCTTTGATAAAGTTATATTGATAAGTATAATTTATCTTTCTAATGTATTTGTCTATTTTAAAAAAAAATCTAAATTCAAATTAATAAAAATTTTGCACTACAACTTTTAGTGGCGACTAAAATAGTTGTCACTAAAAGTTACTTTTGACAAAAAAATTTTAAAATTTTCACAAATGATGCAAAACTTTTAGTGACGACAAGTGTCGCCACTAAAAGTGACCTTTAGTAACAAAATCAATTTGTCGCTACTAAAAGTTAGTTTTAGTGGCGACTTTGCAGTTATAACTAAAAATCGTTACTAAATGTGACTTTTTAGTGGCGACAGTATTGATGTCGCCACTAAAAGTATTTAGTGGCGATTTTTTGTTGTTACTAAATAGTTTTAGTGGCAATTTTTCTTGCCGTCACTAAAACTTCTATCGAAATTAAGAGTAGTATTTTTAATGACAACTTAATAAAGTCGCAACTAAAAATATTTTTCTGTGACAACTTTTTGTAGTCGTCGCTAAAAGCCATCACTAAAAATATGTTTTTTTGTAATGAGAACCATTACTACCACATTTAGAGATGTTATTCCTAGGTTTGAGGACATTTACTACTAGGTTTTAAAGACTATCTTTTACTATTGACTTTTAGGCTCGTTACTTCTAAGTTTAGGTGTATTACTAGTATATTTAAGGAAATTTATCACTATGTTTAAGGACTTTGCATAGCATACTTAGAGTTTTAGAACTCTTACTACCAAGTTTAGGGACATTGCTAATAGATTTAAGGAATTTTATTACTCACCTTTTAGTGATTTACTATTGAGTTTTAAACCCATTACTACTGGATTTAGGTGTACTACTATTGGTTCATCATAACTTATCCCAAATTTAGGTTTCAAAGAAATCAACAATACCTAACACATAATAGCAATCACCCAAAGCTAATAGGAATTTGATATCTTTAACTTTAAATCCAAAGTCTCTCCATCGTGGTCTTTCACTATCTAAATTCCCTTGGCTAACAAAATTCAAATACATTTGGAATTTGAAATGGAAGCAGGTAAATCCTAACATTTTAGGGAGAAAGAAATTGCGAACCATATGAGCCATCAAATGACAAGGAGAGGTTTTGCTCACTATTGATTCCCACATATTTGCAAAGCACACAAAGATAAAGAGAATGAGAGGTCATGGCACAAGGGAGGCACCGTCTAATGAGAACCCTTGCGAGCAAGGGAAAACCTATTGAAGACTAGGTCTTACACACGAAAGACAAGCCATCAAAGGATATGTATTTCAGTAAATCGTCCAGTGAAAAACTATCTAAGGAATTTTAGTAAACAATTATGAAAGAAACCATCAAAGGATAGGTAATCATCAATAAAGAGAATCAATAGGCAATGACAATGGAGGGCTAAGGAGGAAGAAAGCAATGTCTAAATAGAAGTAAGGTAGTAATATCAATTTTTAGGGTCTCTTATTATAATTTTGTTTTTAGTCTAGGTCTTTCTTTCTAATGTTCCTTTTTGCTTTTGGCATTAATTGGTAACATGTGTAAAGGGGCCCACTCCCAATTTTGTTTTTGGGGGTGAGGGAGGCACCTATTTAATCTCAAATTGTGTTATTGAATTTAAGAAAAATTGTGTTATTTTTTACATTATTTTTGAAAAAGTATAGTATATGGTTAAATATTTTTAACATTGTAGCATTTGAATAATTAATGTTTTTTTGTAGTAGCATTTCTATATAAGAGCCATAGTCTCCCCCACACTCAAGTAGTTGTAGACACACTCACGCAACAAGATTCTTGTATGTGCATATTGAGCTAGCTATTTTCTTGAAGCATTTTTATGTTGGTTTTGTGAAAAAGCGCACTATCATATATTTAAGGTATGTCCCTTTTGATTATGGCTTCTTGTTGGTCATAGCCAGAAAGAATCCAATCCCACTACTCTTGTTGTTATAAACAATTCAAGGCTTTTGAATTTTGATATTCTTGTCTTGCTGTTCAACTATAATGGAGTTATAAGCAATAATTGTACCCAATATGTGTGTCTGAAAGGTCTTTTAGTATCATCAATATCTAATATTGTCTTGTAAAAAAATAAGAAACACCATGGAGGTGTAATTGTAACGTTGCTATGCTTTTCTATTGCTTTACTCTTCCATTCATTATCATTTCTACAACATTCATAAGTGGTCCATTCATGGTAGTAACTATTTCATTCATTGCTCTTCCCGTGTCTTGATAGGGACATTGGAATTGTAGCTCTATAAATTGAAAAAGTGTTGGGGTCCCTAGGTTCAAAGTTAAAAGAGACTCACATACCATCTGGAGTGGATTTAGAACTTAGAAGATTTTTTATGGTCACATATTCAAAAGTATTTATGATAATGGTAGGAGGTAAGTACTACTTCCATTTAGTACCCATAAACATGTTATTAATTTCTTACATTTGGTATCAAAGCATAGTTGTTACCTCTACCTTACTTGAAAGTATATTAATTTACCATTTTGAATATGCTTTTTGGCTAATTTTTCTCATAAAAAGTTTAACCTTTTTTTTCTTTTGCATGTTTTGGTAAAAATGAATTTATAGATATGTAGGAAACCAAAATTTCAGCATTTTGACTTCTAAATCACTAAAAAAAAGAGTTAAAATGACTAGAATATGGTCAGATATCCAACCAAGTCGAACTTGGGTTAGGTCAACCCAAGATAGACTTGACTGGAAGTTGAAGACGCATAAAATAATATGTTTTGTGCACCTTGGTATGGCCACATGGAGGATTGAACCCGCAACCCTTTGACATTCAAAACACCCATTTGCCATGTGTTCTAGCCATCTCCTTTAGTTTTATATTGCATCTATATATATTTTCTAAAACATTTATTATTTTTTCACATTTTATTAAATTGCCATTTTCTGAAGCTAATTTTCAGTATCTAACTACTATTCTTAAGAATTATTTCCAAAATTTATTATTTATTTTTAAATAATAATTAATTTTAAACTTAAATTTGTCTTATATATGTAATATATTTGGTTTGTTTTATTGCATGTAATGGAAAATTTAAGTAAATTAACAAATACACATGTTAGTATTGTGTTTGATTAACATGGTATTTATTTATTTATTTGTCTTAGTTATATATTTAGGTAAAATTTGTTGATTAAAATTTTAAAATGCCTAGTTATTTAAATATACGTAGTTAAATAACAAAATAGCCATGGCATTTTCAATTTAGTTAAGTTATATATATTGAAAACCAAATCACATAAGGAACAGGCAAAACTTGTAATTACTTTATTTAGATACAATGGATTTTATCCCACAGCAATTTCTATTATATTTAAATGACCAATTAAGGTAAAATAACAAATCATCTTTCTTAGTTTACCCCTAGGGATTAGAAAAGGATAACAATTTGTTAGTTTCATCATATATATTGTACTTAGATGAAACTCAACACACAAGTAGTTTTATTTGATTTTGTAACATGCTTTGCATAGATAATACATGCAATTAATTGAATAATTTATTATCCTTATACTTGACTTAGTATGTATATTTAATTTTGCAACTTTTCAACTTATTAATTTTCTTAGCATCCAAAACGAGATTCCTAATCTAAACAGTGATAATTATAAGATTTGGAAGAAGAGGATTCTCCTCTAATTAGGATGGATGGAAAAGATGAACTACCAATTCCATATGAAAATAGTACTGAGGCAGAATTTGACCTTTATAAGCATTGGGAACGATTCAATCGCCTCAGCATGATATACATCAAGACCAAAATTTCTCTTGGTATCTGAGGATTAATTAGAAAGCATACTAACGTGAAGGATTTGCTAAAAGCTATCGATGAATAGTTTGAATCTTCGAATAAAGCCCTTACCAACACCATAATGCCTCAATTATCATCAATAAGGCTTTCCAGAGTTAGGGGTGAGCACATTATAAAAATGAGAGACATTGTGGCATAACTTAAAGCACTAGAGATTAAGATGTCTAAATCTTTTCTTGTGCACTTTATTTTGAATTCACTTCCCCAACAATATGAACTCTTTAAGATATCTTATAACACACATAAAGATAAATGATCTATCAATAAACTCTTGACCATGCGTGTTCAAGAGGAAGGGAGACTATTGATGGAGTAATGAAAGAGTACTCATTTGGAAAGTGCACATATGGTTATAAAGGGAAACAATAGTCAAGCTAAGCAAAAAAGAAAAGGTAAAGAATCCTCTCAGTCAAACTTTAAGAAGGAATCCAAGTGTTTCTTCTATAAAAAGAAAGGATATGTTAAGAAAGATTATGCTTAGGTCAAAGCTTGACTTATTAAGAAAGGTAATCCAATATCTCTAATTTGTTATAAATCTCATTTAGCTTATATTTGTTATAATTTTTGATAGATTGACTCTAATTTTACAATCGATATTTCAAATTCATTATAAGGATTTCAAAACCATATGAAGCCAGTGGACAGTGAGCTAAATATCTATTCAGGCAATAAGATGGGCTTTGTTATTAAGGCTATTAGGAGTTGTATATTAGTTCTTAACACTAGTTATGTACTTAATTTGGAAAAGACTTTCTATGTACCTATTTTTTCTAGGAATTTAATTTTAGTTTCTAGACTTGTATCTTTTGGATATTCCTTTCAACTTTTAGATGTCAACTTTAAGTTATTTTAAAAATATGAATTATTTAGGAATGGTATTTTGTCTGATAGTTTTATTCAAATTAGCTTACAACTCGATACCCCATATGCATTGAATGTTAGACTTAAGCAAAACATGACAAATAAAAATTCCTCCATGTTATAGCACTATAGGCCAGGGCATATATCCCTAGATAGGATTGAGAGGTTAATCAGTGAAGGAATACTTAGTCTTATGCATTTCACAAACTTTCATAACTATATTGGCTATACTAAAGGAAAGCAAATATACAAGTATAAGAAAGATGCTAAGAGTAGTTCAAATCTATTAGAGATCATACATCTAAATATTTGTAACCTAGACATAAACTCACAATGTCAAAAGTATTTCATCATCACCTTTATTGATGATACTCATGTTTTATATATCTTTACTTGTTTTATAATAAGAATGAAGCTTTAAATGCCTTTAAGGTATTTAAAGTAGAGGTAGAGAAACGATGTGGTAAACAAATAAAGATTATGAGATTAGATAGAAGTGGTAAATATTATGATAGATACACTGAAGATAGACAAGCACCAAATTCATTTACGAAGTTTCTTCAAAAGCATGGGATAGTAGCTCAATACACTATACCTGGTTCACTAAACCAAAATGATGTGGCAAAAAGAAGAAATTGAACCTTGTTAGACATGGTGTGGAACATGCTTAATAGCTCTAAACTTCCTAGATCCTTATAGATTAAAACACTTAGGACAATTGTGTAAATACTAAAGTGGGTTTCATCCAAGGTTGTTTCTAAAATGCCTTTTTGAATTATGGAAAGATTGGAAACCTAGTTTGCAATATGTGCACATTTAGGGTTGCCCATATGAAGTAAGGATTTATAATCCATAAAAGAAGAAGTTAGACCCTAGGACCATTAGTGAGTATTTCATTGGCTATGCTAAAAGGTTAAAAGGATGTATGTTTTTTTGTTTGTCACATAATACTAGAATTGTGGAATCAACAAATGCCAAGTTTCTTGGAAATGACTTGATCAATGGGACTGGTTAATTAGGAACTACGATTTTTGAAGCTGATCACTATAAGGAAAACCCATTTCAAGTGATATTTTGGCTAGTATTAATAACATCTCTCAAGGACAAATGGGAGTTTTACAACCCACAACTGAAATTCCACCTACTGATAGTTCTCTAAAAAGACCTATTATACAGCCTTGTTCTGAGAACACTGTTGGAGGTCACCTAGAGAGAAGAAGTTAATAGTTCCTAGAAACTATGTTGTCTATTTACAAGAATCTGACTTTAATATTGGTGCCAAAAGTGATCTAGAAATGTTTTCACAAGCTATGAGTTGGAAACAACTTGAGTTGTGGTTACGTGCCATGAAGGATGAAATGAATTCAATGGGCTGTAATAGAGTCTGGGATCTTGTTTTATTGCCTATTAGTGTCAAGGTCACCAATTATAAATGGGTCTTTAAAACCAAAAATGATTCATTAGGCAACTTTAAAAGATATAAAGCTAGGCTAACAGCTAAAGGATTCACTCAATAAGAAGGAATCAATTATACTGATACTTTTTCTCATATATCTAAGAAAGATTCTCTGTAGGTAATTCTAGTTTTTGTTGTCTATTTTGACCTGGAATTGTATTAAATGGATGTGAAAATGACTTTTCTTAATGGAGATTTAGAGGAAGAGATTTTTATGAAACAACCAGAAGGATTTTCCTCTAATGAAGGTGAACATTTGGTTTGTAAGCTTAAGAATTCTATATATGGAATGAAGCAAGCCTCTTGTCAGTGGTATTTAAAGTTTTATGATGTTATCTCTCCTTTTGGTTTTGAAGAGAATGCTATGAATCAGTTTATATACCAAAAGATAAGTATGAGTAAAACTTGTTTTCTTGTGTTTTATGCGGATGATATCCTACTTGCAACTAATGATAAAGGGTTGCTATAAGAGATGAAATAATTTCTCTCTAAAAGTTTTGATCTGAAAGATATATGGGTAAAGCATTTTATGTCATTGGCATTAAGATCTATAGAGATAAATCCTATTGTGTTTTAGAGCTATCATAAGAAACCTATATTGATAAGGTCTTAGAGAGGTTTTGAATGAAGGATTCTTCACCAAGTGTAGCACCTATTATGAAGGGAGATAAGTTCAATTTGAATCAATGTCCCAAGAATGATTTAGAAAGGAAACAAATGTGTAACATTCCATATACTTCTACTGTGGCTAGCCTTATGTATGTTTAGGTTTGTACCAAACCTGACATAGCTTTTGCTATTGAAATATTAGGAAGATTTCAGAGTAACCCAAATATGGATCATTGGTGTCACAACCCACACTTTTAAGTATGTTGGCACAAAAGACACCAATTTCCCTACCATAAATGGATTTGTATAGACAACCTCCCTCTAAAATTCAGATAATTCCCTCAGTTGTATCTTCATATAAATAATAAAACTAGAGTATCATTTCTGAATCACCTTTATACAAAACGTATAAGTTTTTCTTTTATGTGACTTTTGTAGAAATTTCGGCAGAGTCTCTTCTATAATTTGGACCTCCCGATATTTCTACAATCAGTCAACTCAACAATACATCCAAGAATAACAAAATATAGACTTCTAGGGATTGGGGATACCCTAGCTATGATTCAGTGGAGCCACATTCTACACTGTTCAGAACCAAATAAATTACAAGCATAAAACAAAATACACCCACATGAACAATTGTGGGCTCGCCAAAAGAAATAAAGCAGGAGATCTACAGCTAGTAGGCAGCTCAGGGTAGGCTAGGGTCTTCACCGCTCTCTGAAAAATAAATTAAGAAAGAGTGAGTTTGATACTCAGTGAATAAGCGATGCCAACCCTTAAAAATAGGGACAAGACCCGTAAAAACTATATATATATATATTCATCATGCATAAAACACGCCTCCTGCACATCGTTTCTTAAAATACATCAGAAGTATCTAAGCAGAACCAAATTGAAACAAACGCAAAGCACACAGCTCGCGGGGAGAATAACCACAACGCAAAGCACTTTGCTTGCGAAATAAAATGACTCCACATGTGGTAGCTACCCACACGGGGCTAGCAAAACCCCTGCTAGCTGAGGTCCAGATCATGGTGCACCAAGGCTAACAACTACTGCTGTTAGCTACAGAGTTCTGAACAGATAACCTCTTAAATTTAATACTTTTCTCAAATCACATTTCAGACAAAGTACCTTCCATATCAGTTCAATATCAAAGTTTCCAGATAACTCAATAGGCATCAATTTGCAAAATTTCATGTTTAAATCAATTTTCAATAAACATGTACATAACAACATTTAAATACGTATTTCCATAAATAGATTTTCAAATTTTTAGAGCACTGCAAGGAAACTTAGTAACAAAATAATAAATATGAGTTACTCACGGTCCGCATTACTTACTCACCTCCTAAGATGTTACCAACATTCCCTGCCCACTTCTCAGCTATAACTTAATCTCCTGAATACCCTGCAATACCCGTTCAACAGATTTTAGAGTGTGAATAACTAAAACTTTATCTCATGAGCTTAGCCTATTCGAATAAAATTCTAGGAAGCAAGAAACACTAGTAGCTATTCTTCATTCCCTTAGCATGTTAAAATTTTGTATTTGATTTTTAAGGAGTTAAATCTACCATCCACTCGTCCATTCCATGCCTTCCATATCCATACAACACACATATATATAGATATAGGTCTATATATATATATGCATCCATATATGGCGGCAGATCATTTTAAAGACTTAAATTTATTCAAGAGAGGAAGCACAATCAAGAAATGGGCAAGTAAGAAGCACAATAGAATTTGATTTTTGGATTTTATACTAGGAAATTCATCCAAAAATGGAAGCAACAAAAGGGACGGTCGAAATACATTCTAGCATAATGGAAACCAAGATTGCTCCAAACAAAAAAAATCAGTCTCTTACACCCGTTTTCTTTTCTTTCTGCACACTCTTTCCTCGGCTGGCCACACACACACCAGAACGCATTACAGAATAAGCAAAACAGGGGAGGGAAAACGCTGTGAAAATGGACCAGAAACACAATACTTACAGTAGCAACTCAGACCTGGGAAAAAAACTTGTTTTCGGTGTTAAATCCCCTAACCACCAGCAGCCGAATTTGATCCAGAAAATAGCAGAAAACTAAATTCCAAAAACAGCAGAAAATAGCGAGGAACAGAGGAGAGAAGATGAAGCTTTGTTCCAGCAAAGTTTTGCTCCTTTTTCTGACCGAAGGGATGGGAATTCAGTGCTGCAGAAATGTTAGAAGTAAAATTACATAAAGCCCAGCAAAAAGTGGATGAGAAAGGGGCATTTCGGATATTGCAGAAGAAGGCAAAAATTTCTATGTGGCAGCAGCAAAAACTCCTTTGAAAAGTCAACTTCCCATGAATGAAAGCATGCACGTCGGTCTTTACAATTGGAGAGTTGCAAAGAAAGTGTCAAGATACCTCAAGGGGACTAGAAATTACATGTTTGTCTATCGACGTATTGATAGCCTAGAAGCAGTTGGCTACTCATATTCAAAGTTTGTTAGTTGTGTTGATTCTTAAAACTCAACATCAAGTTATATCTTTATGCTTGTTGGTACAGCCATTTCTTTCAAAAGTATGAAGAAGATTTTAATTGCTACTTCTACCATGGAACAGAGTTTGTCTATTACTTTAAAGCTACCTTGCATAGTGTGTGGTTAAAGAATTTCATTTATGGACTTAAAATTGTATATTTGATTTCTAAGCGATTAAGGGTATAGTGTGACAATTCAACTACTTCCTTTCTTTTTGGCTAAAAATAATAAAAGTGGGAGTCAAAGTAAGCATATGACATAGACAGGAACTTGCAAAGGAAAAGAAAATGCTCATTGAACATATTAGCACTGAGTTGATGATAGTTAATCCTTTCATAAAAGACATGCCACCATTTAATTTTTAGGATCATGTTTTGAGAAGGGGACTTGATTCCCACTGATGAGTTTTGATGTAATTTATTTATATCATTTGTATTTGTAGTGAAACTCATATTATATTATATTGCTTTCTCATTTTGGTGTACACATTTATATTTGAGAAAAAACAATTTTCATGGACCCAAAATAAACTTAAGGTTTATTTATTAAATGGAATGACAGAATGTATTGTAATATATGAAAGATAATACTCTTTCTTAAAGGACTTGTCGCCTTGATCCATATGTTTTAATTCTTCATTTAGATGAAAGGTTTCATGTATATGGACCAAGACGAAGAATGTAACGTTGCTCTACTCTTTTATTGCTCCACTCTTCCATTCATTTTCATTTCTACAACATTTATAAGTGGTCCATTCATGGCAATCAATGGTCTATTCATGGCAATAACTATTCATAGTAGTAACTATTTCATCCATTGCTTTTCCTACATTTTAATAGGGATGTTGGAATTGTAGCTCTATAAATTGAAAAGGTGTTGGGGTTCTTGGGTTTAGAGCTAAGAGAGACTCACACACTGTCTAGAGTAACTCTAGAACTTAGAAGATTTTCGCCAGTCACATGTTCAAGAATATTTACGGCAATGGCAGGAGGTAAGTATTGCTTCCATTTAGCACTCATTAACATGTTGTTAATTTCTTACAGCAACTACATACATAGCCGTATACCTTTAGGAAGACTAAATGAAATAACTAGAAGAGAACTTATGCACTAAACAAACAATAGGAAAGTACCCTAAATACCTATATCTCCATTGTCCAGTCTGGCTGTCTACACACAGTTACGCAAAGTAAAGGCTCAGCGTAAGATGGTAAAACTTAACAAGGTTGATTGTTTCATAGCCCTCCTTATACCTAGGATGTAACTTTTCATTCTTGAGGAGTCAAGTCCAGAAAAAGCAGCCAAAAGCAGATAGTAGGTATTTTGAATGCTCTGTACTGCACGTTTGCATTCTGTTTAGGAGAATGTATTGGCGATGCTTTTGCAAATGAGGTTCTTTCAGTAAATGTTTGAGGAATAAACTCAAAATGTTTGTAGCCCTTGTAGCACCTAATAAATTATATTACCAGCAATATTATGCAATCATTGAAAGCTATGTTATACATATAGTGCCTGTACATCGAAGAGAGTTAAATTTGATAGAGTATAAAAGTCAAAAACTCAGCTGCATTTTATTTAATTATAGTTACTTTTTATTCGTCGTTAGAAAACCTTCAGTAAATTATTGTTAGTTTTTTATCATCTTGTAGACAGTTAAATATTTATGCTATGAAGTAGATGCTATATGGCTGACTCAGCGTAACTACAGGAACTTAGTGCTGATTTTGAAGTCCTAGAGGGTCATGAGCTCGCATGGAGGGAACTGACTGAGTGTATTTATGGCTTGGAGCAAGTTTTATGTTAGAATATCCATTCGAAGCCGTCCTTGACGTTAGTTTTAGATGTTAATACTCTCTCCACTATATAATTTTTGCCAACTTAAAAATTACATAATTTCAATAACAATTTGATTTTGCATGCGGTTATAATTTCAATAACAAAATATTGGATTGAATCTGATACATCAGTTGTCTATTCAATATCCTCGCACAAGGGCAGAGCCAGAAAATTATTTCAAGGGGACCAAAATATTTTTTATGACAAAAATTTTAAATATCATATCACACACACACACACACACACACAAATGAGATCCAATTAACATTTAATATATGATATAAATGTATAAAATAAATTAATGATTTTATTCTTAGACATTTTTCAACCTATAAAACAGTAATGACTAAATAATTTCCAGTAAAAACTTACAAAATTTATTAATAAATTGATAAAACAAATCATAAATTAAGTTATTTTTTTAAGATTGTATATAATGAAAGGTTGAAAATTGTAGAAATTGGACAAGTTGCAAAATACTAGTGAAGACAAAATTAAATCATCTGCATATATCTCTAACAATTAGCCAGATGCTAAATAATAAAGTAAGGATCTTGCATGGGTCCAATTGTGGATATATAAATGTATAGCTGGCTCCATATATATTTAATAAAATCAGGTTAAAACCAAAAAAAAAAGAGCTTAGCGGCGGTTTAAACTGCCAGAAATACATCTAGACAATCTGCCTTTTTTTTTTTTGGGGGGAAAAGTCGACTTGTAGTTAGATGCAATCCTGAATATTCAGTACAGTCAATTTAAAGGCCATAACCGCCACTACAACCTAGCTTCTTGCTTTATTGGCAGTTATTCTAGCAGCTGTTTTAAATGGTTGATAAATCCGTGGGATGGTGGATTTAACAGCGAATATTCTCACCGCCACTATTTGCTTAGCCTCACTTTAAACTGCCGCTAAAGCACTGCCACTATGACATAATTCTATCTCATCATTTCTCAGTAAAATTCAAACATTGTTCGACAACATAGACATTACCAATCCTGCATTAACTGGGTTTTTCAAAATCTTGTACATCATTATAAATTTGCATTGATGATATAAACAAATTTCATATTCTTCATTTTTTAAATAAAGTTTGAAAGAGAAACGGTCATGGTTATAAAGTATGAATGTTTGTTATTTTATTCATGTTTTCTGGTAAAATTTTCAAATATTGTCTATCAAAATTGACGTTACCAATTCTATATATTAATAATATTTTAATCATTTTAGGAGATGTTTTTACTTGAGGATCTCTAGTTGCATGAAACAAAAGTTAAGCCACCATTTGTCAAAATTAACATTATTCGTTGTGTATGTTTTTGACAGCAATTCTTAGGTGAGTGATCAACACCCTCTTTTTTCTCCATTATAAATATAAGGTTCACTTAGTCACTCAGCACAAATTCATTCACCAAAACTCAATCTTGAAGTTTTCCTTTCTTGTGATTTATTGAAAGCTCCTTTCTATTTAATTATATATGCTACTACAAGTACCTTATGCTTTCATAGAGCAGAAACGTAAGTTGTAGTTGTGATGAACATAAGCCTAGTTCGACTTCATTTTAATTTGCTTCTCAGTATCATGGTGCAGAAACAAATACTTTCTGAGTTCATATGCCAGTTTTGCTTCGGAAGGCTTATATGTAACACAGCTTTCCCACACAGCACTTTTCTTGTTGTTTAGAAGTTTTCACTGTTTTCTTAAAATCATTTTACAAATAATCCTTTACCTGGATGAGTGATGGTGGATTAGATGTCATGTTAAAATTCTTTGTTGAGAATAAATATGCAATGCATCACTCTTGATTTTGGTATGTCTACTCGAAGTATTTTACAAAGGGATTTATTTCTCTCATTTTAAGTATATATCTTCCGTATATATAATAAAATTTATTTTTGTATTTTTGTATTTTTTTAAGATTAATTTTTTTCTATATTTATTCCTTAGTTATTTATTATATTTTTATATTATCATTATTATTCTACCAAAATAGAAATAATATCTCACTTGATCCAGCCTTAACTTTAAAGAATGAAATTTGATGCGGTTTGGTTCATAAATTTTTACCTCTTGACCATCCCTCAAGCCTCATTATTTAAAAAAAGAAATCTTGTATATACTCTTTGTACTAATTAGATGAGCAAAAAGAGTTATAAAAATTTATTAAAATGAGATCCTATATCTTTTTTTTGTTTTTGTGAATGTTCATTGATCATCGATGACCAATAATACTTTACTAGTTTAATAAAGTTGATATACATGACATAATTTGACCATCTGACTGTCATATATTAGCAGTTGGTTAGGTGGGACCATTCATTCGCTCTCACTTCACATAAAATTTCTATGAAACTCAAAGGTTCAACAAACAACTTATTTGACAGTGAAAATTGGGGGGGGGGGGGGGGGGGGGGGGGGGGGGGGGGGAGATGTGAAAAAAGCAATTTCAAGGATAAAAAACCACTCATTTTCTACTGCTTTCAACATATCCTACACGCCATCGTTTTATTCCAAGTAATTGTAACATATTCACCTTTTTTGCTCAATTTTTAAGTCCGTTCTTCCTAAAACTCTTCTGAAAAAGTGGGCATTAATACAAAAAACGACTTACCTTTATTTTCTTTTCTTATCCTAGTTATTCTGTATAAACCACAAAAAGCTACAATGGAGGACACAAGCTTCTGCTTCTCCTCTACTTTCTTCGAGCTCATCGTTTTCTACCCTTTCTATCTGTTCAAAATATGCATATATAAAAAACCATTCTCCTTTCATAGCTTTTAGCATTCTGCCATTTTCTTGTTACATCCTCATAGTTTGTTGCTCTTCCTATGTGTTCACTACTTAAGCAGTGATTTCTACAAGAAATAAAGCCATTTGTGAACCTTTACTTAATAGCTTAACTTTTAGAATCGGCATCTCCCTTATTTTCAATATAACTATTGGAGGTATTTTGCAAAGTGATTTATTCTCTCGTTTCAAGTATATATCCTTCATATATGTAATAAAATTCATTTCTGAATTTGCATATATTGTTTTAGGGCTAGTTTCTTTTTTTTTCCTCACATTAATTTGTCTTGAGCATGATTCTTTCTTGTAATTTTTTATTATCATTATTATTGTGCCAAAATAGAAATGGTATCGCACTTGACATAGCCTCTAATTTTAAGAATGAAATTTGATGCTGTAGGATTCATAAATTTTTCTTTTCAAGCTATTAATCTCTTATATAATAATAATAAATTTGGCTTGTCAACAAGACTAATAATCCACTAGTTTAATAAAGTTGATATAGATAACACATAATTTGATGTATATAGATGGGTGCAGTTGCATTTTCAGTTGGTGATTCTTACAATTAATATCAATATTACATGTTAGACAATCATATAAAATAAATAACTGTGTAGTTCCATGTTAAATAACTCAATTACATTATGATGCAGAGTGGATGAGAAAATGGCTTCGAGATCTTCGCTTTGTATTGAAGCAAATGATAAAAAATACACTAGATATGGCATCACTAATGCAGTTTCATAGATTGGACAGGCATCACCTTACCAACATTGAAGTTTGGAACTTCAGGGATGTTATCAACTGTTCTACTCACATTCTAAACATTAAAGGCATCTCACTTTCTCACTCTAAAATTGAGAAAACAGGAAGCTGGTAAGTGTACATAATTATATGGATAAATGAATATACTTCCTTGTATTTCTTTTTTAAAATTATTTTTTCTTCAAAAGCTGATGAACACAAGGATACTTATTAAAAACATCATGTGTTCTTTGATATATTTACACAGATAGCAGGAACAACCAGCGATTATACCTTTGGGTTGAGCAACCTTTCCTATGTTCCTGTTTCTAACTTACTTTGAAGGATTAGGAACAGCGGTAATGGTGAGTCCATCCCTTGGTCTGGTAGAGGTGAAAGCTATGGGGACGACCATCATTTGATTCCTCATTTGAATTCTTTGCAGTGCGCTCAATTGAAGTTCGTATTGTTTGTATTTCTTTTGGATTATTAAGAGAGCATATAAAAGGTCTTGAAAATTGAGAGTGAGAAAAGCAGCAAATAGCAATGAACTCTAAATATATAAGATTCCCTTGACACGCAAGTCTTTTGTAAGAAAAGAAGTTACAATTACAACTAATTTGACCAAAATATTTTTATATATTATTTATATAACATAACACATGTTAAATATATATTTAATCAATATATATTATTTCTTTTTTAAAATTTAGAATAAATTAAATTTATGATTTTCAACATAAAATAATACTTTTTAAATAAAATTAAATTATGATATTTCTTATCAAAAATAATAAAAAGAAGTACTGAGAAGTTAAATAATTTCCCACCTTCCTACATATTTTTATCTATATACTTTTTTATAAATTATATTTAGTTTAAAAACAAAGAACCCATAGTTAAAGATAAAAATAGGCAAACTCTCTTTTTGATTTCAATTTGGACCCTTAATTATCTTTTGTTTCAAATATGCCCATTTAACTTTGAAATCTGTTTTAATTTCATCCTCTAGACTAACACTATCAAAAAACAGCAACTAGCTCTCCCTTTTCTTTTTTTTAAAGATTAATTACTGTTTACCTCATGACTTTTCCTTTATTGATATATTATAAAATTTAGGGCCAATTTCACAGCAAAAACCAATTGAGAGTTCCAATGCGAACTAGCCAAGAAAGTTGTAATCAGCCGCTTCCAACAAAAAATATAAATAGTCCGGACCCGCTGTTGTACTCCCTGCATAATAGGAGATGCTGTGCAAGCAAATAGGGGGAGTGAGAAAATATTTTTTAAACCAATTTCTTCAGAACACTTAAGATCCCCTACAGAGCACAGCCACTACATTGCACGGGGTCCAAAGTGAAATATAAATAGTTAACCATAAATCTAGTATTCATCAAAACGGATTTCTACCATTGATAGTCAACCATCTTCAAATGCAGATTCAGTCCATCTAGTCAGAGGTATACAACCATCAACTCTGATCGATAATCATATCCTGAGAATAATCTATACATGGACCCAACTAAATAGCATAACTCTCACATAGCATTTGCTGCTTTCTTCCACTTCCTTACTTCAGCATATATGTTTGCAACAATAACACAATTCCCTTCAGCATACATGGTAGTCGACTGGGATGACATTGTGTCTAACCCCATGCTTTCATCAGTCGACTATTCATAACTCGATAATCGATTGCTTCATTCGATGGAGCATTTAGATGAACATGGATGATCAGTCGACTGTACGACATAGACAATTGACTGATCAAGCCCTAACTCCTCCAACTGACAGATGTACATCATCCCAAATTCCTCAATCAAATGGTTATTCCAGTTCCAACCAACAATAAACGCAACCTCTGGGATCAAAACTTGGCATCTCAAGACTTTGCTTAGAAGGAAAACGAAGAGTAGCTCCCTAACCCTCACTAACATGATTCGGAGCCATGAAATTCCAAGAGAAGCTCGCAGGAGCAAATGGAACTGATTTATAGCTATGGCAACTTGATTTGGGTTTGTTGGAATCTTGAGGTTGAAGGGCGAGTAGCTAAGATTACAGAGATTTTGGAGTATGTCAATAGGATATGTGTTTTTTTGGAACTATAACGACCCGTTCAGTGCCCGTGTAAAGGAGGTGAGAAAAAGAAAAAGTGAAAAAAAAAATTTTAAAAATTATAATTTTACTTTTATAATTATTATTTAATTATTATTTAATATTTTTAATAATAATTATTCAATTATTAAAAGTAAGAATATTATAGATATTTTTTATCTATAAAATCATTTTTTACTTTCTATTTTTATTTTTATTCTAATTTTTTACGTATCAAACGGACTCTAAAGTTAAAGGAAGAGCTCATCAGACCATAAATAAGAAATTAGCCAATCTAATAGGGCTAAGTTGTAACTTAAAAGTACAAAGAGTGATTTGGGTTTGTTGGAATCTTGAGGTTGAAAGGCGTGTAGCTAAGATTACAGAGGAGATTTTGGAGTATGTCAATAGGATTTGGGTTTCTTTGGACCTATAAGGTCAAAGGAGAAGCTCATCAGACTGTAAATGAGAAATTAGCCGATCTGCTAGGGCTAAGTTGTAACTTACAAGTACAAAGAGCATTGCGCTATTGTAAAAATTATGTGGCCTTCAAATGTAAATATTAGAAACTATTTTTTTATAACTGAAAACCTATTGGTGCTAAAATTTGTAAATACCACTTCTTATTTCTAAGCCGGTTGGGCTTGTTTTCAATTTTGGGAAATAGTCACATAGTCAGCATAGCTAATCATGCGGTGCTGAGGTGGTGAATATTCATTGGTTCACGTGGGGTTGATCAATGCAACTCAATAAGACATTACATGGAAGAATTCACCAAAGCTTTTTCAATAAAGAGGATGCAATATTCCGACAGTTCTTTTTTTTTATTATTCTTTTAATCCCCCCTTCTCTCTCTTTTTGGGGAATGTTTCACTGCAAAGAATAATAAGTAATAAAAACCTTGTCAGTAGTAATTGAAAAGCAAGAAAACGGACGTTGGATAGGGGAAATAAATGTCTGATCTCAATTTCCACTTAAATGCCAGTCAAGCATAATAAGAGACATTTATAATTAATTATCAAAAGTTAAAAATATCCTAAATGACATAGGTTCAATTCCTCTAAAGATTAATATGTACTTAAAAAAATTTTAAATGCACTATACTAAAGACGGAACGGCCCGGATAGAATCCCCCCTAACCAACAAAATATAAGTTAAAATATGGTTTCGGGGTGAATGGCCAAAGTCTCACTTCATACAAGGAAAGTTTCTCCGTCTCTAGTTTAATTATTAAAAAAGATTCAATTTTTTACATCAAAATCAGGATGTGAATTTCTGCTGCGATCCATGCCAACTAAGCTCAAAATTCAGTGTAAGCGAAGCTCTATATAATGAGTTAAGAAACAACCTATGATGCCACTGAGAAAGTTCGGCTCAGGTGAACCATTAATTTATCAGGGAAGAGCAACAGAAGCAAGTTGATCCCCTCCCAACTAACTCAGAACGCAGACACATCAAACTTCTCTCTCTCAGTCTCTAGTCTTGTGGAGGTTAGCAATCTCTATTATATATTTTTAAAGTAAAACAAAATTAGCAATATCCAATAATTTAAGTATCTTACGATATTACTTTCTTAAAAAAATTTACTACATCAGAAGCAGTTAAGCTAAAGTATTCAAATTATTCATATACAACAAAAAGGCCATTAAGAAGACTTTAATTATTTCATCAATATGGGTTTTCTAGTCTCTCATTCTACCTTTTCTTGGGTCTTGTTCTCATTTTGGTGTTTACCCGTGTTTGCGCCATCTCTAGCATGAGTCTAAGCATTTGAAGTGTGTCCAAGCCAAAAATAATAAACTTTTTCATTCTGACGCGTTCTTACTCATATCAACATTGTGTTGTAAAGGTGTCAAAGTCCAACATGTGACACTCCTGAAAACAAGTGTGTCCATTCTTTATAGATGCACTTCAACTAAAACGAAGAACTGTCAAAGAATCTAGTTTATCAATAAGGAAAAGGCAGCTGTGCTTTGTAAGTATATCCTTAAATAAGCATTACAGATTACAGCATAACAGTAAAAGCTGCATCAGATCAATAGTCCATCCTTTATATATAGGATCTTAATTTCCTGGCATCAAATGTTATTAGTATAGTCTTGGTACTTGATCTCAAGCGGCCCTTTGCTAACCCTAAGAGAACCATTATTAATGTCTTATTCAGTTTCCTACTCAGACGTAGATATCAGCACTAACTGCAAAATTTCTAAGACAACCTGAATTCTAATGCAGAATAACAACCTCGCTTGGTACAAATGATCTAATTTCAGAGCTCTTTGCCTGATTTGAAGCAGACGTCTTGACTGAACAGTATCATCTTGTAAACCAAATGGAGAAGCTGCTTGTATGATGGATTGATCATCAGACCATTCATGCTACTTCAAGCTCTAACGTCTCTTATGTCTGTTCATATCTTTCTGCATAGTTCTTTTATAGAAAGCCGATATAATACCTAATTTATTAGTTCAAATTAATTTTTTTCTTGGTGTGTGAACCTCTAAGAGAAAATGAGTACAGATTTATTATAAATAAGAGGAAATGTACTTTTTTGACTCACTACTTATTAGTTCTCGGGTCAGTCAAGAACAGGGCAAATTTACATGCTCTAAAATGTATCAAATTGTGAGTCAAACTTTTAGGAACTGAATCTTGTAAAGGTAAGATTCAGGGACAAATAGTTGAACTACGTATCTTTGAGGGACCAAAATACACATGTCATCTATAAATAACCTTAATCAAGAGTATCTAACTTTTCTCTGGCTGTTTTGGCTGCATTTCAATCTCTTTTGCCTGCACTTTGACATTAGATTTCTACCTAGACTCCAACTTGATGCAACGGATATATCTGGCATCTCCCTAGGGCTCTTATGAATAGAACATCCAATAATTTTTGGTTGATAACATAATTCCAAATTCTAGATGAAAACTACTTTCCTGAGATATACTTAGTGATCTAGATGCTTTCTTAAACTTCTAACTTACGGTTTTCTGTTTTTAAGCTAAATAACTAAGAAAAATAACAGAAAAGTCCAAGTTAAAACAGCAAAATATTCAAGAAAAGAAGGGAATAAAACATGCCTGAAGAATTTTGTTGCCATAATTACTCAACATGTTGACAAAAGAATGAAGCTTGCGTGACGGATCATCTTTGTACTAGCATACAATTACCCATAGAAGGACTATAGAAACAGGCTAATGAAGAACCAAATAATTTCTTCCAACATTTATATATAAATACAGATGTTTTAAGGTAAAGAAACTGTACAGTAGATAAAATATGCCCTTAAATGGGTAACTTGATGGACATGCCTATAAATAAGTGCTAGATCTCAGAGACAAGACCAGTGTTTCACCTCCTTCTACATGCTCCACAAAAGAAACTTGTTTCTGTTGTAAATCATTGTGCATAGCATATTTCAAGTTCCAGATTGAATGGCAATTAAAATCCAAAATAATATAAGACTGAATATTTAGCGAATGCAGGAAAGGCCATGACATACTTTTAACCAGATGACAAATAATATTAAACAAACAGCTGCATCAATAGCTAAAACAATGCATACTTGGCGCCACCATTTCTTGCGAATGCTTTGAGGACCTGATCTCATCCTCATCGAACCCAAATCCTTTTGCAAAGAGAATGAAGCACCTGCTCCACCTTGGCTGTTACAGTCAATATTTCCTGAATCAACCTTTGCTCCCCTCTCTGTAGATTTCCGATGCTCCTCCAACTCAACATCTCGCATTGCAATCACATGATCCTTTGTTTTCTTCTTATCTTGCTTGTTAGATTTTCCCAATAAAGGGGCTTTTGTTGAACTAGCACCTTCAATCTGTCCATTTAAATTACTTGGCGATGGAGACAGACCCACTTGAAAAGACAAAGAAGTTTCATCCCTCCAATTACTACTATTATCTGACACACTCTCCAATGAAGTGATCAGGCGGCGGATGACAGGAACTAATTTTTCCTGAATGTAAATTGAATTCATATTTGATAAACTTCCCCTTGAACCCTTTCTAGCTAAATTTCTGAACTCATCTCTAACATGCTCCAAAAACCGAAGAACTCCCGAGTTACCTAGACCTTCATCAACAATTGTGAAGTAAACATAACCATCTTCCATCAAAAACCCATAAGTCCTTTTACCTATCGTCTCAAAATACCACCTGTGGAAAGGGGGAGCCCTCTCCAAGCACAAGGCTGCAATATTCTCAGTTTCATGGTCTCCGCCAGTATATGCATACAGAATGCGGTTACTCTTAGAAACACAACAGTAATAAACTTTATTTTGAATCGAATCCATTGCGATATAGGTAAATAGCCTGGATAAGATCACAGCCAAATATACTCAGACGCCAGGACCAATAATCAAATACGTCGTCTGGTCGATTTTGCTTCTCTCTTATTGGGTCTTGGACTGATATGATATCCCTTTTATCATAAAATTAAACCAAAATCTCGAGGCCTGCCATCAAGAACCTAATAAATCAAGATTTGGCAAAAGAAGAACCCAATAAGCTCCTCAAGGAAAGAGGAAAAAACCAAGCAAAGTGCAAGTAATTCGTCAGCTATAAAGTCAAAGGCCTCCATGAAATACCAACGCAGACCTTCAGCTAAGTATTGAAAATCAAGAATAAAGTCCCTCATGCCACCTACCAAGACGTTTCTTCTGTGATTCAAATAATAATTGCAGCTAATCAACAACAATAAGCAATATACAAACAAGCCCACAGTTTACTCCATTAGATCCTTCAACCAACACTAGAACAAGAAGATGACATCGCTCGGATCACAAAGCTTACAGCAAAAATTAGTTAAAATACTTAAAATCTTTAGATCCTCACCGGAAAAATAAAATCAAAAATAAATTTTATGGTCAAACGAAAGTCCAGAAACTCAGTTCAATCGATTTGTGAAATCAGAAGCAAAATTATTAGTTTACCAAACTTAAATATAAACCCATTTAGCTTTTGGGGGCAAATTCTCCGAAGAACTCATTATTTTCAAATTCCTACTCTTTTCACAATATCCCCAGCGAGCAAGCAGATCGTAAAGCGACATACCTCATGCCTGTGTTCTTCTTCAGCAGATTGATTCATGGAAGTAGAGAGAGAAGCTTCAGAGAAAAAAGCAGGAAAAATATCAGAAATATTTATGAAAGAAGAGGGCGAAAGAGAAAATCCCATGACCCCGAGAAGAGAACACAAGCGGCGTAACATGTTTCATGTTTTTAACCTGCAAGTTATGTGAAGGAGTTTTGACACACTTGACTTTCTTTGATATTTATCGCTTGCTTGGAAAATGATGTTGGGAGGATGGTGCTGGGACAACAACGATAATAATGGGGGACGTTGGTATTTTATTTGTCGTTTAGATTATTTTAAAAAATTTTGAGTGAATATATAATTTTGTCTTAAAAATTATATTTTTTGAAGTTTTAATTTGTGAATTTACTTTTTTAAATAAATATACAGTTTCAACCAATAAAAAAACTAAGATGTAATAAGTTATAAATTCTGAAAAACTCATGCAAAGAATAAAATGAAGAATTAAAACTTTCAGAAGTATATCAAATTGTATATTTGTTAGATTTAAAAAAAAAAAGGCAAGATAATGTTTGCGTCAACTAATGTAATTAATTTATTTTTTAATCGTTTAAAGACAGATTATTTATATTAAACTACAAAAATTCACTAATAAAATCTTTACGACTTGATTATAAAGCGATAAAGCTAAATTTTCAACCTGCGGCTTAATCACATATTTAAAGGTTACCTCTCTTATTTTCAAAGTTCAGCACAAAATCACTTTTTTAATTCGTTAACTTTGGGACACTTATTGAATGAAAAAATTATTTTTTTTCAATTGATACATAAAAATCGATTAAGTGTAACTCATTCTTGAAATTGAAAATTTTGGAATCTCTAAAATAAAATTCTCAATATGAAAAATTTAAGAGAAAAAGAGTTATTAAAAATAATTTTCTCTTCTTATTAATGTAAAACATCAAAGTGTAATTATATTACTTCAATTATATTCCTTACGTAAAGGCGCGTTCACGACGTGGGGTACATGATTGACTAAATCATTATTCATAAAAGGCAAATATGATGGTATCTTGGGTTGAGATAGTTGGAAGAACTATTAAACACCCAACAAAAAAAAGAGTTTATTTATTATTAATATTTATTTATAATGATTAAATAGTTATATATTATAATTGTTTAGCATAATTTAAAACAAATAAATTTTTGTACAACAAAATATCTCAATATTTTTAAAATTTAACATTAAATATGGCAATTTCTTCTTAAAATATACAAGGTACCAGTCTTGTGTGTGTGTGTGTGTGTGTGTGTGTGTGTGTGCAATTTCTTCTTAAAATATACAAGGTACCAGTCTTGTGTGTGTGTGTGTGTGTGTGTGTGTGTGTGTGTGTGTGTGTGTGTGTGTCCACGCTACTATTTAGCTCCTTTTAAATTTGATCTTTAATATGATTGTTAGTTAAAAAGTTAGAAACAAATGAAAAGGTCAATTTGAAAAATAAAAATGCTTTAAAAAATAAAATTAGAACTAAATGAAATTAAAGGACGAAAATAAAATTTTAAATAAAATTAAAAAACCAAAAATATATTTTTGCCTTACTTCTAATGATTCTCCTAAGATTTCCAAGGTTGACTAGGCTTGGGTGATTTATCATATTATAATTTAGGATTTAATCTGATGTCAGATTAGCCAAAAAAAATCATATTTTTATAAATAAATAAATATATATTAACTGAAAAGAAAAACAAATCAAAGTGTTAAAAATAATAATAACTTAAATGCATTTTTGGTCCCTCTAATTTTATAAAAATTTTGATTTGGTCCCCTTAATTTACAATTAGATAATGTTGTCTTTGTATTTGTTAAAATGACCCAATTTTTGTTCCTGTGATAATTCATCCAAAATTTAATACAAATTTTAACAATATGTTGATTTAGATATTAAATTTGAATGTGAATTAATAATATCAAATAAATAAATAATGTCTAAGTTAACAAATTGCAAATTTGACATTAAATTTTGTATAAATTATCAGACAAAGAAGAATTAGATCATTTAATATATATATATATATATATATATACATATATGTATGATAACAACATTGTCTATTTTTAAATTAGAAAAATTATATTAAAATTTTTATAAAATTAGAACGACCAGGACTGCACTTAAGCCAATTAAGATCCCACCTGTTATTATGGTTGACGATGAATAATTACGTGCTACAAAGCGAACTAATAGTAAATTTGTCAAAGCATTGTGGCAAGCGGATAGGATAGTTGCCAAAGAGAAATTTAAATGTTACAACCTCTATAAAGACTGTGTTATATTATAAAAGTTACCATGAAAGAATATTTAAAGTATTGTTTGATAAGAATTATAAATTACGCATTGATTAATAAACTGACAAAAAATAATTTAATACAATTGTATGTTTAAAAAAGAATAACATTACTGGTTAATATAAGGTTTTTTTTTTTTTTGTTGCAAAAAGCATTTTATATTGTTGACCACCTTAAAATTTAATGCGATTCTTTTTACTTCAGCGCTAGAGAGTCAATTAAAAATTTGAGGAGGAAATGTAGAAAAAATAAGTCATCCATTTTTATTTTTTTTTGGGAAAAACCTAATAGAGACTAGAATGGTGGCATCCAAAATAGAAAAAATTAAGAAAATTTCAGTTTAGAATGAGTAAGATGTTGATCCGAAGGGTTTTCCGGTGGACTGACTTTGCGGTGGAATGTTGAAATAGTTACGGATGTTATTTAGTTCCAAAAACTTAATTCACACAAAGATCTCTTCTGTGCTGAATGTCCATAGTTCTCTAACGTTTGTGTATGGACCTCCCAACGAAGGTGAGAGAATGGCAGTGTGGGGAAAACTAAGATTAGCTGCTGGCGTGGAAGGCTCATGCCTGTGTGTAGGGGATTTTAGTGACTTGTTAGCTTTAATCAGAGAAACTGGGAGGAAATCTGAGGCCTACTAGGGAGATTTTGCGCTTTCAAAGCCCTTTATTTGATTGTAACCTCGTGGAGTTGGAATTTAAAGGCGCTAAATATGCATGGAGTAACGGAAGGCTGGAGAATGATCATACAAAAGAAACGATTGGCAGGAAATCGGGTAATGTGGGGTTTAGAGAGTTTTATGCATTCATATTTCATCTAGAGCCTATGGGTTCGGATCATCATCTTCTGGTGGTTGATCTATGCCACAATGAAATCAAAACTCCTAGAATCTTCAAATTTGAATGCTATTGGGTTGACCATCTTGAGTTTCTTAAGGTAGTGAATAATAACTGGTGTTTGCTAGAGGATGAGAGAAATGATGGAGTTGGGAATATTGTTAAAAGATTGAATAACTGTAGAGATGAGCTGATTAGATGGAGTAAACGGGTTTTTCCCAATAGCAGGGTTCTCATTGATGAACTAGTAAGGCACTTGGCAGTGTGCAATAAGGGGATTGTATCAGAAGAAAATGCTTGGAAGGCTGAAGAGATTGTAAGAGAGATTGAGAAAGTATGGGATAGGGAAGAGAAATATTGGTGCCAAAGGTCTAGAATCAATTGCTTGAATTTAAGGGAGGCAATTTTTCAGCTTGGGGCCTTGAAAGCACCTGGACCAGATGGCTTTTGGGGCAAGTTTTATCAGGCAGCTTGGTCAGAGGTTGGAAATGAAATTTATGAGATAGTGAGGAGCAATTTTGAAGAGAAGGTTCAACTTAATGAGCTTAATCTGACTAATACGGTATTTATTCCAGAAGTGGATACGCCTGAGACGGTAGGACAATACAGACCAATCAGCTTGTGCAATTCCACCTACAAGATCATTTCTAAGGTGCTTGCAAACAGACTGAAGGGGGTTCTCACTAGGATTATCTCTCCCAATTAAAGAGCATTTGTTCCAGGGAGACTAATTCAGACACTACAATCATAATAGCTCATTAGATTTTTCACTACCTGAAGAATAAGATAGAAGGAAAGTTGAGTTAACATTGAAGATGGACATAAATAAAGCTTATGATAGGATTAAGAGAGACTCCTTGGAGGGTGTCGTGCTCAAACTTGGCTTCTGTGACTAGGGGGTGAAGGGAATCATGGGATGTGTGTCCTAAATTAAATTTAATATTCAACTATCTGGTAAAAAGGTGGCTTCTTTGGAGCCTGGAAAAGTATTAGGAGGTGACCCCCTCTCACCCTACCTACTTATATTAGCAACAGGTGTTCTCTCAGCCATGGTGTTGAAACATGTTGAAAGGAAGGAGTTGAGAGGGATGAGATTAGCTAGAAGACGTCCAATTTTGTCCCATTGTATTTTTTGCTGATAATGCAATCTTCTTTGTGAATGCAAGGTATGGTGATCGTCAGGTTTTAGGTGAAATTCTAAAGGTGTACTGTGAGGTGTCTGGACAATTGGCAAATTTAGTAAGTCTTGCATCTTCTTGAGTAATACTCCACTGGAAGTTAAAGATAGGGCAATTGATGTATTAGGGATTAAAATATACCTCTGATCCAGGAAAACATCGGGGATTGCCTGCTCTTTAGGGTTGGTCCAAAGTTGAAGCTCTTGCCTTCGTTTAAGTATAAGATTGCAAATAAGATGCATGGGTGGAAGCAAGAGGTTTTGATTAAAGCTGTTGCTAATGCCTTGCCAATCAATCCAATGTATTGTTTCAAAATTCCCAAGAAAACATGTGAAGAATTTGATAGACTTATTTCGAAATTCTGGTAGGATTAGAAGAAGGAGAGGGTAGAATACATTGGAAAGCTTGGGATCAATTAACTAAGGCCAAGAAAGATGGTGAGTTGGGTTTTGAGAGTTTCTTTGATTCTAACGTTGCTCTAATTGCCAAAAATGCATGGAGACTAATGCAGAATCTTGTGGACCTGTAGGCAAGAGTCCTAGAGGGTATCTACTTTCCTGATTCAGACTACCTCAATGCAAAAAAAGGGTGACAAGGCTTCTTGTGCCTGGTCTAGCTTACTGGAGGGTAGAGACCTATTTGCTAAGGAATTATGTTAGCAATAGGTGATGGAAAATTTGTGAAGATACGTGGGGAGAAATGGATTCCAAGTCTTAAAGGCTGCAAAATCAATTATGAGGTGTTTGAAGAAGGCGTAAATGACATATTGATGGCTGACCTTATTGTGAATGGTAGACGGGATCCTACTATAATTGGTAACAAAATTTCTAATAAAGAAAAGGAAGGAATTCTAAGTATCCGGATTTCTTTGACTGGTAGAAGAGATAAGTTGATATGGTTGAAGTCTATAAAAGGGGAGTATAGTGTGAAATCAAGTCATGGTGTAGAATGGGAACAAACCTCTCTTGGGGCCAAGTTATTCTGCTGGTACCCCTCGTGAGCTGTGGAAAATTATTTGGAGCCTGCTCCTCTTCTCCTCCCCCCACCCCCCCCAAAAAAAAAAACAAAAACAAAACCCAAAGAAACAAGAATAATTAAACACCCTACAATGTGGAGAGCCATTTCAGGTGCTTTAGCTACCAAAGAAGCTTTATCCAAAAATATATGTGCTGTGAGCCCTCTGTGCCCAATTTGCAAGTGTGAGCTTGAAACTATTGAACATTTGCTGCTCCTATGTCCATGGACTGTGAAAGTTAGGTTTGGGAGTCCTCTCTCTTTGAAAATTTTGAAGAATCAGATAATCAGATTTTATTCATGGTGTTATAGTTTGCTGTCTGAGAGGGAAGGGCTCGATGTGTATGGTATGGCATTGGTGGCATGTGTACACTCGAAAATTTGGAAGGAGAGATGCGCAGATGTCTTTCAAGACATGGTGGTAGAGTCTGGAAGGGCTGTTGCAGGTGCAGTATTGTCTCTTAATAAATTTTGGGAGGTTAAGGAGAGTAGATCAGAGGAGAAAGGTAGTATGGAATGCACCTCTCATGAATAAGATTAAGTTCAATATTGATGGTTCATTCAACACTAAATTGAACTTGGCTAGGATCGGCATTGTCTGCTTTGGTAGTTTAGCATGTGCTAACTCTGCTTTTATGACCGAGGCCTTGGCCATGAGGAAGGCTATCTCAATGGCTCTAGCTTATCCTGAGAGAGAGATTTGTACTGAAACTCATTGTGAGGAGCTTTTCTCTTTGATGCAGAAGGGAGCTCTTCTCATTGAGGAAGATGCACTTTGCCTAAAGATTTCTCTTTCTAATGTCTTTTTTACTTTGGTGTCTCACCATGAAAATAAAGCTGCAGATTGGGTAGCAGTTAATGTTGCAAAGGGGATGTGTCATCTTGATTGGATTGCTTCTTCTCCTGGCTGAGATATTGAGATGTGATTCCTCCAAGGCTGGTGTTTCTGTTGAAATCAGGAAAGGTGAAGGCTAATGTTGCTGCTATTTCTGCTGGTTCTTCTGCTGTTTCATTTTATTTCTGTTTGTTGGTTTTTTTTTTTTTGGGCAATGATATATCTTTGATTACCCCCTGCCCCCCCCCCCCCAACAAAAAAAAAAGCCCTAGAGTCAAAACTTATTAGTAAGGATGCCAAATATAGAATGTTATTAAATCAAGCACTATCAAATAAAAATTATCACAATACATTTATTTTAGTTCTTAAAACATTGAAATCTTAAAACAGTATTTTTAATCAGGACCTAATATGTCCTATAAGAATACTTTGTCAAAGATGAGGCGAGACAATCAAAGAATTGCCGTGAAGATGAGTAGGATAAATCTGAAGTAGTCAACGGGGAAACAAAACTTGAGAGAATGCTGTAATCATGAATGCTAGAATCAGTGATCTCAAGAGTGGTTGCCCCACAACGAATTTAGAAAATAAAAAAAAGGGGGGGGCTAATTAAGTCCTAGGTAGGAATCCTTGGAAAAGGATCTTGATAGTCAAAATGCGAGAGAAGAAAGTAAGATTAAATTTTCAATTTAATCAACTAAAACTAAATTGCGCCCAAAATGGTCTTCTAAATGTCATTAATCGATAAATAAATTGCATCAAGACCCCTAATTCTTGTGTGTAGGTGGAGTCAATTGAACCAAACTCCTAGGCTACAATTTGCAATTTTTTACTTAAATGTTGTCGAACCTTAGCAACCACTCCGCTTACTTTTGCAATGCAAGGTCACTAGTACGACCTAGTCATGAGTTTTGTTAATATGTCATTAATATATTTACCACAATACCCATATTGGATCAGCATTCAGCTCTACATAGTAAGGTAATAACCCAAGGGAAAGAGAAATAATAAGATCAGGGTAGGGATATATGAGAGGTTGAATTACAATTGATAAGTGGTTATTTTAATTTTCTACAAATTTAAACATTTATTTCTAAAAAGTTTAAACTTAAGATATGTACAAAAATAACCATTTTTATATGAATAATATAAAAATACATAAATTTTAATATTTTTTTATATTTATTATATTCAAACAATTTATAAATAAGCTTTTAGAGGACCGAAGACTTCAATTTTCCAAGTACCAAACTGCATAGAGTGATGGTATGCTTCGTATGAAAATTTCTCTAATATTTCAAAGAAACTAGTTTTGGAAAAAATAAACTTGCTGCATTTAGCATGTGTTTCTTAATTGAGTTCACTAAAAATATTTATTTCCTTAGCAAACTAGTTATCCTCAAATTTTGGATAGCTTATTCTCAAGTATTACATGGAATTTTAAGTCTCCCATCTTATTTCCTTATTCTTCCCTTTTGCATTGATCAAAATGCCCTTCTCAATGATTGAAAACTCCGACTAAACTAATACAATATTTAGTAATTTCAAGAGAAAGTAAAACTTAGTTTAAAATTTTCTTTGCCAAGTTTAAAATTTTCTTTGCCAATAGAACTTCGATTTAAATTGTTGGGTAACTAATTCTATAAGATAAATTAAAGATTTTCATACTAGTATTGCTTTAAGAATGATATAGACACTCAAGCTTTTATATCTCTGTCAATAGCGTTAAGCACGATAAGATATGACCATTGTATCTCTTTTACATACAGCTTCAGGATGTTCAAAAAATATTTCTTCGTCAAAAGAACTGTTCTTTTTATCATTGTTCAATGCTCATCAGTTCAGTCTTTCCAGTTTATTGTTGCTAAATACTCAGTTTATCTGAATAGCAATTTGGCCATATATGTATATTCGAAGGGATCAAACACAATTCCAAGATATTGATTTTCTGTTCAGTGCTTCCTATGACCATCTTGAACAGATAAACACAACCCATCACAAACTAAAAGATTTCAGATTAAAGGTGGGCAGGGTGAGGAAGGTTCAAAATAGGATGGGAAGCAAAAATTAAAGCTTTGAATTTCTGTTTGCTAGTTCATGGAAACATACTGTACAAAAAACATACACTGATTTGCTCTCTATTTTAAAATTTTCCACATTCACTCAAAAGAATTTGCAAGCTGATAAGAAGAGATAATATCTCTCCTAAGTAACCTCGGTTTAATTCTCCAGGGAAGCCCTTAAGAAGTAAAATTCTAAATGCACAAGACTAATGTGAAAGAGTTCACCCTTAACAATTGCCCAGAAAGGTACTGGACAAAGTTCAAAAATACCTTGCCTGTAATAACCCAAAAAACAAAAAAAGAGGGTGCCCCCGAGAAGAATTCCGCATTCATCCCTAACAAGTAATAAGCACATCCCAAGTGTAATCCGTCTTCTTGGATTAAATGAGCAAGAGTAATATCATTAGACATACTCCGTCTTCTTGGGTTAAATGACTAAGAGTAATATCATGCTAGGAAACACGGATGATATTATAGGGCACACAACTAAACACATACTAATCAGGCCCACGCGTCTGAGGTAACAAAATACGATACATCTCAGCCTTCTTTCACCATAAATAAATGACAGCAAGAAATGTATAGATAAACAGATGGTCTGGACCTTGGATTGCAAGTGTTTCTAAATTACATAGTTATGTTATTATTACCATTTATAAGATATATTTCTTTCATTTTGCAGCTAATTATAAAGCAATACAGTATTTCGCTCTTGAGGGACAATAATAGTAAAGAAACGTAGTCAACTCAGGGTTTGTAGTTTGCTATAAACAAAGGTCTAGAAAAGATAGAAACATTGAAACAATCTTGGAAGGGGGAAAAAAAAAAGGAAGGAATTTGAAGTCTGAAGAACTACAGGTCTTAAATTTAGAAAAGCAAATGCTATTAAATATTTAAACTTAAAAGAGTTTTTAAGATTACAAAGAATGCTAACCTCCATTTTTTTTTAATGTGTAAAGAAAGCATTCTCCCTACTAATACAATAATCATTTTCCAGCATGACATATTAATAAAACATTGTAACTTTTTCTCTCTTTCCAATTCTAGATATTCCCCCCCCCCCCCCCCTCTCACCTTCTCTCTCATATGCATATTAACTGATTCCTTGTCTCTCTTATTAGTCTTCCCACCCAAAAAAAAAAACCCAGTCATCATAAAATTATTTTAAAAAATTACTTTCCCAGCAAAAATGCAGTTAATATAAGCATTAGGCCAATAATAGATAATTCCATGTAACCTTTGAAATATCTAAAAGTTTCAAAATGCTTTTATTGATAAATTAGTTTTGCAGACACAGATACTGTAAAATAAAACTGAAAATTACCATAACGAGCCTTGCATGTCTTCATGCCTCTACTAACTGCTTTCTGCATTTTCTCTTTCAACATCAATGCAGTGAGCGCTGCTTGCAACATCTCTGGAGCAATTCTGGATGACAATGGTATCTAGATTCCTTGTGGATCTCGATTCAGAGAATTGCACAGTTGGTGTTTCTTCATTGCTCGATGGCCTCTGCCAAAGAGAATTTCCGTTTTCATTATCTGTATTATAATCATTGATCTGAACAACTGTACTAACTACTAAGTTTTCCCTTTTGGGAACAAAGACTGCTAAGTTTTGACTGTAAAAATCTAGTCTCATCCTGCAATCTGATGTTGGCATTTATATATATGATATCTGTAAGTATACTCTAAAATTTGGATTATAAAGATATAATATGTTTTTGAGTGTATATTAATGATGAACACATGTATTAAATGAGTTTAATCATAAAGAAAATCAAACCATGGGCGACAATGGATTCCTGAGTGTTTAACAGAGGCCTCTAGATGTATCTCTCCAAAATGATCAATAATTGCCCACTTCTACCTGTATATTAGATGTTCCAGTTGAGGATTTCACGGAAGCCAGTAGGGACAAGCGGCAGAGAGGGCAGGTGCTGTGGTTGGCGAGCCAAAGATCAATGCAGCTCATGTGAAATGTATGGCCACATGCAGGTATCTGTTGAAGCCTATCCTCTGGTTGGTAGTCCAAAAGGCACACTGAGCATCTGTGACAAAATGCCTCCCCAATGAGAAAAGATAATAAAGGTTTTGGCTCTAATTCTCCTGAACTTTATGAAAGCATATGCTTCTCTACATTACCCAGTTAAAAGAAGGTAAAAAGAACACTAAACGAATGAAGCACTAAAATTCTGAGTACTGAAAAGATCAAAAGTAGTGAATGTTTTACAGTGGAAAACTCCTGAGGTAAATGCTTTTTGATACATCATATAAGGAAGGGGGAAATATTTTGCTATACTTGCGGTTTGAATCCACAAGGTGGGGACTACCACACAATAAAGGATGGTACAAAACCATAGGGTCACAAGATCAAAGCCAAGAGATTAATTTTAAAGAAATATTTTCATCATCTAATGAATCCAAGAAATGCTCAGCAAATTACAAAGTCCATAAGCATTAACCATATATGCTTTCTACAAGCTTTGAGATGAGGTGTCCTTCTCATCCAGCTTCCTTTCAAGTGAACATACAGACGATCAGTCACTCAAATGTTTATTCATTTTGCTATTTCTCATAAGTGTAACTCAGAAGGTGCTAATACTAAAGCAGCTTACATTAAATTCAATTTTCCTTTTGCTGCTAAGAAATAAAAAGAGCATAAAATGCTAATTTCAGACAATGGCTACAAAATGTTAAACAATTAACTGCATCCATAGATTAACCTAACTTAGATTAATTGGTCTGGAAATGAAAATTTAAAGGAAATTCTCCATCACAGATACTACAAAGATTTTTACCCCAACTGTGCTTAAGAAGGAGCAAACAATTGGAAGAAACAGGAAACCAATGCAGCCCAGTGGCTTCATTATTGCTGTGGGGATACCAACAGCCAGTGGTTTCTTACTTTATTTTGACCTCGATTCATCGGTCAAACTAGAAGAGGAATGGAACTAAAGTAAGATGAAGTCAAAGGCATAAATTTTTTTATTAGGAGTTTGGAGAAATGGATCAAAAATTAATCTCATGAATGAGGTTTAACCTAAACATGGCAATTAAGATCCTTCCACCTGGGAAATAGAAGTAGACAATTGGTTAAAACCCAACCTAAAAGTATCTTTAAGATTTCATTTTGATCCTAAAAGTATTTTTTGTTCCAAAGAAATCCATAAGTTTCTAAAACATTCCAAATAAATCTTAAAGGCTAACACTATTACATCTTGCCGTTAAAGATGATGTAGCATGCTGATTGGGTATTTTTTTATCCCTCCTCCTGCTCATCATTTTCTTCTTCCCTCATTCTCTCTATTCTTCTCTCATTCCTTCTTTGCCAAAACACACTCTCTGAAATCAATCATCTCCATTCATCATCCTCCATCTATTGTCAATGGCGAAAACCAGAAATTGATTCATGTTTTGAGAGGATTAATGCTTTTTATTACTGATTCTAAAATTGATTCAGGTTCAGGTGAAGACCAGGATTGAAAAGCTCCCCTTCGTCTTCATAGTTCCCAAAAGAGAACATTATTGATTTTTATTTCTGGTTCTATTATTTCCAGAATTCCAACTTCAGCATATGATTTTCCACATAAACAGCAATTGATTCCATTCTCTACCCTCTCAAACAACTATTGATTTTAAAATTATAATTGATTTCAAAATTAATCTTCCATCAACTAGAATTAATTTTTGCATTGAATAGTTCATGAACTTTTTTTTGGGGGGGGGGGGGGGTGGAATTTTCATTTTCTTAGTGAAGAAATTTAGGTTTGGTGGCTTCTGATTCCAAGTTCCCCTACAACTCGACTCCATTTCTGGACTGAAAGAAACTAAGAAGAGAGGGGAATCTTCGAGACTCCAATTCTAACTTCTGAGTTCCCCTAATCACAAATCCATTATTGCTTCTTCAGCAAGGGGTAAACACAAGGGAATCAGAAATGATAGAGATAATCACGAGGGGAAAACACTCCCAGCTGGTGTCAGAATCAGCGACATTCTCTCTGGCCAAACAGAGATCCACCCGAGGAAAGGGTTTTGGGTCTTATGAACACCGATTTGTTTGGAGATTCACACAAAGAATATGAATCTGCCATGACTGGGTGTCGTTGTGCAGAAGCTGCCTTTGATTTTCATTAACTCAGTTAGAATGGGCAGAGAGAGAGAGAACAGAACAGAACAGGGGAAGAAGAGAAGGGAGAAGAAAGAAGAAATGCCACATAGGTTAACAATGCCCAGTGAGCATGCTAGGTCATCTTTTAATGGCAGGACGTAATGGCATCAAACTTTAGGATTTATATAGAACATTTCGAAACTTAATGATTTATTTGGAATAAAAAAATACTTTTAGGACCAACATAAGATATTAAATATACTTTTAGGACCAAAACAAGGTTTTGACCAAGAGAATTTTTAACAATTCTACTATTAGGACTTCCCATTGAAACAGGTTAAATTCATCCATCAGCCCAAACATGCATTACTCTATCTTAATGGATAGGGTAAATTTGTGATGACTTTAATGAAAACTGAAAGTCTTATCAGAATTTTGAGGTTAATACTTCTTCCTACTGTCACTTTCATATACCTCTAAGGATTTGTGTCAAAAATCAGAGTTTTTGATTCTCTGAGCCTTATTGATTGACAAAGAGGATGCCCCTTATAGGGATCTAGTACTAACAGATTTTATCCTCTTAGATCCCAAGAGATTAGCTTACAATTAAAGAGTTACCCTAACAGTAGCTAATGGAAGTGAGAAATAAGGAACAGAAAAATACAAAATAAATTAAATACAAGATAAGGATTCTAACTGATTAACAAACAGATAAGATAAAAATTAATTAATATCTTCAATAGATATTGGCTAAGAAATAGCCCTCAGATCTCGCGATCTCCAACACTCCTCCTCAAGCTGGGTAGTAAATGTTAACCATTCCTAACTTGGAGTTTAAGTCTTCAACCTTCACTCTAGCTATGTGTCACGGTCTTGGAACTTTTCCTCCCAAATCCTCAACCGTGCCGGCCTTATCTTGATCAACTCCCTTTGATCTTGGCTAAATCAGCTGAACCCTCGAGTAGGCAAGTTGAGTAACAAAGAAAGCTAGAGAGCTTTTGAAGAAAGAACTTGTATTGCACAATTTCTTGATGTGTACAAATGAGGAGGGTGGAGGTATTTATAGGCCTCCCCCAAGTTCTAGAACTTTCCCACCTCCTTAATGGACAGTGGAGATCAATCCTATCCAACAGTCTATATTGAATTCTAGAATATTCTATAAGATATTTACAAGAGATATTTATGTACATAATTCTAGAAGTTTTTAGTTTCTCGAAGGTTCTTCGAGGTTCAAGAGTATTTTAGTCTTCTCTGGAACATTCTGGAAGATTCCGAAAGATTCTAGACACTCTAAAACCTCCTCCGAGTTGCTCTTTCTGAATGCGTCGTGACATATGGCTTTGGTCAATAGATTAGCCACTTGAGAATTTGCAGGCGTGTATGACAGCTTTATCGTGCCTGACTTAATCTTTTCTTTAATTAAATGATATCAATTTCTACATGTTTCATTCTATCATGATGTATAGAATTTTTCGCTATCCCAATGATTGCTATATTGTCACATAGAACTTTTATTAGTGCCTTAATATCAACTTTCAATTCTTTAAGCAGTCTATTTAGCCGCATGCCTTCACAAGTTCCTAAAGCAAGTGCTTGAAATTATGCCTCAATACTGCTCCCAGCTACAACTGACTATTTTTTATTTCTCCAAATAACAAAATTACCCCAAACAAATGTACAATAGCCAGTAATTAACCTCCTATCTGTAACAAATCCTGCCCAGTCAGCAATTTGAGTAAACCTATACCCCTCATTGTGCCCCCTTTTTGAAATAAAGGCCCTTACCTAGAGTTAATTTTAGATATCCCAATATCCTATAGATTGCATCTAGGTGCTTTTCATTCGATTCATTCATAAATTGACTCACAACACTTACAAACAAGCAAATATCAATTCTTGTATGAGAAAATTAGGTTAGTTTACCTACCCGTCTCTAGTACATTCCTGTATCAACCAGTGCACATTCTTCTTTTAGGCCCACCTTGTAGTTAGCTTTCGTAGGCATTTTAGCAGGTTTACAACCTAACCTTCCTATCTCTTCAAGTAAATCCAGCATGTATTTTCCTTAAGACGTGGCTATTCCCTTCATTAACCTTACTACTTCCATCCCTAGGAAGTATTTTAGGTTTCCAAGGTCTTTAACTTCAAATTCAATTGCAAGATCCTTCTTCAATTTCTTCATTTCATCCAAGTAATAATCTCCTATAATGACTATATCATCAACATAAACAATCAAAATAGCAAATTTTCCATTACAGGTAACCTTGATGAAAGCACTGATAGTATCCATACCCTTTAGCAACCCTTGTGAATCTTCAAACCAAGCCCTAGAAGACTGTTTTAACCCATATAATAACTTATGCAATTTACGAACTTTATTATAATTTTTATTTGATTCAAATCCTAGAAGAATATCCATGTATATTTCTTCCAAATCTCCATTTAAAAAGGCATTTTTCACGTTTAATTGGAAAAGTGGCCACTCTAGATTAGAGGCAAGGGACAATAATACCTTAATTGTGTTGAATTTAACTACTGGGGCAAAGGTCTCTTGAAAGTCAATGCCATGGGTTTGAACGAATCCTTTGGCAACAAACCTCGCTTTAAAAGTTGATACTTCCATCCTGATTGTATTTGATAGTGAAAATCCACTTGCAACCCACTATTTTTTTTCCTTTGGGATGCTCAGTAACCTCCCAAGTTCTATTCTTCTCTAATCATTTAATCTCTTCATATATAGCATCATAGACACTTTTTAGTAGTTTATCAACTAAAACACTTGCCACAAAAGATTTCACAAAGGGAGATAATCTATCATAGGAGACATAATTGCTTATGAAGTGTTTTGTACATGATCTTACCCCTTTTCTTTGTATAATATGTCAGCTCAAGTCTATTAGGTCATAATCTGAAGTTGAGATTGATGATTGGCCTTGCTCGGGGGTGCACTCTGATTTTCCTCCATGCATTACATTTTTCCTGATGTTCCTCCTCCCTCTCACATGATTCTTCTCCCTATATAGCAATAGGACATCTCTTGGCTGTACCAGTATCAAGGTCATGATCAATAGAGTTTAAAGGCTAGAAATAGACTGGAACTATGGATTTTTAAGGTATTGTTTCCTCTAGTGTAGTGGCTGATATATTTAAGGTTTGGGAAGGTTCAAAGTCACACCAAAACAGCCATTCTTGTGTGTTTTGATTTTCGTCCTATATAGGTGTTTTGGGATAAAAAGCATTCATGGTAGTGTAATCTTTTTGTGTGATGAGATAGTAGCATTTATGCCCCTTTTGTAAGAAAAATGCACTTAACTTTTCTAGGGTCAAGTTTCCCTCCATTGTGAACATTATTGAAAGATGTACACCCAAAGACCTCTAAGGACAGGTTTGTAATGCTTAGGGTGCTAGGGTAGGTTTCAAAGAGAATTTGTTGAGGTGTTTTAAAGTTTAGGGTCTTGGAGGGCATTCAATTGATGAGGTATATGGTAGTGAATACGGCTTTCCCCCAAAATGTTTTAGGCACATTGGATGTTATCATCAAAGACCTAGCCATTTCTAAGAGATGTTTATTCTTTCATTTGGAGATCACATTTTATTGAGGAGTGTTGATACAAGAGCTTTGATGAATGATCCCATGTTTAGCGAGATAATTCCCAAGGACAGAGTTGAAATAGTTCTTAGCATTTTCAGATTGCAAAATTTTAATTTTTGTTTCAAATTGGTTTCAAATAAGGGTGTGAAGTTTTTGAAATATGCTAGAAACTCCATATTTTTCTTTCAAAAGATATACCCATATTAATCGAGTGTGATCATCAATAAAGATAATAAATCATCGTGCTTCATCAATATTTTTTTACCCTAGAAGAATCCAAATATCATGATAAATAATTGTAAATGGTTGTGTAGGTAAGGATTTTCTTGTGTTCTTAGATAGTGGACAAACTTCACATTGAAAATTGGAAATATTTTTATTAAGTAATTGAGGATACATGTACTTGAGGTAATGAACACCAAGATGTCCAGAACAATAATGCAACAGCTTTATTTCTTCAAGTGTGGAGAAGGTAGATAGCACTACCTTCTTCTTGTCTCCATGTCCTTTAATGTATTATAGGCCATCAAGCCCCCTAACACTGCCAATCATCTTCACCAACCTCAAATCCTGGAATGTACATTCATCGAGGCAGAAATTAGCTACACAATTATTGTCCTTTGTAATTTTGCTAACAGATAGCAGATTACAAGTAATTATTGGCACATAAAGCTCATTTTTCAGAATAGTCACAAGACAATTTTACTGTTCCAGTGATACATCTGCTATTCTTACTATCAATTTGTCAGTGTATGGTGTAATTTCTTCCATGATAGAGGCATTGCCGCTCATGTGATCAGTTACACCTAAATCAACAATCCACACATTATTAGTTTGTCTTTTAGTACTAAAGACCATAGACATTTTACTTGATTGTGCCACCAAATCAGCCCCAATATTTTTTTATTGTGTTTTCTCTTGACCACCAATCATCTTCTGTATCTGTTCTAGTTGTTTCTTGATGAGGTTCAGGTCAAGTTTTGGTTTTTCTTCACGAGATGCCAAGTAACCGTTGCTCTCAAGTTTCTACTTCTGTTTTTGATTAGTAGGCCATCCATGAAGCTTCCAACACACTTCTTTTGTGTGGCTAACTTTGTTGCAATGGTCACACCAAGGTCATCCACCTTCTTTCTGTTTGTATTCAATGTGTGGAGTTCCTCAGGCCACTAGTGCAGATGCCTCACTGGTCTATGGCAGTGCTTGACTTATAGAGGTCAATTTCATTTTGCTCTCCTCCCTCTTCATAGTGGCAAATGCTTCTCTTAGGGTGGGCAATGATTAGGCAACCATAATTTTGCTCCTTACTTCTTCAAATTCAGAATTTAGGCCTAGCAAAAATTTGTAAACTCTCTCACTTTCTACAAACTTCTCGAAGTAGGTAGCATCATTATTGCACGACCAATGGTGGACTTCGTACATGTCAACCTGCTACCATAATGTGATGAGAGCATTAAAAATATCTGCAATTGACAAGTTACCTATTCAAGAAGCTGCCCCTTTTTCTCAAAGAGTGCAAAAATGTTTGCCACATATGAGTATCTCTCCTAGGCAGCCTCCCATATCTCTTTGGCTGTCTTGTACAGGATGAAGCTTCTTCCCACCTCAATGGTCATTGAGTTTACCAACCAACACATGACTTGGTTATTTCCTGCCATCCATGTTGTGAACTTTGGATCCCTAATAGCAAGAGAAGAGGCATGGCCAATGAGGTAATCTTCCTGGCCTTTCCCTCAAATGAATATAAGAAAGCTTTGGAACCACTGGAGATAATTATTACCACCCAGCTTGTGTCCTGTAATCAAGACGGTGGAAAGCTCATTGGCCCCATGTGAAGGAGGCAAGTTGCTGTGTAGATTCGGGACTGGTGTTTTAGATGAGGAGCCACAGGCTTCAACGTTCATAGCTTGCATAGCTCCCAAATTGATCATGACTCTAATACCATGTCAAAAATCATAGTTTTTGATTCTCTTATCTTCTTTATTGATTGACGAAGAGGATGCCTCTTATAAGGATCTAGTGCTAATAGATTTTATCCTCTTAGATCCCAAGAGATCAACTTACAAAATTAAATGAAAAACTTATCCTACTAGTAGCTAACAAAAGCAAAAAATAAGGAACAGAAAAATACAAAATAAATGAAATACAAGATAACGATTCTAACTGATAACACATAAATAACATAAGATAAAAATTAATTAATATCTTTAGCAGATAAAAAAAAGCCCTCTAATCTCACAATCTCCATCAATTTGTAATAGGACAAATACAACAAAATGTTGGAATATTTTGGCCTTAGATCCCTGGAAAGCAACATATTGATTCTACCACGTCACAGGAGCTTGTAAGAATAGAAAACACAAATGATACACATGAAGCAACCTACTGTAACAAAAGAGTAATTATAAATTTCCATAGAAGGAATTATTCATTTTTGGGAAATTCTGAGAAGCTAAAATCATTAAATCATTTCTGTGCCACAATTCCCATGGCCTACCAAAATATCTTAATTTCAAATGATCAATTTAGTGTGACAACATCTACATGCTATTTAAGTAGAGGTTTCCATCATGCACCCCACATTTGCATTCACTGTGAGCTTTTTTCAGGACACGTCATGCTCACTGCATTGATACCATCTTATCGTACTAATGTTGCACAGGATTCAAAAGTCAAAGGAACCTAATCGCTAGCAATGCTTCCTCTAATATGCAGTCTAAATCTTGAAGATACATGAAGAAAGCTCTTAAAACAATCTTCTTATCAAATAGGTAGAGGATATCCTTAAGCAAAGCAGTTCTCTAAAGTCCACAAGATACTTTGAAGAAGCTTTGTAGAAGGTTATTTCAGAGCCGATTTCAATCTTTCTAGTGTCATTATAATCATTGCTCAGTGAAAGACAAAGAAGTACCGATACAGATATGCATATCGAGTATGACACAATACGATACGTGGGATATAATAATTTCTAAAATTTTAGGATACAAGTATGGGAATATATATATATACACATATATATACATATATTCAATAATCTAACACATTAAAAACTAAATTAAATCAAAGTTACATAAGCCCACAAAGGAATTCCCTCTTTTTGGAGAACATTACCAATGGCCATAATACCTAGGATTACTAGCAGAACTAGAACTTCCAATGGCCATAATACCTATAATGGAGCAGTAGCAACAAGGCACATCACATGTCATAACAATGCTAGCACTATATGAGTTCATTTATTCTAAATTGATTAAGAAATGAAGATTAAATCCAAAGTACCCAACAATCTACATTCGACAACCATTGAAAAAAAAAAAAAAAAGACAATCATCAACCTTTGCATTTTATAAAAAATTAAAGTGAAAAATACAAATATCTGACTTCAAACATTAACAACAATGAAGGATGAACCAGAGGATAGAAGCACCTTAACAAGTGGAAAACCAGTTAGGAGGAACTAAAGGACGAAAGCACCAGCCACCAAGTCACCACTCACCAACAAAGTCGACAGAAGACGACGCACCAGTACCAACCACCAACGAAGAAGATGCAACGCAAGCCACCAACACCTACAGAAGAAGACGGTGAAGGAACTAGAGCCTCACCGTAGAAGATGATGCAGCGCGGAGGACCAAGGCAAGCGATAAAGCGCGAACACAAGGGATATGAAGAAGATGCACGATGAACAAACGTAGGTCGCAAGCAAGGCTTTTGAAGGAAAAAAAGAGATAGGTTTGATGTTGCAAAAAACAACGTCGTTTGGCATGAGATGTTTTGCAACCATTTAAGAGCCTTTTCGAAGTCGTACTGAAACATTTCGGTGTGTACCGAAACGTTTCAAAATGTTTAAAAAAATGTTTTGGATACATTTATACCTATACAAAACACATATCTGTACATGATACGTATCCAGTACAGGTATGGCTCATAAACAGCCATACCCGTGATACACTAGTGAAAGAAAAAAAATATCTGGTAGTCCTAAAAAGCAAGGATATTTTCTTTTGCCAGCCTATTCATATCAGATAAACATCAGTATAGGATACACTGTGTGCCTGCCTCATCTTATCCCATTTTGGCAAATTTTTTCACCGAAACATTTTAGCCAATGCCAATACGGTACAGGTCAAAACCTTTCTATCCTGCTTCAAAGCATTTCAAAATGCCCAAAAAAAAAAAGCATTAAAACTATTTTAAAGTGCAATGAAATGAATGACAATGTTAAGAAATGTCCTTAAAATGCCTTGAAATATAATAAAATGACCTAACTTAGGGGAAAAAAAAAAAAGAAAAGGCTTCAATAATGGGAAGACAAAATCAAATTTTGAAAATTTTTAATGATCAATAAATACTAATGTCTTTATTATTATTGTTAACTTCTAAATGCGTATATGTACAATTTTAGCTTTTTTAATTGATAACAGCCTGATGTACCTCTATTCTAGTTTTTCCAAAAACTGCCATATCCCCTAATCACGTGGTTTCATCTACAAAACACATACACAAATCTGTGCATCATAGGTGTAGTCACTATTCCTGCACTGAATATTGATTATATATCCTAGTTACCAGTGTTTTGTCCGGGATGGAACAATAATTCTTTATGGCACTCTTTGCCATTAAACTTTTGGTTCTGGCTTGCATCTGCTTCACCAGAATATATAATATATGCATTTCAAAAGCCATTTTGTCCATTAGAAAAAGGGATATCGAAATGATATTTATAGACTATGACTTCAGTAGAAGATTTACCATGTTTGAATTTCTTATACAGGGGACTTTACTATTCAACATATTAAGATGCCCATGTTTATTGTGACTATTATCGCACTCAAATTTAGATTTATAGCTTCACTATTCCATTATTTACCATATTGCAAGATACATCAAGAAATGAAGCATATAATGCAAAAATTATATGAATAATCGATTTTAAGCTGAGCAAAGTCCAGTACAGTGTTTAATAGAACAGGTCACTTTGACTGATAAGCAAGTTAATTCTACCTCAAGCTTAGTTCATAATGAAATCTATTAAGTTCCAGCTGACAGACAGGCCAGTTTGGAAAAGGATATTTTAATATATTGCAGATATACCTGTCCCTCTAGCTTAAACCAAGATAAACGTAACCCTTAGGCCCCTTTCCCTCAAACTTATTATACTTTTGTTGAATTCACTCGATAGAGTCAGGGTTAGTCCCAGTCCCTATTTAAGTCAAAGAACTCTTCCCGAAGAGAAATTCTTGCATAGACTAAGCCAATGGAAAATAACCACATGCATATGTTAATTAATTTGTTAATGGATCCCACTTTTATATGTGATTGTGGTTAATTTTCATTGGCATAGTCTATCAAAAATTAGGAGGCCAAGTCTATACAAGAATTTCTATTTCCAAAAACTGTTTAAGTTCATAATCTTTATCAAATGGAAAATAGAAATAGATACATGTATATTGCCATAGCAAAAAGAATTAAAATCAAAATAAATGCAACGAAATCTCAAAGGGGAAATCTAACTCACTGTGTATCTTTAACTGAGAAGCTTTCTTTGTATACAATAATCGGCAGCATCTCTCTCAGTTCTTTCTTCAAGCCCAGTTCAGGCTGTTAAATCACACTCGATATTAATAGGGAAACATCAAACATGTAGATATAGACGGCAGTTTTCCTTTTTCGTACTTTAAAGATTACCTAAACTATTGAAACTAGAAATAAGCAATGACATGATCTTACCCTGGAGATACCGCTGTTATCCTCCGTAAATGCTCTCATCCTAAGAGACGACCAATCAACCCTCCGTGGTCGAAGGTAGAAAACGTAGAACAGAACGAGCAGGACGAAAGTGAAGAAGATGGGCAAAGAGAAGATGAAGGCTCGGTAAAGCTTGAGTTCAGCTGAAGCTGAAGCCAAATGATCCGATCTCGAGCAACAAGTCGAAGAAGTGTTTGAACTGTCTTGAGACATTACCAACCAGCCTCCCAAAACCCAGAAATCCCATAGATGTAAAGTGATTTCTAAATTAACTAATATACACTCTATAGATTCAATTATTGAACAAAATCTAGTTGAGCAAACATGTTCAGTTCAGAGCAAGTATTGAAACTGGAAAGGAACTCGAAATTACCAGAACCTTCCGAAGGCAGGTAATTTCCGAATCAACCAGCAATAATGGTTCTAATTGAAAAAAATGAAAAATATGGAGAAAGTAGTTGAAGACAGATTTGAAGGTGGATTTGACCAGCGCAAGAAAAGAATCGGGGATGCTTCTTGCGGCTATACTTGAAGAAGACACAGATGGACGAATTTAAGACGAAAAACAGAAAAAAATTATGCGATGGATTGAACGGAAGGAGAAAAAACTATCATGGAACAATATAAGGATATGGCCCAGAGAGAAAAAGTAGGATAAAACCAAGACGATATTTTCTTTCGTAGTCTAAGTGCAGTCATGAACTACCGGTTGGTCGGTGGAATGTGGAAGCATCTCCTCAGCATTATTTGGTATGCCAAGGCCTTGTTTGGGAGTTTTGACGAGTATGAAATGAAACTGCCCTTGATAAAATACGATAGAAAGATAAGATGGGGAATGGAAAGTTACATATTATCTTATTATTTAAAAGTTTAATTGAAAAAAAGCGAGTCAATACTAAAAATGGTTTATAAATTATCAATCAGCAATATTAATATCATCAATATCAATCATCATCATCAATATCAATCAATATATATTATAAAAATAGTGAAAACCATGGATAAACAAAGCTTGGCTTGGTTAATCATATTTGGTTAATTTGGTTTAAAATTAATGTTGAGTATGCGTTTATTTAATTAAAACAAAACTCTGATATTTAATACTAAATATTTGATAAATTAATAAGGAATTGATAAATTTTTGTGGATATCAATTATTTATTTTTTAATATAGAAGTAAGTTTTTGTTCCATTATATATAGATAGAAAACTCTCAAATGGCACAAAATTAATGATTTGTGAATTAATTTCAATGAAATATGGCTTGGAGTAGTATGGAATTAAATGTATATATATAAATTAATGACGGTTCGTGTGCCTATGAATCACAAAAGTAAATACATTGCCTAAACAAATAAAACAATAATTAATTCCTAACAAAAACACAAAAAAAAAATGTGAATTGATTTTCAACGGAACAAATTGAGATAGCTACTTATAAAAAAGCAAAACAATTTTGATTGTTTTCCTTATATTATATTTTTTTGAATTTCTAATACAAATGTTATGTTAAAACTAATTGTTGAATATACTAGGTCAAAAACAACTCACAAATTCTTTCTCTACAACAATTGTATTTTTTAATCCAGATATACCTAAGGCAAAAAACCTCTTAAAAAGGTAAGTTGAAAAAACTCTTAGAAAGGTAAGTTGTTATTAAGTTTTTTTATGTATTATATATATATGTTATAAATTGTGCCCTACACCAATCATTGTATTGCGAACATTATTTTTATAACGAAATAAGAGTTTTCTTTTATTATATTATTATATTATTTGTATGTTTGTATATAATAATATCCATGGATAAATTATTATTTTTTAGATTATCCAAAATGTCCCTAATCAATCATCCTTATGGAAACAACGATGAATTAAGACTAGTATGATTTTGATTGATTAAGTGTTAAATCATGTATGATGATATGAATCAAAATCATAGGCGTGTGTTAGAGAACAGGACGTTAGATAAACCCGTCATGAGATAAGCTACATGGATTAGGTCATAAGTTTATCTCATATATAACCGTGTCATTGATCCCTTGGACCTGAGATCACCATAGATTCCTACATGAAGGACATTGTACTTTGACATAGTCTAATGTCACATTTAACCGGGTAATTATAAAGACTATGATCAAGTATAATGGAATTCATGCAGAGGAAGATGAGTGGTCAAGATGGAATTTGTCCCTTTGATTAATAGAGAGATATCTCTGGGCTCCTCGATGAGTGTGACTGAGAAATGCATGGCCATGCTCAGATTGAAATGATTTCATCTTATATCAGTCTGCTCGGAGATCAAGAAAGTTATGATCGAGCAAGTTGATGATGACATTTTCATGCCTCATACTCGATCTAGATATCGTGTGACAAAAGGGATATGATAGAATTGTAAGATAGGTTGCATCGGATCACTGATCCCATATGATTTAGGTAGTCACAATGTCTTGCTAGAGGACGCTTGTGATTTGTGGGTCAAACAGTGCAGTTGGCCCACTGCCAATATCATATAGGCCTGTAAGGTCGCACACAAGAACGGACTAACTCGGGCTAAAATGTCCACATTCATTGAATCAGAAATGTGTCTAAATTCAATGAATATCTAGGATAGAGGAATTATTTATATATATATATATATATATAAATAATTAAATTTGAAATATTATATATATATTATATTTGATATTATATATATATATATGTATATATATATATATATATAAATTAGTTTAAATTTGATTCTATTAGATAGATTTAAATTTAAACTAATTAGATAATTTAAATTTGATTCTATCAGATAAATTTAAATTTAAACTAATCAGATAATTTAAATTAAGTTCTATATATTGTTAGTTTAAATTTAAACTATAGGATAGATTTTAACTTTAAACTAATAAATATATTTAATTAATTTTGATTAATTAAATATATTTGAAACCCTAGTTTATAAATAGAGGTTTCCATATCAGAAAAGATTTGCTAGACCTGCCTCCAAAAACCTTAGAGAGAGGGACACCGTACGGACGTCGTACGGAAATTGTACGAAAACGTCGTACGGATCTATACGGAATTGTTCGGATAGGCTACTAGCACACCGTTTGAGTTGCTGAATCCCGTTCGTGTGGATACTAGTAGAGGAAGCCGATCTGCCATCAGTTCCTGTGATTCGAATGAAAAGTAAACAATAAACTCAATCAACAGAAAAAGGTAATTCTCTAAACCTATTCGGTTTAAGCAATTTTGATGAATCGTTGGTGGGAATTGGGATCAAAATTTTAAACATTTCCGCTATGTGCCTCCCATGATTCCCAACAATATAATCATAAATAAATCAAGAAAATTTCTTTTTATTAGAATAGATGAGTCACCTAACATATTTCAAGAGTTTTTCCAAGCAACTCCTTATCATCCTTTTCTGTATGACGTTTCAACCTTAATCACATTTACACCAAAGCTACAAATTTCTGAACTTGGAAGGATAGAAAAGGTACTTTCTAAGTAATTTTTTTCTAAATACAACAAACATACTAAATATGCAAAAATTATTTATCTATGCACTTCTTGTGTGTAGGAATGTGAAGTTTTAATCAAGGGAAAAGTTATCAAAACAAAAATAGCTCCTGGGTGGTATTATGATGGATGTCCTTCATGTGACAAAAAATTGGTTATTAAAGAAGGAAGTATCTATTATGAGGCTTGTGGTGTAAAAGATTTAAAAATATTCCCAAGGTACATATTTATTTAAAATAATATTGATACAATTAATCACATGCAATATGAACATAATATTTCCCAAAAGCAAAATTTAAACATAATATAAACAAAATAGATTGAATTATTTTGATATATTTCTTACTCTTTTAAATTAAAAATATGACTACTAATATACAAAAAGAGCAAAATTTACCTATTAATAATATTATATAATTAATAACATCATATAATATATTAAATTTTTATATTTTCATTCATTTTATAGAATTGTATGTTAAACAATAGCAATCAAAAACTAGTAAATTATTCATATTTCAGGTTTAAAGTACACTACAAAGTATATGACGATTTTATACAAACACAAATTGCATTTTTTAACTGGCTTGCAGAAGAAATATTTGGTACAATTGCTGGTGCACTATAACGACAATTGGAGGAGGTACTATTTTCATACAATGTTTATATATAAGAAAACTATATTATTAATGTAAGATTAACAAAGTAACATGGCTTTTATAAGGCTCACTTGAATTATAGACTAAATTTTCTATTATTTCAAAATAAAAAAAGAGGGTCAACAATATTCATTTCCAAAAGTCTTTAATTAGTATTTGGACAAGGAACTGTTACTTAAAATCAGCATTAGTAAGTACAATCTCAGATGACCTATATCAAGCTTTAGTGTATCAAAATTCTCAGATGACATCACGATGTTAGATCAATTTAAAAAAATAATCATTAACCAGGTTAGAAAGAGTTTTAATTTGTATTATGGGAAAATTTCTTATATCAAATTAAGCATATAACTAATTCATGACATGTAAGTTTTTATAGAAATGTGATTCTTCTTGCATCAGAGACTCGGGTGATGAAAATTCAAACCTAAAAGATGAATTCGATTCAAATGATGACCTGACAATATCACAATTATTTGGCTTATCACCATCTATTGGAAAGAGAAAGCATGAATTGACAACAGAAGACAACAAAATAGTTTAAGCATTACTCCAACAAACTTTGACACATAAGGAATTGGATGAATGTAAACGGCATGTATCTAGATGTGGTTTAATAATTTTTTTGAGTTTGTATACGTAATTTGCTTATTGTGGGGGACATTTTCAATGTGGTTTGAACATATACTGTTTTTATAATTAACTTGCAAAAGTATATTTCACACCTATATATTCATGTATGTTTTGTTATGCCTTTCATTTTCTATTTTTTTATTAAAAAAATTAATTCATTATATAATATATGTAATCCTCACAAATTGTTTTGGTGAAAAAACATGTCAGTGATTCTACAATAGCTGAAATTTTCCTATTTCATCTCAAAAAAGTGTTCCCATTTCTAATATCATTCATGACACTCTAGCCAGTAATTTTCATTCTCTAAAATCATGTATTAATATCAAAAGAAAGTAAAACAACATTCCTAGCAAGTTTATAAAATAGTATTGTAATGACTCTAGAAGTCTCTTTGAAGTACCCACTGTTGCAATTCACTTATATAATCCACTGTTACAATTGATAATATAGACTTAACCTATAAAAGAGGATGCACATTGCATAAACAATCCACTGCTTTAATAGTACTTTGTCAAATGCAACTATTTTTAAAAGTGCTTAATAACCCACCAATATTTTCATATTTCATTGCTCACAACTTTCTCTGTCTTTTTCACTTTAATTTTAAGCAATATTAAGAAAATCCTAATGGATGATTCCAGTTATGCTAGGAGGCGTTTGGTAAACACCTTCTCCTCCCTAAATTTCAATTAGGAATTCTTTAAATTTTGCTATTAGTCTCTTTTTTAAAATGATTTTAAGTGCACACTTAATTTCTAGCTAATATTGGCATGGTTTTGTTTTTGTTTTAGACAATGTTATGAAAAGTCTGACTTTTTGGAAGATCGAATTCTCTTACTGTCATTTTTTTTTAAAATCTGTGGAAGTTTTTAATTTTTTATCAAATATATGAACTTAAAGGTGATTCAACAGTGGAGAACTCAATCTCTCAATAGCAAAATCTTTATGATTTTATTCATAGAATATTTAAAAGAAAACTAAATTTAATTATATTGATAAGAAGAAATAATATTGAAAGGTCTTTTGTACCTTTTACAACAAGGATTATAATTTATTTGATATTTCTATAATTTTTTTAGTATTATATGTGTGTCCGCACAGGCATTTGCAAACATTAATACTTTTTAAAAATTGTTGTGACCCTTGATAAAAAAATTAACTTTATTAAATGCCATTATTTTTTTCTTATTTAACCTTCTATTAATTTATTTTTATAATTTTAAATGCCCACGATAGTTTCAAAATAATTCTATTTTTACCAAAGATTAGTTGTAATTCATAACAATTTACGTTACTTATTAAATATCATTTGTCAACATTATTGACTATTTTCACATTATCTATTGGCAAACTTTTAAAAATTCACACTATTTTCAAACGAGATCAAAGTGGTTTTCGGCGCATTTTAGTCAAACCTATTTTCTTCCAGGTTTAACCATCCTTTCTTTAAGTTTAAAAAGCACTTGATGGTGGATAGTTTCACATTAAAGAAAAAAAAAAAGTGAAACAAAAAGGCATCAATTATTATTGGAGTAAATTAATCTTTTTTTTTGGAGAGATTCTTAAATTATATGGCATTTCTTTCTATTTTGAAAAAAATAAATTCTTTTTTTCAAAAGTCAAAAGATGTTTTATATTTACCTCTATTGCAACCATAAAATAAGTTATAATTATATTTATTTTGATTAAAATATTTTTATATTTATTACAATATGTATTAAATATATATTTGACTAATACAAAATAATCAAGTTTATAAATTTAACAAATTGTAAAATCATTTGTAAAAAAAAATAAATTATTAAAATACATAATATATTCTGAAAACAATTTTTAAATTTAACTAATTTTTATATAATAATTTAATTTCAACAACAACATTTTATTACACATATATATAAACACAAGTATTGTCATAAATTTAATAATTTTTTTAAAATAAATTAAATATAATATTAAAGTAAAAGTTTAAAAATATTTTTTAATAAATTAACTTTTAATAAAAGAAATTAATATTATTCTAGAGAGTATTTTAATTATATTTTACTTCTGAGAGTACATGTAATTTAAAAAAAAATCATGTAATTTATTCATTTATATGTGGAACACGAAACATAGCTCAAGTCACTAATTAGGAAGCACACTCACAGCGAATTCTTCTCATACGGTATTACTGTTTATAATAATAATTTGATAATGATAAGTCAATTAACTTACTATAATACTATAACATAATTGTTTTGTTTTTCTTGTGCTAGCTGGAATAGAAGACAACGCGAAGGAAGAAAAGAGATAAGTAAGTTTTCCAACCTGTAAAACTATCATCTTATCCACTTCGTGGGACTTCAATATAAAACAGCACATAACAAAGCCGAAAATAATAAAGAAATTATTATTTATAAAATTACAGAATAAAATAAGAATGGATTAGTATTGATGTTTCAAAATCAAAACTTGTATCAATATAATGGTACTAATTTAATTTAAATACAAGAAAAACAATGAAATTATAAATAACTTCAAAGTATTAATCACGCATAAATAAATAATAAAACATATCATTAAAAACTATAGTATAATATACTATTTACTAATAAACTTTCATATAACATACTAATTTTATTGTGCTTATCATGGATAATAAATTAAAAAATTTAATTTAAGAATTATGACAATTTATTATACAGAATAATAAATTAAAAAAATCAATATAAATACAAATTTGAATTGCAATCTGTGAATATTGATTGGTATTTCTTTGATTGCCAGCGATGGAGTCTAATATAAGATACATACATTTCATTAAGTTTTTGTGAGTTTCTTACTAGGACTTTTTGACATTCGTACGTAAAAAGTAAAAAGTTTTAACTCAAACCCTCTGTCGCAAAAACTAATGACGGGAACACTTTTTTTTTTAATAATTTATGGGTCGCGGCATTCATAATTATCTTTAACTGGCCACGGGTCATTTGACTCGTGACCAGTCCATAGTTGGAGCTATCCCCGCCCCACACACACACAAGCACCTCACCCTTCCCCCATTTCCTCCCTCTTTATCTCTCCTTCTTCTTCTTCTTCTTCTTCTTCTTCTTCTTCTTCTTCTTCAGATTTCTTCCTCCCCAAACTCCATCCTTTCTCCCCTCCCGCTTTTTTGCAGATTTTACTCTCTCCTTATTATCTCCAACCTTCCTTCTTTCAATATTTTTAATTTGTTTCATTATCATTCTCTACCAAGTTTATTCCAGTTTTAATCCGTACACATATATGTAAGTTCTCTCTTTGATCTCATCTTTAGTTCTGTTTACATATATTATTTTCTTATTTTCTATTTCTCTACTTATTTAGTGTTGATTTTTTATTTTTATGTTTACTGAAAAAAAAAAAGTAAACTCTGCTTTATTAATTAACAAGAAAGAGAATAAGGTTAGAATAAACGAAGGTCTATATTATCAGTTCTAAAAAATTCTTCAATACCTTGAAGTAGAAAAATAAAATTAAAATATAGTGAAAAAAAATTAGACTCTTATAGGATAATTTTTTATTTATTACATTATATGAAACATAGAAGTCTAAACTAATTTTATATAACTTGTAATTAATATTTTAATAATTGTAAATAAATTTAAATTTACATATATTTAGTTTATATTTTTTATATGTCATATATTTGTATGTTCAGGGACGGGAGTATTTTGTAATTCAATAGAAGGAAAAGGCTCTATAAACTGTATTATTGGTTGGTTAAAAATTTATTCAAGGGAAAAAGTAAATTTAAAGATAATGTATTATCTTCATATTTAGATTTTTTGACATTGTTCCCTTAGTTTAAAAAACTAAAAACCTAGACAATGCGCTGCAAATACTATTAACTCATATGCTTAATAATTTTTTATTTAAAGGAAACGCGGACCCTCATAGTCCGCGTAGGGTCCGCGTCTCCTTTACCAAACGCGGACTCAGGGAGCCCGCGTTCAACTTCCAAGGATTCAAATAAATGTAAGGGAGAGGAAGAAATATGAAGGGGATAATTTTATATGTAATATATATAATATAATATAATATAATATATTTTATATAATAAATATTATACTTTTATATTATATGAAATAAATATATTATATTATATTTTTTATAAATTATGATTTTATTAAAAAGATTATATTTTAATTATATTTAAATCTTTTCAAGTGATTTAAATGGAAAAAAATTTTCTCTCATTAAGAATTTTATAAAATAAAATATTATTAATTTCTTATAAATTTTGTAAATTATGATTTTATTAAAAAGATTATATTTTTAATTATATTTAAATCTTTTCAAGTGATTTAAAGGGAAAAAATTTTTGTCTCATTAAGAATTTTATAAAATAAAATATTATTAATTTCTTATGAATTTTATAAATTATGATTTTATTAAAAATATTATATTTTTAATTATATTTAAATCTTTTCAAGTGATTTAAATGGAAAAAAATTTTGTCTCATTAAGAATTTTATAAAATAAAATATTATTAATTTCTTATAAATTTTATAAATTATGATTTTATTAAAAACATTATATTTTTAATTATATTTAAATCTTTTCAAGTGATTTAAATGGAAAAAAGTTTTGTCTCATTAAGAATTTTGTAAAATAAAATATTATTAATTTGTTATAAATTTTATAAATTATGATTTTATTAAAAACATTATATTTTTAATTATATTTAAATCTTTTCAAGTGATTTAAATGGAAAAAAGTTTTGTCTCATTAAGAATTTGTAAAATAAAATATTATTAATTTCTTATAAATTTTATAAATTATGATTTTATTAAAAATATTATATTTTTAATTATATTTAAATATTTTCAATTGATTTAAATGGAAAAAATGTTTCTCTCATTAGGAATTTTGTAAAATAAAATATTATTAATTTGTTATAAATTTTATAAATTATGATTTTATTAAACAGATTATATTTTTAATTATATTTAAATATTTTCAAGTGATTTAAATGGAAAAAATGTTTCTCTCATTAGGAATTTTGTAAAATAAAATATTCTCAAACTCTAGGCAGTCTATTTTGTTTTTTTTATTTTATTAAAAATTGTAAAATACTAATAAGTGTGTCATACAATTTTATCAGTAAATGGGATAATGAATATATAATAATATATGATTTGATATATGTATCTAACTAATATTGATGACTATGTTTCACGTGTCACTACACTTATTCTATGATAGGAATCATAATGAGTGTGAGAAAGGAAATCATATGCATATATGCAAATGGCAAAATTTATGACAGTGAGGAAGGTGCAACATTTGTCTGTGGTAGAGCCAAAATCTTAAGAGTTGACGCAACTATTACTTTGAATGGATTGAAGAAGATGGTGGGTGAAAAGCTTCGACTGGCCCCGGATCAATTTGTGATCAAGTTGGTATATAGGCACCCTCACTCACGTAATCCCACAAAGTACTTGGTGTGTACTTTGAAAGATGATGATGATATCCAAACCATGTGGGAAGCCAATTGAAAATTTCCCAATCAATTGGGTGTACCGGATATATATGCGCATATATCAACTATTGGCGTAAATTTATTAGAGTCCCAAGTTGAGGTTCATGTACCACAATCCCTTCCGTCGACCGGCCAATTCCAAAGTACCAGTGATTATGCCTCACAATTTAATTTTGGCACGATAGATGTTAGTCATTTTGCTGCTCAGCCTACCCTCGACTTGACATGCCAACCAAGCTCATCACATCAGCCTATTTTCAATGCAAGTCCTCCGTTGCCCCTAAATGAAACAGAGGATATTATGGATGACTTTGAAAATGAGGATGAATATGATGCTCTGCCTAATGTCAATGACCATGGAGATGATGATTCTGAGGGCAATGATATTGATGAGGCTGAGGTTACTCCATTAGCTCAATATGTGGACCCAGCACATGCCATGCTTTCACAGATTAGTTCGGATGGTGGAAATTCTATTGAGATCCCTGAGATGACTGAGAACATTGACCTGAATAGTAGTTAAGAGTTATGTATTGGTATGTGCTTTTCAGATAAATAGTGTATGCGTCGTGCGGTCAAGATATACTCTATTCGCAAGCACCATACTTTTAGAGTGCATTACTCATCAGAGAAGTACGAAGAATATCGTTGTCTAGAATATGGTGGTCAATGCACTTGGAGAGTTAGAATAAGTCAAGATGAGAGGGATAGGCATTGGAAAATAACAAGATATAATGGGCCACGCACATGCATTTCTCCATCATTATCACAAGATCATCCAAAGCTTGACTCTGATGTCATCTCATCGCATATTGTGTCGATGGTGACCAAGAATCCATCGGTGTCAATTAGGCAAATAATTGAAAGAGTGCATAGTATATTTGGCTACACTGTTACATACAAAAAGGCATGGAAGGCAAAACACTGAGCAATTGGCGTTGCATTCAGAAATTGGGAACAATCATATGCTTTCTTGCCAAAATGGTTAGCAGTAGTCAACCACTTCATGCCTGGGTCATATTATAAGTTTGTTCATAGGGAATTGCCACAGAGTAACTCAAAAGAAGATTTGGTTAAGTTTCATCACGTTTTCTGGACTTTCAAACCGTGCATTGATGCGTTTGATTCCCTAAAACCAATGGTGCAAGTCGATGGAACCTTTTGTATGGAAAACACAAGGGGACTGTACTAATTGCAAGTTTACAGGATGGGGCCAATAGAGTTGTTCCCCTAGCATTTGCAATTGTCGAGGGTGAAACAAAGAGTCATGGGCATGGTTTCCTTCTTTGCTCCGACGTCGAGTTCTGCCAAATAAGACAGGGATTTGCTTAATTTCTGATAGACATCCAGGACTTTTGGCTGCTGTCTCTAATCCAGAAATTGGATGGCAGCCACCGCATGCATATCATGTATTTTGTTTAAGACACATTATAAGTAATCTAAATACAACATTTAGAAATAAGTGGCTGAAGAAGAGGTTTATTAATATCGGTAGGTTTTATTGATTTTCTACACTGTTTTAGAAATAAAGACTGCATATTAATGGATAACTATTGGTACAGGTTACTTGCATGAGCGGCATCAGGTGGATGAACAATTGACCCAAATATGACAACTCCATGCGGAAGCTACAAATTGGATCGAGGATGTTCCCAAGAGTAAATGGTCTCGTGCCTATGATGTTGAAGGTCGATGTTGGGGCCACATGACTACAAATTTGGCTGAATGTATTAATAGTGTATTGAAGGGGGTTAGGTTCTTACCTATCAGTGGCTTAGTAAAAGCTACTTTGTATCGATTGAACAGATATTGGGTGGAGCGTTCACAAACAATCACTGCACAACTTGAGGCTGGTGCTATTTTCTCAGAGGAGCTGATGAAAAAATTATCATCTTTGATACAGAGTGCATCTGCTTTAACTGTTCGTAGATTTGTTAGGCGAGCATCAGAGTTTGAAGTTGAGGAACCATACGATCCATCAAGCAAGCAATATGGTCAGTCCTGTAAGGTGAGTTTGGCCCGTCGCACATGTGATTGCGGTGAGTTTCAAATTCAAAAGTATTCATGCCAACACGTATTCGCTGCATGCGCCTCAGTTTCAATCAATCCACTTCAGTACGTGGACCGACTATTTCGACTGGATACCATCATCAATGCATACAAAACGGAGTTCCAACCGATGGGAGGAGAGTTCTATTGGCCACAAACTGTAGGTCCACGGTTAGTACCTGATCCTATTATAATTCGCCAACGGGGTAGGCCAAAATCCTCAAGAATTCAGAATGAGATGGATTGGCGTGAGGGGCCGAGAGAACAACAACGATGCGGGTTGTGTCAACAAACGGGTCATAACCGAGCAACTTGCCCATCGCAGCAACCGACTGAAAGTTGATATAATTTAATTTGTCACATCCTTTACTTGATTGGCATCAGAGCATTGTAAATCTTATGATTATTTTGCGTAATGAACTTCAGTAGCAATATTGTTTAACTTCTTTCATATTAAATTTGAAACATCGTATTCTTCGCAACTCTTATTCTCATTTCAATTACTTTGCTCCACATAATTGTATGACAAATAGGATATTGTATAGTGCGACCCAAGAGTAATATTAAATTTTTCAGTGGCTGCACAGGATCCACCAAGCACTAAATAAATTTTTAAAACTCTACGCAGTGTAACAATATTACCAAATTTTACAATATTAATAAATAAATATTTATTAATCTTCTTTCTAGATTCATAATTCAATTTAAATAAAATTTAGATAATAACTATATAAATTTGGTGATAATTTTTTTAACTTACGATTCTAATCCTGTAACTGCATAATGGCTAGTCATCTGAGCGTTGTCGACCCAGGACCTAAGGATGACTCCCTTTTGTATTTACAAACTCGTTATGTTTCACAGGCCATATGGCAGGGACATGTAAGATAACATAGATAAAGTTATTATGTTTAACTTATTACATATTATCATATGTTAGTAACATAAATGCATTTTGCAGGCTGATCGCATTTTGCGTATACGAGGGATAGCACAGGAGGATCACATCTTTGATCCTCCACTTGCCATTGTTTCATACCTGCTCTGATGTGGTTTTTTTGGAGTTTCTCGACTTGGTCAGTTTGACTTTAATGCAGTATTAGTTTTAGCTCTAGTGGAGAGATGGCGTGTAACACCCCAAAATTTAATTAAGGTGTTAATCATTGATTTAGATTAATTAGGAATAATTAATATGGGATAAGTGGGCAAGTTTAGAGAATGGTAATTTTGAGAAATAAATTAATAATATGAGTTGAGAATTAATTGGGATAGAAACTATATCTAAGCCCAAATTAATGTAGGAGATCATGAGAAAAGGCTTATAGAGGCCCAATGATTCTAGATGCAAGCCCAACTCCTTATCATAAGACTTGGGCCAAGAGAGATTACCTAGCAATAGCCCAATTTGATTTAGTGAAATAGAGGCCCAAGACCCAATTTACATGAGCTCTTATAGTGGGCCCAACACACATTATGCAGACCTAAGTTGGATTGACTCTTGGAATTTAGCCTAACCCAATCAAATTGCTGTAGCCCAATTCATGAAACAAAGCCCAACAAGTGCAAAAATCTGAACCTACAAGGAATTGGGCCATTGGGTCAGCATACCTCACTTAAACTAAAATTGTTCTGCAGCCCACTTCACCAAACAAAAGCCCAATAAGCACACATCTGAACCTAAGTGGATTTTGGGCTTTAGGGTTGACCCAAACTCATCTAAAACCCTAACCCTTCAGCCTCTCCTTCATTTTGCTGAAACTCAAGAGAGGAAATTCAGAGGTTCAAGGGAGGCTAGGGTTCTACCAACATGGAGGCTCCATTTCTCACTTCTAGAGGATGATTTAGCCAAGGTAAGTTATATATAACTTGACCCTCTCATCCTCCTCTTCATTTTGGTCCGATTAATTTCTGGGTTTGAGCATTTTCATCTTCATCTCAAATCTGAAATTTGGTGTTGGGTGATTCCTTGCGAGATTTTCGGACTTGGAGGTTAGATGGAGGATTAGGTAAGCTTTTCCTTTCCATTTTGTGTATTACTTTGCTGGAGAATGCCCTTAAGGATGGATTATCCTAATGGGTTCTTCTATTGTGTGAGATTACAAGGAGATAATGGTGGAAAATTGAACTTTCTGGGCTTGATGGTTGAAATGCGAATTTTGGTGCTTCCATGGTGGATTTTCGGAGGTGCGGCTATTAGTGTTGTTAAGTGAGTATTTCCTTCCCATTGTGATGCATTTTCTGTTAGATTGAGACCCCTATAGTTGACCTATGATATGGGCTCTGGTTTCATGTGAAATTACCCAGAAATTGGAGTGAACTATGGCAATTTCTGGTGGGGGAAAGTTGGGATCCAAAATTAAACCCCTTGGTAATTAGGTGAGTAACCTCTAGTCTGTCATTAGTAGTTCAACTATTTGGATATTTGATTGTGATTAGAAATGATGATAACTATGCTTGTTATAGGCTTGGTATGCATTCGGATTATTATGGTAGCTAGGGGAAGAGTAATTGGCTTCATTGAGGTAATTGGGTTATTTTCCTAATTCTATGTATATGCTCATGTTAATCTACTATTTGATACACATGCTTGATTTTGAAATGTTAAATGACTGGTTGACTACTTGATTGTTATTGTGATTGGACCTTGTGAGTCCATGGTGGAGCTGTGGTGCGGCTGCCACCCGTGCATGTGCTTCGATCGAGCACCGAGTATGATCAACCCCAGATGCACTGAGCCCTGGTTGTGCTCATAAGGGAGTAGGTGCCGCGGACAGGCCTCTCCCGGTGTTATTGGCCATTAACATGTTATGTGTGATTGCTGGTATGGGACAGTAGTCAGTAGTAGCTCAACTAGTTCATTTGCCAATTGAATTGATGATTCTGATATTGATGACATGAGATTGTCTTGGATTGATTGACTTGTACATATATATGGAAATTTCCTTTTGTTATTGAGATTGTATATCTCATCCCGTTGTGGGCTAACGTTTTCAGGGACTGGACCTCTTAGTGGCAAGGAGAAAATTAACTAGAGCTTGTTAAATGGTTTGGTAGCACATAGGTTTGAGAGCCTTGTCAAATTGTAATGTAACTAATTTACAACTTTTGTACCATTGTTGCATTGCATCATGAATTGCCAAGTGTAGAAGTATTTTGTTAACATAGAATGTAATCCCATGATGTGTTCCTTATAGACTTGACTATTAATGCAAGAAATACCCAATGAAAGTATGATTAAATGACCATCGTGGGAGATTTATAATTTGTTGACATAAAATCCCATGGATGAGTAAGAAAATCCATATCTAAATGCTAAATGGGTAATGATAGATTAGTTGGGTAATTAAGGTACATAATTACCATTAGAGTTGCATAAATTAAGGTAGAATGGCCCTAGAGTGATATTGGAGGAAAATTGGAGAGCATGAGATGAAATCTTGGGAGTTATGGGAACAGAAGGAAATTGGCCGCGGCCAACATTTAATTGGCCTAGGCCAAATAGAAACAGAGAAGAATTGGCCGCGGCCAACAATTAATTAGCCTCGGCCAAATGTGGCGAACCTGCCAGGGAAGAAAACAGAGAGCAATTGGCCGCGGCGAATGGTGACGTTAGCCGCGGCTAAGTTTGGGAAGTGAGTTTAGGGGTGTTCCAGAGGGTATTTGGCCGCGGCTAAAGGGGTATTTGGCCGCGGCAAAATGCGTGAAATTTATAGAGGTTTAAGGACTTAATCCGAGAGTATTTGGCCGCGGCGAAAGGGGATTTAGCCGCGGCGAAGGTGCTTAATTTCTCATATTCACTTAGAAACTTTAATTTCTGTTATGGTAATACTAAGGAATGATTTAGAAACAATTGTAAGAGGTTTTTGTGAGTTGGAATTAATGGATGAGAGATTCAAAGGCTTCTTATTAATGATTAAATTCACTTGTACATTTGAAAAATTGTAGTTTTCTAGCTAATGACCCTAACAACATTAAGGTTTCAAATTTCCTCACTTTTTCCCAATGTAATTAATCTTAATGACTTCAAACCTTGATTTGTGATTATTAATCATGTACTTAGCCTTAATTATGATAATTAGAAGTTAGGGTCGTTACAGTTGGTATCAGAGCAATGGTTCAGGACAACTGTTCTAATTTAAATTCTATGACTAGAAACTTGGCAATCATGATGCATATTTGGCATGGTATTAGCTCATGAGAATAGCTAATTAGGCAAACATATAATTGATGTGCTTTATGTTCTGGAAAGAAGTATAGAGGCATAATGAGATAAGGCTTGTAATACTTGATTGAAATGGCTGTTTCTTGAATTTTATTTAGAGCATCGCCTATCACAATAAGTATACCTTAGAGAATAATAGAGTATAGTTAGATTTTATCTCATAACACTTTAGTAATGCTAATTTTGAGACTTGAGGTTGTTAATGCCAATGAGAAGAGTAGAATTTTGCCATTCTTTCCTTCGGATATTGAGTTATTGGTCTCAGTCTAGATAGATAACTGGTTGAGGCTTGTTGCCAACTGGCTACGCAATAGATGCACCAGTCACTCGCTGTGAGGCACCAGTTGACTGAATGAATGAGACCAAGTAACTGATAAGGATGATGAACAAAGCTATTAATAGCGCTTATGACCAGTTGACCGCCATTTACTAAGCAAGCCAATTGGGTACGGCCGACCAATTGACTGGCCTATCAAAGTAGTCAACTGATCACAACAAGAGTAGCAATTCTTTACCTAAGTGAAATTCTAAACTTTTCAAGGGCTATCTAGAGTGACATTGAGAATTTAAAAGGCAACGGTATGGAGCAAAACACTTAACTAGTTATAAGAACTTTACAAGAGGGTAAGATGTAGACCTTACTTGCAATCAGGAAATTGGTAATGGAACTAGTGTGTAATAAATAAGTGTGATTGATTAAATATATGAAGTAATGCACAATCCATAATGAGTTAGGATTATGTAGACTTCGAAAGGTCCCCAAAGTTGAAACTTTATAGGTATAGAGGTCCTAACCCACTTGCTTGGTCCCGGTTAATAAAGAATACAATTACTCGATCCCAGCTACCGCAATTTGGCCTAATGAATAAGGGCAATAAGAGCTAAAGAATGTTTCAAATAGTTTTAATAAGAGCTAAAGAATGTTTCAAATAGTTTTATTCAAACTATTAGAGTGAGTAAGTCATCTTTAATTAATAATGGTAAGAAAGAGGGCAAGAAAAAAATAAAACCTTAGGATTGTCGAATCCATTTCTAAATGTGTATAGTGACTTCAAAGCAAGAGATTAAGGGAGATGATGTTCTGAAAGGAATCTTGGGAGCTTTGAGGCTCCTCCCTTAGTGTACTAAGGCAGAAAGAGAGATTATGACAAGAGGAAAGACAACCCTTTAGCGCGATAAAGGTGAAGTGCACTGGCACGGGGTGCTTGTGCATGTTGTCTCTTGTGTAATTTAGTTTACCTATGCTATGTGTTGACGTGCATTTGGGTGGTAGTTAGAGGCACTTTATGTGCATGATGCACTTGGGGAGTGTAAGATAAGATTCTACAGCACTCTGGTGCTAGAGGCACGTGGGACGTGCTCATTTATCAGCGCTTCGGTGCTAAAGGCATGCGGGGCATGTCGCTCATCATATGATTTGATGAATTTCGACCACCAAATTGGCGTCAAACTAGGCTAAGTAGACTTTCTTCTTAGAAGGTAAAGAGGAGATCTTGATGGTAAAGACCCACCTAAAAAGAGAATAAAATTGTACCTGTGTGAGTACAAGTGGTTGAGATATAGTCATCACGGGGGTGATGAGCATGTGTATGTCCACAGCAAAGCATTGTCTGCTAATATTAAAAAGGCAAACCCTAATTCCACCACTGGTAATTCTATTGTCATGTATCACGTGTGGCGTGATTAAGGGGGGCGAGGTAACATTGGGAATTCAAGATGGACTAATGATTACTGTGGTAGAAAAATCCCCTAGTCTTGAAAGAGAACTCCCTAATCTAGGATAATAACTCAGGGAAAATGAATGAGAGATGGCATCAATGCAACTAACTTATGTTATTACAATAAACCTTAGTATAATGATTGACGAGGAAGGGTGAAACACTAGTGGTAAATGACACTTGAGTTCTCCCATGGGGAATCCCTACTTGATCTATTGATAATCAGGGAATGTTTAACAATGAAAAGACTCACTGAGTCTCTTTATTATGTTAATTTAATTCCTAATAGTTAGGCGTGAAATTGAGGCCTAAAAACTTTTAGGGGAGTGAAAGAGTCAGTTGTAGGTGGCATAGGCCATTGTGTAAAGATGAAAACTATCATACCATCTCATAACGTATGGTCAAAAGACCTTGTACTTGCAGTCCAAGAACCTTATTGACAAGGTCTCAGATTTTACATTAATGAATACAAGATCTTGTTGATAGGATCTTAAACCTTGTTGACAAGATATTATTTCTTTACTCTTTAGGGAAATATTAGGAATTTCCCAACTAGAAAAAAAAAATGGTAAAAAAGTGTGCTAGTGGAAGGATAACTATACCTGTATGAAAATATCTTAGTTGGGGGTAGAAGATACGAAAGCGCAGCCCTTTGGGACTATATAATGACATAAAACCCAAAGAGATGTTCAATTGACATCAAATGAGCACGGATGCCACTAAGTTGACTACTGAAGCTTGTAGTAACTGAGAATTACATGTATGTAGTTGTGGTAATGCCTTTGCAAGTGCCAAAAGGAAAAAAAAAAAAAGAGAGGGAAGAGATCTATTAAGGATTTTCCTATGTTGGTTAACCCTGAAGGGGGGTGATCAGGTTGTCTATAATTAACCATCATCAGGAGCCAACAAGAAAATTCTTAATGTTGTGGGCAAGCGATGGAAATTATGTTATCTAATAAACCACTCACTAAAAGTATGACTTGTAAGATTTAAAGAAATTCATTCCTAAGTCCTACCAGATTACCTTGATGCTCTAGACAAGGTATTCTCACCCGTGAGATTAGGTCTTACTAGACGATACAATCTAGACCTGGAATATCATGTTTATTTTTATTTTTATTTTTTCACCTGATAGATTATGTTCGATTTCGACCATGTCGAAGGTGAACCTAAAGTGTTTAGGTGCCTTCAAAAGATTAGCGGTGAGATCGGACTTCATATTAGTTTTAACCCTCGGGAATCTCGACAGACGAGAAGGAGTAATCTTAGGCACTAATTGAAAATGAAAGGGGAATTCTATACGTCTAAGGGAAATAATAAACTGTCTACTAATGGACAATAAATGAGGATAATGTGTGCAAAAATTTATGAGGTAGTTGAATGTAAGACTTGAAAACTTAAACTAGATGAACCTGTAAAAGGCAAAACCCATTTTAGTTAAGAAGGTTGGACTAAAGAAATGTAAGGGTAATCTAAGTGAAGGACAAATGGAACTTCATTATGAAATAAGGTCACTCACCTATGTTGCTGTTAGTGGAATAGATACTAGAACCACTGACTAAGTGGAATTCCTTAAAGTTCTTGGTATCAACTATTAGGGAGAGTTAAGTTAAGGTATCTATGACTTATCTCTCAAACGAATTGGAAGTTAAGCAGGAAAGGAAATTAACATGAACATGTAATAATCGGCTATTAGAACGACCAAAAAAAAAATGAGAAAAAAAAGAGAAGGGAGGAAAATATAAAACAGAATTAAACAAAAAGCTAGGAAGGGAGAGAAAAATTGGGATTTATTTGAGCTAGGTGTCTAAAGCTTGCTATAAGATGATCAAGCGTAGCTTGGTCTAGATTTCCTTAGTTGTGAACAAAGAAATAATACGGAATGTTCGGGTTGGCATGTCATTTGACGTGGGGTAACTAGAGGGAATGTGGTTACCAAGTGAAATAGTAACATGATAAGAACGTCCTCCCCAGGAGAGTCATAAGAAGGGACTAGTCTCCGGTAAGACTATCTGAGCTATCAAGGAGGAGGTTATGAGGATGAATCCTCCAACATCAATTGGGTAAGGTATAACTAATTTTGAGGACAAAATTTCTAAAAGGAGGGAAGAATGTAACACCCCAAAATTTAATTAAGGTGTTAATCATTGATTTAGATTAATTAGGAATAATTAATATGGGATAAGTGGGCAAGTTTAGAGAATGGTAATTTTGAGAAATAAATTAATAATATGAGTTGAGAATTAATTGGGATAGAAACTATATCTAAGCCCAAATTAATGTAGGAGATCATGAGAAAAGGCTTATAGAGGCCCAATGATTCTAGATGCAAGCCCAACTCCTTATCATAAGACTTGGGCCAAGAGAGATTACCTAGCAATAGCCCAATTTGATTTAGTGAAATAGAGGCCCAAGACCCAATTTACATGAGCTCTTATAGTGGGCCCAACACACATTATGCAGACCTAAGTTGGATTGACTCTTGGAATTTAGCCTAACCCAATCAAATTGCTGTAGCCCAATTCATGAAACAAAGCCCAACAAGTGCAAAAATCTGAACCTACAAGGAATTGGGCCATTGGGTCAGCATACCTCACTTAAACTGAAATTGTTCTGCAGCCCACTTCACCAAACAAAAGCCCAATAAGCACACATCTGAACCTAAGTGGATTTTGGGCTTTAGGGTTGACCCAAACTCATCTAAAACCCTAACCCTTCAGCCTCTCCTTCATTTTGCTGAAACTCAAGAGAGGAAATTGGAGGTTCAAGGGAGGCTAGGGTTCTACCAACATGGAGGCTCCATTTCTCACTTCTAGAGGATGATTTAGCCAAGGTAAGTTATATATAACTTGACCCTCTCATCCTCCTCTTCATTTTGGTCCGATTAATTTCTGGGTTTGAGCATTTTCATCTTCATCTCAAATCTGAAATTTGGTGTTGGGTGATTCCTTGCGAGATTTTCGGACTTGGAGGTTAGATGGAGGATTAGGTAAGCTTTTCCTTTCCATTTTGTGTATTACTTTGCTGGAGAATGCCCCTAAGGATGGATTATCCTAATGGGTTCTTCTATTGTGTGAGATTACAAGGAGATAATGGTGGAAAACTGAACTTTCTGGGCTTGATGGTTGAAATGCGAATTTTGGTGCTTCCATGGTGGATTTTCGGAGGTGCGGCTATTAGTGTTGTTAAGTGAGTATTTCCTTCTCATTGTGATGCATTTTCTGTTAGATTGAGACCCCTATAGTTGACCTATGATATGGGCTCTGGTTTCATGTGAAATTACCCAGAAATTGGAGTGAACTATGGCAATTTCTGGTGGGGGAAAGTTGGGATCCAAAATTAAACCCCTTGGTAATTAGGTGAGTAACCTCTAGTCTGTCATTAGTAGTTCAACTATTTGGATATTTGATTGTGATTAGAAATGATGATAACTATGCTTGTTATAGGCTTGGTATGCATTCGGATTATTATGGTAGCTAGGGGAAGAGTAATTGGCTTCATTGAGGTAATTGGGTTATTTTCCTATTTCTATGTATATGCTCATGTTAATCTACTATTTGATACACATGCTTGATTTTGAAATGTTAAATGACTGGTTGACTACTTGATTGTTATTGTGATTGGACCTTGTGAGTCCATGGTGGAGCTGTGGTGCGGCTGCCACCCGTGCATGTGCTTCGATCGAGCACCGAGTATGATCAACCCCAGATGCACTGAGCCCTGGTTGTACTCATAAGGGAGTAGGTGCCGCGGACGGGCCTCTCCCGGTGTTATTGGCCATTAACATGTTATGTGTGATTGCTGGTATGGGACAGTAGTCAGTAGTAGCTCAACTAGTTCATTTGCCAATTGAATTGATGATTCTGATATTGATGACATGAGATTGTCTTGGATTGATTGACTTGTACATATATATGGAAATTTCCTTTTGTTACTGAGATTGTATATCTCACCCCGTTGTGGGCTAACATTTTCAGGGACTGGACCTCTTAGTGGCAAGGAGAAAATTAACGAGAGCTTGTTAAATGGTTTGGTAGCACATAGGTTTGAGAGCCTTGTCAAATTGTAATGTAACTAATTTACAACTTTTGTACCATTGTTGCATTGCATCATGAATTGCCAAGTGTAGAAGTATTTTGTTAACATAGAATGTAATCCCATGATGTGTTCCTTATAGACTTGACTATTAATGCAAGAAATACCCAATGAAAGTATGATTAAATGACCATCGTGGGAGATTTATAATTTGTTGACATAAAATCCCATGGATGAGTAAGAAAATCCATATCTAAATGCTAAATGGGTAATGATAGATTAGTTGGGTAATTAAGGTACATAATTACCATTAGAGTTGCATAAATTAAGGTAGAATGGCCCTAGAGTGATATTGGAGGAAAATTGGAGAGCATGAGATGAAATCTTGGGAGTTATGGGAACAGAAGTAAATTGGCCGCGGCCAACATTTAATTGGCCTAGGCCAAATAGAAACGGAGAAGAATTGGCCGCGGCCAACAATTAATTGGCCTCGGCCAAATGTGGCGAACCTGCCAGGGAAGAAAACAGAGAGCAATTGGCCGCGGCGAATGGTGACGTTAGCCGCGGCTAAGTTTGGGAAGTGAGTTTGGGGGTGTTCCAGAGGGTATTTGGCCGCGGCTAAAGGGGTATTTGGCCGCGGCAAAATGCGTGAAATTTATAGAGGTTTAAGGACTTAATCCGAGAGTATTTGGCCGCGGCGAAAGGGGATTTAGCCGCGGCGAAGGTGCTTAATTTCTCATATTCACTTAGAAACTTTAATTTCTGTTATGGTAATACTAAGGAATGATTTAGAAATAATTGTAAGAGGTTTTTGTGAGTTGGAATTAATGGATGAGAGATTCAAAGGCTCCTTATTAATGATTAAATTCACTTGCACATTTGAAAAATTGTAGTTTTCTAGCTAATGACCCTAACAACATTAAGGTTTCAAATTTCCTCACTTTTTCCCAATGTAATTAATCTTAATGACTTCAAACGTTATTTGTGATTATTAATCATGTACTTAGCCTTAATTATGATAATTAGAAGTTAGGGTCGTTACATGGCGGCCCGAAACCCACACTTTTCACTTAACTAGGGGAGAGACAACTATTACCCTACAAGATGTTGCTGTTCAGCTTGGCCTCCCTTGCACTGGACAAGTTGTTTCAGGCCGAACACATTACAATTGGACAACCGTATGTCAACAGTTACTTGGAGTGGTTCCACCTCCAGAGAGTATGGATAGACAGTGACTCAGTGTCCCATGGTTTGCCCAAACATTTGCGGCCTTACCAGATGATGCCAATGATGAGACCATACAGCGATTTACTCGGGCATATATCATGAGGTTGATTAGGGGATACTTGATGTCGGATCGGACGGGGCATAGGGTGATGTTGATGTATTTACCACTACTTGCCGATTTTGATGAGGCTGGTCATTATAGTTGGGGATCTGCAATTTTGACCCACTTGTATAGAGAATTGTGCAGTGCAACTAATTATGCTGAAGTCAATATTGGTGGTTGTCTAACACTGTTACACTTGTGGGTATGGGATCGTTTCCCGCGCCTGGCTCCACCTCTCCCTGCTCAGGCAGATCCTCAGATAGAAATATATCCTTTTGGACCACCGCTGGGTTTCAGATGGAGGCATGTTCCCCACCATATTCGTCTAACCAATGAGGCATTACGGACTTATAGGATATTATTAGATCAGATGAAAGATGATGAGTTCATTTGGCAGCCTTATGACCGTCTGAGTGTCCAACAGTTAATTCCAAACTATTGCTTAGTAGGTTCAAATATATGGCGTGCGTCTGTACCTATTATTTGCTTTTGGCTCGTTGAATTTCATCATGCAGACCATGTTCTTCGCCAATTTGGTTAACAACAGCATATCCCTCAAACACCGTTTAATGTGGGATCGTTGCATACTCTTCAACGAAGAGGAAAAACACATAAAGATTGGCGTCAGGAGTACATGGTATTTATCCATGCGTGGAATATGTGGGAGCAGGTTGTTACCCAAGCAGATACAGAGGTATCTTCATTGGATCGCTCATCTGATTATATGCGTTGGTATTGGCGTCATACACGACGGTGGATCCATCCAGAGAGTGGCTCCTAAGGTTTTGTGGTACGACCTTTTCTTCCCTGTTATTTTCTTTTGTTTGTGCATGTTTTTCCTCCAACTATGTAACGACTATTTTTTTTTTCTCACAGACTGATGTACTGGACAACCTATATATGCTTTCCATTGCCGATTCTCTGACACTTGATTATGCGGGATTTAGGGAGAGGACCCGTGGAGATGTTAGGACGATGCTGCAGGCCTTGGGTGAACATCGGGAGATGTTGGTCTCTCAGCCTGCTCCTCATTTACAGAGACCACCAGAGCCAGAGGCTCGCCCAAGAAAGCGGGGACATGGTTTTATATCTACTAGATAGCCATTAGTGGATGTCACCCATGGCAGTAGATGTCAGGCAGATGCACCATCATCCTCCTACATGCCAGTGCCTGTGCATGAAGAAACTGAAGAGCCATGTCCTTTTGCATCATTTGCAGACTATGCAGGTGTTGGTCCATCTTCTGGTGTACCATCCTTTGGTGCACCTGGGTCTTCTTCATCTGTTGGGGGTGATGGTCCTTCTTTTGCTCCTAGAAGTAGTTCGTCGTCCTTCACATCACCAGCTCCTCAGCCGTTCTTCTCCACCCCACCACCCCAAACTATAGAGGCTAGAGGTATCTCCTTCACTACTCTATTTTTCGATCCATTCGCGTTTAGTACAGAGTTTGCTGATGCACCTTCTGAACCATGGAGCGCATCTTTCCAACAAGGATTTTTCACCCCTGATCAACCGATTCTCCCTGCTCAATCCCCTTAATCTAATCGTCAACCAAATAATGGATCAACCGATGAGAATGAAGGTGAAGAAGAAGGAGCAGAAGTAGAAGAAGCAGGACAAGAGTCACTTCAGCGCCGTCCCCAACGCTTACGTCGAAGACCCAGATGTGGGACTGGAGGACATATTGGGTAAAATGTTAAGTTTTTTTATTTTATTTTAATAGTTACACCTTTTTTGTGTACAGTAAAGTACTTTGATATCTACGCTTTAAATTGTAAGTATATAATAATATCGGTATAACGTGTTACTTTAATTAAACTAAAAAAATTTTGGTCTAAATAGTTATTCAGATGTGTTATATTATTTAAACTCATATGACCGGCTTCTTCACTGTCATACGCACAAGAAAAAAATAATTAACGTATATAAGTGCTTGTATATAAATTTCTTTGATTTTAATAACTTTCAAAAATAAATCTTCGTATTTTTCTTTATAGATGTATTTTGTTTTTGAAAAAATAATTACAAGTTTGATTATACAATATTAAAATGTTAAAAATTTTATTCATTACTTTTAAAAAATAAAAATAAAATTTTAAAACCATGCACTTTTATTTTTATAATAATAATAATAATAATAAATGTATTTTCTTTGGACTTTCTAACTTTCTTTGTTGATTAAGAAAATAGAAAAAAAGAGAAAATTAGTAGGAGAGTGGCTTGATTAATTTTTCTTTACCAGAAATATAAATATTACAAATATTTAATATTTTAAAATTATATATTACTCATAATTTCTTTTAATCTTTTTTGAATACATTGTATTATTTTTCATTTTCTCTTAATTTCTTGTCTTCTTATTCTAAAAGATTTGATGCAAGACTCCGACTTCTTTTCTTTTGTTAGGATTTTTTTTTTTAATTTTTAGGGATTGGCCATATCCTTTAATAAACTACTTTTACGTAAAAATAAAAATAATAGAATGCTTGAGAAAATATAATTAACTAGATGATTTTGAAATAATTTTTCTTTCATTGAATTATCGTAGTGGAAAATTTTTTTAACTATTTAGATAATATTAAACTTAATGATCATTTTTTTCTATTAATTTTTTTATTTATAATATAACAAGCATATAATTTTTCAATAATATTATAACAAATATTTAAATTAATTACAAAGTTATATAATTATTTATAAAAACTATATATTTATCATAATATTATTAAAAAAGTATACACTTGTTATATTATTAAAATTTTCAATTATATTACAAAAATATATTTTTAATAAAATTTATATTAATTATTATTCTAAATAATTTAAATAATACAATATAAAAAATATACCAAATTTAAATTATATAATACATTATATACAATATATATATATATTTATAAATATATATATAATATTATATATATATATAATGTATATATAAATATATATATTATATATATATATATAAATATATATATATAATGTATATATAAATATATATAATATATATATGGGTCGCAGCATTGTAAATGCCGCGACCCACTAACATATTTTATGATAAAAAGAGTTGCACCATTTGCAATGCTGCGACTCTTTTTTTTTTTTTTAAAAAAAAATAAATAAGCATTACAGGAAAACGTTTTTACGGCGGAGCATTTAGGTTTTTTCTTTTTTTCTTTTGCATATTGCTATCAAAATCCCTTCTTACTAGTCTTGTATTGCCTCAATGTTTAATCTCATTATTACAGAAATTAAATGTCTTTTATAGCTGGTCGAAATCAATCTAGATCCAATGAATAGAGTTTCTTTATTTACAATAATTATCTTTTGAATTTTCATAAAATTATCGTAGTAGGCAAAAGGATTGTGGAAGGAAGCTTAGAATCTACATACATTTTTCTCTTTTTCTAAGGAAAATGAAAAAGTATTCTTTGAGATACGAAATGGATTCTCCACTTCTTATACACTTTGAAAAACACATTCATAATGATTATGTACTCTAACATTCATTTTTAAAATAAAAATTTTCAAAATATAGACGCCAAAACTCTTCATTTGCTGTCTTTACAAGTTATACATAAATTGCAATGGAAGTTGGCTATTTACGTTATATTCAATAAAGGAATTGACATATAATAAAACATACATACTGATTAATAATTAATAATAAAACAAAATAATTAAATATATACATTATTTTTGTTATTAGAATTTTCATGAAGAAAAATTTAAAAAGTATTGACCTTTAAGAAGTTCAAATAGACACTTTTAAAACTTATTAGGAAAAAAGTACATTGAAAAAAAAATAGACAAAATTTCAAGAGACTAGCAAAAAGACCTGAATTCAATGAAAAAATGCCAAGAAACAAACGCCGATCAACATCTGTAAATGAGGAAGGTGATCAAATCCCTTGGCTACTCAAGGTATGATTCAAAATTTTTCTCTTGGAGAAAGAAGAAAAATGAAAATAAATAGCATAATACTATTCTTTCGATAATAATAGCTGATATATTTTCAAATAATGTTTTCTTTCCAAAGGGTTATCGAATTATAACATACATAGGACTACACGATCCTCAAAACGATAGAGGATCATAATTGATGATGAAGGTGTAGAAGAATAAGGTACAAGCATAAATCTCTATATATTCTTGACAAATATCTGAAAATTACATTTTCACAATTCCAATGTATAGAATTTATTTCAAACAATTTTGGAACTTCCTCACATCAATCAATTAATGTAGATATGACAAATGAACTTCCTCTAGCACAAGATGGTAATATCCCATAACTATATGATTTAGTTAAGTGATTTTTTATTTCTCTAACCATAAATAATGTTGAAAATACTAGGCTACATGGATGAAGGTGACCCAATATACAAATGCAAGTATTGTCATGCCATGATGTGGTATAACAAAAGAACAAAGCAGGTTACTTCGCATGAGGCACATAAATTTTTCCTTTGGTGTTGTCATGGAAAAGTCATTGTGCCTCCAATGGAACCACCACTACCAAAACTATATTAACTTTTTCTGACATAGATTTGCCAAAGTCACAACATTTTCTCTCCAACATTCAAACATACAATAAAATGTTCTCATTTACATCAATGGGAGGAAAAATTAATCAAACAGTAATTTCGAACTCTAGGTCATATAGCTTTGTCATATCAGGTCAGAATTATCACTGCATTAGGAGTTTGTTGCCACCTGAAGATTATGCTCCGATTTATTCTCAATTATACATCTACGATACTGACAATGAAATAAACAACAAAATAGTTGCAATCAGGTATTGAAATAATATTTTTAATTGTTTTTGTGTACAATATATGTTTAAACCTACTTTTGTATAGATATCTGTCAATATCAATATAGAATTCATGTTAATGGTAACACTCACTTTTTATCAAAACAGATAAGATTAAAAATAGTATAAAATATCATTCCAAATTGTATTTTCCAAAAAAAAAAGGTATGAAAAAAACTAGTTATTTACCTTTTTAAAAAAAATTCAAAACAATTTTAAATTGAAGAGTTTTGAAAATACAATAATTTAAATCAATTGGATAACCAAAAAATTAGAATTTGAAGAAATAAAAATATAACCATTTTTAGCATTTTCAAACACATATTGTCACTAGCACACTTTATTTTTATCAGTTACTTCAAAATGTTTATATAACAATTTTACAAATAATCATTGCTATATGTCATTATAATTTGTTGATCATATATTTTTTACTACTCCATTTTTTTTTAAAAATTACATCACAATTGCCCTTCTCACATACATATATCACAATCACAATAATCAAAACATATTATTATAGTTCTTATAGTGATTTTTTCTTTCCTTCAAACATATAGTAATCATGGCAATGCATCCAACATAAACCCTGAAATAGTGGAATCAATCAAAGAAGCATTGAATGGCAACAATTCTTTAGTTAGAGAATATAGATCTGCATATGAAATTCTTCAACGTGATCAACGTGTAGATGTCAAACTATGTCTCATCAGGCAAACGGCCAATCATGGTAGGCTATATGATCTTCCAACGGGTTCTGAAATAGCAGCATTAATAGTAGGAGATTTTGACCATTTGTATTACAAGAGAGATATTATCATTCAAAAGAGGTCAGCAATCCTTACATAAATTGATGAATTACATCAATCTTACTTACCCTTGCAGTATCCTTTATTTTTTCCTTACGAAAATAATGGATATAATCTAAGTTGGAGCATCACTCATCAACTACATCAACTCACAGGAAAAAAAAAAACTCTCACAATTAGAGAATACCTAGCTTTTAGATTGATAAGTAGAAATTTTGAAATCTCAACAATATTGCAAGGAAGAAATCTCCTCTAACAATTCATTGTTGATGGCTACACAATGATGGAGAGTCAGAGATTGAACTATATCAAGCATCATTAAAAAGAACTTAGAGTGGATTTATACCAATGCTTGTCAGATGCAATTTAGAGTGGATTTATACCAATGCTTGTCAGATGCAATACTCAAGGGTGAAGATGATGCAGCCAACAATGAAAGAAGAATTATTTTACCATCTACATTTACTGGAGGAGTAAGATATATGATTCAAAATTATTAAGATGCTATGACAATTTGTAGATGGGCAAGATATACAGATATCTTTATTACCTTTACATGTAATCTTGCATGCTCATAAATTAGGAGATATTATAATGAATGAGACTGCAAGCCCTATGATCATCTTAAAATTCAATGTAGAGTATTTAAAATGAAGTTACAAGTCTTAATTAAGTACGTAAAGGAAAACAAATTATTTGGAAATGTTCATGCAGGTATGAGCTAATTGCAAACCCTTTCAATAATAATTCCTTTTAATTGCCATATCTAATATATGTTTTTTTTAATCTTTTAAAACTTTATACAACAGAGTTTCAAAAAAAGAGGGCTTCCACATGCTCATATATTGCTATTCCTTGACATTAACAATAAAATAAAGATTGCTGAAGACATTGACAAAGTTATCATTGCAAAAATACCAAACAAGCAACAAGATCCAGTCTTGTATGATTTAGTGAAATCATATATGATGCATGGACCATGTGGCTAGAATAATTTAAAGTCTCCACATATAAAAGAAGGAAAATGCTCAAAATACTTTCCAAAAAGGTTAAATGATGAGACAATTGTGGATGATAGTGGTTATCCAACATATAAGAGGAGAAATGATGGACGTACAATTCAGAGAAAAGGTAAAATGCTTGATAATAGCTTTGTTGTGCCTTACAATCCAACATTATTGAGAATATTTCAAGCTCATATAAATGTTGAAAAGACAAATCAGTCAACATCAATAAAATATCCGTTTAAGTATATTAGCCAAGGCAATGACAGAGTAGTTGCAGAACTATACAATAATGATCCAAGTGATAACTCACAACAAATTTTTGATGAGGCTAAGCAGTATCCAAATTGTAGATATGTCTCAGCATGTGAAGCAGCATGGAGAATCTTTGCATTTAAGATACAACACAAATATTCTCCTATGGAAAGATTAAGCTTTCATCTTCTTGATCAACAATCTATCATATATTCAAGTAGACAACATATATCATGGTTGGTAAATTAAATTAAAAAAGAACTAAGAGTCGATATTCATTGTCTGGATGGAAAAAAATAGCAATGATGAATTTGCAAGAACACTTAGGTATTATGAATTCCTACATCATTATGTGTTCAATCGAAAGAAAAAGGAATGGACAAAATATTGAAAAGTATTTGTATAGGAAGAATATCACATGTATTACCAACTCAAGGTGAAAGATTTTACCTACAAGTGTTGCTAACAAAAATTAGAGGTCCAAGAAGTTATGAGGACATCAGAACTATTGACAATGTGATATATCCCACGTACAGGTTAGTAGGATTTTTAAATCGATTATTGTTACTCCGTCTAAGCTCTTGATATCATTAACAAATAAGAAGAAAAATAACTACTCTAAAATATTCAAACTATATCTAGAAGTTAGAATAGAATTGTTTGTTTGTTTTTTTTTAATAAAGCATCTTAATCCTTTCTTTTTTAATAAAATATTATCTCTAATCATATTTTTTGTATAAATATAGGTTAGCATGTTATGCACTCGGACTTCTTAATGACAACCAAGAATTCATAGACGCAATCAAAGAAGTGTCAGTATGGGCATTAGGGAGGTATCTCAAGAAATTCTTTGTAAGCATGCTTTTATGTCATTGCTTAGCACGTCCTGAATTTGTGTGGAATGAAACAACAAATATAATATCTGAAGATATGTTCTACATCCCACACGCTAACCAGGAATTATTAGGTATACTAATAAAAAAATATTTTTAATATCATTTTTCTTTAATTTTATTTTTAACAAAAAGATTGAATCATTCTCAAAATGGCTATTACAAGTAGATGATGGACATCTAAACATGACCCGCAATGGCATATTAGAAATAGATCTTCCCCCTCAACTTCTAATAAAGAACTTTGATGATCCTGTGAAAGTAATAGTTCAATAAACCTTCCCAAATTTATTGGAGAACCTTCAAAATCTACCATATTTCATAGACAAAGCCATTCTCACAACAACTATAAAGATAATGGAAAAGATTAATGATTATCTTTGCAACTCATTGCCAGGAACTTTGGTTGAATACTTCAGCTCTGATTCTATATGTAAATCAACACAAGACAATGACTGCTTCGAAGACTTTTATTGAACAAAGTTTTTTAATAGCATAAATGCCTCTCGGTTACCGCCTCACAAACTGGCGTTGAAGGTAGGAGCACCAATTATGCTTATACGAAATATAGATCATGTATTTGGATTATGTAATGGTACAAGACTTCTCATTACAAACCTTGGCAAGAATCACATTAAAGCAACTCCGCTCAGTAATTGCAACAACAAGGAAGAAGTTCTAATTCTTTGAATGGACATGAATCCATCAAAAACAAGTTTACCATTTCAAATGCAGAGAAGACAATTTCCCATTATCCTATCTTTTGTGATGACAATTAATAAAAGTTAAGGTCAATCACTATCAACAGTAGGTCTGTATCTTCCACAATCAATTTTTACTTATGGGCAGTTATATGTTGCACTTGCAAGGGCAAAAAATATCAATGGACTTAAAATCATCGTCCATGATTTAGATAAAAAACCAAGAGACACAACAACCAATATTGTATACAAAGAAGTGTTTCAAAATTTATAATGAAAGTGGTTAAGATGGATAATTGTTAATATTTTATAACATAAATTCACTTGAGTAATTTTTAAACAATTAGAATCATATCTATACAACGCACGGGGGTTTTTCATAGTTTTTTAATATTATTATTATAGCTAAAATATAATTTTGACAATTTTTAACTAAAAAAATGTATAATTGTAATTGTATCACTTTTTTATTTCATTCCTTCCTAAATCTTAATTTAGAAAATTGAAAATTTTGGATTTTAGATGGTAAAGATCTCTATTCTATATGAAAAATAATATTCTCAACTAATGGTTAAGTCAATATTAGTTATTTCATTTGATGTCATTCTATTATTGTTACATACAATGTGTCTAGCCCATAACAAACTATATAATAGGAAATCAAAGATATAGAAATTTAAGTCATACTTATATAAGAGAGTTAATAACAAATGGAATTATGACAGTGATCTATATATGATCAAGCAAGAATTTGATTAGTCCTCTTACCAAAGTATTATCAAGAGATATAGTACAACAAACTCATGAAGAAATAGGCCTTAAACCCTTAAAACAAAATACTAGTAATAGAAATCCAACTTTGAGTTAGTACACTCTAACAATACAAGTTCAATGGGTAACAAGAAGTTATTATGTATTGAATAAGCATTAAACCCCTTATTAAAACTTCATAGTAGAGTTTGTTGTTAAACAATTACAAGAGGAGTTCATGGAGTAAAAGGTGTTTGAAGTAATAAGCACATAAAACAAACTCCATAATACATAATGTTACGAGAGGAGGTTGACAATGGTCTTAATGGAGTTGTTAAATGTCTGAAGTAACAGGGACATAATGACAAGGTCCACCTATATAAATATTGAACTAGTGCCACTTAAAAAAAGATTTAAGAGGTTGATCTTTGTAAATATTCTTAAAATCAAGATTAGCATATGGCCATAAAAGTGCTAGAGCAAAATGCCAAAAGTTCATAGTATTTAATAATATCTTGTGTGTGATTTTTTTAGTTTTGATATAAGGAGTTATGGTTCAAATCTTACAATACTAATAACTTCATCAAAACTTTAAGGGATTTACACTAACAGAAAGTTCAAATTGTTATAAGATACTTGTTGATATGCATGATATTATGAAATAATATTACAAACTAGTAGGAGATTGTTATATAGTTTGTAATATAGAGTATGATTTAAAGTCTCACATTGGATAAGAAAGAGGTTATTTAAAGGTATATAAAAGTAAACTTATTTAGTATGTCCAAATTAATATATATATATATTAATAATATTAAAGGAAATATATTAATAATTACTATATATATATATATTAAAAGAGTTGGATTTGGACTTCGGGCTTGGGCTTTAGGCATTTAAAAGAAATAAAGTTTGATAGTCTTAATTTAATTATTTAAAATTTGAATTTAAAATTAAATAAAGGGATATGTTTATTAAATTAGATACTTGTTGATGAAGGATAGACATTTTTGTTAATAAAGAACATACATGTCTATTAAATAACAAATGTTAAAAGAGAATAGGTATGTCTGTTAAAAGAAGATAGCATGTCTGTTAGAAGAAAATAGATATATTTGTTGATGACATAAACAGACATGACTATTAAAAAATAACTATTCAGAATCTATAAATAACCTTTTTCCACATCAGAAGTGTTAAGTTCTTTTGAGTATTTCCTTGAAGGTTTTATTGTATCTTGAAATAGTATTGTCTATAAATTCCAATATATAGGCAATCACTCTTTAAAGATAATGAATTTTCATGCCTCAAAGCCTATTTCTAATTTCCTATTTTTATTATTTTTCTAACAATTTTAAAGACTAATTTCTAGAAAAAAAATCCCAATGAGTTCATCAATTTAAAATAGTTCATCAAATTTGATAGATTCAATGGCATTAATTTCACTCTCTAGAAAGATAATATGGTCTTCTTTTTGTAACATCCGAGTTTCGTAGAAATGAGTACTCAATGTTTCAAAATTTTTTAAGTCTCCTCGTTATAACTAGGATACTTGTTTGCTATAGCAAGGGTGCCAATTCGCTACAGCAAGGATGCTAGTTCACTATAGTGAGTTCATGGCCCATACAAAATCTAAGGAATTTCTCACAATAGCACCAATTGTGGTAAGAACAGCCAGGAAGTTCTAATAATAGCGAGAGCTGTCTCTTGTTATAGCGAAACCTACTTAAGAAAACACCAAGGAAAGATTTTTAAATGGAAAGATTAAGTTTTTTGGGGTTCTCAGAGGCTCTAAAAACTATAAGAAACCCTGGAATCGTTCAAACCCCCTCCGGTGTATATTTTTTAACATCAGTTGACTCGAACTTTAATTGTTCTATTCAGGAAGGTTCTAAATCCAAATTGAGTGATTCCAAAGCTATTTTATAAGATTAAGGACCTAAGTTTTATGTTGGAAAAGATGATTCTAAAAAAGAAGCTAAAATGAGTCTCAAATGAATTAGTCAAAAGACAGGACGTAAATGTCATTTTGAATGAACAAATCCTTCTAAATTCTTCTACAAAAGAGGTGTCCCATTCTTCTCCCTATTAACCAACTTTCTTTTCTGCTTAAAATAGAGGAGAAGACTAGGGGAATGCACAAGAGAGAGGAGGAAAGAGGAAGAAAAACTTTAAGGAAAGGTAAGGAAAATAGAAGATTTTCATGGCTCTTCCTTCTTTAATGTTGTTCTCCTTCTCTTAAGCTTTCTTCCTATGGTTTTGGTTATTTATTTAGGTCTATTTTGAGCTTTATTTCATAGGGGAAAGATTAGACTTTGGAAAAGGAGGCTATACCAAAGGAAGAAGCTCTTAAAGAAGCAAGAGAATCAAGGTAGATATCCATGTATCTTTGTTTCTTCTTCTTTACTTCTTGTGTGTGTTGGTTCAGCCAACTTGAGAGCTAGTAAAGGGAAAGAATTTTTAACCTAGAGCAAGCAAGAATCCTATGATTTAGAGTGTGGAGACCTAGGAAATGCAAAGAAAGTGGAAGAAAAATTATTGAATTTCAAAATAGCAAAGTTAGGGGTTCTTAAACATCTTGTAAAATCTTTTTTGATTCAAGATTTCCTTAGCATATGTAAGTGTTTGTTTAAGTTTCTAAGACCCATAGGAAGCCTCCCAAGTACCCCTTCCATCAAGAAAAAATTGCAAAATTTCATTATTTATAATTTTATCATAATTTTATTTGGCCTCAATTCCTTTTATTTTAGGGACTTCCTTTTGTATCTGGCCCATTTCTGACATTTACGGAGAAAACAAACAACGCGTTTCTCACGTTTACGGAGGGACTGGATGTTACAAACATATAGTTAAGCTCTCCAAAATGATTGTGTGATGGTTTCAAGGAGTTTAAATGGAGTCAAGAATCATAAATTGTAGGAAAGAATAGAGTCAAGATAATAAATTTTTATAATTGCTTTATTAGGTATTTTATGGAACCATAACTGAGCCATTTGAGAAAGTGGACTTCCATAGTGTGTGTGTGTGGAGTTAGAGCTTGTTTCAAGAATGTTCTTAGGTCCTATTCGATGTGTTTAGGCTAAAGAAATCATACTCAACCTACTTGGAAGTGTGTGACCAAAAGAGGGAAAGAGCAATTAAAGAAAAGTGTGTGTGTTTGCATTTAAGATAACTCTCTAACTTTTCTTTTATGCATTCTTAGTTGTTTTCTTGTTTTTGGATGTGTGTATATATGTTTATGCCATGAGAAATGTGTATAGCTATTTTTTTTATATACTATGGTACCATTATATGCATAAAATGTGTTTTATGAATGTGTTATGGTTTGAATGAGCTTGGTGAAGCTAAAAGTCTCTTAGCAAAGGTGAGGATAAGTCAAAAGTCCCTAGGATTGAGTGAGACAAAGCCAAAAGTCTCAAGAAGAGTGAGGCTTAGTTAAAAGTCTCTTGAAAATGTTCCTACAATTCAAAAAAACTTTTTGCAGATTTACAATTTACAGAGGTAGAAAAGCAAGATGCAACATTGTCAGACATTGAGAAAATGCTAAATGGTAACGGCAAGTTATTGAGTGAGTTCCTTGGAATGCCAACTCCACAGCTTCATGAACAAATTGATATGGGAAACTTTTTCATGTTACAAAAACTAAACTTTGATGCAACATCACAAAAGGAAGAATCAAATGGATATATTGATTTGATGATGCAAGAACAAAGACAAATTTTTGATGAAATTATCTTAACCATTGACACATCGACTCTAGGTTTTTTTTTTTATGGTTGTGGAGGAACAGGAAAGACGCTTTTTTGGAATGCACTAACATCAACAATCCAGGTCAAAAAAGAAATTGTTCTCAATGTAGCTTCTAGTGAAACAACAACAATACCCATTGAGATCAGTGAAGATTCTACATGCAATATTAAGCAGAACTCACCGCTTGCAAGACTTATTAAAATCACAACATTAATTATTTGGGATAAGGCTCCCATGATCAAAAGATATTGCATTGAGCACTAGATCGCACCTTAAAAGATATAATGCATAATGACTAAGAATTTGGCAGGAAATGCATTGCAATGGGAGGAGATTTTAGACAAATGCTTTCAGTTGTGCCTAATAAAGGCCGTGCAGGCATTGTCAATACATCAATAAACTCATCCTACTTATGAAAAAATTGAAAGTTGCGTAGGTTGACAAAAAACATGAGACTGACATCAGTTTAATGTTCATATACATATTCTTGGACTTGAAAATATGGCTATTATGTATGATTGAAAAAGTTAAGAACTATTAAGATTCTTAGAATCTCACTCCTCCCCCTCCAATGTCTAACAATGTCTAGATAAACCAAATGAGCCAAAGAATAGAAGCCACCACTGATGAAGACAAGGACTTTGACAAGGAATTTGCTATATAGTCACTTTGTTGACATATAGGCTCAAATGATGTAACCATATGTTGTATATGATATATAGACACTTGAACACATGTAAATATATAGATATATGATGTATGTACTAAATTTGGGGAATGAACGTGTAGGTTTTTGACATCCATATGCCTAGATGTGCATGTGAATTCTTGTATATATCAACAAGTGAGAAAGTGGTTTTGTGATGCATGGATAATTTGACCTCTTAGACAAGTTTTTCCTACTATTTTTACTCATTTTCATATGCTCAAGATGTAACACCATAATTTCTAGCTCATTTCATAACAATCCCATGCTTTACATCATACATTCCATGGAGGAGTAAGAAAAAGGGGATTAAAATAATATATTTCTTTTTTACGTTGCGTCGCGTATAAAAATTTTATTTGGTATCACGTGGATCATGTGAGCTCATACATCACATTATCATATTTAATTATATGAATACAACTCATTTACATCACAAAAAATGGCCTACAACTCGTGAAAATCAAAGGGAAGCACAAAACTCATACTTATATTTTCGGCCAGAATTTTGCCATTTCTGCCACAAACTTTGGTAAATTATAACTAATTCAAGAAAACTCAAAATTATGTATTCTTGGTCATTCTAGAAAGCTACACATGTCTGATTTATGTTAAAAATACATCTAGACCATGAAACACAACACAGAAGATGTTTGATAGTCAAAATCATCCAGAGGTATGGTTGTCCACTGGTGTTGTCACAGAATTCTATAGGAAATTTCAAAAATATCCAATTAATTTCAAAAAAATCCAATCCATGCAATTGATACCAATCTGAAAAGCTATGGATATTGGCTAGAGGAAAAAAATAACTCCAGACCAGTTTAAGCATGCCCAGACTTCGAAACTTAATCAAACAGTACCTAAGGTCAGTTGAAGCACCTAGTATTGGATAGAACATTTTAAAATTCATATCTTCCTCTCTAGATATCCAAATGAGGTGCTTTTAGTTGGAATGAGTCATTAGGAATGTCTAGTTTTTTCATATAAAATTTTGTGGCAATTAGACATCATTTGGCCCTGTGTGATAGATTTTATTTTTGGACCTGAGTGAATATTAACATGACCAAAACTAAAATTTTTGCCAATATTGAAAATTCATCAAATATTCTCTAGACCTTTGAAAATTCTATTCTTTAACTTCTTAAAAATTTATCAACGAGATCTAATTGCTTGCCAAATTGCAGATCAAGAAGAGCTCATTTGGATAAAAAGTGACATAGAGTTCCAAATTGGTTCATTCTTGGTCCATACAAGATACCAAAATGTCCAAATGGCTTTTCTTTGAGTTTAGTACCTCTTGGGGCAAGTCTAAAAGCATAAATAGGACTTGTGTGAACTGCCCAAGTGGTCCCAAACCTTATGCATCTCAATTTGGCCACTCCACTTCTATTTATACACATTTGCATAACGCCATTCAAGAAGTTAGTTTGCCATAACATACTCATTTTATATTCTAATGGTCACATAACATAATCTCTCATTTATACATCACTTATTAACATAATTACACATTTTCAAGAGGTCATATACCATATACAACAATGGGTTATATCATTTGACATCAATATGGCCTTAAAAAACAAAATTCCAATACTTTAGTATCATGCTTTCATATCTCATGTAGTTGGCTTCCATTCTCTTGGTCTCTTAGTTCACCAAGTATATTAAAACATTGGATAAGAGGAAATGAGATCCAAAAAATCCCAATAGCTCATCTCCCTTTCAATCACACATAATATATGCAAAACAAGTCTTGAAAATGCATGTATGGATATAATAGATGACATGAACATTCAAGAAGTAAGCTTGGCATGTGAATAAGTCATACAAGGTATCCATAGGTTTGCTAAGTGAATAGATTGGCCTCGCCCTTTTCCTTATGGATTTTGGACTTACCTCACCCATTCTTTAAGAGATTCTTGGATTGAACCTTGCTCTTAAGAGTCCATCTCACTTTTGGGAGACTCTTCAATTTGTCTCAACCAATTCTAAGGGTTTTTGGCTCACCTTTACCATGATTAAGAGTTCTTACCCTATCTACACTCAAGCAAACCCAAGCATGCATCATAACATCATTTAGAAACATATTGTATCATCATGGTACCATGGCACTTAAAATCATAATAAAATACTTTTCATGACTTAAAATACATATACACATATTCAAAGACAAGTCAAGCATATAATCATGCATGAAAGAAGATGAAGTGAGCTACCTTGGAAGCAACCACACACTTTTCTCTTTGGAAGAATGCTCCCTTTCTTGGCCTCACACATACAAAGGTGTGAGAATGATTTCTCTTGACCTAAACACAATTTATAGAAGCTAATTATGCTCATGAAGTTAATTCTAAGGCTATATAACTTGCTTAAACTCTAGCTTGACTCATTGATCCCTTTATGTTTCTAAGAAAACACCTAATGAAGTAACACTCATCAAATAAATTCTAGGCTCCATTCTTTTCTTTCAAATATGATTCTTGACTCCTTTTAGGCCTCTTGGAGTCATCATACAATTGAAACAAAGAGTTTAACTACATGTTACTTCTTTAGGTCATATTATGAAATATAAAGCACTAACTCATTCTCTAAACTTCCTAAATTCTTCCCAAGGCTTCCCCTCATATTCATTCATCATATATCACTAAAAAATGGGCTTAGAAAAAATCTAAAACTCTCCCTAGCTACCCTAACCTCTCTTGGCCAAAACTAGGTAGCTTATTAGCCTTCATGGACTTTGCTTTATTTTCTTGATGGAGGGAATACATGGGGAGACTTCTAGGGATCTTAGAAGTTCATTCAAATACTTATTTAAGTCTAGGAATCATTGTATAAAATCAGATTTTACAAGAAATATTTGAAACCTTAGAATTTGCATATTGAAATTCCATGGTTTTTTGTTAATTCTCTTTGCATATTCTTAATCTCTACACCCTTTTTCTTAAGAATCACCTTTGGTTCTGCCTAAAAACCAATCCCTCCTAGGGTTTCTTAAGTGGGGTGAAATGGTGAAGGAAGAGGAGCAAGGGATAGCAACTATGGCAACTATAGAAGAAGAAATTACCTTATTTTCTTACTTTTTTTTACTTGAATCTTGTCTTCTTTGAGCTCCTTTCTTCAAATGAGAATTTTTTCCTTAATTTCTCCCTTAAAATAGATTTATAAACTTCATTATAATCAAAAGAAACAAAGGAGAATGGAGGAGAAGAGGATTGGATGGAAGAAAGCATAGAAAACTACCAAGAATACATACCTTTTTGCCTTGATTTCTCCTTCTTCTTCTCTCCCTTTGGCGCCCCTAAACCCTAGCTTTCTCCTCTGAATTAGGGTAGAAATAATTGCATCTAAATGAGTGAGGAGGTGGGGCACCATTTATATATAGGTGGGAGAAAGAAATACTTTTCAAAAATTTTCATTTTACCCTTTGTTCTTAGCATTTTCGTTTCTTCTTTGTTTTAGCTCCTTTTTGAAAATAATCTTTTTTATTATAAAATTTAGGTTCCTAATTTAGTATAATACCTTTGGAGTCATTGAAATCAGAACTAAAACTTTTCCAAACAAATCCATCAAAGTTCAGGTATACTGACGTTAGAAAATGTCCATCGAAGGAAATTTAACTATCCCAAGACTTCCCTTGGTTTTCAATGCCTCTGAAAACCCCGAAGAATTCAAAACTTTTATTTAAAATACTCTCCTATGTGAATTCCAAAAATTGCTTAAAATTATGAAAATACAATTACATTTTATAAGTTTTTCGTCAAAATTTATTTTTTCATTCTATCTCTGTTTTTCTTTCCGTCTGAGTCTAAAATTCTCATTTTGAAGAGTCTAGAACGTTACTCAAATTTTTTGAGACCTTAACTAACTTATTTTGGGGGACTTGTTTTGAAAACGCACCCGTTTTCATCATTTAATGAAAATCGGACATAACACAAGAGGTCGTGGTTAAGGTAAAAAAGCATTTGAGTTACTTTTAACCCTATCTGGTGCTTAAAAACCTCACTTTGGCACCCTATGTCATAAACTAATCAAATGGATGAATTTTCCTATGAAATTTGACCTACATATAGGCCTTATTTACAGCTTTTTGTAGAGCTAAGAACCGTATTATTTGGAGCTCTAGAGAATAAATTATGAATTTTTAAAATTGAGAAAAAGTTGCTGAAATGGTATCAATATTGTACAAAAGGTCAGTTTATTCTCCTATGTCATTCGAGGGTCAAATGATATCTAATACTCATGAAATTTTACAGACATAAATTATGAATGATATGCTTTCTTTAGCACTTGAAAACACCTCATTTGGATTTATATTGAGAGAGATATGAATTTTTGAAGTTGGTGGTCAGTATTAGTAACATAGAAAAACCTTCAGTATTGTTTCATCAATTTTTGTGGGTTAAACGCCATTCCCTTGATCTAAAAATATTTTTATCAAAAGTAGACATCCATATCTTTTCAAATTGGTATGATTTTTCAGGTTTTGATTTTTCTAGAATTAGTTATAAATTTTTGAAGTTTATATTAATAACTTATGACAATAAACCTAGGCAGCTAGATCTTTAGTGCTATTCTATTGTCAATCGTGGCCTAGTTGATGTTTTCATGGCCTGAAATGATTTTTAACCTATAGTTGATATTTAGGGCTTTCCAGAAAGCTATCACTTGCTTGATTCAATTTTTCTATGACAGCAAGCCTAGGCAATTGGACCTTTAGTGCTGTTATATTTTCAATTGTGGCTTAGTTGATGTTTTCATGGCCTGGAATGATTTTTAACTTATAGTTGACATTCAGGGCTTTTCAGAAAGCTATCACTTGTTTGATTTAATTTTTTTAGGATTAATTATGATTTTCCAAAGTTGATGCAAGAAATCTGAAAACTGGAACCTGTGCCAACTTGTTTTTTTTTTTTTTTGGTATAGGGCTTCCAATCTGAATTGTAAGTGATATTTTATGATGGTTATGACTTGTATGTATGAATTATAAGTAGGGCATGATATTAAGGAATTCACAGGGTCCACAGAGCTTAAGATGAAATTTTAAAATCTTACATAACACAGATATAATGCATTAAATTTATTGATTTTCCTTAATGCAACATTTATGAAGCTTATTTGTGGGGAGGAAGGACTAGAGGGATGTGAATACCGTATTTTGTCCAGGCATACTCCAAAAATAATGATAAAATTAAAAAAGAGTAAAATTTTGGGGCCTAATCTAAAAGAGCCCAAACCAAAAAAAATTAATAACAAAAAAAGAGCCCAATATGGAGAGTGAAACCCAGAACCATATCTTCTTCCTTTAGGCCAAATTCCAAAGCCTAATCCCTAAAAGGAAGGCCCAAAGAAAAAGCCTAACATCCTTAAAATAAAATAAAAAAAGAAAACAAAAATAAAACAAAAAAAGATAGACAAAAAAAGAGAAGGAAAAAATTTGAAATTGAAATTGAAATTAAATCTAGAGTATCCATTAAAAAAAGGAAAAAAAATAAGGGCTGAAAATAAAATTGTTTACCATCTTTAAGAAAATAAAAAATAAAAAAAAATAAAAAGAGAGTAAAAGAGAGAGAGAGAGAGAAGCAGATACAAAATCTTCTAGTTACAATTCCTATGCGAGCCTACTAACTTAATTTCAAAAGCTCACACAACCAAAAAAAAAGTGGGACTCCTCAAAAAATAAAATAAAATAACATAAAATAAAATAAAAGGGAGTACCCAATCTGATGCCCAAATGATTTTATCCAGTGGACTCCATTTTACTAAATGCTAGCCCAAAAACACCAAGAAAAATTGTTATTATCAAAATCCACTAAAAAAAAAAAAAGAACAAGCCCAACCTAGATCCAAAGCAAGCCTTACCCCGTCCTCTCCTCCTTGACGACTCTGAGGGATCACATTCAGAAGGAGGACCACACATACACAGACACGAAAACAGTAAACACACACAGAGTCAGGGCATCAGAGTGGTCCCTTCCTCTCACGCGATTCTGGCAAGAGAGGGGAAGTGTACACACGAACACATTGAAGCAGCATGCACAGGAGGGGCACGATGATATTTTGGCTACAAAAGATAGAGCCAGATACACTAAAAGGGAGAGTAAAAGAATGAAGGAGGGAGACTAAGGGGAGATTTATGGGGGAGAAATTCTGTGGGAAGCATTCTTAGGATTTTTGGGAATTTTACTAGAGGGTTGGGGACATTGAGGAAAAGAGGAGTAGGTTTCTTGGGGGGAATTAGTTTCGAGTTAGAGAATAAGAGAAACAGAGAAGGCTTTCTGGGAGAATGAAGGAAAGATTCGAAAAGGAAAACTGAGATTAAGGGAAAGAAGAATAGAGAGAGGCATGGGGTTTCTGGGTGGATTTCAAGTTGGAGAGTGAGAGGCTTGAGGGTTTCCAAATGCGAAGAGAAAATCAAGGGTGAGACACAGACAAAGGGAAGAGAAGGCCGTTCAATCTTTCGAATGTTGGAATAATAGCTGGGGAGGTATGTATTCTGTATTTTTCTTTCGTTTTCAATTTTAAAACTATAGGACCACATATGTATGCTATTTTTGGGTGCTGAGGTTTAGGGATGGTCTGATTCCTTTATTTCTTTTTTGGGTGCTGAAATCTGAACCTTCTTTTGTCTTGAATATGGTCTGATTCATTTGAGTTGGCGATTAAAATTTAAGTTCCTTTGGGTTATGGGATATAGAATGGATCTGATTCAAAGGCTCGATTTAGATGAAGACTCATGTTGTTATCCTTGATCTGTTATGTGTTTGCTAAATCAAAGGCATCTGGTCCAGATAATCTTCTGCAGATTGGTTTTAAGTTTTATATTCAATAAGTATGAAAACAGTTAAAATAAATATGATTCATTGGTTAGTCTATATTCTACTTTATATTTGTGTTATGATGTTTATTGCTGTGAAGCTTTATTTCTGATGTGAATGTGAAACTTTATTTCTGATGTGAACTTAGCTTGTTTTTCTGATGTTTTTATTTTTGATATACCCTTTTTGCTTGCTATGTTCTACTGTTAGCCAAAAATTCCAATCCAAGTGGTTCTGTTAATGGTTTCGTTAAGGATTCTATCTCTAGCATCAAACTGCCCATTTTAAATTCCCAGTAATGAATTTCTGCTATCCAGCTATGTTTATTGATTGCTTAGGCTTTGAATGATTCATGAGAAATCAGGCCAATTTGTTTAGTTCATGGTCTTGCATTTCACCAGCTCTGTTTCTTGCTTGCTACTTTTAATTTATTTTATTTGTAGTCGAATCTTGTTGTTGTAATGCAACATAGCTTTAGACATAGGCTCAGGTTCTGAATTGATTCCATCTTGGTGCATATAACAGATTGCAAGGCTTGTATATGGAACTAAATTTGATCTTCATGTGATTACTTGTGTTATATCTCATGCTCGTATTAATTAGGGTTAGTTTTTCCGATTGGTATGCTGCTCTTGTACGATTTTAGTTCTGTTCATATATGGGGATATTAACATATTGCTGAAAGTTGGTACCTGCTGCCCCATTATTTTTAGTCTCATTTCTTATTAGAATCTTATGCAGAATGTCCAATTAAATATGATGTTTGTTATTCCTTTTGAGGTGATATTTCTTTTGAATGTTGGCTTTAATGTTTAACATGTGGGTGCATATTGATGCATTGATTTGATCATTCCTGGAAAGTAAATGGTTGCTTAGAATTTAACCCCCTTTTGTATTTCTGTTGCATCTGAGCTCCATCTGAGGAGTGTAGGAGAAATGAGGAGGCTCATCGGAAGCATAGAGATTCGACGAGAAGATTAAAGGGAAAGCTTCAGTGGGATAATGGGAGGATATGGCATGGCAAGCATAAAAATGTGAGACAATGCTGATCTGACTGGAGAGAGGAATAGGAAATGGAGAAAAACAAAAATGCAAACAAGTGATGTCTTTCAAGTTCCCATCCTTTTTATTTTTGTAATTATTATTTGAAATAATGTGCTTTTGGTTTGGCTATACACAGAACACACACTATCACAAATTATCTTATACTTGTACATATTTTGGCTTCATTTCATTTCATTTCGTTTTCTTTATTTATTTATTTTAGAATAGCCATGTGGGACCCTGTGTCTCCTCAGGCACATAGGGAAAATGTCATGTGTGGCAATAAAGCCTCCTTGGTGCCTTTTGGGTCTTGAATTTTCGTTTTAATAATTTGGGCTTCAATGGCCCCATCCAAAGGAACCTTTAAAGAAAATTCTCAAAAAAAAAAAGAGAGAGCAAAAAATAGAAGAGGATTAAATTTTTAGTAAAAATCATTTTGAGTCTTAAAGATTTATCTATTCTTAAAGGTTCTTTCGCTAAAATTGAAAAAATGTTATTCTAAAATCCAAAGTAAAATTTTCTTTTAGAGTTGGTCTTTAAAAATAATAATAAATAAAATAAAATAAGCAAAGGAAAAGGGGTTTAATCAAGAAAAGAAAAAAACAAGCAAAAAAAAAGAAAAAATAAAACACAAAAATATTTAAGGAAAGCAAAAGAAAAAGACAAAAGAAAAATCTCTAAAAAAAAAAAGAGAAAATTCTTGTACTTAAACATAAATGTCATTTTGAAATTTAATCTTAAAATAAAAATAAACAAATCACGAAAATTTAATAAAAAAAGTTCAAACAAAAAAAATGGTCCAAAAAAATGAAAAAGAAAATCAACAAAAAATTGAACAAAAACAAAGATAAACAAAAATAAAAAACAAAAAAAACAAGAAATAAAACAAACACAAACGAAACAAAGATAAACAAAAGTAAACCAAAAAAAAAGAGACAAAACACAACACAAAATAAAAACTAATGAAAAAACAAAAACAAAGAATAAGAACAAAAATAAAAATAAAAAGAAGAACAAAACAAAAAAATTAATTAAAAAAGAAGGGAAATAATGATAAATAAAAATAAAAAAAATGAAAAACAAAAACAAGAACAAAGAATAAAAACTAAAAGTAAAAACTAAAGAAAAAAATCAAACAAAACAAAATCAATTAAAAAAAAACAAAAAGAAAAACACAACAAACACAAACAAAACAAAGATAAACAAAAAAAAATATAAAACACATAAAAACAAAACAAAACCAAAAAAAATAAAACAAAAATAAAAAATAAAAACAAAACACCAACAAGAACACAATTTTCAACTTCGAATTACGCGGACTTTAATCCTTTCCGAGGGGACGTAGGCGCTAAGCTCTCATCTTACATTAAGTCCACCCTTATAAATAAATCTTTTCTTTTAATTTTATTCTTTTAATTTCTTTTCATCTTATTTTACTTTTAATTGTATTCATTTCCTTCTTATTTTACTTTTTGAATTTATTTTTGTTTATTTTACTCTTAATTTTCTTTCCTTTTTTACTTTTAGTTTCATTTCCTTTAATTTCTTTATTTCTTATTTTGCATGTGATTCATTAGGAAAAATTAAAATAGAATTAAGGCCATTTTATTTTTGCGCAACTAATTTAGGATAACCATTCTTAGTAACGGGTGTAGTAGGGTACCTAACACCTTCTCTACTCACAATCGATTCACAAATTCAAATCTGGTTCGCAGGTCATTTTTCTTATAAAAGGTTTTTCAAAGTTTTGCTTTTTAAAAACTAAAATTTTAGTGGCGACTCCTGAACCTACTCTTCTACTTTAATTTCGATTTCGATTTTCGTTTTCTTTGAAAACTAAATGAAAATTTCTTTTTGAAATTCTCTTTTAAAAAGGCGCCACGCGGACGCATTTTCGGGTGTGACAAGGGATATGGTGTTACATTGTCCATGTTTGCAATGATAGAAGTTTATTCAAAACTTATACAGAAGTGAAGGTGTGACACCTTAATCTCCTTTCACTACCTAGCCTCTCCATAGGCTCGGTTCCATATGATTTCCAAAGAGTCACTACTCTCCCATGGCATTTACATGCTATGAACCGGGGTTTCATATACTCATTATCTGCCCCGTGGGTCCCGTGAACCCATCTCATGCATCCTTAACTCAAACTCCATACATACGACTCATACATAGCATAAATCAACCCATAAGCCACGGGTATAGAGCCAAAACCAGTAAAATTTGCATTTCCGCACTTGGGCCCAAAAGTCATATTTTGGCTCTAAGTTTGGAAAATCATAATTAATTGTAGAAAAATGGGAATGTAGCAAACTTTAGCTTTCTGGAAAGCTCTAAGTGTCAACTTTACACTAAAAATCATTCCCAACCACAAACACATCGTTTGGACCATGTTTGACATCGAAAATGGGAGGAAGGTCCAGCTGTCATTGTTTCTGGTGCAGCTTGCTGTCATGATTTTCGAAAATTCATAACTAAATCCACAAAAATCCAATCTGGGCACATTATACCAATTTGGAAAGATACGGATGTCTACTAGAGGAGAAAAATAAGTTCAGATCAGTTCAATAGCTCCTGCACCCCGAAAACCGATGGAACAGTGATGGGGGTCAGATAAGCTCACTATACTGATACAGAACTTCAGTCTGTTCAATCTCTCTCTACAGACCTCCGATTTGGGTGATTCTAGTTCCTACAAGTCACTTTCGTTTTCTAGTTTATGTGTATAAAATTTCACCTCATTTGGAATCCATTTGGTCTAAAAGTACCACAGATTTTATTTTCTGGTTTAGATGAACAGTACATGACCAATCCCTTAAATTCTATCAAATTCAACAATTCCCCAAATATTCTATAATCTTCCGAATATTACCCACTTTAGCTTCTCAAGAAGCTTTCTACAAACTCTAGAGGTATGCCAAATTTCATGGCAAATGGAGCTCATCCGGTCATACTTTGACGGAGCTCACAAAAATACCGGTTTTGGCACCCCAAAGGTCCAAAACGGGTCCAAATAGCCTCTCTCACATTCTCACTCCACATGGACAAGTTCAAAAGCATAAAACTAGTATATCTAACATGTCCATATGCTCCAAATCATCATACATTCAAATCTCACTATGCTATGGCCAAATTTACACAATATCATTCATGCATCAAAGGGGTAAAAACCCACATTTCCATTACTTTGGCTATAAACATAGGTCATACAATATCCTTTCATACTTCTACCCGTGTTACAAACTTTACATCTCAAAAATAGTGGGCACATCTTCATTTGGCACCACTTTACATCATATTTACAACAAAATATCACAATAAAACTAACATTTTCCTATACATGCTCCTAGGCTCCTTGGTGTGTGCTCGGTTCTCCTTGAGCTCCACCTAGCATATTAGTTGGGAGGGGAAAGGGGTGAGATCCGGAAATCTCAGTAGCTCATACACTCAATCCAGCAAGCAATCAAGGCATATAACAAGTCAAAGCATGTGAATAAGCACTTAGCCATTCTCAATCAACCAACACACAATGTACATGCTATGGAATCACAACAATGCCAAAAATGAGCTCCAGGGACTTTTGGTCTAGCCTCACCTGAGTCTAGGGACTTTTGGATGGCCTCACCCGAGTTTAAGGACTTTTGACTTGGCCTCACTCCTTGGAGACTTTTGGCCTTGTCTCACCTATCTCAAGGGACTTTCGGCTTCACCTCACCCATCTCATGGGACTTTCAGCACTACCTCACCCGAGCATTCTCACATTTCAACATACAAGCATATTGGCATTCAATGCATCAAAGCAATAACATATGGCATATTCCATACAACAAGCATATACATCATACAATGACTATCATATCCAAGAAAGCAATAAGAAAGAGTGAAAGAGGGAGCTACCTTTGGAGCCAAAGCCTTCACTAGCTTTTCCTTTCAATTTCTCCTCTCCCTCCTTAAGTTCACAATCACACCTTGATGGAGGTGTTTCTCTTGAGCCTAGACACACAAAAGCATGCAATTACTCTCTTACCCTATAATCCTTCAGATCAAATTCTCCTATATACCATAACCTAGAGTTCTCTCTCTCTAGAATGCCATTAACCCCTTTCTCTCTCTCAAGCTCCCATGGTAGTGGAAAACCACATTTTCAAAGAAAACACAATGATTCAAAAGCGTTTTCCACTTTCCCTCTTCTGACCCATACCCAGAAATCGTCCATTTTTGCAAACAAAACCGTAGGAAAAGAGGGCAAAGGGAGGGGATCAGAAATCTGAAGAGAAATGGGAGAAGTGACCTTACCTTTCCCTTAATCTTCCTCCTTCTCTTGATCTCTCACACTCTCCTCGCCTCTTTTTTCTCTTTGGGTCGAAGCTTAGGGCAGATATGAGAGAGGAAATGAGTTTGGGCATTTAATGAAGTTTGATTCTCGCTATTTACTCTCTTCCGGACCGACTCTTGCTACGGCGAAAACTAACCTTCGCTATAGCGAGCTCGTGTAATCTGGCTTCGCTACGGCGAGGTGTAACCTTCGCTACGGCGAGCTCGTGCCAGTTCCCTTCGCTATGGCGAGATTTACCACTCGCTATGGCGAAATCGCGTCAGTTCCAGACTTCACTCTCGCTATGGCGCCGCTACAGCGGGCAACTCCCTAGTTTTAGTATGGGCTGCTGCCAGCACTCGCTATAGCTAGAATCGCCTTCGCTATTGCGAACTAACTCTCTCGCTGTGGCGAGACCGTTTCTCGCTGTTGCGAGAGGACTTGGCAGATTCTGGATTCTGAAAATTTCCAGATTTCATTTCCTTTTCTTTCCCTTTCCTTTTCTTTTTCCCGGTCGTTACAGAAGGAACCTAAGAAAGTTCTAACGGGCAACCATGTGACAGCCAAAGTGCTAGGAAAAGGGTTTGTGAAGATCAATTCCATGTCTAGATAGAAATTGACTTTGCTTAATGTGGTTCATGTACTAGAAATTAAAAAGAACTTATTGTCCGCTAGTTTGCTGTCTAAAAAGGGTTTCAAAATTGTAATTGAATCTGATCATATAATAGTCTCTAAGAATGATATATTTATAGAAAAAGGATACAATTGTAATAGTATGTTTAAACTGATTATCAATGCAATAAATATGGTTTCTGTTTATATTATTGAGTCTAATTATACTTTGTGGCATGCTAGATTAGGACATTTGAACTTTGGCTCATTAAAATATATGTCAAAAAATGGTTATATTGCTTGTAGACATCAAAATATAGAAAAGTGTGAAATCTATATACAAACAAAAATAACAAAAAAGCATTTTCCTAAGTTAGAAGAAATGCAAAATTATTAAATTTAGTTCATTCTAACATATGTGAATTAAATGAAGAATTAGTTAAGAGTGGTAGAAGGCACTTTATTACTTGCATTGATAACTATTCTAGGTTCACTTTAGTTTATTTGCTTGGAACTAAAGATGAAGCCTTTCAAAAATTTAAAGAATACAAGTCAATTATAGAAACTCAAAATAATAGGAAAAAAAATCTTACATAATGATAGAGGTAGAGAATATTTTCCTATGGAGTTTGATAAATTATGTGAAGAGCATGTTGTGATACATAAAAAAAGTGCCCTTCACACACTACAATAGAATGGATTGGTTGAGAGGAAAAATAGGACCTTAGTAAATATGATCAATGTTATGTTGTTAAATGTACACTTACCATATAATTTATGGGGTGAAGCTCTATCAACTACATGTCATATATTAAATAAAGTGCCTTCAAAAAGTATGAATGTGTCACCTTATGAACTTTAGAATAATAGAAATCCAAATTTAAATTATTTCAAAGTGTGGGATGTATATCATATTATAAAGTTCCCAATCATCATAAAACAAAATTAGGTTATAAAAGGATCAAAAGTATCTTTGTAGAATATGCACAAAATTCAAAAGCATATAATCTTTTAGATTTACAGTCTAATGTGATTGTATAATCTATATATATATTGAATTCATTGAAGACAAATTTATTCATAATTCTAATGATCAATTTTTGTTTGAACAAGACCAAAATTATATTGATACATATAGGATGTCATATTTTAGTGTTGCTATTGACAAACAGAAAAGTGATAGCACCTAACTAGAACTTAGAAAGAGTTAGAGGATTAGGAAAGAAAAACAATTTGGTTCAGGCTTTATCTGTTCACAATCAATAATTTTCTTAGTTAAAGGAGATAGATCTAACATTTGCAATAAGATAGCTATATTATTGAACATTGAAAATGATCTAAAAACATTTTAAGAAGCTATGTCTTTTAGAGATGTAGCTTTTTGGAAAGAGGCCATAAATGATGAAATGGATTCAATTATGTCTAATAAAACTTGGGTTTTAGTTGATTTACTTCATAGTTCAAAACCTATAGGTTGTAAATGGGTATTTAGATGTAAGTATAATACAAATGGATCTATTCAAACTTTCAAAGCAAGGTTAGTAGTAAAAAGTTTCACACAAAAGGAAGGCATTAATTATTTTGATACGTATGCACCTATGCCAAGAATAGCATCCATCAGAGTACTATTATTTTTAACCTCAATATATAATTTGTATGTACATCAAATTAATGTTAAAACAGCTTTCTTAAATAGAGACCTAAGTGAAGAAATTTATATGCAACAACCTAAAGGTTTTGTTCTCCTTAGAAATGAAAACAAAGCTTGCAAATTGATAAATTTTCTTTATGGTCTGAAACAAGCACCAAAGCAAGGACATGTGAAATTTGATAATGCTATTTTGTCAAATAGATTTGTTCATAATCATGCAGATAAATGTATCTACTCTAAATTCACAAAAAAGTATAATGTTATTATTTGTTTATATGTTAATGAAATGTTGATTGTTGGTATGAATATGCTTGGTATCTCTAAAACTAAGAAGTATCTAACTTCAATTTTTAAAATGAAAGACTTGAATGAAGTGGATATAATCTTGGGCATAAAAATAAAAAGAGAAAACAAAAGAGTGAGTTTGACATAGTCACATTACATAACTAAAGTGCTAGAAAAATTCAATCATTTGGGAATAAAGGAGTTTAATAGTCCTTATGATTCTAGCATCAAGTTGACTAAAAATTCTATGAGAGTAATAGCACAATTAGAATATGCAAGTGCAATAGGTAGTATGATGTATGTAATGCATTGTACTAGACCTAATATAGCATTTGCTATTTATAAACTTTCACGGTTTACTAATAATCCGAACAATGATTATTGGAAAGCAATTGCTAGAGTGCTTGATATTTGAAAAGAACAAAACACTTAGGAATTCGTTACAGTGGTTTTTCTCCAATGTTAGAAGGTTATTTAGATGCAAGTTGGATAACAAGTATAAATAATAATAAGTTTACAACAAGGTGGATATTCACCTTAAGTGGGGGTGCCGTCAGTTGGGCTTCTAAAAAAGCAAACTTGCATTTCCCATTCTACTATGGAAGCTGAACTTATAGCATTAGTAGTTGCTGGAAAAGAAGAAGGATGGTTGAGAAACTTGTCATTAGATATAAAGTTGTAGCCACAACCTATGCTAGCCATTTTCATATCTTGTGATAGTGAGGCTATAATGTCTCTAGTCCACAACAAGGTGTATAATGGGAAATCAAGGCATATAAGCTTAAGACATGCTTATATAAGACAGTTAATAACAAATGAAATTATAATGGTAGTCTATATATAATCAAGCAAGAATTTGGCTGATCCTCTTACCAAAGCATTATCAAGAGATATAGTATAACAAACTCATGAAGAAATGGCGCGTAAACCCTTAAAACAAAACACTAGTAATAGAAACCCAACTTTGAGTTAGTGTACACTCTAACAATACAAGTTCAATGAGTAACAACAAGTTACTATATGTTGAATAAGCACTAGATTTCTTAGAAAAGCTTTATAGTAAAGTTTGTTGTGTATACAATTACAAGAGGAGTTCATGGAGTTAAAAGTGTTTGAAATAAGAAGCACATAAAACAAACTCCATTATGCATACTGTTACGAGAGGGGGTTGACAATAGTCTTAATAGAGTTGTTAAATGTCTGAAGTAATAAGGATATAATAACAAGCTCCACCTATATGAATATTGAAGTGTTGCTGCTTCAAACAAGATTTAAGGGGTTGATATTTGTAAATATTCATGAAACCAAGATTAGCATATGGCCATAAAAGTGCTAAAGCAAAATGCCAAAAGTTCTTAGCATTTAATAATATCTTGTGTGTGATTCTTTCAGTTTTGACACAAGGAGTTATGGTTCAAATTTTAGGATATCAATAATTTTGTCAAAACTTTAAGGGATTTACATTAACAAAAAGTTCAAATCATTATAAGATATTTTTTGATATGCATGATATTATGAAGCAATATTACAAACTAGTAAGGGATTGTTATATAGTTTGTAATATAGAGTAGGATTTAAACTCTCACATTGGATAGGAAAGAAGTTATTTAGAGGTATATAAAGGTAAGCCTATTTAGTATATCCAAATTAATATATATATATATATTAAAAGACTTGGACTTGGACTTGGACTTTGGGCTTGGGCCTTAGGCATTTAAAAGAAATAAAGTCTAATAGTCTTAATTTAATTATTTTAAAATTTGAATTTAAAATTAAATAAAGGGATGTCTCTGTTAAATTAGACATATATTGATGGAGAATATATATGTCTGTTAATAAAGAGTATACATATCTATTAAATGACAACTATTAAAAGAGAACGTGTATGTCTGTTAAAATAAATAAATAAATATGTCTATTGATGAAATAAATATATATGACTATTTAAAACCTATAAATAACCTTATTCCAAATTAGAAATGCTAAGTTCTTTTGAGTATTTTTTCAAAGGTTTGTTATATTCTGAAAGAGCATTATCTATAAATCCATACATATAAGTAATCACTCTTTAAAGATAGTGAATTTTTACGTCTCAAAGCCTATTTCTAATTTTCTATTTCTATTATTTTTCTAACAATTATTTGTCATCTAAACACACCTTAAGAATGTGCCTTGAATAAGATATTAAAAAGGAAATAAAAGAACATAAATAAAATGTATGGTGCAACATAAAGATTAAAATATGAGATAAATGATTCTATATTTTTTCATAAAAAATATATAAATAATAATGTTATAAACTTACAAAATAAAAAGAAAAATTAAAAAAAAAAGATGAAAAGTCTTTGATATTATTAGCTTAAAACTTCCACACCAACTAGTTTAGCCACCTAATTGTAATGAGCCTAAGGAAGAGTTTTTAGGTGTTTTTGAGAAAAACTTATAAGGAAAGTTTTTTGGTATCTTGAGAAAAATTTTGGAAAAGTTTTAAGTGTTTTGTGAGAAAAACCTAGAGAGAGAAAGGATGTAAAAATCATAAGGTTGAACTTGTGAGGTTGTCATGTATTTAGAGTTTCTAAAAAAATTGAGAAAAGTCTAATGGAGTGGGAAAATCTAATAGAGTGAACAAAGACCATAAAAGCCATGTGTTGATGGCTGATATAAAGTTACTTTGGGAAAGATTATAAAAGTTAGGAAGTTGTGCCTATGTTTTAGGGTTGCTTCGTATTTTTGTTGATTATCCACAATTAATAAAAATCTATTATTGTGTGCTTAGGGATTGGACTTAGAACAATTTAGTCTAAATTAGGATAAATTAGTTCTGTGCTTTCTCTCTTTCCTACTCTACTTATATTTCTATTTAAAATAACTTTTAAATGAGTAGAAATTTGTTAATTAGGAATTTGACAATCTCAAAAGGAATCAAAATATTTCAGAAAAGGAAAAATAATTTTGAAATCTAATTCAATCCCTCCTTACTTCTAGACTAAGAGTTTAGATTAGAACTTGGGTTCCTTCACAAGCTTGCCTCAATAATGAACAGTAGAGATTATGCTCAAGCTTGGGTCTAATTCTCTCTCCCTTGAAAATTTAAAACCTAAGTCCATGCCTACTTTAGTTTAAGGAATGCCAAAGATAGATTTCTATACTCCCTAAAATATTTTTAAACCCCAAAATTTTTATTTAGCCTAAGTATGCCTGAAGTTTAGGTTAACGATTTTTTTACTAGTTACATTATTTTATACCATAAATGATCTTGATCCTAGTGTTCCACTATTAAGTTTAAAATTTATACCCAAATTCCCTTTATTTTCTTGCTTTGAAATTTTCGGGTTATTACATTAAGCATGCATAACTTAACCAAAAGGAGAATACATTAAAGGAAAAAGAATAAAACTTATATCTTCAAAGTTCTTTTTCACTTATAATCTTCAAAAAAGTAATAATATAGATGTTTAATAGGATCATTCATATGATAATACGATAAATTTGTTCATTAAAACATTACTAACTATCACATTTGATAAATATTATATTTTATATTATATAAAATAAATATAATTTTATTATTTTTATTTTAAAATTATAAAATGTAATTAATAATAAATTTATAAATTATGATTTTATAAATAAAGTTATATTTTAAATTAATAATATATTAAAAACATTCTTAAAGAAAAAGTTAATAATAGTAAATTAATTAAAAATTTTGTTATTAGATACTTATTATTCAATCGTGATAAAATTCTTTACATGTTTAAAAAATTCTTTAAAACAAGTAATAAAATTTTAAATTTTTAGATTTTAGATTATAGATTATTAGTTTTTAGATTTTAGTTATAATCTAATTATACAAAATTTTAACTGTTCTGGAACAAAAAGAATCAAAATTCTATTAGAATTGATTTGGAATTTAATTATTTCTAGATGTTTATTTAGTGGGTAGTATTTTATATATATATATATATATATATATATATATATATATATATATATATATATATATATATATATATATATATATATATATATATATATATATATATATATATATATATATATATATATATATATAAAATACTACCCACTCTCGTCCCCACCCCACCCCTCCCCTCATCCTATATGTATCTTAGATTTTGGGGAACGTTAATGACCCTCATCTGCGTCCCCATCTAAATTAGGGAAAAAGAAACAAAAAAGGGAACGTGATACTTCGCTTGTTTTTATTTAATTAAAAGAAAAAAAGGTCTTTGTTAAATGTGAAAGAGATATTTTTGCGTTCTTACAAAAAATTGGTGATATATTTGTAAAAAATGTTTTGATGGCGAGATTTGTGTAGTGATAGCCCCAATTTTCGAGCCAGTCAACAAACCAAAGAAGATGAATTACTCACCATATGCCACGGCATTTATCCCTTGATCAACTATTAGAATATTTATCAGAGGTATGTATTCCATTCATGTTATATCTTCATACTTAAAACTAAAACTTCTATAAGCACCGTCTTGACATTCTATTATGCTTTACCAGCTTGGCACATGCATCATATTAACAATTGTTTAAAAGATTCAGATAAACTTAGGATGAATATGATTCTTTGCATTAATTGTCGAAGAAAAATATTAATTAGTACCAGACAATTTGATCACTTGCCTCAAGTGCCACATAATACCTTTTCTTAATAATTCTTAGGTATAATAATTCATCAATCTCTCAATTCTACTTTATTTTTCTCACTTTTTTCTAATTAATTTTCCTTAATATCTTTGAGTAAGTTGTAGATCAATAATTATTGCATTTTCATCCACCAACAAATACAAAATTTATATTATAAGGATGGATTAGACTGGGACAGCATCAGTTATGCTCTTTGACAATCTAGGCTTTAAAGTGGTGCAAAGGACAAGGAGGGGACTATGACAAAAACTTATAAAGGTAAACTTCCTTCCAGTTATCCTCTGTTATTCTCAAGGTGATTACTGTCACTTTATGAGATCATTATGATGAAGTGCTCATAAAGTTCTTACTATGCCTTTTGGAGTTGAATCAACGTTTTATGAAATATAAAATTATATACGATTATTGTAGGATATAATTCAAAATACATAAAGTGAATTTCCTACAAATTAGAGTCAACATAATAATCTCCTCATACTCTCATTGAGATTATAAGCATTGGAAACACAAACCATAAATATTTTTAGTCGTGTTAGATGAAAATGATGCAATAACCCCAAAATTTATCTTTGCAATCAGAAATTAATAACAACAACAAAGTAGGAGGAAGAAGATTTGTGAGAAGTTTCTTCTGACAAATGGGGAGACTATAGTGATGGTGGCTTCGGGGTGTCTCTCTTGCAAAAGAAATTCTTAGAACTCAATGTCAGTCAATAATATATTGTGTACTTTCTATCAAAGTTCACAATATATTTATTCGTGCAAATTCAACTCAGCCACTAATCCACTAACTCTCAGTTGCCTTATTTGAAAAAATTGGCAACTATTAAAAGTAGTTAAAATTTAAATTCAAATAATATGAAATATCTTAATTATATTTATTTAAAATATCCTCTAAACAAATTATGGAATATCTTAATATATCTTTAATTTAAAATATGCCAACAATAATTTAAATTATAAAATATTCTAATATTCTCTCACTTGGCTCAAATATAATTTGTTAGATAGTATGTTCCTGGGTAAATTAAATATATATTACAACAATTATATCAATAAATCCTTTGAAAATAAGTGTTACCTTCTATGTATCACATGCAATATATTTTAAACTTTTATGGGGCAATAATATTTATGAATAAACCTTAAATATTTATTCAGTTTCAAATTCAAATGTTTGTTATTCTTACAAAATGTATATATTGAAAAAAGAAACCATAATTTGAATTTTATCACTTTATGCACCTTAATTAAACCAAACATGGTTTAAGACCCATCTAAGGCATATGATCTTTAAATTCCTTTAAATGCATGCTATCAATTAAACAATTTCCATTCCTTTATGTGTTCTATGACTACTTGTCTTTATGTATTCATAGTATCTTTTAATGGGCTCAAAATAAATCCATAATTTGAAACCTAGCAATGAAATTTTTCAATCAAATTACCTTGCAAACTTGCCTAAAAAAATAGGATATAAATTTAGTCTTTTCATGGCAAAAGCAGCAATCAATTATTGCTTAGCACTCTTGCATACCTCTATGATATGGCTTGTTTAGCAAGCATGAAGATATATCGTAATGTTGATTCTTTTAGAATTAACACATCCTATCAAGTCTAAATTTATATAACCAACATCATTTAAATTATTAGTTTTCCTATATGTAAACATGAAACTTAATATACCTTAAATGTATTTTATAATAATCTTTGTAGCTCTTTTAATGATCTAAGGATGGCTTTGTTTCTATCTAACATTCCTTCAGCAAAAACTAGGTCCAACCTTGTGCAATTTAAACAAACATTAAGCTTTTAGTTACTAAAATAGGAGAAACATTCTCTATGGGTGTCACATTTAGTGAACAAATCTTTTACTAAGAAATATTTAAGTACTTAGTTAATATAGGTTTCTTATAATAGCCTCAAGATAGCTTGAGATTTATTTCTTTATAGATTCATTTATTTATAACATATGATACTTCATCCATATCTTTCATACCATAGTTCTTGAACAAAAGCTATTTTATCTTGTGTAATAGCCTCTAAAGTCACTAGATATAATCAATATGTCATCTAAATAGATGACTTCATTCCCATTAACCTTGTGATATAAATATTGATCCATGATATTTTTCAATGAAACCCAAAAATGTGATCACATCATGGTATAAACACTATAATGAGGCTTGCTTAAGTCTGAAAATGGACTTCTTAATCTTTCATACCAAAATCTTCTTGGCATCAATTGATCCCCTTAAGTTATTTTATGCATACCTCTTCCTTATGATCACAATTAAGGAAGGCTATTTTCACATTTATTTGTTATTACTCCAAATCAAATTGGGTAACCAAAGTTATGAAGATACAAAAGGAATTCTTTTTTAATACAAGAGATAATGCTTCTGCGTAATCAATTCTCTCTTTTTTAGTGAAACCTTTAGCAACCAATATTGCTTTATAGCACTTAATATTGCTTAGTGAATCCCTTTTGGTTTTAAAGATCTATTTGCAACCAATTTCCTTAGCCTCACTAAGTAACTATACAAGGTCCCAAACATTGATGTTTGCCATGGATTTCATCTTAGTTATCATGCCATAATTTGGAATTTATATCACTAATTGTTTGTGAAAATGTTATAAGATATCATCAATATTTATGTTTTGGTCAAATACTATAAAGCACATTATGTTGTTACTAGGAATCACCATTTTTCTAGCCCCAATTGATCTTTTGAGTTCAACTTGGTGTGAAGATTGAGATTACTCAACAGGAGTATCTTTTATTACTAGCTGAGATGCCTTTTCATGAATGGTAAAACCTTTAAGATGAAGATGCTTCTATTGTCTAGCATGTTCAACTGATATTTCAAAAACTTCATTATATTTTACATTTACCCAACAAGATGGGTGTATCATGTAAAACTAATGTTCTACCATAAGTAGTGAAGGTAATTTGTTATATGTGATCATTCTTATTAACAAAGTTATATGCTTGATCACTCCTACTAATTATATTATTTTTTAAGAAATTTCACATTCTTAGTTTCAACAAAACATGTTGAATGTGAATGATAATAGAACTCATATCTTTTCGACTTTTATGTCTAGCCAACAAAATATGCAGCGATAGTTTTAAAGTCTAACTACTTTTTATGTGGGTTATACATTCTTACCTCTGTAGGATAACCCCATACATATGTATGATTCAAACTAGGTTTCCAACCTTTCTAGATTTCAAAAGGTGTTTTAGATACAACCTTTGTGAAAATCCTCTTCGAAGTATACATTATTGTTTTGAGTGCTTGTCCATCAAGTGTGTACTTGTCAAAATATTAATCCCCTCTATCTGACCTCACTTATATTAATATGTTTGCCAGATTATTTCTTTACTTTTGTTTTATACACCTTAAAGGCATCAGGCCTTACTTAAATAGATATACATGTAGGGTAAGAAGTCACTAACAAAGGGAATGAAAAGTTTCTAACCATTAGAACATAAATTAAGACAATAGATGTTGATGTGTATAAATGTCTAACAATTTATAAATTCTTCTAGCTCCTTTTAAATTGTATGTTGGCCTACTTACCCTTTAATAGGGTCCACATATGAATTAGAATTAGTAAGATTTAAGTATTTATGAACCCTATTCCTTATAAACCTTTTGATTTTCTCGATGGAAATATGTCTTAATATCCTATGCCAAAACTAAAAGAATTCTCACTTAATGTAAGTTAGAACTAAATGAGATTTAAAATACACTAGAGGTAAGAGTATATATATTTTATTATCTGATCAAGCTTTTCTTTTAGGGCAACCATTCATTATATGCTTTTGCTTTATGGCCTCTCTTCTAAAAGCTAATAACTAAATAAACTTCATATAAAACCTCACCACCTTCCAAAATGAGTATGTTGTTTTCTTGTACATACATGTCCAATAAGACATTTATTGTCCTTTTCCCCTTACGTGTGTTTATAAAAATCTATAATAGCCCATATTGATGAGTTAGCTAATTAAGGATCATTTGCACCAAGCATAAAAGGGAGATATCTATCTCAAGAGACTTGAGCTATACAATTATGTCTCACACAAGCATTATGTCCTTTAAACACCTTTAATGCCAATTCACTTTATGGGAAACAAACTTACCGTTAGTGTACTAGTTAATGACTTATGTGATGGCTTTTAAATTACATTTGTAGCCTATAAATCGACATTAACTTTCTCATATTCAAGTATAAATCCAAGATAACTAGCTCTTAAATGAAATTTCATAAACATAACATTGAGGTAGTCAAATCACTTCCTGCACTTCTTAATGAAATCTCAACTTCCATACTAGTATTAGTGGGTACATGATGCTCTTCATATTGTAGAGCATGGTTAAGGTCACCTTAAATGAAAGAGGATAGCCTCCTTTTAAATTCTATAATTATCCCTAATCAAAATGATCTTTTAGTAACTAAAGAGATAATAATGTTGCATATTTTGGATTAAACTTTAATCATACTTACACAAAGACTATATGAGACATTTAATCATCACATTTTAAATATATACTTACTAATGCAAGACATACTAAATACAAATTTTGTATTACTAAAATCTCATTGTGGGCAAAGATATCAACATAGCATAAATTTATGTATCATTTATGATAAAACTAGAAAGCATTTATGCTTCCTAATACTTGTAGGCTACTTATATAATATGAAGTAATTTTTATTTCATCCTTATCTAGTACATAGTTATAATTGTCTTTCTATAAATAAAGACATGTTATAACTATATACCTAGCTATAATTTATGTTTTAAAATCCTTATGTGATATCTATGCTTTTTTTTTTTAAGAATGCATGTACACAGCCATATAAGGATGATGTGGTTACCTTTTAAATGTACATACTAATCATAAGATATCTAGATTCTTTATGTGCATTAAAACACACACACACACACACACACACACACACACACACATGCACTCATATGATAATGACTTTATGTGAATTATAAAATTAATTAATTAACAAAAATATATGTGATTAATTAATTAAAATTCTTCCTCAAGTTTATCCTTTATGTGCCAAAATTTCCCAAAAATGTTTTTCCAAAGTAGGGCAAGATTTAGGTGGCACTTAAACTAATTATTTTTATTCCCAAATATGCAAAAATTAGTCCTAGGTAATTAGATTTGATATTTTAAATCCATATGTAATCTTTATGTTTATAAGAACAAATAAAAAATACATGTATACAATTATAAATGATGTTGAGCCTACTCCTTAACTTATATGTGCTAATCACCAATATCTAGGTGTATTATGTGCAATTAAATATCCATAAATATGCACTAATTAATTTTATCATAATGAGAATTTATTTAATTAATTAATAATCTAAATTATAAGTGATTAAACAACTAAAAATTTTTCCTTTATAATTATTTCATAAATGTGCCAAAAAATTTTTCTGAAATAATTCCCTAAAATTTAGACAAAATTAAACAACTCTAAAATAATTTTACAAGGTCCAAAATGTGTCATAATTGCCTAAAATAAATTTTCTATAATTTAGACAAATTGAATAGCACTAAAAAAATTCTCGATATGTTTAAATTGCCTAAAAATATTTTTTCTATAATTTAGCAAATTAATTATCACCTACTAATAAATTTTCATAATTTATTTGGTCCAAAAACAATTATAAGTCAAAATAGTAATTAAGATAACTCAAAGACTAAAACTAAATTATGGATAAATACTAACATAGTCCTAATGCAATTTTTTTGAACCTAAAATGGGGAAAAATAAATCAATAAATAAATAAATAAATAAAGGCTTTAAAAGGCTCAATATTTTTTAACCGAAAAATTGTGTTTTTCTAAACAAATTATGCCCACTATGCATGGCCCATTTCAATGGCCCAGCATCCCTTTACAGAGTTCTCCTTTAAAAAACAATTTAAATGTCTTGATTTCAAGAACAAATGCTCAAAAATCAGCCCAAAACTTCCCAGAAAATGGAATGGACAAAAATGCACAGGTTAAGTCTGAAAGGGAGCATAAATGAAATAGTGCATCTCATTACTCCATAGTTAAACGATGTGTTGTGTGGCACACCTTTAGAAGCTGGCCTATGACACACCAAAATAATATATCATTTTGGTAAGTGACTTGGTTTTTTTTTCAATGAGTTAGGTCAATTATTTGACTTGGTTTATGCTATCACGGACTTGTTTTTGACTTATTAAAACCTATCTTTTCCTCCCTTTTTAGGACTCCAATTCTGATGATTCAAAAGCCAAAACGCTTAGAATAATCTAATGGGCTTTCATCTTTGTGAATCGAGAACTAGAAAAACAAGCCATAAAATGTAGATCTAGACATGCACACATTCTCGTTCTTCATGGTTTTTGGGATTAACAACTTAGAAAGTTTCCAAATATTTGACAATCATATAAATACAAATTTAATCAAATAAATTATTATTAAATCATTCAAAAACATGATTCTCACTTATTATATGAGAAATTCTAAATTTCTTTATCTGACAAATTTTAGGATTTATTTTAGCAAGCAAATGTATAAAACCTAAGGCTCTGATATCACATCTAGGACAAAATTCAAAATACATAAATTGAATTTCATACAAATTAGAATCAACATAATAATTTCTGAATACTCTAATTGAGATTAATAGCAGCAAAAACATAAATTATAAATATCTCCTGCAATGCTAGATGAATTTGACGTAGTAATCCCAAAACGTGACTTTGTGATTTGAAATTAGCAATAGTTGAATAGGAGAAAAAGATTTGTTAGAAGCTTCTTTAAATAAGTAGGGAGACTTCAATAATTATGATTTTAAAAGAGTTTCTTTTGTCAAAACACTTCTCAAAATTCAATGTCAGTCAATAATATGTTGTGTACTTTCCTTCAAGATTCACGATATATTTAATCTTGCAAATTCAATTAAAACATTAATTCTCTAACTCTCAACCGCCTTATTTAGCAAAATTGCTTCTTAAGTTTTCAAGCCACTAATCATAAAATTTAAAGTTTAAATTCAAATAATATGAAATATCTTTATTATCTTTTTTTAAATATCCTCAAAAAAAATTATGAAATATCTTAATGTATCTTTAATTTAAAATATCTTAACAATAATTTAAATTATAAAATATTCTAACAATGATCTCTTTCCTTATTTTGGAGACGATTTTATTAGTTAATCTTCACATCAATAAGATTTAATATTTTTATAAGGTAGTGATGTTAGTTAATATTCTGACATAATAAAGTGCAATATTGGTATTCACTAAAAGTGCATTATTGATATCTTGGTTTGATGGCCAGAAGTATTTGGCTGTAGATATGTGTTGCAATGAATCAGGATTAACAAATAATCAATTTGCATAAATATATATAGATTTGATTGAAATTTCTATAAGAAATACGGCTTTTGCAGAATCCAATTTTTTTTTTCATAATTTGTTTTGTATTTCCAATAAGCAATATTATTTGCTTACTTGTGACTACAGAAGGCGTAGCTAACTACCTAAACTAAATTTATTATTTCATACGGTTGGAACGTATTGATGTAAGAGTGTTGTTATATGCTATTTTCTTGGATAGGAAGAATATTCTTTTATTGGTTAAACAAGTTTAATCCTAATGAAGCTACTAGTACCTTCAACGGTTATTAGTTTCTATAGGTGATAAATAAAACAGTTCACTAAAACAATCTTCACAATTTGTGGCTTAGGGATCCGATTAAATTCCGACTAATATAATATATATATATTTTAATTTTACGTGGTTTCCAATTAAATTTTGGTTGAATAAAAAATTTTCAGTAAAAATTGATGCCAGAAACCAATAAAAAGCTACTTGGCAGCAACTTTTATCAGCTTTTCCTGATTGAAACCCAACTGAGATGCAATCGGCCTCATTTTTAATTTTTTCTTAAACTTTTAAAACATAGAAGATTTTGAACTTAAATTTTATGTATCCATTACATATCTTTAACATTAGAAACTTCGGAAAAAGTGTAACACCATATTATTCTAGCCTCACTTTCCTATACATTATATTCCATACATGCTTCATACATGGGTTTCAAGCAAAAAATGAATTGAAATCATAGGATTTTATAGCGTTACGTAATGTTTTAGCTATTCAAATTTTTCCCTGTGATCTCGTGGACTCCCCAACATCATCTCTTACTCATATTCCATCTAAATAAGTCATAAATATCATAAAACACCTCATGCAATTCGGATTTGGAGCCCTACATTAGGAAAATGAAGTTTTTGCCTCAGGTCCAAAATTTAAGTTTCTGCTACCAACTTTGTAAAATCATAATTAATCCTAAAAAAATCAAAATGAGGCAAATGATAGTTTTCCAAAAAGCTCTAGATGTTTACTATGGGTAAAAATAATTCCAGGCATGAAAAACCTAATTAGACTATGTTTGACAATAGAAAAGCATAAAAGGTCCGGCTACCCTATTTTACTGATACAGTTTACTGATATGAACTTCAAAAATTTATAACTAATTTCACAAAAATCCAAATCGAGTAAACCATACCAATATGGAAAGCTAATGTCTACTTTAGGGGAAAAATAGCTCCAGATCCATAAAATGACATTAAGCTAACGAAAACCAATGGAACAGTGCTTGGGGTCCTGCTGCGTTATTGACAGTAAGTTCCAACTTCAAAAATTTATTTTTCTCTTTCTAGACCTCCAAATGAGGTGATTTTGGTTGCTATAGCTCACTTTTAATGTTTAGTTTCCTTTTATAAAATTTTAGAACCATTGGACCTCCTTTGGCCCTTGGATGACACAAAAATATAAACTGCTCAAGTAAACAATGCCCAAACCAAAACTAATTTTTGATATGAACTTTGAAAAATTATAAGAAATTCTATAGACCTCCAAATAATGCAATTCTAGACCAACAAAAAAGCTCTATATATGGTCTATATGTGTGCAAAATTTTAGCTTCAAAATCACTCATTTGGCTAGGTTGGGGTTCAGGTCATAAAATGGGTCATTTTTTTGTCTCAAAATGGTTCCTATGAATGTCAAATGATCTTCCCCTAGAACCAAGACCACTTAGGCATATGGGAAAGCTTTAAAATAGTCTATTAAATATGTCTCAATGGTCTAAAAACCCAGATCTCACAAACTCACTCTCCCACTCCCAGATATACACAAAGCATACATAGGCAATTCTAGCCATTCAATGTCAAAAATATGCCATTCCATTCATTTGCTTCCAATTCTCCTATATACATCATACATTCATGTATTTACATATGTTCAAGTGTTTATACAATATATACATTAAGAGATTACATCATTTGGCAACCAATTGACTACAAAATGGCTACATATCCATCTCTTTGTTTACTTAGTCCACCTAAACATGTTAGGTAATGGAAAGGGGGTGAGATTGAAAGAATCTTAAAAGTTTTATACACTTTCAATCATATATGATGGATGTAATTTCATGCAAAGGAATGACATGCATGGTTTATAAGCTACATATGCATATCAAGAAAATGGTTTCTATTTCATAAGCCTCAAATATATTAAAGTAGACTCTTAAGACCTTGGTTAGCCTCACCCACCTCTTTTGGGGCTTTTGAACTTACCTCACCCATTTACTTTGGGACTTTTGACTAAGCCTCACTCCTCTTGAGACTTTTGCCTTGTCTCATCCATACTAAGAAATTTTTGATTCATCATTACCCTTATCAAGGGACTTTTGGCATTACCAAGTCTATTTAAGTCTTATGCACATATATAAACAATTCAAGATACATAAGTGGCATCACATATATTCTTACTAGCTAGACATGCTTTTCATAGTTCAACACACTTACAAGCATCCAAGGCAAGAAAACATCTACACATATACATGAGAGAAAGGTTGGAGGGCTACCTTGAGTGCAATTACACACACTTTTTCTTGATATTTCTTTCCTCCCTTGGCTACACACTTGAAAATGGGTGGAGTAAGATTTCCTAGGCCTAATCACAACAAAGAATTCCATTATTTCCTTGAACCAAGTCCTAAGCCTAGTCATACATCACTTTAATAGGCTTTTATGGATTTTAGAGATGTTTAAGAGCCCATGGAGTGTGCTATTGTTCCTTAAAAGAAGAAACACTTAGGAGGCTTCCTAAGGGTCTCATAAACTTAATTGAACTCTCATATAGGCTAGAAAATTCTTATATTAAATCAAATTTCACAATAGACCCATGAGTCCCTAACTCTTCCGATCTTGAATTTACATGATTTTCCTTCAAGTTTCTTTGCATTTTCTAGTTCCCACCATAAAAAATCTAGATTTCTTGCTTGCTTTTGATCAGAAATTCTCCCCCCTTTTAGCCCTCTTCTTGGCCAAACATACACACTAAGAGAACAAGGAAGAAGGAGTAAGATGCATAGATAGTTACCTTGCTTTCTTAACTACTTTTAGAGCTTCTTTCTTTGCCTTAATCTCTTCTTCCAAGGATTAACTTTCTCCCCTTGAACCAAGGTCAAAATAGTCCCAAAATAACACCAATCACCTCAATAAAACCATAGAAAGGGAGATAGGAAGGAAGAGAATCAACTTGCTAAAATAGAAACCATAAAATTCCTTACCTTCACTTAGTTTCTTCCCCCTCTTCTTTCTCCTCCTTGGTGTGCCACTTCCATAGCTTTGAGGGTTTATTCTTTACCAGCCAAAGTAGGTTAAAGTGAAGGAGAAGAATTATGGACCTTTTAAAAGCAATTTTCCCTTTTTTTCACTTTTTTTCGGACTAAAACTCGCTATAATGGAAAATACCCTTCGCTATAGTAAGCGCTTATCAATTCCAAGTCCCCTGGTTCTCGCTATGGCTGGTGCTATAGTGAAAAACTCCTTGGAATTTGCATCAGCCTCGAACTCGGTATAGCTAAATGGCTTCTTGCTATGGCGAATAGGCTACCTCGCTATAGCAAACAACATGCTTGCTATAGCTAACAGGTACACTCCCTATAACTAACAAGTACGCTCGTTATAGTTAGAAGACTTAGAAAAATTCTGAAATCTTGAGTTCTTATGTCTACGAAAGCTCGGATGTTACAAAAAGTAGCCGTTAAACAATCATAATTATATAAACTATTTTTTTTCATATTATATTCCTTATTTATCTTTTTTTTTTGGGTATTTTCTTGCTTTTGTTTCTTACTTCACATTTGCAGTTTTCTTTGAGATTTCAAGTTTTTTGATTTCTTCAATTTCATTGCATCATTAGGGACTTTCTTTGTATATTTTCATTAGAGTTTTGACTCTAGTTTCATTTTTACAGGGATTGCCCTTGATTTCTTTGATTTTATTGCATCATTTGAGACTTTCTCTAAATATTTGTTTCATTAGAGTTTTGATTCCAATTTCATTTTTGTGGAGATTTGTTTGAATTAAGGTTTCAATTTTTTTCTTACTTCAAAATGTATGTATAAATAATTTATTGATAATATTTTATGAAATATTATTTGATATTTAACGTTATTATTTATTGATTATAAATAATTGCTTGATAGTATTGATTATTTATTAATTGATGATAATATATTGGAGAAACATTTATTATTAAATAATATTTATAAATTAATATTAAAAATATTTGTGATAATATTTTTGATCATTTAATGCAATGAAATTTTATCATTTGATATTATTTATAAGATAATATTTTATTAGAATTTCTAAAATAATATTTAAATTGTTTATTATCATAAAAAATGAAAATTCTTAACAAGTAAAGATAAATGTGTAATAGATTAAATCTCGGAAGAAAGGGATATAATGATAAATTTTTATAAGGGATAGAAAATTTTATTTGTTTTCTTGTGAAAATGAACTTAGCTTAAGAAATGAAGGAATTAGATGTTTATGTTCTAAACATACAAATAAAGCATATTTTAGTACTAATAAAGTAAAAACTGATATTTATAAAAGAGGATTTAAACATGAATATTGGTATTGGATATGCTATGGTGTGATTGAAACATTGCTAACTAACATGCACATTGGAACAATATCCAGCTCATAATTAGTAAATGAAAACCATTATAATAATTATGAAAAAAATGATCTTTGATACAACTGGTATTGATTTTAATGTTGATAACTATGATGAAGTAGATTATTATAATAATATTAATTATGTTGAAGCATTGCCTAATTTAGAATTCTAAAAATTTTATGATTTATTAAATATGTATAAGCAATCATTGTGGCCAAGATGCAATAATTAGTCTATGCTATCTATTGCCATACACATTTTAAGTATTAAATGTGATAGTAATACATTATAGTATAATCTTAATCAATTTGCAAGTCTTACAAAAAATAGTTGCCCACATGATAATGTTGTACCTGATAATTGGTATAAAGCAAATAAACTAGTATCAAAACTTAGTCTATTTGCTAAAAAAATTGATTTTTAGTGGGAGTATGTTGTATTGCAAAGATAACACAAACAAGATGATGTGTATATTCTATGGAGTGTCTTGATATAAAAATAGTCTACTTGGTCAAAGATAAAGTTTTAAGGAGATTATAATAAAAAGAATGTATTATTTACTAATTATCCATAAATTGCAAAAGCTTCATACTTCAATGAGTTTTGTTAAACTTATGTGATGTGTCACATTATACTGGGTTAGACTCCTCGAGAGGAGCAAGAGGAAGTATATTAATTAATTAGAAACCTAATCAAGATGAAGGATTTTGATTAAGAATAAGAGAAATTCTTAAAAGAGGTAACCACAAGAGGATTTCGATGTAGTAAGAGAAATACTAGAATAGTTATGAAAGATATATCCTATATTTTTATTTGAGTATATACTTCCTAATAGGTTAAACAAAATGAGAACAAGAGTAGAAGGCAAACTAGAGAGAGAAAACAAATAGAAAGCTTGAAAAAGAATAAGTTTCAGGGGCACTTAAATAGGGGTACACTAGAAAAAAAAAAAAGAAATATGAAAATCTTAATAAAAAGTTAATTAAAGTTATTTAATGGTATTTCCCACTATATAGGAGTTAGATGAGATATCCATAATACCCAGGAAGCATAAAATAGGTCAAAAGACTAATGACACAAAAAATGAGAAAGCCAGTACTATAGTGCTTTTTTAAGCTATTTAATGTAGTTTTGAGCCCTTGTAGCCTAAGAAAGTTGGCCTAAGGTTTTTAGAGGTTCTAAATAAGAACAGGGCTTAGATCCCCAAGAAAATTGAGTTATAATGCTAAAAATTAATGTGTAGAAAAATCAAGATGTAAACGTCATTTTTACATTTGTTAAAAAGGTTGACTTTTCCACCTTTAAATCATGTGCTTCATCTGTGCATCTTCCACTGCCTCATTTTTTGGACTTGCAGTAGGCTTGCTTTGTAACACCATATTAGATTAACCCCAACTATTCTCCATTTAGGCTTGATTCCATATGATTTCCAAAGAAAAAGAGTAAAACGTGACATTTTCATGCTATATATCGAGGTTTAAATGCTCATATTTTGCCCCGTGGGTCTCGTGAACCCATCAATCACATACTTTACTCAAAATCCATTTATACAGCTCATACAAAGCATAAAATAACTCATGAACCGCGGATATGAAGCCAAAAACCCTAAAATGTAATTTCTCAAAATGGGCCAAAAAGTCAGATTTTTGGCTCTAAATTTGAAAAATCATAACTAATTATAGAAAAATGGAAATCAAGTAAACCATAGCTTTTTGAAAACTCTAGGTGTTAAATTTACACTAAAAATAATTTCTAACCACAATCTCAGCCTTTGGACCATTTTTGACATAAAAAAAGAGATAGAGGTCCGGTTGTCCCTGGTACTGATGTAGCTTACTGTCATGAACTTCAAAATTTCATAAGTAATTCCAAAAAACTTCAATTTGGGAAAACTATATCAATTTGAAAAGCTACAGATGTTAAATAGAGGAAAAAAATAAGTCCAGATCATTTTAGTAGCCTTTGGACCTCGAAAATTGATGGAATAGTAACAAAGGTCGGATGGCTTCCCTGATGCTGACATAGAATTTTAGAAAGTTATTTCTCCCTCTATAGACCTCCAATTGAGGTTCTTCTAATTGGTATAGGTCATTGTAGATGTCTAATTTATTTTCATAAAATTTCATGACAATTGGACACTGTTTGATCCATGAATGACATAGATTTATTTTCGAACCCTTAGTAACAGTACATTGACCAAAACCATCAAAATTTCCAAACTTAAAAAATTCACCAAATATTCCATAGACCTCCAAATATTACCTACTTTAGTTTCTCAAGAATCTCTCAACAAGTTCTAGAGGCATGCCAAATTTTATATCAAGAAGAACTCATTTGGTCATACTTTGACAAGGCTCACAAATTTGGCAGTTTTGATACCATACATGGTTCAAAATGGGGGTAAATGGTCTCCTACATGCTCTAGCACCTCTTGGGCAAGTTTTAAAGCATAGATATAACATATATGAAATTCTCAAGTGGTCTAAATTATCATACATCTTAAATTCACTATGCTACGGGCAAAAATATACTACTACTACATACAAGCTACAAATAAGCCAAATCTCATAATTTTATTATTTTGGTTCCATATATGGATCATACATAATTGATACATACTTTTACACTTGCTTCAACATTCACATCTCAAAAAGAATATGTATACATGAGCGCTTCGGCTTCCCTATACATAAAACTATGCAAAAGTGTGCAAAAGTATCAAAAAGGGCCATCTATGCCTCATGGCCTCCACTCTTAGGCTCTTGAGTTCCACTTAGACCATATGAGATAGGAGAGGGAAGGCGGTGAGATTCATAAAATCTCAATAGCTCATACACTCATTTAAGAAAGCAATCAAAGCATATAAACAAGTCAAAGTATGCAAGTAGACATCTAACCATTCACAATCATACAACACATGATTCACATGCCATGAATATCATATCAATGCCAAGAATGAGCTCTAGGAACTTTTGGTCTAGCCTCACCCTATTTTAGGGACTTTTGGATGGCCTTATCCTTAGTTTAGGGACTTTTGACTTAGCCTCACTCATCTATGAGACTTTTGGCCTTGTTTCACCCATTCTCAAGGACTTTTGGCTTTACCTCACCCATCACATGGGACTTTTGGCACTACCTCATCCGAGCAATTTTCACAACTTAAAACATAACATATTGGTACCAATGTATCAAGGCAATAACATATGGCATGTCTCACAAAACAAGCACATACACACGTATACAATGACTATATATATCTAAGAATGCAACAAGAAAGAGTGGAGAGCTACCTTACAAGCCAACACAAGCCTTCCCTTTTGATTTCTCTTTGTCTTTCCCAGTTTTAACACCACAAATAGATGGAGCCAATTCTCATGAGTCTAGATACAACAAATAGCATGAAATTACTCTCTTATAACTCAAAGAAACACTCACAAAAGGTAGAGGGTTCTTCATCAAGACAAACCCTACAAAGTGTGTAAGAAACTAGGGGTTCTCCCTTTAGAATTTCATTAACTCTTCTTCTACTTCCTTTGCATTTCTTAACTTATCACACTTTAATTCAAGGGTTTTCTTGCTCATTCTAGGTCAGAACAGAGTTATCTTACTCAATCTCCCATGGAAAGGAAACTTAGAAGGAAAAGAATAAAGGTAAGAAGAAGAAGCATGAAGATCTTTAAGGGTTCTTACCTTTCTTCTTTAGTTTCCTTCCTTCTCTTTTAGTTTCTCTTGGTTTCTCTCTCTCTCTCTCAAGCCTTTTTCTCTATTTTGGATGAAGTTTAGGTCGGTTAGAAGAAAAGGAGAGGATTTGGTTGCTTTAAGAAGCAAAATTCTCCTTTTTCACGCTTTTCTGGACTAACCCTCACTATAGCGAAAAATAACCTTCGCTACAGCGAGCACGTATCAGTCCTAGACCCTTGTTCTCACTACAATGCATGCTATTGCGAGAAACTCCTTGGTTTTTGTATGAAATGCTCGAACTCGGTATAGCTAGAAGCATTCTCGCTATAGAAAACAAGCACATTTGCTATAGTTAGGCCATTTCTCGCTATAGCGAATAGATACATTCGCTATAGTTGGCTGTAACTAGCAGACTTAGAAAAATTTCAAGACTTAAAAAATTTCAGCAATTTTTTTGGTTGTTACATGCTTCATCTTTCATGGAGCTTATGTAGAAAGAGGAGAGAGAAAGGAAAAAGGTAAGCGTTTGAGCCACTTTTACTCATTTTTATCTTTTAAGTTAGTTATGAAAAATGCTTACTCCTCATAAGCTTCAATCCTATGGTTTTAGTTCTCTTAAAGAAGCACTTTAAAGAATTCTAAAAAAAGGAAAAGGTATTTTTTTTTAAGAATCCAATCGAGGAAAATTGAAGAATGCTTAAAGAGTTTCAAATTGAGGTATAGTTCACTATGTTTAAATCTTGTATTCCATGAGCCTTAGACCCCTTAATTTTTGGGTAAAGAGAAAAACCCTCTCTCTCTGAATTTTCTTATATGCATTTGATTATTTAAAGTAACTAGAAGCCATCTAGGGCTTGAATTAGAAGAGAATCACCATAGAAATCAAGAAAAACTCCATGTCGTCCATTGAATTGATGGTCTCAGCTATTGTAACAATCAAATCAAATTAATTAATTATAATTAAGTTCTTAATCGCCTGTACTGAACGTCAATCATCATTAATAATTTGGTTAAGGATGAAAACATAGAGGAATTTAACCTATTTAATTAATACCAATCACTAATTAAAGGAATAAGAGGATTCATTGGTGTAGTTAAATAAATCCTCATATTAGACTTCCATTTCATTCTTAGTCAATTAGAGAAGCATATAACTCATTTACATTTGTTTCCAAGACCATATACGTCATAATTATAGAGAGAACTAAGATTCATATATTAAAATAAGGGTTTGAAGACTTAGGTGTGACTTGGGAAGATTTGGCCGCAGCCTAGTTGGCTTTTGTAACTCAAAAACTGAAATTTTAGACTTACGCCATGGCTTGGAGTACCCATACTACAACTTAACTCGCTATTGGAACTAAAAGGTGCAAAATTCCCTTCCACACCATAACTTAAGCTCCTTGTGATGTGGCGAGTTTGCCTTTTGTAGCTCCATTGGCCAAAATTCATGATCCACCTTGCGACTTAAAAATTTCACGTTGCGGTGAGAAACACTACTGGAACACTATTCTCACTTTTTCTTGATTCTTGCCACTATAAGCCCCCTCATGCCACAGCGAGATTGCTTTCTGGAACCTTGTTTAACTTGAGTTATAACACCCTAAAAATTAATTAAAGTATTAATCATAGATTTGGACTAATTAAGAATAATTAGGCAAACCTATGTGAATAGGAGTTTATGGAGAAATAAATAAATAATATAGATTTAAGATTCAATTGGGTTAGAGCTTAATTTAGGCTCATAATTAATTTAAGTAGATTATGGTTAAAGACTAATGGAGGCCTAATGATTTTAGGTGTAAATCCAACTCCTTGTTGTGGGACTTGGCCTAAGAGAAACCATCTAAGCAATGGCCCAATTTGGTTTGGTGAATTAGAAGCCCAAAACCTTGCTAAAATGTTAGAAATTCTGCAGCTCAACTCATGAAATCCATAGCCCAGTAAAGTATAAACCTGAACCCACTTAGAATTAGACCTTAGGGTCAGCCTAAGACCTAACTTAAACCTTAAAATTAGTTTTAGCCACTCCTCATTCTGCAAAAACAAAACACACAAGAAACATAAGAAGCAAATTTAGAGGTCCCTTAGAGGCTAGGTTTCTCACCACCTTCTTGGCCCTATTTTCCCTATCTAAACCAAGATTCAGCCTAGGTGAGTGTTATATGGCTTTACCCCCTCCTTTTCCTCTTTGATTTAACTTGATGGTTTTTTGTTTAGAGCATTTTCATCACACCCAAAATCTGAAATGTGTTGTTTGGTGTTTTCTTAGAGGATTTTTGGAGGTTGAGGCTAGGAGGGATATTGGGTAAGTATAAAATTCTCATTTTGATACATTTACAACTAGTTAGAGACCCCAATAGTTGACTTATGATATGAGATTTGTTTCTATCTAAAAATATCCATAACTTAGGGTGATATCTTGAAGTTTCTGGTGGAGGAAACATCCAATCCGAATTTTTGTTCTTGTAGTGGCTGGGTAAGTGTCTTTTAAGTAGTTGTTGGTGGTTTAATTATTTGAGTATTGGGTTGGTGCTATAATTGATGAATAGAAATGGTAATGATTTGATTTTGTATTCATAGGCTAATATAGCATTGCCGTTGGTTCCTCATAAATCGTCTACAAGTGAGGTAACCAAGGATTATATTAAATTCCATACATATGCCTAATTTAATTTTATATCTACTACACAATTATGTTTTTGAAATGCTAATGAATTAGTTGGCTATCTGTTATATTATGAATGGACTTTTTGAGTCCATGGTGGAGCTGTGGTGCAGCTGCCACTCGTGTATGTGTTTCGATTGGGCACTAGGTTATGATCAGACCCTTATTTGCATTGAGCCTAAGTTGTGCTCATTAGGCAATTGGTGCCATAGACGGACCTCTCCCGGTGTTATTTGCTTTTAACGTGTGGAATCATAATTGCTAGTATAGGATAGTAGTTATTAATATCTTAATTGTTTCATTTGTTAATATAATTGGTATATTTTCTGATGTTTTATATGATTCTATGCACATATGTTAATTAAATTAGAATATGTGATTGGAATTTGCCTTGGTTACTAAGATTTGCATCTCACATTGTTTCATAAGCTAACTATTTTCAGGTGAAGGTCCTTCGAGTAAGGATAAGGGCAAGCAAGTGGATGAACATCCATGAGCTGAGACCTGGTGTGGGAAGCTACACTTAAACTGAGTTGATTTAGGTTAGATGCTAATTTTGTTGTTATCATGTATAGCATCATCATGTAATCATATTGCTAAATGTAGGAGTTTTATGTTTTGGTAACTTATGATATATCTAATAGGAAGCTAACTCTTATACAATCTAGTATTTGATGTATGTGCTTATGTATTTGATTTGGAACCTAGTTGATGCTAAGTTATGGTCACTTATGTGGAAATGTCATTATGTGTTATCTTAAGTGATGACTTAGACTAGTAATGCATAGTACCCTTTTGGGATTTATATTTGAATGATAATATTTGTTGTATATGAATCTGGTTAATTGTTATTATTATATGGAAATTGCTTATACATGATAGTTTGGGAGTAAAAATCAATATCTAAGCCTTGAATTGGTAAGGTTAGATATGTTGGGTAAGTCAAGTAGATAAATGCCATTATAGTCTCACAAAATAAGGTAGAGTGGCCCTAAAGTGTTACTACAGAGAGAGTTGGAGTGTATAGTGTGACACCTTAATCTCCTTTCACTACCTAGCCTCTCCATAGACTCGGTTCCATATGATTTCCAAAGAGTCACTACTTTCCCGTGGCATTTACATGCTATGAACTGGGGTTTCATATACGCATCTTTTACCCCGTGGGTCCTGTGAACCCATCTCAAGCATCCTCAACTCAAACTCCATATAGATGACTCATACATAGCATAAAACAAACCATAGGCCACGGGTATAGAGCCGAAAACTATAAAAATTACATTTTCTCACTTGGGCCCAAAAGTCATATTTTGGCTCTAAGTTTGGAAAATCATAAGAAATTGTAGAAAAATGGGAATGCAGCAAACCTTAGCTTTCTGGAAAGCTCTAAGTGTAAAATTTACACTAAAAATCATTCCCAATCACAATCTCTGGGTTTGGACCAAGTTTGACATCGAAAATGGGAGGAAGGTCCAGCTGTCACTGTTCCTGGTGCAGCTTGCTATCATGATTTTCGAAAATTCATAACTAAATCCAAAAAAATAAAATCTGGGCACATTATACCAAGTCGGAAAGATATGGATGTCTACTAGAGGAGAAAAATAAGTCCAGATCAGTTCAGTAGCTCTTGCACCCCGAAAACCGATGGAACAGTGATGGGGGTCAGATAAGCTCACTGATGCTGATACAGAACTTCAGTCGGTCCAATCTCTCTCTACAGACCTCCGATTTGGGTGATTCCAGTTCCTACAAGTCACTTTGGTTTTCTAGTTTATGTGTATAAAGTTTCACCACATTTGGAATCCATTTGGTCTAAAAGTGCCATAGATCTTATTTTCTGGTTTAGATGAACAGTACATGACCAATCTATTAAATTCTCCCAAATTCAACAATTCCCCAAATATTCTATAATCCTCCAAATATTACCCACTTTAGCTTCTCAAGAAGCTTTCTACAAACTCTAGAGGCATGCCAAATTTCATGGCAAACGGAGCTCATCCGGTCATATTTTGACGGAACTCACAAAAATACCGATTTTGGCACCCCAAAGGTCCAAAACGGGTCCAAATAGCCTCTCTCACATTCTCACTCCACATGGACAAGTTCAAAAGCATAAAACTAGTATATCTAACATGTCCATATGCTCCAAATCATCATACATTCAAATCTCACTATGCTATGGCCAAATTTACACAATATCATTCATGCATCAAAAGGGGTGAAAACCCACATTTCGATTACTTTGGCTAATAACAGAGTTCATACATCATCCTTTCATATTTCTACATGTGTTACAAACTTTACATCTCAAAAATAGTGGGCACATCTTCATTTGGCACCACTTTACATCATATATACATCAAAATATCAAAAGAAAGTAATATCTCTAACTATGCATGCTCCTAGGCTCCTTGGTAGGTGCTCGGTTCTCCTTGAGCTCCACCTAGCATATTAGTTGGGAGGTGAAAGGGGTGAGATTCGGAGAATCTCAGTAGCTCAAGCACTCAATCCATCAAGCAATCAAGGCATATAACAAGTCAAAGCATGTGAATAAGCACTTAGCCATTCTCAATCAACCAACACACAATGTACATGCTATGGAATCACAACAATGCCCAAAAATGAGCTCCAGGGACTTTTGGTCTAGCCTCACCTGAGTTTAGGGACTTTTGGATGGCCTCACCTGAGTTTAAGGACTTTTGACTTAGCCTCACTCGTTTGAGACTTTTGGCCTTGTCTCACCTATCTCAAGGAACTTTCGGCTTCACCTCACCCATCTCAAGGGACTTTCGGCACTACCTCACCCGAGCAATCTCACATTTCAACATACAAGCATATTGACATTCAATGCATCAAAGCAATAGCATATGGCATATTCCACACATTCAGCATATACATATCATACAATGACTATTACAACCAAGAATGCTACAAGAAAGAGTGAAAGAGAGAGCTACCTTTGGAGCCAAAGCCAGCACAAGCTTTTCCTTTCAATGTCTCCTCTCCCTCCTTAGGTTCACAAACACACCTTGATAGAAGTGTTTCACTTGAGCCTAAACACACAAAAAACATGCAATTACTCTCTTATAATTTTAATTTAGAGCAACCCTTCTATCTCATACAACCTAGGGTTCTCTCTCTAGAATGCCATTACCCCTTTCTCTCTCTCAAGCTCCCATGGTAGTGGAAAACCTCATTTTCAAAGAGAACTCAAGGATTCAAAAGAGTTTTCCACTTTCCCTCTTCTGACCCATACCCAAAATCTGTCCATTTACACAAATAAAACCGCAGGAAAAGAGGGCAAAGGGAGGGGATCAGAAATCTGAAGAGAAATGGGAGAAGTTACCTTACCTTTCCCTTAATCTTCCTCCTCCTCTTGATCTCTCACACTCTCCTCACCTCTTTTCTCTCTTTGGGTCGAAGCTTAGGGCAGATATGAGAGAGGAAATGAGTTTGGGCGTTTAATGAAGTCTGATTCTCGCTATTTACTCTCTTCCGGACCGACTCTCGGTACGGCGAAAACTAACCTTCGCTATAGCGAGCTCGTGTAATCTGGCTTCGCTATGGCAAGGTGTAGCCTTCGCTACGGCGAGCTCGTGCCAGTTCCCTTCGCTATGGCGAAATTTACCATTCGCTATGGCGAAATCGCATCAGTTCTAGACCTCACTCTCGCTATGGCACCGCTACAGCGGGCAACTTCCTGGTTTTTGTATGGGCTGCTGCCAGCACTCGCTATAGCTAGAATCGCCTTCGCTGTGGCGAACTAGCTCTCTCGCTGTAGCGAGACCATTTCTCCCTATTGCGAGAGGACTTGGCAGAAATTCTGGATTTCGAAAATTTCCAAATTTCATTTCCTTTCTTTTCCCTTTTCTTTCCTTTTTCCCGGTTGTTACATTTCTACCCCTCTTAAAAGAAATTTCGTCCTCGAAATTTAAAAACTTACCTCAAGGAAATAATTCTGGATATTTCTGCCTCATCTCATCCGCCAATTCCCAAGTGGCTTCCTCAGATGTCAGACCTCTCCAGATCACTTTCACCAGAGGAATGCTCTTGCTTCTCAGCTGTTTCAGCTTAGCATCCACAATTCTCTCCGGTTTCACTACATAGGAAAGATCTTCCTGCAATTGCACATGCTCATATTCTATGACATGCGAGGAATCTGGTAAATACTTTTTCAACTGGGAGACATGAAAAACACTGTGTATTTGGGCTAGGTTAGGAGGCAAGGCTATTCGGTAAGCCACGGGTCCAATTTTCTCAAGGATTTCAAACGGACCAATATACCTAGGACTGAGCTTCCTTACCCTCATTGACCGACCTACTCCCGTCATTGGAGATATTCGTATGAACACATGGTTTCCAACCTCAAACTCTAACGGCCTCTTACGCTTATCAGCATAGCTTTTCTGTCTACTTTGGGCCATGAGAAGCCTCTTTCTAATCAATTCTATCTGTCAGGTGGTCTGGTCCACAATCTCAGGTCCTATCATACTCCTCTCACCTAACTCAACCCAACACAGAGGGGATCTGCACTTTCTCCCATACAAAGCCTCATAAGGGGCCATTTGGATACTGGAATGGTAACTATTATTATAAGCAAACTCTGCTAACGGTAAATACACATCCCAGTTCCCTTTCATTTCTAGCACACATACCCTTAACATATCTTCTAATGTCTGGATGGTCCTTTCAGTCTGACCATCTGTCTGGGGGTGATATGCAGTACTAAACCGCAATCTCGTCCCTAAGGCATGCTGTAATGACCTCCAAAAGTTCGATGTGAACCTGGGGTCTCTATCCGAAACTATGGTATTGGGCATTCCATGAAGTCGCACTATCTCTCTGATATACAACTGGGCCAATCTATCCAGTGTATAAGTAGCCTTAATAGCTAAAAAGTGTGCAGACTTCGTCAGTCTATCCACAACTACCCAAATAGCATCGTGTCCAGAGGATGTCCTGGGTAACCCCATGACAAAATCCATGGCTATACTATCCCACTTCCACTCAGGGATATCTAGAGGTTGCAACAACCCAGCCGATTTTTGATGTTCAATCTTTATCCTCTGACACACTAGGCATCTAGCCACATAATCCGTCACATCACTTTTCATCCCTGGCCACCAGAAAATCTTTTTCACATCCTGATACATCTTGGTGGCACCTGGGTGGATAGTATACTTACTCTTATGCGCCTCTTCCAGAATACTTTCTCTCAACTCATTCTGACTAGGCACACAGATTCTATCCCGATATACTATCATGCCATCCTCAGACAACTTGTAATCTGAGGTCTTACCTTGGGTGATCTCATTCCTGATCCGTTTCAGGAACTCATCCTCTCTTTGGGCATCTAAGATCTGGGTTCTCAAGATATTCTCAATTCGGGTTTCACTCAGATATAATCTACCCGATACTACCTGACACGAGAGGTTCAACTATCTGAACTTCTCTAGGAGCTCCTGCTCTCTAATCATCATATGGGCTACATGGATGGATTTCCTACGCAGGGCGTCTGCCACCACATTGGCCTTGCCCGGATGGTATTTCAACATATAATCATAATCTTTCAAAAATTCCATCCATCTCCTCTGTCTCATATTGAGTTCTCTCTGATCAAACAGGTATTTCAGACTCTTGTGGTCACTATAGATCTCTATGGTCGCACCATACAGATAGTGTCTCCAAATTTTAAGAGCAAACACTACAGCAGCTAACTCCAGGTCATGTGTGGGGTAATTCTCCTCATGAGGTCTCAACTGCCTCGAGGCATATGCCACTACTCTACCCTGCTGCATCAACACACATCCTAACCCTTTGCCCGAAGTATCACAATAAACCACAAATGGTTCACTAGGGTCAGGGATAATCAGCACAGGGGAAGTGGTCAAACAGAGTTTCAACTCCTGGAAACTCTTCTCACATCTCTCATCCCACACAAACGGTGTATCTTTCCTGGTTAGCCTCGTCAGTGGTAAGGCCATTCGAGAAAAGTCCTGAATAAATCATCTGTAATACCCTGCCAAACCTAGGAAACTCCTAACCTCGGTGATCGTTCTAGGTCTATCCCACTGCAACACAGCCTCAACTTTATGGGGATCCACCGCTACCCCATCTCGTGAGATCACATGACCTAAGAATCACACCTCGGTCAGCCAAAACTCACATTTACTCAGTTTGGCATACAACCTTTTCTCTCTCAAGGTCTCTAGGACTAGTCTCAAATGCCGCTCGTGCTCCTCAAAAGATCGGGAGTACACTAAAATATCATCAATAAAGACCACCACAAACTGATCTAGATACAGTCTGAATACCCTGTTCATATAATCCATGAACACAGCAGGCGCATTCGTCAACCCGAATGGCATCACAAGGAACTCATAGTGCCCATATCTCGTTCTGAAAGCCGTCTTAGAGACGTCTTCAGTTCTCACTCTCAACTGGTGGTAACTAGATCTAAGATCTATCTTAGAAAACACAGATGCCCCAGCCAACTGATCTAACAGATCATCAATTCTAGGGAGAGGATATTTATTCTTGATGGTAACTTTATTCAACTCTCTGTAATCTATGCACAACCGCAAGCTACCATCTTTCTTTTTCACAAACAACACCGGAGCACCCCAAGGTGAAACACTAGGGCGGATAAACCCTTTCTCTAACAATTCCTCTACCTGCGCTTTCAACTCAGCAAGCTCGGCGGGAGCCATCCTGTAAGGAGCTTTGGATACCGGTCCAGCACCAGGCACTATGTCTATAGGGAACTCTAATTCTCTCTCAGGAGGTAGGCCACTAAAGTCAAACTCTCTAGGGAAAACCTCCGGGAATTCCCTAACAACTGGGATCTCCTCTATCCCTTCTTCTACCTCAGCCCGAATAGAGAAAAAGACTAGAAACCCTTGACATCCACACTCCAAATATCTCTCAGCCTAGGCAGTAGTCATAAAGGATAACTCTGCTCCTACCCTAGGTATGGTCCCACAAGCAGGTAAGGAGATGGTTCGGTGTTCACAATCAAGTATGGCATTATTTGCAGCTAACTAGTTCATACCAATAATCAAATCAATTTCATGAAAAGGCATACAAACCAAATCAAGAGTGGTATGACAGTGGTTAAATTGGACAGTGACATTTAAGCAAGTATGAGAAGTGACCACGTGGCCTCCAGTGGGTGTAATGACAGATAAGTCAAAGGGCAAGACACTCACAACCAGACCCAATTTCCTCACACAATCATAAGATATAAATGAGTGACTAGCACCCGAGTCAAACATAGCAACTATAGGAAAGCCATTCACTAAAAGCGTACCTCGGATCAAACTGGGAGATGCGCTGGCTTCCTGCTGAGTAAGGGCGAACACTCGGCCCTGGGTCTGTGGTCTAGGAGGAGGCGCTGTCTCCATCTGAGGACAGTGTCTAGCAATGTGCCCCGGCTTCCCACACTTATAACATGTCACCGGAGACTGCTGGAAGGATGACTGACCCCGAGGAGGTGGCACACCTCGCTGCGGCCTTCTACTCCATGGCCCCTTGCCTCTTTTCTTGGTACTAGGGGTCAAACTAGAGCCCTCTTCTGGTTTCGACCTCTTCAAATCCGGAACCCTCTTCTGACTAGCCGTCGTCACAGTAGGCATGATAATTTGCAAGTTCGTCTCAATCACCCTACTGACCTCCACCAGAGTATTAAACTTTCTGATCCGCTGTGGAGTGACTCTGTCGCTAATCAGGGGCCTCAAACCAGTCTCAAACTGCTCACATCTCCAGGGTTCATCATCATACCTCTAGAGGTACGAGGAATACCGAGACAGCTCTATAAACTTGGCCACATACTGGTCCACAGTCATCTCATCAGTCTGTCTCAAACTCATGAACTCCATCTCTTTCTTCTTCCTCACTGAACTTGGGACATACTTCTCATAAAATTCAACCAAGAATGTCTCCCAAGTGATCTGTATATTCTTGGTCTCCATCAGTGGTTTCGCACTCTCCCACCATCTATCAGCCTCCTTTTCTAGCATGAAGGTGGCTAACTGGGCTTTCTGCTCAATGGTACAATCCATCACTGAGAAGATTTTCTTAAGCTGCATGACCCAAGCCTCCGCCTTATCCGCATCCAATTCCCCGTCAAATGAGGGTGGATTGTTCTGCCTGAACTGCTTCAATACTTTTTGGATAGGTGTCTGGGTCTGTGGAGCAGCAGGCTCCTGGGGAGTTACAGGTGGAATGCTGGATGTAGATGGTTGCGGTCCAGGGGCATCCCTTCTGGCTTCTTCTTGCCTAGCCAGGGTATTTTGCAGATGCATGATCATATCATGCTGCTGCTGGGCAATGTACCTCTGTTGCTCCAGCATCTCTTGGTGCTGGCCCATCATGGCCTCATACCGGTCTAATCTATCCATGATGGCCTGCAGAGGAACCCTAGTCTCAGTAGGAACCTCTGGCTCATCTCTCTGAGCTCTGGGCAGTCTGCCTCTGCCTCTACCCCTGCCCCGTCTAGTCTCAACCATGTCTGAAAGAAATAGCAATCCTCAGTTCACAATAATATCACAACACTTATGCAAGGATGCTACAACTTTCATGACCATTCACACCAAATACAAGCAATTCACATACTTCAAGAGCCTAAACTTGAGCAAAAGTGCCTGAACCATTGCTCTGATACCAAAACTGTGACACCTTAATCTCCTTTCACTACCTAGCCTCTCCATAGGCTCGGTTCCATATGATTTCCAAAGAGTCACTACTCTCCCGTGGCATTTACATGCTATGAACCGGGGTTTCATATACTCATCTTTTACCCCGTGGGTCCTGTGAACCCATCTCAAGCATCCTCAATGCAAACTCCATATAGATGACTCATACATAGCATAAAACAAACCATAGGCCACGGGTATAGAGCCGAAAACTATAAAAATTACATTTTCTCACTTGGGCCCAAAAGTCATATTTTGGCTCTATGTTTGGAAAATCATAAGAAATTGTAGAAAAATGGGAATGCAGCAAACCTTAGTTTTCTGGAAAGCTCTAAGTGTAAAATTTACACTAAAAATCATTCCCAATCACAATCTCTGGGTTTGGACCAAGTTTGACATCGAAAATGGGAGGAAGGTCCAGCTGTCACTGTTCCTAGTGCAGCTTGCTGTCATGATTTTCGAAAATTCATAACTAAATCCACAAAAATCCAATCTGGGCACATTATACCAATTCGGAAAGATACGGATGTCTACTAGAGGAGAAAAATAAGTCCAGATCAGTTCAGTAGCTCCTGTACCCCGAAAACCGATGGCACAGTGATGGGGGTCAGATAAGCTCACTGATGCTGATACAGAATTTCAGTCGGTCCAATCTCTCTCTACAGACCTCCGATTTGGGTGATTCTAGTTCCTACAAGTCACTTTGGTTTTCTAGTTTATGTGTATAAAGTTTCACCACATTTGGAATCCATTTGGTCTAAAAGTGCCATAGATTTTATTTTCTGGTTTAGATGAGCAGTACATGACCAATCCATTAAATTCTCCCAAATTCAACAATTCCCCAAATATTCTATAATCCTCCGAATATTACCCACTTTAGCTTCTCAAGAAGCTTTCTACAAACTCTAGAGGCATGCCAAATTTCATGGCAAACGGAGCTCATCCGGTCATATTTTGACGGAGCTCACAAAAATATCGGTTTTGGCACCCCAAAGGTCCAAAACGGGTCCAAATAGCCTCTCTCACATTCTCACTCCACATGGACAAGTTCAAAAGTATAAAACTAGTATATCTAACATGTCCATATGCTCCAAATCATCATACATTCAAATCTCACTATGCTATGGCCAAATTTACACAATATCATTCATGCATCAAAAGGGGTGAAAACCCACATTTCCATTACTTTGGCTAATAACAGAGTTCATACATCATCCTTTCATATTTCTACATGTGTTACAAACTTTACATCTCAAAAATAGTGGGCACATCTTCATTTGGCACCACTTTACATCATATATACATCAAAATATCAAAAGAAAGTAATATCTCTAACTATGCATGCTCCTAGGCTCCTTGGTGGGTGCTCGGTTCTCCTTGAGCTCCACCTAGCATATTAGTTGGGAGGTGAAAGGGGTGAGATTCGGAGAATCTCAGTAGCTCAAGCACTCAATCCATCAAGCAATCAAGGCATATAACAAGTCAAAGCATGTGAATAAGCACTTAGCCATTCTCAATCAACCAACACACAATGTACATGCTATGGAATCACAACAATGCCCAAAAATGAGCTCCAGGGACTTTTGGTCTAGCCTCACCTGAGTTTAGGGACTTTTGGATGGCCTCACCTGAGTTTAAGGACTTTTGACTTAGCCTCACTCGTTTGAGACTTTTGGCCTTGTCTCACCTATCTCAAGGAACTTTCGGCTTCACCTCACCCATCTCAAGGGACTTTTGGCACTACCTCACCCGAGCAATCTCACATTTCAACATACAAGCATATTGACATTCAATGCATCAAAGCAATAGCATATGGCATATTCCACACATTCAGCATATACATATCATACAATGACTATTACAACCAAGAATGCTAGAAGAAAGAGTGAAAGAGAGAGCTACCTTTGGAGCCAAAGCCAACACAAGCTTTTCCTTTCAATGTCTCCTCTCCCTCCTTAGGTTCACAAACACACCTTGATAGAGGTGTTTCACTTAAGCCTAAACACACCAAAAGCATGCAATTACTCTCTTATAATTTTAATTTAGAGCAACCCTTCTATCTCATACAACCTAGGGTTCTCTCTCTAGAATGCCATTACCCCTTTCTCTCTCTCAAGCTCCCATGGTAGTGGAAAACCTCATTTTCAAAGAGAACTCAAGGATTCAAAAGAGTTTTCCACTTTCCCTCTTCTGACCCATGCCCAAAATCCGTCCATTTACACAAATAAAACCGCAGGAAAAGAGGGCAAAGGGAGGGGATCAGAAATCTGAAGAGAAATGGGAGAAGTTACCTTACCTTTCCCTTAATCTTCCTCCTCCTCTTGATCTCTCACACTCTCCTTGCCTCTTTTCTCTCTTTGGGTCGAAGCTTAGGGCAGATATGAGAGAGGAAATGAGTTTGGGCGTTTAATGAAGTCTGATTCTCGCTATTTACTCTCTTCCGGACCGACTCTCGGTACGGCGAAAACTAACCTTCGCTATAGCGAGCTCGTGTAATCTGGCTTCGCTATGGCGAGGTGTAGCCTTCGCTACGGCGAGCTCGTGCCAGTTCCCTTTGCTATGGCGAAATTTACCATTCGCTATGGCGAAATCGCGTCAGTTCCAGACCTCACTCTTGCTATGGCGCCGCTACAGCGGGCAACTCCCTGGTTTTTGTATGGGCTGCTGCCAGCACTCGCTATAGCTAGAATCGCCTTCGCTGTGGCGAACTAGCTCTCTCGCTGTAGCGAGACCATTTCTCGCTATTGCGAGAGGACTTGGCAGAAATTCTGGATTCCGAAAATTTCCAAATTTCATTTCCTTTCTTTTCCCTTTTCTTTCCTTTTTCCCGGTTGTTACATATAGGGTGAAGCTTAGGGAGAATTGGTCCAGAAGAGAGTCATGTTATAGCCATATAGATTAAGTCATGGCCAAGAGTTAAATAGAAGTGAGGAGAGCCACAGTAAGAGGTGTCTTGCTGTGGTGCAAAATAAAAAGTTACCCAAGAAGGGTAACAGAGTGTGACCTTATCATGGCATAAACTTTTTAGCTGTAACGCGAGTTGAGGAAATTAGGGAATGAGTGTTCCAGTAGCTAGTTTCACCACAGCACAAGTATAGTCGCCACGGCTCGAATCATGAAAATGGCTACAGTAGCTATAGGATGTGTTTTTTGCCACGGTGCCACATAGGCTAGTCGTGGTGAAAATGTGAGAAGTGAACCAGATAATAACTTAGCTGCGGTGTGAAAATCTTAAGCCATGGTGCAAGATGTGAAACTTGGTTTTTAAGTTCTAGTAGCTAACTTAGCCATGGCAGGGAGGTTCCAAGTCGTAGCAAAGGTCCCTAAGCCCTTACTTTTAGCCTAGAAACCTTGGTTTTTACTATGTTAATGCTAAGGAATGATTTAGAAACACTTGTAGTGCATGTTTGGATTCCCGTTTGGACCTCTCCAAACCACGTTTCAGAGGAAGCAAAGATTAAGAGCTTCTACACAAACGTGGTTTTGCAACGAGAATCCAAACACACATGTAGGAGGTTTTTGTGAGTTACAATTAATGGATAAATGAATGAAAGGCTTTTAATTGAGGATTAGATTCACTTATGTGCATAACTAGTTGTGATTATTTGGGTAATGACCTTAATAATATCAAAGTTCAAATTTTCTTAGATTTTCCTAAATTGATTAATTATAATAATTCTAAACCTTAATTTATGATTATTAATTTCATATTTAAGCTTAATTACCATGATTTAAAGTTAGGGTGATCACACGAGTTACGTCGTAGCTAAGAAACTTGCACCATGGTGCTCTTAGCCTCTATTACTTCAAACTTACTTTTTGGTTGTAACCTAAGATGTTAAGGCTGTGATTTGGACTCCTATTACCCTTAAATTCTTCTATATTTGCCCCAACCTACTTGTAACTCTTCCTCCATGAGTTATAAAGTCCTTTCTATGGATTATTAGCATGGTTTTAATGACTTACTAGCTCATACACTCCTCAAATTACTAAGTTTCACTATTTGAGAACTTAAGGATTAATTAGACCAAACTACCTTGCCATATATTAGCAACTCAATAAATGTGACAGCAAAAAGGTACTTAGAGCCACTAATGACCATATCAAGGTGTGTAATTCCTTACCATTTGACCTTAGACCACCTTGGATAAGTTTCCTTAGTCCAAATGGACTTGCGCCCGATCTCAAATGGCTATACTATCCTACTCATTTCACACTTAAAGTAAAGCTATTAGTAATGACTTTTTTGAAATAGAAATTCAAACCATGTCTTCATATGACAGTAACATCCTCAATCATAAAATGCCATTTAATCTTCATATATACATGTTAGTCCATAATTGGTCAATAATAACATTACGTCAGAATTCATGTAAATTAAAGCCTAATCATAGGGGATACATCCCAAGTTACAAAATGTCAAAATACCTACACTTAGAAAAAATGGATGCAACATGATGCTATACAATAAAAGTTAAATAAAATTAGCATATGTACAATTCAAAAGCCTCCTAATGCACGAGTCCCACACTAGGCCTAAACTTAGGGATGTTCATCCACTTACCTCCTATTTTCCTTACTCGAAGAATTTTCACCTGAAATTATTAACTCATGAAATAGGGTGAGATGTGAATTTCAGTAACCAAAGGGAAAATTCTACACTTTTGAACACATTAACCAACATTCTATGCTTTTGAACACATTAACTAACATATGTGCATTTTATAATAGTAAATACCAGAATTATCAATCCAATTAGCAAATGAACTAGTTAAGCCATCGATGACTACTATCCCATATTAGCAATCACATACAATATGTTAATGGCCAAAAATAAAAAGGAAGGCCCATCCATGGTACCGACTCCCTATTGAGTACACTTACGGCTCAGTGCATTCATGAGTTTGATCATAACTTGGTGTTCGATCGAAGCATAATGCATGGGTGACAATTGCACCTCAACTTCACCCAGGACATGTTCATGGTCCAAACAACAATTCAAGTAGCCAACCAGTCATTTAGCTTTTCAGAATAGTACATGTGTAATAAATATAAGATTAAAATGAATATATGCAAAGAATTAAAGATTAACTCTGGTTGCCTCACTTAATTACATCAAATCCTAAAGGTAAGATATGTTTCCAACTTTTTAGTGATCCTAATTTACCAATAATAATTTGTTAGTCAATACCTAATACAAAAAAATTAGTTACCCATCATTCTATCATCATGAACTATTTAAGAGGCACTTACCTAGACTTCAAAGAACTCAAATTTAGACTTGGGTCTCCCTGCTCCAGAAATCTTAATGTCCTTCACCCAAATCTTAGTATTTTCATGGAAAATCAATATTCGTTATATAAATTAGCCATTAGGGCTAACATTCAGCAGAAAGTGCATCAAACTGAGGGGGAAATCCTCACCTAAGAGTTTCCCTAGTCTCAAGCTCTAAAAATTAGCAAGAACCCACCAAAACAACAAGTTTTAAATTTGGAGACAAGATAGAAATCCATTAAACTAGAAATTATTTAGACTAAATTGTAAAGAAAAATGAGAGGAACATGTTTTATGTGGATTACCTTAGCTAAACCTTTCTTTAGAAGTAAGAAATGGTGACAAGGTGCTAAAGAAACCCTAGCCTCCTTCCCATGCATGATTTTCTCTCCTTGCTTTTGTAGAACCAAAGGTTTTTGCCTCCAATATTTAGTGTGGCTAGATAACCCTTAGGGTTTTAAGGCAATATGGGTTGACCCAAAAGCCCATTATCCATTTAGGTCCATTTCCCCTGGTGTTGGGCCAATGTTGGGTGGATTTAAGTGAGCTAAGTCACATTATAAAGGAGTTGGGCCTCTAATAATGTTCTTAGCACACATAAATTAATCATGGAGTTCAAATCATATTTAAATCCATAAACATCATTTTTATTTTTCTTAAAATGATCTAGCTAATGATTATTATATTAAGATACTTAAATTTTCCATTTTCCTTAAAATTCCTATTTTCTCTTAATTTCCCTAAATTCCTCCTAAAAATTCCTTAATTCTTCATAATTATTCCTAATTAATTTTGGGATGTTATACTACCCTCCAAAAATGGGCTTGATATGTTCATTATAATAATATATGAAATTTAGAATCCTTTTGAGAATTATGGAGATCGGGGAAAGTGTTGGTTTCAATTACATAGGCTAATCATAAAAGTTGAATTTTTCATATGCATAGAAAACCCTAACTAAAATACATGGTCATGCATGAGTGTGGCATTCTAATTGAGGCTTCTAATGAGCTCAATGTAAGCCTAATGAGTCATCTAGGAGGTTAAAATGAGGCCTAGATTCATTGAAGTTACTATCTTGAAAATGGCCTAAAGGGGCTCAATAAGGCTAAGTATAGAAATAGCCTAAATAAATAGTAATTGACCATAAGAATAGTAAAAGTCTAGTTTTAAGCCTAAATGGAGAATTTAGGGAGCTTTATTTATCCAAGAAAACTTGCCCATGAAAAACCCTAAGTTAGGGCCTAGGAGAAGGACAAGTGAAAGGACTAAGTAAAGTTAGTAAAAATGAGAAATAACAATCTCCATTTTAAACTAAAAGTTGAGCAATGTGATCCTTAGGAATATGGCCAAAAAGCTTAGTAAGAAAAGCCCTAGAATCTAAGCTAGAAAATGCATTTTAAAGGCCCAGAAAGCATTAATCATGGCCTAGAACTACATGTCCTTAGCAATTTATGGCCCTAGCTTTTATATGGGTGTTATTATGTTATTATAGGCCACAAGAGTGAAGAAAGGTAATCTTTCAAGTGGATGGCTGAGAAAGAGAAAGACTAAAGAAGAGAAAGGACTACCACTTATGGGATTGGGTGTAGGCTATTAGCAAGTAGTAGTTTTTCTTCTCTCATTCATGCTTTTAACTATTTGAGTGCTTTAGTTGCCTGTATGATGTGTTTGCATGATGTTTGAATGAGTTTTATGAGATTTCTGAGTTTTACCCTAGAAAGTGAAACTTTACCTAATGTTAGCTAAGTGAAGAGGGCCAAGGAATTGAGTAGAGTAGTTTTTCCCAGTACTAAGTATCAGAGCCACTTAAGGGAGAGTCTAGTAAGCTTGGCCAGGTTTCAACTATATGCATGCATATTTTTACATGTTTATAAAGCTTAGATATTAGAAAGCTGCATACATGCATACTTGTGTGCTTGAACAGTTACTACATGTTAAAGTAAGATTTTGCTATTGAGATTCTCTCTAAAATTTCACTCTTTTATCCATTAACCCCCTTATCAGGTGAGAGTAATAGGGTAAAATGAAGGAAGTTTATAGCTTTATGAAGACATATGTATTTTATGTTGTATTTCTTTATATATCTTGTCAAATTATATTTTGAGACCGATATACATTTACCGATGATGATGTATACATTTTGAGTTTAAATATGATATTTTAGAGATGGACTAGAAAGTGTATGACTATTTCTAGTAATGTAAATGTCATTTTAATGTAATTATGAACATTTTATATTCTTGGCTATTTGAGCAGTCTGGGTCTAAGGGTTAATTGATAACTGAGCCATAAGGCTATTGGAATTAAGCATACTATATTTAGATCTTATGCAAGCAAGTGGTTTTATTATAAGAAAGGGCATTAGTGTTTAGGAAACATGACTTTTTAGGTCATTATACTATTAGATTTTCATAAAAAGGAAGTGCCTAACCATATGCTTTAAATATTTAAAGATATGATAACTAGATGTACTATTGATGATGTATGAGCTAGAAATGAAAAGATTAGACTCCCAGAAGTAGATGTAGACTATCGAGACCTACTTTTGGCATTAACTCTAGTTTAGTTTGTCCTCTGGGAATATAATGAGAGTGTATCGCATTTATGTTACCAATCAATTATGATATCAAAAGATAAAGTTTTAGTAATTTGATGCTTTGTATTATGTTTTATCGCTTGAACTGCCAATCATTATTCACTTAAACCAGATTTGGGCAATAATAACACAGACTAAAGGCTATCAATCAAAGTAATAAATGGTAATAAGAGAGGTCTGACATGATGGCATTGCAATAATAGAAGACATGAAAGTGAATTATGTCTTCCATTAAATGAAGAAGCACAAAAATATTTTGATAAGGCATATCTTGATTTTACCATGGAAGTACGAAATATTAGACTAGGTTTATGCATAAATGGGTTCATTCTGTATCGTCAATCTCCTTCATCATATTCATGTTGACTTGTGATAATTACTCTTTATAATCTCCCTCTAAAATTATACATGACTACTCCTCACTTATTTTTTTTATAACAATTGTATCTAGACTGCAAAATATTAAGACCAATAATATTCTTGTAGCTATTAATTGATGAGTTAAAATTATTATGGAAGGAAGGAATGTTAACTTACAATGCCTCAAAAAAAAAAAAGAAATTTTTATATGAGAGTAGCATTGATGATAAATGACTTTATAACATATAGAATGTTTTCAAGGTAGACTATTATTGAAAATTAACTTGTTTTTATTGTATACGAAACTCAAAAGCTTCACTTTGAAGTATGGGGAAAGAACTCCCAGTTTAATTGTCATCAATGGTTTTTGCCTATAGACCATTTTTTAAAAGAAATAAAGATGCTTTCAAGGAAAGTATAATTGAAAATGATTTCCTTCCCTTGAGATCAAATGGAGAAGAATTGTGACAACATATGAGTACTCCTCTAAAATAGTAGATCAATGGTATTTTAGATTACCTAGCTATAGGCAAAATCGTAATTGGACAAAACAAAATATTTTTTGAGAGCTTTCATATTGTAAACATCTATTAGTTGGCATAATTTAGATGTGATGCACATAAAGAAAAATGTGTATGATAATATATTTAATATTGTTATAGATGTCATAGGAAAGACCAAATATAACATGAAAGTTAAGATGGGTTTGAAGGAATATTATAGGCAAAGAGACTTAGATGTAATACTCAGTTCTCTTTTAATACTTAGCTACTAAGTTAAGTTAACTAATATCAATATTCACTTGTGGAAGCTAACTATTGTAAATAATCTTAACCTAATTAAATTATGATTAACTAAGTGATCAACATCACGTTAATTAGTTAGAAATCCTATATGAAAATTTTTAAGTCTTAACATGTATCACTTACAATATAGGATTAAGAATTACACAAACCTAAACAACATACTTAAAAATAGGCTAAAACGCACTTCTTTATCAACCAACATAGCCAAATTGTGTCAATATGACCTAAATAAACACCTTACTTGCATTAAAAACATAAAAAACTTCCCTTATTTCACACACCTATGTTGATAGACATGACCTACCTGTGTCCAGTTCAGGTCTTCGTACCATAACCACTAAACTTCACCAGAACTAAAGTTCAAGGTTTACATATATATATCTATAGAAAACTCAAATAAACATTATTTTAATATGGTAAGGGCTTAAAATAATCTAGTAAAAGCCACACATATCATAGGACTTTGATTACAACTTTTGATACTAAATTTTTTCTTATACATTGGTTACATTGTAACATGTTTCAGCTAAGGTGTTCACTGTGACACTTCCCCTTACCAAAATCCATCCTTGAACTAGGAAATGTTAGGGACAGGAAATGCATAGATAAGATAAAAATCTTAGTTGCTAGTAGAGTTCTAAAACATACATTTCTAACCATGAATATAAAGCTTTTCATAAACAACTTTGCCATAAAGAAAACATATACATTTCTCATTATTTTTGCTATATGAATCATTAAGCTTTTCAATATCCTTTTTATAAATCATTTTGCAAAACAAGACATTTGCATTTCATAAAAATTAATTTTAGAAAAACCTTGGTCCTAGTAGTATCTACCACTGAAAGTTTCTAAAAACTATATACTCATCTATAACGTATTGGCATCTTGTCTAATGTGATAGTCGCCACATAGGAATCTTGATAGCCTTCCTCCATTATGTCCCATACCAGAATGAATGAACATAACATATATTCTCAATAGACATCAATGGCCACTATTTCTAAGATGTAGGCATGCATCTACTTTATTTAGCATGTCATTTTAACTTTACCTTTTCTTAGGAATTCACAACCAAAGGAACTTCCTTTGGCATCCATCCGAAGCAAAGATAACATAACTATGAGTATATCTTTCAAAACATTACATAGCAATTTCAAATTAACTCACATCAAGTAACAAAACATCATTTCATTTTATAATCTTTCCATCAAACACATCATGTGCAAATTATCATCTTATATAATCATTTAATCAAATACTTAAAGTGTAAATAAACATTTTCACAATTTATTTTATAAATATGAGAAAGCATTTCACAGAATTATGTTTATGGAACTAGCTACCTCAAAGTGTAATATCCGATTTTTCAAAAACTAAACTGAAACTAATATTGTTATATAAGAGGACCTTAAAGCAAAGAGAATTAAGACCAATTAAGGGTAGGATACTAGTTAGAGCATCTAAAAATGTGGATAGGAAACCAAGAATAACCTGAAATTAGAACCAAAACGGCTAAATAGAGGAACAAAAAATATAGTGACAAAATCGTAATTTCAGACAACTTTTGAAAAACTTAAAGGAAAATGTTTTAAATGATAAAATTAATCTCACTAGAGTTTTCAGAAACCTACAAAACCATAGAAACTGTTAGAATAATTAGAAACCTTCCGATGTACGATTTAGGTTGTTGGTTGACCTAAACTTTGACTGGATAGTTCGATAAGGTTTTAAATCCCATAAATTTGAAACAAAATATTTTTAATAAACTCAAAAACCTATATTTTATGATCGAAAATACGGTTTTTGAAAATAATTTAAAATGAGCTCAACCCGCTGAAGTAAAGAATAAAGGCAAAATTGAAAATCTATTTCTTGAAAAACCCTAGCTACCACCTTATTAAAAGCCCCCCATCATCTTCTCCTCACTTTGGTTGAACTTTAGCACCTCCAACCAAACCAAGAAAGGCATCCAAGGAAGCTCCAAAGCCAAGGGAAGTTGAAGCCACTAAAGGTAACAAAACTCACAGAATTTGCCTATAATATTCCTTTTGCTTAGTTTTCAATCTTTCTTATCTTTTTCTCCATGGTTTTGGCTTCCAAAAAAAAAGGGCTTCTTGGCCAAAACTTGGGAGGAAAGGACTCTTTCAAGGAAAACAAGCATACTATGTTAATCACCATGAAGAGCCTTTCCATTTAATATATAACTCTTGTCATGGGAATGGCATTTCCTTGGTTCTCCATGCCTTCATGAGTTCAACCAACATAGGAGGGATATGGAAGGAGTTAGCTTTTGATTGAACCATCATGGGAATTGGGGTTTTGAAGTGTGGAGATTAAGATTTTGCCATTAGAACAAATTAAGAAGCCATAAAATGTATAAATGGGAACTTAGGGTTTTGATTGCACCTTAGGAAGTATGAGAGTTTAGAATGATATTTTAAACCATGTAAGAGTATAATTAAGCTAAGAAGAGGCCAAGGGTGTAACAGCCCAAAATTAATTAAGGTATTAATCATGGATTTGGGTTAATTAAAAATAATTAATATAGGATAATTAAGCAAGTTATGTGAATGGAGTTTATAGAGAGACAAATTATTAATATGGGTTTGAGATTTAATTACGTTAGAAACCTCATTTAGGCCCAAATTAAATTAAGTAGGCCATGGTTAAAAATTAATGGAGGCCTAAGAATTTTAGGTGTAGACCCAACCTTTTAATGTGAGTCTTGGCTCAAGAGAGACCACCTAGCAATGACCCAATTCAATTTAATAAATTAGAAACCTAAGACCCAACTCACATAAGCTCTTATAAATGACCCAATAACCTTTGTGTAGACCCAAATCAATTGAATTCTTTAAACTTGGTCTAACTTAATTAAAATTCTATAGCCCAACTTATGAAACTCAACCTAAACTAACTCAAAATCTGAACCCAATTGGAATTGGACCTTTGGGCTAGCCCATAACCCATTTTAGACCCAACTAAAACCTTAAACACATGTAGCCCCCTTCTACCATTCTGCTGAAACATAAAATATAAACATAAGAGGCATTTTCGTACCTCGAGAGGGAGGCTAGGGTTCTAAGCAAAAAATCCACCATTTCTCACTTTTAAGCTCAAAATCAACCCAGGTACTTATTATATAATTTAATCCCCTTCTCGTTCTCTTCATTTTGGCTCAATTAGTTTTACATTTAGAGCATTTTCATCATACCCAAAATCTGAAATGTAGTTGTTTGAGATTTTCTTAGTAAAATTTCGTAGGTTGGGGCTAAGGGTGTTGTTACGTAAGTATAAACTCTTTATTTTGATGTATTTTCTACTAGTTTAAGACCCCTATAGTAGACTTATAGTATAGGCTTTAATTTTGTTTGAATTTTCCTATAGCTTGGAGTGATATTTTGATGTTTCTGGTTTAGGGAAGGCAAAACCTGAAATTAGAGACTCTTGGTGATTGGGTAGGTGTCTCTTAGGTAACTATTAGTAATTTAATTCTTTAAACATTGGGTTATTACCATAAATGATGAATGAGATAGTAATGGACTGATATAAAGTGATTATTTTATGATATTATGATTTTATGAGGATTTTGGTACTGTTGTTAGCTTTCTATTTTAATCGGAGTTCATGCTAATTCCATGCATATGTCTATTTTAATTTTGTATTTGCTGTATGATTATGATTTTTATACTAAATGAATTGGTTGGCTATCTGTTATATGTGATTGGACATAATGAGTCCATAATGGAGCTGTGGTGCGGCTACCACCTGTGCATGTGCTTCGATCAGGCATCGGGTTATGATCAGACCCCAGATGCACTGAGCCCTGGTTGTACTCATTGGGGAGTGGGTGACGTGGACAGGCCTCTTCCAGTGTTATTAGCTTTTAACATGTGGAATTGTGATTGCTAGTATAGGATAATAATCATAGATAGCCTAATTATTTCATTTACTACTATGGTTGGTACATTTTTTTATGCTTATATGAAATCATGCACATATGTTAATTAAACTGGAATATATAAATAGAATTTGCCTTGGTTACTGATATTTGCATCTCACCCTGTTTCATGGAATCATACTTTCAGGTGAAGGCCCTTTAGGTAAGGATAAGGTGAAGCAAGTTGATGAAAATCCATGTGCTTCAGCCATATGTGGAGGAGGCTACACTTGGGTTGATTTGAGTAGAATAGATGCAATTTTGTTATTCATTTATATAGTATCATCATGTAATCGTGTTGCTAAGTGTAGGCGTTTATATTTTGATTACTTAGGATGTACCTATTGAGGAGTTAGGCCTCATCTTATATTGGTATTGGATGTATGAACTTATAATATTTGATGTATGAACTTTGTTGAATTTATGATATGGCCAACTATTGGAAATGTAATCATATGATACATTAGATATTGATATGAACAAATGATGTATGGAATCTCTAACGGAATGTGTATTGAATGATAATTATTGATAGTTCATGAATTTCTGCTATTATTACTCTATGAACTTGCTGATATAGGATAGTTGGAGGAGTAAAAATTAATACTTAAGTCTTAAACTAGTAATGATAGATAAGTTAGGTAAATTAAGCTAATGAAAGCTATTGAAGCCTCACAAATTAAAGTAAAGTGGCCCTAGGGTAACATTGGAGAGAGAGTGGAGAGTATGAGATAGGGTTTTAGAAGTTGTAGGATTAGAAGGCATTTCACCACAGCCAAAATAGTATTAGCTGCGGCCAATAGAGGTGGAGTTGCCCAGGGAGAGTACCAGAGAGCAATTCGCCACGGCGGGAAGTGGAATTAGTTGTAGCGAAATGTAAGAGGCCAAATTGGAAGTTGTCTAGAGGGTAATTCGCCACATCTAAATGAGAATTAGCTGTGGTGAACTTTTGCAAAAATATGTCAGGCATTCTAGAGAGGAATTAGCCATGGCGAAAGGGGGAATTGGCCGCGGCCAATAGTGAAAGGTGAATGAAGTAGGCTCCAAGAGGTCTTCTTGCCGTGGCACCATATATGCTCACTACAGCGAAGCTCCAACTCATTGCGGCTGAAGATATAAGAGTGAACCCAAGAGCAATTGGCTATGGTGCAAAGACATTTAGCCACGACTAACAATCCCAAACTCTCATTCTAACCTAGAAACCTTGGTTTTCCCTATGGCAACCTCAAGGGATGGCTTAGAAACATTGGTAGAAGATTCTTGTGAGTTAGAATTAATGGGTAATAGAATCAAAGGCTTATAAATGAATGTTTGTTTCTCTTGTGAACATGAATACTTGTAATTATTTGGTTGATGACTCTAATAACATTAAGGTTCAAATTTTCCTGCAAAATCCAAATGTAATTAGCCGTAATGTCTTATAACCCTAATTTATGGTTATTAATCACGTATTTAACCTTAATTATAATAATTAAAAGTTAGGGTCGTCACAAAGAGACTCACATAAATGCCAATTCCCTAAAGGATAAAGTAAAAACTTCCACAGTTCCTAAAGAGAGCATAGGTTCAACCATATGAAAGAAATAGCACCTAGGGAGAGTTCTATTTGATTTTAAGGTTAGAAATGGTCTAGATATAAATTATAAACACCAAAGGAATTATTAGTTTGAATTTACAAGCATTATTTTGAAAAGTAAAAGTTTAGAGTTCCATTATGCATAGAGAAACAACTTGGTGTTAAACTTTTTGAATTAAGCTTGTAATGACCCTAATGTGTTTAAATGGAGTCATACAACTTATATTGGATAAGAATTTGGAGTCAAGATATTGATTTACATTGGCTACTTCATTATGCCACTAAATAAAGCCATATAGAAACCTAAAGCTAAAGCTAATTTATGTAAAGCTTACTTGAGTCCAAATATGGTTCCATTAATATAATTGTGCCTTATTTGATGTGTCTAGGCTAGACAAGTAAAACTCCCCTCAAGTGCTTGTGTGAGGCTGAGGAAAACATTCAAGAGCAAAGAAGGAATTAAATTTGATGTTGTATAAGGTAGCTCTTCATCCATTCTTGCATATATATTATAACCCCAAAATTAATTAAGGTGCTAATAATGTATTTAGACTAATTAAGAATAATTATTATGAAATAATTTGGTAAGTTATATGAATAGAAATTTACAGAGAAATAAGTTATTAATATGGGTTTAAGATTTCAATTAGATTAAAGCTTAATTTGGGCCCAAAATTTAATTTGAGTAAACCATGGATAAGGATTTATAGAGATCCAATGATTTTAGGTGTAAGTTCAACTCCTTATTATAAGACATGGGCTAAGAGAGATCACCTAGCAATAACCTAATTTGATATAGTGAAATAGAGGCCTATGGCCCAATTTACATAAGCCCTTATAATTGGCCCAACATACATTATGCAGACCTAAATTAGATTGACTCTTGAAATTTGGCCAGACCCAACTACAACTCTGAAGCCCAACTCATGAGACTTAGCCCAACTAACACCAACCTTTGAACGCACTAGAATGTGGGCCTTCAGGTCAGCATACTTCACTTAAATTCAAATTGTTCTGCAGCCTACCTCACCAAACAAAGGCCCAATGACTAGAAATGAGCTTAAATAGATCTCGGGCTGATAGGTTGACCCATTTCCCCCTAATAACCCTAGAGGTTCAGCAGCCTCCCTCCCCATTCAGCAGAAAACACAAGAGGCAAGGGAGGAAATTCGGAGGTTTAAAGGAGGCTAGGGTTCTACCAACATTGCAGCTCCATTTTTAACTCCTAGAGGATGATTTGCCCAAGATGAGTTATATATAACTTGACCCTTTCATTCTCCTCTTCATTTTGGTCTGATTAGTTTCTGGTTTTAAGAATTTTCATCTCCTTCTCAAATCTGAAATTTGGTGTTTGGCTGTTTCCTTGTAAGATTTTCGAAGTTAGAAGCTAGAGGAGTGATTAGGTAAGCATTTTCCTCTCATTTTATGTATTATTTTGCTGAAAAATGTCGTCAAGGATTAGTTTTCATAATGGGTTCTGCTATTATGTGAAATTATAAGGAGATGAAGGTGAAACAATGAAAATTCTGGGCTTAATGATTGAAATCCGAATTTTGGAATTTCCCATGGTGTGTTCTTAATAGTTGAGGCTAAACTCAGTCCATTTAACCTCTTAGGTATATGGGTAAGTGTTTCTTCTTCTCTTATATAGTATATATTCTGAATTTCTATCATTTGGACTGACTTTTGGTGTATGACTTTTACATGTGCGAAAATGGAAATGTTAGGAGTGACCCATTGTGAGTTCTTATTGTTGTGACCTTGAATTGGTGCTGTAGACCTTTAGGAAGCTTGGGTAAGAAGTCCTTAATGTGCTCTTATTAAGATTAATCTATGGATAGGGAAATTTCTAACTAATGATAGTTAAATGGTGATGATTATGCTTATGTTAGGCCTGGTGTGCTTGGAATCATGATGATAGCTAGAGGATGAGTAATTAATTGGTTTCATTGAGGTAACCGGGGTTATTTTTCTAATTCTATGTATATGCTCATGTTAATCTGATCTTCATTACACATGCTTGATTTTGAAATGCTAAATGATTAGAAAACTACTTAAATTATTATTATGATTGGACCTTGTGAGTCCATGGTGGAGCTGTAGTGTGGCTACCATCCGTGCATGTGCTTCGATCGAGCATCGGGTTGTGATCAGACCCCAGATGCACTGAGCTCTGATTGTGCTCATTAAGGAGTAGGTGCCGTGGACGGGCCTCTCTCGGTGTTATTGGCCATTAACGTGTTGTGTATGATTATTGGTATGGGACAACAGTCATTGGTAGCTCAACTAGTTCATTTGCAAATTGAATTGATGATTCTAGTATTGATGATATGAAATTGTATTGTATTAATTAATCTATACATATATATGAAATTTGCCTCTTGTTACTGAGATTGTATATTTCACCCCGATTGTGGGTTAACATTTTCAAGGACCGGACCTCTTAGTGGCAAGGAGAAAATTAATGAAAGCTTATTATATGGTTTAGTAGTAGGTAGGTTTGGAAACCTTGTCAGATTGTATTTGTATAACTAGACTACTAACTTTATGTAATTGCAGCATTGCATCATGAATTGCTAACCATAGGGACTGTAATAATTTAATACATCATATGCCAACTAAAACTAGTGATGTATGGAATTTCTAATGGGACCTATGTTTAAATGGAAATGTGAATAGTGTATGAACTCTTTGCTATCATTGATCTATGAACTCATTGGTTTATGGTGGCTAGAAGATTAAAGATCCACATTTGAGTTTTGAATGGGTAATGATAGATGTGTTAGGTAGATTAGGTAAAAGAAAGACACTAAATCTTCGTAAACAAAGTTAAAGTGGCCTAGAGTGTTGCTAGAGGGGGAATTGAAGAGTATGAGATGAAATCTTGGGAGTTATAGGAACAAAAAAGAATTGGCCGCGGCCAAAATTTAATTGACCTCGACCAAATGGTAACAGAGTGTAATTGGCTGCGACCAACATTTAATTGGCCTCGGCCAAATGTGGCGAAGTTGCCAGGGAAGAAAACAGAGAGCAATTGGCCACAGTGAACAGTGAGGTTAGTCGTAGCTAAGTTTGATAGGCAGGTTTGGAGGTGTTCCAGAGGGTATTTGGTCGCGGCGAAAGGGATATTTGGCTATGGCGAAATGTGCAAAATTCGTGAAGGTGTAAGGAGTTGAACCCGAGAGTAATTGGCTGCAGCGCAAGGGAATTTAGCCATAGTAAAGGTGTTCAAATTCTCTTATTCACCTAAAAACCTTAGTTTCTTTTATGGTAATACTAAGGAATGATTTAGAAACACTTGTAGGAGGTTTTTATGAGTTGGAATTGATGGATGAAAGAATCAAGGACTCCTTATTGATGATTGAATTCACTTGCACATTCGAATAATTGTGGTTGTCTAATTAATGACCTTAATAATATCAAGGTTTAAATGTCCTTACATTTTTTGAATATAATTAGTTGTAATGAGTTTCAACCTTGATTTGTGATTATTAATCCCGTATTTAACCTTAATTACTATAATTTGAAGTTAAGGTCATTACATATATGTTAGTTGTTTGTTTGGTCTTGAGTGGCTTGTATGTCTTAATTGATATTTATGTATCTTATTATTTGATTGATGATAATATGCATTTGTTTGACAATGATTGCATTTGGAATGAATTTGGCTTTTGAATGAGTGTGGTTGTGCCATAAGTCCCTTAAATTGGGTGTGGTAAAGCTAAAAGTCCTTAAATGTGGGTGAGACAAGGCTAAAAGTATCAAATATGAGTGGGGCTAAGTCAAAAGTCCTTAAAGGAAAGTGAAGCTAAACTAAGAGTCCTAAATTATAGGATGAGGCTAGACCAAAAGTCTCAAGAGTTTGTTTTACTCTTAATAAAGCCATATGATCCCTTATGCATGAATATGATTGATTTTGCATGGTATAATATGCATACTTGCTCTTTTTGACCATGAATATGCCATGTATGTGTGCTTGAATGATGAATGAGTTATTGAGATTCTTTGAATCTCATTCTTCTCTATACTATTCCTAACCATGTCTAAGAAATAATCAAGAAAGCAAGGATGGAGACCAAAGAGCATGAAATGCTTTACTTTGACAATAGCGTATGCTTTTATGTATTTTTTTGTGTACAAAGGGATGTATATGATTAATTTGAGTTGTAACTTTTCCCACATATTGGAAAGTATGGAACTATGATATATGTATAATTTTTTAATGCAAATGTGGAAGATTATGTAAATTGACCATGTATGTACCATAGATTACATGTATGTAATGACAAGTGGAAGAGAGAAATTGGATTGCATGATATTTAGGGCATGATAAACCAGTCATATATGTTGTGTTTTACATTTCAGATGTGCCCAAGAGGTCACATGAACTAAAGTAGTTCATTTTGAACCATTTAGACCCAAAATTGCATTACATTGAGCCATATTTTGCATCTGAACCAAAAACTAAGAAAATGGACAAATTTTTGAATGAAATTAGGTAGCAAACTAGAGCTCATTTAGAAATTTCCATAGAGCTAAAGAACATAATTTTTTGAGCTATGTAGAATTTATTATGAATTTTTAAATTTTGCTAAAAAATGCATAAATTCTTGTGTATTGTTTTATTTGGTTTAGATCTAGTTTTTTATAGCTTTAATAGGTCAAATGAACTCCGATACTCATGAAATTTTATAAGCACATAGTTGGTAGTATAAGCTTTCCATAGCCAACTAGTTTGCATAAATTAGAGTTGTGTAGCTCAAGATATGCATTTTTGAAATTTAAGTTCTGTTATATGAATTCCATCTTTGTAGCAAGTACTATTTCATTGAATTTCATGGGTCAAATGTCAACTCCACTTGAAAATTTTTTAGCATGTAGGTCATATCTTCTATAGACACTTAATTTGTGCAAATCAAAATTATCTAACCAAAGATATGAATTTTTAAAGTTGACTTGATGTGCAATTGTGCAAAAGTGGTGATTATGCTTCTTTATGTGGTATTCTGAGCCTATCAAACTTGTTTTGAATGAATTTGGGAAAATCTTTGATGAGCATAATTATTTGGGCACGAATAGAGAATTTTTGTTTTAATAATAGAAATTTTTATTGCAAAAAACATTAATATAAGGAATTGTTGTTATAAAAGGAATATGTCTTAGGATATATGTGTATTCTTGTATGGTATGACATAAAGCCATTCAACAAGTCTGAATCCACAAGCTAACTTTGGCAATCTAATGAGCAATTTATACAATTCCTACATGCCAATGCTAGTGAATACCATAACGCTCAAATCAACATCAACCACTAACATAAATTCACATGATTCATTTACTTACCAATCAACCAAGTCCTTTAAGCTACTACTTCCATCAAGATCACACCACTTAGCCTCCTAGGACTATAATCAAGCACCTTGCCCATGAGATAATTTAACTAATATAAATTTAATGCTCAATCATCCATTTAATAAATAGAAAATAGTGTGCAGAGTAGAAATTATACTTTAATAGTCTAGTAATCATCCATGAAGTTGAAATCTCGAATTCTCTAATATATAAAGAATCTATATATCACCTTTAAGAAAATGTAATCAGTTTAAATGAAAACTAAAAAGTAATAGAATAAAATTTTTTCACTCTCCTTAATTAAATCTCCCTAGAGCTAGTCTAAAATTAAGCTTGACGATCTTTAACAATAGAGTCTAGATGTATTTTCTCCCTCTTTCTCTCTCTTGTGCATTTCTAGCTATAGCAAATGAGAAAAGATGAAAGTAAAATATCACATGGGTTATGACTAGTGAATGGGTATGGATCATGGGTCATGGATCTAATTCACATAATATATAACCAATGGCCTTTAGTAATTCTAAGTACATTATTAGGTCTATTGTTATTTTTAATTAAATTATTAAGCCTTCATCTATTTCTTAACTTTCAATTATTCCAATTAGAAAATAAGGCAATATTATTCTCTTTAACTATTACTCAATAAATCAAATTCCTAATTTAACATCTAGTCTCTAATATTAAATATTCCTTAGCATTTAATTAATTAAAAATCCTTTAATTAATCCTTAATTAATTATTGTATTAATTTAATATTATGGGATGTTACATCTTCCCCACCTTTTAAAAATTTTGTCCTCAAGATTGAATTAGCTCATATAAACAATGCCGAAGATGACTTTCTCATATCTTCTTCTATCTCCTAAGTCACCTCTTCCAAGGATATTCCTTTCTAAACCATTTTATCCAATGGTATACTCTTGCTTTTAAGTTGCTTGACCTAATAGTCAACAATTCTATCATACCTAGTTTGTAACACCCCAAAATTAATTAAAGTATTAATCATAGATTTATGGTAATTAAGAATAATTAATAGAGGATAATTGGGCAAGTTAGTGAATAGAAATTTTAGAGAGATAAATTATTAATATGAGTTTGAGGTTTAATTGAGTTAAACCCCATCTAGGCCCAAATTAAATTAAGTAGGCCAAGATTAGGGATTAATGGAGACCTAATAATTTTAGGTGCAGACCTAACATTTTATTGTTATGCTTGGCCCAAAAGGTAACATCTAGTGATGACCCAATTTAATTTAATGAATCAGAGACCCAAGACCCAAGTTGCATAAGCCCATGTAATTGGCCCAATAACCCTTGAGCAGACCTAAATTAAATGAGTCTTTCAAACATGGTCTAGCCTAATTGAATTTCAGTAACCTAAAACATGAGAGCTGGCCCAACAAAGCTAAAATTTGAAGCCCATTGGAAGTTGGATCTTTGAAGCAGCCCATGACCCATATTTGACCCAACTTAAGCCTTAAAAACTAACCTAGTCACCCCCCATTCTGCAGAACCATAAGAGACACACACAAAATTCAGAGGTCCAAAGGAGAGGCTAGGGTTCTTGGCATATTTTCACATTTTCCCACTTTTAGAGCAAGATTCAGCCAAGGTAATAGTTATATAACTTAATCCTTTCATCTTTCTTTTTAATTTGACCCAATTAATATTCCAATTAGAGCACTTTCACCCACACCCAAAATCTGAAACTTGTCATTTGGAGTTTCTATGGTGAAAATTCGTAGGTTGAGGCTAGGGCTGATATTAGGTAAGTTTAAACTATTCTTTTTGAGGTATTTCTATTGGTTTGAGACCCTAATGATTAGATTATAGTATTGGTATTAATTTTGTATAAATTTGCTTAGGATTTTAGGTGAAATATTGAAGTTTCGGGTGAAGGACATTTCAATCCGAATTTGGAGACTTGTAGTGGCTGGGTAAGTGTTCCCTGGGTGGTAATGAGCATTTTAAATTCTTTAGGTACTTGTTACTACTGTAAATGATGAATTAAAGTAGTAATTCTCTGATGTTATGGTTATAGGGGGATTTTTGTACCATTGGTGGCTGTTGTGAATTTATCTATAAGTGAGGTAACTGAGACTATATTAATTCCATACATATATTTGCCTTAATTTCATATTTGCTGTATATGAATGATTTGAAATGCTGAATGAATTGGTTGGCTATCTATTCTATTGTGATTGGACCTTGTGAGTCTATGGTGGAGTTATGGTGCGGCTGCCACCCGTGCATGTGCTTTGATCGAGCATCAGGTTATGATCAAACCCCAGATGCACTGAGCCCTGATTGTGCTTATTAGGGAGTGGGTGCCGTGAACGGGCCTCTCTCGGTGTTATTGGCTTTTAATATATGAAAATATGATTGCGAGTATGGGATAGTAATCATGATAGCCTAATTGTTTCATTTACTGATATGACTGATATAATTTTGATGTTGATTTTGATTCATGTATATATGTTAATTAAAATGGATATAATGAATGGAAATTTCCTTGGTTACTGACATTCATATCTCACCCCGTTTCGTGGGATTAATAGTTCAGGTGAAGGTTCTTCGGGTAAGGATAAGGGGAAGCAAGTGGATGAAAATCCATGAGCTCTAACATGTGGGGAGAAGGCTACACTTAGGCTGATTTATTTAGTATAGATGCTAAATTTTGTATTCCTTATTGTATAGCATCATCTTGTATTCATGTTGCCAAGTGTAGGCTCTTATTTTTGATTACTTAGGATGTATTTATTAAGGAGTTAGGCCTCGTCTTAACTTGGTATTGGATGTATGAACTTATAGTATCTGATATATAAACCTTGTTGAACTTATGATATGGCTTACCATTTGGGAATTGTAATCACGTGATGCATTAGATATTGATATGAACCATGGATGTATGAAACCTCTAACGGAATGTGTATCGAATATTAATTGTTAATAGTGCATGAATTTTGTTGCTATTACTCCATGGACTTGTTGATATAGGGTAATTGTAGTAGTGGAAATTTACATTTAAGTTTTGAATTGGTAATGGTAGAATAGCGGGTAAATAGGGTAGATAAATACCATTAGAGTCATATAAAATGGGAGGAAGTAGTCCTAGGGTGTTCCTAAGAAGAGAATTGGAGTGCATGGGACGAAATGTAGGAGATATAGTTATAGAAGGGAGTCACGCCGCGGCTAGGAAGGCCTCGCCACGGCCTAAAGAGTGACAGTGGCGAGGGACGCCGTGGCACAGTGCGAAAAAAATTGCTCAAGAGGGTGACAGAATAAAAGCTCGCTGCGGCGCAATAGGTCTTGTCACAGCACAAGTCGAGGAAACTAGACAATGAGTGTACAGTAGCAAAACTCGCCATGACGCAAGTGCATTCCGTTGAGGCGAGAATCGTGGGACTTTAAACAGTAGCTCCAGGAGGCATTTCCGCCGCGACGCCATGTAGGTTGGCTGCCTCGAAGGTCCAACTCACCACGATGATAAATTCAAGATAATTACCCAATGATTCCTAAGAGCAACTTAGTCGCGGCACGAAAGGTTGAGGCCGTGGCTCAAAGTGAAAAACTTAGTTTTTGAGCTCCAGTACCTAACCTAACCGCGGCGGGGATGTTTCAAGTCGCGGCGCAGGTCCCCAAACTCCCACCTTTAGCCTAGAAACCCTAATTTCTTTAATGGTAATGCTAGGAAATGATATAGGAATACTTGTGGGTGGTTTTTGTGTGTTGAAACCAATGGATGGATGAATCACAAACCCCTGATGATAGTGCAATTCCTTTTATGCATTTTCCCATTTATGGTTGTTTAGTTAATGACCCTAATAACATCAAGGTTTAAATTTTCCTATATTTTCTTAATGTAATTAATTATAACGACTCCAAACCTTGATCATTAATTATTAATCATGTATTTAACCATAATTACCGAGATTAGAAGTTAGGGTCATCACATAGTTTATCTAGGTCATTCATACAACTTATGGAATTAGGAACAAAGTTCATAACCACTTTTACATTTTTCAACACTAAAAACTACTCGTTTACAGGTCATATGGAGCTACAGGGATCCTAATTTAGTTCTTTCTTTTTCTTTATTCATATTTATCATAAACAAATATGGTTTAGTCAATTTGGTCAGGAATTACACTTGAGACACCCAAGAAATAACCTTAGCCCGAAATGACATGGAAACTATAATTCTACCCAAACTTTGGGAATTTATATCTTGGGCTACAATACTTTAATTAGTGCAAATTATGTGTCTTAAGATGTGAACTATATGATGTAAAAATTTCAAATGCAAATGAGTCCATTTATCATACTAAAAATCACAAAGAATAGAATTTGTCCAGAATGTGCTGCATCAGCCTAACATCACTAGACCCTGAATTTTAAAAATTCATAACTTGGGTTACACAACTCTAATTTATGAAAGCTCAATGGCTATATAAAGCTTGTAATGTCAACTTTATGTCTATAAAATTTCATAAGCAATGGAGTTCATTTGACCCTATAAAGACACAAACCAGAACTACATAGTATGAATAGTATCAAGGACCGTTCTGCATAATTTTTTGAACTTTGAAATTCATGACATATTCTGTAGAGCCCTAAAAATTCTTATTTTTAGCATGTTAGATAGCTTTTGTGAAGATCTAATTGCATGCCAAATCTTAGAGTCAAGTTCGGTCATTTAGGTCACTTTTGATATAAATACAACTTATGCCATTTTTAAGACCAATTTTGGCTTCCAAATAGATCTATTAATGTCCAAATAGAATTCTTACACTTTGAGAAAATTTTAATCATCTTAAACATCATTTCCAACCATTTCATTACATGCAAAAATGCTTGGATCAAAATTTGACCCCTTTACACCCAAGTATATGTAACACCCCAAAATTGATTAAGACTAATTATGATGATTAAGGAATTAATCTAGGTAATTAGTAAAACTAAGTAAGTGAAAAGGTGAGGTGGAACTTATAAAGAAATAAAATGTTAATATGGGTTTAATTAAGAAAGGGGGACATCAAATTGGGCCTCATAATTAATTTAATTATTACTTTAGGATAAGTGTAAAAGCCCAATCTTAGCCTTAAGGAGATCTGATCCTATTTCTTAAAGGCCCAATATTTATTTGTGTAGGCCCAAATGTTAATGGACTCTTATAGTAGGCCCAACCCTCATATATGACTTATGTACCCTTATAACCCATAGCCTAATAAGCTTATGATTGAACTCACTTAGATTTTGGGCCCTTGGATCAGCCCATAACCCATTTAAATCCTAATTTTACTTCAGCCCTTCCACTTTTCTGCAAAAATATTTAGAGACATAAAGTAAAAATTTGAAGGTCTCTTGGAGGCTAAGGTTTTCACCATTTTCTTAGCCTCATTTCCTACTTCTAAATTCAAAAGCAGCAAAAGTAATTATTATATAAGTTAATTCTCTCCTCTTCCTCTTCAATTTGACTTGATTAGTTTTTCATTTAGAGCATTTTCATCCATATCCAAAATCTAAAACTTGTTGTTTGGTGTTTTCATAATGGAATTTCGGAGGTTAAAGCTATATGTGTTGCTAGGTAAGTATAAACTTCTCATTTTGATGCATTTTCTAGTAGTTTGGGACCCTTATAGCTGATTTATGATATGGGTATTGTTTTTATGTGAATTTACTCAGGATTTGGAATGTTGTTATGAGGTTACTAATATAGGCACAACCAAATTCGAATTTGATTCTTGTAGTAGTTGGGTATGTATTTTCTAAGTAGTCATTTATAGTTTAATTCTTTGAGTAATGGGTTTGCTAATATAAATGATGATTAGGGACAATAGTGGTTTGGTTTTGTGTCTATAGGCTAAAGTAACATTTTGTTGGCTCTTGAAGAATTGTCTACAAGTGAATTAACCGAGGTCATTATTAATTCCATGCATATGTTTACTTTAATTTTATATTTGCTGCAAATATATGATTTTTTTGAATGCTAAATGAATGGTTGGCTATATGAGATATATTGTGTTTGGACCTTGTGAGCCCATGGTGGAGCTGTAGTGTGGCTACTATCCATGTATTGTGCTTTGATCGGCTACCGAGTTGTGATCAGACCCTTGTATACATTGAGCCTAAGTTGTGCTCATTGGGGAGTTGGTGTCATGGATGGACCTCTCCCGATGTTAATGGCCTTTAACATGTAGAATGTGATTACTAGTATGAGATAGTAGTTACTGATAGCCTAATTGTTTCATTTACTGATATGGCTGGTATATTTTTTGATGCTTATTTGAATTTATCCATATGTGTTAATTAAATTAGAATATATGAATGGAATTTGTCTTTGGTTACTGAGATTTGTATCTCACCCTATTTTATAGGCTAACTATTTCAGGTGAAGGTCCTTTGGGTAAAAATAAAAGGAAGCTAGTGGATGAACATCCATGAGCTTAGGCCTTGTATGAGAAATGTTACACTTAGGTTGATTTAACTTAGGATAGTAGTTATTCTTTTGTATAGCATCATCATATAATCATATTGCCAAGTGTAAGAGTTTTGTATTTTAGTGAACTATGATGTACTTATAGAGAGATAAGCTTTATATAACTTGGAATTTGATATATGCACACATATATATATATATATATATATATGATATGGAACTTAGTTGGTCCTAAGATATGGTCTATTATTTGAGAATGTAATCATATGATATCTTAATTGTTGACTCAGACTAGTAATGCATGGAACCTATATTGACATTCATATTTAGATGATAACTGTCAGTAGTCATGAATCCTTCTTGCCGTCATTGATACATAAATTGCTGATGCATGATAGTTGATGAGTATGAATCAACCCTTAAGTCTTGAATTGGTAATGATAGGTATGTTGGGTAAATCAAGTAGATTAATCCCATTAGAGCCCCACAAATTAATGTAGAGTGGCCCTAGAGTATTACTGGAGGGAGTATTGGAATGTATATGACAAAATTTGAGAATCATAGGTGTAGTAGGGGGATGAGCCGTGGCCAAATATCACAAGTCGTAGCCAAGGGTCAGTCAGAAGTGAGTTTCCCCACAACGTGGGGAGTTTTGCCGTAGTGAGGTGAAATTTTACCCAGGGAAGGTTGAACGGTTATGTCACCCAACTTCAAAATAAACTAGGTTGGAAAAGATTTACAGCTAGTGGCACAACCTAGATTGTTTTCTTTGGAAACAGATTTCAATGTTTAATTGAGTTTTCAAAGTGCAAAAGAAATTCTAAAAGCTACCTAACTAAAGGGGGGTTTGATTGAATTAAATTAATTAGCCTAAATTTAAATTGAATTAAAATTCTAACTACTGACTAATTTGCATGAGTTAAGAGGCAACTAATAGACTTGTGACTATCCTTGGATTCGTCTCTTGATATCCACTATCTTTATCTTAATTTAATTATCATTGGTTCTAGTCTAAGCGTCTCTATTTGTGTTCATGGTAATGCATCTTGAGTTACCATACAAAATTCAAGAGTACAATTTAATGTTGAATTGAAACCTCAACTACATATTGAATTATTAACTCTTTTTATTAGGATCAATAAACACTTAAATTGAGTGATTAATAGATCAATTAGCCTCTGAATTATCATCTTAGGATATTCAATTAACTAATTAAACTCTAAGGAATCCTCAAATCGAATAATTAAGCACACAATTTTTCACATGCATTTCATCAAATACTTTGATTGCACATATAGATAATTGTAAAAATTAAAAATCTAGCACTTAATTCAATCAATTAATCATTCAAATAGTCTCCTAATTAGTATTTAACCAGCCACTAATTATAAACTACACCAATCTTAGTCAATTACAAAATCAACTAAGCAAGTTTAATAACAAAAATTGATATAGAAAAAGAGAAAAATAAAATAGGAATCTTAGCCCAATTCCTTAACAATCTGCTTGGATTCAAGCTTCAATCATGGTCTTCCCCCAAGCTAGCCACACGATAGAGTTAATGCTTCATGGAGATGGAAGGAGATGGAGGAAGATGGAGTGGATGGTCACAGTTCAAGGTGAGACGATGGAGTGAATGGAATGATGAAGCGTGTTCTCTGGATCGTGGATGGATTGATGGATTACGTGCCATTATTCTGGATGAATTTCCATCCTTACTCCCTTCTTTCTCACGTGCCCCCCTTCGTGCTTCTCACATACTTCATTTAATCATTTTTTTCCACTCCTCACGTGCTCTCTTTTCTTCACATTTCCAAACCTATGCCCCTTTTATTTTTATCTCTCACGTGCTCTTTCCTGTGTGTGTTTTGCTCTTTCACACCTGGAACTTGAGTCTTTAATCCCTCACGTGCTTCTTCGTCACACTAACGTGTTTTGCACACGTCACCTCCCTTTGCTTCTTCCTAAAACTATGGCTTCAGTCTTTGTTTCTCTTCTTTCTCAAACCGTAGCTTCCTTTATTTTGCTCTTCTCTCAACACGTGAGCTGCCCCATGTGAGTGCAACATAAATGAACCCCTGTCACGTGTTTTGTATGAATCCGCATGTGTGTGTTTCTTGTGTGAGTGCAGAACCCATGGCAAGCTACTGCATCTACGTGGGGTCGCTGTCTTATGAGTTGTTAGTGGAGTGTAAATGAGTGAGGCTACATGGTGATGTGCTGTGTTTACGTGGAAGGGATAGTGGCTGTGCATGTAACAAAACCCATGAATGATGTGTCAAATGAATGGAGTATGTGACGTGGTTGGTTGTGTGAATGATGAGTGAAGAGGACGTGTATGTGTCTACGTGTTAATGGAAGAGAACTGGAGCTATGTGTGGAAGGTTGTGAATGTGAAAGTGTCATGCACGTGAATGTGGATTAAGTGAGGGAGATCTGTGAATATATATCCTCCTATCTTGGACTCACAACCCGTGATTCACATTTTCAATCCATGCAAACCAAGCCCGAGTGTGTAACATGTGCAAAATGATTGAGAGTGCCTTACGTGAAAGAGAACAGTATGTGTGGAGTATGTGAAGCTACGTGTTTCTTTACATGTGTGAGTAATCTATCGTGACCCGTGTGTGTTAATGTGAGCTAAATAAGAACGTGTGAATTTGAATGTGCAGCAAGAGTGGAAGGAACAGTGGGCCTCATGCTGGACTCATAAACCCATGCCACCTTCTCTCTTTTTTTTTTTTCTTTTACTGTACATGTGATTTATCCCTCTCATTCCAATTCTATTTGCCCAGCAAAAAGCCTGCAAAAATAATAAACCATATTAAGTAGGAAAAATTTTACAAAATTATTTAAACAAATTTATACATTAAAACTAATAATTTTGTAATTTAATTCATAGAGTGGAAAAAATGGCCAATAAAATCAATTATTATCTAATAAAATCTATTAAGCCTTATTTAATTATGAAAATGTCTAAATTAGAAGAAATAAAATATGTAAAAATAGCCTTTATCAAGGGTAACAGAACTAAATTTGCAGCAGCAAAATTTGAAACATTTTAGGGCGAGTACCAGGAGGTATCTCACCATGGCGCTACATAGGTTAGCTGCAACAGGACTCAAGTCAGTGAGCAAACTCGCAATAGCTCAAAGGATGCTAGCCGCGATGAGGGTCCAATTCGCCTCAGTTGCGAAAACATGAACAGTAGGTCTTAAGGGTACTCCGTTGTAGCACGAAAAACCTAAATCATGGCAAAGATTCCCGAACCCCCATTTTGACTTAGAAACTTTGAGATTCATTATGATAATATTGCGTAATGGCTTAGGAATGTTTATAAGAGATTTTGTGGGTTGAAATCAGTAGTAAGATGAATTGAAGGCCTTAATTGGTATTTATAATCACTTGTAGATTTAAATTAGTTAAGATTGTTTAGTTAATGACCTTAATGATATCAAGGTTTAAATTTTCTCCACTTTTTCTTAATCTAATTAATTGTAATAAGACTTTTGGCCTTGATTTATGATTATTAACTACTTAATTAAGCTGAATCAGGGTAATTAGGAATTAGGGTCATCATAGTATGCATAAATACACTATGTGTCAACATAGGCAAACCTACACGTAAGTGATCATTTTTTACCACAAGGAGTCATATATTAATATTCTCATGCTAATACATAAGTTTCCAATCAAAAACATGATGTTATACATTGTGTTGCATAAAAAATGATTATATATACATCAAATATACTATCCATGCCATTCTTGGTGCATTAATCAACATTTAATACATAACATATTCCTAATACATAGTTTCTAATGTCTAGCTCTTCTCAACATTCTTACTTTGGCTTGGTGAGATTCTAGAAAGAATCTTAGTAGCTAATCTTAACCAATCCATGCACACATGAATAAAATAAGAAAATGCCATACATGTGGTGCAAAGACATTATGCATGTGCTTCATGTAAGTCAAATGTATCATATAGCATAAAAACTCATTCATTCTTAAACTATGCCATCTTTATAAACTAACTAAGCTCAACTAATCTCAACCCGGGGTCAAGAAAGAGCATCTATGCTTAAATCCATACCTTAGGAAGCTAGGAGTCATCACATACCATCTCATATACATATAGCTCATTTTGGAAAATAAAACACAACATACTTTATGAATGCATCAAGCAACACCACACACAAGTACTTCAACTCATTTAAGCATTCAAATGCATGCAAGGAAGGAAGACAAAGCTACCTTAGAACTTGTAAAGCTTCAAATGCCACAAATCCAATTAGGCATGGCTTTTCCCTTGACTTTTTTTACTTGACACCCACACTTAAGGGAGTTTAATCTAGATGGGCTTACAAACATCAATTTATAAGGTAAAATGATCCATTAGAATCTATTCTAAGTCTCATTATCCTCACTTAAATATATTAAAGCTTAACATAGGTTTTATGGCTATTTTAGGTCCAACAAGATGCAATCTTAGGTTTCCACTTCCTAAATCCTAAACTCTTACTTGCTACAAATCTTATAACTCCAAAGAAACTCATTTGAATCATTATATGCCTGGTTAGAGGGATTTAGGACCAACTTGCTTCTTTAACTCTATTTAAGCCCTAAAAATTCAACTTCCAATATAGGGCTCTTAAATTCAATCCAATAGTTTCATAATTATTTATTCATCATATCTAAACCTCTAAATTCATTAGAACTCAAAAATCACTCCCTAGGTGCATCTTCTTCTTCTTGGCAGAGACCATACCCAAGGAAGAACTATATGGAATTTTGTTGCTTCTTTCTTGGATTTTGATACATATTCATATTCCTTGACTTCTCTTTAATCTAATTATGCTTTCATATGACTTAAACTAGGCTTATAAGGTTCCATATATCCTTAGGTGTAATTAAAATCCTAATTTCCTTACTTTGAATTCTAATGCTTTTCAATTGGTTCCAATGGCATAATCTAATTCCTCATACCTCAAAACTCTTGTTTCTATCTTGTTATGGCCAAAATTCATCTCCCTATGTATAGTTCTATGCTTAGCCAAAACTAGAAAAGAAGAGAAGGCAAAGAGAAGCAATTTTCCAACTATGAAACATACCTTGTCTTAAAGCCTTTCAAGAGAGGAATTTGGTGTTATGCTTGGTTTCTTGAAATTCTCTCCTTCTTACAAGAAGTTAGCCACAAAAATAATCCTTTCAAGAAACTAAAACCACCAAGAAAGAAGGCTTGAAGAAGAGAATAAGATTGATGAAGCAAATGCCATGAAAAAGAGTAAAAATTCTTACCTATTTAGGCCTTTCTTCCATCTTCTTCCTTTTCCTTTTTGGGTGACTTGGAGGGTTGGTTGAAAGGCAATTAGAGTTGGTTAGAAGAATCTAGAGGTTGTGTGGCTGAAATAGGGAAGAAAAGAGGTAAGTTATGAACTTTTAAAAAATTTCCATTATGCCTTTCTATTTTAATTCTTTTGTTTAGGCTCATTTTAGCTTTTTTTTTAGAATCGCCTTTTTCATATGAAAATTTAGATTCTCTAATTTATTAAAATTATTTACTTTCAATTTATAGGGTTCAAAGCCATCTCGAATCATTTAGTCAATATTTAAATCAACTGACAACCTAAAGTTTTGGTCCTTCTAAAGGTTCCTATGATTTTAGAGTCTTTGAGAACCTTGGAAAAGTTAATTTTATCATTTAAAACTTCCTCCTTTGAGTTTCTAAAATTTTTTAAAATTACAATTTTCCTACTGCCTTTTCAGTTAAATTTATTTAGCCATTCTAGTTCTGGTTTCGGGCCATCTTTAACCTTGTATCCTTATTTCTGGATACCTAGATTATCATTTTAACCTTGCTTAACCTTAATTCATTTTATTATGAGTTCTTCTTTTATTATTTCATCTATTTTAGTTCAATTTAGGCAAATTGGATATTACAAATTCTTTCTAGTTTAATCACATAGGATATATTGTCTTGCAAATGCACTAACTCATACTCAATGACTTGTGAAGGTTCATATTGGTATTTCTTAAGTTGTGACACATGGAATACATCATGAATTTGAGAAAGATTAGGTGGTAAAGCAATTTAATATGCAACTAGCCAACTCAATCAAGAATTTAGAATGGACCTTTGTATCGAGGACTGAACTTTCTTGATTTCAAAGACTGATAACTAGAAAGACTGTAAGAAACACATGGTCATTGACCTTACACTTTAAAGGTCTCTTTCTTTTATTTGTATAACTATTTTACCTTTTCTACACAATAAGTAACATCTTCCTAATGTTTTCAATCTACCTAGTGATCTCATTTATAACATCTGGGTCTAATAAACTCCTTTCTCCTAACTCAACCCAACAAAGTGAGGACCTATGTTTTCTCCCATAAAGAGCCTCAAATGGTGCCATCTAGATACTAGAATGGTAACTATTATTATAAGTAAACTCAGCTAATGATAAATACACATCTTAATTCCCTTTCAAGTTTAACACACAAGCCCTTAGTATATCCTTTAAAGTTTGAATGGTTCTCTCAATTTGTCTATTTGATTGATGGTGATAACTTGTACTAAAACTCAATCTAGTTCCTAAGGCTCACTAAAGTGATTTCCAAAATCAAAATAAATTTTAAGGTCTTTATTAGATACTATGCTAATGGGTACCCTATGAAACCTCATAATCTCTTTAATGTAAATTTGGGCTAGCTTGTCTAAAGGATAAGTAGATCAAATTGGTAAGAAGTAAGCAGACTTAGTCAGTCTATCCATAACTACATAAATCACATTAAAACTTGATGATGTTCTAGATAAATCTATCACAAAGTCTATCAAAATATTGTTCCATTTTCAGTCAGGTATCTTTAAGGGTTGTAACAATCTAGTTAGTTTTTTATGTTCTATTTTGACAAGTTAAACACTTAAACACATATTTAGCTACATCTAGCTTCATACGAGGCCACCAAAAGGTTTTCTTAAGATCTTGATACATCTTAGTAGTTTTTGGATAAATGCCATACTTGCTCTTATATGTTTAAACTAAAATCACATCCTTCATATTGTCACTCTTTAGAACACATAGCCTATCTTGATATAAAATCACTCCATCGTCAACAATGTTAAACTTTTTAAACCTACCTTGAGGAATCTACTTTCTAGGATCCATAAAAAATTCATCTTGAGCCTATGCATTTCTAATATGGTCTCTAAGATTACTTTGAATCTTAAGCTCACTCAACTAAAGACCTCCTAGAATAATATAGATAGATAGGTTCAAGTCTCTTAAGTCCTCAGTCAACTGTCGTTTCCTAAACATCATCATTGCCATATAAATAGACTTTCTAATCAATGCATTTGCTATAACTTTTTCCTTCCTTAAGTGATACATAAGAATAAAATCATAATCTTTAAAAATTTTTACCCATCTCCTCTATCTCATGCTTAACTCTCTTTGATCAAATAAATACTTAAGATTCTTGTGATTACTAAAAACCTCAAATGTCACTTTGTATAGATGATGTCTCTAAATCTTCAAGCCAAACAATACTGTAGCTACATTAGGTCATAGGTTAGATAGTTTTCCTCGTGTGGTTTGAATTGTCTAGAAGTATAGGCTATTATCCTTCCTTGTTACATCAGCATATACCTTAAACCCTTCTTAGATACATCAATATAAACTACAAAGGCTTCTTGTGGGTTAAGGATTATCAACACTAAGGTAGAGATTAATCTAATCTTTAGCTCTCAAAAACACTTTTTACATTTACGATCCCACACAAAAGGTTTATTTTTCTTAGTCATATTAGTCAAAGGTGTGACTAACTTAGAAAACCCTTTAATAGACCTTAGGTAATACCCTACCAATCCTAGGAAACTCATAATCTTAGTAATTGATTTAGGTCTTTCCTAACTCATTATTACTTATATCTTACTAGGATTTATTGCTATCCCTTTTATGTAGATAACATGACCTAAAAACCAAGCCATTCTAAGCTAAAACTCACACTTACTAAACTTGGCCAAGAGTTACTTCTCTTTCGAAACCCAGAGTACTATCCTAAGATGTCTTTCATATTCCTTAAGGCTCTTGGAATAGATAAGGATATTATCTATAAAGACTACTACAAATTAATCTAAGTATATTGTGAAAATCCTATTCATCTAATCTATGAAATCACTAGAGCATTTGTTAAACCAAAGACTCATAATGCCCATACCTAGTCTTAAAAGCCATTTTAGATATGTCCTCAGTCTTAACTCTTAACTAGTGATACCCTTATTTCAAATTTATCTTAGAAAACATAGTAGCTCTAGTCAACTGGTCTAACAAGTCATCTATCCTAGGTAGCCAGTACTTATTCTTAATGGTAACGTGATTCAACTACCTATAATCAATGCATAACCTAAAACTTTAATCCTTCTTCTTGATAAACAAAACTACTGCACACTAAAAAGATACACTAGACCTTATGAATCTCTTCTCTAACAATTACTCTAGTTGCTTTTTCAACTTAGCTAACTTAGCAAGTGCCATAGGGCTTTACATATACCCTCTATGCCCTCTTTAGTTTCAACTTGTAAAGAAAATAAAATCAAATACCCCTAACACCTCCTTTTAAGGTATCTCTCAACTTAATTTGTAGAGAAGTAAGATAAAATAGCAAAAGCCTCATTACTAGATACATAAGCAGGTACAGATACAAACTTACAAATAATGACATTAATATCAATCAAAAGGATACATATTAAGTCAAGAGTAGTAGATCAATTATCTAGCTGAATAATACAAATTAGGTAAACTCTAGAAGTAATGAGTTTACCTCCTGTAAGAGTAGCAATTAATAAATCAAATGTAAAGCACTAATTTTTAGACTCACTACACACAAACATAAGCAATAAAAGAATAGGTTGCCTTATAGTAAAATAGTGCATCTACAACATGATTCTAAATTTTCAACATACCTAAAATCAACTTTAGTGACTGATTGGCTCTTGTTGATCTAGAGCAAAGACCCGCCCTTGGTTTTATAGTCTAAAGTTTAGGATTGTCTCCCTCTAACCAAAACAATCCTTAGCAAAGCTACCTAGCTTGTTATATTTAAAGCAAGTGTTCTGACCTATCAAACATAGTCTATTTCTGTAATTCCTACCACACTTCTAAAAACTTTTGGAAAAAAATAGTTGGCACACTCACCTTTCCCTTCCCTTGGTAACTCACAGGCCTTAGACTCTTGCTCTACTGCTTATTGCATGCATCTCTAATCTAAACTGCACTTTCATTACCCTTCTTCCCATAGAGGACTAAGGTTTTATCAAGAGTAAATCCTGATATTCCCTCTTCTATCACCTTGTTCTTATTTTCCAATAATGCAGAGTTCTTAATCTTATACCCTATTATATAAACCCTAATGTCAAACTTCAAGCCTCTTTGGAAATCATTTGCCTTTCATACCTCATCATGAGTGTGATTTAAGTATCTGAAAAACTTAGACAACTCATTATACTTGGATTCATACTAGCAAACGTATATATCTCCTTACACCAACCTTAGGAATTTAGCTTCTTTAGCACTCTTAACATGATCAGGGAAGTACTTCTTAAAGAATGATGCCTGAAACAATATCAATGTAATGGTTACCCATTTATCCTTAAGAAGCTTCTCTTTACCTCTCTACTAATCCTCCATTTCCTTCTCTAACTTATACACTGCTAACAAGACCTTCTCCCCATTTGAGCACCTCATCACCTTGAAAATCTTTTCCAACTACCTAGTCCATTGCTCAGTCACTATTGAGTCATACACCTATAGAAAATTTGAAGGTTTGCCTTCATAAATCTCCCTATTACCTTAGGATCTAATTCCTTTTGACCTCTTTTAGCACCTGCTTCAATCCTATTAGCTTGTTTACCTTTTCTAACCTTTTCTTTCATTTCTTGCAATAAATGGGTAGTTTCCACTAAAACTTTGATTAGATTCTCTAGCTTACCAGCCATCTTAGCCATAGCCCTTCTCAATTCCTGAAAAGTCTTAGTATACTCTTTCCTTTTAGTCATTCTTAACTTGTGGACATAAAGATTGTAACCTTAAAATTCAACATACCTTAAATGGAAAAGGTAATAAACCTTAAATCCTTAAATAGCTCAAATAACATTGATTCTGAATGATTTTTTTCTTAAACCATTGCTTTGATGCAAAAAATGTAACATGTAGTTTTATTTTAATACTTAGCTACAAAATTAAATTAATTAATATCAATATTCACTTGTGGAAGATAAATATTGTAAATACTCTTAACCCAATTAAATTATAATTAACTAAGTAATCAACATCTAATTAATTAATTTGACATCCTATATGAAAATTTTTGAGTTTTAACCTACATCACTTACAATTGAGGATTAGGAATTACATAAACATAAGCAACATTGTCAAAACTAGGCTAAAATGCATTTCTTTATCAGCTAACATGGCCTACCTATGTCAATTAACCTAAATACATGCCCTACCTATATTAAAAACATAAAAAACTTTCCTTGTTTCACACATCCATGTTGATAGAGATGACTTGCCAATCTATCTTGGCTTTCTATACCACAACTAACAAACTTCACTAGAACATGCATACCTTTAAACCAAAATTCAAGGTTTATATATATATATATATAGAACTCAAATAAACATAACTTCAAAGTGTTAAGAACTGAAAATAATCCACTAAACGTTAAACACATCATGAAACTTTGATTATAATTATAGATACTAAACTATTGCCTATACATTGGTTAAAATATAACATACTTTAGCTAAGGTAATCATTGTGATACTTCCTTTTACCTTAATCCACTATTGAACCTAGAAATGTTAGTGATAGAAAAAGTGTAGATAAGATAAAAATCTTAGCAACTAGTAGAGTTCTAAAACATACATTTCCAACCATAAACATAAGTTTTTCATAAACAACTTCTTTGCCATAAAGAAAAGATATGCATTTCTTATTGCTTTTGCTATGTGAATCATTAAGCTTTCAAGATCCTTTTTATAAATCATTTTGGAAAACAAAACATTAGCATTTCATAAATTCATTTGAGAAAAACCTTGGTCCTAGTGGCATCCATGACAAGAAGTTTCTAAAACCATATGTTTATCCATAACATATTGGTATCCTGCCCAATGCGATAACCGCCACATAAGGATCCTAATACCTTTGCTCCATTCTGTCCCTTACTAAAATAAAGGAATGTAACATATCCTTATTAGACATCAGTGGCCACTATTTTCTAGGATATAAGCATGCATCAACTTCATCTAGCATGTCATCTTAACTTTCCTTTTCCTTAGGAATCCACAACCAAGTGAACTTTTTTCGGCATCTACCTGGAGGGAACATAACATAACTATGAGTATATCTTTCAAAATATGAAATAAAAATTTCAAATTAACTCATTTTAAGTAATAAAAAAACATTTCACTTGATAATCATTCCATCAAACACATTATATGCAAATCATCATTTCATATAATCATTTCATCAAATACTTAAAGTGTAAATAAACATTTTAACAATTTATTTGATAAATATGAGACAGCATTTCATAGAATTAGATTTATGGAACTAGCCACCTCAAAGCAATTTAGCAAGCTCCAAATCCACAAGGTAACTTTAGCAATCCAATGAGCAACCTATAAAATTCATACATGCCAATGATAGTAAATACCATTACATTCAAGTTAATATCAGCAACTAACATGAACTCCTACAATTCATCTATTTACTAGTCAACCAAGTCTTTTAAGCTAACTTCCATGAAGATCATGCCGCTTAACCTCTTAGGACTTTAATCAAATACCTTGTCCACAAGATAATTTAACTAATATAAATTTAATACTCAATCACCCATTTAATAAATAGAAAATAATGTGTAGAGTAGAATTTATACCTTTAATAGTATAGTAATCCTTCAAGAAGTCAAAATTCCCAATTTTCTAATCTATAAAAAATCTATATTTATGCATTAAGAAAACTAATCAGTTCAAATGAAAACCAAGAAGGAGTAGAATAAACTTTTGCTCACTCACCTAAATCAAATCTCCCTAAAGGTAGTCCCAAATTGAGTTTAAAGGTCTTCACAAATGGAGTCTATATCTATTTTCTCTCTTCCTCTCTCCCTTATGCGTCTCTAGCTATAACAAATGGGAAAAGATGAAATTAAAATATCATATAGGTTATGATAAATGAATGGGTATGGATAATGGGTTATAGGTCGTCATGGATCTAGTTCACTTAAAAAATAACCAATGGCCTTTAATCATTCTAAATACATTATTGGGCATCTTATTATTTTTAATTAAATCATTGGGCTTTCATTTATTGCATAGCTTTCAATTATTCCAATTAGAAAATAAGGCAATATTATTCTCTTGAACTATTACTAAGTAAATCATATTCCTAATTTACCATCTAGTCCCTAATATAAAATATCCCTATCATTTAATTAATTAAAACAAAATCTTTTAATTAATCCTCATTTAATTATTCTAATTAATTTAATGTTACAAGATGTTACATTTGTAACATTTAATACCTTGACTTAACTGGATATGGTAACTCAAGTAAAAGGAGACCCTAAAGTAATATGAAATAAGGTTAAACAAGAGTGGAAGATTAACTAAGATGTTAAAAAATGGGGTTAGGTGATCCTTTACAGTATGAAAATAGTGCCAAAGTGGCTATATATGGTTAAATAGTGAATCAGTAGCAAAATTGTAATTTTGAGCAAAATTTTAGAAATTTTTAAAAAAAGTTTTAAATGTCAAAATTAAACTTACTAGAGTTTTCAGAGGTTTTGAAAATCATAAAGACAGTCAAAATCAATTAAAACTTTTACGGCATGTAAAACAAATAAAAAGTGTTATGACTATAAGTGAAGCTATTTTTTACTATTTTAAGCTATTTAAACCCCAAAAATAATATTTTTATGTGACAAATCACTTAAAATTTATGTAAGGAATAGACAAATCTTAAAAAGTTCAAAAAATAAACAAGAACAAAGCAATTTAATACCAAGGGGCAAAATGGTTAGTTTAAAAAATTATAAAAGAGGCTTATGAGGGAAGCCACCAGCACATCATCTTCTCCACCCCACTTTAGAAGCTTGGAGAAGTCATCCATGGTGGCCCACACTAGGGAGGAGAGATAGAGATTTTAAGCTCTAATTCAAGTAAGCAAACGACCTCCGTTTATCTTCCATAGTTATAAAGATTTTTCTACTCAACTTTTTAAATGTGGTTTTTTCTTCATGATAGGAAGAAGTTTAGGTCTAACCTAGTAGAAAAAAGTGCTCCTTTTGGAATCCTAAATAGTGGGAATTTATCTATGAAAAAAGTGCTTCATATTAAGGTAAGTTTCCATCCAAAATACTTAAAAAATTTTAAGCTTTTTGGCCTTTAAAGTTTTGGTCGTGAGAGAGGAAGTGATACGAAAAATTTTTCTTCATGTAATATTAGGGTATTTAAGGGTTTTAGGCCACAAGGATTTCATATCTACTATTAGTTTGTATTGAATCATGAAAAAGAACAAGTTAGAGCCATAAGTGAGGACTTTCAGCCTAGGCAATTAAAGGGTTGAAATTTAGTTATTTTGATCCCTATTTGATGTATTTAGATGTTTTAAGATGCAAGGATCATGAATCTAGGCTTGGTTTAGCTTGAATCTTGAAAAACTCCAAGTTAAGATACCATAGGCATTAATTCAACCATATGGAGAATGGACCTCTTGGGGAGTTATTTCATTGACTCTAAGATTTTAGATAGTCTAGATATGAAATATGAATACTAATGGAGACATTGGAATGAATTTGGGAAACATATTTTAAAAGATGAAAAGTTAAGGTTTAAGATTTGCCTAAATGGGGCAATATGATTCTAGGCATATCTAAGCATTCTTGTGATAACTCTAATGAGCCCTAGTGAAGTCATATAGATTATATATAATGAGACTTTGAAACTTAAAAGTTAAATCTTGAAAGTTACACCTGGAGGCTTAATGTAACATCTAGTTCTCTAAAAATAAGAGAAAACACAAAAAACGTAACGTATAGTTTCTCTATAAACGAACCAAATTCACTGGATACAAAAGGAAGTCCCCCGAAATGACTTAGTTAAGGTCTCAAAAAAATTGGGAGCATTCTAGACTCCTAAAAATGAGAATCTCAAGCTCAGACAGAAAGAAAAATAGAGTTAAATGAAGAAACAAAATGTAATGAAAGGTTGACAAAACATAAGGACATTTTTGTCATTTTGAGAAAATTTTAGAATTTCTCATAGGAGGGCTTTTTAAATGAAAGTTTTAAGTTCTCCAAGGCTCTCAGAGGCCTTGAAAAATCATGGGAAGCCCTGAAACAGTTAAAGCTCCTTTGATGGATTTTTTCCCATGTTGGTTGACCTGAATTTTAACTAGTTCATTCAGGAAAATTGTAAATTCAATTTGGATGAAACCAAAGGCATTTAATGAGTTAAAGGACCTAAATTTTATGATGGAAAATACGGTTCTAAAAAAGGAGTTAAAATGAGCCTAAACGGAACAAACAGGTACATAGAGGCAAAATGGTCATTTTGAAAAATTGTAAAAGAGACTTCTTAAGAAAGATTACACATTATCACCTTCTCTAAGCTTCCATTTGCAGAAAAATGCACAGCAATGGTGTGACATTAAGAGGAGAGAGAGAAGAAGAAGTTTCGGTAAGTAAACGACCTCATTTCATCCAACGCTAGTTAGGAAAGTTGTTCCTTTCTCTAAGAGCTCTCTAATGGTGGTTTTCTTTTCTTGAAAACTTGAAAATTCAAGTTTAACCCAAGCAAAAAAGAAACTCTTTTCAAAAAATCAATCGATAATAAATAATCTATGCAAAGAGAGCTCCATTTTAAGGTAAGACTTTACTTAAAAGACTTGCAAAATCTTGTATTTTTAAGCCATTTAAGCTTAGGTCTAGAGAGAGAAAGGAGGAGGAGAGTTTTTATTTATGTGTTCTTGATAGAACCAAAGGTTATGGAGTGTGAGGATTAAGAATATACAATTAGAATTGAAAATGGAGCTTTAGAATGCAAGTTATGAAATTTAGGGATTTAGTTGCACTTAGGCTAAGATGAAGCTTCCTAGTAGTAATTTAAGTTGTCTAAGAGTATATATGAGTTCCTAAGACACCAAGAGAGCCTCCCATATGCTTCTCCCATCAAAGAAATTAAAACAACTCCATTGGTATCATATGGAAGCATAGCCTCAGCCAAGAAGGATTCATGCACCTAGGGAGTGTTTTAATTCCTTCCAAACTTAATTTTGCATCATGAATGATGGGAGAGTATGAGAAGAAGCCTTGAAAAAATTTTAGAAGCCATAAATAGTGAGATGGTATCATAAATTCTATATTATAACTTAAAGAAGCAACACCTAACTAGACTCCTTGATTTAATTGTGTGATTACTCCAAGAGGTTTAAATAGAGTCAAGAATCATGAATAGATAAAGAGAATGGGCCCAAGATGATATCTTCCTAAGGTTGCTTTATTAAGTGCATTATGGAACCATAAAAGAGCCTTATGAGTCACCTAACTTTTCTAGTGAATATATGGCCTTAGAATTTAATTAAAGAGTATAATTAGCTTCCATATGATGTGTCTAGGTCAAGAGAAATGATCTCCACCTTCTTAGGTATGTGAGGTCAAGGGAGAGGACTCAAGACTTAAGGAAAAAGTGTGTGAATACAAGCAAAGTAGCTCTTTCCACCTTCTCTCATGCATGAATGTGTGCTTACATTGTCTTTGAATGTGTGTATATATGTTTTGAGCTATGAAAAGTATTTTAGCATAAGCTTTTATCCATGGTACTATGATGATGTTTTATGCATTCAAATGATGTTTTACATGCTTGTATTGGTTTGCTTGAGTGTGGAGAAGCCAAGAACCCTCTAGCCATGGTGAGGATAAGCCAAGAACCCTTAAAGTTGATTGAGACAAAGTAAAGAGTCTCCTAAAAGTGAGGTTGACTCCCAAGAGTACGGTTGAGTCAAAAACCTTTTGAAGAAAATAAGTGAGGCAAGTCCAAAATCTACAAGTGAATGGGTAAGGCTAATCCACTCACTTGACAAGTCTATGTATGCTATGTATGACTTGATCAAATGCCAAGAATGTTTCATGAATGCTCACATATGTCAATATGTCCATGCATACATTTTCAAGGCTTGGATTGCATACTTTATGTGTGATTGAATGGGAGATGAGCTATTGGGATTTCTTGAATCTCATCCCCTCCTCTCCAATGTCTTAACATGCTAGGTGGAGCAATTGAGCAAGGTAATGGAAGCCATCAAGCCTAGAAGAAGGAGATTGACATCAAAGTGTATGAAAATGCCTAGTTTTATCTTCCTTGTAGCCATACACATGGCATATGATGTAATCTCATGATGAAATTGTTATGTAATCATATGAGAATATGTAATTACCCAAATTTATGATGTATGAATGAGATTTGATGCCAAATGTATGATATAGCATGGTTTGGGTATGGAATGGCAAGACTAGACATATGCATTCTTATGTATATCATAGGGTGGATAAGTGAGTTTGAGAAATCTGGGTTTGTGTACCTTTGAGACAATTTTAGAATGTCATTTTGGTGCATTCTCATATACTCAAGTGGTCATGGTTGCCTTTGAGCTCAATTTGGATCATTTGGACCATTTGTAAAGCTTAAAAATGACTATTTTACAACCCAATGTTAAGATCTGACCAATGACCAAATGGACGAATTTATTCATGAAATTTGGCACACATGTAGATCTTATCCAGAGCTTTTTGGAAAGCCAAATACCAGGTTATTTAGAGCTCTATAGAATAAATTATGAATGTTCAAAGTTGCATTTTTCTGTTGAGCTGATATAGGTACTGTTCATATTGTCAGAAACTTAGACGGTGTCATTCATGAGTCAAATGATATCCAATACTCATAAAATTTTATAGGCATAAATTATACATAATAAGCTTTTCATGGCCACTAAGATCACCCCAATTGGACCTCTAAAATGGGAGATATAAATTTTTGAAGTTGGAGATCAGTATCAGGGATGACAGCTGACCCCTAGTATTGTTCTATCAGTTTCCCAGGCCTAGCAGCCTTTGTTGTGGTCTAGATTTATTTTTAGTATAAATTAGATATCTATAGCTTTCTAGAATGGTATAGTGTGCCTAATTTCAATTTTTCTAAAATTAGTCATGATTTTTCAAATTTCAAGCATAGAATCTAGAAAACTGATGTGAAGCTGCACTAGTGTATTTTGTGTATTTGCTCCCTTTACTCGAGGTATGGACCATCTCTTGATCTTATTATGAGTTTCATTAGGTATTTAAATGTGAGAATGAGAAGGATGGGTCCATATAACCCACGGGACTCTAAGAGAAAATTTTTACCCGTCGAGCAAGACTTTTTAATTTATGATTCCTTATGCCATTATGTTGCTTCCCACAGAATTTATATGAAATGAGGCATGGGATTTGCATGAGTTGAGCGTTAAAGTTATGGTGTTACACTTAAGATAACATAATGAGTTCTAAGGGTGTTAAGAGTAAAAATATCAAATGAATAGTGCTAATGACTATAAGAATAGTAACTATGGAATTTATGGCTTGAATTATGAATTCTAGAGGTTTAAGTTTGCCTAGGATCCATGTTTTAGTGAAATTTCTAACCTAAATCCTCAGTGAAAGACAACTTGAAGGGACTTAAATTCCAAAGGAATTTCACAAATTTTAGGCCACCAAATGAGTTAAAAACAAGCATAATATTTGATGTTACAGTCACCTAGAAAGTGTTCCTAAAGGGAATGTGAGAATAGGGGTTCCAAGTACACTTTAGGTAGTTGAAGTCATAGCTCAAGAGTCATAAAAATAAAACAAAGCAAGCATGGGCCTTGATTGATAATATTGTGTCAATCTTGATGTTTTTAGGCCAAACTAGTAAAGACATACACTAGTGTAGGTGTGAGGCTGAGGAGAGATCAAGAAGAGTTTGGCATTGGTTTGTGCTTTTTCAAGGTAGCTTACTCTCCTTTACCTTTTCTGCATGATAATTGTTTGAGCTTGATTACATTGTTATGTATTGATTGCATAATAACATGTTTTATGATGATTATACTAGTTTTCAAACTATATATTACACGATGAGTTTATGGCTTGCGGTTAAAGTTAAAGGGCATAGAATTGAACATAGTAATTCACCCATAGGCTTAGAGGAAAAGCCTAAGCTAAATTAGATGTTGTGGCCATGATGAAAAGTTATTGTATGTTTACTAGTTTTCATGTTTATCTATGTAATCTTGCATGCTTGTAATCTTTACTTAACTTTTTATTTATGTATTTGGTAGTTTGAGTAAAGCTACTGAGATTATCTAAAATCTCATCATTTTTTCTATTTTTCTTCCACTAAGCAGTGTCAGGTGAAAGTGCTAGTACTAGAAAAGAGAAAGAATGAGCTAGTCTTTAATGATGTCTAGAAACAACAAATTTTTTTTTTAAGAATATATTTGATTTATGTTGTATATTATTAAGATGAAATTCAATGATGAGTTTAACTCATCAGTGATGTAAATGTGGGACTAATATTTCAACAAATTAGTGATGTAACTCAATTTAAATTTGTTTACTAGAAATTGCATCCGATAAAGCTTGTACGCTCACTTTGGTTTGTTTGACGATTATGATACCTATATTTTTCCATGTCCATGAGTTCTGGGTTGAATTGTGACCTTTAAATGGTTAGATGGAAGTTTATAAAGGGAAGCTCTACTATATTTTCTCTAGAATTTAATGAGAAGTTCTCAATTACTAACTTGTAAGGTAATTGATAATAAAGGATTACCAACAATTGAGTTAATTAAATTGGAAAGAAATAGAATCATACAAAGATTAAGGAATGTTTTTATAAAAATTTTGCATCTATATCTGCATCTGCCTATATGACTAAAATGAATTCATTGATAAACTATAATAGTTAAGAAAGAGAGTTAGTCCATTAAAGCATTACAACATTAGAGCTACAAGAATTAAGCACTAAGAGAGCAGTTAAGATAAAAGCTAAGTTTATTTTCACACTAGAGCAAAGAAGGGCTATCTGTAAGTGGGTAGAAGGATTGAAAATACTCAATAGGTATTCCTTGAATTTGTTAAGATGTGTGCATTCAAAGGAAGGAAAGCAATTTAGAGTTAAAAGTTATGATTGTCACATCTTTATAGAATGTTAGCTGTCGATTGCCTTTAGTGCACTGCTTGAGCAAATATGGAAACCTATTACTAAGTTGAGTTAATTCTTTAAAAAATTATATTAAATGATGTTGAAGGTATATGATTTAATGCAAATGGAATGTAATATTCCTATCATTCTTCACATGTTAGAAAGAATATTTCTAGGTAGATTCTTTGATTATATGAAGTTTTACCTATCCATTTGCCATTTGAGGTTAGGGTTGGTGGCCCAGTCCAGTATGACAAATATATAATTTTGAATACTTGTGTGATATTCTAACCATTTATAATTAGTTTATCTTGTAATAATTTATGATTATCTCTAACTATGTGTCATTTAGTCATGCATATTTTTAAATAGATTAAAATAAATGGTTAAAAATAAAGCTCATGGGAAATGGTCTATCTGTGAGGCATATTTGTCATAAGAGGTATCATATTTTTGTTCATACTACTTTGAGTCACACATACCTTCTATATGATTAAGAGTTTTTTGAAATGATTTTGTGGATTAAAGAGAGGCAAGTGAGCTAACCCTATCAATCTTTAATAAAGTTGGATGTTTATTTGGAAAGTGCTCCATTTATTACTTGGATGATAGAGAAATAGGCATTGCTCATCTTTACGTCTTGTTGAATTATGATGAAGTCAAACATATATGAAGTAAAACACAGACTTGTCATTCTGATGAGCTTTACTATTATTATTATTATTATTATTATTATTATTATTATTATTATTATTATTATTATTATTATTATTATTATTGTGTGAGCTAACATTTAAACTACATTGTAGGACTTTTGAGTAAGGTTTGAGAAGATTAAGTCCAAACATTAGCTTCAAAAAAATTAACTCAATGATGGGGAAAAACTTTGCCCAATGGTTTAATTTCTGTATGTGGTCATATCCTTATTTATTTATAACCTAATTTTGTTCTTAAATACGTTCTTAATGAACTAAGTTTTATGGATAATGTTTATTTGAAGCACTTCGCTTAGGGACCACTCAGAGAGGTAAAAGTATGGCCTAGATATTTTGTGAATTGATATAATTTTCACATTAAATGTTGAAGTGTTGGAAAGAAGATAATAAATAGTCAAGTTTGCATAAAAGGAATGGGGGAAGATAAAAAAAAAAAGACTATTTTGGACATCTTTAAAAATGTGGTCTAATTGCAATATTTAAGAGAACCTGTAAAAAAAAAATTTTTTGTTTTATGTTGATTGGGTTGATCCTAGTATGAATCGTGGGATGAAGATGCACAAAGAATGTGAAATTATTAAAATTAAACATACAATAAGGTATGAAAATTTTAATCCATTTATGTTTGCATAATAAGTTATTCAAGTCTATTATATGTCATATCATATAAGAAGTAAAGATAAAGCAAATTTGTGGATTGTTATTAAAACTAGATGTCATATCCAAAAATGCGACCGCGTGGCACCTTTAAGAAAAAAGAAAAATTCAAAAAATAATCTCAATTTTCAAAGAAAGCGAAAACCAAAATCAAAATTGTAAAAATAGGAGTGGGTAGGAGTTGCCACCAAAATTTTAATTTTTAAAAGGTAAAACTTTGGAAAAGCCTTTTTATTTAAAAAAGGGTTTACGAACCAGAAAATGGATTCGGAAGTCGATTATGAGTGGGGAAGGTGTTAGGCATGCCACTACACCCGTTACTAAGAACAGTTACCTAAGTTAGTTGTGCAAAATTAAAATGGCCTTGATTCTATTTTAATTTTCCTTAATAAATCACATGCAAAATAATAAATAAAGAAATTAAAGGAAATGAAATTAAAAGTAAAAAAGGGAAGAAAATTAAGAGTAAAATAAACAAAAAGAAATTCAAAAAGTAAAATAAGAAGGAAATGAATACAATTAAAAGTAAAATAAGATGAAAAGAAATTAAAAGAATAAAACTAAAAAAAATATTTATTTATAAGGACGGACTTAATCTAGAATGAGAACCTAGGGCCTACGTACCTTGAAATAGGAGTCAAAGTCTATGTAGTTCGAATAAGAAACTGTGTTTGCTTTTGTTTTTTGTTTTTTGTTTTTTGTTTATTTTTTTTTTTGTTTTTATATTTTTGTTTTTGTTTTTTTTTTTGTTTTTTGTTTTTTGTTTTTTTTTGTTTTATTAATTTTTGGTTTTGTGTATTTTTTGGTTTTTTTTTGTCTATTTATTTTGTTTTTGTTTTTACCTCTTTTTTGTTTTTATTTTTTATTTTAGTTTGACATTTTATTATTTTTTCACCATTTTTTATTGTTGTTGTTTTTTTTTCTTCTTCCTTTTTTTTTGAGAAAAGAGAAAAAAAATAAAAATCATTTTAGACTTTCACAAACAAAACAACTTTGAAATTGTTTTTTTATGTTTAATTTGCAAAACTAAATTGACTTCACTTCTTGCTTTTTCTCCTTTCCTATTCCTTTCTTCCTTTTTTTTAAGTGATTTTTACGATTCTTATTTATTATTATTTTTTTTTTTTGGTTGAATTTTCATTTTTTCTTTCTCCTTTTTTAATGAATTTTTTTTATTTAATTTCATCAAATTTTGATATTTTATTTCTTATGATTGATTTTTTATTTTTATATTTGTTGTTTTGTTTTTTGGTTTGTATTTTACTTTTAATTTTTTTATTTTAGATTTTAGATTTTTTTTAATATGCATTTTGCATTTTTTGTCCATTTAAAGATTTTTTATTTCTATAAAATATATTTTTATTAAAAGAAAAGTTCATATGTCTTAAAAATGATTAATTTCTCACTTACTTTTTATTTTTTCTTCTTTTGTTGGTATTTGTTTGGTTTTGTCTTTTTCTCTTTTTTTTGTTTTTATTTTTTTTTGTAATTTTTCTTTTGTTATTTTTTATTGCTATTATTATTTTCATTTCTCTTCTTTTTTTTTTTTTTATAAAACTCTTTTTCATTTTTACCCTTTTTTTTTCAAAAGATGCTACAGTAGGAATAGTTAATTTCAATTTTTTTTAAACATACAATTCTTCAATTTTCACAAAAGAACTTTTAGTAAGGAAAAGATAAATCTTTAAGACCCAACTTAATTTTTTTATAAAAAGATTTTTAATCCTCTTTTATTTTTCTTGCTCTCCTTTTTTTGTTAAAAGTTTTCTTCCAAGAACCATTTGGTGGGGGTCCGTTGAAACCCAAAATATATTAAAGCATAAATTCAAGGCCCAATAGGTACCAAGGAGGCTTTATTGCCCCACATGACCTTTAGGTTTGTTCCTATATACCTAAAGAGACACAAAATCCCACACGGCTATTCTAAAAAGTAAAAAATAAAAATAAATTTAAAAAACAAAATATCATACAAACACATAATAATTGGTGATTGTGTGTGCCATGTGTACAGTCAAGTAAGCATCAGATCCAAATACATTTTAGATATATAAAGAAGGACACAAAACTAATTTGTCTTCACTTGGGTGTCTCTATCCTTTGGTTAAATTGATATGTGACCCTCACGTGTTTTTCAACGGGTTCCATGTGTTGCTCCTCTGCAGCATCTTGCCTCAACCAATGGAGTGTCTTCTAACTACTCTGTACAGCTTCCCTTTCTCTTCACTCCACCAATTCTGAGGACCTCACACACAATAGAAACAAAAAGGCATAGCTTCTATGATGATAAGTTATACTCCACAACTAATTACGCATCCCAGAAAAGTTTGTCTCTTAGATGAAAGTCCAGAGCAACATCAAAGTGTAACAAAACATTGGAAGAATTAAAAAATTCGTAGCATAATAATTTTACTCAATGGATATTGTGGCAATTTATTTCTATCAAGAAAGGCATCCAATACGAAATTTCATGCTGAAGCTCATTTGGACCAAACCCATTTGAACCAGATACCCAAACCAAGAAATATAGCTTCCTTAAATTAAATCAACCCTTAACCAAATATCCTAAAGGAATATAAATCTGAACACCTGAACCCATGGAGTCAGGTCACGTTCAAACAAAGAGGCCCTGAAGGACAAGAACCAATGGATGCCAAGACTTATTCCTTCAGACAATACATGCCTTCTAATAACCAATCCAAAATAGAGAAAGAGGGAAAGGGGGAAAATCAAAACAATGGTCAGATATGAGGCCAATTTCACCTTTGCACCTTGACACCATCAATTCTAAATAAAATAAAAAAGTTTAGGTGTATAGTGTAACAATATTACCGTTTTCAATACATAATCCCAAAACAAAAAAAGATAGGAAACGCCAGCAATCCAGTACTAGTCCAAACTTCAACATGCAACAATTCAGAATTCACCACTCCTGTTTCTGGTCTTTTATCAAATGCACAATAGGCACTTACTTCCCTCCCAAATCTCTAAAATATTTTAAGCTTTGGGGCTCGAAAGCAACATTCAAGACCTCATACAACTCATACCATAATTATTTCCTGCTTCCAGAGATAAGAAAAATGCAAAGTGATGATAAAAAGAGGTTGATTATTAATCAGAGGATCATTTCAAAAAGAAACAAAAGAGTTTTAATCAAAGTAAACCCGAATCTCAGCACCCCATAATAGAATACATCCAAAGCATTATTAAAAGGAAAACCAACAAACCAATTCCAGTATTCCAAATAGAAACATATTCGTGATAAATTTACATACTCAAACATACAATCCATCTATTGCTCCCGATTCATAAATGGAAAATGAAGGAGACATACCTCTCAGATTACCATTGAATATAAGGATGGGATCATCATCTTAGCCTGGCTTCTCCCTCGTGCTGCATCTTCAAGCCTCTGCTACTATTACTTTCAGTTTCCCCTCTCAATCACCCCATATCTTTTCTCCTTCTTTTTGTATTTTCTTTTTCGTTTCATCAAATCCATTTCTTTGCTCAACAAGATGCCATGCTAGGAAACCCCCTTGGGCTCTCACTCTCCTTATCTTATTTCATCCCATGCTTCTTTGTATCAAAAGCTTCTTCCCCGATTATCTCTCTCGCCTACTCCTTTTGATCTGAAAATTCCCCAATTTTTTCCTTCTTTCGTTTCCAGTGCTCTCAGCCTCTTTATTCTAATTCGAAAACCTCCTCTCAATTATTTTGGTCTCCCTCTCAAAACCTCTCTGAACCTCCCATCTTTCTATTTTCCTTTTTTTTATTTCATCCCACGCTTCTCTGTATCAAAAGCTTCTTCCCCAGTTATCTCTCTCGCCTCTTCCTTTCAATTCGAAAATCCCTAAATTTTTTTTTTTTTGCTCCTTCTTTCATTCCCAGTGCTCTCAACCTTTCTATTCTCTTTAATTTGAAAAAAAAAATCCTCCTCTTCTCTCTGTATTCCTTCTTTTATAGCCGACTCAAGAATGGGTTTCACTCTTTTTCGTGCATGTCTTTACTCCAAGGTTGTATCCGATTACTGCCATGCCTCTCCACTCCTCTCGCGTCTCCATTCCCTTATGCCTGATTTGCTTTTCAGAATCGTGCCTCCACTCTTCTGTAGGTGAGTGCGAATGTGGTCCCCTTCTCTCTGCTCCATCCTTCTCATGCGTTTGTGTGTTCAAAATCTCTCCCATTTTCGTGCATGAGCGTGGTCCTTTTGGATACCAGAACAAGGGACCAATTATGTAATGAGTAGGGTTTAGTGAAATGGATCCAGATAGCGGGCCTCCGTTTCACTTCAACCCATTTTCTTCCCCACAATGTGATGACTCTAACTTCCAACCATTGTAATTAAGGTAAAATACATGATTAATAACCATAAATCAGGGTTACAAGACATTAAGACTAATTACATTCAGAAAAATATAGAAAAATTCAAACCTTTATGTTATTAAAGTCATCAACCAAATAATTACAAGCATTCATGTACACAAGGGAAACAAACACTCATTTATAAGCTTTCGATTTTATTATCCATTAAGTCTAACTCACAAGAATCTTCCACCAATGTTTCTAAGTCATCCCTTAAGGTTACTATAGGAAAAACCAAGATTTGTAGGTTTGAATGAGAGTTTGGGGTCGTTAGCCGTGACTAAATGTCCTTACGCCGCAGCCAATTGCTCTCGTGTTCACTTTTTATCTTTACACGTTTCGTCGCGGCGAGGAAGCCTCCTGGAACCTACCTCGCTCACATCTCGTTATTGGCCACGGCCAATTCCTCCTTTCGCTGCGGCTAATTCCTCTCTAGAACGCCTGTCACATTTTCACAAAAGTTCGCCATGGCCAATTCCCATTTAGCCACAACGAATTATCCTTTGGACGACTCCCAGTTTTTCCTCTCACATTTCGCCGCAGCTAATTCCACTTTTTGCCACAGCGAATTACTCTCTGGTACTCTCTCTAGGCAACTTCGCCTCTATTGGTCGTGGCAAAATACCTTCTGATCCTACAACTCCTAAAATCTTGTCTCATACTCTCCATTCTCCCTCCAATGACACCCTAAGGCCACTTTATCTTAATTATGGGGCTCCAATAGCTTTCATTAGCCTAATTTGCCCAGCTAATCTATCATTACTAGTTCAAGACGTAAAAGTCAATTTCTACTCCTCCAACTACCTTATATCAACAAGTTCATAGATTAATAACAACAGAATTTCATAAGCTTCTAGCAATTATCATTCAACTATACATTCCATTAAAGATTCCATACATCACTGATTCAAATCAACAATCTAATATATCCTATTATGACATTTCCAATAGTAGCCTACATCATGAATTCAACAAAGTTCATACATTAGATACTATAAGTTCATACATCCATACTAAGCTATAATGAGACTTAACTCCTTAATAGATACATTCTAACTAATCAAAATATAAATGTCTATACTTGGCAATATGATTACATGATGATGCTATATAAAATATTAACAAAACTACATCTACTCTACTTAGATTAGCCCAAGTGTAGCTTCCTTCATATATAGCTAGAGCTCATGGATTTTCATCTACTTGCTTCCCCTTATCCTTACCCGAAGGGCCTTCACTTTAAAGTATAATCCTATAAAAAAGGGTGAGATACAAATCTCAGAAACCAAGGCAAATTCCATTCATATAATCCAGTCCAATTACCATATATGCATGATTTCATATAAGCATTAGAAAACATACCAGTCATATCAGTAAATGAATAATTAGGCTATCTATGATTACTATTCCATACTAGCAATCACAATTCCACATGTTAAAGGCCAATAACACTGGGAAAGGCCCGTCCACGGCACCTACTCCATAATGAGCATAACCAGGGCTCAGTGCATCTGGGGTTTGATCATAACCTGGCACCTAATTGAAGTACATGCATGGGTGGCAGCTGCACCACAACTCCACCATGGACTCACAAGGTCCAATCACATATAACAGATACCCAATCAATTCATTTAGTATTAAAATCATAATCATGTAGCAAATACAAAATTAAACAGACATATGCATAGAATTAGCATGAATCCCTGGTTACCTCACTCTGTAGATAATTGAAAAGCCACCAACAGTGCTAAAATCTCCCTATAACCATATCATCAGAAGATTACTACTTTAATTCATAATGTACAGTAGTAACAAGTACCCAAGGAATCAAAATACTAATGACTACTCAAAGAACACTTACCCAGCCACCATAAATCCCCAAATTTGGATTGAATATGTTCTCTACTAGAAACTTTAATATATCACCCTAATTCCTAAGTAAATTCATATATAATTAATACCCATACTATAAATTAACCATGGGAGTCTTAAACCAGTAGATAATACATTAGAATGGAGAGTATACACTTACCCAATATCCCTCTTATCCTCTACCTTCGAAAATCCTCTAAGAAAATACCAAACAACCACATTTCAGAATTTGGGTATGGTGAAAATGCTCCAAATGAAAAACTAATTGGGCCAAAATAAAGAGAAAGAGAAGGGGATTAAGTTATATAATAAGTACATTGGCTGATTTTGAGTTTAGAAGTGAGAAATGACAGATTTTTTGTCCCAAACCCTAGCCTCCCTTCAAACCTCCAAAAATGAGTTGTGTGTTTGTGTTTCAGAAAAATGTGGAGGGGCTGAAGTGTTTAGGGTTTTAATTGGATTTAAATTGGGTCTAACGTGGGTCATAGGCTAACCCAAAGGTCTAATTGCAAGTGGGTTCTGATTTAAGCCTTGTTGGGCTGTAGACTTTTAATTGGGCTAGACCAAATTTAAAAAACTCAATTGATTTGGATTCGTACAAGGGTTATTGGGCCATTTACAAGGGCTTATGTAAGTTGGTTCTTGGGCCCGTATCTCACTAAACCAGATTAGGCCCTCACTAGGTGTTCTCTCTTAGACCAAGTCTCACATTAAAAGGTTGGGTCTACATCTAAAATTTATTGGGCCTCCATTAGTCCCTCACCTTGGTCTACTTAATTTAATTTGGACCTAGATAGGGTTTATAATTCAATTAAATCTCAAACTCATATTAATAATTTATCTCTCTAAAATTTGCATTCAGTTAACTTGCCCAATTATCTCATATTAATTATTCTTAATTAACCTAAATCTATGATTAACACCTTAATTAATTTTGGGTGTTACACATAGGCTCTGTTCTCTGGGCTTTCCTTCTTTTCTCTTTTTTTTTTCATTTTTTTTATAGTTTGGGCTCTCTTCTTTCTTTTTTTGTTTTTTGTTTTTATAGTTTGGACTCTACTAAATTAGACCCTAGAATCTTAATCTTTTCTTGTTTTGGGCTTCCCCCCCCCTTTTTTTCTCTCTTTTGTAGTCCCTTTTTTATTTTTTATTTTTTTTGGCCTTTCATTTCTTTTTTTTTTTTGTTTTTTAATCATTATTTTAATTTTTTTAATTAACTTGCTTTTAGCCTTTTCTCGCTCTTTCTTTGTGGGTTTTTACTTTTTTTATTCATTTTTTTTAGTCCCTTTTTTATTTTTTTAGATTTTTGTTACTTCTCTTTGATTTTTCTTTTTGTTTTAATTTTGGATTAATGTGCTTTTACCTTGTATGTTATTTATTTTTATTTTTATTTTTGGGTTCTTGTTTTGGTTTTTGAAAGTTTTCCTTTATATATTTTTTTATTTGATTTTGTTATTATTTTCTACAGCCTGCCCCAGACAAAATACGGTGTTCATACTAGACCAAGGAGTTTTCATGGATGATGGTAATACTTTAGAAGTTGCTTACCAAGCTGATGATGCATAGGCTATTATAGTGTATAATGAGATATTAGATGATACCTTATGAGATGGGGGTAAAATGGAAGAAATGGGTCTTTAGGTATATTTGCAAGCTAAAGAATATCTTTAGGTAGATCTATAAGATGAAGATGACTATGATGATGAAGATAAAGAAGATGATCGACACTGTGAAGATGATAATGAAGAAGATTAATTATTGAATAAAAGATAGTTCAATTATTTATGTTTATTTTTTTCATTATTAATATTAAAAAATATTATTATAATTTATAATAATAACATTAAAAAATTATTATACATTAGTAGTTACACTTTTTATTTTTAAATATTATTATATACTCAATTTTTCATATAGTTATTATAAATAACAATAAAAATAACAATAAAAATATAATAATAATAATAATAATAATAATAATAGTAATAACAACAACAACAACAACAAGATATATCTAATTAGAAACGAGTATTAAATTATTATTTTATAATATTAATAATTATTATTTTATATTACAATAATATTATTATAAGTTATAAGGTTAACATTTAAAAAAAAATTAGGCTTCACGTTCAAATAGAGTGTTCGGACTAAATGCTTCATGTGAAAGCGTTATTTACTCTGAAGACTTTACATTTCTCATCATTTTTTTAATGTACGCATATCATATATATATATATATATATTCTTGTTTCTTTGTTTGTTTGTTTGTTTTTTTTTTTTTTTTTTGCCTCATTCTTCTTCATTCTATTTTTTTTCTACTTCTATGTATCTTTTATCTATTGTTAATATTTTCTACTTTAGTACCAATAGAGATTTAAATTGAGGTAAAAGCAAAAACTCTTTCTTATATTATTTCCTTTCACTAAGTCATGCATTTAAAAAATAAAATATTCAACTTCTCAATTTTGAATGTGTAGATGTAATCATTTTTCAAATGCATGACTTTAAATGAGGGTAAATAACATCATACATGGTTTGAATCTGGAACTAAGCAGAGAAGCAACACTAGTTGAGCTTCATGTTCAAACCCATTATTTAAATGATTTTGGGTTGATAAAAGATCAGAAGCCACGTTGCCAAGTAGAAGTCTGTATTTAATTTATGTCTATCAATGTAATAGAAACTCACATATTAGGTCTTTTGTTTAGATTATATCAATCTTAAAGGTGTGGACCATAACTAGGCACAAAGTTTTACTTCTCATTTACAATAATCATCACCATAACAATTATAAGAAAAAATAGATCTTTGGATGCAAGCTACCGGAGTAAAAAATTTTAGGGGATGGTATATGGTATTAGAAATATGCCACATCAAATAGTTAGAGATTTGATCTCTGGACATAGATACAAAGAAACTACAGATGATCCCCAAGAAGTTGTATTCCTGCAAGGGATAATACATCAAGATATTGGTAGTGTGTTGCACTTTTATGACATGCAATCCCAAGAAAATAAAATAATTATACAAGCCATGCAAGGCCAAATTGTTACATATAAAAGCTATTATAACAAATATCATCAATCTGAGCATGATAATAATAATGAGAATGAATAAATTTTTATATTATCTTTAAATAATTTGTATTAAATTTATGCATTTAATTTTCAATTTATTAAATGATATTATTATTATTTAATCTTTAATATTTAATAATAAATAATTTGTGCATATGCTACTATTGATGTGACTTTTCATTCTCCTATTCATTCTAGTGTTTACACTGAGAATGGATGGATGTGAAGTTAGAATGGATTAATTAAATGAATTGACATAATCTAATTTCAAGATTTTTATTTGTACCTTTTTTTTGGTGTATATATGTCTTGCCAATCCACATCCACATTTCTCACCTCACATTAGAGTTATTTTATCAATCTCTTTCATCTCCCTCAATCTCTCTCACTCATATTTGAAGAACCACACAATGCGTAGAGCTTTCTTCTTTCCTTAATCAATCTCTTCCTTTTAAGTTTTATTTATTCAAATATATAAAAGTAAAAATTCATCTCTACTAATTTTATTGATTATTTTGATTTTACATTTAAAAGAATTTTATATAGATGTAATTTTTTTATGTGTTAAATTATATAATTTTTTTAATCTAGATGTTCTCAACAGGAAATATCATAGAGCAAAGGTCAATCATGACCCTTGAATAATTGATTGAACCTTATGGCCATGAATCTAAAGAGTCTAAAGCTCTAGCTTTGGGGAAAATCCAAAAATAATTGATTGAACCTTATGGCAATGAGTTACTATTTAGTTTTTGTATATTATTTAAAATCATTATAAATTTTAATTATTTATAAATTTAATTAATAAATATTTAATTTATGTAGATTTACACCAAGTAATGAAGAAGTTTGTACATGCATAGTAAATATTTTTAAAAATAAATATGAAAGATACTAGAATAGTTAGAGAGATGTTCCTCCAGAATATAGAAAATTATGATTTATAGAATTTTCTGTGAATTTTTCTAATTATGTATTAAATAATTATAATATTGAATATTTTATCTTATTAATAATTGAAATCTCTATTTTTTAAAAAAATATTATTATTGGAAACCCGAAGATCACCAACGGATTTAGATTAATTAGAAGAAAAAAGTAATTATTTATTTAAGAGATCTAATTGGTGATGCTCAAAAAGCTAAAAGAAAAAAAAAACTTGAATGGACTAGAGAATCCATTGGGAACCTGTAACACCTTAATCTACTACCGCTATCTAGCCTCTCACTGGGCTCGGTTCCATATGATTTTCAAAGAATCAACACTAGTCCGTGGCATTTTTATGCTAAGAAATGGGGTTTTATACACTCAACTTCTGCCCCGTAGGTCCTGTGAACCCATCATTTATATTCTCAACTCAAACTCCACTTATACAACTTATACATAGCATAAAACAAACCATAAGCCACGGGTATGGAGCCAAAAACCAGAAAAATACATTTTTCTCACTTGTGCCCAAAAGTCATATTTTGGCTCTAACTTTGGAAAATCACAACTAATTATGGAAAAATGGGAATGTAGCACACTTTAGCTTTCTAGAAAGCTCTAAGTGTTAACTTTACTCTAAAAATCATTCCCAACCACAATCTCAGTGTTTAGACCATGGTTGACATCAAAAATGGGAAGGATGTCCGACTGTCACTGTTTCTGGTGCAGCTTATTGTCATGACTTTCGAAAATTCATAACTAAATCCACAAAAATCCAATCTAGGCATACTATACCGATTTGGAAAGCTACAGATGTCTACTAGAGGAAAAAAATAAGTCCAGATCAGTTCAGTAGCCCCTACACCCCAAAAACTGATGGAACAGTAACGGAGGTCAAGTAGGCTCCCTGATACTGATACAGAACTTCAGACGGTTCGTTCTCTCTCTATAGACCTCCGATTTAGGTGATTCTAGTTGGTATAGGTCACTGTGATTTTTTAGTTAATGTGTATAAAATTTCATGACATTTGGCTACCGTTTGGTCTATGAATGACATGGTTTCATTTTCAGATCTAATGAAACAGTACATGACCAAACCATGGATTTTTCCTAATTTCAACAATTCGCTGAATATTTTCTAGACCTCTGAATATTACCCACTTTAGCTTTTCAAGAAGCTTTTTACAAACTCTAGAAGCATGCCAAATTTCATGGCAAGAGGAGCTCATCCGGTCATATTTTGATGGAGCTCTCAAAAATACCGATTTTGGCACCCAAAAGGTCCAAAATGGGTCCAAATGGCCTCTCACACATTCTCACTCCACATGGACAAGTTTAAAAGCATAACAATAGTCTATATAACATGTCCAAGTGGTCCAATTCAACATACATTCCAATCTCACTATGCTACGGGCCAAATTACACTATCACATTCATTCATCAAAAGGGGCAAAACCCTCATTTCCATTGATTTGGCTATCAACATAGTATATACATCATCATTTCATACTTTTACACTTGCTACCTCATTTACAACTCAAAAATAGTAGGCGCATATTCATTGTGGCACCACTTTACATCAGAATAACCAAAATAAAGTAATATCTAACTAAGCATGCTTCTAGGCTCCTTGGTGTGCACTCGATTCTCCTTGAGCTCCACCTAGCATATTAAGTTGGGAGGGGAAGGGGTGAGATTCAGGGAATCTCAGTAGCTCATGCACTCATTCAAGTAAACAATCAAGGCATATAACAAGTCAAAGCATGTGAATAAGCATTTAGCCATTCTCAAACATCCAACACACGTTGTACATGCTATGGAAATCACAACAATGCCAAAAATGGGCTCCAGGGACTTTTGGTCTAGCCTCACTCGAGTCTAGGAACTTTTGGATGGCCTCACCCGAGTTTAAGGACTTTTGACTTGGCCTCACTCGTTTGAGACTTTTGGCCTTGTCTCACCTATCTCAAGGGACTTTCGGCTTCACCTCACCCATCTCAAAGGACTTTTGGCGCTATCTCACCCGAGCAAATCTCACAATTCATCACACAAGCACATTGGCATCAATGCATCAAAGCAATAGCATATGGCATATTCCACACATTAAGTATATACATAACATACAATGACTATTACAACCAAGAATGCAATAAGAAAGAGTGGAAAGAGAGCTATCTTATCAGCCAAGGTCAACACTAGCTTTTCCTTTCAATTCCTCTTCTCCCTTCTTAAGTTCACAATCACACCTTGATGGAGGTGTTTCTCTTGAGCCTAGGCACACAAAAGCATGCAATTACACTCTTATAATGTGATCTTCAGATCAAACTCTCCTAACATACCAGAACCTAGAGTTCTCTCTCTCTCTCTAGAATGCTATCAACTCTTTCTCTCTCTCAAGCTCCCATGGTAGTGGAAACAACATTTTCAAAGAAAACACAAAGATTCAAAGGTGGTTTCCACTTTCCCTCTTCTGACCCATGCCAAAATCCAACCATTTTCACAAACAAAACCGTAGAAAGAGAGGGCAAAGAGAGGAGATCAGAAATCTAAGAAGAAATGGGAGAAATTTACTTACCTTTCCCTTGCTCTCCCTCCTTCTCTTGGTCTCTCTCACTCTCCACGCCTTCTTCTCTCCTTGGGTCGAAGTCTAGGGCAAAAATGAGAGAAGGAATGAGTTTGGGCATTTAATGAAGTCTAATTCTCGCCTTTTACTCTCTTCCAGACTGACCCTCGCTACAGCAAAAATTAACCTTCGCTATAGCGAACTCGTGTTATCTGGCTTCGTTATGGCGAGGTGTAACCTTTGCTACGGCGAGCTCGTATCAGTTCCCTTCGCTATGGCGAGATTTGACCTTCGCTATGGCAAACTCGCGTTAGTTCCAGACCTCACTTTCGCTATGGCGTACCCTGATTTCTGTATGGACTGCTGCCCGCACTCACCATAACTAGAATCACCTTCGCTATTGCGAATAGGCACTCTCGCTGTAGCGAGACCATTTCTCGCTATTGCGAGGAGACTTGGTAAAATTTCCAGATTTTGAATTTTTCTAGCTTTCACTTTCTTTTTCTTTTCCCTTTTTTCCCGGTTGTTACAGAACCAATTGTGTATAAATTAGGGCACTCCACAATTCCAATTAAGAAGTGAGCCAATGAAAAGGAATGGAGCTTCTACCTTTGAGTTTAGTTCATCTCTGCATATAGGAGTTCAATTTCAATGGTTGAGCATGTCAAAGGATTGGTAACTAATTTTATTTCTTCAAAAATTTACTTCTTTAAATGCTTACTTATCATTTTAAATGTGTATATAACTATTACTATTTTATTTTGTAAAGACAAGAATTAAGAAGAGATCTAATATATTTTTGAGGTCTTCCTTAAGACTCATAAAAACCTAGAAGTAGTTACGTTAACAAAAAATCTAAAGCTCTATTTGTAATTATTGTTGTATATTTAATTTATATATGTTATTATAATTTTTATTTTGACCCTTTTTATTCACTTTTAGAATGAGTATACCCACCAAAAAAAAGAAATGAAGTGGAAATTAGAGGGGAGAATATACCATAGTTGAATTTATGGATAAAGGCTAATAGGGGAAAAGAGAAAAGGCTTAGTGTATGATTTAGGGAGTATCTCACATAATATACTTTGAAATCCAATAGTCAGAAGCTCTCACACTCAAGACCCACCATACACTCACTCTCCCTTTATAAAAGAAATAATAAGAAATGAATTTTTAAATCATACAACACAAATACATAATGTTGAGTTTGAACAACAAAGAAGACAAATGAAAGAAATGCGAAAACAATTAAAATAAATATAGGAATTTTTTTCAATGACACTCACAATAATTGTAAAACCTTAACCCATAGCCTTCTTATTCCCACAATTAGGCTTAGCTTCATACATGTCTCATGGAAAATCAATATATTTAATTCATTAAATTATGTTATATAAGACTTTAAAAATTCATCTCATCAATATCATTTTCTATCCATAACATATCCATTCAAATCATAAACATCATCATTTAACCCATACATCATGGATTTGGAGCCATACATTTTTAAAACCAAAATTTGGTCTCGGGTTGGCATGCCAAATTTCTGATATAAACTTTGAAAATTCCTAACTAATTCTAGAAACATCAAACTAATGCATATGATAGCTTTTTAGAAAGCTCCAAATGTTAACTAAAGCTAGAAATAGTTTCAAACTAATGCAGTGGCCTTTAACTTACAAAAAATAATGGAATAGTACTAGAGGTCGAGCTGCATTACTGGTACTATTATGCAAATTCAAAAATTTGTTTCTCCCTCTACAGAGCTCTAAATGAGGTGATCTTAGTGGCTATGGAAATCTTATGATTTCTAGTTTATGCCTATAAAAGTTTATGAGCATTAGAAATCATTTGTCCTACTTGTGACATAGAAATATAAACTAACCACATGAATAGTATTGTTACCATTTTAGCAGAATTTTTTCAACTTTGAAAAATTATAATAAATTTTCTAAAGCTCCAAATTGGGTGCTCTTTAGTTCTGTGAAAAGCTCTAGATGAGACCTACTTGTTGGCTAAATTTCATGGAAAAACTCATTTATTTGGCCAAACTTTGGTTCAGCTGAAAATTTGGTCACTTTTTGAAGTTCAAAATAGTTCTTAAGGCACTAAATGACTCTCTTAATGTTCCATAGCCACTTAGACACGTCCCATAGCATAAACACAACCTAGACAAGCATGCCAAATGGCTTAAAACATCATGGAGCTCATTCTCACTATACTACTTGCAATTATACATATGGGAGTCATAGCACATAAAGGCCCTTCGGTAGCAAAAACATACATACTCATTCATATGATTCCAAAATCATTACATACATCATATTTACATACATTTAAGAATGCCCAAGTATCCACATCATATATACATCCCATAGTTACATCATTTGACATCCATATGTCAACAAAATGGCTAAATAACAAAATCTTTGTTAAAATCTTGGTTTTCAAGGTTGTTGGCCTCCATTTCTTGAACCACTTGGCTCACCCAAACATGGTTAGATATTGGAAAGGGAAGAGTGAGATTCTAAGAATTTCAATATCTCATTACCCTTTCAAACATGCATAATGAATGAATTTTCGAGTTTAAGAATACATGTATGGCAACTTGAGCTACTAGTAAACATATATAAAACTTTTCCATGTTCAAGAAACTCATATATATTATACATAAGCTCTTAAGAGCATTGGTTTACTCTCCCATTTTCTTTGGGACTTTTGGAATTATCTCACCCAATTTCAAGAGACTTTTGACTAAGCCTTACTCTCTTTGAGATTTTTAGCTTTGTCTTACCCAATACTAGGGACTTTTGGCTCAATCTCACCCATGCTAAAAGACTTTTGACATCACCATACCTATGCTAGCTAAATAATATTCATAAAACACATTTTAAGAACATCATGGTATCATAACATGCAGGCAATAGCTAGAAATATTTCTCATAGCATAAACATATGTACACACATTCAAAGATAAGAAAACATCCAAAAATGCATGAGAGAAAGGCTAGAGAGCTACTTTGAAGCAAAAACACAAGTTTTTTCCTTGATTACTCCTCCCTTCTCTTGACCACACACTTATGATAAGGTGGAGCTTGGTTCCTTTGGCCTAGACACATCAAATAGGATACCATTACACCATTGAAGCAAGCTCTAGCATCACACACACTTTAAGGAAGCTTACTTTCTCATATGGTTCAATTATGGTTCCATACAAAACCTAAAGAAGCAACTATGGGATTTCATGATCTTGGCTCCATTTTCTCCTTTAATTTATAACTCTTGACTCCATTTAGACTCCTAGAAGCCATCACACATTCATTTTAATGAGCCTAGCTTAAGTTGCTTCTTTATGTCTCATTATGGAACCTATACTTCCATCTCATAATGCATGGCTTCTAATTTTTTTTCAAGACTTCCTTTGATGTTGTTCCATCATATCTAGTCTCATTCTAGGTTTAGAAAAATTTAAAACACTCCTTAGGTACTCCATCAATGTTTGGCCGTGACACCCCTCTACAAAATGACCCATGGAATTTACTTTGTTTCTTTGAAGGGAATGGCACTTGGGAGGCTTTCTAAAGGTCTTAGGAACTCATTCACACTCTTAGATAACTTGAATTATCCCTAGGAAGCTTCATACATGTCAAGGTGAAAGTGAATCCCTAGCTTTGACAACTTGTTCTTTAATGGTTTTCTTTTGGATTTTATTGCATTTTCTAGTTTCTCACACTCTAAAACCTAGGTTCCATGCTTGCTCTTGGTCAAAATTTACTCCCTTTTATATGCTCTCTACTTGGTCGAACCATACACTAGGAAAACAACAAAGGGAAAGCAAGAAAATCTATAAGAGTTACCTTGATTCCAAGCCTTCTCTAAGAGCTTTCTCCTTTGCTATAGGCCTTTCCTTCAAATTTCAATCTTTCCCTTCTAAACTAGGCCCAAAACAATCTGAATCAAATACCAAAACTATAGAAAGAAAGAGGAGAAGGAGGATAACAAAGTTAATAAAGGAAGAAGCATGAAATTTCTTGATTTTCCTTACCTTTTCCCTTGGATTTTCTTCTTCTTCTTCCCCTCCTCTTGTGTGTTATTCTTGGCTGAGCTCTCTCCTCTATTTTAGGAAGAAAGTGAATTGGTTAAAGTGGGAGTAGAATGGGACACAACTTTGTAAGACAAAGCTTCTTAAAATTGTTCATTAGAAATTCCTTTTATGTCCCTTTTCTTGACCTTTTCATTTTAGACTCATTTTAGCTCCTTTTTTAAAACCATCTTTTCCATTATAAAATTTAGGTCTTCTAACTTATAAAATACCTTTGGAACCACTCAATTTGGATTTAAAACCTTCCCGAATGAAAGAGTCAAAATTTGGGTCAACTGACGTTCAAAAACATAAATTAAAGGAGTTTTAACTATTTCAGGGGTTCCTATAGTTTCTAGGGTCTCTGAAAACACTAAATAACTCAATTTTTTCATTTAAAAATTCCTCTTGTGAGTTTTCTAAAAAGTGCTCATATTTATGAAAATGTCATTATACTTTCGATAATTTTATTGAACTATTCTAGCTCAAGTTTTTGAGCATCTTAGATCTTGGATCCTTATTTTTCATTATTTAAAATTTTATTCTAATTTTATTTAGCCTTAATTCATTCATTTTGAGGGACTTGCTTTTATAACTAATTCATTTGTGACTTTTTAACGAAAATCGAAGGTTACAATAGCAACATCAAGATAATATTGGTCCAAGTTTCGTGTATAAGCCATATATGTCTCATATTAATTACAACATAGTTAATTCTAACATCCCAACTCATGATTAATTAATTAAAAAGTTAGGATAAAAAGTTAAACATGATAAAATTAAGAAGGAATGAGGTAATTAAGAGTTGAGAGGTTAAATTTAAATGATAATGATAGGATTTTATTTTTAGGGCCCAAGAGCTTAGAGAAATTAAATTAAGAGAGCCACCTTTAAAAAGGCCAAATATGAGAAATATTGAAAGCCCATTAAAAGACTCCACTTAATTAGTGATTCAGCCCATTTGGCCCAACATGTAACACTTAAATGATTAATTCCATTAAGTTGTAGCAAACGCACAACTCAGAGGAGATTCATAAAGGGGAGAGAGAGAAGGAGCTGGTTCTTGCCTCCATAATGTGTGAAATTTGAAACTTTTGTATGGTAAGGATTTCAAAACTTTTAGCCAAGACACCCTTAGTTAAAGTTGCTCTTGTCATCTCACTTTTTCTTTGGATCCATTTAGGTTCTCAAATGATGGTGGTTTGAAGGTTGAAGGTTGATGGAGAGGAAGCTTGTGGCATGAAATTGGGTAAAGAAGGCTAAAGGAAGTTGATGCAAGGTAATTCCACTCATTAGGCTAGATGCATGTCATTTTTGGTGAGGAATTTCTTATTAATGTTTTGCTTCTTCATTCAACTGAAATTGGAGGTTTCAAAGGAAATTTTGAAATTTGGAGTTGACTAAGTAAGAGATTGAAGTGTGGTGTTTAAAAGGTAGTATTTTCACCCTTTTGTCCTTTATAATTTGGATCTAATGGAGTTATGTATTTACTTAGGGTGTTTCCCTTTTAAATTGGCCAAAACTTGAAATCAAGAAGAAGGGAGTTGCTATATGAATTAAATTATACATAGAGGAAAGATGAAAAAGTGACTTTGGAAGAGGTATGTGGGTTCCTTAACTTGGCCTTTGATAATTTAATGGGAGACAAAACCTTAGAATTTGAATTTATATGTTGATAGTATCTCAATTGATCAAATGTGTTGTTTCTTGGATGGAGTTCATGGGATTTATGAAGTTGAATTTATCACAATTAAGAAACCAACAATTGACAATATGTTTCAAGAAGGAAGAGAAAGTTTGAGAAGTCAAAAACTAAGATATGTTTCTTCAAAATAGAAACTTAAGCCCTTGTGCATTAAGAGTAATGACGTGAATGGTAGCTGAAATTTCTATGTGTATGAATTTAGATTTTTACCCTAGTTAGATATATGGAGCCTTGTCATTGCTATGGATTACCTTGATCCTAGCCTTGCAGGTAGCTACTTGATAGAGTAGTGTGGGTTGCAAGCCCACGATGGATTAGTTTAATTACCCACATGAGCAACATGCCCACAACTGTTATTTTGTTCTAAAGACATCCTTCTAACATAATTGTTTTAAGGAATAAATTTTTAAAAGATCATCAATATAAATTGTTGAAGTATGCATGCTTATTTTATTATTAATATTGTCTCGATCGATTCATGATTGTCATAACAATAAATATTTATTTATGGTATTTCAATCAATAATTAAATTATTTACATGCTCTTTTATTTAATTATTAATTAATTATATTGTGAGATGTTATTTACAAGTTGACCCTACGCTTCTTACAATACCTTAGCGAAGATTGTTATTCTATTGGTGGGCCCTTTATTGTTCCATGTAGACTTGAGTTTTTTTTTCTAATGCTGCTTTTCTTTTCTTTTTTGTTCATTCAGATAATTCTCATTTTTATTGGGTATACTACATTATGAAAAATATAAAAAATGTACATTTGGAATTTCAAATCAGTCTTAAAATAGATGTCTGTTTATTGATTTGACAATTTTGTTGTACATAATTTTTATAAGGCAAATTTAAAAACTCATTTAAAATATTAAATAAAATTAAGAGGTGAAAATACTAATTCAACCTAAAAGAAAATGTTCCTTATTACCTCAAGACCTCGGGCTATGTAAGGCCCGAAAGGCTTGGTGAATTCATCTTGACTTGAATAATTCAAGTTGGGACATGGAAAAATTTTAAAAAGAGACAGACAAGGAAGGGGAATAAGGGATGAAACATTAGGTTGGGATGGGTTTTAGGATGAGTTTTCCAACTATCTTGTCTCGACTCGGCTTGATATATTTAATAAAATATTAAAAAAACTTTTGAGGTTTTGGCTGGTTGATGGAACATCATTGATCACTCAGCCCTCCCTGCTCTCTCACCATTAGATGCATGAAACCACGAATGAACCATGAATGACATTCCCTCTCTCAAATCCATGATTCCATGGCAAATGACACTCCCACAACCTTCCCTGTAGTCTACACAGAAGTTTGCCTCTCTTGGTGACTCACTCGTGGCTCAGTCTCTCCCTCTCGAGTCTTGTCTCTCTTCAATCCCACAATTTATTGATCTTTCTCATCCTCCTCTTCAATCTCTAGAAAGTCTAGTCTGTCTCTAGTGGTCTATATACTTTGGATTAATTTTAGCCTTTGGAATTTTCAAATTGATAAAGTTTTGCTTATGTTGTATGATGCTACTGAGTCTTTAAAGTTTCTTTGAATTTCTTCTTACAATTTTCTACAGCTTGTTATCTTTGGAGTAAGTGTGTGAAGTGATTAGGGGAAACTTGGTTCTTTCCTCAAAACTTGCAAGATATTTTGTTCATTGTAGTTTTATGTTTTGTGTGGGAGTAAGGAAGGTCAAGTCTTGTAGAAATGTGCTGTTATTTTCTTCTAAATAATGTAAACAACTTTCTATAAGATATTAGTTACCAGAGGGTGTAAATTTAATGGTGTAAAAATAGCATAACTCAAAATATTCAAGAGGAAACAAACATAAATCAAGTAATAAGTAGCAGCCTGGCTATAGGAATAAAAAGTTAATTTAGATTTAGAAATTCTAGCTACACTAGTGACTACTTAGTAGGATCCAAATTAAGATCACATTACAGTCCTGAGGAAGCCACTAAGTTCATTTACTAGATATGAGACTTAGATTTATTATAGTGAAAATTTCTTTAGTAGATTTTTAACATCTAAACATCAATATCATCCCTAGAAACTTTACAACTTATTGGCTCTAAATATAGCAATGTCATAATCAAGGTGGTCATTATACAATAATAAGAAGATATTTTAGCAAAAAGCCTAACCAAATTGTCAATGAGGATTAATAGATAATGAATACTTTAAAACTATTAGATATGAAATTGTTGGCATTAGTGTTAAGGTTAACCATGTATAAAAGAATAAAATATCCCTCACCTAGTCTTGGAAAGCCTTAGGGGAGTTCTTGGATATCATATAGTCCATCTCCGAATTCGAATGCTAAATCACAAGGTTGCTCAGTTGCATTACTTCCTTAAGTTGTCTCACAGCAACATACAAAAGGAGTAAAAGAATTAGCAAATGTAGCTAAAACTGATCCATCTAGATTGTTCCAATGTTCATAAAACATATTAATGACAACTAAACTTAGGCTTTAAACTTGAATGAAACCAAAGGAGTAGATAACAAGCTAAGCAAGAGAAATGAATCTTCAAGAATTCTTAATTAAACCATAACTACTTTGGCATATGCAAGGAATATTAGCATAATTATTCAACCCCTTCATCTAGACTCCTTAATAAACTAGAATTATGATAGAAAAGCATGTAATTTTTAATTGAAGAGTGTCCACTAAAATAAGTAAATGCAAATAGGACTTTTCTTCCTTTAAAAAATTCAAAAAATTACCAAATATCAATCCAATAATGTTTTGTGCAAAAGGAGATTACAGGTTTTATATCTTGGAAAAATTCAAGTCTTATAGACAAGGAATAGAAAGTTTCTATCACTCCTCTCCTTCTACATTTGTATATCTATAAATAATCATTTTATAGCACACCTGAATCATTATAAACTAGTTAGGCAGCATGTCAATGTAAATAATATGCTCCCTCAGAAGTATTTATTTACAAACTTAAGTTATCACCAATTGCCTTCATTTTTAATGTTTTTTATGAGAATAACAATATCCATGTCAATTTACTATAACATTTGAGGGAGTTGAAAGGATAATATGATATTCAAGTAATCTACTATACTATTAACTTTCCTTTTTTGGTCTATAAGCTATTGCATTAAATTATACATGGAAGTGGAATTCCGGAGTAGACACAAGAGTTTGAGAAATGTATATTTAATATAGATGCATATACCTTCACTAAAATTAGTAATTGTGCAAGTGCATGTATGCATTTTATGATGAAAAATATGATGTATATAAATCTGGTATGGATAATGCTCTTATGTGAAGGTATTGGTTTGTTTACCCAACTTGCATGTTGCAGAAAATATCACATAAGATATTTTAAAGTTTCAATTCACTAAGGCATATGATAAATTGATTTGTATATAGATTTTCTTGAAAGTTATCAACTAATATGAGTTATGACTTTAAATTGATAAAGCCTCTATAAGAGACATCAATGCTTAAGATGTTGTTCTATATGTTGTCTTTGTGAATTGTTGAGGACACACACTAGATTTGTCTTTATCTATTATTATTGTGCATTTTACAGTTATGATATTTACTTGTTGTGAGGTTCTGTTACTAATATGATTTATGACTTGAGTTATGATTTTTGTTTAAAATCTATTTGGATACACTGATTTGAGTTATAATTTTTGTCTAAAATCCTATTATTATTGTCTGCAAACTTTCTAGGGATAAAGGAACCAATGGCAAACTAAAAAACTCAAAAAAACTAAGGCCAATCCCTATACCAATCTGAATCTCAATCCCAACCTCAATTTACCAATATTCCTATGCAAGACTCCCTTGCCTCAAATGCTACTACTATTGCAGCCTCTGCTTCAACTACAAATTCTATAACTATGGCTTCCAATAGAAAACCTTATGCAAAGAAGTCTAGTGTTAGAAAGTATTTTAAAAAACTTCTATTGAATGAAACGGGCAAGAAGCATAGAGCTATATGAAAATATTGAAGTTTCCTATTTGTGTCACCTAATTATACATGGAACAAATTGGATTGAATAGGCATATAAAAGTATGTAAGAAGAACCCGTATAGGCTGATCAATCAAACCATGCTAACATATAGTGAGTCTTCTAAGGGAGATATTCCAAAGAGGTTGATCAAAGAAAAACCTTGGTCCCTCACATTTACAATGTAGATGATTGTTGAAGGGTTTTAGCTGAATTTGTAATATGTGATGAGATGTCGTTCTAGGTTGTGGAAGGGCATGGGTTTCGAAAGTATAGCCATTGTTTAAAGCCTAAGGTCCCAATTCCATCACGATACACAGTTGCTAGAGATTGTTTAAAACTATTTAATGATGAATCCAAGAAAGTTAAGGAGTTAGTAAAAAAATCATACATTCGGGGTTGCCTCACTATAGACATATAGACATCAATTCAAAATTTTAACTATATATGTCTCACAGCTCACTTTATTGATGAACAATGGAAGTTACAAAAATGAATCCTCAACTTTTGTATAATTGAAAATCATAAGAGTGACACCATAGGAAAGGCAATTGAGAAGTGTTTTGTTGGGATGGGGGATTGAAAAGGTTTTCACAATAACTGTAGATAATGCAAGCTCTAATGACACAGCCATGGCCTATTTAAAAAAAATGATTAAAAAATTGGAATGGGTTAGTGTGTAATAGAGAATATCTACATATAAGGTGTTAGGCACATATTTTGAACTTGGTAGTGAATGATGGGTTGAAAGATATGCATCAATCTATTTCTGCTATTTACGATGCTGTAAGATATATGAAGTCCTCTCTTGCAACATTTCATGGGTTCAAAACTTTTGCTCAAAATGAAAGAATAAAGTTGAGGAGTCTTGTTGGCTTAGATGTTACAACAAGGTGAAATTCCACCTATTTGATGTTGGAACATGTCCTAAAGTTCTAAAGAGTGTTTGAGAGAATGGAAGATGAGGATGAGGGGTACTATGTGCTTTTTAAAGAAGATGTCCATCGGATTGCTCCTCCTTAACCTTTTGATCGGTTTAATTCCTCTATATTTATTCAATTTTTGAAGGTTTTTTATGACATTACATTGAGGTTATTTAGATCATTATATGTGACATCAAATGCATGCTTTCATGACATTACAACAATTCTGAATATGTTAATATCAAGTTTCACAGTAGATGATCCTTTGATTAGATATATGGCTGGAAGAATAAAGATTAAGTATGATAAGTATTGGGGGAAGCCAGAGAACCTAAGCCCTTTATTGGTCTTAAGGGTGATACTTGATCTAAAATATAAACTTGCTTTTGTGAGGACTACTTTTGGAAAGATATATCCTAATCTTGATCTTTGTGACACCATGCAAAGAAGGGTTACAAATGCATTGTATCATCTATATGGTGAATACACTAGTGCTAAAGAATCACAAGATGTCTTTAAAGATAGTGGTAACTTAAGTAGAAGGGATATGGGAGTGCAACTACCTAGTTTTGCTACTAGAAGGATTAAAAAGCATGGAACATAAACAAGAGTAAAATGAAAGTTACCTTAGATCAAAGAACGGAGTTGGAAAAGTATCTTGCAAATAATTTAGTTGAAGATCATCGTTCTTTTGATATCTTGGCATGGTGAAAAGAAAATGCTAAGTATAAAGTGCTTTCTTTGCTTACATGTGATGCGTTAGCCGTGCTACTATCAACTGTGACTTTTGAATTTACTTTAGCACTAGTGGTTGTGTGCTCGATACTTTTAGAAGTTCATTATTACCAAAAATGATTGAAGCACTCATCTACAATCAAAACTGGCTATCTCCTATAGTATTCAAATTTGAGGAGTGTGACTTCGATCAATATGAGGAGTTGTGAGTCATGTGGAATCTAGTAAGCTTTATATTCTAACAATAATATAATGATATCCATTTGATTTCTTCTTTTGATTTGTACTTTCTAATTTCCAAAATAATATTTACTTTTTACAAATGTTCAAGGAGCTTCAAGAGCTATCATTAAAGATGTTTAGAATGTTGCCTAATGTGTTTTTGTTATTTTATTTAGCCTAGATTTGTATTTTGAACTCTTATTATTTTTGAATTTTTGTTATTGTGAACATGTATTTGTATTTTAAGAATGATTCTATGCAAATATGCTTTGTAATCATTCCTTTCCTAACTTTAATTACTCTTGATTTGCTTGTGATATTGATGCTTAAAAATATACTTGGATAATTTTCATTTTTTAAGATGATTTGCCATAAAAAAGATTTTGTTATAAATATCAAATCCCATATTATAAAATAATTCCTAACAACTTCTATTGATTTCACTACTTTTTGTAGTTTACTACCTTCATAGCTACATCAGAGGAGATATCTGAGTCATCCCTTTTGGTGCATGTGGTTGATATTAGGTATATATCAGTAGAACTGTTGGGAGGAACTTTTGTACATGAATAAAGAAGGTTAATAGAACTCATCATATTAACCATTATTATTATCTCATTAAATATTTTTGTGAAGTTCAGTCATCCCTTATGGGAGCAACAAGTAAATGCTATGGACAAGGTTTTGTCAGAACTAGATGTATCATCACTTCCAAGATTGATGGCTTAGAACAAGGCCTAAATCCATTCTAAACCCCTTTTTAGATCCTATACATGGTGTGGCAATTAAGAGAGGGGTTAAACTCTCACATTTACCTTATATGAAGGACTAGATACTATTCCACTCTTACATGCCATTTTTGTAGCAACAATGCTTACATATATAGTAATTATGTCTGTTAATTTATTGGACCCAAGGTATCATATGTTGTCAATAATAAGTTATTGAACATCATGTACAAATCAATTGAAAAGGACTAAAATGAATTTTTATTAAATATTGGATGGACTAAAAGAGTATTTTAATTAGATCATTCATTTTTCCCTGTCCTATCACATCCCATTCTGGCCCAATTTGAAATCAAGCCCTATCGGGTTGGGATAGGACTCAAGCCATGAATTCAATCGCAAAACCCAAATCGGAACGAGCCTCTGGCTAGACCACGTGCTATTCTATTTCTTAGAAGAGCTATTCTATTTCTTGGAAGAAAATCTCATATATATATATATATATATATGTTGATCAAAATAACAAATTACTTCTACCCATTAGGTGCCGTCTTCTCATAAATTAGTAAAGGAAGCTTGCTTATTTAAGCCTTTTTGTATACATAGAAGAAGCTCTACATAACTCACAAGCCAAATCCCCTACCTAAACAAAGACGGTTTAGTAGATAAGAATGAGAATGTAGCTCTCTTATTTATTTTGTCGAAATGATTATTTGATTGTAAAAATTTCGAGAGGTCTTAATTTCAAAAATGACTTTGCTGAAATTTTTATAAATAGATGGAAATCAAGAATTGCTTGATGATTTTGAGAGGTATGTATGTGAATTAACCCCCAAGTATTCCATATACATATAACTATATTTTAGAATTTGGAAGAGGTTTGAATTGCAGAATAAGGATTACAGAGATGAGATTTACCCTGTACCTTATAGTGGTTGTACTTCAGTTTTTGGGGGTGTGACATAACATGACTACTATTATTAATAATTTCCTTCTCTAGAACATTTGAGTACGACAAGAAGCTCAGTGACACGAGTCTTGATTTTTGTACAATGTATCGTTAAGGAACGATATGAATGACTGATCACTCTCACTGTGGACATAAAGCGACAATGACCTTTCTATATCTTCAAACATCTCTTACTTTCAGCTTGACTTCGGAGTATGGATGGAGCATCCTTGGACTTAAAGGAACAGAGCCAAACTTTCGAATCAGAATCTTGAAGCACGGTATAAATACTATGTAAAGAGCTCCCAGAATAAAAGGCGATGCCGCTAGCCATCCTAATAACTGCAAAAGTTGGATAGAAAAATAAATTTCAAATGTCATCGTTTTTTAAAAGGAAATCAAACATGGGAATCCTGCGATAGGCACAGTGCGGATTCAAGCAGAAAGGGAGGGCAACTTTATGGACCAAAAACGTGAAGTAAATTGAGCATGCTTTTCAAACCGAACATTACACTATTTTAGTATTAAGAATAAGAAATAGATAATCAGTGGAGTATCGCTAGTGATGACAATACAATTACCCTGATGTTTTTATGAATGGATCAGAAAGCAACTCAATTGTCTACGATGCTTGATGAATAGTGATGTAAAGTAGCTTCATTGTGTCCTATAATATTTAGCTCAAATTGTGACATTATAGTAAAACTATTTAAGTTTCTTGCGTAGTTTCCATGCTGTTATACTATTATTGACATTTTATTGAGCCACAAACTCCTGGTTCAGCAACTGACAGAACAGGATAATTCTTACATGTGAGAGGTTAAGCCCCAATTAACCAGAAGGAGTGAACCATTGGTCAAAATAGGAAAAACGAAAGCTAGGAAAAAGAAAAGAAAAAAAATAAACGTGTAATTCTCCATGAATCATGACGCCTTCTGGGAACATTCAAAACTGAAATTTGGTCCAGAAACAAGGGGAGTAAACAGTTTGGCAAGATTTATGGAGTAATTCAATTCCTACCATCCGCAAAATAGTCCAGAAATCACCATCAGCATGTGCTTTTAATGAGTGAGCATAACCCATCAACCCATTCAAACCCAACCAAACCCCAATAAAATAAATGATTTCAGTTTGGATTGTGTTAATGGGTTTGTGTGAGTGGGATTTTATGTAAAAATCAAGTTCGTTAAGTTAAATTGGGTCTATATTGTAAAAGGCAAGTGACATTAAATATTGATGTGGGGTATCTTAAAAAAAAAAAAGTAATTTTTGCGCTTAACCCTTCTGCCTTGCCCCACCCTGCCCGGACCTAACAAGCTTGGATTACCTAAAACTACATTTGGTGATGGGTGATATTTTTCACCTAAATATTGGTTAGTCAGATTGAATTGTTTCAAAGCAACCAATGCTCATCCCTACCTCTTAAGTTTTAAAGAATATTATTCCCAACTTAAGATCCTAAGCTTACCACAGTCAGTTCATTTTATCCTTCTTTAACTACAGGTAACAAGTAGTACAAATCCCAAAATTACAAAGAATTAAGGACAGACCACCTGAACCAATAAACCAAAATTATTCGGTCCTCCAGATGAATTACTCCATGCTATTCATTCTTATCCACGAGTGTGATCTCTAATCTTCTAGCACAGTCTTCCCGTGACTCTAGTATGATTTTCTGACATCTATATTCCCAACATGCTGCATAAGGTTATTTCCTTATATTGTACATGCCCAAGCCATCCTTAGGTGACTCACTATCATTTTGACTAGAAAAGCAACTTTTACTTTTGAGTGAATATTAATTCATTATTATTCTCATCAAATCTTTCCTCATCTCCACAAGTAAAGCAACTCCAACATATTAATTCCCAATGCTGAAGATGTAAATTTCTTACTAAGCCGTTAGCCCTCAGAAGATTTGAGTGAAATACAAAACACAACCATAGTATCAGCAATACACTGATTTAAAATAATACACTGCCTGATAAACTAACCAGATATACCTGTCCGACGTGATTTGCCAATAAAGCTGCCATTTTTCAAGTCAAATTGTGATTCACAAGTCAATATTCATGGTTTATCATCACCTATAAACTCCCCAGCCACCAAAGGATTCTGCCTAGCATCAACACCACCATTTCTTCCCAATAAAATTAGTTTGTTCAAATTGGTGAAGTTTCTTTTTTTAGTCACACTTTCCAATCAGTGAAAATAAATAGATTTAAAAATCTCAAAATCTATCCCCCTAAACTGCCTTAAAGTGAAAGGCACAATTACAATTTAGTAAAGAAGGAGCACAGTTAAGCTAATTTTGTGTTTTTGTTTGTGTGTGTGTATATACAGCACATATCTGTCAGCTTAAGGCACATTCAAAAGACATTATTACAGTACCTACCGCATGGGCAATGCTTGAGAGGACTTCATGTGAAGCTTGACCAGTTAGAACTCTCTTTAAAGCATCAGATGTTAAAGGGAAATGAGGTCCCCCAGAGATAACTTCACCAAAGCGCAAAAAGGGCACAACGAGACTGAAATGTCAAATAAATCTTAAATTAGAAATTAAAAATTAATGTTTCTCACTCGAATGAAATCAAAATAAAAACCACATACAAATCAAATATGAAACATCAAAAAGTGGGGCTGTTACGAAAGAAGGGCCATAAAATCAAATATCTGAAATAACAGGGAAGTGGATAGAAATACGAGCATAATCAAGAGATATTTTGCATACTCATATTTTTGAAGAGTTCAAAACCTAAACATTTATTCTCCAAAGAATTTTAAGACAAAAATAGATAAGGGTTTGATGAAAACTCCTTCTTTATATTATTTATGTATTCCAATGACAGCTTCTTCTCACCTTAACAGAAGAGAGTGGAAGCAAGATGAATTATTGAGAATAGAAAAACAAGAAAATAGCAAGAACATAAATGGTGTAAACTCTGGCTTTCGAGAGGCCAGCCCTCTCCACACACTCTCAAAACAAGCATGATCCTCTCAGACTACCCCCCTGCACATAAAACTCACGCAATCCACCCTCATGACCTCTTTCTGCAATAGCTGAGAAAATTAATTACCCACAGCTAAGTTCCCTCTTTGGCCCTTCCTTGACACCTCATCATTACTTCTCTTTTGGGCCCTCCTCACATACACCTTGCCCCATTTATTCTGTGAGGCCTTATAATTGATGCTGGGCTCATCACTTCCCTCCCTTTCAAGTACCACCTTGTCCTCAAGGTGCAAAGTTGGGAATTGCTCCTTCATGGTGTCCATATCCATATCCTCCCACAAGCAGTCACAATCTGGGAGATTTGCCCACTTTATCAAAACTTGTTTCTGCCTGTTAGTCAGAATCCTCACCTGCTTCACCTTCTCAGGCTGTACTTGCAACTCCCTTTCCTTTGAAAGTGAGATAGGCAGTAGCTGTATAGGGACAGTACAATGAAGGGACTTCTTAAGTTGGGATACATGAAACACTGGATGAATTTTTGCTGTATCAGGCAATTTCAACCTGTAAGCCACTCTTGCCAACCTCTCTATCACCTCATAAGGACCGTAGAACCGAGGGGCTAACTTTTCATTTTGCTTTTTGGCTAGAGTATTCAGTTTACAAGGCCTAAGCTTGACATAAACCATGTCCCTAATGCAGAATTCCCCTTCTTTTCTTGTTAGCTTGCTCCTTCATTCTTGCTTGAGCTTGTTCTAAGTGATTGTTGAGTTCGTCCAAAATCAGATTTCTGTCCTTCAGCTGTTCATTTACTTCCTCCACTCTAGAAAGGCTGTCTTACCACTTGAAAATCATGAATGGGTCCTGTCCATAAAGGGCCTTGAAAGGAGTCATGCCAAAAGATCTATTATAAGTTATGTTAAACCAATATTCAGCCCAAGGTAACACCTTAACTCATTGTTTAGGTTCGATTCCTGCAAAACATGTCAAGTAAGTTTCCAAGCTCCGGTTCACTATCTCTGTTTGTTTATCTGTTTCTGGATGGTAACCTAGACTATACTTGAGAGTAGTCGCTGCCATCATAAATATCTCCCTGCAAAATTGACTTATAAAAAATCTATCCTTGTCAGAAACTATGGATTTTGGAAACCCATGGTGTTTAACCACTTCTTTGATAAATATTTCAGCAATGTCCTTAACATTAAAAGAGAGGGAAAGTGGTATGAAGTGGCTATATTTGGTAAGTCTATCTACTACCACCATGACACTGTCATATCTATTAGCTTTTGGAAGTCCTAATATGAAGTCCATACTAATATCTTCCCACACTTGTTGAGGAATGGGCAAAGGTTGCAACAATCCCACTGGGCTCAAGGACTCATGTTTATTGCATTGGCAAATTGCACATTTAGCCACGTATTCTTGGACATCCTGTTTCATTCCCTTCAAGTACACCACTTCAGCTAGGCATTTGTAGGTTTTCAAATAGCCTGAATGCCCTCCTATGGGTGAATCTTGGAACTCAGTCTTTAATTCTAAACTCATTTGTAGGCACAAGCCTGTTGTTTAGAGAAGGCAGCCACTCTTGAGGCTGTACCACTGGTTTCCCCTGTACCCATGACTAAGTGGTGCATAACAGTCCATAATTTATCATCTTTATTGACCTCAGCCTCTAATTCCTCCAACCCCACATACTGCCATAGTGAAAAAGCCATCATCTCCATATTATTATCCCTGCAAGACAATGCGTCAGCCACTCAATTCTCCACCCCTCGTTTATATTGGACCTGAAACTTGCCTCCCATCAACTTAGAGACCCATTTCTTCTGATCAGGATAAATTACTCGCTCTTCTAACGAGAATTTTAGTGCCTCTTGATCTATGCAAATAAAAATTGTCTGTCTAGATAAGTAATGTCGCCTTTCTCAACCGCCAACATTATGGCCATCAGCTCCTATTCATAAACAGACCCATGTCTTGGTTTCTTTGATAATTGTTGGCTGTAATAAGCCATAGGTTTCCCTTTTTGCATCAAAACAGCCCCTATTCCACTTTCTGATGCATTAGTTTCCACCTCAAAAGGAGAATTAAAGTCTGGCATAACTAGCACAGGAGCATTCACCGTGCCTTTCTTAAGATGTTCAAAGGCCTCTTGAGCCCTTTCATCCCATTTGAAGGAGTCTCTTAGAGTAAATCATTCAGTGGGATGGCTATTTTACCATAATCTTTGACCAACTTTCTATAGTAACCCGTAAGCTCCAAAAATCCCCTCAACCCTCTTAGGTTTTTGGGAGTTGGCCATTTCACCATGGCTTCCACCTTCGATGGGTTAACTTGCACCCCCTCTGCCAAGACTATGTGTCCCAAGTAACACACATTTTTTTTTAAGATTATCACCAACTAGTTCTATTGTAACACCTCCAAGACAACCTAGAGATGCCTAATGTGTGAACCCATGTCCTTGCTCTAAACAAAAATATCATTAAAGAAAACCAGAACAAATTTCCTTAAGTACTCCCTAAATATATCATTCATAAGGGATTGAAAAGAGGAGGGTGCATTCATTCGCTTGATGGGCATCACTAGGAATTCATAGTGACCGTCATGAGTCCTAAAAGCTATTTTAGGCTCATCCCTAAGTGTGATTCTTATTTGATGATACACTGACTTGAGAACCAGTTTGGAAAAGAAAGCAGTTCCACCCAACTCATTCAATAACTCATCAATAGCTAGAATTGGAAACTTGTTTGGTATAGTAATCTTGTTTAAAGACCGATAATCCATATAAAACCCCTAATTCCCATCTTTCTTTCTGACCAAGAGCATAGGGCTAGGGTATCGGCTTTTAATAGGTTGTATAACTCTTGTTTCAAGCATTTCCTTCACTAGCTTCTCTATTTTCGCCTTTTGAAAGTGTGCATAGCGTTAAGGCCTAATATTGGGGGGATGCTCCCCTGGTTTTATCATAATGGAAAGATACTTGGATCCACGTGGGGGTAGGCCAGCAGTGGGTTTTCATATTGCAGTAAACTCCTTGAGCAAACCTTCAATTGCTTCACTGATTTCTTGCCGCCCAACTCCCTCCTCTATTCCTCCTCTATTGTTAAGGCACCAAATTCCAGCATGTATCCTTCCCCTTTAGCTTTTTGGGATTTGACAATGGCCTTATAAGTAGCTTGGGTTTGTGTCAAGGTGGGATCCCCCTGAAGGCACGCCCATTTCTTGTCTACCTTCATTTTCAAATATGATTGTCCCCAATTCACTCTTAGCTCTCCCAAGTGGTTCAAGCCAAGTACTCTTAGAACCAAGTCAACATTACCCAACTGAAAAGGGTAGAATGTTTGGATAATTTTAGCCCCTTGTAACTCCAAATGAACATCCTTGCACTTCCCTTTTGCAAACACCCTCCAACCATCTTCTAATGTAATTGAATAGCCATTGGGGTTATGCATAGGAATATTAAGCTTCTCAACTAATTGGGCTGAAAATAAAATTCTGTGCTGCACCACTATCAATGAGTACCAGCACTTCTTCTCCAAATGCTTTGTGGCTCATCATTCCCGCCATGGAAGTTAGAGAAAGTTCGATAGTTGCCATTTTCTTGATTGGTTCTTTAACATCTTGTGTTCCCATCTCCCTTTCACCCTTCCACGTCTTCTTCCTCAATCAGAATTAACATCTAAAGCTGTCTGTTTTTGCGCTTGTGGTTGGGGCGGCCAAACTTCTCTTCCCACTAAAAGCATAACCCCAGCTCCCTTTTTCTATTAACCTCTGCCTCTGAGAGTCTTCTTCTGGTGCCACCACCACTACTACTACTACTAGTTGTAGTGATTACGGCTACAGAGACCTCATTCATCACCATCCTAGTGTCTTCCCCATTCTTATTGTCAGGGTTTTTTTTGAGTCACAGCAACCGCTATAGCTTTTGGGAATCTCAACCGAATTAGAGAATTTTGGTAAGGTGGGCTTAAAGGTACTCCAACAAGGACCCACACCAGCTTTAAGCTCCTCTGACCTTCTTTCCTCTCTTAATTTTTGTAGCACCATATTTTTACCTTCAACCTAAAAAGCACAATCTATAAGCTGCTTCAGATTTCTGGGTTGCATCAAAAGAACCTTTGCTCTCACCTCTTCAATCAATCCATTTTTAAAGATTCCCATGAGGATTTCATCAAGTACACTTTCAAGAGGAGCTAACAACATTTCAAACTGCTCCCTGAACTCCTCCACCATCCCTTCTTGCTTCAATCCCATTAGTCTCTCATAGCTATCCCCCAGCTGATGGCAATGAAACCTGTCCAGCACCTCATGTCTAAACTCCCTCCAATTACACACAGGATCCTGATTTCCAGCCATTGGAAACAATTAAGAGCTTTTCTCTGTAACCCAACAGTTGCAACTTCTAATTTCTCCTTTTTTGGGATGCCATTCACTGAAAAATATCTCTCCATCTTAAAGAGCCATCCAATTGGGTCTTCACCTAAGAAGATGGGGAGCTCAATACCGATGTTTCCTTGGGTCCTTCCCCCCTGCATTTTTGGCCACATCTGCCCCACTAGTCACCTCCCTCTCTCCCATCAAAAGGCTTTGTGCCTCCTCATGCTCCCTTCACCCACAATTTTCATTGTTCAAGTTTTTCTGCAATTCATTCCACTGCTCTTGCATCTCCATCAGTAGTTCTCTCACAACCGTAAATTCCCCTTCATTTCCTCCTGTCTCCTGTGCAATGCACTAACGTTCCTTTCCATGGCTTCCACTTGGTTGTCCATTCTGCTGCAAATCATGCCCATATGTTATAGCTTTGATATCAAAATGATGAAAACTCCTATATTATTCATATATTCCAAACACAGCTTCTTCTCTCCTTGACAGAAGAGAGTGGAAGCAAGGTGAATTACAGAGTATAGCAAAACAAGAAGATAGCAGCAACAGAAATGGTGTAACCTTTGGCTTTTGAGAGGCCAGCCCTCTCCACAAACTCTCAGAACAATCATGATCCTCTCAGACCAACCCCCCTAGCATAAAACTCACGCAATCAACCCCCATGACTTCTTTCAGCACCAGGTGATAAAATTAGTTACCCACAGGTAAGTTCCCTCTTTGTCCCTTCCTTGCCACCTTATCATTACTTCTCTTTTAGGCCCTCCTCACATAAACCTTTCCCCATTTATTCTGTGAGGCCTTATAATTGATGCTAGGCTCATCAGGTTTGCACTCGGGTGTTGGGACTCCCTAGCTAATTAGGATATGCCTATGCCAAAACTACTTTTTGGGATATTATTTGCACCATTTTTTCCTAAAAGTAAAAACTCCATTGCTGCATTACCATGATTTATACCATTTATATTGTCCAAAACTGCATAACTATCAATTGTATACATGTATAAGTGTCACAATGTGTTCCTATGATGCAAATTGCAAAATTCAATTTGGCTTGAGAAATTAAGAAATAATGAAACTCCTCTTAACTTGTAACAAAAATAGTCATACAGAAGTTCTTTACCATATATTTGTATAAAATATCTGGAAAAACAGGAGAATCACCATTGCAATAGAAAACAAATGCAAATGGATACTATCAAATGCACAGCACCTCAACTCCATTGGAGTAGCAATAAAGTTTGCAAACATCACAGTCGGAGCATGACAAAATGATCCAAGCAATGCAATAGCCATCCCACAAAGGAATACAGCAACACCTGTTTGAAAAAATTAAGCTTGTATAAGAAATCATAGTAGAACTTAGTAGAACTATATCAGCTTATACATTTTTTAAATAATAATAATAAAATAACTACTATGCAGCTGCTCCTCTGTCATGAAATCAAATACAGTTACAATTGTGTGTATACAATTCTGCATTTTCCCTGAGTTGCATCTCTACAACTTTTGTAAAACGTTGTCTTGGAAACTATACATATAACTGATTATGCTAGATAGCTACCAATATTAAATCGTGGTTACCTGTCTGTGATTATGCCAGACTAATTAATTAGAAATTGGCAAAGCAAAACTCACCTTAATTGACATTATGCAGTAGGTGTATAAGAACCAACCTAAAAATTGGCACAGCAGTATAGATTCTAATCTTGCCAAACATCTAATTACTGTATGATTAAAAGAAAAAAAAGGCACTCTGTGCTGCAGCCAATTTTCATTTTTCCATCAATTCAAACATTCAACTGACTCTATCATCTAGCATCTCTTCAGTTGGTTCTATGAAATAGTTAAAATTTAAAAAGCATATTGACTGTCATTACCCTCACTATGATGCATACTGAATTCAAAAAGTACTCAGGTTTTGGTAGCTATCAAGCTTTTTCTTCATAATTGAGTCACATTTATCAAATTTAGCATTGTAAATCAGTGGGAAGATCAACAGAAGTTCAGGAAGTTGCTGAGCATGGAACCTGGACACCACTTTCTATCATGCAACCAAACAATATGGATCTTGATTGCAAGAGCAAAATTTGTAATTCACATATTTCAAAGTAATGAAGACTGTTCAGCAGCGATGAATAAGAAAAGACATTCTCTGTTACTGGAATGACAATGAGTACCAGCATAACTATTGGTCTCATTCAGGTAAATTTTACCATATACTTAACACAAATTAAATTTTCACAAATCTAGAAACGCTTAAGAATAACATACCACATATAGGAAATATTCCCAATGTAATGCCAAGAGCAGCAGAGAAAGCCAACTGATTTGGCTCAGCACCTCTGAACAAAAATGGAGAAAATTAACCAACTAGTAAAACTAATTGCAGTTGTCTCTGGCAGCCTCATTGATGAAAGGATGTGAAGTATAATAATATGCAAATAAGGTTTCCAAATTATTAACAATTTCTCTTCCATGAAAACATATATTTTCAACTTCAAACATAGAAAATATACCATATGGCTGCCCAAAGAGATAGATAAAGAGAACAAAGTTACGGAAACTTAACAGTAACGCCTTAACACAACCAAACACCAAAAACAGGGAGGTTGAAGTTAATTTGCATCATTTACGAGGAAATTATACTACAAAGTCCAGAAAATGAAGGCCCCCATTTCCTTTTGGCATACAGAATCAGTAAAATGAATAAAAATGTTGACATTTAGTTATGCTTTAGATGTCACTAGGCTTCTAAAAATAATTCTCAGAATTACATATGCAAATTATGGAGAGAAAAATTCAAACAAACTGATGTGAACACTCCAGATTTTGTTTTGGGCCAAACAGGTGCATATAATAACCAACCAAACTACAAAGTCTTGATCAAACAGAGAACCAAGAGATTAGGAACGGAACTGCGTAATAGCAAATTAGAGAGATTTTGGAACTCCATTATCCCACACCAACTATGGAAGGAGAGATTTCTTAGACCAACATCCCCGCCCACGAAAATGGGGCTGTTGCCACATACCCTTCACGGCAATGGAGGCAAGCCAATGAGCGGCCTCGTTCGCTAAAAACCCAAACGATTGAGAAGCACTGAAATGACGCCTAAGCACAACAATATGATATTCTGAAAAAAGAACATAGTTGCACGGTAATCTGGTTATCCCATAGAAGCATCAATCCACCACTTCTACCCACACAAGGTGCCTCAACAAGATTAGAGAAACCCAAACGTGATTGCATAGTTTGAGCTTCTCCTGCAGTCAACTTGGTTTCACTCAAATTGGTTACACTCCAGATTGCTGACATCAGAATAAAGCAAGCACAAAAAAGAATGATAGTTGAATCACACGCAAATTAGTAATAAGAGTACTACAAACGAAGAGTCGATCACAGCTGAAAAGTAAGGACTCTGAACTACAATTTGGCAAGGAAAAGTACCTGCGAAGAATCAGAAGAAGAGGATCAATTATCTTGTTTTGTAACCAATTGGTTAAACCCATATTTCCAATCAGCATGCTGGTCCAAATCCAAGCGTGTTCGACTAAATTTTTCGATTTGATTGAATTGAGATGAAATTTTCAGAAGCCCCCAACTTCAAAAATTCTAAAAGTTCTTAATCCTACTAGATTTTACGATTTGTCGTCTCCGACAAACAACAAACATGAAGTCGGTAATATTTAATTCTATTGATCAGAAAATAGATCCTTATCTTGGATTCATGAGTTCCCCCATTTTTGTTTTCTTGAAGTTGAAGTCTCAACCATGTACTGAAATCCCCAATTAAGAAAAGAATGACAGTATCTTAACAGAGACCAGGATATTCAGCTCATGCAGGATCGTGTTCAGTATTTCGACATTCAATTGGGTAATTTCACTCTATTAATAAAAAATTTAAATAAGAATCTAAAACTAAATAAATAAAATATTTTTAAAAAAATATCTAAATTACACAATTTTAAATTTTCTCCAAAATATACAAATTCTTTTAAAATAAAAACATAATTAAAATACTCTAAACAATAACATTAATTTTCATTGAAAATATAATTTATGAAAATAATTTTAATATTATTTATTCTATGGTAAAAATTATAAATCTATTTTTTTTAATTTAAGAAGGTTACTTTTATATTAATTAAATATATACTAAATAACTGTTATATTATATAAATAATATATATATATAAGTATTTTAGTTACCATAGATATAATTAAAATTCATTTTTTATTGTAAAAGAAATTTGTGCAATGTATTTTTTTATTTCAAGAAAAAATAATATGATATTTCAAAATAAGAGAGAGAATTATATAATTTAAATATTTTTTAATAAAAAATGTAATTTATTCAAAATAAATGTGATGGTAAAACACTAAGTTCGAGTGTTTGGTAAAATTATATGTTTTTTTTCTAATTTTGTTAAAAGTACATAAATGTTTTTTTATATTTAAAATATATATTTTAATCTAATTTTAAATTTTTTGGTTAAAATAATTTCTATTAACTTAAATATACAAATATCTATTATATTTAAATATAATAAATAAAAATAAAAAATTAGATTTTGTTTCAAATATATACAAATAAAAATAAAAATAATACAATTTGTTTGCATTAAATTTAACAACAAAATATATTTAAGCTAATAAAAAATTAAAATTAAACTAAAGTGTATGTAATCTTTTATTTTATTATAATTTTAACAAAATTTAATAAAATTGTGAAATTTATTCTTTAATTTTTTTAATATTTCTCACATTTTGCAGGTTTACGGGTAATTGGACCTTACAGCGCACGATATTTTGTCATATATAAGTTGATTAAGAGCACAAGTTGTCAAAGATAATGTACGATATTTTGTCATGGATAAGTAGGGATAAGATGCTGGTATGTGTGGCCGTATGGGCATTCGGATGCTTAAAGTAAGCGCTCAATTTTGGATTTATCCAAAAACTAGTGGTGGGATTATTAATTTTGTTTATTGTTTTCTTGTATTTTTTTGTTTTTTGTTTTTAAAATGGCTTACATGCACGTGAATCTGATGATGAACGCACTATTTTTTAGGGGGAGTTGATGGAGCGGCTGCGTGCACCTATGGAGGATTTGCAGGACCTAGAGGATTCAATGGAATTAGAGGAACAACCTGGCTTTCTGGGCACAAATGAGGCACAGATGGTGACTCATTCTGCACCTAGAGTGGCAGAACCCATAGACATCACCGAAACAAACTTGCTGCTAGATTACTTGCAACATGATAATGGGCTTTTAGCGGTGTCGGGATACTCTGACTGGTAGAGAGGTGACAGGACCATGACGGACTTGGATCCCTTATTAATCTTTAAAGGATGAACAAGTATTTCTCTAAATTTGGATCATTTAAATTTAATTTGGATGGTTTAGATTTAATATTTAATATTTTTAATTTAAATTATTATTATTTTTAAAATTTATATTTAAAAGATTATTTTTATTTTTATTTTATATTTTTTAATATAAATAAAATATCAAAAATATGAAAAATTAATAATATCAAATCTAAATTATTCAATTTTGATCTGAATGATTGAAATCAATATAAGTAAAAAATAAATAGAAAAAAGATGAATAGGAGATCTGGTTCCAGACCATAACTCAGGAAGACAAGGGAACAGGTTGAGAAGTATCATGCGTGGCATCCCATGCATCAACAATGAGAGAATTCTCTGCTTTCATCTCCATTAATTTGGGTTATGTGGGTCAGAGGGATAGAGCAGCTGGTCCGTTATTTAGCTGGGCTTCTGCATAAGTGTGGGCTCGAAGGTTTATTAAATCTGTCTCATAGTGACTTCGTTAATTGGGATAGGCTTCAGATGGTACTAGATTGGCCTTCTCTTGAATTAAATGTGAGCTTGTATTTGAGGGTATCACACTAGGTTACAAAAAGGCTTCAAATGGATCAATGTTTCGGTTTTCATATGCATAGGCAATTGGCCTTTGAACTTAATTAGACATTGTTTCCGTGCGGGCTCCAGACTTCGCATGTTATTGAGGGGACTTCGATAGAACTTCATTCCTTGCCTGTGAGAATTGGAACTTTTTGCCACGTTGGTCGTTTAACCCAATCTTTCTTCAGCAATGGTATGATTTTGGTCAATTTCTTTTTCTTCTCAAATCAGCTGGTTCCTTGACTAGTCCGTGGTATGAGTCCCCTGCACTTTCATCAAGAAGTGATTTGGCTATGGCATATTGGGTAGAAATTGGACTCTCGGGTTTCTCAATTATTTTACAAGATTGTTTACTACCTAGTAAAAAGCGTAAATGGGAGGGGTGTACTTCAAGAGAATATCCGCAGAAAAACTTTGGCCAATCTTGATATCATACCAGAGGAGAATGAATCATTGGTGGATAGTACTGATGAGAATAATGGGTTTGTGGAGGCTTTTTCACAAAAGCCTCCATAATTGTCATGATCATATTGAGTACGGCCATACTAGTTCAACATTTATGTATGTTAGTATATAAATATCATTCAAGTTTTTTGTTTTTAGTTATGCACAGTTTTTTGGTTGGGATGATTTTTTTTTTGGGAATATTGTAATAGGCTTAACTGTGAGATGATTGATCATTAGATACACTTGCAAGAATTAGATGACAAAGGTTAGTTTTTTTTTTAATACTTTTACTTGTGTATGGATATCCTGTGTTATCCAATAGATATACTCTGTGGGATTGGTTTAAAGCTATTACTTCTACTATTCCTTATCCTTGTTGGTTATTGGTGATTTCAATCAGTTTATGTGCTTACTCGAGAAAAGAAGTTACGTGTCTGTGATAAAGGGAAGAATCAGTTTCATGAGATAAGAGAGACTTATTATTTTGTAAATATTAAACCCAGTAGTGCTGGGTTTACTTGGACTAATAGCAGATAAAGAGAGTATGTTGTTTGGGCTAGATTGGATCAGGTGCTTTGCAATTCACAATGGATTGACTTATTTCCACATATTGAATTGCAATCTCTCACCTTAGCAGCATCTGATCATGCTCTGTTGGTTTTTACTACTCACCACATACCACCTTTTAGGAGTCATTTTCTTTTAACTATTGACCAAATACCGCCTTTTAGGAGTCATCCTTTCCATTTCGAAAGCTTTTGGTTGAAATTTCCACAATGTAATATAATTGCACGTAATGTTTGGAATGAATGGAAAGTAGGTTCTATTGCATTTAAAATTGTTAGTAAATTGCATACTCTCAAATATAGTCTCCATGTGTATAATAAAACCCTACTTGGCAATATACATTAGCATATCATAGATTTAGAAAATAAATTGAGTTAGATTCAGAACATTCTAATTGAGGATAATATAGAACAATTGGAAAGGTATTGTTGCTATCAATTGGAATTTTGGTATAATTGTACGGAATCACTGTGGGCTCAAAAAGCTAGGTAAGAATGGCTTCAGCATGTTGTTAGGAACACCAAATACTTTCATAGTTTAGGGAAAAAAAGAAGAATTAATAATTTTATAACTCAGTTAAAAGACTAATGGAAGTTGGGTTTAAGATCTAAATCAAATTAAAGATATGACAAAATATTGCTTCTAGCAAGAGTTTTCTTTTTTTTTCAATCCTCTTTATCAGTGGATCAAATTAGATGAGAATTAGCTTCTTTAGATATTCTAGCCTTGTTAAATTCTCTAATACAAATTCTTCAAAATGGGATCATGATGGAGGAAATAGAATTTGCTATGTTCCAATTAAAAGCTGATAGCGACTTGGTCCTAATAGTTTTAATGCAAAATGTTTTCAGGGGGTTGTTAAGCAAGATTTATGTAGGATGGTGTGTAATTTCTTCAATTATCATTATTTGTTTAAAGCCTTAAATCAATCCTACATCATTTTAATTCCCAGGTGTGACCATCCATAATCTATTAAAGACTATAGACCCACCAGCCTATGTAATGTGGTATATAAGTTAATTTCTAAAATTATTTGTAATAAACTAAAGATGGTATTAGTGGATGTGATTGCACCAAATTAGAATGCATTCTTTCTTGGTAGATTAAATTTAGCTAACATTATTTTGGTTTTAAAACTATGCATACAATTCATCATAATAAATCTAAATTAAATGGTTTGTGTGCCTACATATTGGACATAACAAAGCCTATGATATGGTATCTTGGATTTTTTGGAAGTAATTTTGAGACATGAATTTCATGACTCATTAGATTTAGATTATTATGCAATGCATATGCACAATTTCTTACTAGGTAATTGTCAACGGTCACCCAACAAAATGTTTTCAACCTCAAGAAGGTCTAAGACAAGCTAACCTTCTTTCCCCATATTGTTTTATTTTATGTGCAAATGCCTTATCATGCATGATCTATGAGGAGGAGCAAAGGAGAACATGGAAAGGTATGAGGGCTGCACATAGTTCTCTAGCAATTTTTCATTTAATGTATCCTAATGATACTTTCCTCTTCTTTCAAGCAACAAAAGCAATATGCAATCGCGTTAATTATGTTTTGTCACAATATAGTTGGTTATTTGGGCAATATGCAAATACAAGTAAATCAATAGTGGTGTTTAGTCAGAATGTTCCATATAGGTTAAAGAAATAGTACTTGACTTTATTAGGTGTCAAGTTCAAATCTCACCTTAGTAAATATTTAGGCATATAATGTGATGTTGGCTGATCAAAGACTTTAATTTCTAAAGATATTATGGCTCAAAATTGATTGGAAACGTCAAGCTTGGAAATTAGTGTCACTTAATTTTTCTATGGTATACCCACTTTTCTATTTTGAACTCCTACAAAAATAGTGTCAACAAATAGATATGAAGATTACAATTTTCTTTTAAGGTTTCTCTATTTCTAAACCAAATGCTCATTCACTTAGTTGGTTAGAATTGTGTCATCCTCTTACTGAAGGTGGTCTTGGTTTTGAACATACAAGGTTGTTTAATTAGCAATGTGATTATTGTAAAGTTTGGTATTTTGTAAAAGCACTGTAACAAGTCAGTTTGAAAAATAAGTTCCCTGAGATGAATGATTTAAGGCCAAATAAAATTTGGATAAAATTTTAAATAATAAAAAATAAGAATTTGAATCTTGAGTTGTCCAAAAATGGAGGGCAAAGTGGTTCAAAAAATTTGTCAAAAGTTTAGTCACATTTTCGTAAATATGGAAACTTTTTGGAAAACTCATAGGAGGGTTTTTTAAATGAAAAATTTAAGTTTTTCAGGATTCTCAGAGGCCCTGAAAATCATAGGAAGCACTGAGATAGTTAAAACCCCTCCGGTGTATGGTTTTGAATGTCAGTTGACCTGAACTTTGATCAATTCATTTGAAGAGGTTTTAAATTTAAATTGAGTGCTTCCAAAGCCATTTTATAAAATTAAGAACCTAAATTTTATAATAGAAAAGATAGTTCTAAAAAAATAGCTTAAACGAAACTAAAACAGAATTGTCATAGACGCGGGATGTAAACGTCATTTCTTTTAACAATTCTTTCTTAAAAATTCTACATAAGAGGCGTCCCATCTCCTTGCTTCTCTAACTAACTTGAGCTTCATCCAAAATAGAGAGAGAGGCTGCCTAAGAGAGACAGACCAAGAGAGAGCCAAAGAGGAAGGAAGAAATCAAGGAAAAAGAGAAGGAAGTTTGGGAATTCAAGAAAGAAGCTAAGCCAAGTGAAAATGCACTTAAGGGAGTTAAGGAAGACAAGGTAACATCTTCTTCTTGTTGCTTCTTCTCCTTCTTCCTCTTCCTTGAGTGCCACGGTCCAAAACAGAACCATCATGGGGGAAGAAATTTTGTCCAAAAACAAGAAATGGAAATCAAGTTAGGAAAGTGTGAGACTCTTGAACATAATGTAAAAAATGATTTGATACATGAATTTCCTTATATGTGTGAATATTTATTTAAGTTTTTAAGACCCCTAGAAAGCCTTCCAAGCGTGTCTTCCATCAAGGAAAAATTAAGAACTCCATGGCCTTTAATTCCCTTGTCTGTCTCGGCCAAGACTAGAGAGATAGGCTAGGAAATGTTTTAATTTATTTTAGGCTTGGTTTGGGACTTTATATGATGGCAGAAGGGGAGAGGAACCCTTGAAAAAAATTTAGAAGCCATAGATTGGGAGATGAGACAATAGTTTTCATAATGTAGCCTTAAAAAGCAACTTGTGTCTAGACTCTTGGAAATGAGATTGTGGTGACTTCAAGAAGTCTAAATGGAACCAAGAGGCCTAGATATGAAAAGAAAATGGAACTAAGACTTTGAATTATGATAGTTGCTTCATTAGGCCTTTTATGAAGCATATATGTAACTAAAGGAAAAAGTATGTGTCTCTAGTATGTGTATGATGTTCTAGCTTGTTTCAAGAATGTAATTGAACTCTATTCATGGTGTCTAGGCTCAAGAGGTCAAACTCTATCCACTTGTGAGTGTGTAACCAAAAAAGGGAAGGAATAAGTCAAGGTTAAAGCTTGGAATTTCCACCAAGGTAGCTCATCACTCTATTCTTTATTACATTCTTGGATATGTATGTGTCATTGTATACTTGTATGTGCATTTATATCTTAAGACATGCCACTTGATGTTATGATGTTGCATTGATACCAATATGCTTCCTTGAATATGAATTGATTGTGAAATGGCTCATAAGGGTGAGGTGATACCAAAAGTCCCTTGTTATAGGTGAGGAGATGCCAAAAGTCTTTAAGCATAGGTGAGACAAGGTTAAAAGTCTCATGGAGGGATGAGGCTAAGTCAAAAGTCCTTAGACCAAGGGTGAGGCTAATCTAAAAGTCCTAAAAATGGGGTAAAGCTAAACCAAAAGTCTCTCAAGCTCATTCTTGACCTTGTGATGATTGTGTGACATGAAAATGTGATTTGAATGCATTATGGATAATCTAAATTGCATACTTGTGCTCTTTGACATGCTACATGCCTTGAATGTTTACTTGAATGAGTGTATAAGCTATTGAGATTCCATGAATCTCACCCTCTTCCTTCTCTCATATCACATTGCCTAGGTAGAGTTCAAGAGCCCAAGAACGGAGGCCAAGAAGTATAATTGGCTATATTATAACAATTATGAAATTTGTATGGCTTTTGAATGTAAAGAATATCAAAATATTTATGTATATATTATTTTTAAGTTATAAACATGTAAAAAAAATGTAAAAGTATATACGAATGATGTATGAACCATGTTTGGTATCAAATCAATGTAAATGGGAGGTTTGGACATTTGATAGCTTGTAAATGATAGTGTATTCTTGCATGTGGCATGGTAAATTTGAGATACATGATGATTTATACCACTTGGGTAGTTCATATATGATGCATTCTTACTTTTAAAACTTGCCCAAGAGGTGCTAGAACTAGTGAAAAACCATTTGGAACCAAAATGACTATTTCATGTTGTCAAAATCGCCAGTTTCAAGAGCTATGTTAAGATTTGACCAAATGACCTCTTCTTAGTCTGAAACTTGGCATACTTATAGGTCTTATCTAGAGCTTTTTGGGAAGCCAAATTCATATTATTTAGAGCTCTAGAGAATTTTTGGTGAATTTCCAAAGTTGACAAAAAATTTTCAATTTGACAGTGGCACTATTCATAGGGTTAGAAACTTTGCCTTTGTCACTCATGAGTCCAATGGTATCCAATGACTATGAAATTTTACAAGGACAAATTAGACACTAACAGTGACCTATGTCAACTAAAAGCACCTCAATTGGAAGTCTGCAGAGGGAGAAATGATTTTTCTAAAGTTCTGTGTCAGCATCAGAGACGCCATTAGGCCTTGGCTACTATTCCATTAGTTTTCGAGGATTAAAGGCTTCTGAACTAGTCTAGACTTATTTTTCCCCTCTAGTTAACATATGTAACTTTTCAAATTGATATATTTTACCTAATTGGATTTTTGTGGAATTAGTTATGAATTTTTAAATTTTATATCAGTAAACTGTATCAGAAAAGTTGGGCAATCTAACATATATCACTTTTCTATTGTCAAACGTGGTCCAAATGATGTTTTCACGGCTTGAAATTATTTTTAGTATAAATTTAACATCCAGAGCTTTTCCAGAAAGTTATGGATTGCTTAATTTCAATTTTTTTAAAATTAGTTATGATTTTTCAAAGTTGCTAGCAAAAAATTGAATTTTGGACCCAAGGTTAAAACATGATTTTTTTTTTTTTGATCTCTAATCTTTGGTTTATGGAATGTTTTGAAATGTCTGTGACTTGTATGGATAGAGTATGAGTAGAAAATAATATTGGTGAATCCACAGGGTTCATAGAACCTTGAATGAATTTTTAAACCCTGACTAATATCAGAAAATCCAATATTTTATTCCTTTTCTTAGTTTTCACTTGAATTCACCTTAAACCAACCTTGGATATGAGGATATGAAGCTTAATATATTATAGTGTGATAGCTAGCATAGGATTTACATGATGATTTCCACCATCTATAGGACACTCATAACCACTAGATCAATTATTCCCATTACTGATAAAAATAACACTGATTCATATATTGCTAAAGCAAGGACTCTTCTAAAGGTGGCCCAATCATCTTTTCCAACTAAGACCTCCAAATGGCTTTCTATTACCTTCTTGAGAGGCCTTTGGTTTGCCTTTATTGGTATAATTGGATTTTACCAAGGTCTTCCCCTCAGATTCGAACTAACACACATTTTGATGGCAAGTGCCTAGGATAAAGGTAGAGTGATCTCAGGGAAAATTCATCAAACCCTCCTATTCTTCTAAGGTGGGTGTAATATGGAATGTTAGGAATACAAAACATCTCAAAGAGTTGTCCCAATATTAGGCTAAAGTTGAAAAAGCATCACATTGAACTAGCATTTGTAATAAATCCAAGATGTCTCTATAGTCCCCCTGAAAATCTTGGATATGTCTTCCTTTCAATTTTTTACTTAACATGATTAGGCTTTTAATTGATTTAGCTTCTACCTTTACTCTGACCTACATTCCAATTACAACTAGCCCTGTTAGACTTAAACTCATAGATTGCTTATTGCCCAAAGGTTCCATTCCTTCTAACTTGAGGAGAGCATTCATACGTTTTGCTCTATGAACTATCAAACTCTTATCTACGAGGTAGATTAACAAAACAAAGAGAGTAAAACGTTACAAATATAGTCATCTATCCTAAAGTTTTATTTCACATGTTATCTATTTTAATACATGTACACAAATAATAAAAATAAAATAAACATGTGAATTGAACATGTTATGTATCCTAATCATGTGAGGCAAACAACATATAAAAGGATAATAAAATAAAGAGAAGATCATAATATTTTACATGTTAACTCAAAATTGGGCTTGACTATCAAAAGAAACCTTTAGTGGAGTTGCCAAATTGTCACACTAAAAATGTGATTGTAGGGCACCTAAAAAGGAAAATTATAATTTTCAAAAGGAAAAAAAAAAAGAAAACTAAATAAAATAAAGTCGCTACCAAAATTTTAATTATAAAAGACAAAATTTTGGAAAAACCTTTTTTTGTAAAAAGAAAGATGGTTTGTGAATAAGAGATAGGTTCAGGAATCAGTTGTACATGAAAAAAGTGTTAGGCATTTTACAACACCCATTCCTACCAATAGTTACCCTAAGTTAATTATGTAAAAATAATATAACATTAATCTTGTTTTGATTGCCTTTATCAATCACATGCCAATAAAACAATGAAAAAAATAGAATACAAGGAAAACAAATTATTTACAAGATTAGACTTAATTTAGAATAAAAGCTAAGGCATGCATATCCTATAAAATGAATCAAAGTTCACCTAGTTTGACTAAGTAGAAACCCATATCAATTGGTTAGTTATTTTTATTTTTTAGGAAGAAAAGAAGGAGAATTGAAATTAATTTATCTTTTGTCAACAAAATGGCTTTGAAGTTGGTTGGTGTATTTTAATTTGCAAAAGTCAATTTAATCCTATTTCTTTATTATCTTCAATTTTCTTTTTTACACTTTTCTTTAAATAATATTTTTATTTAAGTGGAAAGGAAAATTTTTTTTTATGAAGTATATTTTTTAATTCTTATAATTTTGTCAAAAGATAATTAGAAGAAAGTTCTTAAGTCTATAAAAAGGGAGTTTAATTTGTATTATTTTTATCTCTATTGATTTTTTAAATGAAACCCTTTCAAAAATTTATTTAATTAAAAATTTTAAAACTATAACATCCCTAAAAATAGAATTCTATAATTATTTAATATTTTATGAAATGAATTTATCCCTTACCCTTAAATTAATAAATTTAGGGAAATAATTTTATACATAAGAAATATAAGACTAGTAGAATGTATAAGAATTTTTTGGATTAAATAAGATCTAAGGGCAAAATTGTCATTTGTCACTAGACAAATTGTTTATCAATTTTTTTGAAGGAATAAAATATTAAGAACTAACATAATATATATATATATATATATATATATATATATATATATATATATATATATATATATATATATATATATATATATATATATATATATATCATTAGTTAGAAAATAATGCATAGAAAATTATAAAATTTGTTTCATAATTTTTAAAGATCATTAGAGCAAAAAGTAGTGTAAAATGATTAAAAGCTTCTACGGAACCAAACCAAACCCCAAAATTTGAATTAACTACTTCAAAAGGTTAGTACAAAAAGAACTATTGGATAGTGGTGAAAGAATTTTAAAAGATCAGGTTAAAAGAGAGATATAATTGAAAAACGAATAGAGATGTTTATATGTTAGCCCTTCATTTAGGCATAAAAAATATTAAAATACAATAGAAAACATAAAAACACTAACCAAATAAAATATGATAGAGAACCTACAGAAGGACACATTGGCGAGTTCTTTCAAACAATGGCATTTTCATAAATTCTGATCAAACAGGGATGATGTGGCACTATGTGCAAGGGAGAATTCTAGAGAATACATGCTTTTCAAAGCAATGATGATGCTAACATCAGCAAATCTTAGTAAAAGATTGTAATCACACGTCTACTAAGAAAGTAACTGTTGATATCATCGTTAACATCAACTGTAATAAATGTAAAAGTAACAAATTCAGTTACTTTAACCAAATAAGAAGGTAAATACAATTAAAATGGAATTGGATAGTTAGAAAAAGAAGATCCAACAGTAGATATTCATCCATAAACCAATATGTGATCTCAATCGTTAAAGCAATCCAATGGTTTAAATTTTTTTTACTTTTAGGAATTAAATATCAACCATTCATCCAATCCAAAGGCTCACATCTAATCTTTAATATTATGATTAAATCCTAGCCATCCATCTAATTTAACGGCTTGGATCTTTCATCATAAAATATCACTTGATCTTAACTATCCATTTGAAAAAAATTGCACATAAAAACTCACACACACTTACATGACACAAACTTCACCAAAAACACACACACACACCCCATGGGCAAGAGAGAAAAAGGAGGGAAGAGCCATTGCCAAGAAGGAAAGGAGAAGAAGGAAGAAAGAAGGAGGAAAAAGAAAGAATAAATGGGAAGAAAACGCCATAGAATTAAGGTAACATAGATTATTTCTTTTCTTCTTAGTTTTATTTCATTTTTTCACCATGAAATTTTCTCTTTTTTCTATTTCAAGTTTTATCCATGGCTAAGGAAAAAAGAGTGTTCTTGTTGTTTCAAGAATCCTTGTCAATCAAAGATGAAAGATTGACATATATGTCAAATGGGTTCATTTACTTCAAGAATATTTCTAATGTTTGGAGATTTTTCCACAATTTATGAAACTATAATTTTCAAGAAGCAATGGAAGGGACCGAAGAAAAAACAAGTGGGAAACTAATGGAAGGAGGCTTAAGTGGAAGATTGGTTAATATAATTTTGATTTTCAAAAAGTTATGAAATTTCATCTTGATAAAAGCTTGGAAAATTTCATGAATATGTAGAAATTGATTGGGGGTTTTGTATATCTACCTTGATTATGCAATATTGAACATTTGACAAGGGAAAAATAAGAAAAAACATGCCCACACACACTATATAGCTACAGCCTAGACCATATGGAATACTGAAGGAAGAGTTTTCTAAAATCCAATTAACTTAAGTGAATTTATACTAAAAATAATGTTTATGATGAAATTTTGGTAAATTTTAGATAACTATATAAAAAGGAAACTTTATGAGTGAAAGTGTCGATCATGAGTTGCTTGAATTTTTAATTGTGTTATTTGGGGTATTTTGGATTATCTGTATAGTTTGATATTCTCTATGTGCTATTTAGATTATATTGATATTTATTTTATAATTTTTAGAGCTTATTTGTGAAAGTTAGAATTTATAAATATTATGTTGATTTTGATTAAATTGTGGATATTTGATATGATAATATCTTGCTTAATTTCATGTTTATATGGTTGTGGATTATTTGGTAAAGGACTAGCTTGTACAAATTATGGTAGAGTTGCTTTAATCAAGGAATGAGCTCTATGTATGCTAGAGTTGGCACTAGAAAGCTATAGATGTATTGGATATCCAATCTTAATTAATTAAGATACTTAAAATATTTAATATTACTAATTAGGACCAGTGAGAGCCATCAAATATTCTAGATCTATTTAGACTTATTGGGCCTTTGTAAGCCTTCCCTATACTTGAACAAGCCTTTATATGGCTATACCATATCTTAACTTTGGATCTTAAAAAATGGATGATTTTGGACACCGGATGGGTCCCAAGATAAATCTAGACTTAGAAACATAGAAAAATAATTTAAACTATTTAAATACAATTTTTCTAGACTCTAATATGTTGATATGCTATTGAAAATATTTTATAATGCATAGAGTTATGCAAGGCAATTCTTTCTCAAATATACTTATTATTTCTTGATCAGATAATGTCTTTGATGATATATTATTGTGATATTTTGATATGACTTTCTTTAGATACCCATTGGGGGACACCTTAGTACGGGAAGTAGGGATAAGCCTGCTAAATCATGGCAATGGCAATGCAATATGATTTGGGTATTGAGCCTACCAATGCCAATGTAACATGATCTAGATATTGAGCTTAGCAATCTCCAAAGCCTAATGGTCAAGTTAACATGGAGAAAATAATGTTTGAATTTATTACTTGTTGTATCTGTTTAATCGTGACATGTGGATCCTAATTCTGTTGATTTGTTTTTATTTATTTATTTATTTATATATTTAATTCCTGTTTTAATTAATATGTTAGATATTCTAAAAATTGTAAATTATTCTCTATTTATTAAATTATGTGTAATTCTATGTCATTCCTTTATGTATGTTATTCTTTGTTTATGTGGATATTTTGAAATTTTTTGTTATTTTGAAAATTTTAATTATTCTCTAGTAGAGTATTCTGTTTTCATTATTCTTTGTTTATTAACGAAGTTCTTGACTTTTTTCATGGTTATTAAATTATATTATTTCTATCTATATTACTGAGAATATTATTTCTCACTCTATCTGGTTTATATTTTTCTTAGATGCCCATTTATAGCGTGACGCTCGAACTCCAGGCAGAGTTAATCCAATTCCCTCCACGAGGATGGGTGTTTGTAATATATAACATCCGAATCCTATCTTGCAGTGAACTTGATCGTGATGTTCTAGTTATTTTGTGGCAACAGAAGAGCAGGAATCTCTCTCATTCCCTATAGGAAGGATGCCTCCTCCATTTCCATAAGATGGAGACTTTGGATTGCTAACATTTTCATTTTGTGAATAGGGAACTAACTATAATAGTTCTTTTTTATTATATAGAGTGTCTTTTTGTATGGCTTTAGGTTGAATCTCCAGTAGTTTCTATATGGTATGTACTATTATTAACCCACTTCCCTACCTTTTAAACAAATAATTAATATGTATTAATAATAGTAAATCTTCAAACATAATTTACTATCCGCTACATAGGTGTAGTTAATGAATAGTAAAATTTATACCACGAAAAAATATTTAAAAGGTTAAGGTAGTTAGATATAAATTAATTGGTATTTTATGCTACAAAAAAATTCACTAAAAGTAGATAATTAAAACAAGATGTTACAAAAACACTAAGTTTTGAATTTTGAAAATTTTTAATGAGAAAAGATTTATTTAATCTTTTTGTTCTTTTTTAAAGATTAACTTTTGAACTTTAAAATATGATTTATACTTTTTTTTAATAAACAAAATTAATTGGATATGAACTAGTAAGACCTAAAAATTAAAACATGATTGCATGACCTAACCAACATAGGTACTTCTGGAGACTTATTGTTATAGGTGATCCACTAATTAACACCTTATATATATATATATATATATATATATATGTATGGGGAGACAAAGAGTCTCACATGACAATTTTAAAAGTAAAAGTAAAAATAAAAGTATTTACAAGCATACAATATTTTGTGATTATTTGTGCTTGTCACTACAAAAAATAGCAAGTTAGCGACAAAATTTTTTTCCATCACTGGTCCATTGCTAATTCGTCCCTAATTTTAGTGACAAAATTTTACGTCACAAATATTTTCGTTGTTAATCTATCACTAATCAAGTAAGCAACAAAATTTAGTGACAAAAAATTCTATTGTTAGTGAGTAGAATAACTAACTTTAATTTTGTGATGAAATTAGTGATCAAATTTCTCGTCACAAAATTTTCTATTGCTAATTTGTCACAAATGATAATTTGAATTTTTAATGATTTATATGATATAATGATTTAAATATTATTGATTATATATATGTTATAATTTAGTAATTTATTATTTATATATTATAATTTAAATTATAAATTAATAATTTAATGATTTCAAAGTCAAAATAGTAAAATTCAATAAGTACTAATGTACTTAATTATTCTATGGTCGATAAAAGGTTTTCATTTGTATTCAAAATTTAGAAAATTCATAATTTATTTATAAATATTAATATAAATATATAATATATTTAATTAATTAAAAATAGCAAAAAACTTTGTAAATTTAAAATCACAATTTAAACAAATATATATAAGGAATAATTTTATTAAAAATATAAAATAAATAAATAAAAGTCAAATAAATATTTCACTTAGAAAAATACAAAAGATAAATACTATAAAAATAATATGACAATATGTCTCTTTTCAAAGATTTTACAAATATTAAAAATAACTTTACTCATCCATTGTGCTTTAATCATGCCACCTATCTCACCTCTCTCTTCCCCCAATTAGTTTCCCTTTCTGTCATGCTATGATTCTTCAATTTCTATATTTAAACTCTGAGTTAAATTCACACATTCTTCCTCTTGTCTCTTTGTTTCTTTCTGCACTTTCTTAAGTAATCATGTTAAGGTTTTTCTGTCTCCAAAAACTAAAATTTTATCTCATTTAAATCTCAAATATCTGAAATTCTCTCAAAAGAAGTAAAGATTGAATATCGATGGATGCAAAATTAGAAAAGGAGTGGACAGCATGATCTATAATCTAATACCTATACACATCTAGTTTACAAATTTGAGGGAGGAAGAGGGATATGCCCACTTTCCAATGAATGTAGCTTCACTGATGAACTCCTTTATCTTATATGTGATTCCTTAAGAAAAAAAAGAACTTTAACCTTAACCCTACGAGTTAAGATTTAAATATCTTATTTAAGATTTTGTCTGTGCAAGAGTTATCTTTTACATTTTTAGACTTGAATAATTTTTTTTTAATTTCTTCTAAAACATCTTACAAAAACAAATCTTTTTTAGTATTTATGTGTATTTATTATGCATCTTTATTATTGGAAGGATCATTTGAAGTATTTTTATTTAATAAAGAAAGACACTTCAAAAATAAATAATCTAAATTTCTTATAAAATTATCATTAAAAAATAAAAAAAATGAAGATTTAAAATATTTAAAATATAATATTTCCCTCCTTTTTAGAAATAGTCATCGATCCCTTAATAATATGAGAAATTATATAAAAAGGAGGGAAATATTATATTTTAAAAATTTTAAATCTTCATTTTTTTATTTTTTAAAGATAATTTTATAAGAAATTTAGATTATTTATTTTTAAAGTGTCTTTCTTTATTAAATAAAAATACTTCAAATGATCCTTCCAATAATAAAGATGCATAATAAATACACATAAATACTAAAAAAGATTTGTTTTTGTTAGATGTTTTAGAAGAAATTGAGATTAATGTGTTTAATTGCATTATTTTTATATTTTGATCAACAGACAGAGGCCAAATTATTCAAATTTTGTTTTTGCAAATAAGTTAAGTAATAGATAAATATGAACTTTTCACAAATGGGTTTTTGGCATTGGGCTTTTAAATATCACTAATCAGGAGATTAGAATCAGACCAAAGGAATGTTTAAATGCAAGGAAAGTGAAATATCAAAAGAGGGGCTTAAGATTAGTTACGCTTTGGTGAATTGTTTTGTAATATGTTTGGGAGCTGAATTTCCATTATTAATTAGTGATTTAATTCCATATACAACCCCTCCCCCTGTTTTTTGAAAAAAATTAGTTTATATGAATTCTTAAATTGATTGATTTAATGAAAAGCTCTTCAGGAGATGACTTGATGGGTACTCTACTATAAACTAGTTACTTTTGCTAATCTTAGTCAATTCGACAGCCATGAGTAAAATTCTATTTACCAAGATTTTGGTGCCATTGCTAAGAAGCTAATTAATCATAATCAATTAGATTAGGAATTTCATTATTTTCAATTTCAATTTAGCTTTCTTAATTTGCTTCTGTGGCCAATTCTAGAGCATATAATTTTGATATTTTAAGGTAATTCTACACAATAATGGTTTTAGGGGTGACTAACTCTGACTAAGTTGAAATTTGATATATAGATTTTGGGTGTTAAGAGGGACAATAATCATTGCTATGTAGTTTGGTAGGTCATTTTTTTGCCAAATTTCATTGTTTGGATTATTTTTTTATTTTGTTTAGTATTTTTCAATTAGTTTTAGTGAATTTTCTAGATTTTATTTTAATTTTTCTTTGACATTCTTTAGGTGTTTTCTTTGGTTTTATTTCATGTTTGGTGTATATTTGTATAATTGGGTATATTTCTAAAAATGTATAGTTGGGTTCTTACATGTTACAATTTTTTTAATTTAGTTGCTATTATTAATTATGTATTGACTTGACACTCTAAATATCTATAATTTAAGTTAATAAAAGAGATAAAAATATCAACAACAAAATAAGATTAACTCACATATATAGCAAAATATTGAAAAAAAATACAATGATAAGGACTAAATTAAAAATATTTAAACTATAAGAATTTAACTATAAACATTAAAGTAAAAATTACGTGAAATTATAAAAATTAAAAATATAATTTTTTTTTTTCAAAAAAAAAAATAACGAAGCCTCAAAGTCCAAATGTTAGGGCCATAGTAAGTTTCAACCTAGATGGGCTAAACTTAGTGGATTGGACTAGCCCAGTTTTGGCCCAGGGCCAATATTGTGACTGATTACGTAAAATTGTTTTATTTTGGGGTCTAGAATTACTAATTAACAAAATTTCCTTGAAAGTCCCAGTCTTAACTCAGTCTTGTGGTGTGTTTGTTTCTACATTTATATAGGCCAAAACCATATTTTTCAAGAAGCAACAATTTGTTGCTTCAATGCAAGGGTAGTTTTGTAACAAGAGTTCAAACACGCGATTGGTGAGCTGTAGAAACCCAAGATGGGGAAAAGAAATATACGTTTAAAATTTTGGTTCAACTAAGTGACTGAAGCTCTTTGCAAAGCTCCCCAGTAGCTGACCAGAAAGCTTAACCGAATCTCTTTTGATTGTCAATATGATTGTAAGAGAACATATCTAACTCCATTCTTCTCTCTCTGTTGCTATCTTTTCGCTCAATGTCTCTCGTTCTTCTTTCTCTTTATCCCTCTACAACGTTCTCTCCCTTCCCCAGTTTCAAAAATATCCCTTCCAGAAAAATCAATAACCTCTCCTTCTCATAGCTTCTTCCACCCAAAAGAAGAAAAACCTCCTAAAAAATCTCCAGAAGCCCTTCTCTTCCAAAAATCCCCAAGTATGGTTGCTTCCTATTTTATAAGTAGTCAAAACGTTGCCTTCACTATCCTTATGTGTGTTTTCCCTCTGCTGCTCGTGCCAGACCGTTAGGGAGTGTTTGGTTCAATGGAGGGGAGGGGAGGGGAGGGATTTTAATGAAGAGGAGGGGAGGGGAGGGGAGGGGAGGGGAGGGGAGGGGTTTTAATGATATATTGTTTGGTTGAGGAGGGGAGGGGAGGGGAGGGGAGGGGAGATAAAATTAAATGGACAATTATACCCTTATGATATTAGAATTTTTAATTTTTTTATTTTTATAAAAAAAAAAATTTTTCTTGCTTTTTATTATTAAAAATAATTTTTTATTTTTATTCAAAAATATTTTTTATTTTTATAAAAAATTATCTTAAACCCAATTTAAAAAATAAGATTTATATTATATTTTAAATGAAAATAAAAAGCAGGGGTAATTTTGTCAAATAAGGATAAAATTTTCTCTCCCCTCCAAAAACCCCCACTTTTGGAGGGGAGGGTTTGGAGGGGAGGGGAGGGGAGGGGAGGGGGTATTTTGCCTCCCCTCCCCTCCAAGTTTTTCATACCAAACAAGGGGAGGGCCTCCCCTCCCCTCCCCTCCCCCCCAAAAACCCTGAACCAAACGGACCCTTAGAGATGAGAATCCCGGAATAGATTGGGCCAATGTGCCTCACACACCTACTGCCTTTCTCCTTCACTCAAACGACCTTCGTGATTTGCCATAGGAAAGATAGGGTTTTTTGTTTCTTATTTCTTTTTTTTTTTTTTTTTGAGTGTTCTTTTCATCATTTTTACCAGTTTTTTGTTTTTATTTTTTTCTTTTTCTTTTGGATATTAAGTTATTTAGGTTTAAAATTTTGGTCAATTCTTAAACTATTTTGGGTATTTTAGGTCTTTTTTTAATAAGTATTTTTCTTTCTTTTTTAATATTTTATATTTTTATTTAGGACTCAAAAATAAGAATGTCTGAAAAAAATAATTAAAATTGACTACAACTCTAATGACATCTTTTGTGCTTAAATGACTTTTTTATGACTCCATTGACTTTTCTTTTAACAAAAATTATTTTATTGACTCAAAATAATATTAAAATTGAATTAAATTTAATTATGATCCAAATGATTCAAAAATTAATTGAACATACCTAAACTTTGATTTTGAATATAATATATAACATCTAGATGAAATACAGTGTCCACTAGTGTTATTTCACTCTTTATTTTGATTCTTAATTTCTTCGAATAAGTCCCACCAAATCTGACTAATTTCTTGGATGTAGCTCCTAACTTTGCTGCTACTTGTTTACTTGGTTGGTTCAATTGCATAAATTCTGAATTTTTTTTTGGATTTTAGTTGCCCTATTTTTTTTTTCACGCCACCTTTGCTTAAAAATAACTATTTTTTGCGATGATTACGTAACAACTTTTGTCTCAACCATTGTTAAACACCAGAATAGCTACGGTTTAGTCAACTGTTGTCAAACTATCGTTGAATTGTAGCAGTTGTACGAAACTGCTCTGCTGGTATTATTTAGCAGCGATTGCAACCATTGCTAAATAACTTAAAAACCCCTCCACCCAAGATTAGATCCACCACGTTTCAACTTCCCTACCTTTTTTCTTCCATTTATTCTATTAAATCTACTAGATAAACATGTTGTCCTTGCTAAAACGGGGAAAAGGAGTACACCCACTCTGGCTTGCTCCCAATTTTGAACAAAATAGTGAAGATCTTATTTCAAGAAGGGCTAATTAAGGTAAGTGGAAGAAATAATGAGATAAGATATTATTTTATACTTTGTAAGGAATTTTAGTTTCATTTAAAGCTTAAGTTATTTATCTCAGTGTACCATAATCGGATAAGTGGAGAGTTTATGTCGTACAATGATGCTATCAGATAGTAGTTGATAACTTTTGCTACAGCCTTTGGTTTTGTGTACCATAGCTCTAGACTTACTTTCTTAAATTTTAGTTATTATTCATATAATATACTCTTTTCTATGCTTTTCTCCTAAATTTTGATTACGTATGTTCAAAAGAACCCCTTCTGATACACTTAGGGACTGGATATTTGCTGTTTGCATGTCTATGCCCTTATGAACTCTATTCTAGTTTTTTTGAATGTTTGGCGATGCTTTGGTTGTTTTAAGCCAACTACCTATCCACTTAATATATTGATTAGATGAGGAATGGTCCATTGGCTCTGCAACATATTTATGTTGACAGTTGCACAAACTGATGATTACTTGAATTCTTATGTTGAAAGCTGGTGCTTGCAATGTTACTAGTAAGTGTATATAGTAGGCTAAGCTATATATTATTTAGTCCAATATTGCTTATTTTACTTGTAGTGTAGTTCTTTCCTTCATATAAATATAATACAGTGTAAGCTAACCTTTTCACGCTTTTCAAAGTATTCTCTATTTTCCTTTAGCTTTTACTTAATATTAGAGCATAGGACTATATATGGCCAGGGTCGGACTAGATATCTAGTTGGTCGATATCTTGCTCAATTAAGATATCAAGCTTGTTTTTATGCCTATAACTTGACTCAGCCGAACAAGCTCGGTTCTAGGGCGAGTTAGGGTTGCTCGAACTTTTTATTTTTTTTAATAAATTGATACTTGTAATATAAAATATCTTTTTACAGACTCATAGGTATATATTTCAAAATAATAAACCTTTAGAACTCTTATATTTTTATTAGTAATAAAAAAATAATCTAATATTATCAAACAAAATATAAGTTATACTAGCATAATTAGCCTTAAGTAAATGTGTATTTTCGTTATTCAATAAAATAAATGTCAGGAGGCATATACATCAATGATGAAAATAATTAAGAAGTAGAAAAAGTTTCCATAAGTAATAAAAACTACAATATGCAGAGAAAATCAGATAAAATAAAAATTATATATATATATATATATATAAGATGGCAAGATGTTAATAATTTTAAAAAAAAGTAACTATTAAGGTAAGTTGGGCAAAACATGCCTTTGCCCGCGGCCTCACCTGACTTGATATAGTTTTGTTTAAAGTTCTGCCCATTTATATTTTTGGCTCGGCTCGATTAGACTGAGCTAGAAAAAGCTCCTAAGGCGTATCGGGCAATTGAACACTCCTATTAGAACATGAGATAGAGTAAAGTTATATAAAATTCCTAGTTTCTATTTTGGTTTCCATCATTCCATAATTATATCATCTTTTGTTAGCTTCTGATATAGCGTCTTTCATGTTTCATCCATACACCAAAAACAAACGAAAAAATTTTCCCATAATATATTCTGCCTTGAATCATTTTAAAATGAATTGTTATCTCTTGACTACTGCTCCCCCATTTGCATATCAGTGCCTTTTGTTTAAGCTACAAAATGGTTTTAAACCAGATGTGCTGTGAGGATGGTGACCGTAAACTTTGCTTTGTAATTCTTTTTAGGAATTCTAAGTTAATCATGCCATTCCTGGTCTGGAGGTTTGTTCAAATTTAAAGAGGCTAGAAATATTATTTTTAAAGGTCTTCCTTATTTATGTTTTGTAGTTAATTTAAATTGCATACAGACCATGCGAATCTTTTTCTTCTATGGAAAAAATATATTAAAAGAAAGAAAGGATCTCAAGTACAACTGGAGGAGGATAAAAAATCTCCTAAGAAGTAAAAACAAAGGAAAATAAGGAGCCAACTTAAACGAAAAAAAAAAAAGCAATATATTACAATTTATTCATGTGAAATTTCTTTTTTGGGTAATGGTTTCTTTTCTAATAAGTGGCATGGTCACATGAAGCTATTATTCATACATAGCTCCATAGATACTTATTATTGAGCCATTATTTGGCCTATTTCTCTTTAGTCTTCTAGTACAATTGCTGCTATATCGTTCTCTTATCTTGTTTTCCTGTTTATATTATTGAATTTCATTAATAGATCATTTAACATTTGTCCACAAAAAAAATGACGTGAAAATTTTTTATAATGTGCGTTTAATCATCTTTTTGGCAAAAATAGTACATAAGTTGGGTTTGTTCTAATGTAAAAGAAATTTTCACTTCGAATTCTTTTGTTAATTTTATAGTAAAGTTTGTGCTTACCAATAATAGGCTTTTCCTCTTCACAATTACCATATCTTATCATTGTGCCTTACAAGTCAGGCTTTCTCTTTTTTTTTTCCTGTCAAAGTAATAGCAAGTCATTGTTAATAAGCCCACTATTGATGGGCTTTACCCTTGTAGCTAGAAAACAACGGCTTTAAATAAGAGGAATATTGAGGATAAGTTTCCATTTTATGTTTGTTTTGATATGTTGGAAGGGTATATTTGTAGACTAATTAATGGTTAATTAAATATTTTACTAAATTTTGTATCTATTTCATTTAATTTATAATGGTCATATATTCCCTGCAGCTGTGAGTGTAACACCATAATTTCTAACTCATTTCATATTATATCTATGTTTCTTATTATGCATCTCATGGAAGAACCAAGAAAATAGTATAAAAATAATGAATATTTTTTCGTTACTTTGCGTTGCATCGTGTATAAAAATTCTATTCGGTGTCACATGAACCATGTGAGCCTATACATCACATTCTATTTAATTACATGAATACAACTCATTTGTATCATGAAAAGTGGCTTACATCTCATGGAACTCAAAGGGGAGCTTACAATACACATGTATATTTTCGGCCAAATTTGACCTTATTTCTGTCACAATTTAAAAATTGAAATAATGCATTCTTAGCTATTCTAAAAAGCTACACATGTTTAATTTATGCTAAAAATATGTCTAGATCATAACATCCAACACAGAAGACGTTTGACATTCAAAATGGTCCAAAAGTCAGGCTATCCACTGGTGCTGTCACAGAATTCTATAACAAACTTCAAAAATATCCAATTAATTCCACAAAAATTCAATCCATACAAATGATACCAATCTGGAAAGCTGTAGACGTTAGCTAGAGAAAAAAATAACTCCAAATTAGTTCAGATATGTCCAGACCTTGAAACTTAATCAAACAATAACTAAGATTGGTTGAAGTTCCTGATACTTGACAAATTCTTTGAAAATTCATATCTCCCTTTCTAGACATTCAAATGAGGTGATTATAGTTGGCACAAGTCATTGGGAGTGTCTAGGTTCTTTATATATAATTTTGTGACAATTGAACATCATTGGGACCCTGTATGACAGATTTCATTTTTGGACATGAGTGAACAGTGACATGACCAAAACTAGAATTTTTGTCAACTTTGGAAATTCATCAAATATTTTGTAAACCTCTAAAAATTCTGTTCTTTAGCTTTCTAAAAAGATCTCAACAAGCTCTAATTTCATGCCAAATTTTAGATCAAGAAGAGCTTATTTGGACAAAAAGTAATGTAGGGTTCTATTATTGTCAATTTTAGCTCCATATAGGATACCAAAATGTCTAAATGGTTGTTCTTGGGTTTGGCACCTCTTGGGCAAGTCTAAAAGTATAATTAGGACTTGTGTGAACTACCCATATGGTCTCAAACTCTATGCATCTCATTTTGACCATCTTATCCACACTTATACACAATTCTATAATACCATTAATGAAGCTAGTTTGCTATCATATACTTAAATCACATTCTAATGGTTACATAACATATTCTCTTATTCATACATAACATATTATCATAATTACATATGTTCAAGAGGTTATAGACCATATATAATAATGGGTTACATATTTGACATAAATATGGCCTTAAAGAACTAAAAATTATGCATTATGTTATCAAGCTCTCTTTTTCAAGGTGGTTGGCTTCTATTACCTTGCTTTCTTGGTCCACCTAACATGTTAGAACATTAGAGAGGAAGAAATGAGATTCAAAGAATCCCAATAGCTCATCTCCCATTCAATCATACATAATGGATGCAAACAAGTCTCATAAATGCATGTATGGTCATGTTAACATGTGCAAACATTCAAGAGGCATTTTTATCATTTAAGAAAGTCATACATAGCATACAAAGGCTTGCCAAGCAAGTGGATTGACCTCACCTAATTTTTTGTGGATGTTGGACTTGCCTCACCTATTCTTTAAAATGTTATTGGACTCAACCATGCTCTTGGGAGTCAACCTCACTTTTGGGAGACTCTTTACTTTGTCTCAACCAATCTTAAGGATTCTTGGCTCATCCTCACCATGGCTAAGAGTTCTTGGCCTCACTACACTTAAGCAAACCCAAGAACATATCATAAGCATCATATGAAAGCATATTGTAACATCATGGCATTATGGAATCAAAGTCATGCTAGAACACTTTTCATGGCTTAAAAATACACATACACACATTCAAAGACAAGTAAAGCAAGCAATCATGCATGAGAGAAGAAGAAGAAGTGAGCTACCTTGGATACAATTACACACTTTTCCTCTTAAATGCAAGCTCCTTTCTCGACCACACACACACAAAAGTGTGGGGATGATTTCTCTTGGCCTAAACAATTTATGGAAGCTCATTAGGTTTATGGAATCAATTCTAAGGCCACACAACTTACTTAGACACTAGTTTGGCTTATAACCTCATTATGGTTCCATAGTTGCACCTAATGAAGTAATACCCCTCAAATAAATTCTAGACTCCATTCTTTCCTTTTAGATATGATTCTTGACTCTTTTTAAACCTCTTGGAATCATCACACAATCAAAACCAAGAGCCTAACTATATGTTACTTCTTTAGGTCATAATATGGAACATAAAGCACTAATTCATTCTCTAAGTTTCCTAAATTTTTTCCAAGGCTTTCTCTCATATTTATTCATCATATATGATTCAAAAATGGACTTAGAAAAATTTAAAACTCTCCCTAGGCACCCAAACCTAGCTAGGCCGAGACTATCCATGATTTTGGCCTCTTTGGACTTTGCTTAGTTTTCTTGAAGGAGGAAGCCCATGGGGAGACTTTTAGAGATTTTAGGAACTCATTTAAACTCTTATTTAGGCCTAGGAATCATTGTACAAAATCAGATTTTATAAGGTGCAAGTGAAACCCTAGAAATTACATCTTGAAATCTAATGGCTTTTTGTTAATTCTCTTTGCATATTCTTAATTTCTACACCCTTTTTTCTTAGAATCACCATTGGTTCTACCTAAAAATCAAACCCTCCTAAGGTTTCTTAGATGAGGCAAAATGGAAAAGGAGGGGAACCAAAGGTAGCAACCATGAGAGTACCTTGTTTTCTTACTTTTTCTCACTTGAATCTTGCTTTCTCCAAGCTCCTATCTTCAAATCCGAATTTTTCCCTAAGTTTCTCCCTTAAAAAAGATTTTTAAACTTCATTTTAATCAAAAGAAACAAAGGAGAATAGAGGAGAAGAGGTTTGGGTGGAAGAAAACATGAAAAACTATCAAGAAACTATACCTTTTTACCTTGATTTCTCTCCTCCTTCTTCTTCCCTTGGTGTGCCTAAACCCTAGCCTTCTTCTCTGAATTTGGGCAGAAACAATTGTGTCTAAATGAGTGAGGAAGAGTGGAGCTAGCTATTTACAGGTGAAGGAAAATGACTTTTTTTTAAATTTTCATTTTGCCCTTCGTTCTTGGCATTTTTGTTTCTCCTTTATTTTAGCTATTTTTTTAGAACCGTCTTTTCCATTATAAAATTTAGGTTCCAATTTAGTAAAATGCCTTTGGAATCACTCAAATCAGAGCTAAAACCTTCTTGAAAGAATCCATTAAAGTTCAAGTATACCGACATTGAAAAACATCCACCGAAGAGGATTTAACTGTCCCAGGGCTTCCCATGGTTCTCAGGGCCTCTGAGAACCCTGGAAAACTTAAAACTTTTATTTAAAAATTCCTCCTATGTGAATTCCAAAATTTGCTTAAAATTATGAAAATACTATTATGTTTCGTAAGATTTCCGTCAAAATTTGTTTCTTCATTCTAATTCCATTTTTCCTTCCGTCTCAGGCTAGGATTCTCATTTTTAAGGGTCTAGAATTTTACTCAAAATTTTTGGGACCTTAACTAATTTATTTTGGGGGACTTGCTTTGAAAACACACCCATTTTCGTCATTGAACGAAAACTGGACGTTACAGTGAGGCTATAGAAAAATAATTTTTTTTATATATTTTAGAATGTTTGGGATTTTCATCTTCAATTCTTCTATTAAATTTTAGAGAGGTGACAATAGAAAAGCACAATGTGATTCACTGATTTAAGAAGAGAAAGAAATCAATTATACTGTTATAGGATATAGAAATAAAATATATACATATATGTATAGAGATACTTTATTATCATACCCCCTCAAAAAAAAACTTTAATAATATAGATGAATATATTGTGACACAAGGTCCACAAATTTGAATTTGGTTTTTAAGATATGACTCCAACATAAATTATTGGGTTCCTTTTTTTCCACTGGCCTAAATAGAATATTGGGTCTTAGCATGCAATTTAGGAGTCTGACATTAAAACTGAAATATTGAAAATATAGATTTTTTTGTTATTAAATTAAATAAAATTATTTTCACTTCTAATTTTTCTCTTAAAATCATTTTCGTTAGTTTAACTTAACCCAACAAAATGTTAGTGTTTTAAAGACACTTGGCTATGACCACTTCTTTTGTTTTTTTGTTTTGGGAACATGGAGGTCAATATCTCCTTAGAAGAAGCAAGGAGCGCAATACTTCATGGTGGAGAGCTATTTTTGTTGTACTCTTAATATTTTAATGTTATTGTCTTTGTTTGGTTATTTTTCTTAACATGATCTATAGTTTGTTAAGTACATTGAAGTTGTATTTTCTATCTTCTCTATACATACTATTAATAAACCTATTAAAATAGGCTTATCTAAAATCTAAGTTTATCATTGTTTAGTATTAGAGTTTATATTGTTTAGGAGTCTTAGTTATCCTTTATTATTATCTTTGAAACTTTATCTTCCAATTAATCTCTATTTTGATAGTAGTATAAATAAAGGGGGAGATGCCGTGTGTGTACAAGCCTCCTCATTCACCATATTTTTGTTTTTATCTCATACTTTACAAATACAATTTCCTTTTTTTTTTTGGGTAATAAGAAGGTTGTTTTTTGCTTACAATTCATTCTTTGATAAATGGGCACAAAATCTACAATTCATCTTAATGATAATTTCCCCTTCATTTTTAAAGAATATTCTACCTATTTGTTCATCGAAATAGCTTACTTATTCCGTTCCTGCTTATATGTTTCTAATAATATTTGATATTTTAATTTAAGTATTTGATCAAGGAAGTAGACAATGAACAAGTATGGTAGATCATTCTTCATGCTTTTCCAATCAAGAACATTAACAGATTTAAGACTTATCAAATAACTAGTATGAATATCTATTAAATGTTATCTTAACTACATTAAGAATCTATGACTCTTAAGATTTTTATTTACATGATCTTATTATTACCACATATACTAGACATAAATTTTAATTTTAATGACAATTTAGTTTTCATTTTATTAGAATTTAAAATTTATGTTGGCTGTGATTATTATGTATAAGTAATTTATTTGTTATGGTTGTAAGCAAATTTAAATACCATATTTATTTTTCAAAAAGAAAATAACAATGGTTGAACCAACACCATACATTACAAAAATCAACTTTCACTAAATAATTGATGAAACACTTATGCTCTTGCGATGGACCTTTTTGCAATGCTTCTTGCAATTGCTGCTAAACTTTATAGCAGCAGTTGCAACCACTGCTATTTCCAGAAACAACTATTTCTTGTTATACACATTCTTCATAATTTTTCTTGTCCTTTCATTAACTGATTACTTCCTTCCTCTATTGTTCTCCCACTTTTCAACCTGTCTTCACTTGGAAATCTATTCAATACAAAGAATATAAAAGGAATGTGATTGTAAATGGAATAAAAATGATTTTAAGAATAAAAATAATCTTTATGTTCCTTCTTTAAAAAAATAATAAAAATGTTATGATATAATATTGAATAATGATTTTAAAAATAAAATAGATATTGTATAAGAGTTATGTAAAGATCTTTACATAGAAATTACCAAACAAGCTTTAAATATTTCCTAGTCTTAGAAGGCATAACACTGTGAATTAATCTTTGTGCATACCACTCATTCAATCTGCACCTCCTTTCTTCTCACTTCTTCCCATTGAAATACTTGGCAAGACCTTGGAGAAGGGATGGGATTTCTTTGTACCTTAATATTTTCTCTTTCACACCTATATTACTCTTCATGGCACTTGTAATATCTGGTTTTCCTAAATCGAATTGAAACCAATGAGATACAAAAGGAAGACTCTGGCATAAAATGAAATAAGGATAAGTAAGTTTAGAATGATAAATTAGCTATCTAGAAATAAGGATACAAGGTTAAAGATGGCTTGAAACCAGAGCCGAAATAGTTAAATAAATTCAACCGTATATGTAGTGGCAATTTCATAATTTTGGGCAATTTTTTAAAAACTCAAAGGAGGAAGTTTTAAATGATAAAATTGAATTTTCTATAGTTCTTAGAGGCTCTAAAAATTATAGGAATCTTTAGAATGGTCAAAACCTTTTTGTTATACATTTTAGGCCATCAGTTAACCTGAACTTTAATCGGATGATTCATAATGGCTCCAAACCTTATAAAATTGAAAGTGAATATTTTTAATAAACTATAGAACTTGAATTTTCATATAGAAAATATGGTTTTAAAAAATGAGCTAAAACGAGCATACACAGAGGAATTGAAGTAGAGAGACATAATGAAAATTTAGAAAATATTTAAAACACTTCCTTCTTTCTTATATCAAGTCAGCCATGTCCCTAACTCCTCAAAACCAACCTTGAAGCTTCTGGACAAGCACCTTGTGTTGCACAAAAAGGAGGAGAAAGGAAGAGGAAGACAAGCTAAGAAAAGGTAAAATTGTCCTCTTTTTATGCTAATCCTTTCACCAAACTTGTTCTTCTCTCTATGCTCTCTTTATTGGTAGTTTTAGTTTCCTAAAAAGAGAGTTTTCATAGCTAACTTTTTGGAAGAAGGAGAGGATTTAAGGAAAACAAGCTTTGCATTAGTTTTTCCACTTGATAAGCTTTAAGATGATGTAAGAATCATGGGAAATTGGTTTCTTCTCCTCCTCCCTATTCGACTAACCCTAGCTCTCTAAGAAATAGAATTGTTTTGCAAGGAAACAAGGTAAAACTAATGGTTTTGAGGCATGAGAAATAAGAATATACAACTAAAATGCAAAGAGGAGCTTTAGAATTCAAGATATGGAAATTAGGTTTTTAATTTCACTGATGAAGTTTTAGAACTATCATGAGGCATTTTGAGTTATATGAAAGTATGATTAGATAAAAGAGAAGCCAAGGAACATGGCTATGCCTCCAAATCCAAGAAAGAATTAACAAAACTCCATATGGCTTCTCCTTGGGTGGTGGTTTGGCCAAGACTTGAATGGAGTATTTAGGGAGTGATTTTTTGAGTTCTAATGAATTTAGAGACTTAGACATGATAAATAAATAATTATGAAATCATTGGATTGAATTTAGGAGGTTTAAAATGAAAATTGAATTTTTAAGGTTAATAAAGCAAGTTGGTCCTAAACCCTCTAATTAAGCATGTAATGAATCAAATGAGTTTCTTTAGAATTATAAGGCTTGTAGCAAACAAGAGTTTGGGGTTTGGAAAGCAAAGACCAAGGGTAGCTTCATAATGGACTTAAATTAGTTTTATGTACCACCTTAGGCTTTAATGAGATCCAATAGAGATGATAAGGGCTAGAAGGAGTTCAATTTGGTTAATTTATCTTGTAATTGCTATATGTAGGTCCATCTAACTCAAATTCACCCAAGTGTGGTTGTCAAGCCCAAGAAAGCCAAGCTAAGTGAACCAAGAAGTGGGTTAATGGTATTGTAAGTTTTCACAAGTTTTAAGGTAGCTTTATCTTCCTTTTTTACATGCAATTGAATACTTGAATGAGTTAAAATATTTGTGTGTATTTTTGCTTCATGCTTTCATGAGAAATGTTTCATTATTTTTTAAATGAGCTATAAGAGTACTATATATAAATATAAAGCTTATGTGATGGTTTTTAGCTCCTTATGGCATGAAATTGAGCTTAGTAGCTCTCCCTTGGCCCCTGGTTGAGATTAGTTAAGTGTAGCAAATTTATGATGATGTCATGGCTTGAGAATGAATGAATATTTATGTTATATAATGCATTGACTTACATGATGTGTAGACATAGCATTTTTGGACCACATGTATTGCATTTACTTATGGTATTCATATGTGCATTGAATTGGTTGAGATTAACCATTGAGATTCTCCCTGAATCTTGCCCTCATGCTTCCACTAACCATTTCAAGGTTACCAAGTCAAAGCCAAGACCGTGAGAAGACCTAAATGTTAGGGATGATATGGTAGTAATCTCTTTTGTATTAAATTTTGATATATATACTTATATGACATTTTATTTGTGTCATTATGGATTTATGATCTAAATAATGTTGATATTCCATGTTTTATGATGGAATCATATGTAAAAGTATGAGGTTATGAGTGTATGCCCACTTATGGTAATACTTAAGCATTAGTGTAATAAATGACCTATAGGGTGCCAATATGTAAATGTGTATTCTTGGGTGTCAAAAGGTCAAATATTGATTCAAGTCTTTTTGCATGCATTGAAATGATTGGAAATTCCTTTTAGGATGAAATAAATGTGCTCAAAATAAAAGAAAATCAAAGAGGCCTAAATAACTCTTATGTCAAAAGTGGTCTAAATGACCTAGTTTTAGTTTAAGATTTGGCATGTATTTAAGCTCTTATTTTAAATTTTTAAAAAGTTAAGAACAAAATTTTTGGAATTGTATAAAATATTTCATGAATTTATGAAATTCTATAAAATTTGCATTTTGGTCATGGTATTGTTCACTCATTTTAGTTTTAGTTTTTCATGTATTTAAGGGATCAAATGAATTCCAATACTCATACAATTTTACAAGCATATAGTTGGCATTATATAATTTTCATAGCCACCAAGTTTGCCTAAATTGAAATTGTGTAGCCCAAGATATGCATTTTTGAAATTTAGAGTCTGTTATATGAGTCTATTCTGAGGATAAGGACTATTTCATTGAATTTCATAGGCCAAATGAACTCAATTTAACCTAAAATTTTTACAACATGTAGTTCACATCTAAGCTTTTCATAGACACCTAATTTGTATGAAATGGAGTTATATAGCCCATGTTATGCATTTCAGAAGTTAGTGCAATTTTTGGTGTGTTGTACCATTTTAGGTCCATTATGGTTTGCTTACTTCTGGTATGTAAATTCTGACTTAATGAGCTAGACTAAGTTTGTTTATGATAAATCGGATATAAGTAAAAGAAAGAAACAAATTAGGACCCTATAACTCTATATGACATGAAAACAGGCCAATCTTAGTGTCAAAAAAGCCTAAAAGTGGATGTGAACTGCTTCCCAAATTCTATAAATGATATGAATGAGTGAGATAAAACTAGGTATGACACCACTTTTAGGACATTCAAGGAAAGTTTCTTGGTCTTCGTAAGGCCTGGACTTAGGATTCTTATTGTTAGACATGTCTTTTAGTCCTTTCACCTTTTTCACTTACTTTTTTATGGCCATTTTCTAAGAAACATTTCTAACCTTAGTTCATAATTACATATACTAGACATAAATATTAATTTTAATGACAATTTAATTTTCATTTGATTAGAATTAAAAATTTATGTTGGTTATAATTATTATATATAGGTAACTTATTAGTCATGCTTGTAGGTAGATTTAAATACTATATTTTTTTTTCCAAAAAGTAAAGATGATTAAATCATCACTATATCTTATTACAAAAACAACAACAGTTGATAATCAACTGTAACTAAATAATCAATAGAAAATAATGATGGTTGCACAGCAATCATTGCTAAATTATATAGTGAAGTTGTTCTCGCAATTGAAATAACCATTTTGTGATTGGCCTTTTTGCAGCACTTCTCTGAATCGCTACTAAACTTTATAGCAGCAGTTGAAACCGCCGTTGTTTCCATATGATCTCTTCATCATTTTTCTTGTCCTTATTCTCCTCGTTTACTTCCTTCCCCTCTTGCCTCTTCACTTTTCAAACTTTGTTGACTTGGGAATTTATTTAATATGCAAAATATAAAAAGAATATGATTGTAAAAGGAATAAAAAATAATTTTAAAAATAAAAATAACATTTATATTAAAAAAACAATAAAAAAATTGTAATACATTATTGAGTAATAATTACAAAAATAAAATAGATATTGTGTAAAAGTTATGTCGTAGCCTTTACATAAAAATTATTGGAAGAATTAGAGTTAATGACCCAAAAATAAAAATATTTAATTTGAAAGACCTCTTACCACTAGATTTAGGGAGTTTATTTGAAGTCAGTGGTAATTTATTTTAAAATAATAATAATAAATATTTTTAATTTTGAATCCTTAATTCTAATTCTCCCAAAATTATTTCCCAGTCTTAAAAGGCATGATACTTTGAATTAATCTTGGCGTATATCACTCTTTTAATCTACACCTCTTTTCTTCTCACTTCTTCCCCATTGAGCTACTTGGCAAGATCTTGGAGAAGGGATGGGATTTCTTTGTACCTTAGTATTTTTTGTTTCGAACCTATATTACTCTTCATGCCACTTTTAGGACATTCATGGAAAGTTTCTTGGTCTTTGCAAGGCCTTGACTTAGGATTCTTATTGTTAGACATGTCATTAGTTCTTTCACCTTTTTCACTTACTTTTTATGGCCAATTTCTAGGAAAAATTCCTAACCTTAGTTCATTAATTTTTGTTTTATCATTCAATTAGTGCTAAGAAAAATTCATTTGACTAGTTGGGTGACTCTCTGTCTTTCTAAATCCAAAAGTATTGCGAGAGTGCTTAAAGGACGTTACTTTCCTTATTGTTCATTCATCGAAACAAGCCTGGGCCATCAGCTACGTTACAATTGGAGGAGCATTCTAGGCTCTCATTGGTTTATGGGGAAAGGGTTCTCGCTAGAAGATGGCTATTTGGGAAAAGCATAATCAATGGACTGTTTGGTCTGCCTACCATTTCATTCAAGACCATCATTCCCTTGGTCAAGTCTCTGTCACATTGTGAGGTGTCTAGCTTCTCTCCAGTAGCATGTGAATATGGTGTCCATCCCATTCAGCGAATCTGAGCCATCCAATGAATCCAAGCCGTTGTTGTCATGCCACGCGTTCTTCTCTTCAAAACGCAGTGTTTCACTTTAATGAAACATTGCATTTTGATGCAACTTCCCGAGCAATAGATTATGGTCGTCTTTTTGCTGCATTGGGATAGTGACACGTAGCCTCCATCTTCACCCCTTAATGCTGCATTTGGCACCATCGAAGGATCAAGCCATTGGTACCATCGAGCCTTACATTACTTGGTAGATTGGAGTGAAGAGATTTGAGCCACTGGTTTCTACCATACTTCATACTAGCCACTTTGAGAATTTCATCCTTGGTGTTTTTCCAAACACCACCCTTTATCATACGCCTTATCTTGACCCCTCTTAGATCGCTCCTACTTGCTTTAAGCTCGGATTGTTGGGCTATCCAAGTTCAAGCACAAAATGAAGATGTCGAAGCTCACAAATACAAGACTAATTATGTCTGTTCTGATTATGGATTCTTCTTTTGCTATGTCAGTGTGATTCAATTTTAGAATTAGTAATTACAAGGACCAATTTTAATTGAATTTAAATTTATACCTCTAATCCTCTCGCTTGGTCCATCTCCTTCAGCATGCTCCCCATCTCTTTTTTAGCTTTTTCTTCCCTTAATCTCTTAATTACTACTGCTCCCTCACTTTACTCCCTTTCTCATCTTTTAGCTTAGAATAACTAGTGCTCAATGAACTCATGACGTTGGCTGAATCTCCATTGCCATCTGATTCCTCCCAATCGGTCGTGAAGGATAAAACAAAGCCACGGGCTTCTTGCTTCAGATGTAGGATTAAGGGGTGAAGATGGAGGCTATGTGTCACCATCCGGACGTAGCAAAAGGAGGGCCGTGATCTTTTGCTTAGGAAGCTACATAAAAAACGCTGCGTTTCATTAAAGTGAAATGCTACATTTTGAAGAGAAGAATGCGTGGCATGACAACAACAGCTTGGATTCGTTGGACAGCTCGGATTTGCTAGATGGGATAGACACCACATTTGCGCTACTGGAGAAAAGCCAGATGCCATTGTGAGACTCAGTGGAAGAAATTATGGCAACTACCTATTCCTCCCAAAGTCAAATCATTCTTTTGGTGACCTTGCCGTGATGCCTTAGCAACTAATACGGATATATTGTATTTAGAGAATAAATATACCACGTGCAATTATGAGAAGTAAATTGAGGGATCTAAGGTCAAGTAATTTTTAACATTAGAAGCTTTGTAACTTTCTTCCTTTAATGACATTATGTACAATATTGCAAGAGATCCGTTTTACTTAGCATCAAAGTTAATCTTAGCAAAACAATAGCAACCTCTCTTAAATATGATTATCAACTAGCTCATGCAAGGAAAACAACCTGAGGCCATCTTTGATACCTTTGTTCATCATATTGTAACACCCTAAAATTAATTAAGGTGTTAATTATAGATTTGGATTAATTAAAAATAATTAATATAAAATAATTGGGTAAATTATGTGAATGAGATTTATAGAGAGATAAATTATTAATATAAATTTGAGATTTAATTGGGTTAGAAACCTCATTTAGGCCTAAATTAAATTAAGTAGGCTATAGTTAAAAACTAATGGAGGCTCAATAATTTTAGGTGTAAACCCAACTTCCTATTTTGAGTCTTGGCCCAAGAGAGACTACCCAGCAAAGGCCCAATTTGGTTTAATGAGTTAGAGATTCAAAACCCAACTTACATGAGTTCTTATAATTGGTCCAACATCTCTTATGTAGACCCAAATCAAAGGAGCTCTTAAAATTAAGCCTAACCCAACTACAATTCTACAGCCCAACTTATGAAATTTGGCTCAACAAGCATAAAATTTGAACCTATATAGACTTGAGCCTTTGGGTTAACCTATAACTTATTTAGGACCCAACTTAAACCTTAAAAATCATTGTAGCCACCCCTTATTCTGCAGAACCACAAGAAACACAAACACAAACACATTTTCAGAGGTCCCTTGGAGGCTAGGTCTTCTTCCATCTTCTTGGACCCATTTCTCACTTCTAAGCTCAAAATCAGCCAAGGTATTTATTATATAACTTAATCTTCTTCTCTTTCTCTTTATTTTAACCCAATTAGTTTTTCATCATACCTAAAATCTCAAATATGGTTGTTTGAGATTTTCTTGCTGAAATTTCATAGGTTGAGGTAAGGGATGTTGTTAGGTAAGTATAAACTCTTCATTTTGATGCTTTCTCTACTAGTTTAGGACCCCTATAGCTGATTTATGATATGGGTATTATTTTTATGTAAATTTACTTAGAATTTGAAGTGTTGTTTTGAGATTTTTGGGGTAGGCTCAACCAAATTGAATTTGGTTCTTGTCGTAATTGGATAAATGTTTCTAAGTAGTCATATATAGCTTAACTTTTTCAGTAATGAGCTTGCTGATATAAATTATGATTAGGGATAGTAATGGCTCGATTTTGTGTCCATAGGCTGAAGTAGCATTCAGTTGGCTCTTAGAGGATTGACTATGAGTTAGGTAATCGGGGACTATATTAATTCTATGTATATATATGCTTTAATTTCATATTTGCTGCACATGAATGTTTTGAAAATGCTAAATGAATTGGTTGGCTATTTATTATATTGTGTTTGGACCTTGTGAGTCCATGGTGGAGCTGTGATGCGACTGCCACTCGTCCATGTACTTCGATCGGACGCCGGGTTATGATCAGACCCCAGATGCATTGAACCTTGGTTGTGCTCATCGGGGAGTAGGTGCCATGGACGGACCTCTTCCGGTATTATTGACTTTTAACATGTGGAAATATAATTGCTAGTATGGGATGGTAGTCATAGTAGCTTAATTATTTCATTTGCTGATATGACTGATATGATTTTAATGCTCATTTTAATTCATGCATATATGTTAATTAAATTGGAATATATGAATGAAATTTGCATCTCACCTCGTTTCATAGGATCATACTTTCAAGTGAAGGCTCTTCGGGTAAGAATAAGGGGAAGCAAGTGGATGAAAATCTATGAGCTCCAACCATGTGTGAAGAAGGCTACACTTAGACTAATTTAAATAGAGTAGATGCTAAATTTTGTATTCCTTTTATATAACATCATCATGTAATCATGTTGTCAAGTGTAAGTGCTTGTATTTTAATTAGTTGGAATATATCTATCGATGAGTTATGCCTCATTTTAACTTGGTATTGGATGTATGAACTTATAACATTTGTTATGAACTTTGTTGAACCTATGATATGGTTTACTACTTAGGAAATATAATTATGTGATACATTGGATGTAGACCTGAACTAGCGATGCATGAAATTTCTAATGGAATATATATTTGAATGATAATTGTTGGTAGCTTATAAAATTCTTGTTGTCATCAATTTATGAACTTGCTGATATATGACAATTGGATGAGTAGGAATTAATACTTAAGCCTTGGATGGGTAACAATAGATAAACTGGATAAATTAGATAGAGAAAAGCCATTAGAGCCCCATAATTTAGGGTAGAGTGACTCTAGGGTGTCTCTAGGGGGAGAATTGGAGTGTATAAGACAAGATTTAGAAGTTGTAGGATTAAAAGGTGTTTTGCCGTGATCAAAATAATCTTAGCTGCGGCCAATAGAGGCGAAGTTGCCCAGGGAGAGGTCTAGGGAGCAATTTGCCGTGGCTAAAAGTGAAATTAGTCACGGCGAAATGTGAGAGGCCAAACTGAAAATCGTCAAGAGAATAATTCGCCGCAGCGAAATGGGGAATTAGCTACGGCGAACTTTGTGAAAATATCTCAGGGGTTTCAAAGAGGAATTAGCCGCAGCAAAAATGGGATTTGGCTGCGGCCAATAGTGAAAAGCGAGTGAGGTAAACTCTAGGAGGTCCTCTCGCCGCGGTAAAACTCTAACTCACCGTGGTGAAATTTGTGACAATGTAAGGAGTGAACCTAAGAGCAATTGGCCATAATGCAAAAGTATTTAGTCGCGGCGAATGCCCTGAAACTCTTATATTAACCTAAAAACCTTGGTTTTTTCTATGGCAACATCAAGAGGTGACTTAGAAGTGCTTGTAAAGGGTTTTTGAGAGTTGAAAATGAATGAGAATAGATTTAAAGGCTTTTAATTAGAGATTTATTTCTCTTATATATATGAATGCTTATAAATGCTTAGAAGCACTTGTAAAGGGTTCTTGAGAGTTGAAAATGAATGAGAATAGATTTAAAGGCTTTTAATTAGAGATTTATTTCTCTTATATATATGAATGCTTATAAATGCTTAGAAGCACGTGTAAAGGGTTTTTGAGAGTTGAAAATAAATAAGAATAGATTTAAAGGCTTTTAATTGGAGATTTATTTAACTTATATACATGAATGTTTGTAAATATTTGGTTAATGATTCTAATAACATTAAGGTTCAAATTTTTTTACTTCTTTCTTAATTGATTAATTTAAATGATGTTAGATCTTAATTTATAGCTATTAATCACATGCTTAAGTTTAATCATCATGATTAGAAATTAGGGTTATCGCACATATAGATAGAGTTGTAATAGTTAGTCTCTTGGATTTGGATCCTTTATTTAATTTTCTTACATTTAGTTTTTCTTCTCTCTCTCTCTCTCTCTCTCTAGTCTCTATCTAACTTTAAACTAAATGCAAGAAAACTAAAAATAGAAAATCCAAATCCTGGTCTCCTGGATACTCGGGGATAGTGGTTTTCCTTTTTCAGTCTTAAATTTAGATCCTGCTAATATAATCAAATTTTATTCAAATAGAAGTTAGGCCTAATGTCTCTTTTGATCTGCCCCTCCCTTGGAACATAGATAAAATACAAAAGCAGGAAAAAAAATTGAAATCACATAACGTGTTGTAACGGTGTTCGTTGCATAATCATTAATCACCTTTTTACATAATCTTTAGCATAGGTTCATATTTTGAAAAATTATATTTTATAATCAAATAACCTAAATAAAAAATCTATTTTTAAAAGTGATTATTCAGATAAAAAATATTTTAATTTTATATTAATTTTTAATAAATAATTACTTTAATATTTATTTTTGTTAACACAATATAAATTGTGATTAAAAATAAATTAAAAAATAATGAAGCACAAGCTAAAAATCCAAAGAGTGAACCACCGGCTAACCCAATGGGTTGAAGTTGTAAATAGTATTAAAAATTTAAATCCTCTAATGTATTTATAAAAAATAAGAAAAAATTATTTGCATTGTTTTTAACTTTGTTATTATGTTATTTAATTAAAATATGATAAATATATAATTTTTAATAATAACTTATTAGATGTATAATTTAATTAAAAATTATATATTTATCATATTATTATTAAAAATATATATTTATCATATTTTAATTATAAAAACTTGATAACAAGTACAAATATATATATATATATTAAAAAAGAAAACCAAAAAAGTATCCAAGCATTGTGGACTTGGTCAACTAAACCCTAATTGGCTGGCCCAAAAAAAAAAAAAAACCCTAACTGGGACCCTTGAGTCCCTAACCGATGATGGACTTTATAAAATCCGCATGGCTGTGCGGTACTAGTCTATTAGCTGTTAGATCGGAGAGATGAAGGAGATTGCTAGCCGCCTCCAATCTTGCGAAAAAGGTAATTTCTTCTTTGATCCTGCAGATCAGTGGAAACTTGAAGCACCAAGTAGCCCCTTGCATCGTCAAGTCTTGTTGCAAGGAAATCACGAGAAAAGGTTTCCAAGGTGCAAAATTTAGTCATGGCATAACCATTTTCATTATGCTTATGAGCGACGAAAACCAGGGTTTTTCTTGCCCGGGTGTTTGTTTTGCCATAAATTATCAATCGCTTCTGTTATAATTGGTTTTGAATTTTGATTCTGTTAATGTAGTGGAGGAATGCCCCTCAATGAGCAAAGCAACATGATGAAGTAATTTTAATCTGAATTTGATGTGGAGCGTTCGTCTCACCTATACCTTCAAAGTTCTCTGATTGCTTTCCTATTATATTGTGAATTTGTAGTTAAGTGGTTCAATAAGTCCTGATATAGAAAATGTGGAACAATTATGTTCTCTCTGTTGTGGAGTAATACCCTTCAATGAGCAAAGCAAAATGATGATGCCATTTGACTCTGAATTTGATGTGGAGCATTTGTCTCTCATATAGGTCTTCAAAGTTCTCTGATTGCTTTGCTGTATCCTGTCAATTTGTAGCTGTGTGATTCAATAAGCCCCAATACTCTGTTTGCCCCCAATATCTTATATGAATTTTTTCTGCAGAGTTCGTTGAGTGCAAGCAATTTCTTGGGTCTTTAAGCTCTGGCAGGGAGCTTCAAAGGAACACTTAATCCTCTATGTTGTCTTTGTTGCTTTATGTTCTCCTCTGGTTCCCTTTAATTGGATACTAGATATCTGATGGGGAAAACAAGCTTACTACTTGCACTTGTCGAATAGAAAAAAGAATGAACTTTTCTGACTTTTATTTTCATGTTGTTTTTCTCCAGATTTTTTTCCAGCTAATTCTCCCTTCTTAATAGAAGCATAAAAGAAATTAGAATTGAAACCATTCATCAAAAGAAAGCAAAGCAAGGTGATGAGGCTTAAATATCTGAATGTCATGTGGAATATTTGTCAACTGGACTTCAAAGTTCTCTGATTGCTTTACTGGTGCTGCTAGTGGCTTTTCTTATTTTGACTAATAATAGTGGTATTTCAATTTTCACACTACCCTAGGAAGATGGAATGGGAAAAGGAACAAGGTTGTATAAAGAGAAATTTCACAATGTTTTGTTTGGATTTTCTAATGAAATGGATGGGAAATAAGGTAACTAGTAACGTATGTCCCTCACCTATTTGAAGTTGATGAAATATTAAACATTTGATGGCAAAGCGATGGGATGAGTCCCCTCCCTTTGGCACAAAAACTCTCATGCATGGGTGGGGGGCACTTCCCCTACCCTTCTCTCTTTCATAACTCATCTTTCAACCCAGATATTCAGTTTAAGGAAGCAAAAGTGATTCTTGGTTGATTTTATTAAAGATTTGATTTTCCTGCGATTATCAAATACTTGACAGGTATGGGAGATATTCAATTAAGGGCAAGGCTGTAAGGGCCCCATTAAATCAATAACAGATAGATGTGAGATAGAGACCAGTGGCGGTTGAAATTGTTATGTGTATATCAAGTGAGAGCCATTCCAAGAGCCTTCGGTAGTAAGATCTCTCATCTCTCTGCTAAAGGAAAAGTTAACTAAACACAAGCACCAAAATTCTTAATCTGATGTGTATTTATCTGTCAGATTATACGAGCATGGTGCAACAGAAATATCTTTCTTCCCTGGTTTCATTTGTCTTCATGAAATGACCATTGAAGTACAACTGGGGCAGGACATGTGAAAACTGTTTTCAGAGTGTTAGCTTCATCTGAAAACTAGGTCAGTTTCATTCTTTAAGATGCATTGTTGAAGTAATTTTGTTAATATCTGTTCTGCTATGACATCTTTTTCTTTCTGAGAAATTATTCATACTATGAGCCAAAGAAGCTGTGAACATCATCTTTGTGACTATGACTGCTTTGAACTGCTACTGACTGTTTCTAGTTTACTGATGATGACTATGATTTTTACGTACTACGTGTAATATTGAACCACATGGAAGACTTGAGTCAGTCGTCTTAAGCCTAGTAAACAAATAGTACTGGTAAGTGATAACACATGCTCATCTGATGGCTTTTATCTTAGGGCCCTTTGCAAGTTTAACTGTGTCCCATAGGGTCCCCTCAACTATATGAAACACTGATACTTGAAAAAAGAAACAGTATCGGGTCTTACATGTATCATGCCGGGTCTTGTACCAGTGCTACTATGCTTTTTAGGAAGGAAGTTTTGGGTAGGTTGGCCTCTCCCTCCTGTTTGAAGCCTTCAGGCAGATGATGGACTAGCTTAGCTGTGAAGGTGGCTGAGAGGTTAATTGGCACAGAGCAGAACAGAGTTGAAAGGGGAGGATGAGCTATCAAAAAGGGCTTGTCAATGATTCATAGAATTGTCGATAGTGTTCTTTATTATTGTTTCACAAATAAAAGAACTAAAAGATTTTCATGAGTTGATGATCTTGCCTGGATTCAAATGCCTGAAAATTGGGATAATATATTGTACTGCATGATGTGGGTGAATGACTAGAGCAATATATATGAGTCTCTTCGCTAACAGTTTTTTGTTGCCTTATTTATATTAAGTTTATCTAGATATTGTTTAAAAGTTTCTTCGATCCAGAACATTCTATCTTACAATCAGAAACTCGTCAGAAATATTTAAAGAAATTCTTTCATGCAAGAAATAGTTGTGGACGCTATTTTTAGGGCTGTCCCATCGGCCTTCAAGCCTCTCTCGAATCAATATCCCTACAAAATTTCTCAAAAACTTTACTCCATAGTACTAATCTATGGGTGCGAAGGTAGCAAATTTTGTCCATTATATTAATCTAACTAGTGGTAGCTCCCACAAAAATTTGATGGACTTCACTATTAAGGAAAAAAAAAGAGACAACTATCAAATTAGTTACAGTTTAATAATAATATTAAAAAATTATATATATATATATATATTGATAATATAATTTAAATATTAATAACTATTAATTTAATGGACAAAATTTTGTTACACAGACACTTGCACATGTTACGAGTGTACTACAGAAGTGCAATTTTGTTTGGGTATATGCGTTTGGAAATAAGGATTATTATTATCATCTTAGAATGAACGGTGCCAGGAATATTGGTAGCCCATTATTAGAATGGGTACTTGATTGTCCGATCTGTGTAGGAGGCTTGGTGTAGCTGTGCTTCAAATCAAGTAAATAACCAAAGTCTTTAAGATCTTCAGTTCTGTTTTTAAATATTTTTGGGGTCATAACTGAACGAATGAATTCATGGTCTTTCTTTCCAGGTAGCGCAATGATCATGACTCGGTTGCTTGAATTACTGTCTTGCTGAGTACATATTGATGATTGCAATTATCTGTTTTGCCTAAAGTATGCCATACATGTTGATGATTCAATTGCTTCTTACATTTAATTTGGTAATTTGTTGTCAGAATAATATGTTGTTAAAATACTTAAAATGTTAATGCCGCACTTGGGTGTTCCATTCAGCTACTTCAAGTCCTTAAGACAAGCATTGAGAAATGTTAAAGAAATAAATGTTTCCAATTGGTTGGAAACATGCAAATAGAGCACATATATACACACACACACACACACATATGTTTATATTTGTATGTGGTTCATTTTATTTTTATTATCAATTTATTTAATCAAAACATGATAAATATACTGTTTTTCAATAATAATACAACAAGTGTCTAATTTAATTAGGAATTATACATTTATCATATTTTAATTGAAGAATTTAATAATAAGAATATAAAAATTGCATATAAATTATATATATATATATATATATATATATTTTAACTTAGCAAAAAAAAAATTAAAATATCCCATATGATGTACAGGTCTCTAGCTAGTTAGCTAAAATAACTTGGGCATTTGTGTCCTATATTGGATTTTCTTGATAAAAATATATAGCATGAAACTTTTTTCCCCATAATTTAGCATTATAAAATAGATTTTTTTTAAAGAAAGATTTTCCACGTATCTTACTGTTTTCGACAAAATTTAATAAAAAATAATTTTAAATTATGCAAAATTTTCCTTTTGATTTTAAGAGGGACGGCGGATAAATTTGTTTATTTTTACAATAGTTTTCATTTTATGTAAATGGAAGTTGCTAAATCACTGCAACTACTTCATTACCAGTTATGACTTACGTTGGTTGTGGGAATAAATAAAGCCATTACTTTATGCGTTCACAGTTCTGTGTTGGATTCGTTTTTTATTCCACTTTTGTAGATAAAAATTCATTTACGAAGAAAAATTATGCCGTATCGGTGATATTGTGCGTTTAGATTCAATGACCACGTAATATACGCTTATTTAGTTTTTACTTGAAATATTATTACAAATGACCTTATAACAATCTTAATATTTATTCAAGTCCCTTTTTATTTCAACCTCAGTAATTGATCAATAAGGAGCAGAACCCAAAAACATGATGTTCCAAATTAGCTAGCTACCCAAAAGAACAAGTGACAACAATAAACTGAAGCTAAAAGAAAGGATTGTTAACTTTCCAAACCTCAGCTACCCCAATCGCGTCTGGTTACTGTGTCTCTAATATTTGGTAAGTCTCCTTTAATATTGGTTATTTTGTGTGTTAGGCAAACAATCAACATTTCAAGGGGGTGAATTGAGTGCTTTCTAAAATTTAAGTTTTCTTCTTGACATTTATTTAAAAAAAATTGTTATTGTTAGTATTGGATTTTTTGAATTGCCTACGATGGGTTGATCTGATCCATTAATTAAAAAAACATTGAAGAAAATTAATTAATTGTTAATTAAGTTATTAATTGATTATTTCTTTTTAAATTAATTTTATTTTAGAATTTTGAATTTTGAAAATCAAAATTCAAATTACCTGATAAGTGAGGGGATAGTTAGAGTGATTGTGCAAGTGTGTGCAAACTTCTTTTCTCTCTTAAAAAAAATGAAAGAAAAGAGAAAACTACCTCTAAAAAAATACATTGAGTCTTTTTCTTTAATTTGGAATTGGTGAATATATTGTGGATAACCTTTTTTATTATAATCCAAATGTGTGACCAAATCAATCATGTGGGATAATCAAATAGAAGAATTTTCTAATGCAAGTAAATTTTTTATCTAGAACTCTTGAAACTGAACATATAAACTACAAATTGGACATAGAGACCTTCATGAATTACAAGATGGATCCTAACCAAAGTATCCAACACCATATCTATTTAATGAAGGATCATTGGTTTGATGCAAAGAGGAATTTTGTCCAAAAGTATAAAAGAATTCCTTACACCAAATTGGTCTTAGGATTTATCAATTCGCTCCTAAATGACCATTTTTGGACCCCCAATGAAAGTAGAGCTAAGAGAAAAATATAATTAATAAAGAGATAGGCTAGAAAGAACTGAATTTTTTTGATTGTGTTGCTGAGATAGAACTCAAAAAAATGCCATCTTGTTGCAAATGTACGGCGATCAGTTCTCTCTCACAATTTTCAAATGTGAGAAGTGCACATAAATTTGGATATAGTGTACATAAGAAAGGGATTCATCTTAAAGGAGTGATTAATCATGCTAAATCAAAATTTCCAATTTCAAATATTCCAATTAACAATTATAAGAGAAGCTTTAATTATAAGGTTGACGAGCTACCTTTCAAAAAGATAAAGCACCTCTAGATTTTTAATTTTAATTTTATTTTAAATTAATGTTAGTATGGGACAAATTTTATGCACATGTAATAGAGACTACATTTAATTTTTTGTGTCTAATTAAATGCAATTGATTATTTATATGCTTTGTTGAATTGCATATTTTTATAAATTATGATTACTGGGCCTTATGCATAGGGCCCAAGGTAATTGAAAAAAAAACCATTATATTATGAACAATTTAAGAACAATAAAAGAAAACTCTTTTTTTTTTTTGTATATATAATAGATTATTGAAATTGTGATATGCTTGATTGAGGGGGAGTTCTTAAACTAATTGACCTGGGGTCATCTAAGAATTAAAATCAAGAAATAATTTGCAAATAAATTTAATAAAGAAATGATGACATTTTCTTGAATACATGTGATGGATGTAACACCATAATTATCTAGCTTCTCTTACTCATATCTTAGTGACACTCTATGAAAAGGGGAAGTTGGCAAAGAAATTTACTTAAAATATTCTATTATTTTTGTGTTACGTCAGATTTAAAATTTTCATTTCATGTCCCATGGACTCTTTGAACTTTCCCATGTCATTCTCCAATTTAATTACATGCATACAACTCAAAACCATCTCAAAATGTTGTCAAAAACTCGAGCTTATAGCATATATACACAAAAAAATGTAAGTCAGTCTCGGGTTCAACTTGGCAGATTTCTAGTGCAACTTTAAAAACTCATAACTAAATCTAAAAACATTAAAATCAAGCAACCCATAACTTTATGGAAAGCTCTAGATGTTAAATTTATACTAAAAATAATTTCAAGCCATAATAATACCATTTGGACCATGTTTGACAACAAAAAAGAGACATAGGTCAGACTACCTGGCGTTTCTGATACAGTTTACCAATAGAAATTTCAAAAGTCGATAACTAATTCTAGAAAAATCAAAACCCAGTACATCATACCATTATGGAAAGTTACAAATGTTAACTTGAAGTTAAAAATAAGTTCAGACCAAAATAGATACATTTAGCTAATGAAAACTAATGGAACAATACCTAAACTCAGCTAGCACTACTGGTATTGACATAGAAATTTAGAAAATCATTTCTCCCTCTATAGACCTCCAATTGAGTTGCTTCTAGTTGATATAAGTCACTGTGAGTATCTAGTTTCTCCTTGTAAAATTTCATAGCCATTGAACACCATTTGCCTCATAAAATGATAGAGATGAAGTTTATAACCATATGCATAGTACCACTGTCAAAATTGTAAATTTTTGCCAACTTTAAAAATTTACCAAATATTCTCTAAAACTTCAAATAATATGCACTTTAGCTTCATAAAAATCTCTAGAAAAGGCCTATATGCATGTCAAGTTTCATGAGTAAATTCGTTCATTTGATCAAATCTTAACATAAGGTTGCATATTGGCCATTTTAGGCCTCTTAAGGGGTCACATTGGGTCCATTTTTGCTTCTAGCTTTTCTAAGGCCACTTGAGCATGTGGGAAAGTATGAGAATAGACTACTAAACATGTCCTAAGGGTTCAACTTGTAATGTCTGATTTTCGTTAAACAACGGAAACGGACATGTTTTCAAAGCAAGTCTCCCGAAATGAATTAGTTAAGGTACCGAAAAATTTGAGTAACATTCTAGACTCCTAAAAATGAGAATTCTAGGCTTAGATAGAAAGAAAAAAGGAGCTAGAATGAAGAAACAATTTCTTACAAAAAATTTACGAAATGTAATAGTATTTTTGTAATTTTGAGTAAATTTTGGAATTCACACAAGAGGGCTTTTTAAATGAAAGTTTTGAGTTTTCCAGAGTTCTCAGAGGCTCTGAAAACCATGGAGAGCCTCGAAACAGTTAAATCCCCTCCAGTGGATGTTTTTCAATGTCGGTGTACTCGAATTTTGACGGAGTCGTTCGGAAAGGTTTTAGCTCCGATTTGAGTGATTCCAAAGGTATTTTATTAAATTGGGAACCTAAATTTTATAATGGAGAAGACAGTTCTAAAAAAAGAGATAAAATGAATTAAAAATGAAAATACAAAAAATGAAGAGCAAAATAGAAATTTTTGAAAAAGCCATTCTCCTCCACCTATATATATGAGGTGCCCCACTCTCCTATTCATTTAGTCTCATATTTTTCTGCCCTAAACTAGAGAAGAAACCCTAGGAGAGTGGCGTACCAAGGGAAGAAGAAGGAGAAGAGAAATCAAGGCTTGAAGGTAAAGAATTTTGGTAGTTTTTTCATGCTTTCTTCCTTCCAAACCTTTTCTCCTCCATTCTCCTTTGTTTCCTTTGATTATAATAAAGTTTATAAATCTTTTTTTAGGGAAAAATTAAGGGAAAAATTCGGATTTGAAGAGAGAAGCTCAAAGAAGACAAGATTCAAGTGAGAAAAAGTAAGAAAATAAGGTAACTTCTTCTCCCATAGTTGCTACCCCTTGCTCCTCTTCTCCACCCATTTCGCCCCACTCAAGAAGTCCTAGGAGGGCTTGGTTTTTAGGTAGAACCAAGGGTGATTCTTAGAAAAAAGGGTGTGGAGATTAAGAATATGCAAAGAGAATTAACAAATAACTATGGAAATTCAAGATGCAAATTCTAGGGTTTCAAGTGTTCCTTACAAAATCTGATTTTATACAATGATTTCTAGGCTTAAATAAGTATTTGAATGAGCTCCTAAGATCCCTAGAAGTCTCCCTATATTCCTCCTCCATCAAGAAAACAAAGCAAACTCTATGAAGCCTAAAATCCTCTATAGCTTTGGGCTAAAGGAGTTTGTATACCTAGGGAGGGTTTTTAATTTTTTTAAACTCATTTTTTATTCATATATGATGAATGAATATGAGGGGAAGTCTTGGAAAAAATTTAGGAAGCTTAGAAAATGAGTTGGTGCTTTATGTTCCATAATATGACCTAAAAAAGCAACATGTAGTTAGGCTCTTAGTTTTGATTGTGTAATAACTCTAAGAGGCTTAAAAGGAGTCAAGAATCATATTTGAAAGGAAAGAATGAAGTCTATAATTTATTTGGTAGGTGTTGCTTCATTAGGTGCATTTTAGAACCATAAAGGGGTTTATAGGCTAAGCTAGAGTTTAAGCAAGTTGTGTAGCTTTAGAATTAATTTCATGAACTTAATTAGCTTCCATAAATTGTGTTTAGGCCAAGAGAAATCATTCACGCACCTTTGTGTGTGTGAGGTCAAAGAAGAGAGAGGAAATCCAAGAGAAAAAGTGTGTGGTTGCATTCAAAATAACTCTCTCCACCTTCTCTCATGCATGATTACTTACTTTACTTGTCTTTGAATGTGTGTATGTGTATTTCAAGCCATAAATAATGTTTTAGTATGAGCCCTTACTCCATGGTACCATGATGATATATTATATTTCTAAATGATGTTTATGATATTTGTTTTGGTTTGCTTGAATATGGTGAGGCCATAAATCTTTAACTATAGTGAGGATGAGTCAAGAACCCTTAAGATTAGTTGAGGCAAAGTAAAGAGTCTCCCAAAAGTGAGGTTGACTCCCAAGAGCAAAATTGACTCCCAAGAGTGAGGTTGAGTCCAAGAACCACTTAAAGAATGGGTGAGGCAAGTCCAAAATCTACAAGTAAATGGGTGAGGCCAATCCACTTGCTTGGCAAGCTTTTGTATGCCATGTATGACTTACTCATATGTTGAAAATGCTTCTTGAATGTTTACACATGATAATATGCCCATACATGCATTTGTAAGACTTATTTTGCATCTTTTATGTACGATTGAATGGGAGATGAGCTATTGGGATTCTTTGAATCTCATCCCCTCCTCTCCAATGTTTTAACATGCTAGGTAGACCAAGAGAGCTAGAGAATGGAAGCTAACCACATGAGAAATGAAAGTATGATACTAAAGTGTTAGAATTTTGTTACTTTAAGGCCACACAAGTGGCAAATGTTGCAATCTAATGTTGTATATGACTTATGACCTCATAAAAACATGTAATTATACTAATGTATCATGTATAAATGAGAACTAAGGTTGTATGTATGGATATGCACATTTTGGTTATGTAATGACATATTTGCATTATGGAAGTATATGTATAAATGGAAGTGGAGTAGCCAAATTAAGATGTATGAGGTTTGGGACCATTTGGGTAATTCATACAAGTCAAAATCATGCTTTTAGACTTACCCAAGAGGTGCCAAACATCAAGAGAAACTATTTGGACATTTTGGTATCTTGTATGGAGCAAGAATTGATCATTTTAGAACCCTATACTACTTTTTGTCCAAATGAACTCTTCTTGATTTGAGTTTTGGCATGAAATTAGAGCTTGTTGAGATATTTTTAAGAAGATAAAGAACAAAATTTTTGGAGGTTTAGAGAATATTTGATGAATTTTTAAAGTTGGCAAAAATTCTAATTTTGGTCTGATGCATTGTTCATTTGGTCTGAAAATGATTTCTGTCACACAAGACTAAAATGATGTCCAATTGCTACAAAATTTTACATTAAAAAACTAGACATTCCCAATGACTCGTGCTAACTAGAAGAACCTCATTTGGATGTCAAGAGAGGGAGATATCAATTTTTGAAGTTCCTATCCAGTATCAGACACCCCAACTGACCTCAGGTACTATTTGATTAGGTTTTGAGGTCTAGGTATATCTGAATTGGTCTAGAGTTATTTTTTCTCTATATATAACATCTGTAGCTTTCCATATTAGTATCATTTGCATGGATTGGATTTTTTTGGAATTAATTGGACATTTTTGAAGTTTGCTACAGAAACCTATGATAACACTAATGAACTGCTAGACCTCTGGACCTTTTTGAGTGTCAAACGTCTTCTATGTTGGATATTATGATTTGAAAATATTTTTAGAATAAATTAGATATATATAGATTTCCATAATGTCTAAGAATTCATGATTTTGATTTTTCTAGAATTATTTATAATTTTCCAAAGTTTGGAAGAGAAATGGCAAAATTCTGGCTGAAAACATAAGTATGAGTTTTATGCTTCCCTTTAGTTTCCACGAGTTGTAAGTTACTCTTAATGATAGAAATGACTTATATTCATGTAATTAAATATGAAAATATAATACATGAGCTCACATGATCCACATGATATTGAATAGAAATTTTATACATGACGTAACGTTAAACAAATACATTATTTTAATTCCCTTTTTCTTGCTCCTCCATGGAATGTATGATGTAAAGCATGGGAATGTTATGAAATGAGCTAGAAATTATGGTGTTATACAACAACTCATATTTTACAAACTCACTCTCCTACTTGATGTTACACACAAGAGACATGCATATGCATTCTTGCCATACAAGGTCAAAACCATGCAATATCATATATTTACCTCCAATTCTCATATATACAACACATATTCATATAGTTACACATGTTCAAAAGCTTATACATCATATACATCATGGAGATACAACATTTGACCACCACATAACTATAATACAAGCATTTTATAACCCCTTTGCCAATCTCCTTGTCTCCAAGGGTGGTGGCTCCCATTTCCATACTCTCTTGATCCACCTAGGTATGTTAGGTAATGGAAAAGGAAGAGTGAGATTTTAAGAATTCCAATAGCTCTTCTCTCTTTCAAGCACACATAATGGATGCAAAATCAAGTCTAAAAATGCATGCATGACTGTCATGAAATTCTCAAACATACATAGGACATTTCTTCATTCAAAAAGTCACATGTAACATACATAGGCTTGCCAAGACAATGGTTTAGCTTCACCCATTCTTTTTGGGACTTTTGGACTTGCCTCACCCACTTTCTAGGGACTTTTGACTAAGCCTCACTCTTTCTAAAGACTTTGGCTTTGTCTTATCCACTCTTAGGGACTTTTGGCTCATCTTTACCCTAAGTAAGGGACTTTTGGCTTTACTAAATTTAAGCAAACCAAAATGTGTTCATAAAACATCATACAAGCACATAAGCAAAGCATCATGGTACCATGGTATGTAGATACTTGCTAAAAACATTCTTCATGGCTTAAACATACACATACACATTTAAAGACAAGAAAACATCCTAAGATGCATGAGAGAAAGGAGAGAGAGCTACCTTATATGCAATAACACTTTAATCTCTTGGACTTTCTTTTTCTGCCTTCACCAAACATCCACAAGGAGGTGGGACTTGATTCCTTTTGCCTAAACACATGAAATGGGATCCAATTATACTCTTGGAATATTCACTAAAGCCACACACACATTGGAATGACTTAAGCACTCATATGGTTCTATAAGGCACCTAATGAAGCAACACCAAGAATTCATGATTTTGGCTCCTTTCTCTCTTCCATTCTATGATTCTTGACTCCAATTAAATTCCTTGGAGCCATCACACAATCAAATTGAGGAGCCTAGCTATAGGTTGCTTCATTATGCTACAATATAGAACCTAGAGCTCCATCTCATTATCCATGATTTCTAAAATCTTTTCAAGGCTTCTTCTTGTATTCTCCCATCATATGTGATACAAAACCAAGTTTGGAAGAAACTAAAATCATCCTTAGGTGTGACTTCTAGTTCAGGCTGGGACAATACTTCTTTGGATACCTATGGAAGTTGTCTTGGTTTCCTTCATGAGAGGTACATATGGGAAGCTCTTTAGGGGTCTTAGGAACTCATACAAACATTCACATAGGCTTGGGAACCCTTGGATAAACTTAGATTTTAGCCTATGTTCACAAATCCCTAACTTTGCTATCTTGCAAATTCATGGTTGTTTGTTTGTTCTCTTTGCACAATCTTATTTCCCACGCTCTAATTCCTAAGATTCATCCTTGGTTTGGTTCAAAAATCAACCCCTCGTGGCTATCCCTATCTTGGCCGAAACTCACAAGAAGAGGAACAAAGAAGAGTAAGCATGGAAGTAGCAAAATTACCTTGGTTTCCTAGCTTTCTTTGGATGCTTTTTCCTTTGCTTGAACTCTCTTCCTCAAATTTGAACTTCTCTTCTTTGGTTTGAGTTCAAAACAAAACCAAAAAAACCTCCATAAGACCATGAAAAGAAAGAGGAGAAGGAGGAGGATGAGTTTTCTAAAGGAAGGAGTATGAATTTCTACACTTTTCTTACCTTTTATCTTGGACTGTCCTCTTCTTCTTCCTCCCTTCTTGGATGCCCTTCTCTCTAGCTTCATTCTTTGTTTTAGGCAAAACCATAAGTCAGTTATAAGAGGCTAGCACTAGGAGCCACATATAAATGTAAAGGGAACCAATTAAAACATTTCAAAATGTCACTTTTGTCCTTTGTTCTTGGTATTTTCGTTTCTAATTCATTTTAACTCTTTTTTTAGAACCTTTTTTTCATCATAAAATTTATATTTTCAATATTATAAAATACTTTTGGAATCACTCAATTTGGAGCTAAAACTTTCCTAAGCGAAAAGGTTAAAGTTTAGGCTCATCGTTGTTAAAAAACGTATACCAGAGAGGTTTTAACTGTCTTGGGGCTTTTCATGATTTTCAAGGCTTTTACAAAGCCCAAAGAACTCAAATTTTCCATTTAAAATGCCTTTCAATGAGTATTCAAATTACCCAAAATTATGAAAATATCATTATATTATGTAACTATTTCGTAAAATTCTATCTGGCTATTTTGGCTCCGATTTCAAGGCACCTTTAACCTCTTAAACTCATTATTTGAGGTATAGAATATTGTTTTAATTTTATTAGACCTCAAATCACTCTATTCGGAGAACTTCCTTTTCTAGCTGGTGAATTTTGTATGTTTATGGAGAAACCATACATTATGTTTGTAATATCTAGTTCTCTGAAAATAAGAGAAAATGAGAGAAATATAATGTATGATTTTTCAGTCAATGTACGAAATTTATTGGATACAAAAAGAAGTCCCTCGAAATGACTTAGTGAAGGTCCCAAAAAATTTGTGTAGCATTCTAGACTCCTAAAAATAAGAATTCCAAACTCAGACATAAAGAAAAACTGAGCTAAAATGAAGAAACAAAATGTAACAAAAAGCTGATGAAATGTAATGGCATTTTTGTAATTTTAAGCAAATTTTGGAATTATCATAGGAGGGTTTTTTAAATGAAAGTTTTGAGTTCTCTGGGGTTTTCAGAGGCTCTGAAAACCATGGGAAGCCCCGAGATAGCTAAACCTCCTTCGATGGATGTTTTCTAATAGAGGTGAACTTAAACTTTGACAGATTTGTTCAGGAAGGTTTTAGCTCTGATTTGAATGATTCCAAAGGCATTTTACTAAATTAGGAACCTAAATTTCATAATAGAAAGGATAGTTCTAAAAAAGGAGTTAAAACAAGTTAGAAATAAAAATGCCAAGAACAAAGGGCAAAATTAAAATTTTTAGAAAATAGAAGCTTCTTGAACACGAAATTCTTTAAATTTCTTGTTTCTTCTCCCCTTTTATTTGCATGACTTGTTCTACCCAAAAACTAGAAAAATACCAGCTCTCTTAGGCACACCAAGGAGGAGAAGAAAGGAGAAGAAAAAGCAAGAAAAAGGTAAGGAATTTCATGGATTTTCATGCTCCTTCTCTTTCCAAACTTGTTCCTCTCCTCTCAAGCTTCCTTTCCATGGTTTTAATGAAGTTTTGGTGCTATTTTGGGGGCAAAACAGAGAGAGGAATTTCGTGTTTCAGGTGAGGAAGCCAAGAAAGGTGAGAAACAAACAAGAAAAATCAAGGAAATAAGGTAAAATCTCACTTTTATGGTAGCTTCTTTCTCCCCCCTCTCTTGTATGGTTTGGCCACCATGGAGCCCAATCCCTAGGGGATGATTTCTGTCCAAACCAAAGAGGAACTAAGGGTTTTAAAGTGCAAGATTAAGAATATAAAATTGGAATCAAGTAAAAAGCATTAAAGAACAAGATGCACCACTTAGGGATTTAAGTACTCCATCAAAAATTTGATTTGATGCAATTGTTCCTAGGCCTAAATGAGTTTTTGGATGAGCTCTTGAGATCCTTAGAAGGCTCCTCATATGCATCTTCTATCAAGAAAATGAAGCAAACTCACTTGGTGTTCATATAGTGCATAGTTTCGGCCTAAGCTAGATGAAGCACTAAGGGGCAGTTTTAATTTGTTCCAAACTTCATTGAGTCATATATGATGGAAAAGGATGAGAGGAAGCCTTGGAAAAATTTTAAAAGCCATGGATAGTGAGATGGTATCATAGGTTCCATATTATGATATCATAGGTTTAAATGAAGTCAAGAATCATAAATAGATGGAGAGAATGGACCAAAGATGATGTTTTCTTAAGGTTTCTTCATTAAATGCATTATGGAACCATAAAAAAGGTTGTATGAACCATCTAGCTTTTCTAGTGAATGTATGGCCTTAGAATTTGATTCAAGAGTATAATTAGCTTCCATATGATGTGTCTAGGCTAAAAGAAATGATCTCTACCTCCTTGTGTGTGTGACGTCGAGGGAGAGGACTCAAAGCTCAAAGAAAGAGTATGCTTATGTGACAAAGGTAGCTCTCTCCACCTTTTCTCATACATAAATGTGTACTTATATTGTCTTTGGATGTGATGAAAAGTATTTTAGCATGATTTCATATGCCATGGTACTATGATAATGTTTTATACATTCAAATGATATTTTAGATACTTAATTTGGTTTGCTTGAGTGTGGAGAAACCAAGAACCCTCTAGCCATGGTGAGGATAAGCTAAGAACCCTTAAAATTGGTTGAGACAAAGTAAAGAGTCTTCCAAGAGTCAGGTTGACTCCCAAAAGTAAGGTTGAGTCAAACCTCTTAGAGAAAATGGATAGACAAGTCCAAAATTCATAAATTAATGGGTGAGACTAATCCACTTACTTGGCAAGCCTATATATGCTATGTATGACTTGTTCAAATGCCAAGAAAACTTCTTGAATGATTGCACATTCCATGATGCTCAAGCATATATTTTCAAGACTTATTTTACATACTTTATGTGTGATTGAAAGGAAGATGAGCTATTGGGATTCTTTGAATCTCATCCCCTCCTCTCTAATGTCTTAAAATGCTAGGTGGAGCAATTGAGCAAGGTAATGGAAGCCACTAAACCTAGAAGAAGGAGATTAACCTCAAAGTGTATGAAGATGCCTAATTTTGTCTCTTTTGTGGCCATACACATGGCATATGATGTAATCATATGATGGAATTGATGTATAATCATTTGTACATGTGTAATTACTCATATGTATGATATATGAATGAGGATTAATGCTATAAGCATGAGATAGCATGATTTGGGTATGGAATGGCAAGACTAGACATATGCATTCTTGTGTATATCATGGGGTAAATGAGTGAGTTTGAGAAATCTGGGTTTATGCACCTTTGAGACAAGTTTAAAATGCCATTTTGGTGCATTCTCACGTGCTCAAGTGGCCACACAAGCTTTGGAAGCAAAATTGGGTACTTTGATGCTAGTAAAGACCATAAAAGTGACTAAACTGAATCCTTATGGCACAAACTAACCAAATGGATGAATCTTTTCATGAAATTTGGTAGATATGTAGAACTCATTGAGAGATTTTTGGGAAGTCAAAGTGCAAAAAAATCAAACTTCTATAGAATTAATTATAAATTTTCACAGTTGGGATTTTTTTGCTATTCTGGTGCATGTACTGTTCATATGTCAATTTTGTTTTCTGTGTTATCTGAGAGAAAAATGGTGTCCAATACTTGTAAAATTTTACAGGCATAAACTAAAGGTTATAAGCTTTCTATGGCCATCAAGATCACCTCATTTGGAGGTCTGAGTAGAGAGTTATAAATTTTTGAAGTTTAATGTCAGTACTAGTAGTGTCACTTGACCTCATGTACTATTCCATCATAATTTAGTTCCTAAATGAACTCAGCGTGGTCTGGAGATATTTTTCCCATAGTGTTAACATCTGTATCTTCTCAAAATGACTAAATTTTCATGATTTAAATTTTTTTAAAATTAGTTATGAATTTCCAAAGTTTATGATAGTAACCTGTGATAGTAGCCCAGACAGCTGAGACCTTGGGTGTCTTTCGAATGTCAAACATATTCTACTTGATGTTTCATGACCTGAAATTATTTTTAACATAGAGTATACATCTGTAGATTTCTAGAATGGTATAGTGTTCCTAATTTTGATTTTTTTTAAAATTAGTTATGATTTTTCAAAGTTCAGGCACAAAATCTGGAAATCCTACCCAAGGCTGCACCCTATGTTTTTTAGCATACCATCTACTTGCACGAGCTCTAGACCATTTCTTGAGTTTGTTATAAGTTTTATTTGTTTATTTTAATATGAGAATGAGATGGATAAGTCCATATGGCCCACGGGACACTGAAAGAAAAATTTACTTGTGACAAAATGTAACTTTATCCATGATTTCCAATGCCATTATGTTGCTTCCTATAAAACTAGCATGAGATAAGGCATGGAAATTGCATGAGTTTAGTCTTAGAATTATAGTGTTACAATGTTTCTCACATTTCCTCATATTTTTGAAGAACCAAATGTTACAATGGATAAATGTTGGCTTTTGATCATGAGCTTAATAATGTCATTGTTGGTCAAATCGAAGTTTATTGCAACTAAACGATAGTGTGTAGATAGTTATAATTCTATGTTATATCTATGTAGATAATTGTTTTAAAGGAATATGGCCACTAAAAATATAATAGCTAAGCTTAATAGAGAAGAAAAAATTAATGGTGATAATTGAGACATATGACACCATAAAGTTTCTTATATCCTTGAAGAGCAAGATACTAAGGAGTTAATAAATAATGTCATGTTGGAATTGGAACATGCAAACTTATCCCACTATAGGAGGGATCATGAGGCTTTCCAAGACTAGAGGAAAAAGCATGATATAGCTTGCATCACAATGATAAGTTGTATGGTAGATGACTTAATGTGTGAATTTGAGACTTATTCAATCTCACAAGTTATGTAGATAGCATTAAAAGGAAAGTTTCATTGTACTTCTGCTAACAAACTAAGAAGGCTTATTATCAAACTTGACATCTATAAGCTATAATCTAATAATACCATGAAATAGCATCTTAGAGAGATGTCAAACATGATATGAGAGTTAAAGTTGGCCAACCATGTCCTTATACATGAACAACAAGTTCAAGCTATAATAAGATCTCTCTCTGCTAGCTAGAAACATATGAAGGTGAACTAGACCTATAATGAGAACATAATCACTTTTAATGATGTTGCTAGCCACTTGAAATATGAAGATAAGTGCCAAGAGGTTGCTAGATCCTTTGGTCATACGTACATTGTAACACCATAATGTGTTAACCTCAACTAATCTCCACTTAGGCTTAATTCCATGAAATTCCAAAGAAAAAGACTAAAATTGTGGTATTTTAATGCATTATGTCAGGGTTTAAATGACCATACTTTGCCTCATGGGTCTGATGAACCCATCAATCATATTCTCTACTCAAAATTCATTCATACAACTCATACATATCATAAAATAATCCATGAACCATGGATATGAGGCCAAAAACTAGAAAAATGCAAATTCTCTCATGGGTCCAAAGGTCAGATTTTTGGCTCAAACTTTGAAAAATTATAACTAATTCTAGAAAAATGAGAATTAAGCAAACCATAGCTTTCTGGAAATTTCTGGATGTTAACTTTATACTAAAAATAATTCTAAATCACAATCATATGATTTGGGTTATGTTTGATAATAGGAAATGCAGGGAGGTCAAGCTGCCCAGAAATCTAATATAGCTTATTGATATAAATTTTGAAAATTCATAATTAATTTTACAAAAATCCAATCTGAGAAAATTATATCAATTTGGAAAGATACAGATGTTAACTAGAGGAAAAAAATAAGTCTAGACTAGTTCAATAGCCTTTAGACCTCGAAAACTGATAGAATAATAGCTAAGATTAGTTGGCATCGCTGATTTTGACACAGAACTTCAAAAAATTATTTCTCCCTCTACAGACCTCTAATTGATATGCTTCTAGTTGGTATAGGTATAGTTTTTTTCTATAAAATTTTATGACAATTGGACATCATTTTCCCTATAAATGACACAAATTAATTTTTAGACCAATTGCATAGTACACTGACCAAAAACTAAAAAATTTTTTAACTTCAAAAATTCGTCAAAAATTTCATAGACCTCCAAATATTCTGCACTCTAACTTCTCAAAAAGCTCTAGATAAGACCTATAACATGCCAAGTTTTAGACCAAGAAGAAGTCATTTGGTCAAATCTTAATGTAGCTCATGAATATAGCGAATTTAACACCCTATATGGGTCAAAAGTAGTTCAAATGGCTTTTTAAATACTCCACCACCTCTTGGGTAAATTTTAAAGTATAAACACAACATATAAGAGTTTCCCAAGTAATCCAAACCATCACACATCTCAAACTCACCATGCTACAGGCAAGAATGCACTACTATATGCAAGCCACCAAGTGACCAAATCTCATATTTCTATTGCTTTGGTTCTATACATGGTTCACAGATCATTTATACATGCTTTTACACTTGTTCAAATATTTACATCTCAAAAATAACATGTACATATAAATATTGACATCTTTTTACATCAAAGGCCATACAAAACTATACAAAGTGGCAAGAAATAGCTTTTCAAGCTTTCTTGACTTCCACTTTGGTCTCCTTAAGCTCCACCTGACATGTTAAGATGGGAGAGGGAAAGGGGTGAGATTCATGGAATCTCAATAGCTCATACACTCATTCAAGGAAGCAATCAAGGCATATAAATATGTCAAAACATGCAAGTAGGCATCCAACCATTAAAAATTATACAACATATGATTTACATGCCATGAAAATTATATCAATGCCAAGAATAAGCTCTAGGGACTTTTGGTCTAACTTCACCCTATTTTAAGGCTTTTAGATTGGCCTCATCCTTGGTTTAGGGACTTTAGACTTGGCCTTACTCATATCTAAGGACTTTTGGCCTTGTCTCACCCATATCTAAGTACTTTTGGCTTCACCTTACCCATCACAAGGGACTTTTGACACCACCTAACCTTTTAAGAGCAATTTTCATAACCCAAAACATAAGCATATTGGTACCAATGTAACAAGGCAATATCAAATGGCATGTCTCACAATACAAGTGTACACATAAAGCATACAATGGCCATCATACATCTAAGAATGCAATAAGAAAGAGTGAAGAGCTACCTTGGCACTCAAACAGAATTCTTCCCTTTTAGTTTCTCTTTTCCCTTCTTAGTTTTACAATCGCAACTAGATGGAGCTTGATCTCTTTAGCCTAGAAATAACCCATAGCATGTAATTACTCTCTTGGAGTAAACCAAAGCGTCTACCACATATTTTAGAAGCATATTTTATTTATGATTCCATAAAAGGTCTAATGAAGCTTCTAAATTGTCCTTGAAGGAAAAAGCACTTGGGAAGCTTCCTAGGGATCTTGAAAACTCAAACAAATACTCATATAGGCTAGGGGATTCTTAGATAAAAGCAAATTGTACAAAATGTTCAAGAACCCCTATGGTTCCTATCTTGAACTTCACTAGCTTTTCTTCCACTTAATTTGCATTTCCTAGCTTTCCACACTTTAATTCAATAGTTTCTTATTTGTTCTAGGTCAGAACTTCCTTCCCTTTACTAGATCTCAAGTTGGTAAAACCAACACACCCAAGAAGCAAAGAAAAAGAAGCAAAGATACATAGATATCTACATTGAATTCAAGCCTTCTTCAAGAGTGTTTTCCCTTTGCCTTAGCCTTCCTTTTGAATTTCTACTCTCCCTCTTCTAGACTAAGCTCAAAATAAAGCTAATTCAATAACCAAAACTATAAAAAGAGAGGGCAAAGAGAGAAGAACAAGATTTCAAGAAGGAAAGCTATGAAAATTTTAAGTTTCTCTCACCTTTTCCTTGGTTTCCTTCCTTCTCCCTTCCTCCTCCTTTGTGCCCTTCTTAGCTGAGCTCTCCCTTAGTCTTAAGCAGAGGAAACATCGATTAGAAGAAAAGAGAGGCTTCTAAGGTCTTTAGGAAGCAAAAATCCACTTTTACATGCTTTTTCTGGACCAATTCTCTCTATAGCGAAAAATACCTCTCGCTATGGTGAGCACTTATCAGTCCTAGGTCCTTTGTTCTCACTACGACATATGCTATTGCAAGAAACCCCCTGGATTTTGTATGGGATGCATGAACTCGTTATAGCGGACTACATCTTAGCTATGGTGAACTAGTACATTCGCTATAGCTAACAGGGGTCCTAGCTATAGCCAACAGACTTAGAAAATTTTTAGAAATCTTAGATGTTACATACATGATAAAGGGTGCTAGAACTTCAAGACCCAAGGGAAAGAAAGGCAAGTCTTTTCAAAAGAAGAAGGGTACTAGCTAGAAATTCAAAAAAAGCTAAAAAGAACTTTAAGGAGAGGGGCAAGCATGGTAGTAAGAAACTTGCATGTTAAGGTCAAGTGTTATCCTTATCAGAAAATGGAACATTTTTCTCTTATTACAATAAGCAAAGCAAGGTAATACCATGAAATGTTTTTCCACATTTTATTAATGTTTCAAGTACTATTTTAATGACTAAATCTCATCCTTTATGAATTGTAAATTCAAGAGCCACAGACTACGTAGTTAAGGATCAAGGATTATTTGTGGAATACTACCAATTACCCAATAAGAGTAGATGGCTATATTTAGAAAACAATACTAGGGTTGAAGTTAATGGCATTGGCACGTGCAAATTGTTTCTATGTGGTGGAATAACCTTAGTCCTATATGATGTCTTATTTGCACGAAAGATCCAGTGGAATTTATTTTATATTATTTCTTTTCTAAAGTTTGACTTTAATGTTAATTTTCATGATGGCGTAGTAGATATTTTTAAAGGGATAATATTTTATGGTTCTGGTTTTTTATATGATGGTTTTATTGTATTGGAGAAAATTTATAATAAGGTTTGTAATTTAAATGCACATGATTGCTTTACCACATCTATTGCTTCCCATTTAATACTGGAAATGAATGTGTGGCATACTAGGCTAGGTCATATAGGCCAAGAGCAAGTTATAGACTGATAAAAGAAGGATTGCTAGGCTTAATCTCTAATCTAAAAATGTTTTTGTGTGAACATTGTCTAGTGGGTAAAGCAACTGAAAAACCATTTAGTAAAAGAACTAGAGTTAAATTTCCATTGCAATTAATCCATTTTGATACATGTGGTCCAATGAGTGTGAGCATGAGACACAAAAAGTGGTATTTTATTACATTTATTGATGACTATTCATGATACAGTTAAATTTATTTTATCTCTTATAAGGCAAAAACATTAGAATGCTTCAAATGTTACATGAGCATGGTAGATAATCAATTGAATAACAAAATTAAGGCATTAACAATAGACCAAGGATGCAAATATTTATTTGAACAATTTAAAAAGCTCTTTAAAGAAAAAGGAATAAGTAGATAATTAATGATCTCTAGCATTTCAAAATAAAATGAAATAGCTAAAAGAAGAAATAAGATGTTACTTGAATGGTTAGGTCAATGATAGCTCAAGCAAATTTACTTATCTCCTATTGGAGAAATGCTTTATTAATTACAACTTTTATACTTAATCAAATGCCTTATAAATCAATCCCTTCTATACCTTATAAGTTATGAACAAGTAGTAAGCCAAATTTAAGCATTCTAAAACTATAGGGGTCTGTTGCTTATATCCATGATACTTCTTATAAATATAGGTCCAAGAGGCAAGACGTGTATCTTCACAAGGTACTCTAAATAATTAAAATGGCATGTCTTCATTGATGAAAATGAAGATAGAAGTGTAACTAAAATTTAATCTAGAGACACTATATTTTTGGAAAATGATTTTCCTAGTAGAGGTGAGATTGATAGAAGTGTATCTCTACATAAAACACTTGACCAAGATGTTGAGGAAAAAATAAGTATACCTTGATCTACTGATTTGAGTGAAAGCTTTTATACAATAACATGAAAATGTAGAGCAAAGAGAGAATGTTGTATTAGCTACACCACTACATAGGAGTAACCAAGAAAGTGTGTTCAAATGCCAATTTAAAATAGAAGGGTAGTATTTATACTTACTCTACAAGATGAGGAAGAACCTAACACAATGCTAAAGGCTCTATTATGCCCTATTAAGGAAAAATAGAAAAATATAATGGAAGAAGAAATGAATTCAATAAGGACAAATAAAGTCTAGAATTTAGTAGACTTATGATTTGGCCGAAAGACAATGGAGAACAAATGGGTTCTTAAAATAAAGATAAAGGTAGATGGATTTATAGAAAGATACAAAACTTGCTTCATTGCTAAAGGGTACACACAATAAGAAGGCAAAGGCTACGATGATACTTTCTCACTTGTCATGCATTTTAATTTGATTAGATTAATTTTAGTCATAGTTGCAAGTTTAGACTTTGAACTATATCAGATTGATGTTAAAATCTAATTCTTAGATAGTGAACTAGATGAGGAAATTTATTTGGAACAATATTTAGGTTTCACTAAAAAGGAATGGAACATAAGGTTTGTAGACTTCAAAAGTGTAATACCTTAGCTCCCTAGCCTTCAAATCATATCACATAGGCTTATCTTAACACATACTTAGCATATAACACACATTTGCATGAAAGTGACACTTTTATCAATGGTTAATTGCATAATTAGAAAGCCATATCATCACTCTTGGCTTTAGAAACCGTGTGGACTTATAAAATTAATTTTCCATCCATAACATATCCATTCATATTAGAAACATCACAATTCATCTCAAGAATCTCAGATTTAGAACCATATTTCAAGAAAACCAGAATTTGCTTTCGGGTTGGTGTTTCAGATTTCTGATATGAACTTTGAAAATTCATAACTAATTCTAAAAAAATTGAAATGATGCATATGATAGCTTTTTGGAAAGATCTAGATGTTAACTAATAATTGAAAATAATTTTAGACCAAGATAATAGCATTTAGGGCATGAAAAATAATAGAATAGTATATCAAGTCTGTTCTCAGATAGTTACAGGACCTGGAATTTCAAAAATTTGTTTCTCCCTCTATAGAGCTCCAAATGAGGTACTCTCGATGGCTATGGAAAGCTTATGATGTCTAGTCTATTTTATAAAATTTTATAAACATTGAACTTCATTTTACCCATAAGTGACACAGAAAAGAAAACTGACCATATGAATAATAACTTTGATAATTTTGCATAATTTGGCCAAATTTGAAAAATCATAATAAATTCTCTAGAACTCCAAATTGAGTTATCTTTAGCTCTATGAAAAGCTCTAGACAAGAACTATTTTGTGACCAAATTTCTTGCAAAAAATAACCATCTAGTCAGAATTTGATTTAACTCAAGAAATGGTCAATTTTGAAGTTCATAATGGGTTCATAAGGTACCAATTGACTCTCTTATCATTCCATAACCACTTAGGTACATCCAAAAATACAATTAAAGCATATAGAAGCATGCTAAATGATTCGAATCATCATGGAATTCATTTTTGTAACACCATATATTTCTAGCTTAATTCTTATTATTTCTAAGTCTCACATGATGAATTGCACAAAAGGGAATGGAAAAATGGCATTAAAATAATGCCTTATTTCGCGTTGCGTCGCGTATGAAAATTCCATTAGGTGTCACGAGGATCATATAAGTTCATACATCACATTCACATATTTAATTACATACAAAAAACTCATTTGCATCACCAAAGTTGGCCCACAACTCGTGGAATTCAAAAGGGAACATCAAATTCACTCTATTATTTTTGGCCAGAATTTCAATTTTTTCTGTCACAACTTCAGAAATTCATAACTAAATCTAAAAAAATTGAAATCATGCATGTTTGGCCATTCTGGAAGGCTACACATGCCTAATTTATGAAAAAAATATGTCTAGGCTATGAAACATAACACAGAAAGTGTTTGACATGTGAAAATGGGGAAAGATTCGGACAGCTACTGGTACTAATGCAAGTGTCTGCTATAAACTTTGAAAATATCCAATTAATTCCAAAAAATTTCAATCCATATAAATTATACCAATTTGGAAAGCTATGAATGTTAAAATTATTGTAAAAATAGGTTCAGACCATAGAAAGCATGTTTAGCCACTGAAACTCAATAGAATAATGACTTAGGTCGTGCTGTGCTACTGTTACTATTCCAGAAATTCAAAAATTCATATCTCTTAGTTCAGACCTCCAAATGAGGTGCTTCTACTTGGTACAAGTCACTATAAATGCCTAGTCTCTACCTACAAAATTTCGTAGCCATTGGACCATGTTTGCCCCTCGGATGACACAATTTCACAACTGACCAAATGAACAGTACTGGTGCAAATATGAAATTCTGATGCCAATTTTGAAAAATCATAAAAAATCCCAAAGAGCTCTAAATGAGCTGATCTTTAGCTTGCCAAAAAGCTCTAGGCAAGATCTAAGTTCATTCAAAATTTTAAGTCAAGAAGAGGTCATTTGGTCAGACTTTTCCATAGCTCAAGATTATGGTAATTTGGTTCCAATAAAGGGGCAAATTTGGTTCAAATGGGTCATTCATTGTTCCACACACATTTGAGCAACTTAGAAAGCATAAATATAGCACAAATAAGTCCCTCATAAGGTCTAAATCCTCATACAACTCAATTTCACTATGCCACTTCCATATACATACATGCATAAGTGGGCTCTCAAGTGGCTAAAATACACAATTCTATACATTAAACTCTATTCTTGATACATACACTCACTTTACATAGTTTTACACTTGTTTAAAGTGTCATGGCTCAAAAATAACATATACATATATTCTTTGACGTTCTAGTACATCACAACTAGCAAAATGTGCTAAGAGGTGGAGATTTAAGCTCCTTGGCCTCCATCCTTTAGATCTTGGACTCCACCTAGATCATATGAGATGGGAGAAAGGAGGGGGTGAGATTCATTGAATCTCAATAGCTCATACACCTATCCAAGCACATTCTCAAGGAATACAACAAGTCAAAGGCATAAGTATGCAATCAATCAATTTATGAAGTATTCCACTTTCACATTTTTGTGTCACAAACTCATGTTAAGCATAAGAATGAGCTCTAGGGACTTTTGGTTTGTCCTCACCCCATTTCTAGGACTTTTGGATTGCCTCACTTTTGGTTCTCGAGACTTTTGACTTAGCCTCACCCATCCAAGGGACTTTTGGCCTTGTCTCACCCATGCCACGAGACTTTTGGCATCTCTTCACCCATATTAAGGGACTTTTGGCACTACCTCACCCTTGTGATCTATTTCCACAATTCAAAGACATTCAAGAAAGCATATTGGTACCAAAATGGCAACATAGCATCAAGTGGCATGTCTCAAATATACAAATATACACACAAGCACACAATAACATATATGCAACAAAAAAATGAAACAAGAAAAGGTGGAGAGCTACCTTGGTGCAAATTCAAGTCTTACTTTGCTTGTTCCTTCCCCTTTTCAGTTCCACAAACACAAGGAGGTGGGGTTGGATTTCTTTGGCCTATTCACAATAAACAACACTTAATTATACTCTTGGAACAAGTTATAACATCCAACTCACTCTTAAGACCACACTTTGTTCTATTTGTTACAATATGGTTCCATTAATGACCTAGTGAAGCAACTACCACAAGTAAAATTCTTGGTTCCATTCTCTTGCCATATTTAGACCTCTTGACCTCATTTAAGGTCCTTGAAACCATCATACACTCACTTTCACAAACCTAGGTCCATGTTGCTTCATAAGGTTACATTATAGAAGCCATTGCCTCATCTCCCAACCTAAGGCTTCTAAATTTTTCCCAAGGGTTTCTCCTATCTTTTTTTATCATATAAAGTCCCAAATCAAGATGGAACTCTTTGAAACATCCCCTAGCTATCTATAAGGGTTTTGACCAATTTATGCCTCTATTAAAGACCTACGGAGTTTGAGATTTTTCCTTGATGGATGGGGCACTTGGGAGGCTCCTTAGGAGTCTTAGAAACTCAAACAAACACTCACATATGATGGGAAAGTCTTAAATCAATCCAGATTTTAAACTATGTTCAAGCATCCTATACTTTTTCAACTTGAGATTCAATGGCTTTTGCTTGCTTCCAATGATAGATTCTTAATCCTTGCACTCCAAAACCTCTAATCCTTCCATAAATTGGATAGAAAACATCCCCTAAGAAGTGGGCTCATGGTGGCCAAATTCGTGCAAGAGGAAGGGGGATGGAGAAACTACCAAAGAATGAAAGTTTTACCTTGTTTTCTTGCTTCTTTTGGCTTGTTCTTCCACATGGTTGGCTTACTCCCTCAAGTTTCGAAATTCCCCTCTCTATTCTGCCCCCAAAACAGCACCAAAATCTCCATTAAAAACCATAGAAAGAAAGCTTGAGAGGGGAGGAGCAAGTTTCAAGAAGGAAAGATATGGAATTTCTTAAAGTTTCTTACCTTTTTCTTGAATTTCTTCCTCCAAAATCTTCCTCCTCTTGTGTGCCTAAGAAGCTAGAGTTCTCCTCTGAAAATGGGCAGAAGCAAGTCAATTTAGAGAGGGGGAGGCAGAACGTGGCATATAAAGAAGAAGAAAGAAGCTTCCTTTAACACTTTAATGCCAATTTTGCCATTCGTTCTTAGCATTTTTGTTTCTCCTTCGTTTTAGCTCCTTTTTAAGGACCGTCTTTTCCATTATAAAAGTTAGATTCCAAATTTAATAAAATACTTTTGGAATCACTCAAATTAGAGCTAAAACCTTCCCAAACGAACCGGTCAAAGTTTGGGTCAACTGACGTCGGAAAGAGTACACCGGAGGGGCTTTACCGGTCCCGGGGCTTCCCATGGTTTTTGGGGCCTCTGAGAACCCTGAGCAACTCAAAATTTTAATTTAAAAAGTCTTCCTAGGTGTTTTTCCAAAATTACACTTATTTATGAAAATGCCACTGGCTTTTTAGCAAATTTTTTGAATGACTTCGGCCCCAGTTTCTGGGCAACTCAAGGCTCAAATCCTCATTTTCTATTATTTAACATTTTATCCAAATTTTATTTGGCCTTGAATCACTCATCTCAGGGGACTTGCTTTTCAAACCGGCCCGTTTCTATATTTTTCCAACATACCGGGCATTACAATTGTCACCTTGCCACTTGCATTTATACACATACACATAAAGGCTCATATGTGGCAAAAACTCATATATTTATTCATTTGGTTCCAAAATAGATATGTATATCATATTTACATATATTTAAACATGCTCAAAGGTCTATATCATATATACATCATATAATTACAATTCTTGACATCAAACGCCATAAAAATGCCTAATTTTCTACTTCATTGCCAAATTTTCATGCTTCAAGATGGTTGGCCTCTACTTCTTAGTGTGTAACAACCGGAAAAAAGAAAAGAAAAGGGAAAAGAAAGAAAATGAAAGCTGGAAATTTTCGGAATCCAGAATTTCTGCCAAGTCCTCTTGCAATAGCGAGAAACGGTCTCGCTACAGCGAGAGAGCTAGTTCGCAACAGCGAAGGCGATTCTAGCTATAGCGAGTGCTGGCAGCAGTTCATATAGAAAACAGGGAATTGCTCGCTGTAGCGTGCGCCATAGCGAAAGTAAAGTCTGGAACTGACACGATTTTGCCATAGCGAATGGTAAATCTCGTCATAGCAAAGGGAACTGACCCGATCTCGCTGTAGCGAAGGCTACACCTCGCCATAGCAAAGCCAGATTACATGAGCTCGCTATAGCGAAGGTTAGTTTTCGCCGTAGCGAGAGTCAATCCGGAAGAGAGTAAATAGCGAGAATCAGACTTCATTAAACGCCCAAACTCATTTCTTCTCTCATATCTGCCCTAAGCTTCGACCCAAAGAGAGAAAAGAAGCGTGGAGAGTGTGAGAGATCAAGAGAAGGAGGAAGATCAAGGGAAAGGTAAGGTAACTTCTCCCAGTTCTCTTTAGAACTATGATCCCCTCCCTTTGCCCTCTCTTTCTGTAGTTTTAATTGTGAAATGGACGGATTTTAGGCATGGGTCAGAAGAGGGAAAGTGGAAAACTCTTTTGAATCCTTGAGTTCTCTTTGAAAATGAGGTTTTCCACTACCATGGGAGCTTGAGAGAGAGAAAGGGGTAATGGCATTCTAGAGAGAGAACCCTAGGTTGTGTGTGATAGAAGGGTTGCTCTAAATTAAATTACGAGAGAGTAATTGCATGCTTTTGGTGTGTCTAGGATCAAGAGAAACACTTCCATCAAGGTGTGATTGTGGACCTAAGGAGGGAAAGGAGAAATTGAAAGGAAAAGCTTGTGTTGGCTTTGGCTCCAAAGGTAGCTCTCTCTTTCACTCTTTCTTGTTGCATTCTTGGATATGATAGTCATTGTATGATATGTATATGCTGAATGTGTGGAATATGCCATATGCTATTATTTTGATGCATTGATGTCAATATGCTTGTGTGATGAGTTGTGAGAATTGCTCGGGTGCGGTAGTGCCGAAAGTCCCTTGAGATGGGTGAGGTGAAGCCGAAAGTCCATTGAGATAGGTGAGACAAGGCCAAAAGTCTCAAACGAGTGAGGCCAAGTCAAAAGTCCTTAAACTCGGGTGAGGCCATCCAAAAGTCCCTTAGACTCGGGTGAGGCTAGACCAAAAGTCCCTGGAGCCTATTTTTGGCATTGTTGTGAATTCCATAGCATGTACATTATGTGTTAGATGTTTGAGAATAGCTAAATGCTTATTCACATGCTTTGACTTGTTATATGCCTTGATTGCTTGCTGGATTGAGTGCTTGAGCTACTGAGATTCCCTGAATCTCACCCCTTTCCCCTCCCAACTAATATGCTAGGTGGAGCTCAAGGAGAACCGAGCACACACCAAGGAGTCTAGGAGCATGCGTAGCTAGTTATGAGTTTATGTTTTGATATTTTGATGTATATATGATGTAAAGTGGTGCCAAATGAAGATGTGCCCACTATTTTGAGATGTAAAGTTTGTAACACGTGTAGAAGTATGAAAGGATATTGTATGAACTATGTTTATAGCCAAATGAATGGAAATGAGGGTTTTACCCCTTTTGTTGCATGTATGGAATAGTGCATAATTGGCCATAGCATAGTGAGATTTGGATGTATGATGATTTGGATCATATGAACATGTTAGATATACTAGTTTTATGCTTTTAAACTTGTCCATGTGGAGTGAGAATGTGAGAGAGGCTATTTGGACCCGTTTTGGACCTATGGGGTGCCAAAACCGGTATTTTTATGAGCTCCGTCAAAGTATGACCGGATGAGCTCCGTTTGCCATGAAATTTGGCATGCCTCTAGAGTTTGTAGAAAGCTTCTTGAGAAGCTAAAGTGGGTAATATTCGGAGGTCTAGAGAATATTTGGGGAATTGTTGAATTTGGGAGAATTCAATGGATTGGTCATGTACTATTCATCTAAACCAGAAAATGAAATCTGTGGCACTTTTAGACCAAATGGATTCCAAATGTTGTGAAATTTTATACACATAAACTAGAAAACCAAAGTGACTTATAGGAACTAGAATCACCCAAATCGAAGGTCTGTAGAGAGAGATTGGACCGTCTGAAGTTCTGCATCAGCATCAGGGAGCTTACCTGACCCCCATCACTGTTCCATCAGTTTTCGGGGTGCAGAAGCTACTGAACTGATCTGGACTTATTTTTTTCCTCTAGTAGACATCTCTATCTTTCCGAATTTGTATAATGTGCCTAGATTGGATTTTTGTGGATTTAGTTATGAATTTTCGAAGTCATGACAGCAAGCTGCACTAGAAATAGTGACAGCTGGACCTTCCTCCCATTTTCGATGTCAAACTTGGTCCAAATGCTGAGATTTTAATTGGGAATGATTTTTCGTGTAAATTTAGCACTTAGAGCTTTCCAGAAAGCTAAAGTTTGCTGCATTCCCATTTTTCTACAATTTCTTATGATTTTCCAAACTTAGAGCCAAAATATGACTTTTGGGCCCAAGTGAGAAAATGTAATTTTTATGGTTTTCGGCTCTATACCCGTGGCTTATGGGTTGTTTTATGCTAGGTATGAATCGTATATATGGAGTTTGAGTTGAGGATGCTTGAGATGGGTTCACAGGACCCACGGGGTGAAAGATGAGTATATGAAACCCTAGTTCATAGCATGTAAATGCCACAGGAGAGTAGTGATTTTTTGGAAATCATATGGAACCGAGCCTATTGAGAGGCCAGGTAGCTGTAGTAGATTGAGGTGTCACATTTTTGGTATCAGAGCTACAGTTCAAGTACTTTTGCTCAAGTTTAGGCTCTTGAATGCTATGATTTGTTGGTTTTCGATGTGAATGGTCATGGAAGTTGTAGCATCCATATGCATATGTGTTGTGATAAGTGTTGTGAATTGAGGATTGCTACTTCTTTTCAGACATGGTTGAGACTAGACGGGGCAGGGGTAGAGGTAGAGGCAGAGGCAGAGGCAGACTGCCCAGAGCTCAGAGAGATGAGCCAAAGGTTCCTACTGAGACTAGGGTTCCTCTGCACGCCATCATGGATAGACTTGACCGATATGAGGCCATGATGGGCCAGCACCAAGAGATGCTGGAGCAACAGAGATACATTGCCCAGCAGCAGCATGATATGATCATGCATCTGCAAAACACCATGGCTAGGCAAGAAGAAGCCATAAGGGATGCCCTGGACCGCAACCATCTACCTCCAGCATTCCACCTGTACCTCCCCAGGAGCCTGCTGCTCCACAGACCCAAGTGCCTATCCAAAAAGTATTGAAGCAGTTTAGGCAGAACAACCCACCCTCTTTTGATGGGGAATTGGATGCGGATAAGGCGGAGGCTTGGGTGATGCAGCTTAAGAAAATATTCTCAGTGATGGATTGTACCACTGAGCAGAAAGCCCAGCTACCTTCATGCTAGAAAAGGAGGCTGATAGATGGTGGGAGAGTGCGAAACCACTGATGGAGACCAAGAATATACCGATCACTTGGGAGACTTTCTTGGTCGAATTTTATGAGAAGTATGCCCCAAGTTCAGTGAGGAAGAAGAAAGAGATGGAGTTCATGAGTTTGAGACAGACGGATGAGATGACTATGGACCAGTATGTGGCCAAGTTTATAGAGCTATCTCGGTATTCCTCTTACCTCCAGAGGTATGATGATGAACCCTAGAGATGTGAGCAGTTTGAGACTGGTTTGAGGCCCCTGATTAGCGACAGAGTCACTCCACAGCGGATAAGAAAGTTTAATACTCTTGTGGAGGTCAGTAGGGTGATTGAGACGAATCTGCAAGTTATCATGCCTACTGCGACTACGGCTAGTCAGAAGAGAGTTCCAGATTTGAAGAGGCCGAAACCAGAAGAGGGTTCTAGTTTGACCCCTAGTACCAAGAAAAGAGGCAAGGGGCCATGGAGTAGAAGGCCGCAGCGAGGTGTGCCACCTCCTCGGGGTTAGTCATCCTTCCAGCAGTCTCCGGTGACATGTTTTAAGTGTGGGAAGCCGGGGCACATTGCTAGACACTGTCCTCAGATGGAGACAGCGCCTCCTCCTAGACCACAGACCCAGGGCCGAGTGTTCGCCCTTACTCAGCAGGAAGCTAGCGCATCTCCCAGTTTGATCCGAGGTACGCTGATAGTGAATGGCTTTCCTGTAGTTGCTATGTTTGATTCGGGTGCTAGTCACTCGTTTATATCTTATGATTGTGTGAGGAAATTGGGTCTGGTTGTTAGTGTCTTGCCATTTGACTTGTTTGTCATTACACCTATTGGAGGCCACGTGGTCACTTCCCATACTTGCTTAAATGTCACTGTCCAATTTAACCACTGTCATACCACTATTGATTTAGTTTGTATGCCTTTTCATAAAATTGATTTGATTATTGGTATGAACTGGTTGGCTGCGAATAATGCCGTACTTGATTGTGAACACCGAACCATCTCCTTACCTGCTTGTGGGACCATACCTAGGGTAGGAGCTGAGTTATCTTTTATGACTACTACCCAGGCTGAGAGATATTTAGAGTGTGGATGTCAAGGGTTTCTAGTCTTTTTCTCTATTTGGGCTGAGGTAGAAGAAGGGATAGAGGAGATCTCAGTTGTTAGGGAATTCCCAGAGGTTTTCCCTAGAGAGTTTGATTTTAGTGGCCTACCTCCTGAGAGAGAATTAGAGTTCCCTATAGACATAGTGCTTGGTGCTGGACCGGTGTCCAAAGCTCCTTACAGGATGGCTCCCGCCGAGCTTGCTGAGTTGAAAGCGCAGGTAGAGGAATTGTTAGAGAAAGGGTTTATCCGCCCTAGTGTTTCACCTTGGGGTGCTCCGGTGTTGTTTGTGAAAAAGAAAGATGGTAGCTTGCGTTTGTGCATAGATTACAGAGAGTTGAATAAAGTTACCATCAAGAATAAATATCCTTTCCCTAGAATTGATGATCTGTTAGATCAGTTGGCTAGGGCATCTGTGTTTTCTAAGATAGATCTTAGATCTGGTTACCACCAGTTGAGAGTGAGAACTGAAGACGTCTTTAAGACGGCTTTCAGGACGAGATATGGGCACTATGAGTTCCTTGTGATGCCATTCGGGTTGACGAATGCGCCTGCTGTGTTCATGGATTATATGAACAGGGTATTCAGACCGTATCTAGATCAGTTTGTGGTGGTCTTTATTGATGATATTTTAGTGTACTCCCGATCTTTTGAGGAGCATGAGAGGCATTTGAGACTAGTCCTAGAAACCTTGAGAGAGAAAAGGTTGTATGCCAAACTGAGTAAATGTGAGTTTTGGTTAATCGAGGTGTGATTCTTAGGTCATGTGATCTCACGAGATGGGGTTGCGGTGGATCCCCATAAAGTTGAGTCTGTGTTACAGTGGGATAGACCTAGAACGATCACCGAGGTTAGGAGTTTCCTAGGTTTGGCAGGGTATTACAGACGATTTATTCAGGACTTTTCTCGAATGGCCTTACCACTGACGAGGCTAACCAGGAAAGATACACCGTTTGTGTGGGATGAGAGATGTGAGAAGAGTTTCCAAGAGTTGAAACTCTGTTTGACCACTTCCCCTGTACTGATTATCCCTGACCCTAGTGAACCATTTGTGGTTTATTGTGATGCTTCGGGCAAAGGGTTAGGATGTGTGTTGATGCAGCAGGGTAGAGTAGTGGCATATGCCTCGAGGCAGTTGAGACCTCATGAGGAGAATTACCCCACACATGACCTGGAGTTAGCTGCCGTAGTGTTTGCTCTTAAAATTTGGAGACACTATCTGTATGGTGCGACCATAGAGATCTATAGTGACCACAAGAGTCTGAAATACCTGTTTGATCAGAGAGAACTCAATATGAGACAGAGGAAATGGATGGAATTTTTGAAAGATTATGATTATGTGTTGAAATACCATCCGGGCAAGGCCAATGTGGTGGCGGATGCCCTGAGTAGAAAATCCATCCATGTAGCCCATATGATGATTAGGGAGCAGGAGCTCCTAGAGAAGTTCAGAGAGTTGAACCTCTCGTGTCAGGTGGTATCGGGTAGATTGTATCTGAGTGAAACCCGAATTGAGAATGTCTTGAGAACCCAGATCTTAGATGCCCAGAGAGAGGATGAGTTCCTGAAACGGATCAGGAATGAGATCACCCAAGGTAAGACCTCAGATTTCAAGTTGTCTGAGGATGGCATGATAGTATATCGGGATAGAATCTGTGTGCCTAGTCAGAATGAGTTGAGAGAAAGAATTCTAGAAGAGGCGCATAAGAGTAAGTATACTATCCACCCAGGTGCCACCAAGATGTATCAGGATGTGAAAAGAATTTTCTGGTGGCCAGGGATGAAAAGTGATGTGACGGATTATGTGGCTAGATGCCTAGTGTGTCAGAGGATAAAGATTGATCATCAGAAACCGGCTGGGTTGTTGCAACCTCTAGATATCCCTGAGTGGAAGTGGGATAGTATAGCCATGGATTTTGTCATGGGATTACCCAGGACATCCTCTGGACACGATGCTATATGGGTAATTGTGGATAGACTGACGAAATCTGCACACTTTTTAGCTATTAAGGCTACTTATACACTGGATAAATTGGCCCAGTTGTATATCAGAGAGATAGTGCGACTTCATGGAGTACCCAATAGCATAGTTTCAGATAGAGACCCCAGGTTCACATCGAACTTTTGGAGGTCACTGCAGCATGCCTTAGGGACCAGATTGCGGTTTAGTATTGCATATCACCCCCAGACAGATGGTCAGACTGAAAGGACCATCCAGACATTAGAAGATATGTTGAGGGCATGTGTGCTAGAGATGAAGGGGAACTGGGATGCGTATTTGCCATTAGCAGAGTTTGCTTATAATAACAGTTACCATTCCAGTATCCAGATGGCCCCTTATGAGGCTTTGTATGGGAGAAAGTGTAGATCCCCTCTGTGTTGGGTTGAGTTAGGTGAGAGGAGTATGATAGGACCTGAGATTGTGGACCAGACCACCTGACAGATAGAATTGATTAGAAAGAGGCTCCTCACGGCCCAGAGTAGACAGAAAAGCTATGCTGATAAGCATAGGAGGCCGTTAGAGTTTGAGGTTGGAGACCATGTGTTCATTCGAATATCTCCAATGACGGGAGTAGGTCGGTCAATGAGGGTAAGAAAGCTCAGTCCTAGGTACATTGGTCCGTTTGAAATCCTTGAGAAAATTGGACCCGTAGCTTACCGAATAGCCTTACCTCCTAACCTAGCCCAAATACACAGTGTTTTTCATGTCTCCCAGTTGAAAAAGTATTTACCAGATTCCTCACATGTCATAGAATATGAGCATGTGCAATTACAGGAAGATCTTTCCTATGTAGTGAAACCGGAAAGAATTGTGGATGCTAAGCTTAAACAGCTGAGAAGCAAGAGCATTCCTCTGGTGAAAGTGATCTGGAGAGGTCTGACATCTGAGGAAGCAACCTGGGAATTGGCAGATGAGATGAGGCAGAAATATCCAGAATTATTCCCTTGAGGTAAGTTTTTAAATTTCGAGGACGAAATTTCTTTTAAGAGGGGTAGAAATGTAACAACCGGGAAAAAGAAAAGAAAAGGGAAAAGAAAGAAAATGAAAGCTGGAAATTTTCAGAATCCAGAATTTCTGCCAAGTCCTCTCGCAATAGCGAGAAACGGTCTCGCTACAGCGAGAGAGCTAGTTCGCAACAGCGAAGGCGATTCTAGCTATAGCGAGTGCTGGCAGCAGTTCATATAGAAAACAGGGAATTGCTCGCTGTAGCGTGCGCCATAGCGAAAGTGAAGTCTGGAACTGACGCGATTTCGCCATCGCGAATGGTAAATCTCGCCATAGCGAAGGGAACTGACCCGATCTCACCATAGCGAAGGCTACACCTCGCCATAGCGAAGCCAGATTACACGAGCTTGCTATAGCGAAGGTTAGTTTTCGCCATAGCGAGAGTCAGTCCGGAAGAGAGTAAATAGCGAGAATCAGACTTCATTAAACGCCCAAACTCATTTCTTCTCTCATATCTGCCCTAAGCTTCGACCCAAAGAGAGAAAAGAAGCGTGGAGAGTGTGAGAGATCAAGAGAAGGAGGAAGATCAAGGGAAAGGTAAGGTAACTTCTCCCATTTCTCTTTAGAACTCTGATCCCCTCCCTTTGCCCTCTCTTTCTGCGGTTTTAATTGTCAAATGGACGGATTTTGGGCATGGGTCAGAAGAGGGAAAGTGGAAAACTCTTTTGAATCCTTGAGTTCTCTTTGAAAATGAGGTTTTCCACTACCATGGGAGCTTGAGAGAGAGAAAGGGGTAATGGCATTCTAGAGAGAGAACCCTAGGTTGTGTGTGATAGAAGGGTTGCTCTAAATTAAATTACGAGAGAGTAATTGCATGCTTTTGGTGTGTCTAGGCTCAAGAGAAACACCTCCATCAAGGTGTGATTGTGGACCTAAGGAGGGAAAGGAGAAATTGAAAGGAAAAGCTTGTGTTGGCTTTGGCTCCAAAGGTAGCTCTCTCTTTCACTCTTTCTTGTTGCATTCTTGGATATGATAGTCATTGTATGATGTGTATATGCTGAATGTGTGAAATATGCCATATGCTATTGTTTTGATGCATTGATGTCAATATGCTTGTGTGATGAGTTGTGAGAATTGCTCGGGTGCGGTAGTGCCGAAAGTCCCTTGAGATGGGTGAGGTGAAGCCGAAAGTCCCTTGAGATAGGTGAGACAAGGCCAAAAGTCTCAAACGAGTGAGGCCAAGTCAAAAGTCCTTAAACTCGGGTGAGGCCATCCAAAAGTCCCTTAGACTCGGGTGAGGCTAGACCAAAAGTCCCTGGAGCCCATTTTTGGCATTGTTGTGAATTCCATAGCATGTACATTATGTGTTAGATGTTTAAGAATAGCTAAATGCTTATTCACATGCTTTGACTTGTTATATGCCTTGATTGCTTGCTGGATTGAGTGCTTGAGCTACTGAGATTCCTTGAATCTCACCCCTTTCCCCTCCCAACTAATATGCTAGGTGGAGCTCAAGGAGAACCGAGCACACACCAAGGAGTCTAGGAGCATGCGTAGCTAGTTATGAGTTTATGTTTTGATATTTTGATGTATATATGATGTAAAGTGGTGCCAAATGAAGATGTGCCCACTATTTTGAGATGTAAAGTTTGTAACACGTGTAGAAGTATGAAAGTATATCGTATGAACTATGTTTATAGCCAAATGAATGGAAATGAGGGTTTTACCCCTTTTGTTGCATGTATGGAATAGTGCATAATTGGCCATAGCATAGTGAGATTTGGATGTATGATGATTTGGATCATATGGACATATTAGATATACTAGTTTTATGCTTTTAAACTTGTCCATGTGGAGTGAGAATGTGAGAGAGGCTATTTGGACCCGTTTTGGACCTATGGGGTGCCAAAACTGGTATTTTTGTGAGTTCCGTCAAAGTATGACCGGATGAGCTCCGTTTACCATGAAATTTGGCGTGCCTCTAGAGTTTGTAGAAAGCTTCTTGAGAAGCTAAAGTGGGTAATATTCGGAGGTCTAGAGAATATTTGGGGAATTGTTGAATTTGGGAGAATTCAATGGATTGGTCATGTACTGTTTATCTAAACCAGAAAATAAAATCTGTGGCACTTTTAGACCAAATGGATTCCAAATGTGGTGAAATTTTATACACATAAACTAGAAAACCAAAGTGAGTTATAAGAACTAGAATCACCAAAATCGGAGGTCTGTAGAGAGAGATTGGACCGTCTGAAGTTCTGTATCAGCATCAGGAAGCTTACCTGACCCCCATCACTGTTCCATCAGTTTTCGGGGTGCAGAAGCTACTGAACTATCTAGACTTATTTTTTACCTCTAGTAGACATCCGTATCTTTCTGAATTGGTATAATGTGCCTGGATTGGATTTTTTTGGATTTAGTTATGAATTTTTGAAAGTCATGACAACAAGCTGCACTAGAAACAATGACAGCTGGACCTTCCTCCCATTTTCGATGTCAAACTTGGTCCAAATGCTGAGATTTTAATTGGGAATGATTTTTCATGTAAATTTAGCACTTAGAGCTTTCCAGAAAGCTAAAGTTTGCTGCATTCCCATTTTTCTACAATTTCTTATGATTTTCCAAACTTAGAGCCAAAATATGACTTTTGGGCCCAAGTGAGAAAATGTAATTTTTATGGTTTTCGGCTCTATACCCGTGGCTTATGGGTTGTTTCATGCTAGGTATGAATCGTATATATGGAGTTTGAGTTGAGGATGCTTGAGATGGGTTCACAGGACCCACGGGGTGAAAGATGAGTATATGAAACCCCGGTTCATAGCATGTAAATGCCACAGGAGAGTAGTGATTCTTTGGAAATCATATGGAACCGAGCCTATTGAGAGGCTAGGTAGCGGTAGTAGATTGAGGTGTCACATAGTGTGTGTTTGGTTGTGCATTAGGGGGGAAGAAAACGTGATTTGGGAGAAGCAACAAATTGTTGCTTTTAAAAAAAAGAGGCTGCAAATGTGGTTTTGCTTTTTCCCACCGCACTGCCAAACACACGGTTAGTCCATTTGGCTCACCTAAACATGGTTGGATATTTGTGGGGAAAGAGTGAGATTCAAAGAATTTCAATAGTTCTTTACCCTTTTAAACATACATCATAGATGTAATTTCATGTTAAAAAATGCATGCATGGCATTTAAGCTACTATTGAACATACATAAATCATTTTCCTTGTCATATGAACTCATACATGCCAAACATAGGCTTTAAAGGGTATTAGTCTACCCTTGTCCAATTCCTTTGGGACTTTTGCATTTGCTTCACCCATTTTCAAGGGACTTTTGATTTAGTCTCATTCTTCTTGAGACTTTTAACTTTGTCTCACCTATTCTTAGGAACTTTTAGCTCATCCTCACTCATGCTAAAGGACTTTTGGTATAACCATACCCATTCCAGCCACTTTGCATTCAAATTATATTTCAAAAAGTATAATGGTACCATAACATGTATTCAATGCCTAGAAACAAATCTCATAATTTAAACATACACACAAGCATCCAATGACAAGAAAACATCCAAGCAATGCATGTGTGAAAGGTTAAAGAGCCACCTTGAAGCAAGAACACAACTCTTCCCTTTGCTTATTCCTTCTCTTTCTCAGCCAAACACTTGCAACTAGGTAGGATTTGATTCTCTTAGTCTAGACACATCAAATAGGACATATTTCAATCATTGAAACAAACTTTAGCTTCTTTTAAACTCTATGCAAAGCTACTTTCTCATATGACTCCATTATGTCTCCATACAAGACACAATGGAGTGACCCTTAGAATTTATAATCTTGACTCCAATTTCTCATTTATTTTATGTTTCTTAACTTCATTTAGACTTTTTAGAGTTATCATAATTTCAATTCAAGGAGTCTAGATATAAGTTGCTTCTTTAAGTCCTAAAATGGAGCCTACACCTTCATCTCACAAACCATGCTTTCTAAATTTATTTCAATGCATCTTTTGCTGTTTACTAATCATGTTTAGTCTCTCTCTAGCCTTAAAATGAATTAAAACTCTCCCTAGGTGCATTATCTTGCTTTGGTCGAGACATAAGCAAGCTTAAAGACCCATGGAATTTTGCAATTTTTCTTTAGGGAGTTGGCATAAGTGAGGCTTCTTAGGTGTCTTGAGAACTCATTCACACTCTTAGACAACCTAAATTACCATTAGGAAGTCTCATATTTCCTAAGATGCAACTAAATTCCTAGATTCTACAACTTGTTCTCTAATGCTTCTTATTTACTTCCAAGTATATCTTCTTAATCCTCACACTCTAGAACCCTTAATCCTACCTTAATATGGTTAGAATTTATCTCCTATAAGATGAGCCTAATGCTGGATGAAAAACACCATGAAGGAATAAGCAAAAAGAAGCAATAAGAGAATGGCTTCTTACCTTGTTTTCAAGCCTTTTCAAGAGCTCTTCCACTTACTTTTAGCTTCTCTTTCGAATTATGAATTTCTCTTACTAAACTAGTCCCAAATCAATCATTAAACCCATAGGAAAAGAGAGAAAAAGAAGGAGAACAAGATTAATGACGGAAGGAGCATGAAACTCTATAGTTTACTTACCTTTTTACTAAGCTTTTCTTCTTCTTCTTCCTTTCCTCTTGTGCATCTCTCTTGGCTAAGTTCTCTTCTAGTTTGGGGTAGAACATAAGTCAAGTAAAAGGCGAGGAGGAGTCGGACGTGTATATAAAAGCAAGACTTCTAAAAATTCTTTTCAAAAATTCCTAATTTATTCCCTTTCTTGATTATTTCCTTTAGGGCTCATTTTAACTTCTTTTTAGGAACATTCTCTTCCATTATAAAATTTAGGTCCTCTAATTTATAAAATGCCTTTGGTTTCACCCAAATTAGATTTAAAATATTCCTGAATGAACTTATTAAAGTTCGGGTCAACTGGCGCTCTAAAATATAAACTGGAAGGGTTTGAACCAATTTAGGAGTTCTTATGGTTTTCAAGGCCTCTGAGAACTTTGGGAAACTCAAGTTTTTCATTTAAAAATCTCTCCTTTTATTTTCTAAAATGTGCCCAAAATTATCAAAATACCACTGGTTTTTTGTTGGATTTTATTTAGCTACTTTGCCTTTAGTTTTTAGGCATCTTGAACCTTGTATTCTCATTTTTAATTTTCTATATTATTGTCCTAATTTTACTTGGCCTCAAATCTTTTTATTTGGGAGACTTTCTTTTATATTTAGTTCATTTTTTACCTTTTTGAGAAAACTGGACATTACAAAAAGTCCATTTATGGCCTAAAGCAATCATCTAGACAATGATACTTGAAATTTCATTAAGCAATAACTTCATATGATTTTCAAATGATTAAGGAAAACCACTGAGTTTACATCAAGAGATTTGATGAGAATATGGTAATGTTATTTCTTTACATTGATGATATATTATTAGTCGAAAATAGTCTAGACTAAATTTTAGCAATTACAAAATGGTTATCCCAAAATTTTGGAATGAAAAACATAGGGGAGGTGAAATATATTCTTAGACTTAAGATCCAAAGAAATTGCTTAAAGAAATTAATTTCTTTTTCTTAAGGGAATTACATCGAGAAATTTTTTTAGCAATTTAACATGAAAGATATCAAACTCATAAACACCTCTATAGTAACAGGCAATAATTTAAGTAGTGAGATGTATCCTTGAACTAGATCAAAAAAGAAAGTTATCGAAAGTGTCTTTTATTCTAATGTAGTTGGTAACTTAATGTATGCAATGTTGCGTACAAGACCAGATATTTAATATGCAATTAGCCTTGTAAATAGGTACCAGTTTAATCTAGATTAAAAACATTGGAAAGCTATCAAAAGAATCTTAAGATACTTGAAGGATACTACTGATTATGCATTGTGTTATCAAGGAAGTGATTTGTGTTTAGTTGGATACTTTGATTTAGATTAGGGTGGAGATCTAGATAAGTTAAAGTCTACTTTCAAATACACATTCTTTCTAAACAATAGAGCTATATTATGGAGTAGCAAGAAGCAGATATGCATTATGTTATGAACAATGGAAGTGGAGTTCATAGCATGTTGTATAGTAGTATAAGAGGCTATATAGCTAAAAAAATTTATAGAGCATTTAGGGATCATTAATGGGATGTCAAACCCAATATTTGCAAATTGTGATAGTTAAGAACTATAGCATATAAAAATGTTACTATATAACCCCTAACTAAGCCAATACCTAGATATATATATATAGCATGTGAAATCTCTTGGTATGCATAGAGTATAAGGTAGCACAAATTTATGTAAGAATTACTTATTGAATGAATACATTGTGCGTATCTTATTTTTAAATATAATGTCATATTCGTAGATAATATATATACATAATATAATAGTATGTCATACAAGTTGATAAGATTGGCTCTTTCATATGAGCAACCGCCTTTAGTGCTTATGAGAAGTGAACAAAAATAAGACATTTGTGTTTATAATGCAAGGCAGAAAAAGCACCAATATGGTAAGAGAATGGAACACTAAATAATATACATAAAAATTTATATGTCACCTTAACCAAAAAAAGAAAAAAAAAGGTCAAAATAAGATCCAAGCAAAAAAATAAAAGTGGATTATGGATTCTCACCATTTGTAATACCTATAGCCAGATTTGAATTCTCTTCTAAAGTGCCATGAAAGGCCATTAGAATGGTAAAATTCGAGTTAAATACTGTGTGTGTCTAGATTAAGATTTGTACAATGTTAGCAAATAAATCAAATCAATACACTCTTATAAAATATGAGAAATAATTTAGCATGCAACTCATACTACATGTACTTAAGAGTCACAAATTGGAAAGTAAGTGAGTAAATCGTTATTTCATTGTTGTGTGAACCCCGGAAAGGAATAAATCCTTTCGTAGGTGCTTTTATGACCTTGATAATATCATAAAGAGATAAACCAGTACTTGCTACTTTAATATACATCTTAAGGTCACAACAGATCTGACCTAAAGGATTAATGCTAAAAAAGTAACTAGTTTTGATCTAAGTGATATGTGGACGAAAGTAAGATCACCTTTGTATATATATGCCTATGCTAGTGTCTAAGACATGTCCTTTATAAAGTTAATTAGATAATTTTATAAATGTAAATACTATGCATATGAGAGAATAGGGAATCTAAGTAATACTAAAACTTAAGAGGGATTATATATATTGTTAGAAGAATATGTATCGGTGAATTTAGGACATTCAAGGCACACAAATACGTGCATGAAATATATCTAAAATTTGTAGTCTTTTATGTTGATCCTATAATAGAATTCATACTATAAGAGCTCTCGAATGTTATGCCCATGCGATCATGGTAGATCACTTAGTGTGAAAAACCAAAAGGAGTAAAAAATTCTATTTTGTTCATCACATCATGTGTGAGTAGGAGATGTTAAATTTTTTAAGTGTTTTATGATGGTTTGACTTGATCCATTAATTAAAATGCACAAAGGGATATTAATTTAATTAATTAATTGTTACTTAAATTAATTAATTGATTATTTCTTTTTAAATTAATTTGATTTTTGAATTTTGAAAATTCAAATTCAAATTACCTAATAAGTAGGAAGATCAATTAAACTAATTGTGCAAGTGTATGCAAACCCCTTTTGCTATAAAAAAAATACTAAAAGAAAAGAGAAAACTCTCTTTAAAGAAGCAAATATATTGAGTCTTTCTTTGCAACCTAAAATTAGTGAATCTACTGTGGATAATTTATTTTATTAGGGTTCAAATTTATGACCAAATTTACCCTTTGGGGTAATCTATTAGAAGGATTTTTCATTGCAAGTAAGTTTTCTATCTAAAACTCTTGAAATTCTATTAGTTGGTGAATTTTTTCAAAAGGGAATCGGTTGGTTATTTGAAATAGCCATGAAATTAATCCAATAGAACAAACTCTTTGTCTATGTTTTATGAGTTGTAAGAAGAGATGGGACATAATTCTCTTTGTAAGAGGGTTTTCTAAGTTCTAAACATAATTAAACTTAAGATAAATGCATGAACTATGCACAAAATAGATTAACATAGCCTGTAAATGAAAATGGCTATCAATTTCAAAAAAATATACTAATGCTGAAATTGACAATATAGATTTTAAATTGAATATAACTTCATTGAAATAGGATTGACAATGGTCAATAAAGTGGTAAAGTAAAGCTATGAATATAGCTAATAAATGACTAAAAAGTGAAGGAAGTTGTAAGCAAACTTCGTGAAAGCTTCCTGTGTCTTGCATGGTATTCATTACTCCTAATTTATAATGTCCTCTGTGGTTATGCATGTTTCCAATTAGGCTATGTCCTTGTCCATCATGTCTCTTCATGTTTAGTGGCCTAATAGTGAAGATCGTGGCATTTATATACCTTTAGAGGTTGCTATTTTGATAAATCCACACCTTCCTATTTTTCTAGTGTTTTGTTATATGAGACATAGGTCTTTAGCTAGCAATAGAGCTTTAATTAGCTCATGTCATCGAATGGTATCTTTTGGCTAAGGTTTCTTAATTGGACTTCATCGGCTTATGAGACTTAATATTATTAAAAAAAATCAAGAGGTGTGGATTTGAAATTCAAATAACAAAATTACCAATTTTTGAAGTTAAATCATTTGAATTTCTTGCCTTAGGGTTTTAAATCATTAAGCTCATCAAAATCAACTTCTTTTTCTGTTGATACTTTATTCCTTTGTTGTGACACCATGTCAACTTTTGGTTCTCCTATCAATTCTTAAAACCCATCAATATGCTCTTTGCCTCACAATGAATCCATCACATCCTTTCCTATGAAAGACTCTCCCAAGCCTTAAAGCTTTCAGCCTTCTATAGTAATTAAGGTTAATTTTGCAATGATTGATGAAGTATCTGTATTCCCATTGAATCTTCTATTGAAAATCATTCTTTGGGACCTTTATTTTTATCCTTGGACTCATATTTTAAGGATTTGGAAGAATTTTTGGTTTGGCCTAATTATATTCCATTATTTTCGTGCCTTCAAAAGGTAGTTTCTTCTAAATTGGGCTCCTACTCTTGGCTAACCCTCCTCCTTACCTTTTAAGGAGTAGTGTTGACAACTAAAACCTTATTTATAGCTTTGTGTGAGAGAAGATTGGGATAGGTACATTATGCACCTTTCCTTTACTAAGATTCCAAGAGATACTAATATGCTTATAGTCATTATGCCTTTTTAATCTTTAGCTCATAATGTATTCTTATTCCATTATGGGTTGCTTTCTCTTACCTTATTGGATGTGATAATGTTGACAAGTCTCCCTTTGATTAGTGAGGAACTGATCTTTCTACTTCCACCAATCAAAGTAAGCATCATTTTTAGTAAGAAAAATTCTTCATACTTTACTTTCTTGGTTGCTAATGCCAAATCAAAGGAGGTACTGCCTTCTTGAGCTGAGCATATAGCCTTTCTTCTCTTTTGGATTTCTATATTGACTGTGAACACCATATTTTGTTCGGACCAATTACAAAAATAATAAAATTAAGAAAAAAAATATAAAATTAAGAGAAAACGAAAGAACAAACAAATGAAAAAATAAATTAAAAAAAAGATTAAATTTAAAAAAAAAAGGAGCTTAAGAAAACAATGAAAAATTAATTATAAAAAAAAAAGGAAAAAGGAAAATGGCCCAAGTCCAAAAAAAAAAACTTGTAGCCCAATCTCTTTTAGATCTAATCCATTAACTCAGAAATAAAAAAATAAGTAAATAAACAAAAACAAAAACACAAAAAAATATAATAATAAAATTTAAAAAAAAAATGTGGAAAAGGGGGTCCAAAACGCAGGAACCCTGCATTTTGACCCAGTTCCCCCCTTCAGCATATCTGGCCCGATGCCACCAGCAGGAAAAGGCAAACACGAGAGAGGAAGGGGACAGAGGAGGCAGGGATCGGCTAGCTTGCTCAGGGAAACTCAAGAATGGCAAAATCTTGGCAGTGTTTCAGAGGAGTCGGCGAGAAAAAGGGCAGAGGGTTTGCAGCGACGGGCTTGAAGGTTTGGCCTCCTTCTCCCATCCCTTTCGCCACTAGAGACAGAGGATCATTGACGCGAAAATGGAAGGGGAGCAAAGGGAGGCGTGGATCGAGATTGGAAAGACGGAAAAGAGAGCTCAATTCAGACCAAAAACAGGGAGATTCTCGAATAAAAAGAGGAGGGGGGAGACAGCGGGAGACAGAGGGCAAGACTGAGAGAGGGAGAGAAGGACCGGAACAGTGGAGAGCAGAGTGAGGGGGGTTGAAAAACAACTGGGAGACATCGAAAAAAAAAAACTCGAAAAAAAAACTAAGAGATCAGAGAGGAGAGAAAACTAGAGAGCGAAGGGGCAGAGGAGGATCGTTTTCTCTGATTCGAATTGGAGAGAACCGGAGAGAGTAACTTAAAAATCTAGGGAGAGCTGCGAGACACTTCGGAAATAGGAGCTCCTGGTTTCGAGTGGAAAGGGAACAACGGATATCGCCATTCGATTCGAAAATTAAGCGTGAAGGAGGAATCCGCTCTGGTGCTGTGATCCCACAAGTAAGCTATGAACATTCTTTGCATTCCCTATTTATCAATGGAATTTCCTTGTGGCTGATGACTGTGTTAGATGAGAATTGAAAATCGGGTAACCTTCTCACGTTGGGTAGTTATGGATGAAGTGTGAAATGTCAAATTCTGTAATGTCTGGAAGCATGCACAGTGGGTGCTCAAGAAAATGTGTGAGTGAAGCCTGACTTAGGAGAGTCTTGAAGCATGCACAGTAGGACACCCATCGCATATAAGCACACACCACGCAAATAATTGTTATTTATTGGACTAATTTGGTTTTAATTGAAAGAATTTCAGTTTTGTACGCTGTTCTTTTTCTCCTTTTTTCTCTCTTTGTTATTGAGCTTGCATAATCTATTTCAATGGTGCTGTTCTTGGGGCGTGAGGCGCAAGAGTCTGGGTTTAATTTTGTTTAGCGTTGAGTGATTAGCATAGGGTTTCAGAGTTGATTTTCAGCTATAAAATGTTGTGCTTGGATTTTGGGTTTTTCTTTTTTTTTTTTTTTAAAAAAGGACACTGTTTAGGAGTCTTCTGTTTCTTTTCCCACGTAAGGTGCTAACATGCCCCATTAGCCTTAATATGGTTCGATTCTGCCTACTTGCCCGGATGGATACTAGGTGCAGAGTGTAATATGTGCTTTCTAGTTCAAAATGGATGCCAAAACCCTTGGCTTGAATGATGCATTCTGGCTTATGGTTCAGTCTTGCTTCCTAGATTATATGGACTAAAGCTCAGAGCTAAAATCATGCTTGCTGTCACATCAATCTTGACATAGTCTAACCCTTTCTGCTATCATCCCATTTTTTCTTTTAACAAAGCTTATATAAATTTAATTGCTATAAGTTTCTTTATTCATTGTACCGTTGTCTTCGTTGATTATACGGTTCGAAACTTCGCTACTTCAAGGCATAAGAAAATCTTTCTAAAAAAAAAAGGGGTCATCTTTCATTCCCTCAAACGACTCATGAATAAAACAAGAGTAAAGGATTTGATATCAAAATCATTCTTTGCATGGTTTGACCCCCCTGGATTAATTTCATCTCGTTCTTAAATTTGTTGTGTGGGATTTCTTGTCCCCTCAAGCGCATACGAGTCGATTTAAGGATATGTGTGGCAATAAGCCTCCTTAACCGTTATTGAATTTTATGTTAATGTTAGCTTACATAAACAGGGTCTGATTCTGAATGAAGGGGCACGCCAAAATAAAAAACAAAAGAGATTCTTAAAGAAAACAAAAAAAAAAACAACAACAACGCAAAAAATAGAAGCCCAAAAAAAATGATATTAAAAAAATAATAAAGGAGTTTTCTTTTCAAAAAGGGAGGGAGAATTTTCAAAATAGGGACATTCTAGAAATAAAAAAATCATAAGAATCAAATGGAAAATTAGAATACAAATAAGCATCATAAAACCAAAAAAAAAAACCTAATTAAAACAAAATCGAAGGTAAGGAAAAAGGGGGAAGGTGAAAAGGGTTAAAGAAGTGAAATCTAGTCTTTGTAAATTAAAATATACAAATCAATTGCGAAATTGCTTCTATTTAAAGGCCAAATGATTTCCATTTCTTGAAAAAAAAAACACAAAAAAGAAAAACGAATAAACAAAACAAAAAAAAAAAAAAGAAAAATACACAAAATAAAGATAAAAAGGAAAAGAAGAAGAAAAATAAAGGTAGAACACAAAATAAAATTAACCAAAAAAAGAAAATGAATAGAAAGATTGAAAAAATGGTAATAATGAAAAAAAAAAAACAAAAAAAATAATAATAGAACAAAAAAGAGAAATGATGAGAAACAAAAACAAAAAAAAAAAAACAAAACAAAAAAAAAAAAAACAAAACAAAAACAAAACAAAATAATAAATAAGGAAAAGAGAACAAACGAAAAAATGAAAGGAAAAAATAAAAAATGAAAAAATGAAAAACACAAAAACAAAAATACAAAAAAAAAACTCAAAAATAAAATAAAACAAAACAAAAATTAAACGAAACAATAATAAAAAGAGAAACAAAAAAAAAAGAAAAAAAAAACAAAAACAAAAACAAAATAAGACCAAAAAAAGGCAAAACAAGGAGAAAAAAAAAAGAGAAGAAAAATTGAAAACGCGAGAAAAAGTAAAGATGTAAAACTAACTTTACCTTTTAACAAATTAAAACCTATCAACCAATTCTAAATGTGTCTTATTTGTTAAAAGGGAAAAGTAAGTTTTATTTTCTTTATCTTTTCACCAAAAAGTTAGTTAAATAAAAAATAAAAAAAAAAATAAAAGAACCCAAAAAAAAAATCCAAAAACAAAAACAAAAACAAGGGCAAAAACAAACAAACAAACAAACAAACACAGTTTTTAGTCGAACTACGTGAACTTTGATCCCTCTCAGAGGGTACGTAGGCTCTAAGTTTTCATCCTAGGTCAAGTCCATCCTTATAAATAAAATTTTCTTTTCTTAATTTCTCTTATTTTGCTTTTCTAATTTTGTGTGTTTAATTTCTTTCTCCCTTTTTATTTTAATTTTATTTTTTTTATTTCTGTTTCTTATTTTGTATATGATTTGTTAGGAGAATTAAAATATATTAAATGCCATATTGATTTTGCACAATTAACTTAGGGTAACCGTTCTTAGTAACGGGTGTAGTGGGGTGTCTAACACCTTCCCCGCTCACAACTAACTCCTGAACCTATTTTCTGATTCGTAGACCATTTTTTTCTTGTTTTTCAAATAAAAGGCTTTTCCAAAGTTTTGCCTTTTCAAAAATTAAAATTTTGGTGGCAATTCTACTACTTGTTTCAATTCTGATTTCAGTTTTCATTTTCTTTGGAAATTGAATCGAATTAAAATTTCTTTTCAGAATTTTCTTTTTAAAAGTGCCACGCGGTCGTATTTTCGGGTGTGACAGTATGGCGACTCCACTGGGGATAATTTGAGAGTCAAGCCCAATTTAAGTTAGTTGTACAAGATACTATGGCCTTCTCTTTATTTTGATTCTCCTTTTGGTTGTTACTTGCCTGACATGGTTAAGGTAGACGACATGTCTTTCACATATTTGCTTTGTATGTTTTAGTTTTTAATTGTATATATAACATGTGTTAGGACAGATAATATGTGAAATAAAATCTTAGAGTAGACGACCATACCTGTACATTTTATTTATTTATTTGTCTATTTATTTATTTATTTATTCTTGTTACTTTTATCTGTATATGTGCTTTACTCTCTCAATTGTTCTGTCAATCTGCCTAGCAGATAAGGGTTGGGTAGTTTAATAGGGTGAAGAGGTAAATGCTCTCCTCACACACATCACTGAAACACAATTACTTCACACATATTATGGGCCCTACACCCGGGTCTGAGTGTTCCCTAGGTTAGTGGAGATTTATATTGATTTCCCTGTGAAGCCTTGTGCTTCCTGAGGCTATCATGAAGACCTCACCTAAATTGTGCCTTATTATATGGGTTTGACATGTGTAGGATTCTTTTCCTCTCAAGGTCAAATTTATATAATAAGATCTTCACCTCATGGTGGGGGCAATTTAAGAATCATATTTAGGAGTCATAGATTTGTCATGGAAATCTGCACTGATAATCAAACTATCGATGCCTACTAAACAGTTGGAGTCAGGCTCCCATGACAACAACCTAGGATCTACCCAAGTTAGGACAAAGGAGGGCACTTTAAATTGTCTATTAATCACATCCATGCATCCAATGATATCCCTAAGAAAAGTGACATGTCGTCACTGTTTATTGGAGTAGTTAATGGGTTGTCATGGCACAATCAGACGAGCATTAACTATGATGAAAGTCTGCATTAAACAAATCAACCCTTGCCTGTGGGTCTTCGACCCTAAAGAGGCCATAACCATATGCTTTATAGTCCCTCAAAAAGGGTAAATCTTTCAGCATGCATTTATTCTCTCTATGCATTCAAAAAGGGGATAAAATAAAATAATAGATAATGCACAATCTGTTTAAAAATCTCTACCCGCACAAAACGACGAATTTCTAAAAGAAACGAATGTTTTCAAAATTTTAAGAATTATAAAACCCATAAGTTTCACATCGTCGAGGAATAGGTGTGATGTCTCGGTTAGGGATTAGAACTTTTTTTTAGGCATTGAACGTGTAGAAAAGCATATTTCTCTCGATTTAACCATCGACTCTTCTCTTCCATGGAGTAATAGACTCCCCAAGAAAGAGCACAAAGCTTTTTATCATTTCTCGTGCCGAGGCATTATATCCAACATCATAGTATGAATGTTAGTGGATCATTATAACAGCTTGGTGAACATATCAGTGTCAATTACGTAGGGAGTTATTCCTTCTTAAATTGATCCTAATACCCGCGTTCTCTATGGAATAATAAACTCCTTGAGGATTGGGTAAAGTTGTCAAGCTAGCAATTATGATACACTAACCAATAAGCTTTGATATTTTGAAACAGCAAACGGTTATACATACCGACTGGCATAATGGAGGTAATGGAACCTTTGGGCAATGGACGATATCTGAGTTCAAGACAAACGGGCCTAATTGCGACTGGAACAAAACTTAAAATCAAGGCAGAAGCTGAATCAGTTGAGAGTCTAATTATATTGAGTGAGAAATTAAAAGGAAGGCATATTCGAGATTTTCAAAGGGATTATGGGGACATTTTGGACTTGTTACGGATATCGGTCCAACCAGAGGCACTTTCGGCCTTGGCCCAGCATTGGGATAGTTCATTAAGGTGTTTTACATTCTCTACATTCCAGATTATGCCCACTTTAGAAGAATATGGGAGTTTTATGAGTACACCTCTGGGAAAAGACACCTCAATTTATTATTATCCGGGACATTTACCATCAAAACGTATAGTGGCTCAGATTTTAGGGGAGGATCCTAGTAGAATCCAATTACATCAGAGAGGCCAGACTGAAGGTCTTTTGAGGAAGTATGTAGAAGGGCGTTTGAAGATCCTAGCCGAAAAGGAAGATTGGGTGACTTTTAAGAGGGTCCTCGCCTTAGCCATATACGAATTGGTGTTATTTCCCTCGACAGTGGGGATAATTGATTTGGTAGCTGCAAGTGTTTTGTGGATGGTGGAAAACCATCGCGTAAATCCTATGCCAGCAGTCTTAGTAGAAACATTTTTGACATTAAGCTTCTGTCAACAAGAAAATGGAGGGAAATTGAAATGTTGTCTACAACTCCTCACTATTTGGATGTTCAATCATATTTATGGGAGGCAATATCAATTGGGTCGACGACATGACACTATTCACCACCCGGTTAGGGATTTCCATAATCGAGAAGGTGCTATCTTGTCATCTTCAAAGATGACTCGTGATGATTGGGCATGATCCCTTGGTCAATTGGATGAAAACACGGTTTGGTGGAAGCTGACTTAGTGGGAAAGTGAAAAAATCATATACTGTTGTGGAGAATTCTTGAATGTACCACTGATAAGCCCTAGAGGTTGCATTAATTACAACCCATCAGTTGTTCATCAACAGTTCACATATAAACAGGATATCCCATCTAAGGAGGCGATACGGTTGATTCACTTTTATCATGATGACTCGAAAGCTAAAGTGCTTTGCTAGAAAATAAGAAGCGCATGGAGCCAGGTGATATGCAAAGGAAAGTGTGAGCTAGGCAAGCGAATTGTAGCTACCACCAAGGAATATCGAGAATGGCTAAAGGAAAGGACGAAGGGGGCTAACCCTTCTTTCAGGCTACTGGATCCTATACTTGGCAATGACATGCAAGTGATTGATGAAAAATTAGCAAGACAAGTCGAAAAAAAGAAAGAAGAATTGAAGGTTTTGGAAGAAAAGAGGCAAGAATGCTTAAGGAATTTGAACCAGATACAAAGTGAATGTGCAGTCTTGCGAGCAGAAGTAGATAAGGCAAAGAGATACAAGGGAAGTGGGGGAAATGTCGAGATGAAAAGGTTGAAGGAAGAAAATGCAAGATTGAAGAAGACCATAGAGGAAGCTCAACAGTGAATAACTGAAAATGAAAAGAAGATGCATATTAGTAGGGCCCAATTAATAAAAGTTCTTAAGGAAAGAGATGTGCTAGAAAGACAAATGTAGAAGTTTGAATCTAGTGGGACTCGATGTGAAATTGACATGCTAGCTAAGGAATTGGAAAGGAAAATGAATGAACTATCCGTCATTAGGAGTGACAATGCTGCAATAATCCAAAACCTGGTGGAACAGCTTAATCAACAAGCCGAGGCGATTGAGGCATGGAAAACACTCCATACCGAGCAAGTCACAGAAAAGGAAAGGTTCATGTTCTGGTTCAAGAAATTGATCCTCCTTGCTGATGAGATCCTCCCTAGTTTCACGAGTTCACTCAAAGCAGCCGAGGGCCTAGCTAATCCATTGAACACACCGAAGGAAATGACAGAATTTTTTATGTTGTGTAAAGATGTTGTAAACGAGTTAAAATACCTCAATAGTTGTTAATTTCCAAGGATGTTGATGTAATGTACCATTTGAGGCTCTGTTATGAGAGAATGGGAATTTCGCTTCCCTCATGTTGGCCATCTAAAAAAAAAAAACTCAGATAAACACGATGACCTGATCATGTAGGGGTCTTAATCCCCTCTTGCATTGAGTGTCAACTTTGATATTTTTATGTTGATTAATGAAATCCTTTAAGAATCAAAGGGCCGATTGTTCCTCCACCATTATGTCAAAACAGTTAACCCAGGTTAATACACAAAAAGAAAAATAAATAATCATAATAATAAGGATATAAAATAAGAAAAGTATTTTTTTTTATGTCACTAAATTTGTCTTATCTCCATAGAAAAAAAGAATATAAAGAGTGAAATAAAATGAAGACAATATTGCACCTCCAAAACGCGTTCCATCTAACCAGACCCGTCCTACTAAAGTATATAGCATGCGTTCAAGAACCAGGCTCATGGAAGAACATCAAGTGGAGGGTAGCCAGAGAGTTGAGGAAGATACAATTGCAATGAACAGTCGAATGATGGCTATGGAGAATCAACTAGTGCAGATAAGTGAAACGATGAAAGTTCTCGTCGAAACGCTAAAGAGAAAGGCTATCGACTCCTCACCTAGAGTATCCAGTCATCCACATGCTACTGCCAATATCCAAGAGGTAGGAACGAGCTTACCTGAAGTGGTCATACCTGAAGCGCACTTTGACCAGATAGCAGAGGCTGCATAAAGACAAAAGAATATCCAGAATCCCCCAATGAAAACATCCGACAAACATGGTCCCCATGATGAAATGAGGGACACACAAGAATTTCCCAGTTATGACCCCACCTATACATTTCAGATCCCAACTACAGAGAACAAGGGGAAAGCTAACTACGATAAGGAAGATTGGGAGAAAGAGTTAGGGGAGGTCAAGGATCAGTTGCAAAACTTACGGGGAACTAACACTTGGGGTTCACTGGACGTGGAAGAGTTGTGCATGATTCCAGAAGTTTAAATCCCGAAGAAATTCAAAGTCCCTGATTTTGAAAAATATGATGGCACCAGCAATCTGATATATCATTTGAGATCATACTATACAAAGATGACTGTCTGGTCAAGAGATGAGAAGTTTCTGATAAACTTCTTTTCGGAGAGCCTGATGGGGTCTGCCTTGTTATGGTATATGCAGTTAGACCATTCAAAACTTCAGAGGTGGAGAGACCTCACAGAAACTTTCATAAAGCAATACAAATTCAATCTTGACACTGCCCAACTAGGGAACAGCTGAAAAGGATGGGTAAGAAGTCAACAGAATCATTTAAAGAATATGCTCAGAGGTAGAGATTGATGGCTTCCCAAGTCCAACCTCCAATGATTGGATCTGAGTTTTGCTCCTATTTTATTCGAACTCTTTCGGACCCATTTTATAAGATCATGTTGGGAACCCATGTTGCAGATTTTGCTGACCTTATTGAAATTGGGGAGAGGATAAATGCAGACATCAGAGATGGGAGACTTTCATCCCCTCAGTCAGAAAGTAACTTCAAAAGGAGCCAAGGATTGAAGAAGAAAGAAAGAGACGTAAATTACGTCCAACCTGCGAGACCGTATTCACAACAGTCCGTTCCTTATCAAGTAAATAGAGAAAATCAAGGTCAAACTCCATTCATACCAGTTATGAATAGACAAGGGCAACATGAGAGGATGACTTATGCATGACCAAAAGATGATCACCCTTGGCCCAACTTTAATTCCACTAATGCGGAATTGTATAAGAAGTTATGGATGCTAAACTTTTAGGGCCTCGACGTGCAAAACTAATGCAGCCACCGTATCCAGCATGGTACAACCCTAATGTCTCTTGTGAATACCATATGGGTGTCTTAGGGCATTCAATCGAGAATTGTGTCACCTTTAAGAGAAATGTACTGGATTTGATTGAGTCTAACCACATCCAACTTAAACCTAGGGACGATTCAACAATCTCCACTAACCCTTTACCTAATCATGGGGGACAGGTGAGTGCTGTTGAAGAGGAACCAGGGTTCTCCAAGAATCCGAATGCCATTAAGTTATCAATGAAAACTCTACTAGTTAATCTCCAATCGGCCGGGTATGTGTTGGAATTACCAAAAGAAAAGATCGTTGGGGGTATTGTTGGGCTACCAGTTAAATTTTACGACTTTCATCAGCAAAATGTGGATCATGACATTGAGAATTGTGGACAGTTTCGGGAAGCTTTGAAGAAATTAATAACATTAGGAGTTGTGGTTATGGAGAAGCTGGAAGAAGAAATTGGCGTGATAGAAGAAAAGTATGTTGACATCTTTATCCCGACTAGACAACTAGAAACAGTTACCCTAACTATTGAAGATCCTTTTACTACATCGGGGCCATCTCGTTCACCTTCCCTGAGGCGACCTGCAGTGGTTATCAATATGCCAGCTCCATTTCCATATCAAAGCGACCATGCAGTCCCGTGGAAATATGAGGAGACCTTTAACTGTCTTGTAACTCAGGAGGTGATTGCTAAGGCAGAAGGAGAACCTGCTACGAGTATGGTGGGAGCAGGAGGTATTACCCGAAGTGGCAGGGCTTATCTCCCGGCAAGCCTTGACAAGCATGGGAAGGGAAAAGGAATTGATAGGGTGAAAGAGAAAAAAGACAAGGAAGACAATACTGATGAAGAATTCCTGCAAATCATGAAACAAAGTGAATACGACGTGGTAGAGCAATTAAAGAAAACTCCGGCGCGAATTTCAATGTGGTCTTTAGTCATGAGCTCGGAGGTACATCGTCGAGCTTTACAAAAAGTCTTTGAGGAAGCATACGTGCGGCCTGATGTCACTCCGAAAAAAGTAGCTAGTGTGATGAATATCGTCAAGTCTGCATCCACCATCTCTTTTTCTAAAGAAGAAGTCGTAGGAACATCCTCTAATCAACCAAAGGCACTACACATTACATTGAAATGCAATGGGTTTATAATTGCAAAGGTTCTGATTGATGGAGGGTCGGTGCTAAATGTGTTACCACTGGCCACATTCGAACAACTGGTGATTGAGGCGTCGCACATTGAAAAAAGTGATATGGTGGTTAGGGCATTTGATGGCTCCAAAAGAGCAGTGATTGGTAATACCCGCTTGTCTTTGGAGATTGGGCCAAAAATATTCGTGATAGATTTTCAAGTAATGAATATAGATCCATCTTATACAATGCTGCTAAGCAGGCCTTGGATCTATTCCGCCGGTGCTGTGCCTTCTACGTTTCATCAAAGGGTCAAATTCATTGATGAGGGGAGGATAATCACTATCAAGGGCGAAGAAGAGATAATGCTAAGTAAGCCTAGTTCCGTGCCATACATTGAGGCTGCTGAGCAGGATATGGAAGCGATGTTTCAGAGCTTAGAGATGGATGAACCTAATCCTACGATCGGAAATGTTAATCAGGTTGTGATACAAAAGCTGCAAAGGAGTGGATTCCAACCTGGAAAGGGATTGGGAATACATCTGCAAGGGGTTGAACTACCTATTACTCTCCCAGAAAACTTCAATCGGCAAGGATTAGGGTATGAAATCTTGCTATCGAACCAAGTTAAGGAGCGACCAAGCATGAAATGGAATAAGGGGCAAGAAAAGCTAAGAATCCCTCATTTTAGGGAAACATTTCCAACTCCCTCGGAAGTCATGAATCGGCTAAACATCTCGATGATTGATGATGCAGTCCCGCAAGGAGTCAAGACTTGGGTTTCAGTTGACAATTCGGGAGAAAGATTGGATAATTGGGAAATCGAGAATGTCCCCGATGTCGTAGCATTAGAGTAATTGTTTTGATCATGTCTTGCTTTGTCTTCTTTTTCTTTCTTTTTCTTTTATCCTCTTATCTTTTTCCTTCTGTTGTCGTGTCCTAATTTCAAATAGTACTTTATGATTGACGATGGTATTTTTCAAATGAAATAATAATTACTTGGATATGCTGCTCCCCTTCACTTTTATTCTTTCTCTTTCTGTTTATTTTGCTCTGTTCCTTCCTCCAGGAAATTGCTTTCCTTGGGACTCTTGCCCAATGCAGAGGTTCCCGAGTCCCCACGGAATGATTTGTGTGTTACTTTGGATATGCATGATTCTGAATCTGATAATGAAGAGTCAACCCAGACCTTCGAAAAGTTGCTCGATTCTATGGATAAGGGTATTTGCCCTCACGAAGAAGCAATTGAAAATATCAACTTGGGGACGGAAGAACATAAAAAGGAGGTTAAGATAGTGGATAATCTGGAGAGAGAGGAAATGATTCAACTCTTCAAAGAATATATAGATGTCTTTGCATGGTCTTATCAAGACATGCCTGGACTTGACCCGAAGATTGCCTCTCACAAGATTCCTTTACTCCCAAATATTGAACCTAAGAAACAGAAATTAAGACGGATGCACTCTGACATGTCGTTAAAGATAAAAGAGGAGGTTATGAAGTAATTAGAAGTGGGTTTTCTTCAGGTATCTACGTATCTAGAATGGGTAGCGAACATCGTACCTGTCCCGAAAAAGGATGGAAGGGTTCGCATGTGTGTTGATTATAGGGACTTGAACAAAGCAAGCCCGAAAGATGATTTTCCATTGCCCCACATAGATGTTTTAGTTGATAATACGGCATGAGCCTATCGGTATTCCTTCATGGATGGTTATTCAGGGTATAACCAAATTCCTATGCATGAAGACCATAAGGAAAAAACCACATTCATCACACCATGGGGGACCTACTGTTATAAAGTAATGCCATTTGGGTTGAAGAATGCTGGGGCCACTTACCAACGAGCTATGATGGCACTCTTTCATGACATGATGCACAAGGAGACTGAGGTATACGTCGATGATATGGTGGCCAAATCTGCACAAGGAGAAAGTCATGTGATGGTATTAAGGAAGTTGTTTGGAAGATTGCGTGTATACAAGTTTCAATTAAACCCCAACAAATGCATCTTTGGGGCTTTGACTGGAAAATTATTGGGTTTCATGGTAAGTCATAAAGGAATAGAGGTGGACCCTGATAAAATACAAGCTATTCGCGAAATGCCATCCCCCCAAACGACAAAATAAGTACGGAGCTTTTTAGGCCAGCTCAACTATATAGCAAGATTCATCGCCAATCTAACTGCAACTTGTGAACCAATTTTCAAATTGTTGAAAAAGAACCGCACTGAAAAATAGGATGATAACTGTCAAGAAGCCTTTGATAAAATTAAAGAGTATCTGTCTAGTCCTCCAATCTTAGTACCGTCTACCCCGGGACGACCTTTGATTCTTTATCTGACAATCGTGCTGAGGTCAATGGGGGCTGTATTGGGGCAACATGATGCTTTTGGGAAGAAAGAGAAGGCAGTTTATTACCTAAGCAAGAAGTTCAACGAATGTGAAGCATGTTATCCATTGATTGAAAAAACTTGTTGCGGGCTGGTATGGACCACCAAATGGCTACGACAGTATATGCTTTATTATACTACATGGCTAATCTCCAGAATGGATCCTATCAAATATATTTTCGAAAGCCCACATGTTTCAGGAAGAGTCTCTAAATGGCAAGTGATACTGTCTGAGTACGACGTCAAGTACATGACTCGAAAGTCCATAAAAGGAAACATCATAGCAGATCATCTGGCCGAGAACCCTATGGATGAATACCAACCATTAGATTTTTATTTCCTTGACGAAGACATACTCGCTATAGAGGACAATGAAGATGACAAAGATGGTGGTGATGGGAGATGGAAGATGTATTTCGATGGCGCTGCCAATATGCATGGTTATGGCGTTGGAGCTGTGGTCATATCACCTGAAGGAAAGCAGTTCCCCATTGCTGTTAAATTAGAATTCGAATGTACCAACAACGTGGCAGAATATGAAGCCTGCATCAGTGGGTTGAATGCTACCCTAACCCTTGGTATAAAGAGCTTGGAAGTTTTTGGGGACTCTGCCCTCATAATCCATCAGGTGACTGGAGAATGGCAAACTAAGGACTCAAAGCTGATTCTGTATCAGAAATTTTTGGTTCAGCCAATCAGCCAATTTTAAGAAATTAACTTTCATCATGTGACTCGAGACAAAAACCAATTTGCTGATGCTTTTGCTACTTTTGGCTGTAATGATTCGACTCGACTATGGAGTCCAGGTCCAGCCACTTTGGGTAGAGGCCAGGGATTCGCCGGCATATTGCCTAAACATAGAAGAAGAACAGGATGGGCAACCTTGGTATCATGACATCAAAACTTATATGACAAGTAGGGAATACCCAGCTGAGGCCAGTGAGAGTGACAAAAAGATGATTCGGCGCCTAGCTATGAATTTCTTCATTAGCAATGGCATTTTATATAAGAGAAACCATGATGGCACACTATTGCGATGGATAGATGCAAAGACGGTATAGAAAGTGGTCACAGAGGTTCATGAAGGGATATGCGGTACGCATGTTAATGGCTATACTCTGACTAAGCAAATCCAAAGGTGCGGGTACTTTTGGTTGACCATGGAGAAGGATTGTACTGAATATGTTCGAAAATGTCATAAATGTCAAATTTATTCAGACAAAATTAATGCACCACCAATCTCACTACACAATTTGGTGGCACCGTGGCCATTTTCAATGTGGGGCATCGACGTGATTGGACCAATCAACTCCAAAGCTTCAAACGGACACCTTTTATCTTGGTTGCCATTGATTATTTCACAAAGTGGATTGAAGCTAATTCCTTTGCTAGTATCACTCAAAAGGCTTTTTGCAAGTTCCTTAAGGTAAATATCATTTGCCGTTACGGACTGCCAAAGAAAATCATTACTGATAATGCGCCGAACCTGAATGGGGCAGAAATCTCTAAACTCTATGAACAATTCAAAATCAAACACCATAATTCGGCACCGTATCGGCCACAGATGAACGGGGCCGTAGAAGCAGCAAATAAGAATATAAAAAAGATCATTTCCAAGATGACAGTCACTTATAAGGATTGGCATGAAATGCTTCCATACGCATTGCATGGGTATCGCACCACTGTGCGTACCTCGACTGGGGCAACTCCTTATTCCTTGGTTTATGGAATGGAAGCTGTCATGCCCATTGAGGTCGAAATCCCATCGTTACGGGTATTAATTGAGTTAAATTTAGATGAAAGCGATTGGATAAGAACCCAGTATGAGCAATTGAATATGATTGAGGGACGAAGACTTGCTGCAATATGTCATGGACAATTGTATCAAAGGAGGATGGCGAAGGCTTTCAACAAAAAGCTCCATCCTCACGAGTTCAAAGTTGGTGACCTAGTCCTCAAAAGAATCCTGCCAAATCAGGAAGACGCTCGGGGCAAATGGGCTCCCACTTATGAAGGTCCTTACGTCGTTAAACATGCTTTTTCAGGAGGAGCATTAGTTCTGATGGGCATGGATGGTCATGAACTAACCAAACCTCTCAATTCGGATGCAGTTAAAAAATATTTTGCGTAAAAAGAAAAGCTCGCTAGGTTGAAAACCCAAAAGGCCGGCCTAGACAAAAGTTAGAGCCAAAAAAAGAGAAAAGAAAAAGAAGAAAAACTAAGAAACAGTCAATCAAAAAGAGCTAAAGAGGAAAAGCATAGTAATGCAAGGAGGTGCCTAGGCGGAAGTAGGGGCAAAATTTGGGAGTCCACGTTGACAGGCAAAATTCGAGGATCATAGCTCAGGTTGGATGAGATGCATATCTCGGGTGGCACAACAAATTGTTTTATGGGGACATGCGGAACCAATTGTAGAGGATAATCTTTGAAAGAACTTCTCGAGACAAGTTCTTTTAGTTCTATTGTTTGCTTGTTTGTTCGTTTTGTTTTGTTTTTAACGTCACGGTCTCTTTCTTGCCTGTCTGAACTACCAGGCATTTCCTTTGGTAAACTCGCTAATAAAATCATCTCTCGTAAGTCTCAAATATGCCTCATTCCTAGTCTGTAATCGATAACTCAAAATTAACATTTATCAAAATGTTTACTTGGCACGACACGGTTGGCATTTTCGTTGGATCACTTATCCTCTACAAACCCCTTATCGTTACTTAAAGGGAAAACCAATAAAAAAAAAAGAGGAGGACAGTTGCAGTTTCAAGGACAGCCTACAAAATTCTTGGATGGTAAAGAATTGAGAGTTATAAGTGGAACGCAGCCTAAGGTACTCAAGGTCTGGCTAGATGGCCATTGCGTTTGGGAAAAGCAATAACCTATTCCGCTATAATTGATTAGTAAAAAAAAATCAAAAATAAAAAATAAAAAAACCAATACATTTTTTTCGGAATCAGCATCCTTGACAATGAAAACCCTAAATTATAACAAAAGGCAAAATTAAAAAAAAAAAGAAAAAAAAAAAACACATGAAAAAGGAAAGAAAATTGCAAACCATCTAAATGACAATAAATGAAGCACCTCACATACTCATACGATAGGGTGAGAAAAAGATCCGCATTTCATGAAAGGAAGCATCAATTGTCTCGTGTATTCCGCATTTGCACACATTGCATAGGCCTTAGTTCATACCAGGATAATTGAACGTCAAAATCTTGCATGAATCCCAATTCACTGTGGGGACAAGCAAAAGTGGAAAGGAAACAAGAGTTTTCATATATACTGGTTCTTGTAGGTGCGTACCTTGCATAAAACCTAGGTAGATGAAAAAGCAAAGCCTTCTGACTCAGAAAGACCTGTACAAAAGGTAAGCTTCAAAGTCCTGCATTGGCCAGGCACTTTTCAAGCCCTACATTGGCTAGGTACTTTTCAAGTCCTACATTGGCTAGGCATCCTTTCAAGCCCCTACATTGGCTAGGCACTTTTCAAGACCTACATTGGCTAGGCACCTTTAAAGCCCTACATTGGCTAGGCACCTTTAAAGCCCTGCATTGGCCAAGCACCCTTAAAGTCGTACATTGGCTAGGCACCTTTCAAGCCCTACATTGGCTAGGCACTCTTCAAGCCCTACATTGGCTAGGCACCCTTAAAGTCTTACATTAGCTAGGCACCTTTCAAGCCCTACATTGACTAGGCACATTTCAAGTCCTACATTGGCTAGGCACATTTCAAGTCCTACATTGGCTAGGCACTCTTAAAGCCCTACATTGGCTAGGCACTTTTCAAGACCTACATTGGCTAGGCACTTTTAAAGCCCTACATTAGCTAGGCACCTTTAAAGCCCTACATTGGCTTACATTGGCTAGGCACCTTCAAAGCCCTACATTGGCTAGGCACATTTCAAGTCCTACATTGGCTAGGCACCCTTAAAGCCCTACATTGGCTAGGCACTTTTCAAGACCTACATTGGCTAAGCACTTTTAAAGCCCTACATTGGCTAGGCACCTTTAAAGCCCTGCATTGGCTAGGCACTTTTCAAGCCCTACATTGGCTAGGCACCTTCAAAGCCCTACATTGGCTAGGCACTTTTCAAGTTCTACATTGGCTAGGCACCCTTAAAGCCCTGCATTGGCCAGGCACCCTTAAAGCTCTGCATTGGCCAGACAATTTTCAAGCCCTGCAAAGGCATCCTCTTCAGAATTAAATTACTTCCTTTTTCTTCGATCAGGTCGTGACATTTTCAGGTAAGTTAGCTCATTTATATCTATTAGCTCCCCAAATAAAATACATGTTTCCATCTTTACTTATCCTTAAGTCAAGGTTATTAAAATTTTTATTTTCAATCTCTTTACTTAAAGAATAAGTAAAGAGGGGCAACCTGTAAACACCATATTTTGTTTGGATCGCTTTCTCATAGCTTTTCCATCTTAGACAAAATACGTGTTCTTATCTTTACTTGTATCTTATGCAAAAATATTAAAAATTACATTTTTCAATCTCCTTGCCCAAGAAACAAGTAAAGAGGGGCAACTGTGAACACCATATTTTGTCTGGACCAATTACAAAAATAATAAAATTAAGAAAAAAAATATAAAATTAAGAGAAAACGAAAGAACAAACAAATGAAAAAATAAAATTAAAAAAAAGATTAAATTTAAAAAAAAAAGGAGCTTAAGAAAATAATGAAAAATTAATTATAAAAAAAAGGAAAATGGCCCAAGTCCAAAAAAAAACCTGTAGCCCAATCTCTTTTAGATCTGATCCATTAACTCAGAAATAAAAAAAAATAAGTAAATAAACAAAAACAAAAAAACAAAAAAATATAATAATAAAATTTAAAAAAAATGTGGAAAAGGGGGTCCAAAACGCAGGAACCCTGCGTTTTGACCCAGTTCCCCCCTTTCAGCATATCTGGCCTGATGCCACCAGTAGGAAAAGGCAAACACGAGAGAGGAAGGGGACAGAGGACGCAGGGACCGGCTAGCTTGCTCAGGGAAACTCAAGAATGGCAAAATCTTAGTAGTGTTTCAGAGGAGTCGGCGAGAAAAAGGACAAAGGGTCTGCAGCGACGGGCTTGAAGGTTTGACCTCCTTCTCCCATCCCTTTCGCCACTAGAGACAGAGGATCATTGACGCAAAAAGGGAAGGGGAGCAGAGGGAGGCGTGGATCGAGATTGGAAAGACAGAAAAGAGAGCTCAATTCGGACCCAAAACAGGGAGATTCTCGAATAAAAAGAGGAGGGGGGAGACAGCGGGAGACAGAGGGCAAGACTGAGAGAGGGAGAGAAGGACCGGAATAGTGGAGAGTAGAGTGAGGGGGATCAAAAAACAACCGGGAGACACCGAAAAAAAAAAACTCGAAAAAACAACTAAGAGATCAGAGAAGAGAGAAAACTAGAGAGCGAAGGGGCAGAGGATGATCGTTTTCTCTGATTCGAATTGGAGAGAACCGGAGAGAGTAACCTAAAAATCGAGGGAGAGCTGCGAGACACTTCAGAAATAGGAGCTCCTGGTTTCGAGTGGAGAGGGAACAACGGATATCGCCATTCGGTCCGAAAATTAAGCGTGAAGGAGGAATCCGCTCTGGTGCTGTGATCCGACAGGTAAGCTATGAACATTCTTTGCATTCCCTATTTATCAACGGAGTTTCCTTGTGGCTGATGACTGTGTTAGATGAGAATTGAAAATCGGGTAACCTTCTCACGTTGGGTAGTTATGGATGAAGTGTGAAATGTCAAATTCTGTAATGTCTGGAAGCATGCACAGTGGGTGCTCGAGAAAATGTTTGAGTGAAGCCTGACTTAGGAGAGTCTTGAAGCATGCACAGTAGGACACCCATTGCATATAAGCACACACCACGCAGATAATTGTTATTTATTGGACTAATTTGGTTTTAACTGAAAGAATTTCAGTTTTGTACGTTGTTCTTTTTCTCTTTTTTTCTCTCTTTGTTATTGAGCTTGCATAATCTATTTCAATGGTGCTATTCTTGGGGCGTGAGGCGCAAGAGTCTGGATTTAATTTTGTTTAGCGTTGAGTGATTAGCACAGGGTTTCAGAGTTGATTTTCAGCTATAAAATGTTGTGCTTGGATTTTGGGTTTTTCTTTTTTTAAAAAAAAAAGACACTGTTTAGGAGTCTTCTATTTCTTTTCCCACGTAAGGTGCTAACATGCCGCATTAGCCTTAATATGGTTCGATTCTGCCTACTCGCTCGGATGGATACTAGGTGCAGAGTGTAATATGTGCTTTCTAGTTCAAAATGGATGCCAAAACCCTTGGCTTGAATGATGCATTCTGGCTTATGGTTCAGTCTTGCTTCCTAGATTATATGGACTAAAGCTCAGAGCTAAAATCATGCTTGCTGTCATATCAATCTTGACATAGTTTAACCCTTTCTGCTATCATCCCTTTTTTTTTTAACAAAGCTTATATAAATTTAATTGCTATAAGTTTCTTTATTCATTGTACCATTGTCTTCGTTGATTATACAGTTCAAAACTTCGCTACTTCAAGGCATAAGAAAATCTTTCTAAAAAAAAAAGGGGTCATCTTTCATTCCCTCAAACGACTCATGAATAAAACAAAAGTAAAGGATTTGATATCAAAATCATTCTTTGCGTGGTTTGACCCCCCTGGATTAATTTCATCTCGTTCTTAAATTTGTTGTGTGGGATTTCTTGTCCCCTCAAACGCATACGAGTCGATTTAAGGATATGTGTGGCAATAAGCCTCCTTAACCGTTATTGAATTTTATGTTAATGTTAGCTTACATAAACAGGGTCTGATTCCGAATGAAGGGGCACGCCAAAATATAAAAAAAAAAGAGATTCTTAAAGAAAACAAAAAAAAAAACAACAACAACGCAAAAAATAAAAGTCCAAAAAAAAAATTATATTAAAAAAATAATAAAGGAGTTTTCTTTTCAAAAAGGGAGGGAGAATTTTCAAAATAGGGACATTTTAGAAATAAAAAAATCATAAGAATCAAATGGAAAATTAGAATACAAATAAGCATGATAAAACCAAAAAAAAAAAACCTAATTAAAACAAAATCGAAGGTAAGGAAAAAGGGGGAAGGTGAAAAGGGTTAAAGAAGTGAAATCTAGTCTTTGCAAATTAAAATATACAAATCAATTGCGAAATTACTTCTATTTAAAGGCCAAATGATTTCCATTTCTTGAAAAGAAAACACAAAAAAAAAAAGAATAAACAAAACAAAACAAAAATGAAAATACACAAAATAAAGATAGAAAGGAAAAGAAGAAGAAAAATAAAGGTGGAACACAAAATAAAATTAACCAAAAAAAGAAAATGAATAGAAAGATTGAAAAAATGGTAATAATGGAAAAAAAAAACAAAACAAAAAAAAATAATAGAACAAAAAAGAGAGATGATGAGAAATCAAGAGATTAAAAAAAAACAAAACAAAAACAAAACAAAAACAAAAACAAAAACAAAAAAAACAAAGGAAAAAAAATAAAATAATAAATAAGGAAAAGAGAACAAACGAAAAAATGAAAGAAAAAAATAAAAAATGAAAAAACGTAAAACACAAAAACAAAAATACAAAAAAAAAAGTCAAAAATAAAATAAAACAAAACAAAAATTAAACGAAACAATAATAAAAAGAGAAACAAAAAAAAAAAGAAAACAAAAACAAAATAAGACCAAAAAAAGGCAAAACAAGGAGAAAAAAAAAAAGAGAAGAAAAATTGAAAACGCGAGAAAAAGTAAAGATGTAAAACTAACTTTACCTTTTAACAAATTAAAACCTATCAACCAATTCTAAATGTGTCTTATTTGTTAAAAGGGAAAAGTAAGTTTTATTTTCTTTATCTTTTCACCAAAAAGTTAGTTAAAAAAAAAAGAAAAAAAACAAATAAAAGAACCCAAAAACAAAATCCAAAAACAAAACCAAAAACAAAGACAAAAATAAACAAACAAACAAACAAACACAGTTTTTAATCGAACTACGTGGACTTTGATCCCTCTCAGAGGGTACGTAAGCTCTAGGTTTTCATCCTAGGTCAAGTCCGTCCTTGTAAATAAAATTTTCTTTTTTTAATTTCTCTTATTTTGCTTTTCTAATTTTGTGTGTTTAATTTCTTTCTCCCTTTTTATTTTAATTTTATTTCTTTTATTTCTGTTTCTGATTTTGCATATGATTTGTTAGGAGAATTAAAATATATTAAAGGCCATATTGATTTTGCACAACTGACTTAGGATAATCGTTCTTAGTAATGGGTGTAGTGGGGTGCCTAACACCTTTCCCGCTCACAACTGACTCCCGAACCTATTTTCTGATTCGTAGACCATTTTTTTCTTGTTTTTCAAATAAAAGGCTTTTCCAAAGTTTTGCCTTTTCAAAAATTAAAATTTTGGTGGCGACTCTACTACTTGTTTTAATTCTGATTTCAGTTTTCATTTTCTTTGAAAATTGAATCTAATTAAAATTTCTTTTCAGAATTTTCTTTTTAAAAGCGCCACGCGGTTGCATTTTCAGGTGTGACAGACTCAATCTAAATTGTTATAGAATTTCAACCTCTTGCCATTGCTTTATATGCTAATAAAAAATTGAACTAAAGTCTTATTTCCCTGGGTCACTATATCAAGGCCTCTGAATTCTACAAGACAAACAAAATGGTAGCCTTTTATGGTTTCTTCAATTTTGGTTGTAGGCTTATCTTCCATTATTATTGAATTTTTTATTAACACCTTTTTCTTAGGCTTTCTTGTTATGGTAAATCTTATTGCACAATTCGTACCACTAAGTCCTTTAACTATGCAATCTTTAACTTAATTTATAACAATCAACTTAGGCCTTCAAATGATTTTACTTGCTTTTCATCTAGACTCTATGGTCTCTTGGTTTAGAACTGATTTGTCCTTTAGCAAGAATGATCTTGTTCATCCAATCTAAGCAAGTAACTTGACCTCTAAGGACTTGATTATAGGCACGAGTATGTCCTTCTATTCAAGAAATAATAAACCTATACTAGAAATCTATATTGCTAATTATTAGACAAGGCAATTTAGACTTCTTTAGATTGTCCTAACATTTCCTTCCTTTTTTAAAATTGTTGATAGGAGTGAGAGTTAAATCCTTAATTCAAATCTACAAGTAGTCAAGGTCACAATGGTTACGAAAAATTGTTTGGAAGAGTTTGAATTATGAAACTTCACACCATCTCCAAGTAGTTTATCTTCCTTTGACTCATGGTGGAAAAGGTGACCAATTGACCTTTTGCTTCAAGTGGATTTACTATTACGAAATCACTTTTTCCTTCCATGAGCTCTCCTTTATCTTTCAAAAAGAGACCTCTAGTTTTGGTTGCCCTTGCTTTCTCTACCCTTTCTTTTACTAAAAGACAAAAGCTTGATATGTTTTTCTTCTATCAATATTTAACATTCATAAGGTTTAATTTAGGCACCTTATTTTAGCTTTGCGTAGCCATATAGGCTTTCGGAGCTAATACTACTTCTATTGCAAAAAGAGTGTGATGAAGTCTCAGGAGCTGTAATACCAGTTTAGGGATTTACTTTTCTTAATTACTTCTCTTCCCCTTTTAAGGCTTTGTTTCTTATTTTATGCCTTTTTATCTTTAGGTTAAGCTATAAGTTACAGTACAAATGAAGGTTTATACTTTCTCAAAAGTCCGTAAACATAAATCTTTGAAGAAGACTAAAGGCGATGAACAATCTTATGAAGTTATTGCTTCTATTTTAGTAAGTCTTTGAACTATAGTGCCTTTTTACTCTAATATTGATATTATTTTTTAGCTAACCTTTGCATTTACCCCAGTATCATCACCTGCTTTCCCTGTGCTAGAACTTTCTAAAAATTTGATAAATTTGTTTACTGATTCTCTTCTTACTAGTGACCAATTAGTTGTGATTTGATCCACCATTGCCAAGCATTTAGAAACACCTTTTTGACTTCAACCTAGGTGGATACATATTCTATCTTCCATTAAGAAAGCTTTGCCTTCTTTAACTACCAAGAAGGAAATTAGTTCTTCAAAGAAGTGTGAAGTTGGAGCTTAATTGATGATAACATTTGAGAAATGTTGGATTTTTTGTAAGGCTAGTTGATAATATTGCCTTAGATTTGGATGCAAACATTTATAGTCCTTGGTCAATTATTTGATTACCAATTATGAGTCTCTTATTACTTGTGAACACCATATTCTATCCGAGAAAGCTTAGGAAATAATAACAAAATCAAATTAACAAAAAAATATTAAAAAAAAGAAGAAAAAGAAAAAGAAACAAAGAAAAAAAACTTTCAAGAATAAAAAAAAATTATTTCTTTTTCTCCCAAATTTAAAAAACTGAAATAACCCAAAAAAATAATTAAAAAACAAACAAATTAAAATAAAAAATAAAAAATAAAGATAAAATCAAAGAATAATAAAAAATAACCCTAAAAAGGGGGGAAAGGAGAAAACAATCAAAATCCAAAAGTAATAATAAATAAATAAATAAAAAGTGGAGAAACAAAGACCAAAAGAAAAAAAGGAAAAGAAAGAAGAAGAAGAAAGTCCATTATCCATAAATAAAAAATGCCACACAAAAAACCCACATTCATCTGGTCCAATTTATTGAAAAGAAAAACATACTGAAATTAACAAAAAAAATGGAAGCCCATTCCCGTTGGCCTAGCAACCTCAAACTCCCAGCCTCTCTTATTCAAGTCAGAAGCCTAACTCGAATAACAAACCCTACCCGTTTCTTTTAGTTGCTCCTTTCCTTAAGGGCTTGTTTGGTTCAAAGGAGGGGAGGGGGAGGGGAGGGGAAGGATTTTAATGGAGGGGAAGGGAGGGGAGGGGAGAGATTTTAATGAAGGGGAGGGGAAGGGAGGGGAGGGGAGATATATTGTTTGGTTCAGGAGGGGAGGGGAGGAAAAATAATAATATGTAGACCATCTTACCCTTATATATTTGAAAAGTAATAATAATACTGTTAATTTTTTTTATTTTTAAAAATTTAATATTGTCACTGCCAAATTAAATAAATGTTAGAAATTATCTATAATTATAATTATTTTAAAAAATTTTAAACAAATAAAATTAACTAAATAATTATTTCAACAAATGTATAATTTAACATGTTTTATTTTATAAAATTAAAATGCATTTGAGTTGAAAATATTGGCATGTTTACTTTTTTCTCAATATGGCAGTATACCCGTGTTAATTGGTATATTGAAATTTCTCCTCAACCATACCTATAAAAATTTTATGAAATATAGAATTAATAATTAAGATAGGGGGCATTTTAGTTTTTTTTTTTAACTTTCCCTCCCAATCCCCCCAAATAGGAGGGATAAGAGAGAAGGGGAGGGGAGGAAAAATTTCATTAAACTTTCCCTCCCCTCCCCTCCAAAATTGCAAACCAAACAAGGGGAGGCTCCCCTCAAACTAAAAAGGGGTAACACACTATTTTGGCAAACACAGAGGGACCACATTCTCACTCATGCACCCAAAGAGCTCGCACACACCTATGGACGCATAAGAGCACTCACTGGGGGCACGATTTTGAAAAGCGAATCGGGCAAAAGGGAATAGAGTTGCAAGGGGAGAGGAGATGCACGGCAATGATCGTATGAAGGGCATAGGGCAGACACGCAGGAGAGGAAGGTGAGGAGCACTCTTGGGTCCTCTATAAAATGAGAGATTCATTACGAGAAGGTAGAGAGGGATTTTTCGGATTGAAGGCAGAGAACTGAGGGGAGACAAGAGACGGAAGTGAGATTCTGGCTTTTGAGAAAAGGGAGATTAAGAGAAGAGTTTTTTGGGAGAATTGAGAAGTAAGAGGCCGAGAGAAAAATGGTGGGGAGGTTTTTTGGCTAGGTGATTTTCAAGTTACAGAGGAATAAGTTTTTGGAAAAAAAATGAAAGAGACTGAAGGAGACACAGGAGAATAGGGAACTGAGTGTGGTTTGAAGGAGAGTGGCGCATTTCAGACTTTAGCAAGGACACCTACCAAGTATTAATTCAATCTAATTTCGTCTTTGAGGTATAGATTGGTTAGTCTCGGATTGCTAAATCATACGTTACTAGTTTCGTTCAACAGGATGCCATTTCAATAGATTGCCTCATCTCTGTTTCGCTTTTAATTGGTTTAATTCTAGTTTGCTTTTGAGACCTGTTCTGGTTCTTCTTAGATTGTCGAATAATGCATTGGTAATTGGTTTCATCTCTGGTTTCAGATTGCTGAATAACATGCTATTGGTTTCATTCAACTGAGTAGCCATAAATTGTCTCTTCTCTGCTTCATTTTCATCAGTTTAATTCCAGTTCATTTCTGAGGCATGTTCTGGTTAGTCTGGGATTGTCGAATAATACATTGGTAGCTAGTTTCATCTTTGTAAGTTTAACCATCTTAATGAATCACTTATTTTATTTTATTTTATCTTTTTTTTTTCATTTTTGTTTACTGGTAAAATATATGTAGGATTTCCTCTTAGGGTGTGGATAGTGTCAATTGGAGAATAGAAAGTGGGGCAGTTCAACGCAGATGAAATCAGTTTAAAGTTTTCTTATTATTTGAAATGTGATATTGAGTCCTGAACCATGAGTCATTATAGTGACTATACATTAAATGGGTACAGCGAGCTTAAAATTTTGCCTATATGTATTTCCCAAGAAATGTTTGGCAATTATTCGATGAAATGCTTGAGAAAAATGTGGGATTAATAATTTGATATAGGGAGGCTGATAGAGCTATGCTGTTTTAGTTTTGAAATGGCTTTAAGATAGTTCATTCAAAATGTTTTGCTGGACTTATGTGAATTATACCATTTGTTTGTGGACTCGGACATACTGATGGAGCATTATGTAGGGAGCTTAGATTTGCAATGCACGAGATGCCCTTTTTGATTCAATCAGAAGAAGGGAAGGATATATTGAAGTTGAATTGTTGTCTCTATGCATATCTTTTTTCATCTTGTAAACACACTTAAAATAATACAGTGAATAACACTCAGCACCCACCCTCAAATTACCATGTTTGTAAATCTTTTTTTTTTTTTACTTATTTTATATTTTGTCAATTTTCACGTTTAGAGTAGCCGTGTAGGATTTTATATCCCTTCAGGCGTATAAGAATTAATTGGAGTATCATGTGTGACAATAAAGTTTTTTTAGTACTTATTTTTTTTATATATTCATAAGTTTTGGGTTCCAATAGCCCTATTTAACTAATTTTGTTTTCAAAAATTCAAGAAAAGAAAAATATGCTAAAATATAATTCAAAATAAATTCAAAGAAAATTTTTCAAAAAGTCAAATGAAATTCCAGAATCTATATATGAAGTCTATTTTTAGGAACAATAAAGTATGTTTTTAAAATCAAAAACAGAGAAAAAGGGGGAAAACCTTTTTTGGCTAAATATTACTAATCTTAGAAACCTTTTTTCCCTTTATTTTCTCAAAGGTTTTTCAAAAAAATCAAAAAAGTATTTTATCAGAAAGTTCAAAATTAATTGTCCCTCTTGAAAATGTCTATTTAAAAAAAAAAGAAAAAGGGATAAAGGTAAAAAAAAAAAAAAGATAAAAGATAAAGATAAAACTAAACAAATTAGGAAAAAAGGAAAGAATATGAAAAGTAAGTGAGAAATTAGTTTTTTTCAAAGCTTATGAACTTTTTTCAAAATTTCTTTTAATAAAAATATTTTTTTAAAATAAACAAACTATAAAGAAAAATAAATAAACAACAAAAGAATAAAAAATCAAGAACCAAAATCTTTTTAAGAAATCAATCATAAAGAACGAAAATCAAAATCTAATGAAATTAAGACCCACAAAAAAAAAATAAACATCAATAAAAAATATATAAAATAAAATAATAAAAAATGAAAGTACAATAAAAAATTAAAAATCAAAGATTAAAATTAAATTAACAAAAAAGAATAAAAATAAATTAGAAAAAGAAAAGGATAAAAGTGTAAAATTAACTTTTTTTTTTGCAAATTAAAACTCGTCAACCAATTTTAAAACCATTTGCGAAAGTCAAAGTTATTTTTTATTATTTTTTTCTTTTTATTTCAAAAAAAAAAGAGAAAGAAGAATGAAACAAAAGCAAAAGGCAAAAAAAAAAACAATAACAAACAAACAAAACAAAAGAAAAAGGGAAACAAAAACAAAAAAAAGGTAACAAAAAAATTAAATAAAAAATGAAGATAAAAAATAATAAAAAATTAAAAATGCAAGAAAAGTAATGAAGTAAAATTAATTCTATCTTTAGCAAATCAAAACACATCAACCAATTCTAATTTAGTTTTATTTGCTAAAGGAGAAAATAATTTTTATTCTCTTTGTCTTTTCACCCAAAAAAAAAACAAGAAAAAAATTAAAAAAAAATAGAAAAAGAGAGAGAAAAACAAAGACAAAATACTAATTATTAAACACAATTTTATTCAAATTACGTGAACTTTGACCCCTCTAAGGAGTGCGTAGGTTTTAGACTCTCATCTTAGGTCAAGTCTGCCTTTGTAAACAAACATTTTCTTTCAATTTTTATTTCCTTAATTTCTTTCTTTTTATCTTGCTCTTAATTTTATTTCTTTAATTTCTTTTTCTTTTTTTCCTTTTAATTGTATTTCCTTAAGTTTTTTCTTCTATTTTGTATGTGATTTATTAGGGAGAATCAAAATACAACTAAGGTCATATTAATTTTACACAATTAATTTAAGGTAACTATTCTTAGTGACGAGTGTTGTGAGGTGCTTAACACCTTCCCTACTCATAATTGATTCCCGAATCTATTATTTGGCTCGTAGATAGTTTTTCAAGTAAAAGGTTTTTCCAAAGTTTTCCCTTTTAAAAAATAAAATTTTGGTGGTGGCTCTACTTTCATTTCGATTTTGGTTTTCGTTTTCGGAAATTAAAATATTTGAAAATCTTTTCTTTTTTGGTGCCACGCGGTTGTATTTTCGAGTGTAATAGTTTGGCAACTCAGCTGGGGAATGTTTGAGAGTCAAGCCTAATTTAAGTTAGTTGTGCAAAATATTATGGCCTTCTTTTTATTTTGATCCTCCTTTTTGTTTGTTGTTTATCTTATATGATTAGGGTAAATAACATGCCAATCACTTGAATGTTTCATATATTTTATTTCCTTGATTATGTACATGATATGCGTTAGGATAGATAACATGAGGAATAAAACTTTGCAGTAGATGACTATATTTGTATATACTTTACTTCTTTTGCTTATATTTATATATATATACACCTCTCTGTCTTTTTGTTCTATCAATCTGCCTAATAGATGAGGGTTGGGTAGTTTATAGAATAAAAAGGTAAATAATTTCCTCACACACATCACTAATACACAATTACCAACTGTGATGACCATAATTTCTTATCATCATTATTAAGGTTAAACATGCGATTAATCATCATAGGTCATGAAAATGTGGCCCAATTTAAACCTTAATGTGATTAGAGTCATCAATCATACAATTACATACACTTATGTTCATAAGGGAACTAATATCCATTTATAAGCTTTAGATTCTATTACTCATCAATTAAAACTCATCCTAATGACTCTAGATCATCTCTTATGGTTAACATATGGAAAACCAAGGTTTTCTAGGTAATATAAGTGTTTTAGCATGTTAGCCGCGGCCAAATTACCCTTCGCCGCGGCCAATTCCTTTCTGTTTTACCCTTTTCTTCTTCACTAGTTTCGCCGCGGCCAACCTACATGGCACCGCGGCGAAGAAGCCTCTTGGAGCTTCCTCGCTCGCCTCTTGATATTGGCCGCGGCCAATTCCACCTTTCGCCGCGGCCAATTCCTCTCTAGAATGCTGGGGACATTTTCTCAAAAGTTCGCCGCTGCCAATTCCATAATTCACCGCGGCGAATTCCCCTGTGGATGACTCCCAGTTTGACCTCTCAAATTTCGCCGTGGCCAATTAACATTTCGCCGCGGCGAATTCCTCTCTGGAACTCTCCCTGGGCAACTCCGCCTCTATTGGCCGCGGCCAACTAAATTTTAGCCGCGGCTAACTCCTCCTGATCCTATAACTCCGAATTTCTTGCCTCTTACTCTCCACTCTCTTTCCATTAACACCCTAGGGCTCCTCTAACTTCATTGTGGGGCTCAAATGTCCTTCATTAGTCTAATTTAACCAGTTAATCTATCCTCTCTAAATCAAGATTCAAGGATCATTTTCTTTTCTCTAATTACCCTATGTCAGCAAGTCCATTGATCAGCAATTTGTAATACAACAACAACGTGAATTCGACAAGGCTCATTCAGATAACATACATCCATACATCAATCTCTAATTTAAAGTAAGGCCTACTCCTTCATAAATACACATTACATTATCAAAATACAGACTCCTACACTTGGCAATACAGATACATGATGATGCTAAACAAGACTTGACAAAAATTAGCATCTACCCTATTCTACTCAGACCAAGTGTAGCTCCCCCACACCGGGCCTCAACTCATGGATGTTCATCCACTTGCTTACCCTTATCCTTACCCGATGAACCTTCACCTGAAATTGTAATCCTATAACATGGGGTGAGATATGAATCTCAGTAACTAAGATAATTCCATGATATAATCCAGTTTAATTAACATATATGCATGAATCAAAATCAATATCAGAATCATATCAATCATCTCAGCAAATGAAACAATTAGGCTATCATGATTACTATCCCATACTAGCAATCATATATTTAACATGTTAAAGGCCATTAACACCGGGAGAGGCCCGTCCATGGCACCCACTCCCCATTGAGCACAACCAGGGCTCAGTGCATCTGGGGTTTGATCATAACCCGGTGCCCGATCGTGGCACATGCACGGGTAACAGCCGCACCACAGCTCCATCATGGACTCACAAGGTCCAATCATCATACAACAGATAGCTAACCAATTCATTCAGCAATTTCAAATCATTCATATACAGCAAATATGAAATTAACATAGATACATGCATGGAATTAACGTAAACCCCGGTTACCTCACTTGTAGATAAATTTTGCAACAGCCACCACAGATACAATATCTCCCTATAACCAGAACATCAGATGATTATTACTCTAATTCATCATTAGCAGTTGCAATAAGCACTTAAGAGATTTAAATGCTAATAACTACCTACAGAACACTTACCCAGCCACCACAAATCCTAAATTTGGATTTTAGTGTCCTCAACCACAAATCTCAATATTTCACCCCAAAATCCTAAGCAAATTCGTACAAAATTAATACCCATAATATAAATCAGCTATGGGGGTCTCAAATTAACAAGGAAAGCATCAAAATGGGGGGTTTAAACTCATCTAACACCAGCCTCAACCTCAACATACGAATTTCTCCAAAAAAATCCCCAAACACCCACATTTCAGATTTTTGGGTAGGATGAAAATTCTCCAAATGAAAAACTAATCGGACTAAATTAAAGAGAAAGATAAGGGGATTAAGTTGTATAACTATTACCTTGGCCAAATCTTGCTCTAAGTATGTGAAAATGCAAAATTTTTGCCCCAAACCCTGGCCTCCTTCTCCACCTCCGAATTTCACTTTTGAGTTTCAGCAAATGGGATAAGTGGCTGAAGTATTAGGGTTTTAGATGGGTTTAAGTTGGGTCAAAAAATGGGTTATGGGTTGCTCCAAGTTCCAAGTTCAAATGGGCTTCAGACTTTAGCTTATTGGGCCAGTTTTCACTTGTTGGGCTGCAGAATTCTTTTGGCCCAGTTTAATACATTGGATTGCTGAAGTTTTATGGGTTTTAGGCCTAATTTGAAGGGCTCAAGGGCTTGGGTCTGCATAAGGGTAATTGGGCCTTCATTAGCCTCTTATCATGATTCATTAATTTGGGCCTAGATGTAAATCTCTATCCTAAATGATTCTCAAACCCATGCTAATAATTTATCTCTTTAAAAATCCCCATTCATTTAACTTGCCTAATCATCCCATATTAATTATCCTTAATTAATCTAAATCTATGATTAACACCTTAATTAATCTCGGGGTGTTACACCTTACACACATTATGGGCTTTATACCCGAGTCTTAGTACACCTTAGGTTAGTAGAGGTTTATATTGATTTCCTTATGAAGCCTTATGCTTCCTGAGGCTATCATAAAAGCCTCACCTAAATTGGACCTTGTTATATGGGTTTAATTTAGGTAGGATATTTTTCCTCTCAAAGTCAAGTTTATATAGCAAGATCCTCACCTCATGGCGGGGGCAATTTAGGGACCAATGTTTAGGAGTCATAGACCTACCTTAGAAATTCACACTGATAATCAAGCCATAAATGCCTCTTAAGTAGTTAGAGCTAAACTTCTGCAAACCAGTGATCTTAACCTAAGATCTACCCATGATAAGACAAAGGAGGATATTTTAAATTATTTCTTCATCACATTCATGCATTCAATAAAACCTTGTAGGGAAAGTGACACAATGTCATTATTTAGTGGAATATTAATGAGATGTTATTGCATAATTAAACATACGTAAACTATGATAAAGGTATGAATTAGTTAAGCCAACCCTTGCCTAGTGGGTTTCCCAACCCCGAAGGCCATAACTACATTCATCATAATCCCTTGAAAGGAAAGCCTTTAGTATACATGGATATGCGTACATGAATTTAAAAAAAAAGATAAAAAAAAAAAAGAACGCACAATCCATTTTTATTGAAACTGAACAAAAATTCATATTGATTCCCTTAGAATAACAAACTTCTTATAGAAAATGAATATTTGCAAAGTTTTGAAAATTATGGTACCAATAAGTTTTGCTAAATGAGTATTATGTATGTCTTGATTAGAAATTGGAACCATTTTAGGGCATCAATTGTGTAGAAAGACATATTTCTCTCGAATTGATAGTCAATTACTTTTTCTCCAATGGAGTAACAAGCTCCTCACAAAAAAGTATGTAGTTTTCTTCCTTTCTCATATCAAAACATTGTTTTCAATGATGCACGGATGATTATTTAATTTATCATATGCTGGGGGATTATTATGTTAACTTGTTAATTAAATTCTAAAGTCCATCCTTTATCGAGCGATAAATTCCTTAAGGAAAATAAAATTATCAAGTTAATAATAATAATCCCCTAACCAACAATCTTTGGTATGCTAACTAATGTGTTTTGAAGCAATGATTTGTTTTTTAAGCTGGTTAGCATAATAGAAGCAATGGAACCTCTGGCAATAAACAATATATGAGTTTGAAACAAACCAAGCTACTCATGATAGGAACAAAAATCGAAGTCAGGGCAGAAATTGAGTCAGTTGAAAGCCTGATTATATTGAGTAAGAGACTCAAAAGAAGGCATATTCAAGACTTTCGAAGGAATTATAGGGATATTCTGGACTTGTTGCTAATACTAGTCCAATCAGAAGGACTCTCAGCTCTAGCTCAATATTGGGATAGTTCTCTAAGATGTTTCACATTTTCCACATTCCAAATTGCACCCACCCTAGAAGAATATGGGAGCTTCTTAAATATACCCATAGGAAAAATGCATCAATTTATACTTTACCCTGGGTATTTACCATCGAAGCGGGTGGTGGCACAGATCTTAAAGGAAGACCCTAGCAGAGTTTAGTTACACAAAAGGGGGCAGACTAAAGGTCTTTCAAGAAAACATGTCAAGAAACATCTTGAAATCTTAATAGAAAAAGGAGACTAGAATACTTTTAAGAGGGTATTGGTCTTAGCAATATACGGATTAGTACTATTCTAGTTAGCAATAGAAGTAGTCAATATGGCTGCCGTAAGTGTATTTTGGGAACCAACATGTGAATCCTATACTAGCAACCTTGGCGGAGAAATTCTTGACATTGAGTTTTTGCCAAGAAGAAAAAGGAGGAAAATTGAAATGTTGCCTCTAACTTCTAACTGTTTGGGTTTTGAATCACATTTATGGGAGGAGATACCAATTGGGTCAGAGACATGACACCATACATCATCTGATTAAAGACTTCTTAAGTCATGAAGGTTCTATACTATGAGCTACAAAGATTAACTGTGATGATTGGGCCTAGTTGCTTAGTCATTTAGATGAAAATACAATCTGGTGGAAGCTAGCTTGGTGGGAAAGCAAAGAGATTATATATTGTTGTAGAGGATTTCTGAATGTACCTTTGATGAGTCCACGTGGTTGTATTAATTACAATTTGTCAATTGTTCTCTAACAATTTGCATATAGGCAAGATATTCCATCTGAAGAAGTGACACGCCTGATTTATTTCCACCACAATGACCTAGAAACTAAAATACAAAGCCAAAAAATTAGGAGTGCTTGGAACAAAATGATATATAAAGGAAAGTTTGAATTGGATAAGCATATCGTAACCACGACCAAAGAGTATCAAGAGTGGTTCAAAGAAAGAACCAAGGGCGCTAACCCCTCTTTTAGGCCTCTTAATCTTATGCTTGGCAACGATATGCAAGCCATTAATGAGCAGTTAGCAAGGCAAATGGAGGATAAGAAGACCAATTTAAAGGATTTAGAAGATAAAAGGAAAGAGCGCTTGAAGTGTTTAAATCGGGTGAAAAATGAATGTGTAACTTTGCAAGTAGAAGCAGAGAGGATAAAAAGGCATAAAGGAAATATGGGAGGTGCAGAACTAAGAAGACTGAGGGAAGAAAATATAAAGCTAAAAAATTCTATGGAAAAGGCACAATAGCAAATGAAGGAAAATAAAAGAAGAGTGCAAAACAATAAAGCTGAGCTAATGAAGATTCTCAAAGAAAGGGATGCCTTGGAAAAGCAAATGCAAAGGTTTAAATCAAGGGAAGCTTAACAAGAACTTGATGTGTTGACCAAAGAATTGGAAAAGAGAATGAATAAGCTAGCCACTGTCAGAAGTGATAACGCCATAGTGATGCAAAATTTAATAGATTAACTTAACCGATAAGTTAAAACGGCAGAGACATGGAAGGCTCTACATATTAAACAAACAGTAGAGAAAGAAAGGTTTATGAGGTGGTTTAAGAAGTTGATTCTCTTAATTGATGAGGTCGTCCCTAATTTTATAAGTGTGCTCAAAGATGCTGAAAGCCTAACCAATTCGCTAAACACGCTAGTGGAAATAACAAATTTCTTCATGTTATGCAATGATATTGTAATGGAATTGAAATATCTTAATAGTTATTAATTTTTTGAGTAAAGATGTAATTCATTACCAAATTATTGTCATGAAGTCCCATAAGTTTTTTGAATTAATCGAAGAATCAAAGTCCTTTTATGCTCAATGAATGTTTAAAAGAAATAATGAATAACTTAGATGAATGCAAAGACATTGATCATGTAGGGATTCAAATTTCCTTTTGTATCAGGTGTCAACTTTGATTCTCTATGTAGGTTAATAAAACCCTTTAAGAAATCAAAGGATCCAATATTCCTCTACCAAAAGAGCTAACTTAAATTATTGTTTTGATTCAAAACAAAGTATTTTCTAACGTGACTAAATTGATCTTATTTTCAGAGAAAAACATAAAATAGAAAGGGGAAAACAATATTCCACCTCTGAAACGTAATCCATCTAACCAAACCCATCCTCCTACTAAACTCTACAACACTCGTTTGAGAAGCAAGCTTATAGAGGGACACCAGATGGAAGGAAGCCAAAGAACTGAGGAAGATACAGTTGCTTTAAATAGTTGCATCACAACTATGGAAAATCAAGTGGCTCAAATGAACGAAATGATGAAGATGCTATTGGAGACCTTAAAAGGAAAAGGAGTTGATAACTCAACCAATGCATCCAGTCATCTGCCTGTCACTGCACAAATGGGAAATGGCTCACCCAAAGTGACTATAATAGAGGTGCATTCTAGTCGAACGGCGAACCCTGCTCAACTATAGAAGAATGTGCAAGATCCTCCTATAAAGGTAACTAACAAGTAAGGTTCCCAAGATGAAACAAAAGATATATAAGACTTCCCCAGCTATTATGCTACATATAAATTCTAGATCCTAACTGTGGACAGTAAAAGGAAAAGTAATGATGCTAAGGAGAACTGAGAAAGAGAATTAGAGGAGGTCAAAGACTAACTGCGTAATCTACAAGGGCCAACCTCGTGGGGATCATTGGATATAGAAGAGTTATGCTTGATTCTAGAAATGTTAATTCCAAAGAAGTTTAAGGTTCCAGATTTTGACAAGTATGATGGTTCTGGCAATCCAGTTTATCATCTCAAATCGCATTGCACAAAGATGACTATTTGGTCAAGGGATGAAAAGTTTCTGATAAATTTCTTCGCCGAAAGTTTAACTAGGTCTGCCTTATTGTGGTACATGCAACTGGACCTTTCAAAGATTCACAAATGGAGAGATCTTATGAATGCTTTCATAAAGCAATATAAATTCAATCTTGATACTGTCCCAACTAGAGAGCAACTGAAGAGAATGGGTAAAAAGCCAGCTGAGTCATTCAAAGAGTACGCTCAAAGGTGGAGATTGATGGCCTTTCAAGTCTAGCCCCTAATGATTGGATTTGAATTTTATTCATACTTTATTTGGACTCTATCTGATCCATTTTATAGAATTATGTTAGGAACTCACGTTACAGATTTCACTGATCTAATTGAGGTCGGAGAGAGAATTGACGCAGACATTCGAGATGGGAAACTTGTATCTCCTCAAACAGAGGGTGGCTTTAGGAAGGGACAATGCGTGAAAAAGAAGGAAGGGGATATAAATTATGTTCAGCCCTTTAGACCATCCCCACGATAACCTATCTCGTACCAAATAGGTAGAGAGAATTTACCTTAAAACCAATTTAGACCAATCATGAATGGTCAGGGGCAACAGGAAAGGGGAACTAATATATGGTTGAGAGATAACCATCCATGGCCTAATTTTAACTCTACTAATGCAGAGTTATACCAAAAATTACTTGATGTAAAGCTCATAGGGCTGTGGCATATAAAAAGGATGTAGCCTCCATATCCAGCTTGGTATAATCCTAATGTTACTTGTGAATACCATATGGGTGCTCCAGGGCACTCAATTGAGGATTGTGCCACTTTCAGGAGGAATGTATTAGATCTAATAGAGTCTAATCATATTTAGCTTAAGCCCAGAGAGGATTCAACAATTTCCACTAATCCCCTACCCAGTCACAGGCGGCATGTGAATGCTATTGATAAAGAATCGGGGTTTTTCAAAAGTCCCGATACTATTAGGTTCCCAAGAAGACCCTATTAGCCAATCTTCAATTAGTTAGGTATATGTTGGAGTTACCATAAGAAAGGTTTATCAAAACTATTATTAGGTCGTTGGTTAAATTTTGTGATTATCATCAACAAGATATAGATCATGATATCGAGAGTTGTGTGCAGTTTCAAAAAGCATTGGAAGAATTAATGACATTGGTGGTTGTGGTTATAGGGAAGTCAAAAGAAGAAATTTGTGTAATAGATAAAGAGTATATGGATGTTGTCATTCCCGCCTGACAGTTGAAGATAGTTACTCTAACTATTGAAGAGCCTTGACACTGGAGTCATCTTATTCTCCTTCCCTAAGGCAACCATCAGTGATTATCAACATGCCGACTTTGTTCCCATATCAAAATGGCCATGTTGTACCGTGGAGATATGAGGAAATCTTTAACCATCCCTTAAATTAGACAGTAATTTCTAAGGCAGAAAGAGAACTTGTCACAAATACAATTGAGGCAAGGGGCTTCACTTGAAATGGTAGGGCTTATCTCCCTACAAATGTTGATAAACATCTAAAGGGAAAAGGGGTTGATACTAATGATTATAAAAGGAAAAGAAGATAGTGCTGGCGATGAATTCTAATGAATCATGAAGCAGGGCAAATATGACGTGGCAGAATAATTGAAGAAAACCCCAAGTCAAATTTCAATGTGGTCTTTAGTTATGAGCTCGGAGGTGTATCATCGAACTCTGTAAAAAGTCTTGGAGGAACATATGTGCAGCTCGATGTTACCCCAGAAAAGGTTGCCAGTGTGATGAATATCGTCAAGTCCACATCTGCCATCTCATTTTCTAAAGAAGAGATTATAAGGACATCCACCAATCAACCTAAGGCCCTACACATTACTTTGAAATGTAATGGCTTTATAATTGTGAAGGTCCTAATTGATGGAAGGTCGGCATTTAATGTGCTACCACTGACCACGTTTGAGCAGTTAGCAATAGGGACATTGCATGTTGAAAAAACTGATATGGTAGTTAGAGCATTTGACGATTCTAAAAGAGTAGTGATCGGCACTATCTGTCTATCTTTGAAAATTGGACTGAAAATATTTATAGTGGACTTCCAGGTAATGGATATTGATCCATCCTACACAATATTGCTTAAGAGACCATGGATCCACTCTGTTGGTGCTGTCCCTTCAACTGTTCATCAAAGAGTTAAATTCATTGACAAAGGAAGGATAATCACTGTCAAGGGAAAAGAAGAGATAATGTTGAGTAAGCCTAGTTCCTTACCATATATTGAAGCTGCTGAACAAGACATGGAAATGCTATTTCAAAGTCTAGAGATGGATGGAACCAAGCCTACGATGGAAAATGTTAATCAGATCGTGATGAAAATGTTAGAAAGAAATGGATTCAAATCTGAAAAGGGATTGGGGATACAACTACAAGAAATTGAATGACCTATTACTCTTTCTGAAAATCCTAATCGTCAAGGATTAGGGTGTGGACCTTTACTGTCAAGCCAAGTAAAAGCGCAGCCAAGTGCAAAAGGAAGTAAGGAGCAAGAGAAGCAAAAAATCTCCACGTCAAAGAAACCTTTCCTACTCCCTCAGAAGTTATGAACTAGGTAAGTATTTTAATGGTTGATGATGAAGCTGTATGAGGAGTCAAAGCTTGAATTTCAGTTGATGATTCTGGAGAAAGATTGGACAATTGGGAAATTGAGGATATTCCTGATATTGTAGCTTTAGAGTAATTGTTATGACCATATTGTTCTTTTGTTTTAATTTGTCTAAAAGACATCTTTCTTTACTAATTCAGTCAATACTTTATGAATGACAATGGTATTTTGTAAATGAAATTAAAATTCCTTGGATATCATGCCTTTTCTTTCTCTTCTACTCTTTTTCTACTTATTCATTTCATTTTACTTCTTCCTCCAGGAAATTGTTTTCCTTGGAATTCTTGTCCAACGCAGAGGTTCCTGAGCCCCCATTGAATGATTTATGCGATACTACGGATATGCATGGTTTTGAATCAAATAACGAAGAATTAACCCAAATCTTTGAAAAAATGCTCGATTGTAAAGATAAGGGAATATGCCTATATGAAGAAATAATTGAAAAAATTAATTTAGGGATAGAGGAAGGTAAAAGGGAGATTAAAATGGTGGATAATCTAGAAAAAGGGGAAATGATTCAATTCTTTAGAAAATATGTGGACGTATTTGCATGGTCTTTCAAGACATACCTGGACTTGATCTGGAAATTACTTCTTATAAGATTCCTTTGTTTCCAAATGTCGAGCCAAAGAAGTAAAAATTTAGAAGAATGAGCCTTAACATGTCTTTGAAAATAAAAGAAGAGGTCATGAAACAATTAGAGGCAGGGTTCCTTTTAGTGTCCACATACTCTCAATGGATAGCAAACATTATACCAGTCCCTAAAAAGGATGGGAGGGTTCGCATGTGTGTTGATTATAGGGATTTGAACAAGGCAAGCCCAAAGGATGATTTTTCGCTGCCTCATATTGATGTTTTAGTTGATAATACATCATGAGCCCACCAGTATTCCTTCATGGACTATTACTTAGGGTACAATCAAATCCCTACGCATAAGGACCATAAAGAGAAAACTATCTTTATCACAACATGGGGAACATATTGCTACAGAGTAATGCCATTTGGATTAAAAAATCCATGAGCAACTTATCAGCAGGCCTTGACAGCACTCTTTCATGATATGATGCATAAGGAGATTGAAGTTTACGTTGATGATATGGTAGCTAAATCTGCAGAAGGGGAAAGCCATATATCAATCCTTAAAAGATTATTTGAAAAGTTATGCAAATACAAACTCCGCTTAAACCCCAACAAGTGTATCTTTAGGGCCTTAACTGAAAAGTTGTTAGGCTTCATGGTGAGCTAGAACAGAATAGAGGTGGATCCCGATAAAGTGAAAGCAATTCGAGAAATGCCATCTCCCCAAATAGAAAAAAAGGTACGAAATTTTTTAGGTCAGCTAAAATACATAGCGAGATTCATTGCCAACTTAACTATAACCTACAAACTAATTTTCAAATTGTTGAAAAGAAATTACACTGGAGAATGGGATAGTAACTGTTAGCAATCTTTTGAAAAGATTAAAGATTATCTATTAAATCCCCCAATTTTGGTTCCATCCATACTGGGGCGACCTATGATCCTCTATTTGACAATCTTACCAAGATCGATGGGGGTTATATTGGGGCAACATGATGTTTCCGAAAAGAAGTAGGCGATTTATTACTTGAGTAAGAAATTTAATGAATGTGAAGCTCGATACCCATTGATTGAGAAGACTTATTGTGGGTTAGCATGAACCACCAGACGTTTGAGGCAGTACATGCTTCATTATACCACTTGATTAATTTCTCGAATAGATTTCATCAAATATATTTTTGAAAGCCCACATGTTTTGGAAGAGTCTCTAAGTGGCAAGTCATTTTATCTGAGTATGATGTCAAATATATGATTTGAAAGTCTGTAGAAGGAAGTGCCATAGTGGATCACTTGGCTAAGAATCCTTTGGATGAATACCAGCCATTGGATTTCCACTTCCTTAATGAGGAAATATTAGCTATAGAGGGTAATGAAGATGATGGAGTTGATAATGATGGACAGTGGCAGATGTATTTTGATGAAGCTGCAAACATGTACGACTATGATATTGGAGCTATAATTATATCCCCTAAAGGAAAACAATTTCCAATGGCCATTAAATTGGAGTTTGAATGCACCAATAATGTAGCTAAATATGAAGCCTACATCAATGGACTAAATATGGTTATAACTTTTGGTATAAAAAGCCTAGAAGTTTTTGGTGACTCAACTCTTATAATTCATCAAATGACGGGAGAATGGCAGACTAAGGATTCAAAACTAATTTGATATCAGAAATTTCTGGCTCAATTAATTAAACAATTTAAAGAAATCAATTTTCATCATGTGACTCGAGATAAAAACTAATTCACTGATACTTTAGCCACCTTAACAGTAACGATCCAACTCGATTATAGAGTCCAAGTCTAACCACTTTGGGTCGAAGCCAGAGATGTGCTAGCATATTACTTAAATATAGAAGAAGAGCATGATGACCAACCTTGGTATTATGATATCAAAACTTACATGGCAAGTAGAGAGTACCTAGCTGAAGCCATTGAGAATGCTAAAAAGACTATCTAGCATCTAGCCATGAATTTATTCATCAGTAATGATATTTTATACAAGAGGAGTCATGATGGCACACTATTACGGTATGTAGATACGAAGGAGGCCCAGAAAATAGTCATAAAAGTTCATAAAGGAATATGTGGTACACATGCAAACGATCTTAACTTGGCTAAACAGATCCAGAGGTGTGAGTATTTTTGGTTGACAATGGAGAAAGATTGCATTGAGTATGTTCAAAAGTATCATAAATGCTAAATATACTCAGACAAAATCAATGCACCACTAGTCTCATTATACAATCTGGTGCCTCCTTGGCCATTGTCCATGTGGGGCATTGATGTAATTGGCCCAATTAATCCTAAGGCTTCAAACGAACATCGTTTTATCCTAGTTGCTATTAATTATTTCACTAAATGGATAGAAGCTAATTCTTTTGCCAGTGTCACCTAAAAAAGCTATCTGCAAGTTTCTCAAAACAAACATCATTTGTTGTTATGGGCTACCTGAAAGGATTATTACAGATAATGTTGCAAACTTAAATGAAACAGAAGTTTTTAAACTCTGTGAATGGTTTAAGATCAAGTACCATAATTTAGCATCGTATCAAACATAGATGAATGGGGCAGTGAAGGTAGCAAATAAGAACATAAAGAAGATTATTGCTAAAATGAAAATCACCTACAAGGATTGGTACGATATACTTCCACACGCATTGCATAGTTACAGCATAATTGTGCGTACCTCGACTGGGGTGAATCCGTACACTTTGGTTTATGGAATGGAAGTTATCACACCAATTGAGGTAGAAATCCCGTCCTTATGGGTATTAATTGAATCCAATTTAGATGAAAGTGATTGGGTAAGAGCCTAGTATGAGTAGTTGAATATGATTGAGGGACGAAGACTTACCGCGATATGTCATGGATAGTTGTATCAAAAGAGGATGGCATGAGCTTTTGACAGAAAGCTTTGCCTTAGAGAGTTCAAAACTAATGAATTAGTCCTCCGAAGGATCCTACAAAACCAGGATGATGCTTCAAGCAAATGGGCTCCTACTTATGAAAAGCCTTATATTGTGAAGCATGCTTTCTCAGGAAGGGTACTAATTTTAATGGATATGGATGGTCATGAATTGACTAAACCCTTCAACTCAGATGTAGTTAAAAAGTATTTTGCATAAAAGGAAAAGCTCACTAGGCTAAAAACCCAAATAGGCAACCTAAGAAAAAGTTAGAGCACAATAAAAGCTCGCTAGGTTGAAAACCCAAAAGGGCGGCCTAAGAAAAAATTAGAGCAAAACAAAAAAACAGAAAAAAGGAAAGGAAGAAGGAGAGAGGAAAAGAAAAGTCCACTAGGTAATATGAGAAAATGCTTAGACAAAAGTTAGGGCAAAATCTGAAATTCAAATTTAGTTAGAAATACAAAAGCAGCGGGCCTAAAATCAGGTTCAACAGATTGCATATCTCGAATGGTGCAAAGAATCACCTTAAGGGGGTGTGCAAGACCAATTGTAGAGGACATCCTTCAAAAGAACTTTTTGGACCTAGTTCTTTTATCTTTCCTTTGTTCCAAATTACTTATTGTCTTAACTCCTATGTGTGCTATTTAACAAAACTTTTTATTAGAGATTATTCTTCTAATAATTTCTCATCTATTATAGTTACATTTCATTGTTCATTCATATCATGACTATAGCATTCGTGTTTCATATAATAAATTAATAACTGAGGAATGACATTTATCAAAACAATTACTGGGCATATCAGTATCAATATCCTCTATGACCAATTATCTTAATCATTACTGGAAGAATAGACCGAGACCAAATATTAAACATCGATGACTAGATACCATTTTCATCTCCAACTCAAAGATATCCATGAATGACACACGTAATGATAAAAAAGGTAATTGTGATTTCAAGGCTGATATAAAGAATCCTTTGCTGGTGAAGAATCAAAAGTACTGATTGGATGTAAGCTAAGGTGCGAAGGGTCTGGTTAAATGGACGTTGCGTTCTAGAAGTGCAACACACTCTTCCTTTATGGTTGGTTAGCTAAAAGATTAACACTTGGTAATGCCTTTGAAATAGCACTCTCATAAAAAAAAAAAAAAAAAAGAGAAGAAAGAAAATGGGAAAAAGGAGATGAACAAGGAATAAATAAATAAAAACAAACAAACAAAAACAACAAGAAAGAAGAAGAATAATTAAACAAAAAACAAAAATAATCATAAAACAGCAAACCATGAAACTAATAGTTCATAGCTGTCATGCATACATTCATATTGGGGCAAGTAAAAATTAGAATTTACATAGCACTAAATAAAGCATCCCACATGTTCTTCATACTTTGCCCAAGAAGTAGAAATCATGTCAGAGGCCACATTTACATGTCTCATGTTTCATGTTTCTAAGATTACATGCATCCACTGAGTCTACTAGTGATATTCCACATAAGGCCTTCTTTATATATCATGCATTTCACATATGCACATACGTTACTTAAACATTAGAACAGGCACCTAAAAGTCTTGTACCAAAACAGGCACCCAAAAGTCCTACACCAAAATAAGCACCCAAAAGTTCTGCACCAGAATAGGCACCTTTAAGTCTTGTACCAGAACAGACACCCAAAAGTTTTACACCAAAATAGGCATCCAAAAGTCCTGCATTAGAATAGACACCTTTAAGTTCTGCACCAGAATAAGCATCTAAAAGTTCTGCACCAAAACAGGCACTCAAAAGTCCTACACCAGAATAGGTACTTAAAAGTCGTGCACCAAAATAGGCACCTTTAAGTTCTGCGTTAGAACAGGCACCTTTAAAGTCCTACACAGACTAAGCACCTTTTAAAACCCTGCACGGACCGGGCAACCAAAGGCCTTGTATTGGCAAGCACCCTTACCTTTCATCAAGCTTCAACATTTCTAGGTAAGTTAGCTCACCTTTGTCTTTTAGCTTCCCAAACAAAATATATGTTTTCATCTTTACTTATTCTTAAGATAAGAATATAAAAAATTACATTTTCGATCCTCTTATTTAAAGAATAAGTAAAGAAGGACAACATGTAAACATCATATTTTGTTTATTTTGCTTTTCCGCTTCCGTTTATTGTCTAATTGTGTCAAGAGGCAATAAAATCATCATCGACAAAATACATGTTCTTTATCTTTACTTGTTCCTTATGCAAAAATTACATTTTCAATTTCTTTACCCAAGAAACAAGTAAAGAGAGAAAACTGTGAACACTATATTTTGTTCCGGAAGGTTTAGAAAATAATAACAAAATCAAATTAGCAAAAAAATATATTAAAAAAAAGAAACAAAGAAAAAAAAACTTTCAAGAATAAAAAAAATTTATTTCTTTTTCTCCTAAATTTCAAAAGTTGAAATAACAAAATACAAAATACAAAAAAAAATTAAAATACAAAATACAAAATAAAAAATAAAGATAAAATCAAAGAATAATAAAAAAATAACCCTAAAAAAAGGGGAAAGGAGAAAACAATCAAAATCCAAAAGTAATAATAAATAAATAAATAAAAAGTAGAGAAACAAAGACCAAAAGAAAGAAAAAAAAAATAAGAAGAAGAAAGTCCATTAGAATTTATTACCCATAAATAAAAGAAAGACCAAACAAAAAGCCCACGTTCATCTAGTCCAATTTATTGAAAAAAAACATAGATTGAAATAAAAAAACTGGATGCCCATTCCCTTTGGCCCAGCAACCTCAAACTCTTGGCCTCTCTGATTCAAGTAAGAAGCCCAACCCGGACACCAAAGCCTACTCGTTTCTTTCAATTGCTCTTTTCCTTCACACATGATTCTGGCAAAGGCAAAGGACCACATTCTCACTCACACGCATAGAGCTCACACACACCTACGAATGCACAGGAGCACTAACTGGGGCACGATTCTGAAAGGTGAACTGGGCAGAAGGGAATGGAGACACAAAGGGAGCAGAGATGCATGGTAGTAATCGTACGAAAGGGCAGAGGGCAGACGCGCAGGAGAGGAAGGGGAGGAGCACTCCTAGATCCTTTATAAAAAGACAAATTCATTGAGAGAAGGGGGAGAGGGATTTTTTTGGATTGAAGGGAGAGAATTGAGGGGAGATAAGAGACGAAGGTGAGATTCTGGCTTTCGAGAAAAGGGAGATTGAGAGAAGAAGGTTTTTCGAGAGAATTGAGAAGCAAGAGGCCGAGAGAAAAATGGTGGGGAGGTTTTTTGCTAGGTGATTTTTTAGTTACAGAGGAATAGTTTTTGGAAAAAAATGAAAGAGGCACAACGAGACACAAGAGAAAAGGGAATTGAGTATGGTTTGAAGGAGAGCGGAGCATTTCAGACTTTAACAAGGACACCTACCAGGTATTAATTCAATCTAATTTCGTCTTTAAGGTATAGATTGGTTGGTCTCGGATTGCTGAATGATATGTTACTAGTTCCATTCAACCGAGAAGCCATTTCAATAGATTGCCTCATCTCTGTTTCACTTTTAATTAGTTTAATTCCAGTTTGCTTCTGAGATCTGTTCTGGTTCTTCTTGGATTGTCGAATAATGCGTTGGTAATTGGTTTCATCTCTGGTTTCAGATTGCTGAATAACATGCTATTGGTTTCATTCAACTGAGTAGCCATAGATTGTCTCTTCTCTACTTCATTTTTATCAATTTAATTCCAGTTCGTCTTTTTGGCATGTACTGGTTAATCTGGGATTGTCGAATAATACGTTGGTAGCTAGTTTCATCTCTATAAGTTTAACCATCTTAATGAATCACCTCATTTTTATTTTATTTTATTTTATCTTTTTTTTTCATTTCTATTTAATGGTAAAATATATTTAGGATTTCCTCTTAAGGGCGTGGATAGTGTCAACTGGAGAATAGAAATCGAGGCAGTTCAACGCAAATGAAATTAGTTTAAAGTTTTCTTGTTATTTGAAATGCGATATTGAGTCCTGAACCATGAGCCATTGTAGTGACTACACATTAAATGGGTACAGCAAGCGTAAAATTTTGCCTATATGTATTTCCCAAGAAATGTTTGGCAACTGTTCGATATTTGCTTGAGAAAAATGTGGGATTAATAATTTGATATAAGAAGCCCGATAAAGCTATGCTGTTTTAGTTTTGAAATGGCTTTAAGATAGTTCATTCAAAATGTTTTGCTGGACTTCTATGAATTGTACCTTTTGTTTGTGGACTCGGACGTGCTGATGGAGCAATATGTGGGGAGCTCAAATTTCCACTGCACGAGATGCCCTTTTTTATTCAATCAGAAGAAGGGAAGGATATATTACAGTTGAATTGTTGTCTGTATGCATATCTTTTTTCATCTTGTAAACACACTTAAAATAATACAGTAAATCATGGTTGAACACTCACCCACCCACAAATTACCATTTGTTTGTAAATATCTTTTTATTTTTTTTATTTATTTTGTGTTTCGTCAATTTTAATGTTTAGAGTAACTGTATAGGATTTTATATCCCCCAGGCATATAGGGGTCAATTAGAGTATCATGTGTGATAATAAAGTTTTTTTGGTACTTATTTTTTTTTATATATTCGTAAGTTTTGGATTCCAATGACCTTATTTAACTAATTTTGTTTTCAAAAATTCAAGAAAAGAAAAATACGCCAAAATATAATTCAAAACAAATTCAAAGAAAATTTTTTAGAAAGTCAAATGAAATTCCAAAATGTATATATGAAGTCTTTTTTTAGGAACAATAAAGTATGTTTTTAAAATCAAAAAGAGAAAAAAAAGGGAAAAACCTTTTTTGGCAAAATGTTACTAATCTTAGAAACCTTTTTTTCTTTTATTTTCTTAAAGGTTTCTAAAAAAAAATCAGAAAATCAAAAAAATAAAAAATAGTATTTTATCATAAAGTTCAAAATTAATTGTCCCTCTTGGAAAATGTCCATTTAAAAAAAAAGAAAAAAAAGAGAAAAAGGGATAAAGTAAAAATGAAAAAAAAAAAAAGATAAAGATAAAACTAAAACTAAACAAATTAGAAAAAAGGAAAGAACATGAAAAGTAAGTGAGAAATTAGCTTTTTTCAAGGCTTATAAACTTTTCTCAAAATTTCTTTTAATAAAAATATTTTTTAAAAAAAATAAACAAAATATAAAGAAAAGTTAAATGAACACCAAAAAAAAATTGAGAACCAAAATCTTAAAAAAAATTAGATAAAAAAAAATCAATCATAAAGAACGAAAATCAAAATCTAATGAAATTAAGACCCACAAAAAAAATCAAATATCAATAAAAAATATATATAATAAAATAATAAAAAATGAAAGTAAGTACAATAAAAAAATTAAAAATCAAAGATCAAAATCAAATTAAAAAAAAAGAATGAAAATAAATTAGAAAAAAGGAAAGAGTAAAGGTGTGAAATTAACTTAGTTTTTTTTTTTTTACAAATTAAAACTCGTCAACTAATTTCAAAATCATTTGTGAAAGTCAAAGTTATTTTTATTATCTTTTTTTTTTCATTTAAAAAAAAAGAGAAAGAAGAATGAAACAAAAGCAAAAGGCAAAAAACAAAAGAACGAAAGAACAAAAAAAAACAAAGAAAAAAATAAAAACAAAACAAATAAAACAAACAAAAAATAAAAGAAAAAAGGAAACAAAAACAAAATAAAAGGTCACAAAACAAAAACAAAAACAATAAATTAAAAAAGACAAAAATGAAGACAAAAAAATAATAGAAAAACTAAAAATGCAAGAAAAGTAAAGAGGTATAATTAATTCTACCTTTAGAAAATCAGAATACATCAACTAATTCTAATTTTATTTTATTTACTAAAAGGGAAAGTAATTTTTATTCTCTTTGTCTTTTCACCCACAAAAAAAAACACAAAAGAAAAAATTAAAAAAAAAAAGAGAAAAAGAGAGAGAAAAACAAAAACAAACACAAAAAGTAAAAACAAAAATAAAATACTAATTATCAAACACAATTTTATTTGAACTACGTGGACTTTGATCCCTTCGCAGGGTATGTAGGTCTTAGGCTCTCATTTTAGGTCAAATATGCCTTTATAAATAAATATTTTTTTTCAATTTTTATTTCCTTAATTTCTTTTCTTTTTTTTTTGCTCTTAATTTTATTTCTTTAATTTCTTTTCCTTTTTTACTTTTAATTTTATTTCCTTAAGTTTTTCCTTCTATTTTGCATATGATTCATTAAGGAGAGTTAAAATAGAACCGAGGTCATATTAATTTTGCACAACTAATTTAGGGTAATCGTTCTTAGTAACGGGTGTTATGGGGTGCCTAACACCTTCCTTACTCACAATCGACTTTCGAATTTATTATCTGGCTTGTAAACTATTTTTTAAGTAAAAGGTTTTTTCAAAGTTTTGCCTTTTAAAAAATAAAATTTTGGTTGCGACTCTACTTTCATTTTGATTTTGGTTTTCGTTTTTGGAAATTAAAATCTTTTAAAATCTTTTCTTTTTTAGCGCTATGCGGTCGCATTTTTGGGTGAGACACTTGGATAAACTCAACATGCATGCTTTCCAAAATCTCTATGCCAATAATCAGTGTTTTATACTTGGCCTAGTTATTTAAGCAAGAGAACTTTAACTTAAGGTTAAAATGTGCCTTCTTCCAACTAGCACTTATTATAACTATCTCTAATCCAACTCTTCCTTGTGTGTATAATCCATTGAAGAACATATGCCATTATTGTAATCCCACGAACCCTGACATGTCCAACTTATGGTTGACCACCTCAAATAGAGGTGTTCAACTAAGAAATTAGCAAGAGCTTGGCCTTTAACAACTCATTGTCAGATGTATTGAAGATGTAAAAGTAGAGCTTAAAAGTGCATTTAGCTAATTTACCCTATCAAACTAGTCATGACAAAAGATATTTAGGCAAATTAACTTTGCAAATGACCTATTCTTGTCTTAATTGGATGTAATATTCGAACTTGGTGTAGCTATGATACAGGGATAAGCATAACTTCTTGACCAAAGAGTCTTATGTCTCAATGTTTATCAGCACCTTATTGAGGCAGTAAATTGCCCTTTTTGTACCGTCCTTAATATCCTACGCCAGCATGCATTAATGGATTCTTTTGTTGATGATATATATCATTTCAATGCCCTCTCCATCACCAAAGGAAGTAACTCTAGAGATTTTAACAAATATTACTCGATGTAGTTAAACGTGACTTCTTGCTCAATTTGTTAATGAAATTCTATTTTGTCTCTAAGTAGAAAGAGAGTTGCAATTAGCTTGAATTTAATAGCCAATTTAACGATAAGCCTTAGAAAGAAGTTGATCTCACCAAGGAGACTTTATAACTCCCTTTCACTAGATGGCGGCTTTGCCTCCAAGATAGCTTTGGCCTTGTTTGCAAGAACTTCATTCCTTTTCCTATGCATCAGGAATCTAAGGAAGTTTTAAGTAGCTAGCCTAAATGCCCATTTAGCAAGGTTCATTTTCAAATTGTGCCACATCATTAATATAAATGTGCTGACTTGACCATCACATCATTAATATAAATCTCCATTATTTACTAATTAAATTATGGAAAATGTTATTCATAGCCTATTGGTAGGTAGCTCTTATGTTCTTTATCCTAAAAGGCATGAGCACCCATTGCGCAATACCAACTGCTCCCACATGTCTAAATGTTTTTTTTTTTGGTTGACATCCTTTTGGGCTATATAAATTTGATTATACCCAAAGTAGCCATTATAAAGGACATTATTTGATTTGAGGCTATGACATTTACTAGCATATCAATTCTAGGCATTATGTATTCATCCTTGGGTGTAGTGCTATTAAGATCTTTAAAGTCAATACAAAAGCAAATCTTCCCATTGTTCTTAATAACATGGACAATGTTTGACAACCATTTGGTGTACCTAGTTGTCCAAATAAAGCTAACCTCCAGTAGCTATTGGATTTCTTCTTTCATCTTAGGGATAAGTTTTAAGGCCATGCTTCTTGGCTATTGTATACATCCTCAGTTCTAAATATAATGCTAGATGTTACTTGACAAGTTCTTGGGATAATCCTAACATCTTATGGTAATCCCAAGCAAAGCAATTTCAAATTCATTCAATAGGTCTACCATTCTTGCCTTCTATTCTTAAGTCAATAAAGTGATAATGAATGATGGCCTTAATTTCTCTAAACTATTGAGGTTTGCCTCTTCTAAAGGATCCTTTATTTCAATTGTGATGATGGTGTCTCTAATAGAAGATTTTGGAAAAGCCATACCAACCTTATTAATTTATAATAACTACTAAAAGTTTCTCTTGTTGCTATAAAAATGTATAACTCATTGATTGCTTTGATGGGTTCAATCATCTAATTTTTGGCTAATAGGCCAAATGTTGACCTTAATGGTGCCGATTTTTAAGAGAAAGACTATTTGTCATTAGTTTGTGTGTAATAGCTATTGGCTACATATTACATGTGTAGTACGATGCATCTGCCATACCCCCTTCTGTCAAGAAAGGTTTATTGTTAGCCTTTATGGCCTTTAAGTCCCTTTCATTCTAATAAATTAAAAGTTAATGGATGATAAGATGCAATAATTAGCATGAATTTAACTTGCCCTAGGAATAATGTGTCATATCTTACTATACAATGCTTTTTCTACTACAAATACCTCATATAGAATTTAGAGGAGTCAATAGAAACCTGAACTGATTAAAATTCTCTTTTTACTTCAAGGTTGGGTATATACATGGCTTTTTGTTGCATGCCCTATTATCATACAGCATTATAACACAACTCATACATGCCATAATCCAAAGATATTTAATTACATGACAAAATATGATGCATAAAAGTAAGGTCCTCAATTTATGTCTCCACAGCCTTTGCCCTTTCTTTGCTTGAACTCTGACCTAGCATGGGTTATATTTGGGGTGAAATTATGAAATCTCAATAGTAGTAAACCAGTCTCATTTACAAGCAAGCATGTAAGTACATAACATAATGCCAATAAAGATGCCACATACCACATAGGAATACAAGGAATTTCATATAAGGCCAAGCATAATCTAAGCATACATGTCTCATCTTATAGCAAAAATGACAACTTGATATAGCATAACACTTATCATTTTACAAACATACAAGCTTAAAGAAAGAGAAAGGAAAACTACTACCTTAGCAAATTTTGCTCCTCAAGCCTTAGAACTCGGTTTACTTGCTTTTGGAGTTCCCAAACAAATATCAAACCCTATAATCCTAATGATAATTCATTACAATCAATACATAAACTTTAATTTCTAAAGTACTATGACCTTTTTAAACTCATTAAAACCATTGGAATTGGAAAAATCCAACTCCTTCCCTTCTAATTCACTATGGTTGAATAATGTGCATTTCTTGGCCAAAATTTAGAAATTTTATTCCATGAGTTTTGGGGGCTTTGCCATCAGTATCCCTAACTAAAAACACCCTTTTGAATCCATGGGAAAGGATAAAATTATCAAATTCCAACCCCAACAACATGTTTTGGTCATAATATAATCTAGCTCTGTTTTAGGCCCAAAAGTGAGTTTCTTTGGTTCTAAAAATTCTATAGCCTCTTCCTTTATGTTTTAGGACTTGAAATTTGGTATACATGACTTTAAGACATTAAGAAAATACCATAAAAATTTTGGGAAAATTTGGACAGCATCTCTCGAACATTTCCATTTTCCCAAAAATTATAATCTTTGTGTTTTTCCAGCATACAACAAAAATGGATGAGCTCATATGGCCTCCATAGCCAATATATATACTCCATTCCTAGGCCTTTATATTCAACATATAAACTCCATTTCTAATGATCCATGTGCTGTCCAAAAGTGACTCATAGCTAGGGTTTAACAAAACCAACTTAAATCATGTGATTTTCAAGTGTAAGGTGGAGAAAACTTACTCTTTAAGCTTAATCCTTGCTTCCTTTGCTTTTCTCACACTAAAATCCCTTCTCTTCCCACTTAGAGCAATATTTCACCTTGAAGAAAAGATGAAGATGCACCTGCCCTTTGGAGAAAATGGTTGGAGGATGAAGATGAAGAAATTTGGTGAAGAATTGTGGTAGTTTTGCTTGATTTCACTTTTTCTTTCACTTTTTCTCCCTCTTTCTCTCTCTTGTCATGTTTTTCTCTACTTCTCCCTTGTGTGTGGTGTGAAAATGGTGGAATGGAGGTGAAGGAGATGAATTTAAATGAAGTTAAATGGTCATACCAAATTTGGACCCTTGGATCAACCTTTTCAAGATCAAATCTTAGCCTTCCATTCCCTTTTTCTTTTTATTTTCTAATTTCATAACTAAATATCTTCTTCCAAATATTCCTTGGCCACACACTTGGATACCTTTTCTTAGCCCTTAAGTTATGGTTAGTAACCATGGTTAATTTTCTTAACTCAACCATGGTTAATTTCTAACCTAACCATGGTTAATTCTTTAAACTAACTAAAATATTTTTATTCTTTCCTTTTTATTTCATATTTACATTTAGGTTTCATCTTCTCTAAAACCCTAATTATATCTTCTTTTCTTTTATTAGGCCTTTAGAATCGACTATTGTGCCTTACAACAATCTAAAAATCGATGTTCAAGCCCAATTAAGGTTTTACAGTATAATACGTACCTTTAGACTTTCTAAAATTTATAAATAATGTTTCTTATACTTTCTGGCCATACTAATCCTCAAACATGGATCAGGGCCCTCAAACTCGATCCTTATAAATTTCGGTGTCAATTAAATATTCGGGTCTTTAGGTGTAATTTTCATCGTTCTATATTATGATTGTGCTCTAAAATTTTCATTTATTACAATTTAGTCCCTGAAACTCCTTCAAGATTTCTTAGCCCTTTAGCTATTTCTATTTCCATGGTTGTTACAACTTCCTCTTTCTATTTTGCTCATGGCTATTGATCGGGCTAACTAGATCCTAGACTGGATCCCGTCCGGCCATCCGGACAATGTGGTATCATCGGACTCGTCTCATTAAATTGAGTTTAACCGTGGGTTACGGATTTTTCAGATTCCTGCCTTATTTTTTTATATTCGTGCCTAAAGCCACGAATAGAGAGTGAAACTAGGGTTCCCTAAACTTTCGGCCAATCTATATATATTGCCTAGCACACAACTTTTCTTTGTATTTTAGTCCCTAACTCCTTCATATCTTCATACTTTGCCTTAGAGACTCTTTGGGACCTTTTTTTATCTTTTTCTTTTCATCTATTTTGGACCCAATTTTAAGGCACCTTTGACCTTGACTCATCATTATTTACGATCTAAAATATTATTCTAATTTTATTGGACCTCAGTTTATTCTATTTGGGAGATTTCCTTTTGTATCTAGTGAATTTCGTACATTGACGGAGAAACTGTATGTTACGTTTCTTGTGTTTCCTTACATTTTCTTGCATTTTCAAGGGACCAGATATTACATAATGTGTACAACACCTTCCCTTCCACTACAAAGAAGATTATGGTAGAGTTCTTACTTTCCATTGTGAGTTGCACTAGCAACATCTTTTTAACAAGTGTGGCCAGAAAAATTTGTCATTGTTGTGTCTATTTTGATAAAATCCTTATTTGTGTTCCCCATCTTCTTTAGTGTAGACATTATCATCACAGTAAGTGCTAGTCTTGTAGCAACAAACACTCAACTAATAGGTTTAACATTGATGAAGACCTTGATGTGCAAGGGTTTTAGATGCTTGGCCATGACTTCTTGAAGTTTCTTGGATACAACTTTGGCTACTCCTCCTTTAGTTATCTTAGCCCATTCTAGCTCAAAGGTTTTAATATCCCCTTTTAACTCAGCAAGCGAAGCTTTTTCAGCTAAGAAGATCTATGGTATTACCTTAATTACACTCATAAAAAACTAACTTGAATGTGACTTTAAGGATTTCCTTGTCAACAAGTCCTTGTCACTAGCCTTCATATTAACCCTTCTTTTGCTTGTTGATGTCATCTTGAACATTCTCTACACACCTTTACATAACTTGATTGCATGCCTTCTCTACAACCTTTACACCTAGGTCCTTATCAGTTCGTTGTGTTTTCTCTTGAGTTTCTTGGCTTCTTCACCTTTGCCATCCATATATCATCAACTAAAGGTATTCTCAAATTTATAAACCTTATAGAGGCTTGAAAATATTCATCCTTGGTGATTTTCAATTGTATGCCTCCATTGGGTGAATGCCACTTGTGTACTTCTTATGTTTCTAAGCATTAAGGCCTTGGTTCCTTCCTTCCTTGGTTGGTAATAAAAATGCATTAAGCTTGTTAAATACACTTACACAAACTATATGTTATTTTTGCAATGCAAACCCCTAACTAATTAACTAAGTTATTGGCTTTAGGCACCTCAATTGCCCCCTTAACCTTTGTTACATAAGTTGATCTAGGCATATTTCTCCTTGGATAACCTAGTTGTGCTTGATGGCTCCTAAGTGTATTTGCTAGTGGGTGTACTATAGTTGTCATGGTAAAGGTGGCCAAGAGGTTAGAATTAACATCAACATTATATGAATTGTTTCACTTACAATACATTTTGCCTTCAAATTCTTTGGCTAACAAGACCTTATATTAATCTGGGAGCTTAATTTGCTTGCCTCTCAGTAAATGATTAAATATTTAGTCAACTTTGGCAATGTCAAAGAGGAATGACTCCTTAGTTTTTATTTTTTGCATGTGCTTCCCCTTAGATCAATTTAAAGTGGGGCAAGAGTATCCTTTACTATCCAAAATTTTAGCTACATTAATATTCATTGATTTTTGCTCATTTTCATCTGTCTTGATAGGTTTATGTTGATCCTTAAGTATGGAAATCATAGATGCCCTCATGGCATCCTTAATGCCTTTTTCCATTCCTTTTCTTTAATAAATTGCTCCATTTGGGATGCCTTTGTGAAAAAATCCATTAGATTGAAAAATTCTTGAACAATTAACATCTCTTTGAATGCTAGGTGCATTCTTCCAACTATAATTCTTGTTATCTCACTTTTAAGCACTTAAACACTGCATCAACTCTTCATCTTTCAAAAACATTGTACAAAATCCTTGCCTAGCTTGCTCACCTTTTTTTTTTTTAAGGCAAAATGTCAACAATAGTCACGACATCTTAAGCCTAATAAAATTATTTATGGAGTAGCCTTTCGATATCCTACTAGTTTTGAACAAAATTGGAGGTAGGTTTGCATACCAAGTGAATGTTGTGCAAGTCAAGGATAAAGAAAATAGTTGTAGCGTTTAGAACCTATTGTGATTGACCTCACCATATTGAGTTGAAAACCTTCCAATATTCTAGGTAGATTGCCCATCTTCTCTAAAGAAAGTTAAGAATTTAAGAGGTTTGCACCCCTTAAGCAATGGCATGGCCTTATCTACCCAATATGGATAAGGCTTCGTGTATTTTGATTTGTCCTTCATCTTTAGTATATATCTAAGATACTACTTCATCACCTTTAGTAAGATATCAGGATCAATAAAAGTGGTAATAAGGTCACTAGTTTGTAAAATACTTGTTCCTAATGTTGACAATGCTTGTACTATTGACTACTGAAATGGAATAATACATGGGGCTAATGGTGTTTGTCTTATTGATTATTTGAATTGAGTAGTACCTGAGGTTGTCATAAATACCTTATTCACTGCTGGAATTGGGCAATACTTAGGGTTAACAATACTTGCCCTGTCAATTGATAAAATAGAGTAATACCCAGCATATTAAACTAAAATGCCATAAGGGCAGCAATGAACATTGGTTATTACATTCCTATCTGTTGGACCAACATCATAAATAGGACTAGTTGTGATGCATTGGCTTGGTATCCCTAAATATTAGATGGCCATTAAGTAGCCATATTATGATACCTAACATTGGCTTTAGGCATGTCATACCCAATTCCTTAGGAAGAGAGCCTTGATGAGGTAGTTGAAACACTTAGCAGTGTTGAAATAGACTTCCTAGTAATTTATAAAGGATCAATTGTAGTTTTGTCATATTGTGGTTTAGCCTAAAATTAGTTCATCTTCATGTGATTGTATTTTTAATAACCCATATGAGTTATTTAATTACCCTTTGATTATCTTGTGTTATTTTATAATTAAATCTTAATAAAAATAATCATATGAATTATTAAAACAACAAAAGATTGTAACTTAAGGGGGAAAAAAGACTGCTCTCTTAACCTTTGATTATACAAGACTGAGAGTGCATGTATTGAACTTGCATATAGATCACACAAAATGAAAATCAACAATGATGATACTTATTGCACTAAGTTATGACAGCCTTAGATACAACAATTATTACAATCCAAAGTTTGCATAAGCCTATATTAAATTGACAAGAATGAAGGACACAATAGAATGAATAAGACCATATTAATACCCTAAAATAAAAAAAAGTGACATCTTCATCTTAACAAAAGCAAAACTTGTTTATGTTTTACACACATAGATGCACACAAAATCTACTACTTTTGTTTGCCATTAAAGCTATCCAAGAATCATGAAATACCAAACCTTAATGAGGCATGTATGATTCTTTGCCAAGTTGATCTCCTTAAGGGGAAACTTGGATTCTTAGAGTCTTTGAAGTCTCATGATTGTAAAAATTGCTTCCTTACACAAAATAACCATTTTCATACAATTTAAGTTAGAAATCAAATTTAGAGTGAAAGCAACCATCAGTATGCATATTTACTAGAAAGCATAGCCAAATCATCCATGAGTATGCATTAAAACCAAACCCAAAGAATTCAAGTTCCCCTAAAGTATCTTTACCTAAAAAGTAAAGTAATGGAGTTCCATAACTTGCCGTGATATTATTAACCAACCAAGAAATTGAGAGTGAAGGAACTAAAATAATTATTCAAGTGAAGAAATGAAACAATTAACAACTAAAATAATTGTTCAAGTGAAGGAACTAACTTTTTTTTCTCTAAATGAATTTCAGTGAGAGCAGTTACACAAGAATAAGTCATGTTTAATGCTTATAAAAAGGAAAAAGAAATTACCTTTAGCTAGTTAAGAAAACTAAGAATATCAACACATAGAGCTAATAGAAGAAAACAAGATACTTGATTATATGCATTTCCAATTATTATTAATGGATATATGCATACATAAACTACACTCATAACTAATTTATAAAGGCTTCCATATTTGGCTTTAAAGTGATGATTTCTTTTGGAATATGTTCATCATTTCAAGGAGAGAGTCTATCCTTTTCCTTAACAAGATTGAATTTCTTCCCAAAATTTTTCATATCATCAGCTATAGAAATGGCAACTCTGAGAAAAAATCGGCATTCTCTTATTTCAACATTTAAAATTTCAATTCTTTGTTCTCACCTCATCTTTATATGGTAGCTATATACAAAAGAAAAAACTGGCATACAACAATATCAACATTTAAAACTTGAATTTCACTTTAGAAAACTAGAAACTAAATTTAAAAAGGAAGAAGACCAATTATGCTTCTATGACATTAACTTTTGAGACCTAAAAGATGTGATAAATATATGTTGAAGTTTGTAATCAAAATTTTACCTTTCAACGACAAGAGAAAGTGATCAAACTCAAGTTTGCTATGATTGGATTTTACAAATCGTCAGCTACAAATCATCTTCAAATTCTAAAACAAAAAACCCTAAATGAATGTTGAAATTTGAAACTTACCCAAACTTAAAAGAGATGAGGGAGGATGATTCTACCTTTACTTAATTAGACCACTTGAAAACAATGACTTTGTTGCTCTCTCATCAATTTCTTTCTCAATCTATCTTTGCTACTCAGTCATGAAACTTAAAACTTCTCTTTAAATTCTTTCTCTCTCTCCCCTTCAATTCTCTATTGATTCCCTACTTAGTCTTGCTTTAAACTTCTGTAGATGCAAAAAAGAATGTAAAAAGAGGGAGCTATAGTGTTAGGGCAAAGTATTTGAGAGTGATGAAAACTCCAAAAAAAAAAAAAGAGAGGGAATCTTAAAAAGTAATAATAGGCATCTAAAAAGTGAGGCATAACATTTTTTTTAAAAGGATAAATCCTCTGTCCTAGTAGAGATGTTTCAAATTTAAAAAAAAAAATCATAAAAAGAGCATTCTTTTTGTTTGGAAGGGCACAACACCATGCCAACTCTTTTCTTTTTTCTCTCAAAATATATATAGACAAGGTAATTAAAAAAAAAGAATATTTCAATTTAAATAAAATAAAATGTCTATTTGGTATATATTTAAGCTTTTTAAACTAGAATTTACTTTTTAATTTTTTTTAGACTAATGTTTATCTTTTTTACTCTTAATTTAAATTTAATTAAAAAAATTGAATCAATGTTACATGCAACTTTATCTTTTCTATTTCACAATTTCTTTTTAAAATTTAATGAATGGTCTCATTAAAATTTTAAGAGAGAGAGAATAACAAAGTAATAGGAAGTGAATATTAATTTTATAAAGGTATTTATTAAATTAACATGAAAATTAGATATAAAATGTATTTTGCATTTTGCATTTATTGATTAAATCTTGGTTAACTTTCAAAATTTGCATTTTGTAGCACATATATCAATTCAATTGATATATACATTATATAATGTCTCTGATGTTATAATTATGTTATTTTATATTATTACATTCACATGGCTCCCTATATTTAATCTCAATTTTGATTTTTTTAATATTATTAAAATATTAAGAGTTAATAGTGGTATCTCTCATAAAAAAATATTGCAGATAACTAACTGATATAAGAAAAAAATAACTTTTAAATTTATTTTTAGTTAGTAGGATATTAAAATAGCTAATTAATTTAAATTTGGTTTAAACTTAATGATTATAATAGAATCATAACTAAAATCATAGGTTATGTTCAACTTGAATCAGTTTAAACCAATATTGTACAATTAATATAATATTATATGTACTTGGCTACTTTGCTTATACTCATATTAAAGGATCTATTAAGAAACACAAAGGCAAGATAAAAGGAGAAGACTATATTTCTTAGGTTTAGTGAGACAAAGCTAAGAGAACATTATGTGTGGAGCTTTGATCTTGTAATGCTTGTTTGTGTATGAATAAACCCTTTCTTTGATGAGGTTGTAAGAATCTTTATTCATAAGCTTCATGGGTGGTAGGCTAATGTTGACAATCAAGTCAAATTGCTTAGTAAAGCCATAGAAGTCATTAAATCAGGGTGACTTGTTTTGTTGGAACCATCTTGCTTAAAGCTATTTGAGTAACTTATTGTGTCAGTTCTTTATATGACGCTTGATGAATGATAGCCATTGAATCTTATGGGCCTTCTAAAAGCAGGTTGGACTGAACTAGGCTGATTTAGTAACTTATGGCTAGTTCGCCCCCATAATACAATCATACTTGGAATTATTATGTTTTAAGGTTTGTTATTAAAGTGTGATTTTTTAGCATTTGCTAATTAAGGGGATATTAAAAAGGAATATTTTTGGTACAAATTAGTATGATTCTTTTTTTCTATTAAAAAAATATTTTGAGACAGAATTAGAGATCAAATATTTTGAGATGAAAAATTTTGTCTCTAAATCCACCTTTAATCTTAGAATTTTTTGAGAAATCCCATTATGAGATTGAATTAAAGATAAAAAATTTTGTCTGTAATTTTAGAATTTTAAGATAAAAAATTTTGTCTTTAAATCCATCAATAATCTTGGATTTTTTTAAATAGTCTAAGATAGAATTAGAGACAAAACATTCCTTTTCTCATTTTAGAATTTTGAGATGAAAAATTTCATCTATAATCTTGGATTTTTTAAAAATAAATATTCTGAGATAAAAAAAGAGACAAAAAATTTTGTCTTTAATTTTAGAATTTTGAGACTAAAATTCCATCCTAAAATTTAATCTCTAATTTCAATTTTTTTAAAATCATTTTTACAACAAATTAGAGACAAAATATTTTTAGACAATAAAATTTGCCCCTAATCTTAGTTTTTTTTTTTTCAAAAATATAACCATTTTGGGATGGAATTGCCATAGATTAGAGACGAAAAAAATTCCATCATTAATTTCCTATTTTCTTGTAATAACTTGAATTCATTCTAATGGGATTCTAATTATCTATAGTTAATCATGAATTCACTAAACTTCATGGAGTTTTATAGTTAATCAAACCTAGTTGTGATCTATATCCAGTTCACCTAATTGAAAGTTAACTATAGGATACTTTAGTAGGCCTACTTTATTAGCTATTGGCGCAATAGGAATTCATGTGGTTAATGCATTTTAGAGTTAGTCTAACTTAGGGTGTAATGTATCTAACTCTTTAGGGGAAGGCTAAGGTCTAGGATAAGATATTAGGTATTTTTTGATTAGTTGTTATCACATTAAAAATATGCTATATATAATAATAACATATAATATAATGAGCTTTGTACTTTTAATAATCCAGTATTAGATATTTAGTTCTCCTTTAAGTCTTGAGTCTTTTTATTTATTTTGTTTTATACTTTTATATTTGTCCATAACACATGCTTATACTTAGTCCCTAGTACTTAGTTGAAAGATGTGAGATACTAATATGTAACATAATTATATGTAATTAAGTAGTTCTCAATTCTTTACTTCTTTAGGATTGAAAAATCTCCACTCTTGCTTGACAATTCTTGCAGGACAATATTTGTGGGATCAATACTTGTCCACCTTATTACTTATGTGGCTAGTGTACTTATTAGTATTGTGACTTATGATTATTATTATCATTATTAATATTCAAAATAAGTCACAATTATTGAGAGATCGCATGAAGCTACCACTTGAGAATTCTTTATTAATTTCACATGTTTAATAAACACCTTTGAGCCTTTACAACCTTTAACTTAATACAGAGTTGTTTTTCATTTTAAAATATAACATATATCTCTTTATAGAGAAAAATTAGTTCAAGAGCTTCTTCATTCTTATTTTCTTTATGACAAATTAGGGTTTTTCTATTGAAAACTTTTACAAAATTTATGTAGGAAGAACCTTTTGTGAAATTCCTTTATTTTTTTTTGGGCATATTTTGTCATAATTTACAAGTTTTTCATAATTCTCATAGCAAATTCTTATAGTTTTCTTTTCTCATATTCTTTTCTATGAGATTTTTTTGAGAGAATTATGAGAGAAATACCGTATAAAAATATCACGGGATAGCGAGAATAAGACACTAATAATTCTCATGAAATTTTTTCAAGAGAAAAAAACTTAACAAATAATTTTTTTTTCACAGATGCAAAAGAAAATCACAATAATTATATAGAAATAAACCCTAAAATTTTTTCATTATTCTTGCAATAAATTACAATGAGAATTAAAAAAATTATAAATCTTTTATTTTATTCTTATAGTAAATTATTGTAGGAATTTCAAAAATTTCTATGCCCAAAATATGTTTTAATTATCATGATAATATATTGCAAGGATAAAAAGAAATTGCAGTTTTTTTAATTCTCATACAAAAATTTTGTCAAAATTTAAAAAATTAGAATTTTTTTTTTCATAGAAAAAATTGTTAGAATGGTAAAAAAATAAAAAAAATTAGAAAGCATAGTGAATTTTTTTTCTTGCTAAAATTTGTTATAAGAATTTTGAAAACTTTTGTGAAGTTTAAAACAAAAGATATATTTTAATTTTTATGAAATTTTATGTGAAAATAAAAAAATTTCTTTTTTTTAAATTGACTACTTTAATTTTTATTTGTTTATTTATTTATTTAGTTTGATTTAATTTGGTTTTGTTTTGTTTTTTTGTCACCTGCTTTATCTCCCTTAATCTCTCTCTTCTCGCCTAGACAGACCTTGACGGAATCGGCAACGGTGATGTTCTGAACTCGTGACTCCTCCTGGTGAGATTTCTGAAGCTTCTTCGGTCTCCATCTCCTGTTTCTTGGCCAGCTTGTTGCTACTCCCTTCCCCTTCGTTTTTTATCTCTCTTTCACAATTTATTGTGCATTTGAAGCTCAGCCTACTCAAGCTCTGATTTTAGCTCTGATTTCCGTCGTCTCCTTCTCCCTTAGGTCGGGTGGTCTGCAATGTCTTTACTGCCATTTTAGCTCTGCCATCGACCACGTGTGCGAAGCTAAAGACTTCTCCTTCCCCAAACAAGAGGAGAAGATACTGGATTTGTGGTCTGAAATGAAGGCATTTGAGACCCTGAAGAAACCACAAAAAAAAAGAGGGGGGGGGGTGTTTAAGTATTTATATGTGTCCGTGGGTGCTCTTTCAGGTTATTCTACTTCAATTTTGGAACTCCCATTTGCTGCCAATATGTGCACTACAATAATGTTGTTTTGCATTTGTCTGGCATGGGATGTGAATCTACTGTAGTTAGAATTATGCCTAAGGTCATCTATGTGCTTATTTCAATTAATCACTGTATTATATAAATGTCTCTGAATGTTTCTCATGTAACTTTTTTTTTTTAAAATGCAATTTCATTATGCAGCTGTGCATAATTTCATTATGGGATTATCTTTTCTGCTAAAATAATGTGTTTTCACTGTGTATTATGTTGCTCTTTCCTTTTTTTTTTTTAATCTTTTTTGGCCTACCTTATTTTTTTCTCTCTCTAAGGACCGCTTTCTTACCTGATTTGAAACAAGCCTTTTATAGTCACCCCTATATCTATCTGTCTATCTATAATTGCTGAAGCAGTAATAGAGTAGTTTATTATTGAATGATTCTGGAGTAAAAATGGGTTTCTTGACGTTCATTGGCATAGTTTGCATTATTTCGGAACTTGCAGACTGTTGCATGTTATTTTGTTACAGGAAACCAAATCAATATATATCCAATAATTGAGAATCTCTGAGCACTGTTTGATATTTTCTTACTATTTGATATTTGCTTATGCATAACTTTAGTCTATTATTGTAGGATTGAATTAGTGATGCTTTGAGTTTCATTTAGCTGTTTTGCTTTTCACATTGCCATTTTCTTACTATTTAATATTTGCTTCAGTTCTCATTGACATTTTGTTCATTAGTTATATTGATTTGTTGCAACATCTCCTTCCTATGGGGAAAAGATAGTGGGGGAGAGGTTGTGGTCACTCTGTCATGGTGAAAGTAAGGAGTGCCAAATGAGTTTTGAAGGTGTGTCAATGAAATTTATGTGCTTGCTTGCTCTGCTATGATGCCATTTTCAAAAGCATTTTACAAACTTTCTTTTGTAATAGTTCCAACAATAAGATTTGGAAGTTGATACTCTACACTGCATTATCACAAAAGTATTTCAGTAGCGGAATTGGATCAAGACAAATAAGAACACCTGTGTTCAAGACCAATAAAGAATAATAGGGAAAGTAGAATTGGCTTGAAGAAACCATGCGAATTTGTATTCATTCTTCAAGTGGAAATTGGAATGATTTATGAAGTTTCCAGCTGAGGGGTTTATTATTTTTTCATTGTCAAACTTCATTAGAGGAGATTATCTGTTCAACTGATTTAACATATATGCTGGTGGTGTGTAATTAGTTTAAGATTGATTATGAGATTAATTGTAACAACAGTATCATTAGATTTATTGTAACACTAGTATGTTTGAATGGCTTTTCTTCTATGTTATTCCTATAATCTGTTTCATTGCTTTATTAATTCTTTGATACAAGTGTGCCTAGCAGTGTTTCATTAATAGCTTAAATTTGGTACAGCGACCTTTTTATGATATGTCAATCACCTAACTCACCTCTTGGACTTTTATCTAATTGCATAGGAAATCCATTATCTATTTTGTATGGAATTTTCATGGCTGTTAAGGATGACATAGACTACTACCCCCATCCATCTAAGGGTAAGTTAATCTTTCTTCTTGTGAATAAGTATACAAAAATATTTATCTTATTTCATGGTGATGATAGGTGCTATTACATGGATGTGTGAGGTAAGTGCTGTTAAAAAAGGATCCCGTTTGTGTTTCAAGGCTATGTAGCTGTGGTGTCATATTTGTAGGGAAGCAAATATGCATGTGTTGGGCATGGGAACAAAAGGGAATAGTTCTAATCATGGGTGAGATTATATCTTAGGTGATTTATGATTAATTTAGGTTTGGATGCCTTTCTCAACATCAAAATTTGATTTTTTGCCATGGTGAAATCAGATAACTTTAGAGACTTTTTTTCTCCCCTAATTCTTTGCAAATTGTTTTTATTTTCCTTCCCTATGTATTCACTCTGCTCATAGTCAAATTATCAAAAGCTTTATGCTATTACTAAAAGGTACAAAATGCCATATGGTGAAGGACATATGTCAAAGGCATTCAAGAATTTAAAGAAAAATCTTTCCACACTTTTAACTGTTATTAATATAATTTTAATGTATACTTATTACTAATTTTCAAAATTCAGCGTACTTGTAAATTTAGTAAATCTCCTATACCCTTTTTTGGGGATTCACAAACAGATCCAAACAACTGAGTATTATTCTATGTGGTGGTTGTTATGTGATTAATGTTATTCCATTTTCAACACATATTCTTCATTTTTTTTGGGTCCTAGACAACATAGACTTCTACAACTTTTTGATTCTCTTCTAATATGGTATCAAATAATGAAACTTTGCCTATGCTGTGCTTTGATACAAATCTTTTCATAGTTGATCCCAAGCTCGAAAAAAAGAGAAGGGTTATATTAAGTAGTCGACAGTATAGGGTTGTACCTAGAGAGAGCTTGACTATTCAACATAGGGTTTTGATTATGGATGTTTGAGTTAAGAGGAGAGTAAATAGTAAAGGCCAATATAGGGTGTCAAGGATTAAGTGGTGGCAATTAAATGGTGATAAAAAAACTTGCAGAGAAGAATTTTAGAAGAAGGGTCTTGGGAGGCATAAGAAAGTACTAACAATATATGAGACAAGATGGCTAAAGAGATTAGGAAGGTTGCAAAAGAGATACTCGGTGAATTAAGAAATTTCAGACCTAAGGATAAGGAATCTTGGTGGTGGGATGTAAGCATGTAAGATAAGGTTAAGCTTAAAAGAAAATGTTATAAAGTATATTTTTGTGTAAAAGTGATTAAAATTAGAAAAAATATAAGATAGATAGGAAAGACACTAAGAAGGTGGCGAACAAAGTGAGAGATAGGGCACTTGATGAGTTTTATTAATTCTTAAGCACTAAAGATGGGGAAAGAAATATTTACAAATTTGCTAAAAGTAAAGAAAGAAAGATAAGAGATATGGACCAAGTGAAAATATTATTTTTATAAGCTATTTAATGAAGGACATTTGATCTTATTGCATTTGGATAGGTTTGATACTAAAGAGGGACTAAAATTATACCTTTTATTATATGATTCAAGAGTTAGAGATAAAAGAAGCTATAAAGAGGATGAAGAATGGTAGAGTAGTGGGACTGAATAATATACTTATTGAGATATGGACGAATTTAGGAGTGAAAGGTATAAGTTAATTTACAAAGTTGTTTAATGTAATTATAAGGTTTAAGAGAACACTAGACGAGTAGATGAGAAATACTTTAATTTTTATTTATAAGAACAAAGGAAATATACAAAATTGTACAAATTATATGAAAATTAAATTCATGAGTTACACTATGAAACTATAGGATAGGGTAATTGAGTGGAGATTAAAGCAAGAGATTTATGTTATTGAGAATTAATTTGGTTTTATGCTAGGAAGATCGACTATAAAAATAATATACTTGCTGCGTAGATTGATGGAGAGATATTAAAGGAATAAAAAATACTTATATATGGTGTTCATCAATTTCGAGAAGGCATGTGATAGGGTGCCAAGAGAGGTTTTGTGAGAGGTTCTGGAGAAAAAATGAGTTTGCATTGCTTATATTCGAGCAATCCAAAATATATATGATTGGGTTACAACTAGTGTGAAAACACAAGGTGAGTCCATAGAAAATTTTTCGATAACCATGGACTTACATTAGGGTTCAATTTTGAGTCCTATCTTTTTAATTTAATCTTGAATGTGTTTATTGAACATATTTAAGAGCTAGTGCTATAATGTATGTTTTTTGCTAATGATGTAGTCCTAGTTAAAAAGTCGAGATAAGAAATAAATGAGAAGTTAGAGATGTGAAGATTAACTTTGGAAGTATATAGATTTCGTTTAAATAGAAGTAAAATGGAGTATATGAAATGTAAGTTTAGCAAGAAGCGTACTAATTTTAACATAGAAGTGAAAATTGAAAAATATACCATACCACAATTTATACGGTTTAAGTATCTTGAATCTATTACAAAACATAATGGGAAAATAAAGGAAGATGTAAACTATAGGATTCAAATGAGATGGATGAAATAGAAGAGTGTTTTGGGTATTATTTGTGATAGAAAAATACCACTCAAGGTTAAAGGTAAATTTTATTGCATGGTTGTCAGACCTATAATGTTGTATGTGATTGGGTGTTTGGTAATAAATAACCAATTAGAGAATAAGTTTAATATTGTAGAGATGAGAAAGTTGTGTTGGATGAGTGAACACACTAGATAAGATAAAATTAAGAATGAATGCATTAGAGAAAAAGTTGAGATCACACCTATTGTGAAAAAAATTATAAAATTATGTTTTAAATGGTTTGGTCTTGTGTGGAGAAGATCTATAGAAACTCTAATAAAGAGAATAAATTAGATGGATAGTAGTCTAATAATTAGAGATAAAGGGAGACTAAAGAAAACCTATAGGCGAAAGTATTAAAAAAAATTTTGGACTTAAATGGTTTATCTATAGACATGGTTCATGTTAGAATTATATGGCATCGTTTAATCTATGTAGTCGATCTCATTTAGTAGGAAAAAGCTAATTATTATTATTGTTGTTGTATGGTATCAAACAATGAGATTTCATTTTCATCCTATATCTGCAAATTCTGAGAGGAACTTGCTGCTAGACTAAAGGTTGTAGTAGCAACAAAATGGGAGATTGATGACCTACCATGCTAATCAAAACTCATCCAATATGTTACTTTTTTCACTTTTGATTCCTTATACCCCTTACAACTCTAAGGTGAGTAAAGTTGAATGTATTTATTACTTGGTTCCTATTTTATGTAGTTGAACCTCACTTCAACCTTGAGCTATGAAAAATAATATTCAATTAATGTATTTGTAGAGTCATATTGCATTATAGAAAGAAACCCAAAGGGCTTGTTAGTTGGTGCCAAAATGAAATTCCCTTTCTTTACAATATGTGTGAACACTGTATTTTGTCCAGATATATTTTAAAATAATATAAAAATCATACTAATAAAAATAAAAGAAATAAAAAAAAGAGGAAAAATAAAGAAGAAAATTCAAAATTGCATTTTCCCAAAAGAAAAAAAAAGCTAAAACTAATAAAAAAAATCAAAGGAAAAGATCCCAAAATAAATAAAAGTACAAATAAAAATAAAACAAGGTAAAGACCCATTAATCCCAAATTTAGAATAAAAAGAAAATCAGAGAAGGAATAATAGAAATCCAACAAAAAAAATATAAATAAAAAAAAGAGAGTAGGAAAAGAAAAGGAGAAATGAAGAAAAAAATAAAACCCACAAAGAAAGAGAGAGAAAAGACTAAAAGGAAGTTGATTAAAAAAAAATCATAAAAAATATAAACAAAAAACAAAAAACAAAAAAATAATAATAAAGGGGCCATAATAATAATAATAATAAAAATCATCAAAAGGGGTACTACAAAAAAAAATTAATTAAGATTCTGCAACATAATTTAAGAGGGCCCAAACTGCTACAATCCCAAAATAAAAAAAAAAAAGAGGAAAAAGTCCAATCCAAAGCCAACTCAGAATTGGGCCAGAAATGAAAAAAAGAAGCCAAAGAATGGAGGCCCATCTTGGAAGAACTAATTAAGGAAAATGGAGGCCCATTCCTTCAACCCCCGTTAGCCCTCTTCAGAAACCCATCTTCGAAAAACCTACCCGACTCAAATAACCAGGTGGTCCCTCTGGTCTCCCCCTCTGGCCTCCTCGCTCCCGCATCCTTCAGTAGCAGACGATACAGCAAGATGGAGAGAGTGAAAACCATAGAGCAGTGCACGATGCACTCAGACGCCAGAAAACCTAATCATACAATAGGAGGACGGAAACATTAGTGGAGCAGGGAATTGCGAAGGATTTTGGGAGAGGGAGCAGAAGGGGACCACAAGAGGGACGCCTATAAAGTTCGTAAGAACGAGAGAGAGGAGGGGGGATTTTTTCCTTTTTTGGATTGAAGAAACTCGAGAGGCGAAAGAGACTGAGGGAGAAGGGATCCTTTCGGGGGGTTTCTCTTCGAGGGAGGAGAAGATGAAGAGTCGAGAGAGATTTTTCTTGGAGAAAAGGGAGAGTTTCTCTGGTTTAGGAAGATTAATTTCGAACTAGAGAGTGGAGAAAGCGGGTTCATTCTGGGTCGAGAGAGAAATTGGTTGAAGGAAAAAGTTTCGAGAGAAAAGAGGAGAGCTTTGAACCTAGGAATCGAACTGGATCCTTGTGCGACTTTGGATTTCGGTGTAAGAGGGATTCGATCGAAGAAGCATATCCATCCAATCCTTCAAGAACCAGAGAAATTCAAAGGGTATGTTTCTTGCACTTTTCTTTTATCCTGAGACTGCGAAACCATGATTGAGATTCTGGGTGATGAAACCCAAGGCTCCCGTGTCTTGAATATGGTCTAGTTCCTCAGCTGTTGAGGGTTGAGGACCTGAGTATCTAGTTAGATTGCTTAAAAATCATATTGTTTGGATTGTCAATCTGACTATTCTTGGTTAGCTTAATATGGGAAAATCACATTTCTTGGATTTATAAAATTTTGGATATATTCTGTTCTGAGATGTTAAGGTGAGGATTCATTTTGATATTTCGTCAGAATAGGAGTCTGGACCAGCAATTTGATTAGAATTTCTGTTATTCCTCTGTTTAATAATCAGCCCCTGATGAGAGAATTTATATATATCTCTGTTTAGCATTGACATGCATATGAAGCTTTAGTCTGTGTGGATTGTATTTTATAAGGATTTGCTAGATTTCGTTTGTGCCTGAATTTGCATGATGAATTCTCCATGAAAACATGATTGGCTTAGTTAGTGATTCTCGCTACTATCCTACCGTGTTACTCTGTTGTGGTCAGGGATAGATGGAGTTTATTTTCCATACTATTATATGAATCGGATTTGGTTTGGTTTCTATTCTATATCTGGCGTGGAAATTTAGGATCAAGGATGCCCCAACTGTACGTGGACAATAGAATAGGAATTCCAAATTCTGGGTTTGCCAAATGCATGATTCGGATTTACATAGGTTTATGATTTTGGAATCAAAATGCATGCTATTTTAATGCTCCCCACTTGCTACTAAATTCTGCTTTGCCCTGTTACTGGTTTTTCATACGTTAATGCTTGTTTGGTGCCCAAATGTGATGATGGAGCAACACGTGAGGAGCTCTGATTGGCACAACATATGGGGATGGAACATGTAGCCAAATGCAAGGAGGGATAAGACTGAGTGTGTAGTATAAATCTTTTCCATTTCTATTTATTCTCTTGTAGCTTTGTTCAAATGTGGTACTATGGCGTAATAAATTACACAAGGCACACACAAACATGAATACCTATTTATTTTTCTCCCCCCGGTCCTACTCTCATTTTGTATTTTTTTTTTTACCTTTTATTTTCCCTTTTTTAGGATTTTGCCGTATGGGATTTCATATCTCATCAGGCACCTAGTTAAATCAAAAGATCATGTGTGGCCAATAAGCTTCCTTGGTAGCTTTTGGGTCTCGAATTTTCATTTCAATCTTTCGGGCTTTAAGGGCCTCAAACAAAAGAATTTCATAGAAAATTTTTTTAAAAAAAAAACAACAAAACACAAGGAAAATAAAATAGTTGGTGAGAAATCAATTTTTATCACCTCATAAACCCTTTAATTTATTCGATAAAAATGAAAAACTGCTCTTTGTTTTTTTAAAAAATAAAATAAGAAAAAGAAGAATGGAATAAATAATAGAATAAGAAGATAAAGGTCATAAAATAAGCAAGAAATTGGAAAAATTGTGAATCAAAAAATGATAATGTAATAGTTCAACATGAAACAAGAAAAAAAAATAAAAAGGATAAAAATAAATAATAAAAGACAAGCAAACAGATAAACAAAAAATACATAAAACAAATAGGAAAGTCTAATAAAAAGGAATCAAATGTTCAAATAAACAAAAAGAAAAGAGGAAGATAATCAATAAATCAAAAAAAAAAAACAATGATGATAAAATAATCAGAAATTAAAAGGCAAGACAAAGCAAAACAAAAACAACAAAAAGAGAAAAAAAGAAAAAGAAAAGAATTAAAAGCAAAAATACACCAAAAGAAAGAGAAGAAAAAAAAAAAAAGAGAAAAACAAAAACAAAAAAAATAAAAATAAATAGAAATAAAAACAAAGAAGAAAAAAAAACAAAATAGAACACAAAATAAATAAATAAATAAATAAAAAAACAAAAGAGAAAAAAAAAAGAAATAATAAAAAAAGCAACAACAATAATAAAAACAAACAAGCAAAAAAATAAGAACAAAAAAAAAACAAAAAAAAAAAACCAAACAAAGTATTAAAAAAATATATATATATATATAATCAATAATACAAAATCAATCAAAAATTAAAATAACAAAAAAAAAAAAAGAACAATCGAAAAAAGAGGAAAAGGGAAACAAAAAAAATCAAGAATAAATAAAAAATAAAAAATCAATAAAAAAAATCAAATCTAATAAAAGAATTTCAAAAAAGAAAGGGGTAAGGAAAAGGAGAAAAGTCGACTATGAAAAAAACGAAAGGCAAAACAAAAATAAAATATAAAATAAAATAAAATAAAATAAAATAAAAATCAAGATAGAATCAAATAAAAATTAAAAAAAATATTTTTTAAATGTCCTAAAAAATAATAATAAAAAGACAAATCAAAACAAAAACAAAGACAAAGATAGAAAAAAAAAGAAAAGAGATAAAAACAAAAAAAAATAAAACAAAAAATAAAGAAAAGGGAGAAAGGAAGAGGGGGAAGTAAAATCAATCTTGTCTTTTGCAAATAAAAATATCTCAACCAATTTTAAATTTATTTTGTTTGCAAAAGTCTAAATAATTTTTATTCTTTTTTTCTTTTATATAAAAAGAAAAAACAAAACAAAATACAAAAAACAAAAAACAAAAAAACAAAAAAATCAAATCAAATCAAAAATCAAAATCAAACAAAAGCACAACAAAAACAATAAAAAACAAAAACAAAACATCAACCTAAATACAGTTTCTAGTCGAACTACGTGGACTTTGATCTCTCTTGAAAGGCACGTAGGCCTTAGACTCATACCCTAGGTCAAGTTCGCCATTGTAAATAAAATTTTCTTTTCAATTTTCATTTTCTTAATTTCTCTTCTTTTATTTTTGTTTCTTTAATTTCTTTCTTTGTTTTATTTTTAATTTCATTTCTTTTATCTCTATTTTTTTATTTTTGCATGTAATTTGTTAGGTAGAATCAAAATAATTAAAGGCCATATTGATTTCGTACAACTAACTTAGGACAATCATTCTTAACAACAGGTGTTGTGGGGTGCCTAACACCATTCCACTCACAATCGACTCTCGAACCCATTTTCTGGTTCATAGATCATTTTCTAAACCAAAAAGGTTTTTTTCTTTCCCAAAATTTTGCCTTTATAAAAAATATAAATTTTGGTTGCAACTCTTGAACCCTACTTTTACTTTTAATTTTTGATTTCGGTTTTCGTCTTCTTTATTTTCTTTTTTTAAAGGCACCTTGCGGTTGCGTTTTTGGGTGTGACAATATGCATATGATAGGTTTCCTTAAAATCATATTTTTAATAAGAAACTACATCCTTAAATTATTTTCTAATTTTTCTTATTGAATATGAAATTTGTAATTAATGACTCAATATATCCTTCTATTCTTTAAATAAATTGATTTATTCGAGTTTAAAGTGTGAGTTAGTTCCCTAGCTTTCCTTTTCCTCTTTTCTTTTGGATAGTGAAAATGAAATATGTAGGATGTAGAATATAAGATAAAGTTTTAGAACGATTGATTAAATAGATGGTAGATGGGAGAGAAGAAAGTTATATGAATATGATGCACCATAGGTACAATATCTTTAGATACTAATTAATTCTTGTCTCTATAGGTATGAACAATGCTTGTTAGAACTATATGATTGTATCCAGCTTTGCGAATGCTTTTTGGCTATTTAACCTATCCATCTTTATAAGGGCTTTTATTAGTATTATTTTTAATTGTCTTATCAAAATGAATTCTAGCCATTGTCATGGTTTGGATCTGTAATTTCACTAACTCTTTATTTTACTATAGTTTCAAGAGGCCTCTAGGAGCCTTGATGATCTAATTTGATACTAGAAAAATATTCATAAATAAACAATGAAACCCTTTTATTGATAAAAGTGATATTGTTTGTTAAACCAGCTTATTAATCTTTTCATGCTAGATTTTGTACCCTTCAAAAGTTTGTATTTGATTTTCATATTTCTTACCTATTTCTTGACCATTTTATTTGTTTACAAATTTTATAGGATGTTCAGAAGTACAAATAGGGAAATCAACCTGAGTGTTTCATTCTTTGAATCAATCAAATTGCTATGAGTTGAAAGGGATTGATGATTCTATAGATCATATTGCAACAAGAAGAGCAATGAACATTGTTGGAATAAGTTTTGACATGCAGGTAGTTGATAGACAACTTCTTCAAGTATGATGTTGATGGAAAACCATGAAAAACATATTCTAAGAGTAGAAAAACTTAGATTAGCTTTATTTGAATAATATTATTTGTATTTTGAATTTATCAGTTAGTTATTGGTTAAGATATTTATTGTTAAGATTTAATATTTTAATTATCTTTTGTTAGGTTTAAAATTTATTATTATCTTTATTCTAAATTATTAAGAGTTATCTTTTGGGTTTTATATAAAGCCTTTAGCAATTAGGGTTAAGCAATTTTCTGGTTGTTCATTAATAAAATCATTTGGTATTATCAGCTACCTCTCTTTCTCTCTCCTCCCTTTTGATCTCCTTTTCTTTATTTTTTCTCTACATCTTCCTTTTTATTTTTCATCTTCGTCCTTCTCCTCTTGTCCTACACATAATAGGTTCTTCAATGTTTTGTTTTTCATTTTCCTTATTACTCTTCAATTTGTAATATTTCAAGTGGTTGCCCAATTAATGAATCATCTAAACTTTTTAGAGTGAAGCCCCCTTCCATACCTTTCTTTTAGGTTGATGTTATTACTGTTTTAGTTTGCATTTAATTAGAAAAGTATGAGAACTATAGCATCTTTGTCTTTTCATATTCATTTTGTAGATGTAGAATGTCTTTTTATTTTTTTACTTTCATTTTTAGAGCTAGCATGTGAATGTTGTTTTAGCTTGTATTTTATATGGAAAAATGTGAGAATTATATGATAAATGATTTTTTTTTAAATTTATTTTCTTGGGTTTCTTTTACAAGCAATCCAAATTGTCATGATTCCAATAGTGCTTAGGTAGGTGGCTTTCTTATTAATGTGGAGTGAGTTAGTTATTTTTATTTGTTAATGTGTAATTTGGCCCAATGTTGTTTATGTTAATTTATTTGATTTAGGTTTCTAATATGCTATTCAAAAGGACTTAGTTGGAGAAACCAAACTAGCATATATGGAGGAAAAATCATATGGCAATCACATTTCTTTAGTTCTTTGTCCACTGATAGTTGGGGGTTTCTTTGTTGGAATTACAATTTTCATAATTAATGAATTTGTTAACATAAAAAAAAAAAGTTTTTCAGGGGCTTACTTTATATGTTGCATTGTTGACTTTTGTTTTGGCGTATATTAGAGAAAGGAAAGACCAAAAGGAAAAATATTTAAAAAAGAAAAGAAAAGAAAAGAAGGTTTTTGTTTGTATGTGATGCTACTAAAAATATAGGTCATATAATTTGATTTTTCTTTTTTCATTTGTAATTTGTACTTGAATAGCTCGAGTACAGTGTTAAATGAATAAGAGCCACTATATCAACGATTGGGTATAGTGAAAAATAGGTAATGGTTCCCATATTTTTGTGAACAAATACGGGTAAAGAAGTTAGTTTACATGAGTAGGATTTGTTTTGGAACTTGAAATATATGTATACTTACAGTTAAATTAATAAAAATAGTATATACCATGATTAAGAAGAAGATTAATTTTATGTGTTTATAAAAGACTAAATGGGTAGGAGAAAAAGTGATAGAATTAGACATATCAGGTTTGAAACTTTGATACACTAGCAAGAATAAATCTAGGAATAGGGTAGATATAATTGTGGATAAGTATTAGAAAAATATTGTGGTAGATGTAAAATAGTTAAAAGACATAATCATATCGTTAAAGTTTGAAGTGGGAAGAGAAACTTTTAATGTTATTAGTATTTACGCTCTATAAGTAGGGCTGGAGGAACATTACATGGTAAAGTTTTAAGAAGATTTAGAAGGTTTAATTTAGGAAATATCATTAGAAGAAATGATTTTTCTAGGAGGAGACCTTAATAGTCATGTGGGGAGTGCATCTAGAGGTTACAAGAATTTGTATGGAGGATATGGCATAGGGGAAGCAAATATAGATAGTAAAACTATTCTAGATTTCTCATTTACATTTGACTTTATAATAGCTAACATTTGGTTTAGGAAGCGCAATGAGCATCTTATCACGTACAAAAGTAAAGAGGCATGATATCAAATTGATTTCTTTCTATTAAGGAAAGTGAACAAAAAGCTCTGCATGGATTGTAAAGTTATATCTAGAAAGAGCTTGACTACGTAGCATAAGATTTTAATTATGGATGTTTGAATTAAAATGAGAGTAAAGTGTAAAAATCAAGATATGGTATCAATGATCAAGTGGTGGCAATTGAAGAGTGATAAAGAAAAGAACTTGCAAAGAAGGATTTTGGAGGAAGAGTTCTAGGAGGCATAAAGAAGTATTAATGATACGTGAGATGAGATGGCCAAAGAGATTAAGAAGGTTGCAAAAAAGATATTTGATGACTTAAGAAGTTTTAGAAATAAAAATAAAGAATCTTGATGGTAGGATGCGAATATGCAAGATAAGGTCAAGGCTAGAAGGGAATGCTATAAAGCATGGTCCTTGTGTAAAAATGATAAAAATTAAAAAAAAATATAAGGTAGTTAAGAAAGACATTAAGAAGGTGGTAAACGAAGGAAGGCCTCGTTTGGTATGATGGAATCAGAGGGAGGGAATGGGAGAGGGAGATGGAATCTAGCAATTGGATTGTTTGGTATGCAAGAAGCCTCATTCCATAAGATTGGCCATTCTTATATTTGTGGGAATCTCCTCTCCTCTCTTTATGTAAGGGATTGGCTTTTCATAGAATGAAAAATAGAAAATAATTTTTTTATTAAAGATAATCAAAAATAAAATTTTGAATTAAAATATTTTTTTATTATTTTACTATTGTTATTAGTAATTAAAAATAATTATTTTATTATTTATTATTATTAATAATTAAAAATAAATATTTCATTACATTTTATAATTATTAGTAATAATTAGAGGTATTTTGATCTTTTAATTCTCTTCTCATTTTATTTTTATGTCATTTCTATCCAACCAAATATAAAAAAGTAAAAACATTCATATTTCTTCTTCCATCATACCAAACATAACTATGGGGTACAAGATTCCTTTCCATTCCCATTTTATTTCTCATTTCTATTCCATCAAAAACTAATCTTCTGTACCAAACGAGACCTAAGAGTTAGGGTACTCGATGGACTATATGAATCCTTAGATATTAAAGTTAGAGAAAGAAGTATTTACAAGCTTACTAAAAGTAAGAAAAGAAAAACAAGAGATGTTGACCAAGTGAAATGCATTAAGGATGAAGAAGGGGAAGTTTTGGTCACAGAACAATATATTAAAGAAAAGTTAAAGTGTTATTTTCTTAGGTTATTTAATAAGGGACGCAAGATCTTTTAGCATTCAGATAGGTTAAACACTAAAAAAGAAAACCAAAATTATACCTTTTATAATAGGATTTGAGAGTTAGAGGTAAAAGAGACTTTAAAGAGGATAGAGAATGGTAGAGGAGTTAGAGCGGATAACATACTTATTGAGATATGAAAGAGTTTAAGAGTGAAAGGTTCAATGAGTGGAGGAGAAGTACTTTAATCCCTATTTATAAGAACAATGAGAATATACAAAACTATGCAAATTATAAGAGAATTAAGCTCATAAGCCACACTATAAAGTTATAGAAGAGGGTAATTAAGCGGAGATTAAGGCAAAAGACTCATGTTATTGAGAATTAATTTGGATTTATGCTACAAAGGTTGACTATAAAAGTAATATACTTGCTGCAAAAATTGACGGAGATATATCAAAGAAATAAAAAAAGATTTACATACGGTATTCATCGATTTAGAAAAGACATAAGATAAGGTATCAATTGAAATTTTATGAAAGGCTCTGGAGAAAAAAAAATTTGTATTGCTTATATTTGAGTAATCTAAGATGTATATGATAATGTTACAACTAGGGTGAAAACACAAAGTAGGCCTATAGAAGATTTTTTGATAACCATTGGCCGGCTACTTTAGACTTGGATGTACTTGTTAAACATATCTAAGGCCTAGTGTTACAGTGTATATTTTTTACTGATAATATAGTCCTAGTTAAAGAGTCGAGAGTGGAAACAAATGAGAAGTTAGAGATGTGGAGACTAGTTTTGGAAGCATATAGATTTCGTTTAAGTAAAAGTAAAATAAAGTATATGAAATGTGAGTTTAGTAAGAGGAATACTAATTCCATTGTAGAAGTGAAAATTAAAGAACATGCCGTACCACAAATCACATGATTTAAGTATCTTGGATTTATCATATAATATAATGGGGAAATAGATGAAGATGTAAACCATAGTACGGTTGAGTGAGCTGAAAAACTATATACATTCACTGAATTGAGATACAATATATATACAAAAGGAAGGAGAATAAAAATGGTAACAAATCAGAATAACAAATTTAATCCTAATCATAATCAAATCTCCTACAATCACTCTCCTTTTATCTATGATTTATTGACAATTATTTTCTCTTAATTACAAGGTCAAAACCGAATCTGACCACACTTCCTCTCAAGTTGGATTATAAATGTTAATCATGTCTAACTTGCCAACCCAATCTTTAAAAGGTTGTCTTGCAAGAGCCTTAGTAAATATATCGGCATTTTGCCTCTTGGTAGGTATATAAGTCAGGCAAACAACCCCTTTCTTGATTTTCTCCTTTATAAAATGTCTATCTATCTCTACATGTTTTGTTCTGTCATGTTGCACTGGATTATGAGAAATATTAATGGCAGCTTTATTATTGCAATACAATTTAATTGGTGCTTTAATCTCAATCTGTAATTCTTTAAATATTTTCTTTAACTAGAGCCCTTCACAAATTCCTTGTGCAATTACTCTAAATTTAGCCTCAGTACTACTTCTGGTAACAACACTTTACTTCTTATTTCTCCATGTTACTAGATTACCCAATATAAAGGAACAATATTCATATATTAACTTTCTATCATCAATACATCCTACCCAATCTGCATCTGTAAAGATCTCAATGTTAGCTTGATCATTCTTTTTGAATAGTAAACCCCTTTCAGGTGTGTCTTTTAAGTATCTTAATATTTTATGTACTGTACCAAGATGTATTTCTTTTAGAGAGCTCATGTATTAGCTCATTGTACTTACTGTAAAGGCAATGTTGGGTCTTGTGTGAGATAGGTATATGAGCTTACCCACCAACCTCTAGTACTTTTCTTTATCAACTAACTTTCCATCATCTTCCCATTGTTTTGTCTCCATGGGAGTGTAATTGGGTTTGCATCCAAGCATACCACTTTCTGAGAGTAAGTCTATAATGTATTTCCTTTGGGATATATAAATCCCTTTCCTCGACCTAGCCACCTCCATACCCAAGTTCATTTCCCTTAGGTTCTTTATTTGAAATTCAGTAGTGAAAGCCCCTTTAAGCCTCTTCATCTCCTCTAAATCATCACTAGTAAGGATGATGTCATCTATATACACAATTAGAATAGTCTTCCTCCCACCTTTGTGTTGAAAAATATAGTATGATCAGATTGCCCTTGCTTGTAGTCTTGGGCCTTGAGCAGTTAGGAGAATCTTTTGAACCAACCCCTTGGTGATTGTTTTAATCCATATAAGGATGTTTTTTAATCTATAGACTCGTTCACCTTCATTAAGTCCTTGAGGAGAGTCATATAAACTTCCTCCTTCAGGTCACCATTTAGGAAAGAATTTTTAATATCGAGTTGTTGCAATGGCCACTTAAGGTTCACAGCAAGTGAAAGCAAGACTCTAATCATATTTAACTTGGCCACTGTAGCAAAAGTTTCCGTATAGTCCATACCATAGGTCTGGGTGAACCCTTTTACCACAAAGCGAGCTTTGTATCTTTCTATTGTTCCATTTGAATTATACTTTACAGTAAATTCCCACTTGCACCCAACTAATTTCTTTCCCTTTGGAAGATTGACTTCTTCCCAAGTTTCATTCTTTATGAGAGCATTCATTTCCTCTATGATGGCATTCCTCCACTCTAGTATTTGTAGTGCCTCCTGAATAGTGTTAGGAATTTTCACCTTGTCCAGATTAGTAGTAAATGCATAATATTGAGGTGAAAAAGCCTTATAGGGCACAAGCTTTTTTATTGGATGAAGTGTGCATGTTCTTGGTTATTTCCTAAGAGCAATAGGAAGATCAAGATAAGAGGGTTCATCTTCTTGTTCACCATCCTCATCCTTATTCATCTTTGCCCCAAAGGTTTCTTCTTGTCGTGATTTAGGATTTGTCATTGGTTCAGATTCTGTTTGTGCCTTTGAAACTTGGGGTTCACTACTTGATTTCTTTCTCTGAGTAAATTTTAAGTACATTGTTTTCCTTTTCTTTCTTTTAGTATGTCTCCCCCTGTGTTGGAATTCCCCATAGTTTCTGACACAAGTTCTGACTCGGGTTGAGAGGATGAAGATATGGTGATAGCTTCAGGTAAAGATAACGGTGGTGAAGGTTCACGGCTCCGAAATTCACTCCAACTCTCCCCCTGAATGGAGGACTTGGGATAGAAGGGTGTCCCCTCAGAAAAGGTTACATGACAACTGACAAATAGGTGTTTAGTCACAGGGTCATAGCATTTATAGCCTTTTTGGGTTGTAGAGTAGCCAAGAAATGTGCATTTAATAGCATGCAGATCTAGTTTGTTAGTGTGATGCAAGTGAACAAACACTGAGCACTCAAAAACCCTCAAAGGAAGATTGTTTTAAAGTTGGGTAGTAGGATAGGTGGTTTGCAATGTTCCTAAAAGTGTTTTGAATGAAAGAGTCTTGCTGGGCATTCTATTAATCAAATGAGTGGTAGTAAGGATGGCATTACTCCAAAAATATTTAAGTATTTTACTAGTAAACATGAGTGCACGGGTAACTTCAACAATATGTCTATTCTTTCATTCAGCAATTCCATTCTGTTGTGGACTATGAACACAAGAGGTTTTATGGATGATGCCATGTTTTTGCAAAAAATTATTTAGTGATTTTTTAGAATATTCAGTCACATTATGAGAAAAAATAATTTGAATACTGGTTTGAAACTAATTTTGTATTATAGTGTAAAAATTGATAAGTACTGATATGGTTCAAGATTTATCTTTCAACAAATATACCCAAAATAATCAAGTATGATCATCAATAAATGTAACAAGCCAATTCTTTTGAGTTTGATTTAGGATGCGAGATAGTTCCCACAAATTACTATAGATAATGGAAAAGGGTTTTGTGGATGTGTATTCAAATATAAGAAAATTGGTTCTTTGGTGCTTAGCAAATTCACAAACATCACACGTAAATTTAGAAGTGTTTTTATTCAAACAGAGTAAAGGAAACAAACGACATAAGTACTCAAGGTTTGGGTGACCTATTCTTTTGTGCCATAACATAAGTCATCATTCTTAGGTTTTAACATAGTATTACAAAATTTTTGTGAACTATTATTACTCACTTCAAATTCTTCCAAGTAGTAAAGTCCCTTGTGTTCTCTGGCATAGCCAATCGTCTTCCTTGATAATAGGTTTTAAAAAATACAATGTGTAGGATAAAATTTAACACAACAGTTATTTTGTTTGGTAAACTGACTCATAGAAAGCAAGTTACAATCTAGATTCGGGACATGTAACATAGAATCTAATTTAACAGAATCAGAAACCAGAATAGTCCCTTTGCTTGCTATTGTAGAATAAGACCCATTAGCAATTTTAATTCTCTTATTGCCAACATAGGGTTTATAAGTGGAGAACAATTGAGAGTCATTTGTCATATGATTTGAAGTACCTGAATCACAAATCCAACATGTCTCTTTAGTGCAAGTGTGACAACATTTACTTTTTTAAGCAAAATTAACAATAGGTATCTTTTTTTGTTATTGTCTGGATGCTTGGAAATTTGTTGACATTTCTAAAAGCTTATCTAGTTGAATACTCTGGCTAGTTAAAAGTTGCTTCTGATTACTATCCTACTTCTCAAGAGCCTTTTCTGTAGAGACTTGATATCCACAGGATTTATTTTTCTCAGGCTTCCAATCTAGTGGTTTTTTATGGATTTCTCAAAAAGTATCCTTGACGTGCCCAGCCTTTTTACAATGCTCACACCATAATTTTTCTTTTTGCCTTTTATTATTACCAAGGTTGAAGATTCAGGGGCGTTTTCGTCCCTTAACATCACTTTTCTCCTGAAAGCTTCTCTCCTCACTTTTGCGAATACTTCATGCGTGGAAGGCAGAGGAACTTAGCTTAATATCCTTCCTCTCATGTTGTCCAGTCCACGTTTCAGACCAGCGAGAAACTCAAAGTCTCTTTCTTGCTCAACCTGTGACTGGAAATGCACAGCATCCTCAGCGCAGCTCCACTGCTCATTGGAGTTCAAGTCTTGTTCTTACAAGAGTGACATCATCTCCAGCCAGTACTCAGTCATGTCCTTCTCGCCTTGTTTTATCTCCTATACTTGCATCTTGATCTTGACAATTGAGCTGCATCTTCACTATTAGAGTACGATTCCCTTGCTGCCTCCCAAATTTCATGTGCTATCTAGAAGAACATGAAGCTCCTTTTCATTGTTTAGAGAATTTGGCTTTGATACCATGTGGTCGAGTGAGTAAAAAAACTATATACATTCACTAAATTGAGATACAATATATATATATAAAAGGAAAGAGAATAAAAATGGTAACAAATCAAAGTAAAAAATATGATCCTAATCATAATCAAATATCCTACAATCACTCCCTTTTATCTATGATTTATTGACAATTATTTCTTCTTAATTAAAAGGTCAAAACTGAATCTAACCACATATAAGATTCAAGCAAGGTAAATGAAATGAAGAAGTGCTTTGGTGTCATTTGTGATAGAAAATTGTCTTTCAAACTTAAGGGTAAATTTTACTATATAGCTATAAAACTTATAATATTCTATAGGACTGAATATTGGATAATAAAAAGTTAACAAGAAAATAAGGTCAATATTGCAGAGATGAGAATGTTGTGTTGAATAAGTGGATATACTAGATAAGATAGAATTAGAAATAAATGCTTTAGAAAGAAAGTTGAGATCATACTTATTGTGAAAGAGATTGTAGAATTATATCTTAGATGATTTGGGCATATATGGAAAATACCTATAAAAGCCCCAATAAGGAGAATATATGAGATGTAAGTCCAATAGTTAAAGATACAGGGAGATAAAGAAAAACTATAGGTAAAATCATTAAAAAAGATTTAGACTTAAATGGTTTGTCTATAGATATGATTTATGATAGAATTGTATAGTGTTGTTTGATTCAAGTAGCTGACTCCACCTAGTGGGGAAAAGCTTCTTGTTATTTTATTTGTGATTTGTACTTGACTTTGGCTGTTGATTTTAGGAGCTTCTTTTTGTTTTCTATCCCTTTCTCTCTATACCTATCCTTCTATATTGTCAATCATTGTAACAATGGGCATTGGACACATATGTATCTACTTAATTGCTTTTTAGTACGATGCTCTAAGAAAATGATTATTCTTATCAGCCATGCAAAGATTTTGTTTACTAGAGATATGGTCATGATGATTAAAAGCTAAACTCATGCCCGAATGTGTTGTTTACTCTGAGTTTGTGGCTTGACATAGTCTAGAATGTATAGTTACTTTTAAAAACATCTTTGTATTGAATTGCAATAAGGTTTTCATTCCTCTGAAGTGGATTACATAAATGCACATGCTACATCTATGCTTCTAGGCATGTTCATTGAACTTTTACATATTCTCTATAACTAATTGTAGGTGAAATTAAGTGTCAACAACCAAACAATTCATTGTATAGCTTCACTAGAAATTGTATTTATAAAAAACGAACAGTGTCTTATTAGCTAAAGAAAAAAAGAAGCCTCTTTGTCCAAATTGTATGTTGTTACGAGTATGTTATGGTCATTCTTTCTCATTTTGTTTGAGGTATTTTGTTGTGAGTTTTATATTTATTCATAAAGTGGTCAAAATTGTCGTAGTTGATAGTGTGAGTGAAATGCTTTTTCTTTGTTGGAATTGTCATCAACTCATTGACATTTCCTACATTTTTAGGGATGCAGTCTAAAAGATACAGAGTATATCATTGTAGTTGGTTTTTCAGGGCATGAAACAAAGGTTTGTTGTTATGCATAAGATACTTGTGCCAATTTTTTGGTCCCTATTCTATCATTGAGTCGATGATAATTATGAAATTGAAATGGTAGTAATGCACTGATTGCTGAGGTGTGTTGTTTGTAATATAATTTTCAGCCCCTCCATCCTTTTATATACATTATCATTGTTCACCTAATCGTCTGCTATTGAGTCAAAGACAATTATTAACGAAATATGCTTACATAAATATATTGTATTTATGTATCCACTGTATAAAAGGAAAAGTTTCAGCTTCTTTTCTTAATTCATCATATTTATGTATCCACTGAATAAAATGAAAATTTGTCACTACATTGCGAAACATCCACCCACAAAATCTTCATCCCTATATGTGTGTGTATGCATGTATATTTTAATGTAGATGTTATTTAATACCCCATAAGATAACTCTGTAATTTATATCATAGTTTTTGGGGTGGGTAGTAGAGTTGATTTAAAGAAATTCTCATAGTTCTTGGGTATTTGGGTTCATATCTAATTTGAAAAGAATGTAGGTTTTAGTTTATTGTTGCCTTGAGATGCTCTCCATATCATGTTTACTAAAAGAATTTTAAATATCTTTGCCATCTTCATTTTCTTATATAAACTTTTGAGCACTTGCATTTTATATTTTTATTGTCTGAAAATGTTTCTTAGGAAATTTGGAAAGGTATATGCTAGGATAATTGGTCTTTGTTTTGTACTATTTTTTAAATTAAAAAATTTTTAGTAATGACTATTGTTGCCACCTAAAAGCTTTTTTTTTTTTTTTTTTTTTTTTCTGGGTATTGATTTTCATGGTAAATTATTGTAAGAACAAAAAAAAGATTATATCTATTTTTTTGCATTCTTAAAATAATTTATCATGAGACTTTACAAATTTTTATGGTTCTCACTGTAAAAAATTGTGAGAATACAAAAAAATTAAACTTTTTTGTTCATGTAGTAAATTATCGTGAGAATTATGTGAGAAAGTCACAAGTCTCACTGCAACTTTTGAAAAAATAATACTTTTATAAAATTTTTTTGATGCTCTTGTGAGAACATCTTTTTAATGGAAAAATTTTATAAAAAGTGTGAATTTCTACTACTAATTTTTTCATGATTTAAAATATGTGAGAATATAAATATGAACCACAATTTTGACAAAATTTTGGAGTTTTTCTAACAAAATAATCCAACGAAAATTTGCTGTTTCTTTTTGTAGCGTTTGTCTCACATGGAATACATTTCTCTGAGAACATCTTTCTCATCGAAAAATTCTTCAAGAATTATGAATTATTATTCCTAATTTTTTACACAACACAAAATCTATGAATATTCATAAGAATAGCAATTCTCACAAAAATTTGAGATTTTTCTTACGAAAAGTGTTTCTCTCACACACAATACACCATGTTTGTCTTACAAAGATTGTAGAAGAATAAGGTTGCTAAAAGAAATTTTCTCAGAGTGAATATACAAGATGAAATTCTAATAACTTAAATGATAGAGATTTTGCAAATTTTGGCTAAAGAATGATAATTTCTCTTTTCATGACTCAAGAACAAGTTGAAAATTATATTGCAACACTTGGTTTTGCTTAAAATGTGTTTGATAGGTCATATATATAAGGCTACATGAAAATTAGTTGTTAATTACACACTTAAAAAAATATTTTTGTTGTTACTAATCCATTTTCAGATTTTGCCAGTCAACTTTTGGTTCAAATCTGACCATTGTTTGGAATTTCCAATATGGCAATCAACTTGTCATGAGTAGCAATTGACTAGTTGTTGTCAGGTTGACATTTTCTAAAATTCTCAATTTAGTAGTTGACTTAGGTCTTAGGTCAAGAAGTTAGTTGTTATACAAATTTAATTTTAAATAATCATAACTTATTATTTGAACTACATTTTGAGTGAATAACCAATCATTGAAAAGCTCTTTGGGTTTATTTTCAAAGACAATTAATTTAGTTGCAAAATTTCTTACTTTTATGAGATATGAACAAAATAGTGACCAAATATCAAAATTAAGTTTTAGCTAAAATCTATATATCACTATATTTTAAGTCCAAAAACATACATCAAGAATCAAAATGTCTTGTGCCAATCAATGTTCATCTAAATTATTGAATTTTATATAAAATGTTCTTAACATATAATAAACATACCTATTTGAGTATATTGACTATCTAGATATTATCAAGTTTTTAAATCTTTAAATTTTTTAATTTTTGGAATATATTTTGTTTCTTGTTATTTCTTTAAGTAAAACATAAGGTTAATATTTGATTCTTTTCACCTCAATATTCCATCTTTTTTTTTTGGGACCATTTAAAATAAAAGATATTTAATTTACAAACTAAAGAGATACTCAAACTTATATTTAATAATATGCATGAGTTAATAACATTTAATACATATAAACAATCGTATCATGCATATAAGATTCTTATGTCCACTTTCGATTATATATATATATAACATTTCACAAAACTTATTGCCTATATTACAAGCAAGCATATCTCTTGTTAAGGGATAAAACTAGCATGACTCAACGTGTAATGTATTGTGAAGTTAATGATTATAATCATACATAATTTATATAAGACATTTAAGCACATATTAAAATAAGCGCATCTTAATTATGTGTAGATCATTTTAAACAAGAAACCCCGTATGAATGTTATATTGTAAACATTTGTTATTATCAAAACTTATAATATAGAAATTATGGCTAACATTGTGTATCTTAAAAAAAAAATTTATAATTTTAAGTTTCACATATTAAAAATTTGGCCAAATTAGTTTGAAGATAAAATTAATGTATTTTCTTTTAAAAAGTTATCTACAAAAAGTAAAGTTTCAATTTATTTTTTTGTATTAGCATAATTGAAAAATTTGGCATGAAGACACACACTTTCTATTCCCCCAATTGAAATAAAAAAAAATCTGTTTTCTTATTTTTAACAAATAAGGATAAGATATACACAGTAAATAAGTTAATAAGTTACGATTTCTAAGATTGAAATAGACTAGAAAATAAAATATACATAGCCATAAATACAACTACTACCAGCATCTAAACAATTAAGGAAGGAAGAGATGTAGGATCTCCTTCCTAATTCGTACGGGCCACTCAGAATTAATTGGAAATAAAGGACATTGATTTTAAAGTAAAATGGATATAGCACGTAGTATTGCAGAAAACCACTCTCACTTCTTTGTATATAAATATGGGCCATTCTACTAACACAAAATAAACCACCTCAAAAACCATTTCTCTGGTAATCATAATCAGAATCGAAGGAATATGGAGAAGCCTTCCTTCAAGTTCATCACCTTTACTGTCATTTTGACCATAGCAGCAACGAGTAGGTTAATCTGGCTGGCTCTCCGTAGCATTTTAATTTCAAGATACATGTTATAATAATTAGTTTTTAGAGGGTAATTATCATAATTTGACTCCAAAATGTTTTACAAGTCATCAATATGATCCTGCCGTAAATTCCATTAGCCATCAATTTAGTCATAACAAAATCATAATTTTTTTAAAGGTAAAATTTGGCATCAAATAATGATAATTATCTTCAAATGACTAAATTGATTAACTAACGTTGGTATTAATCAAAATTATTCTTACATTATTGAATATTTTTTTATTATATATATATATTTATATATTAAAATTTCTTATCATAAATATCATTTTCATAAAATTTAATGTAAATTTGAAGTTTTTTTATGTCCAGTCACTATTTTTCTCTCTCTTTATATATGTAAGTATGTATATGATATTTTTCTAGTATATTGAAGTGCATTCAAAAATGCAAAGCAGGCTTATTGGTGAAAAGGATTCCAGGAGTTGAGGGAAGAGTGAGTGAAGGGGTTGCTGGGTTTAATGCTGCAAGTTATGATGATCCGAGTCAACCAGCATGTATGACTAGAGAAAATTGCCAGATCGTGTGCCCTCCTAGCTGCACTTCTTACGACTGCATCGGTGGCAGGTGTAAGTGCTGTTGATCTCAACGTTGGTGTGTTTCATGCTTACGGAGGCTACGCATGCAGAAGAATAAAAATAATTAAATAAATTTGTGTCATGAATTTGTGATTCAATAATTTTTTTATCTTATTTAAGTGTTCTCTGCTCCCTGGAGATTCTGGTTTGTAGTAAATGTATAAGCCTCCCTTTTGTAATGCAGTTTCGTTATAATAAGATCGATCTTCGCCTATATATGAATCATTAATGATAGATATGTTATATCATTTTTGTTTGTGATTTTTATTGTCTAGGGAATTGAAATAATATTATAGAGTAAAACTTAAGCAAAGTTTTTGAGATATTTGTTTTCTGGTTCTCTAACAAATTATAACATGCAAAGAATTTTGTTTTTATAAAAAAATTATCATATAGTGATGAATTATTAAAAAAATCAATACATTCTTTTTTTATTAAAAAAATTGACAGTAAAAAATCTAACAAATTATACTTCAATTATGTATGTCATATTAATCTAAGTTGCATATAAATTATTTTTAATTACTAACTGCTAACCATGAGTAAGATATAGTTTTATAAATTTAAGTTAAAAGTTAATGCAACCAATATATGTGCTTTAATTTAGTCATTCAAGTTTTATCTGTTTTTGCCAATTTTTTTTGTGAAATGTTCAGTGAGATTTAATGTTTTCTTAATCGATATGTTAGTGAATGCCCCCCTCCCAGAAAAAAAAAAATCGATATGCTAATGAGTAAAATAAACATCAATTCTTTGTAGTCAAAATGTGTTTTAAATTGGGAGATAATTGATTCTAGACAAATGTCTAGCACTCTCATTTCTCTTGGAGAAAAATAATAGCTAGATCCATATTAGTGAATTACAAATCTGGGTTTTGGCTTATAAATTATGAAATTTGTTCATTGCTAGATCCAACCTTTTTTTTTTCAAATATATTAATTGGAGAGCTTGTACCCTAAACACTATTCAAATCTCTGCTCCTCTTTTACAACCTGAGCTACCACATAACTAGCTAGATCCATATTTGAGTGAACAAGATTCACTTCCAAATCTTTTCAAATTTAGTGAAATAGACTGCTAGCACTCTCAATATATTGTGGCATATGTTAAATCTCTAAAAAATGTCATCCAATAATAGCTTTTCCTCATTGTGATCTAATGATTTTATTGTGAGTGTGAGAGTATCATAGATATCAATATTATTTTAGGGATTTGATTTGTACATAATTTGTGATACTGAATAGTTATATCTTTATTATGATGATGCATTTTCCTTTTTAGGCTTAGACTTTCTTTGTATATATGGGCCTGTTGCTAAAACCCAATAATGCACATCTTTCATATCTTTTCTCAGTTTTTCTCTATTATTTTTTTTTCATAGTTCATAATTTGGTATCAGAGCCCTTACCACATAGGCTTTTAGAGAACAAAGAATTTTTTTTAGTCTCTCTTAGAAAAGATGCACCCTTTATTGTTTTGCCTCTTGATTGTTCTCTGTCAGTGACACTGCCCTCACTGCCATTCTTAAAAGGCTTCGATCTACTGGTTGGTCAAGTTTCGCCAGCACCCGACTCTTCGTGTGCCCTCACACATCGCTCTCACTCTTAGTGTGTGAAACTCACATGCCACCCAACTTGTGACCTAGATTTGCATCCAAGACCCTTTTTTGACCCATGTACTGAGGTGGAATCATGGCTAACGTGGCATGCTTACATGGCACACTTGCAAATAAGGGTGAACAAAACTGAACCAAATCAATTAAATTAAACCAAACCGAACCAAACCACAAAAAATCGAATAAAACCGATTAAAAATTAGTTTGGTTTAGTTTTTATGATTGTAGAACTGATTAAATTGGTTTGATTGTCAGTTTTCTCTATATTTGATTCGGTTAACCGAACCAAACTGAATCATTAAACTTGTAATTAATTAAACTTTAATATTTTGTTTCTTTCTAAATTAATGAGATTTTTTGTCAATTAAACTTGTATCAAAGCTACGTTCTTTATGTGGTTCAAGAAATATACAAATTATTTATACTATTTTATTATAAGATATTGCTCTTATTTTTTTCTCACTTTTAAAAGCTTTTTTGTGAATGTATGAATTTCTTTTAGGCAAAAAAAAAAAAAAAGAGATAAAAATAATAATTTATTCCAAAGTTATTATTGGACAAAATTTGAAGAGATGTAGGATATTAGAATTTAAATTTTACATATTACAAGGAACAAATTTTTTTTTAAAAAAAAAACTTTTGGGCAAAAAAAATATGAACCAAACTAGATCAAACCGAACCAAACAGAACAAAAACCAAACTAAATTGATTAGAATTTAAAACTGACAAGGTCCAACAAAATAATAAACAGATTAGGTTGGTTTGGTTTGGTGCCAAAACTGAACCAAACTGAACTTTTGAACACCCCTACTTCCAAATACTTTGCTAACATGTCATGCTAGTATGTTGCCATGTTGTTCCTTCTTGCTGATGACATTATGTTCACATAGCATTCTGAAGCCTAAAGTTATTTGGTGGGATCTTTTCATTTTTGGGGTCTGTAACACCCCAAAATTTAATTAAGGTGTTAATCATTGATTTAGATTAATTAGGAATAATTAATATGGGATAAGTGGGCAAGTTTAGAGAATGGTAATTTTGAGAAATAAATTAATAATATGAGTTGAGAATTAATTGGGATAGAAACTATATCTAAGCCCAAATTAATGTAGGAGATCATGAGAAAAGGCTTATAGAGGCCCAATGATTCTAGATGCAAGCCCAACTCCTTATCATAAGACTTGGGCCAAGAGAGATTACCTAGCAATAGCCCAATTTGATTTAGTGAAATAGAGGCCCAAGACCCAATTTACATGAGCTCTTATAGTGGGCCCAACACACATTATGCAGACCTAAGTTGGATTGACTCTTGGAATTTAGCCTAACCCAATCAAATTGCTGTAGCCCAATTCATGAAACAAAGCCCAACAAGTGCAAAAATCTGAACCTACAAGGAATTGGGCCATTGGGTCAGCATACCTCACTTAAACTGAAATTGTTCTGCAGCCCACTTCACCAAACAAAAGCCCAATAAGCACACATCTGAACCTAAGTGGATTTTGGGCTTTAGGGTTGACCCAAACTCATCTAAAACCCTAACCCTTCAGCCTCTCCTTCATTTTGCTGAAACTCAAGAGAGGAAATTCGGAGGTTCAAGGGAGGCTAGGGTTCTACCAACATGGAGGCTCCATTTCTCACTTCTAGAGGATGATTTAGCCAAGGTAAGTTATATATAACTTGACCCTCTCATCCTCCTCTTCATTTTGGTCTGATTAATTTCTGGGTTTGAGCATTTTCATCTTCATCTCAAATCTGAAATTTGGTGTTGGGTGATTCCTTGCGAGATTTTCGGACTTGGAGGTTAGATGGAGGATTAGGTAAGCTTTTCCTTTCCATTTTGTGTATTACTTTGCTGGAGAATGCCCCTAAGGATGGATTATCCTAATGGGTTCTTCTATTGTGTGAGATTACAAGGAGATAATGGTGGACAACTGAACTTTCTGGGCTTGATGGTTGAAATGCGAATTTTGGTGCTTCCATGGTGGATTTTCGGAGGTGCGGCTATTAGTGTTGTTAAGTGAGTATTTCCTTCCCATTGTGATGCATTTTCTGTTAGATTGAGACCCCTATAGTTGACCTATGATATGGGCTCTGGTTTCATGTGAAATTACCCAGAAATTGGAGTGAACTATGGCAATTTCTGGTGGGGGAAAGTTGGGATCCAAAATTAAACCCCTTGGTAATTAGGTGAGTAACCTCTAGTCTGTCATTAGTAGTTCAATTATTTGGATATTTGATTGTGATTAGAAATGATGATAACTATGCTTGTTATAGGCTTGGTATGCATTCGGATTATTATGGTAGCTAGGGGAAGAGTAATTGGCTTCATTGAGGTAATTGGGTTATTTTCCTAATTCTATGTATATGCTCATGTTAATCTACTATTTGATACACATGCTTGATTTTGAAATGTTAAATGACTGGTTGACTACTTGATTGTTATTGTGATTGGACCTTGTGAGTCCATGGTGGAGCTGTGGTGCGGCTGCCACCCGTGCATGTGCTTCGATCGAGCACCGGGTATGATCAACCCCAGATGCACTGAGCCCTGGTTGTGCTCATAAGGGAGTAGGTGCTGCGGACGGGCCTCTCCCGGTGTTATTGGCCATTAACATGTTATGTGTGATTGCTGGTATGGGACAGTAGTCAGTAGTAGCTCAACTAGTTCATTTGCCAATTGAATTGATGATTCTGATATTGATGACATGAGATTGTCTTGGATTGATTGACTTGTATATATATATGGAAATTTCCTTTTGTTACTGAGATTGTATATCTCACCCCGTTGTGGGCTAACATTTTCAGGGACTAGACCTCTTAGTGGCAAGGAGAAAATTAACGAGAGCTTGTTAAATGGTTTGGTAGCACATAGGTTTGAGAGCCTTGTCAAATTGTAATGTAACTAATTTACAACTTTTGTACCATTGTTGCATTGCATCATGAATTGCCAAGTGTAGAAGTATTTTGTTAACATAGAATGTAATCCCATGATGTGTTCCTTATAGACTTGACTATTAATGCAAGAAATACCCAATGAAAGTATGATTAAATGACCATCGTGGGAGATTTATAATTTGTTGACATAAAATCCCATGGATGAGTAAGAAAATCCATATCTAAATGCTAAATGGGTAATGATAGATTAGTTGGGTAATTAAGGTACATAATTACCATTAGAGTTGCATAAATTAAGGTAGAATGGCCCTAGAGTGATATTGGAGGAAAATTGGAGAGCATGAGATGAAATCTTGGGAGTTATGGGAACAGAAGGAAATTGGCCGCGGCCAACATTTAATTGGCCTAGGCCAAATAGAAACAGAGAAGAATTGGCCGCGGCCAACAATTAATTGGCCTCGGCCAAATGTGGCGAACCTGCCAGGGAAGAAAACAGAGAGCAATTGGCCGCGGCGAATGGTGACGTTAGCCGCGGCTAAGTTTGGGAAGTGAGTTTGGGGGTGTTCCAGAGGGTATTTGGCCGCGGCTAAAGGGGTATTTGGCCACGGCAAAATGCGTGAAATTTATAGAGGTTTAAGGACTTAATTCGAAAGTATTTGGCCGCGGCGAAAGGGGATTTAGCCGCGGCGAAGGTGCTTAATTTCTCATATTCACTTAGAAACTTTAATTTCTGTTATGGTAATACTAAGGAATGATTTAGAAACAATTGTAAGAGGTTTTTGTGAGTTGGAATTAATGGATGAGAGATTCAAAGGCTCCTTATTAATGATTAAATTCACTTGCACATTTGAAAAATTGTAGTTTTCTAGCTAATGACCCTAACAACATTAAGGTTTCAAATTTCCTCACTTTTTCCCAATGTAATTAATCTTAATGACTTCAAACCTTGATTTGTGATTATTAATCATGTACTTAGCCTTAATTATGATAATTAGAAGTTAGGGTCGTTACAGGGTCCTTTTTTCTTCCCCCAAATTTGTCTCTAGGGCACTTGTAATACCATATCCAAATATTTCTTAGGTTACATCATAAAGGGCAATCATATCTATTTTTACCAAATTAACATTTTTAGCAATGAAAATAACCGTTATCCAAAGCCAAAATAATTCAATTTTGGTTAAATGGATCATTTGGCTTTACTAATATCATCTTCAATCCATTACACTTTTAACCAACCAGAAACATCACAATTTAAGGCTTGCATTTGGCGTTTGGACCAAGCAACATAATATCAAGAACACACTTGCATTTTGCCTTGGTTCCATATTTTGACATGAACTTTAGAAATTCATAATTAATTCTAAAAAACTCCAAATCATACAAATTATACCTTTCTCGAAAGCTCAAGATGTCCCCTAACTGCCATAAAAATTTTAAATCAAAACAATATCATTTGGCTTATGGAATCTAATGGAACAATGATTCGGGTCTGAAGGATGTTCTATAGCAAATCAAAAATTTCAAAAATTCATATCCCTTCCACAGAGCTCCAAATGGAGTGCTGATAAATGCTATTTTCATGTCTTCTATCCCTCTTAACTTAGAGTTTTTAATGATTAAATATGGCTTTAGGGTTTAATTAGGTGGATAAGGAATTTATTTGCAAAATTATTGAATTTTAATGCATAAACTTCTTTTAAATAATTTTGTGAATATTTCTACTTAATTTTTCTCATTCTTTTTATGCATATTTTTTTTTGGGCAAATAGAAATTAAATGATGGAGATTAATATTGGAAGAATTGAAGAATGAATCAAGGGCCAAAAATTGATGTTGAAGGCAACGTGTGTGCAACTTGAGGGAAGGAATAAATGGTCCACACTTTTAATAAAATTTAGGAAAAATAAAAAAATGGGAATGGGATGAATCATGTGAGAAGAGCTCTCTTGCTAACATGTACACAACATTTTGATTTAAGAAGAAGCATTCTCATCCACTTCACTAAGCTCTCTCTCTTTCTTACACCTTCATACTTCCATGCATCCACCCACTCATACAGCAACAGCCAGTAAGAACCATACATTCACGTAGGAAGCCATGCATCTATTCCATTCATCTCACATAATTCACAATCACTTTTCCACGTAACTTGCACATACACAAACACATGCACAGTAGCTTTCTCATATCACTTTACTTCACGAAGCACTTGAGCAAGACACACACAATGCCACAAGTTTAGGATATACACACATTGGATTGCATGTGGAATGGGGGCTGGATAGAACATGATTCAAGAGAAAAGCAAAAGGTGAAAAGAGCCAATAACTCACGTTGATGAAGCATGGATCTGATGCAAATGAGGGAAAGTTCTCATGTGGAAGACTTTGACGTGGAAATGAGGAAGAAGCTGGGCAGCTCTCACGTAAGCTACGGGTTATGGGAGAAAGAATGAAATATGTGAGGAAGAGCACATAGGCAGCAAAGAAGATGACATGGAAATCATGAATAGCAGCTAAGGAAGAGACATATCCATAAGTCCAACTCACAAACATGTTGCAACACAATTCCATAAACACACACACAGCACACTTGGGCAAATGGAGAGCTGAAGGACGTGGAAGTGAGGTTTTGGGTTTGAGGGAGGAAGACACAGGAGAAAAGAGCGAGCAGAACCATTTACTCATATAGTAGCATCCAGTAAAACACGTGAGAAGCTACGGGTTAACGTGGAGAAGGAAACTCAAATACATTCGTGAGAAGCATAAAAAGGAAGCTTGGGCCAAAGTTAAAATGAAGGAGAATGTGGAAGTGAGGCTTAGGTTTTATGCAGAGAAGAGAAATGAATGAAAAGAAGCTTGAACGGAGGCATGAGCTGAAAGTAGCACGTGATGAGGAATGGGTGCAGAAGCATGTAGCCATGGGTACAATATGAAGCTGCACAAGGAGAATCATATGAGCAAGGGGCTGACGTGGAGGAGGAAAGAAAAAAAAATGTGAGCAGAATAATTAGAAGCCACGTGATTCATTAAGGGAATAGAAGATCGTGCAGTAAGCAACAATCATTCATCAATTCGTCCATCACATTCATTATCCATGCTCAGCACACGATTACTAAATAGGAGAAGCACATGAGAGATTAAAAATAATACACACGGGCAGAACGAAGAAGGGAGTATCATGCATTCATCCATTATCTCCAATCTAACTCCTCCACTCTCCACGCCGTAGCCTTCTCCACCCATTTACTCCACTTCCCCATCAATTCTCCACCTCCAATGAAGCATTAATTCTTATCTTGTGGCTAGCCAGGAGAAGGACCTTGGTTGAAGCTTGAATCAAGAGATTTGCAAAAGAATTTGGGCTAAGAATTCCATTTTACTTCCTCTCTTTTTACATCAATTTTTATTTTTGCACTTGCTTGGTTAAGCTTGTAATTGAATGAGATTGATGTTGTTTACAATTAGTGGCTAGTTAGATGTAACACCATACTTCTAAAACTCAATTCATGCAATTCCCATGCCTCATCTTATGTTTGTTCTATGGAAACAATCTAGTGGCATAGGGAGTTATGAATTAAAATGCATTTCTCTACAGGTAAAATTTTTCTTTCTGAGTCCCGTGGACCATATGAATGCATATATCACATTCTCATACTTAAATACATGAATATAGCTCATTTCCATCATCAAATTTGGTCTACAACTCGTGGAAAGCAAAGGAACACATTAAAATTCATGTTTGCATTTTCGTCCAGAATGTCCTCTTTTCTGTCACAAACTTTGGAAAATCATAACTAAATCTAGAAAAATCGATATCATGTGTTCTTTGTTATTCTGGAAAGCTTAGGATGTCTAATTCACACTAAAAATACGTCCAAGTCACAAAATTCATCACACAGGACGTTTGACATCCAAAAAGCTACAGACTCACTGGCTGCCTGGGCTGTGATTCAGGTTACTGATGCAAACTTCTGAAATTCATAACTAATTCTAAAAATATTGAAATCACACAAATTCAGTCATTCTGGGAAGCTACAAATGTTAACTTGACACTAAAAATAATTATCGAATGAAACAGATACGTTTAGGTATCTGGAACGGATGGAACAGTGATTGAGCTCTGGAGTCGCCACTGTTACTGACAGCAAATTTCAAAAATGCATAACTCTGTGCTTAGACCTCCAAATGAGGTGATCTCGGTGGCCACAGAAAGCTTATGACCTCTAGTTTATTCACATAAAATTTAATAAGCATTGGACACCATTTGGCCATCGAGTGACGCGAAAATCAAATCTGCCAGTATGAACAGTGCACATACCAGAAACCATAGAAAATTCCAACTTTGAAAATTCATCAAATATTCTCTAGGTCTCCGAAAATTATGATCTTTAGCTTCCCAGAAATCTCTTAATAAGACCTAATTGTATGCCAAATTTCAGGGCAAGACTAACTCATTTGGCCAAAAAGTAGTATAGGGTTCCATTATGGTCAATTTTGGCTCCATATTGGGTACCAAAATTGCCAAATGGATTTCCTTTGGTCTTGGCACCTTTTGGGCAAGTTTAAAAGCATGTTTAAGACTTGGGGAAGCTACCCAAATGGTCCCAAACCATTTGCATCTCATTTTGGCCTTTTCACCCTCACTTATACACATTACACCAAGCTTTTCTCAAGTGCATACATTAACATAAACACTCAATTTATGTTCTAGAATACATACACCATACTCATTCATTTATCTATCACATAATGTCATTTTTACATTTGTCCAAGGGGTCATAGACCATTTACAATAATAATATACATCATGAAGTCTCATTATGAATCAAAAGACCAAAAATCAAGCATAAGGATGGCAATCTTCTTTCTTCAAGGTGGTTGGCTCCCATTGCCATGTCCACTTGGTCCACCTAGCATATTAGGACATTTAAGAGGAGGGAGTGAGATTCAAGAATCTCAATAGCTCATCTCCCATTCCATCACATATAATATGTGCAAGCAAGTTTCACAATGGCATGCATGGAGAAAGTAGAAATCATAGGCATTTTAAAAGCAACCTTGTCATGTGAATCAATCATACAAGACATTCAAGAGCTCACTAAGTGTTTGGATTGGCCTCACACTTCTCCTCATGGATTTTGGATTTGCCTCACCCATTCTTTGAGCACTTTGGGCTCAACCATACTCTTGGGAGCCCACTTTACGTTTGGGAGACTCTTTACTTTGTCTCAACCAAGCTCAAGGGTTCTTGGCTCCTCCTCACCCAAGGGAAGAGTTCTTGGCCTCTCCACACTCAAGCAAACTCATACAAACATCATGGATTCATTTAAAACATAACATGGCATCAAGGATCATGACATGTAAAGGCATGCTAGCATACTTTTCAATGCTTGAAAATACACATACAAGCATTCTAAAACAAGCTAAACATACATCCATGCATGAGAGAAGGTGGAGAGAGCTACCTTGTATACAAACATACACTTTTTCCTTAGCTTTCAAGCCTCCTCTTTTAGCCACACACCCACAAGTTGGTGGAGATAGTTTCACTTGGCCTAGACACAAATTATGGGAGCCAATTAAGTTCATGAAACAATTTCTAGGGCTATGCAACTTGCTTAAACCCTAGATTACTCTACAACCTTCATTATGGTCCATATTGGCACCTAATGAAGCAACACCCCTCAAATGATTTCTAGGCCTCATTCTTTACTCTCAAATATGATTCTTGACTCCTTTTAAGCCTCTTGGAGTCATCACATCATTAAAACAAAAGGCCTAGCACCATGTTGCTTCTTTAGGTCATATTATGGAACCTAAGGCACCAAATCAATTTTTAGGAGTTCTAAATTTTTTCTAAGGGTTCCTCCCACCTTCTACCATCATAAGAAGTCCCAAACCAAGGCTAAAACAAATTAAAACAGCCCCTAGCCTAATGGTTATGTCTTGGCCGAATTGATGGAGGGAGGAGGAGTCCATGGGCTTTTTGATTTTTCCTTGATGGGAGAGACACTTGGGAGGCTTCCTAGGGGTCTTAGAGACTCAAATAAACATTTACACATGCAAGAAAATTCATGGATTAAATCAGTTTTTATAAAGTGTCCAAGAGCTCTACACTTTTCTAACTTGATTTTCATTAGCCTTTCTTCCAAGTTCCTTGCATCTACTAACTCCTCATGGTTTAAAACCCACAATTCCTTCTTATTTCTAGACAAAAAGCCTCCCCCCAAGATGGTTCTGTTCTGGCGGAACTCCACACACAAAGGGCAAGAAAAAGGAAGCAACCGAGATAGAAAAATCACCTTGATTCCAAGCTTTTCTCAAGAGCTCTCTTCCTTGCTTCAACCCTCTCCTTGAATTTCGAAATTCCCCCCTCAGTTCTGGGCTCAGAACAGAACCAAACATCTCACTAAATCCATAGGAAGAGAGGAGGAAAGGAGGGGAAGAAGTTTAACAAGGCAAGGAGTAGGAAAAAGTGGCTAAAACTTATACTTTTCAAAGCTTTCTCTTCCTTCCTTGGCCTCCCCTCTTGTGCGCCACTCTCAGCCCTTGTTACTTCTGTTTTAACGTGTGAGAGAGTGGGTGAGGAGATCAAAGCAAAGGAGGGGCGTTTTTATAAGCTAGGGTTTCACTTAAGCAACTTTTACACTTTGCAATTTAGTCCCTCTTCATAGTTTTATTCGTTTGGGCTTGTTTCAACTCCGTTTTGAAATCTGGCTTCTATTTCGAGGACTTCTTTTTATATTTGACCCATTTCTACTGTTTATGGAGAAACCGAACATTACGTTCCTCACATTTACGGAGGGACCGGATGTTACATTAGACACTAATTATGAGACTTTTTATTGATTAATTGATTAGATTAAGTACTGAATTTTTCATTTTTCCTCTAATTTCCCATGTATACAATCAAGGTGTTCGATGAAATGTATGAGTGAAATTGTGTGCTTGATTGTTTGATTTGAGGATTTTTTGGAGTTTGATTGGTTAATTAAACATCTTAAGATTATAATTCAGAGGCTAATTAATTGATTAATCAATCAAATTTAAGTGTTTATCGATCTTAAAGGTAAGAATTAATCATTTGATGTGGGATTGAGGTTTCAATTCAATATTAACTTGTTAATTTCTTGAATCTTGAATGGTAATTCAAGGTCATTTGCCATGAGCATAATTAGGGACTCTTAGACTAGAATTAATTACAATTGAATTAGGATAAGGATAGTAGATGCCAAGGGATGAATCCTAAGCTAGTTACATGTCTATCATTCACTCCTTAGTTCATGCAATTAGGTAGTAGTTAGTCATTTTATTTCAATTTAATTATAGTTAGTTTAATTAGATCAAACCCACCTTAAATTAGGTAGTTCTAGGATCCTTTTACACTTAGAAAACTTAATTAAATATTGAATTTCATTTTCAAGGGAGATGACCTAGGTTGTGCTATTAACTATATATTTTCTCAACTTAATTTTATTTTGGAGGTTGTGCGACATGACCTTTTAGGTGCTCTTAGTAGCTGTAGAAAGCTTAGGATGTCTACTATATGGCTGTAACATTTCATGAGTATTGAACTCCATTTGACCCCTGAATGACATCGAAAGGCAAACTGACCATGTGAATAGTGACAGTGATAGTTTCTGCATAATTTGGCCAACTTTGAAAAATCATAATAAATTCTTTAGAGCTCCAAAATAGTACTCTTTGGATCTATGAAAAAGCTCTAGATGAGATCTATATTTTTACCAACTTTCATGCACAAATTTGTCTATTTGGTTAGTTTGTGGTTCAGGCCAAAAATCTGGCAAAGTGCACCAAATAGCCTTCTAACCATACCATGGCCATTTGAGTAGCATAAGCACAACATATAAGAACATCCTAATTGGTTTAAATCATCATGGAGCTCAAATTTATTATCCTACTTGCATATCTACACATGCATATCAATGTTCCAAGATGTCAAAACCATACATTCTCATTCATTTGGTCCCAAATTTGGTTCACACAACATATTTACATGCTTTTACATATGCTTAAGGGTTTACATCTCATATATAACTTCTACATACAAATTTCGACATCAATATATATAAAAAACTATCCTATTGTCAAAGTAATACAATTTATGCTCCTTGACTCCCATTCCTTGCTCCTTGGGCTTCACCTAAACATGGTTAGATGGAAAGTAAGGGAGAGTGAGATTCAAAGAATCTCAATAGTTCTTTCACCCTTTCAAGCAAGCATACAAGGCATATATTCATGTCAAAGAATACAAGTATGCACCAAACACTTCTAAGAATCATTCAAATCATATTTTCCATGTCACATAAATACGTTAAAGTGAAGAACAAGTTCTAGGGATTTTTGGTCTAACTCATCCTATTATTTAGGACTTTTGGATTAGCCTCAACCACTTTCTAGGAACTTTTGACTTAGTCTTACTCATTCTTGAGACTTTTGGCCTTATCTCACCCATCTTTGGAGACTTTTGGCTTCATCTCATCCATTCCAAGGGATTTTTGGTACAACCTCACCCATAAAGAGCAATTTCACAATCAAAATGTAGTTCAAGAACATATTGGTACCAAAGTAACAAACCAATAGAAAATAGCATCTTTCATAATTCAAATACACATACAAGCATTCAATGACAATCATACAACTAAGAAATGTGTAATACTTTAGCTTTCTAACCTTTAAGTCATATAACATAGGCTAATCTCAACAAAATTACATGGATATCACACTTTATGTAGAGGGAACTTGTGTAATTAGAAACCCATTTGCATCATTCTTGGCTTTAGGGACCATATGGACTTAAAAATTTCATTTCCATCCATAACATATCCATTCATATAATAAATATCATAATTCATCTTAAGAATCTTGGATTTGGAACCACATTTCAAGAAAACCAGAATTTCCCTCGGGTTGGTGTCTAAATTTCTTATATGAATTTTGAAAATTCATAACTAATTCTAAAAAAATTAAAATCATGCATATGATAGCTTTCTGGAAAGCTTTGGATGTTAAATAACGATTAAAAATAATTTCAGACCAAGATAATAACATTTAGCCTATGAAAAGTAATAGAATAGTACATCAGGTCTGTTTTCAAATAGCTATAGGACATAAAAGTTTATGATGTCTAGTTTATGCTTGTAAAATTTCATAAGCATTGAACTTCATTTGACCCATAAGTGATACAAAAATGCAAAATAACCATATGAATGATAACTTTGACAATTATTTATAATTTGGCCAATTTTGAAAAATCATAATAAATTCTTTAGAGCTCTAAATTGAATGCTCTTTGATTCTGTGAAAAGCTCTAAATGAGACCTATTTTTTTTGGCTAAATTTCATGCAAAAAATATCCATTTGGTTAGACTTTGGTTCAGCTCAAGAAATGGTTAAAGTTGAAGTCCATAAAGGGTTCAACATGCATCGAATGCTATTATCATCTTTTCACAACCACTTGAGCAAGTCTAAAAACATAATTATAGCCTATAGAAGCATGCCAAGTGGTTCACATCATCATGGAGCTCATTCTCATGTTGCCACTTGCATTCATACACATGATTATAATAGCATAAGGATTAGCAAGAACTCACATATTCATTTATATGGTTCCAAAATGGATACATACATCATATTTACATATATTTGAACTTGCTTAAAGGTTTACATTACATATACAACATACGATTATAAGTCTTGACATCAAAATGCCATAAAATGCTTAAATATCTATTCCATTGTCAAAGTCTTGCTCTTCAAGATGTTTAACTTCCATTTCTTAGTCCACTTGGTTCACCTAGACATGGTTAGACATATGAGTGAGATTCCAATAATTCCAATAGCTCTTTACCTTTTCAAACATACATAATGGATGCAATTATATGTCAAGAAATACATGCATGGCATTTAAGTTATTAATAAAGATACATAAATTATTATCCTTGTCATATGAACTCATACGTATCAAACATAGGGTCTAAAGGGTATTAGTCTAGCCTCACTCAATTTCTTTAGGACTTTTGGATTTTCCTCACCCACTCTTAAGGGACTTTTGACTTAGCCTTACTTTTCTTGAAATTTTTGGCTTTGTTTCATCCATTCCTAGGGACTTTTAGCTCATCCTCACCCATGCTAAGGGACTTTTAGCATAACCATACCCATTCAAACCACATTTTATTCATAAATATCTTTTAAGAAGCATAATGGTACCATCACGTGTAACTAATGGCTAGAAACATATCTTATAGTTTAAACATATATACAAGCACTCAATGACAAGCAAACATCCAAACAATGCATGTAAGAAAGGTTAGAGAGCTACCTTGAAGTAAGAATACAACTCTTCCATTTGCTTATTCCTTCCCTCTCTTGATCAAACACTTACAACTAGGTGGGACTTGATTCTCTTGGCCTAGACATATCAAATAAGATATGATTCAATCATTGGAATAAGCTCTAGCTTTATAGAAACTTAATGCATGCCTACTCTCTCATATGACTCTATTATGTTTCCATACAAGATACAATGAAGTAACCCTTAGAATTCATGATCTTGGCTCTTATTTTTTATTCAATCCAAGTCTCTTGACTCCTTTTAGACTTCTTAGAGCCATCACAATTTTAATTCAAAGAGCCTAGATACAAGTTGCTTCTTTATGTCTTAAAATAGAGTCTACACCTCCATCTCACAAACCATGCTTTCTAAATTCATTCCAATGTTTTCTTTAATGTTTACTGATCATATTTAGTCCCTTTCTAGCCTTAGAATGAATTAAAACTCTCTCTAATTGCTTGCATAAGTCTTGGTTGAGACCTATGCAAGGAAGAAGACCCATGGACTTTTCTTGCTTTTCTTGAGGGAGTTGGCACTTGTGAGGCTTGCTAGGTCTCTTGAGAACCCATACACACTTTTAGATAACCTAAATCACTACTAGGAAGTCTCATATTTGCTAAGATACAACTAAATCCCTAGGTTTTGTAACTTGATTTCTAATACTTCTTATTCCATTTTAATTGCATATTCTTAATTCCCACACTCTAAAACCTTTATTCCTTTCTTGCTTTTGGTTAAAACTCATTCCCTTCTAGGTGTTCTATAGTTGGCTGAAACTTGAAATGCTTGGTTTTCTTGAAATTGTTAGAAATGGGTTAGAAATAAAAGAGAGTCCCCTAAATAGAAAGATTTAAGACCAAATAAAATTAGTATAAAATTCTAAATAATAAAAAATGAGGATCCAAGGTTTAAGATGCCCAGAAACTAAAGTCGGAGTAGCTAAATAAAATTTGATGAAAGGTAGTGGTATTTTTGTAATTTTGGGCACTTTTAAAAAACTCAAAGAAGGGATCTTTAAATAGAAAAATTGAGTTTTTTGGGGTTCTTAGAGGCCCTAAGAACTATAAGAACCCCTAGAATGGTTCAAATTGCTCTGGTTTACGTTTTAAAGAATTAGTTGATTCGAATTTTGACTGGTTCATTTGGAAAGGTTTTAAATCCAATTTGAGTGAAACCAAAGTATTTTATAAGTTAGAGGATCTAAATTTTATAATGAAAAAGACAATTCTCAAAAAGGAGTTGAAATAAACCTAAATAGCAAGAGCCAAGAAAAGGGGACAAGAGTGGAATTTTTTTAAAAGAATTTTTAAGAAAAAGCTTCTTCTTATATACCACATCCTCTTTCTCCTCTCCATTTAACATACTTATTTTTTTCCTAAGACCAGAGGAGAGACCAATAAAGAAAGGCATACAAGAGGAGGAGAAAAAAGAGAAGAAAAGCTTGGTGAAAAGGTAAGAAAATCATGGAATTTCATGCTCCTTCCTTTAGCAAACTTGTTCTCCTCCTTATCTTCTCTTTTCCAATGGTTTTAGTGTATGATTTGGGATTGTTTTGGGACTTATTTAGAGGGAGAAAGTTAGAATTTGAAAGAGAAGCTTGTACCAAAGGAAAGAGCTTTTGGAAAAGGCTAGGAATCAAGGTAAGTTTTATAGTTTCCCTTGTAACTCTTTGTTGTTCCTCCTTGGGTGTAATCCGGCCAAGTATAGAGCAGATGGGAGGGAATGAATTTTGACCAAGACCAAGCAAGAAACCTAGGTTTTTGAGTATGGGAAATAAGAATATGCAATTGAAATTGAAAAAAAGGAGCATTAGATTTCAAGATGCAAAGCTAGGAATTTACTTGTACCTTAGCAAATATGAAGCTTCCTAGTGGTAAATTTAGTTGTCTAAGAATGTGTATATGTTTTCAAGACACCTAGGAAGCCTCACATGTGCCAACTCCCTAGAGAAAAGTTGCAAAATCCATGGGTGCTCCTAAGCTTACATTGTCTCAACTTAAGCTCCTCCATGCACTTAGGGAGAGTTTTAAATTTTCTAAGGCTAGAAAGGGACTAAATATGATAGATGAACATCAAAGGAAGCCTTGGAATGAATTTAGAAACCTTGGTTGTGAAATGGAGGTGTAGGCTCTATAATGAGATATAAAGAAGTAACTTATATCTAGGCTCCTTAAAATGAATTTGTGATGACTCCTGTAACACCATAATTACTAAGCTCATCTTATGTTATTTTTAAGCTCCCTTTTCTTGGTATAGCATGTTCATTCAAGAGAAAGTAAAAAAATGTTCAATTAAATTATGTTACATCATGCATACATTTTTCATTCTGTGTCCTGTGAACCATATGAAGTCATCCATCTCATTCTCATATTTAATTACACAAATACAACTCATTACTATCTTAAGAAGTGGCTAAGAACTCGAGCAAATGGAGTATATACATATAATAATACATGCAGCCTCGGGTTGGTATTTCAGTTTTTTTGTCATGAATTTTAAAAAATTATAATGAATTTTAGAACAATTAAAATAAGCAAACTATACTATTATAAAAAGCTACAGATATCTAATTTATGCTAAAAATAAATCCAAACCATAACAGGGACATCTAGCTACTATGAATCGATAGAACAGTAACCAAGGTCGCTTATCACTACTAATACTATCACTAAACTTCAAAAATTCCATTGCTCAGATATCCAATTGGGATGATCTTGGTGGCCATATAAAGCTTATCATGTCTAATTTATTCTTGTAAAATGTTATGAGTATTGGACACCATTTGTCCCTTAAATGATATAGCACAAGAAACTGACCATATGAACAATGCTTATACCAAAACAACAGAAAAATGACAACTTTGAAAAATCATAATTAATTACATAGAGCTCTAAATAATCTAGTATTTAGCTTTCCAAAAAGCTCTAGATAAGATCTATATGAATACCAAATTTCATGAGAAAATTCATTCATTTGGTCAGATCTTGACATTGTGTTGCAAAAATACTCTTTTGGTGCCTTCTAAGGGTCTCAAATGGTCCACATTGGCTTCTAAGACAACCATGGCCACTTGAACACATGAGAAAGTACCAAAATGGTCTACTAAACATGTTTGAAAGGTGTAAAAACTCAGATTTCACAAACTCAAACTCTCACCCCAAGATATACACAAGACTACATAAGCTAGTTCTTGCCATTCAATGTCCAATTTATGCTATAACATACATATGACATCAAATCTCATACATACATAATATATTTACATATTTACATGTGTTCATGAAGTCATACAACATATAAAATAAGGGATTACTTCATATGCCATTCATATGGCTATAAAATGGCAAAATTCCATACTTTGTTGTTAATCTTCTTCCTTTAGGTTTGATGGCTTCCATTCCTTGGTTTACTTAGTCCACCTAGACATGTTAGACATGTAGGGAGGAAGGAATAAGATTCTAGGAATCCTAATAGCTTTTCTCCCTTTCAACCATACATAAAAAATACAAATCTATGTCTAAAAATACATACATGAACATCATAGAGCATGTAGTTATTCATGAAACATTTTTAGCATTCAAGAAGTCATACAAAACATATATAGGCTTGCCTTCAACCATACATAAAGAATGCAAATCTATGTCTAAAAATACATGCATGAACATCATGGAGCATGTAGTCATTCATGAAACATTTTTGGCATTCAAGAAGTCATACAAAACATACATAGGCTTGCCATGAAAGTGGTTTAGCCTCATCCATTCTCTTTAAAGATTTTAGACTTGCCTCACCCTTTTTTCTTAAAAGCTTTGAACTAGGCCTTACTCTTAGGAGACTCTTGGCTTTGTCTTAACCATTCTTAAGGGTTCTTGGCTCATCTTCACTATGGCTAGTGGGTTCTTGGCTTCACTTGTAACGACCCCAACTTCTGATCATGGTAATTAAGCTTAAACATGCGATTGATAGTCGTATATCAAGGTCTAGCACCATTTAAATTATTTAGTTTAGAAAGAAGTGAGGAAATTTGAACCTTAATGTTATTAGAATCATTAACCAAACAATTATAGCCATTCATGTACATAAGTGAAACAAGTCCCCAATTAAAAGCCTTTAATCTATTACTTATTAATTTTTAACTCTTAAGAACCCTTTACAAGTGTTCCTAAGTCATACCCTAGCTTTATTATGGGGAAAACTAAGGTTTCTAAGTTAAAAGTAGGAGTTTGGGGACCTTTGCTGTGACTTGGAATCTTCCTGCTGTGGCTAGGTTGGCTACTAGAACTTAAAAACCATTTTTTTCAACTTGCGCCACGGCCCAAACCTTCTGCGCTGTGATGAAGTTGCTCTCTGGTTCTACCTCAAAATTTTCACAAATCTTGCCATGACGAGCCTATGTGGCATAGCGGTGGAAACACTCCCTGGAGCTATTGTTTGCAATTCCATGATTTTAGCCGTAGTGGGCTACACTTGCGCCACGGCAAAAGTAGCAACTAGAACACTCTGTACCTGGTTCCCTCGACTTGCGTCAAGGCGGAACATGTGCCACAGCAAGGTTGCTCTTTGTTACCCTCCTTGGGCAATGTTTTCATTTTTTGCTACAGCAAGACTTCTTGAGCCGCAGTACTCTTCGCTTTTGTCAGTCTCCTGGCCACGGCGTGACTCCTCCTTGTGCCTATACCTCCTAAATTTTGTTCCATGTACTCCAATTTTCTTTCTAGGGACTTTAAGACCACTCTCCCTTAATTTATGAGACTCTAATAGCATTTATCTATCTTATTTACCTAGCTATTCTATCATTACCAATGTAATAGCTAAGTGTTGATTTTCTACCCATCAATCTGTCATATATCAGCAAGGATTAATAAACTATCAATAATCATCATTTAAATACACATATCATCAAAGGTTATATGCATCACTAGCTTTAGTCAACATCTAATGTATCACATGTTTACATTTTCAAATGGTAGACCATATCATAAATTCAACAAGTTCATAGCAGATGTTATAAGTTCATACATTCAATACCAAACTAATTATGAAGTCTAAGTCTTCAGTAGTTACACCTTAACTGATCTACATACAAACTCCTACACTTGGCAATATGATTACATGATGATGCTATACAAGAATGGATATAAAATTTAGCATCTATTCTACTCAGATCAGCCCAAGTGTAGCCTCCCCCACACATGGTTGGAGCTCATAGATTTTCATCCACTTGCTTCCCTTTATCCTTACCTGAAGAACTTTCACCTAAAATAGTTAGCCTATGAAATGGGGTGAGATGTAAATCTCAGTAACTAAAGGTAAATTCCATTCATATATTTGAATTTAATTAATATATATGCATGATATTATATAAGCATAAGATAATGTACTAATCATATCAGCAAATGAAACAATTAAGCTATCAATGATTACTATCCCATACTAATAATCATATTTCCACATATTAAAGGCCAATAACATCGAGAGAGGCCCGTCCACGGCACCCACTCCCCAATGAGCACAACTAGGGCTCAGTGCATCTAGGGTTTGATTATAACCCAATACCCGATTGAAGCACATGTATGGATGGTAGCCGTACCACAGCTCCACCATGGACTCACAAGGTCCAAACATAATACAATAGATAGCCAATCAATTCATTTAGCATTTCAAATCTTTCATGTATAGCAAATATAAAATTAAAGCTGATATATGCATGGAATTACAAAATCTCCAGTTACCTCACTTGTGGACAAGTTGGGAAGCTAACAACAGTACCAAAATCCTCCTATAATCATAACATCAGAAAATTATCACTCTAAATTAGTCCATTACTATCCCATTCATCATTTATGGCAGTAACCTAATGCTCAAAGAATTAAATTATCAATAGCTACTTAGAGGACACTTATCCAACCACCAAGAGACTTTATACATAGAAATGGAGCCCATATCATAAGTCAGCTACATTATGGATATTTTTGCATAGAAATGGAGCCCATATCATAAGTCAGCTAATGGGGTCTTTAACTAGTAGAGTAAGCATCAAAATAAGGACTTTATACTTACCTAATAACACTTCTAGCTCTAACCTCTGAAATTTCACCATGGAATCTCAAATAACAAGTTTCAAATTTTGGGTGTGAGTGAAATGCTCCAAATGAAAAAATAATTAGGTTAAATTGAAGAGAAAAATGAGAGGATTAAGTTATATAACAATTACCTTGGCTGATTTTAAGTTTAAAAGTGAGAAATGGTGGATTTCTTGCTAAGAACCCTAGCCTCCCTCCAAACCTTCGAAATTGTGTTGTGTGTTTGTGTCTCTGCATAAGGGAGGGGACAGGCTGAATATGTTTTGGGTTTTAGATGGGTTTGGGCTGACCCGAAAGCCCAAATCTAAGTGGGTTCAAACTTGGAGTTGAATTGGGCTGAGTTTCATAAGTTGGGCTATAAAATTGTAGTTGGGTTAGGCTAGATTTCAAGAGTTCATTTAGTTTGGGTCTACATAAGGGATGTTGGACCAATTATAAGAGTTCATGTAAATTGAGTTTTGGGCGGTTATCTCCTTAAGTCAAGTTGGGCCATTGTTAGGTAGTCCCTCTTCGGCCAAGTCTCCCAAAGAGAAGTTGGGTCTACACCAATAATCATTGGGCCTTAATTAGTCTTTAACCATGGCCTACTTAAATTAATTATGGGCCTAAAATTAAGCTCATATCCTAATTAAATCTTAAACTCATATTAATCACTTATTTCTTTAGAAATTCCCATTCATATACCTTACCTAATTATTCCATAATGATTATTTTTAATTGGTCCAAATCCATGATTAACACCTTAATTAATTTTGGGGTGTTACATCACCACACTCAAGAAAATCAAAACAAATACACAAAGTATCATTTGAAGACATAATATAATATCATGGTACCATGGCATATAGATACATGTTAAGACATTTTTTGTACCTCAAAACATACATATACACATTCAAAGACAAGATAAACATTCACTTATGCATGAGAGAAAGAAGAGAGAGCTACTTTTGTCACAATTGCACACTTTCTTCTTTGAATTAGTTTGTCTCCCATGGCACATACTCACAAGAAGGTGGGACTTGTTTCCTTTGGCCTAGACACATCATATGGAAGCTAATTACATTTTTGGAACAAATTCTAAGGCTATATATTCATTTCAAGAGCTAGGTTGTGCTTATGTCTCATTTATAGTTCCATAATTCACTTAATGAAGCAACCTTAGGAAAACATAATCTTGACTCCACTCTTTCTATCCATTTATGATTCTTGACTCCTTTTAAGCCTCTTGGAGTCGTCATATAATTAATTCAAGGAGCCTAACTAGGTGTTGTTTCTTTAAGCCATAATATGGAACTTATGATATCATCTCACTATCCATAGCTTCTAAAATTTTTTTCCAAGACTTCCTCTCATATTCTTCCATCATATATGACTCAAAATTAAGCTTGGAACAATTTAAAACTATCCCTTAGTACTCTTTCTAGCTTGGGCCGAAACCATACCTTATATGAGCACCAAGTGAGTTTACTTTATTTTCTTGATAGAAGATGCATTTGGGAAGCTTCTTAGGGATCTCTAGAACTCATTCAAACACTCATATTGGCCTAGGAATTCTTGTATCAAAACAGGAACACTTGAAACCCTAACTTTTCTATCTTGAAATCTAATAATTATTTTGTTGTTTCCTTTGCATATCCTTGTTCTTCTCCCTCATTTTCCTAAGATTCATCCTTGGTTTGCTTTAAGTTTCATTCCTCCTTGGCTGTCCATACATGAGGTGAAATGAAAGGGAAGAAGAACAAGGAGATTCAAGCTTAGAAAGTAACAAATTATCTTGGATTTCTAGCTTTTTTTGGATGCTTCTTCCTTTACTTGGGATTCTTCCTTTGAATTTTGAAAATCTCCCCTCTATTTTGCCCTCAAAATAAACCCAAAAACTTTAACAAAGCCATAGAAAGAAAGAGGAGAAGGAGAAGAACAACTTTGCTAAAGGAAAGACTAAGAAATTCCATTGAGTTCATGCCTTTATCTTGGCTTTTTCTCCTTCCTTTCTCTCCTTTCTTGTGTGCCTAAATTTTTTGGTCTCTCTCTATGTTTTTGGGCAAAAAAAGTAAGTGGGGAAGGGAGAAAAAGTGGCGTGAAACTTATAGAAGCTTCAAGAGACAATTTGCTTTTAAAAAATTCCATTTATGTCCCTTAATCTTGGCATTTTTGTTTCTAGTTTGTTTTAGCTGTTTTTTGAGAACCATCTTTTATATCATAAAATTTAGGCCCTCAATATTATAAAATGCCTTTGGAATCACTCAAATTGGAGCTAAAACCTTCTTGAACAAAAGGGCCAAAGTTCAAGTTAACTGACATTAGAAAATGTACACTGGAGGGGTTTTAACTGTACCGGGGCTTCCCATGGTTTTCAAGCCTCTGAGAATCCTGGAGACCTTAATTTTTCCATTTAAAAAGACTTATTGTGAGAATTCTAAAATTTACCCAAAATTACAAAAATGCCATTACGTTATGTGGCCATTTCGTTAATTTTTGTCTGATCATTTTAGCTTCTATTTCAGGGTACTTCTGGGCTTCTAAATTCATCATGTAATGTCTAGATCATTATTTTACTTTTTCTTGACCTTAACCAATTCATTTCATAGGACTTACTTTGAAAATGTATCCATTTCGTCAATGTTAGGAAAATCGAACATTACAACTCCAAGGAGTCTAAATGGAATCAAGAGACTTAGATTGAATGAGAAATGGGAGCCAATATCATGAATTCCCATAGTTACTTCATTATGCCTTGTATAGAAACATAATGAAGCCATATGAGAAAGTAGCCTTATATAGAGTGTGTGTGATGCTAGAGCTTGCTTCAATGATGTAATTGTGTCTCATATGATATGTCTAGGCCAAAAGAATCAAGCTCCACTTAGTTGCACGTGTTTGGTTGAGAGAGGGCAAGAATAATCAAAGAGAAAAGTGTGTAAATATTGCTTCAAGGTAACTCTTTAACCTTTTTCACATGCATTACTTGGATGTTTATTTGTCTTTGAGTGCTTGTATGAATATTTGAACTATGAAATGTGTTTCTAGCTATTGCTTACATGTATGGTACCATTATGTTTTTTTGAAATATTTTTATGCAATCAATGTGGCTTGAATGGGTTTAGTTATGCCAAAAGTCCCTTAGCATGGGTGAGGATGAGTCAAAAGTCCCTAGAAATAGGTGAGACACAGCCAAAAGTCTTAAGAAGAGTAAGACTAAGTCAAAAGTCCCTTGAAAATGGGTGAGGCAAATTCAAAAGTCTCAAGAAAGATGGGTGAGGCTAGACCAATGCTTTTGAGAGCTTATGTTTGTTATGTATAAGTTTATATGCCAAGGAAAATGCTTTATGTATGTTCACTAGTAGCTTAAATACTATGCATGCATTTTTTGACATGTATATGCATCTATTATGTATGTTTGAAAGGGTTAAGAGTTATTGAAATTATTTGAATCTCACTCTTTCCCCACATATGTTTAGCCATGTCTAGGTGAGTCAAATGGACCAAGAAATGGAGGCCAACAACTTTGAGAAGCAATACTTTAACAAAAAGATAGAGAAAGAGGCTTTATATTTGCATTTTGATGTCAAGATTTATAACTACATGTTATATATATGATGTAGACCATTGAGCAGGTTCAAATGTATGTAAATATGATATATGTATCAATGTGGAAGCCAAATGAATGAATGAATGAGTTTTTGCCACCAATAAGCCTTTATGTCTATGTGTATGAAAGTAAGTGGCAAGGTGAGAATGAGCTTCATGATGATTTGAATCATTTGGCTTGCTTTTATATGTTGTAATTATGCTTTTAGACGTGCTCAAGTGGTTGTGGAAAGATGAGAAGAGCATTTGGTGCCTTGGTATCTCATTATGGACTTCAAAATTGACTAATTCTTGAGCTGAACCAAAGTCTAACCAAATGGATGAGTTATTGCATGAAATTTGGCCAAAAAGTGGGTCTCACCTAGAGCTTTTCATAGAGATAAAGAGCAATCAATTTGGAGTTCTAGAGAATTTCTTATGATTTTTCAAAATTGGCCAAATTATGCAGAGTTGGTATTGTACTATTCATATAGTCACTTTGCTTCTTTGTGTCACACTTGGGACAAATGAAGTCCAATGCTCGTGAAATTTTATAAGAATAAACTAGAAATTATAATATTTCCATAGACACTAAAATTACCCCATTTAGAGCTCTATAGAGGGAGAACCAAATTTTTAAAGTTACAGGTCCTGGAGCTGTTTGAGAAATGACCTAAGTTATTGTTCTATTACTTTTCATTGGTTAAATGCTTCTGTTTTGATCTGAAACTATTTTTAGTCATTATTTAACATCTAAATATTTCAATAAAGGTATTATATTCATGATTTTTATTTTTTAGAATTAGTTATGAATTTTCAAAGTTTATATCAGAAACTTGTGACAGTAAACCCGAGAGTAACTTCTAATTTTTGTGATGCATGGTTCCAAATCCAAGATGTATGAGATGAATTGAATTGTTTATGATATTATTGGATTTGTTATGGATGAAAAAAATATTGATAAGTTCACAAAGTCTCTAAAGCCATGAATCATGTATATGGCTTCCCTATTACGCAATTATCCATGCAAAAGTACATGATTACTTGTAAATGTGTTCCAATATGTATTAAATATGTTGAGATAGCTTATGTGACCATTATGTAAGAGCTAGGAGGTTAAGGTATTCCAAAACTCACCCTCTTGAAGAACAACAAGAACAAGTAACAAGAGTCATGATTCTTACCTTGCTTAGAATGCTTTTCTAAGGAGCTTTCTTATGCCTTACCCCTCTCCTTCAATCTTTAACTCTCTCCTATTAAACTAGTCTCAAAATAGTCCCAAATCAAATATTAAAACTATAGGAAAAAAGAGGAGAAGGAGAAGAACAAGATTAGTAAAGGAAGGAGCATGAAAAACTATAGTTTTCTCACCCTTTTGCAAAGCTTTTCCTTCCTCCTTTGCTTCCTTTCTTGTGCATCTCTTTTGGCTGGTCTTTCCCTTGGTTTGGAGTAGAACTAGAGTTAGTTAAGAGAGGAGGAGAGGTGGGATGTGTAAATAAGACACAAAGGGGCTCATTTAAGACTTTTTAAAATTTTAATTTTGTCTTTTTTCTTAGTTCTTTCTATTTGGACTCATTTTAACTCCTTTTTTAGAACTGTCTTTTTTATCATAAAATTTAGGTTCTCTAATTTATAAAATGCTTTTAGTTTCACCCAAATTGGATTTAACACTTTCCCAAACAAACTAGTCAAAATTCGAGTCAACCAACTCTCTAAAACGTAAACTGGAGGAGTTTTAACCATTTTAGGGATTCCTATAGCTTTTAAGGCCTTTAAGAACCTTAGAAAACTCAAGCTTTTCATTTAAAGATCCCTCCTTTGAGTTTTCTAAAAAGTGCCTAAAATTACAAAAATGTAACTGGTTTTTGTTTGATTTTATTTAGCTATTTCGGTTTTGGTTTTTAGGCATATTAAGCTTTGTATTCTCATTTTCAATTTTCTAGAATTTTGTCCTAATTTTATTTGGCCTCAAATCTTCCTATTTAAGGGACTTTCTTTTATATCTGGTCTGTTTCTAACATTTTAAAGAAAACTAGACATTACAAAATGCATACAAGAATGGGTGAAGAACTACCTTGGTTCAAGAAGCATAATTTCTGCTTTGATTCCTTATCTCTTTGGCTCAGCCTCACACTCACATCTAGGAGGAACTTGGTTTGCTTGGCTAGATACATCAAACAAGACACAAACACATCAATGAAACCATCTCTAACCTCATATAAAGTCTACACAAGCTACATGTATCTCATACCATGATTATGGTCCCATACAAGGGCATAATGAAGCAACCTATATAATTCAAGGTCTTGGCTCCTATTTCTCACTCATTCTAAGTCACATGACTCCATTGAAAGTCATTAGAGCCATAATAAATTCAATCCAAGGAGCAAAATATCAAGTTACTTCTTTATGCCAAAAAGGAAACTTAAACTTTCAAGTTTCAAAATATGATTTCTAAATTCAAACCAATAGTTCCTTTGGTATCTATTATTCATTTCTAGGCCATTTGTATCTTTGAAATCAAAGAAAACTCTCCCTAGGTGCATCATCCCCTTTTAGGTTGAGACATAGCATAATTCAAGAGCCTATGGAGTATTCTTGCATTTCCTAAGGAGTTTACTATCCATGAAGCTTCCTAAATGTCTTTAAAACTCAAACATGGTCTTAGATAGTCTAAATTAACATTAGAAAGTTTCATAAATCCTTATGTGTAATTAAAACCCTAGATGCCATAATTTGTTATCTATTGATTCTTTTTGAATCCTAATTGCTTCATATGATCTGTCATGCTTCAAAACCCCAATCCTATCAAGTTTGGATCAAAATAAAGTCTTTAACATACCACCCCAGATTTGGCTGAACATGAGAAGACAAGGAGAAGCCAAGAAAAAGCACTTAGACCATGGTTTTCTTACCTTATTTGCTAGCTTTTCAAGAGCTCTTTTCTATGCTTCCAAAAGTTCTCCCAAATTCTCCCTTTCCTCTACTAAACTAGCCATGAAACAACCCTAAATTAATCATCAAAACCATGGGCGAAGAGAGGAGAAAGAGGAAAAGAGATTTAGTGAAGAAGAAGGTATGAAAAAGTAAGGAATTCTTACACTTTTTAGCTTAAATTTCCTTCTCCTTGCTCCCTCACTTGGTGCGCCTCCTTGAACAGAGCTTGGATCTGTTTTGGACCAAAGGAATGTTAGTTAGAACATTGGAGAAGAGAGGGACGTGATTTAAGGAAGTGGAGGCTTCATTAAGACACTTTTTCAAAATTTCAATTTAGTCCCTCATTTTGATTCTTTCCATTTGGACTCATTTCAATTTCTTTTTGAGAATCATCTTTTCTATCATGAAATTTAGGTCATCTAATTCGTAAAATGCCTTTGATTTTGTCCAAATTGGATTTAAAATCTTACCGAATGATTCAGTCAAAGTTTTAGTTAACTAACACTTAAATACAAATTGTAGGGGTTTTGACCATTCTAGGAGTTCCTATAGTTTTTAAGGCCTCTGAGAACCCCAAAAAACTCAAAATTTTTATTTAAAGATTCCTCTTTTAAGTTTTCTAAAAGTTACCTAATGTTTTAGCTTTCTGTTTAGCCATTTTGGCTCCGATTCTAGGCTAACCTTAGACTCTAATTCACATTTTATGTTCTAATTAACATCCTAACCTCATTTAGGCTTAATTTGCCTTGCTTTAGGGTGCTCCCTTTTTAGTTTATCAAGTTTAGTTCAATTCCTGATTTACCAATTATTACAACACTATTTTAGCATATCAAATGGACCAACCCAATGTTATTAAACTATTTTATTTAATCTTAATGGATCTAGTTATTGACATTGGCTTGAAGTAATGTATGGCTACTTAAAAGCCTGGAAATTATGGAGATATGTGATAAGAGATAGTATTTCAATATATAATAATAATCTTTTAAAAATTTCATCCATCTTCTCTATCTCATATTCAATTATTTTTTATCAAATTGATATTTTAAACTCTTGTGGTCATTGTATATTTCCACTATGGCACCATGCAGGTAATGCCTCCATATTTTGAAAACAAATACCATTGTAGTTAAATCTAAATCATACGTGGAATAATTCTCCTCATGTGGTCATAATTGCTTAAAGGCATATGCCGTTACCTTACCTTGTTATATGAATAGACATCCTAATCTTTTCTTTGAAGTATCACTATAAATATAAAAGGTTTACTAGGGTTAGGTATAATCAATACAGGGGTAGTGGTTAAATAGAGTTTTAACTCCTAGAAACTCCTCTCAAAACTATTATCTTACATAAACAGTATCTCTTTCCTAGTGAGCCTAGTGAGTGGTAAGGCTATCTGAGAAAATTTTTGTATAAACCTTCTATGGCATATTGCCAAATCTAGAAAACTTCTAACCTTAGTGATGGATTTAGGCCTATCCCATTGTAACACAGCTTCAATTTTATGAGGATTAACTGCAACCCCTGTTTGTGAGATTACATGACTTAAAAATCTCACTTTAGTAAGCTAAAAGTCACATTTACTAAGTTTGACATACAATCTCTTATCTTTGAAGGTCTCAAGGACTACTCTTAGATGCCTCTTATGCTCTTTAAATGACCTGGAGTATACAAGAATATTATTAATAAAGACTATAATAAGCTTATCCAAATAAGGTTTGAATATCTAATTCATGTAGTCCATAAAAATAGTTGGTGCATTAGTCAAATCAAATGGCATAACTAGAAACTCATAGTGCCTATATTTAATTCTGAAGGCCGTCTTTAGGATGCCTTCAGCTTTAACTCTCAACAAATGATAGCTAGATCTAAGGTCTATTTTAGAAAACACTAATGCCCTTGCTAATTGATCTAAAAGATCATCAACTCTAGAGAGAAGGTACTTATTCTTAATGGTAACCTTGTTAAGTTATTTACAATCTATACATAATCTTATGTTACCATCTTTTTTTTATCACAAATAAAATAAGAGCTCTTTAGTGTAACATCCCTAATAACCAAATGCATTAATTAAGCTTTATTAGTCTTTTAAACATGAGCGATTAAGGTTAAACATTAATAATGGTTTGTTCATGGATGAAAACCCATGGAAATTTGAACCTTTTTAGCTATTCCTAAATGCCAATTTGATAAGCAAGAAGATTTATAACTAAAGGATATAAAAATTCTCATATAAGATCTCCATTTCATTCACATTTAATTATAAGAAGTGTAAAACTCATTTATATTAGTTTCCAAGTTAATACATGAGATTACCATGGTGAGAATCAAGGTTTCTAAACTAAAATGGGAGTTTAAAGATTCAAGTCATGACTTAAAGCAACTTTGCCATAGCCAAACTAGTTTTTAGAACCTTGGAATACAATTTTTTATCTTATGCTATGGCCTAAAGTACCTATGTCGTGGCTTAACTAGCTACTGGAACTTAAAAATGAAAAGTTCTCATCTCTTGCTGTGACTCAAGCTTCTAACACCATGGCGAGGGTACCCTTTGGACCTTATTGTTCAAAATTCCTTGCTTATCGCAGTGAGATGAGCTATTGGATTAGCTTTCACAAAATTTCCTATGCTGCACCACAGCCTAAAGACCTGTACTATGGTGCAATTAGGTTCTATTACTCTCTCATGCAAAATTTTCGTTTTGCACTGCTGTAAAGCACATTGTGCCACGACACCCCTCAGTTCTATAAGAGCCCTAGTCATGACTTAAGTAGTTTTGGCCATGGCTCAACCCCTCTCTGGTTCTTAACTCCTTATTATTTATGTAATACCATATTATATTCTAACATTAACCCTTGTCTCACAAGTGAGATTATACAATTCATTTAAGAAATCTCAAGAAATACATTAAAATAATGACTTTAATTGTGTAGCAGATAAATTTTTCATTTCGCATCTCCGGAACCCCATGAATTCATCAACAACATTATCTAATTATTTTTCATACATAAAAATCATAACATTCTTAAAAATTGGCACAAACCACGGATCAAGGGTCAAAACTCCCAAAATTCCTTCATTTCCCACGGCTGTACAGTGGTAGATTTTAAGGGTAACTTTGAAAAATCATAACTAAATGTAAAAAAATTGAAATCATACAAACCATATCTTTCTAGAAATTTATAGATGTTAAATTCACTATAAAAATAATTATAGGACATGATTCTAGCCTTTGGACTAGTTTGACAACAAAATAACTACAAAGGTCTAGCTGTCTTTGGTACTGATATAGTTTACTGTCAAAAATTTCAAAAATGTCCAATTAATTCCAAAAAAATCTAGTCTATGAAAATGATACCAATATAGAAAGATAAAAATGCGAGCTAGAGGAAAAAAATAACTTTAGACTAGTTTAGGTATGTCCAGGTATCAAAAACCAATCAAACAATGACAAAAGTTTGATTGGAAGACTAATACCAGATAGCAAATTTAAAAATTAATATCTCCCTCTCTAGACATCCAAATGAGGTTCTTTCAATTGGAAAAAGTCCCTAGGAAGGTATAGTTTCTCCTTGTAAAATTTAGTGGCAATTGGACATCATTTGCTACATGGGTGACAGAGTTTCAGTTTCAGACTATAGCTACAATAATAGTAACCAAATCAAAAAATTTTCCCAACTTCAAAAATTCACCAAATATTCCATAGACCTCCAAAAATTCTATACTTTAGCTTTCCAAAAAGCTCTCAACAACCTCTAGATGCATACTAAATCTCAGACTAAGAAGAGCTCATTTGGATAAAAAGTGATGTAGCTCACTAATTTTATAAATTTTACCTTTCATAAGGTATCACTTTGGTCCAAATGACCTTCCTTTGAGTTTGACACCTCTTGGGCAAGTTTAAAAGCATGAACATGACTTGTAGGAACTATTCAAGTGGTTCCAAATACTATACATCTCATTTTGATCACCTCACACCCAAGAATACATACATTCAAGTGTGCACCCAAGTGTTCAATTTCCATATTTCTATTGTCTTAGTACCATACAAAGTTCATACATCATTCATACATAATATTACATTTGTTCAAAGTCTTACACTACAAAAATAATATGTACAATATCACTCTCACATTTATATACAAAGAAAACTACAAAAAGTTTAAAGTATAGCCATTCAAGGCTCTTGGTTTGCTTTCTTTACTTCTTGTGAGCCACCTAGACAATTCAAGATGGAAAGGGAAAAGAGAGTGAGATTCTAAGAATCTCAATAGCTCACACACCCATTCACACACACATTCAAGGCATATACACATCAAAACATATATATGGAAGGTTTGGCAACCATACAGCATGCAAAGTCATAATTTGCCTCACCCCATTTTTAGGACTTTTGGATTTGCCTCACTCTTGGCCTAGGGACTTTTGACTTGTCTCACCCTTCCAAGAGACTTTTGGCATCTCCTCACCTTCATCAAGGAACTTTTCTTGATCCTTTTACTTCCCTTGTTTGGTCCCACAAGTGCACCTAGGTGGGGTAGGGTTCTCTTGACCTAAACATCACAATTATCACACCATCATGTACTTGAAGCAAGCCAAGACATTAAACTAAAGCTTGAATACACACTTGGTGTGATAAGTGGCATAATGGTTCCATAATTGGCCTAATGAAGCAATTCTCATATTTCAAGTTCTAGGCTCCATTCTCTTGTTATTTCTAGGCTTCTTGGACTCGTTTAAAGTCCTTGGAGTGCTCACACATTTACTTGCACAATTGGAAACCTAAGTTGCTTCCAAACGTGCCATTATGGACATCATTGCTTCATCTCTCATTCCATGGCTCTTAAATTTTTTTCAATGGTTTCTCCCATCTTCTAACATCATATAAAGTCCTAAACCAAGGCTAGAACAAATTAAAACACTCCCTAACTCTACGAACTAGCCTAAGCCAAGATATGTACCAAGGAAGGAGTTCACAAGCTTCTTGATCTTTTCTTGATGGGAATGCCACTTGGGAGGGTTTTTAGAGGTCTTAGGAGCTCAAGGAAATATTCAAATAACCAAGGAAACATTCACACCAAATCAGATTTTACAAAACTCTAGAAAACTTTACACTTTCCTAACTTGATTTCTATTGGTTTTTGCTTAGAATTTCTTGCCATATTCCTCTTCCTCATGGTCTAAAACCCTAGTTTCTCTCTTGTTTTTAGGCAAAAAAACCTCCCCCTATGTGGTTTTGTTCTTGGAGCAAGAAAAAGAAGGAACTACAACAAGCAATTACCTTAGATTCAAGCTTGTTTTCAAGGCCTCTTCCTCTTGGTTTGCTTCTCTCCAAAATTTTCATACTATCCCTCTAAGTTTTGGACCAAAAATAGAACCAATCATCTCAAGAAAACCATAGAAAGAAAAGATGGAAGGAGAGGAGCAAAGTTAGAGGAAGAAAGAGCATGAAATTCCATAGATTTACTACCTTTTCCTTGATTTTTCTCCTCCTTTTCTTCCCCTTCTTGCGTGCCTAAGATAGCAGATCATATTTTGTATTTTGGGCAGAAAATTTTGTCCTTAAGAAGATGGGAGAAGAAGGGAGAAGTGTGTGGGAGCTTCTAGAAACACTTTTTTTAAAATTCTAATTTCGTCCTTTTATAATGGCAATTTTGTTTCAGCTTCGTTTTACCTCCTTTTTGAGAACCATCTTTTCCATTATAAGATTTAGGTTCCTAATTTAATAAAATGCCTTTGGAATCACTTAATTTGGAGCTAAAACCTTCCCGAACAAATCCGTTAAAGTTCAGGCTCATAGATATTGGAAAACGTACACTGGATGGGCTTTACCAATTCCGAGGCTTCCCATGGTTTTTAGAGCCTTTGAGAACCCTGGGCAACTTAGATTTTCCATTTAAAAGCCTTCCTAAGTGTTTTTCTAAAAGTTTCACTTATTTACAAAAATGCCACTACATTTCCTTAGTTTTCGTCACAATTTGTTTCACCATCCTAGCTTTATTTTTCTTTTCATCTGAGCCTAGAATTATCATTTTTAGGAGTCTAAAACTCTACCCAAATTTTTTAGGACATTATCTAGCTCATTTTAGAGGACTTTCTTTCATATAGCTTATTTCATCGTTTTATGAAAATACATTCGTTACAATTTGTTTACACACATTGTATCTCTTTCCAATTGATACCAAGGGTCTTCCTAAAATACAAGGTCTTGGTGCAATAAATTCTTGTAGTACTAGTAGTTTATCTATTTCCTTGACTTAAGAACCTAGGTTTGGATTAAAGCAACTAAGGATTAATTTGTATTAGTAAAATTTCCCTCTATAATGGCAAAAAGGATCGTGGGACCTCAAGTGACTACTCTACATTATGTGGCTCCTTACCAATTGTCCTTATATCACTTTGCCCAAGTCTTACTAGTCCAAACTAGAATGTTCCTGCTCCCAAGTCTGCCAAATGGCCTCAGATACAAAATTAAGCTATGGCACTCCCATATTTCCTATATCAAACCCATGTAGAAGTTAAAGTAACATGCATAAAACCCAACTCAAACATTTAAGGCCATTATACTAATATCTATTAGTTTAAAATAACATTTACATATAGGCATATGAGTTTTAGAAATGTTTGATTGAATACCATTACATCAGAATCTATAGAAATCAGAGTCTAGTCTCTTAAGAGATAAATCATTAGTTACAAGCATCATATTACAAGTGAGATAAGATCTAACTTCCTATTAGTTACATCATTAATTATAAAACATCAAAATACCTACACTTGGCAATATGAGTGCATGATAAATAAATCACAAAATTAACATCTATTCTAAGTCAAAATGGTCCAAGTGTAGAAATCCTACACTTAGCCTTAATTTAGGGATGTTTATCCACTTGTTTCCCTTTTTCCTTTCCCGAACCATCTTCACCTAAAATTGTTAGCCTATAAAACAGGTGATATATGAATCTTAGTAACCGAAGGAAAATTCTATGCATATGTACAATTTAATCAGCATAAATGCATTTTAATCAAATAAATCGCATAATCATCTACTATATTAGCAAATGAACTAATTAAGTTACTAGTGACTACTATCCCGTACTAGCAATTACATATATCATGTTAATGGCCAATAGCACAGGGAAAGGCCTGTCCATGGTGCCAACTCCCTATTGAGCACAACCTGAGCTCAATGTATTTGTAATGTCTAGTTTTCATGAAAACGACAGAAACAGATACATTTTAAAAGTAAGTCTCTTGAAATGAATTGGTTAAGGTCTAAAAATTAAAATAATAATCTAAATATTAAGTAATAAAAATAAAAGGTCAGAGGTGCCTTGAAATAGAGGCTAAGATAACTAGACGGAATTTAACGAAATAGCTACATAATGTAATGGCATTTTTGTAATTTTGGGTAAATTTTAGAATACTCACAAGAGGGCTTTTTAAATGGAAAATTTGAGTTCTCTGAGGTTCTTAAAGGCCTTGAAAACCATGGGAAGCCCTGAGACAGTTAAAACACCTTTGGTGTACGCTTTCTAAAGTCTATTAACTCAAACTTTGACCTTTTTGTTCGGAAAAGTTTTAGCTCTAAATTGAGTGGTTCCAATAGTATTTTATAAGATTGAAGACCTAAATTTTATAATAGAAAAGACAGTTCTAAAAAAGGATCTAAAACAAACTAGAAATGAAAATGCCAAGTTTATAAAACATATATACATTACGCCTTATTGTCCTCCTCATTTGGTTGGTTTTATTTCTGCCCTAAAATAGAAGAGAGACCTAGGGAGAGAGGCACACAAGAGAAGGGAAGAGGAAGAGCAAAAACAAGGCAAGAAAGGTATGTTTTCCATGGGATTTCCTAGTCTTCTCTTTAGCAAACTTACTCTCCTCTTTCTCTTCCTTCTTTTTATAGATTTATTGATGTATTTGGGTCTATTTCGAGGTTAGACTAAAGGGGAAATTTTGAATTTCAAGAGGAGAATCCAAGTAAAGGAAGAAGCATTTAAGAAAGGTTAGGAAAACAAGGTATTTTGCAATCGTCATGCTTGATCCTCCTTGTTCCTCTTCTTGAGCATTTTGCCCCATATATGGATAGCCAAGAGAAGTTGAATTTCTAACCAAACCAAGGATAAATCTTAGGAAAATGAGTGAGGAGAATAAGAATATGCAAAAGAAACAAAGAAAGAACCATAAAATTGTAAAACAAAAAAGCTAGGGTTTTAGTTGCACCTTGGCTTGCGAGATGAGTTCTAGCCATATGAGTTTAAGAGTCCATATGAGTTTCTAAGACACCAAGAGAGTCTCCCATATGCTTCACCCACTAAGGGAATCAAAACAACTCCATCGGTGCTATATTAGAGCATAGTCTCGGCCTAGCATGGAAGGAGCAGTAAGGGAGTGTTTTAATTTCTTCCAAGCTTGGTTTTGTATCATATATAATGGGAGAGGATAAGAGGAAGCCTTGGAAAAATTTTAGGAAGCCTAGGAAGTGAGATGGTATCATAGGTTCCATATTGTGACTTAAAAAAGCAACATGTAATTAGGCTCTTCAAATGGATTGTATGATGACTTCAAGAGATCTAAATGGAGTCAAGAACTATAAATGGAAGGAAAGAATGGAGCCAAGATCATGGATTATGGGTGTTGCCTCATTAGGTGCATTATGGAACCATAAATGAGCCATAGGAACAATCTAACTTTTAAAATGAATGTGTAGCTTTAAAAATTATTCCAAGAGTATAATTAGCTCCCATATGATGTGTTTAGACCAAAGGAATTAAGTCTCACATCCTTGTGAGTGTGTGGCCGAGGGAGAGGAAGCATTCTCAAAAGAAAAAGTGTGCATTTGTAACCAAGATAGCTCTATTTTTTTTTCTCTCATGCATGAGTGGATGTTTATCTTGTCTTTGAATGTATGTATGTATGTTTTAAGCCATGAAAGATGTTTTAGCATATATCTATATGCCATAGTACCATGTTGCTATGTTATACATTTAAATGATGTTTTATGAACATGTTTTGGTTTGCTTAAGTGTGGTGAAGCCAAAAGTCCCTTAACTAGGGTAAGGATAAGCCAAAAGCCCCTAAGAATGGGTGAGACAAAGCCAAAAGTCTCTAAAGCATGAGTGATAAACACATATTTTATCTATTTTTATCCTCCTAAACTTAGACATTTTAGTTCCAAATATGGCTTTAAAACTTTAATTAGATAAGATTTCATTTTAATAGCCATTTCTATATTTTAAGAGTTAATTTGCAAAAATTTGGTTTTTAATGCTCATTTTATCTTAAATAATTTTTATGAATATGCCTATTTGATTTTTCCCACTCTTTTGTGCAGAATTTTAATATGAATTTGGAGCTTGAATGAGCATTTGTTTTGAAGAAGAGGAAGAGAAGAGTTGGGATCAAGTGCACTTTTTGTTGGGCAATAAAATTTGAATGGGAGAAATAAATCATATGTGTAATATAAGAGGGAGGCAGCATCAAAGGAAGCTAGAGGAGAAGCTCAAGTTTTATTTGTTGTGAACAGAACCATGCATGAAGGCTGGAACCTTTGAGCAGAAAAATATACACACACATCAGCCCACGTGAACTCCCACTCATGCAGAACAGAGAAGAGAGCTAGAGCTACTGGAATACAAATGCAAGAAGAAAACTACGTGGGAAGTGAATGAAAAGGATGTAGCAACGCTCCAAGCACATGCAAAGCTAACGTGAAGAAGCTGCAGCAGAAACAGAGAGAAGAACCACGCAAAGATGAAGCAGCTGCAGAACGAGGAAGAAGCAAGGAAAGAAAAGAAGGAAATAGAGCAACGTGATTTGAAAGAAGATGCCACGAGTTTTAGCTAAAGGGCAGCGTGGGATGGATAGAGAGAGATGAGAAACGAAGAATACAACGAAGCAAGAGCTGAGAAACATAACGTGTTGGGCTGGAATGAGCTGCACGAGAGAAGGCACGAGTTGGAGAAGAAATAAACACACATGCAGAGTCAGAACTTGGAGCTGGCCGAAGAGAAGAAACGATGAAGCACAACAGCCAACATGGAGAAAAACACGTGAAGTTTGGACGTGAAAGCATGCGTGAGCAGAGCCAACGTGAGAAGCTCGAGTTTAAGTCCATCAACAGAAGCTTTGAGTTGAAAAACGAAGACGCATAGAGCTGAAGCTTGGTTTTAACGTAAATGAAAAGCTGCATGATTCGAAGAAAGCTACGGGCAAAGGGAAGAAGAAACACACGAACAGAAACACTGAAGCAAATGTGGATTATTATATTCATAATGGGGCCCACTTTATATCACATGCATTTAGCTACGGGTAATTGGCACAAAGGGCTGAGCACGTGAATAATTAATGGGGCACGTGAAAGAGAGGAGAAACGCACATCCAGAGCCCATTCCATTCATTGGCCCATTCACCACACGACGCCTTTATCCACCCTCCATTTGCACATTCCATCTTCGGAACGTCACCCACACCCATTCGCCCATTCTCTCGACGCCTCCATTCACAGAACCATCTCCATTCCATCTCCATCTCCATACCACCACGATGAAGCTTTGATTCAACCTTGAGGCTAGCTAGGAGGAAGCTCTTGGGCTGAAACTTGAATCCTAGGAGGAGACTACAAAATTTTTGGCTAAGATTCCTTAATTTTTTTTTACACCTTTTCTTTTTCTGTACAATCTTGGTTAAGTTGTATTTGATTAGAAAATTGTGTAATTATGATTAGTGGCTGGTTAGACACTAATTAGGATGTTGATTGACTGATTATATGATTGAATTAGTACTGAATTTTCCTAAATTTCCTACAATTTTCCAAGTGTGCAATCAAGGTGTTTGATGAAATGCTTGTGAGAATTGATGTGCCTAATTGTCTATTTGTGGATTCCTTGGTGTTTAGTTGGTTAATTAAACACTTTTGAATGGTGATTTAGAGGCTAATTAATCAAGTAATCAATCAATTCAAGTGTTCAAAGATCTTAATCACAAGAATTAGTAATCTAATGAGAGTTGAGGTCTCAATTAACATTAAATTGCTAGTTTCTTGAATCTTGAATGGTTATTCAAGATCATTTGATAATGAACACAATTAGGAACTCTTAGGCCAAGATTAATCATAATTGGATTAGGATAAGGATAGTGGATACCAAGGAACAATTCCTAAGCTAGTCACAAGCCCATTTTCAACCACAATTCATCTAATTAGGTAGCAATTAGGAATTTTAATTTGGTTTCATTTTAATTATTTTAAATCAACCAAACCCCCTTAGTTTAGAAATTTTTAGGGTCTTTTAACACTTAGAAACTTAATTAAGCATTGAATTCCATTTCCAAGGGAGATGACCTAGGTTGTGCCACTTGCTATATTTTTAGTCAACCTAGTTTTATTTTGAGGGTTATACGACAAGCCCGTCAATGAGGCTTAGTCAAAAGTCCCTGAAGAAAAAGGGTGAGGCAAGTCCAAAATCCTAAAGAAAATGGGTGAGGCTAAACCATTTGATTGGCAAGCCTATGTATATTTTATGTGACTTTGTGGATGTAAGAAATGTTCCATGAATGATTATGCAATCCATATTATCCATGCATGCATTTTTAGATTTGAATTTGTATCCTTTATGTATGGTTAAAAGGGAGAAGAGCTATTGGGATTCTTAGAATCTCACTCCTTCCTCCCCATTGCTTAACATGTTTAGGTGGACTAAGTGAACTAAGGAGTGGGAGCCACCAAGCTTGAAAAAGGAAGATTAACAAGAAAGTGTGTGATTTTATTCACTTTGTAACCATTTTGATGGCATATGATGTAATCTTATGATGAATATGTTGTATAACCATTTGAACATATGTAATTACATAGATACTTGATGTATATATGAGATTTAATGCCATGTGAATGATATAGCAACTTTTTGACATTGAATGGCAAGATGAAGCTTATATGTTCTTGTGTATGCCATGGAGTGAGAGAGTGAGTTTTTAAAATATAGGCTTATGGACCTTTGGGACATGTTTAATAGACCATTTTGATGCTTTCCCACATGCTCAAGTGGCCATGAAAGCCTTGGAAGCAAATTTGACCCTTTTGTGACCTTTTAAGAAGTATAAATGGACCAATTTGCAACCTTATGACACAATTTGACCAAATGAATGAATTTTCTCATGAAATTTGGCATGCATATAGATCTTATATAAATATTTTTAGGAAGCTAAAGGCTAGATTATTTAGAGTTCTGTGGAATTAATTATGAATTTCTAAAGTTACAAAATTTAGCTATTTTGGTGTGGTTATTGTTCATATGGTTAATTTCTTCTCCTGTGTCATTTGAAGGTCAAATGGTGTCTAATACTCATAAATTTTATAGGTATAAACTAGATATGATTGAATTCTATGGCCACTAAGATCACCCTAATTGGATGTTTGAGCATAGAGATATGAATTTTTGAAGTTCTATGATAGTACTAATAATGCCAACTGAGTTTATGTACTATTCCATTGATTTCTAGTGGCTAGACATTCCTGTTTTGGTCTGAAATTATTTTTATCATATAGTAGACATTTGTAGCTTTCTAGAATAATATAGTGTGCTTGATTTTTATTTTTCAAGAATTAGTTATGATTTTCTGAAACTCATAATAGAAACTTGGCACACCAATCTGAGGTTGAACATGTGATTTTTATGTATATGGTTCATGAGCTTGAGTTTTTGGCCACATTTTGAAATGGTTTTGAGTTGTATATATGCATTTAAATAGAAGAATGAGATGGCTGAGTTCATATGGTCCACAAGATACAAAATAAAAATTTTATCCGCGATGTAACGTAAAATAATCTATTATTTTAATGGTATTTTCTTGGAAAATTGTGGTTGGCCAAGGTTGCAATGAAATGAGATAGGTTAGATAAATATGGTGTTACAACATTCATGAGTTTGATCATAACTTGGTGCCCGATCAAAGCATAATGCATGAGTGGTAGCCGCACCACAACTCCACCAAGGGCACGCTCACGGTCCATGACAATAATTAAGTAGCCAACTAATCATTTAGCACAACAAGGCATATTTATGTAGCAAATATCATATTAGCAATGCACATATGCAAGGAATTAAAATTCAAACCCTAGATATCTTACTTGATTGCATAAAGTTTTGAGGCTAAGATAAGTTTCCACACTCTAGAGGTCCTAGACACCAAAGGACTTTAAATTCGGATTAGAGTTTCGCCACACTAGAATCACAATATTTCACTCCCAAAATCTTGGTATTTTCTTACAAAATCAGAGCCCATTATGGAAGTCAACTATTGGGGCCATTGTTCAGTAGAGAATATATCAAAATGAAGATATGATACTTACTTAATAATCCCTTGGCCCTCAACCTTCGAAAATCCACCAGAAAGAACTAAAAGAACAAGTTTTAGATTTTGGTGAAGGAAAAAAATTCATTAAACTAGAAACTATTCAGACCAAAATGTAAAGAAGAATGAGAGGAACAAGTGTTATACAGATTGCCTTCACCAAATCTTCCTCTAAAAGTGAGAAATGGTGGAAGAATGCAAAAGACCCTGACTTCCTCTCTTCTTATGCGAAATGGAGTTCTCCCTTAGCTGAAGAATGAGTTGGTTTGTAGAATAGGGAATAAAGGGCTAAATATATTAGGGTTTTAGATGAGTTTGAGTGGACCTAAAAGCCTATTATCCATGTGGGTTCAGAAATTAGCTTATTGGGCCTCGAGAATAGGGGCTAAGTGGGTGTAGATAAGTTTAGGCCTCTATGAAAACTAAGGGTAGGCTTCTATAATTGGGTCATGGCATAAAGAAATTAATCATAAGGGTTAAATTAAATGTCCATCTTCCCTTAATTAATTTCACTAATTAGACCCATAACCATAATTAATATATTTTCACCTAACAATGACCAAGAATGACTATTATCTTGAAATGTCTATAATAAATCCATTTCTTTAGAAATCCTTATTTTCCTTAATCTCCCTAAATCTCCTGTATTAATTCCTTAATTCATCATAATTATTCTCAATTACTTTTGGGTTGTTACACCCAGTGTGACACTAGAAGGCGTATGAACCCTTTCTTTAACAATTCTTCAATTTTTTTTTTCAATTCTACTAGTTTGGTGGGAGCCATCCTATAAGGAACTTTAAACATTATCCAGCCCAGTCACAATATCAATAGGTAATTCTATTTCTCTCTTAGAAGGTAGACCACTAAAGTTAAAGTTTTTAGGGAAAACTTTTGGAAATTCCTTAACTATTGGGATCTCATCTATCCCCTCCTCTACCTCAGATTGTATAGAGAAAAAGACTAGAAACCTTTGGCATCCATATTCTAAGTAATGAACAAGAAAGATAACTCAACCTTAGTACTAAGTATGGTCCTACATTCAGGTAAGGTAGTTTTATGTTCACAATCAAGGACAACATAATTAGCTACTATCCAATTTATGTCAATAATCAAATCAATATCATGGAAATACTTACAAATCAAATCAATGGTAGTATAACAATGGTTAAATTGTACAGTAACAATCAAATAGATGTGGGAAGTAATTACATGGCTTCCTATAAGGATAGATACAAATAAGTCATATGGTAAAGTACCAATAGCTAGACTAATTTCCTCACACAATCATAAGATATAAATGAGTGATTAGCACCCAAATTAAACATAACGATCATAGGAAAATCATTAACTATAATCATACCTTTGATCAAACTTGAAGACACACTAGCCTTGTGCTATGGGGGAGTAAATGCCTTATCATAGGTTTATAGTTTGGGTGGAGATGCTATCTCCATCTAAGAGCAATTCTGGGCTATGTACCTTTGCTTTCCATATCTGAAACAAGCCACTTGTGATGGCTCTCCTTTATTAAGCTAATTTTTTTCCCTTTATGCCGTTTTCTGTTCCAAGTCACCTTACGTTTCTTCTTGTTGCTAGCAGTAACATTCAAATTATCTTCTTACCTTAACCTTTTCAATTTCAAGGCCTCTTTCTGAATAACCCTGACCTACATCTTATCTTTCAGGTTATTTTTTGTGACCCAGTTAACCTTCATAAAAGAATTAAAGATTTTGACTCTTTTATAGAGCCACTTTGCCTCTAATGGAGGGCTTCAGTCCTTTCTCAAAATGTTCACACCTCCATTTTTTATCATCACATTTATGTAATGGGAAGAGTATTGAGACAATCCAATAAATTTGGCTATGTATTGATCAATTATCATCTTTTCTATTTGTTTCAAGTTAATGAATTCCATCTCTTTTTAGTCTCTGACAAAGTTGGGAATATATTGTTCATAGAATTCTGTTAAGAAAATTTTCCAATTCATTGGAATATTCTTGATTTGTACAATCATGTTTATGCTATACCACCAATGATTAGCTTTTTTTTCTAACTTAAAGGTGGCTAGCATCACTTTTTATTTAGAAGTATAGCCTATCACTTTAAAGATTTTCTTCAACTGCATTATCCATACCTTTGCTTTCTGTACATCTAATTCTCCATCAAAAGAGAGTGGACGATTCTTTCTAAACTGATTTAACAACTATTGATTAGTAAGTTGGGCTTGTACTTGATCTTGGAATTGGTTGTTATGGTTTTGGGGCATTTCTTTTGTCATCATTCCTTTTGGTTAAGGCATTCTATAGTTATAGTATCACTTCCTGCTACTGTTGCATAATTTTCTTTGCAGTTCCATTATGGCTTACTGTTGATTCATGTGATTCATAATATTCTACATATTAGCTACCACTAGATCTTCAGGCTCTGCCCTAGCAGGTCTGCCCTTTCTAGTATTCATTATTTTGTTTAAAAAAACCACAACCTCAATATATATACACAAATATTCATAGTACAATTAACAATTCTAAAAGTCCTCATAAGTTACATACACATAAACAAAAAATTCCAGCACTTCCCCAAACCAAAACATAGGGCTAGGTTGCTTAAATCTTAGCTTTGATACCAATAAATGTTATACCATCACATATTATATATATTATAATACCTTAAAATTAATTAAGGTATTAATCATAGATTTGGACTAATTAAGAATAATTATTATGAAATAATTAGGCAAGCTATGTGAATAAGAAATTAAGGAGAAATAAATTATTAATGCGGGTTTACAGATTTAATGGGGTTAGAAACTCAATCTAGGCTCATAATTAATTTAAGTATGTCATGGATAAACATTAATAGAGGCCCAATTATATTTTTAAGCAAACCTAACTTCTTATTGTGAGACTTAGCCAAGGAGAGGCCATTTAGCAATGGCCCAATTTGGTTTAGTGAGTTAGAGGCCCAAGGCCTAACTAAAATCCTAGAAATTTTACAGCCCAACTTATGAAATCTAGCTTAACAAGACAAAAATATATACCCCCATATGGATTTGGGCCTTTGGGTCAGCCTATAACCTAAATAGGATCCAAATTTAAACCCTAAACCCTTGATAGCCCCCTTGACTCTGCAGAAACAAAACACAAAGCATTTTCAGAGGTCTTAGGTGGAGGTTAGGGTTTTCTACCTATTTTCACCATTTCCTACTTCTAAAGTCAAAATCAGCTAAGGTGAATGTTGTATAACTTAATCCTTTTCTCTTCCTCTTCAATTTGAACTAATTAGTTTCTCATTGGAGCATTTTCATTTTCCACCAAAATTGAAACTTGTTGTTTGGTGTTTCCATGATGAATTTCCAGAGGTTGAGGCTAGAGGTGTTGCTAGGTAAGTGTTTCCTTCCCATTTTGATGCATTTTTTGCTAGTTTGAAAGCCCTATAGCTGATTTTTAATATGGGCCTTTATCTTGTGCGAAATTACCCAAAAAATTAAGTAATATCTTGGAGTTTCTGGGTGGGTAAAGCTCAAATCCAAATTTGGTTCTTACAATGGTTGGTTAAGTGTTCTCTAGGTAGTCCTTTGTGGTTTAATTATTTGAGTAATGAGTTTGTTGCTATAAATAATGACTAGGAATAGTAATGGTCTAGTTTTGTGTCTATAGGCTAAAGTAGCATTATGATTGGCTCCCAAAGAATTATCTACAAGTTAGGTAATTGGGGTTAATGTTAAATTTCATACATATGTCTACTTTAATTTTATATCTACTGCACATATATGATTTTGAATGCTAAATAAATGGTTGGCTATCTGATATATTGTGTTTGGACCTTATGAGTCCATGGTGGAGCAGCTACCACCTGTGCATTATATTTCAATTGGGCACCGGGTTATGATCAAACCCTTGTATACATTGAGCCCAGGTTGTGCTCATTGGGGAGTTGGTGTCATGGATGGGCCTCTCCCGAAGTTAATGGCATTTAACATGTGAAATATAATTGCTAGTATGGGATAGTAGTCACTGATAGTCCAATTGTTTCATTTGCTGGTATGATTGTTATTTCTGATGCTTATCTGATTTTATGCATAGATGTTAATTAAATTAGAATATATGAATATAATTTGCCTTTGGTTACTGAGATTTGCAGCTCATCCTATTTTATGGGATAATACTTTCAGGTGAAAGCTCTTCGTATAATGATAAGGGAAAACAAGTGGATACACATCCGTGAGCTAAGGCCTTGTGTCAGAAGCTACACTTGGGCTAAGTTAATTTAGGATAGATGTTGATTTTGTTGTTTTCTTGTATAGCATCATCGTGTAATCATATTGCCAAGTGTAGGAGTTTTGTATTTTGGTAACCCATGATGTATCTAATAAGGAGTTAGGCTTTATACAAATTTGGTATATGGCGTATATACTTATTTATATCTGATGTAGAACCTTAATAGTTTGAATATATGACTTGACTTTTGAAAGTATGCTTTCTAGTACCATGAATGATTATAGTAATGGCTTTTGAATCTTGCAATTGATATAAATACATGATTTTGCTAATGTATGGTGTTAGACATATTTAAGATTATTACTTGAACCTCCAAGTGGCGATGATGGAAATGTTGAGTAATTTGGGCTGTTGGATGCCATTAGAACCTTACAAATTAAGGTAGAGTGGCCTCAGAGTATTGCTAGAGGGAGAGCTAGAGCGTATGGGATGAAATTTAGGAGGTATAGGTGCAAGAGAGAGTTGTGCCATGGCCAAGATTAGCTAAGTTGTGGCTAAGAGTCAGTCAGAAGCAAGAAGCACTGCGACGCAGTATGTCTCACTGCAGCTTAAGGTAAAAATTTTACCTAGAGAAGGTAATAGAATGCAACTTTGCTACGATGCAATTTGAATAATTTGGGTAGAGGGTTCTAGGAGGTGTACCCGTTGCGATGCCACATAGGCTAGTCGCGGCGAGAATCGCGAAAACGTGAACAGTAGGTCCCTGAAAGCGCTTTTTCGCAGTGCAAAAAACCCAAGTCATAGTGCAAAGATGTGAAATTTCAATTTTGAGTTTGATAAATACCATTTTTATATATTTTAATCCTCCTAAACTTAGGCATTTTGATGATTGAATATGGCTTTTTGCATTTTATTAGATAATATTTGAGTTTAATGGCCATTTTTGCACTCAAGGAATTTATTTACAAAATTATTAAATTTTAATGCATGAGTTTCTTTTAAATAATTTTGTGGATATTTTTACTTAATATTTTGCATTCTTTTGTGCAGATTTTAATGGGCAAATGAAAATAAAATGATCCAATTAGGCTTCCAATGAAATGGATGAAGATCAGGGTCAAGAAGGCATCCACTTACACATTCTATCCAGTCTGTCATTCATATTAAACACAAGCAGCACTTGTCACTTTTCCATATCACTTGCTTCATTCACACCATCACACCAACTCACTCATGCATCATCTTCCATTTAGCATATATCTCCATCGACATCACACACATTTCTTCTCTTTACTCTTTCACGTGTATGGTACTTGGTTCTTGCATGTAAGCCTCCCTTCACACATGTAGGTAGCTCTTTCATTCATATTGATGCACACGTAAATAGTAGATTCATCAACACATTGAGGGAGCTACTCTTACACATTTTATGTTTACTAAAACATCACACATAAATACATGGCTTGCTTCATTCATTAGGTTGCACACACATTAAATTCACTCCACTCCATTGGCTCTCAGCATATAAAGCTTCACCCAGTACATAGCTATCCACGTTAATCCACTACACATACTCCTTCACTCATTTACTAGGTCACACATGTACATGCTATAACGCCATATATTTCTTAGCTCATTTCATGCTATTCTCATGCCTAAAGCCATGCCACTTACATAAGAGGCAAGAAAAATGACATTAAATAATGCATTTCTTAGCGTTGCATCACGTATAAAATTTTCATTTAGTATCCCATAGACCATGTAAACTCATGTATCATATCTGTATATTTATTTATATAGATACAACTCATTTCCATCACCAAAATTGGCTTAGAGCTTGTGTATGGTAAGGGGATACATAAAATTCATATATGCATTTTCGGCTAGAATTTTCTCACTTCTGTCACAAACTTTGAAAAATCATAACTAATTCTAAAAAAATTAAAATTATGAATTCTTTGTCATTTTGGAAATCTACACATGTCTACATTATTCTAAAAATATGTCCAGACCATGAAACACAACACAGAAGGATTTTGATATCTAAAAATCTGTAGAGGTCTGGCTGGCTATTGGTACTATCACAGCTTTTTGCTACAAACTTCAAAAATATCCAATTAATTTCAAAAAAATATAATCCATACAAATGATACCAATATGTAAAGCTATAGATGTTAGCTAGAGGGAAAAAATAACTCTAGACTAGTTCAGACTCACCAAACCTCAAAACCCAATCAAACAGTACCTGAGGTTAGTTTGAGCACCTGATACTAGGCAGAATCTTTAAAAATTCATATCTCCCTCTCTAGACATCCAAATGAGGTGGTTCTAGTTGAAACAAGTCACTGGTAATGTCTAGTTTCTTTCTATAAAAGTTCATGGTAATTGGACATCATTTGAGCCTTGAGTGACAGAAATCATTTTCAGACCAGTATAAATAGTAACATGACCAAAATCAGAATTTTTTCCAACTTTGAAAATTTATCAAATATTCCATAGGCATCCAAAAATTATATTCTTTAGCCTCACAAAAATCTCTCAACAAGATCTAATTGCATACCAAATCTCAGATCAAGAAGAGCTCATTTGGATAAAAAAGTGATATAGGTTTCCAATATGGTCAATTTTGTTCTATATTAGATACCAAGTGTGCCCAAATGGTCTTTCTTAGTGTTTGGCATCTCTTGGGTAAGTTTAAAAGTATGAATATGACTTATATGAATTGCCCAAGTGGTCCCAAACTTCATGCATCTCTTTTTGGCCATTCCACTTCCATATATGCACTAATACATCAAACCATTCAAGAGCCAAATTTGCCATTACATGACCAAAATGCATATTTCCATACATATAACCTTAAATCTCATTTATACATGATACATTAGCATAAATATACATGCTCATAAGGTCATAAGTCATATACAATCATAGATTACAACATTTGCCACCTTCATAGCTTTAAAGAAGCAATTTTCATGCATTTCAATGTCATGCTTTCATCTCTCAAGTGGTTGGCTTCCATCTCCTTGCTCTCTTGATTCACCTAGCATGTTAGAATATTCAAGAAGAGGGGATAAGATTCAATGAATCCCAATAGCTCATCTCCCATTTCAACCATACATAAAGTATGCAAAACTATGTCTTACAAATGCATGCATGACATATCAGCATGTGTAAACATTCAAGAAGCATTTTCAATATTTGAGCAAGTCATACATAACATAAAAAGGCTTGAAAAGTAAGTGGATTAGCCTCACCCATTCACTTGTAGATTTTGGACTTACCTCACCCATTCTTCAAGAAGTTTTTGGATGCAACCTTACTTTTGGGAGTCAACCTCACTTTTGGGAGACTCTTTACTTTGTCTCAACCAATTTTAAGGTTCTTGGCTCATCCTCACCATGGCTAAATATTCTTGGCTTCACTATACTCAAGCAAACCAAAAGAAACACAACAAACATCATTTGAAAACATAAAGCATCATCATGGTACCATGGCATGTGAAATCATGCTAACATACTTTTCATGACTTAAAACACACATACACACATTCAAAGAAAAGCTAAGCATACATTTATACATGAGGGAAGGAGGAGTGAGCTACTTTTGAAGCAAGCACACACTTTTTCTCTTGAATTTCCTCTCCCTTCTTTGGTCTCACACACAAAAAGGTGTGGGAATGATTTCTCTTGGCCTAGACACAATTTATAGAAGCCAATTAGGTTCATGGAATTGATTCTAAGGCCACATAATGTAACATCCAGTTCTTTGAAAAATGAGAGAAAATGTGAGAAACGTAACGTACGATTTCTCCATCAACGAACGAAACTCACTGGATATAAACAGAAGTCCCCCCAAAATGAGATAGTTAAGGTCCCAAAAAATTTGGGAACATTCTAGACTCTTAAAAATGAGAATCCCAGGTTCAGATGAAAAGGAAAATGGAGCTAGAATGAAGAAATAATTTCTTATCAAAAAACTTACGAAACGTAATGATATTTTTGTAACTTTGAGCAAATTTTGGAATTCACATAGGAGGGCTTTTTAAATGAAAATTTTGAGTTCCCTAGGGTTCTTAGAGGCCTTGAAAATCATGGGAAGGCCCAGGACAGCTAAAGCCCCTTCGGTGGATGTTTTCCAATGTTAGTGTACCCGAACTTTGATGGATTCATTCAGGAAGGTTTTAGCTTTGATTTGAGTGATTTCAAAGGAATTTTACTAAATTAGGAACCTAAATTTCATAATGGAAAAGACAGTTCTAAAAAAGGAACTAAGACGAAGGAGAAACGAAAATGCCAAAAACAAAGGGTAAAATGAGAATTTTAAAAAGGTGTAACTTACTCCCACCTATATATATGATACACCCTTCTTCTCCCTTCATTATGCACGACCATGTTCTGCCCAAAACCAGAGGAAAACCCTAGGGGATGAGGTGCATAAGAGGAGGAAGAAAAGGAAGAGAAATTCAAGGTAGAAAGGTATGAATTTTCATGATTTTTCATGCTCTTTCTCTTCCAAACCTCTTTTCCTTCATTCTCCTTTATTTCCTATGATTATAATGAAGTATATGAATCTTTTTTAGAGGAGAAATTGAGGGGAAAATTCGGATTTGAAGAGAGGAGCTCAAAAAACACAGGATTCAAGTGAGAAAAAGTAAGAAAACAAGGTAATTTCTCTTCCTATGGTTGTCATCTTTGGTTCCCTTCTCCACCATTTTGCCCCACTTAAGAAAACCCTAGGAGGACTTGATTTTTAGGCAAAAACAAGGGTGAATATAAGGAAAAAAAGTGTGAAGATTAAGAATATACAAAGAGAATTAACAAAAAATTATTAGATTTCAAGATACAAGTTCTAGGATTTCAATTGCACCTTGTAAAATCTGATTTTGTATGATGATTCTTAGGCCTAAATAAAAGTTTAAAGGAGCCCCTAAGATCCCTAAGATGCTCCCCACATGCTTCCTCCTTCAAGAAAACTAAGCAAACTCTATGAAGGCCATTAAGCTCCATAGCCTTGGCCTAAAGAGGTTCTCATAGCTAGAGAGAGTTTTAAATTATTCTAAGCCCATTCTTAAGTCATATATGATGAATGAAAATGAGAGGGAGCCTTGGAAAAAATTTAGAACTCATAGAAAGTGAGTTGGTGCTTTAGGTTCCATATTATGACCTAAAGAAGCAACATGTAGTTAGGTTCTTTGTTTTAATTGTGTGATGACTCCAAGAGGCTTAAAAGGGGTCAAGAATTATATTTGAAAGGAAAGAATGAAGCCTATTGATGGACTCATCGCGCAACCCTCAAAATAAAACTAGGTTGAACTAAATATGTAGCTAGCGGCACAACCTAGGTCATCTCTCTTGGAAATAAGGTTTAATGTTCAATTGAGTTTCTAAGTGTTAAAGGATTCTAAAAACTATCTAATTTGGGGGGTTTTTGATTGAATTAAACTAAGTAAAATCTAATTGAATTAAAATTCCTAATTTCTCGAACTAATTAGAATTAAAATTGAATCAAAATGACTAACAACCTAATTGGATGAATTATGGGTGGAGGATGGTCTTGTGACTAGCTTTGGAATCGTCCCTTGGTGTCCACTATCCTTATCCTAATCTAATTGTGATTAATTCTGGCCTAAGAGTCCCTAATTGTGTTCATTAGCAAATGATCTTGAATAACCATTCAAGATTCAAGAGACTAGCAATTTGATGTTAATTGAGACCTCAACTCCCATTAAATTGCTAATTCTTATGATTAAGATCTTTGAACACTCAAATTGATTGATTAACTGATTAATTAGCCTCTGAATCATCATCCAAAAATATTTAATTAACTAACTAAATACTAAGGAATCCATAAATAGACAATTAGGCACACCAATTCTCACAAGCATTTCATCAAACACCTTGATTGCACACTTGGAAAATGGAGGAAAATAAACAATTCAGAATTGAAATTAATCAATTAAAATAACAATTGCTTTCCTAATTAGTACCTAACCAGCTACTAATCAATTACACAAATTCTCAATCCAATACTACTTAACCAAGCAATTACAAGAAAGAGAAAAGGTGTAGGAAAATTAAGAAAGTCTTAGCCAAAATTCTGCATTCTTCTCCAAGGGATTCAAGCTTCCACTAAGGATCTTCCTCCTAGTTAACCTCAAGATGGAGAATTAGAGCTTCATCCTGGTGGTGAATGGAAGATATGGATGAAAATGGTGTGGTGAATGGCTCTCTAGACGAAGGGCATCGTGAAATGGAATGAGTGAATGCACGAAGTGAATGGGCTAGATGATGCATTAATGCGTATGGAATGAATGGCGTGATTTAGCCTCTCGTGGCCTTGTTTATTTTTAACGCACTGACCTTGTGCCAATTGCCCGAAGCTTTTTTTCTTCTCCTTCACCATGTGCAAATGCTCTTATATTTCAATTCCCTGTAGCTCTAATGTGGACCCCACTTTATTTTATATTATAGTATATTCCATATGCATTCCAGACGTAGCTCCAGCATTTTTATTATTATACTCACGTGTTGCTTTAGCTCAAGCTTTATCACGTTACTTCTCCTTGTTCAGCAGCTTCACTTCCTCTCTTAAATCTCCAGCTCAAAGCTTCTGTTCACAGTGCCTAAACTCGAGCTTCTCATGTTGGCTTTGCTCAGCTAGTTTGGAATCACGTCTTGCCTTCATTATCAACCAGAACCCACAGCTTCTTTCACATTCTGCCCATGCATGGTTCTTCCACGTTGCTTTCTTCGAATCATGCAGCTCTTTGTGTTTCTCAAACAGAAGCTGCTTCTTTTTTTCATGTTGCTGCTAGTTTGTGTTTTTCTTCCAGCTCCAACTTGTGGCTTTTTGTGTATGTTTCTGCTGCAGCTTCTTACTTCATTCTAACATCCTTTTCTTCTTCATTCATTCTATGTTGCTTCTGAACCTCCAACTCATGTTTCCTCCTCTGTTCATTTGTGTTTGCTTTCTTCTATTTCTGTAGCTTCATTTTGTGGCTTCATACTTCTTTTCACATGGTTCAGCTGACTCTTTATTCCTCTACACATTCTTTAATCACGTTGCTTCTTCTCTTTCATGTTACTCACTCATTCCCACGTGATCTCTTTATTTTGTTTCTTCTTTATTCTAGCCACGTGAGTTGATGTGTGCGTGTATATGTATGAGTGTGGAGTCGGTGCTGCTTCTTGTGACGTGGGTGCAACGTGAAGTGTTGTGGGTGCAACGTGAAGTGTGCTAGTGTAGTGGCTGGCCCATGTTTAAAGTGTGTAAATATTAGGTTGAACTTGTAAGTGATATGTAAGTTAGTGGGCCTCAATTAAATGTGCAACCTCGTCCCCCCTCCTCTGTTCAAGTCTCCAAAACCAAAGCTTTGTCTCACACAACAACCCTTCTCTTCTTCAAATTAATTTATCATTCAAAGCTCTAATTGTCCAACAAAAAATCTGCACAAAATAAGAACAATTCAATAGGAAAATTCAAAAAATTATTTAAATAAATTTATGCATTAAAATCAATCATTTTGTAATTTAATTTCTAAAATATAGAAATGGCTACTAAATTAAAATCTTATCTATTTAAAGTCTTAAAGCCATATTTCATTATTAAAATGCCTAAGTTTAGGAGAGTGAAATGTATAAAAATACGTGTTTATCACCTATAATTTATTTGAGGGGTGTTACTTCATTAGGTGCATTTATGGACCATAATGAGGTTATAAGCCAACCTAGTATCTAAGCAAATTGTATAGCCTTAGAATTGAATTCATGAACCTAATTAGCTTCCATAAATTGTGTTTAGGCCAAGAGAAACCATCCCTACACTTTTATGGGTGTGTGGCCGAAGCAAGGGAGGGAATTTCAAGAGAAAAAGTGTATGATTGTGTGCAAGGTAGCTTTCTCCACCTTCTCTCATGCATGAATGTGTGTTTAGCTTGTCTGAGAATGTGTGTATGTGTATTTTCAAGCCATGAAAAGTATGCTAGCATGATTTTATATGCCATGATTTCATGATGACATATTATGTTTTCAAATGAATGTATGATGTTTTTTTTTTTGAGTTTGCTTGAGTGTGGAGAGGCCAAGAACTCTTAACTATGGTGAGGATGAGCCAAAAACCCTTAAGATTAGTTAAGACAAAGCAAAGAGTCTCCCAAAAGCAAAGTGGGATCCCAAGAGTATGGTTGAGTCCAAGAATGTCTTAAAGAATGGGTGAGGAAAGTCCAAAATCTATGAGGAAAAGTGTGAGGCCAATCCATCCACTTGGTGAGCTCTTGAATGTCTTGTATGACTTGTTCACATGCCAATCTTGCTTCTTGAATGTTTATGACTTCTATGATATCCATGCATGCATTTTCAAGACTTGCTTTGCATATATTATGTATGATTGAATGGGAGATGAGCTATTGGGATTTTTTGAATCTTATCCCCTCCTCTCCAATGTTCTAACATGCTAGGTGGACCAAGAGAGCAAGGTAATGGAAGCTAATCCCTTGGGAGAAGAGAGTAGGATATTAAAGTGCATGGAATTGGCTACTTTAAAGCCATATGAATGGCAAATTTTGTAATCCATGGTTGTATATGTTCTATGAGGTCATGAATATGTATAAATATGTTGATGTATCATGTATGAATGAGAGATTATGCCATGTGAATACTAGAATGTAAAATGAGTATGAAATGGCCATTTTTGCTTCTTGAAAGTTTGATGCACTAGTGTACATGTGCAGGTGGCATGGCCAAATTAAGATGCATAAGGTTTGGGACCACTTGGGGAGTTCAAACAAGTCATATTCATGCTTCTAGACTTACCCAAGAGGTTCCAAACATTGAGAGAAGCTATTTGGACATTTTGGTACCCTATATGGGGCATAAATTTGCTATCGTAGAACCTTATATCACTTTTTATCCAAATGAACTCTTCTTGATCTGATATTTGGCATGCATTTACTGCTTGTTGAGACGTTTTTAGGAAGCTAAAGCATGAAATTTTCGGAGGTCTACAGAATATTTGAGAAATTTCCAAAGTTGGAAATTTTTCTGATTTTGGTTTGCTGCATTATTTATCTAGTCTGAAAATGTAATCTGTCACACAGGGACCAAATGATGTCCAATTGCCATGAAATTGTTTACAAAGAAACTAGATATTCACAGTGACTTGTACCAACTAGAAGAACCTCATTTGGAGGTCTAGAGAGGAAGATATGAATTTTTAAAGAATCTGTCCAGTATCAAGAGTTTTACTCGACCTTAGTTACTGTTCCATTAAATTCTGAGCTTTGGGCTACCTGAGCTAGTCTAGAGTTATTTTTTCCCCTCTATATAACATCCAAAGCTTTCTAGATTTGTATCATTTGCATGGATTGGATTTTTTTGGAATTAATTGGACATTTTTAAAATTTGTCGCAGAAATCTGTGACAGCACCAGTGGGTAGTTTGACTTTTGGATCATTTCGAGTGTCAAACGCCCTCTGTGATGGATGTTATGGTCTAGAAATATTTTTAGTATGAATTAGACATCTGTATCATTCTAAAATGGCTAAGAATTCATGATTTAGATTTTTCTAGAATTAGTTATAAATTTCCAAAATTTGGTCAGAAAAGAGCCAAATTCTGGCCTAAAATATACATGAGTATTTTGAGCTTTCCTTTGAGTTTCTTAAGTTTTAGGCCATATTTTATGATCCAAATGAGTTGTATTCATGTAAATAAATATTATAATGCATTGTATAAGCTCACACAGTCCACATGACATTGAATGAAATTTTTATACACGACGCAGCACAATTAAATGTATTATTTTAATGGACTATTTTCACTTCCTTCATGGAATTGATGATATGATACATGAGAATGTTATGAAATAAGCTAAAAATATATAGTGTTACCCACAACTTGCTTAGACTCTAGCTTAACATATAAAACCCTTTATAGTTCCAAAAATGCACCTAAGGAAGCAACACCCATCAAATAAATTCTAGGCTCCATTCTTTCCTTTCAAATATGATTCTTAACTCCTTTTAAGCCTTTTGGAGTCATCACACAATTAAAATAAAGAGCCTAACTACACGTTGCTTCTTTAGGTCATATTATGGAACATATAAGGCCAACTCACATTCTATGATTTCTAAACTTTTTCTAAGGCTTTCTCTTCTACTCTCCCATCATAAATGATACAAAACTAAGCTTGGAAGGAATTAAAACACTCCCTAGGTGCATGGACTCTCCTTTGCCGAAGCTATGTTTCCATAAGGCATCAATAGAGTTTCCTTACTTCTTTTGATAGAAGAATCATGTAAGAAGCTCTCTTGGTGTCTTGGGAACTCATATGAACACTTAAACATCGTAAAATATGGCTAGGGTTCATGATAGAGTTCAAGGTGCAATCAAAACCCTAAATTTCATAACTTGCATTCTAAAGCACCCTTTTCAATTCTAATTGTAGATTCTTAATCCTCACACTCCATAACCTTTGGTTCCATCAAGAACATATAAAGAAGAACTCTCCTCCTCACTTTCTCTCTCTAGATCGAAGCTTAAATGGCTTGGAAGCACAAGATTTTGCAAGTGTTTCAAGTAAAGTTTTTTCTTAAAATGGAGCTCTCTTCACGTAGAGTATTTTTCACTGATTGATTTCTTGAAAAGAGTTCCTTTTTGGCTTGGTTTAGACTTAAATCTTCAAGTTTCCAAGAAAAGAAAACCATCATTAGAGAGCTCTTAGAAAGAGGAACAACTTTCCTAACTAGTGCAGGATGAAACGGGGCCGTTTACTTACCTAAACGGAAGCTTAAACTTCTTCTCTCTCTCCCCTCCTAATGTCACACCATTGCTGCCCATTTTTCTGCAAATGGAAGCTTAGAGAAGGTGATGAGGTGTAATCTTACGTAAGAAGCCTCTTTTATAATTTTTTAAAATGACCATTTTATCCCTACACGCCTATTTGCTCCATTTAGGCTCATTTTAACTCTTTTTTTAGAATCGTCTTTTCCATCATAAAATTTAGGTCTTTTAATTCATAAACTGCCTTTGGTTTCATCCAAATTGGATTTAAAACCTTTTCAAACAAACTGGTCAAAGTTCAGGTCAATCGATGTTAGAAAACATCTATTGGAGGGGCTTTAGCTGTTCTAGGCCTTTCCATGGTTTTTAGGGCGTTTGAAAATTCCAAATTTTGGTCAAAATTACGAAAGTGCCATTATATTTTGTAAGTTTTTCGTAAGAAATTGTTTCTTCATTCTAGCTCTATTTTTCTTTCTGTCTAAGCCTGGGATTCTCATTTTTTGGAGTCTAGAATATTTTTCAATTCTTTTGGAACCTTACGTAAGTCATCTTGGGGGACTTCCTTTTGTATCTGGTAAATTTTGTACGTTTACAGAAAAAATGCATGTTTTCTCTTATTTTTTAAGAACCAGATTTACATTTCTCCCCCCTTAAATAAATTTTGTCCTCGAAATTTGGGGTATGCTTTCCTCTTACTCTTTTCTTTTCTGGCTAATTGCTCTTTTCTTTCCCTTCTTCTCGGTTCTATACACTTTTCTCAGCGATTTTACTCTTTCAAGTTTCTCAGTGTAATGTCCGGTTTTTGTTAAATGACAGAAATGGGCACGTTTTCAAAACAAGTATCCTAAAATGAATTAGTTCAGACCCCGAAAAATTTGAGCAACATTCTAAACTCTTAAAAATGAGAATCCTAACTCTAGACAGAAGGAAAAATGGAGCTAAAATGAAGAAACAAATTTTAACGGAAACCTTACAAAACGTAATGGCATTTTTGTAATTTTGAGCAAATTTTGGAATTCACATAGGAGAGCTTTTTAAATGAAAGTTTTGAGCTCTCTGGGGTTTCAGAGGCCTTGAAAACCATGGGAAGCCCTGGGACAGTTAAATCCCCTCTGATGGACGTTTTCTAACATTGGTGTACCCAAACTTTGATAGGTTCATTCGGGAAGGTTTTAGCTCAGATTTAAGTGATTTCAAAGGTATTTTATTTAATTGGGAACCTAAATTTTACAATAGAAAAGATAGTTCTAAAAAATGAGCTAAAATGAAGGAGAAACGAAAATATAAAGTATGAAGGGCAAAATTGAAATTTTTAAAAAAGTCACTTTCCTACACCTATATATAGGTGGCGCCCCCACTTTCTCCCCCATTTGGAATCAGAAAATTTTGCATAATTTTAGAAGAGAGAGCTAGGGTTTTGGGCACACCAGGGGAAGAAGAGAAGGAGAAGAAATTCCAAGCTAAAGGTATGTTTTTATGGTTATTTTTCATGCTTTTCTCCATCCACACCACCTCTCCTTCATTCTCCTCAATTTCCTTTGATTAAAATGAAGTTTATAAATCTGATTCAAGAGAGAATTTCAAGAGAAATTTCAGATTTGAAGAGAGGAGCTTGGAGAAAGCAAGATTCAAGCCAAAATAAGCAAGGAAACTAAGTAAAATTTCATCCTATGGTTGATATCTTCACCCACCCTTCTTCTCCATTTTGCCTAACACTAGGAGCCATAAAAGGATCTAATTTTCAAGCCTAAATAAGCATGAATCTTAGGTATTTGATGGAGAAGAACAAGAATATGCAAAGAAAACAACAAAATAACCATTAGATTTCAAGATGCAAATTCTAGAGTTTTGTGTGCACCTTCCAAATTCTGATTGTGTGATGATTCCTAGGTTTAATTAAGAGTTTAAATGAGTTCTTGAGACCATTAAGATGCTCCCCACAAGCTTCCTCCTTCAAGAAAACAAAGAAATTTCCATGTAGGCCAAAGATGCCTTATGTCTCGGCCAAAAGGGGTTCTTGTAGTTGGGGAGAGTTTTAAATTTTTCTAAGGTCATTCTTGGGTCATATTTGATGAATGAAAATGAAGAGAGGCCTTGGAAAAAATTTAGAACTCATAGAAAGTGATTTAGCGCCTTAGGTTCCATATTATGACCTAAAGAAGCAACATGATGTTAGACTCCTTGTTTTAATTGTGTGATAACTCCAAGAGACTTAAAAGGAGTCAAGAATAATATTTGAAAGAAAAGAATGGAGCCTAGAAATTATTTGAGGGGTGTTGCTTTATTAGGTGCATTTATGGACCATAATGGAACTTATAGAGTAATCTAGCATCAAAGCAAGTTGTATGGCCTTAGAAATTGTTTTATAAACCTAATTGGCTTCCATAAATTGTATCTAGGCCAAGAGAAACCATCTCCACAAGTTTGTGAATGTGTGACCGAAAGAGGAGGCTTGAATCCAAAGAGAAAAGTGTGTAATTGTGTGCAAGGTAGCTCTCTCCACCTTCTCTCATGCATGGATGTGCATTTAGCTTGTTTTAGAATGTGTGTATGTGTATTTTCAAGCCATGAAAAGTATACTAGCATGATTTGATATGCCATGATTTCATGATGACACATTATGCTTTCAAATGATACTATAATGTTTGCATGAGTTTGCTTGAGTGTGGAGAGGCCAAGAACTCTTAACCATGGTGAGGATGAGCCAAGAATCCTTAGAATTGGTTGAGACAAAGTAAAGAGTCTCCCAAAAGCAAAGTGAGCTCCTAAGAGTATAGTTGAGTCCAAAGTTCTTGAAGAATGGGTGAGGCAAGTCCAAAATCTATGAGGAAAAGTATGAGGCCAATCCAAATACTTGGTGAGCTCTTAAATGTTTTGTATGACTTGTTCATATGCCAAGCTTGCTTCTTGAATGTTCATGACTTCCATGATAACCATGCATGCATTTTTAAGGCTTGCTTTGCATATATTATGTGTGATTGAATGAGAGATGAGCTATTGGGATTCTTTGAATCTCATCCTCTCCTCTTCAATGATCTAATATGCTAGGTGGACCATGTAACAACCGGGAAAAAAAAAAGAAAAGAAAAGGAAAAGAAAGGAAGTAGAAATCTGGAAATTTTTGAAGTCCAGAAACTGTGCTAAGTCTTCTCGCAATAGCGAGAAATGGTCTCGCTGTCGCGAGAATGTCTTCTCACAATAGCGAACGAGATTCTAGCTGTAGCGAGTGCTGGCAGCAGTCCATACAAAAACTAGGGAGTTGCTCGCCGTAGCGTGCGCCATAGCGAGAGCGAGGTCTGGAACTGACGCGAGTTCGCCACAGCGAAGGTCGAAACTTGCCATAGCGAAGGGAACTGACGCGAGTTCGCCGTAGCGAAGGTTAAGCCTCGCCATAGCGAAGCTAGATTACACGAGCTCGCTATAGCAAAGGTTAATTTTCACCGTAGCGAGGGTCAGTCCGAAAGAGAGTAAATAGCGAGAATTAGACTTCATTAAACGCCCAAACTCATTTCTTCTCTCATATCTGCCCTAGACTTCGACCCAAGGAGAGAAAAGAGGCATGGAGAGTGAGAGAGATCAAGAGAAGGAGGAAGAGCAAGGGAAAGGTAAGGAAATTTCCCCTATTTCTCTTTAGATTTCTGATCCCCTCTCTTTGCCCTCTCTTTCTGCAGTTTTGTTTGTGAAAATGGTTGAATTTTGGGCATGGGTCAGAAGAGAGAAAGTGGAAAACACCTTTGAATCTTTGTGTTTTCTTTGAAAATGTGGTTTCCACTACCATGGGAGCTTGAGAGAGAGAAAGAGTTGATGGCATTCTAGAGAGAGAGAGAGAACTCTAGGTGCTGGCATGTAGGAGAGTTTGATATGATGATTCCATGTTAAGAGAGTAATTCCATGCTCTTTAATTGTGTCTAGGTTCAAGTGAAGCACCTCCATCAAGGTGTGAGTGTGAAATTAAGAAGGGAGAAGAGAAATTGAAAGGGAAGGCTTGTGTTGGCTTTGGCTCCAAAGGTAGCTCTCTCTTCCCACTCTTTCTTGTTGCATTCTTGGTTGTAATAGTCATTGTATGTTATGTATATGCTTGATGTGTGGAATATGCCATATGCTATTGCTTTGATGCATTGATGCCAATGTGCTTGTGTATTGAAATGTGAGAATTGCTTGGGTGAGGTAGTGTCGAGAGTCCCATGAGATGGGTGAGGTAAAGCCGAAAGTCCCTTGAGAATGGGTGAGACAAGGCCAAAAGTCTCAAACGAGTGAGGCCAAGTCAAAAGTCCTTAAACTCGGGTGAGGCCATCCAAAAGTCCCTAAACTCGGGTGAGGCTAGACCAAAAGTCCCTAGAGCCCATTTTTGGCATTGTTGTGATTTCCATAGCATGTACAATGTGTGTTGGATGATTGAGAATGGCTAAATACTTATTCACATGCTTTGACGTGTTATATGCCTTGATTGCTTACTTGATTGAGTGCATGACCTACTGAGATTCCCTGAATCTCACCCCTTCCCCTCCCACTAAATATGCTAGGTGGAGCTCAAGGAGAACCAAGCACACACCAAGGAGCCTAGGAGCATGCATAGTTAGATATTACTTTCTTTTGGATATTTTGATGTAAAGTGGTGCCAAATGAATATGCGCCCACTATTTTTGAGATGTAAAGGTTATAACATGTGTATAAATGTGAAAGGATATTGTATGAACTATGTTTATAGCCAAATTAATGGAAATGAGGGTTTTGCCCCTTTTGTTGAATGCATGAAGTAGCGTATATTTGGCCGTAGCAAAGCGAGATTGGAATGAATGTTGATTTGGACCACATGGACTTGTTATATATCCTAGTTTTATGCTTTTAAACTTATCCATGAGTGGCTAGAGTGTGTGAGAGGCCGTTTGGACCCATTTTGGACCTCTTGGGTGCCAAAACTGGTAAATTTGTGAGCTCCGTCAAAATATGACCGGATAAGCTCCTTTTGCCATGAAATTTGGCATGCCTCTAGATTTTGTAGAGAGCTTCTTGAGAAGCAAAGTGAGTAATATTTGGAGGTCTAGAGAATATTTAGCGAATTGTTGAATTTGGGAAAATTTAATGGATTGGTCATGCACTGTTCATATAAACCAGAAATGAAATCTGTGGCATTCTTAGACCAAATGGATTCCAAATGTGGTAAAATTTTATACACATAAACTAGACAACCACAATGACTTATAGGAACTAGAATCACCTAAATTGGAGGTCTGTAGAGAGAGAATGAACCGTCTGAAGTTCTGTATTAGCATCAGGGAGCTCATCTGACCCTCGTTACTGTTCCATCGGTTTTCGGGGAGAAGGAGCTACTGAACTGATCTGGACTTATTTGCCTCCTCTAGTAGACATCCGTATCTTTCCAAATTGGTATAGTGTGCCCAGATTGGATTTTTGTGGATTTAGTTATGAATTTTCGAAAGTCATGACAGTAAGCTGCACCAGAAACAGTGACAGCCAGACCTCCTTCCCATTTTCGATGTCAAAAATGATTCAAATGCTGAGATTTCGATTAGGAATTATTTTTAGAGTAAAGACAACACTTAGAGCTTTCTAGAAAGCTAAAGTTTACTAGATTCCCATTTTTCGATAATTAGTTATGATTTTCCAAAGTTAGAGCCAAAATATGACTTTTGGGCCCAAGTGAGAAAATGCAATTTTCTGGTTTTTGGCTCTATACCCGTGGCTTATGGTTTGTTTTATGCTATGTATGAGTTGTATAAGTGGAGTTTGAGTTGAGGATGCTTGAGATGGGTTCACAGGACCCACGGGGCAAAAGATGAGTATATGAAACCCCAGTTCATAGCATGCAAATGCCACGGATTGGTGTTGATTCTTTGGAAATCATATGGAACCGAGCCCAGTGAGAGGCTAGGTAGCGGTAGTAGATTAAGGTGTTACATTTTTGGTATCAGAGCAAAGGTTCAGGCACTTTTGCTCGATGTTGGGCTCTTGAATAATGTGAATTGCTTGTGCTTGGTGTGAATGGTCATGGAAGTTGTAGCATTCATATGCATATGTGTTGTGATAGTGTTGTGAACTGAGGATTGCTACTTCTTTCAGACATAGTTGAGACTAGACGGGGCAGGGGTAGAGGCAAAGGCAGACCGCCCAGGGCTCAGAGAGCTGAGCCAGAGGTTCCTGTTGAGACGAGGATCCTCTGCGGGCCATCATGGAGAGACTTGATCGTTGTGAGGCCATGATGGGCCAGCATCAAGAGATGCTGGAGCAACAGAGATACATTGCCCAGCAGCAGCATGATATGATCATGCATTTGCAAGACACCCTGGCTAGGCAAGAAGAAGCCAGAAAAGATGCCCCTGTACCTTAGCCATCTACATCTAGCATTCCACCTGTACCTCCCCAGGAGCCTGCTACTCCACAGACCCAGACGCCTATCCAAAAAGTGTTGAAGCAGTTTAGGCAGAATAATCCACCCTCATTTAACGGGGAATTGGATGCGGATAAGACAGAGGCTTGGGTGATGCAGCTTAAGAAGATATTCTCAGTGATGGATTGTACCACTGAGCAGAAAGCCCAGTTAGCCACCTTCATGCTAGAAAAGGAAGCTGATAGATGGTGGGATAGTGCGAAACCTCTGATGGAGACCAAGAATATACCGATAACTTGGGAGACTTTCTTGGTCGAATTTTATGAGAAGTATGTCCCAAGTTCAGTGAGGAAGAAGAAAGAGATGGAGTTCATGGGTTTGAGACAAACGGATGAGATGACTGTGGATCAGTATGTGGCCAAGTTCATAGAGTTGTCTCGGTATTCCTCTTACCTCCAGAGGTATGATGATGAACCCTGGAGATGTGAGCAGTTTGAGACTGGTTTGAGGCCCCTGATTAGCGACAGAGTCACTCCACAGCGGATCAGGAAGTTTAATACTCTTGTGGAGGTCAGTAGGGTGATTGAGACGAATTTGCAAGTTATTATGCCTACTGCGACTACGGCTAGTCAGAAGAGGGTTCCGGATTTGAAAAGGCCAAAACTAGAAGAGGGTTCTAGTTTGACCCCTAGTACTAAGAGGAGAGGCAAATGGCCATGGAATAGAAAACCACAGCGAGGTGTGCCACCTCCGCGGGGCCAGTCATCCTTCCAGCAGTCTCCGGTGACATGTTACAAGTGTGGGAAGCCGGGGCACATTGCTAGACACTATCCTCAGATGGAGACAGCGCCTCCTCCTAGACCATAGACCCAGGGCCGAGTGTTCGCCCTTACTCAGCAGGAAGCCAGCGCATCTCCCAATTTGATCCGAGGTACGCTGTTAGTGAATGGCTTTCCTGTAGTTGCTATGTTTGATTCGGGTGCTAGTCACTCGTTTATATCTTATGATTGTGTGAGGAAATTGGGTCTGGTCGTTAGTGTCTTGCCATTTGACTTGTCTGTCATTACACCCACTGGAGGCCACGTGGTTACTTCCCATACTTGCTTAAATGTCACTGTCCAATTTAACCATTGTCATACCACTCTTGATTTGGTTTGTATGCCTTTCCATGAAATTGACTTGATTATTGGTATGAACTGGTTGGCTGCAAATAATGCCATACTTGATTATGAACACCGAACCATCTCCTTACCTGCTTGTGGGACCATACCTAGGGTAGGAGCTGAGCTATCTTTTATGACTACTACCCAGGCTGAGAGATATTTAGAGTGTGGATGTCAAGAGTTTCTAGTCTTTTTCTCTATTTGGGCTGAGGTAGAAGAAGGGATAGAGGAGATCCCAGTTGTTAAGGAATTCCCGGAGGTTTTCCCTAGAGAGTTTGATTTTAGTGGCCTACCTCTTGAGAGAGAATTAGAGTTCCCTATAGACATAGTGCCTGGGGCTGGACCGATGTCGAAAGCTCCTTACAGGATGGCTCTCGCCGAGCTTGCTGAGTTGAAAGAGCAGATAGAGGAATTGTTAGAGAAAGGGTTTATCCGCCCTAGTGTTTCACCTTGGGGGTGCTCCGGTGTTATTTGTGAAAAAGAAAGATGGTAGCTTGCGGTTGTGTATAGATTACAGAGAGTTGAATAAGGTTACCATCAAGAATAAATATCCTCTCCCTAGAATTGATGATCTGTTAGATCAGTTGGCTGGGGCATATGTGTTTTCTAAGATAGATCTTAGATCTGGTTACCACCAGTTGAGAGTGAGAACTGAAGACGTCTCTAAGACGGCTTTCAGGATGAGATATGGGCACTATGAGTTCCTTGTGATGCCATTCGAGTTGACAAATGTGCCTGTTGTGTTCATGGATTACATGAACAGGGTATTTAGACCGTATATAGATCAGTTTGTGGTGGTCTTTATTGATGATATTTTAGTGTACTCCTGATCTTTTGAGGAGCACGAGAGGCATTTGAGACTAGTCCTAGACACCTTGAGAGAGAAAAGGTTGTATACTAAACTTAGTAAATGTGAGTTTTGACTGATCGAGGTGCGATTCTTAGGTCATGTGATCTCACGAGATGGGGTTGCGGTGGATCCCCATAAAGTTGAGGCAGTGTTACAGTGGGATAGACCTAGAACGATCACCGAAGTCAGGAGTTTCCTAGGTTTGGCAGGGTATTATAGACAGTTTATTCAGGACTTTTCTCGAATGGCCTTACCACTGACGAGGCTAACTAGGAAAGATACACTTTTTGTGTGGGATGAGAAATGTGAGAAGAGTTTCCAGGAGTTGAAACTCTGTTTGACCACTGCCCCTGTACTGATTATCCCTGACCCTAGTGAACCATTTGTGGTTTATTGTGATGCCTCGGGCAAAGGGTTAGGATGTGTGTTGATGCAGCAGAGTAGAGTAGTGGCATATGCCTCGAGGCAGTTGAGGCCTCATGAGGAGAATTACCCCACACATGGCCTGGAGTTAGCTACCGTAGTGTTTGCTCTTAAAATTTGGAGACACTATCTGTATGATGCGACCATAGAGATTTATAGTGACCACAAGAGTCTGAAATACCTGTTTGATCAGAAAGAACTCAATATGAGACAGAGGAGATGGATGAAATTCTTGAAAGATTATGATTATGTGTTGAAATATCATCCGGGTAAGGCCAATGTGGTGGCGGATGCCTTGAGTAGAAAAACCATCCATGTAGCCCATATGATGATTAGGGAGTAGGAGCTCCTAGAGAAGTTCAGAGATTTGAACCTCTCTTGTCAGGTGGTATCGGGTAGATTGTATTTGAGTGAAACCCGAATTGAGAATATCTTGAGAACCCAGATCTTAGATGCCCAGAGAGAGGATGAGTTCCTGAAACGGATCAGGAATGAGATTACCTAAGGTAAGACCTTAGATTTCAAGTTGTCTGAGGATGGCATGATAGTATATCGAGAGAGAATCTATGTGCCTAGTCAGAATGAGTTGAGAGAAAGCATTTTAGAAGAGGCACATAAGAGTAAGTATACTATCCACCCAGGTGCCACCAAGATGTATCAGGATGTGAAAAGAATTTTCTGGTGGCCAGGGATGAAAAGTGATGTGACAGAGTATGTGGTTAGATGCCTAGTGTGTCAGAGGGTAAAGATAGAACATCAGAAACCGGCTGGGTTGTTGCAACCACTAGATATCCCTGAGTGGAAGTGGGATAGTATAGCCATGGACTTTGTCATGGGATTACCCAGGACATCCTCTGGACACGATGCTATTTGGGTAGTTGTGGATAGACTGACGAAGTCTGCACACTTTTTAGCTATCAGGGCTACTCATACACTGGATAAACTAGCCCAGTTGTATATCAGAGAGGTAGTGCGACTTCATGGAATACCCAATAGCATAGTTTTGGATAGAGACCCCAGGTTCACATCGAACTTTTGGAGGTCATTGCAGCATGCCTTAGGGACAAGATTGCAGTTTAGTACTGCATATCACCCCCAGACAGATGGTCAGACTGAAAGGACCATCCAGACATTAGAAGATATGTTGAGGGCATGTGTGCTAGAAATGAAGGGGAACTGGGATGCGTATTTACCATTAGCAGAGTTTGCATATAACAACAGTTACCATTCCAGTATTCAGATGGCCCCTTATGAGGCTTTGTATGGGAGAAAGTGCAGATCCCCTCTATGTTGGGTTGAGTTAGGTGAGAGGAGTATGATAGGACCTGAGATTGTGGACCAGACCACCCGACAGATAGAATTGATTAGAAAGAGGCTCCTCACGGCCCAGAGTAGGCAGAAAAGCTATGCTGATAAGCGTAGGAGGCCGTTAGAGTTTGAGGTTGGAGACCATGTGTTCATTCGAATATCTCCAATGACGGGAGTAGGTCGGTCAATGAAGGTAAGGAAGCTCAGTCCTAGGTATATTGGTTCGTTTGAAATCCTTGAGAAAATTGGACCCGTAGCTTACCGAATAGCCTTACCTCCTAACCTAGTCCAAATCCACAGTGTTTTTCATGTCTCCCAATTGAAAAAGTATTTACCAGACTCCTCACATGTCATAGAATATGAGCATGAGCAATTGCAGGAAGATCTTTCCTATGTAGTGAAACTAGAGAGAATTGTGGATGCTAAGCTAAAACAGCTGAGAAGCAAGAGCATTCCTCTGGTGAAAGTGATTTGGAGAGGTCTGACATCTGAGGAAGCAACTTGGGAATTGGCGGATGAAATGAGGCAAAAATATCCAGAGTTATTCCCTTGAGGTAAGTCTTTAAATTTCGAGGATGAAATTTCTTTTAAGAGGGGTAGCAATGTAACAACCGGGGAAAAAAAAAGAAAAGAAAAGGAAAAGAAAGGAAGTAGAAATCTAGAAATTTTCGAAGTCCAGAAATTGTGCTAAGTCTTCTCGCAATAGCGAGAAATGGTCTCGCTGTCGCGAGAATGTCTTCTCGCAATAGCGAATGAGATTCTAGCTGTAGCGAGTGCTGGCAGTAGTCCATACAAAAACCAGGGAGTTGCTCGCCGTAGCGTGCGCCATAGCGAGAGTGAGGTCTGGAACTGACGCGAGTTCGCCACAGCGAAGGTCGAAACTCGCCATAGCGAAAGGAACTGACGCGAGTTCACCGTAGCGAAGGTTAAGCCTCGCCATAGCGAAGCCAGATTACACGAGCTTGCTATAACGAAGGTTAATTTTCGCTGTAGCGAGGGTCAGTCCGGAAGAGAGTAAATAGCGAGAATTAGACTTCATTAAACGCCCAAACTCATTTCTTCTCTCATATCTGCCCTAAACTTCGACCCAAGGAGAGAAAAGAGGCGTGGAGAGTGAGAGAGATCAAGAGAAGGAGGAAGAGCAAGGGAAAGGTAAGGAAATTTCCCCCATTTCTATTTAGATTTCTGATCCCCTCTCTTTGCCCTCTCTTTCTACGGTTTTGTTTGTGAAAATGGTTGAATTTTGGGCATGGGTCAGAAGAGGGAAAGTGGAAAACACCTTTGAATCTTTGTGTTTTCTTTGAAAATGTGGTTTCCACTACCATGGGAGCTTGAGAGAGAGAAAGAGTTGATGGCATTCTAGAGAGAGAGAGAAAACTTTAGGTGCTGGTATGTAGGAGAGTTTAATCTGATGATTCCATGTTAAGAAAGTAATTCCATGCTCTTTAATTGTGTCTAGGCTCAAGTGAAGCACCTCCATCAAGGTGTGGTGTGAAATTAAGAAGGGAGAAGAGAAATTGAAAGAGAAGGCTTGTGTTAGCTTTGGCTCCAAAGGTAGCTCTCTCTTCCCACTCTTTCTTGTTGCATTCTTGGTTGTAATAGTCATTGTATGTTATGTATATGCTTGATGTGTGGAATATGCCATATGCTATTACTTTGATGCATTGATGCCAATGTGCTTGTGTATTGAAATGTGAGAATTGCTCGGGTGAGGTAGTGCCGAGAGTCCCATGAGATGGGTGAGGTAAAGCCGAAAGTCCCTTGAGAATGGGTGAGACAAGGCCAAAAGTCTCAAATGAGTGGGGCCAAGTCAAAAGTCCTTAAACTCGGGTGAGGCCATCCAAAAGTCCCTAAACTCGGGTGAGGCTAGACCAAAAGTCCCTAGAGCCCATTTTTGGCATTGTTGTGATTTCCATAGCATGTACAATGTGTGTTGGATGATTGAGAATGGCTAAATGCTTATTCACATGCTTTGACTTGTTATATGCCTTGATTGCTTACTTAATTGAGTGCATGAGCTACTGAGATTCCCTGAATCTCACCCCTTCCCCTCCCACTAAATATGCTAGGTGGAGCTCAAGGAGAACCGAGCACACACCAAGGAGCCTAGGAGCATGCATAGTTAGATATTACTTTCTTTTGGATATTTTGATGTAAAGTGGTGCCAAATGAATATGCGCCCACTATTTTTGAGATGTAAAGGTTATAACATGTGTATAAATGTGAAAGGATATTGTATGAACTATGTTTATAGCCAAATTAATGGAAATGAGGGTTTTGCCCCTTTTGTTGAATGCATGAAGTAGCGTATATTTGGCCGTAGCAAAGCGAGATTGGAATGTATGTTGATTTGGACCACATGGACTTGTTATATATCCTAGTTTTATGCTTTTAAACTTGTCCATGAGTGGCTAGAGTGTGTGAGAGGCCGTTTGGACCCATTTTGGACCTCTTAGGTGCCAAAACTGGTTAATTTGTGAGCTCCGTCAAAATATGAACGGATGAGCTCGTTTTGCCATGAAATTTGGCATGCCTCTAGAGTTTGTAGAGAGCTTCTTGAGAAGCTAAAGTGAGTAATATTCGGAGGTCTAGAGAATATTTAGCGAATTGTTGAATTTGGGAAAATTTAATGGATTGGTCATGCACTGTTCATATAAACCAAAAATGAAATCTGTGGCATTCTTAGACCAAATGGATTCCAAATGTGGTGAAATTTTATACACATAAACTAGACAACCACAGTGACTTATAGGAACTAGAATCACCTAAATCGGAGGTTTGTAGAGAGAGAATGAACTGTCTGAAGTTCTATATCAGCATCAGGGAGCTCATCTGACCCTCGTTACTGTTCCATCGGTTTTCGGGGAGTAGGAGCTACTAAACTGATCTAGACTTATTTGTCTCCTCTAGTAGACATCCGTATCTTTCCAAATTGGTATAGTGTGCCTAGATTGGATTTTTGTGGATTTAGTTATGAATTTTCGAAAGTCATGACAGTAAGCTGCACCAGAAACAGTGACAGCCGGACCTCCTTCCCATTTTCAATCTCACAAATGCTTCAAATGCTGAGATTTCGATTGGGAATTATTTTTAGTGTAAAGACAACACTTTGAGCTTTCTAGAGAGCTAAAGTTTACTAGATTCCCATTTTCCTATAATTAGTTATGATTTTCCAAAGTTAGAGCCAAAATATGACTTTTGGGCCCAAGTGAGAAAATGCAATTTTTCTGGTTTTTGGCTCTATACCCATGGCTTATGGTTTGTTTTATGCTATGTATGAGTTGTATAAGTGGAGTTTGAGTTGAGGATGCTTGAGATGGGTTCACAGGACCCACGGGGCAAAAGATGAGTATATGAAACCCCAGTTCATAGCATGCAAATGCCACGGATTGGTGTTGATTCTTTGGAAATCATATGGAACCGAGCCCAGTGAGAGGCTAGGTAGCGGTAGTAGATTAAGGTGTTACAGACCAAGTAGATATAGTAATGGGAGCCAACAACATTGAAGAAAGGAGATTGACAACCAAATGCTTAAGTTTTGTCACTTTAAGACCATAATTATGTTATATGATGTAATCCTTTGATGAATATGGTCTATGACCCCTTAGACATGTGTAATTATGATATTATGTGATGTATAAATGTATGGATATGATGTATGAACCCTAGCATAGAATTTAGGTATGTAATGCCAAGGTATGCAATTTGGAAGTTTGATGTAAATGTGTATAAGTGTGGATGAAAAGGCCAAAATGAGATGCATGAGGTTTGGGACCATTTAGGCAGCTCACACAAGTCCTAAATGTGCTTTTAGACTTGCCTAAAAGGTGCCAAGGCCAAGGGAAAACCATTTGGTCACTTTGGTATCCCATATGGAGCTAAAAGTGACCATAATGGATCCCTATATCACTTTTTGGCTAAATAAGCTCTTCTTGCTTTGAAATTTGGCATGCAATTAGAGCTTGTTGAGAGAATTTTGGGAAGCTAAAGATCATAATTTTTGGAGGTTCATAGAATATTTGATAATTTTTCAAAGTTGACAATTTTTCTAATTTTGGTTTGCTGCACTATTCATTTAGTCTGAAAATGTATTCTGTCACACAGGGCTCAAATGATGTCCAATTCTATGAAATTTTATACAAAGAAACTAGACATTTATAGTGACTTATACAAACTAGAAGCACCTCATTTGGAGGTCTAGAGAGGGAGATATGAATTTTTGAACATTCTATCTAGTATCAGGAGCCTTACCCAACCTGAGTTATTTTTCTATTGAATTCTGAGGCTTGGGCTTCCTGAACTAGTCTGGACATATTTTCCCTCTAGCTAACATCCACAAATTTCTAGATTGGTATCATTTGCATGGATTGAATTTTTGTGGAATTAATTGGACATTTTCAAAGTTTACTGCAAAATCTGTGACAGCATCAAGAGGCAGTTTGACCTCTGGACCTTTTCGGATGTTAAATGCCCTCTGTAATAGACGTTATAGTCTGAACATATTTTTAGAGTGAAATAGACATTTGTAGCTTTCTAGAATGCTAAGATTGTATGATTTCAATTTTTTTAGAATTAGTTATGATTTTCCAAAATTTGGTCAGAAAAAGGGGCAAATCTGGTCGAAAATGCATTTAAGTAATTTGACCTCTTCTTTGATTTCTATGAGTTATGGGCATGATTTTATAATGAAAAAGAGTTTTATTAATGTAATTAAATATGAGAATGTATATTATGAGTTCACACAATCTACGTGACACTGAATGGAAATTTTATATACAACGCAGCACAATTTAATGCATTATTTTAATAGACTTTTCTACTCCCCTCATGGAATTTAATCATGTAAAGGACATGAGTATCATGAAATGAGCTAGAATTTATGGTGTTACACTCAGCCAGGGAATTTTTATTACTAGCTCTTAATGAGGGTTCTATTATTATAGAGTACTAGCTAGTTCTTCTAATAAGAGAAAGAAACTTCTAACTCTGGAGGCCTATCATAGGAGAGCTTACTAATCATATTGGGTTAATCTTAACCCATTCACAAGGGTTAATGTTTCTTTCAATGGATTCATTTACACATCTCGGGAGGTAACTTATTTTGTATCAAGTCTCCTGTATCCTCTCTCAATGACTTTTCATAAAGTCTCTTCTTCTTTTCTAATCATTATAGCCATCGGAGATTTCTATTTATTTGTTTATTTATTTACATATACCGTCCACTATTCATCTTTGCGTTTTTTCTTACTAGCTCATCCCATGATTACAATTCACATTTCTTTCTGTCACAGGCTTCATATCTCAATTACTTACTGGGATTACAACTCCTTTGAGGAGTTTCTACTTTTAATGATCTCAGCTTTTCTATTTACTACTACATCTGTCTCTATAGGCCGAGACTTTTTCTCACTTTCTTTGCTCACTTATAGTGCCATTTTATAGTCCCTCATTTTCACACTAATAGGCCTAACATATGTGTCTCATACTGGCATCGAAGAGCGACTACCACTGGCTACTATTGAGCTCTAGTGGGATGCTAGCTATACTTAGTTTTGATCACTAGAGGCATATTGTACCACTTACCTCATGTAAAAACTACACTTGACCCCTTTCTGAATACATAGGCTAGCATATGAGGATCTCTCTATCCCTTGGTCAGGGCAAATATCTGCTGAGTAGTGGTTTATTTGGCTCTAACTTTGGAAAGCTAATTTTTGCTTTCTTTATCCCATACACTATGCTCATTTCTTAAGAGATCTAGTCAGTGGTCTAACTATCTGAGTAAAGCCTTCATATCTCTGTGACACTGGTCTGTCAGACTCAAGAGATCTCTAGTCTTTGAGATAAAAGCTGACTGAAACTATACTAGTCTCTAAGACTAACTATTCTGTAAAAACTATCTTAGGCCGTCATCTCACCAGAGAATCATCATACTGTAACTAGAGGCTCTCTATAACTCTGTGGGATCTACTGTACCCCTGGGTTTATTGCGAGCTCTCAGAGCCCTGCTAAGGTCTACTGTGACCTGTTATGCTATGCTAGGATCTACTGTGATCTATCTCTAGGAGATATCAAAGCCTAAGATCACTATATCTGATAGTAAAACACATGCTCACTTAGTTCAGTAACCATCGCTCATAATAACTGAGTCTAAACTTAGAAGTACCTCATGCTCTTCGTGTAAAGTGGGTTCTGTGTCATCTGACTCTCTAGGATCCCATTATAGTGATACTCAGGAGGATTTTAATTTTTGTTTATTGCTCCTCGTGGAATCCTCAGATTGCCACTTCAGCCCTTTTTTACTTGGGCTTTCTTTTCTTACTTTATCGACTTACTTACTTTATGTGTACTCGTTCTAACCTTCCTTTCATATCTTGCAGTTTCTAATTATGCCTATGTTCTACTTTTAAGTGCCTTGGCATTAGGGCATCTCACATACTGAGTGTGGCTAACATCTCTAGCAGGAGAGAGGCTATGCACTAGTCTCTATTGATTTCATTTTCATATATTATATAGGACTTAGGCTATGTATGCTGAATTCATGCTATCTAAATTTGAACATTCTCTACTGGGGATTCCTCTCTGCATGCTTTTCTTACTATTTTAGTATTCCTGGAATCCTTTTATCTCTCTTTTCTGGCTTATTTTGTTATCTAGTTAACCAGAATACTCTTTGATTATCAGGACACTTTGGTGATTTATGTCGTTGTTTGCTATGCACTTAAGCTACATTATTATTAGGTTGATCAGACCCAATATCATGTAACTATAGTTGCAAGCAAACCATAACATTAAACACTAATACACGGGCGCCTCGTGACTGAGTTCAAAGCTATTATCACTGGTATATTACAAGTTTTCTAATAATCTAAAGTATTTCTCTCGTACTTTTCTTTATCTGCCTTATTCTTGTAGGATACTCAGGGAAAATAAGATTTTTTCTCTACTTCATCCCAAGATCTCTCTACATTGCCTGATTATTTTTAGGAAAAATTATGTTTAAGGACTAATAAGTGAAAAATTTACTTTTAAGGACCTGTTACCATTAGATTCAACTGTTTGTTGCTAAACAAAGTGGTAATCATCCTAAAATAAGCAGTAATAGGCCCTTAAGAATAAATTTCTTCACCTTTTGGTCCGTTATTATAATTCTCCCTTATTTTTACTTTGGGCACTATCATGCAAAAAAGGCATCTATATCAAGGACAAGTGTGCTTCCTTAAGTATTCAAGCACATTAACTAGATATTTGTTTTTAATCTATTATGTCCTTGGCTTAAACACTGTCATAAATTTCTCTCTCTTTTACCTTTACTATCTTTTTACTTAGGTAAAAGGATGTGTTACTACTGGCTGTTTCTGTTGCCAATTCAGGTTTCTTTACGCTCAAGAGCACTTGCATTTTCTTAGGGTTCTTCTACTTGTTCACTCTCTGTAACATCAAGGGGGTCTACTTTTTCTCATACTCTTGCTTTGCTCTAACCAGATCGTCTCTTAGTAAGAAGAATTCTATTTCATATAATCTTAGAAATTTTATTCTATGACACTCTCAGCTTACACTCTTTCTCTACATAATACAAGACTCGCCTTTTAAGGTGGTCCCTAGCTCCCTCGAGCTTTCTTAAGGGTGCTAAGGCACTAACTATTTATCTCCATTTGTTTATATATTCAGATAAGAGCTAGGCTTTCTTTCTGTTTAGCCTCTTTAGTCTCATCCTCAGGAGCATAACATATTATTTTTAGGGTTTTACTAACCCAATCCAGGACGTGTATTCTCAATGTCTAGATTCTACATTATTGAAAACTTATGCTCTACTAGGTGCTCTAATCACTCACGTGCCTTAACCCCATATCATTCTTATCTTGTTGGGCTCATCTGACTAACTATCAGACCTCTGTCTGTTTGCTTTTCTGAGCTCAATCTATTCATTTAGTCATTACTAGAGCGAGAGCATCTCTTCTGTGGCTATTTTTTTAGCTTTTCCTCACTTCCCTTATCACTATACTTTACAACTCAAAGGGGGTCTAGCTAGGGGAATTTGCTAACCACTACTGGGTGATTTGCCTAACTCAGAATGTCTTATCTTTCCTTTTTTGATCTAGGGAGAACTTTCACTATGCCTTTCATTTACATATCTTACCTGGAATGATACTACTGGTCATCTCCCCTAAGCTTTAGCTTATGCTTAGCTAGGGCTACCCATCTCATCGGACCTGCAGCTTACTATAAGCCCTATTAACTCATAGGCTCACAATAAATTAACACTTTCTGAACTATCCTCATTCTCTTCTGAGCCTCTATCACTAGGCTATTCATACTTACCTCTAAGTGTTATCTATAAGGTATATCTTTCTAGACCACTCACTATGTGCCTCACTACTAGTAGCTTTATCTTATGTTATTTCGAGGTACACTAACATTCTATCATTCATTGTCTCACAGTGTAGCACTCTAGGTTGGAGTCAATACCTTAAGGGTGAGTCTTAACAATCTATCATCCCTGTGTCTAACTTTCTCTATGTTGAGCTCGTTTCTCAATCTCAACTACTAGGCCCATGGATTTCTTACTAACTTTCCATGACTATTTACTACTCTTTTCCTTTACTAATACTAGGGTTCCCGTTCTTTATAGATCGACTGATCCCTTATTAGTTCTTTCCTTAAGTTGGCCTAAATATGACCAACAAGGCATTTCATACTACCATTCGCTACAGCTAGCACATCATTCGTTGTGGTTAATTACCCTTGGGTTCACCCTAGTCTTCTTGTCTAAGTATTGGCCACGGTTAGGAACTCTCTAGATTGCCTCGTTGATTCATAGAATAATTGGCCACAGCTAATAGCCTTTGATTGGCTTACTTTTTCATGGATTGGAATTTCATCCTTTTAGCTACAACCTGAGCCTCATTTCCTCTATGGCCAGCCCATTATCAAACTAGAGGGTTCTACCTCTTGATTCATCCATGCATAACTAGCTATTATCTCTGGGTTGTCAGGCTCTAAGTGGTGTAACTTGTAACTTAACCTTTGGCCTTAGGGAATTAGCCTTTTAGGCTCTAGAATTCATCGAAACATTTGGGTGTTGTGGCTAGGGGGCAATTCTTTTTCTCACCTCCCCTCTTAGCTAGTCCTGCGCAGCCATAGTCTCATCTCATACTGTGCTACATCATTACTTGTCTCTGCATTAAGTAGGACATTTTAGAGTGGTCTAAGTATGATTACTAAGGATAATTAGGCCTTACGTACTCTTTTTAGCAAGCCTCTTCATATTAACGAGATCATTCCTCATCGTTCATACCTAGGGCTTACTACTAATTCTGGTGTGCTATCATATCTCATTAAGCTATAGCTATTGGATCCCTTATCTTTGCTTAAGCTATCCTAGAGGCCAACCTTTCTCGGTATCCACTAGCTACTCTAAGATTATCATACAACTTACTCATCATGAACATAGCCACAAACTATTTTCACACACCCAAAATGTCTCATACAAGGCTTTCCACAGCTATACAAGTCCTCCACATAGCCCTAATGCTACATCCTCAAGCCAAATCCATTCTAAGAGAGCCTGAAACTTTGCTCTAATACCAATAAATGTAATGCCATATATTTCTGAGCTCATTTCATGCTATTCTCATGCCTAAAGCCATGCCACTCACATAAGAGGCAAGAAAAATGGCATTAAATAATATATTTCTTAGTGTTGCGTCACGTATAAAATTTTTATTTGGTGTCCCATGGACCATGTAAGCTTATGTATCACATTCTCATATTTACTTACATAGATACAACTCATTTTCATCACCAAAATTGACCTAGAGCTCGTGTATGGCAAGGGGATACATAAAATTCATATATGCATTTTTGAATAGAATTTTCTCAATTTTGTCACAAATTTTGAAAAATCATAACTAATTATAGAAAAATCAAAATTTTCCATTCTTTGCCATTCTAGAAAGCTACACATGTCGAAATTATTCTAAAAATATGTCTAGACCGTGAAACACAATACAAAAGGTGTTTGATATCCAAAAAACTGTAGAGGTTTGGCTGGCTATTGGCACTATCACAACTTTCTGCTACAAATTTAAAAAATGTTCAATTAATTCCAAAAAAATTCAATCCTTGCAAATGATATCAATATGGAAAGATATAGATGTTAGCTAGAGGAAAAAATAACTCCAGACTAGTTCAGGCATACCCAAACCTCGGAACTCAATCAAACAGTACTTAAAGTTAGTTTGAGTGCCTGATACTGGGCACAATTTTTAAAAATTTATATCTCCCTCTCTAGACATCTAAATGAGGTGGTTCAGTTGGCACAAGTCATGGGAATGTCTAGTTTCTCTCTATAAAAATTTGTAGCAATTGGACATCATTTGAGCCCTGAGTGATAGAAATCATTTTTGGACTAGTATGAATAGTAACATGACCAAAATCAAAATTTTTTTCAACTTTAAAAATTTATCAAATATTCTATAGGCCTCCAAAAATTCTGTTCTTTATCTTCTCAAAAAGCTCTCAACAAGCTCTAATTGCATACCAAATATCAGACCAAGAAGAGCTCATTTGGACATAAAATGGTATAGGTTTCTAATATGGTCAATTTTGCTCCATATTAGATACCAAGTGTGCCCAAATGGTCTTTCTTGGTGTTTGGCACCTCTTGGGTAAGTTTAAAAGCATGAATATGACTCATATGAACTACCCAAGTGGTCCCAAATTTCATGCATCTCTTTTTAGCCATTCTGCTTCCATATATGCACTAATACATCAAACCATTCAAGAGTCAAACTTGCCATTATATGACCAAAATGCATATTTCCATACATATAACCTTAAATCTCATTTATACATGATACGTTAGCATAATTATACATGCTCATAAGGTTATAAGTCATATACAACCATAGATTACAACATTTGCCACTTGGATGGCCTTAAAGAAGCAATTTTCATGCATTTCAATGTCATGCTCCCATCTCTCAAGTGGTTAGCTTCCATCTCCTTGCTTTCTTGATTCACCTAGCATGTTAGAACATTGGAGAGGCGAGGATGTGATACAAAGAAACCCAATAGCTCATCTCCCATTTCAACCATACATAAAGTATGCAAAACTATGTCTTACAAATGCATGCATGGCATATCAACATGTGTAAACATTCAAGAAGCATTTTCAACATTTGAGCAAGTCATACATAGCATACAAAGACTTCCCAAGCAAGTGGATTAGCCTCACCCATTCACTTATAGATTTTGGACTTGCCTCACCCATTCTTTAAGAGGTTTTTGGACTCAAACTTACTTTTGGGAGTCAACTTCACTTTTGGGAGACTCTTTACTTTATCTCAACCAATTCTAAGGGTTTTTGGCTCATTCTTACCATGGTTAAAGGTTCTTGGCTTCACCGTACTCCAGCAAACTAAAGCAAATATAACAAACATCATTTGAAAACATAAAGCATCATCATGGTTCCATGGCATATGAAATTATGCTAACATACTTTTCATGGCTTAAAACACACATACACACATTCAAAGACAAGTTAAGCATACATTCATGCATGAAGGAAGGAGGAGTGAGATACCTTGGAAGAAGCATGCACTTTTTCTCTTGAATTTCCTCTCCCTTCTTTGGTCTCACACACACAAAGGTGTGGGAATGATTTATCTTGGCCTAGACATAATTTATGGAAGCCAATTAGGTTTATGGAATTAATTCTAAGGCCATACAACTTGCTTAGACTCTAGCTTAACCTATAGACCCCTTTATGGTTCCAAAAATGCACCTAAGGAAGCAACACCCATTAAATAAATTCTAAGCTCCATTCTTTCCTTTTAAATATGATTCTTGACTCCTTTTAAGCCTCTTGGAGTCATCACATAATTAAAATAAAGAGTCTAACTACACGTTGCTTCTTTAGGTCATATTATGGAACATATAAGGCCAACTCACTTTCTATGACTTCTAAACTTTTTCCAAGGCTTCCTATTGTATTCTCCCATCATAAATGATACAAAACTAAGCTTGGAAGGAATTAAAACACTCCCTAGGTGCATAGACTTTCCTTGGCCGAAGCTATACTTCCATAAGGCATCAATGGAGTTTCCTTGCTTCTTTTGATAGGAGAATCATGTAGGAAGTTCTCTTGGTGTCTTGGGAACTCATATGAACACTTAAATATCATAAAATATGGCTAGGGTTCATGATAGAGTTTAAGGTGCAATTAAAACCCTAAATTCTATAACTTGCATTCTAAAGCTCCCTTTTCAATTCTAGTTGCATATTCTTAATTCTCACACTCCATAACCTTTGGTTCCATCAATAACACATAAAGAAGAACTCTCCTCCTCACTTTCTCTCTCTAGACTGAAGCTTAAATGGCTTAGAAACACAAGATTTTGCAAGTGTTTCAAGTAAAGTTTTACCTTAAAACAGAATTCTCTTCGCATAGATTATTTTTCACTGATTGATTTCTTGAAAAGAGCTCCTTTTTTGCTTGGTTTAGACCTAAATCTTCAAGTTTTCAAGAAAAGAAAACCACCATTAGAGAGCTCTTAGAGAGAGGAACAACTTTCCTAACTGGTGCGCGATGAAACAGGGCCGTTTACTTACCTAAACGGAAGCTTAAACTTTTTCTCTCTCTCCCCTCTTAATGTCACACCATTGCTACCCATTTTTCTGCAAATGAAAGCTTGGAAAAGGTGATGAGGTGTAATCTTACTCAAGAAGCCTCTTTTACAATTTTTCAAAATGACCATTTTACCCCTACCCACCTGTTTGCTTTGTTTAGGTTCATTTTTACTATTTTTTAAGAATTGTCTTTCCATCATAAAATTTAAGTCCTCTAATTCATAAAATGCTTTTGGTTTCATCCAAATTGGATTTAAAACCTTCCTGAATGAACTGGTCAAAGTTTAGGTCAACCGATATTGGAAAACATTCACCGGAGGGGCTTTAGCTGTCTCGGGCCTTCTTATGGTTTTCAGTGCCTCTGAGAACCTTGAAGAACTCAAAACTTTCATTTAAAAAACCCTCCTGTGAGAATTTTAAAATTTGCTCAAAATTGCAAAAATGCCATTATGTTTTGTAAGTTTTTCGTAAGAAATTGTTTCTTCATTCTAGCTCTATTTTTCTTTCTATCTAGGTCTGGGATTCTCATTTTTAAGAGTTTAGAATGCTTCCCAATTTTTTCAAGACCTTAACTAAGTCATTTCAGGAGACTTCCTTTTGTATCTGGTAAATTTCATACGTTTATGGAGAAACTGTACGTTACATTTACGGAAAAATCGCACATTTTCTCTCATTTTTGAAGAACCAGATATTACACATGCATCTTCATACACTTTCCTATAGCTTCACTCCTCTATACCCATAAGTCCAAGTACACATATGCATGCATGGCATCACGTTGCATGGCCCTCCATTCATCCACGTAGCTTGCATGGATATTCACTTAGCAACTACACCTACTTGAAGCTTCACACACTAACATGTATCAAATACTCTCACATTGATTCACACATACATTCCACGGTTTTGATACACTTACACAATGCCACGGTTAGCTCATAAACTTACACATGCACGAACATGTAACAACTATATGAAGAAGAAAGAGCTGGGAGGAAGAAGCATGGAGGAAGGAAAACATACGGTTCATTAAGAGAAATGAAGAGCAATCACGTGGAAGAGCATACATGAGAGGTGAAGGAAGAAAAAGCTTGGATCCAAAACAGCTTACAGAGCTACACAAGTCAAGAATTCACGGGTTTAGTAAGGGAGAAATAGGGAAGAGATTTACGTGATAAGTGAAGACACACGCATGCTGGTTCTAATGTAGAGAAGGGGAGAATGAGCTTCATGTTAACACACATATGTACACACGGTTTGAGAGAGAAGCAAGATGCAGACTTGGGCAACAAAACTAATGGTTCATCAAATTGACATGAAAGAGCTTACATGGAAAACCAGGTAAAACATAGAGAAAAGTAACAAGAACATGAAGCCACGGGTACAGATTATACATACACATAGCAGCTGGCAGAACATGGAAAATGAAGTTCAGGCATGAAAATAGAGTTGACATGGAAAGCTGAGATGGAGGCAGCACGTAACCATTAAAATAATTGAGAGACTCAGGCAAAACCAAGAAAGGCACATGAGCAAGGAAAATGGAACACGCGTGATTTATTAAAAAAGAATAGATATAGCTCGAGTGAGGAGGCTTGTCAGCTTACATGGCAAGGAATAAGCATGCATCAACAATGTTTGAATGATTCAAGAAGCCACGTGATTATTAAAGAGGAGAAGCTTGAAAGGAGGCACGGGCTGAGCATGTGAGTTTTAATGAAAGGCTAGGGCAGTAGCTAAAAATGGGGAGTATCATCATTCATTCTACGGGAGGACGCATTATTCCATTGACATAAAAACGCATCCGTCCTTCATCTAGAGAAGCATTCACCTCCACACCATAGCTTCTTCTTCTCCATACCTCCACCCCATTTCCTCCATCTTCATCAATCGCCATTCCATGAAGCTTTAATCTCATTTGGTGGCTAAGCTTGGATGTAACTCCTTGGTAAAAATTAGAGCTCAAATATTCAATCAAGAGTAGGCTACATCCTTCTTCTCCTTTTCCATTTTATTGTTGCTTCAATTAATGTTAGATTGATTAGTTCTAATTAATGAAAACTTGATAGTAGTGATTAATTTGTGTTGGTTAAGCCTCTATATTTTGGTTAAAGAAATGGAGATGTGAATTGCACTTAAGGTGTCTGATGAATTACTCTTGAATGGTTGATGTGTGATTGATGTTTGAATTTATTTTTTGATTAGTATAATTGAGACATTTAGGAGTTTGAATGGTAATTTAAACTCTCAATGGAATGTCTAGCAACTTAAAAGAGCAATTGAAATAATACTCAACTGTGTTCTACCTTTTATTCACAAGTATTAATCAATTGATGGTATTGTGGTCACAAACTTTCAATTAATTAAGCACTTGTGTCTTAACTGGTTAATTGGGAATTTTTCTAATGAATGCACCAAATAGGGGAATTAGTCTAGTTTTAATCTAAGGAGAGTAATGATAATTAAAGTCAAGAAAGTGAGTCCAAGATTAGCTACCTTACATAGTTGGTTGATTTCACCACTTAGTATAATTTTAATTCTTGTTGTTATTTTGATTCAATTAAATTCTATTAATTGAACCCCTCCAATCATTTCTTATTTGTTGTCTTTACTTGGCTTTCCCACCTAAAAAAAATTTCTCTTACAAGTAATTAGAATCTAATTCCAAGAGAAACAACCTAGGTTGCACCATTAACTACAAACCTTTTTCAACCTAGTTTATTTTGAGATTACATGACACAACCATCAAATTTGTTACAATAGTCACTTATGTTATGGTGCGGGTGTACAAAGTCATGGCGGGAGTCCCTAAACTTAGTTTTAGGTTCCAGTAACCAACTTAGCTGTAGTAGGAAAGGTCCAAGTTAAGATGAAGGTTTCCAAACTCCTATTTTTGACTTAGAGACCTTGAGATTTACTATGATAATGTTGTACAATAACCTGAGAATATTGATAAGAGGTTTTTATGAGTTGAAATTAGTAGCAAGATGGATCAAAGGTCTTAAATGATAATTATGATTATTTGTGAATTTGATTAGTTGTGGTTGTTTAGTTAATAACCTTAATAATATCAAGGTTCAAATTTTCCTACCTTTTTCCTATTTTAATTAATTGTAATGACTTTAGACCTTGATTTATAATCATTAATTATGCAATTAAGCCTAATCCTGGTAATTAAAAATTAAGATTGCTACATATATTCTATATTATATACATCTTTTTATGGCAAATTATAGCAACTAAATCTTTAGCAGTGTAAATTATGGTTACTAAAAGTGCCACTTTGTCCCATTATCCTCATATGTGGATTTTTACCATTTCATCCTATAAATTTATACATAACCAATTTGTTTCAATCAAGATATTATATGGATAAGTATCAAATCCATTGCCTCACCTAAACTTATTACTAAAGGCATTAGGTACATTAGCTATAGGACATATTAGAGGTTAGCTTCTTATATAATGCATTTCACTAATATATCTATCATCATAACTAATCTTAAACTAAGGTTGAAGTCCAATTAAGCACCAAGTTATTCCTTAGATTAGCTTATAAAAAGTGCCTCTCCTCATAACTTCACTAGGATATTCTTATAGATTAGCCTTTCAACAAAGTGTCTTGCTATAAGAATTTCTTTTGGTCTTTTCATTAAACACTTTGTAATACAATATCTAGTTATTACTTAATTTGCATCACAAATGGGGTAAAGTAATTAGCACCTTTGGTAGTGGAAAGTACAATTGTCGAAAGCCAAAATAATTCATCTTTGACCAAATAGGTCATGTGGGCTTACCAAAGTCATTTTCGAATTCATAACATACTTATTCAACCAAAAACATCACAATTTGAACCATGAATTTTGGGTTTAAGGCATACATATCCATTTAATAATCACACTTGCATTTTTTCACATGTTCCATATTTTAATGCAAACTTTGGAAATTCAAAACTAATTTTAGAAAATTTCAAATCATGCATAGCTTTCTAGAAAACTCAGGATGTCATCCAACTATTATAAAAATTTTAGATTAAAATAGTCTTATTTGACCTACGAAATGCCAATGGAATAGTAACTAAGTATGATTTTTGTCCTATAGTAAATCTGGAACTTCAAAAATTCATATCTCCCTTTACACAGATCCAAATTAAGTTCCCTTAATTTCTATGAAAAGCTTATAATGCCAAATATATGTTTGTAACTTCATTTGGTCCCTCAAAGACACTGAAAACCAAATTGACTACATGAATAGTAGCAGTGACAATTTCTGCATAATTTGGCCAACTTTGAAAAACATAATAAATTCTCTAGAGCTTTAAAAATTTTGTTCTTTAGCTTTGTGAAAAGCTCTAGATGAGATCTAAATGCTTGCCAAATTACACTTCTAAAAGCTTAAGCATAGCATATAAAAGCATCATAGCATCCTCATATCACCATGGAACTCAAAACCATCATTCCACTTATTCATATACACAAGCATATCAAGGCTCAAGGATGTCAAAATCTCATATTCTCATACATTTGGCTCTATATCCATTACATACATCATTTTCATATACATTTACATATGATCAAAGGTCTAAATCTCATAAACATAATATACATATATACTTTAACATTAAATTATATAAAAAACTATCCTATTGTCAAAGTATCATCATTCAACCTCCTTGGCTTCCATTCCTTGCTTTATGAGGCTCATCTAGATATGGTTAGACATAAAGTGGGAAAGAGTGAGATTCAAAGAATCCCAATAGCTCATTCACCCTTTCAAGGATACATATATGGCATATTTTCATGTTAAAGAATGCAAGCATGCTACAAATGCTTCTAGTAGGCATACTGTAACAACCAGAAAAAGAAAAGAAAAAGAAAGAAGAAAGTTGAAAATTTTCGAAATCCTGAAATTTTTCTAAGTTTGCTAGCTATAGCGAGAAATGGCCTAGCTATAGCGAATGTACTTGTTCACTGTAGTGAGAAATGGTCTTGCTATAGCGAATGTACCTGTTCGCTATAACGAGAATGCTTCTAGCTATAGCGAGTGCGGGCATCCCATACAAAAATTAGGGAACTACTCACCGTAGCGCGCCATAGCGAAAACAGGGGTCTGGGACTGATACGTGCTTGCCGTAGCAAAGGTTAATTTTTGCTATAGCGAGAGTTAGTCTGGAAAAGCGTAAAAAAGGAGAATTTGACTTCTTAAAACGTCCCCATTCATTCTTTCTCTTTTATCTGACCTAAGCTTCGACCAAAGGAGAGAAAAGTGGCATGGAGAGAGAGAGAGACCAAGAGAAGGAAGGAAGAACAAAGAAAAGGTAAGCAAGCTTGAGATTTTCCTCTCTTTTCTTCTTAGCATCTTGTTCTTCTCTTTTTGTCCTCTCTTTCTATCGTTTTGGTTGTTAAATTAGTTGGGTTTTAGGCATGGGTCAGAAGAGGGAAAGTGGAATATGTTGGTTCTACCAACTTGAGAGCTTGAGAGAAAAGAAGAGTTAGTGAATATATGCTTTGTAGGGTTTGCTAAAGAACCCCGTAGCTTGGTGAATAATCCCATACTCTTTATTGTGTCTAGGCTCAAGAAAAGCACCTCCATCAAGATGTGAGTGTGAAACCAAGAAGGGAGAAGAGAAATTGAAAGGGAAGGCTTGTGTTGGCTCATAAGGTTGCTCTTCACTCTTTCTTGTTGCATTCTTGGATGTAATAGTCATTGTATGCTTGTGTATATGCTTATTGTGTGAGACATGCCATATGTTATTGCCTTGATGCATTGGTACCAATATGTTTATGTGTTAGATTGTGAAAATTGCTCGAGTGAGATAGTGCCAAAAGTCCTTGAGATGGGTGAGGTAGAGCCGAAAGTCCCTGAGGCTGGGTGAGACAAGGCCAAAAGTCTCATAACTGAGTGAGCCCAAGTCAAAAGTCCCTGAACCAAGGGTGAGGCTATCCAAAAGTCCCTAAAATTGGGTGAGGCCAGACCAAAAGTTCCTAGAGCTCATTCTTGGCATTGATATAGTTTTCATGGCATGTAAATTATGTATTGTATGATTGTGAATGGTTAGATGCTTATTTGCATGCTTTGACTTGTTTATATGCCTTGATTGCTTCCTTGAATGAGTGCATAAGCTACTGAGATTCCATGAATCTCACCCCCTTCCCTCCTCCATCTTAACATGTTAGGTGGAGCTCAAGGAGATTCAAGTGCACAACAAGGAGCCTAGGAGCATGTTTAGATAGATGTTAGTTTATTTTGGTTCTTTTAATGTAAAGAGGTGCTAAAATGAATATACACCTACTATTTTTGAGATGTAAATGTTGAAGGAAATGTAAATGTATGGAAAAATGATGTATAAACTATATAGAGAGCCAAAGTAATGAAAATGTAGGATTTGCCCCTTTTGTGGTTTGTATGCGATAGTATATTTTAGCCCGTAGCATAGTGAGTTTGACATGTATGATGATTTGGACCACTTGGATATTTCATATATGCTATGTTCATGCTTTAAAACTTATCCATGGGGTGCTAGAACATGTGGGAGGCCATTTGGATCCACTTGAACTGTTTTGGGTGTCAAAACCATCAAATTTGTGAGCTATGTCAAAGTATGACCAAATGAGCTCTTCTTGATATGAAATTTGGCATGCCTCTAGAGTTTGTAGAAAGCTTCTTGGAAAGCTAAAGTGGGTAATATTTGGAAGTCTAGGGAATATTTGGCGAATTGTTGAAGTTAGGAAATTTTGATGGTTTGGTCATGGTACTGTGTAACTAGTCCGAAAATAAATCCATGTCATTCATGGACCAAATGGTGTCCAATTGTTATGAAATTTTATAAGCATAAACTAGACAACCATAGTGACCTATACCAACTGGAAGAACCTAAATCGGAGGTCTATAAAGGGAGAACGAACCTTCTGAAGTTCTGTATCAGCATCAGGGAAGCCATCCGACCTTCGTTACTGTTCTATCAGTTTTTGAGGTCTAAGGGCTGGTGAACTGATCTAAACTTATTTTTCTCCTAGTTAACATCTGTAGCTTTCCAAATTGGTATAGTTTACCCAGATTGGATTTTTTTGGATTTAGTTATGAATTTTTGAATTCATGACAATAAGCTGCACCAGTATCAGGGACAGCCGAACCTCTGTCTCATTTTTTATGTCAAATATGGTCTGAGATTATAGTTGGAAATTATTTTTAATGTAAAGCTAACACCTAGAGCTTTCCAAAAAGCTATAGTTTGCTTGATTCTCATTTTTCTATAATTAGTTGTGATTTTTCAAAGTTAGAGCTAAAAATCTGACTTTTTGGCCCATGTGAGAAATTGCATTTTCTTGGTTTTTGGCTCCATATCCGTGGTTTATGGTTTGCTTTATGCTATGATTGAGTTGTATAAATGAAGTGTGAGTAGAGAATGTGAATGATGGGTTCACAAGACCCACGGGGCAGAAGATGAGTGTTTGAAACCCCATTTTATAGCATAAAAATGCCACGGTTTGTACTTGTTATTTGGAAATCATATGGAATCGAGCCTATAGGGAGATTAATTGAGGTTAAGACATTATGGTGTTACACATACATAGTCATATTTTCAAGTCATGTGAATTCATTCAAATTATATATAGGCTCTAAGGACTTTTGGTCTAGCCTCACTCAATTCTTTGGGACTTTTGGATTAGCCTCACCTGCTTTTAGGAACTTTTGACTTAACCTCACTCCTTTTTGAGAATTTTAGTTTTGTTTCACCCATTCTTATAGACTTTTGGCACAACCTCACCCATTAAGAGCCATACACATTCACATTGTCATTTAAAAAACATAATGGTATGAAAGAACTAAACTAGTAGCTATAGGCATATCTCATGATTTAAACATAAATATAAGTATCCAATGACAATCAAACAACCAAGCAATGCATACAAAAAAGGATGGAGAGCTACCTTATGTCAAGAATCACAAACTTTCTTCCTTGAGCTTTACTTCCCCTTCTCGGCCTCACACTCAAACCTAGGAGGAGCTTGATTTACTTGGCCTAGATACATCAAATAAGACACAAACACATAATTGGAACCACTTCTAACCTCACATAAACTCTACACAAATATAAGCAACTCCTATAATTCATGATCTTAGCTCCAATTTCTCACTCAATCTAAATCTTATGACTCCATTTAAACTTATTAGAATCATCACAAACTCAATTCAAGGAGTCAAACATTAAGTTGCTTCTTTATGCCTAAAAAGGAATCTAAACTTCCATTTTTCAAACCATGGTTTCTAAATTCACATTAATGGTTTTTTTTTGGTATTTATTATTTACATCTAGACCATTTCTATTCTTGGAATCAAAGAAAACTCTCCCTAAATACTTATTCTCTCTCTTGACTAAGATATGTAGTAAGTAAGGAGGCCATGGAGTTTCATTCAATTTCCTAGGGGTTTTGGCAACCATGAAGCTGCCTAAACCTCTTATGAACTAATACATACTCTTATACAAACTAGATTATCATTAGAAAGTTTCAAAATTTCCTTGGTGCAACTAAAACCCTACTTACTATAACCTGATTTCTAAAACTTCTCTTTTAGTTCCAATTGCATATTTTTATTCCTCACACTCTAAAACCCTTGTTCCTAACTTGTTACGACTTGAATTCACCCTCTCCTAGATGGGCCTAGGTCTGGCTGAAACTCACCTTTGAGAAGAAACCAAGAAGAAGTAAGTGAAGCCATGCTTTTTACCTTGTTTCAAAGCTTTTTTCAAAAGGACTTTCTATAGCTTCCAAGCCTTCCTTCAATGTCATACTCTCATCTTTTAAGTGGTTGGCTCTCATTTCCTTATTCTCTTACTCCACCTAGCATGTTAAGACATTGGAAAGAAGGGGATGAGGTTCAAAGAATCCCAATAGCTCATCTCCTATTCAATCACACATAAAGTATGCAATACATGTCTTGAAAATGCATGCATGGACGTATTAATATAAGTGAACATTCAAGAAACACTCTTGGCATTTGAACAAGTCATACATAGCATACATAGGCTTGCCAAGTAAGTAGATTAGCCCCACCTATTCACTTATGGATTTTGAACTTGCCTCACCCATTTCTTTAAGAAGTTTTTGACTTAACCTTACTCTTAGAAGTTAACCTCATTTTTAGGAGACTCTTTACTTTATCTCAACTAACTTTAAAGGTTCTTGACTTCTCCACACTTAAGCAAACCAAAGCAAATATATAAAACATCATTTGCATACATAAATCATCATCATGATACCATGGAATAAAAGCTCATGTAAAAACACTTTCATAGCTCAAAACATATATACACACACATTTAGAGACAATGTAAGCACACATTCATGTATGAAAGAAGGTGGAGAGAGTTACCTTAGTTGCAATCACACATTTTTCTTCTTGAATTTGCTCTCCCTTCCTTGACCTCACTTACCCAAAGATGTGGGATTAGTTTCTCTTGGCCTAAACACAATTTATGGAAGCCAATTAGGTTTATGGAGTAAATTCTAAGGCTACACATCTTCCTTAAATACTAACTTAGTCTATCAACCCCCTTATGGTTCCAAGAATGTACCTAATAAAGCAACACCCATCAAATGAGTTTCAAGCTCCATTCTTTTCTTTCATATATGATTTTTAACTCCTTTTAAGCCTCTTAGAGTCATCACACAATTAAAACAAAGAGCCTAACTACATGTTGCTGCTTTAGGTCATATTATGGAACATATAAGGCCATCTCACTTTTTGTGGTTTCCAAAATTTTTCCAAGGCTTCCTCTCATACTCTCCCATCACACATGATACAAAACTAAGCTTGGAAGGAATTAAAACACTCCCTAGGTGCATAAACTCTCCTTGGCCGAAGCTATGCTTCCATATGGCACTAATGGAGTTGTTTTAATTTCCTTGATGGGAAAAGCATGCGGGAGGCTCTCTTGGTGTCTTAGGAACTCATATATACTCTTAGACAACTTAAATTACTACTAGGAAGCTTCATCTTAGCCTAGGTGCAACCAAATCCCTAAATTCCATAAATTGCATTCTAAAGCTCCCTTTTTAATTATAGTTATATATTCTTAATCCTCACACTCCATAACCTTTGGTTCTATCAAGACCTAAGCTTAAATGGCTTAGAAACATAATATTTTGCAAGTGTTTCAAGTAAAGTTTTACCTTAAAATAGAGCTCTCTTCATGTAGATTATTTTTCACTGATTGATTTCTTAAAAAGAGTTCTTTTTTAGCTTGGGTTAGACCTAAATCTTTAAGTTTTTAAGAAAAGAAAACCACCATTAAAGAGCTCTTAGAGAGAGGAACAACTTTTCTAATTGGCACGGGATGAAATGGGCTGTTTACTTACCTAAACGAAAACTTAAACTTCTTCTCTCTCTCCCCTCCTAATGTCACACCATTGCTGCCCATTTTTGTATTGCAAATGGAAGCTTGGAGAAGGTGATGAGGTTTAATCTTACTTAAGAAGCCTCTTTTACAATTTTTTCAAATGACTATTTTGCCCCTACGTGCCAATTTGTTCTGTTTAGGCTCATTTTAACTCCTTTTTTAGAACCATATTTTCCATCATAAAATTTAGGTCCTCTAATTCATAAAGTACCTTTGGTTTCATCTAAATTGGATTAAAAACCTTTCCGAATGAATTGGTCAAAATTCAGGTCAATTGATGTTGAAAAACGTCCACCGGAGGAGTTTTAGCTGTCCCAAGGCTTCCTATGGTTTCCAGGGCCTCTGAGAACCCTAGAGAACTCAAAATTTTCATTTAAAAAGCCCTTCTATGGGAATTCCAAAATTTGCTCAAAATGACAAAAGTGCCCTGACGTTTTGTCAATCTTTTGTTACATTTCGTTTCTTCATTCTAGCTCCATTTTTCTTTTTGTTTGAGCCTGGGATTCTCATTTTTAGGAGTCTAGAATGCTTTCCAAATTTTTTGGGACCTTAACTAAGTCATTTCGGGGACTTCCTTTTATATCTGGTGAATTTCATACATTTACAAAGAAATCGTACATTACATTTCTCACGTTTTCTCTCATTTTTAGAGAACTGAATATTATAAAATGCATTACGTCGATTAATATGTACATATATATGGAATTTGCCTCTTGTTATTGAGATTGTATATTTCACTCTAGTGGTGGGCTAACATTTTTAGGGACCAGACCTTTTAGTAACAAGAAGAAGTTAATGGAAATCTACTGTGGTAGTTTAGTAATATATGGGCTTGAATGCCTTATTTAAATTGGGTTTGTCTAGTAAGATATTAGCATTGCTTATTCTGTTGCATAATTGCTACATTGCATCATGTATTACCAAGTATAAAGACTAATTTTATAATTTAGGACATAATAGAATTGGTACTTGTGATTGTATTTGGATTATCATTAATGAGTACCTTAGAATTATATGACTCTTGAATAGTTAATATTGTAGTATTAATGTTTAAGTTATTGGCATAAAAGGTTTGGAATGTGTTTTTATTGTCTTGATCTTGTGGAAGGTGAAATGGTTCACCCTTCCTATGTTGCTATAGTAGATTTTACTATCATGAGTCATTGTGTGGTGATTTTAGGAAGTGACATAACCATATTTTGAACCAACGATTGTACTAAGTGTTGAGGCATGTAGACAAGGTTAACTTGTCAATTGAAACTTGCTTAAAGTAGTTTAATGATTTTAGGCATAGTAATGAGGATTTTAAGTTGTCATTAGAAGCCATAATATATCATTTACTGTCATAGGCCTTTATGTGTGACATTAGGAAGTGCCATAGCCATATTTTACATTTGAGGCTTCATAAAAAAAGTTATGGGTAAGAGCATGTTCAATTAGACCATTGAATCTTGCCTAAGTGGCTTGAGGACATTAACTAGTGTACTAGGTGGTTTGAATTGCCATTTGAGCTTACATTCTATCCTTTTGCTATCATAAATGAATCTTGTGTTGATATGATATCTATTTTAGTTGGTGGGATTAGCTTTTAAATCTTTGGGCTATGTAAGGTATTTAGATAGAGATTATAAGAATGTAAACTCTTTAAAACCCTCGCCTTTTAGCCATGAAAAGATCCTAAGATTGATCTTAAGGGGGTAGCAACTTGTTGGTTTGCTCATTTAATAATTTGGGTGTAGCAGGTTTTCAAATCGCAGCTTAATTTTCTTAAGTTGTAGCCAAAATGAGCTAATAGTGTTCTAGTAGCAATTTTGGCTACGACGCAAAAATTTTGGCTGTGGTGCAAAATCATCCAGAGGCTAATTTGATTGCAATGCAAGTAGTTAGTTGCAGCATAAATATTTTTGGTCGCGGCATAAATTGTGTCTATGTGTAAATTGGTTTGAACTTGAGTTTAGCCATGACATAAGTCCTTTAAGTCATGATGTAAGTATAAAATTTAGCTTTTAGAGGTTACAGAAGCCAAGTTGGCCACAACGTAACTATTCTAGATTGCAACCTAAGTCTTGCAACTCCCAATTTAACTACTATTTCCTAATTTTCACCATGGTAATGATAAGTTATGACTTTTAGTCTGATATATATCAGTTTTTAGGTTTCTTTGAGGTATTTTGGTTAAAATAGAAATTATTAATGAGAATTTAAATTGCTTAGGAACAATAATTCCCTTGTACAACTTGATGGTAAATATTGATTATTTACAAGTTCAAATATTCTTGTATTTTCATCCATTGCTAACTTATTAATCGAATTATATCTTAAGGGCACTCAATTAAGAACACAATTATATTTAATTAGTTTAGAAAATAGCTGAGGTGGTTACACCCATCACCTTCAATACTCTTAATACTATTACCAATAAACCCTCCCTAAATGGCAACTTCTCTATTAAATCTTCCTACCTCCTTTCATCCCTATATGGATATGGAAAATCCTATCCCATCATTCTGAAAAATTTTTCCTTTGGAGAACCTTAAATAATAACCTTCCAATGGCCCAAAACTTACATAAAAAAATTGTCTCTAAATTGTCCTTTTCCCTTTTGTAGCTCTTAAGTAGAATCCATTGTCCATATCCTTCGTGAATACTCTATAACTTCTAAAGTTTGGAAGTTTCATAATGTCCCCCTATTCTTCTTCATCTTTACATTTCAAACCTAGCTTTAAACAAAGGGCACTTTAGATTTCCTTTTCTTAAATAACCCAAGGAAAACCATTTTTGCCTATACATGCATATACATTTAGCTAGATAAAGTAACCATTTCTTTAACCAAACACCTTTCAAACCTATAAATTTAACCTTTGTATGAGTCTAAACAACTATCCCAAATCCATCTCTATCATTAATATGCATAAGTAATACCTTCTTGCACCATGGTTCAAAGTATATGTAGATGGCTCTATCTATAAAAACCTTTACATGTATAAGTAGTGTCATTCACAACTTCTTTTGAAATTGGGTTGCAAGCTTTGCAAATTTCCTTTGAACATGTAGCTGTCTTCTTCCTAAACTTTAGGCCATGTAGCATGGAATGAATCTTGTTATTTCTCATGCCATTAAAAAGTTGGGAATTGAAACAAACTCTTTACTAGATGTCTATGTGATTACTAGAGAAGACTTCTTTTTTACCATTTGCATTAGAACCTTATTAATAATTGAAGCCTTTTCTTCACTCTTGAAGATTAATCTATAAACCACATCTACAAGAAGACAAACACTTGTGTTAACCTATTTGCAAATCATGGAAAGTCAAAGCTTTCCTTTTCACTTACTTCTCCTCTATTTCCTTTTTTGGTCTTTGAGGCTTTCCTTTAGGATAGATTAGGGTATGCCATGCAAAGAAGATGCCTTCTTGAGGAGGTTCCTTTTTATTCCTTATTTTTGTATGTTTCTTGTTATCTTCACAAAAGAATGGTAAAAGTGATATTGTCTAACACTTTCATTTCTCTTGGAAAAAAACAATAATTCCAAGCACATAGTTTATTACATCATTACAAACCCCATACACAGGCAAAAGAAAAGAAGAGGGAAATAATGGATTACAAATCCAAGGTTTGGCTTATGATTCACTAAAAATGGTCATAGCTAGATCTAATGCTAGAGTGACTAGGATTCACTTCTAAATCTTGTCAACTTTAGTGAAATATACTATCTATACACTAGCTTAAATTTATTGTGGTATATGTTAATTTTTGTCCTAAAATTTAATCTAGCATTAGCCTTTTTTACATTATGATCCAATGATTTTGCCAAGGATATCTGATAATTGCTAATTTCTATATATTTTATTCCCTTTAATTTTGACATTTTGATGATAAATTGTGGCTTAATAGATTTAATTGGAGGATATTTGATTTTATTGGCCATTTTTGTATTCTAGGAATTTATTTGCAAAATTATTGAACTTTAATGCATAAATTTTGTTTAAATAATTTTGTGAATTTTCTTACTTATTTTTTCTAATTCTTTTTATGTAGATTTTGATGGGCAATTGGAATTTAAGGTTGAAATTTTATATGGAAAAGAGGTGAAAGTTACAAGATTAAATCAAAGGCTAAAAAGTTAAAGATGGAAGCTTCATTTGTGCAATGGCAAATATGGAATAATGGTCTACATGTTTAATGGAGTTTTAGAAAAATAAAAATAGGGGAAGAAGGCAGCACATGTACACGTACTTCACATGCTGGAAATCCTCTCATTCACTTGTATATCAATGGGTTTCATTCACATCCACTATTGCCACACATCATTCACATTGCAGCACACTCACTTAAAGCACACATTAACACGTAGCATAAGGAGAGCAACAATAAATCACACATGTAGTAGCTATACGTGATTAGGAAAGGCATGGGATTACATACTCACATAGACAGCTTCATGCATTCCACAGTACACCTCACCCATACATTAAACACATCAGCTCATGTGGGAAGAATACTGGGCATAAAGGAATAAAAAAAGAACACAGAGAGAAGCACAGGTTATAAATGCAGCCACCATTCCACATAAACACATGCACGGTAGCTCACATTCACTAGCTCCTCTCCTCCATTCTATCATTCACACACTTAAACATGCAGCGCTCTACTGCACAAACACACACGGGTACACAAAGCATCATTTCCATGGGTTGGCACAAACACACTCAAATTGTAACACCTGATTGCGTGAGAAACATAATGTCTAATTTCTCCGAAAACATGCAGAACACATCAGATATACAAAGAAGTCCCCCAAATAGAATGATTTGAGGTGCAATAAAATTGGAATAATAATCTAGACCTCAAATAATGAGGGTCTAAAGCCAGAGGTGCCTTGAAAATAAAGCCAGAATAACTAGATGAAAATTAACAAGAATACAGTGGCATTTTTGTAATTTCGGGCACATTTTAAAAAATACAAAAGAGAAAACTTTTAATGAGAAAAATGAATTTTTCAGGGTTCTCAGAGGTCCTAAAAACTATAGGAACTCCTAGAACAGTTAAAACCCCTCCAGTTGATGTTTTACAACATTGGTTAACCCAAATTTTGACGAGTTCATTCGGGAAGGTTATAGATCCAAATTGAGTGATTCCAAAAGCATTTTATAAGTTAGAGAACTTAAATTTTATGATGGAAAATATGGTTCTCAAAAAGGATAAAAAATAAGCCTAAAACAAAAAAAACCAAATGATGGAATGTAAATGGAATTTTTATGAACAATCTTTAAGACATATGGCCTTATATGTAGCGTCCCTCTCTTCTACTCCTTGAGACCAACATAGCTTCTGCCCAAAATAGAGAGAGGACCAACAAAGAAGGGTACACCAAGAGGGAGGAAGAAGAGGAGGAAAAATCTAAGAAAAAGGTGAGAAAAGTGTAGAAATTTATGCTCCTTCCTTTAGTAAACTTGTTTTCTTCATTTTCCTCTTCATTCCTATGGTTTTGGTGGCTCATATGGGACTAATTTATGGCTGATCTAGAGGAGAGAGCTTAAAATTCAAGGAGAAGCTTGAAGCAATGGAAATAACCCTTGAAAAAGCATCGGAATAGGGTAAATTCCATGGCCTATCTTGCACTTCTTTATTGCTTTCTTTTATGGGTAATTTAGCTAGCATAGAGCCCATTCTTTAAGGGATGATTTCTGTCCAAACCAAAGTGGAATTAAGGGTTATAGAGTGTAAGGATTTAGAATATGTAATTGGAACTAAGTAAGAAGCATTAGAGAACATGTTATGCTACTTAGGGATTTTAGTGTTTCTTAGGAAATATAAAGCCTCCTAAGGGTAATTTAAGATATCTCAGAGTGTTTATGAGTTCCTGAGACATCTAGGAAGCCTCCCAAGTGCCATCCTCTTCAAGGAAGTTTTCAAAACTCCATGGGCACAATGTTAGGTACATGTCTCGACCAAAGGGGTTCAAAGTACCTAGGCAGTGTTTTAATTTGTTCTAACGGTAGAATGAGACTAAGTATGATAGAAGAATATTGATGTAAGCCTTAGAAAAATTTTAGAAACCATGGAATGTGTGTAATACCATATTATATTCTAACATTGAACCTCATCTCACAATTGAGATTATACAATTCATTCAAGAAATCTCAAGAAATACATTAAAAATAATGACTTTAATTATGTTGCGCAGCAGATAAATTTTTCATTTCGCATCTTTATGACTCCATGAATTCATCAAGAACATTCTCTAATTATTTTCCATACATACAAATCATAAAATTCTTAAAAATTGCTACAAACCATAGATCAAGGGTCAAAACTCCCAAAATTCCTGCATTTCCCTCGGCTGTACAATGGTAGATTTCAGGTAACTTTGAAAAATCATAAGTAAATGTAGAAAAATTGAAATCACACAAACCATATCTTTCTGGAAAGATCTGAATGTTAAATTCTCAGTAAAAATAATTCTAGGATATGATTCTAGCCTTTGGACCACTTTTGACAACAAAATAGTTACAAAGGTCTGGTTGTTCTTGGTACTAACACAGTTTACTATCATAAAATTCAAAAATATCCAATTAATTTCAAAAAAATCCAATCCATGCAAATGATACCAATCTGGAAAGCTAAAAGGAAAAAATAACTCTATACTAGTTTATGCACACCCAGGTCTCAAAAACCAATCAAATGTGACTTGGTCTGATTGGAAGCCTGATACTAGACAGTAATTTAAAAATTAATATCTCCCTCTTTAGACATCCAAATAATGTGCTTCCAATTGGCACAAGTCACTAAAAAGGTCTAGTCTCTCCCATTAAATTTTGTGGCAATTAGACATTATTTGCCCCATGGGTGACAGAGTTTCATTTCGAACCATAGCTACAGTAACAATAACCAAATCAGAAAAATTTTCCAATTTCAAAAATTCACCAAATATTCCATAGACCTTTAAAAATTTTGAACTTTAACTTTCTAAATAGATCTCAATAAGCTTTAGATGCATGCCAAATCTCAGACTAAGAAGAGCTCATTTGGACAAAAAGTGACATAACTCACCAATTTGGTAAATTTTATCTCTCATACGGCATCACTTTGGTCCAAATGATCTTCCTTTGAGTTTGGAACCTCTTGGGCAAGTTTAAAAGCATGAACATGACTTGTAGGAGCTGCCCAAGTGGTCCTAAATGCCATGCATCTCATTTTGACCACCTCACGCCTAAGAATACATACATTTAAGTGTGCACCCAAGTGTTCAATTTCCATATTTCCATTGTCTTGGTACCATACAAGGTTCATACATAATATTACATTTGTTCAAGGTCTTACATTACAAAAATAACATGTACAATATCACTCTCACATTTATATATAAAGAAAACTATAAAAGGTTTATAGTATAGTTATTCAAGGCTCTTGGTTTGCTTTCTTTGCTTCTTGTGAGCCACCTAGACAATTCAAGATGGAAAGGGAAAGGAGAGTGAGATTCTAAGAATCTCAATAGCTCACACACCTATTCACACACACATTCAAGGCATATATACATCAAAGCATATGTATGGAAGGTTTAGTAACCATAAAGCATGCAAAGTCACAATTTCTATGCCATGCATTCGCATTCAAGCCAAGACCATACTCTAGGGACTTTTGGTTTTGTCTTATCCCATTTCTAGGACTTTTGGATTTGTCTCACTCTTGGCCTAGGGACTTTTGACTTGCCCTCACCCTTTCAAGAAACTTTTGGCATCTCTTCACCTTCATCAAGGGACTTTTGGCATCACCTCACCCTTATAAGCCATTTCCACAACCATAGTCATTCAAGGAAACACATTGGTACTAATGTAATGTCAAGGCATTAAGTGGCATGTTCTCAAGTCACAAGAGTATACACAAGCACACAAAGACATACATATGCACACAAGAATGCAAGGAGAATGAGGTGGAGAGCTACCATAGATTTATGCAAGCTTTTCTTGATCCTTTTCCTTCCCTTGTTGTCTGACAAGTGTACCTAGGTAGAGTAGGGTTCTCTTGACCTAAACATCACAATTATCACACCATCACATACTTGAAGCAAGCCAAGACATTAAACTAAAGCTTGAATACACACTTAGTCTCATAAGTGGCATAATGGTTCCATAATTGGCCCAATGAAGCAACTCTCATATTTCAAGTTCTAGACTCCATTCTCTTGTTATTTCTAAGCTTCTTGGACTCATTTAAGGTCCTTGGAACCCTTACACATTTACTTGCACAATTAGAAACCCAAGTTGCTTCATAAGGCACCATTATGGACATCATTGCTCTATCTCTCACTCCATGGCTCCTAAAGTTTTCCCAATAGTTTCTCCCATCTTCTAACATTATATAAAGTCCTAAAACAAGGCTAGAACAAATTAAAACACTCCCTAGGTCTATGAACTAGCCTAGGTTGAGATATGCACCAAGGAAGGAGTTTACAAGCTTCTTGATTTTTCCTTGATGGGACAGCCACTTGGGAGGGTTTCTAGAGGTCTTAGGAGCTCAAAGAAACATTCAAATAATCAAGGAAACATTCACACCAAATTAGATTTTACAAAACCCTAGAAAAGTCCACACTTTCTTAACTTGAATTCTATTGGTTTTTCTTGGAATTTCTTGCCATATTTCTCTTCCTCATGGTCTAAAACCTTAGTTTCTCTCTTGCTTTTAGGCCAAAAAACCTCCCTTATATGGTTCTATTCTTGGCCAAAATCATACACATCCATGGAGCAGGAAGAAGAAGCAACTACAACAAGCAATTACCTTAGATTCAAGTTTGTTTTCAAGGCCTCTTCCTCTTGGTTTGCTTCTCTCCAAGATTTTTGAACTATTCCTCTAAGTTCTAGATCAAAAATAGAACCAATCATCTCAAGAAAATCATAGAAAGAAAGCATGGAAGGATAGGAGCAAGGTTGGAGGAAGAAAGAGCACGAAATTCCATAGATTTACCTACCTTTTCCTTGATTTTTCTCTTCCTTTTCTTTTGCTTCTTGTGCGTCTAAGAGAGCAGATCATATTTTGTATTTTAGACAGAAAATTTCGTGCTTAAGAAGATGGGAGAAGTGTATGGGAGCTGCTAGAAACACACTTTTTCTAAAATTCCAATTTTATCCTTCTGTAATGGCAATTTTGTTTTAGCTTTGTTTTAACTCCTTTTTGAGATCTGAAATTTAGGTTCCCAATTTAATAAAATACCTTAGGAATTACTTCATTTGGAGCTAAAACTTTCCTGAACAAATCCGTCAAAATTTGGGCTCATCGATATTGGAAAACATACATCGGAGGGGCTTTACTAGTCCCGGGGCTTCCCATGATTTTTGGGACCTCTAAGAACCCTGGGCAACTTAGATTTTCCATTTAAAATGCCTTCCTATGTGTTTTTCCAAAAGTTGCACTTATTTATGAAAATGCCACTACGTTTTGTCAGTTTTCGTCACAATTTGTTTCACCATTCTAGCTCCATTTTTCTTTTTGTTTGAGCATGGAATTATCATTTTTAGGAGTCTAGGACTCTACCCAAAATTTGTAAGACATTATCTAGCTTATTTCAGAGGACTTACTTTTATGCGGCTCATTTCGTCATTTTACTAAAATTATGTTCATTGCAATGTGAGATGAAGGTGTAGAGTCCATAATGAGACTTAAAAAAGTAACTTGTGGCTAAGATCCTTAAAATGATAACTCCAAGGAGTCCAAATGGAGTCAAAAGACCTAGAATGAATGGGAAATGGGAGCCAAGATCATGAATTTTAAGAGTTACTTCATTGTGTTTTATATGGAAGCATAATGGAACCATATGAGAAAGTAACATAGTATGGCACTTGAGAAAAGTCAAGGCTTATTTCCTATGACCTAAATATGCCTCATTTGGTGTGTCTAGGCCAAGGAAACCAAGGGTTACTACATAGCAAGTCTTGGCCAAGAAGGAGGAGGAAGATTCCAATGGAAAAGTGTGTGGCATTGGCTCCAAGGTAGCTCTCTAACCTTTCTCTCATGTATTGTTAGATGTTTTCTTGTATTTGAGTGTTTGTATATAAGTTTATGCCATGAGAAATGTTTCAAGTTAATGCCTATATGCTATAGTACCATGATTTTTTTGAAATGTGTTTTATGAATGCTTTATAGCTTGAATGGGTTTGGTAAAGCTACAAGTCCTATAGCAAAGGTGAGGATGAGCCAAAAGTCTTTAAGATTGGGTAAGACAAAGCCAAAAGTCTCAAGAAGAGTGAGGCTTAGTCAAAAGTCCCTTGAAAGTGGGTGAGGCTAAACCAATGCCCTAGACAACCTATGTATATTATGTGTTTTATAAATGCTTTATACCTTGAATGGGTTTGGTAAAGCTACAAGTCCTATAGCAAAGGTGAGGATGAGCCAAAAGTCTTTAAGATTGGGTAAGACAAAGCCAAAAGTCTCAAGAAGAGTGAGGCTTAGTCAAAAGTCCCTTGAAAGTGGGTGAGGCTAAACCAATGCCCTAGACAACCTATGTATATTATGTTTGAGTTCTTGAACATGAAAAATGCCATGTATATGTTCATTAGTAGCCTTAAACGCATGCATGCATTCTTTGACATTATATGGCATTTATTATATATGTTTAAAAGGGTAAAGAGCTATTAAGATTCTTTGAATCTCATTCTTCCTCCTCTAATGTCTAACTATGTTTAGGTGGGCCAAGTGAGCTAAGGAATGGAAGCCACCACTCATGAAGACAAGGACTTTGACAAGGAATTTACTATATAGTCATTTTGTTAACATATTCATGTCAAATGATATAACCATATGTTTTATATGATATGTAGATACCTGAACACAGATAAATGCATGAATATAACATGTATGTATTTGGTTTTGGAACCATAGAAATAAGCATGCATGTTTTTGACATTTTTATGCCTTATGAAATCTTGTATATATAAACAAGTAAGGAAGTGGTTTTATGATTTATGGGTACTTAGACCTCTTGGACAAGTTCTACGTGCTATTTTTGAATATTCTTACGTGGTCAAGAGGTCATGGCCAAGGTAGAAGACCATTTGATGTAAATTTGACCCCATTTGGTGCCTAAAAAGCCTATTTTGGCACCCTATGTTACATATTGACCAAATGAACGAATTTTTCCATGAAATTTTAGCTTGAGTATAGGTCTCATTTAGAGCTTTTTGTAGACCCTAAGACCATATTATTTGGAGCTCTAGAAAATTAATTATGAATTTTCAAAGTTAGGGAAAAGTTGCTAAAATGGTAACAAAACTATTCATATGGTCAGTTTCATCTACTAAATCATCTTAGGGATAAATGTTATCTAATATCCTTGGAATTTTATAGGCATAAACTAGACATGATAAGCTTTTTATAGCCACTAATATCAACCCATTTGGAGTTCTGTAGAGGAAGATATGAATTTTTGAACTTGCATGTTAGTACCAGTAATACAGCTTGACCTAAGTTACTATTTCATCAATTTCCATCAGTTAAAAGCCATGGCATTAGTCTAGAATTATTTTTAATCTTTACTAGACACCCACATATTTCCAAGATGATATGGTTTGCTAGATTTTGATTTTTCTAGAATTAGTTATGAATTTTTGAAGTTTATATCAGAAACCTATGACAACAAACCTAGACAACTAAACCTTTAGTGCTATTCTACTGTCACGCATGGTCAAGTTGATGTTTTTATGGTTTAGAATGATTTTTAACCTATTATTTACATTTAGGGATTTCTAGAAAGCTATCATTTTCTTGATTTAGATATTTCTAAAATTAATTTTCATTTTTCAAAGTTGATGTTAAAAATTTGTCCCTATAACCCGAGAGAAATTCTGGTTTTTGGTGAAGCATGGTTCCAAATCCGAAACTCTTGGGATGTTTTAGTGATGTTTATGACTTGTATGAAATTTTTATGGATGAAAAATGATATAGATGAGTTCATATGGTCCATGAAGCATGAAGTGAAATTTTTAGGCCTTACATAACGCAATTTATTACCATTAAATATGCTTATTTTCCATGTAAGAATATGAAGCTAGCCTTTGATAATGAGTTGAGAAGTTTAATGAGTAAGGCATTACAAAAATCACATGATGGAGAGCATAAGGAGCAAGCCACCAGTTTAGGGTCTAAGGAGAAACATAAAAGCACATGGAAAGAAGCATGAAGAGTTTTGAGTTTGTGAAGAGAGGAAGCTGAAACATGGGTGAGGAAGGTAGAGAATGATTGAAGAAACACATGGAAAGGCACGAGTTCATCAATTTTGGACATAGGGACAAAACAATGCAAGGTTATATATACACACAATAGCTCAAGCACGAAGCTGCACGTAGGAAGTCATGTGAAGATTGAAAAGGAGCACGTGAGACAAAAACAAAAGGGAGAAGTATGTGAGATAAGCTCAGGCTAAATGAGGCATAAAGAGCAGCACATGAAGGAGAATAAATGAGAACACATGAGAGGGAATTAGAGAAAAAAAGCTTAAGCAGAACATGCTGGCAGGCTGGAAAAGGAATTATGTGAGAATAATTCTATGGAGGAGCTCCAGAGACGCAAAAGAAGGTGAGACATTCATTCATCCATCAAGCTTCAATGGCCGTGAGTTTTTCCTCCAAATTTCCTCCATCCATCTCTTCAATGGTAGCTTAAACTTGCTTAGGTAGCTAGCTAAGGATGTGATTGCCATGGATGAAGATTTGAGCTCCAAGATGCATCTCCATATTGGCTAAATTCTCTTCTCTCCATCCTTTACTTTTAGCATTAATTTCTTTGTTTAATTTGACTAGGTTTAGCTTGTTTATTAGAGAATTTGGTGGCTGAATGTACTTGATTAATTATTTTGTAATTTTGATTTTAATTTCACATTTGGAGTTTTATTTTGATGCCTAAGTGTTTGTAGAAATTCCAAACTTAATAGCTATCCAATTTGCTAGTTAATTCCTCTTATTTTTAGGCTAATTAGTGCAATGGTTATTGTATTAAGTAGCTGGACTTTTGAGTGATTATTGTACTTAGGGAAATTCTTAATCTAATTGGTTAATTAACATCTCTAAGTGGATTTTTCAGCTACTTTAATGAGCATTTAGGTACTATTTTTGTGCGTTCTTATCTCCAACTCAAGTGGTTAATTTTCATGGTTCCTTGTGGTTGCAAATTCCTTGATAATTAGTAATTTAAGTCTTGGATGGTAATTCAAGAATTTTTATAAAGAATACACTAAGAAGTAAGAATCTAAGTCCAAGTTTTGATATATTGAAAGAGAGCAAGGATAATTGAATTTTAGGAAGTCCATTCAAAAGCTAGTTACCACACTTGTCCTAATTGTTGCCATCACTTAGTCTTAAGTTTTTAATTCTTTTTTTTTCTTTAATCTAATTAAAATTTAGTAATTCAAAAATCCCCTAAACATTTCTCATTTAGTGTCGTTTGAAGAACTTTCTCACAAATAATTAGAAGTAAAAACTCCTTGGGAAATGACCTAGGTTGTACCATTAATTACAAACCTTTAATCAACTTAGTTTATTTGAGGTTGCTCAACACAACTGTCAAATTTAGTGTCGTTGCCATAGAGTTTGGATTCTTAATTGTTTGAAAGAGGTTTTCTAGTGTTTTGGCTTTGTTATTGTATAGTGTGTGCTCTGTTTTGGACTTGGTTTTTGGTCTTTTTGATTGCTTGAATCAATTGCTCTGCTTGTTAGAATTTTTGTTTCATATGCCTAGAAAATTCTCAAACTTTGTTTTCCATGGTTTTTGGGTGTTTTGAGTAAGTGTAATAGCAAGACTATTAGGTGCAATATTTTTAGGCCAAATTCTAATGTTTAAAACACTTTTTCTAATTTTTTTAGTATTTTCTAAAATTTTCTAGGATTTTTTCTAATTTTTCTGGATTTATTTTCTTTATTTTTGTGAGCTTCTTTTGTGTGATTTGTCTCTGTTTTTGAGTGTCTATATATGTTAGGTAATTGTTAGTTTAATTTGGATTTAATCCTCTTGCTTTTGGTGTGAGGAACTGAGCTAATTCTATTATCGATTTAATTATTCAGTGTGCTTTGATTTTTCCCGAACCACTTGCATAGAAAATTTTGAAACTTGGTACTTTAATATTTTGGGTGATTCAAAGTAAAAGTCACAGCTAAATCTATAAGGTAGCCCCTGGATTAGCCAAATTCTTTTGTTTTCTTTGAGTTTTTCATTTTTCAAGTATTTTTTCTAATTTTTTCATACATTTTCTCTATTTTTCTAGATTTATTATTTTGATTTTTCTTGGCTAATTTTTGTGCTATTTCTTAGTTTTTGCTTGCCTAATTGATTTATTAAAAGGTCCTCTAGTGAGAAATTAATTGATTTGGATTTGTAAATTGATAGAACCTTGAAAAGGCAAGTAAGGATTAAGAAAAATAGTGATAATGTAGAAAATAGTGGTAGTATTTCTTCTGTTTTAATTATGTGCGAGGAACTAATTGTGTACTTCAATTTGTTGGTTATAATATGGCTGAACAAGAGTAAGTGAATGCTAACATGAATATGCATATTCAAGTTAACTTGAATATAAATGCAAATTTGAATGATAACATGCATGCAAGAACTATTAGGGAATTGACAGCTCCTAATGTGCACTATCAAAATCTTTGTATACACTACCTAAAATTAGATGCAAATTTTGAGCTTAAGTTTGGTTTGATACTTCCTAAATTTCATGGACTTGCAGAAGATGACCCTTACAAACATTTGAAGGAATTTCATATTGTTTGCTTTATAATGAAGCCACAAGGAGTGTCAGAAGAATAAATTAAGCTTAGAGCATTCCTTTTTTTCATTGGATGGTATGGCTAAAGATTGGTTATACTATCTACCCCTTGATCAACTGAAGAGGCTTTTCTTAGAAAAATTCTTTCTTGCTTCTTGCACTACATCAATAAGAAAAGAAATCTATAGGATTAGACAAAATGGTGGAGAGACTCTGTATTAATATCAGGAAAGGTTCAACAGATTGTTGGCTAGTTGTCCTTACTATCAAATCTCTGATCAGCTACTAATTCAATATTTCTATGAGAGGCTACTGAATATGGATAGAAACATGATAGATGCTGCTTCTAATGGAGCCTTAGGTGATTTGACACCTGCAAGAGCCTAAGAGTTGATTGATAAAATGGCTCAAAATGCACAACAGTTTGGTGTGAGCTAAATAGTGAGAGAAGTCAGTGAGTTGTATGCTCCACATTATGATTAGAGACTTAAGAGCAAAATTGATGAGATGTTCTTTATGCTCCAACAGCTTGCGTTAGCTCAACAGCAACCACAATCAGCCTCTATTCCATCTCAAACTTATGCACCATAGTCCTACACTACTCAGATGCATTCATATCCATAGTGCTATACACCTAGGTAGACATCTACCTCTACTGCCTTGGTGGGACCCTTATGTGATATATGTTGTTTGGCCGTACATGCTGCTGATCAGTGCCCAGTGGTAGATGATAAGGTAGAGACTTGTGCTGGGATGTTTCCAATCAAGCCAATGCAACAAGAGCAGCAAAAGTATGATCCCTATTTTAAAACATATAATCCAAGGTAGAAGGATCATCCTAACTTGAGATATGGGGGAGGGCAACAACATAATAGGTACAATGCTACAGGACTTAGTGTATAGCCTTCCCAACTTATGAGGTAGTTAGTCCCTATACAGGAGGAACCAAAGAAAAGAAGTAATTTAGAGGACATGATGAAGCAACTTATGGAAAGTAATGCATAGCTTAAGCAACATTTGCAGCAACAACAGTAACAGTTACATATGAGTAAGCAAAACTTGGAAAGAAGGGTTGATACTCAGTTAGGCCAGTTTGCTATCTCTCTCAGTGAGGTAAAATATCAGGGTTCAGGCCAATTGCCATCACAGACAATTGTGAATCCAAGGAATACTAGTAATGTTAGTGCCATTACTCTTAGAAGTGAGAAGGAAGTTCAGGGATCCTTAGACCATTACCATGGATAAGCTAGCGTCATCAAAAAAACATGTCGCACTGAATGAGCTTAAGAAGGAAGAGGAGCCAAAGAAGATTTTGCCTTTCCCATGTAGACCTACTATGGGAAAAAGGCAAACTAAAATAGAAATTGAAAAAGAAATCCTTGAGACTTTCAAGAAAGTTTAAGGTTAATATACCTTTGTTGGAAGCAATTAAGACCATCCCTAAGTACGCTGAATTTCTTAAAGAAATATGTGTAACATCTGGTTTTCTAAAAACGAGAGAAAATGTGAGAAACGTAACGTACGGTTTTTTCGTAAACGAACGAAACTCACCGGATACAAAAGGAAGTCCCCCGAAATGAGATAGTTAAAGACCTAAAAAATTTGGAAAGTATTCTAGACTCCTAAAAATGAGAATCCTAGGCTCAGACGGAAAGAAAAACGAAGCTATAATGAAGAAACAATTTCGTACGAAAAGCCTACGAAACATAATGGCATTTTCGTAATTTTGAGTAAATTTTGGAATTCACATAGGAGGGCTTTTTAAATGAAAATTTTGAGTTCTCTGGGGTTCTCAGAGGCCTTAAAAACTATGGAAAGCCCCGGGACAGCTAAAGCGCCTCCGGTGGACGTTTTCTAACGTCAGTGTGCTCGAACTTTGATGGATTCGTTCGGGAAGGTTTTAGCTCTAATTTGAGTGATTCCAAAGGCATTTTACTAAATTGGGAACCTAAGGTTTTTAATGAAAAAGATGATTCCAAAAAGGAGCTAAAATGAAGGAGAAACAAGTATGCAAAGTATGAAGGGCAAAATGGGAATTTTTGAAAAGTGTAACTTATTCCCACCTATATATATAATACACCCTTCTCCTCCCTTCATTATGCATGACCATGTTCTGCCTAAAACCAGAAGAAAACCCTAGGGGATGAGGCTCACAAGAAGGGGAAGAAAAGGAGGAGAAATCAAAGGCTTAAGGTATGGAAATTAGTAGTTTTTCATGCTCTTTCTCTTCCAAACCTCTTCTCCTCCATTCTCCTTTGTTTCCTATGATTATAATGATGTTTATAAATCTGTTTTAAGGGATAAATTAAGGGAAAAATTCGGATTTGAAGAGAGGAGCTCAAAGAACACAATATTCAAGTGAGAAAAAGCATGAAAACAAGGTAATTTCTCTTCCTATGGTTGTCATTTTTTGTTCCCTTCTCCACCATTTTGCTCCACTTAAGAAAACCCTAGGAGGCGATGATTTTTAGGCAGAACCAAGCATGGATCTAAGGAAAAAAGGGTGTGGAGATTAAGAATATGCAAAGGGAATTATCAAAAACTCATTAGATTTCAAGATGCAAATTCTAGGGTTTTGTGTGCACCTTCCAAAATCTGATTTCATATGATAATTCCTAGGCCTAATTAAGAATTTGAATGAACTCCTAAGATCCCTAAGATGCTCCCCACATGCTTCCTCCTTTAAGAAAACAAAGAGAATCCCAAGGAGGCCAAAAAGGGGCATAGTCTCGGCTAAGCAGGTTGGGGTAGCTAAGGAGAGTTTTAAAATTTTATAAGGCCATTCTTGAGTCATATTTGATGAATGAAAATGAAGGAAGGCCTTGGAAAAAATTTAGAACTCATAGAGTGATTTGGTGCCTTAGGTTCCATATTATGACCTAAAGAAGCAACATGGTGCTAGGCCTTTTGTTTTAATGGTGTGATGACTCCAAGAGGCTTAAAAGGAGTCAAGAATCATATTTGAAAGAAAAGAATGAGGTCTAGAAGCCATTTGAGAGGTGTTTCTTCATTAGGTGCCAATATGGACCACAATAGGGGTTATAGAGCAATCTAGTACTTAAGCAAGTTGTATGGCTTTAGAGAATGTTTCATGAACCTAATTGGCTCCCAAAAATTGTATCTAGGCCAAGAGAAACTATCTCCACCAATTTGTGAGTGTGTAGCCGAAAGAGGAGGCTTGAATCCAAAAGGAAAAGTGTGTAATTGTGTGCAAGGTAGCTCTCTCCACCTTCTCTCATGCATGGATGTGTGTTTAGCTTGTTTTATAATGTGTGTACGTGTATTTTCAAGTTATGAAAAGTATGCTAGCATGCCTTTATACGCTATGATCCTTGATGCCATGTTATGTTTTCTAATGAGTGCATGATGTTTGTATGAGTTTGCTTGAGTGTGGGGAGGCTAAGAACTCTTTCCTTTGGTGAAGATGAGCCAAGAACCCTTGAACTTGGTTGAGACAAAGCAAAGAGTCTCCCAAAAGCAAAGTGGGCTCCTAAGAGTATGGTTGAGTCTAAAATGCCCAAGAAATGGGTGAGGCAAGTCCAAAACCCATAAGGAGAAGTGTGAGGCTAATCCAAACACTTAGTGAGCTCTTAAATGATTTGTATGAGTTGTTTACATGCCGACTTTGCTTCTAAATTGTCCATAGCCTTTATTGTTTCCATGCATGCATTTGTAAAGCTTGCTTGCACATATTATGTATGATTGAATGGGAGATGAGCTATTGGGATTCTTTGAATCTCACTCCCTCCTCTCCAATGCTCTAACATGTTAGGTGGACCAAGTAGTTATGGTGAAGGGAGCTAACAACCATGAAAGAAGGAGATTGACAAGCCTAGGCCTAGTTTTCATTCTTTTTGAATCCATAATGAGGCTTCACAAAGTATATGATGTTGTAAATGTACCATGACCCTTGGGACATGTATAAATACACCATTATGTGATGTTTATATGTATGAATATAATGCATGACCTCTAGCATATGTTTTGAGTATCTAATGCTAAAGTATGAGAATTGAAAGTTTGATGGATATGTGTATAAGTGGGGGTTGAATGGTCAAAATGAGATGTATGAGGTTTGAGACCATTTGGGTAACTCACACAAGTCTTAAATATACTTTTAGACTTGCCCAAAAGGTTCCAAGACCAAGGGAAATCCATTTGGCAACTTTGGTACCCTATTTGGAGTCATAATTGACCATTATAGAACCCTATGTCACTTTTTAGTCAAATGAGTTAGTCTTGATCTGAGATTTTTCATGCAATTAGGTCTCCTTGAGAGATTTTTGGGAAGCTAAAGAACATAATTTTTAGAGGTCTACAGAATATTTGATGATTTTTCAAAGTTGGCAAAATTTATGAAAATGGTCTAATGCACTGTTACAATAGTATGAAATTGTTTTCTATCACATGAGACTCAAATGATGTCTAATTGCTATGAAATTTTATAAAGAAAAACTAGGAAATCATAGTGACTTGTGCCAACTGAAATCACCTCATTTGGAGGTTTAGAGAGGAAGATATGAATTTTTGAAGTTTCTATCTAGTATCAATAACCTTGCCCTACCAGAAGTATTATTCCATCAAATTCTGAGATCTGAGCTTAATGAACTGATCTAGAGATATTTTTTCTCTCTATTTGACATCCACATATTTCCATATTGGTATCATTTGTATGGATTGGATTTTTTTGGAATTAATTGGACATTTTTGAAGTTCATATCAGTAAACTGTAACAGCATCAGGACCTAGTCCGACCTCCAAACTATTTTGCTTGTCAAGGGATTTTATGACTTGTACATATTTTTAACATAAAGTAGACATCCTAATATTTCTATAATGATCAAGATTTCATGATTTTGATTTTTTTAGATTTAGTTATGATTTTTCAAAGTTTGCCCAGAAAGGAGGCCAATTCTGGCCGAGAATGAAACCTCCTTTTCCACCTTCCATTTCGGTTTCCATGAGTTGTAGGCATGTTTTTATGATGCATTGAAGTTATAATGATGTGATTAACCATAAGAAAGCATAGTATGATCTCACATGGTCCATGTGACACCGAATGAAATTTTGAGATCCAACGCAACACTAAAATGAGTATTATTTTCCTTGCCTTTTTCATGCAAAACTCACATGATTCATGATATTAAGTTATGTAGAGGCATGAGATGAGTTAGAATGAGCTAAAATTCATGATGTTACAATATGTACCATCAAGAGGTAGTTAAGAAGGAATGAGAAAGTTAATTTTGGCAAGAATGTTTTAGCACTTATAAAGCCAACAATACCCACAAAATGTCAAGATCCAGGCACTTTTTATAATTCCATGCACCATTGAAAATTTTGAGTTTTCTGATTCTTTGATTGATCTTGGTGCTATTATTAATGTTATGTCTAAATCAGTATATTTATCTTTGCAGATGGGAGAATTGAAACCTACTGAAATGGTTGTACAGCTTGTAAATAGGAGCATTGCTTATCCTTCAAGAATGTTAAAAGATGTCTTGGTTAAGGTAAAGGATTTGATATTCCTAGCTAATTTCTATGTCCTTAACATGGAGGATGATAGATATAGGTCTTGTGGTCATGCCCTACTCATTTTAGGTAGACCTTTCTTAAAAACTACAAAGACAGTTATAAATGTGCATGAGGGTACTCTTCAAATGGAGTTTGCTGGCAATGTGATACAATTCAATATATTTGATGCCATGAAATGCCCATGTGATGATCACTCTGTTATTAATGTGAGCTTGATAGATATGTTAGTTGATGATATTAGTACTGGGTTTAGGGATAGCATGTTGACTGATTCTTGTGATATTGTTAATCTTGATGATTCTTTAAGACACACTTGTGATGGTTCTCATTCTTACACCATATGTAGAGAAATTGATGAATTTTTAAGCTTTTATGATAGTATTGACTTTAAAGAATCTATTGTTGATAAGGTTAATTCTATTTCATCTAAAACTTCTATATATTTTACTAGTTTTGTTGATCTTTTTGGTTTTGATAAGTCTTTGCATGCTGATATGGGTAGTTTGGGTAATTATGATGCTGATATTCTCTTAAGTGTTGATTCTTTTAATTCTTCCCATGCTATTGATGCATCCTATGTTGGGAAAGTTGTTTCTTCTACTTGTGAGTTGTTTGAGTAGGTACTTAGTATAGAAGAGATTGAGATTAAGCCACTCATACTTTCAGTTGAGCCAGCTCCCACTCTAGAGCTTAAATCACTCCCTGATACATTAAAATATGCTTACCTTAAAGAAGGAGACAAGCTTCCTATTATAGTAGCAAGTGATATTGCTCAAGATGAGAAGATGATACTTCTAGAGGTTTTGAGGAACAAAAGGCAAGCAATAGGGTGAACTTTGGTAGATATACCTAGCATTAGCATTGATAGATGTATGCACTAAATTTTGTTAGAGGATGGAGCAAAACTAGTGAGGCAACCTTAAAGGAGATTAAACCCATTTATTCTGAATGTGGTTAAAAAGGAAGTATCTAAAATTTTATCTACTGGTATTATATATCCTATTTCTGATAGTCAGTGGGTTAGTCTTGTATAGGTGGTTCCTAAAATGTTAGGGATTACAGTAATCAGGAATGAAAAGAATGAGTTGGTGCCCACCTGTGTGCAGAATGACTAGAGGGTTTGCATTGATTATAAGAGGATTAATTTAGTCACTAGAAAAGATCATTACCCCCTCCCTTTTATTGATCAAATGCTTGACTATCTAGCTAGAAAGTCTCACTATTATTTTTTAGATGGATTTTTAGGTTATTTCCATATATGCATAGTCCCGGAGGATCAAGAGATGACAATATTTACATGTCTATTTGGAACATTTGCTTACAGAAGAATGCCTTTTGGTCTTTGTAATGCCCTTAGAACTTTCTAGCGGTGTATGGTGTAATATTTGGTTCTCTGAAAATAGGAGAAAACATGAGAAACATAACGTATGGTTTCTTTGTAAACATATAAAATTCACTGAATACAAAAGGAAGTCCCCCGAAATGACTTGGTTAAAGTCTTGAAAAGTTTAGGAAGCATTCTAGATTCCTAAAAAAGAGAATCTCAGGCTTAGACGAAAAGAAAAACAGAGCTAGAGTGAAAAAATGAATTATGATGAAAAGTTGACAAAATATAAGGGCATTTTTGTCATTTTGAGCAAATTTTGGAATTCTCACAAGAGGGCTTTTTAAATGAAAGTTTTGAGTTCTCCAGGGTTCTCAGAGGCCCTAAAAATCATAGGAAGCCTCGAGACAGCTAAAGTCTCTCCGGTGGATATTTTTCAACAGTGATGAGCCTGAATTTTGACATATTTGTTCAAAAAGGTTTTAGCTCTGATTTAAGTGATTCTAAAGGCATTTTACTAAATTGGAAACCTAAATTTCATAATGGAAAAGACAGTTCTTAAAAAGGAGCTAAAAAGAGTTAGAAACGAAAATGCCCAGAACAAAGAATAAAATGGAAATTTTTGAAAAGTCTTCCTTAAACCTTCCTATATCTATGAGGCTCCTCACTTCATTTAGCCACACTTGTTTTTGCCCTAAACCAGAGAGAAACCCTAAGGATGAGGTATACAAGAGGAGGCAAGAAGAAGGGGAAAAGCAAGGCAAGAAAGGTATGAAAATCTTAATTTTTCAAACACTTTTCCTTTACCAAACTTCTTCTCCTCCTTCTCCTCTTTCTTTCCATGGTTTTATTGAGGTCTTTAATGCTATTTTGAGGTTAGACCAAGAGGGGAAAATTCGGATTTGAAGAGAGGAGGCCAAGAAAAGTGAGAAACAAGCAAGAAAAGCCATGGAAACAAGATAAAATCTTCATCCTATGGTAGCTATTCCTCCCCCTTTCTTCTCCCTATTTTGCCCCATATATGTAGCTATAAGAGGGCTTGAATTTTGGGTAGAACCAAGGGTGAATCCTATGAATTTAAGGGAGGAGAGTAAGAATATGCAAAGAAATTCAAGAAAAGCCATTGATTTTCAAGGTGGCAACCTAGGGTTTCATGGGTTCCCTTGAAAATCTAGTTTGATATAATCATTTTTAGGCTTAAATGAATGTTTAAACGAGTTCCTAAAATCCATAGAAGTCTCCCCATATGCATCTTCCATCAAGAAAATAAAGCAAACAACCATAGAGGCCAAATGCTACATAGTCTCGACCAAAAGGGGATGGGACACCTAGGGAGAGTTTTAAATTTCTCCAAGCCCATTTTTGAGTCATATATGATGAATGAAAATGAGAAAAAACCTTGGGAAAAATTTAGGAGACCTAGAGAATGAATTGGTGTCTTAGGTTCCATCATATGACCTAAAGAAGCAACATGTAGTTAAGCTCTTTGTTTTAATTATATGATGACTCTAAGAGGCTTAAAAGGAGCCAAGAATCATATATGAAAGGAAAGAATAGAGCTTATAACTCATTTGATGGGTGTTGCTTCATTAGGTGCGTTCTTGGAACTATAAAAGAGTTAATAGACCAAGTTAGTATTTAAGGAAGATGTATGGCCTTAGAATTAACTCCATGAACTTAATTGGCTTCCATAAATTGTGTTTAGGCCAAGAGAAACCAATCCCACATCTTTATGTGTGTGAGGTCGAGGAAGGGAGAGCAAATTCAAGAAGAAAAGTGTGTGATTGCAACCAAGGTAGCTCTCTCCACCTTCTCTCATGCATGAATATGTGCTTACATTGTCTTTGAATGTGTGTATGTGTGTTTTAAGTTATAAAAAGTATTCTAGTATGAGCTTTTATTCCATGGTGCCATAATGTTACGTTATGCTTTCAAATGATGTCTAATATATGTGCTTGGGTTTGCTTGAATGTAGAGAAGCTAAGAACCCGCTAGCCATGGTGAGGATGAACCAAGAACCCTTGAAATTGGTTGAGACAAAATAAAAAGTCTCCCAAGAGTGAGGTTGACTCCAAAGAGTAAGATTTAGTCAAAAACCTCTTAAAGAAATAGGTGAGGTAAGTCCAAAATCCATAAGTGAATAGGTGAGACTAATCCACTTACTTGGTAAGCCTATGTATGCTATGTATGACTTGTTCAAATATTAAAAATGTCTCTTGAATGATTGCACATGTCAATATGCTCATGCATGCATTTGTAAGACTTGGTTGCATGCTTTATGTGTGACTAAAAAGGAGATGAGCTATTAGGATTTATTGAATCTCACTCTTTCCTTTCCAATGTTTTAACATGTTAGGTGGACCAAGAGAACAAGGTAATGAGAGCCAACAACTTGGAAAATGAGAGTGTGACATCAAAGTGCATAGATTTTGCTTCTTTATGGCCATGTGAGTGGCAAATGTTGTAATCCATTATTGTATATGACCTATGACCCCATGAACATATGTAATTATGCTAATGTATCATGCATAAATGAGAATTTATGTTATGTGAATGTTATAATGCAAATTGGACATAGAATGGTAAGACTAGCATTATGGAAATTAGTGCATAGCATGGGGTGAGAGTATGAGTTTCCAAATTCTGGGTTTGTGCACCTTTGAGACAAGTTTAAAATGTCATTTTGGTGCAATCTCATGTGCTCAAGTGGCCACACAAGCTTAGGAAGCAAATTTGGACACTTTGATGTTAGTTGAGACCATAAAAATGACCAAACTAGAACTCTATGGCACAAACTGACCAAATAGATGAATCTTCCCATGAAATTTGGCAAACATGTAGAGCTCATTGAGGGCTTTTTGGGAAGTTAAAGTAAAAAAAAATTAGAGCTCTACAGAATTAATTATAAATTTTCAAAGTTGGGATTTTTCTGTTGTTATGGTGCATGTACTATTCATATGGTCAGTTTTGTTTTCTATATCATCCGATAGTCAAATGATATCTAATGCTTGTGAAAATTTACAGGCATAAACTAGAGGTTAAATTTTTTTGTAGTCATTGAGATCACCTCATTTGGAGGTCTGAGCAGAGAGTTATGAATTTTTGAAATTTAATGTCAATACTAGTAATGCCACTTGACCCCTAATACTATTCCATCATAATTTAGTTCCTAAATGAACTTGGCAGGGTCTAGAGATATTTTTCCCTTAGAGTTAACATCTGTAGGTTCTCAGATTGACTAAATTTGAATGATTTGGATTTTTTTGGAATTAGTTATGAATTTTCAAAATTTATAATAGTAAACTATGATAGTAGCCTAGGTAGCTGAGACCTTGGGTGCTTTTCGAATGTCAAACATCTTCTACTTGATGTTCCATGAATTGGATTTATTTCTAGCATAAATTAAACATCTGTTACTTTCCAAAATGGTAAAGAATGCATGATTTCTATTTTTTTAGAATTAGTTATGACTTTTCAAAGTTTGTGATAGAAAACATGCAATTCTGCCCGAGGTTACACTATGGAATTTTATGTGTTTCTTGCACTTGCACAAGTTCTAGGCCACTTTTGGTGATGGATTGGAGTTATATCTATGTAATTAAATATAAGAATATGATACATAAGTCCATAAGACCCATGGGACTCCGAAAGAGAAATTTATGCATAGCGCAACGCAAGAAAACTCAATATTTTAATACCATTTTTCTTGCTTCTATGTAATGCTTGGCATGAGACTTAAAATTAGCATGAGGCAAAGCTAGAAATCTCTAGTGTTACACATGGTTTCCATTTTTAGTGATTTTTTGGAAAATTGTATAGAAATTTTTATGGATCATTTCACAATATATTGGAACTCTTTTGATAAATGTTTTTCTAGTCTTGATAAAGTTTTAGCGAGATGCATAGAGAAGAACCTTGTACTTAATTTTGAAAAGTGTCATTTCATGGTTTGAAAAAGCATTGTATTAGGTCATGTTATATCTGAATAGGGCATAGAGGTTGATAAGGCTAAAATAGATGTTTTCATTTTTTTACCATACCCGACATGTGTTCAGGAGATACAGTCTTTCCTAGGTCATTCAAGTTTTTATAGAAGATTCATATAGAATTTTAGTAAAATTGTTTTACCATTATCTAAGCTGTTACAAAAAGATATTGATTTTCATTTTGATGATGCATGTAAAATAGCTTTTGATAATCTTAAGAAAAGATTGACTTCCCTACTCATTATGCAACCCCTTGGTTGAAACCTTTAACACTATAATTATAGAACTCATCTCATGCCAATTTAACTTGCATTTCCTTGGTTCCACACACTTGCTTAAGAAAAGTAATAAAAATAATAGATTATTTTGCATTACATCGTAGACAAATTTTTCATTTTGTGTCCTGTGGACCATATGAAGTCATCTATCTCATTCTCATATTTAAATACACAAATACAACTCAAAACCATCTCAAGAAGTGGCCAAGAACTCGAGCTAATGGAATATATACATGAAAATAATGTGTGCAGCCTCGGGTTGGTAATTTAGTTTTCTGTCATAAACTTTGAAAAATCATAACTAATTCTAAAAAAGTTAAAATCAAGAACAATATGCCATTATGGAAAGCTACAGATATCCAATTTATGCTAAAAATAATTCTAGACTATAACAGGGAAGTCTAGCTACTAGAAATTCATGGAATAATAACCAAGGTTGTCTGTCACTATTGGTACTATCCCTGAATTTCAAAAATTCATATCTCCCTGCTTAGATGTCCAATTAGGATGATCTCAGTGGCCATAAAAATTTTATCATGTCTAGTTTATGCTTGAAAAATTTTATGAGCATTGGACACCATTGGACCCTCAAATGACATAGCACAAGAAACTGACCATATGAACAGTGCTTATACCAGAATAACAGAAAAATTACAACTTTGAAAAATCATAATTAATTTCATTGAGCTCTAAATAATTTGGTCTTAAGCTTCCCAAAAATCTCTATACATGGTAAATTTTATGGGCAAATTCATTCAATTGGTCAGATCTTGACATTGAGTTGCAAAATTGCTTTTTTACGCTTCTTGAATGGTCTTAAAAGGGTCAAGTTTGGTTCCAAGGCTCCTATGGCCACTAGAGCACGTGGGAAGGCACCAAAATGGTCTGCTAAACATGTCTCAAAGGTGCACAAACCTAGATTTCACAAACTCACTCATCCACTCTGAGATATACACAAGACTACACAAGCTAGTTCTTGCCATTCAATGTCCAAATCATGCAATATCATCCATATGATATCAAATCTCATTCATACATCATTCATTCATGTAATTGAATATGTTCATAAGCTCATACATCATATCCAATATTGGATTACATCATATTCCTTTCATATGGCTACAAAATGGAAAAATTCCATACTTTGTTGTCAATCTTCTTCTTTTAGGCTTGGCGACTTCCATTCCTTGGCTCACTTGGTCCACCTAGACATGTGGGGAGGAAGGAATGAGATTCTAGGAATCCTAATAGCTTTTCTCCCTTTCAACCATACATAAAGAATGAAAATCCAAGTCTAAGAATACATGGACGAACATCATAGAGTATGTAGTTATTCATGAGACATTTCTAACATTCAAGAAGTCATACAAAATATACATAGGCTAGCCAAGTATGTGATTTCTCATAGCTCAAAACATACATACACACATTCAAGACAAGGTAAATATCCACTTATCTATAAGAGAAAGAAAACAGAGCTACCTTTATCACAATTGCACACTTTCTTCCTTGAATTTAGTTCTTCTCCCATGGTCACACACTCACAAGAAGGTGGGACTTGTTTTCTTTGGCCTAGACACATAATATGGAAGCTAATTATACTTTTGGAGCAATTTCTAAAGCTATAAATTCATTACAAAAGCTAGGTTGTGTGTAACACCATAATTCTAGAACTCATTTCACATGAATGTTAAGCTTCCTTCCATTACCACACAAGAAGAGGAAGGAAAATTCAATAAAAATAATCACTTTATTTATGTTGTATAGTAGATGAATTCTTCATTTGGTGTCTTGTGAACCATATGGACTTACTCAAGTTATTCTCATACTTAGTTACATAAATACAACTTAAAACCATCTCAAGAAATGGCCTAGAACTCATGCAAGTGGATGGAATACATGAAATTCAATGGTGCAGCCTCGGCAGAATTTCCAAGTTACTGTCATAAACTTTGAAAAATTATAACTAATTCTAGAAAAATAAAAATCATGTAACCTTTACCATTATGGAAATCTATAGATATATAATTTATGGTAAAAATATATCTAGACCACAACATGGGCTGCTATCTATCAGAAATGGATGGAATAATACCAGAGATCGACTATCATTATTGGTACTATCCTCCAACTTCAAAAATTCATATCTCCCTGATCAGAGGTCTAATTGGGATGATCTCAGTGGCCATAGAAAGCTTATCATGTGTAATTTATTCCTATAACATATCATGAGCATTAGACATTATTTGGCTCTCAAATGACACAGACCAAGTTACTAACCATATGAATAGTGTTTGCATCAGTTTAGAAGAAAAATACCAACTTTGAAAAATCATAATTAATTCCATAGAGTTCTAAATAATCTGATCTTTGTCTTTTCAAAAAGATCTATATGAGATCTAATTGCATGCCAAATTTCATGGGAAAATTCGTTTATTTGGTTAGATCTTGACATTAGGTTGCAAAATGGCTCATTTTGTATCATGTGAGGGTCTCAAATGGTCCAAAATTGCTTCTAAGGCAACCATTGCCACTTGAGCACGTGGGAAAGTACCAAAATGGTCTACTAAACTTGTCTCAAAGGTGAGAAAACCCAGATTTCTCAAACTCACTCATCCATCCCAAGTTATACACAAGAATGCATATGTCAAGTCTTGCCATTCCATACCAAATTATGTTATACCATGCATATTGCACCTAATCTCATTCATACATGATACATTTACATATTTACACGTGTTCATAAGGTCATACAACATATATGATAAGAGATTACATCATGTGCCACTCATATGGTTACAAATTTACATTTTTACACACTTGATTGTCACACTTTCTTCTTCTAGCTTGATGGCTCTTACTCTTTAGCTCCCTTGGTCCACCTAGACATCTTAAACATGTGGGGAGGAAGGAATAAGATTTTAGGAATCCCAATAGCTCTTCTCCTTTTTAATCACACATAAAGAATGCAAATCCATGTCTAAAAATGCATGCATGAACATCATGAAGCATGTAACCATTCAAGAAGCATTCTTGGCATTCAAAAAGTCATACAAAACATATATAGGCTTGCCAAGTAAGTGGATTAGCCTCACCCATTCTCTTCAATGATTTTGGACTTGTGTCACCCTTTTTCTTAAAGGCCTTGAACTAAGCTTTACTTTTGGGAGACTCTAAATTTTGCCTCAACCATTCTTGAGGGTTCTTGGCTCATCCTCAACATGGCTAGAGGGTTCTTGGCTTCACCATACTCAAGTAAACCCAAGCAAGTGCTCAAGACATCATTTGAATGCATAAAACAACATCATGGTACCATGACATATAAAATCATGTTAGAGCACATTTTCATGGCTTACCGCATACATACACCCATTCAAAGACAAGACAATATTCATCCATGCATAAGAGAAAGGAGAGAGAGCTACCTTTATTACAAATGCAAACTTTTCCTCTTGAATTGGACTTCTCTTCCTCCACCACACACACACAATAAGGTGGAGCTTGTTCCTCTTGACCTAGACACATCATATGGAAGCCAATTATACTCTTGAACCAATTTCTAGAGCTACACATTCATTATAAAAGATAGGTAGTTCATATGGCTCCTTTATGGTTCCATAATGAACTTAATCAAGCAACCTTAAGAAAAAATCATCTTGGCTTCATTCTCTCCATTCATTTATGATTCTTGACTCCATTTAAACCTCTTAGAGTCATCACACAATCAAATCAAGGAGCTAGCTAGGTGTTGCTTCTTTAAGCCATAATATGGAACCTTTGATACCATCTCACTATCCATGGCTTCTAAAATTTTTCCAAGGCTTTCTCTCATCCTCTTCCATCATATATGACTTAAAAATAAGCTTGGAACAAATTAAAACTATCCATATGTGCTCTATCTAGCTTAGGTCGAGGCTAGGCTTTAAGGAGGCACCAAATGGATTTGCTTTGTTTTCATAATGCCATATGAGGAGCCTTCTAAGGATCTTATAAGCTTATCCAAACACTCATTTAGGCCTAGGAATTATTGTATCAAATCAAAGGTGGAGCACTTGAAACCCTAAATTTGCTATCTTGAAATCTAATGGCTATTTAATTGTTTCCATTGCATACTCTTGTTCTTCTTCCTCATTTTCCTAAGATTCATCCTTGGTTTAGCTAGAATTCCAACCCCTTAAGTCTCATTATACATGAGGTGAAATGGAGAGAAGAAGAACAAGGAGGCTTAAGCTTAGGAAATAGCAAAAATACCTCAGATTCTTGCTTTTCTTGGCTAGTTCTTCACTTTGTTGGCCTCCTCCCTTAAATTTCAAAATTTCCACCTCTATTTTACCCTTAATATAGACCCAAAAACTTCAACAAAACCATAGAAAGAAATAGGGGAAAGAGGAGAAGGAGATTGGTGAAGGAGAAAGCATGAAAAACTATAAAATTCTTACACTTTTTGCTAGGTTTCTTTCTTCCTTCTTCCCCCCATCTTATGTGCCATCCTCATCTTCCCTTGGTTCTATTTTGGCCTAAAAAATTCGTTCATAAGGATTGGGGCAGAAATGGGGGCATTTTTATAAAGGAAGCTTCAAGAAATGAATGTTTTAAAAATAACGTTTACATCCTATGTTCATGGCATTTTCATCTTACCTTTGTTTTAACTCCTTTTTGAGAATTGTCTTTTCCATCATAAAATTTAGGTACCTAATTTAATAAAATACCTTTGGAATCACTCAATTTGGAGCTAAAACCTTCTGAAACAAATCAGTCAAAGTTTGGGCTCACCACCATTGGAAAACGTCTACCAGAGGAGCTTTAATTGTCCTGGGGTTTTCTATGATTTTTAGGGCCTCTAAGAATCCCAGAGAACTTAAATTTTCCATTTAAAAATCCCTCCTATAAGTATTCTAAAAATTGTCTGAAATTATAAAAATGCCATTATGTTTCGTTGCCTTTTCGTTAACATCCATTTGGCTATTCTGGCTCTGGTTTCAGGGCACCTCTGGGCTTAACTCATCATCATTTAAGGTTTAGAATATTATTCTAATTTTATTGGACCTTAATTCACTCCATCTAAGGGGCTTCCTTTTGTATCTGGTAAATTTTGTACTTTTACAAAGAAACCGTATGTTATATTTCTCGCGTTTTCTCTCGTTTTCAAGGAACCGGATATTACATTGTGCTTATGTCCCATTTATGGCTCCATAATGCACTTAATGAAGCAACATTGAAAACACATAATCTTGGCTCCACTCTTTCCATCCATTTATGATTCTTGACTCCTTTTAAGCCTCTTGGAGTTATCACACAATTAATTCAAGGAGCCTAGCTAGGTGTTGCTTCCTTAAGCCATAATTTGGAACCTATAACTACATCTCACTATCCTTGGCTTTTAAAATTTTTCTAAGGCTTCCTCTCATCCTCTTCTATCATATATGACTTAAAATCAAGCTTGGAACAAATTAAAACTACCCCTTGGTGCTTCATCTAGCCTAGGCCAAAACTATGCACTATATGAACACCAAGTGAGTTTGCTTTGTTTTCTTGATGGAAGATGCATGTGGGAAACTTCTTAGGAATCTCTAGAGCTCATTCAAACACTCATTTAGGCTTAGGAACTCTTAAAATCAAAACCAAATTTTAAGGGAACATTTAAAACCCTAACTTTTCTATCTTGAAATCTAATAGTTATTTTGTTGTTTCCTTTGCATATTCTTGTTCTCCTCCCTTATTTTCCTAATATTCACCCTTGTTTTGGCTAGAAATCCTACCCTTCTTGGCTGGTCTTATATAGGGCGAAACATACAAGAGGAAGGACAAGAAACATCAAGCTTGAAGTATGGAAAAATACCTTGATTTCTTGGTTCCGTTGGTTTGATCTTCACTTTGCTTAGCTTCTCCTCTTGATTTTCAAAATTCCCCCTTTAGGTCTGACCTTAAAATAGACCCAAAAGCTTCAATAAAACCATAAGAAAGAAGGGAAGATGGAGGAGAAGGAATTTGCTAAAGAGAAACCAAGAAAATCCATGAAAATATATCTTTTCCTTGCTTTTTCTCTTCCCTTTCTTCTCTCCCTTATGCGCCTCACTCCCTTGGTTCTTTATCTAGTTTAGGGCAAAAATAAAATGAGCTAAATGAAGGAGAGAGTGTGCTGTGGTGCTATATATAGGTAGGTTTAAGAAGTTGTTTTCAAAAATTCTAATTTTGTCCTTCAATCTTGGCATTTTCGTATCCAGTTCGTTTTATCTCCTTTTTTATAACCATCTTTTTCATCATAAAATTTAGGTCCTCAATATTATAAAATTTCATTGGAATCACTTAAATCGGAGCTAAAACCTTCCTAAACAAAAGGGTCAAAGTTTAGGTCAACCAACATTGGAAAACATACATCGGAGGGGTTTTAACTGTCCTGAGGTTTCCCATGGTTTTCAGGGCCCTTAAGAACCCCAAAGAACTCAAATTTGTCACTTAAAAAGCCTTCCAGTGAGAATTCTAAAAATTACCCAAAATTACGAAAATGTCATTCGTTTTGTAAATATTTTGTTACTTTTCATTTGGCCATTTTGGCCTCTATTTCAGGGTACCTCTGGTCTCTTAAATTCATTACTTAATATCTAGATCGTCATTCTAGTTTTTCTAAATCTTAACCAATTCATTTTAGAGGATCTACTTTAAGAACGTATTTGTTTCCGTCATTTTTACGAAAACTTGACAGTACAGAACCTGCCATTTGAGCTCTTATGTGATGCTTCTAATTATGTTGTAGGTGCAGTTTTAAGCTAGAAAGTGAATAAAAGGTCCCATGCGATAACTTATGCATTCAAGACTTCGTATGGCGTCCAAGAAAATTATACGACCACAAAAAAAGAATTTCTTGCTATTATTTTTACTTTGGATAAGTTTAGATTTTATTTACTTGACACTAAAGTAATTGTTTTTACTGATTTTGCAACCTTCAAGTACTTGCTGAAAAAGCCTAATGTGAAGCCAAGATTGATTCGATGGATGCTTTTACTTCAAGAATTTGATATTAACATTCGACATAAAAACAGAGCTAAGAACTTGGTGGTAGACCACTTGAGCTGAATTGAGGCTCCAAAGGTAGATTCTTTACCCATTGATGATGATTTCTTGGATGAGCATTTGTATGTTGTGCATAGTTTCTATCCTTGGTATGCGGACTTAGTGAATTATCTAGCTACTTCTGAATTGCCTATTGACTTGAATAAACATCAATTAAATAAGTTTGGGAGTGAAGCTAGATATTATATTTGGGATTATCCATACTTGTGGAAACTATGTAATGACTAAGTAATTAGATGTTATGCGTCTGATATAGAGTTTGATTCTATCTTGAGATTCTGTCATGCACTTGCATGTAAAGGTCACTTCAATCCAAAATGCACAGCTAGAAAGGTTTTAGATAGTGGATTTCATTGGCTTAACTCATTTTGTGATGCTTATGATTTTTGCAAAAGATGTGTTAGGTGTCAATAGATAGGAAGCATATCTAAGAGAAATGAAATGGCACAGTATCCCATTTTGTTTTGTGAAATCTTTGATGTTTTGGACATTGATTTTATGGGATCTTTTCCTATTTCTTTTGGCTTTGCATACATTTTATTAGCTATTGATTATGTGTTGAAGTGGGTGGAAGCAAAGCCCACTAGGACTGATGATTTTTCTATGGTTGTAGAGTTTGTTCATTTTCTCATTTTCTGCAGGTTTGGTATCCCTAGAGCCATTATATGTGACTAGGGCACTCATTTTTGCAACCAGAGTATGCAAAGCTTGCTTAGTAGGTATGATATTGTGCATAAAGTGGCTACTCCATATCACCCTCAAACAAATGACCAGGCAATGATTTCTAATCATGAGGTGAAGCAAATTTTGGAAATGATAGTGCATCTAAATAGGAAAGATTGGAGCAAAAGGCTAGATGATGCATTTTGGGCCTATAGGTGTAATATTTGGTTTTTCAAAAATAAGAGAAAACATGAGAAACGTAACGTATAGTTTTTCCGTAAACGTATGAAATTCACAGGATACAAAAAAGAACTCCCTTAAAAAGGATAATTTAATGTTAAATAAGATGAGGATAAAATTTTAAATAATAAAAAATGAGGATCCAAGGTCTAAGATATCCAGAAACCAGAGCCAGAGTAGTTCAAAAAAATTTGCCGAAGTTTAGTGACATTTTCATAAATTCGGGCAATTTTTGAAATACTCACAGGAAGGATTTTTAAATAGAAAATTTGACTTCTTCGGGGTTCTTAGAGGCCCTAAAAACCATGGGAAGTCCTAGGACAGTTAAAACCCCTCCGGTGTATGTTTTCTAACGTCGGTTAACCTAAACTTTGATTGGTTCATTTGAGAAGGTTTTAGCTCTAAATTGAGTGATTCCAAAGCATTTTATAAGTTAGAGAACCTAAATTTTATGATGGAAAAGATTATTCTAAAAAAGGAGCTAAAACAGACCTAAAATGAAAATGCTAAGTTTTCAGGGCATAAATGGAATTTTCAATGAACAATTTCTATTTTTCCTTCTTATATTTACATGTCCCGTTGCTCTCCTCCCTAAATTGACTTACTTCTACTCAAAAAATAGAAAGGAGACTTAAAGAGAAGGACACACAAGAGCAAGGGAAAAGGGAGAAGAAAAAACCAAGAGAAAGGTATGATTTTCATGGATTTTCTTAGTCTTCTCTTTAGCAAACTTCCTCTCCTCCTTCTCCTCTTCCTTTCCATGGATCTATGGAGGTGTATGGTTCTGTTTTGAGGCCAGAACAGAGGGGGACAGTTCAAAATTGAAGAGAAAAGCATAGGCCAAAGGAAGAGCTCTTAAGAAAAGCTTGAATTCAAGGTAAAATCCTTAGTTTCCATGCTTTTCTTTTCTTGTTCTTCCTTATGTGAGTTTTGCCCTATATATGGATAGCCAAGGGGGATTGAATTTTGGATAGAACCAAGGATAAATTATGTGAATTAAGGTGTGGAAATTAAGATTACATAAAGAAAACAAAGTAAGAACCATTAATTTGTAAGATTGAATTGCTAAGGACTTAAGAACATAACTGAAATTCTATTTCTATCCAAGAGTTTCTAGGGCAAACTAAATGTTTGTATGAGCTTTAGAGATCTCTAGAGAGCTTCCCACATGAATCTCCCATCAAGAAAGCAAAGGAAACTCCTTGGTTCCCTTAATGGTGCATTGCCTCAACCTAGACTAGAAGAACTACCAAGGGGTTGTTTTAATTTTTTCTAAGCTTGGTTTTACATCATATATGATGGGACAAGATGAGAGGAAGCCTTGGAAAAAAATTTAGGAAGCTTAGGAAGTGAGTTGGTAGTATAGGCTCCATATTGTGGCTTAAAAAAGCAACATGTAGTTAGGCTCCTCTAATTGATTGTGCGATGACTTTAAGAGGTTTAAATGGAGTCAAGAATTATAGATGAAAGGAAAGAATGTGGCGAAGGTCATAAATTATGGGTGTTGCTTCATTAGGTGCATTATAGAACCATAAATGAGCCATAGGAACAACTTAGCTTTTAAAAGGAATGTGTAGCTTTAGAAATTATTCCAAGAGTATAATTGGCTTCCATATGATGTGTCTAGGTCAAAGGAATCAAGTTCCACCTTCTTGTAAGTTCTTGGCCGAGGGGGAGGATCCATTTTCAAGGAAGAAATTGTGTGTTTGTGCATAAAGTAGCTCTCTCTTATTTCTCTCATATATTCTTGGATGTTTTTGTAACACTATATTTATCTAGCTTGCCTCATACTATTTCAAGGTCTTATGCCATGTATTTCACAAGGAAGCAAGAAAGATGACATTAGAACAATGAACATACTTGCATTATGTCACGGATAAATTTTTTATTTCATGTCTTGTCAGCCATATGGACTCAACCATCTCATCCTCATATTTAAATACCCAAATAAAACTTATAACAAGCTCAAGAAGTGGCCCATACCTCGAGCAAAGGGAGTGTTCATATGAAATTCACTGATGCAGCCTCGGGTAGAATTTCAATTCTATGCCTAAATTTTGAAAAATCATAACTAATTCTAAAAAAATTGAAATTAGGCAAATTATACCATTCTGGAAAGCTATAGATGTTTATGGTAAAAATAAATCTAGACCACAAAAGATGCTTCTATGCATCTAAAACTTATGGAACAGTACTAGAGGTCGACTGTACTCCCTAGTACTGATCTCTAACTTCAAAAATTTATATCTCCCTACCTAAAGGTCCAATTGGGGTGATCTCAATGGCCATGAAAATCCCATCATGTCTAGTTTATTCTTGTAAAATTAGATGAGAATTAGACATCATTTGGCTAATGAATGACACAACCAAGTTTCTGATCATATGAACAGTGTCTGCATCAATTCAGTAAAAAATTACCAATTTTTGGAAATTCATAATTAATTTCATAGAGCTTCAAATAATCTATTCTTTAGATTCTTAAAAAGCTCTAGATAAGATCTACATATGTGCCAAATTTCATGGGCAAATTCATTCATTTGGTCAGATCTTGACATTAGGTTGTAAAATGGTCATTTTCAAGCTTTACAAAGGGTCCAAATGATCCAATTTGAGCTCCAAGGCAACCATGACCACTTGGGCATGTTAGAATGCACCAAAATGACATTCTAAACTTTTCTCAAAGGTGGACAAACCCAGATTTGTTAAACTCATTCTCTCACCCCATACCATGCACAATCATAAGTCTAGTCTTGTCATTCCATACCTAAATTGCATATCACCATTCATTTGGCACTAAAACTCATACATACGTCAAACATTTGGGTAATTTCATATGTTCATATGATTACATAACAATTTCATTATGGGATTACATCATATGCCATGTGTATGGCTACAAAAGAGACAAAATTGGGCATTTTCATACACTTTGATGTTAATATCCTTCTTCTAGGTTTGGTGGCTTCCATTACCTTGCTCAATTGCTCCACCTAGCATGTTACGACATTGGAGAGGAGGAGATGAGATTCAAAGAATCCCAATAGCTCATCTCCCTTTCAATCACACATAAAGAATGCAATACAAGTCTTGAAAATGCATGCATGGTTATATTGAAATGTGTGAGCATTTAAGAAACATCCTTGGCATTTGAGCAAGTCATATATAACATACATAGGCTTGCTAAGCAAATAGATTAGCTCATCCATTCTTTTATGGATTTTGGATTTGCCTCACCCATTTTCTCTAAGAGGTTTTGACTCAAGCTTACTTTTGGGAGACTCTTTACTTTGTCTCAATCAATTTTAAAGGTTCTTGGCTCATCCTCACCATGGCTAGAGGGTTCTTGGCTTCTCCACACTCAAGCAAGCCAAGGTAAGCATAATAAACATTATTTGAATGCATAAAAATCATCATGGTACCATGGCATATGAAATCATGCTAAAATACTTTTCATGGCTTAAAACACACATACACACATCCAAAGACAATGTAAGCACACATTCATGCATGAGAGAAGATAGAGAGAGCTACCTTTACCACACAAGCATACTCTTTCCTTGAGCCTTGAGTCCTCTCCCTCAACCTCACACATACAAGGAGTCAGAGATCATTTCTCTTAGTCTAGACACATCATATGGAAGCCAATTATACTCTTGAATCAAATTTAAGGCCATATATTTACTAGAAAAGCTAGGTTGTTCATATAACCCTTTTTATGGTTCCATAATGCACTTAATGAAACAACCTTAAGAAAACATCATCTTAGCTCCATTATGTTCATTATTTATGATTCTTGACTCTATTTAAACCTATTGGAGTCATCACATAATCAAATCAAAGAGCCTAACTAGTTGTTGCTTCTTTAAGCCATATGATGGAACCTATGATACCATCTCACTATCCATGGCTTCTAAAATTTTTCCAAGGCTTCCTCTCATTCGCTTCCATCATACATGACTCAAAATTAAGCCTGGAACAATTTAAAACTTCCTCTTAGTACTCTTTCTAGCCTAGGGTGAAATCATGCTTCATGTGAGTACCAACTGAGTTTGCTTCATTTTCTTGATAGAAGATGCATATGAGGAGCCTTCTAAGGATCTCAAGAGCTCATCCAAACACTTATTTAGGCCTAGTAACAATTACATTAAATCAGATTTTTGGTGGAGCACTTGAAACCCTAAGTTTGCTATCTTGAAAATCAATGGCTTTTACTTAATTCTCTTTGCATATTCTAAATTCCCACACTTTAATTCATGTGATTCATTATTGTTTATACCTAAAAACACTCTCTCCTTGGTTGGCTATAGGGAGGATGAACCAAGGAGGGAAAGGGGAAGGAAGTAGTACCATAGGAATGAAGGTTTACCTTGTTTCTTTGGCTTTTCTTGCTTGTTTCTCCCTTTCCTTGGCCTTCTCTCTTTAAATCCGAATTTTCCCCTTTGTTCTGCCCTCAAAATAGATCTAAGAACTTCAATAAAACCATGGAAAAGAAAAGGAGAAGGAGGAGAAAAAGTTTGATGAAGGAAAGAGCTTTAAAAACTAAGATTTTCATACCTTTCTTGCCTTGCTTTTCCTCCTCTTCTTACCTCCTCTTATGTGCCATTTTCCCTTGCTCTCACTTATGGTCTTGGGTAGAAATAAGGTTGGTTCTAAGAGGGAGAGAAGGAGGGCATGATTTAAGAAGGGGTCTCTTTAAGCTTCTTTTTAAAAAATTTCACTTTTGCCCTTCATTCTTGTCATTTTTGTTTCTAACTCGTTTTAGCTCCTTTTTGAGAATAATCTTTTTTATCATAAAATTTAGGTCCTTAGTCTTATAAAATGCCTTTGGAATCACTCAATTTGGAGCTAAAACCTTCCCGAATGAATCTGTCAAAGTTTGAGTCAACCGATATTGAAAACATCCACCGGAGGGGTTTTAACTGTCTTGGGGCTTCCCATGGTTTTCAAGGCCTCTGAGAACCTTGGAGAACTCCAAACTTTCATGTAAAAAGACCACATGTGACAATTCCAAAATTTGCTCAAAATTACGAAAATGCCATTATGTTTCTTCAACCTTTCGTTCAATTTCATTTCTTTATTCTAACTATGTTTTTCTTTTCGTCCAAGCTTGAAATTCTCATTTTTAGAAGTCTAGAATACTACATAAATTTTTTGAGACCTTAAGTAATTCATTTTGGAGGACTTGCTTTTGTATTGATGAATTTTATACGTTTATGGAGAAATCATATGTTACATTTCTTGCATTTTCTCTCATTTTCAAAGAATCAGATATTATAGTTTTCTTGTCTTTGAATGTGTGTGCATATATTTAAGCCATGCAACGTGTTTCTAGCAAGTATTTAAATGCCATGGTACCATGTTGCTATCTTTATGTATTTATAAGATGCTTTTATGTATGTTCTTAGCTTGCTTAAGTGTGGTAAGGCCAAAAGCCCCTTAACAAGGGTGAGGATGAGCTAAAAGTCCCTAAGATTGAGTGAGATAAAGCCAAAAGTCTATAGAAATAGTAAGGCTTAGTCAAAAGTTCCTTAAAAGTGGGGGAGGCAAATCCAAAAGTCCTAAAGAGAATAGGTGAGGCCAAACCATTGTCTTGGCAAGCTTATGTATGATGAGTATGTGTTCTTGAATGAAAGAAATGTTTTATGTATGTACATGATTTTCATGAAAGCCATGCATGCATTTTTAGACTTGAATTTGGATCCATATTATGTGTTTGAAAGGGAGAAGAGCTATTGGAATTCCTAGAATCTCACTCTCTCCTCTCCATTACCTAACATGTCTAGGTGGATCAAAATAGTAAGGAATTGGGGGCCACCACACTTGAAGACATGGAGGTTAGCAAAGAAGTTGTAAAATGCTTATATTATAGGCATGTGGATGTCAAGTGATGTAATACAATGATGTGTAACCCTTTGAACATGTATGAATGTATGAATATGTGATGTACATATGAGAATTGGAAGCAAAGGTATTATATAGCATGTTCTTAACAATGAATGCCAAGAATTGTTTATGTATGCTTTGTGTATATCTTGGAGTGGGAGAGTGAGTATGTGAAATTTGGGTTGTTAAACCCTTGAGACATGTTTAGTAGACCATTTTCATGCTTTCATACGTGCCCTAGTTGCCCTAGAATAGGTAGAAGCTAAATTGGACTATTTATGACCCTTTAAGAGACAAAAAATGGGTAATATGCAACCTTAGGTCAACATCTATCCAAATGAGCTCTTCTTTGAAACTTGGCATGCTTATAGGTCTTGTCTAAAGCTTTTTGAGAAGCTAAAGTGCATATTATTTGGAGCTCTAGAGAATATTTGGTGAATTTTTGAAGGTGGCAAAAATTTACAATTTTGATAGTGGCACTGTGCATGTGGTTAGAAATTTTATCTCTATCATTTGTGAGGCAAATGATGTCCAATAGCTATGAAATTTTACAAGAGAAACTAGACACTCACAATGACTTATACCAAATAGAAGCACCTCAATTAGGGGTTTGTAGAGGGAGAAATGATTTTCTAAAGTTCTATGTCAGTATCAAGAATGCCAGCAAACCTTGGTTACTGTTCCAATGATTTTCAAGATATAAAGGCTTCTAGACTTATTTTTTTCCTTTAGTTAATATCTACAACTTTCCAAATTGGTATATTTTTCCTAAATTGGGTTTTTCTAGAATTAGTTGTGAATTTTTGAAATTTATATTAGTAAATTGTATTAGAAACCCTAGGTAGTCTAACTTATGTCAATTTTCTATTGTCAAACATGGTCCAAATGATGTTATTATAGCTTGAAATTATTTTTATTATAAAGTTAACATCTAGAGATTTCCAGAAAGCTATAGGTTGCTTGATTTCAATTCTTCTAGAATTAGTTATGATTTTCCAAAGTTGCTATCAGTAAAATGAATTCTGGACTTGAGGCTGAAACATGGTTTTTCTAGTCTTTAGTTCCAAATTTGTGGTTTATGGAATGTTTTAAAGTGTTTGTGACTTGTATGGATAGAGTGTGAGTAGAGAATGATATTGGTGAGTTCATGAGATTCACAGGACACGAAATGAATTTTTAAACCCCGACATAATACAAGAAAATCCCATCTTTTTAATTCCTTTTCTTAGTTTTTCATTGATTTCACATGAGACCAAGCTTAATATAAGTGTATGAAGTCTAATAAATTATGGTGTGACAATAGGACTACCTACAAGACTCCTACTAGCACGTCACCCTATTGACTAGTATTTGGGAAAGCCTGTCACTTTATTGGTGGAAGTGGACCACAAAGTTTATTGGGCTGTGAAGGAATGCAATTTGGATTTGAATGGAGCTAGGTCTCAGAGAAAATTTCAACTCCAAGAGCTTGAAGAGATCTGTATGGAAGCTTATGATAATGCAAGGATATATAAAGCAAAGACAAAGGCTTTCCATGATAAGATGATTGCAAGAAAGGAGTTTATGGTTGGAAAGAAAGTTTTGCTTTATAAATCTCTCTTAAAGCTCATGCCAGGTAAGCTTTGTTCTAAATAGGAAGGTCCTTATATTGTTTCTCGTGTTTTTCCTTTTGGTGCAATGGAATTATTGGATGAGTAGACTGGAGCTAAATTTAAAGGCTCAAGCACTTTTATAAGGAGCTTCCAAGAGAGGACAAGGAGGAGCTCCAACTTCAAGACCCACCTTGATTACCTAGTTGTACACATTCCTTTTTACCTTTTATATTGTTTTGTCTATCTTTTGGATTGAATTTTGTGCTGGCATTGAGGACAATGTAGTGTTTAAGTGTGGGGGGGGGGGGGGAAGCATTCAAATAAAATTTTTGGTTTTGCTTTATTTTCGTTAGTTGATTTTTTCTAGGCTTTTAGTCTTTGTGTTACTTTTAGAGTTTTGTGTTGTTTTTGTGTTTTTGAAAGTGTGTTAAAAAATACTTTATTTTTGTGGATGTTGCTAGTAATGAGGTGATCATAGCTTTGATATATCTCGATTTGATAAGAAATTGATCTTATGTTGAGAATGCATGTTAAGTAGCAATTAGTTTAGCTTTAATGAATTTTGATGATGGTCAGTTTACCTTGTATGATTTTGGGCTTATTGATATTCATTTCTAGTGTGTATCTCCTATCTTGCTTTTACTTTAGAACTTGACTTGAATCTTATTTAAAGCCACATTTGTTCATTTGCCATGCATGAAAAGAATTAAAGCACTCATTCTTGTTTTGTTTTATGTTAGCTAGAGCGAAAGAGCCATCTCTTATGTGTTTTATCCATTTGCTTAACCTCATTAAGCCATGTATGTTTTCTTTTTCCCCTTTAAAAGCAAACAAATAGTATTCCTATCTTGATTAGGATACTTTTAATCATTAAGAGCATTGTATCTTGCTCAGATGCTTGGAGGTGCAATTTTTCACATCAACTTTAGGCCATTTGTTTGTTCTTTTTAGAAATATACCAAGTAAAAAAAATGAATGATTCTTTTTTTTGAAGAATATACATAGTAAAAAAAAAATTAGAAATTTTATAGAAAAGCAAAAGAAAGGCATGTTAAAAAAAATGAACAGAAGAAATAGAAAAGGAAAGAAAAGCTACTTTTGTTCTCTTAGTACATATACTTGTTTGTAGTGAATAGGGTCTTGAAATGCACTCTCTTTACACTCTACATCCTTTATTGATGATCTTGATAATTTTAAGTATCCACTTTGCTTTTTGAATTCCCTTCATTCTTTTGTTTACCATTTGTGTCTTACCTTGGCCTACCTTACAACCATAATAAAGACCTTTTGAATCATACATTGGTATTTGATTTTGAGTGGTGGAGATGTATATAATAGCCAAGCATATGGTAATAAAGTTGGATAGGTTAGAGTTTGAGAGTGAACACCTAATCATAAATGTAACACCATAAATTCTAGCTCATCTCATGCTTTCAAGTGGCATAATATCATGAATCATATTAATATTCCATGGAAACGCTAAAGAAATAATGATTATTTTCGCGTTGCGTCGTATCAAAAAAATTCAATTCGGTGTCACGTGGACCGTGTGAGCTTATACTATACTTTCTCATATTTAATTCCATTATTAAAACTCATTTGCATCGCAAAAACATGCCTACAACCCATGGAAACCGAAATGGAACTCAAAATAAACAAGCATATTTTCAGCCAGATTTCCTCCATTTTCTGACCCAAATTTGGAAACTCATAACTAAATCTAGAAAATTCGAAATCATGAGATCTTGGTCATTATGGAAATATTAGGATGTCTAGTTCACATTAAAAGTATGTCCAGGTCACAAAATTCATCACACAGGACGTTTGACATCCAAAAAGCTACTGATATTGCTGACTGCCTGGGCTGTTGTTTAGTTTACTGATACCAATTTCAAAAATTCATAACTAATTCTATAAAAATCAAAATCATACACATTCAGTCTTTCTGGAAAGCTAAAAATGTTAAATTGACACTAAAAATAATTACAGAATGAAACAGATACGTTTAGACATCTGGAACAGATAGAACAGTAACTAAGCTCCTGGGGCACTACTGATACTGATAGTTAATTTCAAACATGCATAACTCTCTGCTAAGACCTCCAAATGAGGTGATCTAGGTGGCCACAGAAAGCTTATGACCTCTAGTGTATTAATATAAAATTTCATAAGTATTGGACACCATTTGGCCATTGGGTGACACAGAATTCGAAACTGCCAGTATAAACAGTACCCATACCAGAATCCATGAAAAATGCCAACTTTGAAAATTCATCAAATATTCCCTAAATCTCCGAAAATTATGATCTTTAGCTTCACAGAAAGTTCTCAATGAGACCTAATTTTATGTCAAATTTCAGGGCAAGACTAACTCATTTGGACAAAAAGTGACATAGGGTTCCATTATAGTCAAATTTAGCTCCATATGAGGTACCAAATTTGCCAAATGGCCTTCCCTTGGTTGTGGCACCTTTTGGGCAAGTCCAAAAGCTTATTTAAGACTTGTGTGAGCTGCCCAAATGGTCCCAAACCTCATGCATCTCATTTTGGCCATTCAACCCACATTCATACACATATTCATCAAACTTTAAATTCTCTTACCATGGCCTTGCCTACTCAAAACATGTGCTAATGGTCATATATCATTTCCATACATCTAAACATCACATAATAGTATGTTTACATATATCTCAAGGTTCATAATACATATACAACATTATATACATGATGAACTATCATTATGGTTCCAAAATAGACAAAACAAGACATAAGCTTGTCAATTGTCCCTCTTCAAGGTTGTTGGCTTCCTTCACCACAATTGCTTGGTCCACCTAGCATGTTAGATCATTGGAGAGGAGGGGATGAGATTCAAGAATCTCAATAGCTCATCTCCCATTCCATCACACATAATATGTGCAAGCAAGTTTCACAAATGCATGCATGGAGAAAGTAGAAATCATAGGCATTTTAAAAGCAACCTTAGCATGTGAATCAATCATACAAGACATTCAAGAGCTCACTAAGTGTTTGGATTGGCCTCACACTTCTCCTCATGGATTTTGGACTTGCCTCACCCATTCTTTGAACACTTTGGACTTAACCATACTTTTGGGAGCCCACTTTGCTTTTGGGAGACTCTTTACTTTGTCTCAACCAAGCTCAAGGGTTCTTGGCTCATCCTCACCCAAGGGAAGAGTTCTTGGCCTCTCCACACTCAAGCAAACTCATACAAACATCATAGGTTCATTTAAAAACATAACATGGCATCAAGCATCATGGCATATAAAGGCATGCTAGCATACTTTTCAAAGCTTGAAAATACACATACACACATTCTAAAACAAGCTAAACACACATTTATGCATGAGAGAAGGTGGAGAGAGCTACCTTGTATGCAAGTGCACACTTTTTCTTTAGCTTTTAAACCTCCTCTTTTGGCCACACACCCACAATTTGGTGGAGATGGTTTCTCTTGGCCTAAATACAATTTTTCGGAGCCAATTAGGTTCATGAAACATTCTCTAAAGCCATACAACTTGCTTAAGCACTAGATTGCTCTATAATCCCCATTATGGTCCATAAAGGCACCTAATGAAGCAACACCCCTCAAATGACTCCTAGACCTCATTCTTTTCTTTCAAATATGATTCTTGACTCATTTCAAGCCTCTTGGAGTCATCACATCATTAAAACAAATGGCCTAGCACCATGTTGCTTCTTTAGGTTATATTATGAACCTAAGACACCAAATCACTTTCCATGAGTTCTAAATTTTTTCCAAGGACTCCCTTCATTTTCATTCATCAAATATAACTCAAGAATGGCCTCAAAAAAATTTAAAACTCCCCCCACCTACACAAACAAGCCTAGGCCGAGACATAGGCTTTCTTTGGGCTTCTTGGAGTTCTCTTACTTTTCTTGAAGGAGGAAGCTTATGGGGAGCATCTTTGGTGTCTCAAGAACTCATTTATACTCTTAGACTTAGGAAGCATCATACAAATCCAGAAATTGGAAGGTGCACTTAAAACCCTAGGTTTTGCATCTTGATTTCTAATGCCTATTTCTTGGTTTTCTTTGCATATTCTTATTCCTCTCCATCAATTACCTAAGAATCACCTTTGGTTTTGCTAAAAATCTGACTCCTTGGGTCTGTCTAGGTCTAGGCCAAAATGCTGAAGGAAGGGAGGAAGAAGACCAAGTGGAAGAATCACAAAATACCTTGTTTTCCTTGGATTTCCTTGCTTGTTCTTGCTTTCCTTGGCCTCCTTACTTGAAATTCAAACTTTCCCCTCTATTCTCCCTTCAAAACAGCCCTTAAAATTTCAGAAAAAATCATGGAGAAGAAGAGGGAAAAAGAGGAGAAGAAAGTGGTGGAGAGAAAGCATGAAAAACAAGCCTAGATCAGTTAGTAGGAGCGTCAGTGTTTTCAAAGATAGACCTCAGGTCGGGATACCATCAGCTTAGAATAAAGGCTGAGGATATTCCCAAGACAGCTTTTAGAACTAGATACGGGCACTACGAGTTTCTAGTTATGCCCTTCGGGTTGACGAATGCACCCGCAGTCTTTATGGATTACATGAACAGAGTTTTCAGGCCATACTTAGACAGATTTGTAGTAGTCTTCATAGATGACATCCTTATCTACTCAAAAAGTAGAGAGGAACATGAGCAGCACCTGAGATTAGCCTTGGAGACCCTGAGAGAGAGACAATTGTACGCTAAACTTAGTAAATGTGAGTTCTGGCTCACTGAGGTTCAATTTCTAGGTCATGTCATCTCCCAGGCAGGGGTCGCAGTAGATCCCCATAAGGTAGAGGCAGTGTTGCAGTGGGAAAGACCTAGGACAGTGACAGAGATCAGGAGCTTCCTTGAATCTTTCCTCCTTCTTCCCTTCTCTTTGTGTGCCACTCTCCAAGGGATTTGCTTCTGATTTGGGGCTAGAAATTTTGAAGTGAATGAAGGAGAGTGTGAGGTGCCACCTATTTATAGCTAGGGTAAAGTGATTTTTTTAAAAATTTCCATTTTGCCCTTCATACTTTGCCTATTTGTTTCTCCTTTGTTTTAGCTCCTTTTTGAGAACTGTCTTTTCCATTATAACATCTAGATTCCCAATTAAGAAAAATGGCTTTGGAATCACTCAAATCGGAGCTAAAACCCTTCCGAACGAATCAGTCAAAGTTCGGGTCAATCGACGTTGGAAAACTTACACCAGAGGGTCTTTACCGGTCCCGGGGCTTCCCATGGTTTTTGGGGCCTCTGAGAACCCTGGGTAACTCAAAAGTTCCATTTAAAAAGCCCTCCTAGGTGCTTTTCCAAAATTGCACTTATTTACGAAAATACCACTGGCCTTTCGGCAAATTTTTCGAATCATTCCGACCCCAGTTTTTGGGCAACTCAAGGCTCAAATGCTCATTTTTTATTATTTAACATTTTATCCAAATTTTATTTGGCCTTGAATCACTCATCTCAGGGGACTTACTTTGAAAGCGTGCCCGTTTCCATCGTTTAACGAAAACTAGACATTACAATAAACACTAGAGAGTAAAGTGACAAATACTAAGCCAAGTGAGGGACTATCATTGCATTTCATTTTTGTTAAGTGTATTGCCATGGTTCTTGTTGCATTGATGCAAGTGATATGACTTGGAGAGTTGGGATAATTGATTTGCTATGATCTTCCTTATGCTTACTGGCCTCTAATTTTCCATTTTTGGTCTCTTTTCATTAGCCTTTTCTTGAAGTCTTAGTTTCTTTTGCCTAGAAGTGCAAAAGTTTAAGTATGGGGAATTTGATAATTGCTAATTTCTATATATTTTATTCCCTTTAATTTAGACATTTTGGTGATAAATTATAACTTAATGGATTTAATTGAAGGATATTTGATTTTATTGGTTATTTTTGTATTCTAGGAATTTATTTGTAAAATTATTGAATTTTAATGCTTAAATTTCTTTTACATAATTTTATAAATTTTTCTACCTAATTTTTCTAATTCTTTTTGTGCAGATATTGATAGGCAATTGGAATTCAAGATTGAAAATTTATGTAGAAAAGAAGTGGAAGTTACAAGATTGAATCAAAGGCTAAAAAGTTGAAGATGGATGCTTCATTTGTGCAATGGCAAGTATAGAATAATGGTTTACATGTTTAATGGAGTTTTAGAAAAATAAAAATGAAAAATAAAAATGGGGGAAGAAGGCAACACACGTACACATACTTCATGTGCTAGAAATCCTCTCATTCACTTGCATATCCATAGGTTTCATTCACATCCACAATTGTCACACATCATTCACATTGCAACACGCTTAATTGAAGCACACACTAACACGTAGCACAAGGAGAGGAGGAATAAATCACATATGCAATTACTACACATGATTAGGAAAGGCATGGGATTACACACTCATATAGATAGCTTCATGCATTCCATGGTACACGTCACCCATGCATTAAACACATTAGCTCACGTGGGAAGAATACGGGGCATAAAGGAATAAAAAAAAGAACACAGAGAGAAGCACAGGTCATAAATGCAACCACCATTCCATGTAAATAGATGCATAGTAGCTCACATTCATGGGCTCCTTTCCTCCATTCTATCATTCACACACTCAAAACATATAGCTCTCAATTGCACAAACACACACAAGTACATGAAGCATCATTTCCATAGGTTGGCACAAACACATTCAAATCACGTGATAGAGAGCATAAGGAGCAAGCCATAGGTTTAGGGTCTAAGGAGAAATACAAAATCATGTGGAAAGAAGATGAAGAGTTTCGAGTTTGTGAGGAGAAGAAGCTGAAACATAAGTGAGGATGGCAGAGAATGATTGAAGAAACACATAGAGAGGCACGGGTTCATCAGTTCTAGATGTGGGGGCAAAACAATGCAAGGTTATATATGAATACGATGGCTTAAGCACAAAGCTACATGTAGAAATTCAAGTGAAGATTAAAAGGGAGCATGTGAGATAAAAAGAAAAGGGATAAGTATGTGAGATAGGCTCAGGCTAAATGAGGCATAGAGAGAAGCAAGTAAGGGAGAATAAATGAGAACACATGAGAAGGAATTATAGGAAATAAGCTTGGGTAGAATGTGTTGGCAGGCTGGAGAGGGAATTACGGGAGAATAGTACTACGGAGGAGCTCCAGAGACATGAAAGAGGGTGAGACATTCATTCATCCATCAAGCTTCAATGGCCATTTCTTCCATCCATCTCCTCAATGGTAGCTTAAACTTGCTTAGGTAGCTAGCTAAGGATGTGACTTCTATGGATGAAGATTTAAGCTCCAAGATGCATCTCCATATTGACTAGATTCTCTTATCTCCATCCTTTAATTTCAACATTAATTTCTTTGTTTAATTTGACTAGGTTTAGCTTGTTAATTAGAGAATTTGGTGGTTGAATGTATTAGATTAATTGTTCTATAATTTTGATTTTAATTTCTCATTTGGAGATTTATTTTGATGCCTAAGTGTTTATAGAAATTCCAAACTTAATAGCTGTCCAATTTACTAGTTAATTCCTCTTGTTTTTAGGCCAATCAGTATAATAGCTATTGTATTTAGTGGCTGGACTTTTGTGTGATTATTGTACTTGAGGAAATTCTTAATCTAATTGGTTAATTAGTATCTCTAGGTAGATTGTTCAACTACTTTAACGAGCATTTAGGTACTATTTTTGTGTGTTCTTATCTTTAACTTAAGTGGTTAATTTTTCATGGTTCTTTGTGGTAGTAAATTCCTTGATAATTAGTAATTTGAGTCTTAGATGGTAATTAAAGAATTTTTACAAAGAATACACTAAGAAGCAAGAATTTAAGTCTAAGTTTTGATATATTAAAAGGGAGTAAGGATAATTAAATCTTAGGAAGTTCATTCAAAAGTTGGTTACCACACTTGTCCTAATTGTTGCCATCACTTAGTCTTAAATTTTTAATTCTTGCTATTTTCTTTAATCCAATTAGAATTTTGTAATTCAAAAACCCCCTAAACATTTCTCATTTATTGCCACTAGAGGAACTTTTTCACAAATAATTAGAAGTAAAAATCCCTTGAAAAATGACCTAGGTTATACCATTAACTACAAACCTTTAATCAACTTAGTTTATTTGAGGTTGCTTAACATAATTGTCAATATCATTAGACAAATGATTAATAAATTTATAGACACATTAGTTGTAAAATTCATGAAAAGGTTATAATATATTAACTATTTATCTAATAAAGCATTTAGCTTTCTTCTTCCCTTTCCTTTCTCCTTTATTTTCTATTCCTTTCTTCATATTCTCTTATAAGCTCTTCCTTAAAGATTTGTAACCTTGTTCATAAGATCTATAAAAAAAGTGTCAAATTATGAAAGAATAACTAGAGAATACTTCTAACAATATTAATTCTCAATGAAAGTTGAGAGAAATCTTCCCAAGCAATGTTGTGGTGTGTCCTATATTCATTGTAAATTATTTGTTCATTGATGTTCATTGTTTGTGCACTCTATCCCAGTACATTTCTTATTCAATCATTTCAACCACTACATTTTCATTAATTACTCTATCATGTAGTTTGAGATGAGGGACAATCTTAGTTGATGATAATAAGTACATAAAAGATGGTTTGCATGGTTGAATCTTAGTTGCTGATAATAGGGAGAGTCCATTAGGCTAATTACATAATTCATGTTCCATTAGCCTTTACATGGTTGGCCACTAAGAGAAGAGAACCCATTAGCTTAATCACCATGTTAATCTATATAGGTGACACCTAGTCATAACCTCAACTATCTCCACTACCAATATATTAGATGAGTCATTAGATTTAATTCTAGTGTTAGTCTCACAACTTGGCACTTAATAGGAAATTAGTCAAACCTCATCAATTACATTCCACTAACTACTTCATCCTCTTCCTTGTGTCATTTAGCTATAATATTTGTTGGAAAGAAAGAGAAGGAGAAATGCCATTGATACTTGAAGAGAAAAGAAAACCTTTATAGAATGAGGTTGATTTTGGAAGCTAATTCTTGTTAACCATTTAAGAAGGAAAGAATTAAGAAAGAAAGGTCTTAAGGAGTATTAAGTAATAAAAAAATATAAGTACAAATTGGCTTTAAAAGGATAGAGCAGATGGAAGGAGAAGAGATATTAGGATTTGAGTTTGAATCAAAGGTTAAGGAATTTATGTGAAGTGACTTGAAGAGGAAATGGATACATTGATCAAAAGTATATTGTCATAATTGGAGAGGTTATAGTTGTCGTAGTGCATTACAAGCTTAGATAAAAAGGTAGTTAGTATTACTATTCTTGTTATATTTGCATTTGAACATATTAATGGAATTGATGAATTTCTTTGCTATGTATGAATTAGGTTACTTGTATATGGTCATGTATGACCTTAGAGCCACAAAAGTGCTTAATCTTATTTAATTATTTGTATATGATAATATGTGACCTTAAAGCCACTAAAGTGCTCAATCTTATCTATAATACCTTAACCTCTTAGCTAGTATACCATGGTCTCATTGTCCATCTATATGCATCTTATATGTATTGGAGCATAAGGATAAGAAACCATACATGTCACGTGAGAAAATAATGAATATTTAATTGTATATATTTGTGTTATGTAAGATCTCATTTCTTCATTTTATGCTTCATAGACCATGTGAACTCATCCACATCATTTTCTAGTCATAACATGTCCATATAAGTCATACACATCACATTTAGTCTCCTTCATTTTGGGTTTAGGACAACATCTCACAAAATGCATGGTTTGCTCTTGGGTTCAATTTCCAACTTTTTGATACAAATTTTGAAAATTCATAACTAATTTTAGAAAAATTAAAATCAAGCAAACCATACTATTCTAGAAAGATGTGGATATCTACTTTTGAATAAAAATAAGTCTAGACCAATGCAGTAGCCTTAAGCCATCAGAAATCGATGGAACAGTAACACAAGTCAGGCTGCATTACTAGTACTATCATGCAATTTTAAAAATTCATATATCCCTCTTAAAAACTCCAAATGAGGTGATCTTAGTAGCTATGGAAAGATTGTGGTGTCTAGTTTATGTATGTAAAGTTTCATGAGCATTGGACTTCATTTGGCCTATGTGTGATATAGAGAAAAAAATTGACCAAATAAACAGTAACTATACCATTTCTGTATAATTTGGTAAACCTTGAAAAATCATAATAAATTCTTTAGAGATCTAAATTGAGTACTCTTTAGCTCTATGAAAATATCTTGATGAGAACTACTTCCTGGCCAAATTTCATGGAAAAACGCGTTCATTTGGTCAAACTTTGGTTCAGCACACCAAATGGTCAAATTTGAAGCTGAAAATGGGACTTTAGGACACCAAATGCTCTTTTTGAATTCCCACAACCACTTGAGCAAGTATAAAAACATAAATACCATATATAAAAGCATGCCAAATGATCCAAATCCTCATAGAGCTTAATCTCACCTTGCCACTTGCATATATACATAAGAACATCATATCACATAATGGCAAAGGAGTGGCAAAATCTCTCATTTTCATTCATATAGCTTCCACATGGATACATGCACCATTTATACATATATTAAAACATGCTCAAGGGTTTACATCATATATACATCTCATGGTTACAATTCTTAACATCAAAATACAAACAAAAAGGCCATTTCTATATCTTGTTGTCACAATCTTGCTTCTCATGCTTATTGGCTTCCATTTCTTTGCCCACTTTGCTCACCTAGACATGTGTAGGGGATGAATGAGATTCAATGAATCCTAATAGCTCTTAACCCTTTCAAATATATATACTGGATACATAGACAAGTCAAAGAATGCATGCATGATATTCAAACAATTAGTGAACATGTATAATGCATTTTTCTTATCACATAAACTCATACATAGCAAGCATAAGCTCTCAAAGGCATTGGTCTAGCCTCACCCATCTTTCTTGGGACTTTTGGATTTGTCTCACCCACTTTCAAGGGACTTTTGACTAAGCCTCACTTTTCTTGAGACCTTTGGCTTTGTCTCATATATTTCTAGGGACTGTTGGCATCATCAAACCCATGCAAGCCAGAATGTAATCATAAAAATATTTCAAGAAATATAATGGTACCATAACATGTAAGCATAGGCTAGAAACATTTCTCATGGCTTAAACATACACATAAGCACTTAATGACAAGAAAATAACAAAGCTGTGTATGTGAGAAAGATTAGAGAGCTACCTTGAAGCAAAAACTCAAGACTTTTTCCTTGGCTATTCCTCCCCTTTTTTGGCCACACACTTGCAATTAGATAGAGCTTATTTCCTGTAGACTAAACACATCAAATAGGAAATAATTACATCATGGAAGTAAGCTCTAGCATTACACACTCTCTATGGAAGCTCACTTTGTTTTATGGTAACATAATGGCTTCTTATAAGACCTAGTGAAACAAGTGCTAGAATTTAAGATCTTGGCTCCCTTTTATCCTTCCATCTAGGTCTCTTGACTCCATTTAAGTCTCTTGGAGTCATACAAATGCATTTCCAAGAGCCTAGATCCAAGTTGCTTCTTTAAGTCTTATTGTGGAGCCTACACTTCCATCACCCAAACCAAGGCTTCTAAATTTTTTCCAAGCCTTCCTTTGATGTTCTCCTATCATATTTAGTCCCTTTCCACTATAAGAAATATTTAAAACTCTCTTTAGGTACTTCTTCTTGTCTAGGCCTAAACATATACTAGGTTTTAGACCCATGGAACTAGCTTTCTTTTCTTGGAAGAAATGGCATATGTGAGGCTTTCTAGGAATCTCAAGAACCATATATACTCTTAGACAATTAGAAATACCACTAGAAAGCTTCATACATACCATAGTGCAAAGAAAACCCTAGGTTTTGGAAACCTATTTTCTAATGCTTCTTTTTGGAATTTCTTCGCATATACTTGTTTCTTACCCTTAAAAACCTAGGTTTCATACTTGGTTTAAGTTAAATTTTGGTCCCTTTTATGTGTTTTTTGGGTAGCCAAAACTAGTGTAACGACCCTAACTTGTAATCATCATAATTAAGGTTAAGTATGTGATTAAAAACCATAAAATTTAAATTAGGGTTGAAAGTCATTACAACTAATTATATTCGAAAGATGCTGGAAAATTTGAACCTTAATTTTATTAGGGTCATTAATTAGATAACCACAATTATCCAAATGTGCAAGTGAATTTAATCATTAATAAGGAGCCCTTTATTCTTCCATCCATCAATTCCAACTCATAAAAATCTCTTACAAGTGTTTCTAAATCATTCCTCAGTATTACCATAAAAGAAACTAAGGTTTCTAGGTGAATATGAGAAATTGAGCACCTTCGCCGTGGCTAAATTCCTTTTTGCCACAGTTAATTACTCTCGGGTTCAACTTCTTACACCTCCACAAATTTCATGCATTTCGCCGCGGCCAAATACCTCTTTCGCCGCGGCCAAATACCCTCTGGAACACCCCTAGACTTGATTCTCAAACTTAGCCGCGGCTAACTTCACTATTCGCCGCGCCCAATTTCTCTCTGTTTTCTTCCCTGATAGGTTCGCCACATTTGGCCGAGGCTAATTAAATGTTGGCCGCGGCCAATTCCTCTTTGTCACCATTTGGCTGAGACCAATTAAATGTTGGCCGTGGCCAATTCCTTACTTTTCTTATAACTCCTAAGATTTCACCTCATGCCCTCTAATTTCCCCTCTAGCAACACTCTAGGCCACTTTAACTTAGTTTGTGAAGATTTAGTGTCTTTCTTTTACCTAATCTACCAACACATCTATCATTACCCATTCAAAACCCAAATGTGGATCCTTAACCCTCTAGCTACCACAAACCAGTGAGTTCATAGATCAATGACAGCAAATGTATTCTGGTCACTAGGTGCATAGGGTCAATGCTTAATGTTCATACAAGATCAAATCACTTATCCATTGTTAGCCAATTACAATCATAATGTTCAATCCCATGATAATTAAATTACATATACAGTCCCTATACTTGGCAACTCATGATGCAATGCAGCAATGATACAAAACTAGCAATCTAGTTACAATACAATTTGACAAGGCTCCTGACCTATGTGCTACCAAACCATTTAATAAGCTTCCATGAATTTTCTCCTTGCCATTAAGAGGTCCAGTCCTTGAAAATGTTAGCCCACAATGGGGTGAGATATACAATCTCAGTAGTAAAAGGCAATTTTCATATATATGTATAAGTCAATCAATCCAATGCAATTTCATGTCATCAATACCAGAATCATCAATTCAATTCGCAAATGAACTAGTTGAACTACCAATAACTACTGTCCCATACCAGTAATCATACACAACATGTTAATGGGCAATAACACTGGGAGAGGTTTGTCCACGTCACCTACTCCATAATGAGCACAACCAAGGCTCAGTGCATTTGGGGTCTGATCACAACCCAGTACTCGATCAAAGCACATGCATAGGTGGCAGCCGCACCACAGCTCTATCATGGACTCACAAGGTCCAATTACAATAACAATCAAATAGTCAACCAGTCATTTGTCATTTCAAAATCAAGCATGTGTAACAAATAGTAGATTAACATGAGCATATACATGGAATTAGGAAAATAACCCTAATTACCTTAATAAAGCCAATTACTCTTCCTCTAGCTACCATCATGATTCAAAGCACACTAGGCCTAACATAAGCATAATCATCATCATTTAACTATCATTAATTAGGAATTTCCTTATTCATAAATTAATCTTAACAAGAGTTCATTGAGAACTTCTTACCCAAGTTCCCTAAGGGTCTACAACACCAATTCAAGGTCAGAATAACAAGAACTCACAATAGGTCACTCCTAATATCTCCATTTTCGCACATGTAAAAGCCATGTTCCAAAAGTCAATCTAAATGATGGAAATTCAGTGTATATACCACATAAGAGAAGAAGGAACACTTACCCATATTCCTAAAGGGTTAAATGGACTAAGTTGAGCCTCAACTATCAAGAACACACCATGGGAAATTCCAAAATTCGGATTTCAATCATCAAGCCCAAAAAATTCAGTTTTCCACCATTATCTCCTTGTAATTTCGCACAATAGTAGAACCCATTATGATAATCAATCCTAAGGGCATTTTCCAACAAAGTAATACACAAAATGGAAGGGAAATGCTTATCTAATCATTCCTCTAACCTTCAACTTCGAAAATCTTACAACAATCATCCAAGAACCATATTCCATTCTAAGAAGAGATGAAAGATTCTCAAAATGACAAACTAATCAGACCAAAATGAAGAGGAGAATGAGAGGGACATGTTTTATATAGATTACCTTGGCCAAATCTTCCTCTAGAAGTGAGAAATGGTGGAGGAATATAGAAAAACCCTAGCCTCCCTCTCAACCTCCGAATTTTGCTTTGCCTCTTGTGTTTTTTCTGCAAAATGGGGGGGCGGAGGCTAAGTGTATTTAAGGTTTAGTTGTGTTTAAGTTAGGTCCCAAATGGGTTGTGGGTTGACCCGAAGGCCCAAATCCTCATAGGTTCTAATTTTTATGCTTGTTGGGCCTTATTTCATGAGTTAGGCTATAGAAATTTGATTGGGTTAGGCTAAGTTCCAAGAGTCCATCTAATTTGGGTCTGCATAATGTGTGTTAGGCTAACTATAAGAGCTCATGTAAATTGGGTCTTGGGCTTCTATTTTACTAAATCAAATTGGGCTATTGCTAGATGATCTCTCTTGGCCCAAGTCTCATGATAAGGAGTTGGGTTTGCATCTAGAATCATTGGGCCTCCATAAATCCTTATCCATAGCTTACTAAAATAAATTTTAGGCCCAAATTAAGCCTTAACCCAATTGAAACCTATATTAATAGCTTTATTTCTTTGTAAATTTCCATTCATATAGTTTACCTAATTATTCCATAATAATTATTCCAAATACATTATTAACGCCTTAATTAATTTTGGGGTGTTACAACTAGCTCTTAAGGAACAAGAAGAAGAAAGCATGGAAATCTAAGATAGCTACCTAGATTCAAGCTTTTACCAAGAATCTTCTTCTTTGTTTTGGCTCCTCCTTGGAATTTCAAAATTTTCCCCTCTAAACATGGCTCAAAACAGATCCAAATTATGCATCAAAACCATGGAAAGAAAGAGGAGAAAGAGGAGACTAAGTTTGCTAAAGGAAGGAGCTTGAAATTTTAAGAATTTTTTTACCTTTTTCCTAGCCTTTTTCTTCTCCTTTTCCCCTCCTCTTGTGTGCCTTTTCTTGCTGAGTTCTCCTCTATTTTGGGCAGAAATTAGGTCAGCTAAAATGAGGAGAAGAGTGGGGTGCCACTTATATATAAGAAGGGTTCCATAAGAAGTTTTTCAAAATGCCAATTTTGTCCTTCATTCTTAGCTTTTTTGTTTTAAGTTCATTTCAACTCCTTTTTGAAAATAATTTTTTTATCATAAAAGTTAGGTTTTCTAACCTATAAATAGCAGTTGGAATCACTCAAATCAGGTCTAAAACCTTCCTAAATGAAATGGTCAAAGTTTGGATTTACTGATGTTCTAAAACGTAAATCATAGGGGTTTTAACTTTTCTAGGGATTCCTATAACAAATGACGAAAAAAGTAATAAACATGAAATAAGCCATATGAAAACAAGGCCATTGAAAAAAGCTAGGAAATGTCTAGAAAAAATTGGGTAGAGTCCTAGACTCCTAAAAATGATAACCTTAGGCTCAGACAGAAAGAAAAATGGAGCTAGGATGGAAAATGAAATTTCGTCGGAAATTGATGAAACGTAATGGCAATTTCATAATTATGCAGAAATTTTGGAAAACCATAGGAGGGCTTCTTAAATGAAAGTTTTGACTTGTCCAAGATTCTCAAAGGCCTTGAAAACCATGGAAAGCCCCAGGATTGGTACAACCCCTTCGGTATAATTTTTTTGACGGCGGTGAGCCCAAACTTTGATGGATTCGTTCGAGAAGGTTTTAGCTCCAAATTGAGTGATTCTAAAGACATTTTATTAAATTGGGAACCTAAATTTTATGATGGAAGAGACAGTTCTCAAAGAGGAGCTAAAACAAAGCCAAAATGAAATTGCTAATACAGAAAATCTTCAGCTCTCTTAGGCACACAAGAAGGAGGAAAAAAAGAGGAAAAAAGCTAAGGAGAAACTAGGTAATTTCATGGAATTTCTTGCTCCATCTTTCTCCAATCTTGTTCTCCTCTCTTCCTCCTTTCTTTCCACATATTTTTTTGAATGATTTGGTTATGTTTTGAGGTCAAACCAAGGAGGGAAATTTCGTGTTTGGAGAAGAGAAGCCAACCAAGGGAAGAAACATTCAAGAAACTAAGGAAAAACAAGGTAAAATCTCATTCCTATAGTAGCCTCTTCTTGTCCCTTCTTCTTGTATGTTTCAGCCAACCTAGGATGGGATAGGAGGGGCTGGATTTTGGGCAAAACCAAGAGAGAAACCTAGGAAAAAGAGTGCAAGGATTAAGAATATGGCAAGAAATTCAAGTAAAAACCAAAGGAAAACAAGTTAGAAAAGTGTAGCGCTTTCTAGGGTTTTGCAAAATATGATTTTGTATGAATGTTTCTTTGGCTATTTGAATGTTCCTTTGAGCTCCTAAGTCCTCTAGAAAGCCTCCCAAGTGGCTTTCCCATCAAGAAAAAATCATAAAGTCCATGAACCTCCATTATGGTGCATAGTTTGGCCAAGCTAGGTTCATTAGGCTAGGGGATGTTTTAATTTGTTCTAGCCTTGGTTTGGGACTTTATATGATGTTAGAAGATGGGAGAAACTATTGGAAAAAATTTAGGAGCCATAGGTTGGGAGATGGGACAATAGTGTCCATAACGTGCCTTATGAAGCAACTTGGTCTTCCAATGGTGCAATTGAATATGTGATGGCTCCAAGGACCTTAAATGAGTCCAAGAAGTCTAGAAATAACAAGAAAATAAAGCCTAGAACTTGGATGATATGAGTTGCTTCAATGGACCATTTATGGAACTAAGTATGTGATAAGCTTTAGTTTAATGTTTTGGCTTACTTTAAGGATGTGATTGTGTGTTATTTGTGATGTCTAGGTCAAGAGAACCTTACTCCACCTAAGTGCTCTTGTGAAACCAAGGAGGGGAAGGAAATTGCAAAGTGAGCTTGCATAAATTAAAAAGTAGCTCTCCACCTCATTCTCTTTGCATTCTTGTGTGCATATGTATGTCTTAGTGTGCTTGCATGCATTCTTGATGCTTGATAACATGCCACTTGATCCTTGCTGTGCATTGGTACCAATGTGTTGTCTTGAATGACTATGGATGTGGAAAAAGCTCATAAGGGTGAGGTGATGCCAAAAGTCCCTCAATGAAGGTAAGGAGATGCCAAAAGTCTCATGGCATGGGTGAGACAAGGCCAAAAGTCCCGTGAATGGGTGAGGCTAGGTCAAAAGTACCTAGGCCAAGAGTGAGGCAAATCCAAAAGTCCTATAAATAGGGTAAGGCTAAACCAAAAGTCCCTAGTGCATGAAAGTGGTCTTGACATATGAATGTGGCATGGAATGAAATTTATTGCACACTTTATGCTTGTATAGTTATGAATTTGATGTATGTGTGCCTTGAAAGTGGTGTGAATGGGTGTGTGAGCTATTGAGATGCTTGGAATCTCACTCCCCTTTCCCCCTCATCTTTGAATTGTCTAGGTGGTGTTCCAAGTCAAGGAGATGCAAGCCAAGGACATTGAACATCTTTATTTTAGTGTACTATGTACTTTAAGTAGTGGTTGAAGGTCAAAGTAATGATGCATGTAATGCTTTTGTGATGTAAGACCATGAACAAGTGTAAAATAATGTATGAATATGATGTAGACTTTATATGACACTAAATTAATGGAATTGTGCAAACTATGCACAAATGGATGTTGAGAGATCGAAATGAGATGCATGAGGTTTGGGATCAGTTAGGCAGTCTCTACAAGTCATATTTATGCTTTGAAACTTGCTCAAGGGGTGCCAAACTCAAGAAGAGGACATTTGGTGCAAAGTGACTCTTGATAGGAAGCAAAAATGACCATTTCATGAGGCTATATCACTTTTTATCCAAATGAGCTCTTCTTGGTCTGAAATTTGGCATGAATCTAGAACTTAATGAGAGCTTTCTAAGAAGCTAAAGTTGGTAATTTTTAGAGGTCTGTGGAATATTTTATGAATTATTGAAGTTGGAAATTTTTCTGGTTTGGTCCTTGATACTGTAGCACTGGTCCGAAATTAAACTCTGTTACTCATGGGGCAAATGATGTCCAATTACCACAATATTTTATATAGAGAAACCAAACACTCCCAATGACTTGTACAAACTAGAACACCTCATTTGGAGTTCTAGAGAGGGAGATACAATTTTTCAAAGATTCAGTCCAGTTTCAGGCGTCCAACTAGACCTTAGTCAATATTTGATCGAAATTTAGGGTCTGGGTGTGCTTGAACTATCCTCAAATTTCCATATTGGTATCATTCACTTGATTTGGAATTTTTTAGAATTAATGGGACATTTTTGAAGTTTATATCAGTAAGCTGTGACAGTATCAGGACCTAGTTTGACCTCTAGACTATTTTGTATGTCAAACGTTCGGTGTGTGGGATGTTTTGACTTATACCTATTTTTAACATAAAGTAGACATTCTAATATTTCTAAAATGACCAAGTTTAAATGATTTCTATTTTTCTAGATTTACTTATGATTTTCCAAAGTTTTAGACAGAATAAGGGCAAATCTGGCCAAAATTCAATGAGTTCAATTCATGCTCCATTTCGGTTTCCTTGAGTCATGAGTAAGATTTTGTGATGCAAATGGGTTGTAATAATGTATTTAAATATGAGGATGCATGGTATGAACCTACACGGTCCACGTGTCATCGATTTAAAATTTTTAAGCATGACGCAACGCGATTAAATCCATTATTGTTGGTTCCTTTTCCATGTACTCTTATGAAAATGATGATAGAGAGGTTATGAATGACATAAATGGGGTTAGATATATATGGTATTACAATTCCTATAGTTTTTAGGGTCTTTAAGAACCTCAAAATACTTAATTTTTCTATTTAAAGATCCCTTCTCTAAGTATTCTAAAAGTTGCTCAAAATTACAAAAATGGCACTACATTTCGTCAAATTTTCTTTAGCCAATCTGACTCTGGTTTCTGGGCATCCTAAGCCTTAACTCCTTATTTTCTAATATATAAAATTTTATCCTATTTTTATTTACCCTTAACTGAGATATTTTAGAGGACTCTCTTTTATATCTGACCCATTTTCATCGTTTTTATGAAAACCAAGTGTTACATTATCAAATAAGGAAGTTGAATCATAGAAGCATTCCTTCCTAGTTGTTGGCCATTAATTACGTTAATCCAACTGCAAGTATGGGAATGTAGTTGAGGTGTAATCAAATCTAAATCCATAAAGGCGATACTTATATAGCTTGTGAAGTTAGTTTATGTTCTACATTATTTTGAATTCATTACAAGCATGACTATAGTATTGTATTGGCTATGAAGATTATGATCTCATGTTATCATTGATAAGCATTTTTCTAGGTTAAGGTTCAAAAAAGTCTAAAGTAAAGCAATCCATAAAGTAGTTAGTTAAAAGTAGACTTATACTATTTTATATGTGAATATGACTATATTAGGTATGCTTGTATGTATGTATGAGCATCTTATGTTTGTACATAATTAGTAAACACCTTAGCAAACTTGTATGTAAATAGTTAGGTACAAAATCTTATTTGGGTACCATTATAAATGTTATAAAATGTTGCATACTGCTCATTATTTCCTTAAAAAAGGGATTGTCCTAAATGTTTCAATGAATTATAACTATTGCTTAAAAGTTCCAAGATTTAGTTAACTAGAACTAGTATTAGTTAACTGAAACCTTTAAGTTAGGAAGGATTGGTAAAGAATAAGATTCAGTTAACAGAAACAAGACTCAATTAACTAGAACTCAAGGTAGTGATAGTGAAGTCTTTGAATAAGATTCAATTAATTGTATCCTATGTTAAAAGGGAAAAACAAGTATAGGGTATTGTTATCATGACTAGTAGACACCAAGCATATATCATTTTATTCAACATCATGTATAATTGTTTAAGGATAGTCTTTTATGAGACCTAGTTATTGCATTTATGGTATCAAAGTAATGTTTCAAGAATACTTGCTCTAAAGATGGATTTGGATTAGTTTGTAGTTCATTACATTATATTTTGAAACATTCTAGATTGTTTATGCTTAATGTTTTATGTAAGATGAAGGTATAGTATAGTGTATATGGATTGATATACTTAAATATTAGAAAGATAATGACTTATTTGTTGTAATATCTGGTTCTCCGAAAACCAAAGAAAACATGAGAAACGTAACGTACGGTTTCTCTGTTAACGAACGAAACTCACCAGATACAAAAGGAAGTCCCCTGAAATGAGATAGTTAAGGTCCTAAAAAATTTTGGAAGCATTTTAGACTCTTAAAAATGAGAATCCCAAGCTCAGACAGAAAGAAAAATGGAGCTAGAATGAAGAAACAATTTCTTACGAAAAGCCTACAAAACACAATGGCATTTTCATAAATTTAAGCAAATTTTGAAATTCACACAGGAGGGCTTTTTAAATGGAAGTTTTGAGTTCTTTGGGGTCCTTAGAGGCCTTGAAAACCATGGAAAGCCCTGGGATAGTTAAAACCCCTTCGGTGGACGTTTTCTAATGTCAGTTGACCTAAACTTTAATTGATTCGTTCGGGAAGGTTTTAGCTCCAATTTGAGTGATTCCAAAGGCATTTTACTAAATTGGGAACCTAAATTTTATAATGGAAAAGATGGTTCTAAAAGAGGAGAAACAAAAATGCCAAGAACGAAGGAAAAAATTAGAATTTTTGAAAAGTGTAACTTCCTTCCACCTATATATATGATGCACCCTTCTTCTCCCTTCATGTTGCACGACCAAGTTCTGCCCAAAACCAGAGGAAAACCCAAGGGAGAGTGGCACACAAGAGGAAGGCAAAGAAGGGGAGAAATCAAAGGCTTAAGGTATGGAAATTAGTAGTTTTTCATGCTTTTTCTCTTCCAAACCTCTTCTCCTCCATTCTCCTTTATTTCCTATGATTATAATAAAGTTTATAAATCCATTTTAAGGGAGAAATTGAGGGAAAAATTCGGATTTAAAGAGAGGAGCTCAAAGAACATAAGATTCAAGTGAGAAAAAGCAAGAAAACAAGGTAATTTCACTTCCTATAGTTGTCATCTTTGGTTCCCTCCTCCACCATTTCTCCCCACTTGAGAAAACCCTAGGAGGAGATGATTTTTAGGCAGAACTAAGCATGAATCTAAGGAAAAAGGGTGTGGAGATTAAGAATATGCAAAGAGAATTAACAAAAAACCATTAGATTTCAAGATGTAAGTTCTAGGGTTTCAATTGCACCTTGTAAAATCTGATTTTGTATAATGATTCCTAGGCCTAAGTAAGAGTTTAAATGAGCTCATAAGATCCCTAAGAGGCTCCCCATGTGTTTCTTCCCTTGAGAAAACAAAGAAAGCTCTATGGAACCCAATATGCTTCATAACCTCAGCCTAGATGGGTTCTCCTAGCTAGGGAGAGTTTTAAATTTTTCTAAGGCCATTTTTGAGTCATATTTGATGAATGAAAATGAGGGGAGGCCTTGGAAAAAATTTAGAACTCATAGAAAGTGATTTGGTACGTTAGGTTCCATATTATGACTTAAAGAAGCAACATGATGTTAGGCTCTTTGTTTTAATTGTGTGATGACTCCAAAAGGCTTAAAAGGAGTCAAGAATCATATTTGAAAGGAAAGAATAGAGTCTAAAAATTATTTGAGGGGTGTTGCTTCATTAGGTGCATTTATGGACCATAATGGAGCCTATAGAGCAATCTAGTATCTAAGCAAGTTGTATGGCCTTAGATTTTATTTCATGAATCTAATTGGCTCTTATAAATTGTATCTAAGCCAAGAGAAACCATCTCCACCAATTTTTGGGTGTGTGGCCAAAAGAGGAGGCTTGAATCCAAAGGAAAAAGTGTGTAATTATGTGCATGGTAGCTCTCTCCACCTTCTCTCATGCATGGATGTGTGTTTAGCTTATTTTAGAATGTGTGTAAGTGTATTTTCAAGCTATGAAAAGTACACTAGCATGCCTTTATATACCATGATCTTTGATGCCATGTTATGTTTTAAATGAATCCATGATGTTTGTATGAGTTTGCTTGAGTGTGGAGAGGCCAAGAACTCTTCCCTTTGGTGAGGATAAGCCAAGAACCCTTGAGCTTGGTTGAGAGAAAGTAAAGAGTCTCCCAAAAGCAAAGTGAGCTCCCAAGAGTATGGTTGAGTCCAAAGTGCTTAAAGAATGGGTGAGGCAAGTCCAAAATCCATGAAGAGAAGTGTGAGGCCAATCCAAACACTTGGTGAGTCTTGAATGTTTTGTATGATTTGTTCATATGCCAAGTTTGCTTTTAAAATCTCCATGACTTCCATTTTCCTCACTCATGCATTTGTAAAGCTTGCTTTGCACATATTATGTATGATTGAATGGGAGATGAGCTATTGGGACTCTTTGAATCTCATCCCCTCCTCTCTAATGATCTAACATGCTCGGTGAGCTAAGTGAATATGCTAATGGGAGCCAACAACATTAAAGGAAGGAGATTGACAATCATGTGTTTAGCTTTTGTCACTTTAAGACCATGATTGTACCATATGATGTATATGATATAGTAAATGGGCTATGACCCTTGAGACATGTATAAATATGCTATTATTTGATGTTTAAATGTATGGATATGTTTCATGACCTCTAGCTTATATTTTGAGCATGAGATGCCAGAATATACAATGTGGAAGTTTAATGGAAATGTGTATAAGTTTGGGTTGAACGGCCAAAATGAGATGCATGAGGTTTGGAACCATTTGGGCAACTCACACAAGTCTTAAATATACTTTTAGACTTGCCCAAAAGGTGCCACAACCAAGAGAAATCCATTTGACAAATTTGGTACCTTATATGGAGCCAAATTTGACCATAATGGAACCTTATGTCACTTTTTAGCCAAATGAGTTAGTCTTGATTTGAAATTTGACATTCAATTAGGCCTCATTGAGAGTTTTTTGGGAATTTAAAGATCATAATTTTTGGAGGTCTACAGAATATTTGATGATTTTTCAAAGTTGAAAATTTCCATAATTTCTGGTTTGCTGTACTATTCATTTGATCCAAAATTAAACTCTATCACACGAGGCCCAAATGATGTCCAATTGCCATGAAATTTATACAAAGAAACTAGACAATCATAGTGACTCATGCCAACTGGAAGCACCTCATTTAGAGGTCTAGAGAGGGAGATATTAATTTTTGAATTTTCTGTCCAGTATCAGTAAATTTGCCTGACCAAAAGTACTGTTCCATTGAATTTCGGAGTCTGGGCTTAATGAACTGATTTGGAGATATTTTTTCTCTCTAGTTAACATTCCCAGATTTTTATATTGGTATCATTTGCATGGATTGGATGTTTTTAGAATTAATTGGACATTTTCAAATTTTTCTACAGAATTCTATGACGGTTCCAGATTTCAGTCAGACCTTTGGACCATTTTGGATGTCCAACGTCCTGTGTGATGAATTTTGTGACCTGGATATATTTTTAATGTTAAGTAGATATCCTAAGATTTCTTGAATGACCAATATTGTATAATTTTGATTTTTCTAGAATTAGTTATGATTTTCCAAAGTTTGCCCAGAAAAGAGGCCAATTCTGGCCGAGAATGGACTTCCATTTTCTATGCTCCATTTCGGTTTCTATGAGTTGTGGGCATGTTTTTGTGATGCAAATGAGTTATAATGATGTAATTAATATGATATTACATAGTATGAGCTCACATGGTCCACGTGACACCGATTGCAAATTTTTAGTATGACACGATGCGAAAATAATCTCATTTTTCCCTACTTTTCTATGGAAATCCTTTATGCTTCATGATATTATGTCATTAAAAAGCATAATATGAGTTAGAATTTATGGTGTTATATTTGTCTAGTTGGGTATTCTATAAATGTGGCACAGAGTAAAATGGCTAATAGGAGGACTCAGGTGGATGTTTTAGAAAGGATGTCTAATACCATGGAGGAATTAGCAAATAGGAATAGGTTAAAGCTTAGGTTACAGCCACCTAGATTCTATAATGGATGTAAGAGGCAATAAGGAAAGGGAATAAAGGATAAAATGTAAAGATACCCATAAAAGAAGGGAATAAGACTAACCTTATGTGAAGGAGGCTGAGTTCCTAAGGTTGATTCAAGAAGACGTGACAACTAGTTAGCATGAGACTAAGTATAAATTTATCTAAATTATCTACCTATTTAAAATAAACCTATGATGAGGTGTGAAAGATAACAAAATTTTAGAGAGTTTTAAGGCCCGACATAAGAGAGAGAGTAGCCACATTTAAGATAAAATTTTTTGCTAAACTTGTGAATAAGTGTAGGATGGCTGAGGAGAGCACAAGTGGCTATGGGCATGACAAAACTAAACCACCTACTAAGAAAAGAAAATGAAATGGAGAGTCCTTAGGTTGAAAGAATAAGAAAGGAGGAAATAAGCTTTGGATTGAAGGCCAATTATGGAAAACAATCAAAATAGAAGGAATTTTATACCTTACAGAAATCTAGGAAATGGATCATCAGTATGCAAGTAGTATGGAAGAAGGCATGGTAACAAGCCTTATTGTTGGTCAAAATATCTATTATAAATGCAACAAACTAGGAAGCATGGCTAGAAATTATCATACACTGATAAAGTTAGTGCTAGAGTTTGAGACACAAACCTATGATAACGTGTTTTGCTCTTACAAAGCAAAAGGCAAGCCGATTACTTGGTTTGATCCAAGGTTTGTTAATGGTCCTTAGTTATATTGTAAATGTACTATTTAACTCATAAGCTAGTCACTCTTTTATTTTTTATAACTATGTTAGATGTTTAGGTCTGAGAGTTAGTACTTCACCTTTTAATTTATCTATTTCTACTTCTATAAGACGCAAATTTATTACTTTTATAGTTTGTTTGAATTGTACTATTCAACTTGATAATCAATCTTCCATTCTTGATTTAATCTTTGTTTTTTTATTGATATTGATGTCATCATTGTTATGGATTAGTCGTCTACAAATGATCCGATTCTTGATTGCTCTCATAAGCTTATTTTATTACTCATTTATACTTTTAGTCTGAATTTCTGATGGAGTTATCATATTTATCCAATGCTTAGACTAAAAGATACCTTAGAAAAGGTTGTCAAGGGCTTTTAGTATTTTAGTTTTTACAGGATGAGGTTAAAGAGGTAATAGAGGGTATACCTATTGTTAGGGATTACATGGAAGTATTTCCCAAAGAGATTAGTGGTTTCCAACCTAATAAGGAAATAGAATTTGCAATAGACCTAATACCTAGTGTAACACTTAAAAATTTATTAAGAGTAATTAGAGGCAATTAAAGAATTAGTATGAGGGTAATTAGGTAAACTATGGGAAGTAGAAATTTATGGAGAAATAAATTATTAATATGGATTTAAAATTCAATTGAGTTAGAAATTTAATTTAGGCCAAAAAATAATTTAAACATGTCAAGAATAAAGATTTATGGAGACCTAACTTCTTTATAAGAGACTTAGCCCAAGGGAACCCACTTAACATTGCCCCAACTTAATTCTTAAAAGCCTAAAACTCAAAAAAAATAGGCCTAAATGAGACGTGAACTCATTTAGCCCAGCCCAATATACCAATTTCTGAACCCACTTGGAAGATGAGCTTTTGGGTCAGCCTAAAACCTATCTAAAACCTTAGATTCTTTTTAGCCACCTTCCTATTCGGCAAAAAATAGAAGAGGCTTTAGAGAGGAAATTCAGAGGTTCAAAGGAGGCTAGGGTATTTTTAGAACATTTCCATAATTTCTTCCTTCTAAAGCAAGATTTAGCCAAGGTAATATATATGAAACTTGTTCCTCTCATTCTCTTCTACAATTTGATCCAAATGGCTTTTAATCTAGTGGATTTTCATCTTCCTCCTAAATCTAAAATTGTTGTTTCGGTGGTTTCATAGTTGATTTTCCAAGGTTGAGGCTAAGAGGGCTATTAGGTAAGCATCCTTCCCTCATTTTAAAGTGTTTCTACTAGTTAGAAATCCCAATAGTTGACTTATAAGCTTTTAATTTTGTGTGAAATTACCTAGAAATTATAGTAGAATATTTATGGTTTCTGGGTGAGTGAAGTTCAAGTCCAAATTTAGGACTCCTTGGTGATTGGGTAAGTGAATTCTAGAAACTTCTTGATGATTGTGTCATGGTATCTAAATTGTGCTGTAACTAGGGACTAAGAATTTGCCTTGATTTAATTGAGGACCTTTAGAGTGTAGGGATTTAACTTGGCTTCAAAATTTGACTCAGTTAAGTGAGGTAACTGGGGTTAATTTTAATTCTTTGCATATGCCCACTTTAATCTAATATTTGCTGCACATGTATGATTTTAAATGCTACATGATTGGTTAGCTATCTGAATTATTGGATTTAGACCTTGTGTGAGTTTATGGTGGAGTTGTGGTGCATTTGTCACTCGTGCATCGTGCTTCAATCAGGCACCAAGTTATAATTAGACTTTTGTATACAATGAGCCTAGGTTGTGCTCATTGGGGAGTTGGTGCCATGAAAGGGTGTAACACCATATATTTCAAGCTCATTTCACAACATTTCCATATTTTGCATTCATAGATTCCATGAAAGAGCAAGAAAGAGGGAATTAAAAATAATGCATTCCTTTGCATTATGTCACATATGAAAATTTTATTCAGTGTGACATGGATCATATGAGCTCATACAACACATTCCCATATTTAATTACATGAATATAACTCATTTGAATCATCAAAAGTGGCCTATATCTAAAGGAACTTGAAGGGAAGCATGAATTATACATAATCATTTTCAACCAAATATTTGCTCATTTCGGTCACAACTTTGGAAAATTAGAACTAATTTTAAAAAAATCAAAATCATGCATTCTTGGCCATTATGGAAAGCTACACATGTTTATTTCATGATAAAAATATTTCTAGACCATAACATCAAACACAAAGGATGTTTGACATTCGAAATGATCCAGAGGTCAGGTTGTCTACTAGTGCTGTCACAGAATTCTGCAGCAAATTTAAAAAATATCCAATTAATTCCAAAAAAATTCAATCTATGCAAATGATACCAATATGGAAATATTTGGATGTAGCTAAAGGGGAAAAATAACTTCAGACTGGTTTAGGTATGCCCAGACCTCGAAACTCAATCAAATAGTAACTAAGGTTGGGTGGAGTTCTTGATACTAGACAAATTCTTTAAAAATTCATATCTCCCTCTCTAGACATCCAAATGAGGTGTTTCTAATTGGAACCAGTCACTAGGAATGTCTAGTTTCTTTGTATAAAATTTTGTGGCAATTGGACATCATTGGGCCTCGTGTGACAAATTTCATTTTCGGACCAGTATGAATAGTGACATGACCAAAACTAGAAAATTTCCCAACTTTCAAAATTCATAAAATATTCTGTAGACCTCTAAAAATTTTATTCTTTAGCTTCCCAAAAGCTCTCTACAATCTATAATTGCATGCCATATCTTAGATCAAGAAGAGTTCATTTGGACAAAAAGTGATATAGGGTTCTATTATAGTCAATTTTGGCTCCATATAGGATACCAAAATGTCCAAATGGCTTTCCTTGGGCAAGTCTAAAAACATGATTAAGACTTGTGTGAGATGCCCAAATGGCCCTAAACTCCATGCATCTCATTTTGGCTATCTCATCCACACTTATACACAAATTCATAATACCATTCAAGAAGCTACAATACCATAACATGTTTAAATTGTATTCTAGTGTTCACATAATATATTCTCCCATTTATACATAACACATTATCATAATTACATGTATTCATAACATCATAATACATATACATCTATTGATTTCATTATTTGCCATTCACATGGCCTTAAAGTAGCAAGATTCCAACACTTTGTTGTCAAGCTCTTTTCTTCAAGGTGGTTGGCTTCTATTACCTTGCTCTCTTGGTCCACCTATCATGTTAGAATATTGGAGAGGAGGGGATGAGATTTAAAGAATCTTAATAGCTCATCTCCCATTCAATCATACATAATGAATGCAAATAAGTCTCATAAATGTATGTATGGTCATGTTGAGATGTGCAAACATTCAAGAGGCATTTTTATCATTTGAGAAAGTCATACATAGCATACAAAGGCTTGCTAAGCAAGTGGATTGGCCTTACCTAATTTCTTGTGGATATTGGACTTGCCTTACCCATCTTTAAGAGATTGTTGGACTCAACCATGCTCTTGGGAGTCCATCTTGCTTTTGGGAGACTCTTTGCTTTATCTCAACTTTATCTCAACTAATCTTAAGAGTTCCTGGCTTATCCTCACCATGGCTAAGGGTTATTGGCCTCACCACACTCAAGCAAACCCAAGCACATATCAAGAACATCATATAAGATCACATTGTAACATCATGGCACCATGGAATCAAAGTCATGCTAGAACACTTTTCATGGCTTAAAAATACACATACACACATTCAAAGACAAGCTAAGCACACATCTATATATAAGAGAAGGTGGAGAGAGCTACTTTGGATACAATTACACACTTTTCCTCTTGAATCCAAGCTCCCTTTTTTGGCCACACACACAAAATTGTGGGGATGATTTCTCTTGGCCTAGATACAGTTTATGAAAGCCAAATAGGTTCATAGAATCAATTCTAAGGCTGCACAACTTGCTTAAACTCTAACTTAATCTATAAACCTCATTATGGTTCCATAATTGCACCTAATGAAGCAACACCCTCCAAATAAATTCTAGGCTCCATTCTTTCCTTTCAAATATGATTCTTGACTCCTTTTAAGCCTCTTGGAGTCATCACACAATCAAAACCAAGAGCCTAGTTTTATGTTACTTCCTTAGGTCTTAATATGGAACATAAAGTATCAACTCACTTCCTAAGCTTCCTAAATTTTTCCCAAGGCCTTCCCTCATTTTCATTCATCATATATGACTCAAGAATTAGCTTAGAAAAATTTAAAACTCTCCCTAGCTATGAGAACCTCTCTTGGCCGAACCTATGCTAGGTTTTGGCATCCATAGACTTTGCTTTGCTTTCTCAAGGGGAGAAGCACATAGGGAGACTTCTAGGGATCTTAGGAGCTCATTTAAACCCTTATTTAGGCCTAGGAATTATCATACAAAATCATATTTTACAAGGTGCACTTGAAACCCTAAAAATTGCATCTTGAAATCTAATAGTTTTTTGTTAATTCTCTTTGCATATTCTTAATCTCCACACCATTTTTCCTTAGATTCATCCTTAGTTCTACCTAAAAATCAAATCCTCCTATGTCTTCTTAAGTGGGGTGAAAAGGTGGAGAAGGGGTAGCAACCATGGAAGAAGAAAATACCTTATTTTCATGGCTTTTCTCACTTGAATCTTGTCTTCTTTGAGATCCTCTCTTCAAATCCGAATTTTTTCCTCAATTTCTCCCTTAAAACAGATTTATAAACTTCATTATAATCATAAAAAATAAAGGAAAATAGAGGAGAAGAAGTTTAGAATGAAGAAAGCATGAAAACCCATGAAAATCCATACCTTTCTACCTTGAATTTCTCCTCCTTTTCTTCCTCCTCTTATCCATCTCATCCCCTAGGGTTTTCTTTGGTTTTTGGGTAGAGCTTGGTCGACCAAAATGAAGGGGGAGAAATGTAACACCATATATTTCCTAACTTTTCTTATGCTATTCTCATACTTCACATCATGTAACTCATATAAGAATAAAGAAAATAGCATAAAATAATGAATAATTTAGTGTTACATCGCGTATGAAAATTTCATTCGATGTCACATGGACCATGTGAGCTCATACATCACATTCTCATATTTCATTACATGAATACAACACATTTGCATCATAAAAAATATGGCCTACATCTTAAGAATTATGAAGGGGAGTTTAAAATATACCTATTACATTTCAACCAGATTTTGCTCAATTCTGCCACTAACTTTGGAAAATCATAACTAATTCTAGAAAAATTAAAAACATGCATTCTTGGTCATTTTGGAAATCTAATGTCTACTTCACACTAAAAATATGTCCAGACTATAAAATCCATCAAAGAGGACATTTGACATCCGTAAAGGTCCAGAGGTTAAGCTACCTTCTGGAATTGTCACAGATTTATGCAACAAACTTGAAAATGTCCAATTAATTCTAAAAAAAATCTAATCTATACATATGATACCAATATCGAAAGAGGGAATGTTAGCTAGAGGGGAAAAATAGCTCTAGACCAGTTCAGGCAACCCAGACCTCAGAATTCGATGGAATAGTAACTATGATCAGGTAAGGGTCCTAATACTAGACAAAATCTTTAAAAATTCATATCTCCCTCTATAGACATCTAAATGAGGCACTTTTAGTTGGCATGAGTCACTGTGAATGTCTCATTTCTTGGTATAAAATTTCATATCAATTGGACATCATTTGAGCCCTATGTGATAGATTTTATTTTCGAACCAAATGAATAGTACAGCAGACCAAAATCAAAAAAATTAGCAACTTTGAAAATTCATCAAATATTCTATAGACCTCCTAAAATTATGGTCTTTAGCTTCCCAAAAAGCTCTCAACAAGCTCTAAATGTCTACCAAATCTCAAATCAAGAAAAGCTCGTTTGGCCAAAAAGTGTTATAAGGTCATTTTTAGCTCCATATGGGATACCAAAGTGACCAAATGGTTTTCCTTTTGTCTTAGTACCTTTTGGGCAAGTCTAAAAGAACATTTAGGACTTGTGTGAGCTGCCCAAATGGCCTCAAACCTTATACATCTCATTTTGGCCTTTTCATCCACACATATACACATTACATCAAAATTTCCAAAATGCATACCTTGGCATTATATACCTAAATTCTATTCTAAGGTTCATACATCATATCCATACATTTATACATCACATAATATCATAATTATACATGTCTAAGAAGTCATGGACCATATACATCATTAAATTACAATATTGGACACAAATATAGCCTTAAAGTGAGAAAATTCTAAGACCTTGTTGTCAAACTCTTTCCTTCAAGGTGATTGGCTTCCATTACCATGTCCATTTGGTCCACCTAACATGTGAGATCATTGGAGAGGAGGGAATGAGATTCAAAGAATCCCAATAGCTTATCTCCCATTCAATCATATATAATGGATGCAAAGAAAGTCTTGAAAATGCATGCATGGATACAATGGAAGTCATGAACATTTAAGAAGTAAGCTTGGCATGTGAATCAATCATACAAGACATTCAAGAGCTCACCAAGTGAATGGATTGGCCTCACACTTTTCCTTATAGATTTTGGATTTGCCTCACCCATTTTTTAAGAGATTCTTAGATTCAACTATACTCTTGGGAGCCCATTTTGCTTTGTCTCAACCAATCTTAAGGGTTCTTGGCTCATCCTCACCATGGTTAAGAATTCTTGGCCTCTCTACACTCACGCAAACTCAAACAAATATCATACATTCATTTGAAAACATAATATGTCATCATAAAATCATGGCATATGAAATCATGCTAACATAATTTTCATGGCTTGAAAATATACATATGTACATTCTAAGACAAGATACACATACATCCATGCATGAGAGAAGGTGGAGAGAGCTACCTTACACACAATTTCACACTTTTCTCTTGAAAATCCCTCCCTTGCTTTGGCCACACACCCACAAAAGTGTAGGGAAGGTTTCTCTTGGTCTAAACATAATTTATAGGAGCCAATTAGGTTTATGAAATAAATTCTAAGGCCATACAATTTGTTTAGACACTAGGTTGTCCTATAAACCTCATTATGGTCCATAAATGCACCTAATGAAGTAACACCCCTCAAATAACTTCTAGGCTCCATTCTTCCCTTTCCAATATGATTCTTGACTCCTTTTAAGCCTCTTGGAGTCATCACACAATTAAAACAAAGAGCCTAACAACATGTTACTTCTTTAGGTCATAATATGGAACCTAAAGCACCAATTCACTTTCTATAAGTTCTAAATTTTTTCCAAGGCCTCCCCTCATATTCATTCATCAAATATGACTCAAGAATGGCCTTAGAAAAATTTAAAACTCTCCCTAACTACCCCAACCTTGTTTGGCCGAGACATGGAGCTTCCTTGGCCTCCTTGGAATTCTCTTTGTTTTCTTGAAGGAGGAAGCATGTGGGGAGCATCTTAGGGATCTCAAGAACTTATTTAAACTCTTAATTAGACCTAGGAATCATCACACAAGGTTAGATTTTACAAGGTGCACACAAAACCCTAGACTTTGCATCTTGAAATCTAATAGTTTTTTTATAATTTCCTTTGCATATTCTTAATCTCCACACCCTTTTTCCTTAGATTCATGCTTGGTTCTACCTAAAAATCATATCCTCCTAGGGTTTTCTCAAGTGGGGCGAAATGGTGGGGAAGGGAACCAAAAATGACAACCATAGGAAGAGAAATTACCTTGTTTTCTTGCTTTTTCTCACTTGAATCTTGTGTTCTTTGAGCTTCTCTCTTCAAATCCGAACTTTCCATTGAATTTCTCCCTTGGATCAAATTTATAAATTCCATTTTAATCAAAGGAAACAAAGGAGAAGGGAGGAGAGGAGGTGTGGAAGAAGAAAAGTATGAAAAACTACCATGGAAACATACTTTAAGCTTGGATTTTTCTCTCCCTTTTCTTCTTCCCTTGGTGCATCACTCTTCTACAGTTCTTCTTCTTATTTGGGGCAGAATAATCTGAAGCTAAGTGAGGGAAAGTGTGAAGCACCACCTATTTATAAGGGAAGAAGAAGCACTTTTTTAAAAATTCCCATTTTGCCCTTCGTTCTTGGCATTTTTGTTTTTTCTTCGTTTTAGCTCCTTTTTTAGAACCGTCTTTTCCATTATGAAATTTAGATTCCCAATTTAGTAAAATTCCTTTGGAATCACTCAAATTGGAACTAAAACCTTCCTAAAATAATCTGTCAAAGTTTGGGTATACCAATGTTGGAAAATGTCCACTGAAGGGGTTTTAACTATCCCGGGGCTTTCCATGGTTTTTAGAGTCTCTGAGAACCCTAGGGAACTTAAAACTTTCATTTAAAAAGCCCTCATATGTGAATTTCAAAATTTACTTAAAATTACGAAAATGCCATTATATTTCGTAAGCTTTTTGTAAGAAATTGTTTCTTCATTCTAGTTCCATTTTTCTTTCCGTTTGAGCCTGGGATTCTTATTTTTAGGAGTCTAGAATGCCTCTCAAATTTTTTAGGACCTTAACTACATCATCTTGGGGGACTTTTCTTTCAAGTGAGTTTCATTCGTTGATGGAGAAATTGTACGTTACATTTCTCACGTTTTCTCTCATTTTCAGAAAATCGGATGTTATAAGAAAGGGCGCATCATATATATAGGTGGGAGGAAGAAACACTTTTCAAAAATTCTCATTTTGTTCTTGGTTTTTGGCATTTTCGTTTCTACTATATTTTAGCTCCTTTTTTAGAACCGTCTTTTCCATTATGAAATTTAGGTTACCAATTTAGTAAAATGCCTTTGGAATCACTTAAATCAGAACTAAAACCTTCTTGAATGAATCTGTCAAAGTTTGGATACACTGACATTGAAAAATGCCCACTAGAGGAGATTTAACTATCTCGGGGCTTTCCATAGTTTTTAGGGCCTCTGAGAACCCCCAAAGAACTCAAAACTTTCATTTAAAAAGCCCTCCTATATGAATTCTAAAAATTACTCAAAATTATGAAAATGCCATTATGTTTCGTAAATTTTTTGTAAGAAATTGTTTCTTTATTCTAGCTCCATTTTTCTTTTCGTCTGAGCCTGAGATTCTCATTTTTAGGAGTCTAAAATGCTTCTTAAATTTTTTGGGACGTTAACTATCTCATTTCGAGGGACTTCCTTTTGTATTTGGTGAGTTTCATTTGTTTACGGAGAAATCGTACGTTACATTTCTCATGTTTTCTCTGGTTTTAAAGAACCAGATGTTATAAAGGGCCTCTCCCAGTGTTATTGGCCTTTAACATGTCATATCTAATTGCTAGTATAGGATAGTAGTCACTAATAGCTCAACTATTTTCACTTACTAATATGATGGATGTTTTTATGCTTAATTGATTAAACTGCACATATATTGATTAATTTGGTACATATTGTAACATTTGGTTCCTCCATAAACATGAGAAAAGTGATGTTTAGTTTCTTTGTAAATGTCAAAAATAGGCCAAATATAAAAGGAAGTCCTCGAAATAGATGGATTTGTGGCCAAATAAAATATAAAATATTAGAAAATAAGGATTTGAGATTTAAAATGCCTAAAAACTAGAGCCAGAAGAGCTCAAAAAATATGCCGAAGGAAGTAGGGGCATTTTTGCAATTTTTGGAAAATTTTGAAAACTCATAGGAAGGCTTTTTAAATAGAAAATTTAAGCTTTCTGAGATTTTCAGAAGCCCTGAATACCATGAGAACCCCTAGAACAGTTGAAACCCCTTCAGTGAGCAATTTCGGTTATCAGTTAACCGAAACCTTGACCGAATGGTTCGGAATGATTTTAGATCCTTTTTTGGTGATTCCAAAGGCAATTCTTATGATTAAAAGCCTAAGAAATATGATGGAAATGACATATTTCAAAAAGAAGTTGATATGAGTCTAAAATGAAAAAGCCAAGAAAAGGGACTAAAATGTAAAAGTAAAAAGTTGCATAAAATGACTTTTAACTCCTTTTTATGCATTTTCCAGCAGCTTCTCATTTTCAAGATTTGTTTCTGCCCCAAAAATAGAGAAGGAAGCCATCTCTTGGGCCCACAAGGAGAGGAGATTTTGAAGAGAGAAAAAGCAAGGAAAAGGTAAGAAAAGTGTAGAATGTTATGCTCTTCCCTTAAGTAAACCTGTTCTTCTCATTCTTCTCTTCATTTCTATGGTTTCATTAATGGATTTGGTGATGTTTTGAGTCTGATCCAGAGGAGGAATAATAGAATTTGAAGAAGAGGAACTTACCACTTGGAAGAGCACCTGAGAAAAGCTAGGAAATCAAGGTAAGTTGTTATCTTCTATGCTTCTTCTTCCCTTCTTCTCCTTGTGATAATTTTGTCCTATATAGAGCCTAATCAAAGGGAGATGAATTCTGGTCCTAGCAAGGGAGATTCATAGATTTTGGAGTGTGAGAAGCAAGTAGGTGCAAAGAAATCAAAGAAAGAAGCATGAAAACACAAGATAGAAAAGTTAGGGATTCATGAAGACATTGTGAAATCTGTTTTGATCCATGAATTCCCTAGCTTAGATGAGTGTTTGATTGAGTTCCTAAGATCCCTAGAGATCTCCTCACACACCTCTTCCATCAAGAAAACAAAGCAAACCCATTACTTCCCTTTTTCATGTGTCATTTCGGCCTAGGGTAGAACTATAGGTTGGGGATAGTTTTAATTTGTTCCAAGCTTATTTTTTAGTCATATATGATGGAAGAGGATGAGAGGAAGCCTTGAAAACATTTTAGAAACCATAGATATTAAGATGGAGGTGTAGGCTCTATAATGTAGCATAATGAAGCAACTCCTAGCTAGGCTCCTTAAAATAATTGTGTGATGACTCCAAGGAGTCTAAATAGAGTCAAGAATCATAGATTGAAGGAGAGAAGGGAGCCAAGATCATGAATTTTTGTAATTGCTTCATTAAATGCCTTATGAAAGCATAATGGAGCCATAAACCAAAGTAGTATCATGTAAAGTATGTATAATGCCAAGACTTGCTCCCATGGGTAATTCATGTTTCTTTTGGTGTGTCTAGGGCAAGAGAAATGGTCTCCACCTTCTTGGGTGTATGAGGTCAAGGGAGAGGACTCAAGGCTTAAGGAAAAAGTGTGTGAATGCAAATAAGGTAGCTCTCTCTCTTTTCTCCCATGCATGAATGAATGTCTACATTGTTTTTGAATGTGTGTATGTGTATTTTAAGTTATGAATTGTATTTAAGTATGATGTCTATGTTCCATGGAACCATAGTATTGCATTATGTATTCAAATGATGCCTAGAATATTTGCATGGGTTTGCTTGAGTGTGGAGAGGCTAAGAACGTTCTATCTTCGGTGAGGATAAGCCAAGAACCCTTAGAAGTGGTTGAGGCCAAGAGAAAGTCTCCCAAGAGCAAGGCTTAGTTTAAGGTCTTTGAGAAAAAGGTTAAGGCAAGTCCAAGAACCTTGAAGAAAGTGGGTGAGGCTAATCCATTCATTTGGCAAGCTTATGTTATATGTGCTTTATGTAAATGCTAAGAATGTATTTACACCATTTTCAATGTTAGTATGCCATGCATGCATCCTTAAGACTTGTATTACATTCTTTATGCATGATTGAATGGGAGATGAGCTATTGAGATTCTTTGAATCTCACTCCCTCCTCTCCAATATCTTAATATGCTAGGTGGAGCCAACGAACAAGGGAATAGAAGTCACCAAGGTGGAAGATAAAGCTTTAGCTCTGAATTGCTTGATTTTGCTTATGTTGTAACCAAAGAAGTGGCAAATGATGTAAAATTTTGATAGAATAGATGTACAATGAATGGAACATGTGTAAATATCCCAATAGATGATATATGTATGACAATTAATGATAAATGAGTAGTGTTACAATTTTTGAGTATTGAATGGCTATTTCCCACATATATCTCTTTACATATGGCTTGGGGATGGAGGATGAGATTTTGTGTTTTGAGTTTCTACACCTCTAAGACAAGTTTAAGAAGTGTTTTTAGGCCATTCCCATGTGCCTAAGTGGCCGCAAGAACCTTACGAGCCATTTTGCATACCTTTGTACCATTAAAAGGCATTGAAATGACCCAAATGGCACCCTATGGCACATTCTGACCAAATGAAAGAATTTCTCCATAAATTTGGCAAACATGTAGAGCTCGTTGAGAGCCTTTTGGGAAGCTAAAGTTCATCAAAAATGGAGTTCTACAGAATTAGTTATGAATTTTCAAAGTTGGGATTTTCAATTAGTTCTAGTATGTGCACTGCTCACACTGGTAGATTTGTGTTCTATGTCATCTGATAGGAAAATGGTGTCCAATGCTTATGATATTTTACAAGAATAAACTAGAGGTTATAAGATTTCTATGGCCACTAAGATCACCTCATTTGGATGTCTAAGTAGAGAGTTATGCATTTTTTAAATTTGCTATCAGTAGTAGTAGCGTCCCCTGAGTCCAGTCACTGTTCCATAGATTTCCAATGGCTTAAATTATCTTTTTCTTTAGGGAATTATTTTTAGCATAAATTTAACATCTTTATATTTTCATAATTAGAAAATTTGTATGATTTCAATTTTTATATAATTAGTTATGAATTTTGAAAATTTATATTAGTAATCTAAACTAGTAGCCCAGACAACAATGACCTCAGTGGATTTTTGGATGTCAAACATTCTCCCCTTAATGATTCATAAGCTAAAATTATTTTTAACATGGGGTAGACATCCAAATATTTCTATAATGGTAAAGTTTGTTGGATTTCTAGTTTTTTGGATTTAGTTATGAATTTCTGAAATTGTGATAGAAAAATTGAAAAATTTGACCGTGGCTAATTCGTGGAAATTCGTGTGTTTCACCCACTTTTATGAGTTCCAAGCCACTTTCTTGGATGGTTTTGGATTGTATTAGTGTAATTAAATATGAGAATGAGTTTAATGAGTTTCCTTGGTCCCTGAGATGCTGAATGAAAGATTTTACCCGTAGAAAAATGCATCTTGATCCATGACTCCCTATGCCACTATGTTGTTTCCATAGAAATTATATGAAATGAGGTATGGGAATTGTAAAATTGATTCTTAGAAGTATGGTGTTACACATATGAACGGAATTCCTCTCTGGTTACTGAGATTCATATCTCATCCTATTTTATGTGCTAATAATTTTAGGTGAAGGCTCTTTGGGTAAGAAAAAGGGAAAATAAGTGGATAAACATCCATGAGTTGAGGCCATGTGTGAAAACTTTGCACTTAAGCTAATTCGACTTAGGGTAGATGCTAATTTTATATTTTTTTTTGTATAGCATCATAATGTATTCATATTCCCCAAGTGTAGATATTTTGGTACTCTATAATTAAGGATATAACTAATAGGAGAATAGACCTTGCAATAGTTGAAATATATTGTATGTACTTAATTATAATCTGATATGAAACCTTTTTAATATAGAAATATGACTTGTCACTTGAGAGTCTATTTATGTATCACCATGAATAATGATTTTGGATTAGTGTTGTATGGAACCTCTGTTGGAGTACACATTGGATGATGTTATTAATGGCTTTCTCACTCTTTGCTATCAAAATTCATAAGTAGCTTATGTATGATAGATAGATGGGTTTAGATCAATACTTAAGTCCCTAAGTGGAGGTATGCTAAGTAATTTAGGTGGTTGGATGCCATTAGAATCTTACAAATTGAGGTATAATGACCTTAGAATGCTATTAGAGGGAGAGTTGGAATGTTTGGAGCAAAAATTAGAGAGTTTAAATTCATAATAGAATTGAGCTATAGGAAAAACTACTTAATTCATGGCTAGAGCTCTTCCAAAGGCTAGAAACACTGTGGCATGGGATGTCTCGCCATGGCGTAGGGCAAAATTTTTGCCAGAAGTCAAACAAAACCGAGCTTTACCATAGTGCAACACTCTTCACTATGTTGTAACTCGAAGGAAATAGAGAGGGAGTGTAACAACCAAAAAAATTATTGAAATTTTCTGAAATCTTGAAATTTTTTTAAGTCTACTAGCTATAGCGAGAAATGACCTAGCTATAGCGAATGTGCCTGTTCGCTATAGCAAGAATGCTTCTAGCTATAGCGAGTTTAGGCATCCCATATAAAAACTAGCAAGTTCCTCGCCATAGCGCACCGTAGTGAGAACAAGGGTTTGGGATTGATACATGCTCGTCGTAGCGAGGGTTATTCTTCGCTATAGCGAGGGTTAGTCTAAAAAAGCGTGAAAAAAGAGAATTTTGCTTCTTAAAGAGTCCAGATTCTCTCTTTTTCTTTTAACTGACCTAAGCTTCATCCAAAATAGAGAAAAAGGCTAGAGAGAGAGAGAGAGAGAAACCAAGAGAAGCTAAGAGAGAAGAAAGGAAACCAAGGAAGAAAGGTAAGAACCTTTAAAGATTTTTATATTTCTTCTTCTTGACTTTATTCTTTTCCTTTTAAGTTTCCTTTCCATGGGTGGTTGAGTAAGATAGCTCTGTTCTGACCTAAAAAGAGGAAGAAACCTTTGAATTAGAGTGTGATAAGTTAAGAAATACAAAGGAAGTAGAAGAAGAGTTAGTGAAATTGTAGAGGGAGAAAACTAGGGGTTCTTACATACTTTATAGGGTTTGCCTTGATGAAGAACCCCTAGCTTTGTGAGTGTTTATTTAAGTTATAAGAGAGTAATTACATGCTATTTGTTGTGTCTAGGCTCAAAAGAAGTAGCTCCATCTAGTTGTGATTGTGAGACCAAGAAGGGAAAAGAGAAATTGAAAGGGAAGGCTTGTGTTAGCTTGTAATGTGACGACGCTAACTTCTAATCATTGTAATTAAAATTAAATATGTGATTAATAATCATAAATTAGGGTTACAAGACATTACAACTAATTACATTCAAAAAATATACAGGGAAATTTAAACCTTAACATTATTAGAGTCATCAACCAGATAATTACAAACACTCATGTACATCAGGGAAACAAACATTCATTTATAAGCCTTTGATTCTATTACCCATTAATTCCAACTCACAAGAATCTTCTACCAATATTTCTAAGTCATTCCTTGGGGTTACCATATGAAAAACCATGATTTCTAGGTTAGAATGAAAGTTTGGGACTATTAGCTACGGTTAAATGTCCTTGTGCCGCAACCAATTGCTCTCGGGTTCACTCCTTTTCTTTACATGTTGAGCCGTGGCAAGTTGGATCTTCACCATGGCTAACCTACATGGGGCCACGGCGAGGAAGCCTCTTGGAACCTACCTCGCTCGCCTCTCGCTATTAGCCGTGGCTAATTCCCCTTTTCGCCGCAGCAATTCCTCTCTGGAACGCCTAACACAATTTTACAAAAATTCGCCATAGCCAATTCCCATTTAGCCACGGTGAATTACCCTCTGGACAACTCCCATTTTTGCCTGTCACATTTCACTGCTACTAATTCCACTTTTTGCTACAACGAATTACTCTCTAGTACTCTCCCTGGGCAAATTCGCTTCTGTTGCCCGCGACTAATTATATTTTAGCCATGGCAAAATGTCTTCTGATCTTACAACTCCTAAAATCTTATCTCACACTCTCCACTTTCTATTTAGGGGCTCTCTAGGGCCACTCTCCCACTTCTTATGAGATTCTAATAGCATCTATCTAGCTGATTTGCCCCAGCTATTATATCATTACCCATCCTACATTTAAAGACGGATTCTCTTACTCATTCATTGGTCTCATATTAGCAAATTTATAAATTTTTCATAATGGTCATTCATTCATGTTTTCATCGGATAATTCATGCATCGCTAGCTCAAATCCATAATCCATATATCACATGATTTCACTACTCAAATAGTCAGTTAAAACATAGGTTTACAGGCCATAATAAGTGTCATAAACTCATACATCCATCAACAACTAATATGAAGCCTATTTCTCATTGGTTACATTCTATGTTATCAAAATACAAACTCTTACACTTGGAAATACAGATACATGATGATGCTATATAGAGGTTAAAAAAATTATCATCTACTCTATTCCACTCAGACTAAGTGTAGCTCCCCACACCAGGCCTCAGCTCATGGATGTTCATCCACTTGCTTGCCTTTATCCTTACCCGAAGAACCTTCACCTGAAATATTTAGCCCATGAAATAGGGTGAGATGCAAATCTCAATAACAAAGACAAACTCCATTCACATATTCCAGTTTAATTAACATACATTAATGATTTCACATAAGCATAAAAAAATATACCAGTCATATCAGTAAAATGAAACAATTAGGCTATCTATGATTACTATCCCATACTAGCAATCACAATTCCACATGTTAAAGGCCAATAACACTGAGAGAGGCCCGTCCACGACACCTACTCCCCATTGAGCACAACCATGGCTGACGATTATGTCGCATAATCTCAAATAAAACTAGGTAGCAAAATAAATTTGTAGATAATGGTGCAACCTAGGTCATTTTCCTAAGGAGTTTGTGCCTCAATTTGTTGTGAAAAAGTATTCTAAGTATTACTAATTAGAACTTGTTTTGGGGGTTTTGAAATGCTAGAATTTAATTGAACTAAATTTAATTGACAAGAATCAAAAACTTAAAACTAAATGACGTGAATAGTTTAGAAAATATGGTAGCTAGCCTTGTATTGGACTCCCTAGAATTCAATTATCCTTGCTCTCTTTTTAGTGGACCAAATTTGGATTTAATTCCTTGCTCATTAGTGTATTCCTCATAAAGGCTCTTGAATAACCATCCAAGATTCAATTCATTAACTATTCAAGGAATTTGCAACCACAAGAAACCTTGAAAAGTTAATCAATTGAATTTAGAACAAGAACACACTAAAACCAATCCTAATTAATCAATAAAATTTGCTACACAATTCACTTAAGATGCTAATTAACCAATTAGATTAATTAATTCCTTAAACAATTAATTGCACAAAAATTCCAATCACTTAATCTAACAACCATTACATCAATTGACCTAAAATCAAGAGGAAATTAAAAGTAAATTGCATAGCACCAATTCTGGAATTTTTACAAACATGTAATGATCATAATCAAAATTTCAAAAATCAAATTAAGCTCAATTCACAATTCAACCAAATCCAGAAAATTTCAGTAATCCTCAATTAATAAACTAAACCTAGTCAAATTAATAAAGAAAATAATTCTAAAATTAAAAGGTGGAGAAAGGAGTGTTTATCCAATTTGGTGAGAAAATATGGAGCTCAAATCTGCATCTGGGAGTTTCCAAGCTTTAGCTAGCCACCATGGATGATTCAAGCTGCCATGAAGAGTTTAATCGGAAGGAAATTGATCATCAGAGCTTCAGCCATGGAGAATTGAATTTTTATTCCTCTGGAGCTCTCATTTACGTCGTCTTTTCCCCCTCTGGAACCCACAGTTCGTCCTTCAAGCCTAATGATTACTTCAGCGTTTTTCACTCTCTTTTTCATTAATTAATCACGTGCCCCTCAACTTCTCATTTTGCATGCTGAAGTCACGCCTCCTTCACGTTAGCCTTTGGATGGAAAAGTAATGATCAAATGTAGCATTTGGATGAGATGGTGAATGGATGCTACTGCCTAAGTAACTTAGCTCATTCACATGCTTTATTTACTCCTCACGCTGTACGCATTTTTTTCCTTCAACTTACATTTTCATTTAATCCTACATCAGCCTACGTGTTCCTTTACTGAAGCTGCTTCTTTGTGTGTCAATTTCCATGTGAGATTCTTCATTCAAACTTAGCTCCAACTCCTCCTCTAACTCGTGGAACTTCAACTCGCTGCATGCTATGTAGATGGATCTGTTTTGCTCCTTCTCCATATCAGAACCAAGAACTCGAGCTTCTCAACATGGCTTTATTTTCCATTCAAACCAGAACACATACATAACCTTCTTCGTACAGCTTGTGTTGCTCATTCTCTTCAACGTGGTCAGCTCATTCAACTCATTTATGCACAACCAGTAGCTCGAGCAAGCTCCATCCTAGTGGCTTTTCTTTCTCACATTATTCCAACCAGTATACGTTATTTCTTTTCTTTAGCCAACTCCAAGTTCTTCACATTTTCTTTTGTTTTCTCTAACTTGCAACATTGTTCTTCTTGATGCTTTCCACATCTCGAGCTTCCCCTCTATTTTACTCACATGTTTCATTCTCTTTCAGCCTTTCTCTCATGCTTTAAACCCATAGCATATGTGTTAATGAGAGGTTCCTTTGGCGTGTTTATTCTTCTCCCAGCCATGCAAACCCAGTTCATGCAATCCTTACCTTGCTTCTTCAGCGTTTCAGCCCTTCATTCATTCTGCTCAGCCCATTCATTCTCAATTCTGCATGTTCTACTTGCTTCTTGCTTCATTCTAACGTCCTTCTTCTTCATTCATTCTATCTTGCTTCTGAACCTCTAGCTCATTCTCTATATTAGCTTTTCTCTTCTTTCTCTTCTGCACAACTTCTTCTTCTTGCTTCGTGAACTTTCTCTCCTTTTCTCAAAGCACCAGAACCCGTGGCAAGCTCCTTCAACCCCGTGGAAATCTTTTCATTTTTCTTGCTGGAGTCCTTTAAAACCCATCGTGCTCTCTTCTTTATTCTGCAGCTTTTCCACATTAACTTCTTCATGGATAGGCTAGACATGATGAAATGTGGAGCTTAGCTTCACTTTCATTCTCCTTCATTCATTTCTCTTCTCTCTTTAACTTTCATATCCACATGTTTCAGCTGGCTTTATGTAGCTTCTTTTTCTGCCCATTCAGCTCTTCTCTTCATAGACCAGAACCCACACTCTTCTTTATCCTTACAAGCTCTCAAGCTCCTTCAACTCGAGCTTCTTTCTTCTTTCAAGCAGTGGCTTCTCCTCTATTTTGCTTATTCTTCCTTCATTCTGCATGTTCTTTAACTCTGTTCATGCTTTGTTCTACTCGAGTTTATGAGCTGCTACCCGTGGCTTCTTCCTCACACACACACGTAACTTTTCTCCTTCCCATGCAATTGAGGAAGCCCAATTAAATTTGCACCCAAAGAAAGGAAGCAATTAAGTGGGAACAAATTACAAAATTATTTAAAAAAAGAGATTTATGTATTGAGAATTCAAAATTTTGTAAATTAATTCCTAAATTGCAAATATGGTCAATAAAATCAAATTCCATTCAATAAGATTCCTTAAGCCATATTTAATTATTAAAATGCCAAAATTAGGAGAATTAAAATGTATAAAAATCATACTTATTAAAGGCTCAGTGCATATGGGGTTTGATTATAACCCGGTGCCCGATTGAAGCACATGCATGGGTGGTAGCCGCACCACAGCTCTTCCATTGACTCACAAGGTCTAAACATAAATAACAGATAGCCAACCAATTCATTTAATATTTCAAATAATTCATATACAGTAAATATGAAATTAAAGTAGACATATGCATGGAATTAATATAGTCCAAGTTACCTCACTTATAGACAAATTTGCAAAAGCCACCAGTGGTACAAAAATCTCCCCAGCCACTACTAATTCTCAAAATTCGAAATGAAGGTGTCCTCTACCAGAAACTTCAATATATCACCTTAAATCCTAAGTAAATTCGTGAAAAATTAATACCCATACTATAATTCAATCATTGGGGTCTCAAACCAGTAGAAATACCTTAAAAAGAAGAGTTTATACTTACCTAATGTCAGCCCTAACCTTAACCTACGAAATTTCACCATGGAAACATCAAATGGCAAGTTTTAGATTTTGGGTATGGGTGAAAGTGCTCCAATTGGAACATTAATTGGGTCAAATTAAAGAGAAAGATGAGAGGATTAAGTTATATAACTATTACCTTGGCTGAATCTTGCTCTAGAAGTGAGAAATGATAGATTTCTTGCCCGAAATCCTAGCCTCCCTTCAAACCTCTGAATTTCTCTTTTATGTTCTTATGTTCTGCAGAATGGGGGGTAGCTAGGTTAATTGTTAGGGTTTAAGTTAGGTTTTCTATGGGTTATGGGCTACTCCAATGATCCAACTCCAAATGGGCTTCAGATTTAAGCTTTGTTGGGCCAACTTCATGTGTTTGGCTGCTAGGTTTTAATTGGGTTAGGCCAAGTTTTAAGAGCTCAAAGGATTTGGGTCTGCACAAAGGTTGTTGGGCCAATTATAAGAGCCTATAAAAGATAGATCTTAGGCCTCTATCACATTGAATCAGATTAGGTCTACACCTAACTTATTGGGCTTCTATTAGCCTCTTATCATGATCTCCTACATTAATTTGGGCCTAGATGAAGTTTCTATCCCAATTAAATCTCAAACTCAAATTCATAATTTATCTTTCTAAAATTTTCATTCACTTAACTTGCCCAATTATCCCATATTAATTATTCTTAATTAACCCAAATTCATGATTAACACTTTAATTTATTTTGGGGTGTTACATTTAAGGTAGCTCTCCACTCTTTCTTGTTGCAATCTTTGATGTATAATAGTCGTTGTTTGCTTATGTATCTGCTTGTATGATGAGACATGACATTTGATATTGCCTTGATGCATTGGTACCAATATGCTTATGTTTTGGGTTGTGAAAATTGCTCGGGTGAGGTGGTGCCAAAAGTCCCATATGATGGGTGAGGTGGAGCTAAAAGTCCTTAGAATGGGTGAGATAAGGCCAAAAGTCTCATGAATGAGTGAGGCCAAGTCAAAAGTCCCTAAAATAGGGTGAGGCTAGACCAAAAGTCCCTAGAGCTCATTCTTGGCATTGATATGATATTCATGGCATGAAAATCATATGCTGTATGATTGTGATTAGTTGGATGCCTACTTGCATGCTTTAACTTATTTATATGCCTTAATTGCTTCCTTGAATGAGTGTATGAGGTATTGAGATTCCATGAATCTCATCCCCTTCCCTCTCCTATCTCATATGGTCCAAGTGGAGCTCAAAAGCCTAAGAGTGCAGGCCATGAGGCACAGACGGCCCTTTTTGACACTTTTGCATAGTTTGATGTATAAGAAAGCCAAAGGACTCATGTATACATATTATTTTTGAGATATAAATGTTTAAGCTAGTGTAAAAGTATGTATCAATGATGTATGATTCATGTATGGAACCAAAGTAATAAAATTATGAGATTTGGCTCCTTTGTGGCTTGTATGTAGTAGTGTATTTTTGCCCGTAGCATAGTGAGTTTGAGATGTGTTATGGTTTGGACCACTTGGGCAAGCCATATGTAATGTAGTAATACTTTAAAACTTGCCTAAGATGTGCTAGAACATGTAGGAGGCCATTTGGACCCACTTTGAACCATATCAGGGGTCAAAATTGCCAAATTCGTGAGCTTTGTCAAAGTATGACCAAATGAGCTCTTCTTAATATGAAATTCAGTATGCCTCTAGAGTTTGTTGAGATATTTTTGGGAAGTTAAAGTACATAATATTTAGTGGTCTAGGGAATATTTAGTGAATTGTTGAAGTTGGAGAATTTTCTGGTTTTGTATAGTGTACTATTACTATAGGTCTGAAAATGAATCTGTGTCATTCATGGACCAAATAGTATCCAATTGTCATGAAATTTTATGGCCATAAAATAAACATCCACAGTGACCTATACCAATTAGAAGCACCTCAATTAGAGGTCTGTAGAGGGAGAACTAACTTTCTGAAGTTCTGTGTCAGCATCAAGGAAGCCATCCAACCTTCGTTACTGTTCTATTAGTTTTTGAGGTCCAAAGGCTACTAAAATGAATTAGAATTATTTTTATCCTCTATTTAATATCTGTTGGTTTCCAAATTGGTATATTTGTCCCAGATTAGATTTTTTTGGAATTAGTTATGAATTTTTGAAGTTCATGATAGCAAGTTACATCAGTACCAGGGACAGCCAGATCTTTGTCTCTTTTTGATGTCAAACATGGTCCAAATGTTGAGATTGTGGTTGGAAATTATTTTTAGTGTAAATTTAATACCTAGAGCTTTCTAGAAAGCTATGAGTTTCTTGATTTTCATTTTTTCAGAATTAGTTATGATTTTTCAAAGTTAGAGCCAAAAATCTGACTTTTGGGCCTGTTTTAAGAAATTTCATTTTAGGGTTTTTGGCTTCATATCTATGGTTCATGGGTTGTTTTATGCTATGTATGAGTTTTATAAATGGATTTTGAGTATAGTATGTGATTGATGGGTTCACGAGACCCACAGGGCAAATTATGAACGTTTAAACCTCGATACATAGCAGGAAAATGCCACGGTCTGCTCTTTTTCTTTGGAAATAATATGGAATCAAGCCTAAGCGGAGACTAGTTGAGGCTAATACCCTAATACATTATGGTATTACATTTTTGGTATCAGAGCAAAGGTTCAAGAACTTTTGCTTGGTGTTGGGCTCTTGCATAGTGTGATTTGCTTGTATTTGGTGTGAATTACCATGGAAGTGGTAGTATACATATGCATATGTGCTTGTGATATGATTGTGAACTGAGGGTTGCTACTTCTTTTCAGACATGATTGAGACTAGATGGGGCAGGGGTAAAGGCAGGCCACCCAGGGTGCAAAGAGCTGAGCCACTAATTCTGGTTGGGCCTGAGGATTCTCTGTAGACCATCGTGGAAAGGCTTGATCAATATAAGGCCAGATAGGCCAGCATCAGGAGATGCTGGAACAGCAGAGGTACATTGCCCAACAATAGCATGATATGATCATGCACTTGCAAGATACCCTGGCTAAGTAAGAAGAAGCCAAGAGAAAAGCCCCTGTACCTCAGCTATCCATGTCTGGTACTCCACTTGCACCTCCCTAGGAACCTGCTCAAACATAGACGCTTATCCAGAAACTATTGAAGTAATTTCAACAGAATAGTCCACCCTCATGTGATGAAGATTGGATGTGGATAAGGTGAAGGCTTGGGTTATGGAGTTGGAAAAAATATTCTCGGTGATGGACTGTACCATAGAGCAGAAAGCTCAGCTAGCCATTTTCATGCTATAGAAAGAAGCTAATAGGTGGTGGCTTAACACAAAACCCCTGATGGAGATCAAGAACATACTGATCACTTGGGAAACCCTTTTGGTCAAGTTTTATGAGAAATATTTCCCTAGTTCGGTGAGGAAGAAGAAAGAGATGGAATTTATGGGCTTGAGACAGATGGATGAGATGACTGTGGACTAGCATGTGGCCAAATTTATTAGGTTGTCTTAGTATTCCTCTTACCTCCAGAGGTATGATGATGAACCCTAGAGATGTAAGCAATTTGAGACTGGGTTGAAGCCTCTGATTAGCGATAAAGTTACTCTACAGTAGATTAGAAAGTTCAATACCCTTATGGAGGTTAGCAGGGTGATTGAGAATAACTTGCGAGCTATCATGCTTGCTACCGCTACAGCTAGTCAGAAGGGGCCTCACAATCAAAAAAATCAAGACCAAATGAGGGTTCTAGCGTGACACCTAGCACCAAGAGGAGAGGCAAGGCACCATGGAATAGAAGGCCACAGCGGGGTAAGTCGATGCCGCCTCCTCGGAGCTAGTCATCCTTTCAGCAGTCTCTGGTGACATGCTTCAAGTGTAGGAAGCCGGGGCACATTTCTAAAAATTGTTCCCAGATGGATACAATGCCTCCTCTTAGGCTGTAGACCCAAGGCCAAGAATTCACCCTCACTCAGCAGGAAGCTAGTGCATCCCGTAGTTTGATTCGAGGTATACTGATAGTGAATGGCTTTCTTGTAGTTGCTATGTTTGATTCGGGTGCTAGTCACTTGTTTATATCCTATGATTGTGCGAGGCAATTAGGTCTGGCTATTAATGTCTTGCCATTTGATTTAGCTATCACTTCACCTACTGGAAGCCATGTGGTTACTTCCTATACCTGTTTAAATGTCACTGTTCAGTTCAATTATTGTTATACCACTATTGATTTGATCTGTATGCCCTTCCATGATATTGATTTAGTTGTTGGTATGAACTAGTTGGCTACGAATAATGCAGTACTTGATTGTGAACACCGAACCATTTCCTTACCTACTTGTGGGACCATACCTAGGATAGGAGTTGAGTTATCTTTTGTGACTACTCCCTAAGTTGAGAGGCATTTAGAGTGTGGATGTCAAGGGTTTCTAGTCTTTTTCTTTATTCAGGTAGAGGTAGAGGAAGGGATAAAGGAGATCCTAATTGTCTGGGAATTCCTGAAGGATTTCCCTAAGGAGTTTGACTTTAGTGGTCTACCCCTTAAGAGAGAGCTAGAGTTCCCTGTAGACATAGTGCCTGGGGCTGGACTAATGTCTAAGGCTCCTTACAGGATAGCTCCCGCCGAGCTCACTGAGTTGAAAAAGTAGATAGAGAAATTGTTAGAGAAAGGGTTTATCTCCCATAGTGTTTCACCTTAGGGAGCTCTGGTATTATATGTGAGAAAGAAGGATGGTAGCTTGTGTTTGTGTATCGATTATAGAGAGTTAAATAAAGTTACCATCAAGAATAAATATCCTCTCCCTAAAAATGATGATTTTTTATATCAATTAGCTGGGGCATCTATGTTTTCTAAGATAGACCTTGGATCTGGGTACCACCAGTTGAGAGTAAGACTGAAAACATCTCCAAAACGGCCTTTAGAACGATATATGGGCACTATGGGTTCCTTGTGATACCATTCAGACTAATGAATGTGCCCGCTGTGTTTATAGATTACATGAATAGGGTATTTAGACCATATTTAGATCGGTCTATGGTAATCTTCATTGATGATATCCTAGTGTACTCTAGATCCTTTGAGGAGCACAAGAGGTATTTGAAATTAGTCCTAGAGACCTCGAAAGATAAGAGGTTGTATGTCAAACTTAGTAAATGTGAGTTTTGGCTGATCGAGGTGAGATTCTTAGGTCATGTGATCTCACGAGATGAGGTCACAGTTGATCCCCATAAAGTTGAAGCTGTTACAATGGAATAGACCTAGAACGATCACCGAGGTTAGGACTTTGCTAGGTTTGACAGGGTACTATAAACGGTTTATTTAGGGCTTTTCTCAAATGGCCTTACCACTAATAAGGCTAACTAGGAAAGAGACACTTTTCATGTGGGATGATAAATGTGAGAGGAGTTTCTAGGAGTTGAAGCTCTGTTTGACCACTACACCTGTACTAATTATCCCTGACCCTAGTAAACTATTTGTGGTTTATTGTGATGCCTCGGGCAAAGGGTTAGGATGTATGTTGATGTAGTAGGGTAGAGTAGTGGCATATGCCTCTAGATAGTTGAGGTCTCATAAGGAGAATTATCCTACACATGACCTAGAATTAGCCACCGTAGTGTTTGCTCTTAAAATCTGGAGACACTATCTATTTGGTGCTACCATAGAGATTTATAGTGACTGTAAGAGTCTGAAATACTTGTTTGACTAGAAGGAACTTAATATGAGATAGAGGAGATGGATGGAGTTCTTGAAAGATTATGATTATGTATTGAAATATCATCTGAGAAAGGCCAATGTGGTGGTGGATGCCCTGAGTAGGAAATCCATCCATGTAGCCCATATGATGATTAGGGAGCAAGAGCTCTTAGAGAAATTCAGAAATATGAACCTCTCTTGTCAAGTGGTGTCGGGTAAATTGTATGTGAGTGAAACTCAAATTGAGAATGTATTGAGAACTCATATCTTAGATGCCCAGAGAGAATATGAGTTCCTAAGATAGATCAAGAATGAGATTTCCCAAGGTAAGACCTCAGATTTCAGGGTGTCTGAGGATGTTATGATAATATATCGAGGTAGAATCTGTGTGCCTAGTCAAAATGAACTGAGAGAAAGTATTTTATAAGAGGTACATAAGAGTAAGTATACTATTTACCCAAGTGCCACTAAGATGTATCAGGATTTGAAAAGAATTTTCTAGTAGCCAAGGATAAAGAATGATGTGATAGATTATGTAGCTAGATGCCTAGTGTGTCAAAGGGTAAAAATAGAACATCAAAGACCCGCTGGGTTGTTGTAAACCCTAGATATCCTTATGTGGAAGTGGGATAGTATAGCCATGGACTTTGTTATGGGGCTATCCAAGATATCCTATGGACATGACACTATTTGGGTAATTATAGATAGACTGACAAAGTCTGCACACTCTTTAGCTATCAGGGCTACTCACACACTGGATAAACTAAGCCAGTTGTATATTAGAGAGATAATGTGACTTCATGGAGTACCTAGTAACATAGTTTCAAATAAAGACTCCCGATTTATATCGAACTTCTGGAGGTCATTACAACATGCCTTAGGGACAAGGTTGTGATTTAGTACTGTATATCACCCATAGACAGATGGTCAGATTGAGAGGACCATCCAAACCTTGGAAGACATATTGAGGGCATGTGTGTTAGAAATGAGGGGTAACTGGGATGCGTATTTACTGCAAGCAGAGTTTGCATATAATAATAGTAACTATTCTAGTATTCAGATGGCCCCTTATGAAGCTTTATATGGGAGAAAGTGCAGATATCCTCTGTGTTGGATTGAGCTAGGTAAGAGGAACATGATAGGACCTAAGATTATAGACCAAACTACTCGACAGATAAAATTGATTAGAAAGAGACTCTTCACAGCACAAAGTAGGCAAAAAAGGTATACCGATAAGAGAAGGAGGCCGTTAGAGTTTGAGATTAGAGAGCATGTGTTCATTCGAGTGTCTCAAGTGATGGGAGTAGGTCGTTCAATGAGGGTAAGGAAGCTCAATCTTAGATATATTGGTCCATTTGAAATCCTTGAGAAAATTGGACCTGTGGCTTACTAGATAGCCTTATCGCCTTACCTAGCCTAAATCCACAGTATTTTTCATATCTCCCAATTGAAAAAGTACTTACCCAACCCCTTACATATTATAGAATATGGGTATATGCAATTATAGGAAGATCTTTCCTATATAATGAAACCAGAGAGAATTGTGGATGCTAAGCTGAAACAGCTGAAAAGTAAGAACATTCCTTTAGTGAAAGTGGTCTGGAGAGATTTGATATATGAGGAATAAACTTAGGAATTAGAGGATGAAATGAGGCAAAAATATCTGAAGTTATTCCCTTAAGGTATGTATTTAAATTTTAATGACAAAATTTCTTTTAAGGGTGCAGAAATTAACTACCAAAAAAATTGCTGAAATTTTCTAAAATCCTAAAATTTTCTAAGTTTGCTAGCTATAGTGAGAAATGATCTAACTATAGCGAGTGTGCTTGTTCGCTATAACGAGAATGCTTCTAGTTATAGCGAGTTCAGGCTTCCCATACAAAAACCAGGGAGTTCCTCGCCATAGCACGCTGTAGTGAGAACGGGGGTCTGGGACTGATATGTGGTCATCGTAGCGAGGGTTATTCTTCGCTATAGCTAAGGTTAGTCCAGAAAATCGTGAAAAAAGAGAATTTTGCTTCTTAAAGAGTCCAGATCCTCTCCTTTTCTTTTAACTAACCTAAGCTTCGTCTAAAATAAAGAAAAAGGCTTGAGAGAGAGAGAGAAACTAAGAGAAGATAAGAGAGAAGGAAGGAAACCAAGGAAGAAAGGTAAGAACCTTTAAAGATTTTCATGCTTCTTCTTCTTGACTTTATTCTTCTCCTTTTAAGTTTTCTTTCCATGGGTGGTTGAGTAAGATAGCTCTGTTTTGACCTAGAATGAGCAAGAAACCCTTGAATTAGAGTGTGATAAATTAAGAAATACAAAGAAAGTAAAAGAAGAGTTAGTGAAATTTTAGAGGAAGAAAACTAGGGGTTCTTACATACTTTGTAGGGTTTACCTTAATGAAAAAACCCTAGCTTTGTGAGTGTTTATTTAAGTTATGAGAGAGTAATTGCATGTTATTTGTTGTCTCTAGGCTCAAAAGAAGTAACTCCACCTAGTTGTGATTGTGAAACCAAGAAGGGAGAAGAAAAATTGAAAGGGAAGGCTTATGTTGGCTTGTAAGGTAGCTCTCCACTCTTTCTTGTTGTATTCTTAAATGTGTAATACTCACTGTCTACTTGTGTATGTGCTTGTATGATGAGACATGCCATTTGATGTTGCTTTGATGCGATGGTACCAACATGCTTATGTTTTAGGTTGTGGAAATTGCTCAGGTGAGGTGGTGCCAAAAGTCCTATGTGATGGGTGAGGTGAAGCTAAAAGTCCCTACAAATGGGTGAGATAAGGCCAAAAGTCTCATGAATGAGTAAGGCCAAGTCAAAAGTCCCTAAACCAAGGGTGAGGCCATCCAAAAGTCCCTAAAATAGGGTGAGGCTAAACCAAAAGTCCTTAGAGCTTATTCTTGGCATTGATATGATATTCATGGTATGTAAATCATGTGTTGTATGATTGTCATTGGTTAGATGCCTACTTGCATGCTTTGACTTGTTTATATGCCTTGATTGCTTCCTTAAATAAGTGTATGAGCTATTGAGATTCCATGAATCTCACCCCCTTCCCTCTCCTATCTTATATGGTCCAGGTGGAGCTCAAGAGCCTAAGAATGGAGGCCATGAGGCATAGATGGCCCTTTTTGACACTTTTGCATAGTTTGATGTATAGTAAAGTCGAAGTGCTCATGTATACATATTCTTTTTTAGATGTAAATGCTTAAGCAAGTGTAAAAGTATGTATTAATAATGTATGATCCATGTATGGAACCAAAGTAATGAAATTATAAGATTTGGCTCCTTTGTGACTTGTATGTAGTAGTATATTTTTGCCCGTAGTATAGGGAGTTTGAGATATATGATGGTTTAGACTATTTGGGCAACCCATATGTAATGTAGTAGTTCTTTAAAACTTGCCTAAAAGGTACTAGAACATGCAGGAGGCCATTTGGACCCAATTTGAACCATATCAAGGGTCAAAATTGCCAAATTCGTGAGCTCTATCATAGTATGACTAAATGAGCTCTTATTGATATGACATTCAGCATGCCTCTAGAGTTTGTTGATATCTTTTTAGGAAGCTAAACTATAGAATATTTGGAGGTCTAGGGAATATTTGGTGAATTGTTGAAGTTGGAGAATTTTCTGGTTTTGGATAGTGCACTATTACCATGGGTCTGAAAATAAATCTATGTCATTCATGGACTAAACAGTATCCAATTTTTATGAAATTTTATGGGCATAAATTAGACATCCACGATGACCTATACCAATTAGAAGTACCTTAATTGGAGGTCTATAGAGGGAGAATTAACTTTCTAAGATTTTGTGTCAGTATTAGGGAAGCCATCCGACCTTCGTTACTGTTCTATCAGTTTTTGAGGTCCAAAGGCTACTGAAATGCTCGAGACTTATTTTTATCCTTTATTTAACATTTTTAGCCTTGTAAATTGTATAGTTATCCATAATTGGATGTTTTTGGAATTAGTTATGAATTTTTGAAATTCATGACAGCAAGCTACATCAGTACCAGGGACAAATGGACCTCTGTCTCCTTTTTGATGTCAAACATTGTCCAAACACTGAGATTGTGATTGGAAATTATTTGTATTATAAATTTAACACCTAGAGCTTTCCAAAAAGCTATGGTTTTCTTGATTCCCATTTTTCTAGAATTAGTTATGATTTTCCAAAATTAGAGCAAAAAAAATGACTTTTAGGCCCATTTTGAGAAATTACATTTTAGGGTTTTTGGCTTCATATCCATGGTTCATGGGTTGTTTTATGCTATTATGAGTTGTATAAATGGAGTTTGAGTAGAGTATGTGATTGATGGATTCACAAGACCCACGAGGCAAATTATGAGCATTTAAACCCCGATACATGGTAGGAAAATGCCACGGTTTGCTCTTTTTTTTTGGAAATCATATGGAATCAAGCCTAAGTGGAGACTAGTTGAGGATAATACCCTAATACATTATGGTGTTATAGGGAGGACTCCAGAAAGCAACTTAGCCATGGAGAGAATTAAGGAGAGCAAAAATTGAGTTCCAATAGCTTACTTCGCCGCGAAGCAAGGATAGTTCTTTATGGCACGAATCAAGGAATTTTAAAAAGTAGGGTCCAAAGGATAACTTTATCATAGTGTGGAAGGCCTAAATCACGGTGCAGAATGTATATTTTTGGTTTTAAGCTTTAGTAGTCATTCAAGTCAGGGAATGTCCAACTCACGACCTAAGTCTCCAAACTCTTATTTTTGCTTAGAAACCGTGGATTTCACTATGGTAATATTATGTATCAACTTAGAAAATAATGCAAATGAGTTCTATGCCTCTTATCATGAAACGTGGATGGAATGAAGATCTTATAGGGGGATTTTAATATCCTTTACTTAAGAATCTTATTGTTTACCTGTTTGGTGATCATAAACAATTAGAAAGGTGCAAATTGTTCTAGATTTTCATCTGCTAACAAAAAATTAATGATGTCTAACCTAGAGTGAACATGTTCAAGAGATCAATCAAGCTTAATTAATATGTTTAGTAGTTAGGATTGTTACATTTGGTATCAAAGCAATGGTTTAAAAGATTATGCTTGATTTAAAACCTTGTGGTTAGAAAACTTGGCAATTATGATGTATGCATGCTAGGCATAGGAACATTGTGATCTAGTGATGTCTTTTATGCTTGTATATACCTGTTGTGGGTGGAGTTATGTTTGGATTGCCTTTGGACTGTAGCTTAATGGGGGATGCTTCTGGTTGTGCCTGTGGCATTGTAGAGTACTATAGCTGCACATTAGGAAACTATGGAAATGTTGAGAGAAGTATAAGAGGCCATGACTGCAATGGCCAATCATATGAGAAAATAAGTTAAGGCCCATGAAGCTACTATTAGGGCAATGACTGATTGGCTTTAAGAGTGAGCCGAGGCCCATGCAGCCATTATTCAAATGCTGCAACAACCACATGAGATGATGAATAAGAAAAATCAGGATATGCTAGTTGAAAACTGGGTTGGTGCTAGTCAGAACCTTGGTGTGGGACAGCAAGGGAAAAATGATGACCTCTTAACTATGTTAGCCAAGTTTAGAAAGGCAAATCTTTTATCATTTATGAGGGAGTTGGACATCGAGAAAGCTGAAAAATGGCTAATGCAGTTGGAGAAGATTTTCAAAGTTATGATATGCACCCTTGAACAAAAGGTGAAGTTGGCCATTTATAAGCTGAAAGATAAGGCGAAGCATTAGTGGTGGAGTGCCTCTAAGTTATTGACTTCAAAGGGGATACCCTTGACCTAGTAAAGCTTCTGTAACACCATGACTTTAACATTCAACTTATGCAAATCCCATGCCTTATCTCATGTAAATTTTGTGGGAAGCAACAAAATGGCATAAGGAATCATAAATCAAAATGTCTTTCTCCAAGGGTAAAAATTTTCTCTTGGAGTCTCGTGGGTCATGTGGACTCATCCTTCTCATTCTCACATTTAAATACCTAAATACCACTCATAACAAGCCCAAGAGATGGTCCATACCTCAACCAAAGGGAGAAAATACACAAAATACAATAGTGCAGCTTCATATCAATTTTCTAGATTTTGTGCCTAAATTTTGAAAAATCATAACTAATTCTAAAAAAATTGAGATTAGGCAGACTATACCATTTTGGAAAGATACAGGTGCATAAATTATCATAAAAATGAATATAGACCATAAAAGATGCTGCTAGGCACCAAAAATGAATGGAATAGTACTAGAGGTCAGCTGTCATCCCTAGTACTGATCTCCAACTTCAAAAATTCATATCTCCTTGCTCAAAGGTCCAATTAGGGTAGTCTTAATGGCCATGGAAACCTTATCATGTATAGTTTATGCCTGTACCATTTCATGAGAATTGGATATCATTTGGCCTAAGAATAACATAGCCCAAGTTTCTAACTATATGAACAGTACCTGTATCAGTTTAGCAGAGAAATGGCAACTTTGGAAATTCATAATTAATTATGTAGAGATCCAAATAATCTGATCTTTAGTTTCCCAAAAATTTCTAGATAAGATCTAAATGTGTTCCAAATTTCATGTATAAATTCATCCATTTGGTCAGATCTTGACATTGGGTTATGAAATGGTCATTTTTAAGTTTTACAAAGGGTCCAAATGGTCCAAATTGAGCTCCAAGGCAACGATGACCACTTGAGTACGTGGAAATGCACCAAAATGACATTCTAAACTTGTCTTAAAGGTGCACAAACCTAGATTTCTCAAACTCACTTGTCCACCCCATGATATACATAAGAATGCATATGTCTAGTCTTACCATTCCATACCCAAACCATGCTATATCATACATTTGGTATCAAATCTCATTCATACATCATACATTTGGGTAATTACATATGCTCATATGATTACATAACAATTTCATCATGAGATTACATCATATGCCCTGTGTATGGCTACAATAGAGATAAAGCTAGGTATTTTCATACACTTTGATAACAATCTCCTTCTTCTAGGCTTGGTGGCTTCCATTACCTTGTTCAATTGCTCCACCTAGCATGTTAAGACATTGGAGAGGAGGAGATGAGATTCAAAGAATCCCAATAACTTATCTCCCATTCAATCACACATAAAGTATGTAATACAAGCCTTCAAAATGCATGCATGGGCATATTAACATATGTGAGCATTCAAGAAACATCCTTAGCATTTGAATACATCATGTATAACATACATAGGCTTGTCAAGTGAGTGGATTAGCCTCACGTATTTACTTGTGGATTTTGGACTTACCTCACCCCTTTTCTTTAAGAGGTTTTTAACTTAACCTTATATAACACCATATATTCCTAGCTTATTTCATACTATCTCTGTGTCTTATTCCATCAATCCCATGAGAGACAAGGAAAAAGGATATTAAAATAATGCATTTTTTAGCATTACGTCACGTATAAATTTTTCATTCAGTGTCCCGTGAACCATGTGAGCTCAAATATCACATTTTCATATTTAATTACATAGGTACAAGCATTTCCATCCCCAAAATTGGCCTAGAGCTTATGCAAAGTAAGGGAGTACATAAAATCCATAGATATTATTTCGGCCAAAATTTCTCTTTCTTTGTCACAAAATTTAGAAAATCATAACTAATTCTAGAAAAATTGAAATCATGAATTCTTTATCATTATAGAAAGCTACACATGTCTACTTTATGATACAAATATGTCTAGGTCATGAAATATAACATAAAAGACGTTTGACATTCGAAAAAGTGTAAAAGTCTGGCTAGCCATTGGTACTATCATAAGTTTCTGCTACAAAATTTAAAAATGTACAATTAATTCCAAAAAAATCCAATCCATGCAAATGATATCAATCTAGAAAGCTATAGATGTTACCTAGAGGAAAAAAATCATTCTAGACCATTCCATGTTTTTTCAGCTTACGAAAACTAATCAAACAATGGCACAGGTCAGACTAGATGCCTAATACTAGACAGCAATTTTGAAAATTAATATCTCCCTCTCTAAGCATCCAAATGAGGTGCTTCTAGTTGATAAAAGTCACTGGGAAGGTTTAGTTTCGGTCTATGAAATTTCATGGCAATTGGACATCATTTGCCCCATGAGTGATAGAGTTTTATTTCAGACTAAAGCTACAGTGACAGCAGTAAAAACCAAAAAAATTACCAACTTTAAAAATTCATCAAATATTCTATAGACTTCCAAAAATTCTGCACTTTAGCTTCCTAAAAATATCTTAACAAGCTCTAGATGCATTCCAAAGTTTAGACCAAGAAGAGCTCATTTGGTTAAAAAGTGATATAGCCTCATGAAATGGTCATTTTTGCTTCCTATCAAGAGTCACTTTGGTCCAAATAGCCTCCTCTTGAGTTTGGTATCTCTTGGGCAAGTTCAAAAGCATAATTATCACTTGTAGACATTGCCTAAGTGGTCTCAAACTTCATGCATTTCATTTTGACCATCTCACACCCAAGAATACACCAATACATACATGCCATTCATGGGTCTAAATCCACAATCTCATTGATTTAATGTTACATAAAGTTTACATGGAATCCATCCATCATGATACAAGTGCTCAAGGTCTTACACTACCAAAAATAATATATTCAAAGCTTCTTTAACATTTCATTACAAGTTAGACTACAAAATGAACAAGGTGTAGCCATTCAATGTTTTAGGCTTGCATTTCCTTGGTTTTGAGCACCACCTAGACATTTCAAGAGTCAGAGGGAAAAGGGAGTGAGATTCCACGAATCTCAATAGCTCACATGCCTCCATTCACATACATTCAAGGTATACATACATCAAAAATACAAATATGCAAGCATAAAGTGTGCAAAGCCACATTTCCATGCCACATTAATACATCAAACCATTTCCATGCCCTAGGGACTTTTGGTTTTGCCTCACCCCATTTCTAAGACTTTTGGAAGTACCTCACCCTTGCCCTAAGGACTTTTGACTTAGCCTCACCCATCCAAGGGACTTTTGGCCTAGTCTCACCCATGCCTTGAGACTTTGGGCACATCTTCATCCACTTTAAGAGACATTTGGCATTACCTCACCCTTAAGAGTCAATCTCACATTCAAAGGTATTCAAGAGCATACATTGGTACCAATGCAATTTCAAGAGATCATATGGCATATTACCAAATCATAAGAACACATACAAGCACACCATGATATATATATGCATACAAGAAAGTATGAAGAATAAGGTGGAGAGCTACCTTTTAATTTATGCAAGCTTACTTTGCTAATTCCTTCCCCCCTTGATTTCACAAGAGCACTTAGGTGGTTGGTTGTTCTCTTAGCCTAGACATCACAAGGAACACACAATCACATACTTGAAGCAAGCCAAGACACTAAACTAAAGCTTAAACATACACTTGATTTCACACTTGGCATTATGGTTCCATAATTAGTCTAATGAAGCAACTATTAGAATTCAATTTCTAGGTTCCATTCTCTTATTATTTCTAGACTTCTTGGACTCATTTAAGGTCCTTGGAGCCATCACACATTCACTTACACAATTGGAAATCCAAGTTACTTTATAAAGCACCATTATATACACCATTGCTCCATCTCTCATTCCAGGGCTCCTAAATTTTTCCCAATAATTTCTCCCATCTTTTAACATCATATAAAGTCCCAAACCAAGGTTAGGACAAATTAAAACACTCCCTAGCTCTATGAACTAGCCCAAGACGAGATATGCACCAAGGAAGGAATTAATAAGCTTCTTGATTTTTCCTTGATGGGAGAACCACTTGGGAGGGTTTCTAGAGGTCTTAGGAGCTCAAGGAAGCATTCAAATGACCAAGGAAACATTCACACAAAATCAGATTTTACAAAACCCTAGAAAACTCCACACTTTCCTAACTTAATTTCTATTAGTTTTTCTTGCAATTTCTTGCCATATTCCATCTCCTCATGGCCTCAAACCTTTGTTTCTCTCTTGCTTTTGGGCAAAAAAACCTCCCCCTGTATAGTTCTGCTCTTGGCCGAAATCATACACATCCATGGAGCAAGGAGATGAAGCAATTATAACAAACAATTACCTTGGATTCAAGTGTGCTTTCAAGCCTTCTTCTTCTTGGTTTGTCTCTCCTCAAAATTTTTGAACTACCCCTCTAAGTTTTGGACCAAAAACAGAACCAAACATCTCAAAAAAATACCATAGAAACAAAGCAAAGAAGGAGGGGAGCAAGGTTGAGGAAGAAAGAGCATGAAATTCCATGAATTTACCTACCTTTTCCTTAATTTTTCTCCTTCTTTTCTTCCCCTTCTTGTGAGCTTAAGAGAGCAGATCATATTCTGTATTTTGGGAAGAAAATTTTCTACTTAAGAAGATGGGAGAAGAAAGGAGAAGTGTGTGGGAGCTTCTAGAAATACACTTTTTCAAAAATTCCAATTTCATCCTTCCATAATGACAATTTCGTTTCGGCTTTGTTTTAACTCCTTTTTTAGAACTATTTTTTTCATTATAAAATTTAGTTCCCAATTTAATAAAATGCCTTTGGAATCACTCAATTTGGAGCTAAAACCTTATTGAATGAACTGATCAAAGTTTGGGCTAATCGACATTGAAAAACGTACACCAGAGGGGTTTTACTAGTCCTGGGGATTCCTATGATTTTTAGGGCTTTTGAGAACCTTAGACAACTCAAAAATTTCATTTGTAAAGCCCTCTTATATGTTTTTCCAAAATTTGCACTTATTTATGAAAATACCATTATGTTTCGTCAATTTTTGTCACAATTTATTTCTCCATCCTAGCTAAATTTTTCTTTCTGTTTGAGCCTAGAATTATCATTTTTATGAGCTTAGAACTCTACCCACATTTTTTGGGACATTATCTTGCTCATTTCAAAGGACTTGCTTTTTATACAGCTCATTTCTTTGTTTTATAGAAATTATGTTCGTTACACCTTACTCTTACAAGTCAACCTCACTTTTGGGAGACTCTTTACTTTGTCTTAACCAAGTTCTAGGGTTCTTGGCTCATTCTCACCATGGCTAAAGGGTTTTTGGCTTGTTCACACTCAAGCAAACCAAGGCAAGCACATAAAACATAATTTGAATGCATAAAATATCATTATGGTACCATAGAATAAGAGCTCATGCTAAAATACTTTTCATAACTTAAAACACACATACACACATTTAAAGACAAGCCAAGAATACATCCATGCATGAGAGAAGAAGGAGTGAGCTATCTTGCTTGCATTTACACACTTTTTCCTTAAGTCTTGAGTCCTTTCCCTTGACCTCACATGTCCAAGAAGGCGGAGATCATTTCTCTTGGCCTAGATACATTATATGGAAGCTAATTTGGTTCATGGAGTTAGTTCTAAGGTCATACATCTTCCTTAAACATTAACTTGGTCTATTAACCGATTTATGGTTCCATAATGCACTTAATGAAACAACCTTAAGAAAACATCAGCTTGGCTCCATTCTATCTATTCATTCATGATTCTTGACTCCATTTAAATCTCTTGGAGTCATCACACAATTAAATCAAGGAGCATAGCTAGGTGTTGCTTCTTTAAGCCATAATATGGAACATACAAGGCTATCTCACTTTCTATGGTTTCTAAAATTTTTTCAAGGCTTCCTCTCATACTCTCCCATCATACATGACTCAAAAATAAGTTTAGAACAAATTAAAACTACCCCTAGGTGCCATTTCTACTCTAGGTCGAAGCATATACTCTTCTTGGCATCCTTGGAGTTTCTTTGCGTCCTTTGATGGGAAAATCATGTAGGAAGCTCTCTTGGTGTCTTAGGAACTCATAACATTTAAACATCATAAAATATGACTAGGGTTCATGGTAGAGTTTAAGGTGTAATCAAAATCCTAAATTCCATAACTTGCGTTCTAAAGCTCCTTTTTTAATTCTAGTTATATATTCTTAATCCTCACACTCCATAACCTTTGGTTCCATGAAGAACATATAAAGAAAAACTCTCCTTCTCACTTTCTCTCTCTAGATCGAAGCTTAAATGGCTTGGAAACATAAGATTTTGCAAGTGTTTCAAGTTAAGTCTTACCTTAAAACAGAGCTATCTTCATGTAGATTATTTTTCACCAATTGATTTCTTGAAAAGAGTTCCTTTTTGGCTTGGGTTAGACCTAAATCTTCAAGTTTTCAAGAAAAGAAAATCACCATTAGAGAGCTCTTAAAGAGAGGAATAACTTTCTTAACTGGCGTGGGATAAAACGGGGCTGTTTACTTACGTAAACGGAAGCTTAAACTTCTTCTCTCTCCCCCTTCTTAATGTCACACCATTGCTGCCCATTTTTTTGCAAATGGAAGCTTGGAGAAGGTGATGAGGTGTAATCTTACTTAAGAAGCCTCTTTTATAATTTTTCAAAACAACCATTTTGCCCTTACGTGTTTGTTTGCTCCGTTTAGGCTCATTTGAACTCCTTTTTGAAAACCATCTTTTCTATCATAAAATTTAGATCCTTTAATTCATAAAATGAATTTTGTTTCATCCAAATTAGATTTAAAACCTTCCCAAATAAACTGGTCAAAGTTTGGGTCAACTAACATTGGAAAACGTCCACCGGAGGGGCTTTAGCTGTCCCGAGGCTTCCTATGGTTTTTAGGGCCTTTGAGAACCTTAGAGAACTTAAAATTTTCATTTAAAAAGCCCTCTTGTGTAAATTCCAAAATTTGCTCAAAATGACGAAAATGCCCTCACATTTCATGAACCTTTCGTTACATTTTGCTTCTTCATTCTAACTCTGTTTTTCTTTCTATCTGAGCTTGGGATTCTCATTTTTAGGAGTCTAGAATGCTTTCTAAATTTTTTGGGACCTTAACTAAGTCATTTCAAGGGACTTCCTTTTTGTATTCGGTGAATTTCATTTATTTATGGAGAAATCGTATGCTACATTTCTCACGTTTTCTCTTGTTTTTAGAGAATCTGATATTGCAGTTTCCAAACCACCTTTGAGGGCAAATATTTGCCACCTTCAGTAAGGCCCAACAAAGAAGCTGCGTTCAACTTCCTTGAATAAGGAGAGATGAATGTGGACTAATATACAGCTAAGTTCATTCAGTTGTCCCGTTTCTCCTCTTACTTGAGACCATTTGATAATGAGTCATAGAAGGTCGACAAGTTTGAAAGATGCCTTAAATCAGAGTTGGAGGATAAGATTTTATCCCTTCAAATCCATAATTTTGATGAATTGGAGGAAAAATGTAGGGTGACCAAAAAGGCCTTGATTAAAAGTGAGGCTAAAAGAAAGAAGACCATAGAGGGTAAACTTGATCAAGGTGTAAAGCCCTTTAAGAGCAAAAGTAAGAAGAAGGCCAGTAAAGGTAGTGGCTCTTAAGGTAAGAGACTACCCCTAAGAAATGTTCCTCAAAGAAGGAGTATGAAACCCTCGAAGAGCTTAGCTGGTGTCCTTTCAACTTGTGGCAAGTGTGAAAAGAGTCATGGTAATGGACCATGCCACATATGCTATAATTATGGAAAGCCTACACACTATGCACAGATTTACACGATATCACAAGAATCGGCCTCATTCATCAAACCATCTACACAAGGATAGTTGTTTGTGCTTACACAATAAAAGGCTAGTAAATCCTCTAATTTGATCTAAGGTACTCTTCTTGTATATAATCATGTTATAAACGCATTGTTTGACTTAGGTGCGACCTATTTATTCATCTCATATGACTGTGTTAAGCATTTGGGTCTTAAAATTAGCCTATTGCCATTTGAGTTATCTGTGTCCATCCTTACTGGATATTTTATAATTACATCTGATGTGTGCCTAAATTGTATTATACAATTGGATAGCTATTGTACTACCCTTGATCTAATTTGTATGACTTTGATGTAATCATTGGTATAGACTAGTTGTCAGCTAATAATGTGATATTTGATTGTAATCATAAGACTATTTCTTTACTTATTAACATATCTGAAACTTGTTCTGTGGCTGAGCTTGCTTGTGTGCTCTGTTGCCTAAGTTGAGAGATACCTTAGTTGTGGTTCCTAAGAGTTTCTTATGTTCTTTTCATTACATGTTGAAGTAGACGATGGGCTGGAGGATATACCTATGATTAGGGAGTTTCTTGAGATTTTCCCTAAAGAATTTAGTGGACTATTTCCAAAGAGAGAGTTAGAGTTTTCCATTGATTTGGTACTTGGTATGGGTTTGATCTTTAAGGCTCCATATAGAATGGTGTAATACCCTAAAATTAATTAAGGCATTAATCATGGGTTAGACATAACTAAGAATAATTATTATAGAATAATTGGGCAAACCATGTGAATGAGAATTTAGAGAAGAATAAATTATTAATATGGGTTTGAGATTTAATTAAGTTAGAAACATCATTTAAGCCCAAATTAATTTAAGTAGGCCATGGTTAGAGAATAATGGAGGCCTAATGATTTTAAATGCAGACTCAACCTTTTATTGTGAGACTTGGCCTAAAAGAAATCATCTAACAATGGCCTAATTTGGCCTAGTGAAATAGAGGCTCAAGACCTAATTTACATGAGCTCTTATAGCTGGCCCAACATTCCTTTTACAGACCCAAACTAAATGGGCTCTTGAAACTTAACCCAACCTAAGTAAAAATCTAAACTCTTGTAGATGGCCCAACAAATTAAAAACATTAGCCCAGTAGCTAGTAGGAGTCCAATAGGTCCTTGGGCTGATAGGTTAACCTATAACCCATTCAAGACCCAACTTAAACCTTAAAAATTAGTCTAGCCACACCCCATTCAACAGAACCGCATGAAACATAAGGCAATTTTCAGAGGTTTAAGGTGAAGGCTAGGGTTCTTGACACATTTTCACCATTTCTCCCTTTTAGGCTCAAAATTAGCCAAGGTAATAGTTATATAACTTAATCCTCTCTTCTTCCTCTTTAATTTGACCTGATTAATATTTCGTTTAGAGCATTTCACCCATATGCAAAGTCAGAAACTTTGTTGTTTAGTGTTTTCAAGGTGAAATTTCAGAGGTTAAGGTTTAGAGTGTTGTTAGGTAAGTATAAACTCCTCATTTTGATGCTTTTTCTGCTAATTAGAGACCCCTATAGTTGATTTATAATATGAGCATTAATTTTATACGAAATTACAAGGAGATGAAGGTGAAACAATGAAATTTCTGGGCTTGATGACTCAAATTCGAATTTTAGAATATTCCGTAGTGTGTTTTTTATAGTTGAGGCTTAACTCAATCCAATTAACCTCTTGGGTATATGGGTAAGTATTCCCTCTTCTCTTGTGTGGTGTATGTGTTGAATTCCCACATTTTGGATTGACTTTTGCTGCATGGTTTGTACATGTACGAAAATAAAGTTGTGGAGAGTGAATCATGGTGAGCTTTGATGTATAGACCCTAAATTGGTGCAATAGATCATTAGGAAGCTTGGGTAAGAAGTTCTCAATGATTTCTTGTTAAGATTAATCTGTGGATAGGGAGAATTTTCTTGTTAATGATAGTTAAATGATGATAATTGTGCTTATGTTAGGCTTGGTATGCTTTGGATCATGGTGGTAGTTAGAGAAAGAGTAATTGGCTTCATTGAGGTAACCGGGGTTAATTTCCTAATTCTATGTATATGTTCATATTAATATGATATTATTTACACATATATGATTTTTAAATGCTAAATGATTAGTTGACTACTTGAATTGTTATTGTGATTAGACCTTGTAAGTCCATGGTGGAGCTGTGGTGTGGCTACCACCTATGCACGTGCTTCGATCGGGCACTGAGCTCTAGTTGTGCTCATTATGGAGTAAGTGTCATGGACGGATCTCTTTCGGTATTATTGGCCAGTAATGTATTGTGTGTAATTGTTGGTATGGGATAATAGTCATTGGTAACTCAACTAGTCTATTTGCAAATTGAATTGATGATTCTAGTATTGATGATATGAAATTGCATTGTATTGATTAATCTGTACATATATATATATGGAATTTGCCTCTTGTTGTTGAGATTGTATATCTTACCCTGATTGTGGACTAACATTTTTAAGGATCGAATCTCTTAATGGCAAGGAGAAATTAATGGAAGCTTATTATATGGTTTGGTAGCACATAGGTTTAGAAACCTTGTCAGATTGTATTGTATAATTTGATTACTAGTTTTATATTGCATTATAAATTACCAAGTATGAGGATTGTACATGTAATATAATTATCATGAAATTGAACATTATGGTTGTAATTGGCTAATAATGGATGAATGACTTAATCTTGTATGAATATTAAGCATTAGCCCTAAGCTCCTTGTTGTCGGAAAACTTTTGCTGTTACTAAATTATGGAATTTGCTTATGTATCATAGTTTCATGAGTAGAAATCAACACTTAAATCTTGAAGTGGATAATGATAGATTAGTTAGGTAAGTCAAGTAGATAAATGCCATTAAAGCTTCACAAATTAAGGGAGAGTGGTCCTAAAGTGTTCCTAAAGGGAGAATTGGAGTGCATGGGAGGAAATTTAGGAGTTACAAGAATATAGGGGAATCGATAGTGGCCAAAATGGAATTAGCCATGGCCAAAAGTGATGAAGTTGCCAAGGGAAGAAAACAGAGAGGAATTGGCCATGGCGAAAAGTGAAATTAGCTGCGGCAAAATGTGAAAGGCAAGTCTGGTAGTGCTCCAAAAGGTAATTTACCACGGCGAAAGGGGTATTTGGCCGTGGTAAAATGTGCAAAGTTTGTGAAGGTGTAGGGAGTTAAACCCGAGAGTAATTAGCCATGGTGTGAGAGAATTTAGCCGTGGCAAAAGTTCTCAATTTCTCATATTAACTTAGAAACTTTGGGTTTCTCTGTGAAAATGATAAGAAATGATTTAGGAGCACTTGTAGGAGGTTCTTGTGAGTTGGAATTAATGAATGATGGGATTAAAAGCTTATAATTAAGGGTTTGATTCCCTCATATGCATAAATGGTTATGAGTAATTAGTTAATGACTCTAATAACATCATGATTTAAAATTCCTCACATTTTCCTAATGTAAGTAATCCCATAATGATTTCAAACATCGATTGATGATTATTAATCGTGTCTTTAACCTTAATTACCATGATTAGAAGTTAGGGTTATCACAAATGGCACCCGCTGAGTTAGTTAGTTGAAGATCTAATTAAAAGAGTTGCTTGAGAGAGGGTTCATTAGGCCAAGTGTGTCTCTATAGGGAGCACCGGTGTTGTTTGTCAAGAAAAGGATGGTAGCCTTAGATTTTGTATTGACTATAGGCAATTAAACCAAGTGATCATAAAAAACAAATACCCTTTGCCTATGATTGATGACTTACTTGACCAATTAGCTAGAGCACTAGTCTTTTCAAAGATTGATCTCAAATATGGATACCACTAACTTAAAGTCAAGGCTGAGGATGTACCTAAAATAGCCTTTAGGACTTGGTACAATTATTATGAGTTCCTAATCATGCCATTTGTAATGTCCAGTTTTCGTTAAACGACGGAAACTGATGCGTTTTCAAAGTAAATCCCCTGAAATGAATTAGCTAAGGTCTTGAAAAATTTGAGTAACATTCTAGACTCCTAAAAATGAGAATCCTAGTCTCAGACAGAAAGAAAAATGGAGCTAGAATGAAGAAACAAATTTTGACAAAAATCTTACAAAACGTAATAGTATTTTCGTAATTTTGAGCAAGTTTTGGAATTCATATAGGAGGGCTTTTTAAATGAAAATTTTGAGTTCTCCGAGATTTTCAGAGGCCCTAAAAACCATGGGAAGCCCCGGGACAGTTAAATCCCCTCCAGTAGACGTTTTCCAATGTCACTGCACCTAAATTTTGATGGATTCATTCAAGAAGGTTTTAGCTTCAATTTGAGTGATTCCAAAGTTATTTTATTAAATTGGGAACCTAAATTTTATAATGGAAAAGACGGTTCTAAAAAAGGAGCTAAAACGAAGGCGAAACAAAAATGCAAAGAACAGTGGGCAAAATAGGAATTTTTGAAAAAGTCACTTTCCTACCCCTATATATAGGTGGCGCCCCACTTTCTCTCTCATTTGGAATCAGAAATTTCTGCCTAATTTCAGAGGAGAGAGCTAGGGTTTTGGGCACACAAGAGAGGAAGAAGAAGAAGGAAGAATTCAAGCTTAAAGGTATATTTCCATAGTAGTTTTTCATGCTTTTCTTCATCCACACCTCCTCTCCTTCCTTCTCCTTTGTTTTCTTTGATTAAAATGGAGTTTATAAATCTAATTCAAGGGAGAAACTCAAGGAAATTTTCAGATTTAGAGAGAGGAACTTGGAGAAAGCAAGATTCAAGCAAGAATAAGCAAGGAAACTAGATAATTTTTCTTCCTATGGTTGATATCTTGATCCTCCCTCCTTCTCCATTTCGCCTAACCCTAAGAACCATAGGAGGAGTTTATTTTTAGGTAGAACCAAGGATGAATCTAAGGAAAAAGGGTGTGAAGTGTAACACCATACTTCTAGGACTCAATTCATGCAATTCCCATGCCTCATCTTATGTTTGTTCTATGGAAACAATCTAGTGGCATAGGGAGTTATGAATTAAAATGTATTTCTATCCGGGTAAAATTTTTCTTTCAGAGTCCCGTGGGCCATATGAATGCATCTATCACATTCTCATACTTAAATACATGAATATAGCTCATTTCCATCATCAAATTTGGTCTACAACTCATGGAAAGCAAAGGAACACATTAAAATTCATGTTTGCATTTTCGTCCAGAATTTCCTCTTTTCTGTCACAAACTTTGGAAAATCATAACTAAATCTATAAAAATCGAAATCATGTGTTCTTTGTCATTATGGAAAGCTCAGGATGTCCACTTTACACTAAAAATACGTCCAAGTCACAGAATTCATCACACAGGACGTTTGACATCCAAAAAGATACAAACTCGCTGGCTGCTTGGGCTGTGATTCAGGTTACTGATGTAAACTTCTGAAATTCATAACTAATTCCAAAAAAATCAAAATCACACAAATTCAGTCATTATGGAAAGCTAACAATGTTAACTTGACACTAAAAATAATTCCAGAATGAAACAGATACGTTTAGATATCTGGAACTGATGGAACAGTGATTGAGCTCTGGAGATGCCACTGCTACTGACAGCAAATTTCAAAAATTCATAACTCAGTGCTCAGACCTCCAAATGAGGTGATCTCGGTGGCTACAGGAAGCTTATGACCTCTAGTTTATGCACATAAAATTTCATAAGCATTGGAAACCATTTGGCCATCGAGTAACACGAAAATCAAATCTGCCAGTATGAACAGTGCACATACCAAAAACCATAGAAAATTCCAACTTTGAAAATTCATCAAATATTCTCTAGGTCTCCGAAAATTATGATCTTTAGCTTCCCAGAAAGCTCTTAATAAGACCTAATTGTATGCCAAATTTCAGGGCAAGACTAACTAATTTGGCCAAAAAGTGGCATAGGGTTCCATTTTGGTCAATTTTGGCTCCATGTTGGGTACCAAAATTGCCAAATGGATTTCCTTTGGTCTTGGCACCTTTTGGGCAAGTTTAAAAGCATGTTTAAGACTTAGGGAAGCTGCCCAAATGGTTCCAAACCATTTGCATCTCATTTTGGCCATTCAACCCATACTTATACACATAATCACCAAACTTTACATTCTCATATCATGGCATTTCATACTCAAAACATGTGCTATTAGTCATACACCATACTCATTCATTTATCTATCACATAATATCATTTTTACATTTGTCCAAGGGGTCATAGACCAGTTACAATAATAATATACATCATGAAGTCTCCTTATGAATCAAAAGACCAAAAATCAAGCATAAGGATGGCAATCTTCTTTCTTCAAGGTGGTTGGCTCCCATTGCCATGTCCACTTGGTCCACCTAGCATATTAGGACATTTAAGAGGAGGGAGTGAGATTCAAGAATCTCAATAGCTCATCTCCCATTCCATCACACATAATATGTGCAAGCAAGTTTCACAAATGCATGCATGGAGAAAGTAGAAATCATAGGCATTTTAAAAGCAACCTTGGCATGTGAATCAATCATACAAGACATTCAAGAGCTCACTAAGTGTTTGGATTGGCCTCACACTTCTCCTCATGAATTTTGGACTTGCCTCACCCATTCTTTGAGCACTTTGGACTCAACCATACTCTTGGGAGCCCACTTTGCTTTTGGGAGACTCTTTACTTTGTCTCAACCAAGCTCAAGGGTTCTTGGCTCATCCTCACCCAAGGGAAGAGTTCTTGGCCTCTCCACACTCAAGCAAACTCATACAAACATCATGGATTCATTTAAAACATAACATGGCATCAAGGATCATGACATGTAAAGGCATGCTAGCATACTTTTCAAAGCTTGAAAATACACATACAAGCATTCTAAAACAAGCTAAACACACATCCATGCATGAGAGAAGGTGGAGAGAGCTACCTTGTATACAAGCACACACTTTTTCCTTAGCTTTTAAACCTCCTCTTTTGGCCACACACCCACAATTTGGTGGAGATGGTTTCTCTTAGCCTAAATACAATTTTTGGGAGCCAATTAGGTTCATGAAACATTCTCTAAAGCCATACAACTTGCTTAAGTACTAGAGTGCTCTATAATCCCCATTATGGTCCATAAAGGCACCTAATGAAGCAACACCCCTCAAATGATTTCTAGGCCTCATTATTTCTTTTCAAATATGATTCTTGACTCCTTTTAAGCCTCTTGGAGTCATCACATAATTAAAACAAAGGGCCTAACATTATGTTGCTTCCTTAGGTCACAATATGGAACCTAAAGCACCAACTCATTCTCTAAGCTTCCTAAATTTTTCCCAACGTTTCTCCTCACATTCATTCATCATGTATGACTCAAAAATGGGCTTGAAACAATTTAAAACTCTCCCTAACTATGCCATCCCTACTTGGCCGAAAGTTAGAGCATAAATGGGATTTCATGGCTTCTTGATTTTTCCTTGATGGGGGAACCATTTAGGGAGGTTGTTAAGAGTTGTAGGAGGTCAAGGAAACACTTAAACAACCCAGGGAACTTATAGATTAAATCAGTTTTTACAATCCCCTTAAGTGCTCTACACTTTTCCAACTTTTAGGTTCATGACTTTCCATGGGGTTTTGTTCATTTTATGGAGGAAGAGACATATGGGGGACCTCTTAGGGATCTTAGGAGCACATTTAAACATTCATTTAAGCCTAAGAACATTTATATAAAATCAGATTTGCAAGGGAGCATTTGGATCCCTAATGATTCCATTTTGTTTCCTAATGCTCCTTTCTTGATTCTATTGGTTCATTCTTAATCCTTGCCATCTAAAACTCCTAATCCCTCCATAAATTGGACAGAAAATAGCCCCTAAGAATTGGGCTCATGGTGATCAAATTCGTGCAAGAGGAAGGGGGAGGGAGAAACTACCAAAGAATGGAAGTTTTACCTTGTTTTCTTGCTTCCTTTGGCTTGTTCTTCCACTTGGTTGGCTTACTCCCTCAATTTTCGAAATTCCCCTCTCTGTTCTGCCCCAAAAACAGCACCAAACTCTCCATTAAAACCATAGAAAGAAAGCTTGAGAGGAGAGGGGCAAGGTTCAAGAAGGAAGGATATGGAATTTCTTAAAGTTTCTTACCTTTTTCTTGAATTTCTTCCTCCAAAATCCTCCTCCTCTTGTGCGCCTAAGGAGCTGGAGTTCTCCTCTGAAAATGGGCAGAAGCAAGTCGGTTTAGAGAGGAGAGAAAGAACGTGGCATATAAAGAAGCTTCCTTTAACACTTTAATGCCAATTTTGCCCTTCGTTCTTAGCATTTTCGTTTCTCCTTCGTTTTAGCTCCTTTTTGAGAACCGTCTTTTCCATCATAACAAAGAGATTCCCAATTTAATAAAATGCCTTTGGAATCACTCAAATCGGAGCTAAAACCATCCCGAACGAATCGGTCAAAGTTCAGGTCAACCGACATCGGAAAGAGTACACCAGAGGGGCTTTACTGGTCCCGGGGCTTCCCATGGTTTTTAGGGCCTCTGAGAACCCTGGGCAACTTAAAATTTCCATTTAAAAAGCCCTCCTAGGTGCTTTTCCAAAATTACACTTATTTACGAAAATGCCACTGGCCTTTCGGCAAATTTTTTGAATCCCTTTGGCCTTCGTTTCTGGGCAACTCAAAGCTCAAATCCTCATTTTCTAATCCTTTTGTATCTGGCCTATTTCTGCCATTTACGGAGAAACCGAACATTGCGTTTCTCACGTTTACGAAGGGACTGGATGTTACATGAAGATTAAGAATATGCAAAAGGAATTAACAAAAAACCATTAGATTTCAAGATGCAATTTCTAGGGTTTCAAGTGCACCTTGTAAAATCTGATTTTGTATGATGATTCCTAGGTCTAATTGAGAGTTCAAATAAACCCCTAAGATCCTTAAGATGCTCCCCACATCCATCTTCCTTCAAGAAAACAAAGAAAACTCTAAAAAGGCCAAACAAGCCCTATGTCTTGGCCAATCAAGGAAAGGGTAGCTAGGGAGAGTTTTAAATTTTTCTAAGGCCATTCTTGAGTCATATATGATGAATGAATATGAGAAGAGGCCTTAGAAAAAATTTAGAACCCATAGAAAGTGAGTTAGTGCTTTAGGTTCTATATTACGACCTAAAGAAGCAATATGTTGTTAGGCTCTTTGTTTTAATTGTGTGATAACTCCAAGAGTCTTAAAAGGAGTCAAGAATCATATATGAAAGGAAAGAACCAATCCTAGAATTTATTTGAGGGGTGTTGCTTCATTAGGTGCAGTTATGGACCATATTGGGGTTTATAGGACAACCTAGTGTCTAAGCAAGTTGTGTGACCTTAAAAATCATTTCATAAACCTAATTGGCTTCCATAAATTGTGTCTAGGCCAAGAGAAAGCATCTCCACAAGTTTGTGTGTGTGTGTGGCCGAAGCAAGGGAGGGAATTTCAAAAGGAAAAGTGTGTAATTGTGTGCAAGGTAGCTTTCTCCACCTTTTCTCATGCATGGATGTGTGTTTAGCTTGTCTTAGAATATGTGTATGTGTATTTTCAAGCCATGAAAAGTATGCTAGCATGATTTTATGATGACATATTATGTTTCTAAATGATGTTATAATGTTTGTTTGAGTTTGCTTGAGTGTGGTGAGGCCAAGAACTCTTAACCATGATGAGGATGAGCCAAGAACCTTTAAGATTGGTTGAGACAAAGCAAAGAGTCTCCCAAAAGCAAAGTGAGCTCCCAAGAGTATGGTTGAGTCTAAGAATCTCTTAAAGAATGGGTGAGGCAAGTCCAAAATCTATGAGGAAAGGGGTGAGGCCAATCCATCCACTTAGCAAGCTCTTGGATGTCTTGTATGACTTATTCACATGCCAAGCTTCGTTCTTGAATGTTCATGACATCAATTATATCTATGCATGCATTTTTCAAGATTTGCTTTGCATCCATTATGTATGATTGAATGGGAGATGAGCTATTGGGACTATTTGAATCTTATTCCCTCCTCTCCAATGATCTAATATGCTAGGTGGACAAAGTGGACAAGGTAATAAAAGTCAACCACCTTGAAAAGAAGAGTTTGACAATAAAGTACTTGATTTTTGCTACTTTAAGACCATATTTATGTCAAATGATGTAATCCAGTGATGTATATGGTCTATAACCTTTTGGACATGTATAATTATGATAATATGTGAAGTATAAATGAATGGATATGATATATGAACCCTAGAATGTAATTTGGGTATGTAATGCCAAGACTTACTTCTTGAAAGCTTGATGTGTGTATATATAATTGCATGTGGCATAGCCAAAATGAGAGGCATGGAGTTTGGGATCATTTTGGCAGCCTACACAAGTCCTAATTATGCTTTTAGACTTGCCCAAGAGGTTCCAAACCCCAAGAAAAGCCATTTGGACAGGTTGGTATCCTATATGGAGTCAAAATTGACCATAATGGAACCCTATGTCACTTTTTTGCCAAATGAGCTCTTCTTCATCTGAGATTTGTCATGAAATTAGAGATTATTGAGAGATTTTTAGGTAGCTAAAGAAAATAATTTTTAGAGGTCTACAGAATATTTGATGAATTTTCAAAGTTGGCAAATTTTTTTATTTTGGTCTGATGCACTATTCATCTAGTCTGAAAATGAAATCTGTCACACAGAGCTCAAATGATGTCCAATTGCTATGAAATTTTATACATAGAAATGAGACATTTACAATGACTCTTTCCAACTAGAAGAACCTCAATTGGATTTCTAGAGAGGGAGATATGAATTTTTGAAGATTCTATCTAGTATCAGGGATTCCAGCCGACCTCTGTTATTGTTTGATTGGATTTCGAGGTCTAGACGTGCTTGAGCTGGTCTAGATTTATTTTTTCCCTCTATGTAACGTCCACATCTTTCCATATTGGTATTATTTGCATGGATTGGAGCTTTGTGAAATTAATTGGATATTTTCAAAGTTTACTGCTGAAATCTGTAACAGCACAAGTGGATAGTTTGACCTCTTGACATTTTTGGATGTCAAACATCCTCTGTGATAGATATTATGGTCTAAAAAATATTTTTAATATTAATTAAACATCCGTAGCTTTCCATAATAGCCAAGAATGCATGATTTTGATTTTTCTAAAATTAGTTATGAATTTTCAAAATTTAGTCAGAAAAGAGCCAAATTTTGGCCGAAAATATACATGAGTATTTTGAGCTTTCATTTGAATTCCATGAGTTGTGGGTCACATTTTATGATGCAAATAATTTGTATCCATATAATTAAATATGAGAATGTATTGTCTGAGCTCACATAGTCCACGTGACACTAAATAAAATTTTTAAATACGACGCAATACGAAAATATTTATTATTTTATCCCTTCTTTCTTTACACTCTCATGTAATTGATGATGTAAAGCATATTAATATCATAAAATGAGCTAGAAATTATGGTGTTACACCATTTGGGTTGACCAATGTCCCTGCTATTTTTATGGACTATATGAATAGGATTTTTAAACCATACATTGATCGGTTTGTGATAGTATTCATCGATGACATCCTTGTTTACTCTAAGAGTAGTGAAAAGCATGAAAAGTATCTTAGGATAGTCCTTCAGACTTTGAGTGAGTATCAATTGTATGCTAAGTTGAGTAAATGTGAATTTTAACTGTGGGAGGTTAAAGTTGTCAGTCATGTGATATCAGAGCAAAAGGTAGAGGTAGATCTTGGCAAAGTAAAAGCAATACTGAATTGGGAGAGACCCAAGATGGTGACTGAAATCTATAGTTTCCTAAGTTTAATTGGCTACTATAGAAGGTTCATTAAAGGATTTTCTCAATTAGCCATGCCTTTGACAAAATTGACTCAAAAGAATTAATCATTTGTGTGGGATGCCAAGTGTGAAAACGCCTTTCATTAACTTAAGGATAGGTTGACCACTGCACCTGTGTTAGTGATACCTAACCCTAAAGTGACCTTTATGTGTTTTGATGTAATAAGGTAGGGTGATAACTTATACTTCTAGGCTACTTAGGCTCCATGAGAAAAATTATTCCACCCATGACCTAGAGCAAGCAACTATAGTTTTTGCCCTTAAGATTTGGAGGTGCTATCTCTATGGTACACAATTTGAGGTATATAATGACTATAAAAGTTTAAAGTACTTGTTTGACCAAAAGGAGTTGAACATGAGGCAAAAAAGGTGGATGGAGTTTCTTAAGGATTATAATTTCTCCTTAAAGTATCATCCAGGAAAGGCGAACATTATCACCAATGCCTTAAGTAGGAAATCTATTCATATGGCAATGATGATGCTTAAGGAGCAAAGACAAAATAAGAAGTTGAGAGATTTGAATTTGTCCATTTTATTGCATCCTAGTAGCCTACTTTTGAGTGAATTAAGGATAGAAAATGACTTTAGGAAAAGAATTAAAAAGGCCCAAGAGTTAGATGAACATTTAGGAAAGATTAAAGAGTAATTAGGAAGTGGAGAAGTTAAAGACTTTCCATATCAAATGATGGTCTAGTGAGGTATCGGGGTAGAGTGTGTATACCCAAGGATAAGGAGGTAAGAAATGCAGTGTTGTTTAAAGCCCACAAAAGTAGGTACGCTATTCATCCAGGCACCACTAAGATATACAAGAACCTTAAGAAGGTTTTTGGTGGCTTAGGATGAAGTTAGACATAGTGGAGTTTGTTGCTAGATGTCTAGTTTGCTAGAGGGTTAAGATTGAACACAAATAATTTACAGAATTGTTACACCTTTTAGAGATTCCAAAATGGAAATAGGATAGTGTCTCAAGGATTTTGTTATGGGTTTGCCTAGGACATTCTCTGTTATGACTCCATTTAGGTAATTGTGGATTGACTAACAAGTCTACCTACTTTCTACCTATTAAAGACACTTATCCTTTAGATAGATTAGCATAACCATATATCTGTGAGATTGTGAGATTACATGGTTTCTCTAACAGTGTTGTGTTAGATAGAGACTCTATGTAATACCATGTTTATATAGCTCATCTCATTCCTTGTCTAAGCTCATTTTCAAGAATTATATAAGTTTCCAAAGAAAGAACATTAAAAATAATGAATAAATTTATGTTGTGTAATGGGTAAATTTTCCATTTAGTGTCTTGTGGGCCATATGATAACTCATTCATCTCATTATCATATTTAATTACACCAATAAAACTTAAAACCATCTCAAGAAATGGCTTAGAACTCGAGCAAGTGGATGGAATACATAAAATTCAATGATGCAGCCTTGGGTTGGATTTCCATATTACTGTCATAAATTTTGAAAAATCATAACTAATTCTAGAAAAATTGAAATAACACATAATTTATCATTCTAGAAAGCTATAAAAATATATCTAGACCACAACAGGGGCTGCAAGCTATCAAAAATTGATGGAATAGTACTAGAGATTGACTGTCATTACTAGTACTATCCTCCAACTTCAAAAAATCATATCTCCCTTCTTAGAGGTCCAATTGGGGTGATCTTAGTGGCCATGGAAATCTTATCATATCTAGTTTACGTTTGTAAAATTTTATGAGTATTGGACATCATTTGACCCTCTAATGACACATCCCAAGTTACTAACCAAATGAATAGTGTCTGCATCAGTTCAGTAGAAAAATGTCAACTTTGAAAAATCATAATTAATTATACAAAGCTCCAAATAATTTGGTATTTGGCTTTCCAAAAAGCTCTAGATAATATCTATATGTATGCCAAATTTCATGGACAAATTCCTTCATTTGGTTAGATTTTGACATTGGGTTGTGAAATGGTCACTTTTAAGTCTTACAAAGAGTCCAAATGGTCCATTTTGGTTTCTAAGACACCCATGACCACTTGAGCACGTGGGAAAGCACCAAAATGGTCTATTAAACATGTCTCAAAGGTGCAAGAACCTAGAAATCAAAAACTCACTCTTTCACCCTAAGCCATACATAAGCATGCATACACTTTCCACTGCCATCCAAGGTTCAAAAACTACATTATCATTCATTTGGCATCAAACCTCATACATACATCAAATATATGAGTAATTACATATGTTCAAATGATTATACAACCTTTACATCATATTATTACATCACTTGCCATTCATATGGCTATAAAACAAATAAAACTAGATACTTTCATGTCAATCTTTCATCTCCCAACTTGGTGGCTTCCATTACCTTGCTCACTTGGTCCACCTAGCATGTTAAGACATTAGAAAGGAGGGAATGAGATTCAAAGAATCCCAATAGCTCATCTCCCTTTCAATCACACATAAAGAATGCAAGACAAGTCTTAAAATGCATGCATGAGCATAATGAAATGTATGATCATTCAAGAAACGTTCTTGGCATTTGAACAAGTCGTATAAAGCATACATAAGCTTGCCAAGTAAGTGGATTAGCCTCACCCATTCTCTCATGAATTTTGGATTTGCCTCATCTATATTCTCTAAGAGGTTTTGACTCAACCTCACTCTTGAGAGACTCTTTACTTTGTCTCAACCATTTTTAAGGGTTCTTGGCTTCACCACACTCAAACAAACCCAAGCAAACATACTAGGTATCATTTGAAAACATATTACAACATCATGTTACCATGGAATATAGGCATATGGTAGAATACTTTTTATGACCTAAAACACACATACACACATCTAAAGACAAGATAATCATACATTCATGCATGAAAAAAAGTGGAGAGAGTTACCTTTACCACCTAAGCACACTTTTTTTCTTAGAATTGCACTCCCTTCCTCGACCACACACTCACAATGGTAGGGGACTTGTCTCTCTTGGCCTAAACATATAAAATAGGAACCAATTATGCTCTTGGAACCATTCTCAAGGCTACCTATCTACTTGGAACTCTAATTTTGTCATATGGTTCATTTATGGTTCCTAAATGCACCTAATGAAGCAACATCAATCAATTGAGTTTTAAGCTCCATTCTTTCATTTCATTTATAATTCTTGACTCCTTTTAAGCCTCTTGGAGTCATCATATAATTAAAACAAAGAGCCTAACTACATGTTGCTTCCTTAGGTCATATTATGGAACTATGCCACCAATTCATTCCCTAGGCCTCCTAAATTTTTTCCAAGGCTTCCTTTCATCTTCATTCATCATATATAACTCAAAAATGGGCTTGGAAAAATTTTAAACTATCCCTAGGTGCCTTGAACCCTTTAGGCCAAGGCATGCTCCCTTCTTAGCATCTTTGGAGTTTACTTTGTTTTCTTGGTGGAAGATGCATATGGGGAGCCTTTTAAGGATCTTAGAGTTCATCCAAACACTCATTTAGTCCTAGAAAATATTGTATCAAATCAGATTTTTGGTAGAACACTTGAAACCCTAACTTTGCTATCTTGAAATCCAATGGTTATTTGATTGTTTCCTTTGCATATTCTTGTTCTCGTCCCTTATCTTCTTAAGATTTATCCTTGGTTTAGCTAGAATTCCAACCCCTTAGGTCTGGTTTTACATGAGGTGAAATGGAGAGAAGAAGAACAAGGAGGCTTAAGTTTAGGAAGTAGCAAAAACACCTTAAATTCTTGCCTTTCTTGGCTTGTTTTTCACTTGGTTGGCCTCCTCCCTTGAATTTCTAAATTTTCACCTCTGTTCTACCTTTAATACAGACTCAAAAACTTCAAAAAAACCATATAAAGAAGGAAGGGAAAGAGGAGAAGGAGATTGGTGAAGGAGAAAGCATGAAAAACTATGAAATTCTTACACTTTTTGCTAGGTTTCTCTCTTCCTTCTTCCCTCCATCTTGTGTGCCATTCTCCTCTGCCCTTGGTTCTATTTTAGCCAAAAAATTCATTCATAAGGAGTGGGGCAGAAATGGGGATGTTTTTATAAGGGAAGCTTTAAGAAACAATTATTTAAAAAATGAAGTTTATGTCCTGCGTGCATGGCATTTTCATTTTAGCTTTGTTTTAGTTCCTTTTTGAGAACCTTCTTTTTCATCATAAAATTTAGGTTCTCAGTCTTATAAAATACCTTTGGAATCACTCAATTTGGAGCTAAAACCTTCCCGAATGAACCGATCAAAGTTCAGGTCAACTAACATTAGAAAATGTTCACTAGAGGGGTTTTAACTATTCCGAGGCTTCTCATGATTTTTAGGGCCTCTAGAAACCCCAAAGAACTTAAATTCCCTATTTAAAAAGCCCTCCTATGAGAATTCTAAAAATTACCCAAAATTACGAAAATGCCATTACGTTTCATTACCTTTTCATAAAAATCTATCTGGTTATTCTAGCTCCAGTTTCAAGGCACCTCTTACCTTGAATCACCATTATTTGAGGTCTAGAATATTATTCTAATTTTATTGGACCCCAAATCACTCTATTTGGGGGACTTCTTCTTGTATCCGATGAATTTTGTGTGTTTACGGAGAAATCATATGTTACATTTCTCACATTTTCTCTCATTTTCAAAGAATCAGATATTACACCCTAGGTTCATATCAAAGTTTTAGTGGTCACTGCAAGAAGTTTTAGGCATTGGTCTTAGCTTTAGCAGTACCTATCATCCTTAGTCAGATGGATAGATTGAGAGAACCATTCAAACTCTTAAGGATATTCTTAGAACTAGTGTGCTAAAATTAAATAGGAACTAGGATGTGTACTTACCTTTAGCCAAGTTTCCTTGCAATAATAATTACCACTTTAGTATCCAGATGGCACCATTTGAGGCACTTTATAAGAGAAACTACAAATCACTCGTGTTGGGTAGAGCTTAGTGAGAGGAGTTTCTTGGGTTTGGACATAGTAGACTAAACCATTCGTCAAATAGAACTCATTAGGAAGAAGTTGTTAGCTACCTAGAGTAAGCAAAAGAGCTATGTCGATAAGAGAAAGAAGCTCTTAAAATTTGAGGTAGGAGACCATGTGTTCCTTAAGATTACTTCGATGATGGGCATAGGATGATCTATCAAGTCAAGAAAGCTCAGTCCTTATTACCTTGGTCCTTTTCAAATCTTTAAGTGGATAGGACTCGTGGCCTATAGAGTTGCTTTACCCCCAAATTTGACCCAATTGCATGATGTGTTCCATGTATCTCAGTTGAAAAAGTATCACCCAAATCTTTCACATGTCATTGGGCATGAGAATGTACATCTGCAAGATGATCTATCTTATGTGGTTGAGCTGGAAAGGATAGTGGACTCAAAAGTCAAACATCTATGTAATAAGGATATCCTCCTGGTCAAAGTAGTATGGAAGGGACTATCGCTTGGCAAGGCAACTTGGGAGATGGAGGAAGCTATGAGGAAGGATTATCCAGCGCTTTTTGACTAAGTTATGTCTAATTTTGAGGATAAAATTCTTAAAAACAAGGGAGAATGTAACATCCCAAAATTTATTAAGAGTAATTACAGGTAATTAAAGAAGTAGAATTAGGTAAACTATTGGAAGTAGAAATTTAAGGAGAAATAAATTATTAATGTAGATTTAAAATTCAATTATGTTAGAAATTTAATTTAGGCCCATACATAATTTAAACATGTTAAGAATAAAGATTTATGGAGACCTAACTTCATCATAAGAGACTTAGCCCAAGGGAGCCCATTTAACATTGGCCCAACTTAATTCCTAGAAGCTTAAAACTCAAAAAAATAAGCCTAAGTAAGACATGAATTCATTTAGCCCAGCCTAATATACCAATTTCTAAACCCACTTGGAAGATGGGCATTTGGGTAGCCTAAAACCCATATAAAACCCTAAATTCTTTTTAGCCTCCCTCCCATTCTATAGAAAACATAAGAGGCTCTAGAAAGGAAATTCAGAGGTTCAAAGGAGGCTAGGGTTTCTTCAGCACATTTCCACAATTTCTCTCTTCTAAAGCAAGATTTAGCCAAGGTAATATATATGAAATTTGTTCCTCTCATTTTCCTCTACAATTTGATCTGAATAGCTTTTGGTTTAGTAGATTTTCATCTTCCTTCCAAATTTGAAATTGTTGTTTTTGTGGTTTCATGGAAGATTTTTGGAAGTTGAGGCTAGGAAGGCTATTAAGTAAGCATATTTCCCTCATTTTGATGTATTTCTATTAGCTAAAGACTCCAATAGTTGACTTATGATATGAGCTTTCATTTTGTGAGAAATTACCCAAAAATTGGATTAGAATATTATGGTTTCTGGGTGGGTGAAGTGTAAGTCTGAATTTGGGACTCCTTGGTGATTGGGTAAGTCAATTTTAGAAACTTCATGATGATTTAGTGTCATGGTATCTGAATTGTGCTATAACTAAGGACTAAGAATGTACCTTGATTTAATTTAAGACCTCTAAAGTATAGGGATTTAACTTGGCAATTTGACTTGGCTAAGTGAGGTAATCGGGTTAATTTTAATTCCTTGCATATGTCTACTTTAATCTAATATCTGCTACTTATTTATGATTTTGAATGCTAAATGATTGGTTGGTTATCTAAATTATTGTATTTGGACTTTATGTGAGTCCTTGGTATAGCTGTAGTGTAGCTACTACTCGTACATCATGTTTCGATCAGACACTGACTTGTGATCAGAATTTTGTATGCACTAGGCCTAGGTTATGTTCATTGGGGAGTTGATGCTATGAATGAGCCTTTCTTGGTGTTATTGGCTTTCAACATGCCATATGTGATTGCTAATATGAGATAGTAGTCACTAGTAGCTTAACTATTTCATTTGTTGATATAATGGATGTTTCTTATGCTTACTTGATTAAATTGAACATATGTTGATTAATTTGGTACATATGAATGGAATTCCCCTCTGGTTACTGAAATTCATATCTAATCCCATTTTATAGGCTAACAATTTTAGGTGAAGGCTTTTCGAGTAAAGGAAAAGGAAAGTAAGTGGATGAGCATCCATGAGTTGAGGCCATGTGTGAAAACTCTGCACTTGGGCTAATTCTACTGAGGTTAGATGCCAATTTTGTGATTCATTTTGTATAACATCATCATTTATTCATATTGTCAAGTACAAGTATTTTGATACTCTATAATTAAAGATGTAACTAATAGGAGACAAACCCTACAGTAGTTGAAATATGTCATATGTACTCAATTATAATCTAATATAAAACCTTATTAATATAGAAATATGACTTCTCACTTGAGTGTATATTTATGTATCACCATGAATGATGATTTTGGATTAGTGTTGTATAGAATCTTTGTTGGAGTACACATTGGATGATGTTATTAGTGGCTTTCTCACTCTTTGCTATCAAAATTCATAAGTTGCTTATGTATGGTAGATAGATGAGTTTGGATCAATACTTAAGTCCCTAAGTAGTTATAATAGGTATGCTGAGTAGTTTAAGTGGTTGGATGCCATTAGAACCTTACAAATTGAGATAGAATGACCTTAGAATGATACTAGAAGGGAGAGCTAGAATGTTTGGGGAAAAAATTAGAGAGTTTAGATTTAGAATAGTGTTGAGTCATCGCCAAAACTACTTAAGTCACGGCTAGAGCTTTTCTAGAGACTAGGAACACCATGGCATAGGGCAAAATTTTCACCTAGGAATTATACAAAACTGAGCTTTGCCACAAAGTAGCTCGAAGGAAATAAAGGGGGAGGACTCTAGATAGCAACTTTGTTGTGGTGTGAGTAAAACTCACTGTGGCGAGAATCAAGGAGAGAAAAAATTAAGTTCCAGTAGCTTACCTCACCGCAATGCAAATTAAGGGATTTTGAACAATAAGGTCCAGAAGGTAACTTTGCCACGATGCCAAAGGCCTGAGTCATAGCACGAAATGTATATTTTTGGTTTTAAGCTCTAGTAGTCATTCAAGTTACGGTAGGGAATGTCCACGTTGTGACCTAAGTCTTTAAACTCTTATTTTTACTTAGAAATATTGGATTTCACTATGGTAATATTATGTATTTACTTAGAAACTAATGCAAATGAGTTATATGCCACTTATCATGAAATGTGGATAGAATGAAGATCTTATAAGAGGATTTTAATATCTTTTAGTTAGAAATCTTATTGTTTACCCATTTGGTGATCAGAAACAATTAGAAAGGTTCAATTTTTTCCAAATTTTCATCTATTAATGAGAAATTAATGATGTCTAACCTATAGTATACATGTTTAATATATCAATCAAGCTTAATTAATGTGTTTAGTAGTTAGGGTTGTTATATCTAGTACATGTCTCCTATTTAAAGCTTCCTATAGGATGGCACCCATAAAATGTCTCCTATTTAAAGCTCCCTATAGGATGGCACCCATAAAATTAGATAAGCTAAATAAACAAATAAAGGAGCTCCTAGGGAAAGGATTCATTAGATCTAGTGTATCCTCATGGAGTTCACTAGTTCTATATATTAAGAAAAAAGATAGAAGTCTTAGGTTGTGCATAGACTATAGGTAATTGAAATAAGTCACTATAAATAATAAGTATCCACTGCCTATAGTAAATGATATGTTAGATCAGTTAGTAGGAGCCTCAAGTTTCTTTAAGATAGATTTGAGATCTAGTTACTATTAGTAGAGAGTCAAGGCTAAAGACATATCTAAGATAGCCTTTAAGACTAAGTATGGGCTTTATAAATTTCTGGTGATGCCTTTTTGCTTAACCATTGCCCTAATAACTTTTATGTGTTATATGAATAGGATTTCTAGACCATTCCTAAATCACTTTGTTGTGTTTTTCATTAATGACATACTTATTTACTTTATAAAGACTAAAGAGCATGAGAAACATCTTAAGGTAGTGCTCTAAATTTGAGAGAAAATTGACTTTGCACCAAACTCAGTAAATGAGTTTTAACTAAGGGAAGTCAAAATCTTAGGTCGTGTTATCTTTGTAGATGGGGTAGCAATAGATCCTGGCAAAACACAATAACTGAGATCAAGAGTTTCCTAAGACTGGATATTATAAAATATTTATCAATGGATTTTCCTAGTTAGTGACCACTTTAACTAGGTTGACTAGGAAGAATAAGCCATTTGTGTGAGGATAGTTTTTAGGAGTTGAAAGTTATGTTGAACTCTACCTTATTTTAGTAATATTAGACCCTTAAGAAGGCTTTGCTATTTATAATGATACCTCTAAGAAAGGTTTAGATTGTTTTAAGGTGATAGGGCAGAGTAGTAGCCTATACCTTTAGATAGCTTAGACCACATGAGGAAAACTATCCCATTCATGATTTAGAGTTAATAATTGTAGTGTTTGCCTTGAAGATTTAGAGACACTATCTATATCATGCTAAGTTTGAAGTCTTTGATGACCATAAGAGTTTAGAGTACTTATTTGAATAGAGGGAGTTAAGTATGAGATAAAAGTGATAGTTGGAATTTTTGAAAGATTATGATTTTACTCGTAAGTATCATCTGGGCAAGGCAAATGTCATTGCGAATGCATTGAGTAAGAAGGCCATTCATATGTCAACAATGATACTTAGTAAGTAGAAATCAATAGAGGATTTAACATACCTGAATCTTTCCATTTCCTTGCACTTAGTAGCCTTCTGGTGAGTAAGCTTAAGATTAAGTGTCATCTTGGGAATTAGATTAGATATGCCCAAGTCTTTAATGAATTTATGAGAGAAACTTGAGATGAAATGTCATAAGGTTAGTCAATAGAGTTTAGCATATTAGAAAATCATTTTACTTAGATATCATGATAGGTTATATGTACCTAAGAGTAAGAATATGAAAGATGCCATTTTAGCCTAAGCTCATAAGAATAGATACACTATTTACCCAAGAACCACCAAGATGTATCAAGACATTAGAAATTTTTTTTGATGGCCTAGTATGAAGAAATATACTACCAAATATGTACTTAAATGCTTAGTATGTCAGAGGTAAAAGTAAAACACTAGAAATCTATAGGATTACTCCAGTCCTTAGATATCTTTGAATGGAAATGGGATAGCCTTTTCATTAAATCTATTATGGTCTTCCTTATGAACTTTTAGGTTTTGAATCCATATGGGTAATAGTGGATAGACTGACTAAATCTACCTACTTTTTACTAGTGAAGTTTACTTATACCTTATATAGACTACCTTTGTTGTATATTAGAGAGATTGTGAAACTTCATGGTATGCCTAGCAATATCGTATTAAATAGAGAACTTAGGTTTACCTTTAAGTTTTGGAAATCTCTTCAAAAAGCCTTAGGTACTCAACTTAGCTATAGCATAAACCATCCTTTGTCTAATGAGTAGACTAAATGGACCATCCAGACCTTAAAGGATACTATGAAAGCTTGTGTGTTGCAAATGAAATAGAATTGAGATGTGTAATTGCTTTTAGCTAAGTTTGCTTAGGATAATAATTACTTTTCCTATATTTAAATGGCTCCATTTGAGGCATTATATGAAAAGAAATCTAGGTCACCTTTATGTTTGGGTAGAACATGGAGAAAGGAATTTATTGGATCCAGATATTATGGACCATATTATTAGGCAAACAAACTTATCAAGGAAGGACGACTAATTGCCCAAAATAGGCAAAAGAGTTATGCAAATAGAAGAAGGAAATCCTTAGAGTTTGAGATAAGTGATCATGTTTTCATTAAGGTTTCTCCAATTATGGTTGGGGTTGGTCTTTAAAATTCATAAAGCTTAGTCTTAGATATCTTGGTCCTTTCTAAATCCTTTATCAGATAGGACTATTGGCATATAGACTCATTTTACCATGCTATTTTTCTAAGATCCATGATATTTTCATATATCCTAGCTTAAAAAGTAGTAGTCGAATCCTTCACATCTCATAAAGTATGAGTTTTTGCATTTGCAAGACAATCAATTTTATGCTATAGAACCAAGGTGTATCATAGATTTTTAGATTAAACGACCCATAAATAAGAGCATCTTGCTAGTTAAAGTAGTTTGGAAGGGACTATCCCTAGAAAAATCTACATGGGAGACAGAGGAAAAGATGAGAAAGTGACATTCGTCCTTGTTTACATGATTTAACTAAATTTTGAGGAAAGATTTTTTTAAAAGAAGGGAAGTAATGTCACATCTTAAACCATTAGACTTAGATTATTAGTAAAAATTAGAAATAGAGAAAATTAAAATATAAAAATTTTAGTATTTTTATTAAGGGTAATTTGGTTTAATATTTCCAACAGAAGTAACCTTCATTAATTTAGCAAATTTTCAATATAGTTGATAATTGCCAATTTCTATATATTTTATTCCCTCTAACTTAGGCTTTTTTATGATAAATTGTGGCTTAATGGATCTAATTAGATGGTATTTTATTTGATTAGCTATTTTGCACTTTATGAATTCTTTTTTAAAATTATTGGGTTTTAACGTATTAATTTCTTTAAATAACTTTGTGAATTTTTTCTATTGAATAATTATTATTATTTGTGCAGATTTTTAATAGGCAATTGGAGCTTAATTGGGGCTTAAAATTGGGGAATGGAAGGCTTGATCAACATGAGAATTACAAGAGAAGGAATGTGCAACACACATGAATCATACACCTTGAATGGCACGACCTCTCTCTTGCAAAATAGCTCTTCATACTCACGTGGAAGCACTTCACATCTGGCCCACTCAAACATACAAAGATCCATGAGGTCACAATTTCATTCACAAACTCACATACTTCCAGCCCACTCCATTTTCCAGTTCACTCCATGCATGGCTGAGCTCACACAGTATTAGTCACTCTTCCACGTAACTTGCTTCATTCACAATCACTCACATGCAGTAGCTTTATTCTTGTTCACACATGCATGTAGGCAGCTCACTCCATAAGCTCACATATACATGTAGGCACTTCCATCTTTATTTAGCCGAGAGCAGCTTCCTTTTATACTTACACAAGCACACATTCACGAATGGAAATACTCTCATGTTATACACAGCCATTCACTCACATGAAACAAACATGAATGCTGCACGTAGCTCTCAATTCATGAGCATTGATTCCATTTTCTCATGCATGGGCTCTCTTATTCACACATAGCACTCACACTTAGATTTACACATGCACGGGTTTTGTCTCATCCATTCAATAAGACTCATGAAGCTACACATAAATGCATTCACTTTTCACACACGGCTACACTCCATTCTCACTCGCAAAGGAAGTTTTAGCCATTCATACTCTAAAGCACCGGTTTGGAGGGTAGAACAGCAGCACATCGATATCACACATAAGTCACGCTACACATTCACTGCACCCTATCTTCCATCAACACGCTCCTCCATTCCACAGGTTTAGGAAGTCGAGAACATAAGAGATTTTGACATGGAATAGCATGGGTTCTAGGGAAAAGGCAGCTAACAAATATACACAGTAGCTTACTCCACTCACGAATCCAGAGCACGAGTTGAACGAGCTGGGGCGAAGGAACAAGAAGCAGCTCTAGGATCAATTAGATAATAGCTCAAATCTACGAGTTTTTGGACATGGGGGCTTCTCGAGGAGGAGAAACACAAAACAAATAAAAGATGCATGGGTCAGGTCTAGGAAGTAAGACGTGGAGGGGAGAAGAAGCTAGAAAGAACACGTAAGCAAACACATAATAGCATGCAAAGAATCATTCACGGACTACCACATTAAACACACATACATAGCTGATGTGGATGCTTGAGAAGAACACGTGAATGAGGGAGGCTCAAATTTAAGGAAAAAAAATAGGAAGCGCATGTGGAAATAATAAGGGAAGCACGGGAAAATGAATAAAAGAGAGCACATGACACATAAAAAGAAGAAGCAAAGCACGTGATCATTAAAGTGAGTAGGCAAAAGGTTCGATCCAAAAGAGAATTAACGCATCGCCTCACTTATTCCATTCATCTAATCCATGCTTCATCTCATCCAGCTCCATCCATCCATCCATGACCCATTAAAAACACACGATCCATACACTTCATTTTCATCCCCTTCAGCCGTAGCCATCATCCACCCATTTTCATCCATCAATTTTCCACTTCCATGAAGCACTAACTCCATCTTGTGACTATATTGGAGGAAGACCATGATTGAAGCTTGAATCCAAGGAGATTGTCAAGGGATTAGGCTAAGAGTTCTATTTTATTTTTCCTCTCTTTCTACATCAAATTTTGTTTTTAAACTTGCTTAGTTAAACTTGTAATTGATCAAGATTGGTGTGGTTTTGTAATTGATGATTGGTTAGATATTAATTAGGAGAGTATTTGAATGATTAATTGATTGAATTAAGTGATGAATTTTCAATTTCCTACAATTATCCATGTATGCAGTCAAGTGTTTGATGAAATGAATGTGAGAAATTGAGTACTTGAATGTCTAATTTGAGGTTTCCTTGGAGTTTAATTGGTTAATTAAACATCCTAGGGTGAAAATTTAGAAGCTAATTGATTAATTAATCACTCATTTAACTATTCAAAGATCTTAATCACAAGAATTAGAAATTTAATGAAAGTTGAGGTCTCAATTAATATCAAATTACTAATTTTTTGAATCTTATGTGATAATTCAAGATCATTTCTCATGAGCACAAATAGGGACTCTTAGACCAAAATCATTGACAATTGAATTAGGATAACGATAGTAGATACCAAGAGATGAATCCAAAACTAGTCACAAGTCCATTAGTTACTTCTTCATTGATGCAATTTAGCTAGTAGTTTGTATTTTAAGTCTTCTTAAAGTTAAGCTAGTTAGATTTAATCAAAACCCCCCTTTAATTAGGTATCTTTTATATTTCTTTTTACACTTAGAAGAATCAATTAAACATTAAAATTTATTTCCAAGGGAAATGATCTAGGTTGCACTCTATACTGGAAATCCTTTCCAACTTAGTTTATTTTGAGGTTACGCGACATGATTGTTCAATAGTCAAGAAGATGAAATTATCACAAAAAATTTAGTTATCTAATAGTTACAAATATGAAAGTGTTAATTTTAGTATGTTTAAATAAGTCAAAAATCAAACTCTTACCTAATAGAATGGTTGTATGCCACTTTGAGAACTAGAAGCATTAGCAATGCAAAGTAATAAATTATGAAAGCAATCTTAATTGGTTCCATGGCTAAACATTCATTAAGAGAGGTAGAATCCATTGAGCTAATTACATAATGCATTTTCCATCAACCTTTGCATGGTCGGCCACTAAGACAAGAGAAACCCGTTAGCTGAATCACCAAGTTAATCTATATAAGTGACACATAATCTTAAACTAAACTACCTCCACTATCAATATATTACATGAGTCATTAACTTTAATTCTAGTGTTAACATCACAACTTGAAGCCTAAAAGGAAACTAGTCAAACCTTATCAATTACATTCTACTAACTGCTCCATCCTTTTCCTCATGCAATTTGGCTGTAGCATTTGCTAGATAGAAAGAGCAGGAGAGATGCCATTGATGCTTAAGAAGAGAAGATGCTAAACCTTTATTTCATAAGGTTGATTTTGAAGTTGATTCTTGTTTACCATCTTAAAAGGAAAGAATTAAAAAAGGTAGGTGATAACTCAAATATTCTCTATATTTTTACCCATTAATTATGGACTTTTTGTTAATGAATTGATGATGTTTTGAGCTTTAGTAGATATTATTTGGATTAGGAAATAAAATCTTGTAACACCATAACTTCTAGCTCATTTCATGCCATTTATAAACTTTGTATTATCAATCCCATAAGAGCATATAAAAAAGGGAATGAAAATAATAGACTTTTTTGCATTGCGCTATATCTAAAAATTTCAATTCGGTGTCACGTAGACCGTGTGAGCTCATGTTATGCATTCTCATATTTAATTCTATCATTATAACTCATTTACATCACAAAAACATGCCTACAATTCATGGAAACCGAAATGGAGCTCAAAATAAGCAAGCATATTTTCGGCCAGATTTGCTCCATTTTCTGAGCCAAATTTGAAAAATCATAACTAAATCTAGAAAATTCGAAATCATGCAATCTTTGTCATTATGGAAAGCTTAGGATGTCTAATTCACATAAAACTATTCCTAGGTCATAACATTCATCACACAGGACGTTTGACATCCAAAAACCTACAGAGGTCGTTGGCTGCCTGGGCTACTGTTCAGTTTACTGATACAAACTTCTGAAATTCATAACTAATTCTATAAAAATAGAAATCATACACATTTAGTCATTATGGAAAGATAAAAATGTTAAATTGATGATAAAAATAATTTCAGAATGAAACAGATATATTTAGCAATTGGAATCCTATAGAATAGTAACTAAACTCCTGGGGCACTACTGCTACTGACAGCGAACTTCAAAAATTCATAACTCTCTGCTCAGACTCCAAATGAGGTGATCTTGGTTGCCACAGAAATATTATTACCTCTAGTTTATGCATAAAAAATTTCATAAACATTGGACACTATTTGACTATCAGGTGATACAAAACACAAAATTGCCAGTATGAACAGTTCATACCAGAATCCATAAAAAATCCCAACTTTGAAAATTCATCAAATATTCCTTAGACCTCCAAAAATTATTTTCTTTAGCTTCCCAAAAATATCTCAATTAGATCTACTTGAATGCCAAATTTCAAATGAAGAGTAACTCATTTGGCCAAAGAGTGATATAGGGTTCCATTATGGTCAAATTTGGCTCCATATAAAGTACCAAACTTGCCAAATGGCCTCCCCTTGGTGTTGGCACCTTTTGGGCAAGTCTAAAAGTATATGTAAGACTTGTGTAGACTGCCCAAATGGTCCCAAACCTCATGCATCTCATTTTGGCCATTTAACCCATACTTATGCATATTTCCATCAAACTTCCATAATACATAATTGGACATTCAAAACTCAATTTGTGTTCTAAACCTTATATATCATATCCATTGCTCTAATCATTACATAATAGTATATTTACATATGTCTCAAGGTTCATTGTACATATACAATATCATATACAATATGAATCATCATTATGGTTCCAAAATGGACAAAACCATGCATAAGCTTGTTAATCTTTCCCTTTCATGGTTGTTGGCTCCCTTCACCATAATTACTTGGTCCACCTAGCATGTTAGATCATTGGAGAGGAGAGGATGAGATTCAAAGAATCCCAATAGCTCATCTCCCATTCAATCATACATAATATGTGCAAAGCAAGCTTTTCAAATGCATCCATGGTGAAAATGTAAGGCATGCACATTTTAAAAACAATCTTGGTATGTGAATAAATCATACAAGACATCCAAGAGCTCACCAAGTGCTTGGATTGGCCTCACACTTCTCTTCATGGATTTTGGACTTGCCTCACCCATTCTTTAAGAGCTTTGAACTCAACCATACTCTTGGGAGCCCACTTTGCTATTGGGAGACTCTTTACTTTGTCTCAACCAAGCTCAAGGGTTCTTGGCTCATCCTCACCCAAGGGAAGAGTTCTTGGCCTCTCCACACTCAAGCAAACTCACACAAACATCATGTACTCATTTGAAAACATAACATGGCATTAAGTATCATGGCATATAAAGGCATGCTAGCATACTTTTCAAAGCTTGAAAATACACATACACACATTCTAAAACAAGCTAAATACACATCCATGCATGAGAGAAGATGGAGAGAGCTACCTTGTATACAAACACACACTTTTCCTTTAGGATTCAAGCCTCCTCTTTCGGCCACACACCCACAATTTGGTGGAGATAGTTTCTCTTGGCCTAGATGCAAATTATGGGAGCCAATTAAGTTCATGAACCACACTCTAAGGCTATACAATTTAATGAAACACTAGATTGCTCTATAGGTTCCATTATGGTCCATATTGGCACCTAATGAAGCAACACCTCTCAAATGACTTCTAGGCCTCATTCTTTTCTTTCAAATATGATTCTTGACTCCTTTTAAGCCTCTTGGAGTCATCATACTATTAAAACAAAAGGCCTAGTACCATGTTGCTTCTTGAGGTTATAATATGGAACCTAAGACACCAAATCACTTTCTAGGAGTTCTAAATTTTTTCCAAGGCCTCTTTCATTTTCATTCATAAAATATGACTCAAGAATGGCCTTAGAAAAGTTTAAAACTCTCCCTAACTACCCCAACCTTGCTTGGCCGAGACTATGCCCCTTTTTGGCCTCCTTGGAATTCTCTTTGTTTTCTTGAAGGAGGAAGCATGTGGGGAGCATCTTAGAGCTCTTAGGAGCTCATTTAAACTCTTAATTAGGCTTAGAAATTATCATATGAAATTAGATTTTGGAAGGTGCACACAAAACCCTAAAATTTGCATTTTGAAATCTAATGTGTTTTTGATAATTCCCTTTGCATATTCTTAATCTCCACACCTATTTTCCTTAGATTCATACTTGGTTCTGCCTAAAAATTATCTCCTCCTAGTGTTTTCTCAAGTGGGGCGAAATGGTGGAGAAGGGAACCAAAAATGACAACCATAGGAAGAGAAATTACCTTGTTTTCATGCTTTTTCTCACTTGAATCTTGTGTTCTTTGAGCTCCTCTCTTCAAATCCGAATTTTCCCCTCAATTTCTCCCTTAAAACAGATTTATAAACTTCATTATAATCATAGGAAATAAAGGAGAATGGAGGAGAAGAGGTTTGGAAGAGAAAGAGCATGAAAAACTACTAATTTCCATACTTTAAGCCTTTAATTTCTCCTCCTTTTCTTCCCCTTCTTGTGAGCCTCATCCCCTAGAGTTTTCTTTTGGTTTTAGGCAGAACATGGTCGTGCATAATGAAGGGAGGAGAAGGGTGTATCATATATATAGGTGGGAATAAGTTACATTTTTCAAAAATTCCCATTTTCCCAATACTTTGCATTTTTGTTTCTCCTTCATTTTAGCTCCTTTTTTAGAACCGTCTTTTCCATTATAAAATTTAGGTTCCCAATTTAGTAAAATTCCTTTGGAATCACTTAAATTGAAGCTAAAATCTTCTCAAATGAATTCGTCAAAGTTTGGGCACACAGACGTTGGAAAACATCCACAATAGGGGATTTAACTGTCCTGAGGCTTCCCATGGTTTTCAGGGCCTCTGAGAACCTTGGAGAACTTAAAATTTTCATTTAAAAAGCCCTCCTGTATGTTTCTCAAAAAATTTCCATATTTACGAAAATGCCATTAGCCTTTTGGCAAATTTTTTCGAATCACTCTGGCCTTGATTTCTGGGCAACTCAAGGCTCAAATCCTCATTTTCTAATATTTAAAATGTTATAATAATTTTATTTGGCCCCAATTCCTTCTATTTCAAGGACTTCTTTTTGTATCTGGCCCATTTCTGCCGTTTACGGAAAAATCGAACGCTACGTTTCTCACGTTTATTGCGGGACCGGATGTTACAAATCTCATCTTTTGGAATTTTATTGAATAAATTAGGCATGTTAAAGATTTTATTTTCTAAGATAATTATCGTATTCCATGGACCATTGATTTTGTTTATTTTGCCTTAGGGCTTTTCATGCAAAAGGAAGCAAATTTGTCTTTCACATGTTGCATGAGCTTCCTTAAGTTCTCTTTACCAACCACTAGACAAAGCACATGAAGAAGCAGCTCCCTACATCCATATACACAGTTACACTCTCATATGTAGCTTCAATTATCTATGTTTAGACTCATATGGGTCAGCTCATTCATAAACTCACAAGCTCTCTCTCCTTTCACTCCTCTACACTTATGGGTCTAGCTAACAAATACACACATGCAATAGCTTCACTCTCAAACATGCACACACTTGCACATTACACATCCCTCTAATCCAGTTCACTCTAAGGCACACAAACTTTCATGTCTCACACATGTAGAAGCCTAGGCAGATACATGAGTTTCACCTTCACACGGAGACACATTGATGCATAGCTTCACTTACAACACTAACATAGTAGCTTACATGTACAGTATGCACACCAGAACCACATCATTCATGCATGAAGAACCATTTATACACACAACCACTGCACAACACACTCATGGGCTGGATAGTGAATCTTATGTCTGGGGAGAAGCTGATGTGGAGAAAGGATTGGGAAGCTATGAGTTTTGATGTTTTTTTTAGGAGGAGAAACACGAAACAAATAAATGGAGTCACAGAATAAGAAAAAGATAGGCAGAATGTTAATTACATAAGGTAGCGTGAGTCTAGATTCTTTTGTGGAGGAGGCTCAAGTTTTACATGGAATGAGAGGAGAATAACATGTGAAGGGACTTGAGTATATAAATGAAGCAAGTGAGAGAACGAAGAATGGAAAGAAGCTCAGGCAACATCTAGGAGAACACATTAGAGTAATTGAAGCAGCATGAGATTAAGAAAGAGGCTAGGCACATGATCATTGAAGTGAAGGAATAAAGGGACTCGGGCAAGAGGTAGAAGGCTTAATCAGCTCCATCCATTCATTCACGCTTCATCATCAATGCATTCCATTCCATTTATTCACAACCATGCTTAATTCCATTCACTCCATTGCCAAAGCTCTCCATCCATTTTCACTCTATCACCTTCCATCCCTATGAGAGCTTAATTGTATTGAGTGGCTAGCTAGGAGAAAGACCTTGGATTGAAGCTTGAATCTAAGGGGATTGTCAAGGGGTTTTGAGCTAAGATTTTGATTTTATTTTCTCTTTTTCTACATCAATTTTTGTTCTTATACTTCCTTGGTTGAGCTTGTAATTGACTAAGATTAGTGTGGTATATAATTAGTGGCTGGTTAGACATTAATTAAGAGAGTATTTGAATGATTAATAGATTGAATTAAGTGTTGGATTTTCATTTTCCTATAATTATCTACGTATGCAATCAAGGTATTTGATGAAATGCATATGAGATATTGAGTACTTGAATGTCTAATTTAAGGTTTCATTGGAGTTTAATTGGTTGATTAAACATCTTATAGTGAAAATTCAAAGGCTAATTGATTGATTAATCGATCATTTAAATGTTCAAAGATCTAAATCATAAGAATTAGTAATTTAATATGAGTTAAGGTCTCAATTAACAACAAATTGTTAATCTTTTGAATCTTGAGTGGTAACTTAAGATCACTTACCATGAACACAAATAGAGACTCATAGACTAGAACCAATGATAATTGAATTATGATAAGGATATTGGATACCAAAAGATAAATCTAAAGCTAGTCATAAGTCCATTAGTTACTATGTCATTGATACAATTTAGGTAGTAGTTTGTATTTTAATTCACTCTAATTCTAGTTAGTTTAGTTAATTCAAAACCCCCTTCAATTAGGTAGCTTCGAGAGTTCTTTATATAATATCTAATTCTCTGAAAATGAGAGAAAATGTGAGAAATGTAACATATGGTTTCTCCGTAAACGAATAAAATTCACCAAATACAAAAGCAAGTCCCTCGAAATGACTTAGTTAAGGTCCCAAAAAAATTTAAGTAACATTCTTTACTCCTAAAAATGAGAATCACAGGCTCATACAGAAAGAAAAATAGAGCTAGGATGATAAAATAATTTATGATAAAAATTGACGAATCGTAATGGTATTTCCATAAATAAGTGTAACTTTTCGAAAAATACAAAGTTGAGTTGCCCAAAGTTCTTAGAGGCCCTAAAAACCATGGGAAGTCACGGGACTAGTAAAACCCCTTCGGTATACGTTTTCTAATGTCGGTGACCCTGAACTTTGATGAATTCATTCAGTAAGGTTTTAGCTACAAATTAAGTGATTCTAAAGGCATTTTATTAAATTGGGAACCTAAATTTTATAATGAAAAAAAATGGTTCTAAAAAAGAAGCTAAAACAAAGACGAAACAAAATTGCCATTACAGAAGGATGAAATAGGAATTTTTGAAAAAGTGTGCTTCTAGAAGCTCCTACACACTTCTCCCTTTTTCTCCGACCTTCTTAAGCATGATTTCCTCTGCCCAAATTACAAAAAAAATAGAAGCTCCCTGATGCTCACCAAGGGAGGAAGAAAAGAAGGAAGAAAAGGCAAGAAAGGTATGAAAATCTTGGTTTTTCAGGCACTTCCCTTCACCAAACTCCTTCTCCTCCTTCTCCTCTTCCTTTCCATAGTTTTATTAAGGTTTTTTGTGATGATTTAGGGTCAGAGAAAGAGGGGAAAATTCGAATTTGAAGAGTGGAGGGCAAGGAAAGTGAGAAACAAGCAAGAAAAGCCATGGAAACAAGGTTAAATCTTCATCCTATGGTAGCTACTCCTTCCCCCTTCTCCCTATTTTGCCCCATATATGTAGCTGCAAAAGGGCTTGGATTTTGGGTCGAACCAAGGGTGAATTATATGAATTTAAGGGAGGAGAGTAAGAATATGCAAGGAAATTCAAGTAAAAGCCATTGATTTTCAAGATAGCAAACCTAGGGTTTCATGAGCTCTCTTGAAAATCTGATTTGATGTAATTGTTCCTAGGCCAAAATGAGTATTTAGATGAGCTCTTGAGATCCCTAGAAGGATCCTCATATCCATCTTCCATCAAAAGAATGAAGCAAACTCACTTGGTGTTCATATAATGCATAGTTTCAGCCTAGGCTAGATGAAGCACCAAAGGGTAGTTTTAATTTGTTCCAAGCTTAGTTTTGAGTCATGTGTGATGGAAGAGGATGAGAGGAAGACTTTGAAAATTTTTAGAAGCCATGGATAGTGAGATAGTATTATAGGTTCTATATTATGGCTTAAAGAAGCAATACCTAGTTAGACTCCTTGATTTGATTATGTGATAACTCTAAGAGGTTTCAATAAAGTCAAAAATCATAAATGAATAGAGAGAATAGAGCAAAGATGATGTTTTCTTAAGATTGCTTCATTAAGTGCATTATGGAACTATAAAAGAGCCTTATGAGTCACCTAGCTTTTCGAATGAATGTGTGGCCTTAAAATGTGGTTTAAGAGCGTAATTAGCTTTCTTATGATGTGTCTAGTCCAAGAGAAATGATTTTCACCTTTTTGGGTATCTGAGGTCAAGGGAGAAGACTTAAGGTTCAAGAAAAAAGTGTGTGAATGCAAGTAAGGTAGCTCTCTCCACCTTCTCTCTTGCATGAATGTGTGTTTACATTATATTTGAATGTGTGTATATATGTTTTGAGTTATGAAAAGTATTTTAGCATGAGCTTTTATTCTATGGTACCATGATGATGTTTTATGCATTCAAATAATATTTTATATGCTTGCCTTGGTTTACTTGAGTGTGAAGAAGCCAAGAACCCTTAAACTTAGTTGAGACAAAGTAAAGAGTCTCCCAAGAGTGAGGTTAACTCCCAAGAGTAAGATTGAGTCAAAACCTCTTAGAGAAAATAGGTGAGGCAAGTCCAAAATCCATAAGTGAATGGGTGAGACTAGTCCACTCACTTGACAAGCCTATGTACGCTATGTATGAGTAGTTTAAATGCCAAGAATGTTTCTTGAATGCTCACATGTTTCAATATGCCTATGCATGCATTTTCAAGACTTGTATTACACACTTTATGTGTGATTGAAAAGGAGATGAGCTATTGGGATTCTTTGAATTTCATCCCCTCCTTTCCAATGTCTTAACATACTAAGTGAATCAATTGAGCAAGGTAATGGAAGCCACCAAGCCAAGGAGAAGGAGATTGACATCAAAATGTATGAAATGGCCTAGTTATGTCTCCTTTGTATCCATACACATGGCATATGATGTCATCCCATGATGAAATGGTTATGTAATCATACGAACATATGTAATTACCTAGATGTATGATGTATGAATGAATTTTGATGCCAAATGTATGAGATAGCATGTTTTGGGTATTGAATGGCAAGAGCTAGCATGTGTAATCTTATATATATCATGGGGTGGATGAGTGAGTTTGAGAAATATGGGTTTATACACCTTTGAAACAAGTTTAGAGAGTCATTTTGCTGCAATCCCACATGCTCAAGTGGCCACACAAGCTTGGGAATCAAAATTGGACACTTTGATGCTAGTTGAGACCATAAAAATGACCAAATTGAAACCCTATGGCACAAACTAACCAAATGGATGAATCTTCCTATGAAATTCTGCAAACATGTAGAGCTCATTGAGAGCTTTTTAGAAAGCTAAAGTGTAGAAAAATCAGAGCTTTATAGAATTAATTATGAATTTTCAAAATTGGGATTTTCCTACTATTATGGTGCATGTACTATTCATATGGTCAGTTTTGTGTTCTATGTCATTTGATTGTCAAATGGTGAAAGCTAAAGTGTAGAAAAATCAGAGCTCTATAGAATTAATTATGAATTTTCAAAATTGGGATTTTCCTATTATTATGGTGCATGTACTATTCATATGGTCAGTTTTGTGTTTTATGTCATTTGATTGTCAAATGGTGTCCAATGCTTGTGAAATGTTACAAGAATAAACTATAGATTATAATATTTCTATGACCACCAAGATCACCTCATTTGGACGTTTGAGTAGAGAGTTATGAATTTTTTAAGTTTACTATTAGTACCAATAGCGCCACTGGACCTCTAATACTGTTCCATCATAATTTAGTCCCTAAATGAACTTGGCGTGGTCTGAAGATATTTTTTCCTTAGATTTAACATCTATATCTTTTCAGATTGACTAAATTTGCATGATTAAACTTTTTGTGGAATTAGTTATAAATTTCCAAAACTTATGATAGTAACTTATGACATTAGCCCAAATAGTTAAGACCTTGGGTGCTTTTCGAATGTCAAACATCTTCTGCTTGATGTTCCATGACTTGGAATTATTTTTAGCATAAAGTATTAGCTTTCAAAAATGGTAAAGAATGCATGATTTTGATTTTTTTAAAATTAGTTATGATTTTTCAAAGTTTTGTGACAAAAAACATGCAATTATGGCCAAGGCTACACTATGGAATTTTATGTGTTTCTTGCACTTGCACAAGTTTTGTGACAACCCTATCTTATAAACTTGGTATTTATGGCTAAATACATGATTAATAATTAATGGTCAAGGTTTGGAGTCATTACAATTTATTACATTATGAAAATATAGGAAGATTTAAACCTTGATGTTAGGGTGATCACTAAGCAACCACAAATGTGAGAATGCATAAAAGAAATTATGCTATCATGAGGGGTTTGTGATTCATCCATCCATTCATTTCAACACACAAAAACCTCCCACAAGTGTTCCTATACCATTTCTTAGCATTACCATTGAAGAAACTGAGGTTTCTAGACTAAAGGTAGGAGTTTGGGGACCTACGTTGCGGCTAAGTTAGGTTATGGAGCTCGAAAACTACATTTTTCACTTTGCATCGTGCCCCAAACCTTCTGCACCGGAGCTAAGTTACTCTTGGGAATCATTGGGCAATTTATGTAAATTTCACCGCGGCTATGGACCATCACTGCAGGCAGCCTACGTGGCGCCGCAACGGAAATGCCTCCTGGGACTACTATTCAAATTCCATGAGTCTTACCTCGACAGAGAACTCTTGCGCCTTAGTGAGGTTCGCTATTAGACACTCCTTACTTAGTTTCCTTGACTAGCGCCGCGGCGGTACATGCTACATCGTGGTGAGGTTTCATTCTGCTACCCTCCTGGGCAATTTTTTTCGCACTGAGCCATGGTGTTCCTTGCCACTATCACTCTTCAGGCCGCGACGAGGCCTTCCTAGCCGCGGTGTGACTCCTTCCTATAACTACATCTCCCAAATTTCATCCCATGCACTCCAATACTCTTCTTAGGAACACCCTAGGACCACTTCCCTTCATTTTATATGACTCTAATGGTATTTATCTACCCTATTTACCTAACTATTCTACCATTACCAATTCAAAACTTCAATACTAATTCCTACTCATCCAACTACCACATCTCAGCAATTTCATGGATTAATATCAGCAAGAATTCATGCACTATCAACAATTAACATCCGATACACATTTAGCTAGAGATTTCATACATCAATGGTTCATATCAACATCTCATGCATTACATAATTATATTTCTAATAGTATACCATACCATAAATTCAGTAAAATTCATACATCTGGTTATAGGTTCATACATCCAATATCAAGCTAAGATGAGGCCTAACTCCTCAATAAATATATCCTAAGTAATCAAAATGTAAGAGCCTACACTTGGCATATGATTGCATGATGATGCTATACAAAATGGAATACAAAATTTAGCATCTATACAAACTAAATTAGCCTAAGTGTAGCCTTCTCCCCACATGGTTGGAGCTCATGGATTTTCATCCACTTGCTTCCCCTTATCCTTACCCGAAGAGCCTTCACTTAAAAGTATAATCCTATGAAATAGGGTAAGATGCGAATCTTAATAACTAAGGAAATTTCCATTCATAATATCTAATTTAATTAACATATATGCATAAATCAAAATTAACATCAGAATCATATCAGTCATATCAATAAAGAAAATGGTGAGGCTACTATGATTACTATCCTATACTAGCAATCATAATTCTACATGTTAAAGGCCAATAATATCGGGAGAGGCCCGTCCACGGAACCTACTCCCCATTGAGTACATCCAGGGCTCAGTGCATGGTTTGATCATAACCCGGTGCCTGATCGAAGCACATGCATGGGTGGTATCCACACCGCAGCTCCACCATGGACTCACAAAGTCCAATCACAACATAATAGATAGCTAACTAATTCATTTAGCATTTCAAATCATTCATGTACAGCAAATATAAAATTAAAATAAATGTATACATGGAATTAATATAGTCCCGGTTACCTCACTTGTAGACAAATTGCAGAAGCCACCAGTGGTACAAAATCCTCCCCACACTACAAAGTCCCAAAATTCAGAATGGAGGTGTCCTCTATCAGAAACTTTAATATATCACCCTAAATCCTAAGCAAATTCGTGAAAAATTAATACCCATACTATAATCCAATTATTGGGGTCTCAAACCAATAGAAGTACATCAAGAAGATAAGTTTATACTTACCTAATGTCAGCCTTAGCCTCAACCTACGAAATTTCACCATGGAAACATCAAATGGCAAGTTTCAAATTTTGGGTGTGGGTGAAAGTGCTCTAATTGGAACATTAATCAGGTCCAATTAAAGAGAAAGATGAAAGGATTAAGTTATATAACTATTACCTTGGCTGAATCTTATTCTAGAAATGGGAAAAGGTGGAAACATGCCAAGAACCCTAGCCTCTCCTTTGGACCTCTGAATTTTATATGTGTCTCTTGTGGTTCTGCAGAATGGGGGGTGGCTAGGTTAATTTTTAGGGTTTAAGTTAGGTTTTCTATAGGTTATGGGCTGCTCCAAGATCCAACTCCAAATGGGCTTCATATTTTAGCTTTGTTAGGCCATCTTTAAGGTGTTGAGCTGTAGAATTTCATTGGGCCAGACCTAGTTTTAAGAACTCCATTGTTTTGGGTCTGCACAAAGTTTATTAAGCCATTTATAAGAGCTTATGGAAGTTAGGTCTTGGGCCTTTAATTCATTAAATCAGATTGGGTCTGCACCTAACTTATTGGGCCTCAATTAGCCTCTTATCATGATCTCCTACATTAATTTAGGCCTAGATGAAGTTTCTATCCCATTTAAATCTCAAACTCATATTAATAATTTATTTCTCTAAAATTTCCATTCACTTAACTTACCCAATTATTTCATATTAATTATTCTTAATTAACCCAAATCCATGATTAATGCCTTAATTAATTTTAGAGTGTTACAAGTTCTAGGCCACTTTTAGTGATGGATTTGAATTGTATCTATGTAAATAAATATGATAATATGATACATGAGTTTATATGGTCCACAGGATATAATATCTGATTTTCTAAAAATAAGAGAAAACGTGAAAAACGTAACATACGATTTTTCTGTAAACAAACGAAATTCATCGGATATAAAAGCAAGTCCCCTGAAATGACTTAGTTAAGGTCCCAAAAAATTTAAAAAGCATTTTAGACTCCTAAAAATGAGAATTCCAGTCTCAGATGGAAAGAAAAAAGGAGCTAGAATAAAGAAATGAAATGTAACGAAAGAGTAATGAAACATAAAGGTATTTTCGTCATTTTGAGTAAATTTTAAAATTCTCAAAGGAGGGATTTTTAAATAAAAGTTTGCATTTTCTGAGGTTTTCAGAGGCCCTAAAAACCATAAGAAGCCCCAAGATAGTTAAAACCCATATTGTGGACGTTTTTCAATGTCGGTTGACTCAAACTTTGACTGATTTGTTTGGGAAGGTTTTAACTTTGATTTGAGTGATTCCAAAGACATTTTATTTAATTGGTAACCTAAATTTTATGATGGAAAAGATAGTTCTCAAAAAGGAGTTAAAATGAGCCTAAACAGAGCAAACTGGCACTAGGGGCAAAATGGTCATTTTGAAAAATTATAAAAGAGGCTTCTTAAGTAAGATTACACCTCATCACCTTCTCCAAATTTTGATTTGGAGAAAAATGGGCAGCATTGGCATGACATTAAGAGGGGGAGAGAGAGAAGAAGTTTAAGCTTCTGTTAAGAGGGGGAGAGAGAGAAGAAGTTTAAGCTTCTGTTTAGGTAAGTAAACAACCCCGTTTCATCCCGCGCCAATTAGGAAAATTGTTCCTCTCTCTAAGAGCTCTCTAATGGTGGTTTTCTTTTCTTGAAAACCTAAAGATTTAGGTCTAACCTAAGCCAAAAAGGAACTCTTTTCAAGAAATTAATCGGTGGAAAATAATCTACACGAAGAGAGCTTTATTTTAAGGTAAGATTTCACTTGAAACACTTGCCAAATCTTATGTTTCCAAGACATTTAAGCTTATGTCTAGAGAGGGAAAGTGAGGAGGAGACATTTTCTTTATATTTTCTTGATGGAACCAAAGGTTATAGAATGTGAGAATTAAGAATATGCAACTAGAATTGAAAAGGAAGCTTTAGAATGCAAGTTATAGAATTTAGGGAATTGGTTGCACCTAGGCTAAGATGAAGCTTTCTAGTAGTAATTTAAGTTGTCTAAGAGTATATATGAGTTTATAAGACACCAATAGAGTTTCCCACATGCTTCTCCCATCAAAGAAATTAAAACAACTCTATTAGTGCCATATGGAAGCATAGCTTCGGCCAAGAAGAGTCCATACAACTAGGGAGTGTTTTAATTCCTTCTAAGCTTAGTTTTACATCATGTATGATGGGAGAGTATAAGAGGAAGCCTTGGAAAAATTCTAGAAACCATAGATAGTGAGATGGTATCATAGGTTCCATATTATGGCTTAAAGAAGCAACACCTAGCTAGGCTCCTTGATTTGATTATGTGATGACTCCAAGAGGCTTAAAAGGAGTCAAGAATCATAAATAAATGGAGAGAATGGAGCCAAGATGATGTTTTCTTAAGGTTGCTTCATTAAGTGCATTATGGAACTATAAAAGAGCCTTATGAGTTACCTAGCTTTTCTAATGAATGTGTGGCCTTAGAATGTGATTCAAGAGTATAATTAGCTTCCATATGATGTGTCTAGGCCAAGAGAAATGATTTCCACCTCCTTGGGTGTATGAGATCAAAGGAGAGGACTCAAGGCTTAAGAAAAAAGTGTGTAAATGCAAGGTAGCTCACTCCTCCTTTTCTCATGCATGATTGTATGCTTGGCTTGTATTTGAATGTGTGTATGTGTGTCTTAAGCCATGAAAAGTATTTTAGCATAATTTCATATGCCAATGTGCTATGATGATACATTATATTTTTAAATGATGTTTGTTATGCTTGCTTGGGCTTGCTTGAGTGTGGTGAAGCCAAGAACCCTTAGCCATGATAAGGATGAGCCAAGAACCCTTAAACTTAGTCGAAACAAAGTAAAAAGTCTCCCAAAAGTAAGGTTGACTCCCAAGAGTAAGGTTGAGTACAAAAGGCTCTTAAAGAATGAGTGAGAAAAATTTAAAATCCACAAGTGAATAGATGAGGCTAATCCACATACTTGGCAAGTCTTTGTATACTATTATGACTTTTTCAAATGCCAAGAATGCTTCTTAAATGCTTGCACATGTTAATATGCCCATGCATACATTTGTAAGATTGGTTTTGCATCTTTTATGTGTGATTGAAAGGTAGATGAGCTATTGGGATTCTTGAATTTCATTCCCTCCTCTCCAATATTCTAACATGCGAGGTGGACTAAGAGAACAAAGAAATGGGAGCCAACCATTTGAAAGATGAGAGTATGACATCAAAGTGCATGGATTTTGTTTCTTTAAGGCCATATGAATGGCAAATGTTGTAATCCATTGTTGTATATGTCCCATGATATTATGACCATGTATAATTATGCTAACGTACCATGTATAAATGAAGTTTAAGGTTCTATGTATGGAAATGTGCCTTTTGAACATGTAGTGGCAAATTTGCATTATGGAAATACATGTATAAATGGAAGTGGAATGGCCAAATTGAGATGCATGAGGTTTGGGACTACTTGGGCAGTTTATACAAGTCATGTTCATGCTTTTAAACTTATCCAAGAGGTGCCAAACACTAAGAGAAGCCATTTGAACACATTTGGTATCTAATATGGACCAAAATTTACCATATTGGAAACCTATACTACTTTTTATTCAAATGAACTCTTCTTGATCTGAGATTTGGCATACATTTAGAGTTTGTTGAGAGCTTTTTCAGAAACTAAATTGCAGAATTTTTTAAGGTCTATGGAATATTTGATGAATTTTCAAAGTTGGGAAAAATTCTAATTTTGGTTCATAGTACTGTTTACATTAGTCTGAAAATGAATTCTATCATTTAGGCGAAAAATGATGTCTAATTGTCATGAAATTTTATAGGAAAAAACTAGACACTTATTGTAACGCTCGGTACATTGTAAAAACATCGAAACGGACCAGCTTGAAAAGCAAATCCCCTTAGATAAGTGATTCAATGTCAAATAAAATTGGGATAAAATTTTAAATAATAGAAAATGAAGATTTGAACCTTGGGTTGCCCATAAACTGGGACTAGAGTGATTCAAAAAATTTGCTAAAAGGCTAGTGGTATTTTTGTAAATAAGTGTAATTTTGGAAAAACACCTAGGAAGGCTTTCTAAATGGAAATTTTAAGTTGCTTAAGGTTCTCAAAGACCTCAAAAATCATGGGAAGCACTGAGATTGCTAAAGCCCCTCCAGTGTACTCTTTCTGACGTCGGTTGACCTAAACTTTGACTAGTTTGTTCGAGAAGATTTTAGCTTCGATTTGAGTGATTCTACAGGTATTTTATTCAATTGGAAATCTAAATTTTATAATGGAAAAGACGGTTCTAAAAAAGGAGCTAAAACGAAGCCAAACCAGAAATGCCATTATAGAAGGGCAAAAATGGAAATAAATTGTACAAAGAAGCTTCTAAATGCTCCTTTTAAATCCATGTTTAGCCTCCCCCTCTCTAAACTGACTTTCTTCTACCCAAATCTCAAAAAAGCCAAGGAAAGGTCAGAAAGTGTAAGATTTTCATGCTCCTTCCTTTTGAAACTTCATCCTCCCCTTCTTGTTCATCTTTCTATGGTTTAATCCAATTTTTGGTGCTGATTTGGATCCAGATCAAAGGAAAGAAATTCAAATTTTAAGAAGGAGGAAGTGGGAAGAAGAAGGGCTCTTGAAGGAAGCTTGATTTCAAGGTAGTTTCTCTTCCCTTGTTGCTTCTTTTTCTCCTTCTCCTCTTCCATGGTGGGATGCCTCAAACAAAACCATGAAGAGGGAAGAGTTTCTATTAAGAATCCATCAAACTAAGCCATAGGAAGATGGATTACATCAAAGAAATGTATGAAAAGCTAGTAAAACTTAAGTTGGAAAAGTGTAGGGTGCTTGAACATAGTTTAAAATCTGAGTTAATTCAAGACTTCCCCATCATATGTGAGTGGTTGTTTGAGTTTCTAAGACTCCTAGGGAGCCTCTCAAGTGCCCTATCCATTAAGGAAAAATCCCAAACTCCATGGGTCTTTAATAGAAGCATAAATCAGTTAAAACCCATAGAGATAGCTAAAGGATGTTTTAAATGGCTCCAAGCTTGATTTGGGACTTTATATGATAAAAGAAGATAAAAGAAACCCTTGGAAAAAATTTAGCAACCTTAGGTTGGGAGATGAGGCAATGGCTTCCATAATGTAACCTTATGAAGCAACATGGACCTAGATTTGTGAAAGTGAGTGTGGGATGGCTTCAAGGACCTTAAATAGGGTCAAGAGGTCTAAATATGGCGAGAGAATGGAACCAAGCATTTTACTTATGGTAGTTGCTTCATTAGGTCATTAATGGCACCATATTGTGACAAATAGAACAAATTGTAGTCTTAAGAGTGAGTTGGATGTTATAACTTGTTCCAAGAGTATAATTAAGTTTTGTTTATTATGAATAGGACAAGGAAATCCAACCCCACTTCCTTGTGGTTGTGGAACCAAAAAGGAGAAGGAACAAGCAAAGTAAGGCTTCAATTTGCACCACAGTAGCTCTCCACCTTTTCTTGTTGCATTTTCTTGTTGCATATATGTCATTGTGTGCTTATGTGTCAATGTATATGTTTGAGACACACCACTTGTAACACCCCAAAAATTAATTAAGGTGTTAATCATAGATTCAGATTAATTAGGAATAATTAATATGGGATGATTAGGCAAGTTAAGTGAATGAAGATTTTAGAGAGATGAATTATTAATATGGGTTTGAGAATTAATTGGGATAGAAACTTCATCTAGGCCTAAATTAATAAATCATAAGAAGAGGCTAATAGAGGCCCAATGAGTTAGGTGCGGACCTAATCTAATTCCATATGATGGAGGCCCAAGATCCACCTTGCATAGGCTCCTATGAGTGGCCCAATAACCCTTGTGCAAACCCAAATCCTTGAGCTCTTCAAACTTGGCCCAAACTTGATTAAAATTCAGCAGCCCAATACATAAGAGTTAGCCCAACAAAGCAAAAATCTGAAACCTATTTGGAGTTGGACCTTGGAGCAACCCATGACCCATCTTAGACCCAACTTAAACCCAACTAAAACCCTAACTCTTTAGCCTCTTCCTCATTTTGCTGAAACTCAAGAGAGGAAATTCGGAGGTTCAAGGGAGGCTAGGGTTCTACCAACATGGAAGCTCCATTTTTGACTCCTAGAGGATGATTTAGCCAAGGTGAGTTATATATAACTTGACCCTCTCATCCTCCTCTTCATTTTGGTCCGATTAATTTCTGGTTTTGAGCATTTTCATCTTCTTCTCAAATCTGAAATTTGGTGTTGGATGATTCCTTGCAAGATTTTCGGACTTGGAGGTTAATGGGAGGATTAGGTAAGCTTTTCCCTTCCATTTTGTGAATCATTTTGCTAGAAAATGCCCCTAAGGATGTATTATCATAATGGGTTATGTTATTGTGTGAGATTACAAGGAGATAATGGTGAAAAACTGAATTTTCTGGGCTTGATGATTGAAATGCGAATTTTGGTGCTTCCATGGTGGATTTTCGGAGGTGAGGCTATGGGTGTTATTAAGTGAGTATCTTCTTTCCATTTTGATGCATTTTCTATTAGTTTGAGACCCCTATAGTTAACCTATGATATGGATTTTGGTTTTATGTGAAATTACCTAGAAATTGGAGTGAACTATGGCAATTTCTGGTGTGGGAAAGTTGGAATCTGAAATTAAATCCTTTGGTAATTAGGTGAGTAACCTCTAGTCTGTCATTAGTAGTTCAACTCTTTGGATATTTGATTGTGATTAGAAATGATGATAATTATGCTTGTTATAGGCTTGGTATGCATTTGGATTATTATGGTAGCTAGGGGAAGAGTAATTGGCTTCATTGAGGTAATTGGGTTATTTTCCTAATTCTATGTATATGCTCATGTTAATATGCTATTTGTTACACATGCTTGATTTTGAAATGTTAAATGACTGGTTAACTACTTGATTGTTATTGTGATTGGACCTTGTGAGTCCATGGTGGAGTTGTGGTGCGGCTGCCACCCGTGCATGTGCTTCGATCGAGCACCGGGTTGTGATCAAACCCCAGATGCACTGAGCCCTAATTGTGCTCATTATGGAGTAGGTGCCGTGGACAGGCTACTCCCGGTGTTATTGGCCATTAACATGTTGTGTATGATTCCTGGTATGAGACAGTAGTCATTGGTAGCTCAACTAGTTCATTTGCGAATTGAATTGATGATTCTGGTATTGATGACATGAAATTGCATTGGATTGATTGACTTGTACATATATATGGAAATTGCCTTTTGTTACTGAGATTGTATATCTCACCCCGTTGTGGGCTAACATTTTTAGGGACTAGATCTCTTAGTGGCAAGGAGAAAATTAATAGAAGATCATTAAATGGTTTGGTAGCACATAGGCTTGGGAGCTTTGACAAAATGTATTGTAACTAAATTGTTAGTTCTGTATCATTGCTGCATTGCATCATGAGTTGCCAAGTATAGGGATTGTATATGTAATTTGATTATCATGGAATTGAACATTATGATTGTAATTGGCTAATAATGGATAAGTGATTTGATTTTATATGAACATTAAGCATTGACCCCATGCACCTTGTGCCCATAATACATTTGCTGTCATTAATCTATGAACTCACTAGTTTATGGTAGCTAGAGGGTTAAGGATCCACATTTGAATTTTAAATGTGCAATGATAGATGTGTTAAGTAGATTAGGTGAAAGAAAGACATTAAATCTTCACAAACTAAGTTAAAGTGGCCTAGAGGGTTGCTAGAGGGGGAATTGGAGAGCATGAGATGAAATTTTGGGAGTTATAGGAACAGAAGGGAATTGGTTGCGGCCAACATTTAATTGGCCTAGGACAAATAGAAATAGAGAAGAATTGGCCGTGGCCAACAATTAATTAGCCTCGGCCAAATGTGGCGAACCTGCCAGGGAAGAAAACAGAGAGAAATTGGCCGCAGCGAATAGTGATGTTGGCCACGGCTAAGCCTGGGAAACAAGTTTGGGGGTGTTCTAGAGGGTATTTGGTTGTGGCAAAAGGGGTATTTGGCCGCGGCAAAATGCATGAAATTTATGGAGGTGTAAGAACTTGAATCCGAGAGTAATTGGCCGCAGCGAAAGGGGATTTAGCCGCGGCGAAGGTGCTCAATTTCTCATATTCACTTAGAAACTTTAATTTCTTTTATGGTAATACTAAGGAATGATTTAGAAACACTTGTAAGAGGTTTTTATGAGTTGGAATTAATGGATGGGAGAATCAAAGGATCCTTATTAATGATTAAATTCACTTGCACTTATGAATAATTGTGGTTGCCTAATTAATGACCCTAATAACATTAAGGTTCAAATTCCTAACATTTTTTGAATATAATTAGTTATAATGACTTTCAACCCTAATTGAAATTTTATGGTTAGTAATCACGTACTTAACCTTAATTATGATTATTAGAAGTTAGGGTCGTTACACCACTTGATGCTATGATCCTATGTTGGTACCAATATGCTTTCTTGAATGTCTTTGAATTATGGAAATGTCTCACAATGGTGAGGTAGTGCCAAAAGTCCTTTAATGTGGGTGAAGAGATGCCAAAAGTCTCATGGCATGGGTGAGACAAGACCAAAAATCCCTTGGATGGGTGAGGTTAAGTCAGAAGTCCCAAGAACCAAGAGTGAGGCAATCTAAAAGTCCTAGAAATGGGGTGAGGCCAAACCAAAAGTCCCTAGAGCTCATTCTTATTCTTGACATGAGTTTGTGACACAAAAATGTGAAAGTAGAATGTTTTATGAATAGATTGATTGCATACTTGTACCTTTGACATGTTACATGCCTTGAAAATGTGCTTGTATAGGTGTATGAGCTATTGAGATTCAATGAATCTCACCCCCTCCTTTCTCTCATCTCATATGATCTAGGTGGAGTTCAAGATCTAAAGGATGGAAGCCAAGGAGCTTAAATCTCTATCTCAGCAAATCTTTCAATTTTTGATGTACTAGGATTTCTAGCATGTCAAAGTAGATATGTAAATGTTATTTTTGAGCCATGACACTTTGAACAAGTGTAAAACTATGTAAAGTTAGTGTATGAATCAAGAATAAAGTTAAATGAATAGAAATGTGCATTTTGACCACTTGGGAGCCCACTTGTGCATGTATGTTTATAGAAGTGGCATGATGAATTTGAGTTGCATGAGGGTTCAGACCTTATGAGAGACTTATTTATGCTTTCCAAGTTGCTCAAAAGGATGTGGAACAATGGATGACTCATTTGGACCAAATTTGCCCCTTTATTGGAACCAAAAGTGCCATAATCTTGAGTTATGGCAAAGTCTGACCAAATGACCTCTTCTTGACTTAAAATTTTTCATTACATTAGATCTTGCCTAGTTCGTTTTGGAAAGCCAAAGATAAGGTCATTTGGAGGTCTATGTAATTTTCTATGATTTTTCAAAGTTGGTATCAGAATTTCGGATTTACACCAGTATTGTTCATTTGGTCAGTTGTGAAATTGTGCCATGCGAGGGGAAAACATGGTCCAATGGCTACAAAATTTAATAAGTAGAAACTAGACATTCACAGTAACTTGTAGTCACTAGAAGCACCTCATTTGGAGGTCTGAGCTAAGAAATATGAATTTTTGAATTTTTGGAACAACAATAGTAGTGTAGCACAACCTGAGTCACTGTTCCATTGAATTTTGGTGGCTAAACGTGCTTGCTTTGGTCTAAATCTAGTTTTACCATAATTTTAACATTCATAGATTTTGAAATTGGTCTTGTTTTCATGGATTTGATTTTTTCAGAATTAATTGAACATTTTCGAAGTTTATAGCAGACACTTGCATCAGTACCAGTAGCTGTCTGAACCTTTACCCATTTTCGCATGTCAAACAGTTTCTGTGTTATGTTTCATAGGCTAGAAATATTTTTGGCATAGATTAGACATGTGTACCTTTCTATAACATCTAAGAATCCATGATTTCAATTTTTATATAATTAGTTATGAATTTTGAAACTTCATATCAGAAATCTGAACCAGTAGCCCAAACAATAGCGACCTCTGTAGATTTTTGGATGTCAAATGTTCTCTCCTTAATGATTCGTGAGATGAAATAATTTTTACCATGGGTTAGACATCTAGATATTTCTATAATGGTAAAGTTTGTTGGGTTTTTATTTTTTTGGATTTAGTTATGAATTTCTGAATTTGTGACAGAAAAACTGAAATTCTGGCCTAAAATAATAGTGTAAGTTTGATGCTCCCCTTTAAATTGCACCAGTTTTGGGGCAATTTTGGTGCTACAAATGAGTTTTATTTATGTAATTAAATATTATAATGTGATGTATGAGCTCATATGGTCTGTGTGACACCGAATGGAATTTTCATACGCAACGCAACGCGAAATGAGGCATTATTTTAATGCTATTTTTCCATTCCCTTTGCGCAATCATAATGTGAGACTTAGAAATAATAGCAAGCAAGCTAGAACTATATGGTGTTACACTTCCAATGACTTGTGCCAACTAGAATCACCCCATTTGAATGTCTAGAGAGGGAGATATGAATTTTTAAAGTTTCTGCCTAGTACCAGGAGTTCAAACAGACCTTAGGTGCTCTTTGATTAGCTTTTGAGATTTGGATGTGCTTGAAATGGTCTAAAATTATTTTTTCCCTCTATCTAACATCTATAGCTTTCCAGATTAGTATTATTTGCATGGATTGGATTTTTTTGGAATTAATTAGACATTTTTTAAGTTCATAGTAGAAAGCTGTATTAGTACCAGTAGTCAGTCTGACCTCTGCACATTTTTTAATGTCAAACATCTTCTATGTTATGTTTCATGGCCTGGACAATTTTTATCATAAAGTAGACATTTGTAACTTTCTAGAATGGTAAAGAATGCATGATTACAAGTTTTCTAGAATTAGTTATGAATTTTCAAAATTTTGTGATAGAAAAGGCAAAATTCTAGCCGAGGTAACTATCATGAATTTCATGTATTCTCTTGTCTTGCACGAGTTCTAGGCCACTTTTGATGATGGAAATGAGTTGTATCTATGTAATTAAATATGAAAATATAATACATGAACTCACATGGTCCACGTGACACCAAGTAAAGTTTCCATCCCCTACGTAATGCTAAAAAAATTCATTTTATATGTCATTTCCTTATGAATCTTGAGAAGTGCATGGCATGAGGCATAAAATTTGTATGAGAAAGGTTAGAGAATTATGGTGTTATAGAGGACATCGAATGAAAAAATTCATCCCCTACGTGGTGCAAATTTATTCATTATTTTTACTGCTCTTTCCTTAGAAACTTGTGAAATTCTTGGAAATAAGCTTAGACAAGGAATGAGATGAGCTATATAATTATGGTGTTACACTTTACACTTAGAAAGCTCAATTAAATATTGAAATATATTTCTGAGGGAAATGATCTAGGTTGCACCTTATATTACAAATCTTTTCCAACTTAGTTTATTTTAAGGTTGCGCGATACAACCGTTTAGTAGGTCTTAAGGAGTATTAAGCTATTAAGGAATTTAAGTGCAAATTGGCTTAAAAAGGAAAAAGGAGAAGGAAGGAAAGGAGATATTAAGAGTTGAGTTGGAATTAATGGTTGAGAAATTTGTGTGAAGTGACTTAAAAAGGAAGTGGAAACATTGATTAAATGTTTATTGCCATAATTGGAGAGTTGGAGTTGTCTTTATGCATCACAAGCTTAAACAAAATGTAGCTAGTACTCCTACTCTTGCTATTTGCCTTTGAATTTAATTAATGGAGTTAACGAGTTTCTTTGCTACATATGAATTTAGTTACTTGTATATGACCATGTATGAACTTAAAGCCACTGAAGCACTTGATCTGATTTGATTACTTGTATATGATTATATGTCACCATGGAGTCACAAAAGCAATTAGTCTCATTAGATAGGGGAGTTTAGTCACATGAGCACTCCATTTTAGTTGTTAGGCATCAATTGAGTTTATGCAACTATAAGAAAGATTTTAATTGAGTTATAACCAAATCTATATCCACAAAAGCAATACTTATATAACTTGTGAAGTTAGTTTATGTTTTGTATTATTTTGAATTCATTGCAAATATGATTAGAATACTATATTGGCTACTGAGGTTATTATCTAACTTATTATTGATTAACATTTTTTTAGGTGAAGGTTAAGAGAAGGGCACAAGGAAGTATGCCGTATAGTTATTAGTTAAGAGTCTATTTGTGCTGTTTTCGATGTGAATATGATTGGATCATGTATGTGTGAGAATCTTGTATTTGTAGATGCTTAGTAGACACTTTGGTAAACTCATATGTAAATAGTTACATACAAAATCTTATTTGGATACCATCAGAAATGTTGTTAAATGTTTCATATTACTTATTATAGTGTTAAATAGGGACTATCTTGAATGTTTCATTGAATGATAAGGGTTGCTTGAAAGTCTCAAGATTCAATTAATTAGATCAAGATTCAACCTACTAGATCTTAAGTTTCAGTGAAGTGGAAACAAGATTTAGTTAATTGGATCTAGTGTCAATTGACTAGAACCTGAAAGATCAAATTCAGTTAACTAAAACTAGTATCGATTAATTAGAACCTTCAAGTTAAGAAAGATTGGTAAAGAACAAGATTTAGTCGATTGAACCAAGATTTAGCTAACTAGAACTCAAGGTAGCAATAGTGAAATCTTTTAATAAGATTCAATTAGCTTGATCTACATTCAATTAATTGTATCTTATGTTAAAAGAAGAAAAAAAAAGTATGGGGTATAGTAATCATAACAAGTATAGTAATCATAACCAATTAACACCAAGCACATATCCTTTTATTAATAACATCAAGTATAATTGTTTAAGAATAATATTTTATGAGACCTATTTATCACCTTTGGTGTGATGGATTTATTTTGAAAAACTAAACCCTCCCAATTTTGGAACCAACCTTACTATGGTATCTTTGTCCTTTATAATTGGCATTTTCTCTTTGTTCATAGGTTAAGTTGTAAGGTTTGCATTCTTAGTTTTTATCGTAGTTTCCTTTCATAATTTTTCTTTGATATTTTGGTAGTTGTTGAAAGTGTTCTTCAATTTAAAATTAAACATATTTTATAATATTTAATTATATTAGGAGTTACTCTTCTTGTTTTGTTATCAAATGAATTTTCTCTAACTTAATTTTTTTTGTTTGCAGAATTAAAGGAACCTAATGAAGGAATTTAAAGTTGATCAATTTAGTTTATTACTTAAATTTTCAAACCAATCATGTAAACTTACAAACACGATCAAAAAATTAGGATTTTTCAACATTTTTTTAGTAGCTTTAGTGGTGGTTCCAACCACTACCAATGCTTTTAATGATAGTAGTGAAAACCTTTGTAAAACCATCTATCACAAAAAGATTTAGCAACGATTTCCAATAATTGCTAGAATAAACTAGCTTTAGTGGCACTTATTGAACCACCATTAAACTAAAATTTTTTAATGACAATTCTATGTAATCATTGTTAAAGCATTTTGATTTAATGAAGATTAATAAGAACTATGGTTAAACCAAAATGGTTTAATCTTAGTTTTATGTAACTATTGTTTAACCACTTTGGTTTATTAGTGTTCAACAAGAACCATCATTAAACCAAATTGGTTTAATGATTTTTTTTTTTTATAGTTAAACCATCTAGTTTTTTGGTAGCCATTTTGATTGCCATTAAATTCATTTTTTTTAAAAAAATTTATAGCCATATTTTTCTTTCAAAATTGTTTCTTTTACTTTATTAATAGTCCTCTACTTGTATATATCTACATGCAAAAACCAAATTTTACAGGCAAAACTATTTTGCCATTGAAATTGCAAATATAGTCTATTATAGTTAGAAACAAGTCAAAGTCAAAGTAAAAATACAATTAAAATTTGTCCAAACTAATTATCCCTTTTATAAGAATTTGGAGAGTGAGTTATAGCTCTAGCATGTGAATGTCCACTATCCTAATCACTTAGCGTCTAAAATTCACAATGAAATGTCATTAGTAATAAACTAAAGACTAAAAGAAAAGAATGTTCATTTCTATGATTCAATTAGAATTAAAAGTGTATAAAATTGCCCCTCCATCTTGTATGATAGAAAGCTCAGGTGGCACTTAACCCTAGAAGTTTTAAAGAAAGAAAATCATATCTACTTCCATTTGTCATTGTCTTTTATCCATTTTTGCCTCTTCTGTGTTTCTTTCTTCCATATGTGATTTAAGTAGTGTAATAGCAGTATGCAACTAAGTGTAAGAAGGCCTTAAGGGTAGAATCTTACTAGAATCATGTCGGAACACCTAGGATAGGCAAGCACCAAATCCTAATCCTTAAACTTAATCAAAGTGTTATTAACTTCCTAAAACTCTAACAAATCTTGACTTGAAATTTCTGAAGATGAAGAACCCTCAGTCTAATGCATGAAAATCTTTTCTTGCAAATTCAACAAAATTAGAAAGCAATAAATCATTTCAATAGAATCAAAAGATAGCACTTTGTTCCCATAAAATTCAAACACTTACACTGATAACTCTAGCTGTATCATTAATTAATGAAATTTACAAGTGTGATCATGCTCTTTTTCTCTTGAGCCTTGTTGATTGAAAAATGTAGCTCTTATGCATATCATTGATGATAAACTTTGTCTACAAGATAAAATAAAGTGGTTTATAAAGATGCAAAATTGAGGTGCTAAGAGAGTTGAATAATCAATATGCTATTACTTATACAATGTTCCCATACATATCATTCTTGTACTCAATTAAAATATAACTCCAATCTTGTAACTGATAGGAAATTCTATGAAGTTTTTCCCAACAATACCTCAGAAAATACTCAATAGTTCACTTGCATCTCCAATAGGTTAGCTAATGTTGTTGAAGGGTAGCACTACCTTTTGCCCTTAAAGAAGGGCCTAAGCATTAAGCATTGTTAATTGTCTAGGCCTTACCTTACCTTACCTTGTTTATCTATGGAATTAAAGTTATTACACAAAAATAGAAATTAACAACTTAACACATTAAAACTTGTTAATTTACTTACTAATAAAATCAACACTATCTAACTTCTTATTTGTCTTAGTCAATAAGGTTGTCCATACTCTTCCTAAGAAAGGTCATCATTAGAAAAATCTAGTTAGGTTACCCAGATGTCAAAAGTGGGTGACATAGATAATGAGTCTTATTTTGATGCATTTTTTTAGAGGTTTTTCCTAGTACTTATCATGGTTTTTCACTATTTTTAGGTCTAATTAAATCTAAATTGCTTAAATTTGGATTTCTTAGTGATCAATTATGCTTAAAGCTTAATTCTACTTCTTCTGTTGAGATAAAGACTAAATTGCAAGAATTTGTGAAACTAGGTTTTACTTGTAAATTCCTTAAATTTGTGGACAATTTGTGAATAAAATTAACCATAGTCTTATTCTATAGTAAGGATTTATTTTATGTTTCAATTGTATGTTATTTAGTTTAATCACATTTAGTTGTTTCTTATTCATTTTGTAGGACTTAAACGTAAATAAATGAAGAAATCAAGCCATGGGAGTAAAATGATCAAAGCTCAAAGGCTAAAGTGCACAAATTCAAAGTTTTGGACATCGCTTCATGTTAGTTGCAATGACATCCATGCTAATTGTGACATCTAGAAGCATCGTTTGTCACATCCGATTGGCACATTATGATGACTTTCATGCTAGTTGTGCTGAAGAGGCAATCTTTTTGAATATGCCACCTTATTTGATACAACAAGTGTCATACCATATAGTTTGTTACTATCATACTCTTCCATTCGGGGCATTTGGTGTACATTCACAAGGTAAAAGCAAGGAAAAGTATGGAAATAATGCATTTTATTTATGCAACGTTGGGGTTAATTTTTCATTTTGCGTTATCTAGGCCCCGTGAATGTTCTAACATCATTCCCTAGTCATTTACCATTGGAACAAGTCATAATCAACACAAAATAGCAAGCAATCCATAGATCTCAAGTTAAAAACCTAAAAAATACCTTCATTCATCATGGATTATACAGTGGCAGATTTAAGGAAAACTTTGAAAATTCATAACTAAATATAGAAAAATCAAAATCTACTATACCATAGCTTTCTGGAAAGCTCTAAGTGTTAACTTTACACTAAAAATAAATTCAAGTCATGAACATAGCATCTGGATCCTTTTTTATATCGAAAAATGCACAAAGATCTAACTAGCTACTGGTACTAATATAGGTTTCTGATATGAACTTCAACAATGCCCAATTAATTCTATAAAAATCTAATCTATGCAAATATACCAATCTGGAAAGCTATAGATGTTAGCTAGTGGGAAAAAATCATTCTTGACCATTCTAGATTCATTCAGACCATAAAAACCAATCAAATAGTGACAATTAGACAACAACTTTAAAAATTCATATCTCCCTCTCTAGACATTCAAATGGGGTTATTCTAGCTGACATAAGTCATTAGGAAGGTTTAGTTTCTATCTATAAAATTTCATGACAATGGAACATTGTTTGCCCCATATTTGACATAAATTCATTTTCAGACCAAAGCTATAATATAGTGACCAAATCAAAAAAAAAAATTCCAACTTCAAAAATTCATCAAATATTTTGTAGACCTCCAAATAATACCCATATTAGCTTCCTTAAAAGCTCTCAACAAGTTATAGATGCATGCCAAATTTCAAACCAAGAAGAGCTCATTTGGACCAAAAGTGGTATAGCCTCCCAATTTGGTCAATTTTAATCCAATTGAAGTACCAAATCCGTCCAAATGATTATCTTTAGTGTTTGGCACCTCTTGGGCTAGTTTAAAAGCATGAATATGACTTATAGGAACTGCCCAAGTAGTTCTAAACCTCATGCATTTCATTTTGACCATTCCACATCCAAGATTACACTAATATCTCAAGCCATCAAGAAGTCAAAATCCATATTTTCATTGCTTTCAAGCCATGAAGGGTCTATACAAAGTTCATACACTATATTACATTTGTTCATGATCTTACATTACAAAAGTAACATATACAAGATAACTTTGGCATTCAACTACAAAATAAGGTTGCATAACTAGCAAACTACAACATGTCAAGTGCCATGGCTTGCATTCCCTTGGTCTTGAGCCCCACCTAGACATCTCAAAAGAAAAAGGGGAAAATGAGTGAGATTCATGAAATCTCAATATCTCACACACCCATTTATACATACATTCAAGGCATAGACACCTCAAGAACACAATTATGCAACGTGCCTCAAGCATGTAACACATAAAACCTCATTTTTATGCCACCATCTCATATTAAATTCAAGGAAGAGCTCCAAGGACTTTTGGTTTTGCCTCACCCCATTTCTAGGACTTTTGGATTTGTCTCATTCTTAGCCTAGGGACTTTTGACTTGGCTTCACCCATCCAAGGGACTTTTGGCCTAATCTCACCCATGCCTTGAGACTTTTGGCATCTCCTCCCCCATATTAAGGGACTTTTGGCATCATCTCACCCTTGTGAGCCATTTCCACATGCAAAGCCATTCAAGAATACACATTGGTACCATTGCAATATCAAATCATCAAGTGGCATGTTCTCAAATCACATAGACATATACAAGCACACAATGACATATATATGCAATCAAGAATGCAAGAGAATGAGGTGGAGAGCTACCTTGAATTGATGCAAGCCTTTCTTGATCCTTTTCCTTTCCCTTTTTGGTTCCACAAACACACTTAGGTGGATTAGAGTTCTCTTGGCCTAAGTATCATAAATAGTACACAATTACACTCTTGAAGCAAGCCAAGACACTACACTTTTTCTTTAAAAAACATAAATGATTCTATGGTTCACATAATGGCTCCATTGGTGGCCTATTGAAGTAAACCTTGTAATTTAAGTTTTATACTCCATTCTATTTTCATTTCTAGGCCTCTTGGACCAATTCAAGGTCCTTGAAGCCATCACACAATCATTTGCACAATTGGAAAACTAAGTTGCTTCGTAAGATACCATTGTGGACACCATTTCTCCATCTTCCATTCTATGGCTCCTAAATTTTTCCCAATGGTTCCTCCCATCTTCTAACATCATATGGAGTCCTAAACCAAGGCTAGAACAAATTAAAACACTCACTAGCCTATCCAAGAAGCCTTGGCTAAACCTAGCCCCATGGAAGAGGTTCTTGGAGTTCTTGATTTTTCCTTGATGGAAGAGCCACTTGGGGAGGTTTCTAAGATTCTTAGGAGCTCAATTAAACACTCACACATGTAAGGAAATTCAAGAATCAAATCAATTTTTACATTGTGATGATAAGTTCTACACTTTCCAAACTTAAAATTCATTAGGTTTCCTTGCAATTTCTTTACATAATCCAAGTTCCCATAGCCTAATTTAATGAATACTCATTGGTTTTAGAACAGAAACCCCCTCCCTCTCATGGTTCTATCTTTAGGCATTACACACAATAGAAGAGAAGAAGAAGAAGCAACAAAAGAGGAGAAGTTACCTTGAATTCAAGCTCCTTCCAAGAGTCCTTCTCCTTGCTTTAGCTTCCTTTTTGAAACTTAAATTTTTCTTCTCTGGTTCAAGGCTAAAATAGAACCATATTACTCTCCAAACCTATGGGAACAAAGCTTAAGAGAAGAGGAAAAAGGTTTCAAGAAGAAGAAGCATGAAATTCTTAACATTTTCTCACCTTTTGCCTTGCTTTCTTCCTCCCTTTTTGGCTCTTCTTGTGCACCCTTCTTGAACGAGTTCTCCCCTAGCCTAAGTCAAATGAAAGTTGGTTAAGGAGAGAAGGGGAGATGGGATGCATAAATAGAAGAAGGTTCTTGAATTAATTATTCTAAAAATTCCATTTATGCCCCTTGTAATTGACATTTTCGTTTTAGCTTCGTTTTAGCTTCTTTTTGAAAACTATCTTTTTCATTATAAAATTTAGATTCCCAATTTAATAAAATGCCTTTGGAATCACTCAACTCAGAGTTAAAACCTTTCTGAACGACTCCGTCAAAGTTTAGGTTCATTGCCATTAAAAAAAGTACACTGGAGGGGCTTTACCGATCTCAGGGCTTTTCATTATTTTTGGGGCCTCTGAAAGCCCTAGGCAACTCAAAATTTTCATTTAAAAAGCCCTCCTATGTGTTTTTCTAAAATTGTACTTATTTACAAAAATACCACTCGCCTTTTGGCAAATTTTTTAAATCACTCTGGCTCTAGTTTTTGGGCAACTTAAGACTCAAATCCTCATTTTTTATTATTTAAAATTTTATTCAAATTTTATTTAGCCTTGAATCACTCATCTCAGGGGGCTTGCTTTTCAAACTGACTCATTTCAGTATTTTTACAACATATCAAATGTTACAACAAGCAATAGATTAAGGATTTTTCTTAATAACTCTCATTGGCATGATTTTCAAAAGCTCTAGAATGTTTTAGAGAAGTTTTAAAGTGTTTAGGAGTTCTTATATATACATATATAGGGAGAGAAAAAGAGAGAGAGAAAGAGAGCTTTAGGAATTTAGAGACATATCTAAGAGGAGATCCTTGGAATTGTGAAGTGATCTTTGGTAAAGAAAATATTGTTCACTCACAGTTGTTGCATTGGTGAAGATTAGTGAATTTTCACTAGTTTGAAGTATAATGCCTACCAGGTCATCTTCCACAAAGCTATTAATCAAATCAATTAGTTTAGGAATGACAAAACTAGAATTATGATGATTGGGGGTTCGAATATGAAGTCAAACTAATTAAACCAAATAGTAAATCAATTAATGAAAACAAAACAAAACAAAATTCAATTAGAATGTTGCGTAACCAATCCAAAATTCTTTTCTTGATATTTTCCTATCCTTCTCACCTAAAACTACCTCTGATTTGATTTTTTATCCTCTGATTATTTTTAATTAATATTCCTAAATTACTATTCAAGAATTTAATTAGTTCATATTGCTAATTAGAATGCAATTGCACTTCCACCAACAACACAAAGCCAAAACTATTTTCCACTTAACCAGAGATGCACGCAAAATCCTAATGTGGTTCAAAATAAATTTATTTGATTAATCGACCGATTGAATCAAAATGCATTCTCAGATAGATCAAATGAATCACAATTCATGCGACAAAAATCATCTAACCAGAATAATAATAATTACACAAAAATGAAATGCTTCTGAAATTTAAATTCAAACTAGAGTTCTATACAAACATGGACTCAAATTTCCTATCAGGTTCAAACTTTGGATTGATCACTAAGAAAATTAGAAAGCCATAATAAAGACAAAAACAAGAATGAGAAGTAGAGAAGATGGAGTGTGCTCAATAGATGATGTTGCCTTCTTTCTCAAGAAAGATCCAAAGGCTAAGATGAGTTGCACACACCAATGGTCCAAAATTAGAAGAAATCCCATACTAATTTAGAAGTAACAATAAGATAATATCTAAATCCTTTTGTGGCTTAATAAGAGATATCCAAATTCCTTTAGAAATCCTCTAACTTGCAAAATACAATTAAAAAATATTTGGGCCTCCATTAGATAAATATAATAAAAATGCATTTAAAGTCCATTAATTTAAATATAGCCTACTTAATATAAAATAAGCCTAAAGTCATCTAATTAGCCACTATGAATTATTAAAAAGACTAAATATGAGGAATATAAAATATAATAATATTGAAATATCAAATTCTCCCACACTTAAGCTTTTGCTCTCTTAGGCAAAACATAAAAAGATAAAAAAAGGAAAACAAAATCGAAATGCAAAACTGTCAAGCTAAACACAATTTAAGCTTTTTAGATATTCAATAGTCAAAGGTAATCTTTCTTGCTAATCAAGGAAGAACAAGTGTCATGGCAATTCCAATTGATAAAAAAAAATCATGATAGGCAAATGCTCTCACAAGAAAGAAACAATACAAGGCTCAAAATCCTCACAGGTTTAAAAACTACCACATGCAATCCATTAAAATCAAATTCATTCCAATTTACTTGAATTCCAAAAAACAAGATTGATTTCTAATCATATTGGAATACTTCCAAACTTAAATTGCTTCAACTTGTGCTTGTTTTTAAGGAAACTAAAATTTCAAGAAAAATAAGAAAATAACGGAATTACAGAAAAAGAAAGATTGAACTGAAAAGAAAATTGAATGATTCCTCTTTCCCTCCACACTTAATCTTTACATTATCCTCAATGTAATAGCAATCTAATTCACCAATAAAAGAGAAGATAAGAAAGGAAAAGAGGAGGGAAATAAATACAACCAAGTGGTTCAAGTGTATGAAGCGTCGGAAAGATATAACTCCTCCATTGTTTGCTCTTGAAATCCCTCATAAAAATGCTTAAGCCTTTGTCCATTCACCATGAAGCGCTTGTTGGTTGATTCATTCATAATCTCAATTGTACCATAAGGAAAACATGAGTAACCACAAATGGATCAATCCATCTAGAACGTAACTTATGGGGCATCAGCCTTAGGTGAGAATTGTAGAGGAGGACTATTTTCACCAACATGACGCTTTTTTCTTTCAATCATCATGTCATGCACAGCCTTGGTTTTCTCTTTATAAATTCTAGAGTTTTTGTAGGCTTCCAATTGAATCTCTTCAAGCTCTTGAAGTTACAATTTTCTTTGAGAATTGGCTTGAGATAGATCCATATTGTGACGACCCTAACTTCTAATCAGTATAATTAAGGTTAAATACGTGATTAATAATCATAGATTGGGGTTACAATGCATTATGACCAATTGCATTATGATAATACAGAGAAATTTGAACCTTAATGTTATTAAAGTCATCAACCATACAATTACAAGCACTTATGTACATAAGGGAAATAAACATTTATTTATAAGCCTTTGATTCTATTACACATCAATTATAACTCATCCCAATGTCTCTAAATCATCCCTTAAGATTACCATAGGAAAAACCAAGGTTTCCTAATTAATATAAGTGTTTCAAAGTGTTCATTGCGGCCAATTTCCCTTTAGCCACAACTAATTTCTCTTGGTTTCACCCCTTACTTCATTACTGATTTCGCCGTTGTTGGAGATTGTGCCTTAGGCCAATCATTGTATTGCGAACATTGTTTTTATTACGAAATAAGAGTTTTCTTTTTATTACATTATTATATTATTTGCATGTTTATATATAATAATATCTATGGATAAATCATTTTTGAATTATCCAAAATGCCCCTAATCAATCATCCTTGTGGGAGCAATGATGAATTAAGATTAGTATGATTTTGATTGATTAAGTGTTAATCATGTATGATGATATGAATCAAAATCATAGGCGTGTGTTAGAGAACAGGACGCTGGATAGACCCGGCATGAGATAAGCTACATGGATTAGGTCATAAGTTTATCTCATATATAACCGTGTCATTGATCCCTTGGACCTGAGATCACCATAGATTCCTACATGAAGGACACTATACTTTGGCATAGTCTAATGTCACTTTTAACCAGGTGATTATAAAGACTATGATCAGGTATAATGGAATCCATGCAAAGGAAGATGAGTGGTCAAGATGGAATTTGTCCCTCTGATTAATAGAGAGATATCTCTGGGCCCCTCGATGAGTGTGACTGAGAAATGCATGGCCATGCTCAGATGGAAAGGGTTCTATCTTATATTTAGTCTGCTCGGAGATCGAGAAAGTTACGATCAAGCAAGTTGAGGATGACATTTCCATGCCTCATACTCGATCTAGATATCATGTGATAAAAGGAATATGATAGGGTTATAAGATAGGTTGCATCGAATCACCGATCCCGTATGATTTGGGTAGTCACAATGTCTTACTAGAGGCCACTTGTGATTTGTGGGTCAAACAGTGTAGTTGGCACACTGCCAACATCATATGAGCCTGCAGGGTCGCACACAAGAACGGACCAACTCGAGCTAAAATGTCCACATTCATTGAATCAGAAATCTGTCTAGATTCAATGAATATCTAGGATGGAGAAATTATTTATATATATATATAAAAAATTAAATTTGAAATATATTATATATATTATATTTGATATTATATATATGTATATATATATATGAATTAATTTAAATTTGATTCTATTAGATAGATTTAAATTTAAACTAATCAGATAATTTAAATTTGATTCTATCAGATAGATTTAAATTTAAACTAATTAGATAATTTAAATTAAGCTATAGATATTGTTAGTTTAAATTTAAGCTATAGGATAGATTTGAATTTAAACTAATAGATATATTTAATTAATTTTGATTAATTAAATATATCTGAAACTCTAGTCTATAAATAGGGGTTTCTATATCAGAAAACAAGAGCTATAGCTAGAGCTGCCTCTAAAATTCTTAGAGAGAGGGACACCGTACGGACGTCGTACGAACTGTACTGAATTGTACGGACAGGTTGCTAGCACACCGTTTGAGTTGCTGAACCCCGTTCGTGTGGATACCAGTAGAGGGAGCAGATCTGCGGTTAGTTTCTGTGATCCAAATAAAAGTAAACAACAAACTCAATCGATAGAAAAAGGTAATTCTCTGAACCTATTCGGTTTAAGCGATTTTGACAGATCCTTGGTGGGAATTGAGATCAAAATTTTAAACGTTTCCACTGTGTGCCTCCCATAATTCCTAATAGCCATGGGCAACCTACATAACGCCGTAGTGAAGAAGCCTACTGGAACCTCCCTCGCTCGCCTCTCACTATTGGCCGCGGCCAATGTCTCATTTTGTCACGGCCAATTACTCTCTGTAATGCCTGGCTCCTTTTCATAAAAGTTTACCGCGGCCAATTCCCCCTTTCGCCGCGACAAATTTCCTTCTGGACAACTCGCAGTTTAGCTTTTCACATTTCGCCACAGCTAATTATACATTTCACCGCAGCGTATTCCTCTCTAGCACTCTCCCTAGGAAACTTCACCTCTATTGGTCGCGGCTAACTCCGTTTTAGTCATGGCGAAACCACTTCTAATCCTACAACTCCTAAGATTTCATCTTATGCTCTCCAATTTCTCCTCTAGCAACACTCTAGGCCACTTTAACTTAGTTTGTGAAGATTTAGTGTCTTTCATTTACCTAATCTACCTAACACATCTATCATTACCCATTTAAAACCCAAATGTGGATCCTTAACCCTCTAGCCACCATAAACTAGTGAGTTCATAGATCCATGACAGCAATTGTATTCTGATCACAAGGTGCATGGGGTCAATGCTTAATGTTCATATAAAATCAAATCACTTATCCATTGTTAGCCAATTACAATTATAAAGTTCGATTTCATGATAATCAAATTACATATACAGTCCCTATACTTGGCAACTCATGATTCAATGCAGCAATGATACAAAACTAGCAATCTAATTACAATACAATTGACGAGGCTTCCAAACCTATATGCTACCAAACCATTTAATAAGCTTCCATTAATTTTCTCCTTGCCACTAAGAGGTTCGGTCCCTGAAAATGTTAGCCCACAATAGGGTGAGATATACAATCTCAGTAACAAAAGGTAATTTCTATATATATGTACAAGTCAATCAATTTAAGGCAATTTCATGTCATTAATACTAGAATCATCAATTTAATTTGCAAATGAACTAGTTAAACTACTAATGACTATTGTCCCATACCAGTAGTAATACATAACATGTTAATAGCCAATAACACCGGGAGAGGTTCGTCCACGGCACCTACTCCATAATGAGCACAATCAGGGCTCAGTGCATCTGGGGTCTGATCACAACTCGGTGCTCGATCAAAACACATGCACGGGTGGCAGCCACACCACAGCTCCACTATGGACTCACAAGGTCCAATTACAATAACAATCAAGTAGTTAACCAATCATTTAGCATTTCAAAATCAAGCATGTGTAACAAATATCAGATTAACATGAGCATATACATGGAATTAGGAAAATAACCCCAATTACCTCAATGAAGCCAATTACTCTGCCTCTAGCTACCATAAAAATCCAAATGCATATCAAGCCTATAACAAGTATAATTATCATCATTTCTAGCAACAAATCAGATACCCAAAGAGTTGAACTACTAATGACTACTTAGAGGTTACTCACCTAATTATCGATAGATTTTAATTTCGAGTTCCAACTTTCCTATAACAGAAACTACCATAGTTCACTCTAATTTCTGGGTAATTTCACATGAAACCAAAGCCCATGTCATAGGTCAAATATAGGGATCTCAAACTAATAGAAAATGCATTAAAATGGGAAGAACATACTCACTTAACAACACCCATAGCCTCAACCTCTGAAAATCCACCATGGAAGCACTAAACAAAAAGTTTCAGTTTTGGGTGGAAGATAAAAATGCTCCAAATGAAAGACTAATTGGGTCAAATCGAAGAGGAAGATGAGAGGATGAAGTTATATATTACTCACCTTGGCTAAGTCATCCTCTAGGAGTAAAAAATGGACCTACAATGTTGGTAGAACCCTAGCCTCCCTTAAACCTCCGAATTTCCTCCCTTGCCTCTTGTGTTTTCTACTGAATGGGGATGGAGGCTGCTGACCCTTTAGGGTTATTAGTGAGAAATGGGCTGACCCATTAGCCCAAGGTCCAATTAGGCTCATTTCTAGTAGTTGGGCTATGGTTTAATGAATGGGCTGCAGAAAATTTAGAGCTAAAAGTGGGATGTGCTGACCCAATGGCCCAATTCCTTGTGGGTTTAGATTTTTATGCTTGTTGGGCCTTATCTCATAAGTTGGGCTTTAGAGTTCTAGTTGAGTCAAGCCAAATTTCAAGAGCCAATCTAATTTGGATCTGTATAATGTGTGTTGAGCTAACTCACATAAATTGGGTCTTGGGCCCCCTTTTTACTAAATCAGATTAGGCTATTGCTAGGTGATCTCTCTTGGCCCAAGTCTCATTTTAAGGAGTTGGGCTTACACCTAAGATCATTGGGCCTCTATAAGTCCTTATCCATGGCTTACTCAAATTAATTTGTAGGCCCAAATTAAGCTTTAATCTAATGAAAATCTTAAACCTATATTAATAACTTATTTCTCTGTAAATTTCCATTCATATAGCTTACCTAATTATTCCATGATAATTATTCTTAATTAGTCTAAATACATCATTAACATCTTAATTAATTTTGGGGTGTTACATTCTTCCCTCCTTTTAGAAATTTTGTCCTCAAAATTAGTCATACCTTACTCAAACGTCCTCCTTGATTACTCAGATAGTCTTACCAGAGACTAGTCCTTTCTTACTACCTTCCTGGGGAGGGTGTTCTTGTCATGTTACGACTTCACTTGATAACCACAATTCTATTCCCTCTAGTTAACCTACGTCAAATGACATACTAACTTGAATATTCCATATTCTTTCTTTGTCCACAACTAAAGAAATCCTGACCAAGCCATACTTGATCATCTTATAGCAAGCTCTCGACACCTAGCTCAAATAAATCCCAATTTTCTCTCCCTTCATGGCTTTTTGTTTAGTTTTATTTTATATTTTTCTCCCCTCTTTTTTTTTTTCTTCTTTCTCCCCTCTCTCATTTTTTTTTCTATCGTTCCAATGGCTAGTCATTAAATGTTCATGTTAATTTCCTTTCTTGCTTAACTCTCAATCCATTTGAGATAACTCCTAGATACTTTAACTTAACTCTACCTAATAGTTGATACCATGAACTATAAGGAATTCCACTTAGTTAGCTTTTTTTTTTGTATTTTTTCCACTAATGGCAACATAAGTAAGCAACCTTATTTCATAATGAAGTTTCATTCGCCCTTCACTTAGATTACCCCTACATTTCTTTAATCCAACCTTCTTAACTGAAATGGATTTTGCCTTTTACAGGTTCAGTTAGTCTAAGTTTCTGAGTCTTACATTCAACTATCTCATAACTCGTTGCATACATTTTCCTTATTTATTGTCCATTAGTAGAAAGTTCATTATTTTCATTGGACGTATAGAATTTCCCCTTTTTTTTGCTCAATTAGTGCCCAAGATTACTCCTCCTTGTTTGTCAAGATTCCCAAGGGTTAAAACTAATATGAAGTCTGATCTCACCACTAATATCTTAAAGGCACCCAAACACTTTAGGTTCACCTTCTTCATAGTCGAAATCAAACATAATCTATCAAGTGAAAATAAACATGATATTCCAGGTCTAAATTATATTTTCTAATAAGACCTGATCTCAAGGGTGAGAATACCTTGTCTAGAGCATCGAGATTACCCTTCATGACTTAGGAATGAGTTTCTTTAAATCTTACAAGTCATAATTTCAGTGAGTGGTTTATTAGATAACATAATTTCCATCGCTTGCCCACAACATTAAGAATTTTCTTTTTGGCTCCTGATGATGGTTAATTATAGACAACCTGATCACCCCCTTATAGGTAACCAACATAGGAAAATCCTTAATAGACCTCTTCCTTCTCTCCCATTTCCTTGTTTTTCCCCCTTTTTTTTCACTTGCAAAGGCATTACCACAATTACATACATGTGACTCTAAAGACTATCATGTTCAATAGATTTAAGTGTTTCATCTTAGTTCATAGTTACTACAAGCATTAGTTGTTAACTAAATGGCATTTATACTTATTTGAAATCAACCGGTCATCTCTTTGGGTTTTATGTCACTATATAGTCCCAAAGGACTGCACTTTCGTATCTTCTACCCCTAACCAAGATATTTTCATACAAGTATAATCATCCTTAAATCAGCATACTTCTCTTTTTCTTTTTTTTTTTGTGGTACTCTAAATTCTCTAGTTTGGAAATTCATAATAACTCCCCAAAGAGTAATGAAATAATATCTTGTCAATAAGGTTTAAGATCCTATCAACAAGATCTTGTATTCATTAATGTAAAATCTGAGACCTTGTCAATAAGGTTCTCTGACAGCAAGTACAAGGTCTTTTGACCATACATTATAGCATATAATATGAGATGGTATGATAGTCTTTGTCCTTACTTAATGACCTCTACCATCCATAACTAACTCTTTTACTCTCTTAGAAGTTTTTAGGCCTTAATTCATGCCTGACTATTGGGAGTTAAATTAACATAATAAGGAAACTTAATGAGTCTTTTCTTTGTCAATCATCCCCTAATCATCAACGGATCCAGTAGGGATTCCCAGTGAGAGAACACACGTATCATTTACCACTAGTGTTTCACCCTTGCTCATCCATCATAATACTAAGGTTTTATTGTAAATACATAAGTTAATTGCATTGCTACCACCTCTCATTCATTTCCCCTAGGTTATTACTCTAGATCAAGGAGTCCTCTTTCAAAGTTAGGGAGTTTTAGTACTATCGTAAGTATTAGTCCATCTCAAATTCTCAATGTTGTCTCTACTCCCTTAATCACGCCACATGTGATACATAATAATAAGATTATTGATGGCGAAATCAGACTTTGCCTGCAATATTAGCAGGCAATGCTTTTCTGTGGCCATACACATGCTCATCACCCCGTGATGACTATATCTCAACCACTTGTACGCATATAGGTACCATTTTATTCTCTTTTTAGGTGGATTCTTACTATCAAGACCTCCTCTTTACCTTCTAGGTGGAAAGTCTACTTAGTCTAGTTTGACGCCAATTTGGTTGTTGAAATTCATCAAATCATATGATAAGTGACACACCCTGCATGCCCTTAGCACCGATGTGCCAATGAATGAGCATGTCCCACGTGCCTCTAGCACTGGAGTGCTATAGAATCTTACCTTACACTCCCCGAGTGTATCATGCACATAAAGTGCCTTTAACCACCACCCAAATGCACGTCAACACATAGTATAAGTAAACTAAATTACATAAGAGACAACATGCACAAACACCCCGTGCCAGTGCACCTCACCCTTTTCACACTAAGGAGTCATCTTTCCCCTCATCATAATCTCCCTATTTTACCCTAGTACACTAAGGGAGGAGCCTCAAAGCTCTCAAGATTCCTCTCAGAACATCATCTCCCTTAATCTCTTCCTTTAAAGTCACTATACACATTTAGAAATGGATCCGACAATCTTAAGGGTTTCTTGCCCTTCTTTCTTGTCATCATTAACTAAAAATGGCTTACTCACTCCAATAGTTTGAATAAAACTATTTGAAATGTTCTTTAGCTCTTATCGCCCTTATTCATTAGGCCCAAAATTATGGTAGCTAGGGTCGAGTAATTGCATTCTTTATTAACCAGGATCAAACAAGTGGGTTAGGACCTCTGTACCTATAAAGCCTTAACCTTGGGGACCTTTCGAAGTCTACATAATCCTAACTCATTATGGATTGTGCATCACTTCATATATTTAATCAATAACACTTATTTATTACACACCAGTTCCATTATCAATTTTCTGATTGCAAGTAAGGTTTACATCTTACCCCTTCCGTAAGGTTCTTATAGCTAGTTAAGTGTTTTACTCTGTACCATTGCCTTTTAAGTTCTCAACATCACTCTAAATGGCCCTTGAAAAGCTTAGAATTTCACTTAGATAAAGAATTACTACTCTTGTTGTGATCAGTTGACTACTTCGATAGACCAATCAACTGGTCGGCCGTACCCAGTTGGCTTGCTTAGTAAATGGCGGTCAACTGATCACAGATACTATTAGTAGCTTTGTTCATCATCCTCATCAGTTACCTGGTCTCATTCATTCAGTCCACTGGTGCCTCACAATGAGTGACTAGTACATCTATTGGTAGCCAGTTGGCAACAAGCCTCAACCAGTTATTTATCTAGACTGAGACCAGTAACCTAATCTCCAAAGAAAAGAAGGGTAAAATTTTAGTCTTTTCATTGGCATTAACAACCTCAAGTCTCAAAACTAGTATTACTAAAGTGTTATGAGGTAAAATCTAACTATACTCTATTATTCTCCGAGCTATACTTATTATGATAGGTGATGCTCTAAATAAAATTCAAGAAACAGTCATTTTAATCAAATATTACAAGCCTCATATCATCATTCCTCTATACTTCCTTCCAGAACATAAAGCACATCAACTATATGTTTGCCTAATTAGCTATTCCCATGAGCCAATACCATGCCAAATATGCATCATCATTGCCAAGCTTCTAGTCATAGAATTTAAATTAGAATGGTTGTCTTGAACCAATGCTCTGATACTAACTGTGACAACCCTAACTTCTAATCAGTATAATTAAGGTTAAATACGTGATTAATAATCATAGATTAGGATTACAAGGCATTATGACCAATTACATTATAATAATATAGGGAAATTTGAACCTTAATGTTATTAGAGTCATCAACCATACAATTACAAGTACTTATATACATAAGGGATATAAACATTTATTTATAAGCCTTTGATTCTATTACCCATCAATTATAACTCATCCCAATGTCTCTAAATCATCCCTTGAGATTACCATAGGAAAAACCAAGGTTTCCTAATTAATATAAGTGTTTCAGAGTGTTCGCTGCAACCAATGTCCCCTTAGCTATACCCAATTCCTCTCAGTTTCACCCCTTACTTCATTATTGATTTCGCTGCGGCCAACCTACATGGTGTCGCAGTGAAGAAGCCTACTAGAACCTCCCTCGCTCACCTCTCGCTATTGGCTGTGGCCAATACCTCATTTCGTCGCGGCCAATTCCTCTCTGGAATGCCTGGCTCCTTCTCGGAAAAGTTCGCCGCGGCCAATTCCCCCTTTCGCCATAGCGAATTTCCCTCTAGATGACTCCCAATTTAGCCTTTCACATTTCGCAGCGGCTAATTATACATTTCACCGCAGTGAATTCCTCCCTGGCACTCTCCCTGGGCAACTTCGACTCTATTGGCTGCAGTTAACTCCATTTTAGCCACGGTGAAATCCCTTCTGATCTTACAACTCCCAAGATTTCATCTCATGCTCTCCAATTTTCCCTCTAGCAACACTCTAGGCCACTTTGACTTGGTTTGTGAAGATTTAGTGTCTTTCATTTACCTAATCTACTTAACACATCTATCATTACCCATTACCCAAATGTGGATCTTTAACCTTCTAGTCACTATAAACCAGTGAGTTCATAGATCCATGACAGCAATTATATTCTGGTCACAAGGTGCATGGGGTCAATGCTTAATGTTCATATAAAATCAAATCACTTATCCATTGTTAGCCAATTACAATTATAAAGTTCGATTCCATGATAATCAAATTACATATACAGTCCCTATACTTGGCAACTCATGATGCAATACAGCAATGATACAAAACTAGCAATCTAATTACAATACAATTGACGAGGCTCCCAAACTTATATGCTACCAAACCATTTAATAAGCTTCCATTAATTTTCTCCTTACCACTAAGAGGTTCGGTCCTTGAAAATGTTAGCCCACAACGGGATGAGATATACAATCTCAATAACAAAAGGCAATTTCCATATATATGTACAAGTCAATCAATTCAAGGCAATTTCATGTCATCAATACTAGAATCATCAATTCAATTTGCAAATGAACTAGTTGAACTACCAATGACTACTGTCCCACACCAGCAGTAATACATAACATGTTAATGGCCAATAACATCGAGAGAGGTCCGTCCACGGCACCTACTCCATAATGAGCACAACTAAAGCTCAGTGTATCTGGGGTCTGATCACAACCCGGTGCTCGATCGAAGCCATGCACGGGTGGCAGTCGCACCACAGCTCCACCATGGACTTACAAGGTCCAATTACAATAACAATCAAGTAGTCAATCAATCATTTAACATTTCAAAATCAAGCATGTGTAACAAATATTAGATTAACATGAGCATATACATGGAATTAGGAAAATGACCCCAGTTACCTTAATGAAGCCAATTACTCTGCCTCTAGCTACCATAAAAATCCAAATGCATATCAAGCCTATAACAAGTATAATTATCAACCTTTCTAGCAAAAAATCAGATACCCAAAGAGTTGAACTACTAATGACTACTTAGAGGTTACCCACCTAATTACCAATAGATTTTAATTTCAGGTTTCAACTTTCCCACATCAGAAACCGCCATAGTTCACTCCAATTTCTGGGCAATTTCACATGAAACTAAAGCCCATGTCATAGGTCAACTCTAAGGGTCTCAAACTAATAGAAAATACATTAAAATGGGAAGAAGATACTCACTTAACAACACCCATAGCCTCAACCTCCGAAAATCCACCATAGAAGCACCAAACAACAAGTTTCAGTTTTTGGTGGAAGATAAAAATGCTCCAAATAAAATACCAATGAGGAAGATGAGAGGATGAAGTTATATATAACTCAACTTGGCTAAATCATCCTCTAAAAGTCAAAAATGGAGTTGCAATGTTGGTAGAACCCTAGCCTCCATTAAACATCCGAATTTCCTCCCTTGCCTCTTGTGTTTTCTACTGAATAGAGAGGGAGGCTGCTGACCCTTTAGGGTTATTAGTGAGAAATGGGCTAACCCATCAGCCCAAGGTCCAATTAGGCTCATTTCTAGTGGTTGGGCTGTGGTTTAATGAATGGGCTGTAGAAAATTTAGAACTAAAAGTGGGACATGCTAACCCAATGGCCCAATTCCTTGTGGGTTTAGATTTTTATGCTTGTTGGGACTTATCTCATAAGTTAGGCTTCAGAGTTGTAGTTGGGTCAGGCCAAATTTCAAAAGCCAATCTAATTTAGGTCTGCATAATGTGTGTTGAGCCAACTCACATAAATTAGGTCTTGGGCCCCCTTTTTACTAAATTAGATTAGGCTATTGCTAGGTGATCTCTCTTGGCCCAAATCTCATTATAAGGAGTTGGGCTTACACCTAAGATCATTGGGCCTCCATAAGTCCTTATCCATGGCTTACTCAAATTAATTTGTAGGCCCAAATTAAGCTTTAATCTAATGGAAATCTTAAACCTATATTAATAACTTATTTCTCTATAAATTTCCATTCATATAGCTTACCAAATTATTCCATAATAATTATTCTTAATTATTCTAAATACATCATTAACATCTTAATTAATTTTGAGGTGTTACACATATTACACTTCTTTATTGCCTAATCGGCTCTATGCTCAATCTCAATTGGTAGGTGGCATGTTTTACCAAAAACTGACCTATAAGGTGACATGCTTATAAGAGTTTTTTAGTGCATCCTCCAATCTTTTACTCCAATCCCTTTTGTTGGGTTGCACTATTTTCTCCTGAATTTGTTTTATCTCTCTATTTGAAACCTCTGCCTGACCGTTCATTTGTGGATGGTAGGGGTGGCTACTTTATGGAGCACAACATACTTGCGAAGGAGGGCTTGCATATTTCTATTACAAAAGTGGCTTGATTACTGATGATTGCTCTAGGTATACTAGACTTGCAAAAAATATGAGATTTAACAAAGTCCACAACCACAAAAGAATCATTAGTCCTGGTAGCTTTTGCTTCCACCCACTTTGAAACATAATCAACAGAATATATGTGAAACCAAATGAAATAGGAAATGGTCTCATGAAGTCAATACCTCAAACATCAAATATCTTAAAGAACAATAATGGATGTTAAGGCATCTCATTCCTATGAGAAATATTACCTGTCTGTTGGCATCGTATACAGTTCTTACAGAAAGCATATGCATCCCTAAACAAGGTGGGCCAAAATAGTTCAGAATCTAGAACCTTCATAGCAGTACACTGAGGACCAAAATGGCCACTACATGAAAATGTATGACAAAATTGCAAAACAGATGGAAACTCACAGTTAGGAACACATATATTGATAATCTAGTCACTACACATATGCCATAAGTAAGGGTCATCCCAAATATAATATTTTGCCTCACTCTTAAGTTTATTAATTTAGTGTTTTTTAAAATAAGTAAGTAATTCAAAAGTAACTAAGAAATTTACCATATCTGTATACCAGGAATCTTTACCTTGTAATGAGTATAACTGTTCATTTGGAAAACTATCCTTAATAGTAGATGAATTTGAAGAGTGAGGTGTTCTACTCAAATGGTTAGCCACAAGATTTTCTGTTCCACTCTTATCTTTGATTTCTATGTCAAATTCCTGTAAGAGTAGCATCCACCTAATGAGTCTTGGTTTCACATCAGGCTTTTTGAGTAGGAACTTTAAAACTATATGAACAGAATAAACAATAACTTTAGAACTATAAAATTTATTGTAATTGGACATCATTTCTGCCTTGAGTGATAGATTTTATTTTCAGACCTGAGTGAACAGTATACCAGACCAAAACCAGAAAATTTCTCAACTTTAAAAATTCATCAAATATTCTCTAGACCTCTAAAAATTATGCTCTTTAGCTTCCCAAAAATTTCTCAATAGGCTTTAAATGAATGTCAATTTTTAGATCAAGAAGAGCTCATTTGGTCTAAAAGTGATATAGCCTTATGGAATAGTCATTTTTGCTCCCTACCAAAAGTCACTTTGGTCCAAATGGCCTCCTCTTGAATTTGGCACCTCTTGGGCAAGTTTAAAAGTATGAGCATGACTTGTATGAACTGCCCAAGTGGTCTCAAACCTCACACATCTTAATTTGGCCATTTCACTTCCATTATTACACTAATCTATCTAACCATTTAAGAGCTAAATTTGTCATTCAATGCCCAAAACATGCTATCTCATACATTTGGATATTTACATATGTTCATATGGTTACATGACAATTTCATCAAAGGATTACATCATATGTCATGTATATGGCTAAAAAGAAGGCAAAACTAGGCATATTCATATACTTTGATGCCCATCTTCTTCTTCTAAGCTTGGTGGCCTCCAATACCTTGCTCAATTGTTTCACCTAGCATGTTAAGACATTGGAGAGGAGGGGATGATATTTAAAGAATCTCAATAGCTTATCTCCCATTCAATCACACATAAAGTATGCAATACAAGTCTCACAAATGCACGCATGAGCATATTAACATATGCAATCATTTAAGAAGTATTCTTGGCATTTGAAAACATCATACATAGCATACATAGGCTTGCAAAGCAAGTGGATTAACCTCACTCATTTACTTATGGATCTTAGACTTGCCTCACCCATTTCTTTAAGAGGTTCTTGGACTCAACCTTACTCTTGGGAGTCAACCTCACTATTGGGAGACTCTTTATTTTGTCTCAACCAATTCTAAGGGTTCTTGGCTCTTCCACACTCAAGCAAACCAAAGCAAGCATATAAAACATCATTTAAAAACATAATATATCATCATGGTACCATGGCATATAGAATCATGCTAGAATACTTTTCATGGCTTAAAACATACACACATGTTCAAAACAATGTAAGCACACATCTATGCATAAAAGAAGGTGGAGAGAGCTACCTTGCTTGCATTTACACAATTTTTCCTTGAGTCATGAATCCTCTCCCTTGACCTCACACACCTAAGAAGGTGGAGATCATTCCTCTTGCCCTAGACACATCATATAGAAGCTAATTATACTCTTGAAGCTAAGTCTAAGGCCACACAATCACTAGAGAAGCTAATGACTCATAAGGCTCTTTTATGGTTCCATAATGCACTTAATGAAGCAACCATTGGAAAAGATCATCTTGGCTCCATTCTATCTATTCATTCATGATTCTTGACTCCATTTAAACCTCTTGGAGTCATCACACACTCAATTCAAGGAGCCTAGCTTTAAGCCATATTATGGAACATATAAGGCCATCTTACTTTCTATGACTTATAAACTCTTTTCAAGACTTCCTCTCATACTCTCCTATCATACATGATGCAAAACTAAGTTTAGAAGGAATTAAGACACTCCCTAGGTGCATAGACTCTCCTTGCCCGAAGCTATGCTTCTATAAAGTACCAATGGAGTTTCCTTACTTCCTTTGATGGGAGAATCATGTAAGAAGCTCTCTTAGTGTCTTAGGACCTCATATGAATACTTAAACAACATAAAATATGGCTAGGGTTCATGGTAGAGTTCAAGGTGCAATCAAAACCCTAACTTTTCTATCTTGCAATTTCATGGCTTTTACTTGGATTTCTTTGCATATTCTTACTCTCCTCCCTCAAATTGATGGAATTTACCCTTGGTTTTTCTCAAAATTCCAGCCCTCTTTCATCTACATATATGGGGCAAAATAGGGAGAAGAAGGGGGAGGAAGTATCTACCATGGGATGGGAAGATTTACCTTATTTTTCCTTGTTTTCTCACTTGATTCTCACTTTCTTTGGCTTCCTCTCTTCAAATCCGAATTTTCCCTCCTTGGTCTAACCTTAAAACAGCACTAAAAACTTTAAGAAGACTATAGGGAGAAAGGGGAGAAGGAGGAGAAGAGATTTCCTAAGGAGAAGACTAGGAAATTCTAACAAATTCTTACCTTTTCTTGAAATTTTCCCTTCTCCTTTACCTTAGTCTTGTATGCCTCCTTCTCTTGAGCTTTCTCTGGTGTTTAGGTAGAGTTTGGTTGATCTAAATGAGGGGAGCAGAAGGACACTTCATATATATATAGGTTTAAGAAGGACTTTTTCAAAAATTCTCATTTTGTCCTTTGTTCTTGGTAGTTTCGTTTCTAACTCGTTTTAGCTCTTTTTTTATAGCCATCCTTTCCATTATAAATTTTAGATTCCCAATTTAGTAAAATGCCTTTAGCATAACTCAAATCAGAGCTAAAACCTTCCCGAACGAATCCGTCAAAGTTTGGGTACACTGATGTTGGAAAACATCCACTGGAAGGGGCTTTAGTTGTCTTGGGGCTTCTTATAGTTTTTAGGGCCTCTGAGAACTCCGGAGAACTAAAAAATTTCATTTAAAAAGCCTTCTATACTCAATTCCAAACCACACAAGTTTTAACACATTATACAATAAGGCTTTGTACTTATTGGCGAAAACCTTATTGACAAGGTCTTAGAAATTGCACTATAGATTACAGGATCTTGTTGACAAGATCTTCGACCTAGGTGATGAGATGTTATTTCAACCCTTAAATTAACTTGCTCCACTGCTATACTTTGTGCTCAATATACATTCTAATGGTTGCAAACATAATCTCTCATTTTCAAAGAATCGGATATTACAAGAACTAAGCAAATAAGAATAAAACTTATCTAAAGCAAAAACAACAGCTACAAGCTCCTTTTTAGTAGGTATATAATTGGCTTGAGCCTTATCTAAGGTAAGAGATGTATAAGAGATCACATGAGACTTCTTGTTTATCCTTTGGGAAAGAATTGCACCTACAGCAAAGTTAGATGCATCATACATTAGTTTAAATGGAAATTCCCAATTAGGAGGTTAGGTGGTGTGGTTAGCCTTCTCTTCAACTTATCAGATGCTAATTTGCATAACTCATCAAAATTAAAATCTATATCCTTTTGAAGAAGTCTAGACAGTGGTAGAGAAATCCTACTAAAGTCCTTGACGAATCGCTTGTAAAATCCTGCATGGCCAAGAAAAGAATGTACTTCTTGCACATAAGTGGGGTAAGGTAAAGAAGAAATTACATCTACTTTAACTCTATTGACTTCAATGCTAATTTTAGAAACCACATAGCCTAAAACAATTCCTTACTCTACCATAAAATAATATTTTTTTAAATTTAATACTATATTTTTCTCAATACATCTTTCTAAAATCATTCATAAACTCATCAAATAGTCATCAAAGGAGGTGCCTTAAATAGTAAAGTCATCCACAAAAGCCTCAATGCAATCTTCAAGAAAAATCAAAAAATATGCTCACCATACACCATTGGAATGTACTTGGAGTGTTACAAAGTCTAAATGGCATCCTCCTATATGCAAAGGTATCAAATGGGCAGGTAAATGTAGTCTTTCTTAGTCCTTTGGTGCAATGTGAATTTGAAAGTGACCAGAAAAGCCATCTAAGAAATAGTAATGAGATTTTCTTGCCAATCTTTCTAATATCTGATTAATGAAAGGAAGAGGAAAATAGTCTTTTTAGTGGCCTAATTCAACTTTCTGTAGTCAATACAAAATAGGGATAAGCTCATTCTTCTTATTGGGCATAACAATGATGTTGGTCTTTTTGGGGACAACCTGCACTAGACTCACCCATTTGCTTCAGATATGGGATAAATAATACTAGCTGAAAGCAATTTACTTATCTCTTTCTTCACAACATCTAGAATCATGGGATTAAGTCTTCTCTATGGTTGTCTCACTGTTTAGCTTATTCCTCTAATAAAATTCTATGCATGCATGTGGAAGGGCTAATCTTGGAATATCTACCAATGTCCAACCAATTGCCTTTTTCTTTTTCCTTAACAATTCTAGCAACCTCATTTCATGATCATGTGGAAGATTATTTGCTATTATTACTAGTAATTTATTTTCTTCTTCCAAGAAATCATATTTGAGATTGTTAAGTAAAGGTTTGAGTTCAAGTGTGGGTGGTTGCTATATGGAAGGTACTAATCTTTGTGAATTTAAACGTACAGTAATCTCCACTTGTTCATTTTTCTCAACAAAGGAAATCATATCAAATAACTTAATAGAATCAGGACAAAAATTAGAAACAAAATCATAATTCAAGAATGCATCAATCTCAGAATATGCAATACATTTATTAAGTCCATCATAATATTTTGAGCATTGAATTGTATTTATAAATTCAACAATGTCAGGAAATTCAGTATCCTTGTCCACACAAGTATTAGTAACTAACAAGTCAATCATATTTATATGCAACATGAAGTATTCTTTTGAAGGGTGTCTCATAGCATCAAAAATATTAAAATGAATAACATCACCACCCAATTCCATTGATAAAGTACCATCATACACATTAATTATTATTTTAGTAGTTTTCAAAAATAGTTTACCTAGAAGCAGTGGTGCATGTTTATGTATACTGTCATCCTCTATATTCAGAACATAAAAATCAGTAGAAAAAATTAAATCTTTTACCTTTACTAGAACATCTTTAAGTAATCCTACTAGGTAGGCTGTGCTTTTGTTTACTAACTAAATCACCACTCCCGTAGGCTTTAATTTTCCAATCTATAAAGAGGAATGCACAAACTTAATCATTACATTAATGGAAGCTCCTAAATATAACATAGCATTATTGAACTGCATATTCCTTATTGTGGAAGGAATGGTGAATGTGTAGGATCTTTGCATTTAGTAGGTATAGCTGGTTGAATCAAAGCTGATACGTTTGTCCCCATGCTAAATTTCTCATTCCCTTTCAACTTCCTTTTATATGTACACAACCCCTTAAGAAACTTCACATATTTTGAAATCTATTTGATTGCTTTTAAGAGAGGGATATTTACTTCCATTTTTATGAATGTCTCCATAATTTCCCTATCTAATTCAACTTCTATGATTTTCTTGGATTGTGTAATTCTGTTGGGGAATGGAAAAGGTCTAGTGTATGTGGAATTCTTTCCCTTTTCTGTGCTATTCTTGCCTTGGATTAAAGGGGACTGTTGTTCTCTGTCATTTTCTTTTTCTTGCAGTGCCTTTGTTGGAAGTGTGATGGGCCCATTTACTTGCTTGCCACTCCTTAAGGTTACTACACTAACATTACCTCTTAGATTGGTCATGGGCTGTGAAAATAATTGGCCAAAACCTTAAATTCTCAACTCATTGATATTTGTTGCAAGTTGGTCAATCTGGGTCTCCAAACTTTGGATTGTTGTCTCTGTTCGCTATTGGAATTGGATTGTATTTATTGCCAAATGTTTCACTATATCTTCTAGACTTGGTTTTGACTTGTTCATCAGTTGCATGGGTTGTCTCATAGGCTGTTAGTTGCTTGGGCTAGGAGCATTGAATTTCTGTTGTTACTATTGTTGGTTAGACCAACTACCATATCTCAAATTCAGATGATCCCTCTATCAAGATTGTATGATGCTGCATAAAGGTCATATCTATTCTGTTGCTTCTGTAATGGTCTACCAAGGAAGATGCCAACACATGATTCTGTATTAACTTGCAATTGGGGACACTAATCTGTGGCATGTATGGTTAATGAACAAATACCACACAAAGGTGCAGGGAGTTTTTGAGGTTGTTTTTACCCAAGTGCTAGCTATCTAACCATGGAAGCCAACTCCTTAAATTTATTTTCTATTCTATGTTGATCCATATGAGTGGTATAAATTTTGTTCACACCTCTGGTTGGCATGTTTGTTCTGGTGTCGAACTATTGTGTATTCTGTGCCATATTCGCAATGAGGTCTCTGGTAGTAGTTGGGGTTTTATTAACTAATGCTCTGCTTGCAACTACATCGACCATACTTCTATCTATGGGTAACAAGCATTCATAAAAGTATTGAATTAGAAGTTGGTCACTGATCTGATGGTAAGGATAGCGTACACATAGTTTCTTAAACCTCTCCTAGTACTCATGTAGTGTTTCTTCATCCATTTGTCTAATACCATTAATCTCTTTTCAAATAGCAGCAGTTCTTGAGACAGGGAAGAATTTCTCTAGAATATCCTTTTCAATTCATTCCATGAAGTGATGCTTAAGGTTGAAGATAATAAAACCAATCCTTGATTGCCTCACCCAATGAAAAAGGGAATGCTCTAAGCTTAATGTACTCTTCTGAAACTTGTTGTGACTTCATGGTGGAACAAACCACATGGAAATCCTTAAGATGTTTATGAGGATCCTCACCTGCAAGACTATGAAACTTTGGAAGCAAATGTATTAATCTATATTTAAGTTCAAAAGTAGCATCAAATTCATGATTTTGAATACAAAGTGGTTGGTAATTAACATCAGGTGTAGTTAATTCTCTAAGAGTCTTATCATTATTACTAGCCATATCTACTAGTTTAGAATCAAAATCAAAATCCAAATTCAATTCACAATTATTTCCTATATTATCTATTATATCAAAAACCAACTTAGTAACTATAGCTTCTTGAATCTTACGATTTCTAAGTTGTTTATAAAAATTCCTATCAAATTTTGGATCAAATTCAATTAAATCTCTATTAAAATATTTTTTTCATATACCAAGAATGAAATAAAATAAAATAAAATAAAACACCTAAAAGTTACCAAGAAAAATCAAAATAAATTCAAAAAAATAGAAAAATCACAAAAAATAAAAGGAAAAAATACTAAAAAAATTTAAAAAGTCGTCTAAATGATGGAATTTGGCCAAAAAGTGGCCTAGCATGTAGCATAGCTACTATGTTGAATCCTTAAATCACCTAAAACTTATATACCAAGTTTCAACTCAATTGGAGTTAGTCACCCCTGACACCAATATTGCCCAGATCAGCATAAACACCAAAAAACACCAAAATTTGACTACAAACACTAAGTAAAAATGCTAAAATTAAAATAGAAACTAAGGAATTTTCTGTCCTAATTGATTATGATTGATTAGCTCCTTTGCAATGGCACCAAAATCTTGGTAAAGAAAATATTGTTCACTCGCAGTTGTCGCACTAGCCAAGATTGGTGAATTTTTACTGGTTTGCAATATCATGTTCACCAGGTCATCTCCTATGGAGCTATTAATCAAATCAATTAGTTTAAGAATGACAAAACTAGAATTATGATGATTGGGGGTTCAAATATAAAGTTGTACTAATTAAATCGAATAGTAAATCAATTAACAAAAACAAAACAAAATAAAATTCAATCAAAAGGATGCGTAACCAATCCAAAATTCTTTCTTTGATATTTCCCTATCATTGTCACCTAAAAAGACCTCTGGTTTGATTTTTTATCCTCTGGTTATTTTCAATTAATATTTCTAAACTATCATTAAAAAAATTAATTGGTTTGTATTGCTAATCAGAATGTAACTGCATTTCTGCCAACAACATGAAGCCAAAACTATTTTACACTTGACCAAAGATGCACGAAGAATCCTAATGTGGTTAAAAATAAATTTATTTGATTAATCAACTGATTGAATCAAAATGTGTTCTTAAATAGATCAAATAGATCAGAATTCATGTGACAAAAATCATCTAACCAGAATGATAATAATTAAATGAAAACAAAGAGAACAAAATTGAAAATACTTCTAAAATTTAAATTCAAACCAAAGTTCTATACAAACATAAACTCAAGTTTCCTATCAGGTTCAGACTCTAGATTGATCACCAAGAAAATTAGAAAGCCATAGTAAAGATGAAAACAAGAATGGAAAGTAGAGAAGATGGAGTATGTTCTATGGTGACATTTTCTCCTCCTTGAATAGATGGCATTGCCTTCTTCCTCAAAAAAGATTTAAGGGCTAAGATGAGTTGTGCGCATCTAATAGTCTATAATTAAAAGAAATCCCATACTAATATAAAAGTAACAATAAGATAATATCCAAATCCCTTTAGGAATCTTTTAACTTACAAAATATAATTAAAAAATAATTGGACCTCCGTTGGATAAATATGATAAAAATGTATTTAAAGTCCATTAATTTAAATTTAGCCCACTTAATATAAAATAAGCCCAAAGTCATCTAATTAGCCACTATGTGTGACGACCCTAGTATCTAATCTCAATAGTTAAGGTTAAACATGCTATTATTAATTAATGATCAAGGTTTGGGGTTACTACAATCAATTACTTTGCGGAAATATAGAGAAAATTTAAACCTTGATACTACTAGGATCATCAACTAACAACCATAACAGGAACATGCATAAAGGGTTTGTACCATTATTAAAGGTTTAGGATTCACCCATTAATCAATTTCAACCCACAAAACATCTCACCAATGTCCCCATGCCATACCCTAACATTAACCTTACTGAAATTAGGGTTTCTAGGTCAAATATAGGAGTTTGGGGACCTACGCCGCGACCTGGAACTTCCCCGTCGCGGCTAAGCTAGGTTCTGGAGCTCAAAAACTAAGTTTTTAGACTTGCGCCGCGGCTTGGAACTCTTGCGCCGTGGCCAAGTTGCTCTCGGGAATTTTCCTGACTTTCGCCGCGGTGAGTTGGATCTGCGCCGCAGCCAACCTATGTGGCGCTGCGGCGAGTTTTGCTACTGTAACCTCTCTAATTAAATTCCTCGACTCGCGCCGCGGCAAGACTTCTTGCGCCGCGGCGAGGTTACGTTCTGTCACCCCCTGGGCGATTATTTTCACTCCACGCCGCGGCGAGATTTCTCAAGTCGCGGCGTCCCTCTCCACTGTCACTCCCTAGGCAGCGGCGAAGCCTTCTTGGCCGCGGCGTGACTCCCTTCTGTAGCTGTTTTCACTATATTTTGCCCCCTACACTCCATTTCTCTTCTTAGGGACACCCTAAGGTCACTTGCCCTCATTTTATATGGCTCTAATGGCATTTATCTACCTTATTTATTTAGCTATGCTTCCATTACCCATTCAAAACTTATATGCCCATTTCTTCCCTCTAATTACCTCCTATCAGCAAGTTTATGGAATAATAACAACACCAATCATACACCGTTGATATTTAACATTAGATACACTTTCCATTATTAGCCAATTACAGTCATAAGATTCAATTCCATGATAATCGAATTACATATACAATCCCTATACTTGGCAACTTATGATACAATGCAGCAATGATACAAAACTAACAATTTAATTACAATACATTTTTGTCAAAGCTCCTAAACCTATGCATTACCAAACCATTTAATGGTCTTCCATTAATTTCTTCCTCGACACTAAGAGGTCCGGTCCCTGAAAATGTTAGCCCACAACGGGGTGAGATATACAATCTCAGTAACAAAAATAATTCCCATATATATGTACAAGTCAATCAATCCAAGACAATCTCATGTCATCAATATCAGAATTATCAATTCAATTGGCAAATAAACTAGTTGAGCTACCAATGACTACTGTCCCATACCAGCAATCATACATAACATGTTAATGGCCAATAACACCGGGAGAGGCCCGTCCACGGCACCTACTCCCTATTGAGCACAACCAGGGCTCAGTGCATCTGGGGTTGATCATACCCGATGCTCGATCGTAGCACATGCACGGGTGGCAGCCGCACCACAGCTCCACCATGGACTCACAAGGTCCAATCACAATAACAATCAAGTAGTCAACCAGTCATTTAACATTTCAAAATCAAGCATATGTAACAAATAGCAGATTAACATGAGCATATACATGGAATTAGGAAAATAACCCAGTTACCTCAATGAAGCCAATTACTCTTCGCCTAGCTACCATAATAATCCAAATGCACACCAAACCTATAACAAGCATCATTATCATCATTCTTGATCACAATTAAATATTCAAAGAGTTGAACTACTAATAACAGACTAGAGGTTACTCACCTAATTATCAAGGGATTTAACTTCGGATTCCAACTTCCCCACACCAAAAATTTCCATAGTTCACTCCAATTTCTGGGTAATTTCACATGAAACCAAAGCCCATATCATAGATCAACTATAGGAGTCTCAAACTAACAGAAAATGCATCAAAATGCGGGTTTAAACTCACCTAATACCAACCCCAACCTCAACCTACGAATTTTCTCAAGGAAATCCCCAAACACCCACATTTCGGATTTTGGGTATAATGAAATTACTCCAAATGAAAAACTAATCGGACCAAATTAAAGAGAAAGATGAGGGGATTAAGTTGTATAACTATTACCTTGGCTGAATCTTGCTCTAAGTGTGTGAAAATACAGAAATCTTGCCCCAAACCCTAGCCTCCTTCTCAACCTCCGAATTTGCCTCTTGAGTTTCAGAAAAATGAAGGTGTGGCTGAAGCATTAGGGTTTAGATGGGTTTAAGTTGGGTCAAAAGGCTGGGTCATGGGTTGCTCCAAGTCCAAACCAATTGGGTTTTCAGATTTTGCTTATTGGGCCAGTTTTCAATTGTTGGGCTGCAGAATTTTATTGGGCCAGCTTTATACATTGGGTTGCTGAAGTTTAATGGTGTTTAGGCCCAATTTGAAGGGCTCAAGGGCTTGGGTCTGCACAAGGGTTATTGGGCCACTTAATTGAGCCTATACAAGATAAATCTTGGGCCTCTATCTCATTAAATTAGTTTAGGTCTGCCTCTAATTCATTGGGCCTCCATTAACCTCTTATCAAGGTTCATTAATTTGGGCCTAGGTGACGTTTCTATCTCAATAAATTCTCAAGCCCATATTAATAATCTATCTATCTAAAATCCCCATTTACTTAACTTGCCCAATCATCCATATTAATTATTCTTAATTAATCTTAATCCATGATTAACACCTTAATTAATTTCGGGGTGTTACACTATGAATTATTAATAAGACTAAATATGAGAAATATAAAATATAATAATGTCCAAATATCAATCTTGCAAATCCAAGGTTAGTATGACTATTCTATAGATTCAATGTTTATATTTTGATTATCTGCTATGAATCTCTGTTATTCTCCATGTTCTGTTTCTTTTTGTATCTTACAATATTTTTACTTTAATTTCAAATTATTTCTAGTTTCCAAATCTTTATTTCTCATTTCTTCAATTGTGATACATTGTGTTGATGATGGATTAGAGCAGCTACTGGTTATGTTGAAGTTTAATTGGAATATTCTTGAGATCTTGATTCCTATGCACTATTTATTGTATTACAATAGCTATTTAAATGAATTAAACTAACTAATCATATAAATTCATTTAGACCAAATAGGTTAGGGTGATTAATCAACTGCATATAAATTGTAGCTATTGTTAACCAAAATGTTAGGTACTCAATGAAAAGGCCAAAAGCCATATTTATGGAAATGCTCTAAAGATAGGCTAACCCATAAATGTTGCCTAGGGAATTTGGAGGAAATGCTTTAGGGATAGGCTAAACCAATGATGCAACTTGAAGCAAAAAGAACATTGCACCTAATTGAAACTAGTCATGGTATAGTTTGCTAGGGAGATACGTTTAAGAAAAGCTAATCTCTTATAGTCCTATGGTTAAATTCATATTTACTTAAGAGGCTATAAGGTTTGCAAGTTTGTAAATGTCATAGCTAGTTCTTAGCTATATTTATGAGTTTGAGGGCAACATTAACACTAAAGGCTATCAACCAAACATAAATCAACAATAATGAGGAGTTAAGAATTTTAAGAAACTAGGATAATCTACTTTGAGTCTCAGTTTTTTCAATTTAGCTTTCTACTTTTAGGTTTTTCCTTTTGTAGGTTAAGTTAGGCTTAACCTCCATCTTTTTGATATCTAGTGACTGGATTAGCCAAGTCACATATCTCCACTAGCATGCATTATTAGGTTAGAATTTTCCTTATGAGTGTATTCCATTGTAATGATAAATATTTTCCTCGATAGATTTGATCTTGAATACTCAAGTATATTACTTTAATCATTAAAATTTATTGTTCAAGTATGAAATTTATTACTTAAAGACCAGTGACTTCTTTAGGTAATGGATGACCAACACTTGACATTCACTTCACTCCCCAAACAACGTCCAATCTCATTTCATGATTCACACATAAGTCACACACACCTTCCAGTAGACTTATATTTATTTGATGAGTAAACGAGAGAGAGTTTCGGGTTCATATATTTTGTTATCAATTGTTTATAAAAAGATAGGAGCAAAGATAGCTTCACTAGCAATACAAACAATACCCTCTAAAATAGACAAGGCTTGCTTCAAGCATCTTTTCATGGTTGTCATTTTGGCAGTCGCTACAAGTGATTAATTGGTCATGTTCTTCTCTCTCCATTCATTATAAAGAGCTAATTAATGGTTGTGCATATGATGAATTGCGGGCGATCTCATTAGTGAAATTGAAGGAATTAGATTGTGACTCAAAGTAAGAGTCAATGTTTTAGGGTATGTCTAGCTTGGGAAGAGTAGGAAAATTATTAAAAAAAAAAAAGGCACAATTTTGGGTGGAGATTTGCATTTAAGACTTATTCACCAACTGATCACTTTTCTCATCATTTGATTACACTTATCGGTTTGAGAAGAGAAATTTTAAATTAGATTTTTTATTTAAATATAAATCTAAACATTTTTTTCTTACAACAAAAATGAAAGAGAATGAAAAAGAAAAAAAAAGGATTGAATGAAAATAAATATTTAAATTATTTTTGTTTCTATCTCCCACTCTGTTTTTTTTTTTTTCCTTTTCAATCCAAACATGTGTTAGAGATGTTAATTGCCTTTGTGGTTTAGAATGTCACGGAAATTCTCGTCCTACTGATGCCTGCATAAGCTCCAGTTATCTTCAATCTCATCACAATATTCCAAGCGATAAAAAGGAGGGGACTCGATTTCCATGAACCCTAAAATAAATAACAACAACAATAATAATAATACTAACAACAACAACAATAATAATTAATTAAATATTTATCAATTTTATTACTTATATGCATTATATAATCTTAAGGGGTGTTGATAACATGCATATTCGTTCAACTCGTACACTTTGGGTTGTGGAAAATGAAAACATGCACATCTTTGTGCAGCACAAAGAGAGGCTTATAAGCACAATGATGAATTAATACTTAATTTACGTGATCCTACATAATTTTTAAAATGACTAACATTTTATTTTGATCCGTTACAAATAGAATTCCTCTCACAAATAAAAATATTATTAATAATGTCGTTTTATCAATTTACTATAAGTAAAAATAATAGTAGATTGATAAAAAGACATTTATAATATAATAAAAAAATGTTAAATATTAATTTTATTTATAATAAATTAATAAAAAGACATTATTAATAACAATTTTATTTATGAGGAATTAAATTGAAAAACATTCATCCCAAGAAAGCAATTATATGATAAGCCAAGTTGAAATATACTCATCTTTGATAAATGAAATCAAAAAGATAATTTTGTGAGATATTAAATTAAAAAAATACTCCATTAAGAGATTAAAATAGAGGTTTTAAAAAAAATACTTGATGACACCTCTTTTCGCCACTTGGTGTGTGGGCTGTGTCTATGAGATTATCTGGAGATGATCCCAGAGAGGACAAAGATACCAGCATCATCCGGCCCAACACAAAGTGGGCCCATGGCCCAAAACGTGAGGACTCTGCTTTATTCATCAGAGTAGTTACTAACCTAGACAAGAAGATAGAACAAGACCCAGTACAACACAAGGTCATCTAGAAATAACAGCCCATACTATTAAGACTTTTCATGTAGAAATTTGATCTATTAATTTCACATTGTTTATAAACAATAAATACACACATGAAATATTTTTCATATTTTATTTCAAGTTTCTAAATAAAAATAAAATTTTCTAACAAAAAAAAATTAACTAATTAATTCGTACACTATTTTTTAGTATGAATAGTTTAATTGTATGTCGATTAATTTTAAATATTATTTTATGTAAAAATTATTTAATTCTACATTCAAGGTCAAGTGGTGACGGGAGAATGATTAAGTTTATGATATGGATGGAAGTAATTTGACGACCTACAGTAAAAGTAGTTTTGTTCTTTGTAATAGACAAGAACAAGGAAGATAAACTTGGGGGCAACAATCATGGAGTCATCCACATCCACAGAAATGTTGATAGGAAAAGACACCTGGAATGATGACGCGTTGAGCAAAATAAATAAATAAATAGAAAGGGTATACTTATAAGCACCAACTATGCTAAAGAAACAGGAGAAGATGATGGTTAATAAATGCTGCTAGATTCTTTGAAATGGAAATCAGATTTGGTTTTATCTACAGACACTAAATCTTACCCCAACTTTTTTCTTTTTCTCATCAAATCTACGTTCTATGTAATATAAATAACGCAAGACCCCTTACACAAGTGTTGCTAGAGCGAAGAAGAACAACACAATGACAAAAAGCTCACTGAACTTTGCTCTTTTCCTCATATTCTTCATTGTAATAACTGGTTAGTCTCTCTCTCTCTCATATTTTATGTTATTTACAATTAAAATATATTATTATATGGGTTCTTGAAAGATGTGTTTTTCATCAATTTATTTATTTATTTATTTTTATAAAAAAGACACAAATCTTAAAAATAAAAAATGAAGAAAATGACAATAGTAGGGATCAAACCCTTAATATAGTAGTTATCTCAACATCCAAAATTGAGGTTGATACCATATGATACGTTTCATTAATTTAGCCTTTATTAAAATTTTAATCTATAATACTTTTAAAATCTATTGCTCATCCTATAGTGGATTAAATTGATAATTTTAAAAAAAAATTACTGCAGAATCATATTCATTATCTTCCAATTAGGAATAAATTAATGGAACATTCATTTTTTTTATGTAGCCAAATGATAGGTTACTCGTATGATTAATATGAGACACTGAGTTGATTAACTTCATGAACTGATGAAAAATGGTGTTTTAAGGAATGGGTGCAGGAGTTGAAGGGAGGGGTCCTTTTGAATGTCCCAAAATGATAGACTGCAACAAGGTGTGTCAAGGATTCCCCAACTGCTGCGTCAATGGCCAATGCATTTGTCAGCCTTGCTCTCGTTAGTCTGATACAAACACTGCTCGTCAACCAGAATTTTCAACAAGAATATGATCATTTTCTGTAATGTCAAATATATGGATGGATATGGTAAATTAGAGGAAATAAGTAAAAAGTAAAAGAAGGTACATACAGGGAGAGTTTTAATGACAACTTCTCAAGCAATAACTTCTTTATGGACTTTAAGAAAAAAAAAAAGGAAAAAGAGTGTTGGCAAAGTATTGCCAAAGAAAAAAGAGATAATTTAGCTCACATCAGGTATATTGTACTGTTTAGTTGGAGCAAAATATAAAAAGGTTTTCTAGGAAAATAAGGGGCTGTTTATAGCTGTCGGTAAGTCTTGTATTGTATGGTTTTGGTTATATAAGAGTAGTGAATGAGCCAATCCAATTTATTTTCTTTTCATAGCTAAAGAACTGTGCTAACTATTGTTTACTTTTATAATGTATCTTTAATGATATAGGCCTTGACAATGTAGGCTAAATCATTCTGAGCTTATGAGGGTATTGGACTTATAAGACTCCTCTAATAAAAAGTAATATCATTAAACGACGGAAAATTAAAATTAAGAGATACAAAAGAAATTAACAATATGACACATAAGAACGCTAGATTAAACAAGCTTGCATATTCAGAAAAAATGAAGTCAGATATTGACAATAGAAAATTATGCAACTAAAGGACAACGCACTCCTCATCTCTCTAATCTTTGGAAGGTCATTTTTCAGAACGAGTCTTTTTCTCCACAAATTGAACATTTTCAATGCTGATATCAAAAGGGTAGACTGTGATTCTTGTCAAAGTCAACACTCTGTTTAAATGCAATTTTTACGGCATAAATACGGTTAGGCACTTATAATAATGCAAAAACATCATTTTGATCCTTCTTTTTTTTTCCCCCTGGGGGTTGGGGGATTGTATGGTTAGGATATTCTTGGATTAGCTTGCATATTAATTGAGGCTTCATTTTTACGTTGGCAACCTTAAGGATGCACCCTTTATATCGGCCTTGCGTATGAAGAGAATATATTCTCCTAAACGAATATCAAGTTCCTTAATTTTAGTTCTATGTTATGATCATTGCTAAACTAGATGCGGGAGGTTAGAGACGTACTTTGACGTCAAGCATTGATTCTTTAATCTGTTTAATCCCTAGTGGAGCAGCGTTGGAGAACAAAGTATAGAGAAAAGGAGGAAAAAATAAGAGAGAAGAGAGATGCAACAACTGGCAAATGCTATCACTCCACATAAGGGCCACTCTTGCACGTTTGCACACATACACATATATAGCAAATATGCTAATAAACAAAATGACCCAAGTTGATTAGTATAAAATAGGTTAATTGACTTCTGAATAGGCTGCAAGTTGGTGTAGCGACAGAGGATTGGTTTGTCGCAAAATTATTATCAATGGAATTAATGATGGAATTTTTTCGTCGTCAATTTCACTGTCACTAAATCATTAGTGATGGAAACAAACATTCTATCGCTAATTAGTAATAGATAGTTTTGTCACTAAAAAAATCTATTGCAAAATCCAAGGATAATATATCCTGAATCAGTGAAGGATTAGTGACGGAATATTCCATGACTAATTAGCAATGGAATCAGCGATAGGTTTTGTATCATGAATTAGTGACGGAATCAGTAATGAGAATTTCCATCACGAATTAGCGATGAAATTACTAATGAGAATTCCATCACTGATTAGCGACGAAATCAGTAATAAGAATTTTCATCATTGATTAGCGATGAAATTAGTGACAAGAATTTTTGTCACTCATTAGCAACAAAATCAATAATAAGAATTTTTGTCGCTAATCAGTGACGAATTAGCGATAAAAATTTTGTCACTGTTTTTTATTTTTTAATAAATTTTAGCCTCAATTTAATGTTATATGTGTTTATATTGCCTGTGTAGTAAAATACAATAAAAGCACGATAAAAGAAAGCCAATTGAGAATAATGCAATAATTGAATAATAAAATCAAGGTTTAAATTTTCTCCCAATCCAAAAAAGTACAATAAGACAACAATATTTAATTAAAAAGTAACAAATATCTACTAATAGTCCTAAAACAAATTATAACAATTCTTAACTAAAGACATTTATAGATAGGAGGAGAAGAGTAAAATATATATGGAGGAGGATAATCATTAAGACCTGTCTTCTCAGGTACTAAGGATTCTGGTGTAGGATTTGATAGTGCACGAGATAACCACAATTCAATTTCTTATAACCTATTGAGTGTTTGCTAATGCTAGTCTAGTTGAGACAAGATTTGTTGATGTTGCTCTGTTATACATTGATTTTGCTCTCAAAGTTCTTGGTTTTGCTATCTCAAAGGTGTTGTCTCTGTGGTAATCCTCCTGCGTAATTTCTCTTCAAAATTAGAATGAAATCTCGAGTTATGAATAGAAGAAGAGGCTCCATGGGAGCAGCTCGCATCAATATTGTGAGTCTCAGAACTAATCCCAAAGATGCGACCCCTCTTATTCTTACCACCTATAGCCTCTAACCATAAGGCCACTTTATCATCATCTTTTACATCATTTGATGCTACACTTATTGAGTTCTAAGTAGAAACTTTGGCATTCTTAAGCCTCAAGCAATAAGCCTATTAAAGGAAATAAAGAGAGACAATTTTATAATAAAGAAAACAATGACAATGCATCCAGAACAAAAAAATATACACATGTTGAAGCATTCTTTATGTCATATAGGATCAACATGAATGTGATCATATAATAAAGAATAAGTATCTTGAAACTACAAATATATTCAGTTATCATAGTCAAAGTAATGATTGGGTGTATGGAAAGAATATGTAATGATGTTGATAGCCATAGAGACAATTGAATGAGTAAAAAACATTAAATAAGCGATTACACAATTCCACTGATGATCAAAATAAAAAATAAAGACTTAAACTAAAATAAGTTCTGGCCATTAGCACAAATCTGTGACAATCAAAACAAAAAATCAAAATTGACACTATAGCTAGTTAGGCCTTTGGCCATTAGCATAAATCTAATGACAATCAAAATAATAAAGCAAAAGTTACACTATAGCTAGTTAGGTCTTTGGCCATTGGCATTGACGGGCTTGTCGTGCAACCCTCAAAATAAAACTAGGTTGGGTATTAAATGCAATATAGGGCACAACCTAGGTCATCTCCCTTGGAATTGGAATTCAATGTTCAATTGGGTTCTCTACGTATTCTAAGGTCCTAGAACTATTTAATTTGGGGGGTTTTTAATTGAATTAAACTATCCTAAACTGAATTGAAACAAATTTCCTAATGTCTACCTAATTAGATAAATTGTGGGTGGAGAATGGTCTTGTGACTAGCTTAGGAATCATCTCTTGGTATCCACTATCCTTATCCTATTCCAATTGTGATTAATTCTGGCCTAAGAATTCCTAATTATGTTCATTAGCAAATAATCTTGAATAACCATTCAAGATTCAAGAGATTAATAATCAAATGTTGAATTGAGACCTCAATCCCGCATTAAACCGTTAACTCTTGTCCTTAAGATCAATGAACATCCAATTTGATTGATTAACTAATTAATTATCTTCTGATTCATCATCCAAAAATGTTTAATTAACCAACTAAACACTAAGGAATTCTCAAATCAAACAATCAAGCACAAAATCTCACTCATGCAATTCATCGAACACCTTCGTGGTATACATGGGAGATTAAATAGAATAATGAAAAATCAGATTCAAATTCAACCAATTAATCAACAAAAATAATTCCTAATCAGTGTCTAACCAGCCACTAATTAATTACACAATTTCCTAATCAAATATAACTCAACCAAGATTATACAAGAAAAAGAAAAAGTGCCGGAAAAATAAGAAAATCTTAGCCAGAATTCTGCTTCTTCCCCAAGGATTCAAGCTTCTACTCAAGAGCTTCTTCCCTTGCTAGCCTCAAGATGGATGAATTAAAGCCTCATTCGGTGGATGAAAAGTGGAGAATGGATGAGAATGGAGTGGTGAATCTGGACGAAGGCGAAGGAGGCGAGTATGTGTGGATGGAGGCGTGGGTGTGAATATGGAGGCGAGAGTCAATGACGGCTAGGGCTTTTGTATGAATAAATAGACGATGGAATGGGGAGAAGACGTGAATGGGCTGGAGTGTGCGAGGTTGTGAATGAATCTGGACGCTGGATGGTTCTCATTGAAACTGCCCTCTTTCACGTGCTTCAGATTTAATCATTCACGTGCTCTCTTAATTACCAATTGCCCGAAGTTATTTTCCATCTTTGCTTATGTGAATGTGGGCCCCAATGTCAATATAATAATCCACATTTTGCTTCAGCGTTTCTGTTCTTGTGGTTTCGTGCATGTTTAGCTCCTGCTCCACGTAAATTCTGCATGTATTTGGAGCCTTCATCACGTGCTTTCGTGGCTTCATCTTCTTTACTTCTGCTGCATATTCCTTGTGTTAGCTCGCCTTATTCATGTTGTGTTTGTTTCTGCTTCTCTGCAGCTTTTCCACGTTGGCTACTGATTTGTATTTTGCTTCTTCTCTGTTCAGCTGGTTTGTATTTTGTTTCTAGCTCCTTCAACCCGTGGCTCCTGTGTGTGACCAAATGTGATTCTTCTGCTCTGTTCTGAATGCTGTCCAGACGTGATTTTGCATGCTTCTTGCTCATGCAGCTGCTTTGTGTTCTTCTCCTCTGCTCCAGCAGCTTTTCCACGTGATTAGCTTCATTTGCAGGACTTCATATCTGTTTCTTCATGAGCTGCTTCTGTTTTGTTCTCATTCACATAGAACTCGAGCTCAAGTTTGCTTCATCTGCTTGACGTGATTCTGGACTTCTCATTGCTTCATTCTTTTAAACCCAGTCCACGTTACCATGGCTTCTTATTTCAGCCCTTTGTGTTTTGATTCAGCCAGCTCACGTAGCTTCATATTTCCTCGAGTTACAGCCACTTGAGTTGATGTGTGCGTCTTCCTTAAATCTGCACATGCTTCTCCTTCCCATTCCATGCATGCTACCTCTTCTCCAAACCAACCTCCATTCAAATGCATTTACCCATCAAAATTCTGCAAGAATGATAAACAATATTAAGTAGGATAAGATTCACAAAACTCATTTAAAAGAATTTATGCATTAAAATTCATTATTTTGTCAATTGTTTTCTAAAGTGCAAAACTAGCTATTAAAATCAATTTCCATTTAATTGCATTTATTAGGCCACATTTAATTATTAAAAAGGTTAAGTTAGGAGGATAAAAATAGATAAAATATGTGTTTATCAAATTCCCCCACACTTAAACCTTTGCACTCCTGGGCAAAGCTCAAAATCCAAGATAAAGAATGAATTGAAGCATCCAGCTAGTAGAATGCAAGTAGAAAATGAAAAGTGAAAAAGAAAGTGTAAAAATCATAAGCTAGAGATTAATCACAACTCTTCAACACTTCAACAATCTAAGTTAACTTCACTTGCATCAAGAATTAAGTTCCATGGCAATTCCATTTGAAAAGAATGAATTGAAATGCATAGCCTCTCACATGGTTTAGTGTTTACTCTCAACTCTCAAGTGTTTAGGCAATATAGGTCACTCAAACTTCACCTATCAAGATTCACTACCATAGGCTTGTCAAGCTTCTAAGTCTCCACCACCCATGCCAAATGCAATACACAAATCAATAGGACTTTATTCAGGGTTGTAATGGGGCTAAGGAATGAAATGAATGGATAACAAAAATAAAAGGAAAAACAAACAGCAAATAGAACACCTGAGGACCTCAAGAGCAATAAAATGGAGATTTAGGATAGAGAAGAGTATGCATTTAAGGCCTTTATTTCCAACTAATACAAGCAACTATAAACTCAACTTAAAACACTTTTTTTTTTCTTTTGATTTTCCATTGCTTCCTTTTCTTTTTCTTTTCTTTTTTTTTTTCATTGCTTTTCTTTCTTTTTCTTTTTTGCTTTTCTATCTCTTTTTTTTTTTTTTCTTTCTCAAAACAAATTCTTTGACTAAAAATAGCCTTAATGGATGCAAAGTACACATTCACCTATCCTAATTAGATGTAATGCTCCTTGAAATTCCTAAGGCATCTTAAAACAAGGTGGGAATATATTTAATGGCCATGGCTAACAACAAAAGAAAATACATGGCTCAAAGTGGCTAAAACAATGGATAAATTGTATGAAGGGTTGGCTTTTTTGGCTCACTAGCTATAAAAGAAATGAATGCCTTATCATTTTCATGCATGCAAGTGCAAATGTGGCCTCAACAAAGAATCAAGACAAGTTCTAGAGTGAAACAAAGATAGGTGAATACACACTAGAATTGAACAAATAAGGTTCAAATTCTCACCAGCTAATGGCTATCAAATAATTCATTGAAATCAAATTCATTGCCACTTCACTTGAATCAAGACACAAGATCCATTACTTGTCATGTCTAGGTGAATCCAAATTATAATCATCTCAACTTGCAACTTTCACAGGAAAACTGAAAAGAATCATACTATTTTTAAAAAAAATTTCAATTTTTTTTTTTCAAAATAAAGAAAAGATGGATGGAATGGATGGAATGAAATGACTCTCTCCCCCACACTTAAATATTGCATTGTCCTCAATGTCAGCACACAGTCCAGTAAACAGATAAACAACACAAGATAAAGAGTGAAAAGAGAGAATACAACCGGATGAACTTGAATCGAAGATCTCAAGGGTAGGCTAAGATTTCCTTTGTAGTCGGTTAGCACACTTTTATTACCTACAAAACAGAAACAAAACAAACTGTAGTGCAGAAAAGAAAAAGAAAACTAAATCCTAAACTACAAAGAACTTTATTAAAGACTAACTAATCATAAGTATCAAAAATAAGAATTAAAACCACTTTATTCCTTCTTAACTAGACAAATTTGAGTCTCACTACTTTAAAGCATTTTGATTGATCATTCAGTGTTGACTCATGGACTTTCTCAACCATTAGTAGTTTAGAAAAGTCGTTTTCAGCATATTCAAAAGCAGGAAAAGAAGAAAAATAAAATTTAAGACAATTAAAATTTAAAAAAGAAAACTTAAAATTAAATTGAAAATTTGAACTTCCTAAAAATCTATCAAATCCAATGAAATCTACTGGACGCTCATCAGTAAGAGTCACTACATTCACAGAAAAGTCTAATTGCAACTTCTCACAGTCCTTTGAATTCAAGGTGTCTGACAGTTGTTTTTCCTCTATTGGAAGAATCTGTTGATTGTTGGGAACTACTTCACCAACCTCAGGAATCTGTTTAGGACTCTCAACAATGACAGCATCTTCCCTGACCAAAGAGACATCAGTAGGCTCACAAGATTCTAAACAATGACCAACAGCAAAATCAAGTCTCCCACTAGTATCAACAATAGTACAAGCATCGATAAGATTTTTAACATTAGTAGTATCACTATGCATACTATCATCAAAACTAGTATGATCAGTGGAATTAGTCTCATCAATCATTTCAGTGTAGGCAAAGGATTCCATGGATTTAACAGACTTATCAGACTTCAGAAACTCATTTATCTTAGCACATATAGGACATGTATGCAATTCATCATACAAGCATTTAAGAGTTAAGTCTGAATTATCAACAACAATTTGCTCAACAATTTCACTATCTATATCATTATCACATGCTACATTCATTATTTTAGCAAGCACACCATCACAGGCTAGTGAGGAATCATGATGATCAGAATATGTGAAGGACTCACTAGTCTCAATGGAAGAATTAATTTGGGAGCATCTATCACAGACAGTAGATCCAGCATATATACAATCAAGAGATGCATCCAAATCAGTTATGTCACATGGTCTAGATGGCATGTTGTCCCTAAATTCAGAAGACACATCATCAACAGAATTCTCAACCAATTCCAGACTGGGAATAGCATGATCATCACATTCCAAATCACCCCCACACTTATCTACTACCCTAGACTCAATAGATTCATCAATTGATTCAGATATAAATTCATCACTAAGGTTACAGCTAGGTGTAGACATCCCAAGTGCATCAGTACACAAGGGTTCATGAACATCAATAAATGTGTCAATTTTGTTCAATGAGCTACCACAATGAACCATATCAGGAGATTCAACAATAATTTCTTCATCAACAACATCATCATGCAATTCAGAATCAACAACATTGTATGCATTAGGAATCACAGTGCTATCAGGCAAACTAGAGTCAGTTCCAACAAATTGTAAAACATTAGAGGATGGAAGGATATTACCCAATGAATAAGATTCTTCCTCCTCTACACATTCCTTTCTAATTTGCTCTTCAATTGATTCATTAGCACTTGTAGTCGGTTGATTCATTTGAAATCCTGAATCCTTCAATTGTTGGTCAAAGAGTTGTAACCGTTCAGTTATCCGTTGGGCCATTTGCTGCATTTGCTGCATTTGCTGGTGTTGAATATCACAAGCTTCCATTAGCTGCCTCATCCTTTCTTCCGAACTCGGTTCCCTTTGAGGCTCTTGTTGCATGTACCCCTCATGGTAATTGTAAGGATGATAGTTTGGCTCTTGCATATGGTAATCAGGGTATGGCTCTTGCATATGGAAGTTATGATGTGGTTCATAATGAGGATGGTAATCTGGATGAATCTCATATGGATGGTGGTATGGTTGGTAGCATGGTTGTTGGAATTGTTAGTATTGTTGTGCTTGTTGATATTGTTGGGCTTGTTGCTCTTGTCTTTGTCCTTCAAGAAGACCTTGAAGCATTAACATGGCATTATCCAACTTCTGAGAAATCCTATGCTCTCTACAGGGATCATAAACACCTTGATTAGAATAATATTGATCCATTTATAAGCAAGGAAAAATGAGAAGCACCATCACTTTAAGCACAAGTAAAATCACAAACAAATTATAACTAAAATTAACTCAAAATCAAGAAAATAAAATTTCAATGAAGCTAAGAAGTTCCTAACAATGAAAAACACTCCTAAATAGAGGTTAGTCACACAAAATAAACTCACAAAAAATAAAGAAATTAAATCCAGAAAAATTGAAAAATTCCTAAAAAATTCGAAAAAATACTAAAAAATTTGAAAAACTGTTCCAAACGTTGGAATTTGGCCAAAAAATGGTGCACCTAATAGTAATGCTATTACTTTTGCTCAAAACACCCAAAAACCTTGGAAACCAAAGTATGCGAATTTTTTGGACACTTTAAACGAAAATTCCAGCAAGCAGACAAGTTAATACGCAACACCGAAATTGCCCGATTCCAAGTTCGAAACAGAACAAAAATCAAATCAAAACAGAACCAAAACAGAGTTAAAACAAAATAAGAACACTTAGAACACTTCCTTAAACAATTGAAATTCCAAGTCCCCGGCAACGGCGCCAAATTTTGACGGGCTTGTCGTGCAACCCTCAAAATAAAACTAGGTTGGGTATTAAATGCAATATAGGGCACAACCTAGGTCATCTCCCTTGGAATTGGAATTCAATATTCAATTGGGTTCTCTACGTGTTCTAAGGTCCTAGAACTATTTAATTTGGGGGGTTTTTAATTGAATTAAACTATCCTAAACTGAATTGAAACAAATTTCCTAATGTCTACCTAATTCGATAAATTGTGGGTGGAGAATGGTCTTGTGACTAGCTTAGGAATCATCTCTTGGTATCCACTATCCTTATCCTATTCCAATTGTGATTAATTCTGGCCTAAGAATTCCTAATTATGTTCATTAGCAAATGATCTTGAATAACCATTCAAGATTCAAGAGATTAATAATCAAATGTTGAATTGAGACCTCAATCCCGCATTAAACCGTTAACTCTTGTCCTTAAGATCAATGAACATCCAATTTGATTGATTAACTAATTAATTATCTTCTGATTCATCATCCAAAAATGTTTAATTAACAAACTAAACACTAAGGAATTCTCAAATCAAACAATCAAGCACAAAATCTCACTCATGCAATTCATCGAACACCTTCGTGGTATACATGGGAAATTAAAAAGAATAATGAAAAATCAGATTCAAATTCAACCAATTAATCAACAAAAATAATTTCTAATCAGTGTCTAACCAGCCACTAATTAATTACACAATTTCCTAATCAAATATAACTCAACCAAGATTATACAAGAAAAAGAAAAAGTGCCGGAAAAATAAGAAAATCTTAGCCAGAATTCTGCTTCTTCCCCAAGGATTCAAGCTTCTACTCAAGAGCTTCTTCCCTTGCTAGCCTCAAGATGGATGAATTAAAGCCTCATTCGGTGGATGAAAAGTGGAGAATGGATGAGAATGGAGTGGTGAATCTGGACGAAGGCGAAGGAGGCGAGTATGTGTGGATGGAGGCGTGGGTGTGAATATGGAGGCGAGAGTCAATGACGGCTAGGGCTTTTGTATGAATAAATAGACGATGGAATGGGGAGAAGACGTGAATGGGCTGGAGTGTGCGAGGTTGCGAATGAATCTGGACGCTGGATGGTTCTCATTGAAACTGCCCTCTTTCACGTGCTTCAGATTTAATCATTCACGTGCTCTATTAATTACCAATTGCCCGAAGTTATTTTCCATCTTTGCTTATGTGAATGTGGGCCCCAATGTCAATATAATAATCCACATTTTGCTTCAGCGTTTCTGTTCTTGTGGTTTCGTGCATGTTTAGCTCCTGCTCCACGTAAATTCTGCATGTATTTGGAGCCTTCATCATGTGCTTTCGTGGCTTCATCTTCTTTACTTTTGCTGCATATTCCTCGTGTTAGCTCGCCTTATTCACGTAAATTCTGCAAATCTTGAGTTAGTATAAGTTGCCAAAAAATTAAATAAAAAATGTAAACAAGATATATACAACTCAATCAAAATAGCAAAATACATTATATGTATTTTAAACTTAAAATTAAATCAAACTTAACCCTAATTTATGCATCATCATCTTCATCACCATCATCGTCATTGTCATCATCGTCATCGTCATCGTCATCATCATCATCATCATCATCTTCTTCTTCTTCTTTTTCATCATCATCATAAACTATGATCGCGGTTGACATAGCTACCTTCAGGGTCTCTTAGGTTATGGAATTCATCATTCGAGACAATTGCAAGTAAGATGACTTCTAATCCATCCACCTAAAAATGCCCCTATGTTTGTTTTAGATGTATGAGCATCAATTATGCTACGGGCCTTCACCTTGATAATGGCTAACCAATTACCCTTCTGATGCCAACTAGGATAATACACGTAGTACACATGCATTGCTTATTATGCAAATATGAATGAATCAAACTTGTTATACCTCCTTAATTCATTAACTTCAATAATCCCATATTGTCTATGAACCCTCATCCCACAATTAGGTGAAGGATCATATCATTAACAATTGAACAACACTAATTGCTTCATAAGAATCCCTGTGTATTAAATCTCCACAATTTCTTCTAGAATGTCATAAAAGTCATATTCTAATTGTGCAAAGTTAGTCCCCTTAATGCATATACTACTATTTATTGTTAATTTTTTATGGTTCAATGAATGTATGTGAAATTTATACCCATTAACAAAGCAAATAGGCCAAGTTCTAATGCTTCTCTTTGCTCCCTGAGCAATGTCATGTTAAAATAGATCTAGAACATTGTTGGTTGGGTTTTGAACCAGTGTGGCATTTTTTTAATATTGTATGTGAGTTGACACTTTGTTTTAAGACACAATTAATGTCATGCTATATTACTACTTACATGTTCTCAAAACCAAGAGGGAAATTTTGCTTTATCCAATGGTAAGTCTTCCCATACCTTTCAATTGGTACAAGTTCTCCCCACTCAGTCACTTTGGGCAGATGGCACACTCTTTGCCAAACTTTCTCTCCATCTAACTGCGGTGGAGGCATTGATTGCTCAACTCTGTTATTATAAAAAGAGCTTTTATTTCTCCTGTATGTGTGATGTAATACCATAAATTCTAGCTCATTTCATGACATTCATGGGCTTCACATCATCGATTCCATTAAAGTGTAGAGAAAAAGGGAATAAAATAATGACTATTTTCATGTTGCGTTGTGTTTAAAACTTTCCATTTGGTGTCACGTGGGCCATATGAGTACATAATATACTTTCCCACATTTAATTACATCAATACAACTCTTTTGCATCATAAAATCATGGCTACAACTCATGTAAATCAAAGAAGAGCTCAAAATAACTAACTGCATTTTCGGCCAGAATTGGCCCCTTTTCTGACCAAACTTTGGAAAATCATAACTAAATCTAACAAAATTGAAAACATTCATTCTTGGTCATTATAGAACTCTACAAATGTCTACTTCACACTAAAAATATGAATAAACCATAATATCCATCATAGAGGATGTTTGATATCTGAAATGATCCAGAGGTCAAACTGCACTCTGGAACTGTCACAAAATTCTATAGAAAATTTTGAAAATGTCCAATTAATTACAAAAAAATTAAATCTATGCAAATGATACCAATCTAGAAATCTGTGGATGTTAGCTAGAGGGAAAAAATATTTCTAGACTAGCTCAGGTAGCCCAAATCTCAGAAGTCAATAGAACAGTAACTCAGGTCGGGCAAAACTCCTGATACTAGATAGAATATTCAAAAATTCATATCTCCCTCTCTAAATGTCAAAATGAGGTGCTTCTAGTTGACACAAGTCACTATGAATGTATAGTTTCTTTGTATAAAATTTTGTTACCATTGCACATCATTTGGGCCCTGTGTGATAGATTTCATTTTCGGACCAAATAAATAGTGCAGCAGACTAAAACTAAAAAAATTGTCAATTTTAAAAAATTCTCAAATATTTTGTAGACCTCTAAAAATTATGATCTTTAGCTTTCCAAAAATCTCTTAATGATAACTAGTTGCATGCCAAATCTCAGATGAAGAACAACTCATTTGGATAAAAAGTGATATAGGGTTCCATTATGGTCATTTTTGGCTCCATATGGGATACCAAAATTGCCAAATGGCTTTCCTTTGGTTTTGGCACCTTTTAGGCAAGTCTAAAAGCACACTTGGGACTTGTGTGAGCTGCCCAAATAGTCCCAAACCCCATGCATCTCATTTTGGCCTTTCCATCCATACATATGCACATTACATCATACTTTCCAAAATGCATACTTTGGCATTACATATCCAATTTCTATTCTAGGGTTCATACATCATGTTCATACATTTATACATCACATAATATCATAATTACATATGTCTAAGGGGTCATAGACCATATGCATCAAAGGGATACATCATATGACATAATTATAGTCTTAAAGTGGCAAAACTTAAGCATTTGGTTGTCAATCTTCTTTCTTCAATGTAATTGGCTCCCATTACCATGTCCACTTGGTCCACCTAACATATTACATCATTGGAAAAGAGGGAATGAGATTCAAAGAATTCCAATAGCTCATCTCTCATTCAATCACACATAATATATACAAAGCAAGTCTTCGAAATGCATGCATGGATATCATGGAATTCATGAGCATTTAAGATGTAACACCCTAAAATTAATTAAGGTGTTAATCATGGATTTGAGTTAATTAAGAATAATTAATATGGGATAATTAGGCAAGTTTAGTGAATAAAATTTTGAGAGATAAATTATTAATATGAGTTTGAGATTTAATTAGGATAGAAACTTCATCTAGGCCCAAATTAATGTAGGAGATCATGATAAGAGGCTAATGGAGGCCTAATAAATTAGGTGCAGGCCCAAATCCTTTGAGCTCTTGAAACTTGGTCTGGCCCAATTAAAACCCAACAGCCCAAAACATGAAGTTGGCCCAAGAGGGCTTAAATTTGAAACCTATTTGGAGCTGGATACTTGGAGCAGCCCATGACCCGCCTTAGACCCAACTTAAACCCAATAAGACCCTAAACACTTCAGCCTCTTCCCCATTTTGCTGAAACACAAGAAGGAATTTCGGAGGTTTAAAGAGAGGCTAGGGTTTGGGGTAAGAAATCCATTATTTTTCACTTCTAGAGCAAGATTCAGCCAGGGTAATAGTTATATAACTTAATCTCCTTCTCTTTCTCTTCATTTTGGCCTGATTAGTTTTTCATTTGGAGTATTTTCACCCACACCCAAAATCTGAAACTTGCCATTTGATGTTTCCATGGTGAAAATTCATAGGTTGAGGCTAGGGCTAACATTAGGTAAGTATAAACTCTCCATTTTGATGCTTTCTTTGCTAGCTTGAGACCCCTATAGCTGATTTATAATATGGGTATCATTTCTGTACGAATTTACTCAGAATTTGAGGTGTTTTTTTAAGGTTTTTGGGGTAGGAGCAACCGAATCCAAATTTGGTTTTAGTGGTAATTGGGTAAGTGTTTCTGAGTAGTCCTATATAGCTTTTTGTTTTTAAGTGATAGGTTTCTTATACAAATTGTGATTAGGGATAGTAATGGCTTGGTTTTGTGTCCATAGGCTGAAATAACATTCAATTGGCTCTTAAAGGATTAGCTATAAGAGAGGTAACCTGGACTATATTAATTCCATGCATATATCTGTTTTGACTTCATATTTGTTGTACATGAACGATTTAAAATGTTGAATGAATTGGTTGGCTATGTATGTATTGTGATTGGACCTTGTGAGTCCATGGTAGAGCTGTGGTGCAGCTATTACCTGTACATGTGCTTCGATTGGGTACCAGGTTATGATCAAACCCCAGATGCACTAAGCTCTGGTTGTGCTCAATAGGGAGCAGGTGCCGTGGACGGGCCTCTCCCGGTATTATTAGCTTTTAACATGTGGAAATATGATTGATAGTATGGGATGGTAATCATGATAGCCTAATTGTTTCATTTACTATTATCACTGGTATGTTTTCTGATGCCTATATGAAATCATGCATATATGTTAATTAAACGGGAATATATGATGGAATTGCCTTGATTACTGAAATTCACATCTCACCCCGTTTCATGGGATTAAACATTTCAGGTGAAGGTTTGTCAGGTAAGGATAAGGGCAAGCAAGTGGATGAATATCCATGAGCTAAGGCCTGGTGTGGGGAACTACACTTTGTCCGAGTCGAATAAAGTAGATACTAATTTTGTTAACCTTTGTATAGCATCATCATGTATCTATATTGCCAAGTGTAGGAGTTTGTATTTTGATGACATAGAATGTAAGCGATAAGAAATAGGCTTCATATTAGTTGTTAATAGATGTATGAATTTATGACACCTATTATGGTTTGTAAACCTATGTTTTAACTGACTATTAAGTTATGAAAGCATGTGATATATGGATTATGGATTTGAGTTAGCGATGCATGAATTGTCTGATGAAAATATGATTGAATGACCATGGTGAAAAATTATAAATCTGCTGATATAAGAACAATGAATGAGTAGGAGAATCCACCTTTAAATGGGGATGGGTAATGATATAATGGCTAGGGCAAATCAGCTAAATAGATGCTATTAGAACCTCATAACGAGTGGGAGAGTGGCCCTAGAGAGCCCCTAGATAGAGAGTGGGGAGTAGGAGACAAGATTTTAAGAGTTATAGGATCAAAAGGTATTTCACCACGGCCAATAGAGGTGAATTTGCCCAGGGGGTCCAAAGAGAAATTCGCCACGGCAAAATGTGATAGGCTAAACTAGGAGTCGTCAAGAGGAAAATTCACCGTGGCGAAAGGGGGAATTGGCCATGGTAAACTTTTGTGAAAATGTCCCAGGTGTTCCAGAGAGGAATTAGCCACAGTTAACAAGAGAATTGGCCACGGCTAATAGCGAGAGGCGAGCGTAATAAGTTCCATGAGACTTTCTCGTCTCGGCGCCATGTAGGTTAGTTACGACAAAGGTCCAACTCGCCGTGGCGATATAAAGGGGTGAAGCTGAGAGTAATTAGCAATGGCTAAGAGTAATTTAGCTGCAGTGAACATCCTGAAACCCTTATATTAACTAAGAAATCTTGGTTTTTCATGTGGTTACCTCAAGGGATGACTTAGAAACATTGGTAGAAGATTCTTATGAGTTGGAATCAATGGGTAATAGAATCAAAGACTTATAAATGAATGTTTATTTTTCTGATATACATAAGTGCTTGTAATTGTATGGTTGATGACTCTAATAACATTAAGATTCCAATTTCCCTGCATTTTCATAATGTAATTAGTCGTAATGCCTTGTAACCCCAATCTATGATTATTAATCATGTATTTAACCTTAATTACAATGATTAGAAATTAGGGTCGTCACACAAGAAGCAAGCTTGGCATGTGAATAAGTCATACAAGATATCCAAGAGCTCACCAAGTGTTTAGATTGGCCTCACACTTTTCTTCATGGATTTTGGACTTGCCTCACCCATTTTTTAAGAGATTGTTAGACTTAACCATACTCTTAGGAGCCCACTTTGCTTTTAGGAGACTCTTTGATTTGTCTCAACCAATCCCAAAGGTTCTTGGCTTGTCCTCACCAAAGTCAAGAGTTCTTGGCCTTTCCATACTCAAGCAAACTCAATAAACATCATACATTCATTTGAAAGCATAACATGATATCATGAAATCATGGTATATAACATCATGCTAGCATACTTTTCATGGCTTGAAAATACACATACACACATTCTAAGACAAGATAAATACACATCCATGCATGAGAGAAGGTGGAGAGAGCTACCTTGCACACAATCACACATTTTTCCTTAGATTTCAAGCCTTCTCTTTCGGCCACACACCCACAAATTTGTGGAGATAGTTTCTCTTGGCGTAGATGCAATTTATGGAAGCCAATTAGGTTTATGAAATAAACTCTAAGGTCACACAACTTGCTTAAACATTATATTGCTCTATAACTCCCATTATGGTCCATAAATGCACCTAAGGAAGCAACACCCCTCAAACAATTTCTAGGCTCTATTATTTCCTTTCAAATATGACTCTTGACTCATTTTAAGCCTCTTGGAGTCATCACACAATTAAAACAAAGGCCTAACATCATGTTACTTCTTTAAGTCATAATATGGAACCTAAATCACCAAATCACTTTCTATGAGTTCTAAATTTTTCCCAAGGCCTCCCCTCATTTTCATTCATCAAATATGACTCAAGAATGGTCTTAGAAAAATTTAAAACTCTCCCTAGCTATATGAACTCCCTTTAGCCGAGCTTATACATGGTTTAGGGCTCCTTGGAGTTGTCTTTGTTTTCTTAAAGGAAGAAGCATGTGGGGAGCCTCTTAGGGATATTAGGAACTCATTTAAACTCTTAATTAAACCTAAGAATTATCACATAAGGTCAGATTTTACAAGGTGCACACAAAACCCTAGAATTTATATATTGAAATCTAATGGTTTTTTGATAATTTTCTTTGCATATTCTTAATTTCTACACCCTTTTTCCTTAGATTCATGCTTGGTTCTACCTCAAAATCATCTCCTCCTAGGGTTTTCTCAAGTAGGGCGAAATGGTGGAGAAGGGAACCAAAGATGGCAACCATAGGAAGAGAAATTACCTTGTTTTCTTGCTTTTTCTCACTTGAATCTTATGTTCTTTAAGCTCCTATCTTCAAATCCGAATTTTTCCCTCAATTTCTCCCCTAAAACAGATTTGTAAACTTCATTTTAATCATAGAAAACAAAGAGAAATGGAGGATAGGAGGTTTGGATGGAAGAAAGCGTAGAAAACTACCAAGAATCCATTCCTTTTTCTTGATTTTTCTCCTCCTTTTCTTCCCCTTCTTGTGAGCCTAAGAGAGCAGATCATATTCTGCATTTTGGGCAGAAATTTCGTGCTTAAGAAGATAGGAGAAGAAAGGGGAAGTGTGTGGGAACTTTTAGAAGCATACTTTTTCAAAAATTTCAATTTTATCCTTTCGTAATGGCAATTTCATTTCAACTTTGTTTTAACTCCTTTTTTGAGAATCGTCTTTTCCATTATAAAATTTAGGTTCCCAATTTAATAAAATGCCTTTGGAATCACTCAATTTGGAGCTAAAACATTACCGAACGAACCGATCAAAGTTTAGGTCAACTGATGTTGGAAAACGTCCACCGGAGGGGATTTAACTGTCCTGGGACTTTCCATGGTTTTCAAGGCGTCTGAGAACCCTAGGAAACTCAAAATTTTCATTTAAAAAGCCCTCTTGTGTGAATTTCAAAATTTACTCAAAATTACGAAAATGCCATTACGTTTCGTAAGTTTTTCCTAAGAAATTGTTTCTTCATTCTAGCTTCATTTTTCTTTCCATTTGAGCCTGGAATTCTCATTTTTAGGAGTCTAGAATGCTTCCTAAATTTTTTAGAACCTTAGCTACATTGTTTCGGGGGACTTCCTTTTGTATTTGGTGAGTTTCGTTCGTTTACGGAGAAATTGTACGTTATGTTTCTCACATTTTTTCTCATTTTCAGAAAACTGGAATGCTTTCTCTTATATTGTCTAAATGGTGTAAAGCCATCAGTACACAACCCTAGTTGAACATTTCGTGGATCATACGCAAAGTCAGGGTAGGTGCTGTCAAACACCTTCCACGCTTCTTTATTAAATGGGTGAGTAAGGATACCAAAATCTTGATGATTCTTATAATGCCACCTCATTTCCTTTGCTATTTTTCCAAAAGCAAATAATCTTTAAAGTTTGGGAATTAGTAGTAGGTATCACAATTGCTTAGTTGCAATTTTCTTTTTTCTTCTATGACACTTTCTTGCAGCATACTGTACTTCACCATAAAACTTACATTGGGTTGCATTCGCATCATCTTTATAATACAACATACATCTAGTTGCATAGTAATCAATCTTTATATAACCAAGCCCTAATTTTGATGCCAATTTCTTTGTTTGATACAGGTCCATAGGCATACAAGTGTCTTTGGATTGTGTCCTCCATATAAGTCATGACGCTAAATTGTAACCTTGTTATGACATATTGGTCTCTGGCTTAATGCTTAGTAAATGCACAACTGCTGAAAGTTTAGATTTCTCTTCACAACCTTCCCATAAGGGCTGTTGTGCAGCATGCAACATGTCATAGAATTCCTTTACATATGGATTTGGCATCTTTTCAATACTTTCATTATAGTTATCCCTAAAACTTGGCCCGCCTGCATCTATCACCATGGTCTCATATTGTGTTAGTTGGATCCCAAGCAACCCATGGGAGACATGTTGGGTTCCTAGCATTGGACACATGGGTGAATGATGCTTAATCAATGTTTTGCCATGACTGGCCCATATATAGTAGTCCAGCTTGAATCCATGTTTATAAATGTGCACTTTCACCTTATCAAGACTTAGATGGTTCTTGCATTTACACCAGGCACTTGGACACCTAATCTTCTCTGAATGCAAAAAAGAAGGTAATTGGCATGTATGAGCAAGAAACTCCTCGACATCTTGCTCGAACTCTATTGTAAAATGTTGACAACCTGAATATACTCTACTACACATCCATCTTCAATTTTCTGGCACCTCCATTCTATCTCCCAATAAAACAAAATAGAAAAAAGGCTATGATTAATATCTCTCAATTAAGGCTATGTTATTTGAAAAATGTGAGCTAGAAAAGTAGCACAAAGCACATTGGAGGGCAATGAACAAGCTTCCCAAAAACTCAAATGTGTCATGTGTTTCATAATATATTATATAGTGGTTTCTAACTTAACAAAACATGTGAAAAAGAAAGCAAAATGAATTAAAAATTGAGAGATGGGGTTTGGGCCTAATTTCTTTAGGAACATGAGCCATAAAAAAGGAAGCCCTTATAATTCAATCAGACCCATTATCTAGACTTTTCGAGTTTATCTTTTGGCATGTAGGTAAGTCTAAATACTTATAGCAATTACATGGCAAAGGCTTAAGGAAATGAATTTACCTAAGTTCAAGTAATTTGCAACAAGATATATAAATGCATAATTGGGAGCTGTTAGCCTAAATTACAACAAGATATATAAGAAAAATAGTAGAATCAAACAAACAAACTTTTGCTTCTAATTTTATAAGAAAAAAAAAACACAAATTATGCATATAGTGAACAATGCATGGTGTAGAGAATTTCAGCTCAAGGCCTCATAAGAGAGTTGAGCATGGAAGGAAAATTATGTGTGGTAAAATTTTTGATATAGCAGGTTTCTTACTTTCTTTGTAAAAATCAAATTTTGCTTCTTTTTTCTACATATTGTGATAAGTCTCACTAAATGAAGCAATTCTTGTGGGCGTATAATAATATTTATACAATTAAAGAGTTAAATTGAGCATATACATGGGCCCCTTGCTTTTTGAGTGGGCCTCATCTTGCTCTTATTCTAATTCTAATGCCAGAGGCAGAATGGGTTTGACAAATATATATATGAATATAAGATAAAAAGAAAAAATTTGCATATATTATAATTACTTTCACCCATTATATTAAAGAAATGTATCTTATTATTAATTATATATAATCTTATATATCTTATATTTATATTGAAATATTAAAAATTAACATATCTCGCATATTATATGATGATATATATATACATACATAATCTTTGAAGAGTTAAGAATGGAACAGGAGAAGTAAGACCTGAAAAGCAAGGAGAACAGCATCTTTGTGGAGATAAAAAATTTTTATAATAAAAATTATATATATATATATATATATATATATATGTTATTTAAATATATTCTAATGAAGAATATATGTTCTTTAAATTTTGCAAATAGCTTTATTTACTTTTTTCTTAATGGGGCTCACCCGGCCGTCCCTTGATGTTATTTTATTATTATCCACATTTTTATGGTTGACCCAAAAGTTGCCTCTCCCTAAAAACCCATCAGTTTTCCTTTTGGGAGAAAAATCCAATTTTCCAAAAATACTGAAGCCCATTATTTTTTGTATAGTTACACTGTTATAGGCAGGAGCCCTTTATTCCTTTTCTCTATGCTTATTATTCAGTTTTTAATTTTTCATTTGTTTTTTTCCTTTCAATATAAAATAGGTTGTCTTTTATCTTTTTTATTTTTTAATTATAAATAATTGTAGGCTACATTTTAAATGTCCTTAAATTTAAATATCAAACTTATGACTTACTGTGTAATCAGGGTGTATATTTAAATCAGGATATACAAACTACAATAGCAATTTGTGAAGCGTGAGAACCATGTACTAAGGGAATGAAGCTTCTAATTTCAGCATTTTGTGTTGATGTTGTAATCTAAGAATTTATGTACACAACCTATGGCCCTGCACTCCTAAAAAGGTAGAAAGTATCTAAAAATGGAACCCTCATAATGAAATTCAATTTGTCTTTGGTGACCCAAAAAAAAAAAAATTTAGTACAATTTTATATTTTGTAGCAACTTGTTATAGTGTACATGTTATAATAAAGCTTATCTTGGTGTAGGAGTATTTACACTTTCACGTGATTAACACTAGCTATAAGTTTTATTAGAGTTGTTTAATATATAGAATGTAAAAAAACTATAACAATAAAAAGAATTAAAAAAGTGATTTCAATAATTTAAATTAATAGATTCAATAGCAACTTTGTTATCACTTGATTCAAAAAATATGTCAGAAAATTAAGTAATTAAAATTTAGAACTATGACTATAAGACCTACACATGATATATTCATTTTCACTAACAGATCCACCATTGGGGTTAAAATTTCAATTTATGCAACTTATACCTTTTGGTTTGGTTAGTCAATTTTGAAGATTAATGTGCAATATAGATTTTAGTCAGTGCTATTTATTTTCTATAGGTGTACAATCAGGTTTATAAAATTTAATGACAAACTTAAGTAGCAAAAATGTAAATATCATAAAATTTTTACTAACCTCTAGTCATAACCATAGAAAAAGTGTAAAAAAAGAGATGGAAGCCAGTGTAAAATTCAAGGTCAAAAAGAGATGGAAGTAAGTACAAAATCCCTATGTTCTGTTTATTTTTATTTTCACTTACAAATTTGTGTACATTAAAATGATTCTTTAAATATTATATTGTTTTCCTCCCATTCAGGTTATTCATTTATCCTCTCCTATAGTTTGTAATAGAACAAAACATTAAAGAAATAATAATAATAATAATAAATCCTGAATAAATTGTAGATTGAACCCAATACTTTTACTGGAAAGCTTATTGGTCTAGATAGGAAAAATTTAAAAAGATTCTTTGGTTATCCATAGACCTGGGAATGGAGTTTGTTGTAACACCCCAAAATTAATTAAGGTGTTAATCATGGTATTGGGATAATTAAGAATAATTAATATGGGATAATTGGGTAAGTTAAGTGAACAAAAATTTTGGAGAGATAAATTATTAATATGGGTTTGAGATTTAATTGGGATAGAAACTTCATCTAGGCCTAAATTAATGTAGGAGATCATGGTAGGAGGCTAATAGGGGCCCAATAAGTTAGGTGCAGGCCTAATTTAATTCAATGTGATAGAGGCCCAAGATCCATCTTGTGTAGGCTCTTATAATTGGCCCAACAACCTTGGTGCAGACCTAAATCCTTTGAGCTCTTCAAACTTGGTCTGACCCAATTAAAACCCAACACCCCAACACATGAAACTAGCCCAACAAAGCTTAAATCTGAAGCCCATTTGAAGTTGGATACTTGGAGCAGCCCATGACCCACCTTAGACCTAACTTAAACCCAACTAAAACCCTAAACACTTCAGCCACTTCCCCATTTTGTTGAAACACAAGAGGGAATTTCGGAGGTTTGAAGGGAGGCTAGGGTTTGGGGCAAGAAATCCATCATTTTCCACTTCTAAAGCAAGATTTAGCTAAGGTAATAGTTATATAACTTAATCCCCTTCACTTTCTCTTCATTTTGGCCTAATTAGTTTTTTGTTTGGAGTATTTTCACCCACACCTAAAATCTGAAACTTGCCATTTGATGTTTCCATGGTGAAAATTCGTAGGTTGAGGCTAGGGCTGACATTAGGTAACTATAAACTCTCTATTTTAATGCTTTCTTTGCTAGTTTGAGACCCCTATAGCTGATTTATAATACGGGTATTGTTTCTGTACGAATTTACTTAGAATTTGAGGTGTTCTTTTGAGATTTCTGGGGTAGGAGTAACTCAATCCGAATTTGGTTTTAGTGGTGATTGGGTAAGTGTTTCTGAGTAGTCCTATATAGCTTAACTTTTTTTAAGTGATGGGCTACTTAGACAAATTGTGATTAGGGATCGTTATAGCTTGGTTTTGTGTCCATAGACTTAAGCAACATTCAATTGGCTCTTAAAGGATTGGTAACAAGTGAGGTAACCGGGACTATATAAATTCCATATATATATCTGTTTTAATTTCATATTTGCTATACATGAATAATTTGAGATGCTAAATGAATTGGTTGGCTATCTATTATGTGTGATTGGACCTTGTGAGTCCATGGTAGAGTTGTGGTGTGGCTGCCACCTATGTATGTGCTTCGATCGAGCACCGAGTTATGATTAAACCCTAAATGCACTGAGCCCTGGTTGTGCTCATTGGGGAGCAGGTGCCGTGGATGGGCCTCTCCCGGTGTTATTGGCCTTTAACATGTGAAAATATGATTGCTAATATGGGATAGTAATCATGATAGCCTAATTGTTTCATTTACTGGTATGACTGTATATTTTCTGATGCTTATGTGAAATTATGCATATATGTTAATTAAACTGGAATATATGATGGAATTGCCTTGGTTACTAAGATTCACATCTCACCCCATTTCATGGGATTAAACATTTCACGTGAAGGTTCTTCAGATAAAGATAAGGGCAAGCAAGTGGATGAACATCTATGAGCTGAGGCCTAGTGTGGGGAGCTACATTTGGTCTGAGTTGAATAGAGTAGATGCTAATTTTGTTAACCTTTGTATAGCATCATCATGTATCTATATTGCAAAGTGTAGGAGTTTGTATTTTGATAACATAGAACTTAATCATGAGAAATAGGCTTCATATTAGTTGTTGATAGATGTATGAGTTTATGACACTTATTATGGCTAATAAACCTGTGTTTTAATTGACTATTTGAGTAATGAAATCATGTGATATATGGATTGTGGATTTGAGTTGGCAATATATGAATTATCTGATGAAAACATGGTTGAATGACCATTGTGGGAAATTTATAAATCTGCTGATATAAGACCAATGGATAAGTAGGAAAATCCACATTTAAATATTAGATGGGTAATGATACAATGGATGGGATAAATCAGCTGGATAAATGTTATTACAATTTCATAACAAGTGGGAGAGTGGCCCTAAAGAGTCCCTAGATGGAGAGTGGATAGTAGGAGACAAGATTTTAAGAGTTGTAGGATCAGAAGGTATTTCGCCATGATCAAAATGGGCTTAGCCGTGGCCAATAGAGGCAAATTTGCCCAGGGGGAGTCCAAAGAGAAATTCGTCACGGCGAAATGTGAGAGGCTAAACTGGGAGTCGTCCAGAAGGAAATTTGCTGCGGCGAAAGGGGGAATTGGCTACAACGAACTAATGTGAAAATGTCCCAGGTGTTCCAGAGAGGAATTAGCCGCGGCTAACAAGGGAATTGGCCGTGGCCAATAGCGAGAGGCGAGCGAGGTAAGTTCCAGGAGGCTTCCTCCCTGCGGCGCCATGTAGGTAGCCGCGACAAAGGTCCAATTGAGGTGAAATTAATGACGATGTAAGGGGTGAAGCCGAGAGTAATTAGCCACGGCTAAGAGTATTTTAAGCGTGGCGAATGTCCTGAAACCCTTATATTAACCAAGAAATCTTAGTTTTTTTATGTGGTAACCTCAAGAGATGACTTAGAAACATTAGTAGAAGATTCTTGTGAGTTGGAATCAATAGGTAATAGAATCAAAGGCTTATAAATGAATGTTTATTTCCTTGATGTACATAAGTGCTTGTAATTGTATGGTTGATGACTCTAATAACATTAAGGTTCAAATTTCTCCGTATTTTCACAATGTAATTAGTCGTAATACCTTGTAACCCCAATATATGATTATTAATCATGTATTTAACCTTAATTACAATGATTAGAAATTAGGGTCGTCATATTTGTAGCTTTTAGTTGTATTTGGAAAATCAAGATCTATAGTTTGTAAACCAAAGATAAATTAGTCATCTAAAGTCATATAACAACAATATACAAAAACAAATGCCATAAATTTTGCATTTAAGCAACTAAATGATCCAAAAGTTCATGAGAAAAAATTGAAGTCTTGTCACAAAGTCATCATACCTTTACCAAACAATTTGGCACTGCTACCTTGGAGGCACCAAAATATGGGGAATAGGATGATTAATATTGGCATCATCTTTAAATACCAAAATGATGTTTTAGATAACATGTGTTCAATCATCAACTTCAAAATAAGCTTCAGGTTAGTCAGGAAACATAAAAATGATGTACAATTCCTTAAAAACAAAAAAAAAAGGGGAAAAAGTATGTCAAGCATTTCTACTAACCTTGCACTTAGATATTATTCAATTCTAAAGCATAGAAGTCATCATTCAGTTAAGCTAAAACTTGTATGATGGAAGAACTAGAAAAGTCTAATAGGAAGTTAAGAGGCATATTTCCAACGGATATGGCTTAATTTTCTAGCTTTTCTCATAGTCAATTTTTTAGAATTTGGAGGAAATGCTCACATATCAGAGCCAAAATTAAGAGGAAAAGGTCTAACTTCCTAAGGTATATGATGGAATAGTTGACATCAAACATTTAAAAGGCTAGAAAGAAAAATAAATGATTCCATTGGCATTGCCGCCAAACCTTATCAATTAATAGAATGGTTCCCCTTCACGTAACATCCTGTCTTACAACACATTATGTTGCTCATGTCACTTTTCTATTTCAATCTTGATATCTTTTTTTTTTTCTTTTTAATCAAAAGCATTATTGTGATAAAGGATAGCAGATTTCCTATAATACTCAATCTCTCTCTTTGATTGCACTCTATACGATACTAGAGAGGAATGGCTCTAATAGTGAAGTTACAAACCTAAAAGTGTAGGAAATTTGTTCTATAAGAAAGCAAAGGCTTGATCTTAGGATAAGGATTATTGGCCTAAAGTGCAAAAGGCACAATCCAAGAGGCATAGACTAACAAAGGGGGTGTTTTATGCTTTGTTAAAGCCCTCTTTCAAAATTGTATAGATTTGTTGTTATCTGCAAGCAATCGTTGAATAGTTTCATGACAACTTGCATTACAATTAAGACCAAATGAGGAAAAAAAGAAGAAGAAAACTTACGTATGAATCTGGATTTATTGATGCTCTTAACAAAATTGTGGTGTCTTAGAGTGAATTCTAATATTTAAGAATAAAGAGCCCTATACTTAGAAACTTATATGTCTTTCTTGGTTTATCATATATTGTTAATCTTGAGTTGTATCGTATGGCATCAAAGTCAAATCCCTAACCTGGAGAGAATTAAATTGTTATTCAAGGTTGAGAGATCCTTTGACTCTTACAGAACTAGATTTTTATTAAATTGTTATATCTATATATATTTGTATGATACTAAAAGCTACATCAAAGTAAATATAATTAGTATGCAAGTTATATACTTCATGTGATGGTGGCATCCTTTGTCTTTAAGCATTTTGGATAATTGCATATGCATTACCATTAAAAGTTATTAAAGAACTAATAACATTAATATTTTATAAAAATGAGCAAAACTTAAAATTTAGAAGACACTTATTTTTCAATGAGTTTTATATAGTACACAGACAAAAATTTTTCATAAAATATAAGCATCCTTTATGCCTTAAAGGCATCTTGACTTAATCATACCTTTAAATGTATCCAAATCAAAAATTGAAATACTTAGCTACCTGAATTCTTGAACATCTAAATGAAGATGATAATATACAAAATGCATTTTTGAATATATTATATAAAGAAAAATTCCTAACTAGATACTTGAAAGCTTACACATATATAACCTGGTAAAATAGCAAGATCATTCTTTGAGATTTGAGCCCATATATAAACTACTATTAAATAGCACTTTAGACTATGTAAAGTCCCACATTAGGTAGGAAGACCCTGGGCTAAGGCCTTATAAGTAAAAGCAAAGCTCTCCTTACCAAGTAGTGTGCCAGGTCCCATAACAGGGACAATATTACTAGAAGCTTTGTGGGGAATTGGCATCAGAGCTGGCCTAGCCACATGTGTAACCTGAGGAGGGATTAGTCCCAAAGGAGGATGGAATGTAAAGTTCCACATCGAGTAGGAAGACCCTGAGCTAAGGCCTTATAAGTGGGAGCGAAGCTCTCCCCACCATCGACACATTTTCCCTTGGATTAAGGAGAAACAAAACTCCACCAAGTAGTGTGCCGGGTGCTATAAAAGGGACAATATTGTTCGAGGCTTTGTGGGGAATTGGTATCAAACCTGGCCTAGCCACATGTGCAACCCGAGGATAGGTTGGCCCCAAAGGGGGTAAAATGTAAAGTCCTACATTAGGTAGGGAGGCCCTATGCTAAGGCCTTATAAGTAGGAGCGAAACTTTCCTTACAAGTGATGCATTTTCCCTTAGATTGAGGAGAAACCAAACCTTGCTAGGCTAATGTGCCAGGTGCCGTAATAGGGGCAATATTACTGGAAGCTCTATGGGGAATTAGTATCAGAGCTAGCCTAGTCACATGTGTAACCCAAAGACGGGTTAGCCCCAAAGGGGGTGGAATGTAAAGTCCCACATAGGGTAGGAAGACCCCGGGCTAAGGCCATATAAGTGGGTGTCATAACGGGGATAATATTGCTAAAGGCTTTATGGGAAATTAGTATCAGAGCTAGCCTAGCTGCATGTGTAACCCGAGGACAGTTTGGCCCCAAAGGAGAGGGAATGTAAAGTTCTACATTAGGCAAGATGACCCTGGGCTAAGGCTTTATAAATGGGAGCGAAGCTCTCCCCACCAGCGATGCATTTTCCCTTGAATTGGGGAGAAACAAAACCCTACCAAATAGTGTGCCAGGTGCTGTAATAGGGACAATATAGCTAGAGGCTCTGTGAACAATTGGTATTAGAGTCAGCCTAGCCACATGTACAACCCGAGGATGTGTAACATCCGGTTCTCTAAAAATGAAAGAAAATGTGAGAAATGTAACGTACAGTTTCTCTGTTAACGAATGAAACCCACCGGATACAAAAGGAAGTCTCCCAAAATAATGTAGTTAAGGTCCCAAAAATTTTGAAAAGCATTCTAGACTCTTAAAAATGAGAATCCCAGGCTTAGACAGAAAGAAAAATGGAGTTAGAATGAAGAAATAATTTTTTATAAAGAGCTTACAAAACGCAACGGCATTTTCATAATTTTGAGTAAATTTTGGAATTTGCATAGAAGGGCTTTTTAAATGAAAGTTTTGAGTTTTTCGGGGTTCTTAGAGGCCCTGAAAACCATGAAAAGCCTTAGGATAGTTAAATCCCCTCCGGTGGACGTTTTTCAATGTTGGTGTGCCTGAACTTTGATAGGTTCATTCGGGAGGGTTTTAGCTCCGATTTGAGTAATTCCAAAGGTATTTTATTTAATTAGAAACTCAAATTTATAATGGAAAAGACGGTTCTCAAAAAGGAGCTAAAACGAAGGAGAAACTAAAATGCCAAGAACAAAGGGCAAAATGGGAATTTTTGAAAAGTGTAACTTCCTCCTACCTATATATATGATGCACCCTTCTTCTCCCTTCATTTTGCATGACCATGTTCTATCCAAAATCAGAGGAAAACCCTAGGGAATGAGGTGCACAAGAGGAAGAAGAAAAGGAGGAGAAATTCAAGGGAGAAAGGTATGGATTTTCATGGTTTTTCATGCTCTTTCTCTTCCAAACCTCTTCTCCTCCATTCTCTGTTATTTCCTATGATTATAATGAAGTATATAAATCTATTTTAAGGGATAAATTGAGGGGAAAATTCGGATTTGAAGAGAGGAGCTCAAAGAACACAAGATTCAAGTGAGAAAAAGCAAGAAAATAAGGTAATTTCTCTTCCTATGGTTGTCATCTTTGGTTCCCTTCTCCACCATTTCACCCCACAAGAGAAAACCCTAGGAGGAGATGATTTTTAGGTAGAACCAAGCATGAATCTAAGGAAAAAGGGTGTGGAGATTAAGAATATGCAAAGGGAATTATAAAAAAAAACTATTAGATTTCAAAATGCAAGTTCTAGGATTTCAATTGCACCTTGTAAAATCTGATTTTATATAATGATTCCTAGGTCTAATTAAGAGTTTAAATGAGCTCCTAAGATCCCTAAAATACTCCCCACAAGCTTCGTCCTTCAAGAAAATAAAGAAATCTCCATATAGGCCAAAGATGCCCTATGTCTCAACCAAAAGGGATTCTTGTAGTTGGGGAGAGTTTTAAATTTTTCTAAGGCCATTCTTAAGTCATATTTGATGAATGAAAATAAGGGGAGGCCTTGGAAAAGATTTAGAACTCAGAAAGTGAATTGGTGCCTTAGGTTCCATATTATGACCTAAAGAAGCAACATGTAGTTAGGCTCTTTGTTTTAATTGTGTGATGACTCCAAGAGGCTTAAAAGGAGTCAAGAATCATATTTGAAAGGAAATAATGGAGTCTAGAATTTATTTGAGGGGTGTTGCTTCATTAGGTGCATTTATGGACCATAATGGAACTTTTAGAGTAATCTAGTATCTAAGCAAGTTGTATGTCCTTAGAGATTATTTCATGAACCTAATTGGCTTCCATAAATTGTATCTAGGCCAAGAGAAATTATCTCCACAAGTTTGTGGGTGTGTGGTCGAAAGAAGAGGCTTGAAATCCAAGGAAAAAGTATGTAATTGTGTGCAAGGTAGCTATCTCCACCTTCTCACATGAATAGATGTGTGTTTAGGTTATCTTAAATGTGTGTATGAGTATTTTCAAGCCATGAAAAGTACACTAGCATGATTTTATACGCCATAATTTTATGATGATATATTATGTTTTCAAATGAATGTATGATGTTTGTTTGAGTTTACTTAAATGTGGAGAGGCCAAGAACTCTTGACCATGGTGAGGATGAGCCAAGAACCCTTGAGATTGGTTGAGACAAAGTAAAGAGTCTCCCAAAAGCAAAGTGGACTTCCAAGAGTATGGTTACGTCCAAAGCTCTTAAAGAATGGGTGAGGCAAGTCCAAAATCTATGAGGAAAAGTGTGAGTCCAATCCAAACACTTGGTGAGCTCTTGAATGATTTGTATGACTTGTTCACATGCCAAGTTTGCTTCTTAAATGATCATGACTTCCATGATATCCATGCATGCATTTTTAAGGCTTGCTTTGCATATATTATGTATGATTGAATTAGAGATGAGATATTAGGATTCTTTGGACCTCATCCCCTCCTCTCCAATGATCTCACATGTTAGGTGGGCTAAGTGGATATGGTAATGGGAGCCAACAACATTAAAAAAAGAAGATTGACATCCATATGTCTAGCATTTATCTTTTAAAGCCATAATGATATATATTATTGTTGTAAATGGTTTATGACCCTTGAGACATATGTAATTATGATATTATGTGATATAGAAATGAAAGTATGTGTTATGTAAATGATGGAATGTGAATTGAGTATGTATGGCAAAGATAGCTTCATGAATGGCTTTATGGGAATATGCATATGTGTGGATGAAATGGCCAAAATGAGATGCATAGAGTTTGGGACTATTTGGACAGCTTGCACAAGTCTTAATCATGCTTTTAGACTTGTCCAAAAGGTGCCAAATCCTAGGAAAAGCCATTTGGTTACTTTGGTACCCTATATGTAGCCAAAAATGACCATAATGGAACCTTATATTACTTTTTAGCCAAGTGAGCTCTTTTTAATCTGAGATTTATTTTTGGGAAACTAAAGATCATAATTTTTAGAGGTTTAAAAAATATTTGATGATTTTTCAAAGTTGGTCATTTTTTTTATTTTAGTTTGCTGCACTATTCATTTAGTCCGAAAATGAATTCTGTCACACAAGGAACAAATGATGTCCAATTGCTATAAAATTTTATACAGAGAAACTAGACATTCACAGTGATGCATCTCAACTAGAAGCACCTCATTTGGAGGTCTAGAGAGGGAGATATGAATTTTTTAATATTCTGTCCAGTATCATGAATTTTGCCCGACCTAAGTTGCTGTTCCATTAAATTTCGAGGTTTGGCTTGATGAACTAGTCTAAAGATATTTTTTCTCTCTACCTAACATCCACATCTTTCCATATTGGTATCATTTGAATAGATTGGATTTTTATGGAATTAATTGGACATTTTCAAATTTTTTTGCAGAATTCTATGACAGTTCCAGAATGCAGTCTAACCTCTAGACTATTTTGGATGTCAAACATCCTCTGTGATAGATGTCACGATCTAGGAATATTTTTAGTGTGAATTAGAAATCCATGGCTTTCTAGAATTAGTTATGATTTTCTAAAGTTTAGTTAGAAAAGATGCCAAATCTGTTTGAAATTTACACTTGGGTATTTTAAGCTTCATTTCAGTTTCCATGAATTGTGGCCATGATTTTATGATGCAAATGAGTTATATTGATATAATTAAATATGAGAATATATAGCATGAGCTCACACGGTCCACGTGACACCGAATGAAATTTTTAGATATGACGCAATGTGAAAATAATCATTATTTCCTTGCCTTTTTCATAGGAAACTTACATGAGTCATGATATTAAGTCATTTAAAGGCATGAAATGAGCTAGAAATATATGGTGTTATAGGACAGGTAGGCCCCATAAAGGGAAAAATGTAGAGTCTCACATTAGGTAGGGAGACCCTGGGTTAAGACCTTATAAGTGAGAGTGAAGCTCTTCCTACAAGCGATGCATTTTTCTTTGGATTAGGGAGAAACAAAACCCCACTAAGCCAGTGTGCTAGGTGTCGTAATGAGGATAATACTGCTGGAAGCTCTGTAAGGAATTGATATTAGAGCTGGCCTAACCACATGTGCAACATGAGGATGGATTGGCCCTAAAAATGGGTGGAATGTAAAGTTCTACATCGGGTAGGGAGACCCTAGGCTAAGGCCTTATAAGTGAGAGTGAAGCTTTCCCCACCAGCGACGTGTTTTCCTTAGGATTGGGGAGAAACAAAACCTTACTAGGCTAGTGTGCTAGGTGCCACAACGAAGATAATATTGCTAAAAGGTCTGTGGAGAATTGGTATCAGAGCTGGCCTAGCCGCATGTGCAACCCAAGGACGGGTTGGCCCCAAAGGCGGTGGAATGTAAAGTCATACATTAGGCAAGAAGACCCTGAGCTAAGTCCGTATAAGTGGGTGCCGTAACAGGTACAATATTGATAGAGGCTTTTTAGGGAATTGGTATTAGAGCTGACCTAGCTGCATGTGCTACCCGAGGATGGTTTGGCTCCAAAGGGAGGTGGAATGTAAAGACCCAAATCAGGAAGGAAGACCCTGGGTTAAGGCCTTATAAGTGGGAGCAAAGCTCTCCCACCAGCGACACATTCTTCCTTAGAATGGGGAGAAATAAAATCCCATCAGGTAGTGTGCCAGGTGCTGTAATGGGGACAATATAGTCAGAGGCTCTGTGGGGAATTGGTATAAGAGCCAGCCTAGCCATATGTTCAACCTGAGGATGGGTTGGCCCCAAAGGGGGTAGAATGCAAAGTCCCATATTACGTAAAAAGACATTGTGCTAAGGCTGTATAAATGGGTGTCGTAACGGGGACAATATTGCTATAGGCTCTGTAGGGAATTGGTATCAGAGCTAGCCTAGCCATATGTGCAACCCGAGGGCGGGTTGGCCCCAAAGAGGGTGGAATGTAAAGTCCCACATCAATAGGAAGACCCTGCACTAAGGCCTTATAAGTGGAAATGATGCTCTCTCCCTTGGGATGCGTTCTTCCTTATATTGGGGAGAAACAAAACCCCACCAGGTAGTGTGCTGGGTGCCATAACGAGGACAATATAGCTAGAGGCTCTGTGTGGAATTGGTATCAGAGCTAGCCTAACTGCATCTGCAACCTGAGGATGGGTTGGCCTCAAATGGGGGTGGAATGTAAAGTCCCATATCGGGTAGGAAGACCCTGGGCTAAGGCCTTATAAGTAAGGGTAAAGCTTTCTCTACCAGCAATGCATTTTTTATTGGATTAGGGAGAAACAAAACCCCACCAGGCTAGTGTGCTGTGTGTTGTAACGAGGACAATATTACTGAAAGTTCTGTGGGGAATTGGTATTAGAGCTGGCCTAGCCACATATGCAACCTGAGGAAGGGTTGGCCCCAAAGGGGGATGGAATGTAAAGTCCTACATTAGGTAGGAGGACTCTAGGTTAAGGCCTTATAAATGAGAACAAAGCTCTTCCCATTAGTGACGTGTTTTCCCTTGGATTAGGAAGAAATAAAACCCTACCAAGAAGTGTGTTAGGTGTCATAATAGGGACAATATTGCTAGAGGCTCTTTAAGGAATAGAGCTTGGTTTCAATCCAGGGACCACAGGATATGGGCGCACATTCCCATAGAGCCTCCAGTAATATTGTCCCCATAATGGCACCCGACACACTGTCTGGTAAGGTTTTGTTTCTCCCTAATCTAGGGAAAACACGTCGCTGGTGGGGAAAGCTTCGCTCCTAATTATAAGGCTTTGGCCTAAGGTCTTCCTACCCGAGGTAGGACTTTACATTCCACCCTCCTTTAGGGCCAACTCATCCTCGGGTTGTACATGCGGCTAGGCCGACTCTGATACCAATTCCTGTAAAGCCTTCAATAATATTATCCCCATTATGACACCCCGCACACTGCCCTGGTGGGGTTTTGTTTCTCCCTAATCTAAAGGAAAATACGTCGCTAGTGGGGAGAGCTTTACTACCACTCATAAGGCCTTAGCCCAGGGTCTCCTTACCGAATATGGGGCTTTACATTCCACCTCACTTTGGAGACAACCCATCTTCAAGTTACACATGCAACTAGGCTGGTTCTGATACAAATTCTCCACTGAGCCTCCAACAATATTATCCCTATTACAGCACTTGACACACTGCCTAATAGGGTTTTGTTTCTCCCTAATCCAGGGGAAAATACGTCGCTGGTGGGGAGAGCTTTGCTTCCACTTATAAAGCCTTAGCCCTGGGTCTTCCTTCCTAATGTGGGACTTTACATTCTACCCCTCTTTAAGGTCAACTCGTCCTCGGGTTACACATGCGGCTAGGCCATCTTTGATACCAATTCTCCACAGAGCCTCCAAAAATATTTCCTCAATTACAGCACCCAACGTATTGCCTGGTGGGGTTTTGTTTCTCCCCAATCTAAGGGAAAACACATCACTAGTAGGGAGAGCTTTGCTCCCACTTATAAAACCTTAGCCTAGGGTTTTCCTCCCCAATGTAGGGCTTTACATTCATTCCCCTTAGGGCCAACCTATCCTTAGGTTGTGAATGCAGCTAGGCTAGCTCTATTACAAATTCCCCATAGAGCCTCCAATAATATTGTCCCTATTACGGCACTCGGCACACTGCTTGGTGGGGTTTTGTTTCTCCTCAATCAAAGGGAAAATGTATAATTGGTGGGGAGAGCTTTGCCTTTACTTATAAGGCCTTAGCCCAGGGCCTTCCTATCCAATGTGGGACTTTACATTCCCTCCTTTAGGGCCAACCAATTCTCAAGTTGCACATGCAGCTAAACCAGCTCTGATACCAATTCCCCACAAAGCCTTCAGTAACATTGTCCCAGTTATGGCACCCAGCACACTACCTAGTGGGGTTTTGTTTTTCCCCAATCCAAGGGAAAACCCATCACTGGTGGGGAGAACTTCACTCCCACTTATAAGGACTTAGCTTAGGGTCTTCCTACCCAATGTGGGACTTTATATTCCACCTCCTTTTGAGGCCAACCCATCCTCGAGTTGCATATGCGACTAGGCCAGCTCTGATACAGATTCCCCATAGAGCCTCTAAGAATATTATCCCTATTACGGCACCCAGTACACTGCCTAATAAGGTTTTGTTTCTCCCTAATCAAAGGGAAAAAGTATTGCTGGTGGAGAGAGATTCGCTCCCATTTATAAGGCCTTAACCTAGGGTCTTCCTACTTGATGTGGGACTTGTGACGACCCTAACTTCTAATCCCGGTAATTATGGTTAAATATACGATTAACGAATAATGATCAAGGTTTGGAGTCATTGTAATTAGTTACATTTAGAAAATATAGGAAAATTTTAAACCTTGATACTATTAGGGTCATCAACTAACATCTATAAACGGAACATGCAAAAAAGGGTTTGTACCATCATTAAAGGTTTAGGATTCATCCATTAATCAATTTCAACCCACAAAAACATCCCACCAATGTACTCATGCTATTCCCTAACATTAGCCTTATTGAAATTAGGGTTTCTAGGTCAAATATAGGAGTTTGGGGACCTGCGCCGCGACCTGGAACTTTCCTGCCGCGGCTAAGTTAGGTTCTGGAGCTCGAAAACTAAATTTTTAACCTTGCACCGTGACCTGGAACTCTCGCACCACGTCCAAGTTGCTCTCTGGAATCACAGGGTAATTCGCCGCGGCGAGTCAGATCTGTGTTGCGGCCAACATATGTGGCGGCGCGGCGAGCTTGGCTACTGTAACTCCCTTAATTAATTTTCTTGACTGGCGCTGCGGCGGGACTTATTGCGCCGCGGCGAGGTTATGTTCTGTCACCCCCTGGGCGATTATTTTCACTCCGTGCCGCGACGAGAGTTATCAAGCCGCAGCGTCCCTCGCCACTGTCACTCCCTAGGCTGCGGCGAAGCCTATCTGGCCGCGGCGTGACTCCCTTCTGTAGTTATTTTCCCTATATTTCGCCCCCTACACTCCATTTCTCTCCTTAGGGACACTCTAAGGTCACTTCCCCTCATTTTATATGGCTCTAATGGCATTTATCTACCTTATTTACTTAGCTATGCTTCCATTACCAATTCCAAACTTATATGCCCATTTCCATTCTCTAATTATCCTCTATCAGCAAGTTTATAAAGTAGCAACAATAGAATATACATTAACTACCAACATCTATCCTTTAATACTCAATCAATGGGGGTTCCATACATTAGGGGTTCATATCAATATCTCAAGGGTTACATTTCTATTGATAAGCCATATCATAGGTCAACATAATTTTCAGCAGATATCATGAATCCATACAACAATTATCAAGTTAAGACAAGGTCTAGCCTTTCAGTACATACATTCTCAATAAATCAAATGTTCAAGCCTACACTTGGCAATATAGATACATGATGATGCTATACATTAAGGAATACAAAATTAGCATCTATACTAGCTAAGTCAGCCTAGGTGTAGCCATCTCCCCATAGGTAGGAACTCATAGATTCTCATCTACCTGCTTACCCTTATCCTTACCCGAGGAACTTTCACCTGAAATATTAATCCCATAAAACGAGGTGAGATACACATCTCAGTAACCAAAGCAATTCCATCATATAATCCAGTTTAATCAACATACATGCATGAATCAATTTCAACATTCGAAATCATATCAGTCATCTCAGCAAATGAAACAATTAGGCTATCATGATTACTATCCCATACTAGCAATCATATATTTAACATGTTAAAGGCCATCAACACTGGGAGAGGCCCGTCCACGGCACCTACTCCCCATTGAGCACAACCTGGGCTCAGTGCATCTGGGGTTTGATCATAACCCGGTGCCCGATCACGGCACATGCACGGGTGGCAGCCGCACCACAGCTCCACCATGGACTCACAAGGTCCAATCATCATACAATAGATAGCCAACCAATTCATTCAGCAATTTCAAATCATTCATATACAGCAAATATGAAATTAACATAGATACATGTATGGAATTAACATAAACCCCAGTTACCTCACTTGTAGACAAATTCGCAACAGCCACCACAAATCCCAAATTCGGACTCAAGTATCTCCCACCAGAATTCTCAATGTTTCACCCAAAATCCTAAGCAAATTCGTACCAAATTAATACCCATAATATAAATAAGCTATGGGGGTCTCAAACCATCAAAGAAAGCATCAAAATGAGGGGTTTAAACTCACCTAATGTCAGCCCTAGCCTCAACCTACGAATTTCATCAAGAAAACCCCAAATAACCACATTTCAGATTTTGGGTAAGGTGAAAATCCTCTAAATGAAAAACTAATCAGGCCAAATTAAAGAGAAAGATGAGGGGGTTAAGTTGTATAACTATTACCTTGGCTAAATCTTGCTCTAAGTGTGTGAAAATGCAGAATTCTTGCCCCCAACCCTAGCCTCCTTCTCAACCTCCGAATTTTCTTTGTGTTTCAGCAAATGGGGGGAGAGTGGCTGAAGCATTAGGGTTTTAGGTGGGTTTAAGTTGGGTCAAGGGGCTGGGTCATGGGTTGCTCCAGGTCCAAATCCAATTGGGTTTCAGATTTTGCTTATTGGGCCAGTTTTCAATTGTTGGGCTGCAGAAGTTCATTGGGCCAGTTTTATACATTGGGTTGCTGAAGTTTAATGGGTTTTGGGCCTAATTTGAAGGGCTTAAGGGTTTGGGTCTGCACCTAGCTCATTGGGCCTCCATTAGCCTCTCATCATGTTTCATTAATTTAGGCCTAGATGAAATCTCTATCCTAAGTAAATTCTCAAACCCATATTAATAATTTATCCCTCCAAAACTTCTATTCACTAACTTGCCCAATTATCCTCTATTAATTATTCTTAATTACTCTAAATCCATAATTAACACCTTAATTAATTTTGGGGTGTTATAGGACTTTATATTTCACCCCCTTTTGGAGCCAACCTATTCTCAGGTTGCACATGCGGCTAAGTCTTCTTTGATACTAATTCCCCACAGAGTCTTCAATAATATTTTCTCCGTTATGGCACCTGGCACACTGGCCTGGTAGGGTTTTGTTTCTCCCCAATCTAAGGAAAAATGTGTTACTGCTGGGGAGAGCTTCGCTCCCACTTATAAGGCCTTAGCCCAGGGTCTCCTTACCCAATGTGGGACTTTACAGGCTACAACTAGCTAGTCCTAACTTCTGACAAATGACGACTGCCAAACACACTTTAATAGCATTCAAGATATTTTTCAAAGGTTCTACATGGAAAGTATTATAGAAAGTATTATTCCTCTTAGATATTATAATACCAGCATTTAGTTGGCACATAAAAAAAATCCATAATATCATATGTAAATGTAATACCACATTTCCTTGCTCAATAGTTAGGAGACTTTAAAAAGAAAATTATGGAAAAAGAGGGGGAATAAAGAAATAAAAATGTAAATAGAAGAATTGACCTGAACTTTAAGATTGCTGTGAAAGGAATTTTTCCTCAAATGTTGATTTCAAATTTGCGACAACACTTAATTTGGATGAAAGCCATTGATATTTCAAAACTAATATCATATTAAGAAAAAATCAATTAATAATAGACATTGTCAGATTATTAATATAACTTGAAAAAAAAATTAAATAAAACAAAAAAAATCAAAAATAACAATGGGCTTAATTAAACTTTTGGTTCTGTACTTTTACAATAGTTTAATTTTAGTACTCAAAAGTTTTAAATCCAGCAATGTTGCCCTCAATTGGGGGCGATATGACATTATTTTCTTGGCTCACATGGAGATTGTGTAACTTTTAAACCTTTAATAAATAGCAAATTGTTCACATTGTATAATAATATCAAGAGAATATAATGTTATGTTTTAAAGTTTATTTAATCAAACTATCATTTAAGAGGTTACACATTATTGCATAATTCCTTTTTTTAAAAAAATCCTAAAAAGGAAATGGTGAAAGAGCTTTTAGGGTCCAAGTAATTCATTCACAGTGTACAAAACCCTTATTTGTGAGTTTGGCATAGCTCTCTCACACAAGTTACATAGCTTTTGATTCCCTGTGGGGCACCCTACTACTTTCCCTACTTTGTCTTCTAGAAAGATCATGCACATAGCATTCTTAAACTATGGTCTCTCATGCCCACATACATAATATTTGCTAAAAAGATACCAAATATAATTTTTTAAGCATTATAAAATCCTTTATTTTTAAAAATTTACCAATATAATTTTGAATTTTAAAAATATTAACAAATCATAATTTTATCAAAGAATTAGATAACAAAGATGGATTTTGTTGAAAAATACTATATAATCTAACAAAGACAAATCTCCATGAGTAGTAACTTTATGAGCTAAAGGAATTCTTAACAGGGACAACAAATTGATACCTCTTTGCCTTTCCAATTATCACTTTAGAATAATACCTACATTCAAATAACCTATTTTTTTGTTTTTAGAGTATTTTATTTATTGTCAATTTTACTAAGATCAACTATTTTTATTAATTTTCATTTATTAACTACAACCATTGCCTACTATAAATATTATATACAAAACTAAGTAACATTTATGTGAACAGGTAGTGAAATTTACATATAACAAACAAACAAAAACAACAATTTTGTTGTAGAAAAATATATACGGACCAGTAAAATAATTCCAAGAAGTATCATACTTATATAAAATAAAAAAAAGATAAACAAAAAAATTCAAGTGAAAAATAACAACAACCTAGGCAAATGTATATAATAGATATGATATTTATATAGAACAACTAAAATATAAAATACAACAATCCAGACAAAATAGCATGATATTTATATATAAGACCAAATAAAAAAAATAAAGTATTGAAATAAAGGCAGAAAATGACACTTACTTAAAAGAGTGAGTAAGGCAAAGTGAGTTGGGACACAATGAATTTTTCTCCAACTCCTTCGACACCTCTAACATGAAATAGCAACCAAAATGAAATGGCCTCTAACACAATTTTTCTCCAACTTCAAGTCTAAGCATTGAAAAACTCTTTAAGATTACTAAACTCCATTACAGAACAAAAATTCAATAGGAACTAGAGTCATAAATTCACATACACTAGCTCTTTTCAAACATAAAAGAATAATTTTTAGAAATCAATGCAATGCCATATTATTATCAACCTATATTATATTATAAACATGGCCTTTATTATTGTATTCTATCAAAGGGGGAAAACAAGTGTGACCAAGAATTTTTAGAAATCAATGCAATGAAAATCAGGGGTTTAGGATAGATAAAATTCTTGTAATTGAGAGACCAAAAAAGGCAAAGTTTTCCCATTACGTGACCATATGATATTTATGCTATATGTGAACTATGAACCCTTTCTCCATTAACTTCAAACAAATAGTTTGTAAGCTTATATATATATATATATAAATTGATATTTGCAAAATCCATAGTCACTAAAATTTTCCCACAATACATGAATCTACGAATTACCAAATGGACAAATATTCAAGCATGTGTCTGCAATCACCAATTTACTAGAGAAATAAATAATCTTGCACATCTAAATTGATCTATCAAGGAAGAATAATTAATTAACATAGAGATACAAGGAAAAATTTGGGAAAACCAATACCAATATGCTTTATATATCTTTTTGGTACTCACAAAAGCAGGTAAGTATTCATGAAAGCTATGTGGAATCTTTACCATACAAGTGGCCTTTATTAAATTGTTTCACCTGCATTAAACAATTTAATGTATGAAAAATATATGCAAAACAATTAAGCACTAAATAATTAGGTTGTCCGTTAAGGATAAAAACATTTAGTCTTTCGAAAAGTTAAACATTTCATAACAATGGTCTTTGGACTTGACAAAATTTCTATTTCTTTTATTGCAGTGCAGCGAAGGTTAAATAATAGCAGGGAGGTGTAGAGAGTGCATACTCAAACATTATATGACATTTCTTATTCTTCCTTTCCTTTGGTAGAGAGTGCATACTCAAACACTCCAATGACCCCATATGAGCTTCCTGATGGCCAGTGAGTCCAAGTTAATTTTTCTCAAGGAAATTATGATGACAATTAAATAGCACTTTTCATCTTTGAAGTACTTATTTCTAATCTCTTTTGTCGTTTGTGTATTTGAAACTATTACTGTTGCTTCATAACCCACTTTCTGGTTTATGGCCCTGTTTTTTCATTAGAAGAAATGAACATAGATTTTTTGTGTTTCCAATCAGAGTAGCTTAATGTGGAGTAAAGTATAAACAAGGCTCACATGTGTAATACCTTAACCCTTGGCCTTCATATTTCATCAATCATGCTTAGCTTCAAGCATTTTCAAGAAAAAACAATATATTTAATGGTATTTAATTGCATTACATAAGGCCTCATTTCTCCATTTTATGCTTCATGGACCATGTGAACTCATCAATATCATTTTCTATCCATAACAAATCCAAACAAGTCATACACATCACAAAATATGCCAAGAGTCTTGGATTTTAGACCATATTCCACAAAATCAATGGTTTGCTCTTTGGTTCACTTTCCAGATTTCTGATATGAAGTTTGAAAATTCATACCTAATTCTAGAAAAATTGAAATCAAGCAAACCATACCATTTTAGAAAGCTCTAGATATTAGCTACTGACTAAAAATAGTTCCAAACTAGAAGCATTTAGCCCACGAAAATTGATGGAATAGTACCAAATGTCAAGCTGCATTACTAGTACTATCATGCAACTTTGAAAATTTGGTTTTCCATTTACAAAGCTCTAAATAGGGTGATCTTAGTGGCTATAGAAAGCTTATTGTGTTTAGTTAATGTTTATAAAATTTCATGAGCATTAGATATCATTTAGCCCATATGTTACATAGAAACAGAAACTAACCATATGAACGGTGCTTCACCATTTCAATAGAATTTTCCCAACTTTGAAAAATCATAATAAATTCTCTAGAACTCCAAATTAGGTGATCTTTAACTCTATAACAAGCTCTAGATGAGATCTATATTCATGCCAAATTTCATAGGAAAATTTGTCCATTTAGTTAGTTTAGGGTTTAGCTCACAATTTGGTCATTTTTTTAGGTGCAAAATGGTTCTTAAGGCACCAAATGGCTCCTTTCTCATTCCATAGCCACTTGAGCACATCCCATAGTACAAAGATAGCCTAGGGAAGCATGCCAATTAGTTTAAAACATCATAGAGCTCATTCTCACTATGCTACTATCAAATATACACATGGAAGTCATAACACATAAAGGCCCTTTGGTGGCAAAATCATACATACTCATTCATATGATTCCAAAATCATTAGATACATCATATTTACATACATTTAAGTGTTCTCAAGTATCTACATTATATATACATCCCATAGTTACATCATTTGACGTCCATATGTCCACAAGATGGCTAAATAACAAAATCTTTATCAAAGTCTTGGTCTTCAAAGTTGTTGGCCTCCATTTCTTAGACCACTTGGCTCACCTAGACGTTGTTAGACATTAGAGAGGGAATAGTAAGATTCCAAAAATCCCAGTAGCTCTTAACCCTTTTAAAAATACATAATTGATACATTTTCAAGTCAAAGAACGCATGCATGAAGGTCAAGCTACTAGTGACCATACATAAGACAATTTTCATGTTTAATAAAATCACATAAATCATACATTGGCTCTCAAGGGCATTGGTTTAGCCTCAACCCTTTTTCTTAGGACTCTTAGACTTGCCTTACCCATTTTTAAGGGATTTTTGACTAAGCCTCACTCTTCTTGAGAATTTTGGCTTTGTCTCACCTAATTTTAAGGACTTTTGGCTCATCCTCACCCTTGATAAGGGACTTTTGGCTTTACCAAACCCATTCAAGCCACAATGTATCCATAAAACACATTTCAAGAATATCATGGTACCATAGCATATAGGTAATAGGTAGAAACAATTCTCATGGCATAAATATACATACATACATTGATAAGTGCTAATTTTTATATATTTTTACCCACATTTATTATTGTTTTTAATGATTAATTTGAGCTTAAATGGTTTCATTATACAATATTTGAATTTTTGACCAATTTTGAGAAATAATATAATTTTGAATTAATTAAGAGAATTTTTGGGTTTAAATTGATGATATTTTATTTTTCATCTTTCTTTGATGGGTTGAATATTTCTAATCTTTAAAATATTTATTAAATTTGTGCAGATTTTTGGAGATGAATTAGGAATTAATGGTGAAGACAATTTTAGGCAAATGAATTGAAGATTTAAAGTGAAATCAAGGGTTAAGATTGGAGTAGAATTCTTTGATTTTTATTAATTACTTGGTGATGACATTTTTGTAAATAGGATATTAGGTTTTCATTTCGTTTCTTCTTGTGGAAGAGTCAATGGGTAGAGGACGTTGGGAGAAGGAATTTGGCTACTTCTTCATTATTCTTTTCAGACTTCACACGCGGAGGCAGAGACAGAGAGACGCATCGTGGGTGAGAAAGGCATGCTTTGAGGGACGATTCTACTAATTATTCATTTTCCTTTTCTGGACGTGACACGCAGAGGATGCCTCTCCCTCTCCCTGGACCAAATTTTTATTCATTTCTCCTTCAGACTTCACGCAAAGGATACCTGGAAGCTTATTCATTTCTCGTTCTCTGGACTTCACAGAGAGGACACCGAACCACCATCATCCATTTATTTTCCTTCATTATCTCTTCATGGCAGAGAGCTTGAAGAAGGTTAGAGGAGCAAAATCCATGGAAGCTTAAAGAAGGGTGGCACCAAGGTGGAGCATGGAGGAGGAAGACTTGAGCTCTTGATTTACATGGATTGAAGACCATTAGGGAGTTCTTTTCTTTCTACCTTTTCCTTTTTCAATTTCAAGAACTTAGGGATTTTCTAGTTTTTGGAATTTTTATGTGGATTTAATGTTGAGACCTAGTTTTTGGTTAGACAATGATTTTATCTTGGATTGTAATTAGAATTGGTGTTATTTGGGATTGGAATTATGTTTTGTAGTTCCTGGAATTTTAGTTTTCTAGACCTTATAATGTTGATTGGATTGATGTTTGACTTCTCTTGCATTGATTTGATTAATATTATGATTTCAATTGCATATCTTGGTCTCTTGCACTACTTGATTGTTGAATTGGATAGTATAATTACTTAATTGTTCAATTAGGTAATTAAAACCAAATTTTCTAGAATTAATTGAATCCAATTGTTGAAGGATTTGATGAGTTTAATTGGCTTAATTACTTGCAAATTACTTGAATTAGCTAAGGGTTTTCTAGTTAAGTCAAGTGATGTGCATTTGAGCCTAGGGTTTCCTATCCTTGGATTAAGTTAATTAAATTCATTGGTCTACTGTCTAATCACTTCTTTTAGTCTCAATCAATCTTTGGTGAGTGATGAGAGCCAAAATCCCCTTGTAAAACTTTGGTTGCCTCCTGTTTGTTCTTTGTATTTTCACAATCACTTTAATTCAATTTAGAGCAATCTAGTTTAATTACTTGTTTAGTTTTTTTCTCTTTCAGTTGAAATTTAATTTTTTAATTAAAACCCCCCATTTGCATGCATTTAGTTCAATTAATTTTACATTTAGTGTAGAGATAGTTTTCTAGAATTTGCATAATATTTTAAGTATCAAATAATCACCTAGAATCAATCCAAACTAACCCCTAAATTGCTCATTGAGAAGAATGACATAGGGTTGACCTATACTATATTAAATCAATCTTAGTTTAATTGAGTGCTTAAGCGACTAAGGCATCATCAATTTTGGCACCGTTGCTAGGGAGCAATGGTTTAGGTTTGAGTTTTTAGGTGTTTTCCCCTATTTTCTTCATTCTGATTTTGTCATTTTGGTTGAATTTTCCTAAGTGTTTTGTTTTAGAATATTGTTTGTTACTACCCAAAAAATTCTAATCTTTGGTGTTCCAAGGTTTTTAGGTGTTTTGAGAAAGACTAATACATATAAGTATTAGGTCTGGTGTTTTTAAGGCAAAATCAATCGTTTTGACTATTTTTCTGAATTTTCTTTGATTTTTGCAAAATTTTCTTGAATTTTCTAATTTTTTCAGATTTTCTTTTTGAATTTTTGTGCACTTTTTCTTATGTTTTTTGAGTTCCCTAGTATGTATTGAGTGTTTTAGGTTGTTTTGAATTTATTTCTTTAGTAGTTTGAATATTTTGCATTTTTTTTATTTACTACTTTAATCCTAGTTTGTTGATATTGTATGACTTGGTCCTCTTTTGAAAAGTCATTTGACTTTGATCCTGAAATTGAGAGGACATTTCATCAGTGAAGAAGAGTTAAAGTTGGTAATCTTGTAGGTAATAGTTCTTCTAAATCTTGTTCTGTTAAGTCATCTATTGATTCTTCTGATTCTAAAGCTAAAATGGGAGTCCTGCTGATCATGATAATGCTATAACCATTAAAGAGTTGGTTTCACCTGATTTGCATTTTCAAAATTGGTACATTAGTTATCCTGATGTTAATATTGATCTTGAGTTGAAACCTGGATTTATACACTTACTTCCTAAATTTAATGGACTTGTAGGTGAAGATCTATACAATCATTTGAAGACTTTTCATATGATTTGCACTGTTGTGAGACCTAGCGGTGTGTCTGAGGATCAGATTAAGATGTATGCCTTCCCATTTTCTTTAGAGGGGTCTGCTAAGAACTGGTTACTTTGACTACCCCCTGGATTCATAACTATATGGGACCAACTTAAGAAGATGTTTTTAGAGAAGTATTTCCCAGCATCTCACACTTCCTCTATTAGGAAGGACATATGTGGTTATTGACAAATGTCTGAGGAGTCCTTGCATGAGTATTGGGACCTATTTAAGATGTTGCTATCTAGTTGCCCTCATCACCAGATCCCAAATACTTTATTGATACAATATTTTCATGAAGGTCTTTTGCCTTTAAAGAGAAATTTATTAGATTTTACTGCTGGAGGTGCTCTTCTTCATATGACTGTTAATGCTGCTTGGGAATTGATTGAAAAGAAAGCTGAGAATACTTAACAATTTGGTACTAGACAATAAGTTAGAGTAAATAAAGTTAGGTGATATTCCTCAATCTCTAAGTCTTGTCTTGAGAACAAGATAGATAAGCTTGCATTTGTTATGGAGAAAATGGCTATGCTCCAAATGCATAATCCGTCCAACATGGCCAATTCTATGGGATCTTCTACTTCTTTCACCCCACAACTGAACTCTTCAGCTCTAATTGGCCCACTTTGCTCTATTTGCTCATTAGTTACTCATGTTACTGATGCTTGCCCATTCTTGAATGATAAAGCTGAGCCTTGCAATGTGTGCATTCTTCTAAGCCTATGAATCAAGGTGGCCAGAAATATGATCCATATTCTAATACATATAATCCTGGACGGCGTGATCACCCAAACCTTGGATATGGTAGTGGCCAACCTCAGCAACCATGGTTCAGTCAGAGTGCTAGTTCTAGTAGTCAGGTGTTTCAACTAGTTAGGCAAACTATGCCTATTCAAGAAGAGAGTTCAAGGTTAGAAAACAAGATGGATACTATGATGAAACTTTTGATGGATAGGTTAGACCAAATAGATAAGGAACACTAACAAAGGGATTTGCAACATAGACAAGGAATTTAAACTCTTCAAACTCAGATTGGGCAGTTGTCTAATGCAATTAATAACATATAGAGTCAAGGTTCAGGAAAGCTTCCATCCCAAGTGGTAGTTAATCCTAATGTTGGGACCCAACAGAATCCTAATCATGGTGGAGTTAATGCTATCTCTCTTAGAAGTGGCAAGATAGTCACCTTTGCAGATCCTATTGCCACTTATGCTTCTAAAGACAAGGACACTATCATTGATGATTCTCTTCCCACCTCTACATCACAAGATAAGTCCACTTTAGCAAAAACACAAGTGGCACCACAAGAAGAGCAAGAGAAGAAAGAGGAGGAATTGAGCAGACAGGTTCTACCCTTTCCTACTAGGGTAGCTAAGACTGAAATGAAGAAGAAAGAAGCAGAGATGTTTAAAGAGGTCTATGATATTTTCAAAAAGGTGGTGATCAATGTTCCATTAGTTAACTTGGTTGCACAAGTGCCTAAGTATGTAAAGTTTTTGAAGGAGTTGTGCACTATAAAAAGAAAGCTTAAACATGATAGTAAAGTTGATTTGGGAGCAGTTGTCTCTTCTCTTTATCAGATGCCAATGCCAGTGAAGTGTAAGGATCCTGGTAGTTTTCTCATACCATACACTATTGGTGACATTGAGTTTTCAGATGCTTTGGCAGATCTAGGAGCAACAATCAATGTTATGCCAAAATCAGTCTTTTCTCAACTTCAAGGAGTATATCTCAAGCCAACTAGCCTGATTACCTCCCTTGCTGATAGACGTTGTGTAGTCCCAGAAGGAGTCTTACAGGATGTCCTGGTTAAGGTAAAAGATTTCATATTCCCTGCAGACTTCTCTGTTCTTGATATGGATGATAGTGGGTTTAGGCAAAAAGGGCATTCGTCTTTGATTTTAGGTAGGCCTTTCCTTAAACTGCTAGGGCTGTGATAGATGTACATGCTAGTACTTTGACTATGGAATTTGCTGGGAATATCATTAGATTTGATGTACTTGATTCTATGAGACACCCGATGGATGATTGTGCTGAGACATGGGTTAGTCTTATTAATGTACTTGTTGATGATACTGCTACGGACTTTAGAGATAGCATGCTGAGTAGATCATGTGATATTGTTGGTTTAGATGATTCTGTCTCTTGTTCATGTTCTAAAATTGATGGTTGTGATGCTTGCACTAATATAGATCTTACTGATATTGATGTTTTCACTGATTTTATTGAGAGTGCTAGACATGCTAGAGATGATGTTTCTGTGCCTATTCATTGTAGTGGTGGTACTAATGATCATTTATCTACTACTTCCATTGATTCAGATGGATTTTCTTAGTTACTTAGTGTGATTGATGCTATAGATGAAGTTGATATGTGTTCATTACCTAATTCTAAGTTGTTAATTAGTATTGATCATGTTTCTGATGTAGAGGTTGTTTCTGATTCTGTTTTGGATTTGAGTGCTACTGATGGCACTACTTCTATTGATGATTCTGTGGATTGTGATATATTTCCTAATTTTTTTGCTATCACTGTTTCTACTGATGATTCCCAAGTTAGGAAAGTCTCCTCTTCTATTTGTGAGTTTTCAGTGTAGGTTTCTAGTTTAGTTGACATTGATCTGAAGCTGCTTATACCTTCAGCTGAGCAAGCTCCTTCTTTGGAGTTAAAGCCACTTCCTGACTCACTGAAATATGTCTATTTGGAAGAAGGTGAGAAGTTACCAGTGATTGTAGCCAGTGACATAGCCATGGAAGAGGAAATCCACCTCCTTGAAGTGCTTAAGCGAAGGATAAAAGCTATTGGATGGACTCTCACTGATATTCTTGGGATTAGTCCTGATGTATGCATGCATTGAATTTTGCTAGAGGATAGTGCCAAAGCTGTGTGACAGCCATAGAGATGACTTAATCCACTAATTCTTGATGTGGTAAAGAAAGAGGTTTCTAAACTTCTTTCTGCAAGTATAATCTACCTTATTTCTGATAGTCAGTGGGTTAGTCCAGTTTAGGTAGTCCCAAAAAAGATTGGTATTACTGTGATGCATAATGACGAGGGTGAATTAGTTCCTACTAGGTCCAAAATAGTTGGAGGGTATGTATAGACTATAGGAAATTAAATTCTGTGACTAGGAAGGATTATTACCCTCTCCCTTTTATTGATTAGATGTTAGAGAGACTTGCTGGTAGATCCTATTATTACTTTCTGGATGGCTTTTTAGGATATTTTTAGATTGGCATTATACCTGAGGATCAAGATAAGACCATATTTACATGTCCATTTGGAACTTTTGCATATAGACGCATACCATTTAGCCTGTGTAATGCACCCGGCACTTTTCAGCGTTGCATGGTTTCCATATTTTCTGATTTACTTAAGCATTGCATGGAAATTTTTATGGACGATTTCACTATCTATGGTGATTCTTTTGATGCATGCTTAGCTGATCTGGATAAGGTTTTGGAAAGATACATTAAATATAATCTTGTGCTGAATTTTAAGAAATGCCATTTCATGGTTAGGAAAGGAATTATTTTAGGATATGTTGTTTCTTACGATGGCATTGAAGTAGATAAAGCTAAAGTTAATATCATTTCATCTCTTCCATATCCTTCTTATGTGAAAGAAGTGCATTCTTTTCTTAGGCATGCTGGATTTTATAGGAGATTCATTAAGGACTTTAGTAAGATAGCATTGCCATTATCTTGTTTACTGCAGAAAGATGTGGGTTTTATTTTTTATGATGCTTGTAGGTGTGCTTGGGATGAGTTGAAAAAGAGACTTACTACACCTCCCATCATTTGGTCGCTTGATTGGAACCTTCCATTTGAGCTCTTGTGTGATGCTTTAGATTATGCACTAGGTGCAGTTCTTACCCAAATAATGGAGAAACGACATCTGTCATAGCCTATGCCTCAAGAACATTGGATGCTACTCAAGCTAATTACACCACCATAGAGAAGGAGTTATTTGCAATTGTGTTTGGGCTAGAGAAATTTTGATCCTACATCATCCACACGAAGGTGATCGTCTTTACAGATCACTCAGTTATCAAATACTTGTTCAAGAAGCTGGACTCCAAACCCCACTTGATTAGATGAGTAGTATTGATACAAGAGTTTAATGTGGAGATCCATGACAAGAGTGGTGTAGAGAATATGGTAACTGATCACCTGAGTAGGATTGAGACACCTTTGGTAACATCTTCTCCACCCTTAGAAGATTTTCCTGATGATAGGCTCTATGTGGTTGGTGTGTCTGTTCCATAGTATGCTGATATTGTAACGACCTTAACTTCTAATCATCATAATTAAGGTTAAGTATGTGATTAATAGCCATAAAATTTAAATTAGAACATTGAAAGTCATCACAATTAATTATATTCGAAAGACGTTAGGAAAATTTGAACCTTAATGTTATTAAGGTCATTAATTAAGGAACCATAATTATTCAAATGTGCAAGTGAATTTAATCATTAATAAGGAGCCTTTGATTCTCCCATCCATCAATTTCAACTCATAAAAACCTCTCACAAGTGTTTCTAAATCATTTCTTATTATTACCATAAAAGAAACTAAGGTTTCTAGGTGAATATAAGAAATTGAGCACCTTCGCCACGGCTAAATCCCCTTTCGCCGTGGCCAATTACTCTCGAATTTAAGTCCTTACACCTCCATAAATTTCACGTATTTTGCCGCGGCCAAATACCCCTTTCGCTGCGGCCAAATACCTTCTAGAACACCCCCAAACTTGTTTCCCAGATTTAGCCGCGGCTAACATCACTATTCGCCGCGGCCAATTCCTTTCTGTTTTCTTCCCTGGCAGGTTTGCCACATTTGGTCGAGGCCAATTAATTGTTGGCCACGGCCAATTCTTCTCTGTTTCTATTTGGCCTAGGCCAATTAAATGTTGGCCACGGCCAATTCCCTTCTGTTCCTATAACTCCCAAGATTTCATCTCATGCCCTCCAATTTCCCTCCAATATCACTCTAGGGCCATTCTACCTTAATTTATGCAACTCTAATGGTGATTATGCACCTTAATTACCCGACTAATCTATCATTAACCATTTAGCATTTAGATGTGGATTTTCCTACCCATCCATGGGATTTTATGTCAGCAAATTATAAATCTCCCACAATGGTCATTCAATCATACTTTCATTGGGTATTTCTTGCATTAATAGTCAAGTCTATAAGGAACATATCATAGGATTACATTCTATGTTAACAAAATACTTCTACACTTGGCAATTCATGATGCAATGCAATAATGGTACAAAACTTGTAAATTAGTTATATTACAATTTGACAAGGCTCTCAAACCTATGTTTTACCAAACCATTTAATGATCTTCCATTAATTTTCTCCTTGCCACTAAGAGGTCCGGTCCCTGAAAATGTTAGCCCACAACGGGGTGAGATATACAATCTCAGTAAAAAAAGGTAATTTCCACATATATGTACAAGTCAATCAATCCAAGGCAATCTCATGTCATCAATATCAAAATCACCAACTCAATTGGCAAATGAACTAGTTGAACTACTAATGACTACTGTCCCATACCAGCAATCATACACAACATATTAATGGCCAATAACACCAGGAGAGGTCCGTCCATGGCACCTACTCCATAATGAGCACAACCAGGGCTCAGTGCATCGGGGTCTGATCACAACCCAGTGCCTAATCGAAGCATATGCATGGGTGGTAGCCGCACCACAGCTCCACCATGGACTCACAAGGTCCAATTACAATCACAATGAAGTAGTCAACCAGTTATTTAGTATTTCAAAATCAAGCATGTGTAACAAGTAGTAGATTAACATGAGCATATACATGGAATCAGGAAAATAATCCCAGTTACCTCAATGAAGCCAATTACTCTTCCCCCATCTACCATAATAATCCAAATGCACACCAAGCCTATAACAAGCATAATTATCATCATTTCTAATCATAATCAAATATCCAAAGAGTTAAACTACTAATGATGGACTAGAGGTTACTTACCTAATTACCAAGGGATTTAATTTCGGATTCCAACTTTCCCACACCAGAAATTGCCATAATTCACTCCAATTTCTAGGTAATTTCACATGAAACCAAAACCCATATCATAGGTCAACTATAGGGGTCTCAAACTAACAGAAAATGCATCAAAATGGGAAGGAGATACTCACTCAATAACACCTATAGCCTCACCTCCGAAAATCCACCATGAAAGCACCAAAATTCGTATTTCAATCATCAAGCCCAAAAAATTCAGTTTTCCACCATTATCTCCTTGTAATCTCACACAATAATAGAACCCATTATGATAATCCATCCTTAGGGTATTTTCCAGCAAAGTGATACACAAAATGGAAAGGAAAAGCTTACCTAATCCTCCCTCTAACCCCCAAGTCTAAAAATCTTGCAAGGAATCACCCAACACCAAATTTCAGATTTGAGAAGAAGATGAAAATGCTCAAACACAGAAATTAATCGGACCAAAATGAAGAGGAGGATGAGAGGGTCAAGTTATATATAACTCACTTTGGCTAAATTATCCTCTAGGAGTCAAAAATGGAGCTTCCATGTTGGTAGAATCCGAATTTCCTCTCTTGAGTTTCAGCAAAATGAGGAAGAGGCTGAAGAGTTAGGGTTTTAGTGGAGTTAAGTTAGGTCAAGAGATGGGTCATGGGTTGCTCCAAGTCTAACTCCTAATGGGCTTCAGATTTTTAGCTTTGTTTGGCCAGTTTTTAAATGTTGGGCTGCAGAATTTTATTGGGCTAGTTTTATACATTGGGTTACTAAAATTTAATTAGGTTTGGGCCAAGTTTGAAGGGCTCAAGGATTTGGGTCTGCACAAGGGTCATTAGGCCACCATTAGCCTCTCATCATGATTCATTAATTTAGGCCTAGGTGTAGTTTCTATCCCAATTAATTCTCAAACTCATATTAATAATTCATCTCTCTAAAATCTCCATTCACTTAACTTACGTAATCATCCCATATTAATTATTCTTAATTAATCTAAATTCATGATTAGCACCTTAATTAATTTTTTGGATGTTACATTCTCCCCTCCTTTTAGAAATTTTGTCCTCAAAATTAGTTATACCTTACCCAATTGATGTTGGACAACTCATCCTCATAACCTCCTCCTTGATAGCTCAGATAGCCTTACCAGAGACTAGTCCCCTCTTACTACTTTCTTGGGGAGGACGTTCTTGTCATGTTACCACTTCACTTGACAATCACCACTCTATTTCCTCTAGTTAACCTACGTCAAATGACATACCAACCCGAATATTCCATAATCTTTCTTTATCCACAACTAAAGAGATCTTGACCAAGCCACACTTGATCATCTTATAGCAAGCTCTTGATACCTAGCTCAAATACATCCCAATTTTCTCTCCCTTCATAGCTTTTTGTTTAGTTCTATTTTATATTTTCCTCCCCTCTTTCTTTTTTTTTTTCTTCTTTCTCTCCTCTCTCTTTTTTTTTTTTGGTCGTCGTTCTAATAGCTGATCATTGCATGTTCATGTTAATTACCTTTCCTGCTTAACTCTCAATTCTTTTAAGAAATAACTCCTAGATACTTTAACTTAACTCTCCCTAATAGTTGATACCAAGAACTATAAGGAATTCCACTTAGTCAGTTGTTTTAGTACCTTTTCTACTAATAGCAACATAAGTAAGTGACCTTATTTCATAATGAAGTTCCATTTTTCCTTCACTTAGATTACCCTCACATTTCTTTAGTCCAACCTTCTTAACCAAAAATGGGTTTCACCTGTTATAGGTTCATCTATTTTAAGTTTTCAAGTCTTACATTCAACTATCTCATAAATTATTGCACACATTATCCTCATTTATTGTCCATTAGTAGACAGTTCATTATTTGCATTAGACATATAGAATTCCCCTTTCATTCTCAATTAGTGCCTAAGATTACGCCTTCTTGTTTGTTGAGATTCCCAAGGGTTAAAACTAATATGAAGTCTAATTTCACCACTAATCTCTTGAAGGCACCTAAACACTTTAGGTTCACCTTCTACATAGTCGTAATCAAACATAATCGGTCAGGTGAAAAATAAACATGATATTCCAAGTCTAGATTATATTTTCTAATAAGAGCTAATCTCAAGGGTGAGAGTACCTTGTCCAGAGCATCAAGGTAATCCAGTAGGACTTAGGAATGAATTTCTTTAAATCTTACAAGTCATACTTTTAGTGAGTGGTTTATTAGATAACATAATTCCCATCGCTTGTCCACAACATTAAGAATTTTCTTGTTGGCTCCTGATGATGGTTAATTATAGACAACCTGATCACCCCCCTTCAGGGGTAACCAACATAGGAAAATCCTTAATAAATCTCTTCCCTTTCTTTTTTTTTTGGCACTTGCAAAGGCATTACCACAATTACATACATGTGACTCTGAAGATTATCATGATCAATAGATCCCAATGTCTCATTTTACCTCTCAGTTACTACAAGCTTTAGTAGTCAACTTAATGGCATCTCTTCTCATTTGATGTCAACTGAACATCTCTTTGGGTTTTATGTCATTATATAGTCCCAAAGGACAGCACTTCTGTATCTTCTAACCTTAACTAAGATATTTTCCTACAAGTATAGTCATTCTTCAACTAGTATACCCTTTTATTTTTTTTAATATTCTTTAATTTGGAAATTCATAATAATTCCCCAAAGAGTAATGAAATAATATCTTATCAACAAGGTTTAAGATCCTATCTATAAGATCTTGTATTCATTAATGTGAAATCTGAGACCTTGTCAATAAGGTTCTCTGATTGCAAGTATAAGGTCATTTAACCATACATTATAACATATAATATGAAATGGTATGATAGTTTTCATCCTTACACAATGGCCTATGCCAACCACAACTGACTCTTCCACTTCCTTAAAAGTTTTTTAGGCCTCAATTTCATGCCTAACTATTGGAAGTTAAATTAACATAATAAGGAGACTTAATGAGTCTTTTCATTATTAAACATTCCCTAATTATCAACAGATCAAGTAGGGATTCTCAGTGAGAGAACTTAAGTATCATTTACCACTAGTGTTTCACCCTTCCTCGTCAATCATTATACTAAGGTTTTATTGTAATAACATAAGTTAATTGCATTGCTACCACCTCTCATTCATTTCCCCCCATGTTATTATTCTAGATTAGGGAGTCCTTTTTCAAAGTTAGGGAGCTTTACTACCATCATAAGTACTAATCCATCTCAATATCCCAATGTTGTCTCTATCCCTTTAATCACACCACACGTGACACATGACAATAAAACTACTAGTGGCGGAATTAGGCTTTGCCTTTAATATTAGCAGACGATGCTTTTTGGTGGCCATACACATGTTCAACACCCCGTGATGACTATATCTCAACCACTTGTACTCACACAGTACAATTTTTTTTTTAGGTAGGTCTTTACTATAAAGATCTCCTCTTTACCTTATAGGAAGAAAGTCTACTTAGCCTAGTTTGATGCCAATTTGGTGGTTGAAATTCATCAAATCATATGATGAGTGACATGCCCCGCATGCCCTTAGCACCAAAGTGCTGATAAATGAGCACGTCCCACGTGCCTCTAGCACTAAAGTGTTGTAGAATCTTATCTTACACTCCCCGAGTGTATCATGCACATAAAGTGCCTTTAACCACCACCCAAATGCACGTTAACACATAGCATAAGTAAACAAAATTACACAAGAGACAACATGCGCAAGCACCCCATACCGGTGCACCTCACCCTTATCACACTAAAGGGTTGTCTTTCCTCTGGTCATAATCTCTCTCTTTTGCTATAGTATACTAAAGGAGGAGCCTCAAAGCTCTCAAGATTCCTTCCAGAACATCATTTCCCTTAATCTCTTGCTTTAAAGTCACTATACACATTTAGAAATGGATTCGACAATCCTAAGGTTTTCTTGCCCTCTTTCTTGTCATCATTGACTAAAGATGGCTTACTCATTCTAATAGTTTGAATAAAATTATTTGAAACATTCTTTAGCTCTTATCACCCTTATTCATTAGGACCAAATTGTGGTAGCTAGGATTGAGTAATTGTATTCTTTATTAACCGGGACCAAGCAAGTGGGTTAGGACCTCTGTACCTATAAAGCTTCAACCTTAGGGACCCTTTGAAGTCTACATAATCCTAACTCATTATGGATTGTGCATCACTTCATATATTTAATCAATCACACTTATTTACTACACACTAGTTCCATTATCAATTTTCTGATTGCAAGTAAAGTCTACATCTTACCCTTTCGTAAAGTTCTTGTAACTAGTTAAGTGTTTTACTCCGTACCATTGCCTTTTAAGTTCTCAACATCACTCTAGATGGCCCTTGAAAAGCTTAGAATTTCACTTAGGTAAATAATTACTACTCTTGTTATGATCAGTTGACTACTTCGATAGGCCAGTCAACTGGTCGGCCGTACCCAATTGGCTTGCTTAATAAATGGCGGTCAACTGGTCATAAGTGCTATTAGTAGCTTTGTTCATTATCCTTATTAGTTACTTGGTCTCATTCATTCAGTCAACTGGTGCCTCACAGCGAGTGACTAGTGCATCTATTGCGTAGCCAGTTGGCAACAAGCCTTAACCAGTGATTTATCTAGATTGAGACCAGTAACCTAATCTCCAAAGAGAAGAAGGTAAAATTCTACTTTTTTCATTGGCATTAACAACCTCAATCTCAAAATTTAGCATTACTCAAGTGTTATGAGGTAAAATCTAACTATACTCTATTATTCTCTGAGGTATACTTATTGTGGTAGGTGATGCTCTAAATAAGATTCAAGAAACGGTCATTTTAATTAAGTATTACAAGCTTCATATCATCATTCCTCTATACTTCCTTCCAACACATAAAGCACATCAATTATACTTTTGCCTAATTAGCTATTCTCATGAGCTAATACCATGCCAAATATGCATCATGATTGCCAAGCTTCTAGTCATAGAATGTAAATTAGAACGGTTGTCCTGAACCATTGCTTTGATACCAACTGTAATGACCCTAACCTCTAATCATCATAATTAAGGTTAAGTATGTGATTAATAGCCATAAAATTTAAATTAGAACGTTGAAAGTCATCACATTAATTATATTCGAAAAATGTTGGGAAAATTTGAACCTTAATGTTATTAGGGTCATTAATTAAGGAACCATAATTATTCAAATGTGCAAGTGAATTTAATCATTAATAAGGAGCCTTTGATTCTCCCATCCATCAATTTCAACTCATAAAAACCTCTTACAAGTGTTTCTAAATCATTTCTTATTATTACCATAAAAGAAACTAAGGTTTCTAGGTGAATATGAGAAATTGAGCACATTCACCGCGGCTAAATCCCCTTTCGCCGCAGCCAATTACTCTCGGATTCAAGTCCTTACACCTCCATATATTTCACGTATTTTTTCGCGGCCAAATACCCTCTGAAACACCCCCAAACTCGTTTCCCAGACTTAGCCGCGGCTAACATCACTATTCGTCGCGGCCAATTCCTCTCTGTTTTCTTCCCTGGCAGGTTCGCCACATTTGGCCGAGGCCAATTAATTGTTGGCCACAGCCAATTTTTCTCTGTTTCTATTTGGCCTAGGCTAATTAAATGTTGGCCGTAGCCAATTCCCTTCTATTCCTATAACTCTCAAGATTTCATCTCATGTTTTCCAATTTCCCTCCAATATCACTCTAGGGCCATTCTACCTTAATTTATGCAACTCTAATAGTGATTATGTACCTTAATTACCCAACTAATCTATCATTATCCATTTAGCATTTAGATGTGGATTTTCCTACCCATCCATGGGATTTTATGTCAGCAAATTATAAATCTCCCACAATGGTCATTCAATCATACTTTCATTGGATATTTCTTACATTAATAATCAAGTCTATAAGGACCATATCATGGGATTACATTCTATGTTAACAAAATACTTCTACACTTGGCAATTCATGATGCAATGCAACAATGGTACAAAACTTGTAAATTAGTTATATTACAATTTGACAAGGCTCTCAAACCTATGTGCTACCAAACCATTTAATGATCTTCCATTAATTTTCTCCTTGCCACTAAGAGGTTCGGTCCCTAAAAATGTTAGCTCACAATAGGGTGAGATATACAATCTCAATAACAAAAGGTAATTTCCATATATATGTACAAGTCAATCAATCCAAGACAATCTCATGTCATCAATATCAAAATCACCAAGTCAATTGGCAAATGAACTAGTTAAACTACTAATGACTACTGTCCCATACCAGCAATCATACACAACATGTTAATGGCCAATAACACCAGGAGAGGTCCGTCCACAGCACCTACTCCATAATGAGCACAACCAGGGCTCAGTGCATCTGGGTCTGATCACAACCCAGTGCCTAATCGAAGCACATGCACAGGTGGCAGCCGCACCACAGCTCCACCATGGACTCACAAGGTCCAATTACAATCACAATCAAGTAGTCAACCAGTTATTTAGTATTTCAAAATCAAGCATGTGTAACAAGTAGCAGATTAACATGAGCATATACATGGAATCAAGAAAATAATCCCAGTTACCTCAATGAAGCCAATTACTCTTCCCCTAGCTGCCATAATAATCCAAATGCACACCAAGCCTATAACAAGCATAATTATCATCATTTCTAATCACAATCAAATATCCAAAGAGTTAAACTACTAATGACGGACTAGAGGTTACTTACCTAATTACCAAGGGATTTAATTTCGGATTCCAACTTTCCCACACCAGAAATTGCCATAGTTCACTCCAATTTCTAGGTAATTTCACATGAAACCAAAACCCATATCATTGGTCAACTATAGGGGTCTCAAACTAACAGAAAATGCATCAAAATGGGAAGGAGATACTCACTCAACAACACCTATAGCCTCACCTCCGAAAATCCACCATGAAAGCACCAAAATTCGCATTTCAATCATCAAGCCCGGAAAATTCAGTTTTTCACCATTATCTCCTTGTAATCTCACACAATAATAGAACCCATTATGATAATCTATCCTTAGGGCATTTTCCAGCAAAGTGATACACAAAATGGAAAGGAAAAGCTTACATAATCCTCCCTCTAACCCCCAAGTCTAAAAATCTTGCAAGGAATTACCCAACACCAAATTTCAGATTTGAGAAGAAGATGAAAATGCTCAAACCTAGAAATTAATCCGACCAAAATGAAGAGGAGGATGAGAGGGTCGAGTTATATATAACTCACCTTGGCTAAATCATCCTCTAGGAGTAAAAAATGGAGCTTCCATGTTAGTAGAACCCTAGCCTCCCTTGAACCTCCGAATTTCCTCTCTTGAGTTTCAGCAAAATAAGGAAGAGGCTGAAGAGTTAGGGTTTTAGTGGAGTTAAGTTGGGTCAACAGATGGGTCATGAGTTGCTCCAAGTCCAACTCCTAATGGGCTTCAGATTTTTAGCTTTGTTGGGCCAGTTTTTAAATGTTAGGCTATAGAATTTTATTGGGCCAGTTTTATACATTGGGTTGCTGAAATTTAGTTAGGTTTAGGCTAAGTTTGAAGGGCTCAAGGATTTGGGTCTGCACAAGGGTCATTGGGCCACCATTAGCCTCTCATCATGATTCATTAATTTGGGCTTAGGTGTAGTTTCTATCCCAATTAATTCTCAAACCCATATTAATAATTCATCTCTCTAAAATCTCCATTCACTTAACTTGCACAATCATCCCATATTAATTATTCTTAATTAATCTAAATCCATGATTAGCACCTTAATTAATTTTTTAGGTGTTATAGATATAGCCAATTATTTAGCTGCATCTATTTTGCCTGCTTATGTGAATAAAAACTATTTAGATAAATTTAAGAGAGAGGCTAAGTACTATATCTGGGATGATCCTGATTTGTGGCATATAGGTAGTGATCAAGTGATTAGGCGATGTGTTCTAGAGCATGAGCATGAGTCCATATTGCATTTTTGTCACACTATTACATGTGGGGGATATTTCAGTACTAAGCGTACCGCTAAGAAGGTGTTAGATAGCGAGTTATTTTGGCCTACCCTATTTTATGATGCCTATGTGTTTTGTAAAAATTGTTCAAGATGTCAATTTATAGGTAATCTTTCTAGGAAACAACCCCTTTTTTCTGTAAAGTTTTTGTTGTTTGGGGTTTAGATTTCATGGGGCCTTTCCAGTTTCATTTGGTTATTTGACATTTTGTTGGCTGTGGATTATATGTCAAAATAGGTTGAGGTAATCCCAACTTATACTGATGATTCTTCTGTAGTGGTTTTTTTTTGTCAAGTCTTACATTTTTTATAGGTTTGGGATTTCAAGAGCCATCATCAGTGATCAAGGCACTCATTTTTGCAATCGGAGTATGCAAAGCTTGCTTAGCAAGTAAAGTGTGATGCATAAGGTGGCTACTCCGTATCACCCTTAAACGAATGGCCAAGCAGAGATCTCCAATAGAGAAGTTAAGCTTATTTTAGAGAAGACTGTACAACCCAATCGAAAAGATTGGAGCAAGAGGTTAGATGATGCACTCTGGGCATATCGCACAACATATAAGAGCCCTATTGGAATGTCTCCATACTAGATAGTCTTTAGGAAAGCATGTCATTTGCCGGTAGAGGTGGAGCACAAGGCATATTGGGCGGTTAAGAGGTGCAACCTAGATCTTGCCAGTGCTGATGTTGAAAGGAAATTATAATTACAAAAGCTTAAGGAGATAAGAAAAGAAGCCTATGAAAATTCTAGGATCTACAAGGAGAGAACCAAGGCTATTCATGACAAGTTTATAGTGAGGAAAGAATTTCATGTGGGCCAAAAAGTATTGTTTTATGTTTTTAAATTGAAGTTAATACCTGGAAAGCTCCGCTCTAGATGGGAGGGCCCTTTTATTGTCACTAATGTTTTTCCTAATGGAGTTGTAGAGATCCAAAGGGAGCCAACTGGGAGATGCTTCAAGGTCAATGGACACCGCTTGAAACCTTTCTATGAAGGATATCCCACTCAAGTAGTGGAGGTTGCTGCACTACAAGATGCCACGTAGCCTTGGTCGTATTCCTTCCCTTTACTCTTTTTACTTTGCATTGTCATATTACTGAGTTGGGCTATGCTAGATGTTATTTGTCCATGATTTGCTCTATTTGTCATGCATTGAGGACAATGCATTGTTTACGTGTGAGGGAGGGATGATTTAATTTTGCTTGTAAATAGTTTTGCTAAGTTTTTGGATTGTACAGTTTTTAGTGTTGTCAAAAGAAAATTTTTAAGAAGAGAAAAAATATATAGAAATTTTTTTTAAAAAATTTATAAAAATTTTGTTTTAAATGTGACAATTGCAAGCTTTAAGTGGCTTGGGTATGATACATTCTTGATTTGAAGAGTAATTGATCATGTTTTGAGTAGATAAAGCTAAATGGCAATTGTTTTGACTTAGCTAGATCTAGGCTAGTAGTCATGACCTAGTGAGATTTTCGAGCCTATTGCATATTTCTTTTCATGTATGTATACCACCTATTTATTTCTTGCTCTAGAGCTTGGCTTAAATCTTGTTTGAGACCACATTTGGTGTATTTGCATACATAGAAGTGATAAAGGCATTCATTTTGTTTTTCTCTTGCTGAAAAAGAAAACCTACCCTTTCATGCATTTTATCCCTTGTTTTAACCCCCTTTGAGCCTTTATTTACTTTCTTTCTTTTAACCCATAGCCATTAAAAATAAATATTTTTCCTACCCTTGTTGAATGTCTTGGGAGTTGATTAGCATGTTAATTTTCTTGTTTTGGATGAAAGAACATGTAAATAGTTGGAATTTAGGTCATTATGATAAAAAAAAAAAAAGTTGAAAGAAAACAAGTATAAAAAAAAACAAAGAAAGAATAAATGTATATATTCAAAGAAAAGAAAAGAAATAGAAAAGGAAGAAATAATAAAGAAAATAATAATAATACAAAAAAAAGGAAAAGAATAAAGGCCCTATCCAAGTTTTGTTTGTTTTGTTTCTTTCATTCCATATTATCTTATGTGGCATTGCTTTTCATTCTCCTAAGGTATTCAATTTTGGTTTTTCCTATCATTTGACCCTTCCTTTTTCTTAACCTTAGCCCAGTACAACCTAATAAAGTCCTTTTGATTTATGTTTGCATTTGCTTGTTAGTGGTGGAGAGCTTACATTTTTGTCAAGCTTTTGAAAAGAGAGTTGGATAGGTTGGTTTTGAGTGTACATACAAGCCTAAACACTTTTGAGTGAGAGTGATATACACATTATCTTTGGTAAGAGATTGCTAGCTTGGGCTTTCCCTTGTCAAGTTAATTGCCATGGTGTCTTTAATCTTAATGCATGTAATGATTACTTGGATAAGAAATATGTTAAATGTTTTGGTATACTTTTGGCTTGGGATTAGAACGTTCACTTTTTGCAGTTTTGTTTTGTTCCTCTTGTTTTTCCTTTATTTTGGTTTGCTTTGCCCATGAGTGCAAAGAGATAAGTGTGGGGGAATTGATAAGTGCTAATTTTTATATATTTTTACCCACATTTATTATTGTTTTTAATGATTAATTTGAGCTTAAATGGATTCATTATACAATATTTGAATTTTTGGTCAATTTTGAGAAATAATATAATTTTGAATTAATTAGGAGAATTTTTGGGTTTAAATTGATAATATTTTATTTTCCATATTTCTTTGATGGGTTGAATATTTCCAATCTTTAAAATATTTATTAAATTTGTGCATATTTTTGGAGATGAATTAGGAATCAATGGTGAAGACAATTTTGGACAAATGAATTGAAGATTTAAAGTGAAATCAAGGGTCAAGATTGGAGTAAAATTCTTTTATTTTTATTAATTACTTGGTGATGGCATTTTTGTAAATAGGATATTAGGTTTTCATTTTATTTCTTCTTGTGGAAGAGTTAACGGGCAGAGGACGCTAAGAGAAGGAATTTGGCTACTTCTTCATTCTTCTTTTTGGACTTCACACGTAGAGGCAGAGAGGCGCAGAGAGACGCATCATGGGTGAGAGAGGCACGCTTGGAGGGATGATTCTGCTGATTATTCATTTTCCTTTTCTGGATGTGACATGGAGAGGACGCCTCTCTCTCTCCCTGGACCAGATTTTTATTCATTTCTCCTTCAGACTTCACGTAAAGGATGCCTGGAAGCTTATTCATTTCTCCTTCTCTGGACTTCACAGAGAGGATGCCAAACCACCATCATCCATTTATTTTCCTTCATTATCTCTTCATGGCAGAGAGCTTGAAGGAGGTTAAAGGAACAAAATCCATGGAAGCTTAAAGAAGGGTGGCACCAAGGTGGAGTATGGAGGAGGAAGGCTTGAGCTCTTGATTTACATGGATTGAAGACCATTGGGGAGTTCTTTTCTTTCTGCCTTTTCCTCTTTCAATTTCAAGAACTTAGGGATTTTCTAGTTTTAGGAATTTCTATATGGATTTAATGTTGAGACCTAGTTTTAGGTTGGACAATGATTTTATCTTAGATTGTAATTGGAATTGATGTTATTTAGGATTGGAATTATGTTTTGTAGTTACTGGAATTTTGGTTTTCTAGACCTTATAATATTGATTGGTTTGATGTTTGAGTTCTCTTGCATTGATTTGATTAATATTATGATTTCAATTGCATATCTTGGTCTCTTGCACTACTTGATTGTTGAATTGGATAGTATAATTACTTAATTGTTCAATTAGGTAATTAAAACCAAATTTTTTAGAATTAATTGAATCCAATTTTTGAAGGATTTGATGAGTTTAATTGGCTTAATTACTTGCAAATTACTTGAATTAGCTAAGGGTTTCCTAGTTAAGTCAAGTGATGTGCATTTGAGCCTAGGGTTTCCTATCCTTGGATTAAGTTAATTAAATTCATTGGTCTACTGTCTAATCACTTCTCTTAGTCTCAATCAATCTTTGGTGAGTGATAAGAGCCGAAATCCCCTTGCAAAACTTTAGTTGCCTCCTGTTTGTTCTTTGCATTTTCACAATCACTTTAATTTCAATTTAAAGCAATCTAGTTTAATTACTTGTTTAGTTTTTTTTCTCTTTTAGTTGAAATTTAATTTCTTAATTAAAACCCCCCATTTGCATGCATTTAGTTCAATTAATTTTGCATTTAGCGTAGAGATAGTTTTCTAGAATTTGCATAATATTTTAAGTATTAAATAATCACCTAGAATCAATCCAAACTAACCCCTAAATTGCTCCTTGAGAAGAATGACATAGGGTTGACCTATACTATATTAAATCAATCTTAGTTTAATTGAGTGCTTAAGCGACTAAGGCATCATCACGCATCCAAAGACAAAAAAACATTCAAAAATGCATGAGAAAAAGTTTAAAGAGCTTCTTTAAAGCAAAAATTACAAGCTTTTCTCTTGCTTATTCTTCCCTTCTCTCACCCACATATATGAAAGGATATGGAGCTTGATTCCCTTGGCCTAAACACATCAAATAGGACTCAATTATATTATTGAAGCAAGCTCTAGCATCACATACACTCTAAGGAAGCTTACTTTCTCATATGGCTCAATTATGGTTCCATATAAGACCTAAGGAAGCAACTATGAGAATTCATGATTTGGCTCCATTTCCTCCTTTAATCTATGATTCTTGACTCCATTTAGACTCCTTGGAGCCATCACACATTCATTTTAAGGAGCTTAGTTATAAGTTTCTTTTTTATGTCTCATTATGGAACTTACACCTCCATTCCACATTCTATCCCAAGGCTTCCTTTGATGTTCTTCCATCATATCTAGTCTCATTCTGAGCTTAGAAAAATTTAAAACACTCCCTAGGTGCTTCATCTATGTTTGGCCAAGACATGCTTCTAATTTGGAGGCCACAGACTTTGCTTTGTTTTCTTGAAGAGGATGACACTTGAGAGGCTTCCTAGATGTTTAAAGGATTCATATCATGTCTTACATAAGCCTAATTGTTCCTAAGAAAAATCAGATTTTACTTTTTGTCTCAAAACCCCAAGGTTCACAAACTTGGTTTTTTCTCAGTTCTCTTTTTTATTCCAATGAACCAATCTTACTTCTCACAGTCTTAAATACTTGTTTCTTTCTTGCTAAGATTAGAATTTATCTCCCTCAATGGAAGCTAGGTTTGACCCAAGTTCACTCAAGGAAAGACAACCAAGAAGAAGCCAAAAGGGTCTTTAATCCATACCTTATTTACTTGCTTTTCTAAGGCACTTCCACTTACTACAAGTTTCTTCCTCCAAAGCTCACTTCTTCTAGTTGGGTTGACCTTAAAATAGAAACATATCAGCCTCCAAAACAAAGGAAAAAGAAAATGGAAGGTGGAGAAGAGAGTGGATATGAGAAGAAGTAAGGAAGAGAGCAAAAATCCTCACCTTTTCCACAAGTTCTCTTCCCCCTTTCTCCTCCTCAGTTATGCATCTCCTAAGCCCCTTGAAATTCTATTTTTAGATGTTCAAAACGTTGGTTAACTCAAGAGCTAAAAGGGGACGTGCTTAAGTAGTCCAAAAGTCACTTTATGCACTTTTCTACTTTGCATTTTAGTCCCTATTCTTGGTTCTTCTCATTTAGGCCTAATTCAACTCCTTTTCGAAATCCATATTTTCCATCATAATATTTAGGTTCTCAAACTTATAAATTGGCTTTAGTTCACTCAAAAAAGATTTAAAACTATTTTGAACCGTTTGATCAATGTTTCGATCAACTGATGGTTGAATCACTCATTAGAGGAGTTTCAACTGTTATGGGGGTTCTTATAGTTTTTAGGGCTTTTGAGAACCCTAAAAAAATTAAATTTTTCATTTAAAAAGCCCTTTGTAAGTTTTCCTAAATTGCCAGAAATTATAAAAATATCCCAACATTCTTTCACAACTTTTCTAGTTCATCTGACTTGGATTTCTAGGAAACTCAAACTTTAAATCCTAATTTTCTATTATTTAAAATTTTATCCTAATTTTATTTGGCATTAAATCATTTATTTCAGGGGACTAGCTTTTATAACTTACTCATTTTCTGATGTTTTAACGAAAACCAGATGTTACAACATGCAAGTCACATGTTACAAAATATTATTTTTTCCCAAATCATAGCAAAAAATAAACACAAAAACAAGGCTCACAAATGTTGTAATAAGCTGATTGAGGGGCCAATTGGGTGTTAATTAGATCATTAGGTCCACATGGAGTAGCTACATATCAAAATACATTAAGAAAATGTGCCTATTTCTTTTCTACCAAAGAATCATTTTAACACAAGCATACATTAAGAATCCAAACACAATTATATCACTAGCAAAAAGGGTAAATCATTTAAAAAATAATATAGGATCTTCTTTAAAGCACTTAAGAGGGATGTAATAACATCTAAAATAATCTTCTAAACCCAGTTTTGATGTCTTAGTACTGAGCCAAAGGCTCTTGAAAGTAATTATCAATGAACCATTTAGAAGATTTTAAATCAACACCAAGATGAAATGTAGTTTCCTTTAAAATCCCACCGAAAATCAATTGGGGCACATTGGGTTCAACAAAGAACATTAAGGTAGGAGAAGTTTCTTAATCTGAATAACAACAACCCACAAATTTTAAAGAAGAATCTAGGAACAAGAACTAACCTTAGTCATCGGAGGAGAGAATGGAGGAAACTGATTCAGGAGCTCCACTTCAGGTTTGGATTCTTCTAATCACTTCTACATTCAAGCAGGGTCCAGAATGGAAGCGAGAGAAAGCACAAATGCTATGTAACACCCTAAAATTAATTAAGGTATTAATCATGGATTTATGTTAATTAAGAATAATTAATATGAAATAATTGGGCAAGTTAAGTGAATGAAAATTTTAGAGAGATAAATTATTAATATGAGTTTGAAATTTAATTGAGTTATAAACCCTATCTAGGCCCAAATTAAATTAAGTAAGCCAAGGTTAGGGATTAATGGAGGCCCAATAATTTTAGGTTCAAACCTAACCTTTTTAATGTGAGACTTAGCCCAAGAGAGAGCACCTAGGGAGGGCCCAGTCTGATTTAATGAGATAGAGACCTAAGACCCAACCTATATAAGCCCTTGTAATTAGCCTAATACCCCTTGTGCAGACCTCAACTAAGTGGGCTCTTGAAAACTTGACCCAGTCTAACTAAAAGTTTGAATTGTTGAAATTGGACTAACAAATTAAAACTCAACCCAATTCTACTTAAAGTCTGAACTTATATAGACTTGGGCCATTAGGTTAGCCCAAACCCATCCAAAACCCTAAACATATTCAGCCTTTTCCCTCCCTTATGCAGAAACACAAAACACACAACTTTTTCGGAGGTTTGGAAGGAGGCTAAGGTTTGGGGCAAGAAATCCACCATTTCTCACTTCTGAGCTTAAAATTAGCCAAGGCACTTGTTATATAACTTAATCCCCTTCTCTTTCTCTTCATTTTGGCCCAATTAGTTTCTTATTTAGAGTATTTTCACCATACCCAAAATTTGAAATGTGGTTGTTTGGTATTTTCCTAGAGGATTTTCGGAGGTAGAGGCTAGGAAGGATATTGGGTAAGTGTAAACTCTCCATTCTAATGTATTTTCTACTGGTTTAAGACCTCTATGGTTGATTTGTAGTATAGGTATTAATTATGTACAAATTTACTTAGGAATTAGGGTGATATATTGAAGTTTCTGGTAAATGACATATTCAATTCGAATTTAGGGATTTGTAGTGGCTGGGTAAGTGTCCTCTGAGTAGCCATTAGTATTTTAATTTTTGGTTACTTGTTGCTGCTGTACATGACAATTTAAGGTAGTAATCTTTTGATGTTATAGTTATAGGGAGATTTTGGCACTACTGGTGGCTTTTCAATTGTCTGCAAAGTGAGGTAACCGGGGTTACACTAATTCCATGCATATGTTCTATTTTAATTTTGTATTTGCTGCATGATTATGATTTTTATGCTAAATGAATTGGTTAGCTATCTGTTATGTATGATTGGACCTTGTGAGTCCATGGTGGAGCTGTGGTGCAGTTGCCACCCGCGCATGTGCTTCGATCGGGCACCAGGTTATGATCAAACCTCAGATGCACTGAGTCATAGTTATGCTCATTAGGGAGTGGGTGCCGTGGACGGGCCTCTCCCGGTGTTATTGGCTTTTAACATGTGGAATTGTGATTGCTAGTATAGGATAGTAATCATAGATAGCCTAATTGTTTCATTTACTAATATAACTGGTATGTTTTCTGATGCTTATATGAAATCATGCATATATATTAATTAAACTAGAATATATGAATGGAATTTTCCTTGGTTACTGAGATTTGCATCTCACCCTGTTTCATGGGATCATACTTTTAGGTGAAGGCCTTTCGGGTAAGCATACACTTGGGTTGATCTGAGTAGAATAGATGTAATTTTGTTATTTGTTTATATAGCATCATCATGTAATCATGTTGCCAAGTGTAGGCATTTTCATTTTGATTTGTTGGAATGCATCTATTAAGTTAAGTCTCATTATAGCTTGATATTGGATGTATGAACTTATAGTATATGATGTATAAGCTTTGTTGAATTCATGATATGGTCTACTACTTGAAATGTCATCATGGGATATATTAGATTGTTGATTTGAATCAGTGATGTATGGAATCTTTAATGGAATATGTATTGAATAATAATGGTTGATAGTTCATGAACTCTTACTATTATTACTCTATGGACTTGCTGATATAGGGTAGTTGGAGGAGTAGAAATTAACATTTAAGTCTTAAACTAGTAATGATAGATAGGTTGGGTAAATGAGGCTAATGAAAGTTATTGGAACCCCACAAATTAAGGTAGAGTGGCCCTAGGGTGTCATTGGAGGGAGAGTGGAGAGTATGAGGCAAGATTTTAGAAGTTGTAGAATTAGAAGGCATTTTGCCACGCCCAATAGAGGTGAAGTTGCCCAGGGGGAGTATCAGAGAGTAATTTGCCATGACGAAAAGTGGAATTAGCCTCGGTAAAATGTGAGAGGAAAAACTAGGAATCATCCAGAGGGTAATTCATTGCAGCTAAAGGGGAATTGGCCGCAGCGAACTTTTGTGAAAATTTGTCAGGCATTCCAGAAAGGAATTAGCTGTGGCTAAAGGGGGAATTGGTTATGGCTAATGGTGAGATGCGAGCGAGGTAGGTTTCAGGAGGTTTCCTCACCGTGGCACCATGTAGGTTAGTTGTGGCAAAACCTGAGAAGATAAAGAGTGAACCCAAGAGCAATTGGTAGTGGCGCAAAGACATTTAGTCGCGGCCAACAAACCTAAACTCTCATTCTAACCTAGTAACCTTGGTTTTTCCCATGGTAACCTTAAGGGATGACTTAGAAACATTGGTAGAAGATTCTTGTGAGTTGAAATTAATGGGTAATAGAATCAAAAACTTATAAATGAGTGTTCGTTTCCCTTGTGTACATGAATATTTATAATTATTTTGTGGATGACTCTAATAACATCAAGGTTAACTTCCCCTGTATTCTTTGAATCTATTTAGTCATAATGTCTTATAACCCTGATTCATGGTTATTAATCATATATTTAACCTTAATTATAATGATTAGAATTTAGGGTCGTCACACGCTACGATTAATTTAGTTTAGGGTTTTAGGTCGATATGATAAAAGATCCAGCTAGTGCTATTGGATTCCTGTATGGGCTCGAGTTTTAGGTCCATTTCCTTCGTGTTGATTCCTTTTTTTCTTGTTTGTTAATTAATATGAAAAACCAATTAATATAGTACCTTAACAAAATGGATTTTTAGCCTTATAATTTTATTTTAATTTACTCTTTTAACTTTTAATTTATACTATATTTATCTTTATCTTAAAATGATTTTTTAGTTAACTTTTAAATATCTTAAGATCATCTCTTAGCATGTTTTATTGTTATAAAATAATATTTGATGAATGTAATATAAAAAATAATAAATATGACATAAATTAAAAATTAAGCAATTAAATTTTAAATAAATAATTACCAAACAAAGTCAAATAGATAAATTATGAACTTAAAATATATTTAAATAATATATATGTATAGATGTTAGAAAACTCAAACATTCAATTCAAATTTTTAAGCCAAAAACATTAAAAACCCTAAAATTTTGAACCCATATAAAACATTTTACTTAGATGCTTGAGAGTTAAAGAGACCAAAGCAAAATCTGGAGGATGAAGGTTCTCATTGGAATTTGAACTAGCTAAGCTTAAGTAGGTCAAGTCAAGGTGTGTAGAGTGCAGTGGTAGTGATAGAATGGTACGACTTTTGCTTTACCTAAATTTGAAAACTTCCTTCATCCAATGTTCTTAGAGCTTTGGAACTTATGAAGATTTTGGTTTGACTATCAAATTACATTAATAGTCAAAAGGTATGGAGATATGCTTCTTGTTTGCAGTCTTCTATGTCTAAATTCCTCATTATATATATATATATAGCATATACATTAGTAAACACTGACACTAGAAAAACATTATACTAGTCAAAACTCCATAGGCAAGTTTGTTTCATAGTCTAACCCAAACCAACTTTACAAGTTTAAAATAATTGAAGTGGTCAAGAGTAGAGTTACTAGCCTACATGATCCAATATTTAACATCTCATTAGTGCATTGATATTCCGATATTACAACCTTAAAAACTATTTACAAAATTAGAAAAAGAAAAATTTTACTTTGTCAATTTGTGGCAAGAAATATTTGAATAAATCCTCTAATTTGATTTGAACATGAATAATTTGTCTTTGGTCCAAAATAAACATGAATTATTTGTCTTCAAGAGAACATATATATATATATATATAATTATAAAATAAACTGAAAACATTACCAAGGCGAAAATTGGTTATGACAATCATAGTCTAATGATTTTAATAGTTAAGTTAAGAGCATTCTTGAGGTTGTTGTGAAATTTTGTCTAATTTAAAATTGTTCTTTTAATGAAATTTCATAAAGAACAATTAAAAAAGAATTATTGTTTAACAAAATCATTTGATAAGCTTTTTTTTATGTGTTTTACAGATTTTAGAAAAAGAAAAAGAAATTGTACTTAAAAGGGCATGTATTCAAAATGGTAAGTAAAAATATTAAAAATAATTATGAATTTAATCATTTTGAGTAAATGTGATTTTCTGAAAATAAAAATAGTCTTTTGCTTGAAGGAAAATATTCTAATTTTTAGCTCAATCCTACAATAGAAAAACCAATTTTAAAATCACTTTATTTTTTTAAAAACCTTAATCAAGTACTACCCAATTTTAAAATAATTACTTTTTTGACTATTATTCCTCACAACACCCAAAACCTATATACCAAATTCTAGCTCAATTGAAGTTAGTCACCCTTGGAACTAGTATTGTGCAGAATTACTTTAAAACACCGAAATTGCAGGCTCTAGAATTGGCCACATAAACAAAGTAAGAAAGCTAAATTGAAATTGAAAACTATAAAATTCATAATCTAATTGATTATGATTAATAAGCTCCCCAACAATGGCCCCAAAATTTTACTCAGAGCTGTTAAACCAACCGACATTAGTAAAAGTAATTGGTTTGCAGTAGAGTGCTCACAAAGTCATCTCTTATGGAGCTTTTGATCAAATAAATCAATTTAAGAATTCATAAAAGTAGAATTTATTCAAAAACTGGGGGGTTGTTGTAACACCATAAATTTAAGACTTAACTCATGGAATTCCCATGCCTCATCTCATGTAAATTCTATGGGAAGCAATATAATGGCATGGGGAATCATAAATCAAGATGCATCTCACCATAGGTAAAATTTTTCTTTTGATATCCTGTGGATCATATGAATGCATCATCTCATTATCACATTTAAATACACAGTTGCAACTCATAACAGGCTATAGAAATAGTCTATACCTCGAGCAAATACACAAAACATACTAGTGCAGCCTCAGATTAGTTTTCCAAATTCTATTCTTGAACTTTGAAAAATCATAACTAATTCTAAAAAAATTGAAAATAGGCACACTATACCATTTTGGAAAACTACAGATGTCTACTTTATGCTAAAAATAAATCTAGACCAAACAGAGGTTGTCAGACATTGAAAATTGATGGAATAGTACCAAAGATCAGTTGTCATCCCTGTAATATTTTTCAATTTCAAAAATTCAAATCTCAGAGGTCCAATTGGGATGATCTTAGTGACCATGGAAAGCTTGTAAAATTTCATGAGCATTGGACATCATTTGACCCACGAATGACATAGCCTAAGTTTCTAACCATATGAATAGTACCTATACTAGTTCAACTAAAAAATGGTAACTTTGAAAAATTATAATTAATTCCACAGAGCTCCAAATAATCTCATCTTTGGCTTCCCAAAAAGATTTGGATAAGATCTACATGTGTGCCAAATTTTATGAGCAAATTCATTCATTTGGTCAGATCTTGACATTGGGTTGTAAAATGGTCATTTTCAAGCTTTATAAAGGGTCCAAATGGTCCAACTTGAGCTCCAAGGCAACTATGACTACTTGAACACGTGAGAATGCACTAAAATGACATTTTAAACTTGTCTCAAAGGTACACTAACCCATATTTCTCAAACTCACTCATCCACCCCATGATATATATAAGATTACATATACTAGCTTTGGCCATCCAATACCCAAATCATGCTATCTCATATATTTAGCATCAAATTTCATTCATACATCATACATTTAGGTATTTACACATGCTCATATAATTACATAACCATTTCATCATAAGATTACATCATATGCCATGTGTATGGCTACAAGAAAGATAAAACTAGGCCATTTCATGCATTTTGATGTCAATATCCTTCTTCTAAGCTTGGTAGGTTCCATTATTTTGCTCAATTGCTTCACCTAGCATGTTAAGACATTGGAGAGGAGGGGATGAGATTCAAGAAATTCCAATAGTTCATGTCCTATTCAACCACACATAAAGTATGCAATATAAGGTTTGAAAATGCATGCATGGGTATATTGACATATGTGAGCATTCATGAAACATTCTTAGCATTTAATCAAGTCATACATAGCATACATAGGCTTGCCAAGTGAGTGGATTAGCCTCACTCATTCACTTGTGGATTTTGGACTTGCCTTACACATTTTCTTTAAGAGGTTTTTGACTCAACCTTACTCTTGGGAGTCAACCTCACTTTTAGGAGACTCTTTACTTTGTCTCAACTAACTTTAAGGGTTCTTGGCTTATCCACACCATAGCTAGAGGGTTCTTGGCCTCTTCACATTCAAGCAAACTAATACAAGTATATAAACACATCATTTGAATGCATGAAACATCATCATGGTACCATGGAATAAGAGTTCATGCCAAAATACTTTTCATAGCTCAAAACATATATACACACATTCAAAGACAATGTAAGCACACATTTATGCATAAGAGACGGTGGAGAAAGCTACCTTGCTTGCATTCACACACTTTTTCCTTGACCCTTGAGTCCTCTCCCTTGACTTCGCATGCCCAAGAAGGTGGAGATCATTTCTCTTGGCCTAGACACATTATATGGAAGCTAATTATACTCTTGAATCAAATTCTAAGGCCACACAATCACTATAAAAGCTAGATGACTCATAAGGCTCTTTTATGATTCCATAATGCGCTTAATGAAGCAACCTTTGGAAAACATCATCTTGGCTCCATTCTCTCCATCTATTTATGATTTTTGACTCTATTAAAACCTCTTGGAGTCATCACACAATCAATTCTAAGAGCCTAACTAGGTGTTGCTTCTTTAAGCCATATTATGGAACATATAAGGTGTAACAACTGGGAAAAGGGAAAAGAAAGAAAGTAGAAAGCTGGAAAATTTTCAAAATCCAAAAATTTTGCTAAGTCTCCTCGTAACAGTGAGAAAGGGTCTCGCTACAGCGAGAGTGCCTTCTCGCAATAGCGAACGTGATTCTAGCTATAGCGAGTGCAGGCAGCAGTCCATACAGAAACTAGGGAATTGCTCGCTGTAGCGTGCGCCATAGTGAAAGTGAGGTCTGGAACTGACGCGAGTTCGCCATAGCGAAGGTCGAAACTCGCCATAGCGAAGGGAACTGATACAAGCTTGCCGTAGCGAAAGGTTACACCTCGCCATAGTGAAGCCAGATAACACGAGCTCGCTATAGCGAAGGTTAATTTTCGCCGTAGCGAGGGTCAGTCTGGAAGAGAGTAAAGAGCGAGAAACTGACTTCATTAAACGCTCAAACTCATTCCTTCTCTCATTTCTGCCCTAGACTTCGACCCAAAGAGAGAAAAGAGGCGTGGAGAGTGAGAGAGACCAAGAGAAGAAGGGAGAGCAAGGGAAAGGTAAGTATATTTCTCTCTTTTCTCTTTAGAATTCTGATCTCCTCCCTTTGCCCTCTTTTCCTACGGTTTTGTTTGTGAAAATGGTTAGATTTTGGGCATGGGTCAGAAGAGGGAAAGTGGAAAACACCTTTGAATTTTTGTGTTTTCTTTGAAAATGTTGTTTCTACTACCATGGGAGCTTGAGAGAGAGGAAGAGTTGATGGCATTCTAGAGAGAGAGAGAGAACCTCTAGGTTCTGGTATGTTAGGAGTGTTTGATCTGAAGGTTATATTCTAGAGAGTAATTCTATGTTCTTGATTGTGCCTAGGCTCAAGTGAAGCACCTCCATCAAGGTGTGAGTGTGAACCTAAGAAGGGAGAAGAGAAATTGAAAGGGAAGGCTTGTGTTGGCCTTGGCTGAGAAGGTAGCTCTCTCTTCCCACTCTTTCTTGTTGCATTCTTGGATGTAATAGCCATTGTATGTTTATGTATATGCTTGTTGTGGGGAATATGGCATATGCTATTACTTTGATGCATTGATGCCAATATGCTTGTGTGATGAATTGTGAGATTTGCTCGGGTGAGGTAGTGCCGAAAGTCCCTTGAGATGGGTGAGGTGAAGCCGAAAGTCCGTTGAGAATGGGTGAGACAAGGCCAAAAGTCTCAACCGAGTGAGGCCAAGTCAAAAGTCCCTAAACTCGGGTGAGGCCGAATCTCACCCCTACTCCTCCTAACTTAACATGCTAAGTGGAGCTCAAGGAGATACGAGTGCACACCAAGGAGCCTAGAGGCATATGTAGCTAGGTGTTACTATATTTTGGTTATTTTGATGTAAAGTGGTGCCACAATAAATATGCGCCCACTATTTTTGAGATGTAAAGGTTGTAACAAGTGTAAATGTATGAATATGTAATGTATAAACTATGTTGATAGCCAAATCAATGGAAATGAGGGTTTTGCCCCTTTTGATGAATGAATGTCATAGTGTATATTTGGCCGTAGCATAGCGAGTTTGAATTGTATGTTGATTTGGACCACATGGACATGTTATATAGACTATTGTTATACTTTTGAACTTGTCCATGAGTGGCTAGAATGTGTGAGAGGCCATTTGGACCCATTTTGGACCTTTTGGGTGCCAAAACCAATATTTTTGTGAGCTCCATCAAAGTATGACTGGATGAGCTATTCTTACCATGAAATTTGGCATGCCTCTAGAGTTTGTGGAAAGCTTCTTGAAAAGCTAAAGTGGGTAATATTCAGAGGTCTATAGAATATTTGGTGAATTGTTGAAGTTGGGAAAAAAACCATGGTTTGGTCATGAACTGTTCCTATAGGTCAGAAATGAAATCCTTGTCATACATAGACCAAATGGTGGCCAAATGTCATGAAATTTTATACACATAAACTAGAAAACCACAGTGACCTGTACCAACTAGAATCACCCAAATCGGAGGTCTATAGAGAGAGATTGAACCTTCTGAAGTTCTATATCAGCATCAGGGAGCTCACCTGACCTCCATTACTATTTCATCAGTTTTTGGGGTGTAGAGGCTGCTGAAATGATCTGGACTTATTTTTCTCCTCTAGTAGACATCTGTAGCTTTCCAATTTGGTATAGTGTGACCAGATTGGATTTTTGTGGATTTAGTTATGAATTTTCGAATGTCATGACAGTAAGCTGCACCAGAAACAGTGATAGCCGGACCTCCTTCCCATTTTCGATGTCAAACATGGTCCAAACCTAGAGATTACGATTGGGAATTATTTGTAGTGTAAATTTAACACTTAGAGCTTTCCAGAAAGCTAAAGTTTGCTAGATTCCCATTTTCCTATAATTAGTTATGATTTTCCAAATTAGAGCCAAAATATGACTTTTAGGCCCAAGTGAGAAAATGCATTTTTCTGGTTATTGGCTCCATACCCGTGGTTTATGGCTTGTTTTATGCTATGTATGAGTTGTATAAGTGGAGTTTGAGTTGAGAATAGGTATGATGGGTTCTCAGGACCCACGGGGCAGAAGATGAGTGTATGAAACCCCGTTTCATAGCATGAAATTGCGACGGATTGGTATTGGTTCTTTGGAAATCATATGGAACCGAGCCCAGTGAGAGGCTAGATAGCGGTAGTAGATTAAGGTGTTACATTTTTGGTATCAGAGCAAAGGTTCAAGCACTTTTGCTCGATGTTGGGCTCTTGAATGATGAGAATTACTTGTGTTTGGTGTGAATGGTCATGGAAGTTGTAGCATCCTTATGCATATGTGTTGTGATATTGTTGTGAACTGAGGATTGCTACTTCTTTCAGACATGGTTGAGACTAGACGAGGCAGGGGTAGAGGCAGAGGCAGACCGCCCAGGGCTTAGAGAGTTGAGCCAGAGGTTCCTGTTGAGACTGAGGATCCTCTGCGGGCCATCATGGAGAGACTTGACCGATATAAGGCCATAATGGGCCAGCATCAAGAGATGCTGGAACAACAGAGATACATTGCCCAGCAGCAGCATGATATGATCATGCATTTGCAAGACACCTTGGCTAGGCAAGAAGATGCCAGAAGAGATGCCCCTGTACCTCAACTATCTACATCTAGCATTCCACCTGTACCTCTCCAGGAGCCTGCTGCTCCACAGACCCAGACGCCTATCCAAAAAGTGCTAAAGCAATTTAGGCAGAACAATCCACCATCATTTGACAGGGAGTTAGATGTGGATAAGGCGGAGGCTTGGGTGATGCAGCTTAAGAAGATATTCTCAGTGATGGATTGTACCACTGAGTAGAAAGCCCAATTAGCCACCTTTATGCTAGAAAAGGAAGCAGATAGATGGTGGTGTAGCACGAAACCACTAATGGAGATCAAGAATATACAGATAACTTAGGAGACTTTCTTGGTCGAGTTTTATGAGAAGTATGTCCCTAGTTCGGTGAGGAAAAAGAAAGAGATGGAGTTTATGGGCTTGAAACAGATGGATGAGATGACTGTGGATCAGTACGTGGCCAAGTTTATTGAGTTGTCTCGGTATTCCTCTTACCTTCAGAGGTATGATGATGAACCCTGGAGATGTGAGCAATTTGAGACTAGTTTGAGGCCCCTGATTAGTGACAGAGTCACTCCACAATGGATCAGAAAGTTTAATACTCTTGTAGAGGTCAACAGGGTGATTGAGACTAACTTGCAAGTTATCATGCCTACTGTGACTACGGCTAGTCAAAAGAGGGTTCTGGATTTGAAAAGGCCAAAACCAGAAGAGGGTTCTAGTTTGACCTCTAGTACCAAGAGGAGAGGCAAGGGGCCATGGAATAGAAGGCTGCAGCGAGGTGTGCCACCTCCTCGAGGCCAGTCATCCTTCCAGCAGTCTCCGGTGACATGTTTCAAGTGTAGGAAGCTGGGGCACATTGCTAAACACTGTCCTCAGATGGAGACAGCGCCTCCTCCTAGACCACAGACCCAGGGCCGAGTGTTCGCCCTTACTCAGCAGGAAGCCAGCGCATCTCCCAGTTTGATCCGAGGTACACTGATAGTGAATGGCTTTCCTATAGTTGTTATGTTTGATTCGGGTGCTAGTCACTCGTTTATATCTTATGATTGTGTGAGGAAATTGGGTCTGGTCGTTAGTGTCTTGCCATTTGACTTGTCTGTCATTACACCTACTGGAGGCCACGTGGTTACTTCCCATACCTGTTTAAATGTCACTGTTCAATTTAACCATTGTCATACCACTATTGATTTAGTTTGTATGCCTTTCCGTGATATTGATTTGATTATTGGTATGAACTGGTTGGCTGCAAATAATGCCATACTTGATTGTGAACACCGAACTATTTCCCTACCTGCTTGTGGGACCATACCTAAGGTAGGAGCTGAGTTATCCTTCATGACTACTACCCAGGCTGAGAGATATTTAGAGTGTGGATGTCAAGGGTTTCTAGTTTTTTTCTCTATTCAGGCTGAGGTAGAAGAAGGGATAGAGGAGATCCCAGTTGTCAGGGAATTCCCGGAGGTTTTCCCTAAAGAGTTTGACTTTAGTGGCCTACCCCCTAGAGAGAGAATTAGAGTTCCCTATAAACATAGTGCCTGGAGCTGGACCGGTGTCCAAAGCTCCTTACAGGATGGCTCCCACCGAGCTTGCTGAGTTGAAAGAGTAGATAGAGGAATTGTTAGAGAAAGGGTTTATCTGCCCTAGTGTTTCACCTTGGGGTGCTTCGGTGTTATTTGTGAAAAAGAAAGATGGTAGCTTGTGCTTGTGTATAGATTACAGAGAGTTGAATAAAGTTACTATCAAGAATAAATATCCTCTCCCTAGAATTGATGATTTGTTAGATCAGTTAGCTGGGGCATCTGTGTTTTTCAAGATAGATCTTAGATCTGGTTACCACCAGTTGAGAGTGAGAACTGAAGACGTCTCCAAGACGGCTTTCAGAACGAGATATGGGCACTATGAGTTCCTTGTGATGCCATTCAGGTTAACGAATGTGCTTGCTGTGTTCATGGATTACATGAATAGGGTATTCAAACCGTATCTAGATTAGTTTGTGGTGGTCTTTATTGATGATATTTTAGTGTACTCCCGATCTTTTGAGGAGCACGAGAGGCATTTGAGACTAGTCCTAGACACCTTGAGAGAGAAAAGGTTGTATGCCAAACTTAGTAAATGTGAGTTTTGGCTGACCGAGGTATGATTCTTAGGTCATGTGATCTCACGAGACGGGGTTGCGATTGATCCCCATAAAGTTGAGGCTGTGTTACAGTGGGATAGACCTAGAATAATCGCCGAGGTTAGGAGTTTCCTAGGTTTAGCAGGGTATTATAGACGGTTTATTCAGGACTTTTCTCGGATGGCCTTACCACTGACGAGGCTAACTAAGAAAGATACACCTTTTGTGTGGGATGAGAGATGTGAGAAGAGTTTCCAGGAGTTGAAACTCTGTTTGACCACTGCCCCTGTACTGATTATCCCTGACCCTAGTGAACCATTTGTGGTTTATTATGATGCTTCGGGCAAAGGGTTAGGATGTGTGTTGATGCAGCAGGGTAGAGTAGTGGCATATGCCTCGAGGCAGTTGAGGCCTCATGAGGAGAATTACCCCACACATGACCTGGAGTTAGCCGCCGTAGTATTTGCTCTTAAAATTTGGAGACACTATCTGTATGGTGCGACCATAGAGATCTATAGTGACCACAAGAGTCTGAAATACCTGTTTGACCAGAAAGAACTCAATATGAGACAGAGGAGATGGATGGAATTCCTAAAAGATTATGATTATGTGTTGAAATATCATCCAGGCAAGGCCAATGTGGTGGCGGATGCCCTGAGTAGAAAAACCATCCATGTAGCCCATATGATGATTAGGGAGCAAGAGCTCCTAGAGAAGTTCAGAAATTTGAACCTCTCTTGTCAGGTGGTATCGGGTAGATTGTGTCTGAGTGAAACCCGAGTTGAGAATATCTTGAGAACCCAGATCTTAGATGCCCAGAGAGAGGATGAGTTCCTGAAACGAATCAGGAATGAGATCACCTAAGGAAACACCTCAGATTTCAAGGTGTCTGAGGATGGCATGATAGTATATCGAGATAGAATCTGTGTGCCTAGTCAGAATGAGATGAGAGAAAGCATTTTAGAAGAGGCACATAAGAGTAAGTATACTATCCACCCAGATGCCACCAAGATGTATCAGGATGTGAAAAGAATTTTCTGGTGGCCGGGGATGAAAAGTGATGTGACGGAGTATGTGGCTAGATGCCTAGTGTGTCAGAGGATAAAGATAGAACATCAGAAACCGACTGGGTTATTGCAACCACTAGATATCCCTGAGTGGAAGTGGGATAGTATAGCCATGGACTTTGTCATGGGGTTACCCAGGACATCCTCTGGACACGATGCTATTTGGGTAGTTGTTGATAGACTGACGAAGTCTGCACACTTTTTAGCTATCAGGGCTACTCATACACTGGATAGATTAGCCCAGTTGTATATCAGAGAGATAGTACGACTTCATGGAATACCTAATAGCATAGTTTCGAATAGAGACCCCAGGTTCACATCGAATTTTTGGAGGTCATTGCAGCATGCCTTAGGGACCAGATTACGGTTTAGTACTGCATATCACCCCCAGACAGATGGTCAGACTGAAAGGACCATCCAGACATTGGAAGATATGTTGAGGGCATGTGTGCTAGAAATGAAAGGGAACTGGGATGCATATTTACCGTTAGCATAGTTTGCATATAACAACAGTTACTATTCCAGTATTCAGATGGCCCCTTATGAGGCTTTGTATGGGAGAAAGTGCAGATCCCCTCTGTGTTGGGTTGAGCTAGGTGAGAGCAGTATGATAAGACCTGAGATTGTGGACCAGACCACCCGACAGATAGAGTTGATTAGAAAGAGGCTCCTCACGGCCCAGAGTAGGCAGAAAAGCTATGCTGATAAGCGTAGGAGGCCGTTAGAGTTTGAGGTTGGAGACCATGTGTTCATTCGAATATCTCCAATGACAGGAGTAGGCCGGTCAATGAGGGTAAGGAAGCTCTGTCCTAGGTATATTGGTCCATTTGAAATCCTAGAGAAAATCGGACCCGTGGCTTACCGAATAGCCTTACCTCCTAACCTAGCCCAAATCCACAGTGTTTTTCATGTCTCCCAGTTGAAAAAGTATTTGCCAGACCCCTCACATGTCATAGAATATGAGCATGTGCAATTGCAGGAAGATCTTTCCTATGTAGTGAAACCGGAGAGAATTATGGATGCTAAGCTGAAACAGCTGAGAAGCAAGAGCATTCCTCTGGTGAAAGTGATCTGGAGAGGTCTGACATCTAAGGAAGCAACCTGGGAATTGGCGGATGAAATGAGGCAAAAATATCCAGAGTTATTCCCTTGAGGTAAGTCTTTAAAATTTCGAGGACAAAATTTCTTTTAAGAGGGGTAGAAACGTAACAACCAGGAAAAGGGAAAAAAAAGAAAGTAGAAAGCTGGAAAATTTTCAAAATTCAGAAATTTTACTAAGTCTCCTCGCAACAGCGAGAAAGGGTCTCGCTACAGCGAGAGTACCTTCTCGCAATAGCGAATGTGATTCTAGCTATAGCGAGTACGGGCAGCAGTCCATACAGAAACTAGGGAATTGCTCGCTGTAGCGTGCGCCATAGCGAAAGTGAGGTCTAGAACTGACGCGAGTTCGCCATAGCGAAGGTCGAAACTCGCCATAGCGAAGGGAACTGATACGAGCTCGTCGTAGCGAAGGTTATACCTTGCCATAGCGAAGCCAGATAACACGAGCTCGCTATAGCGAAGGTTAATCTTCGCCGTAGCGAGGGTTAGTCCGAAAGAGAGTAAAGAGCGAGAAACTGACTTCATTAAACGCTCAAACTCATTCCTTCTCTCATTTCTACCCTAGACTTCGACCCAAGGAGAGAAAAGAGGCGTGGAGAGTGAGAGAGACCAAGAGAAGGAGGGAGAGCAAGGGAAAGGTAAGTACATTTCTCTCTTTTCTCCTTAGAATTCTGATCTCCTCCCTTTGCCCTCTTTTCCTACGATTTTGTTTGTGAAAATGGTTAGATTTTGGGCATGGGTCAGAAGAGGGAAAGTGAAAAACACCTTTGAATCTTTGTATTTTCTTTGAAAATGTTATTTCCACTACCATAGGAGCTTGAGAGAGAGGAAGAGTTGATGGCATTCTAGAGAGAGAGAGAGAGAACCTCTAGGTTCTGGTATGTTAGGAGAGTTTGATTTGAAGGTTACATTCTACAGAGTAAATCTATGTTCTTGATTGTGCTTAGGCTCAAGTGAAGCACCTCCATCAAGGTGTGAGTGTGAACCTAAGAAGGGAGAAGAGAAATTGAAAGGGAAGGCTTGTGTTGGCCTTGGCTGAGAAGGTAGCTCTCTCTTCCCACTCTTTCTTGTTGCATTCTTGGATGTAATAGCCATTGTATGTTTATGTATATGCTTGTTGTGTGGAATATGGCATATGCTATTGCTTTGATGCATTGATGCCAATATGATTGTGTGATGAATTGTGAGATTTGCTCGGGTGAGGTAGTGCCGAAAGTCCCTTGAGATGGGTGAGGTGAAGCCGAAAGTCCGTTGAGAATGGGTGAGACAAGGCCAAAAGTCTCAACCGAGTGAGGCCAAGTCAAAAGTCCCTAAACTCGGGTGAGGCCATCCAAAAGTCCCTAAACTCGGGTGAGGCTAGACCAAAAGTCCCTGAAGCCCATTTTTGGCATTGTTGTGATTTCCATATCATGTACAACATGTAATGTGATTAAGAATGGTTGGATGCCAAATTACATGCTTAACTTGTTATATGCCTTGAGTGTTTACTTGAATGAGTGCATGAGCTACTGAGATTCCCCGAATCTCACCCCTACTCTTCCCAACTTAACATGCTAGGTGGAGCTCAAGGAGATACGAGTGCACACCAAGGAGCCTAGAGGCATATGTAGCTAGGTGTTACTATATTTCGGTTATTTTGATGTAAAGTGGTGCCACAATGAATATGCGCCCACTATTTTTGAGATGTAAAGATTGTAACAAGTGTAAATGTATGAATATGTAATGTATAAACTATGTTGATAGCCAAATCAATGGAAATGAGGGTTTTGCCCCTTTTGATGAATGAATGTCATAGTGTATATTTGGCCGTAGCATAGCGAGTTTGAATTGTATGTTGATTTGGACCACATGGACATGTTATATAGACTATTGTTATACTTTTGAACTTGTCCATGAGTGGCTAGAATGTGTGAGAGGCCATTTGGACCCATTGTGGACCTTTTGGGTGCCAAAACTAGTATTTTTGTGAGCTCCATCAAAGTATGACCGGATGAGCTCTTCTTGCCATGAAATTTGGCATGCCTCTAGAGTTTGTGGAAATCTTCTTAAGAAGCTAAAGTGGGTAGTATTCGGAGGTCTAGAGAATATTTGGTGAATTGTTGAAGTTGGGAAAAAACCATGGTTTGGTCATGAACTGTTCCTATAGGTCAGAAATGAAATCCATGTCATACATGGACCAAACGGTGGCCAAATGTCATGAAATTTTATACACATAAACTAGAAAACCACAGTGACCTGTACCAACTAGAATCACGCAAAGCAAAGGTCTGTAGAGAGAGATTGAACCTTCTGAAGTTCTGTATTAGCATCAGGGAGCGCACCTGACCTCCGTTACTATTCCATCAGTTTTCGGGGTGTAGGGGCTACTTAACGGATCTGGACTTATTTTTCTCCTCTATTAGACATCTTTATCTTTCCAAATTGGTATAGTGTGACCAGATTGGATTTTTGTGGATTTAGTTATGAATTTTCTAATGTCATGACAGTAAGCTGCACCAGAAACAGTGACAGCCGGATCTCCTTCCCATTTTCGATGTCAAACATTGTCCAAACCCAGAGATTACGATTGGGAATTATTTTTAGTGTAAAGTTAACACTTAGATCTTTCCAAAAAGCTAAAGTTTGCTAGATTCCCATTTTTCTATAATTAGTTATGATTTTCCAAAGTTAGAGCCAAAATATGACTTTTGGGCCCGAGTGAGAAAATGCATTTTTCTGGTTATTGGCTCCATACCCATGGTTTATGGCTTGTTTTATGCTATGTATGAGTTGTATAAGTGGAGTTTGAGTTGAGAATAGGTATGATGGATTCTCAGGACCCACGGAGCAGAAGATGAGTGTATGAAACCCTGTTTCATAGCATGAAATTGCCACGGATTGGTATTGGTTCTTTGGAAATCATATGGAACCGAGCCCAGTGAGAGGCTAGATAGCGGTAGTAGATTAAAGTGTTACATAAGGCTATCTCACTATCTATGATTTCTAAAAATGTTTTGAGGCTTCCTCTCATACTCTCCCATCATACATGATGCAAAAATAAGCTTGGAACAAATGAAAACTACCCCTTGGTGCTTTGTCTAGCCTAGGCCAAAACTATGCACTATATGAACATTAAGTTAGTTTGCTTCCTTTTCTTGATGGAAGATGCATATGAGGAGCCTTCTAGAGATCTCAACAGCTCATCTAAAAATTCATTTAGGCCTAGGAATAATTGCATCAAATCAGATTTTCAAGGAAGCTCATGAAACCCTAGGTTTGCCACCTTGAAAGTTAATGGCCTTTTCTTGAATTTCTTTGCATATTCTTACTTTTCTCTCTTAAATTCATAGAATTCACCCTCGGTTCTACCTAAAATTTAAGCCCTCTTGTATCTACATACATGGGGCAAAATAGGGAGAAGAAGGGGAGAGGAATAGCTACCATAGGATAGAGATTTTACCTTGTTTCCATGGCTTTTCTTGCTTGTTTCTCACTTTCCTTGGCCTCCTCTATTCAAATCCGAATTTTCCCCTCTGTTCTTCCCCCAAAATAGGTCCAAAAACTTCAATAAAATCATAGGAAAGAAAGCTTAAGAGGAAAGGAACAAGTTTGGAATAAGAAGGAGCATGAAAATCCATAAAATTCCTTACCTTTTTCTTGCCTTTTCTCCTCCTTTCTTGTAACATCCAGTCCTTTGAAAACCAGAGAAAACGTGAGAAACATACATTTTCTCTGAAATTCATTGGATACAAGGGAAGTCCCCTGAAATGAGGTAGTTAAGGTCCCAAAAAATTTGGGACGTATTCTAGACTCCTAAAAATGAGAATCCCAGGCTCAGACGGAAAGAAAAATGGAGCTAAAATAAAGAAACAATTTCTTACAAAAAGCTTACGAAACACAATGGCATTTTTGTAATTTTGAGCAAAATTTGGAATTCACATGGGAGGGCTTTTTAAATGAAATTTTTGAGTTCTCCAGGGTTCTCAGAGACCCTAAAAATTATGGAAAGTCCTGGGACAGCTAAAACCCTTTTAGTGGACGTTTTCCAATGTTAGTGTACCCAAACTTTGACAAATTCATTCAGGAAGGTTTTAGCTTCGATTTGAGTGATTCCAAAAGTATTTTACTAAATTGGGAACCTAAATTTCATAATGGAAAAGATGGTTCTAAAAAAGGAGCTAAAATGAAGGAGAAACGAAAATGCCAAGAACGAAGGGCAAAATGGAAATTTTTGAAAAGTGTAACCTCCTCCCACCTATATATATGATGCACCCTTCTTCTCCTTTCATTTTGCATGACCAAGTTCTGCCCAAAACTAGAGGAAAGCCCTAGGGAGAGTGGTGCACAAGAGGGATGCAAAGAGGAAGAGAAATCAAAGGCTTAAAGTATGGAAATTTAGTAGTTTTTCATGCTCTTTCTCTTCCAAACCTCTTCTCCTTCATTCTCCTTTATTTCCTATAATTATAATGAAGTATATGGATCTATTTTAGAGGAGAAATTGAGGAGAAAATTCGGATTTAAAGAAAAGAGCTCAAAGAACATAAGATTCAAGTGAGAAAAAGAAAGAAAATAAGGTAAATCTTGCATCCCATGGTAGCTTCTCCTCCATATTTCTCCATATGTGTGTAGATGCTAAAGGGTTGGAATTTTGAGGGGAACCAAGGGTGAATTCCATGAATTTAAGGGAGGAAAGTAGGAATATACAAAGAAATTTAAGAAAAGGCCATGGAATTTCAAGGTGCAAAACCTAGGGTTTCAAGTGCACCTTGTAAAATTTGATTTTGTATGATGATTCCTAACCCTGAATAAGAGTTTAAATGAGCTCCCAAGATCCCTAAGAGGCTCCCCATATGCATCCTCTCTTGAGAAAACAAGGCAAACTCCAAAAAGCCCCATTTCTTCCATAGCCTCAGCCTAAAGGGGTTTGTGTAGCTAGGGAGAGTTTTGTATTTTTTCTAAGCCCATTTTTAAGTCATATATGATGAATGAATATGAATGGAATCCTTGGGAGAAATTTAGAAACCATAGAAAGTGAGTTAGTACTTTATGTTCCATAATGAGACCTAAATAAGCAACATGTAGTTAGGCTCTTGGTTTTGATTGTGTGATAACTCCAAGAGGCTTAAAAAGAGTCAAAAATCATATTTGAAAGGAAAGAATGGAGCCTAGAATTTAATTGAGGGGTGTTGCTTCATTAAGTACAATTATAGAACCGTAATGAGGTTATAAGCTAGCCTAGTGTCTAAGCAAATTGTATGGCTTTAGAATTGAGTTTATGAACCTAATTGGCTTCCATAAATTGTGTTTAGGCCAAGAGAAAACTTCCCCACACTTTTGTGTGTGTATGGCTGAAAAGGTGAGCTTGGATTCAAAGGAAAAAGTGTATAATTTTGTATAAGGTAACTCTCTCCACCTTCTCTCATGCATGGATGTGTGCTTAGCTTGTCTTGAACGTATATATGTGTATTTTTAAGCCATGAAAAGTGTTCTAGCATGAATTTAATTCCATGGTGCCATGATGTTACAATATGCTCTTATATGATGTTTTTAATGTGTTCTTAGGTTTGCTTAAGTGTGGTGAGGCCAAGAACTCTTAGCCATGGTAAGGATGAGCCAAGAACCTTTAAAATTAGTTAAGACAAAGCAAAAGTCTCCCAAAAGCAAGATGGGCTCCCAAGAGTATAGTTGAGATCAAGAATCTCTTAAAGAGTGGGTGAGGCAAGTCCAATACCCATAAGAAATTGGGTGAGGCCAATCCACTTGCTTGGCAAGCCTTTGTATGCTATATATGACATTCTCAAATGATGAAAATGCTTCTTGAATGTTTGCACATGTCAACATAACCATACATATATTTATGAGACTTGTTTGCAGCCATTATATATGATTAAATGAGAGATAAGTTATTAGGATTCTTTGAATCTCATTCCCTCCTCTCCAATGATCTAACATGCTAGGTGGACTAAGTGGACAAGGTAATGGAAGCCAATCACCTTGAAGAGAAGAGATTGACACCAATATGTATGGTTTTTGCTCTTTGAAGCCATAATAATGCCTAATGATGTAAATTATTGTTGTAAATGGTCTATGGCCTTTGGAACATATGTAATTATGATAATATGTTATGTTTAAATGGGAGAATGTATTATGTGACTACTAGTATGCAAATTGGGTATGTATAGGCAATGTAGCTTCTTGAATTAGTTTATGGAATTATGCATATGTGTAGATGAGATGGCCAAAATGAGATGCATGAGGGTTGGGACCATTTAGGTAGCTCACAAAAGTCCTAATTATACTTTTAGACTTGCCCAAGAGGTACCAAACTCCAAGAAAAGCCATTTGGACATTTTGGTATCCCATATGGAGCCAAAATTAACTATAATAGAACCCTATATCACTTTTTATCCAAATGAGCTTTTCTTGATCTGAGATTTGGCATAAAATTAGAGCTTATTGAGAGCTTTTTATAAAGCTAAAGAACAGAATTTTTGGAGGTCTAAAGAATATTTGATGAACTTTCAAAGTTGAAAAATTTTTTGGTTTTGGTCATGTCACTGTTCATAATAGTCTAAAAATGAAATCTGTCACACAAGGCTCAAATGATGTCCAATTGTCACAAAATTTTATACAAAGAAACTAAACATTCACAATGACTTTTACGAATGAAAGTACCTCATTTAGATGTCTAGAGAGGGAGATATGAATTTTTAAAGATTCTATCTAGTATCAGGAACTCTAGCCAACCTCTGTTACTGTTTGATTGGATTTCGAGGTCTGGGTATACCTGAGCTAGTATGGAGTTATTTTTTCCCTCTATCTAAGATCCACAGATTTCCATGTTAGTATCATTTGCATGGATTATATTTTTTTGGAATTAATTGGATATTTTCAAAATTTACTATAGAAATCTATGACAGCACTAGTGGATAGCCTGACCTCTGGACAATTTTGCATGTCAAATGTCCTGTGTGTTGAATGTTATAGTCTACACATATTTTTAGCATAAAATAGATATGTTTAGCTTTCTAGAATGGCCAAGAATGCATGATTTATATTTTTATAGGATTAGTTATGATTTTTCAAAATTGTGACAAAAATGAGGACAATTCTGGTCGAAAATGAATATGCATGTTTCATGCTTCTCTTTGAGTTCCTTGAAATGTAAGCCACTTTTGATGATTCAAATGAGTTGTATACATGTAATTAGATATGGGAATATATTGTATAAGCTCACATGGCCCATGTGACAATGAATGAAATTTTTATATACGATGCAATGCCAAATAATATATTATTTTAATGAATTTTCTTACTTCTTTCATGGAATCTATGTTGTAAAGCATGAGACTATTATGAAAGGAGCTAAAAACATATGGTGTTACATTTCTTCTCCTCCATGGTGCACCTAAGAGAGTTGGTGTTTTCTCTAGGTTTTGGGCAGAATAGGTCGTGCAAATGAAGGGGGAGAATAAACAAGAACTTAAAGAGTGTTCAAGAAGCTTTCACTTTCTTAAAAATTTCAATTTTACCATTTTGTTCTTGACATTTTCGTTTCTAATTTGTCTTAACTCCTTTTTGAGAACTGTCTTTTCCATTATAAAATTTAGATTCCCAATTTAGTAAAATGCCTTTGGAATCACTTGAATCGGAGTTAAAACCTTCATAAATGAATTAGTTAAAGCTCGGGTCAATTGACATTGGAAAACGTCCACCGGAGGGTTTTTAACTATCTCGGGGCTTCTCATGGTTTTTAGGGCCTTTGAGAACCTCATGGAACTCAAAACTTTCATTTAAAAGCCCTCCTGTGAGAATTCTAAAATTTACTCAAAATGACAAAAATGCCCTTACATTTTGTCAACCTTTCGTTACATTTCGTTTCTTCATTCTAACTCTAATTTTCTTTCCATCTAAGTCTAGAATGAGACATTGTCATTTTTTAATATTATTTATCTTTTTTATTTTTTTCAGTTAATTATTTATTTGACTTTTATTTATTTTTTATTTTTTACTTTTTTCATATTTTAAGTAAAGTCATTCTATATACACATAACTTAAATTATGCTTTTAACTTTGCAAAGTTCTTTACTATTTCTAATTAATTAAATATATTCCATATTTATCTTAATATATCATTTAAAATAAATAAATTGTAAATTTTCTAAATTTTGAATACAAACAAATAGCTCTTATTGACCATAGAATAATTAACCACATTAATATTTATCTCATTTTTTACTTATTAAATTATTAATTTATAATTTAAATGATATTATATAAATTATTAAATTATTATAGGTTTCTATAGAATTTGTAACATTTAAATCATTTCTAAAAGAATATATATTTTTATAACATATAAATTATTAAAAATTCAAATTATTATTTGCGACAGATTTAGCGACAAAAAATTTGTAACGAAAATTTTGTTGCTAAATTTGTCGCCAAATTAGTGACCGAAATTACTGTCACAAAATTTCATCACAAAAATGAGATTCACTATCCTAAATATTAGTGATGGAATTTTCGTTACTAAATTTTGTTGCTAACTTGGTTTGTGACGGATTAGCAACGAAAATTTTTTCAACAAACATTTTCCATCTCTAATTTTGTCACAAATTTCTATGATGGTATTAGTGATGGAACTGCAATGGCTTTATGATAGAAAAAAATTCCATCACAAATTATCTATTTTTTTTGTAGTGCTTATGGATGACCCAACCTATTATAGGATATCTAATTGCATGACATGATCCATCTTAGAGAGTGTAAGACAAGAACTTATTACTTAATATCACTAAACAAGAGTCAATCAGTCTAGCAATTGATTAATGCTAATCCTTAAACACTAATTAAAAAATATTATACTTTAATAGTAATAATCGATTATCAGACAAAACAAGAATAGAACAACTTATATATATCAAGAATATCAAATAATTAGAAGGTAATTCAATTAAAAAACCTAGAAATGAAATAGAAAAACAAGAATATTGAATTTGATAAGCTAAACAATGTTATAAATGCTAATAAAATACCACATTTGAATTACATGGAACAGCAAACAACAAGTATCCAAGACATATATGGTTTAACTAAATATGAAGATATATTAAAGAGTCTTTGAAGAATGAAACATCTATCTTTATACTATACTTTCTTATATTCTTTAATTTAACTACTATGAATTTTACATAAATTAAAATACTAGTTAATGGAAATAAATTAAACTTTTTTTCAAAAATATTGTCAAAGTCTCCCTTCTTCATTTAGGGGTCCGAACTTTACAAAGGTCTCAATTTATATATTTGCTCATAGTGTCCATTTCTAACATAAACTAGTACTTTAGGGCTCAGTTAACAGCTAGCCTTTTTAGAAAAAATTCTACATACATTTATAACTCAAGGCAAGGCATAAACTCAATAAGATATCTAGTCATCGACCATAGGTACAATATTATATTATTCCTTACATAAGTTTCAAACTATATACATATACATCAAACTTTCCAAGTGCATTCATAATTCTCTTGCCAAATCTTTAACCTCCTTGTAATTGTTGCTTTCCTTTTTTTTTTTTTTACTAGTCTCTTCAACTGGCAGGGGTTAGTAGACATAGAAAATCAAATGGGATGAGATTTTAAGAGGAATCTCAATAGCAAACTCCACATTCAATGCATATATCAATATAACTCATGAAATACTAAAATAACATATACATACTTGCTCAATCAGTTAGTGCCCACAACTCTTAAAACATAAATTACTGAGCTTTATTTAAGGAAAAGTTATTATACTTAATTTTCTCTCTGGGCATCATTAATACTATAACACATACTAAACGAAGCATGTTACATTAAAGTAGCTCAAACATGCAAACATAGCATCATATATCATGTCATAGCACACAAGTATTCAAATACTAAAGGCAATAAACATGCATATAAAGAAGGGGAAGATGTTACCTGGAAGATGGAGAATTTGCAAAATCTCTTACTTTGCCACTTGTTTTGTTTATTTTATCCATTTCTTTTTTATACTTAGCCTTTACTAGCTTAATGTGCCAATTTATAGTATTCTTGCCTAAAGACCACTGTATCTAGCTCAACATGCCTAAAACATCATATTAAGCATGGAAAATAAGTAATCACTGCACATTTAAGCTAACTTATATGCCCCTTGATTACCTCATATAACATATATTATGGCCTAATTTTTAAAAATACATAACTTTGACTATAGACCTCCAAAGTAGGCAAGTAATACCTTTCTAGAAAGCTTTACTTATAAACTATCCTCTATAAAAGTTTCAATTTAAAACTAATCCATTTGGCCCTTAAAATGCACCAAAATTAGATCCTGAATATGGCAAAATTCTAATGCATGATAACTTTTCTAGAACAAATTTGGAAATTCATAACATTAGCTAATAGTGCCTAAATAGGAAAACTAAAACTTATTGAAAAGCTCTTGATGTGCTCTAGCTATTATAAAAATTTTAGATATAAACTAGATTATTTGGTCCTTAAAAGGTGTCAAGCTTAAAGCTATCTAGAGACCAAAATTGATACAGGGTTGATTTTTTGGGGCAATTTTGAAAATTCATAAAATATTTTGAACTGACCTAAAAATTGCATAACTGTCTCATACAAAACCTTAGGAAGTACTATAAATGCCTACCAAGTTTTATGCCCAAATTAGTCCATCACGGCCTCCATTGGCATAGATACATTCTCAAACTTATTATGGGTCTATTTTGACTATTCATGGTTCTAACTTTGCCATATTGGCTAGTCATAAAATTTTACCCTTTTAAGCAAGTTTCCTAACTAGCAAGTAACTCATTTAACTTATCTCTAACATAAATTATAGCGCACATCAAAATATAAGTATGCTACTTGTTTAGTTTACCTAGACTTCTATCTTACCACTTTGCATTCTTAGTAGCCATATTGCATTTCATTGATTCTAGCTCTAATCTCATGATTTGCACATCATTCATAGATTATTTTAAACTTGCTAGACCACGTGTATGACCATTTCTCCATTTGTGCAAGCTTATGGAACCTATAACTCATTTTATGATTAATCAAGGTTTATGGTTCCATAATGCAACATACCATACTTTTAACCAATCCAATGACTCTTATGGTCTTGAAATCATCTTAGGAAACTTCCTAAATCATCACATTCATTAAAAATGAATCGTGGCTCATTTAGAACACCAAGTGGCATTATCTTGAATTCTATGGCTTCCTGGGTGGATTTCCTTGCATAATCTCAATCCTTATCCTTCTGAACCCTTGTTTGCATCAAGTTTTTATTAAATACATGCCTTTTGCTCCTCTTTCTCTATTGACTAAACTACCCAAACCTTAAAGTTCCAAAAATAAAAATTTTTCTTTAGCTAAACCATACCTTGTTTGAAAGCTCCTTAGTTGTAGATTTTTGTGGTATTTTTGGTATTCTCAAATCATCTCTCTTGCTCAAGGTAAAAGCCACAACTTTCACCTTCTTAAGAAACCAAAACCATCCTAAGAAATAGCATAGAGAATAAAAGAGGTTTTCTAACTACATCATAAAAAAATTTGGCACATTTCCTTATCTAATTTCGCTTACTTTCCTTTCTCTCTCCTTTCTCTTCACACACCATCCATGGAGTTGAAACTTGGCTGCAAAAATCAAAGCTAAGGAGAAGATAAAGGTGGCATGACATATAGGTGGAAAATCTAAGATTAACAAATTTAAAAATAATCGTTACATCTTGATACTTTAATTCCTCAATTTGAGCTTATTTTGTAATCTTTTCAAAAATTGATTACTCCATACTAAATTTTAGACTCTTTTTCATTAAAAATATCTACTTGGAGGTTATAGGAACTTAAAACAATTTGATAAAGTTCGGTAAAAAGTATTGCTACTGGGCATCTTAATTTGCAAATCTTAGGGATTTAATTGAATCAACTTTATCAAGTTAATTTGTTAGCCTTATTTTGTTATATTATGATAAGAGATATATGTTTCACATGTTAATTTTCATGTTATCTATGTAACACCCCAAAATTAATTAAGGTGTTAATCGTGGATTTAGAGTAATTAAGAATAATTAATAGAGGATAATTGGGCAAATTAGTGAATAGAAATTTTAGAGAGATAAATTATTAACATAGGTTTGAGAATTAATTGAGATAGAAATTCTATCTAGGCTTAAATTAATGAATCATGATAAGAGGCTAATGGAGGCCCAATGAGTTAAGTGCAAACCCAACCCAATTTAATGTGATAGAGGCCCAAGACCCACCTTGTATAGGCTCTTATAAGTGGCCCAATAACCCTTGTGCAGACCCAAATTCTTGAGCTCTTCAAACTTGGCCCAAATCCCATTAAACTTCAGCAACCTAATGCATAAGAACTGGCCCAATAAAATCCTGCAGCCCAACACTTAAAAACTGGCCCAACAAAGCTAAAAATCTGAAGCCCATTAGGAGTTGGACTTCGAGCAACCCATGACCCATCCCTTGACCCAACTTAACTCCACTAAAACCTTAAAAACTGACCAGCCACCTCCCCTATTTTGCAAAACACACAAACACAAGGAAAATTCGGAGGTGAGGAGGAAAGGCTAGGGTTCTTGGCATAATTCCACCTTTTCTCACATTTGAAGCAAGATTTAGCCAAGGTAATAGTTATACAACTTAATCCCCTCATCTTTCTCTTTAATTTGGTCCGATTAGTTTTTCATTTGGAGTAATTTCATCATACCCAAAATTTGAAATGTGGGTGTTTGGGGATTTTCTTGGTGAAATTCGTAGGTTGAGGTTAGGGCTGGTATTAGGTGAGTTAAACCCCCTATTTTGATGCTTTCTTTGTTAGTTTGAGACCCCTATAGCTGATTTATATTATGAGTATTAATTTTGTACGAATTTGCTTAGGATTTTGGGTGAAATATTGAGATTTCTGGTAGAGGACACTTTAATCCGAATTTAGGATTTGTGGTGGCTGGGTAAGTATTCTTAAGGTAGTTAATAGCATTTAAATTTCTTGGGTACTTGTTGTAACTGTTAATGATGAATTAGAGTAGTAATTATCTGATGCTATGATTATAGGGAGACTCTGTACCATTGGTGGCTGTTGCAAGTTGTCTACAAGTGAGGTAACCGGGGTTTACATTAATTCCATGCATATGTCGATTTAAATTTCATACTTGCTGTATATGAATGATTTGAAATGTTGAATGAATTGCTTGGCTATCTATTGTATAATGATTGGACCTTGTGAGTCCATGGTGGAGCTGTGGTGCAGCTGCCACCCGTGCATGTGCTTCGATCAGGTACCGGGTTATGATCAAACCCCAGATGCACTGAGCCTTGGTTATGCTCAATGGGGAGTAGGTGCCGTGGACGGGCCTCTCCCGGTGTTAATGGCCTTTAACATGTTAAAATATGATTGCTAGTATGGGATAGTAATCATGATAGCCTAATTGTTTCATTTGCTGAGATGACTGATATGATTTTGATTCATGCATATATGTTAATTAAACTGGATTATATGATGAAATTGCCTTGGTTACTGAGATTATTATCTCACCCCGTTTTATGGGATTACAATTTCAAGTGAAGGTTCCTCGAGTAAGGATAAGGGCAAGCAAGTGGATGAACATCCATGAGCTGAGGCCTAGTATGGGGAGCTACACTTGGTCTGAGTGTAATAGAGTAGATGCTAATTTTGTTAAGTCTTGTATAGCATCATCATGTATTTGTATTGCCAAGTGTAGGAGTCTGTATTTTGATAATATAATGTGTACCTATTGAGGAGTAGGCCTTACTTTAAATTGGCGCATTGATATATGGATTTATGATACCTGTTGTAAACCTTATTGAACTTGTGATATAACTTACCATTTGGGAATGTAACCTTGAGATATTGATATGAATCACTGATATATGGAACCTCTAATGGAAAGTGTATCTAATGTTAAATGTCCATGGTGCATGAATTATGATGTTGTTATTCCCTGGATTTGTTGATATAAGGTAATTAGAGAAAAGAAATTGACCCTTGAATCTTGAATTAGAGAGGATAGATTAGCCGGATGAATTAGACTAATTAAAGCTATTTGAGCCCACAATTAAGGTAGAGGGGCCCTAGGGTGAGATTGGAGGGAGAAAGGAGAGTATGAGTCCAGATTTTCAGAGTGTAGGATCAGAAGGAATTTAGCCGTGGCTAAAATGGAGTTGGCCGCGGCCAATAGAGGCGAAGTTGCCCAGGGAGAGTGCCAGAGAGGAATTCGCTGCGGCGAAATGTGAGAGGTCAAACTGGAAGTCATCTAGAGAGAAATTTGCCGCGGTGAATTATGGAATTGGCCGCGGTGAACTTTTAGGAAAATGTCCCCGGCATTCTAGAAAGGAATTGGCCGTGGCGGAAGGAGGAATTGGCCACGGCCAATATCGAGAGGCGAGCGAGGGAGTTCCAGGAGGCTTCTTCGCCGCGGCGAAGGTCCAACTCGCTGCAGCTATCGCCACGGCGAACTAGTGATTAAGAAAGGGATAAAACAGAAAGGAATTGGCTGCGGCTAAGAGTAATTTGGCCGCGGCTAACATGCTGAAACACTTATATTAACTAGAAAACCTTGGTTTTCCATATGTTAATTAAAAGGGATGATCTAGAGTCATTAGGATGAGTTATAATTGATGAGTAATAGAATCCAAGGCCTATAAATAGATGTTTAATTCTCGTATGAACATAAGTGTATGTAATCGTATAATTGATGGCTCTAATCACATTAAGGTTCAAATTTTTTTCCATATTTTCATGACCTATGATGATTAATCGCGTGTTTAACCTTAATTATTGAGATTAGACATTAGGGTTGTCACAATCTAAATCCTTGATTTTTCTTGCTTTATAGTATTGCCAGAATCTACTTATTCTTGCACAAGTTAGGGATTTTGACTAAATTAGAGCTTTTTGGTTAAACTTTGCATGCTCTTTTCCCTTAGGCTAATGATAATTATCCTTATCTCTATTTCTTTTTCATTTAAAACAAAACCTTAATTTTTTGTACCATTTTGGTCAAAATTATAGTTTTGTCACTATATTCATTTTGCTCTAATTCTGGCCCTAAAAACTCAATCTCTTTGGATAAGTCTAAGGCATATTATATTTTAAGATCTTCTTACTCATATAATCATTCTATGGGTCCATGGTGGCTTAATATAGCTTAAAATAGCTCATTTTACACATATGCCACTGGTTACCTTGGTTTGCATGTAGTTAGTGTAACATCTAGTTTTCCAAAAACTAAATTGAAACCAATATTGTGATATAAGAGGACCTTAAAGTAAAGAAAATTAAGATCAATTAAGGGTAGGATGCTAATTAGAGCATATAAAAATATAGGTAAGAAACAAGGAATAGCCAAAATGGCAGAATGGAGGAACCAAATATGCTGTGGCAAAATCATAATTTTGGGCAAATTTTTGAAAACTCAAAGGAGGGAGATTTAAATGGAAAATTAAGTTTCCTGGGGTTCTCTATAACGAACGTAACTTCCGTAAAACGATCAAATGAGCCATATAAAAGAAAGTCTATTGGAATGATCTAGAAAATGTCTAGGAAAATTTGGGTAGAATCTTAGGCTCCTAAAAATGATAATTTCAAGCTCAAATGGAAAGAAAAACAGAGCTAGGAAAGAGAAACAAAATTTTTATGAAATTTGACGAAATATAATAGCATTTTTGTAAAGTATAACTTTTGAAAAAACACACAGGAGGAATTTTTAAATAGAAAATTTAAGTTACCCAGGGTTCTTATAGGCCCTGAAAATCATGGGAAGCCCTAGGACCAATAAAGCTCTTCTGGTGTAAATTTTTCAATAGTAGTAAACCCAAATTTTGACAGATTTATTCAGAAAAGTTTTAGCTCTGATTTGAGTGATTCCAAAGGTATTTTATTTAATTGGGAACCTAAATTTTATAATGGAAAAGAAAGTTCTAAAAAAGGAGCTAAAACAAAGCCAAAACAATATTGCCGTTACGAAAGGATAAAATTGGAATTTTTTAAAAAGCTAGTTTCTTGAATATTCCACACACTTCACCCCCTTTTTCTCCCCTCATTTAGGTTGACCCTCTCTGCCCAAAATACAGAAAAAGAAGCTCTCTCTTTGGCACACAAGAGAAGGAGAGAAAGGAGGAAGAAAGCCAAGGAAAGATAGCTGATTTCAAGGAATTTTATGCTTCTTCTTCTTCCAATTTTGTTCTCCTCCCTTCAAGCTTTCTTTCCATGGTTCTATTAAGTGGTTTTGGTTCTGTTTTGAGTCCAGACCAAGGGGGAATAATTCAAAATTTTGTAGGAGAAGCCAATCAAGGAGAAAGGCTCTTGAAAACAAGCTTGAATCCAAGGTAACTTTTACCTTTTGTTGTTTTCTTCTCTTGCTATTCTCTTGGTGCAATTTTGGCCAAACCAGAACCATGAGAGGGGAGGGAGTTCTGTCAAAAAAAAAAAGAGGGGAACTAGGGTTTTAGGCTATGGGCAAGTGGAATATGCTAAGAAATTACCGAAAAAACCCATGGAAATCAAGCTAGGAAGGTGTAGGATTCTTTAGGGTTTTGTGAAATTTGATTTTATATATGAACTCTCTTGGCTATTTAAGTGTTTCCTTAGGCTTCTAAGACCTCTAGAAAGCCTCAAGTGGCTTTCCCATCAAGGAAAAATCAAGAGCTCCATAAACCTCCATTATGGTACATCGTTTAGCCAAGGCAAGAGCATAAGGTTAGAGGATGCTTTAAATTATTCTAGCCTTCGTTTGGGACTTCATATGATGTTAGAAGATGAGAGAAACCATTGGAGAAAAATTTAGGAGCCATGAATTAGGAGATGGGACAATGGTGTCCATAATGGTGCCTTATGAAGCAACTTAGTTTTTCAATTGTGCAAATGAATGTGTGAGGGCTCCAAGGACCTTAAATGAGGTCAAGAGGCCTAGAAATGAAAAGAGAATAAAGCCTAGAGCTTGAATGATGAGAGTTGCTTCAATGGGCCATTTATGGAACCATTATACCACTTATAGAATGAAGTATGTGTTTAAGAATAAGTTTAGTATCTTGGCTTATTTAAAATGCATAATTGTGTGCTATTTGTGATGTTTAGGTCAAGAGAGCCCTACTCTACCTTAGTGCTCTTGTGTAACCAAAAAAGGGAAGGAACAAATAAAGTAAAGCTTGTCTAAGATTCAAGGTAGCTCTCTACCTTGTTCTCCTTACATTCTTATATGTATGTATGTCCTTATGTGCATATATGTGTCTATGTGATTGGAGAACATGCCACTTGATACTTTGAGATTGCATTGGTACCAATGTGTGTTCTTGAATGGCTTTGCTTGTGGAAATTGCTCATAAGGGTGAGGTGATACCAAAAGACCCTTAATGTGGGTGAGGAGATGCCAAAAATCTCAAGGCAAGGGTGAGACTAGGCCAAAAGTCTCTTAAATGGGTGTGGCTAAGTTAAAAGTCCCTAGGACAAGGGTGAGGCAAATCCAAAAGTCCTAAAACTAGGGTAAGGCAAAACCAAAAGTCCCTAGAGCACGTGCTTGAGTTGATATGTAATGGTGGCATGGAAATGAATTTCTAGCATGTTTTATGTTCATATCACCTTTGTATTTATACACTTGATGTATGTATGACGGGCTTATCGTGCAACCCTCAAAATAAAACTAGGTTGATCTAAAAATATAGCAAGTGGCACAACCTAGGTCATCTCCCTTGAAATTGGAATTCAATGTTCAATTAGGTTCTCTACGTGTTCTAAGGTCCTAGAACTATTTAATTTGGGGGATTTTTGAATTGAATTAAACTATCCTAAACTGAATTGAAACAAATTTCCTAATGTCTACCTAATTGGATGAATTGTGATGAATGATGGGCTTGTGACTAGCTTAGGAATCATCTCTTGGTATCCACTATCCTTATCCTATTCCAATTGTGATTAATTATGGCCTAAGAATTCCTAATTATGTTCATTAGCAAATGATCTTGAATAACCATTCAAGATTCAAGAGATTAATAATTTAATGTTGATTTAAAACCTCAATCCCGCATTAAACCGTTAACTCTTGTCTTTAAGATCAATGAACATCCAATTTGATTGATTAACTAATTAATTATCTTATGATTCATCATCCAAAAATGTTTAATTAACCAACTAAACACTAAGGAATTCTCAAATCAAACAATTAAGCACAAAATCTCACTCATGCAATTCATCGAACACCTTCGTGGCATACATGGGAGATTAAAGAGAATAATGAAAAATCAAATTCAAATCTAACCAATTAATCAACAAAAAAGGTTTCCTAATCAGTGTCTAACCAGCCACTAATTAATTACACAAATTCCAAATCAAATACAACTCAACCGAGATTGTACAGAATAAGAAAAAGTGTAGGAAAAATAAGAAAATCTTCGCCAGAATTCTGCTTCTTCCCCAAGGATTCAAGCTTCTACTCAAGAGCTTCCTCCCTTGCTAGCCTCAAGATGGATCAGAACTTCATGTTAGCGTGGAATGGAGATGGAGAGATGGATGAAGTTCTGTGTATGGAGGCGTAGGCGAATGAGGCGTGGGTGTGTGGTGAATGGAGGCGTCGTGAGAGGTTGAATGACGGCTAGGGCTTGTGTTTTTAATGGAGAGAATCACGTCGTGTATGATGTATGTTCAATGGGCTGGGCTGAATGACGTACTGGAATTTTACGGAGGTGAGTCACGTGTTGCCCCTTGTGCTTCATTTTCACGTGGCTTGCTTAAATTTTCACGTGCGCCCCTCTCTAATTTCCATCGGCTGAAGCTTGCATTGCATGAGATGGGCCCCACTTTATTTTATATTCCACATGAAACTCTGCCCGTTTCTCCTTTTCACGTTTTACTTCAGCATCTTCATGCAACCAGAACGTGGCTACTCTTCGAATCATGCAGCTCTTCCACGTTGTTCTTCCTAGCTCACAGCTCATTATTCTAGCGCTGAAAAATCATGTCCTCTTTTCCTCAGCACCAGCCATGCTTCTTTTGCGTTTCTGCCCAGCGTTGCTCTGCTCGTGCTGCTTCGTTTGTTCCTCATTCGTTCTACGTTAGCTGCTGGTTTGTTTGTTGCTCGAGTTGTAAGTTGCTGCCATTCCTCTTTCAAACCAGACTTTAACTTGTTGCTCCCTTCATTTAACACAGCCCTCGAGTTTAGCTTCTGTTTTGTTCTGCTCTGCATGCATGGCTTTGTTTCTTCCTTTGTGCCCAGACTTCCACGTCTTCTGCTCCTTCTTTTTTCAACTCATTCCATGCAGCTGCTGTCCATCATGGCTTCTTCATGCTCCCTCGAGCTCCAGCCACGTTTAAAACTTGCTAACCGTGGCTTCTTCCAGCTTCTTCGTTTTCTTCTTGATGCTTTCCATGTATCGAGCTTCGTGCAGCTCAATGTCCTGAGCTAGTGCTTCATTGTGCTTTGCTTCCATGCAAGCTTCTTTCGAGCAGAACCTCGAGCCAGCTTCTTCACTTTGCTACTTCAAAACCAAGCTCATTCTGCATGTATGTGTTTAGCAACCCCTCGTTTGCTTCCCCTCTGTTCTGCTCTATACTTATTTTAAATCTTCTCTGCTTTGCCTCTGTGTGCATGGATCTTCTCTTGCTCATTCCTCACGTGAAACCCTCTCAAAATCTGTACATGCTTCTCCTTCTTGCTTGCTTCTAATATATTTAATTTTTATTCTCTTTTACTCTCCAACTAGTGGCTTTCAAGATTGTGTTCAAAGTCCATTAAAATCTACACAAAAGAATGGAAAGTGTTAAGTAGAAATACCCACACAATTATTTAAAAGGAATTCAAGCAATAAAATTCAAGAATTTTGCAGTTTAATTCCTAAAGTGCAAAAGTGGCTAATAAAATCAATTTCCATTCAATTGCATGCATTAAGCTATATTTGATTATTAAAATGACTAAGTTAGGAGGATGAAAATAGATAAAATATGTGTTTATCAAATTCCCCCACACTTAAACCTTTGCACTCCTGGGCAAAGCTTAAAATCCAAGATAAGAGACTAAATGGAAACACCCAGCTAGTAGAATGGCAAGTGGAAAAAGAAAATAGAAAAGAAAGTGTAAAAATTACAAGCTAGAGATTAATCACAACTCTTCAACACTCCAACAATCCAAGCTAATTTCACTTGCATCAAGAAAACAAATTCTATGGCAATTTATTTGAAAAGAATGAATTGAAATGCATAGCCTCTCACATGGATTGGTGTTTACTCTCAACTCTCAAGTGTTTAAGGTAATGTAATTCACTCAAATTCCACCTATCAAAGCTCACTACCATAAGCTTGTCTAGCTTCTAAGTCTCCACCACCAATGCCAAATGCAATGCACAAATCAATAGGACTTTATTCGTGGTTGTAATGGGGTTAAGGAAATGAAATGAATGGATAACAAAAAGAAGGAAAATATAAAACAAATGGATACCTTAGAACCTCAAGAGCACTCAATGACAATCTAGGATAGGGAAGAGTGTGCATCAAGGCCTTATTTTCCACTAGAACAGTAACTATAATCCCAATTTGAAACACTTTTTTTTTTCTTTTGACTTTCTATGGCTTCCTTTTCTTTCTTTTTTTTTTCTTTTTTCTTTTTGCTTTTCTATCTTTTCTTCTCTTTGCATTTTTTTTTCTTTCTCAAAACAAATTCTTTCACTAACAATGGCCTTAATGGATGCAAAGCACACATTCTCTCATCCCAAACAAGTGCAATGCTCCTTGAAATCTCTAAGGCATCTTAAAACAAGGTGGAGATTTTTTTTATTTTTTATTTGGCTATGGTTTAACAAGAAAAGAAAATCAAGGCTCGAAGTGGCTAAAACAATGGATAAAATGCATATAGGGTTGGCTTTTTGGCTCACTAGCTAAAATAGAAAGGAATGCCTTATCATTTTCATGCATGCAAATGCAATTATGGTCTCAACAAAGAATCAAGACAAGTTCTAGAGTGAAACAAAGATAGGTGAAAACACACTAGAATTGAACAATTAAGGCTCAAATCCTCACCAGCTAATGGCTATCAAATAATTCATTAAAATCAAATTCATTGCCACTTCACTTAAATCAAAATACAAGATCCATCACTTGTCATGTCTAAGTGAATCCAAGCTAAAATCATCTTAACTTGCAACTTTTACAGAAAAATTGAAGAAAAATCACGCTATTTTTCAAAAAATTTTTTAGAAAATTTTTTGAAAAAAGATGGATGGAATGAAATGACTCTCTCCCCCACACTTAAATGTTGCATTGTCCTCGATGCCAGCACACAATCCAGTAAACAGATAAACAATACAATATAAAGAGTGAAAAGAGAGAGTACAACCGGATGAACTTGCCAATGAAGATCTCAAAGGTGGCTAAGATGTTCATTGTAGCTGGCTAGCAATTTATTTCCTACAAAATAGAAACAAAAGAAACTGTAATGCGAAAAAGAAAAAGAAAACTAAATCCTAAACTAAGAAGAGCTCTATCAGCAACTAACTAATCATACGTATCAAAAACCAAAATCAAAACTACTTTATTTCTTCTTAACTGGATAATTTTGAGTCTCACTACTTTAAAGCATTTTGATTGATCATGCAATGTTGACTCATGGACTTTCTCAACCATCAGTAGTCTCAAAAAATCATTTTTAGTAAATTCAGGAACAAGAAAAGAAGAAAAATCAAATTTAAGATAATTAAAACTAAAGAAAGAAAATTCAAAATCAAACTAAAAATTTGAACTTTCTAAAAATCTATCAAATCCAATAAAATCTACTTGACTCTCATCAGTAAGAGTCACTGCATCCACAGAAAAATTAAATTGTAACTTCTCACAGCCTTTTGAGTTCAAGATATTCAAGGTATCTGGCAGATGCTTCATCTCAGTTGGGAGAGTCTGTGGCATTGGCTCAACAACTTCAGGAATCTGTTCCAGACTCTCAACAAGAGAAATAACTTCTTCCCTGATCAGAGAGGCATCAGCAGGCTCATAATGTTCTAAACAATGACCAACAGTAAAATTCAGTCTCTCACTAGTATCAATAATAGCACAAGTATCAATAGAATTTTCAATATTAGCAGTATCACTATGCATACTATCATAAACACTAGTATAATCAGTAGAATCAGTCTCATTTTCAGTGCAAGCAAGGGATTTCATGGATTCAGCAGACTTATCAGACTTCAGAAACTCATCTATCTCAGCACATACAGGACATGTATGCATATCGTCACACAAGCATTGCAAATTAGAGTCTGAATCATCAACATGTTGTCCAACAATTTCAATATCTATATCCCCTTCACATGTTACATCTACCATTTCATCAGTCTCATCATGACATGCTAGTGAGGAATCATAATGATCAGTATATGTGATGGACTCACTAGTCTCAATGGAAGAATTAATCTGAGAGTATTCATCACATTTAGCAGATTCAATACACACACAATCAAGAGATGCATCCAAATCAGTCATGTCACATGATCCAGATGGCATGTTGTCCCTAAACTCAGAAGATGCATCATCAACAGACTTATCAACTAATTCCACACTAGGAATAAAATAATCATCACATTCCAAGTCACCCCCACACTTATCTACTACCCTAGACTCAAGAGATTCATCAATTGATTTAGAAATAAAGTTTTCACTATAATCACAGCTAGGAGTAGACATCCCAAGTGCATCAGTACATAAGGGTTCATGAGCATCAACAAATGTATCAGTTTTGTTCAATGCATTACCACAATTAACCACATCAGGAGATTCAACAATTAATTCCTCATCAACATCATCATCATCATGTAATTCAGAATCAACGACATTATATGCATTAGGAATTGAAGTGCTATCAGGAAAACTAGAATCAATTCCAACAAATTGTAAAACATTAGAAGATGGAAGGATATTACCCAATGAACATGACTCTTCCTCCTCTATACATTCCCTTCTAATTTGCTCTTCAATTGATTCAGTAGCACTTGAAGTCGGTTGATTCGATTGAATTCCTAAATCCTTCCTGAAAATGTTGTCCATTATTTGTTGGGTTTCGATTTGCAACTGTAGCATTTGTTGGATTTGAAGATTATAGTCCTTCAAATGCTCTAACATCCTCTCTTCCAAGCTTGGTTCCCTCTGGGGCTCTTGTTGCATGTACCCTTCATAGTAATTGTAAGGATGATATTGTGGCTCTTGCCTATGGAAGGTATGATATGGCTCATGATGATGGCGATAATTTGGGTGAATCTCATATGGGTTATGGTATGTTTGATAGTTGGGGTGAACTTCATATGGATTGTGGTGTGGTTGATAGCATGGTGGTTGGAATTGTTGGTATTGTTGGGCTTGCTGTTCTTGTCTTTGTTGTTCAAGCAAGCCTTGAAGCATTGTATTGAGATTATCCAACTTTCTGGAAATCCTATCATTTGCATAAGGACCATAAACATTTTGATTAGAATAATATTGATCCATTTATAAGCAAGGAAAAATGAGAAGCACAATCACTTTAAGCACAAATAAAATAAAAAATAGATTATAACTAAAATTAACTCAAACTCAAGAAAATAAAAATTCAATGAAGCTAAGAAGTTCCTAACAATGAAAAACACTCCTAAATAGAGGTTAGTCACACAAAATAAACTCACAAAAAATAAAGAAATTAAATCCAGAAAAATTGAAAAATTCCTAAAAAATTCGAAAAAATATTAAAAAATTAGAAAAAGTGCCTCAAACGTTGGAATTTGGCCAAACAATGATGCACCTAATAGCTTTTCTATTACTTTTGCTCAAAACACCCAAAAACCTTGAAAAAAAAAGTATGAGAATTTTCTGGGCACTTTGAACGAAAATTCCAGCAACCAGGACACTTAACGCGCAACACCTAAATTAACCGATTCCAAGTTCAAAACAGAACGGAAATCAAATCAAAACAGAACTAAAACAAAGATAAAACAAAACAAAAACACTTAGAAAGTTTTCTTAAACAATTGAAATTCCAAATCCCCGGCAACGGCGCCAAATTTTGACGGGCTTGTCGTGCAACCCTCAAAATAAAACTAGGTTGATCTAAAAATATAGCAAGTGGCACAACCTAGGTCATCTCCCTTGGAATTGGAATTCAATGTTCAATTAGGTTCTCTACGTGTTCTAAGGTCCTAGAACTATTTAATTTGGGGGATTTTTGAATTGAATTAAACTATCCTAAACTGAATTGAAACAAATTTCCTAATGTCTACCTAATTGGATGAATTGTGATGAATGATGGGCTTGTGACTAGCTTAGGAATCATCTCTTGGTATCCCCTATCCTTATCCTATTTCAATTGTGATTAATTATGGCCTAAGAATTCCTAATTATGTTCATTAGCAAATGATCTTGAATAACCATTCAAGATTCAAGAGATTAATAATTTAATGTTGAATTAAGACCTCAATCCCGCATTAAACCGTTAACTCTTGTCTTTAAGATCAATGAACATTCAATTTGATTGATTAACTAATTAATTATCTTATGATTCATCATCCAAAAATGTTTAATTAACTAACTAAACTCTAGGAATTCTCAAATCAAACAATCAAGCACAAAATCTCACTCATGCAATTCATCGAACACCTTCGTGGCATACATGGGAGATTAAAGAGAATAATGAAAAATCAAATTCCAATCCAACCAATTAATCAACAAAAAAGGTTTCCTAATCAGTGTCTAACCAGCCACTAATTAATTACACAAATTCCAAATTAAATACAACTCAACCGAGATTGTACAGAATAAGAAAAAGTGTAGGAAAAATAAGAAAATCTTAGCCAGAATTCTGCTTCTTCCCTAAGGATTCAAGCTTCTACTCAAGAGCTTCCTCCCTTGCTAGACTCAAGATGGATCAGAACTTCATGTTGGTGTGGAATGGAGATGGAGAGATGGATGAAGTTCTGTGTATGGAGGCATAGGCGAATGAGGCGTGGGTGTGTGGTGAATGGAGGCGTCGTGAGAGGTTGAATGACGGCTAGGGCTTGTGTTTTTAATGGAGAGAATCACGTCGTGTATGATGTATGTTCAATGGGCTGGGCTGAATGACGTACTGGAATTTTACGGAGGTGAGTCACGTGTTGCCCCTTGTGCTTCATTTTCACGTGGCTTGCTTAAATTTTCACGTGCTCCCCTCTCTAATTTCCATCGGCTGAAGCTTGTATTGCATGAGATGGGCCCCACTTTATTTTATATTCCACATGAAACTCTGCCCGTTTCTCCTTTTCACGTTTTACTTCAGCATCTTCATGCAACCAGAACGTGGCTACTCTTCGAATCATGCAGCTCTTCCACGTTGTTCTTCCTAGCTCACAGCTCATTATTCTAGCGCTGAAAAATCACGTCCTCTTTTCCTCAGCACCAGCCATGCTTCTTTTGCGTTTCTGCCCAGCGTTGCTCTGCTCGTGCTGCTTCGTTTGTTCCTCATTCGTTCTACGTTAGCTGCTGGTTTGTTTGTTGCTCGAGTTGTAAGTTGCTGTCATTCCTCTTTCAAACCAGACTTTAACTTGTTGCTCCCTTCATTTAACACAGCCCTCGAGTTTAGCTTCTGTTTTGTTCTGCTCTGCATGCATGGCTTTGTTTCTTCCTTTGTGCCCAAACTTCCACGTCTTCTGCTCCTTCTTCTTTCAACTCATTCCACGCAGCTGCTGTCCATCATGACTTCTTCATGCTCCCTCGAGCTCCAGCCACGTTTAAAACTTGCTAACCGTGGCTTCTTCCAGCTTCTTCATTTTCTTCTTGATGCTTTCCATGTATCGAGCTTCGTGCAGCTCAATGTCCTGAGCTAGTGCTTCATTGTGCTTTGCTTCCATGCAAGCTTCTTTCAAGCAGAACCTCGAGCCAGCTTCTTCACTTTGCTACTTCAAAACCAAGCTCATTCTGCATGTATGTGTTTAGCAACCCCTCGTTTGCTTCCCCTCTGTTCTGCTCTATACTTATTTTAAATCTTCTCTGATTTGCCTCTGTGTGCATGGATCTTCTCTTGCTCATTCCTCACGTGAAACCCTCTCAAAATCTGCACATGCTTCTCCTTCTTGCTTGCTTCTAATATATTTAATTTTTATTCTCTTTTACTCTCCAACTAGTGGCTTTCAAGATTGTGTTCAAAGTCCATTAAAATCTACACAAAAGAATGGAAAGTGTTAAGTAGAAATACCCACACAATTATTTAAAAGGAATTCAAGCAATAAAATTCAAGAATTTTGCAGTTTAATTCCTAAAGTGCAAAAGTGGCTAATAAAATCAATTTCCATTCAATTGCATGCATTAAGCTACATTTGATTATTAAAATGACTAAGTTAGGAGGATGAAAATAGATAAAATATGTGTTTATCAATGTATACCTTGAATGTGTTTGTAAATGGGTGTGTGAGCTATTGAGATTCTAGGAATCTCACTCCCCTTCCTTCCTCCATCTTAACATGACTTGGTGGTGCCCATGAAGCAAGGAATGCTAGCCGAGAGCCTTGAAAAGCCATACTTTGACTATTGTGTAGTTTTACTTGTAACTAAGTGTTAAAGTGGTTATGTAAATGTTATTTTTTAGATGTAAACCCATGAACAAATGTAATATGATGTATGAATATTGTATAGCTCTTATGTGGCATTAGATCAATGGGACTATGAAATTTGACACTTTGATGGCTTGGTATAATTGTGTATTAATGGATGTGGGATAGCCAAATTAAGGTGCATGGTGTTTGGGACCACTTGGGCAATTTATACAAGTCATATTTATTCTTTTATACTTGTCCAAGGGGTGCCAAACATTAAAGAAAGTCATTTGGACAAAATTGGTACCTCATATGGAGCAAAATGGACTAAATCGGTGAACTATGCCACTTTCTATCCAAATGAGCACTTCTTGGTCTAAAATTTGGCATGCATCCAGAGCTTGTTGAGAGCTTTTTTGGAAGTTAAAGTGGGTATTATTTGGAGGTCTGTGGAATTTTTGAAGTTAGCTAAAAAAAACCAAAATTTGCTGACGTTACTATTCATTTAGTTTGAAATGAATCTTTATCACTCGTGGGGAAAAAGAAGTCCAATTGTAATGAAATTTGAGAGGGAGAAACTAGACCTTCCTAATGACCTATTCCAACTAGAAGCACATAATTTTTATTTCTAGAGAGGGAGATATAAATTTTTGAAATTACTATTCTGTTCTAGGCGCACCTCTAGACCCTTAGTACTGTTTTATCAATTTTTGTGGTCTGAATGCTCTTGGATTGATTTAGAACTATTTTTTCCCTCTAGTTAACATTTTTAGATTTCATAATTAATATTTTTTTCACAAATTGGATTTTTTTGGAATTAATTTTGAATTTCTAAAATTTATATCAGTAATCTATATCAGTGTTTCTAGACAGCTTGACCTTTGCGCCTTTTTTGATGTCAAGAGTAGTCTAGATGAGATTTTTTGGTTGGAAATTATTTTTAGTGTGATTTTAACATTAACATCAAGAGCTTTCCAACAAGCTATAGTTTTCTTGATTTCAATTTTTCTAGATTTAGTTATGATTTTTCAAAGTTTCCCTTGAAATCTACCACATGCTATCTGAGAAGAATAAGTGGAAATTCGTGGTTTTCAAGTTTGAATACATGGATTATTTGTTTTTTTAGATTATTTGTGATTTGTATAAGTGGTAAATAACTATATAATGTTGTTGGAAAATCCACAGGGCCCACAAAACGCGAAATGAAAAATTGAACCCTGGCGTAATGCCATACAAATGCATGAAATTGTAGCTCTTCATTGATCATTTCCTAAGAACATGTACATAATTATCTTGAATGGAAGAATATAATGATAGAAAGTATATGGTATGACATTCTCAAATTGTAATACCTTAGCTCCATAATCTTTAAATCATATCACATACTTAGCATATAATGCACATTTGCACAAAAGTGGCACTTTTATCAATGGTTAATTGCGTAATTGGAAAGGCATATACATCACTCTTGGCTTTAAGAACCATTTAGACTTACAAATTTCATTTTCCATCAATAACACATCCATTCATATTAGAAACATTACCCATTTATCTCAAGAATCTTATATTTGGAACCATATTTTATGAAAATCAGAACTTGCTCTCAAGTTGGTATTTCAAATTTCTAATATTAAATTTGGAAATTCATAATTAATTTTTAAAAAATAAAAATTATGCATATGATAGCTTTTTGGAAAGCCCTAGATATTAAATAATGACTAAAAATAATTCTAGACTAAGAAAATAGCATTTATCCCATGAAAAGCAATAGAACAGTACATCAGGTTTGTTCTTGGACAACTATAGATCTAGAACTTCAAAAATTTGTTTCTCCCTTTACAGAGCTCAAAGTGAGGTGCTCTCAGTGATTATGGAAAGCTTATAATATCTAGTTTGTGCTTGTAAAATTTTATAACTATTGGACTTCATTTTATCCATGAGTGACACAGAAATGCAAACTGACCATATGAATAGTAACTTTGATAATTCTACATAATTTAGCCAATTTTGAAAAATTATAATAAATTCTCTAGAGCTCAACATTGAGTGCTCTTTAACTCTATGAAAAGCTCTAGATGAGACCTATTTTCTGGCCAAATTTCATGAAAAAACTCATCCATTTGGTTAGACTTTGGTTTAGCTCAAGAAATGGTCAAATTTGAAGTCCCTAATAAGTTCATAAGGTACCAAATAGCTCTCTTATCATTCCATAGCCACTTGGGCACGTCCAAAAGTACAATCACAACATATAAGAGTATAAAAAATGGTTCAAATCAGCATGGAGCTCATTCTCACCTTGCCACTTGCATTTATACACATAGACATAATAGTATATAGGTGGCAAAAGCTCATGTATTCATTCATTTGGTTCCAAAATGGATACATACATCATATTTACATATATTTGAATATGCTCAAGGGTCTACATCATATACATCATGTGGTTATAATTCTTGACATCAAAATATTATAAAAAAGCCTATTTCTCTACATCATTGTCAAAAACTTACCCTTTAAGGTGGTTGGCCTCCATTTCTTAGTCCACTTGGCTCACCTAGACATAGTTAGACATATATAGGGGAATAACGAGATTCAAAGAATCTCTATCCTTTCAAACATACATAATGGATGTAATTTCATGTCAAAAAATACATGTATGGCATTTAAGCTACAAATGAATATACATAAACTATTTTCCTTGTCATAAAAACTCATACATATCAAATGTAGGCTCTCAAGGGCATTGGTCTAGTCTCATCCAATTTCTTTTGGACTTTTCACCCACTTTTAAGGGACTTTTGACTTAGCCTCACTCTTCTTAAGACTTTTGGCTTTGTCTCACCCATTCTTAAGGACTTTTTGCTTATCCTCACCCATACTAAGAGACTTTTGGCATAATTATACCCATTCAAGTCACTTTGTATATATAAACACCTTTCAAGAAACACAATGGTACCATAACATGTAAACAATAGCTAGAAGCTTTTCTTATAGTTCAAACACACATAAAAGCATTCAAAAACAAGTAAACATACAAGCAATATATGTGAGAAAGGTTAGAGAGCCACCTTGAAACAAGAACACAAAAATTTCTCTTTAATTCTTCTTCCCCTTTTCTACCAAGCGTATGTAACTAGGTGACACTTGATCCTTTTGGCCTAGAAACATCAAATGAGACATATTTCAATCATTAGAACAAGCTTTAGCTTCTCACAAACTCTATGTAAGACTACTTTGTTCTAAGAGAATTATGGTTCCATACAAGACATAATGAAACAACTATTGGAATTCATGATCTTGGCTCTAATTTCTCCTTCTATCTAAGTCTCTTGACTCCATTTAGACTCCTTGGGGTCATCGTAAATTCATTTCAAGGAGTTTAGATACAAGTTGCTTCTTTATGTCTTAAAATGGAGCCTAAACCTCCATCTTACAAACCATGCTTTTAAATTTATTCTAATGCTTCCTTTAGTGTTCATCTATCATATTTAGTCTCTTTCAAGCCTTAGAAGAAATTAAAACTTTCCCTAGGTGCATGGAGTAGCTTAGGCTAAGACAAGAGTAAGCTTGTGAGCCCATGGAGTTTTGCAAGTTTTCTTTGAGGACTTGGGAGGCTTTCTAGATGTCTTGAGAACCTATACATATTCTTACACAACTTAAATTACCACTAGGAAGCTTCATATTGGCCAAGGTGCAACTAAATCCCTAGGTTTCATAACTCACATTCTAATGCTTTTCTTTTGAATTTAATGGCATAATCTTGTTTCTCATACCCTAAAACCTATGTTTCTTCCTTGGTTTTGGTTATAACTCAATCCTTCTTAAGTACTCCGTAGTTGGTCGAAACTCACTTAAGGAAGAACAAGCAAAGAAATGGAAGGAAAGCCATGGTTCTTACCTTGGTTTCAAAGTTTTTCAAGAGCTTTTCCTCTTGTTTCAAGGTTCTCCTTCAAATTCTAACTTTCTCCTACTAAAATAGTCCTAAAATAGTCCCAAATTAGTCATAAATCCCATTGGAAAAGAGAGGAGAAGGAGGGAAACAAGATTAATGAAGGAAGAAGCATGAAATTCTATGGTTTTCTTACCTTTTTACTAAGCTTTTCTCCTTCTTCTTCCTTTCTCCTTATGCATCCTTCTCTGCTAGTTTCTCCTCTATTTTGGACAGAACTTAGATTAGTTAGAATGAGGAGAAGAAGTGGGACGCCACATATAAGAAGATGCTTCTTAAAATTCTTTTTAAAATTTCCCTTTTCGTCCCCTTTTATTAGTTTTTTCTATTTAGGTTCATTTCAACTTCTTTTTTAGACCTGTCTTTTCAATCATAAAATTTAGTTCCTCTAACTTATAAAATGCCTTTGGTTTCACTCAAAATAGATTTAAAACCTTATTGAACGAAAATGTCAAAGTTTGGGGCAACTAACGTTTTAAAACATAAACTGAAGGAATTTGAAGCATTCTATGAGTTCCTATAGTTTTTAGGGCCTTTAAGAACCCTAGGAAACTTAAATTTTTCATTTAAAAATTCTTCCTTTAAGTTTTCTAAAAAGTGCTTGAATTTATGAAAATGCCATTATATTTTCATCAATTTTATTTAACTACTCTAGCTCTGATTTTTAGGCATCTTAAGTCTTGTATCCTTATTTTCTATTTTTTAGATTATTATTCTAACTTTATTTGGTTTCAAACCTCTCTATTTAGGGGACTTCCTTTTATATCTAGCTCATTTTTGAAAATTTTAAGAAATCTAGACATTACATTTCTCCCCTTTTAAATAAAATTTTGTTATCAAAATTTAAATATATACCTCATGGGAATAACTCTGGATATTTCTTTCTCATCTCTTCCTCTAGCTCCCAAGTAGCTTCCTCAGGAGATAGCCTCTTCCAAACCATTTTCACTAGTGCTATCGTTTTATTTCTTAACTGCTTGAACTTAATATCCACGATCCAATCTGGTGATACTATATAAGATAGATTGTCCTTTAATTACACATTCTCATATTCTATGACATGTAAAAGGTCAAGCTGGTACTTTTTAAGCTGGGATACATGGAAGACATTACGTATTTGGCTTATGTAACACCCCAAAATTAATTAAGACTAATTATGATGGCTAGGGAATTAATTCAGGTAATTAGTAAAACTAAGTAAGTGGAAAGGGGTGGAACTTATGGAGAAATAAATTATTCATGTGGACTTAAAATTTAATTAGGATAAGGATTTAATTAGACTCATAATTAATTTGGACATTTACAATTAGGCCTCAAGATTAGCTTAATTATGCCATTGGCAAAATGTAGAAGTCTAATCTTAGCCTTAGGGAGACCCCATTTCATTTTCTTAGAAGCCCAATATTTACCCTATGCAAGCCTAACTCACATTTAACCCATTTAACACCTAAGCCTTAGCCCAACTTAACTAAAAGTTTGAACCTACTTGGAATTGGGCCTTTGGGTCAACTCGCAACCTAACTTAAACCCATCTAAACCCTAAATACACTCAGCCTCCTCCTTATTTTGTAGAAAAACACAAGAGGCAAATTAAAATTTAGAGGTTTTAAAGAGAGGCTAGGGTTCTTGGCACAAATCCACCATTTACCACTTTTAGACTCAAAATCAGCGAAAGTAACTATTATATAACTTAATCCACTTCTCTTTTTCTTCAATTTGACTTGATTTGTTTTTTGTTTAGAGCATTTTACCTACACCCAAAATCTGAAACTTGTTGTTTGATATTTCCATGGTGAGATTTTAGAGGTTGGAGGTAGAGGTGTTGTTAGGTAAGTATAAATCCTCATTTTGATACTTTTCTGCTAGTTAGAGACCCCATTGTTGATTTATAGTATAGGCATTAATTTTGTATGAAGTTTCCTAGAGTTTGAGGTGATATTCTGAAGTTTCTGGTATGGGAACAATTAAATCCGAATTTGGTTCTTGTAGTAATTGAGTAAATGTTTTCTAAGTATTCCTTTGTAGTTTAACTCCTTGAGTAACGGGTTTGCTAATATAAATGATGATTAGGGATAGTAATGATTTAGTTTTATGTCCATAGGTTGAAGTAGCATTTTGTTAGCTCTTAAAGAATTGTCTACAAGTGAGGTAACCGGGGTTATTGTTAATTCCATACATATGTCTACTTTAATTTTGTATTTGTTGAAATGTATGATTTTTGAATGTTAAATGAATGGTTGGTTATTTGATATATATTGTGTTTGGACCTTGTGAGTCTATGGTGAAGTTGTGGTGCAGTTGCCACCTATGCATTGTGCTTTGATCAGGCACCGAGTTATGATTAAACCCTTGTATGCATTGTGTAACGTCCCACATCAGCTGGAAGGGGCCTGTGTTGAGCGCTTATAAAGGGGTGCAAAGTGCTCTCTTCCAGATGCGCGTTTTAGCCTGAAATTAGAGTAAGCCCAAGGTGACAAAACCCCTCGCTTCCTGGGTGAAATGAGAGTAGCCTAACGGGGGACGTAAAGGACAATACGTCTGGCGGCTCTGTAAGTTGTTTGGTATCAGAGCAATCTTGGCCCAAGTGCGACCCAAGGACGGGTTGGCCCCAAGGGGGTGGATTGTAATGTCCCACATCGGTTGGAAGAGGCCTGTGTTGAGCGCTTATAAAGGGGTGCGAAGCGCTCTCTTCCAGACGCGCGTTTTGGGTTGAAATTAGAGTAAGCCCAAGGCGACAAAACCCCTCCCTTCCCGGGTGAAATGAGAGTAGCCTGATAGGGGACATAGGGGATAATACGTTTGGCAGCTCTGTAAGTTGTACATCGGCTGGAAGGGGCCTGTGCTGAGCGCTTATAAAGGGGTGCGAAGAGCTCTCTTCCAAACGCGCGTTTTCGGCTGAAATTAGAGTAAGCCCAAGGTGACAAAACCCCTCCCTTCCTGGGTGAAATGAGAGTAGCCTGACGGGGGACGTAGGGGACAATACATCTGGCGGCTCTGTAAGTTGTTTGGTATCAGAGCAATCCAAGTCCATGTGCGATCAGGGGATGGGTCGGCCCCAAGGGGGTGGATTGTAACGTCCCACATCGGCTGGAAGGGGCCTGTGCTGAGTGCTTATAAAGGGGTGCGAAGCGCTCTCTTCCAGACACACATTTTAGGTTGAAATTAAAGTAAGCCTAAGGCGACAAAACCCCTCCCTTCCCGGGTGAAATGAGAGTAGCCTGACGGGGGACATAGGGGTCAATACGTCTGGCGGCTCTGTAAGTTGTACATCGGCTGGAAGGGGCCTGTGCTGAGTGCTTATAAAGGTGTGCGAAGCAATCTCTTCCAGACGCTCGTTTTGGGCTAAAATTAGAGTAAGCCCAAGGTGACAAAACCCCTCCCTTTCTAGGTGAAATGAGAGTAGCCTGACGGGGGACATAGGGGACAATACGTTTGGCGGCTCTGTAAGTTGTTTGGTATTAGAGCAATCCTGGCCTATGTGCGACCCGAGGATGGGTCGGCCCCAAGGGGGATGGATTGTAACGTCCCACATCGGTTAGAAAGGGCCTGTGCTGAGCGCTTATAAAGGGGTGCGAAGCGCTCTCTTTCAGACGCGCGTTTTAGGCTGAAATTAGAGTAAGCCCAAAGCGACAAAACCCCTCTCTTCCCAGGTGAAATGAGAGTAGCCTAACGGGGCACGTAGGGGACAATACATCTGGCAGCTTTGTAAGTTGTTTGGTATCAGAGCAATCTTGGCCCATGTGCCACCCGAGGACGGGTTGGCCCCAAGGGGGTGGATTGTAACGTCCCACATCGGCTGGAAGGGGACTGTGCTGAGCGCTTATCAAGGGGTACGAAGCGCTCTCTTCCAGACGCGCGTTTTGGGCTAAAATTAGAGTAAGCCCAAGGCGACAAAACCCCTCCTTTCCTGGGTGAAATGAGAGTAGCCTAACGGGAGACGTAGGGGACAATACGTCTGGCGGCTTTTGGGCTAAAATTAGAGTAAGCCCAAGGCGACAAAACCCCTCCCTTCCCGGGTGAAATAAGAGTAGCCTGACGGGGGATGTAAGGGACAATATGTCTGGTGGTCTGTAAGTTGTTTGGTATCAGAGCAATCCTGGCCCATGTGCGACTCGAGGACGGGTCGGCCCTAAGGGGGATGGATTGTAACGTCCCACATCGGCTGGAAGGGGCTTGTGCTTAGTGCTTATAAAAGGGTGCGAAGCGCTCTCTTCTAAACGTGCGTTTTGGGCTGAAATTAGAGTAAGCCCAAGGCGACAGAACCCCTCCCTTCCTGGGTGAAATGAGAGTAGCCTGACAAGGGACATAGGGGATAATATGTCTGGCAGCTCTGTAAGTTGTACATCGGCTGGAAGGGGCTTGTGCTGAGCGCTTATAAAAGGCTGCGAAGAGCTCTCTTGCAGATGCGTGTTTTGGGCTGAAATTAGGTAAGCCCAAGGTGACAAAACCCCTATCTTCCTGGGTGAAATGAGAGTAGCCTGACGGGGGACATAGGGGACAATACGTCTGGTGGCTCTGTAAGTTATTTGGTATCAGAGCAATCCAAGTCCATGTGCGATCCAGGGACGGGTCGGCCCCAAGGGGGTGGATTGTAACGTCCCACATCGGCTGGAAGGGGCCTGTGCTGAGTGCTTATAAAGAGGTGCAAAGCGCTCTCTTCCAGACACGTGTTTTAGGCTGAAATTAAAGTAAGCCTAAGGCGACAAAACCCCTCCCTTCCCAGGTGAAATGAGAGTAGCCTGACGGGGGACGTAGGGGACAATACGTCTAGTGGCTCTGTAAGTTGTACATCGGCTGGAAGGGGCCTATGCTGAGCGCTTATAAAGGTGTGCGAAGCAATCTCTTCCAGACGTGCGTTTTGGGCTGAAATTAGAGTAAGCCCAAGGCGACAAAATCCCTCCCTTTCTGAGTGAAATGAGAGTAGCCTGACGGGGGACATAGGGGACAATACATCTGGCGGCTCTGTAAGTTGTTTGGTATCAGAGTAATCCTGGGCAATGTGCGACTTGAGGATGGGTTGGCCCCAAGGGGGATGGATTGTAACGTCCCACATCGGTTGGAAAGGGCCTGTGCTGAGCGCTTATAAAGGGGTGCGAAGTGCTCTCTTCCAGACGCGCGTTTTAGGCTGAAATTAGAGTAAGCCCAAGGCGACAAAACCCCTTCCTTCCCAGGTGAAATGAGAGTAGCCTGACGGGGGATGTAGGGGACAATACAGAGACGTATTATCCCCTACGTCCCCCGTCAGGCTACTCTCATTTCACCTGGAAAGGGAGCGATTTTGTCGCCTTGGCTTACTCTAATTTCAGCCCAAAACGCGCGTCTGGAAGAGAGTGCTTCGCACCCCTTTATAACCGCCAGACGTATTGTACCCTATGTCCCCCGTCAGGCTACTCTCATTTCACTCGGGAAGGGAGGGGTTTTTTACAGAGCCACCAGACGTATTGTCCCCTACGTCTCCCGTCAGGCTACTCTCATTTCACCCAGGAAGGGAGGGGTTTTGTTGCCTTGGGCTTACTCTAATTTTAGCCCAAAACGCGTGTCTGGAAGAGAGTGCTTTGCACCCCTTTATAAGGGCTCAGCACAGGCCCCTTCCAGCCGATGTGGGACGTTACAATCCACCCCCCTTGGGGCCGACCCGTCCTCGGGTCGCACATGGGCCAGGATTGCTCTGATACCAAACAACTTACAGAGTCGCCAGACGTATTGTCCCCTACGTCCCCCGTCAGGCTACTCTCATTTCACCTAGGAAGGGAGGGGTTTTGTTGCCTTGGGCTTACTCTAATTTCAACCCAAAACGCGCGTCTGGAAGAGAGCGCTTTGCACCCCTTTATAAGCACTCAGCACAGGCCCCTTCTAGCCGATGTGAGACGTTACACATTGAGCCCAGGTCATGTTCATTGGGTAGTTGGTGCCATGGAAATGTGATTGCTAATGGCCTTTAACATGTGGAAATGTGATTAATAATATGGGATAGTAATCATAGATAGCCTAATTGTTTCATTTACTGATATGACTGGTATGTTTTTCGATGCTTATTTGAATTCACACACATATATTAATTAAATTAGAATATATGAATGGAATTTACTTTTGGTTATTGAGATTTGCTTCTCACCCTATTTCATGTGCTAACTATTTCAGATGAAGGATCTTCTGGTAAGGATAAGGGTAAGCAAATAGATAAGCATCCATAAGCTGAAACCATGTGTGGGGAAGCTGCACTTGGATTGACCTAACTTAGGATAGATACTAATTTTTGTTATTATTCAATATAGCATCATCATGTAATCATATTGTCAAGTATAGGAGTTTTGTATTTTGGTGAGCCGTGATGTATCCCATAGGGAGATAGGCTTTATGAAACTTGAAATTTGATGTATGCACTTATTTACATTTGATATGAAATCTTGCTGACTTTGAGATATGATTCATCATTTAAGAATGTAATCATGTGATCCTTTAATCGTTAGCTCAGACTAGTAATGCAGGGAACTTATATTGGAGGTTATAATTGGATGATAATTATTAGTAGTCATGAATCCTTCTTGTTGTCATTGATATATAAATTGTTGATGCATGATGGTTTGATGAGTAAGAATCAACCCCTAAGTCTTGAAGTAGTAATGATAGGTAAGATAGGTAAATCAGATAGATTAATGCCATTAGATAGAATGGTGCCTGTTCAGTTGGTTAAGTTAGAAAGTCAATTAGAGGAGTTATTTGAGAAAGGGTTTATTAGGCCAAGTGTGTCTCTGTGGGGAGCATTGAGGTTATTTGTCAAGAATAAGGATGGTAGCCTTAAGCTTTGTATTGACTATAGGCAATTGAACCAAGTGACCATCAAGAATAAATGCCTTTTACCTAGAATTGATAACTTACTTGACCAATTAATTGGAGTGTCAGTCTTTTCAAAGATTGATTGATAGTTCATGTCATGCAACCCTCAAAATAAAACTAGGTTGGATTAAATTTTATAATTAGTGGCACAACTTAGGTCATCTGCCTTAGAATTGGAATTCAATATTTAATTAGATTTTCTAAGTGTATAAAGATCCTAGAACTACCTAATTTTATAGGGGTATTTGATCTAATTAAACTATCTAAAATTCAATTAATACAAAATTCCTAATTATTACCTAATTGCATGAACTAATAAGGCAAGTAATAGACTTATGACTAGCCTTAGATTCGTCCCTTAGTATCCACTATCCTTATCCTAATTCAATTGTGATTAATTTGGTCTAAGAGTCCTTAATTGTGTTTGTAACATCCGATGTTCTGAAAATGAGAGAAAATGTGAGAAACGTAACATACGATTTCTCCGTAAACGAATGAAATTCACTTAAATACAAAAGGAAGTCCGCCAAGATGATGTAGTTAAGGTCTTGAAAATTTTAGGAAGCATTCTAGACTCCAAAAAATGAGAATCCCAGGCTTAGATGAAAAAAAAAACTGAGCTAGAATGAAGAAATAATTTCTTACGAAAAGCTTACGAAACGTAATGGTATTTTCATAATTTTGAGTATATTTTGGAATTCACACACGAGGGCTTTTTAAATGAAAGTTTTGAGTTCTCTGGGGTTCTCAGAGGCCTTGAAAACTATGGAAAGTCCTGGGACAACTCCCTTTGGTGGATGTTTTCCAATGTTAGTGTACCTAAACTTTGACGGATTCATTCGGGAATGTTTAGCTTTGATTTGAGTGATTCCAAAGGCATTTTACTAAATTAGGAATCTAAATTTCATAATGGAAAAGATAGTTCTCAAAAAGGAGCTAAAATGAAGGAGAAACGAAAATACTAAGAATGAAGAGCAAAATGAGAATTTTTGAAAAGTGTAACTTCTTCCCACCTATATATATGATGCACCCTTCTTCTCCCTTCATTATGCATGACCAAGTTCTGCCCAAAATCAGAGGAAAACGCTAGGGACAAGAAATCAAAGACTTAAGGTATGGAAATTTTGTAGTTTTTCATGCTCTTTCTCTTCCAAACCTCTTCTCCTTCATTCTCCTTTATTTCCTATGATTATAATGAAGTATATGGATCTGTTTTAGAGGATAAATTAAGGAAAAATTTGGATTTGAAGAGAGGAGCTCAAAAAACATAAGATTAAGGTGAGAAAAAGCAAGAAAACAAGGTAATTTCTCTTCTTATGGTTGTCATCTTTGGTTTCCTCCTCCTCCATTTTGCCTAACCTGAGAAAAAACTAGGAGGACTTGATTTTTAGGCAAAACCAAGGGTGAATCTAAGGAAAAAGGGTGTGGAGATTAAGAATATGCAAAAGGAATTAACAAAAAACCATTAGATTTCAAGATGCAAGTTCTAGGGTTTCAATTGCACCTTATAAAATTTGATTTTGTATGATAATTCCTAGGCCTAAATAAGAGTTTAAATGAGCTCCTAAGATCCCTAAGAGGCTCCCCACATGCATCTCCCCTTAAGAAAACAAAGCAAGGTCCATGGAGAGTAAAAACCTCCATTGTATCGACTTATGAGAGATAGCATAGCTAGGGAGAGTTTTAAATTTTTCTAAGCCCATTCTTGAGTCATATATGATGAATAAAAATGAGGGGAGGCCTTGGAAAAAATTTAGAACTCACAGAAAGTTAGTTAGTGCTTTATGCTCCATATTATGACCTAAAGAAGCAACATATAGTTAAGCTCTTGGTTTTGATTGTGTGATGACTCCAAGAGATTTAAAAGGAGTCAAGAATCATATTTGAAAGGAAAGAATGGAGCCTAGAATTTAATTGAGGGGTGTTGTTTCATTAGGTGTAATTATGGAACCATAATGGGGTTTATAGAGCAACCTAGATGATCATATGGCTTCTTCTCTTTAATCTTCAGCTCATACATGTAATTCTTCCACATGGCTGCTTTTAGCTCTAAAAACCTATAGCTTAAGTGAGAGCTACCCAAGATAATTCTCCTATGCTTCTTTTCCCATCATGCTCTCTTCCCATTTTGACGTTTATCCCTTTCACCATATGCTACAGTTAGTGCTTCATCTTGAATCCATGTATGAGTGAGCTCTATTTTAAGCTTCTTTCTCCTCTAATATTCACGTGCTCTCCACGTTCAACTCAGCTTCTTCTTTTCCTTCCATGCATATCTCTCTCCATCTTCTTCTGTTCACAAGCTTCTTCTCCATATGGGTTGCCTTCTTCTTCTTGCTTCATGCACCTAAGCTTAAGTTTTCTTCTTCTCTCGTGTTGCTTAACGTCTATTCCAACCACATTCAACTCGTGCTAATCTCCACACCATTCCATGTTGCTCCTTCTTTACACTTTTCCCTTCATACAACTACTGTCCATATGTTTTGCCTTATTCTCTTGCTGAATCCATGTAAAACTCGTAACTTCTCTTCCACCAGCTCTCCATTTACCAATGTGCTATGTAACACCATAAATTCTAGCTTATTTCATGATACTCATGTGCTTTACATCATTAAATTCCATGAGGAAGTAGAAAAGTCTATTAAAATAATGCATTTACTTGTGCTGTGTCGTGTATAAAATTTTCATTCCGTGTCACGTGGACCATGTGAGCTCATGCTATACATTCTCATATTTAATTACATCAATATAACTCATTTGTATCATAAAATGTGGCCCACAATTCAATGAAATCGAAATGAATGATAAAATATGAAGGTTTAATTTCGACCAAATTTGCCCCCTTCTCTCACCAAACTTTAGAAAATCATAACTAATTCAAGAAAAATCAAAATCATACACTCTTAGTCATTTTGGAAAGATACAGATGTCTAATTCACACTAAAAATATGCCCAAATCATAACATCCATCATAAGGGGAGTTTGACATTTGAAAAATGTCCAGAGGTCTAACTGCCTCCTGATGCTATCACAGATTCTGCAGCAAACTTTGAAAATATCTAATTAATTCTAAAAAAATCCAATCCATATAAATAATACCAATCTAGAAATATGTGGATGTTAGCTAAAGGGAAAAAATATTTCTAGACCAGCTCAGGTAGCCCAAACCTTAGAATTCAATAGAAGAGTAACTCAAGTCGGGTAAGGGTCCTAATACTGGACAGAATATTAAAAAATTCATATCTCCTTCTCTAGACCTCCAAATGAGGTGCTTCTAGTTCATGAGTCACTGTGAATGTATAGTTGTTCCGTATAAAGTTTCATGACAATTGGATATCATTTGAGCCCTATGTGATAGATTTCATTTTCGGACCAAATGAATAGTGTAGTAGACCAAAACTAGAAAAATTACCAACTTTGAAAATTCATCAAATATTTTGTAGATGTCCAAAAATTATGATCTTTAGCTTCCTAAATATCTCTCAACAAGCTCTAAATGTCTGCCAAATCTCAAATCAAGAAGAGCTCATTTGGCTAAAAAGTGACATAGGGTTTCATTATGGTCATTTTTTGTAACACCTTAATCTACTACCGCCATCTAGCCTCTCACTGGACTCGGTTCTATATGATTTCCAAAGAACCAACATTAATCCGTGGCATTTTCATGCTATGGAACGGGGTTTCATACACTCATCTTCTGTCCCGTGGGTCCTGTGAACCCATCACTTGCTTTCTCTATTCACAATCCATTTATATAACTCATACATAGCATAAAACAAACCATAAGCCACGGGTATGGAGCCAATAACCAGAAAAATGCATTTTCTCACTTGGGCCCAAAAGTCATATTTTGGCTCTAACTTTGGAAAATCATAACTAATTATAAAAAAATGGGAATCTAGAAAACTTTAGCTTTCTGAAAAGCTCTATGTGTTAACTTTATACTAAAAATAATTTTTAATCGAAATCTCAGCATTTGGACCATGTTTGACATCGAAAATCAGACAAAGGTCCGGCTATCTCTGTTTCTGGCCTAGTTTACTATCATGAACTTCGAAAATCCATAACTAAATCCAACAAAATCCAATCTGGGCACACTATACCAATTTGAAAAGCTACAGATGTCTACTAGAGGAAAAAAATAAGTCCATATCAGTTTAGTAGCCCCTACACCCGGAAAACCGATGGAACAGTAACGGGGGTCAGATGGGCTCCCTGATGCTGATACAGAACTTCAGACGGTTTAATCTTGCTCTACAGACCTCAGATTTGGGTGATTTCAGTTGGTATAGGTCACTGTAGTTTTCTATTTTATGTGTATAAAATTTTATGACATTTGGCCATCGTTTGGTCTATGTATGATATGGATTTCATTTCTGACCTATAGGAACAGTACATGACCAAACTACCAAATTTTTCCAACTTCAACAATTCACCAAATATTCTCTAGACCTTTGAATATTGCCCACTCTAGCTTCTCAAGAAGCTCTTTACAAACTCTAGAGGCATGCCAAATTTCATGGCAAGAGGAGCTCATCCGGTCATACTTTGACGGAGCTCTCAAAAATACCAATTTTGGCACTCAAGAGGTCCAAAATAGGTCCAAATAGCCTCTCACACATTCTAGCCACTTATGGACAAGTTTAAAAGCATAACAATAGTATATATAACATGTCCATGTGGTCCAAATCAACATACATTCCAATCTCACTATGCTACGGCCAAAAATACACTATTACATTCATTCATAAAAAGGGGCAAAACCCTTATTTCTATTACTTTGGCTATCAACATAGTTTATACATCATCTTTTCATACATATACACTTGTTACAACCTTTACATCTCAAAAATAGTGGGTGCATATTCATGGTGGCACCACTTTACATCAAAATAACCCAAATAAAACTAACATTCTCCTATACATGCTCCTAGGCTCCTTGGTGTGCACTTGGTTCTCCTTGAGCTCCACCTAGCATGTTAAGTTGGGAGGGGAAGGGGTGAGATTCAGGGAATTTCAGTAGCTCATGCACTTAATCAAGTAAGCAATCAAGGCATATAACAAGTCAAGGCATGTGAATAAGCATTTAGCCATTCTCAAACATCCAACACACATTGTACATGCTATGGAAATCACAACAATGCCAAAAATGGGCTCCAGGGACTTTTGGACTAGCCTCACCCGAGTTTAGGGACTTTTGACTTGGCCTCACTCGGTTGAGACTTTCGGCTTCACCTCACCCATCTCAAGGGACTTTCGGCACTACTTCACCTGAGCAATTCTCACAATCCATCACACAAGCACATTGATATCAATGCATCAAGGCAATAACATATGGCATATTTCACACAATAAGCATATACATAATTATACAATGACTATTACATCCAAGAATGCAATAAGAAAGAGTGGAAAGAGAGCTACCTTATAAGCCAAAGCCAACACAAGCTTTTCCTTTCAATTTCTCTTCTCCCTTCTTAAGTTCACACTCACACCTTGATGGAGTTGCTTCACTTGAGCCTAGGCACAATCAAGAACAAGGAATTACTCTCTTAGAATATAATCTTTAGAGCACACCTTCTAACATACTAGAACTTAGAGTTCTCTCTCTCTCTCTAGAATGCCATCAACTCTTCCTCTCTCTCAAGCTCTTAAAGTAGTGGAAACCACATTTTCAAAGAAAACAAAGGGATTCAAGGGTGTTTTCCACTTTCCCTCTTCTGACCCATGCCCAAAACCTCACTAAACTCATAAACAAAACCGTAGGAAGAGAGGGCAAAGAGAGGAGATCAGAGTTCTAAGAAGAAATGAGAGAAGTTTCCTTACCTTTCCCTTGCTCTTCCTCCTTCTCTTGGTTTCCCTCACTCTCCACGCCTTTTTCTCTCCTTAGGTCGAAGTCTAGGGCAAAAATGAGAGAAGGAATGAGTTGGGTCGTGTAATGTTGTAAATTTCTCGCCTTTTACTCTCTTCCGGACTGACCCTCGTTACGGTGAAAATTAACCTTCGCTACAGCGAGCTCGTGTTATCTGGCTTCGCTATGGCGAGGTGTAACCTTTGCTACGGCGAGCTCGTATCAGTTCCCTTCGCTATGGCGTGTTTCGACCTTTGCTATGGCAAACTCGCGTTAGTTTTAGACCTCACTTTCGCTATGGCATACGCTACAGTGAGAAACTCCTTGGTTTTTGTATGGACTGCTGCCCGCACTCGCTATAGCTAGAATCACTCTCGCTATTGCAAACAGGCATTCTCGCTATTGCGAGAAGACTTAGCAAAGTTTTTGGATTTCAAAAATTTCTAACTTTCTTCTTTCTTTCTTTTTCTTTTCTTTTATTTTTCCCGGTTGTTACATTTTTGGCTCCATATGGGGTACCAAAGTGACCAAATGGTTTTCCTTTGGTTTTGGCACCTTTTGGGCAAGTCTAAAAGCACATTTAGGACTTATGTGAGCTGCCCAATTGGTTTCAAATCTCATACATCTCATTTTGGCCATTTCATCCACACATATACACATTACATCAAACTTTCCAAAATGCATATCTTCGCATTACATACCCAAATTATGTTCTAAGGTTCATACATCATGTTCATTCATTTACACATCACATATGATCATAATTATACATGTCCAAGGGGTCATAGACCATATACATCATTGGATTACAACATTTAACATAATTATGGCCTTAAAGTGATAAAACTCAAGCACTTGGTTGTCAAACTCTTTCCTTCAAGGTGGTTGGCTCCCACTACTATGTCCACTTGGTCCACCTAGCATATTAGATCATTGGAGAGGAGGAAATGAGATTCAAAGAATCCCAATAGCTCATATCCCATTCAATCATACATAATATATGCAAAGCAAGCCTTAAAAATGCATGCATGAATAAAGTGGAAATCATAAGCATTCAACAAGCAAGCTTGGTGTAACACCATATATTTCCTAGCTTTTCTCATGCTATTTTCATACCTCATATCATGTAACTCATAAAAGAGCAAAGAAAATAGCATAAAATAATGAATAATTTAGCATTACGTCGCGTATGAAAATTCCATTCGATGTCACGTGGACCGTGTGAGATCATACTATATATTCTCATATTTAATTACATGAATACAACTCATTTGCATCATAAAATATGGCTCCTATATCAAGAAAACCGAAATGAAGCACAAACATGGACATTTATTTTCGGCCAGCTTTTGCCTGTTTTCTCTCCAAACTTTGGAAAATCATAACTAATTCTACAAAAATAAAAAATATGCATTCTTGGTCATTCTGGAAAGCTATGGTGTCTACTTCACTCTAGAAATATGTTTAGACCATAACATCCATTGATAAACATGATCTTTCATACACTTAATTCTCCTTAACTTAACCTTTTTAATAGATAAATGAGGCTTAATGGATTTACTTAATTGGAATTTGATTTTGCTAGCCATTGGTTGCACTTTAGAAAATAATTGACAAAATGACGGGTTTTAATGCATAAGTCATCTTAAATGAATTTTGTGAATTTTCTATTTCATCTTTCCCATTCTCATGTGCAGATTTGACACAAGATTAAGAGAAGAAAAAGCATGCATGCAGGGGCAGCAGCTGAACAGAGATGCAGCAACTGGTTTATTGGATGAAAGTTTAAACATATTCATGCAGAAATAGTGGAAGAAAAGCTATAGGTTTTGGTGCCTTTTGGAGCTGAGAATCAACTGAAGCAACACGTAAAAGAAGTCAACAACTGCATGCAGAGCTGATATGGAAGTTTAAGAAGTTACGGGCTGAAGGAGAACACGTGGGAAGCTTGAATTATGAGTCCAAGATGTAGTCCGGGTTCAGAATAATACAGCAGCTCATCACACTATGAATAGTCACCTATAAACACTCGGGCAAGGCAGCATTTAGACAGAACACGTGAAAGAATTAATTAATTGAAGCTCATGAGGAAGATTTGGTTGAAACAGAGGAAAGCAAAGCACTACGTAAAGAAGCTTGCATGAATTTAAAAATTATATTTAGCTTCAAGTGGGGTCCACATTCTTGTATAATAAAAGAGCAAAGCACTACGGAAGCGAAATGTGGAAGATGAGCTGAAAACAGAGCATGGATGGAGGTAACACGAAGGCTGGAACTTTTGAGCAAAAACAAAGGAAAGCCATGAGCTTGAGTTAATGGAAACAACGCTGAGCAGAGAATGATGAAGTAACATGAATGAGCTTGGGTTTACGTTGAAGGAGAAGGCTCAAGGAAACACAAAGAAGCTCACACGTAAACATGGGTTCTGTTTCTTTGAGAGAAAGCACGAGCTGGATTTAGCTACGGGAAAGTTGAAGAACCATGTGGAGGTAGCACTTAAACGTGGAGCTGAGCACGTGGAATTAAGAAAGATGAAATATGGAGCTGAGGAACACGTGGATTAATGAAGTGAGCTGGAGCTAAGTTTGAATGATCTCACGTGGGAAATGAGCTGTGAGATGAGAAGAATTGCGTGACTTCAGCATGCAAAGTGAGGAGTTGAGGAGCACGTGATGAATTAATGAGAAGGAAAGAAAAAAACGTTGGAGGAGGCTACGGGCAGAACGTGGCTGGAGAGATAATAATAACGCTGGAGGAAAACGTGAAAAGAGGGAGGTTCATCGGGTTTAGAGAGAACGAGGGACAGAATGTGAAAAGGGCTGGAGGTTCCAGCGCTGAAGAGGAAGAAATTCTCATTTGAATTCTTGATGGCTGCAGCTTCCTTGATCGATTCTCCTCCAATTGATTCCTCCATGGCAGCTTGAATTCCATTTGGTGGCTAACTGAAGATTGGATTCTCCTAGATGAAGATTTGAGCTCCACATCTCCTCATTAATTTGGATAAAACTCTCTTGCTCAATCTTTTAATTTCTACATTATTTCCTTTATTAATTTGACTAGGTTTAGCTTATTGATTTAGGAATTTAATTGCTGGAAATTACTGGATTGGATTAATTTTTGGATTGAGCTTAATTTGAATTTTGGAATTTTATTTGTGATCATCATATGTTTGTAAAAATTCCAGAATTAGTGCTGCACAATTTACCTCTAAATTCCTCTTGATTTTAAGCTAATTGATGCAATGGTTATTGGATTAGTTGGCTAGAATTTTTGTGCAATTAATTGCTTGAGGGATTAATTAATCTAATTGGTGAATTAGCATCTTGAGTGGATTGTGCAGTAGATTTCATTAATCAATCAAAAATTGGTTGTAGTGTGTTCTTATTTTTAATTCAATTAATTAGTTGTTCAAGGTTTCTTGTGGTTGCAAAATTCCTTGAATGATTGATGAATTGAATCTTGGATGGTTATTCAAGAGCCTTACAAGGAATGCACTAAAGAGCAAGAATTTAATCAAAAAAATTGGTAAACTAAAAAGAGCAAGGACAATTGAAATCTAGGAAATCCAATTGAAAGCTAGCTACCACATTTTTTTGACTATTCATTTGAACTTAGTTTTAAGTTTTTAATTCTTGTCAATTAACTTTAGTTCAATTAAATTCTAACATTTCAAAACCCCCCCAAAACAAGTCCTAATTAGTAATACTTAGAACACTCTTTCATAAACAAATTGAGGCACAAACTCCTTGGGAAAATGACCTAGATTGCACCATTATCTACAAATTTATTTTGCCACCTAGTTTTATTTGAGATTATGCGACACAATCATCATCCATCACAGAGGACGTTGACATCCGAAAAGGTCCAGAGGTCAAACTGCCTTCTGGAACTATCACTGATTTCTGCAGCAAACTTTGAAAATGTCCAATTAATTCTACAAAAATCCAATCTAAGTAAATGATACCAATCTGGAAATTTGTCGATGTTAGCTAGAGGAGAAAAATAACTCCATACCAGTTCAGGCAACCAGACTTCAAAATTCAATAGAACAGTAACTCAGGTTGGGTAAAACTTCTAATACTGGACAGAATGTTTAAAAATTCATATCTCCCTCTCTAAACCTCTAAATGAGGTGCTTCTAGTTGGTACGAGTCACTATGAATGTCTAGTTTCTCTTTATAAAAGGTCATGGCAATTGGACATCATTTAGGCCCTGTGTGACAGAATTCATTTTTGTACCAAATGAATAGTGCAACAGACCAAAACCAAAAAAATTGCCAATTTTGAAAAATTCTCAAATATTCTATAGACCTCTAAAAATTATGATCTTTAACTTCTCAAATAGCTCTCAACAAGCTCTAAATGTTTGCAAAATCTCAAACCAAGAAAAGCTCATTTGGCTAAAGAGTGCCATAGGGTTCCATTATGGTCAATTTTGGCTCCATATGAGGTACCAAAGTAACCAAATGGCTTTCCCTAGGGTTTGGCACCTTTGGGGCAAGTCTAAAAGAATGATTAAGACTTGTGTAAGCTGACCAAATGGTCCTAAACTCCATGCATCTCATTTTGGCCATTTCATCCACACATATGCATATTTCCACAAAGTCATTCATGAAGCTAATGTGCCTTCATATACTCAATTCATTTTTCTAGTTGCTACATAACATATTCTCTCATTCATACATGGTATAATATCATAATTACACATGTCTAAGAGGTCATAGACCATATACATCAAGGGGTTACAACATTTGACACAATTATGGCCTTAAAGAACTAAAAACTTTGCATTTAATTGCCAAACTCTTTTCTTTAGGGTAATTGGCTTCCATCACCTTGTCCACTTGGTCCACCTAGCATGTGAGATCATTGGAGGGGAGGGAATGAGATTTAAAGAATCCCAATAGCTCATCTCCCATTCAATCATACATAATATATGCAAAGGAAGTCTTGAAAATGCATGCATGGATAAAATAGAAGTCATGAACATTTAAGAAGCAAGCTTGGCATGTGAATAAGTCATACAAGGCATTCAAAAGCTCACCAAGTGAATGGATTGGCCTCACACTTTTCCGCATGGATTTTGGACTTGTCTCACCTATTCTTTAAGAGATTCTTAGACTCAACCATACTCTTAGGAGCCCATTTTGCTTTTGGGAGACTCTTTGCTATGTCTTAACGAATCTCAAGGGTTCTTGGCACATCCTCACCATGGTTAAGAGTTCTTGGCCTCACTACACTCAAGCAAACTCAAACAAACATCATGCATTCATTTGAAAAAAATAATATGTCATCATGAATCATGGCATATAAAATCATGCTAGCATACTTTTCATGGCTTGAAAATACACATACACACATTCTAAGACAAGCTAAACACATATCCATGCATGAAAGAAGGTGGAGAGAGCTACCTTGCACACAATCACACACTTTTTCTCTTGAAAATCCCTCCCTTGCTTCAGCCACACACCCACAAAAGTGTGGGGAAGGTTTCTCTTGGCCCAAACATAATTTATGAAAGCCAATTAGATTCATGAAATAATTTCTAAAGCCACACAACTAGTTTAGACACTAGGTTGTTCTATAAACCCCATTATGGTCTATAAATATACCTAATGAAGCAACACCCCTCAAATAATATCTAGGCTTCATTCTTTTCTTTCAAATATAATTCTTGATTCCTTTTAAGCCTCTTGGAGTCATCACCCAATTAAAACAAAGACCGTAACAACATGTTGCTTCTTTAGATCATAATATAGAACCTAAAGCACCAAATCACTTTCTATGAGTTCTAAAATTTTTCCAAGGCCTCCCCTCTTTTTCATTCATCAAATATGACTCAAGATTGGGTTTAGAAAAATTTAAAGCTCTGCCTAGCTATAAGAACCCCTTTAGGCTGAGGCTATGGAAGAATAATGGCTTCATGGACTTTGTTTTCTTGAAGAAGGAAGCATATGGGAAGCCTCTTAAGGATCTTAGGAACTCATTTAAATGTTCATTTAGACATAGGAATCAATGTATCAAATTGGATTTTGCAAGGAACGTATGAAACCCTAGACTTTACATCTTAAATTTATATGGTTATTTGTTAATTCTCTTTACATATTCTTAATCTCCACACCCTTTTTCCTTAGAATCACCCTTGGTTTTACCTATAAATCAACTCTTTTTAAGTCTTCTCAAGTTGGGTAAAATGGTGGAGAAGGGGGGCAAAGGGTAGCAACCATGGAAAAAGAAAATACCTTGTTTTCATGGCTTTTCTCACTTGAATCTTGTGTTCTTTGAGCTCCTCTCTTCAAATCCGAATTTTCCTCTCAATTTCTCCCTTAAAACAGATTTGTAAACTTCATTTTAATCAAAGGAAACAAAGGGGGATGAAGGAGAAGAGGTTTGGAAGAGAAAGAGCATGAAAAACCATGAAAATCTATACCTTTCTACCTTGAATTTCTCCTCCTCTTTGCCTCCCTCTTGTGTGCCACTCTCCCTAGGGTTTTCCTTTGGTTTTGGGCAGAACTTGGTCGTGCAAAATGAAGGGAGAAGAAGGGCACATCATATATATAGGTGGGAGGAGGTTACACTTTCAAAAATTTCCATTTTGTCCTTCATTCTTGGCATTTTCATTTCTCCTTCGTTTTAGCTCCTTTTTTAGAACCATCTTTTCCATTATGAAATTTAGGTTTCCAATTTAGTAAAATGCCTTGGAATCACTCAAATTAGAGCTAAAACCTTCCCAAACGAATCCGTCAAAGTTCAGGTATACCAAAACATCCATTGGAGGGGTTTTAGCTATCCCAGGGCTTCCCATGGTTTTTAGGGCCTCTAAGAACCCTTGGGAACACAAAAATTTCATTTAAAAAGCCTTCCTGTGTGAATTCCAAAATTTTCTCAAAATTACGAAAATGCCATTACGTTTGGTAAGCTTTTCGTAAGAAATTGTTTCTTCATTCTAGCTTCATTTTTCTTTCTATCTGAGCCAGGTATTCTCATTTTTAGGAGTCTAGAATGCTTCCCAAATTTTTTGGGACCTTAATTACATCATCTTGGGGGACTTCTTTTTGTATCCAGTGAGTTTCGTTCGTTGACGGAGAAACTGTATGTTATGTTTCTCACGTTTTCTCTGGTTTTCGAAAAGTTGGATCTTACACTTGGCATGTAAGCAAGTCATACAAGGCATTCAAGAGCTCACCAAGTGTTTGGATTAGCCTCACACTTTTCCTCATGGATTTTGGACTTGCCTCATCCATTCTTTAAGAGCTTTCGACTCAACCATACTCTTAGGAGCCCACTTTGCTTTTGGGAGACTCTTTACTTTGTTTCAACAAATCTCAAGGGTTGTTGGCTCATCCTTACCATGGTTAAGAGTTCTTAGCCTTTCCACACTCAAGCAAACTCAAACAAACATCATACATTCATTTGAAAACACTATGTCATCGTGAATCATGGCATATAAAATTATGCTAGCATACTTTTCATGGCTTGAAAATATACATACACACATTCTAAGATAAGCTAAACACACATCAATGCATGAGAGAAAGTAGAGAGAGCTACCTTGTATACAATCACACACTTTTTCCTTGGAATTCAAGCCTCCTCTTTTGGCCACACACCCATAAACTTGTGGAGATGGTTTCTCTTGGCCTAGATACAATTTATGGAAGACAATTAGGTTCATGAAACAAACTTTAAGGCCACACAACTTGCTTAAACACTAAGTTGCTTTATAAACCCCATTATGGTCCATAATTGCACCTAATAAAGCAACACCCCTCAAATAATTTCTAGGCTTCATTATTTCCTTTCAAATATGATTCTTGACTCCTTTTAAGCCTCTTGGAGTCATCACACAATTAAAACAAAGGGCCTAACATCATGTTACTTCTTTAGGTCATAATATGAAACCTAAGGCACCAAATCACTTTCTATGAGTTCTAAATTTTTTCCAAGGCCTCCCCTCATTTTCATTCATTAAATATGACTCAGGAATGGCCTTAGAAAAATTTAAAACTCTCCCTAGCTATGAAATCTCATCTTGGCCGAGACTATGGGCTTCCTTGGCCTCTATGAAGATTTCTTTGTTTTCTTGAAGGAGAAAGCATGTGGGGAGCATCTTAAGGGTCTCAAGAACTCATTTAAACTCTTAATTAGACTTAGGAATCATCACACAAAATCAGAATTTGGAAGGAACACTTGAAACCCTAGAATTTGCATCTTGAAATCTAATGGTTATTTTTATTATTTTCTTTGCATATTCTTGTTCTTCTCCTACAAATACCTAAGATTCATGCTTGTTTGGGCTTAAAAATCAGATCCTCCTAGGGTTCCTTATGTGTGTCAAATTGGAGAAGAAGGGGAATCAAGAATAACTACCATAGAATGCAATTTTACCTAGTTTCCTTGCTTATTTTGGCTTGAATCTTGCTTTCTCCAAGCTCCTCTCTTCAAATCCGAAATTTCCCTTGAATTTCTCCCTTGAATCAGATTTATAAACTTCATTTTAATCAAAGGAAACCAAGGAGAAGGGAGGAGAGGAGGTGTGGATGAAGAAAAACATGAAAATTCACCATAGAAACATACCTTAAACTTGGATTTTCTTTCCTTCTTCTTCCTCCTTTGGTGTGCCTCTCTCCTAGGGTTTTGCTTCTGGTTTGGGGCTTAATAATCTGAAGTTAAATGAGGGAGAGTGTAAGGCGCCACCTATATATAGGTGTAGGAAAGTGACTTTTTCAAAAATTCCAATTTTGCCCTTCATTCTTTGCATTTTCATTTCTCCTTCGTTTAGCTCCTTTTTTATAACTATCTTTTCCATTATAAAATTTAGGTTCCCAATTAAATAAAATGCCTTTGGAATCACTCAAATCGGAGCTAGAACTTTCCCGAACGGATCCATCAAAGTTCAGGTACACTGACGTTGGAAAACGTCTACTGGAGGGGATTTAACTGTCCCGGGGCTTCCCATAGTTTTTAGGGCCTTTGAGAACCTTGGAGAACTCAAAAATTTCATTTAAAAAGCCTTCCTATGTGAATTCCAAAATTTACTCAAAATTATAAAAATGTCATTACATTTCGTAAGATTTGCATTAAAATTTGTTTCTTCATTCTAGCTCCATTTTTCCTTCTATTTGAGGCTAAAAATCTCATTTTTTAGAGTCTAGAATGTTGCTCAAATTTTTTGGGACCTTAAATAATTCATTTCAAGGGACTTGCTTTGAAAACGTGCCCGTTTATGTCGTTTAATGAAAACTGGACATTACATGCTACGTGTGTTACATGCATGAGTTAAGGGAGAGGGAAGTGGAAGCTAGGCTGGAGTATGGAGTTACTATGTGGAATGGAGCTATGCAATGAAGTGTACTGTGTGTGGTGGATGAGAGACATGCATGTGACAACCTTCTTGAGTGTAAAACCATGGCTTTATGGAAATGCAAATGAGTGTAATGTGTGAAGCTATGTGGAGCTAAAGAGTGTGAGAGATGTGATTATGTGCCATATGAGGGAGCCCAATTCTTCTCCCTCTCTTCTTCAAATCAATTTATCATTTAAAGCTTTAATTGCCCATTAAAATTTTTCACAAAAGAGTGGGAAAAAATCAAATGGGAATATTCACAAAATTATTTAAGATAAATTTATGCATTAAAATTAATCATTTTGCAATTTAATTCCTAAAGTACAAAAAATGGCCATTAAATTCAATTATCATCTAATAAAATGCAATAAGCTATATTCAATTATTAAAGTGCCAAAATTGAGGGAATAAAGTATATGAAAATTAGCATTCATCAAATTCCCCCACACTTAAACCTTTGCACTTTTGGGTAAAACTTAAAATCTTAAAGAAAATCTAGTGGAATGACCAATGGAGAATGAAAATGGAAAGAAAAGTGTAGAAAGTTACAAGATAGAGGATAATCATAACTTATCAACACTTCAACAATCCAAGCTAACTTCACCTGCATTAAGAAATAAGCTCCATGGCAATTTCATTTGAAAAGAATGAATAAAAAATGTATAGCCTCTCAAATAGATTAGTGTTTACTCTTAACTCTCAAGTGTTTAAAGGAATGTGTATCACTTAAAATTTCACTTATCTAAGTTCACTACCATAAGCTTGTCAAGCTTTTAAATCTCCACCACCTATGCCAAATGCAATGCACAAATCAAGAGGACTTTATTTAGGATTGTAATGGGGCTAGAGAAAGAAATGAAGGGATAAACAAGAACATAGGAAAACAAATAACAAATAGAACACCTCAGGACTTCAAAAGCAATCAATGGAACTTATGATAAGGAAGAATGTGCATTTAAGGCCTTATTTCCAACAAGTATAGGCAACTATAAACTCAATTTCAAAAGACTTCTTTCTTTTGATTTTCAATCGCTTTTCCTCTTTTTTTTTCATTGCTTTTCTTTAGCTTTTCCATCTCTTCTTTTCTTTAACCTTGAACATTTTCCTTAACTTTTAATATCAATGTCTTAAATGATGTAGAGCATATATTTTCTCATCCTAAACAATTGTAATCCTCCTTGAAATCCAAAAGGTATCTTCAAACAAGGTAGGAATATATCTTCATTTTTCATGGTTATGGGTTCAATAAAGAAAATAAAATAAGGTCCAAAGTGGCTAAACAATGGATAAAATGCATTTAAGGTGTTGGCTATTTGGCTATCTAGCTATAAAAGAAAGGAATGCTTTATCATTTTCATGTATGCAAATGCAAATATGGCCTCAACAAAGAATCAAGACAAGTTCTAGAGTGAAAGTAAAAATGTAATGTCCTAAAATTAATTAAGGTATTAATCATAGACTTGGGTTAATTAAAAATAATTAATATGAGATAATTGGATAAGTTATATGAATAGGATTTATAAAAAGACAAATTATTAATGAGTTTGAGATTTAATTAGGTTAGAAACCTCATCTAGGCCCAAATCAAATTAAGTAGGCCTTGGTTAGAAACTAATGGAGGCCTAATAATTTTAGGTGCAGACCTAACCTTTTAATGTGAGACTTCGCCCAAAAGAGAGCACTTAGGGAGGGCCTAATTTGATTTAATGAGATAGAGGCCCAAAACCCACCATATATAAGCTCTTATAATTGGTTTAACAACTCTTATGTAGACCCAAATCAATTGAGCTCTTAAAACTTAGTCTAACCTAAATAAGATTCTGCAGCCCAACAAATGAAATTTAGCCCAACAAGCATAAAAATCTGAACCCAATTGGAATTGGACCTTTGGGTCAGTCTATGACCCATTTTAGACTCAACTTAAATCTAATTAAAACCCTAAACACATGTAGCTCCTCCTACCATTATGCTGAAACACAAAACACAAACACAAGAGGCATTTTCGCACCTTGAGAGGGAGGCTAGGGTTCCAAGCAAGAAATTCACCATTTTTCATTTCTAGGCTTAAAATCAGCTAAGGTACTTATTATATAACTTAATCCCCTTTTCTTTCTCTTCATTTTGACTTGATTAGTTTTTCATTTGGAGCATTTTCACTATACCCAAAATCTGAAATGTGATTGTTTAGGATTTTCTTGGTGAAATTTCGTAGGTTGAGGCTAGGAGTGTTGTTAGGTAAGTATAAAGTCTTCATTTTAATGCTTTCTCTGCTAGTTTGGGATCCCTATAGTTGATTTATGATATGGATATTGTTTTTATGCGAATTTACTCAGAAATTGAAGTGTTGTTTTGAGATTTTTAGGGTAGGCTCAACCAAATTAGAATTTGGTTTTTGTAGAATTGGGTAAGTGTTTCTGAGTAGTCCTATATAGCTTAACTTCTTGAGTAATGGGTTTGTTGATATGAATTGTAATTAAGGATAGTAATGGCTTGGTTTTGTATCCATAGGCTGAGGTAGCATTCAATTGGCTCTTAGAGGATTAGCTACAAGTGAGGTAATCGGGGTTCATGCTAATTCCATGCATATGTCTGTTTTAATTTTGTATTTGCTGCATGATTATGATTTTGATGCTAAATGAATTGGTTGGCTATCTGTTATATGTGATTGGACTTTGTGAGTCTATGGTGGAGCTGTAGTGCGGCTACCACCCGTGCATGTGCTTCAATCAGGTACTGAGTTATGATCAAACCCCAGATGCACTGAGCCTTGGTTGTGCTCATTGTGGAGTGGGTGTTGTGGACAGGCCTCTCCCGATGTTATTAGCCTTTAACATGTAGAATTGTGATTGCTAGTATGGGATAGTAATCATAGATAGCCTAATTATTTCATTTACTGATATGGTTGGTACATTTTCTAATACTATATGAAATCATGCCTATATGTGAATTAAACTAGATTATATGAATGGAATTTGCCCTAGCTACTGGGATTTGCATCTCACCCCGTTTCATGAGATCATACTTTTAGGTGAAAGCCCTTCAGGTAAGGATAAGGGGAAACAAGTGGATGAAAATTCATGAGCTCTAATCATGTGTGGAGAAGGTTACACTTAGGCTGATCTAAGTAGAGTAGATGCAATTTTATTATTCTTTTATATAGCATCATCATGTAATCATATTGCTAAGTGTAAGTGTTTGTATTTTGAGTTAGGCCTTATCTTAGCTTAGTATTAGATGTATGAACTCATAACATTTGATGTATGAACTTTGTTAAATTTATGATATAGTTTACTATTAGAAATACAATCATGTGATACATTAGATGATGATTTGAACCAGTGATGTATGAAATCTCTAAGGAATATGTATCAAATGATAATTGTTGATAGTTCATGAATTCTTGTTGTTATTACTCTATGAACTTGCTGATATAGGGTAGTTGGAGGAGTAGAAATTAACACTTAAGTCTTGAACTAGTAATGATAGATTCGCTAGGTAAATTAGGCTAATGAAAGCTATTAGAGCCCTATAAATTAAGGTAAAGTAGCCCTAAGGTGTCATTAGAGGGAGAGTGGAGAGTATGAGATAAGATTTTAGAAGTTGTAAGATCAGAAGGCATTTTGCTGTAGCCAATAGAGGCAAAGTTGCCTACGGAGAGTACCAGAGAGCAATTCACTACAGCGAGAAGTGGAATTAGCCACGGTGAAATGTGAAAGGCCAAACTAGAAGCCGTCTAGAAGGTAATTCATTGTGACTAAAAGGGAATTAGCCGCGGTGAACTTTTGTAAAAATGTGTCAGGCATTCCAGAGAGGAATTAGCCGCAGCAAAAAGGGGAATTGGTAGCGACCAATGTAACACCCCGAAATTAATTAAGGTTTTAATCATGGATTAAGATTAATTAAGAATAATTAATATGGGATGATTGAGCTAGTTAAGGAAATAGGGATTTTAAATAGATAAATTATTAATATGGGTTTGAGAATTAATTGGGATAGAAATTGCATCTAGGCCCAAATTAATGAACCATGATAAGAGGCTAATGGAGGCTCAATGAATTAGGTGCAGACCCAAACCTTTGAGCCCTTCAAATTAGGCCCAAAACCTATTATACTTCAGCAACCCAATGTATAAAACTGGCCCAATGGAATTCTGCAGCCCAACAATTGAAAACTGGCCCAATAAGCAAAATCTGAAACCCAATTGGATTTGGACTTAGAGCAACTCATGACCCAGCCCCTTGACCTAACTTAAACCCACCTAAAACCCTAATGCTTCAGCCACTTTCCCCCCCCCCCATTTGTTGAAACACAGAAAATTCGGAGGTTGAGAAGGAGGCTAGGGTTAGGAGCAAGAATCTCATATTTTCACATACTTAGAGCAAGATTCAGCCAAGGTAATAGTTATAGAACTTAACCCCCTCATCTTTCTCTTTAATTTAATCTGATTAGTTTTTCATTTGGAGGATTTTCACCCTACCCAAAAATCTAAAATGTGGTTATTTGGGGTTTTCTTGATGAAATTCGTAGGTTAAGGCTGGGGCTAACATTAGGTGAGTTTAAACCCCTCATTTTGATGCTTTCTTTGATGGTTTGAGACCCCCATAGCTTATTTGTATTATGGGTATTAATTTGGTACGAATTTGCTTAGGATTTTGGGTGAAACATTAAGAATTCTGGTGGGAGATACTTGAATCCGAATTTGGGATTTGTGGTGGCTGTTGCAATTGTCTGCAAGTGAGGTAACCGGGGTTTACATTAATTCCATGCATGTATCTACTTTAATTTCATATTTGCTGTATATAAATGACTGGAAGTGCTGAATGAATTGGTTGGCTATCTATTGTATTATGATTGGACCTTGTGAGTCCATGGTGGAGCTGTGGTGCGGCTGCCACCCGTGCATGTGCTTCGATCGAGCACCGGATTATGATCAAACCCTAGATGCACTGAGCCCTGGTTGTGCTCAATGGGGAGTAGGTGCCGTGGACGGGCCTCTCTTGGTGTTAATGGCCTTTAACATGTGATAATATGGTTGCTAGTATGGGATAGTAATCATGATAGCCTAATTGCTTCATTTACTGATATGACTGATATGATTTTGAATGTTGATCTTGACGTATGCATATATGTTTATTAAACTAGATTATATGATAGAATTGCTTTGGTTACTGAGATTTATATCTCACCCCGTGTTATGGGATCAATATTTCAGGTGAAGGTTCTTCGGGTAAGGATAAGGGCAAGCAAGTGGATGAACATCCATGAGCTGAGGCCTAGTGTGGGAAGCTTCACTTGGTTTGAGTGTAATAGGGTAGATGCTAATTTTTGCTAAGTTCTGTATAGCATCATCATGTATCTGTATTGCCAAGTGTAGGCTTGCACATTTGATTTCTGAGGATGTATGTATGGAGGGGTTAGACCTCATTTTAATTCGGTAATTGTTGTATGGATTCATGATATCTGCTGTAATTTATGTTGACCTATAATATGTCTTATCAATGGAAATGTAACCCTTGAGATATTGATATGAACCCCTAATGTATGGAACCCCCCATTTATTGAGTATTAAAGGATAGCTGCTTGTAATTCTTGTATATTCTGTTGTTGCTACTTTATAAACTTGCTGATAGAGGGTAATTAGAGAACGGAAATGGGCATATAAGTTTTGAATTTGTAATGGAAGCATAGCTAAGTAAATAAGGTAGATAAATGCCATTTGAGCCATATAAAATAAGGGGAAGTGACCTTAGAGTGTCCCTAAGAAGAGAAATGGAGTGTAGGGGGCGAAATATAGTGAGAATAGTGACAGAAGGGAATCACGCCGCGGCCAGGAAGGCTTCGCCGCGGCCTAGGAAGTGACAGTGACAAGGGACGCCGCGGCGCGGAGTGAAAATAATCACCCAGGGGGTGACAGAATGTAACCTCACCACGGCGCAATAAGTCCGCCGCGGCGCCAGTCAAGAAAATTAATTAAGGGAGTTACAGTAGCCAAACTTGCCGCGGCGCCACATAGGTTAGTCGCGGCGCAGATCCAACTCGCCACCCAGTGATTCCAGGGAGCAACTTGGCAGTGGCGCAAGAGTTCCAGGCCACGGTGTAAGTTTAAAAACTTAGTTTTTGAGCTCCATAACCTAACTTAGCCGCGGCGGGAAGGTTCGAGGCCGCGGCGCAGGTCCCCAAACTCCTATATTTGACCTAGAAACCCTAATTTCAGTAAGACTAATGTTAGGGAATAGCATGAGTACCTTGGTGGGATGTTTTTGTGGGTTGAAATTGATTAATGGATGAATCCTAAACCTTTAATGATGGTACAAACCCTTCTATGCATGTTCCCGTTATGGTTGTTAGTTGATGATTCTAGTAGTATCAAGGTTTAAATTTCCCCTATATTTTTTTAATGTGATTAGTTGTAATGACTCCAAACCTTGATCATTATTTATTAATTGCATATTTAGCTATAATCACCGATATTAGAATTTAGGGTCGTCATAACCAATAGTGAGAGGCGAGTGAGGTAGGCTCCAGGAGGTCCTCTTGCTGCAGCGCCTTATATTCTCACTGTGGCCGCGGCAAAACCTGTGAAAATATAAGAGTGAATCCAAGAGCAATTGGCCACGACGCAAAGACATTTAGCCATGGCTAATAGTCCCAAACTCTCACTCTAACCTAGAAACCTTGGTTTTTCCTATGGTAACCTCAAGGGATGACTTAGAAACACTACTAGAAGAGCCTTGTGAGTTGGAATTAATGGGTAATAGAATCAAAGGCTTATAAATGAGTATTTGTTTCTTTTGTGTATATGACTGCTTATAATTATTTGGTTAATGACTCTAATGATATTAAGGTTCAAATTTCCTTGCATTTTTCGAATGTAATTAGTCGTAATATCTTTTAACCTTAATTTATGATTATTAATCACGTATTTAACTTTAATTACAATAATTAAAAGTTAGGGTCGTCATAAAAAATAGGTGAATACACACTAGAAATGAATAGATATGGCTTAAATCCTCACTAGCTAATGGCTATCAAATAATTCACTAAAATTAAATTCATTACCACTTAACTTGAATCAAGACATAAGATCCATCACTTATCATGTTTAAGCAAATCCAAGCTATAATCATTTTAACTTGCAACTTCCACAGAAAAATTGAAAAAAATCACACTATTTCTTAAAGTTTTTCTCAAAAATTTCAAAAAATTTTAGTTTTTTTTTTTAACAAAGGAAGCAAAGAGAAGATGAAAATGGAATGAAATAACTCTCTTCCCCCACACTTAAATATTGCATTGTCCTCAATGCTAGCACATAATCCAATCAACAGATAAACAATACAATATAAAAGAGTAAAAGGGAAAGTATACAACTAGATGAACTTGAATCGAAGATCTCAAGGGTGGCTCAGATTTCCTTTGTAGCTGGTTAGTAATTTATTTCCTACAAAATAGAAATAAAACAAATAATAATCTGAAAAAGAAAAGAAAACTAAACTCTAAACTAAGAAGAACTATATAAGAGACTAGTTAATCATAAGTATCAAAAACCAGAATCAAAACTACTTTATTCCTTTTCAATTCAACAAATTTAAGTCTCACTACTTTAAAACATTTTGATTGATCATGTAGTGTTGATTCATGGACTTCCTCAACCATCAGTAGTTTTGGAAAGTCATATTCAGCATATTTAAAAGCAATAAAAGAAGAAAAATGAAATCTAGGAAATTTAAAACTAAAGAAAGAAAATTTAAAATCAATTTTAAAAACACTAGACTCTAGACTCTCTAAATATCTATCAAAACCAATAAAATGTATTAGACTCTTATCAGTAAGAGTCAATGTATCAATAGAAAAAATAGATTGCAACTTTTCACAGTCTTTTAAGTTCAAGGCATCTGGCAATTGCTTTATCTCAGTTGGGAGAGTTTATGATTTGTTGGGAACTACTTCACTAACTTCAAGAATCTATTCAGGATTCTCAATAGGAGAAATAGTATCTTCCCTAACCAAAGCGACATCAGTAGGCTCACAAGATTCTATACAATAATCAACAGCAAAATCTAGTCTCTTACTAGTATCAACAAGAGTATAAGGATCAATAGGATATTTAATATCAACACTATCTTTATGCATACTCTCATCAATGCTAATATGATCAGTAGAATTAGTCTTATTAACAGTTTCAGTGTAAACACAGGAATTCATGGACTCAACAAACTTATCAAGCTTCAGAAACACATCAATCTCAACACACACAGGATATGTATGCAAGTCATCACATACACATTTCAAATTAGAGTCTGATTCATCAACAACAAGCTGTTCAACAATTGTATCATCTATATCATCATTGCATGCTATATTCACTATTTCATCAATCATATCATCACATGCTAGTGAGGATTCATGATTATCAGAATATGTGAGGAACTCATTAGTCTTAATGAAAACATTAATTTAGGAGCATCTATCACATATAGGGGATCCAGTACAAACACAATCAAGAAATGCATCATCAATGGACTTATCAACTAATTCCACACTAGGAATAGAAAAATTATCACATTTTAGGTCACCCCCACACTTATCTACTACCTTAGACTCAATAGAATCATCATCAATAGGTTCAAAAATGAATTCATCACTTTATTCACAGCTAGAAGTAGAAATACCAAGTGCGCCAATACACAAGGACTCATGAACGTCAATAATTGCATTATCTTTGCTCAATGTATTACTATAATAAATCAAATCAGGGGATTCAGCAATAATTTCTTCGTCTACATCATCCTCATGCAATTTAGAATTAATAACATTATATGCATTAGTAATCACAATGCTATCATGCAAATTAAAGTCAGTTCTAACAAATTGCAAAATATTAGAAGATGGAAGGATATTACCCAATGAATAAGATTCTTCCTCCTCTATACATTCCCTTTTAATTTGCTCTTCATTCAATTTAGTAACACTTGAAGTCGATTGATTCATTTGAACTCCCAAATCCTTCATGAGATTGTCAATCATCTGTTAATTTTGAAGATGCAACCATTCATTTTCTTACTGGAGTTGAAGATTATAAGCGTCCATTTGTTGCATCATCCTTTCTTCCTAACTTGGTTCCTTCTGGGGCTCTTGTTGCATGTATTCCTCATGATAGTTGTAAGAATGATACTTTGGCTCTTGCATATGAAAATTGTGGTATGGCTCATAATGATAGTGGTAATCGGGGTAAACTTCATAATGATAGTGGTAAGGTTGGTAGCATGGTTGTTAAACTTGTTAGTATTGTTAGCTTTGTTGTGCTTGTCTTTGTGATTCAAGAATTCCATGAAGCATTGAAATGGCTTCATCCAACTTCTGGACAATCCTATCATTTGCACAAGAATCATAAACACCTTGATCAAAATAATAATATGGATCCATTTAAAACAAGAAAACGAGAACTTTAATCACTTTCAGCATAGTAAAAATCACTAGCAAACTATACTAAAATTAACTCTAAATTAAGAAAATAAAATTCAAATGAAGCTAAGACTTACCTAACAATCAAAGACACTTAAAAACAGAGGTTAATCACATAAAATAAAGAAATTAAATCTAGAAAAATTAAAAAAAAAACTAAAAAATTAGTAGAAGTGCCTTAAATGTTGGAATTTGGCCAAAAAATGGTGCACCAAATAGCTATGCTATTATTTTTGCTAAAAACACCCAAAAACCTTGAAAAACAAAGTTTGAGAATTTTCTGGACACTTCAAACAAAAATTCCACCGAAATTACTAACATCTAAGTTCAAAACAAAGGAAAAATCAAACCAAAATAGAACAAAAATAGAGGTTAAACACCTAGAAATCCTTTTCAACCAATTAAGAATCCAATTCCCCCGTAACGACGCCAAATTTTGACAGTTCGTGTCGTGCAACCCCTAAACTAAAACTAGGTTGGATTAAATTTTATAGTTAGTGGTACAACCTAAGTCATCTCCCTTAGAATTGGAATTCAATATTTAATTGGGTTTTCTAAATGTATAAAGATCCTAGAACTACTTAATTTAGAGGGGTTTTTGATCTAATTAAACTATCTAAAATGAAATTGAAAAAAAATTCCTAATTACTACCTAATTGCATGAACTAATAAGGCAAGTAATGGACTTGTGACTAGCTTTGGATTCGTGCCTTGGTATCCATTATCTTTATTCTAATTTAATTGTGATTAATTCTGGTCTAAGAGTCCCTAATTGTGTCTATGGCAAATGATCTTCAATTACCATCCAAGATTCAAGAAATTAACAAGATAATATTGAATTGAAACCTTAACCCCGTACTAAATCATTATTTCTTGCCTTTAAGATAAATGAACACTCAATTTCATTGATTAATTAACAATTAGCTTCTGAATTAACACCCTAGGATGTTCAATTAACCAACTAAACTCCAAAGAATCCTCAAATCAAACAATTAAGTACACAATTTTACTTATGCATTTCATTGAACACTTGATGGCATACATGGAAAATTAAAGGAGAAATGAAAAAGTTCAGTATTTAATCCAATCAATTAATCAACAAAAAGGTTTTCTAATTAGTTTCTAACTAGCCACTAATTACAATTACACCAATCTCAATCAAATACATCTCAACCAAGCATGTATAAGAAAAAGAAAAAGTGTAAGAAATTAAGAAAATCTTAGCCAAAATTTTGATTATAATCAATGGATTTAAGCTTCTAAAAGAGCCTTCCTCCTAGCTAGCCACAAGATGGATTAATGCTTCATGGTGGTGGAAGATTGATGGAGAATGGAAGATGGAAGCTATAGTGTATGGAGTCTTTGGATGGAGTGAATGACGATAGATGGAATGGAGTGTGTACTAGAATGTAGCGTCTCAATGATATCAATAGCGTTTTGCCTCCAACCTCCTCATTAAAAAAAAATCACATACCTTCCTTACATTATTTCCACGTGAGCTTTCTATCCATTCTGATATTTTGCTCGAGCTTATTCCTTAGCTTCATTTATTCCTCACATGAGTTGACTTGGTATCTCATAACTAGTAGCTACTCCTTGCATTGTTTACGTGATTCTCTTCATACTATATATGTATTTTCTTTCCTCTTAATTTAGCTTCTAAAACTTGTGGCTTCATACTCCTTTCCATATGGTTCATTACAAATTAGCCCACAACTCCTTCAACTCCTTCTCATCAAAAGAAACCCGCAGCTTATTCTTACTAAATGATCATGTGGCTTCTTCTCTTTAATATCTAGTTCATACATGTAATTCTTCCACGTGGCTACTTTTAGCTCTAAAAACCTGTAGCTTAAGTTGGAGTTACCTAGGTTAATTCTCCTATGCTTCTTTTCCCGTTGTGCTCTTTTTACATTTTGACGTTAATCCCTTTCACCATGTGCTGCAGCTGGTGCTTTCTCTCGAATCCACATATAAGTGAGCTCTATTTTGAGCTTCCTTCTCCTCTAGAATTCATGTGCTCTCCACTCTCAACTTAGCTTCTTCTTTTCCTTCCATGCATATCTCTCTCTATCTTCTTTTATTCACAAGCTTCTTCTCCACGTGAGTTGCCTTCTTCTTCTTGCTTCATGCATGCAAGCTTAAGTTTTCTACTTCTTTCGTGTTGCTTAATGTCTGTTCTAGCCATGTTTAACTCATGCCAATCTCTACACCATTCCATGTTCTCCTTCTTTACATTTTTCCCTTCATGCAGCTACTGTTCACATGTTCTGCCTCATTCTCTTGCTGAATCCATGTAAAACCCATAACTTCTCTTCCACCAGCTCTCTATTCATCCATGTGCTATGTGTGTGTGTTTACATGCACAAGCTAAGGGAGAGGGAAGTGAAAGCTAGGCTAGAGTATGGAGTTACTACGTGGAATAGAGCTATGCAATGAAGTGTACTATGTGTGGTGGATGAGAGACATGCATGTGATAACCTTCTTGAGTATAAACCCATGGCTTCATGGAAATGCAAATGAGTGTAATGTGTGAAGCTAAGTAGAGCTAAAGAGTGTGAGAGATGTGATTGCATGCCATGTAAGGCAGCCCAATTCTTTTCCTTCTCTTCTTTAAATCAATTTATCATTCAAAGCTCTAATTGCCCATTGAAATTCTACACAAAAGAGTGGGAACAAATCAAATAGGAATATTTACAAAATTATTTAAGATAAATTTATGCATTAAAATCAATCATTTTGCAATTTAATTGCTAAAGTACAAAAAATGGCCATTAAATTCCATTATCATCTAATAAAATGTAATAAGTCATATTCAATTATTAAAGTGCCAAAAATTATGGGAATAAAGTATATGAAAATTAGCAGTCATCATTGACCTTAGATCAGGATATCACCAACTTAGAGTTAAGGTTAAAGATGTACCTAAAACTGCCTTTGAGACTCGATACGACCATTATGAGTTCCTAGCTATGCCTTTTGGGTTAACCAATGCCCCTGCCATTTTTATGGATTACATGAATAGGATCTTTAGGCCTTATCTTGACTAGTTTACAGTAGTGTTCATAGATCATATCCTCATATACTCTAAAAGTAGTGAAGAGCATAAAGAGCATCTTATGATAGTTTTTCGGCCTTAAGGGAGTATCAATTGTATGCTAAGTTGAGCAAGTGTGAATTTTGGTTTAGGAAGTTAAATTCCTAGGTCATATGATATCAGAACAAAAGGTAGCGGTAGATCCTAGTAAGGTAGAAGTAGTACTAAATTTAGAGAGACCCAAAATGATGATTGAAATCCATAGCTTCCTAGGTCTATCCGGCTACTATAAGAGATTCATTAAGGGATTTTCTCAATTAGCCATGCCTTTGACCAAATTAACTAGGAAGGACTAACTATTTATGTGGGATGCCAAGTATGAGAATGCCTTTCAAGAGCTTAAGGATAGGCTTACCACCGCACCTATGTTAATGATACCTAACCTTAGAGAGACATTCATAGTCTATAGTGGCACTTCTAAGAAGGGATTAGGGTGTTTTTTAATACAACAAGGTAGGGTGATAACCTATGCTTCTAGGAAACTTAGACCTTATGAGGAAAATTACCCCACTTATGACCTAGATTTAGCAACTGTTGTTTTTATCCTTAAGATTTGGAGGCACTATCTCTATATTGCACAATTTGAAGTGTATAGTGATCACAAAAGTTTGAAGTATTTGTTTGACCAAAAAGAGTTGAACATAAAGCCAAAAAGGTGGATAGAGTTTCTTAAGGATTATGACTTCTTCTTAAAGTATCATCTAGGAAAAGCGAATGTTGTCACTAATGCCTTGAGTAGGAGTCTATTCATATGGCAATGATGATGCTTAAGGAGTAAAAGTTGATTAAGGAATTAAGAGATTTGAATTTATCCATCTTAGTACATCCTAGTAGCCTTCTTTTAGAAGAATTGTAGATAGAAAATGACTTTAAGAAGATGATTAAAGAGGCCTAAGAGCTAAATGAACATTTAGGAGGAATTAGAGAGTAGCTGGGGTGTGGCAAGATCAAAGATTTTGACCTATCAAAGGATGGTTTAGCGAGGTACCAGGGTAGAGTGTGCATACCTAAGGATAAAGAGTTGAGGAATATAGTGTTGTTGGAAGCTCATAAGAGTAGGTGTACCATTCATCTGGGCACTACTAAGATGTATAAGGATCTTAAAAAGAGTTTCTGGTGGCTAAGGATGAAGTTGGACATAGCTGAGTTTATTGCTAAATGTCTAGTGCGTCAGAGGGTTAAGATTGAACACCAAAGACCCACAGGTTTGTTACACCCTTTAGAGATTTTGGAATGAAAATGGGATAGCATATACATGGATTTTGTGAAGGGTTTGCCTAGAACATCCTCAAGTTATGATGCTATATGGGTAATTATAGATAAGTTAATGAAGTTTGCCCACTTTCTACCTATTAGAGTCATTTATCCTCTAAATAGACTAGCCCAATTGTATGTTCGTGAGATTATGAGATTACATGGTATCCCTAATAGCATTGTGTCAAATAGAGACCCAAGGTTCATATCAAAATTTTAGCGGTCTCTACAAGAAGCTTTAGGTACTAGTCTCAATTTTAGCACTGCCTATCATCCTCAGTCACATGGACAAACTGAAAGAACCATTCAGACCCTTAAAGACATGCTTAGAGCTAGTGTGTTAGAGTTGAAAGGAAACTGGGATGTGTACTTTCCTTTAGCTAAGTTTGCCTATAATAATAGTTACCATTCTATTATCCAGATGGCACCCTTTAAGGCACTTTATGAGAGAAAGTGCAAGTCACTCTTGTGTTGAGTAGAGCTTGGTGGGAGGAGTCTTTTAGGATCGGACATACTGGACCAAAACCACCTGTCAAACAAAACTCATCAGAAAAAAGTTATTGGCTACTTAGAGTAAGAAAAAGAGTTATATGCATAAGAGAAAGAGACCTTTAGAATTTGAGGTAGGAGACCATATGTTCCTTAAGGCTACTCTGATGATAGGTGTAGGACAGTCTATCAGGATAAGAAAGCTCAATCCTCATTATCTTGGTCCTTTCCAAATCCTTGAAAGGATAGAACCCATGGCCTATAGAGTCTCTTTACCTCCAAACCTGGCTAGATTGCTTGACGTGTTCCATGTGTCCTAATTGAAAAAGTATCACTCAAACCCTTCACATGTCATTAAGTATAAAAATGTGTATCTACAAGATGATTTTTGTATGTGGTTGAGCCGAAAAGGATTATGGACTCAAAAGTCAAACAACTGTATAACAAGAACATCCTCCTGGTAAAGGTGGTATGGAAGGGATTTACTCCTAATGAAGCAACTTGGAAGACCAAAGAAGCAATAAGAAAGGATTATCCAGCACTATTTGAATAAGGCATGTCTAATTTTAAGAACAAAATTTCTAAATGGAAGGGAGAATGTAATACCCCAAAATTAATTAAGACTAATTATGATGATTAAGGAATTAATCTAGGTAATTAGTAAAACTAAGTAAGTGGAAAGGGAGGGTGGAACTTATGGAGAAATAAATTATTGATGTGGAATTAAAATTCAATTAGGGTGGGGATTTAATTGACTCATAATTAATTTGGACATTTACAATTAGGCCTCAAGATTAGCTTAATTATGCATTTGGCAAAATGTAGAAGCCCAATCTTAGCCTTAGAGAGACCCCATTTCATTTTCTTAGAAGTCTAATATTTACCTTGTACAGGCTCAACTTACATTTAACCCATTTAACACCTAAGCCTTGGCCCAACCTAACCAAAAGTCTGAACCCACTTGGAATTGGGCCTTGGGTCAGTGCACAACCAAACTTAAACCCATCTAAACCTTAAATACACTCAGCCTCCTCCCCATTTTGTAAAAAAACACAAGAGGCAAAGCAAAATTCAGAGGTCTTGGAAAGAAGCTAGGGTTCTTAGCATAAATCCACCATTTACCACTTTTAGACTAAAAATTTGCCAAGGTAATTATTATATAACTTAATTCTCTCCTCTTTCTCTTCAATTTGTCTCGATTAGTTTTTCATTTAAAGCATTTCACCTACACCTAAAATCTAAAACTTTTTATTTGATGTTTCTATAGTGAAATTTTGGAGGTTGGAGGTAGAGGTATTATTAGGTAAGTATAAACTCCTCATTTTAATGCTTTTTCTACTAGTTAGAGACCCCCATAGTTGATTTATGGTATAGGCATTAATTTTGTATGAATTTGCCTAGAGTTTGAAGTGATATTCTAAAGTTTCTGGTGTGGGAACAATTAAATTCGAATTTGGTTCTTGTAGTAGTTGGGTAAGTATTTTCTAAGTAGTACTTTGTACTTTAACTCCCTGAGTAATGGGTTTACTGATATAAATGATGATTAGGGATAGTAATGATTTGGTTTTGTGTCCATAGGTTGAAGTAACATTTTGTTGGCTCTTAAAGAATTGTTTACAAGTGAGGTAATTAGGGTTATTGTTAATTACATGCATATGTCTACTTTAATTTTATATTTACTACAAATATATGATTTTTGAATACTAAATGAATGGTTGGCTATTTGATACATATTTCGTTTGGACCTTGTAAGTCCATGGTAGAGCTATGGTGCGGCTGCCACCCGTGCATCGTGCTTCGATCGGGCACCGAGTTATGATCAGACCCTTGTATGCATTTAGCCTAGGTTGTGGTCATTAGGGAGTTGGTGTCATATATGGGCCTCTCCTGATGTTAATGGCCTTTAACATGTGAAAATGTAATTGTTAGTATGAGATAGTAATCATCGATAGCCTAATTGTTTCATTTGCTGATATGAATGGTATATTTTCTTATGCTGATTTGAATTCATGCACATATGTTAATTAAATTAGAATATATGAATGGAATTTGCCTTTAGTTACTGAGATTTGCTTCTTACCCCGTTTCATAGGCTAACTATTTCAGGTGAAGGATCTTCTGGTAAGGATAAGGGTAAGCAAATGGATGAGCATCCATGAGTTGAAACCATGTGTGGCAAAGTTGCACTTGGATTGCCCTAACTTAGGATAAATGTTATTTTTTGTTATTTTTTTGTATAGCATCATCATGTAATCATATTACTAAGTGTAGGAGTTTTATGTTTTGGTGAACCATGATGTATCCATTAGGGAGATAGGCTTTATGAAACTTAGAATTTGATGTATGTGTTTATTTACATTTCATATGAAATCTTGTTGACTTTGAGATATGATTCATCATTTGAGAATGTTATCATATAATCCTTTAATTGTAGGCTCAGACTAGTAATGCAGAAAACCTATATTGGAGGTTATAATTTGATGATAATTGTTAGTAGTCATAAATCCTTCTTGCTGTCATTGATATATAAATTGCTGATGCATGATAGTTTGATGAGTAGGAATCAACCCCTAAGTCTTGAAGTAGTAATCATATATAAGATGGGTAAATTAGGTAGATTAATGCCATTAGAGCCTCACAAATTAATGTAGAGTGGCTTTGGAGTACTATTAAAGGGAGTGTTGGAGTGTTTGGGACGAAATTTGGGATTTATAAGTGCAGTAGGGGGATAAGTTATGGCCAAATAACACAAGTCGTGGCCAAGGGGTTGGTCAAAAGTGAATTCGCTGTCGCATGAGAAAACTTTGCTGTAACGTGAGGTGAAGTTTTTCCCAAGAAAGGTAATAGAACTAAATTCACAGTGGACCAGGAGGTATCTTGCAGCAGCGTTACATAAGTTAGCCGCAACGAGACTCAAGTCACTCGCTGTAGTAAAAAAGTGAACAAAAGGTCCGTAAACTCTTATTTTTACTTAGAAAATTTGAGATTCATTATGATAATGTTGTGTAATGACTTAAAAATATTTATAAAAGGTTTTGTGAGTTGAAATCAGTTGTAAGATGAATACAAGGTTTTAATTACTATTTATGATCACTTGTGGATTCGATTGGTTATACTTGTTAAGCCTTGATTTATGATTATTTACCATATAATCAAGTCTAATCATGGTAATTAAAAAATTAAGGTAGTTATAGCTCAGGTTTAGGGGAAGAATAAGTTTGTAAGCCACTGATCCAACTTTATCAAGAATTTGGAATGGACCTATGTATTTTGGACTGAGCTTTCTACTCTTAATGGACCTACTTATTCTTGTGACTTGAGACACTCTAATGAGGACATGGTCTCTAACCTCAAACTCTAATGGCCTTCTCCTTTTATCTGCGTACCTTTTTTGTCTACTCTATGATGTTAGGAGTTTCCTTCTAATGGTTTCTACTTGCCTAGAGGTCTGGTCTACTAGTTTTAGGCCTATAAGGCTCCTCTCTTAAAGCTCAACCTAACACACTAAAGACCTATACTTCCTCTCATAAAATGTCTTATACAGTATCATCTGAATATTAGAATGATAACTTTTATTGTAAGTGAATTCTGCTAGAGACAAATATGTATCCTAATTACCTTTTAACTCTAAAACACAAGCCTTCAACATGTCTTGTAGGGTTTGGATGGTTCTTTCTATTTGACCATTTGTCTGAGGGTGATAGGCTGTGCAGAATCTTAGTCTAGTTCATAGGACTTCCTATAATGATATTTAGAAATTTGAAGTGAATTTGGGATCTCTATCTAATACTATGCTCCTAGGTACATCATGTAGCCTCACTATCTCCTTGATGTATAGCTGGGCTAACTTATCTAGGGTGTAAGTGGCTTTCATTGCTAAGAAAAGAGTTGACTTGGTTAATCTATCTATTATCACCCATGCGACATCATGCCCCAATGATTCCTGGGTAAACCTATGACAAAATCTATAACTACACTATCCCATTTCCACTCAAGGATATCTAGGGGCTAAAGTAACCCTGCTAGCCTCTGGTGTTCTATTTTGATTTTCTAACATACAAAACACAGGGAGACATACTTTGCTATTTCAATTTTCATCCCAGGCCACCAAAATATCTTCTTTAAGTTATGATACATCTTGTTATTTCCTAGATAATTGTGTACTTACTCTTGTGTGCCTTTTCTAATATTCTTTCTTTTTATCTTTGAATTTCTAGGCACATATAGCCTATTCCTATACTTCATAATCCTATTCTTAGATAGATTAAAGTTTGGAGTACTGCTCTGAGACATTTAGGCTCTAATCTTCCTTACCTACTCATCAATTTCCTGGGCTTCTCTTATTTGGCTCTTCAGGTCACTCTCTATTCGGGTCTCACTCATTAACAATTTTCCCAAATGCACCTGACATGAGAGATTTATATCCCTAAATCCCTTAATGAGCTCCTACTCTCTCAACATCATGTAGGCTGTATGTATGGATTTTCTACTCAAGGCATCTATGACCACATTAGCTTTATCTGGATAGTATTTTAGAGTAAAATCATAATCCTTTAAAAATTCTAACCATCTCTTTTGTCTTATATTCAACTCTTTCTACTCAACCAAATACTTATGGCTTTTGTAGTCACTATAAAACTTTAGGGTTGCTCCATATAGGTAATGCCTCTATAGCTTAAAAGCAAACACCACTGCCGCTAGCTCTAAATCATGAGTGGGATAGTTTTCTTCATGTGGTTTCAACTATTTAAAAGTATAAGCCACCACTTTGCCTCCTTGCATAAGTACACATCCTTTCCCCTTCTTTAAGGCATCACTGTAGACTACGAAAGTCACTCTAAGGTTAGGAAGCATTAAAACTAGGGCTATGGTTAACCTATGCTTCAATTCTTGAAAACTCTGTTCATATTTCTCATCCCACATAAACAGCATGTTCTTCTTAGTGAACCTAGTCAATGGCATCATTATCTGAGAAAAGCCTTGAAAAAACCTTTTATAATAACCTGCTAAACCTAGGAAGCTCCTGATCTCTATCACTATCCTAGGCCTCTCCTACTGAAGTATTACCTCTACCTTGTAGGGATATACTGCGACCTCTATCTAAGAGATCACATGGCCTAAGAATTGTACCTCAGTGAGCCAAAATTCACATTTACTAAGTTTAGCATACAACTGCTTTTCTCTTAGGGTTTCTAGGGCTAATCTCAGGTGTTGTTCATACTCTTCTTTGCTCTTAGAATAGATGAGAATATCATTTATAAAGATAACTACAAATTTATCTAAGTATGGCCTAAACACTCCATTCATGTAATCTATAAATACTGTATGTGCATTTGTCAACCCGAAGGGCATAACTAAAAACTTATAGTGCCTATATCTAGTTTTAAATGCAATCTTAGAAATATCCTTAGCATTGATTCTAAGCTGATTATATCTTGACCTAAGGTCAATCTTGGAGAATACTAATGCTCCTACTAGCTGATCTAGGAGGTCATTCATCCTAGGAAGAGGGTACTTATTCTTAATCGTTATCTTATCGAGTTCATTGTAATCTATACATAATTTGAGGGTTCTGTCCTTCTTCTTTATGAATAAGACTAGAGCTTCCTATAGTGAAACACTAGGTCTAATGAAACCTTTCTCTGAAAGCTCTTTTATCTATTTTTTTAGCTCTGTTAGCTCGGTGGGAGCCATCCTATATGGGGCCTTAAATACTAGACCTGCCCCAGGTACAATATCTATAGAAAATTGTACTTCTCTATGTAGGGGTCTCCACTAATCTCTTTAGGAAACACTTCTGGAAACCCTCTCACTAAAGGGATCTTATTTATACCTTTTTCTACCTTAGCCTATACTAAAAAGAAAACTAGAAACCTCTGACAACCATGCTCTAAAGACCTCTCAGTCTGGGAAGTGGTCATAAAAGCTAGCTCAGTCCTAATACTAGGCATAATTCCACATTCAGGTAAAGTAATACATTTGTAAGAACAATCAAGTATGGCATTATTTGCAGATATCTAGTTCATTCCAATAATCAGATTAATATTAATTAGGGGCATACGTATCAGGTCAAGTGTGGTAAAACAATGATTAAACTGGACTACTCAGTTTCTTGGGGGTAGATACATGTAAATCATATGGTAAAGCATGCATACTCAGATCTAGTCTCTTAGCATAGTCATAGGACATATAAGAATGACTAGCACCCAAATTAAATAAAGCATTTATGGAAAATCATTAATCTTAATAGTACCTTAAATCAGACTTGGAGATTTGCTAGCCTCTTGCTGTGTCAGTGCAAAGACTTTACCCTAGGTCATTAGTATGAGTACAGGAGCTACCTCCCTCTACAATGTAGGTTGTGCACAGTCTCTAGCCATGTGCCCTGGCCTACCACATCTATAAAATACATTTTGCCCCACGTAACATAGGTTTCCTTTATTGTAATATCCAGTTCTTTGAAAGTATAAGAAAACGTGAGAAACGTAACATACAGTTCTTTTGTGAACTTGTGAAATTCACCAGATACAAAAGAAAGTCCCTCGAATAGAGTGAATTGAGGTCCAATAAAACTTTAGAACAATATTCTAGAACTCAAATAATGAAATTAGGAAGCTAAAGGTACCTTGAGACAGAGGCTAAAATAACCAGACAGAATTTAATGGAATAGCAATGAAATGTAATGGCATTTTTGTAATTTCAAGCAACTTTTAGAATACTCATAGGAGAGCCTTTTAAATGGAAAATTTGAGTTCTTTGGGGTTTTCAGAGGCCCTAAAACCATTAGAAGCCCTGGACAGTTAAAACCCTTCCAGTGTATATTTTCTAATGTCGATTGACCCAAACTTTAACTCTTTCATTCGAGAAGGTTTTAGCTCCAATTTGAGTGATTCCAAAGATATTTTATAAAATTGGGAACCTAAAGTTTATGATGGAGAAGAAAAAGAGCTAAAATAAAGCTAAAATAAAAATGCCAAGATAAAAGGGCAAAATTGAAAATTTTAAGATAGTGGAAGCTTCTTGAAACCTTTTTAAACTTTATGTTTCTTCTCTTCATCATTTCATGAACTATTCTACCCAAAAAATAGAGAAAACTCAAGAGACTTAGGTGCACAAGATAAGGAAAGGAGAAGGAGAAAATCAAGGCAAGAAAGGTAAGAATTCTTAAGAATTTGCATGCTTTCCCTTCTTGAAACTTGTCCCTCTCCTCTTAAGCTTCTTTTCCATGGTTTTAATGAAGAGTTTGTGTCTGTATTGAGGGCAAAACAGATGTGGCAATTTCTAAATTCAAGGGAGGAGGCCAACCAAGTGAAGAACAAGCCAAAGAAAGCAAGAATTCAAGGTAAATTACTACTTTCTAAACTTGAATCTTCTTATTCCTCTTCCCCTCTATTTTGCCTTAGGTAAGACCAGCCAAGAGGGGTTGGAATTTTAGCTAAGACAAGCATGAATCTTAGGAAAATGAGGGAGGAGAATAAGAATATGCAAAGGAAACAATCAAATAGCTATTAGATTTTAAGATAGCAAAGTTAGGGTTTCAAGTGCTCTACCAAAAATCTAATTTGATATAATAATTCCTAAACCTAAATGAGTGTTTAGATGAGCTCCTAAGATCCCTAAAAGGCTCCTCATATGCATCTTCCATCAAGAAAACAAAGCAAACTCACTTGGTGTCCATGTGAAGCATAGCCTCGGCCTAAAGTAGTTGAGACACCTAGGGGTAGTTTTAATTTTTTTTTAAGCTTATTTTTGAGTCATATATGATGGTAGAAGATGAGAAGAAGCCCTGAAAAAATTTTAAAAGCCATGGATAATGAGATGGTATCATAAGTTCCATATTATGGCTTAAAGAAGCAATACCTAGCTAGGCTCCATGAAATAAATGTGTGACGGCTCCAAGAGACTTTAATGGAGTCAAGAATCTTAAATAGATGGAGAGAATGGAGCCAAGATGATGTTTTCATAAGTTTGTTTCATTAAGTACATTACGGAACCATAAAAGAGCCATATGAACTACCTAGTTTTTCTAGTGATTATGTAGCCTTAGAATTTGGTTCAAGAGTATAATCGGCTTCCATATTATGTGTCTAGGCCAAAGGAAACAAGTCCCACCTTCTTTTGTATGTGTAGCTGAGAAATAGCAACCAAATTCAAAAGGGAAAGTTTGTATTCGTGACAAAGGTAGCTCTCTCTTCTTTCTCTCATATATGAGTGGATGTTATCTTGTCTTTGAATGTGTGTATGTATGTTTTAAGCCATGAAAAAGTGTTTTAGTGTGTATGTAGATGCCATGGTATCATGATGTCACATTATGTTTTCAAATGGTGCCTTGTGAACTTGCTTTGGTTTGCTTAAGTATGGTGAAGCCAAAAACCCATTAGCCATGGTGAGGATGAGCCAAAAACCCTCAAGAATGGTTGAGATAAACCTAAGAGTCTCCCAAGAGCAAGGCTTAGTTCAAAGCCTTTAAAAAAAAAGTGAGGCAAGTCTAAAATCCTCGCAGAAAATGGGTGAGGCTAATCCACTTACTTGGCAAGCCTATGTATGCTTTGTATAACTTCTTCAATGTCAAGAATGCTTCTTGAATGGTTACATACTTCATGATGTTCATGTATATATTTTAGACATGGATTTGCATTCTTTATGTGTGATTGAAAGGGAGACGAGCTATTGAGATTCCTAGAATCTCATTCCTTCCTCCCCATATGTCTAACATGTCTAGATGGACCAAGTGAGCCAAGGAATGGAAGCCACCAAGCCTACAAGAAGAAGATTAACAACCAAGTGTGTAAAAATACAAATTTGTAGCCATATAAGTGGCATATAATGTAATTCCTTATTGTATATGTTGTATGACCTCATGAACATATGTAAATATGTAAATGCATGATGTATGAATGAGATTTAATGCCATATGTATGAAATAACAGGATTTGGACCTTGGATGGCAAGATTTGGCATGTATGCTCTTGTGTATAACTTGGGGTGGATGAGTGAATTTGTGAAATCTAGGTTTTTCACCTTTGAGACAAGTTTAGTAGACCATTTTGGTGCTTTCTCACTTGCTCAAGTGGCCATGGTTGTCTTAGAAACAATTTTGGACCATTTAAGACCCTTACATAACACAAAATGAGCCATTTTGCAACCTAATACCAAGATCTAACCAAATGAATGAATTTGTCCATAAAATTTAGCATGCATATAGATCTCATTCATAGAATTTTGAAAAGTTAAAGAATAGATTATTTGAAACTCTATGAAATTAATTATGATTTTTCAAAGTTGGCATTTTTTCTACTATTCTGATGTAAACACTATTCATATGGTCAATTTTTTGTGCTGTGTCATTTGAGGGCCCAGTAGTGTCCAATGCTCATAAAATTTTACAAGCATAAACTAAACATGATAATATTTCCATGGCCACTAAGATCATCCCAATTGGACACCTGAGCAGGGAGATATGAATTTTTGAAGTTGGAGGACAGTACTAGTAGTGATAGGCAACCTTTGTTATTGTTCTATCAATTTACAATGGCTAGACGTCCTTATTGTGATATAGATTTATTTTTAACATAAAGTATACATCTTTAGCTTTCTAGAATGGTATAGCATGCTTGATTTCAAAGTTTTTAGAATTAGTTATGATTTTTCAAATTTCATGACTAAATTTTGGAATTTCAGTCTAAGGCTGCACACTTTATTTTCATATGTATACTTCATTTGCTCAAGTTCTAGGCCACTTATTAAGATGGTTTTAAGTTTTATTTGCATAATTAAATATGAGAATGAGATGGATGACTTCATATGACTCACGGGACATGAAACAAAAAATTTATCCATGACGTAACTCGATTTAATAAAATATTTTAATAGCTTTTCTTAAGAACTTTGTATAATTCAAGGAAATGAATTTAGATATGTTATGAGATGAGTCATAAGATTATGGTGTTACATTCATGATTCCTACCACACTGACTGTAGGCCGCTAGAATGGAACTACCTCTAACAGACTAAGCTAGTTTCCTTATACCTTTACCTCTTCTATTCCACTGACCTTTGCCACCTCTTTTATTGCTACTGGTGGCTTGTAACTCTTCTCATGGCCTTTTATTCTCAGGCAGGGGAGGTCTGACACTTGGGACTATGTGCATCATCCTTAGGTTTTCCTTTGTGACTCTGTAAACTTTAACTATGGCATTGAAATCCCTAATCCTCTAGGGCATCACTCTGTCTTTAATCTCTAGGAGCAGCCCTTTCTCTAACTTGTCTGCTCTCTATCTCTCGTCATCATGTTTCTAAAGGTAAGAAGAATATTTGGAAAGCTCCACAAAATTTGCCATATACTAGTCCACTGACATCCCCTTTGTTTGCTTCAAGAGTACAAACTCTGACTCCTTCACATCCTGAATGGATATGGGAAAATACTGCTCATAGAAAGCCTGTAGGAATGTTTCCTACTTGATCGGAAGGTTCTTTGATTTTATTATCGGTTCAGTGCTCCTCCATTAGTAATCTTCTTTTTTCTCTAACTAAAAAATGGCCATCACAACCTTCTACTCAAATGTACACTCCATCACATTGAATATTTTCTCTAACTGCATAATCTAGGCCTCTGATTTCTCTGTACTTAACTCACCATCAAAGGTAAGAGGCTCGAATCTCCTAAACTGAGCTATGATTTGTCTAGTAGAGAGCTACTTAGGAACATGAGGTGTCTGAGTGAGTGGAGCCTATGAGGTATGTGGGTGCTGGCCTAAGGGGACCACCTCTGAATTCTTAAGATGATCTGAGTGCTGTGGCAGAGGAGGAGTAAGCCTTTTACTATCTTTCTGAGCAAGCTATTCTTGCAACTGCATAATCATGGCCTACTGCTAATCCAAGTGAGCCATAATAGTCTACAAGGTTTCAGCCATTGGATCACTAGTCTCTAGCTCTGCTTGAGCTACTTTAGGGAGCTTACCTCTCTAGGTGTTCACCATCTTTCTGAAATAACATAAACATAGTTCAGTATAAAATATGAACACACACTATAGTTTCACACCCGTTTCATCCATATAAAGTTCATACATAACTAGTAAGTCACTCTTTCAAGCAATAACCCACACTAAAATGCCTGAACCTTTGCTCTGATATAAAAAATGTAATAACTTAGCTCCCTAGTCTTTAAATCATATCACATGGGCTTTTCTTAACACATGCTTAGCATATAATACACATTTGCGTGAAAGTGACACTTTTATCAATGGTTAATTGCGTAATTGGAAAGCTATATACATCACTCTTGGCTTTAAGAACCATATAGATTTACAAATTTCATTTTCCATTCATAACATATCCATTCATATTTGAAACATCACCATTCATCTCAAGAATCTCGGATTTGGAACCATATTTCAAGAAAACCAGAACTTGCTCTTGAGTTGGTGTTTTAGATTTTTTATATAAATTTTAGAAATTTATAACTAATTCTAGAAAACTCAAAATCATGTATATGATAGCTTTCTAGAAAGCCCTGGATGTTAAATAATGAATAAAAATAATTTTAGACTAAGATAATAGCATTTAATTCACAAAAAATAATAGAATAGTACATCAGGTTTGTTCTCAAACAATTACAGAACCTGGAACTTCAAAAATTTGTTTCTCCCCTTACTGAGCTCCAAATGAGGTGCTCTTGGTGGCTATAGAAAGCTGATAGTTTATATTTGTAAAATTTTATAAGCATTAGACTTCCTTTGTCCTATGAGTGATACAGAAATAAAAATTGATCATATGAACAATAACTTTGACAATTCTGCATAATTTAGCCAATTTTTTAAAAAATAATAAATTCTCTAGAACTCTAACTTGAGTGCTCTTTTGTTCTATGAGAAGCTTTATATGAGACCTATTTGCTGGCCAAATTTCATGCAAAAACTCATCCATTTGGTTAGACTATGGTTTAACTCAAGAAATGGTCAAATTTGAAGTCCTTAATTGGTTCATAAGGTACCAAATAGCTCTCTTATCATTTCATAGCCACTTAGGCACGTCCAAAAGTATAATCACGACATATAGGAGCATACCAAATGTTCAACTAATCATGGAGCTCATTCTCACCTTGCCAATTACATTTATACACATAGACATAATAGCATATGGGTGGCAAAAACTCATGTATTTATTCATTTAGTTCCAACATGGATACATACATCATATGTACATATATTTGAACATGCTCAAGGGCCTACATCATATATATATCACATGGTTATAATCTTGACGTCAAAATGCTATAAAAAGCCTATTTCTCTACTTCATTATCAAAGTCTTGCCCTTCAAGGTGGTTGGCCTTTATTTCTTGATCCACTTGGCTCACTTAGACATAATTAAACATATGTGGGGCAAAAGTGAGATTCAAAGAATCTCAATACCTCTTTACCCTTTCAAACATACATAATGGATGTAATTTCATGTCAAAGAATACATGTATGGCATTTAAGCTATAAATGAACATACATAAACTATTTTCCTTGTCATAGAAACTCATATATATCAAACATAGGCTCTCCAGGGCATTGGTCTAATCTCACCCAATTTCTTTAAGACTTTTAGATTTGTCTCACTCACTTTCAAGGGACTTTTGACTTAGCCTCACTCTTCTTAAGACTTTTGCCTTTGTCTCATCCATTCTTAAGGACTTTTGGCTCATCCTCACCCATACTAAGGGACTTTTGGCATAACCATATCTATTCAAGCCACTTTATATACATAAACACCTATCAAGAAACATAGTGATACCATAACATGTAAACAATAGCTAAAAGCTTTTCTCATAGTTCAAACACACACATAAGCATTCAAAGACAAGTAAAAATCCAAGTAATGCATGTGAGAAAGGTTAGAGAGTTACCTCAAAACAAGAACACAAAATTTTCTCTTTAATTCTTCTTCCCCTTTTCGGCCAAGCACATGTAACTAGGTGGCACTTGATTCTCTTGGCCTATGTAACATCCCTAATTCTTAATTATGGTGGTTAGGCTTAATTACATGATTAATGATTATAAATCAAGGTCTCAAGTCATTACAATTAATCAAATTAGAAAAAAGTAAGGAAATTTGAAACTTGATATTATTAGGGTTGTTAACCAAACAATCACAACTATTTGAGTCTACAAATGATTCTAATTATCAATTAAAATTTTTGATTCATTTAGCCACTGATTCTACCATGCAAAATCCTCACATAAGTGTTTCCAAGTCATTACATAACACTATCATGAGAGAATACAAGGTTGTTTAGTTAAAATAAGAGTTTGGGAACCTTCATCATGACTTAGACCTTCTCCGCTGTGGCTAAGTTGGTTACTAAAACCTAAAAACCAAGTTTGGAGACTCCCACTATGACTTGGTATGTTTACGCTATGGTGTAAGTGGCTACTAGAGCTTCAAATCAAGAATACACACCTTGCACCACAACTTAGGCCTTTCTCACCATGGCAAAGCTACTCTTAGGAACCTACTAATTAACTTCTCTCGATTCTCACTACGACTAGCTTTCCTGGTGCCATGGCGAGTTAGGTGCCTTGGCATGATGAGTTAAGTGTCTCGTCATGGCAAGAGAGCCTCCCAGAACTCTCCCAACTTACTTCTCGATGCTCCCTTATGTCGCAGCGAGCTTCCTTTGCATTACGGCAAAACTACTCTCTGTTACCTCTTGGAGTTAATTTTTCACCTTGGCCGCAGTGCTCCTAGCCTCTGTTATCCTGAATATTAATTTTGGCCATGACTTTACTCTTTTAAGCCATGACATTAACCCTTCTTAATGCTATTTTCTCAATTTCATGCTTTCTTACCCCTTACCACTCATTCTAGATTAATTTTAAGGCTTCCATGAGTAACATGCATGGTTTTCTAGACCTCTTAACTCCCAAATATCGTGATTCACTAATTTTTATTATCAAAGGGTCCTAAATTGAATTAGAACAATCAAACTTAATTTCATATCAGTCAATTCCCATTTTATGACAACAAAATGATTCAACCCCAAATTTTTACAAGGCTAATGTTTAATGGTCATAAAAGGTCAAGTCATTCATCAATTATTAGTCAATTACAATCACAATGTTCAATCACATCATAATTATATTACATAGATAGTTTCTATACTTGGTAATTCATGATACAATGTGGCAAATACAAAAACTAGTATTTTAATTACACAAACACAATCTGACAAGGGTTCCAAACCTACGTGCTACCAAATCATACAATAGGCTTCCATTAATTTTTCCTTGCCACTAAAAGGTCTGATCCTTAAAAATATTTACCCATAATTAGGGTGAGATATACAATCTCAATAACAAGAGACAAATTCTATATATATATTCAGATTAATCAACATAATGTATTTTCATATCATCAAATACTAGAATTATCAATTCAATTAGCAAATGAATTAGTTAAACTACCAATGACTACTATCCAATACCAGTAATCACATACAACATGTTAATGGCCAATAACACTAAAAGAGGCTCGTCCATGGCACTAACTCACCAATGAGCATAATCTAGGCTTGGTGCATTTTCAAGGGTCTGATCACAACCCAATACCCGATCGAAGCACAATACATGAGTGGCAGCCATACCACAGCTTCACCAAGAATTCACTTAGGTTCCATAACAACAACAATCAAGTAGCCAACCAATCATTTAGTATTTTAAAATTATACATGTACAGTAAATATCATATTGAAATGAATATATATATATAATTAGGAAATTAACCCCGGTTACCTCAATGAAGTCAATTACTCTTCCTCTAGCTACTATAATGATCCAAATGCATACCAAGCCTAAGATAAACATAGTTATCATCATTTATAACAACAAATATGATAACCAAAGAGTTAAACTATCAATGACCACTAGAGGACACTTACTTAATTACTAATGGATTCTAATTTTGGGTTTTAACTTTCCCCCACCAGAAACCACCATAGTTCATTCAAATTTCTAGGTAATTTTCACAAAACCAAAGCCCATATCAAAAGTCAACTATAGAGATTTTAAACTAATAGAAAACGTATCAAAATGAAAAGTTAATACTTACCTAATATCTCTCCTAACCTTAACCTCTGAAAATCTACTATAGAAATGCCAAACAATAGATTTCAAACTTGGGTGAAGGTGAAAATACTCTAAATGAAAAACTAATTAGGTTAAATAGAAGAGAAAGAAGAGAGGATTAAGTTTTATAAATGTTATCTTAACTGAATCTTGCTCTAAGAGTGGGAAAAGATGTATTTATGCCAAGAACCCTAGCCATCTTTCAAGACCTCCAAATTTTCTTGTGCCTCTTGTGTTTCTACAAAATGGTTGACGGGAGGAGGGTTTTCTTTTAAGGTTTTAGTAAGAAATGGGCTAACCTATCAGCCCAAAGTCTAATTGGGTCCCCTTCCTAATTGTTGGGCTATGGTTTGAAGAATTGGGTTGCAGAACACTTAAAGTTAAAAGGGAAATGTGCTGATCCAAAGGCCTAAAAATCTATTTAGGTTCTAGTGTAAGCTTATTGTGCCTTAAATAGAAAAGTTTACTAAGGTTTTGGACTAACTTAAGGGTCCATTCAACTTAGGTCTGCTTAAGAGTGTAATTGTGCCTATAGAAAGAATTAAACCTTTTTATTACCAAGAATGGACTTCTATATTGAGCTCTAAGCATAATTAAATGGATCAAATGACCCAAATTAAATATCCATCTCCCTTTCCACTTAATTAACTTTAATAATTACCTAGATTAAGTCCATAATTCATCATAATAATCTTTAATTAATTTTGGTTTGATGCCAATTTGGTGGTCGAAACTCATCAAATCATATGATAGGTGGCACACCCTGCATGCCTCTAACATTGGTAAAATAAGCACATCCCATGTGACTTTACCACCAAAGTGCTACAAAATCTTACCTTACACTCCTGGAGTGTATCGTGCACATAAAATGCCTCTAACCACTATCCAAATGCACATTAACACATAGCATAAGTAAACTAAACCATACAAAAAAGACATTATGCACAAGCACCATTTGTTTGCATATCTCACCCTCTTCACACTAAGGGCTATCTTTCCCTTATCACCATTTTCCTATTTTCTCAAGGTGTAAAACCATGACTTCTAGCTCATCTCATGCTTTCAAATGGCATAATATCATGAATCATATTGATGTTCCATGGAAACGCTAAAGAAATAATGATTTTTTCGCATTGCGTCATATCAAAAAAATTCAATTCGGTGTCACATGGACCGTGTGAGCTTATACTATACTTCCCCATATTTAATTTCATTATTTCAACTCATTTCCATCACAAAAACATGCCTACAATTCATGGAAACCAAAATGGAGCTTAAAATAGACAAGCATATTTTCGGCCAACTTTGCTCCATTTCCTGACCCAACTTTGGAAAATCATAACTAAATCCAGAAAATTCAAAATCATGCAATCTTGGTCATTCTAGAAAGCTTAGGATGTCTAATTCACACTAAAAATATGACCACATCACAAAATTCATCACACAGAACGTTTGACATCCAAGAAGCTACAGGCTCGCTGGCTGCCTGGGCTGTGATTCAGGTTACTGATCTAAACTTCTGAAATTCATAACTAATTCTACAAAAATCGAAATCACACACATTAAGTCATTCTGGAAAGCTACAAATGTTACATTGACACTAAAAATAAGTCCAGAATGAAACAGAAAGGTTTAGGCATCTGGAACTGATGAAACAGTGATTGAGCTCTGGAGATGCCACTGTTACTGACAGCAAACTTCGAAAATTCATAACTCTCTGCTCAGACCTCCAAATGAGGTGATATCGGTGGCCACAGAAAGCTTATGCCCTCTAGTTTATGCATATAAAATTTCAAATCTGCCAGTATAAACAGTGCACATACCAGAAACCATGGAAAATCCCAATTTTGAAAATTCATCAAATATTCTCTAGGTTTCCGAAAATTACGATCTTTAGCTTCCCAGAAAGCTCTTAATGAGACCTAATTGTATGCCAAATTTCAGGGCAAGACTAACTCATTTGGCCAAAAAGTGACATAGGATTCCATTATGGTCAATTTTGGCTCCATATTGAGTACCAAAATTGCCAAATGGATTTCCCTTGGTCTTGGCACCTTTTAGGCAAGTTTAAAAGCTTATTTGAGACTTGTGTGAGCTGCCCAAATGGTCCCAAACCTCATGCATCTCATTTTGACCATTCAACCCACACTTATACACATAACCACCAAACTTTACATTCTCATACCATGGCATTTCATACTCAAAACATGTGCTAATGGTCATACATCATTTCCATACATCTAAACATCATATAATATCATTTTTACATTTGTCCAAGGGGTCATAGACTATTTACAATAATCATATACATCATGAAGTCTCCTTATGAATCAAAAGACCAAAAATCAAGCATAAGGATGGCAATCTTCTTTCTTCAAGGTGGTTGGCTCCCATTGCCATGTCCACTTGGTCCACCTAACATATTAGGACATTTAAGAGGAGGGAGTGAGATTCAAGAATCTCAATAGCTCATCTCCCATTCCATCACACATAATATGTGCAAGCAAGTTTCACAAATGCATGCATGGAGAAAGTAGAAATCATAGGCATTTTAAAAGCAACCTTGGCATGTGAATCAATCATACAAGACATTCAAGAGCTCACTAAGTGTTTGGATTGGCCTCACACTTCTCCTCATGAATTTTGGACTTGCCTCACCCATTCTTTGAGCACTTTGGACTCAACCATACTCTTGGGAGCCTACTTTGCTTTTAGGAGACTCTTTACTTTGTCTCAACCAAGCTCAAGGGTTCTTAGCTCATCCTCACCCAAGGGAAGAGTTCTTGGCCTCTCCACACTCAAGCAAACTCATACAAACATCATGGATTCATTTAAAACATAACATGGCATCAAGGATCATGACATGTAAAGGCATGCTAGCATACTTTTCAAAGCTTGAAAATACACATACACACATTCTAAAACAAGCTAAACACACATCCATGCATGAGAGAAGGTGGAGAGAGCTACCTTGTATGCAAGTACACACTTTTTCCTTAGCTTTTAAACCTCCTCTTTTAGCCACACACCCACAAGTTGGTGGAAATAGTGTCTCTTGGCCTAGACACAAATTATGGGAGCCAATTAAGTTCATGAACCACACTCTAAGGCTACACAATTTAATGAAACACTAGATTGCTCTATAGGCTCCATTATGGTCCATATTGGCACCTAATGAAGCAACATCCCTCAAATGATTTCTAGGCCTCATTCTTTCTTTTCAAATATGATTCTTGACTCCATTTAAGCCTCTTAGAGTCCTCACATCATCAAAACAAAAGGCCTAGCACCATGTTGCTTCTTTAGGTCATATTATGGAACCTAAGACACTAAATCACTTTCCATGAGTTCTAAATTTTTTCCAAGGCCTCCTTTCATTTTCATTCATCAAATATGACTCAAGAATGACCTTAGAAAAATTTAAAACTCCCCCCACCTACACAAACAAGCCTAGGCCGAGACATAGGCTTCCTTTAGGCTTCTTAGAGTTTTCTTGCTTTTCTTGAAGGAGGAAGCTTGTGGGGAGCATCTTTGGTGTCTCAAGAACTCATTTATACTCTAACTTAGACTTAGGAAGCATCATACAAATCCAGAAATTGGAAGGTGCACTTAAAACCCTAGGTTTTGCATCTTGCTTTCTAATGCATTTTTCTTAGTTTTCTTTGCATATTCTTATTCCTCTCCATCAAATACCTAAGAATCACCTTTGGTTTGGTTGAAAATCTAAATCCTAAGATCTGTCCAAGTGTAGGTCGAAATGGTCATTGAAGGGAGGAAGAAGACCAAGTGGGAGAATTGCAAAATACCTTGTTTTTCTTGGATTTTCTTGCTTGTTCTTGCTTTCCTTGGCCTCCTTACTTGGAATTCGAACTTTCCCCTCTGTTCTCCCTTCAAAACAGCCCTTAAAACTTCAGAGAAATCATGGAGAAGAAGAGGGAAAAAGAGGAGAAGAAAGTGGAGGAGAGAAAGCATGAAAAACAAGCAAAATTCCATACCTAAAGTCTTGAATCTTTCCTCCTTCTTCCCTTCTCTTTGTACACGACTCTCCAAGGGATTTGCTTCTGATTTAGGGCTGGAAATTCTGAAGTGAATGAAGGAGAGTGTGAGGTGCCACCTATATAGCTAGGGTAAAGTGACTTTCTTTAAAAATTTCCATTTTGCCCTTCATACTTTGCCTTTTTGTTTCTCCTTTGTTTTAGCTCCTTTTTGAGAACCGTCTTTTACATCACAACAAATAGGTTCCCAATTTAATAAAAATGGCTTTGGAATCACCCAAATCGGAGCTAAAACCCTTCCGAACGAATCGGTCAAAGTTCGGGTCAATTGACATTGGAAAACTTACACTGGAGGGTCTTTACTGGTCCCGGGCTTCCCATAGTTTTTGGGGCCTCTGAGAACCCTGGGCAACTCAAAATTTCCATTTAAAAAGCCCTCCTAGGTGCTTTTCCAAAATTGCACTTATTTACAAAAATGCCACTGGCCTTTCGGCAAATTTTTCAAATCACTCCGACCCCGGTTTCTGGGCAACTCAAGGCTCAAATCCTCATTTTTTATTATTTAACATTTTATCCAAACTTTATTTGGCCTTGAATCACTCATCTCAGGAGACTTACTTTGAAAGTGTGCCCATTTCCATCGTTTAATGAAAACGGGACATTACACAAGGCACACTAAGAAAGGAATTTTGAAGCTCTCAAGTTTCCTTTCAAAGCATTATCTCCATTTAACCTCTTGCTTTAAGGTTGCTACTAGCCACTTATAAACAAATTTCATAATTTCAAGGGTTTCTTGTCCTCCTTTCTCATCATTACTGTCACACCCGAAAATGCGACCCTGCAGTGCCAAACCGAAATCAAAATTAAAAGTAGTAGAGTCGCCATCAAAATTGTAATTTTTGAAAAGGCAAAACTTTGGAAAAGCCTTTTTATTTGGAAAATGGTCTACATACCAGAAAATAGATTTGAGAGTTGATTGTAAGTGAGGAAAGTGTTAGGCACCCCATTACACCCGTTCTTAAGAACAGTTACCCTAAGTTAGTTGTGCAAAATTATCATAGCCTTTAATCTATTTTAATTTTCCTTAACAAATCAGATACAAAATAAGAAGTAAAGAAATTAAATGAAATAAAATTAAGAGTAAATAGAAGAAAAAAAATTAAAGAAATAACATTAAGAATAAGAGAAAAGAAATTAAAGAAATAAAACTAAAAGAAATTGTTTATTTATAAGGGCAGACTTGACCTAAGATGAGAGCCTAGGGCTTACGTACCCTCCAAGAAGGATCAAAGTCCACGTAATTCGAACAGTTGAAAATTGTGTCTTGGTTGGAATTTGTTTTTGTTTTTATCAATGTTTTTTCATTTTTTGTTTTTTTTGTTTTTAATTTTTTTGTTTTCTTTAATTTATTGTTTTTAATTTTTATTTTTACTATTTTTTTTTAAAAGGCAAAGAAAATAAAAATTACTTTTTCCTTTAACAAATAAAATGATTTTGAAACTAGTTGATGTGTTTTGATTTGCTAAAGGTAAATTTAATTTTACTTATCTTGGATCTTCAATTTTTCCCCTTTTTTTTTTCATCATCATCATTTTTTTTTCCTTTCTTGTTTATTGTTTTTGTTTAATTTTGCCCCCCTTTTTTTAATGACTTTCATGATTTTTTTTAATTGTTGATGACATTAAAAAGGATTTTTTTTTCTTTTCCCTTTTAATTTTTTTATCTAATTTGATTTTGATCGTTGATTCTTGTTTTTTTCAAAACACTTTTAATTTCTAATTTTATCAAATGAAAGTTAGAAGGAAATTTTAAAGTTTAAAAGAAAGGAATTTAATTTATTTTTATATTTTTTATTATTATTTTAAATAGGAAGTTATGAAAACTTAGTTATTTAAAATTAACTTTTGAATTTGGAAAGTTTATTTATTTATTTATTTTAATCCCCCTTTTCTTTGTTTTTTTTTTCTTTTTTTGAAAATTTTCTTTAAAGATTGATTTGATGTGAGCCGTTGAAAGCCAAAACTTATTAAAACATAAATTTAATACCTAATGGATACCAAGGAGACTTATTGCCCTACATGATCCTTAGGTTCACTCCTATGTGCCTAGAGAGATAAAAAATCTCACACAACAATTCTAAGAAATAAAGTTAATAAGAGATAAATATTTAGCTCACATCGTATGCATATAGAAAGCCTTGATTGTGTGTGTTTTATGATCAGTCAAATGAGCATCAAATCCAAATACATTTTAGATATATAAAGAAGGACACAACCGATTTGTCTTCACTTGTGTCTCCATCCCTTGGTTAAATTGATATATGACCCTCGCGTGTTTTCCAGCAAGTTCCATGTGTTGCTTCTCTGGAGCATCTTGCCTCAACTAATAGATTGTCTTCCAACTCCTCTGTACAGCTTCCTTTTCTCTTCACTCAAGCAATTTCAGGGACCTCACACACAACAAAAACAAAGAGGCATATTAGCTTCTATGATGATAAGTTATACTCCACAATTGATTAAGCATCCCAGAAAAGTTTGTCTCAGATGAGAGTTCAGAGCAACATCAAAGTGTAACAAAACATTGGAAGAATTACAAAATTCACAGCACAATAATTTTACTCAATGGATAATGTGGCAATTTATTTCTATCAAGAAAGGCATCCAATATTAAATTTCATGCTGAAGCTCATTTGGACCAAACCCATTCGAACCAAATACCCAATCCAAGAAATACAGCTTCCTTAAATTAAATCAACCCTTAACCAAATGTCCTAGAGGAACATAAATTTGAACACCCAAACCCATGGAGTCGGGTCACGTTCAAACAAAGATGCCCTGAAGGACAAGAATCAATGGATACCAAGACTTGTTCCTCCAAGCAATACATGCCTTTTAATAACTAATCCAGAACAAAGAAAAAGGGGAATGCGGGGACAATTATAAGACCCAATGGAAGTAATAACAGTTATAAAATATGATCTTGTGAAGAAATTATTCCAAGTGAGGCTCCACCATGTCTAAATTCACAAACAAAAAGAAAGAAATTAATGGAACAATGAGCACCGTACTCGGCCCAACTGATATCATGAATCAATGAACTGACTAGCATTGCCAAGTCAAGACTTAATCTGGTTTCTAGTGTAAAACAATGATAGATTAATACTTCCCTGTTTATGTTTCATTTTCATTGACAGAAATGGCATCATGGCGACACAGACTATACAAAGAAAACACGCTAGATGGAACACCATATGACCAACATGAAGACCTGATAAAACATGGAGCATTTTCCTATCCCTTGATTAAGAAACGCATGGCTAAAATAAAGGGATAAACCCATTATAACCCGAAGTTGCCTCACTGCACAACTAAGAAACTTAATAAGCTTTAGGAAAAATACAGATAGCTCATGACATTATGGGACAACTAAGCAGAGCCTAGCTTATTCAAGAAAATTTCTCATCACAGTTCAAACATGAAAACAAACCCCAACAAGCCACAAAGACAGAGTCCAGATGCAACAATTTTATAACCGAATAAGTTAGTAAAATTCTATACTAAATTCTAAACAGAACTCTCAGATGCAGCAAATGATTTATAATCACACAGAAGGATAATCCTCCATCAATGTGGAGCCAAATCAGAGTATATAGAGCAAAGAAAATTTTAAAAATCAAAACATATTCTTCCACAGAGTTAGAATGTACAATAAGAACAATCTCACAATATATTTTCAAAATCTTTTATATAGCAATAAAATGCTCAGGAGAAATAAAATTCAAGGGAAGACAAACATGAAAACATACCTCTACGGAATGATGAATCCCCCCCTGAGCTCACCCTCTGTCTCTTTTGTGTTTCTGTTTCTCAATCTCTGATTCCTCTCACTCTCAGCCTCTAATTTTTTCGTTCGTTCCAGTAGCTTTCTCCTTAGTTGCCTCCCTCTTGATTTTTTTTGTGATCGATTTAACCTCTTCTCCTATTTGAAAAATCTCTCTTCTTCACTTTTGAATTCTCACTCTCTCACGCCACTCATTGCTTCTCCAGCCTCTTCCATTTCTAACTTTTGGGTTCTAACCCCCCGCATTCTCTCTTGCCCCCTTCTCTAAAACCTAAATGCTTTTCCTCTCGAATCCTTCTTCCATTTTTCTTCTCTCAATTTCCCCCTCTCTGTCTTTCGTGCTCTCCCCGTTTCTTCTTGTCTCTCTCTCACGTTCTCTGCCTTCCTCTTTTTGTTCATCGCCTTCTCCCCTTTTGTCCTTCCCTTCCACTTCCGCCTTTGAGTTTTTCTCCCTCTGATGGTGAAAAGGATGTGAAAGAAAGTCAACACCTCGAGCACATTGCTGATTCTCTTCCTTCGTTCAATGCCCTAACCTGTTGCGTTCTCTCTTTGTCCTTTAGCCTTCGCTTCAGTCCTGATCTCTGCTAGTGGCAGTGAACGAAATGATGAAAGAAGGCTGGGTCAAAACACAAGGTGCCTGCATTTTGATTCCCTTTTCATTCATCATTTTTTGTTTTATTATTATTTCTTGTTTTTTGTTTCATTTTTTATTTTTAGTCTTTGAGTTAATGGGCTTGGCTAAAGATTTGGGTTGGTTACAGTGTGTGTGTGTGTGCATATGTGTGTTTTTTTTTTAAAATTTGTTTTTAGGCTGAAAGTTTCTTTTTCTTCTTCTCTTTTTTTTCTTTTTTTAAACTTTAGTTTCATTTTACATAGCATTTTTCATAATTTCCTTTTTTTTAATTTGGTTATTTATTTTTCTTTCTTTCTCTTCTTCTCTTCTTTTCTTTTCCTTTTTTTTTTAAAAAAAAAATTGGGGATTAAGTTATTCAAATTTAAACCATTTATGCTTTTGGAATTTGGTAGAAGAGAAATGGGTATGCTATTTATCTTTTAACTTTTGTCTCTTAAAGATTTTTTTTTGTTTTTAATATTTTGCTAATTTGATTTTATTATTATTTTGGAGCCTGCCCGGACAAAATACGATGTTCACAGTTGCCCCTCTTTTTTTGTTTCTTAGGCAAGGAAATTGAAAATGTAATTTTTAATGTTTTTGCATAAGGAACAAATAAAGATAAGAACACTTATTTTGTGTGGGATAATTTGATTGCCTTCTGACACTAGAAGACAACAAACAAATGGGAAAAAGTGACCCAAACAAAATATGATGTTTACAGGTTGCCCCTTTTTACTTATTCTTTAAGTAAGGAGATCGAAAATGCAATTTTTGATATCCTTTACTTAAGAATAAGTAAAAATGGAAATATGTATTTTGTTTAGGGAGCTAACAGATCAAAGTAAACTAACTTACCTAGTAATGCTAGAACTTGATAAAGAGTAAAGATACTTGTCAGTACAAGACTTTTGGGTGCATGCTCAGTTTACGCAAGGTTTTTGGGTACCTGGTCTATGCAGGGCTTTAATTGGTGCTTGTTTTGGTGCAGGACTTTATGTGCTTGTTTTGGTGCAAGACTTTTGGGTGTCTATTTTGGAGCAGGGCTTTTGGTGCCTATTCTAGTGCAGGACTTTGAAAGGTGTACTTGTTTTGGAGCAGGACTTTATGTGCTTGTTTTGATGCAAGATTTTGGGTGCCTGTTCAAGTGCAGGGCTTCATGGTGCCTGTTTTGAAGAAGGATTTCGAGTGCCTATTCTAGTGCAGGACTTTCGGGTGCCTGTTTTAGTGTAGGACTTTTCGGGTGCCTGTTTTGGAGTAGGACTTTGGGTGCCTATCTTGGTGTAGGACTTTGTGTACTTGTTTTGGTGCAAGACTTTTGGGTGCCTATTTTGGTGCATGACTTTTGGGTATCTATTCTGGTGTAGGACTTTTGAGTGCCTGTTCTAGAGTAGGACTTTGAGTGCCTATTCTGGGGTAGGACTTTGAAAGGGCTGCCTATTTTGGAGCAGAACTTTATGTGCCTGTTTTGGTGCAGGACTTTGTATGCCTGTTCTGATGTAGGACTTTGGATTGCCTGTTCTAGAGTAGGACTTTGAAAGGGGTGCTTGTTCTAGTGCAGGACTTCATGGTGCTTATTCTGGTACAAGACTTTGGGTTGCCTATTCTGGAGCAAGACTTCGGTGCTTATTCTATGTAGGATTTCGTGGTGCCTGTTCTGGAGCAGGGCTTTGAAAGGGGTGCCTGTTCTGGAGCAGGGCTTTGAAAGGGGTGCCTGTTCTGGAGCAGGGCTTTGAAAAGGGTGCTTGTTCTGGAGCAGGACTTTGAAAGGGGTGCCTGTTCTGGAGTAGGACTTTAGTTGCCTGTTCTAGTGCAGGACTTCGGTGCTTATTCTGTGTAAGACTTTGTGGTGCCTGATCTAGAGCAGGACTTTGAAATGGTGTCTGGCCTGTGTAGGGCTTTAAAAGAGTATCTAGCCTGTGCAAGGCTTTAAGAGAGTGCCTGGCCTGTGCAGGGTTTTAAGAGTGCCTGACTTGTGTAGGGCTTTAAAAGGGTGCCTGGCCTATGCAGGGCTTTAAGGGTGCCTGGCCTATACAGGGCTTTAAAAGAGTGTATGGCCTATGCAGGGCTTTATAGGTGCCTGGACTATACAGGGTTTTAAATGGGTGCCTGGCCTGTGCAGGGTTTTATAGGTGCCTAACTTGTGTAGGGCTTCAAAATGGTACCTGGCCTGTGCAGGGCTTTAAGGATGCCTGGCCTATGCAGGGCTTTAAAAGAGTGCCTGGTTTGTGCAGGGCTTTAAGGGTGCTTGGCCTGTGCAGGGCTTTAAGAGTGCATGGCCTGTGCAGGGCTTTAAGGGTGCCTGGCCTATGCAGGGCTTTAAAAGAGTGTCTGGCCTATAGAAGGCTTTAAAGGGTGCCTGACCTGTGCAGGGCTTTTAAGGAGTACCTGGCCTGTGCAGGGGTTTAAAAGGGTGCCTGGCCCATGCAGGGCTTTAAAAGGGTGTTTGGTTTGTGCAGAACTTTAAAAAGGGTGCCTGGCCTATGCAAGGCTTTAAAAGGATGCCTGGCCTATGCAGGGCTTTAAAAGGATGTCTAGCCTATGCAGGGCTTTAAAAGAGTGCCTCTTTTAGTGAATTTTTCTAAATTTGAAAACTTTACTTCATTTATCTAAGTTTTATACAAGGCAATGCACCTATATGAGATGTGCAATGCATGCAAAATGCTTGACTTTTGAGCTTAGCTATTTAATTTTGCCCCAATATAAATCGAGGCCATTGCAGGTGTTAGAAGTATGAAGTATATAGGATGCTACAATTTATGGAATGCACATTGTTCGTTTTTCTTTGCCCCAAGATGAACTTGAGGTCCACATAACGTATGCCCAGGTGAAATATAAGAAGCATATAAGATGCTTTATAAACTGCAAAATGTTTGTTTTCACTTGCCCCAACATGAACTATGGTCTATGTAATATATGCAAGTATAGAATGCATGAAACATGTGATGCTTTATGTTATGAAATGCAAATTTTTGCATCTACTTGCCTCAATATGGGTTTAGTTTAATGTAATGTATGCATATATAAGATGCATGATGCATATGAGATGCAAGTTGTTTTGTGTTTTTTTTTTGAATTTTTAAGCTTGAAAATTTTTTATTTCTAGAATATGCACAATTCATGCAAGCGAACTTAACTCCAAATGGAGGAAAAGATGAGGACATTATCTTTAAACATCTTTAAATTAAATTTGAGTTTTAAACCCTCCCTTTTTTTTTAAGATCACTTCAAAAGAAAGAGGAAGAGAGAGAGCATTATTTCAACATGCTTTTAGATTAATTTTGAACTTTGAATGCCCTCTTTTTCTCTTTTTTTTTTAAACAAAATCATCTCAAAGGAAAAGGGGAAGAGAATGAGCATTATTTTTGGATGTCTTTAAATTGATTTTGAATTTTAGACTTCTTTCTTTTGGACAATGAATTGATGAGAAAAAAATGATCCCTTTTTCTTAGTTTTTTTTTTTAAATTAATTTGGCTTGAAAGGAAAAAGATGTTTCGTCTATATACAAATTCAATACAAGCACATGATGCATGAAAAATCTCAAAATTTATAAAATGTAGGATTTTTAGCCCTTTGCTTTTAGAAAAAATTTCACACATTAGCTCTTCACCTGCCCCAATGAGAAAGGTTGAACTTTTGATTATCCTACCAAATTTGCTCTTTGTCATTTGGATGAAGGAATTTATAGATGGATTTTAGCTAGCTAAAAATGCCCTTGAGGGAGTACCCTAAGCTAAGAAGACCTAAGGCTTTTGCTTTGACTTATTTCTAAATGATTTTTCTCTAAGTGATTTGTTTGCCATCAACCTTGGACTATTAACTTGATAAGATAATCTCCTCTTGTCACCTCTTCATCATTAATACTTGAAAGGTTAATAAGTTAAATCCACACTTATCTTATTTAACAATGTCAATACCATCATGCATTAAGGGATACAAACACATGACTTAGGAGGAAAAGGGTCCTTAACATCAGAGGGATGCAAGGGCTGATGAAGAATGTGATCATGTAAAATGGTTTGGGAGTGGAGAAACAGAATAGACAATGGCTAGACACAATGTACAGAAATAAGAAGATGCCCTAGTTTTAGACTTAAAGCATTTTTCTCTGAACAATGGAGAAGTGAAATGCTAAGAAAATGGATATGGTAGGTCAGAGAGAAGTTTCACTTTTAGATTTGAACTCCTTTTGAAAGAAGCAATTGACGTAATTTAGAGCATTTTCTCTGAATCAAACTTTTTGCCCCAGTTTCAATTATTTTGATTTTTTTTAATCATTCCTTTCGAGAAAATCTGCCCCATTATTTCTTAAACAAGCTAAACGTCAACAAGGACTTTCGATGTTTGTAATGTGGCCTTGGTAAACAGGTTTACAAAATGAGAGATATTAGGCTCAAGAATTAACATACCCTCACTAGGTCTCCCATTAGTCTCCTTCTCCCGTTGCTTTAACAAAATTCTATACTTGGAATTCACTTAGCAAGAGAAGATGTCTCAGGACTGTAATGGGGTCTAATGGGTAAGAAAGTAGCTTAAGAAAGAAAAGTGAAAAGGCCCAAATATTCACGTGAACTTGCAATGAGAAAATTGCTTTGGTGATTATACAATCTTGGCAATATTTACTGGGCTTGAGCTTTCCCTTTAAAGGGTCCTTCTTTTTTCTCAATTCTCTTTTAGCCTAATTCTCCTTTAAAGGATTTTTCTTTTTTGACTTCTTGTGCAATGTAAAACCTCTCCTTGAGAACTTTGTCCCTAGATTGCATATTAAGGTGAAGTTCCCTTTTGGAAGCTATTGCTTTTTCAATTTTTATTTTATAAGAGCTTCCTCTTTAAGCATTTTTTTTTCTTTATAATTTTTCTTTTCCTTCTTCAATTCATTTCCTTTTTTTCCATTTACTTTTTTTTAGAAGGAATCTACTATGGTGCTAAAATTTCTTTTCTTTATGTGGAATTCTCATTGCTTCCCAGGTTTAATCCATGTTGGATATTTGAAGAACTTTGACGGCCCAAAGTGGCTAGCAACGATTAAATAGTGTTTGGATAACTAAAAAAAAAAAATTGATCCTCTCATGATACTTGGATTATCAGCATAAAAATTTATTAAAGACTTCTTATCCTAAACGTTCCATGATTAGGGTGAAGGAAATGAACATCAGTCTTGGCTCAATTGAGGTGACTAGAGGTTGCTCTTTTGTATTTAGGAGGACAAAGCATGCCTTGTATCCTAGACATAGTTTTCTTGTGGGACATGCATTGGTATCTCTAATTTGATTTTTTTTTAGTAATTGAATTTAGGGCATATAATTAGTCTTAGATTTAATCTTTCTCCACATCGATTAGATCTTTTCATAAGAAGTTCTAGACATTATTATTTTGGGGTTTTTGGTCATTTAGGAAAGACATGCAAGGAAAGAGGTTATGTCAACATGACTAATGAAATGGGAGGATGCACAGAGGGGGAGATTAGGAATATATGACCATCGTATTCACAAAGTTAAATGAAGTAAGGTCAAATGGGAAGAATTAACTTCTATTAGGTTTAGAGTTTAGCTATACAGAAGGATATTAACCAAATAAGCATTAAATGATCATGACATGACAAGCAATTTCTTTGAGAGCTCAATCACCAATAAATCCTCATGAAACCCTATTTCCCATGTCCTTCTATACCTTGTTCATGAAGAGGTTGCAACTTTCCTCTTTTTTCTTAAAGTGCCCCATTGCCTTAGGATTAAGTTCACAATTCTTTTGGACAATGCTATTTTGGGTGTGGAGGCTAAAGGCTAGTAAATGAGGCATCCTACTTTTGTTAAAGCTACTCATGTGAAAGTTAGGCAAATAACTAGTATCATAGTTAAGGCAAATGACAAGTGTCTTGATTGAGATGGCTTGGGGTGTTTAACATGGTCAAGTTTGATAGATGTTGATGAGTTTTAAGATGGATGACTTGAAATTTCTTTGAAGTGGAGAAGATGGAGATGGGCAATAGTCATAAGCTGAAGGATATAATGGTATGAAAGGTTAGGGAGCAATAACCAACTTTATCAAGACCTCTAATAGGTTCCTTTTGCCTAATCAAGTGACACACCTTTTCGTTTTACTCTTATACCTCAGTTTCTCATTCTGGCCATTCATGAGTATAGCTTCTTATTTAAATTTTTAGATTAAGCTAATCTTCCATTATAAAAGACCAAGAATCCTATATCTTATAAATTTCAAGATTTTGTTAACATGAAATGCCTTATGACAATGCATGGATGCAATTTTATTATATTGTTTGACTTAAAACCAATGGGTGCTTTGATTTTGGCATAAAGGTCCTTCAAGATAAGGGATCCTTATTTCCTTTTGGGAATCTACTGCCCCTATAAGGTAGATTAAGACTACCAATTGATTTAAGAAGAAGACTAGACCTTTCCCGTTTACATTTACGGTAACAATTTTTATTATTGAACTTTTATTTTTCTTAGATGCTTATTGCACACAGGGATAAATAAAGTTAACGAATCATCTTAAGGGAACAAGCTAAATTCCACATGGATGCTGCCTATAGGAAAGTCTAGTCAATCTGAATCTCTTTTGGCAATTTGTAGGGTCATTTTCAGATCCTTCAACTTCCTTCAGAACTGTATGGTTTCACGATAAAGAATAAGATTAACAATACTAACTCTTAAAGAGTTTCAATTCCTTTATGGGCAATTCCAATTAGGCTCTCAACTAGCTTGACCCTTGTAGTCGACTTGTCCTTTATTTATTCCATCATCAAACTAGCGACATTATGTCGCAACTTATTATTTTTGTGGACATTATTTAAAATTGTCTTTTATAATTAGTTAGTAGATTATTAGTGTTTGTTAATTTTTTTTTTTTTTACATTTTAACAGGAGCCTATTGATCTCTAGGCAGTTGTGGCTCATCACTCAGTTTGAGAAGGGATAATTTCTACGCAATTAATGTTTAGGACTTTGGCCTTGAGTGTATTTGATGAAAACAAGCCAATCTATTGATCTACTAGCATATGACAAATTTAATATTGCGTATGTGCTAGTACATCATTGAGAACTATGTCTTGGTATAAGAAAAGAAGAAAAAATTTGTACTTTTTCTCGAGAAACTTATTACTTCATTGGAGAAAAAAGCTATTTGCAATCAAATCGAGAGAAATATGCTTTTCCATATGATTGATGCCTTAAAAATGGTTCCAATCTCTACCCAAGTTATGTTACTTATTTATTGATATGGTAAAACTTAAGGATATTGGAAAAATAAAAAATTAAGGATATTGTTATTTTTCAAAATTTTGAGGATACCATTTTTCTATTAGATGTTTATTATCTAATAGGGGTGAAAATTTTAGGGGGAAATTATAAGCGAATTATGCATTATTTATTTTTTTATCTTGTCTTCTTTTTTAGTGCATGTATGTATGCCAAAAGGTTTCCCTTTCGAGGGACTATCATGAATGCGATTATGGCCTCTTGGGATTGGAAACCCGCTAGGTAAGGGTTAGTTTAATCATCTCACACCTTCGTCATAGTTAACGTATGTCTAATTGTGCAATGGCATCTCGTTAACTACTCTAGTAAATAGTGATGATATGTCACCTCCCCTATGGCTTTTATTGAATGCATGGATGTGATGTATGAACAATTACAAGCACCCTCCTTTGTCCTAATATGGGTAGATCCTAGGTTGTGGTTGTTGGTTTGTAAAAGTTTGGCTCTATCTTTTCAGGAGGCATCTACGGCTTGACTATCAGTGCAAATTTTTATAACAGATCTATGACTCTTAAACATTGGTCCCTAAATTGCCCCCATCGTGAGATAAGGATCTCATTATATAAATTTGACCTTGAGCGGAAAAAGATCCTACATAGGTCAAGTCCATATAACAAGGTACAATTTAGGTGAGGTCTTCATGATAGCCTCAAGAAGTACAAGGTTTCACAGGGAAATCAATATAAATCTCTACTATCCTAGGGCATACTCAGACTTGGGTATAGGGCCCATAATGTGTGTGAGGCAATTGTGTCTCAGTGATGTGTGTAAGGAGAGCATTTACCTTTCCATCTTATGAAGTACCTAACCCTTATTTGCTAAGTAGATTGGCAGAACAAGAAAAAAGCATTTATACAAATATAGACAGATATATACAGATATATACAGATGCGGTCATCTACCCTAAGGTTTTATTCCACTTGTTATCTATCCTAACGCATGTTATGTATGCAATCAATGAAATAAAACAGATGAAGCAAGCATGTGAATGGCATGTCATCTACCCTAAACATGTGAGGCAAACAATAAACGGAAAGGAGAACCAAAATAAAAGGAAGGCCATAATGTATTGCACGACTAACTTAAATTGGGCTTGACTCTCGCGATATCCTTAGTGGAATCGCTATACTGTCACACTCAAAAATGCAACCTTGTAGCGCCAAACCAAAATCAAAATTAAAAGTAGCAGAGTCGCTACCAAAATTTTAATTTTTGAAAAGGCAAAACTTTGGAAAAACCTTTTTATTTGGAAAATTGTCTACGAACCAAAAAATAAATTCGGGAGTCGATTGTGAGTGAGGAAGGTGTTAGGCACCCCACTACACCTGTTTCTAAGAATGGTTACTCTAAGTCAGTTGTACAAAATTACCATGGCCTTTAATCTATTTTAATTCTCCTTAACAAATTACATGCAAAATAAGAAGTAAAGAAAGTAAATGAAATAAAATTAAAAGTAAAAAGAAGAAAAAGAAATTAAAGAAATAAAATTAAAAATAAGAGAAAAGAAATTAAAGAAATAAAATTAAAAAAAAATATTTATTTACAAGGGCAGACTTGACTTAGGATAAGAGCCTAGGGCCTACATACCCTCCAGAAGGGATCAAAATCCATGTAGTTCAAATAGTTGAAAATTGTATCTTGGTTGGATTTTGTTTTTGTTTTTGTTGTTATCTATGTTTTTTAATTTTTTGTTTTTAATTTTTTTTAATTTTTTTTGTTTTGTTTACTTTATTGTTTTTATTATTATTTTTTATAAGACAAAGAAAATAAAAATTACTTTTTCCTTTAACAAATAAAATGATTTTGAAACTAGTTGATGTGTTTTGATTTGCTAAAGGTAAATTTAATTTTACTTATCTTGTATCTTCAATTTTTCCCCTTTTTTTTTTCATCATCATCATTTTTTTTTCCTTTCTTGTTTATTGTTTTTGTTTAATTTTGCCCCCCTTTTTTCAATGACTTTCATGATTTTTTTTAATTGTTGATGACATTAAAAAGGATTTTTTTTCTTTTCCCTTTTAATTTTTTTATCTAATTTGATTTTGATCGTTGATTCTTGTTTTCTTCAAAACACTTTTAATTTCTAATTTTATCAAATGAAAGTTAGAAGAAAATTTTAAAGTTTAAAAGAAAGGAATTTAATTAATTTTTATTTATTTATTATTATTATTATTTTAAATAGGAAGTTATGAAAACTTAGTTACTTAAAATTAACTTTTGAATTGGGAAAGTTTATTTATTTATTTTTTAATCCCCCTTTTCTTTGTTTTTTTTTCTTTTTTTGAAAATTTTCTTTAAAGATCAATTTGATGCCAGCAGTTGAAAGCCAAAACTTATTAAAATGTAAATTTAATACCTAATGAATACCAAGGAGGCTTATTGCCCCACATGATCCTTAGGCTCGGTCCTATGTGCCTAGAGAGATAAAAAATTTCACACGGCAATTCTAAGAAATAAAGTTAATAAAAGATAAATATTCAACTCATATCATATGCATACAGAAAGCCTTGATTGTATGTGTTTTATGTTTAGTCAAATGAGCATCAAATCCAAATACATTTTAGATATATAAAGAAGGACACAATCGATTTATCTCCACTTGTGTCTCCATCCCTTGGTTAAATTGATGTGACCCTCGCATGTTTTCCTGTAGGTTCCATATGTTGCTTTTCTGGAGCATCTTACCTTAACCAATGGAGTGTCCTCCAACTCCTCTGTACAGCTTCCCTTTCTCTTCACTCCACTAATTCTAGGGACCTCACACACAATAGAAACAAAAAGGCATATTAGCTTCTATGATGATAAGTTATACTCTACAACTGATTAAGCATCCCATAAAAGTTTTTGTCTCAGGTGAGAGTTCAGAGCAACATCAAAGTGTAACAAAACATTGGAAGAATTACAAAATTCACAGCACAATAATTTTACTCAATGGATAATGTAGCAATTTATTTCTATCAAGAAAGGCATCCAAAATGAAATTTCATGCTGAAGCTCATTTGGACCAAACCCATTTGAACCAAATACCCAAACCAAGAAATACAGCTTCCTTAAATTAAATCAACCCTTAACCAAATGTCTTAGAGGAACATAAATCTGAACACCCAAACCCATGGAGTCCGATCACGTTCAAACAAAGAGGCCCTAAAGGACAAGAATCAATGGATACCAAGACTTGTTCCTCCAAGCAATACATGCCTTCTAATAACCAATCCAGAATAGAGAAAAAAGGGAATGGGGGGACAATTACCAGACCCAAAGGAAGGAATAGTAGCTATAAAATATGATCTTGTGAAGAAATTATTCCAAGTGAGGCTCCACCATGTCTAAATTCACAAACAAAAAGAAAGAAATTAATGGAACAATGAGCACCGTACTCGGCCCAACTGATATCATGAATGAATGAACTGACTAGCATTGCCAAGTCAAGACTTAATCTGGTTTCTAGTGTAAAACAATGACAGATTAATACTTCCTTATTTATGTTTCATTTTCAGTGATAGAAATGGCATCATAGGGTCACAGACTATACAAAGAAAACACGCTAGATGGAACACCATATGACCAGCATGAAGCCCTGATAAAACACGGAGCATTTTCCTATCCCTTGATTAAGAAACGTATGGCTAAAACAAAGGGATAAACCCATTATAACCCAAAGTTGCCCCATTGCACAACTAAGAAACTTAATAAGCTTCAGGAAAAATACAGATAGCTCATGACATTATAGGACAACTAAGCAGAGCCTAGCTTATTCATGAAATTTTCTCATCTCAGTTCAAATGTGAAAATAGATCCTAACAAGCCACACAAAAAAAGTCCAGATGCAACAGTTATATAACCGAATAAGTTAGTAAAATTCTACACCAAATTCTAAATAGAACTCTCAGATGCAGCAAATGATTCATAATCACACAAAAGGATAATCTTCCATCAATGTGGAGCCAAATCAGAGTATACAGGAGCAAAGAAAATTTTAAAAATCAAAACCTATTCTTCCACAGAATTAGAATGTACAATAAGAACAATCTCATAATATATTTTCAAAATCTTTTATATAGCAATAATATGCTTTGGAAAAATAAAATTCAAGGGAAGACAAACGTGAAAACATACCTCTACAAAATGATGAATCCCCCCTTGAGCTCACCCTCTGTCTCTTTTGTGTTTCTGTTTCTCAATCTCCAATTCCTCTCACTCTCAGCCTCTGATTTTTCCGTTCATTACAGTAGCTTTCTTCTCAGTTTCCTCCCTCTTGATTTTTTTTACGATCGATTTAACCTCTTCTCCTATTTGAAAAATCCCTCTTCTTCCCCTATGAATTCTCACTTTCTCGCGCCACTCATCGCTTCTCCAGCCTCTTCCATTTCTGATTTTTTGGGTTCTGATCCCCCTCGTTCTCTCTCGCCCCCTTCTCTAAAAACCTAAATGCTCTTCCTCTTGAATCCTTCTTCCATTTTTCTTCTCTCAATTTCCCCCTCTCTCTGTCTTTCTTGCTCTCCCCGTTTCTTCTTCTCTCTCTCTCATGTTCTCTACCTTTCTCTTTTTTTTCTTCGCCCTTTCCCCTTTGGTCCTTCCCTTTAACTTCTGCCTTCGAGTTTTTCTCCCTTTGATGGTGAAAAGGATGTGAAAGAAAGTCAACACCTTAAGCACGTTGCTGACTCTCTTCCTTCATTTGATGCCCTGACCTGCTGCCTTCACTCTGTCCTCCAGCCTGCACTTCAATCCTGCTCTCTACTAGTGGCAGTGAATGAAACGATGAAAGGGGGCTAGGTTAAAACGCAGGGTTCCTACATTTTGATTCCCTTTTCATTCATCATTTTTTGTTTTATTATTATTTTTTGTTTTTTGATTTTTTTTGTTTTATTTTTTATTCTTAGTCTTTGAGTTGATGGGCTTGGCTAAAGATTTGGGTTGGTAGTAGTGTGTGTGTGTGTGTGTGTGTTTTTTTTTTTTTTTTTTTTTAATTTGTTTTTAGGCTGAAAGTTTATTTTTCTTCTTCTTCTCTTTTTTATTTTTTTTTAAACTTTGGTTTCATTTTTCATAGCATTTTTCATAATTTCCTTTTTTCTAATTTGGTTATTTGTTTTTCTTTCTTTCTCTTCTTCTCTTCTTTTTTTTTTTTTCCTTTTTTTTTTTTAAATTTGGGGATTGAGTTGTTCAAATTTAAACCATTTATGCTTTTGAAATTTGGGAGAAGAGAAATAGGTATGCTATTTATCCTTTTACTTTTGTCTCTTAAAGATTTTTTTTTTATTATTTGCTAATTTATTTTATTATTATTTTGGAGCCTGCCTGGACAAAATACGGGTTCACAATTACTAATAAAAGATAGCTTACTCTCCCTAATAGTTTGAATGAAACTATTTGAAATGTTCTTTAGCTCTTATTGCCCTTATTCATTAAGCCTAAAATATGATAGATAGGATCGAGTAATTGCATCCTTTATTAACCGAGATCAAGCAAGTGGGTTAGGACCCTGTACCTATAAAGTCTCAACTTTGGGGACCTTTTAAAGCCTATATAATTCTAACTTATTATGGATTGTACATCACCTCAAATCTCCTTGATGTAGTTAAGATCCCAAAAAATTTAGAAAGCATTCTAAACTCCTAAAAATGAGAATCCCAGGCTCAGACGGAAAAAAAAATGGAGCTAGAATAAAGAAACAATTTCTTACGAAAAGCTTACGAAACGTAATGGTATTTTTGTAATTTTGAGTAAATTTTGGAATTCACATAGGAGGGCTTTTAAAAGAAATTTTTGAGTGCTTTAGGGTTCTCAGAGGGCCTAAAAATCATGAAAAGCCTTGGGACAGTTAAATCCCCTCCAGTGGACATTTTCCAACATTGGTGTGCCTAAAGTTTGATGGGTTTGTTCGGGAAGGTTTTAGCTCTGAATTGAGTGATTCCAAAGGCATTTTACTTAATTGGGAACCTAAATTTTATAATGGAAGACAGTTCTCAAAAAAGAGCTAGAACGAAGGAGAAACGAAAATGTAAAGCATGAAGGGAAAAATTAGAATTTTTGAAAAAGTCACTTTCCTACACCTATATATAGGTGGCGCCTCACACTTGCCCTCATTTAACTTCAGATTTTTCATCCCTAAACCAGAAGCAAAGCCATAAGGGAGAGGTGCCCAAGAGAGGAAGAAGAAGGAGGAAGAAATCCAAGCTTAAGGTATGTTTTCATGGTGATTTTTCATGCTTTTCTCCATCCACACCACCTCTCCTTCATCCTCCTTGATTTCCTTTGATTAAAATGAAGTTTATAAATTTGATTCAAGGGAGAAATACAAGAGAAATTTCGGATTTGAAGAGAGGAGCTTGGAGAAAGCAAGATTCAAGCCAAACTAAGCAAGGAAACAAGATAAAATTGCATCCTATGGTTGATATCTTTTATCGCCCTTCTTCTCCATTTCGCCTTACCCTAGGAACTATAGGAGGATCTGATTTTCAAGCCCAACCAAGCATGAATCTTAGGTATTTGATGGAGAAGAACAAGAATATGCAAAGAAACCAACAAAATAACCATTAGATTTCAAGATGCAAATTCTAGGGTTTCAAGTGTTCCTTCCAAATTTTGATTTTGTGTGATGATTCCTAGGTTTAATTAAGAGTTTAAATGAGTTCTTGAAACCCCTAAGATGCTCCCCACAAGTTTCCTCCTTCAAGAAAATAAAGAAATCTCCATGTAGGCCAAAGATGCCCTATGTCTCGGCCAAAGGGGGTTCTTATAGTTAGGGAGAGTTTTAAATTTTTCTAAGGCCATTCTTGAGTTATATTTGATGAATGAAAATGAGGGGAGGCCTTGGAAAAAATTTAGAACTCATAGAAAGTGATTTGGTGCCTTAGGTTCCATATTATGACATAAAGAAGCAACATGATGTTAGGCTCCTTGTTTTAATTGTGTAATGACTCCAAGAGGCTTAAAAGGAGTCAAGAATCATATTTGAAATAAAAGAATGGAGCCTAGAATTTATTTGAAGGGTGTTGCTTCATTAGGTGCATTTATGGACCATAATGGAGCTTATAGAGCAATCCAGCATCTAAGCAAATTGTATGGCCTTAGAGATTATTTTATGAACCCAAGTGGCTCTCATAAATTATATCTAGGCTAAGAGAAACCTTTTCCATACTTTTGTGGGTGTGTTGCTGATGCAAGGGAGGGAGTTTCAAGAGAAAAAATGTGTGATTGTGTGCAAGGTAGCTCTCTCCACCTTCTCTCATGCATGGATGTGCGTTTAGCTTGTCTTAGAATGTGTGTATGTATATGTTTAAGCCATGAAAAGTATGCTAGCATGATCTTATATACCATGATTTATGATGACATAATATGTATCAAATGAATGTATGATGTTTGTTTGAATTTGCTTGAGTGTGGAGACGCCAAGAACTCTTAACCATGGTGAGGATGAGCCAAGAACCCTTAGAATTGGTTGAGACAAAGTAAAGAGTCTCTCAAAAGCAAAGTAGGCTCCCAAAAGTATGGTTGAGTCCAAAGCTCTTAAAGAATGGGTGAGGCAAGTCCAAAATCCATGAGGAAAAGTGTCAGGCCAATCCAAACACTTGGTGAGCTCTTGAATGATTTGTATGACTTGTTCACATGCTAAGCTTGCTTCTTGAACGTTGTAATGTCCCGTTTTCATTAAACGATAGAAATGGGCACGTTTTCAAAGCAAGTCCCCTGAGATGAGTGATTCAAGGCCAAATAAAATTTGGATAAAATTTGAAATAATAGAAAATGAGGATTTGAGCCTTCAGTTGCCCAGAAACCGGGGTCGGAGCGATTTGAAAAATTTACCGAAAGGCCATTGGCATTTTCGTAAATAAGTGTAATTTTGGAAAAGCACCTAGGAGGGCTTTTTAAATGGAAATTTTGAATTGCCCAGGGTTCCCAGAGGCCCCAAAAACCATGGGAAGCCCCGGGACCAGTAAAGCCCCTCCGGTGTACTCTTTCCGATGTCGATTGACCCGAACTTTGACCGATTCGTTCAGGACGGTTTTAGCTCTGATTTGAGTGATTCCAAAGGCATTTTATTAAATTGGGAACCTCTTTGTTATGATGGAAAAGACGGTTCTCAAAAAGGAGCTAAAACGAAGGAGAAACGAAAATGCTAAGAACGAAGGGCAAAATTGGCATTAAAGTGTTAAAGGAAGCTTCTTTCTTCTTCTTTATATGCCACGTTCTGCCTCCCCCTCTCCAAACCGACTTGCTTCTGCCCATTTTCAGAGGAGAACTCCAGCTCCTTAGGCGCACAAGAGGAGGAGGATTTTGGAGGAAGAAATTCAAGAAAAAGGTAAGAAATTTTAAGACATTCCATATCCTTCCTTCTTGAACCTTGCTCCTCTCCTCTCAAGCTTTCTTTCTATGGTTTTAATGGAGAGTTTGGTGCTGTTTTTGGGGCAGAACAGAGAGGGGAATTTCGAAAATTTAGGGAGTAAGCCAACCAAGTGGAAGAACAAGCCAAATGAAGCAAGAAAACAAGGTAAAACTTCCAATCTTTGGTACTTTCTCCCTTCCCCTTCCTCTTGCACGAATTTGACCACCATGAGCCCAATTCTTAGGGGCTGTTTTCTGTCCAATTTATGGAGGGATTAGGGGTTTTAGATGGCAAGGATTAAGAATGAACCAATAGAATCAAGAAAGGAGCATTAGGAAACAAAATGGAATCATTAGGGATCCAAATGCTCCCTTGCAAATCTGATTTTATATAAATGTTCTTAGGCTTAAATGAATGTTTAAATGTGCTCCTAAGATCCCTAATAGGTCCCCCATATGTCTCTTCCTCCATAAAATGAACAAAACCCCATGGAAAGTCATGAACCTATAAGTTGGAAAAGTGTAGAGCACTTAAGGGGATTGTAAAAATTGATTTAATCTATAAGTTCCCTTAGTTGTTTAAGTGTTTCCTTGACCTCCTACAACTCTTAACAACCTCCCTAAATGGTTCCCCCATCAAGGAAAAATCAAGAAGCCATGAAATCCCATTTATGCTCTAACTTTCGGCCAAGTAGGGATGGCATAGTTAGGGAGAGTTTTAAATTGTTTCAAGCCCATTTTTGAGTCATACATGATGAATGAATGTGAGGGGAAACCTTGGGAAAAATTTAGGAAGCTTAGAGAATGAGTTGGTGCTTTAGGTTCCATATTATGACCTAAGGAAGCAACATAATGTTAGGCCCTTTGTTTTAATTATGTGATGACTCCAAGAGGATTAAAAGGAGTCAAGAATCATATTTCAAAAGAAAGAATGAGACCTAGAAATCATTTGAGGGGTGTTGCTTCATTAGGTGCCTTTATGGACCATAATGGGAATTGTAGAGTAATCTAGGGTTTAAGCAAGTTGCATAGCCCTAGAAATTGTTTCATGAACTTAATTGGCTCCCATAATTTGTGTCTAGGCCAAGTGAAACTATCTCCACCAACTTGTGGGTGTGTGGCTAAAAGAGGAGGCTTGAAAGCTAAGGAAAAAGTGTATGTTTGTATACAAGGTAGCTCTCTTCACCTTCTCTCATGCATGGATGTGTGTTTAGCTTGTTTTATAATGTGTGTATGTGTATTTTCAAGCTTTGAAAAGTATGCTAGCATGCCTTTACATGTCATGATCCTTGATACCATGTTATGTTTTAAATGAATCCATGATGTTTGTATGAGTTTGCTTGAGTGTGGAGAGGCCAAGAACTCTTCCCTTGGGTGAGGAGGAGCCAAGAACCCTTGAGCTTGGTTGAGACAAAGTAAAGAGTCTCCCAAAAGCAAAGTGGGCTCCCAAGAGTATGGTTGAGCCCAAAGTGCTCAAAGAATGGGTGAGGCAAATCCAAAATCCAAGAGGAGAAGTGTGAGGCCAATCCAAACACTTAGTGAGCTCTTGAATGTCTTGTATGATTGATCCACATGCCAAGTTTACTTTTAAAATGCCTATGACTTATATTTCCTCCATGCGTGCATTTGAGAAGCTTGCTTTGCACATATTATGTATGATTGAATGGGGGATGAGCTATTGGGATTCTTTGAATCTCATTCCCTCCTCTCCAATGCTCTAACATGCTAGGCGGACCAAGGAGTTATGGTGAAGGGAGCCAACAACCATGAAAGAAAGAGATTGACAAGCCTAGGCCTAGCTTTCATTCTTCTTGAACCTATAATGAGGTTTCACAAAGTATATGATGTTGTAAATGTACCATGACCCTTGAGGCATGTTTATATGTATGAATATGATGTATGACCTTTAGCATATGTTTTGAGTATCTAATGCCAAAGTATGAGAATTGAAAGTTTGATGGAAATGTGTATAAGTGAGGGTGAAAAGGCCAAAATGAGATGCAAATGGGTTGGGACCATTTGGGCAGCTTCCCCAAGTCTTAAACATGCTTTTAAACTTGCCCAAAAGGTGCCAAGACCAAAGGAAATCCATTTGGCAATTTTGGTACCCAATATGGAGCCAAAATTGACCATAATGGAACCCTATACTACTTTTTGGCCAAACGAGTTAGTCTTGCCTTGAAATTTGGCATACAATTAGGTCTTATTAAGAGCTTTCTGGGAAGCTAAAGATCATAATTTTTGGAGACCTAGAGAATATTTGATGAATTTTCAAAGTTGGGATTTTCTATGGTTTCTGGTATGTGCACTGTTCATACTGGCAGATTTGATTTTCGTGTCACTCAATGGCCAAATGGTGTCCAATGCTTATGAAATTTTTTGTCCATAAACTAGAGGTCATAAGCTTTCTTTGGCCACCGAGATCACCTCATTTGGAGGTCTGAGCACAGAGTTATACATTTTTGAAATTTTCTGTCAGTAACAGTGGTGACTCCAGAGCTCAATCACTGTTCCATCAGTTCCAGATACCTAAACGTATCTGTTTCATTCGAGAATTATTTTTAGTGTCAAGTTAACATTTGTAGCTTCCCAGAATGACTGAATGTGTGTGATTTCAATTTTTGTAGAATTAGTTATGAATTTCAGAAGTTTGCATCAGTAACCTGAATCATAGCCCAGGCAGCCAGTGAGTCTGTAGCTTTTTGGATGTCAAACGTCTTGTGTGATGAATGTTGTGACTTGGACATATTTTTATTGTGAAGTAGACATCCTGAGCTTTCCAGAATGACAAAGAACATATGATTTATATTTTTCTAGATTTAGTTATGATTTTCCAAATTTGTGACAGAAAAGAGGAAATTCTGGACGAAAATGCAAACATGAATTTTAATGTGTTCCTTTGCTTTCCACGAGTTGTGGACCAAATTTGATGATGGAAATGAGCTATATTCATGTATTTAAGTATGAGAACGTGATAGATGCATTCATATGGCTCACGGGACTTCGAAAGAAAAATTTTACCTGTAGAGAAATGCATTTTAATTCATAACTCCCTGTGCCACTAGATTGTTTCCATAGAATAAACATAAGATGAGGTATGGGAATTGCATGAATTGAGTCCTAGAAGTATGGTGTTACAAACATTCATGACTTCCATGATATCCATGCATGCATTTTTAAGGCTTGGTTTGCATATATTATGTATGATTGAATGGGAGATAAGCTATTGGGATTCTTTGAATCTCATCCCCTCCTCTCCAATGATTTAATATGCTAGGTGGACCAAGTGGATATGGTAATGGGAGCTAACAACATTGAAGAAGAGAGATTGACATCCATATATCTAGCTTTTACCCTTTTGAACCATAATGATGTTCAATGATGTATATGACTATTGTAAATGGCATATGACCCTTGAGACACATGTAATTATAATATTATGTGATGTATAAATGTGTGGATATGATGTATGAACTCTAGAATAGAATTTGGATATGTAATGCCAAGATATGCAATTTGGAAGTTTGATGTATATGTGCATAAGTGTGGATGAAAAGGTCAAAATGAGATGCATGAGGTTTAAGACCATTTGGGCAGCTCACATAGGTCCTAAATGTGCTTTTAGACTTGCCCAAAAGGTGCCAAGACTAAGAGAAATCCATTTGGCAAATTTGGTACCCTATATGGAGTCAAAAATGACCATAATGGAACCCTATGTCACTTTTTAGCCAAATGAGCTCTTCTTGATTTGAAGTTTTGCAGACATTTAGAGTTTGTTGAGATATTTTTGGAAAGTTAAAGATCATAATTTTTAGAGGTCTATAGAATATTTGATAATTTTTCAAAGTTGGCCATTTTTCTGGTTTTGGTTTGCTACACTATTCATTTGGCCCGAAAATGAATTCTATCACACAGAACACAAATGATATCCAATTATCATGAACTTTTATACAAAGAAACTAGACATTCACAGTGACTTGTGCCAACTAGAAACACCTCATTTGGAGGTCTAGAGAGGGAGATATGAATTTTTGAACATTCTATCTAGTATCAGGAATTTTGCCCAACCTGAGTTATTGTTCCATTAAATTCTGAGAATTGGGTTTCATGAACTGGTTTGGAGATATTTTTTCTCTCTATCTAACATCCACATCTTTATAGATTGGTATCATTTTCATGGATTGGAGTTTTTGGAATTAATTGGACATTTTCAAATTTTTCTACAAAATTCTGTGACAGTTCCAGAATGCAGTCTGACCTCTAGACCATTTTGGATGTCAAACGTCCTCTGTGATGGATGTTATGGTCTGGGATATTTTGAGTTTAAATTAGACACTCATAGCTTTCCATAATGGCCAAGATTGTATGATTTCGATGTTTCTAGAATTAGTTATGATTTTCCAAAGTTTGGTCAGAAAAAAGGTACAAATTGGGCCGAAAACACACTTGGTTATTTTGAGCTTCAATTCAGTTTCCATTAGATAGGGGCATGATTTTATGATGAAAATGAGTTGTATTGATGTAATTAAATATGAGAATATATATTATGAGCTCACACGGTCCACGTGACTCAGATTGCAATTTTTAAATATGGAACAACATAAAGAAACCCGTTATTTTCATCCCTTTTTCATATGCTCTCATGGAATTGATGATGTGAAACTTATAAATGTCATGAAATAAGCTAGAATTTATGGTGTTACAAGATGAACTTAAATAAAATTAAATGGTCATACCAAATTTAGACCCTTGGATCAACCTTTTGAAGATCAAATCTTAACCTTCCATTCCTTTTTTTTTATTTTATAATTTCATGACTAAATATCTTCTTCTAAAAATTTCTTGGCCACACACTTGGATTCTTATTCTTAGCCCTTAAGTTATGGTTAATAACCATGGTTAATTTTCTTAACTCAACCCTGGCCAATTTTTAACTCAACCATGGTTAATTTCTAACCTAACCATGGTTAATTCTTTAAACTAACTAAAATCCTTTTCTTCTTTCCTTTTTATTTTATATTTATATTTGGGTTTTATCTTCTATAAAGCCCTAATTATATCTTTTTTTCTCTTATTGGGCCTTTAGAATCGGCTATTGGGTCTTACAGCAGTTCAAAAATTAGTGTCTGGGCCTGATTAAGGTTTTACTATACAATATGTACCTTTAGACTTTCTAAAATATATAAATATTGTTTCCTCTACTTTCTGGCCATACTGAGCCTTAAACATGGATCAGAGGCCCTCAAGCTCGATCCTCATAAATTTCAGTGTCAATCAGACATTCGGGTCTTTAGGTGTAATTTTTATCGTTTTGTATTATTATTGTACTCTAAAATTTTTATTTATTACAATTTAGTCTCTGAAACTCCTTTAGGGTTTCTTAGCCCTTTATTTTTTTTTATTTCTATGGTTGTTACAACTTCCACTTTTTATTTTGCTCATGGCTACTGATCGGGCTAACCGGATCTTGGACTAGATCTTGTCTGGCCATTTGGACAATGTGGCATCATCGGATTCGTCTCATTAAACGGAGTTTAACCATGGGTCACGGATTTCTAAGATTCCTGCCCGATTATTTTATATTCTTGCCTAAAGCCACGAATAGAGATTGAAACTAGGGTTCCTTGAACTTTCGGGCAATTGATACATTTTGTCCAGCACATAACTTTTCTTTGCATTTTAGTCCCTGGCTCCTTCATACTTGACTTTGGAGACTCTTCGAGACCCTTTTCTTTTCATATATTTTGGCCTTAATTTTAGGGCACCTCTGGCCTTGACTCATCATTATTTGTGGTCTAGAATATATTCTAATTTTGTTGGACCTCAATTTAGTCTATTTAGGAGACTTTCTTTTGTATCTGGTAAATTTCGTATGTTGATAGAGAAATCGTATGTTACGTTTCTCATGTTTTCTTACATTTTCCTGCATTTTCGAGGGACCAGATATTATATTTCTCCTCCTTTTAAATAAATTTCATCCTCAAAATTTGGGGTACATTCTCATTTGACCTTTCTTATATCCTTGCTAACTGATCTTTTCTTACCCTTGCCTTTTCAGGTCTGAACTGTGTTTTACTTTCTTTATTCACTTGAGAGAGGGCTTATATAACTCTTCGACTTAATGACTGATCATCATGCTCTTACTCTTTCTTATACTAACATCAAAGAGAAACTACCACTGACTACTGCTGAATTCTAGTAGGATGCTAACTATACTCACAGTCTCGATTAATGGAGACATACTGTACCACTTACCTTATTTAAAACTGTACCTAACCCCTTTCTGAATACATAGTCTAGCATATAAGGATCTCTCTATCCTTCAGTCAGGGCTAATATCTGTTGGGTAGTGTTTCATCTAGCCTTAGCTCTGAAAAGCTACTTTCTTACTTTCTTCATCCCACATGCTACGCTCATCTAGCAAGGGTATAGTCAGTGGTCTAACTATCTGAGTATAGCCTTGCTGTCTCTGATGGCAATAGTCTACCAGACTTAGAAGATCTCTAGTCTCTGAGACAAAAGCTAAAGGAAACTGTACTGGTCTTTGAGACTAACTGCTTTGTAAAAACTATCTTAGGCTATCACCTCACCAGAGAAATATCATACTGTAATGGGGGCTCTCTGTAACTCTGTGGGATCTATTGTGACCTCTAGGTCTACTGCGACCTTTTAGAGCCTTACTTGGGTTTACTACAACCCACTGTACTATGCTAAGATCTACTGCGATCCATCTTTGGGAGACGTTAAAGCCTAAGATCACTGTATCTAAAAATAAAACACATGCTCACTAAGTCTGGCAACTATCGATCATAATTTCTAAGGCTTAACTCAGATATCTCTTATGCTCTTTATACGAATAGGATTCGGGCTCCCCATGTGAAACACTGGGTCTACTGAAACCCTTTCCTAAGAGCTCTTCTATCTATTTCTTAAGTTCTACTCGTTCGGTAGGAGCTATACAGTGTGGGACCTTATATACTAGACTTGTCCCAGGCATAATGTTTAGGGAAATTCTATCTCCCTATTAGGGGTAATCCACTAATTTCTTTAGAAAATACCTCTGAAAGTTTTCTCATTGTAGGTTTCTCTTCCATGCCTTCTTTATTTTAGCTGATAAGGAAAAGAATACTAAAAACCTCTAACAATTCGACTCAAATCCTACCTTCTCACACAATCTTGGGACATAAAAAAAATGGCAAGCACCCGAATCAATCAATGAAAATATCAAATGAACATTAATTTTAATAATACCTTGAATCAGACTCAGGGACCCGCTAGCCTCTTGTTGTGTCAAGGTGAAAATTTTGCTCTGGGCCTGCGGTCTGGGTGCAGGGGCTACCTCTTTTTGGGGCGCAAGCTATGTGCAGTCTCTGGCCATGTGCCCCGGCCTACCACGTCTGAAACATACATTCTGACTGGCATAGCATGGTCTATTCCCATGATTCCTACCACACTTAGTGCAGGCTACTGGCGTGGAACTAACTCTACTAGACTAAGTTGGTTTCCTTCTATTCTTATCTCTCCTGTCCCACTGGCCTCTGCCCCCTCTTTTATTGCTACCAATAATGGATGTCTCCTCACGTGGCCTTTTACTTTCTGGGAGGGGAGGTTTAGCACTCGAGCCAGGATGCATTGTTCTCAAATTTTCCTCAATGACTCTACATACCTCCACGAAGGCATTAAAATTCCTAATTCTCTAGGGCACCACTCTATCTTTGATCTCTGGTAAGAGCCCCTTCTCTAATTTGTCCGCTCTTCACCTTTCATTGTCATGTTTCTGCAAATAAGAGGAATATCTAGAGAACTCTACAAATTTTGCCACGTACTAGTCCACAGACATTCCCTTAGTCTGTCTTAGGAGTACAAATTCAAACTCCTTCACATCTCGAATAGAACTGGGGAAATACTGCTCATAAAATACTTGTAAAAATGTTTCCTAGTTGATTGGGAGGTTGTTTGACTTAATGATAGGTTCAGTGCTCCTCCACCAATAGTCTACCTTTTTCTCTAATTGAAAAATGGCCATTACGGCCTTTTGCTCAGATGTGCATTCCATGACCCTAAATATTTTCTCTAGCTACATAATCCAGGCCTCAGCTTTTTCTATACTAAACTCACCATCAAAGGTGGGAGGCTCAAACTTTCTAAATTGTGTTATGAACTATCTCATGGAAGGTTGTTCAGGGGCTGGAGGCATCTGAGTTGGGGGAGTCGTGGGATCTACTGTATCTAGGGTTGTGGGTTTGAATGAGTCACCCCTAAGTACTCAGGACGATCTGTATGTTGTAGTCCCTGAGTGCTCAGGATGATTTGTATGCTGTAGTTGCTGGGTGAGGGAGGAGTACGGCCCTCACTGCCTCTCTGAGCAAGCCATTCCTGAAGCTGTATAATCATAGCCTGTTGCTGATCTAGGCGAGCCATAATGGCCAGAAAGGCTCTAACCATTGGATCATTAAACTCAACTTCTGCTTGAGTCTCTCTAAAGGGCCTACCTCTCCGAGTGTTCACCATCTTGAGAATTTCTTAATGAAAAGAAAGAAAACAAACATCAACATTTATTTATCTATTTATTCTTATCTAATAAGAACAAATGTAACACCCCAAAATTAATTAAGGTGTTAATAATGGATTTAGATTAATTAGGGATAATTAATATGGGATAAGTGGGCAAGTTTAGTGAATGGTAATTTTGAGAAGTAAATCAATAATATGAGTTGAGAATTAATTAGGATAGAAACTACATCTAGGCCCAAATTAATATAGGAGATCATGAGAAAAGGCTTATAAAGGCCCAATGATTCTAGATGTAAGCCCAACTCCTCATCATAAGACTTAGGCCAAGAGAGATCACTTAGTAATAGCCCAAGTTGATTTTGTAGAATAGGGGCCCAAGACCCAAATTATGTGAGCTGGCCCAACACACATTATGCAGACCCAAATTAGATTGGCTCTTGAAATTTGGCTTAGCCCAACCACAACCCTGAAGCCCAACTCATGAGATTAAGCCCAACTTATGAGAAAAGGCCCAACAAGTATAAAAATCTGAACCCACAAGGAATTGGGCCATTGGGTCAGCACATTCCACTTGTAGCTTTAAACTTTCTACAGCCCATTCATTAAACCATGGCCCAATCACTAGAGATGAGCCCAATTGGACCTTAGGCTGATGGGTCAGCCCATTTATCATTAAAAATCCTAAAGGGTCAGCCACCTCCTTCCCCATTCAGCAGAAAACACAAGAGGCAAGGGAGAAAATTCGGAGGTTTGAGGGAGGCTAGGGTTCTACCAACATGGAGGCTCCATTTCTCACTTCTAAAAGATGATTTAGCCAAGGTAAGTTATATATAACTTGACCCTCTCATCCTCCTCTTCATTTTGGTCTGATTAATTTCTGGGTTTGAGCATTTTCATCTTCATCTCAAATTTGAAATTTGGTGTTGAGTGATTCCTTGCAAGATTTTCGGACTTGGAGGTTAGAGGGAGGATTAGGTAAGCTTTTCCTTTCCATTTTGTGAATCACTTTGATGGAAAATGCCCCTAAGGATGTATTATCATAATGGGTTCTGTTATTGTGTGAGATTACAAGGAGATAATGGTGGAAAACTGAATTTTATGGGCTTGATGATTGAAATGCGATTTTTGGTGCTTCCATGGTGGATTTTTGGAGGTGAGGATATGGGTGTTATTAAGTGAGTATCTCCTTCCCATTATGCTGCATTTTCTGTTAATTTGAGACCCCTATAGTTAACCTATGATAGGGGCTTTGGTTTCATGTGAAATTACTCAGAAATTGGAGTGAACTATGGCAATTTCTAGTGTGGGAAAGTTGGAATCCGAAATTAAATCCCTTGGTAATTAGGTGAGTAACCTCTACTCTGTCATTAGTAGTTCAACTCTTTGGATATTTGATTGTGATTAGAAATGATGATAATTATGCTTGTTATAGGCTTGGTATGCATTTAGATTATTATGGTAGCTAGGGAAAGAGTAATTGGCTTCGTTGAGGTAACTGGGTTATTTTCCTAATTCCATCTATATGCTCATGTTAATCTGCTATTTGTTACACATGCTTGATTTTGAAATGTTAAATGACTGGTTGACTACTTGATTGTTATTGTGATTGGACCTTGTGAGTCCATGGTGGAGCTGTGGTGCGGCTGCCACCCGTGCATGTGCTACGATCGAGCACCGGGTTATGATCAAACCCCAGATGCACTGAGCCCTGGTTATGCTCATGATGGAGTAGGTGCCGTGAACGGGCCTCTCCCGGTGTTATTGGCCATTAACATGTTATATATGATTGCTGGTATGGGACAGTAGTCAATGGTAGCTCAACTAGTTCATTTGCCAATTGAATTGATAATTCTGATATTGATGACATGAGATTGTCTTGGATTGATTGACTTGTACATATATATGGAAATTTCCTTTTGTTACTGAGATTGTATATCTCACCCAGTTGTGGGCTAACATTTTCAGGGATCGGCCCTCTTAGTGGTAAGGAGAAAATTAACGAGAGCTTGTTAAATGGTTTGGTAGCACATAGGATTGGGAGCTTTGACAAAATGTATTGTAATTAAATTGTTAGTTTTGTATCATTGCTGCATTGTATCATGAGTTGCCAAGTATAGGGATTGTATATGTAATTCAATCATCATGGAATTGAACATTATGATTGTAATTGGCTAATAATGGAAAGTGTATCTAATGTTAAATATCAATGGTGCATGATTGGTGTTGTTATTATTCCCTAGACTTGCTGATATAGGGTAATTAGAGGAAAGAAATGGGCATATAAGTTTTGAATTAGTAATGGAAGCATAGCTAAGTGAATAAGGTAGATAAATGCCATTAGAGCCATATGAAATGAGGGGAAGTGACCTTAGAGTGTCCCTAAGAAGGGAAATTGAGTGTAGGGGGCGAAATATAGGGAAAACAGCTACAGAAGGGAGTCACGCCGCGGCTAGGAAGGCCTCGCCGCGGCTTAGGGAGTGACAGTGGTGAAGGATGTCGCGGCTTGAGAAATCTCACTGCGGCGCAGAGCGAAAAAGTCACCCAGGAGGGTGACAGTAGCCAAACTCGCCGCGGCGCAAGTCGAGAAAATTAATTCAGGAAGATACAGTAGCCAAACTCGCCGCGGCGCCACATAGGTTGGCCGTGGCGCAGATCGAACTCGCCGCGGTGAATTACCCAGTGATTCCCGAGAGCAACTTGGCCGCGGCGTAAGAGTTCCAGGCCGCGGCGCAAGTTTAAAAACTTAGTTTTCGAGCTCCAGAACTTGACTTAGCCGCGGCGAGAAAGTTCCAGGTCGCGGTGCAGGTCCCCAAACTCCCATATTTGACCTAGAAACCCTAATTTCCTTAAGGCTAATGTTAGGGAATCACAGGAGTACATTGGTGGGAGGTTGTCGTGGGTTGAAATTGATTAATGGATGAATCATAAACCTTTATTGATGATACAAAACCCTGTTACGCATGTTCCCGTTATGGTTGTTAGTTGATGACCCTAATAGTATCAAGGTTTAAATTTCTCTATATTTTATTAATGTGATTAGTTGCAACGACTCCAAACCTTGATCATTATTTATTAATCATGTATTTAACTATAATTACCAATATTAGAATTTAGGGTCATCACAACAAACGGACAAAGGTGTGATAAGGCCTACTCAAATAAAATAATAAATGTTGTAACCTATTATTGTATAAGACCTATGACCTCTTAAGCATATGTAATTATGATAATATATCATGTATAAATGAGAGATTATGTTATATGACCATTAGAATATAAATTGAGTATGTTATGGCAAATGAGCTTCTTGAATTGCTTTGTGCAATTGTGTACAAATGGAAGTGGAATTACCAAATGAGATACATGAGGTTTGTAACCATTTAGATAGTTCATACAAGTCATAATCATGCTTTCATACTTGCCCAAGAGGTGCCAAACACCAAGGGAAGTCGTTAGGACACTTTGGTATCCTATATGGAGCAAAAATTGACCATATTGGAAACCTATACTATTTTTTATCCAAATGAACTCTTCTTGATCTTAGATTTAGCATGAAATTAGAGCTTGTTAAGAGCTTTTTGGGAAGATAAATTGCAGAATTTTCAAAGGCCAATAGAATATTTGATGAATTTTTAAAGTTGGGAAATTTTTTGATTTTGGTCAAGGGTATTGTTCATACTGATCCGAAACTGAATTTTGTCACTCAAGGGGAAAATGATGTCTAATTGCCATGAAATTTTATAAGGACAAATTAGACATTCCCAGTGACTTGTGCCAATTAAAAGCACCTCATTTGGATGTCTAGAGAGGGAGATATGAATTTTTAAAATTTCTTCCTAGTATCAGGCATTTAGATTGACCTCAAGTATTGTTTGATTAGTTTTCAATACTTGGACATGCTTGAACTGGTTTGGAGTTATTTTTTCCCCCTAGCTAAGATCTGTAGATTTCCAGATTGGTATCATTTGTATGGATTTGATTTTTGTGGAATTAATTGAACATTTTTAAATTTTGTAGCAAAAAGTTGTGATAGTACCAGTAGCTAGCCAGACCTCTGTATCTTTTTGAATGTCAAACATATTCTATGTGATGTTTCATGACTTGGACATATTTTTAACATAAATTATACATGTGTATCTTTCCACAATGGTAAAGAATGCATGATTTTGATTTTTCTAGAATTAGGTATGATTTTCCAAAATTTGTAACAAAAAATGAGAATTTCTGGCCGAGGCTACATCATGGAATTTTGTGTGTCTCTTGCATTTGCACGAGTTGTAGGCCACTTTTGGTGATAGATTTGAGTTTTATCTATGTAATTAAATATGAAAATGTGATACATGAGTCCATATGGCCCATGGGACTCCAAAAGAAAAAGTTATGCATAGTGCAATGTAAATTTATTCACTTTTTAATACCATTTTCTTGTCTTTTTTATGAAATGCATGGTAATGGATATGAGAATAGCGTAAGACAAGATAAGAAATTATAGTGTTACACAACAAGCATGCATATAAAGAAGGGGAAGATGCTACCTAGAAGATGGAGAATTTGCCAAACCTCTTACTTCGCCTCTTGCCTTGTTTATTTTCTCTACTTGTCTCTTTTACTTTGCCTTTACTAGCTTAACATGCCACTTGATCGTCACACCTTAACATATTACATTTTTCCTTTATAGGTAAAGGCTTATTCATGGCAAAAATATGGAATATTACATTTAGTAGCATAATTCTTGGTTAAGTGTCAAAAGGTTCCAAAGTGCTCAATTATAGATTTTCACCATTTCATCTCACAAATTCATGCATAACCAATTTGTTATAGCCAACATAACACACACACACACACACACACACACATATATATATGGAAATTAAACTCATCAGTTTGATCACTTGTTCAAATTGGCTATAGAATACATAAAGTAGTCCAAACTTTAAAAATTCATAACTTGAGCTACGCAATTCCAATCAACACGAGTTAGGTGTCTTTAGAAAACTTGTGATGTGAACTTTCTACTATAAAAATTTCAAGTCAAAATAAATCCATTGAGTCCCTTAAAAGTCATGAAAATTGAGACCAGACTAGAGTGAATAGTAACTACATAATTAAACTTTTTAGGACCAGATTTAAGAATTCATTAAATATTCTATAAAGCTAAAAAAAAAATGCAAACTTGGACTTGTAGAAAAGCTCTATATGTCCTCTAATTGGTGTTAAATTTCAAGTCCAAACTTAGTCATCTGGTCTGTCAAGGATAAAATAATATTTTATGGCTTAAATAGTCCAAAATTTTGTTCCAATTGGTATCAAATGAGCTCTAAAATGCCATTTCTCATTTTGAAAAAATTTTAATCCATAAATGCATCATGCATGATTGATCCATCATATAAAATTCGCCTTACAACTAAAAATCACTATCCTACAGGTAAGATTACACATGAACATCAAGGAACTCCATATGCTAAATTACATTCTATCAAGTCTTATACACATGAAATGGTCTCTATATCATGGTTTAATGGCTTTGAATATGTTCACATTTCAATAAATCAAAATGTAGGTTTATAAAAATATGTGCACAACATCATAGTCTAGGCCAATTTCTTGATATAAACACTTTTCTAAGCATTTTGTTCATCCTTGCTCTTGCTTTGCATATCACTTAGCCATGGTTAATGGAAATAGGGGAGAGTGAGATTCAAAGAATCCCAGTAGCTAATCTAACATTCAAATGCATATGGTTCTCTCAAGCTTATTGAAGCAAGCATGCATGTCATACAAATATAGTCAAGATATAATTCATGCACTGGAGATCTCATGGCTCAAGCAAGGGCAAATCTATGTTCTAAGGACTTTTGGCTAGCTTCATCTAACATCTAGGGACTTTTGGTGTAGCTTCACCCACATTTAAGGACTTTTGGTATAACCTTACCTAACATAGCCTTACCTATCAAGGAGTCAATCCAATCACAAATACAAATGAATGTCATGCAATTGCATATTATACTCAAACAATCAATAAGTCACATAATTTACAAACAATGCATACAAGCAACCAAGAAACTAAAACAAACCAACCACACATATATAAGAATGAAGGAAAAACTACCTTTTCAAGCCAAATTAATCAATTCCCTTGGTCTCTTCTCTTTGGTTCTACGGCCTTACACACATTGTAGTATCATATGTTTTATGAATAAACTGGCTTTTAAACTGAATTAAAATCAATATGTTAATGAAAAAAGGACCTTAAAATAAAATGAATTGAGGACAAATAAGGGTAGAATATTAATTAACACATCAAGAAACATTGTTATGAAAATACTAATATAACAAAACTAGAGTTAAGGTGGCTAAATGAAGTAAACCATTATAGTAATAACAAAATCGTAATTTTAGGCAAATTTTTAAAAACTCCAGAGAAAGAGTTTTACATACCAAAATCAAGCTCACTAAGGTTTTAAAAGGTCTTAAAACCTATAAGGACAATCATAATGGTTAAATCTCTAATGGTGTACGATTTAAGGCCTTAATTGACCATAACTTTGGCTGGATTTCTTTTGAGTGTTTTAAACCCTTGTAGCCTTAATGGATATCTTTAATGAAAAGGAGAGTCTAAATTTTATTATGGAGTTATTAGCTTCCAAAAATGCAAAGATATGAGCTTAAATGGTAGAATTAACGTGTACGGGCAAATTTTGAATTTTTAAAATTATGAAACCCCTAACCTTCTTATATAAATAGGAATCCTCCCTTCTTCCTCCTCATTTGGCCAACATACTTTAGCCCTAAAACAAAACCAAGAAGATGTGGGAAAGAAAGGAAGGAGAAGGATAAAAGAAGCCATCCAAGGGTAAACAAATATAGAGAATTTGCCTATGATGCTATTATGAATTTTTCTTTACTCTTTCTCCTCTTTCTTTCTATGGTTTTGGTTTCTCAAAAGAGTGGTTTTAATGGCTGAAATATGTAGTTGAGAAGCTTTTTTAAGGATATCAATAATGCTAAAATAGTCTCCATAAAGTTCATTTTTAAATGATATGGGATTTAGGATAGGAAATTTTTATGTACATGGAACCTTAGCCCTTCTTCAATTTGGCCAAGAAATGGGGGAAAAGAAGAGGACTTGAAATTAATGAAACCATGGTGGAATTAGGGATTTTGAAGGGTGAAGATTAAGAATATGCAATTAGAATTGATAAAGCACCTACAGAATGGCTTATGGCTCACTTAGGGTTTGAATTGGCCCTTGAGAAATTCAAAACCCTAAGAGAGTTAATTAAGGTCTCTAATATCATAATTGAATGAGACATGAATTGTGGATATCCTATAACCAACAAATTCCTTAAGAATTGAACAAAACTTCAAGAAATGGAACTAAAGAGCTAGTCTCGACAAAGACATGATTTTGCAACCTAGGGAGTTATTTCAATGATTCTAAAATTATCAGTGGTCTAGATATGAATTATAAATACTAATGGAACCATTAAAATTAATTTAGAAGCCTTATTTTGAAAGTTAAAAATTTACAACTAAATAGGCCTAAAAGAGGAATTTGGTATTAGGCTTGTTTACCTATGCATGTGATGCCCTTAATGAGTTCTATTAGAGTTATACGACTTATAGCAAGTGAAATTTTGGAGCCAAGAAGTTGAACTATAAGAGTTGCTTCTTAAGGCATTCAAATAGGCCATAAGTACACCTAAAACCCTAAATTGCATATATATATTTATATAAAGCTAACATGAGTGTAAATATGATTCTATTGATTGTTTTGTGCTCTATTTGATGTGTCTAGGCTAAGCACATGAATTCTCATCCAACTGTGTGTGTAAGGCCATGGAAGAAGAGAAGGGAACTAAGGGGAATTAGTTGGATTTTGTGATAAGGTAACTTTTCTTTCATTCTTATTATGTATGTATGATTGGTTTATTTGAGTTTTCATGGTTGCTTGTATATATTATTTGCAAATTATATGAATTGTTAATTGTTTAAGTATAATATGCAATTGTATGACATTTATTCATAATTATGGTTGAACTAGCTCTTGAATGGGTGAGGTAAGGTAAAAGGTCTACAAGAAATAGGCGAGGTTAGGCCAAAAGTCCCTAATTGTGGGTGAGGCTAAGTCAAAAGTCCTTAAAAATAGGTAAGGCTAAACCAAAAGTCTCTATATGTTAGGTAAGGCTAGACCAAAAAACATGAAATTGCTTTTGTGTGAGCCATGATACTCTTAGAGCATGAATATTAGGTTGGTAATGCTTGTATGACAGGCATACTTGTTTTCATGTACTCTTTGAAATTGCTTTTGTGTGAGCCATGATTCTCTTAGAGCATGAATTTTGGGTTGGCAATGCTTGTATGAAATGCATACTTGCATTTATATACTTGAGTGAACCATATATGTGTTTGAATATTAGATTAGCTACTGAGATTCTTTGAATCTCACTCTCCCTTATCTCCACAAAGTATGGCCAGGTAATACTTAAGAAAGAGACTATGATGGGCAAAAGGCCTAGGAAGCACATTTTGTACAATGAAATTTATTTTAAGAAACATCATTGTACAAATGAATATGTACTCATATATTTTGATGTATGAAAATGAAACATATTTAAATGCATTAGACTACGCTATAAAGACTATTTGATACTTATAAGACTTGATATTTTGTAAATTGGAACATGAGATTCCTTGATATATATATATTTGTGTGTGTATTCATTCTAGTTTGTTTGAGATTTTATGCTTTTTAAGGGACCAAATGGATTAATTTTGACCTAAAACTTTTACAGTAGATAGTTCATATTATAAGCTTTCTAAGGACACCTAATTTGCATAAATTGAGTTATATAGCTTAAGCTATGAATTTTTGAAATTTGGTCCTTATTATGTGTTATATGGTTCAAAATGTGCATATGTCCAAATTTATGGATTTGATATTTCTCTATATGATATCTTGAGTGTAATAAATTGGTTGTGCTCAAATTGAGAGTTGAAATGGTAAAAATCCATGCATAAGCATTAGGAAACTGATTAGCACTTTTAGTAACCATAAATTTCGCTACTAATGAGTTGGTTATCATAATTTGCCACTAAAGAATATATGTAATATGGAATAAATGTATAATATGTGGTGGTATGACATTTGTTGGAATCAAAGCCAAGGTTTAAGCAGCCTAGCTCTATGTTTGAGTCAAGGAGTACTTGGATTGTTTGTGTATGTGGTGCATAATTGTTAGGAATTTTGGAACTGTTGATTGTGCTACAAATATTTGCATATATGTGTTGAGCTTATGATTCCTTTCAAACAAAATGATGAATACTAAAAAGGGCAAACTTGTTAGGGCAGGCTTGAAGACCTTATGCAAACCATTATGAACCGGTTAGATCAGCAATAGACTATGACGCAACAACTAAGATAGATTATGTAGCAATAGAAGGAAATGATACTACAACTGCAGAATGCCCTAGCTAGAAAAGATGATGATGGAAGAAATGGCTTAGAACCATAACAACTAGTTCCTGACAACCCCTTGCACCCCCTCAAGATCAAGTACAAATCAATAGCTATTGAATCAATTTAGAAAGAACTGTTGACCTTTTTTTGATGAAGAGTTAGATGTACAAAAAGTATAGGCATGGATAATGCAATTGGAGAAAATATTTAAAGTGATAGGCTATACTTCTGAGCAAAAAGCAATGCTAGCCACTTTTATGATAAAGAAAGAAGCAGATCATTGGTGGTATAGCACAATGATGATTTTGTAGACTAAAAATATTCTAGTTAACTAGGAGAATTTCTTAATTAAATTATATGAAAAATTATATGAAAAATATATTCCCAGCTCAGTTTAGGATCAAAAGGAAATGGATTTCATTAATTTGAAGTAGATAAAAGACATGACAGTTGATTAGTATGTGGCTAGATTCATTGAATTGTCTCAGTACTCCTCCTATTTGCAAAAATTTGATGATGAAAGATGGAGGTCTAAATGCTTTGAGAAAGGATTGAAGCCCTTTATCAAAGATAAAATTGCTCCACAGAGAGTTAAAATGTTTAATACTCCTGTAAATGTTAGTAGAGTGATTGAAAATAACCTAAACGATATATTGTAACTAGGGGTTAGTTAAAAGGAAACCCTAGAATTGAAAAGGCCATGGTAAGAGGATATTGTAAGTGTAGATGCTAGTAATAAGAAGAAAGATAAGGTGCCTTGAAATAAGAAGGGGCCAAAAAGGAAGAAAATTTAACTCAGCAGAAGACAACCATCCCAGATGACTTGTTTTAGATGTGGGAAGCTAGGGCACATAGCCTAAAATTGTTTTTAGATAGAGATGGCACCTCCATTCAGATCGTAGACCCAGAGTAGAGTGTTTGCTCTCACACAGTAGGAGGCTAGTGTGTTTCCTAGATTGATCGGAGGTATGATTAAAGTTAATGGTTTTTCTATAATTACTATATTTGATTCAAGTGCTAGTCACTCATTTATATCTTATGATTGCATAAGGAAATTGGGTTTGGTTATTGGTACTTTGTCATATGATTTGTCTGTATCTACCCTTACTATAGGCTATATGATTACTTTCCATATATGTTTGAAAGTTATCGTACAATTTAACCATTGTTTCACTACTACTAATTTCATTTGTATACTTTTCTATGATATTGATTTAATTATTGGTATAAATTTGATGGCTACTAATAATTCTATGCTTGATTGTGAACATAAAACCATTACCTTACTTGAATATGGGACCATACCTAGTATTGGGGTTAAGGTATCTTTCTTATCCACCACTCAAGCTGAGAGACACTTAGAATATGGATGTCAAGAGTTTCTAGTATTTTTCTCTATACAAGCTGAGGTAGAGGAAGGGATAGATGAGATCCATGTAGTTAGGGAATGTCTAAAAGTTTTCCCTAAGAATCTTATTTTTAGTGGTTTATCTATTGAATGAGAAATAGAGTTCCCTACTGATATTATGATTAGGGCAAAATCAATGTCTAAAGCTCCCTATAAGATGGCTACCGTTGAGATAGTAGAATTGAGAAAGCAAATTGAGGAATTGTTAGAAAAAAGGTTTATATGCCCAAGTGTGTCACCCTAAGGAGCTTTTGTATTATTTATGAAAAAGAAAGATGATAACCTAAGATTGTGTATAGATTATAAAGAATTTAGTAAGGTTATTGTTAAGAATAAGTATCCTTTCCTTAGAATTAATAATATTTTAGATCAATTAGTAGAGGCATCGATATTTTCCAAGATAGATCATAGATTTGTTTATCATCAGTTGAGAGTTAGAGTTGAAAAACGTCTTAAAGATGGCCTTTAGGACTATATATGGGCACTATGAGTTCCTAGTTATGCCATCTAGTTTAACAAATGTATCAGTTGTTTCTATAGATTATATGAATAGGATATTCATATTATTGATGATATTCTTATGTATTTTAGGTTGTTTGAGGAGCATGAAAGGCATCTGAGAATAGTCCACACCATAAGTGATTAATCTTCCACTCTTACTTAACCTTATCTCATATTACTTTAAGGTCTCTTTTACTTAAAATATAAGATCTAGTTAAGTTAAATAGCATGATGTTATATTTTATCCCCAATAAATAAAAATTTCATCCTTGAAATTTAGAACGTACCTCACTGAAAAAGCTCTAGATATTTCTCTTTCATGTTTGCTTCCATTACCCAAGTAGCTTCTTCTGGAGATAACCCCTTCTAAACCACTTACACCAGATAAATGCTTTTGTTCCTTTATTGCTTGATCTTGGTATTTATAATTCTCTCTAATGTCACAACAAAGGAAAGATTGTCTTGTAATGCTACATTCTTATACTCTATGATATGTGAAGGGTTTTATTGGTACTTTTTCAATTGGGATACATGGAAGACATCATAAAGTTATACTAGGTTGGAAAGTAGGGCTATTATGTAAGCTATTGGTTTCATTTTGTAAAGAATATGGAACAAACCTAGATACTTTGGGCTAAAGTTCTTTGCTTTGATGGATCTACCCACACCTGTTATTGGAAATACTTTGATGAATGCATGATCTTTAACCTCAAACTTTAATGGCTTTCTTCTAGCATTTACATAGCTTTTTTGTTTACTTTGACCTATTAGAAGCTTTTGCCTAATGAACTTTATTTGCTTGAGGTATGGTCCACTATATTAGGGCCTATAAGATTCCTCTCTCCTATCATAACCTAACATAATAGAAATGTACACTTCCTCCCATACAATACTTCATATGGTGCTATTTCTATATTGGAATAATAACCATTGTTATAGGCAAAATTTGTTAATGGTATGAACGCAACCCAATTCCCTTTCATCTCTAATACACAAACCCTTAGTGTGTCCTTTAAAGTATGAAGGTGTAATGCTCGGTACATTGTAAAAATATCGAAACGGGCTAGTTTGAAAAGCAAGTCTCCTGAGATGAGTGATTTAAGTCCAAATAAAATTTGGATAAGATTTTAAATAATAAAAAATGAAGATTTGAGCCTTGAGTTGCCCAGAAACCAGGACTGGAGTGATTCAAAAAATTTGCTGAAAAACTAGTAGTATTTTTATAAATAAGTGTAATTTTGGAAAAAACTTAGGAGGGCTTTTTTGTAACAATCGGGAAAAAGAAAAGAAAAGGAAAAGAAAGGAAGTAGAAAGCTGGAAATTTTCGAAATCTAGAAACTGTGCTAAGTCTCCTCGCAATAGCGAGAAAGGGTCTCGCTATAGCGAAAATGCCTGTTCGCAATAGCGAGAGTGATTCAAGCTATAGCGAGTGCGGGCAGTAGTCCATACAGAAACCAGGGAGTTGCTCGCTGTAGCGTACGCCATAGCGAAAGTGAGGTCTGAAACTAACGCGAGTTCGCCATAGTGAAGGTCAAAACTCGCCATAGCGAAGGGAACTGATGCGTGCTCGCCGTAGCGAAGGTTACGCCTCGCCATAACGAAGCCAAATAACACGAGCTCGCTATAGCGAAGGTTAATTTTTGCCGTAACGAGGGTCAGTCCGGAAGAGAGTAAAGAGCGAGAAAAAGACTTCATTAAACGCTCAAACTCATTCTTTCTCTCATTTTTGCCCTAGACTTCAACCCAAGGAGAGAAAAGAGGCGTGGAGAGTGAGAGAGACCAAGAGAAGGAGGAAGAGCAAGGGAAAGGTAAGCAAGTTCCTTCCATTTCTCCTTAGAATTCTGATCTCCTCTCTTTGCCCTCTTTTCCTACGGTTTTGTTTGTGAAAATGGTTGGATTTTGGGTATAGGTCAGAAGAGGGAAAGTGGAAAACACCTTTGAGTCTTTGTGTTTTCTTTGAAAATGTTGTTTCCACTACCATGGGAGCTTGAGAGAGAGGAAGAGTTGATGGCATTCTAGAGAGAGAGAGAGAGAACCTCTAGGTTCTGGTATGTTAGGAGAGTTTAATCTAAAGGTTACATTCTAGAAAGTAATTCTATGTTCTTGATTATGCCTAGGCGCAAGAGAAACACCTTCATCAAGGTGTGAGTGTGAACCTAAGAAGGGAGAAGAGAAGTTGAAAGGAAAAGCTAGTGTTGGCTTATAAGATAGCTCTCTCTTCCCACTCTTTCTTGTTGCATTCTTGGATGTAATAGTCATTGTATTTTTATGTATATGCTTGTTGTGTGAAATATGCCATATGCTATTACTTTGATGCATTGATGCCAATATGCTTGTGTGATGAATTGTGAGATTTGCTAGGGTGAGGTAGTGCCGAAAGTCCCTTGAGATGGGTGAGGTGAAGCCGAAAGTCTCTTGAGAATGGGTGAGACAAGGCCAAAAGCCTCAACCGAGTGAGGCCAAGTCAAAAGTCCCTAAACTCGGGTGAGGCCATCCAAAAGTCCCTTAAACTTGGGTGAAGCTAGACCAAAAGTCCCTGGAGCCCATTTTTGGCATTGTTGTGATTTCCATAGCATGTACAATGTGTGTTGGATGTTTGAGAATGGCTAAATGCTTATTCACATGCTTTGACTTGTTATATGCCTTGATTGCTTACTTGAATGAGTGTATGAGCTACTGAGATTCCCTGAATCTCACCCCTTCCTCTCCCAACTTAACATGCTAGGTGGAGCACAAGGAGAACCAAGTGCACACCAAGGAGCCTAGGAGCATGTATAGGAGAATGTTAGTTTTATTTTGATCTTTTTGATATAAAGTGGTGCCAAATGAATATGCACCCACTATTTTTGAGATGTAAATGTTGTAGCAAGTGTATGTGTATGAAGAGATGATGTATAAACTATGTTGATAGCCAAATTAATGGAAATGAGGGTTTTACCCCTTTTGTTGAATGAATGTAATAGTGTATTTTTGGCCGTAGCATAGTGAGATTGGAATGTATGTTGATTTAGACCATATGGACATGTTATATATACTATTTTTATGCTTTTAAACTTGTCCATGAGTGGCTAGAATGTGTGAGAGGCCTTTTGGACCCATTTTGGACCTCTTGGGTGCCAAAACTGGTATTTTTGAGAGCCCCATCAAAGTATGACCGGATGAGCTCCTCTTGCCATGAAATTTGGCGTGCCTCTAGAGTTTGTAGAGAGATTCTTGGGAAGCTAAAGTGGGTAATATTCGGAGGTCTAGAGAATATTTGGTGAATTGTTGAATTTGGGAAAAATCCATGGTTTGGTCATGTACTGTTCCTATAGGTCAGAAATGAAATCCATGTCATAGATAGACCAAACGGTGGCCAACTGTCATGAAATTTTATACACATAAACTAGAAAACAAAATCGACCTGTACCAATTGGAATCACCTAAATTGAAGGTCTGTAGAGAGAGATTGAACCGTCTGAAGTTCTATATCAGCATCAGGGAGCCTATCTGACCTCCGTTACTGTTCCATCAGTTTTTAGGGTGTGGGGCTACTGAACTGATCTGGAATTATTTTTCTCCTCTAGTAAACATCTGTAGCTTTCCAAATTGGTATAGTGTGCCTAGATTAGATTTTTGTGGATTTAATTATGAATTTCCGAAGTTCATGACAGTAACCTGGCCCAGAAACAGTGACAGTCGGACCTCTTTCCCATTTTCGATGTCAAACATGGTCCAAACGCTGAGATTCTGATTGGGAAATATTTTTAAGTAAAGGTAACACTTATAGCTTTCCAGAGAGCTAAAGTTTACCAGATTCCCATTTTTCTAGAATTAGTTATGATTTTTCAAAGTTAGAGCCAAAATATGACTTTTGGGCACAAGTGAGAAAAAAATGCATTTTCTAGTTTTTGGCTCTATACCCGTGGCTTATGGCTTGTTTTATGCTTTGTATGAGTTGTATAAGTAGAGCGTGAGTAGAGAATGTGAATGATGGGTACATAGGACCCTCGGGGCAGATAGTGAGCGTATGAAACCCCCTTTCATAGCATGAAAATGCCACGGATTAGTATTGTTTCTTTGGAAATCATGTGGAACCGAGCCCAGTGAGAGGCTAGATAGCAGTAGTAGATTAAGGTGTTACATTTTTGGTATCAGAGCAATCCTGGCCCATGTGCGACCCGAGGACGGGTCGGCCCCAAGGGGGGTGGATTGTAATGTCCCACATCGGCTGGAAGGGGCCTGTGCTGAGCGCTTATAAAGGGGTGCGAAGCGCTCTCTTCCAGACGCGCATTTTGGGCTGAAATTAGAGTAAGTCCAAGGTGACAAAACCCCTCCCTTCCCGAGTGAAATGAGAGTAGCCTGACGGGGGACGTAGGGGACAATACGTCTGGCGACTTTGTAAGTTGTTTATGTCTGTGGATCAGTACGTGGCCAAGTTTATTGAGTTGTCTCGGTATTCCTCTTACCTCCAGAGGTATGATGATGAACCCTGGAGATGTGAGCAGTTTGAGACTGGTTTGAGGCCCCTGATTAGCGATAGAGTCACTCCACAGCGGATCAGAAAGTTTAATACTCTGGTGGAGGTCAGCAGGGTGATTGAGACCAACTTGCAAGTTATCATGCCTGCTGTGACTACGGCTAGTTAGAAGAGGGTTCCAAATTTGAAAAGGCCGAAACTAGAAGAGGGCTCTAGTTTGACACCTAGTACTAAGAGGAGAGGCAAGGGGCCATGGAATAGAAGGCCGCAGCGAGGTGTGCCACCTCATCGGGGCCAGTCATCCTTCCAGTAGTCTCCGGTGACATGTTTCAAGTGTGGAAAGCCAGGGCACATTGCTAGACACTGTCCTCAGATAGAGACAGCGCCTCCTCCTAGACCACAGACCCAGGGCTGAGTGTTCGCCCTTACTCAGCAGGAAGCCAGCGCATCTCCCAGTTTGATCTGAGGTATGCTGATAGTGAATGGCTTTCCTGTAGTTGCTATGTTTGATTCGGGTGCTAGTCACTCGTTTATATCTTATAATTGTGTGAGGAAATTGGGTCTGGTCGTTAGTGTCTTGCCATTTGACTTGTCTGTCATTACACCCACTGGAGGCCACGTTGTTACTTCCCATACCTGTTTAAATGTCACTGTTCAATTTAACCATTGTCATACCACTATTGATTTGGTTTGTATACCCTTCCGTGATATTGATTTGATTATTGGTATGAACTGGTTGGCTGCAAATAATGCCATACTTGATTGTGAACACCGAACCATTTCCTTACCTGCTTGTGGGACCATACCTAGGGTAGGAGCTGAGTTATCCTTTATGACTACTACCCAGGCTGAGAGATATTTAGAGTGTGGATGTTAAGGGTTTCTAGTCTTTTTCTCTATTTAGGCTGAGGTAGAAGAAGGGATAGATGAGATCCCAATTGTCAGGGAATTCCCGAAGGTTTTCCCTAGAGAGTTTGATTTTAGTGGCCTACCTTCTGAGAGAGAATTAGAGTTCCCTATAGACATAGTGCCTGGGGCTGGACCAGTGTCCAAGGCTCCTTACAAGATGGCTCCCGCCGAGCTTGCTGAGTTGAAAGAGCAGATAGAGGAATTGTTAGAGAAAGGGTTTATCCATCCTAGTGTTTCACCTTGGGGTGCTCTGGTGTTGTTTGTGAAAAAGAAAGATGGTAGCTTGCGTTTGTGTATAGATTACAGAGAGTTGAATAAAGTTACCATCAAGAATAAATATCCTCTCCCTAGAATTGATAATTTGTTAGATCAGTTGGCTGGGGCATCTGTGCTTTCCAAGATAGATCTTAGATCTGGGTACCACCAGTTGAGAGTGAGAACTGAAGACGTCTCCAGGACGGCCTTCAGAACGAGATATGGGCACTATGAATTCCTTGTGATACCATTCGGGTTGACGAATGTGCCTGCTGTGTTCATGGATTACATGAATAGGGTATTCAGACCGTATCTAGATCAGTTTGTGGTGGCCTTTATTGATGATATTTTAGTGTACTCCCGATCTTTTGAGGAGCACGAGAGGCATTTGAGACTAGTCCTATACACCTTGAGAGAGAAAAGGTTGTATGCCAAACTTAGTAAATGTGAGTTTTGGCTGACCGAGGTGTGATTCTTAGGTCACGTGATCTCACAAGACGGGGTTGTGGTGGATCCCCATAAAGTTGAGGCAGTGTTACAGTGGGATAGACCTAGAACGATCACCGAGGTTAGGAGTTTCCTAAGTTTGGCAGGGTATTATAGATGGTTTATTCAGGACTTTTCTCGAATGGCCTTACTACTGACGAGGCTAACTAGGAAAGATACACCTTTTGTGTGGGATGAGAGATGTGAGAAGAGTTTCCAAGAGTTGAAACTCTGTTTGACCACTGCCCCTGTACTAATTATCCCTGACCCTAGTGAACCATTTGTGATTTATTGTGATGCCTCGGGCAAAGGGTTAGGATGTGTGTTGATGCAGCAGGGTCGAGTAGTGGCATATGCCTCGAGGCAGTTGAGGCCTCATGAGGAGAATTACCCCACACATGACCTGGAGTTAGTTGCCATAGTGTTTGCTCTTAAAATTTGGAGACACTATCTGTATGGTGCGACCATAGAGATCTATAGTGACCACAAGAGTCTGAAATACCTGTTTGACCAGAAAGAACTCAATATGAGACAGAGGAGATGGATGGAATTCTTGAAAGACTATGATTATGTGTTGAAATATCATCCGGGCAAGGCCAATGTGGTGGCGGATGCCCTGAGTAGAAAAACCATCCATGTAGCCTATATGATGATTAGGAAGTAGGAGCTCCTAGAGAAGTTCAGAAATTTGAACCTCTCTTGTCAGGTGGTATCGGGTAGATTGTGTCTGAGTGAAACCTGATTTGAGAATATCTTGAGAACCCAGATCTTAGATGCCCAAAGAGAGGATGAGTTCCTGAAATGGATCAGGAATGAGATTACCCAAGGTAAGACCTCAGATTTCAAGGTGTCTGAGGATGGTATGATAGTATATCGAGATAGAGTCTGTGTGCCTAGTCAGAATGAGTTGAGAGAAAGCATTCTAGAAGAGGCACATAAGAGTAAGTATACTATCCACCCAGGTACCACCAAGATGTATCAAGATGTGAAAAGAATTTTCTGGTGGCCAGGGATGAAAAGTGATGTGACAGAGTATGTGGCTAGATGCCTAGTGTGTCAAAGGGTAAAGATAGAACACCAGAAACTGGCTGGGTTGTTGCAACCTCTAGATATCCCTGAGTGGAAGTGGGATAGTATAGCCATGGACTTTGTCATGGGGTTACGCAGGACATCCTCTGGACACGATGCTATTTGGATAGTTGTGGATAAACTGACGAAGTCTGCACATTTTTTAGCTATCAAGGCTACTTATACACTGGATAGATTAGCCCAGTTGTATATCAGAGAGATAGTGCGACTTCATGGAATACCCAATAGCATAGTTTCGGATAGAGACCCCAGGTTCACATCGAACTTTTGGAGGTCACTGCAGCATGCCTTAGGGACTAGGTTGCGGTTTAGTACTGCATATCACTCCTAGACAGATGGTCAGACTGAAAGGACCATCTAGACATTGGAAGACATGTTGAGGGCATGTGTGCTAGAAATGAAGGGGAACTGGGATGCGTATTTACCGTTAGCAGAGTTTGCATATAACAACAGTTACCATTCCAGTATTCAGATGGCCCCTTATGAGGCTTTGTATGAGAGAAAGTGAAGATCCCCTTTGTGTTGGGTTGAGCTAGGTGAGAGGAGTATGATAGGACCTGAGGTTGTGGACCAGACCACCCGACAGATAGAGTTGATTAGGAAGAGGCTCCTCACGGCCCAGAGTAGACAGAAAAGCTATGCTGATAAGCGTAGGAGGCCGTTAGAGTTTGAGGTTGGAGACCATATGTTCATTCGAATATTAGGTCAGTCAATGAGGGTAAGGAAGCTCAGTCCTAGGTATATTGGTCCATTTGAAATCCTTGAGAAAATTGGACCCGTGGCTTACCGAATAGCCTTACCTCCTAACCTAGCCCAAATCCACAATGTTTTTCATGTCTCCCAATTGAAAAAAGTATTTACCAGACTCCTTACATGTCATAGAATATGAGCATGTGCAATTGCAGGAAGATCTTTCCTATGTAGTGAAACCAGAGAGAATTGTGGATGCTAAGCTGAAACAGCTAAGAAGCAAGAGCATTCCTCTGGTGAAAGTGATCTGGTGACCAACTATCATGAAATTTTATACACATAAACTAGAAAACCAAAGTGACCTGTACCAATTGGAATCACCTAAATCGGAGGTCTGTAGAGAGAGATTGAATCGTCTGAAGTTCTGTATCAGCATCAGGGAGCCCATCTGACCTCCATTACTGTTCCATCAGTTTTTGGGGTGTAGGGGCTACTAAACTGATCTGGACTTATTTTTCTCCTCTAGTAGACATCTGTAGCTTTCCAAATTGGTATAGTATGCCTAGATTGGATTTTTGTGGATTTAATTATGAATTTCTGAAGTTCATGACAGTAACTTGGGCCAGAAACAGTGACAGTCGGACCTCTTTCCCATTTTCAATGTCAAACATGGTCTAAATGCTGGGATTATGATTGGAAAATATTTTGAAAGTAAAGGTAACACTTAGAGCTTTCCAGAAAGCTAAAGTTTACCAGATTCCCATTTTTCTAGAATTAGTTATGATTTTCCAAAGTTAGAGCCAAAATATAACTTTTGGGCACAAGTGAGAAAAAAATGCATTTTCTGGTTTTTAGCTCTATACCCGTGGCTTATGGCTTGTTTTATGCTATGTATGAGTTGTATAAGTGGAGTGTGAGTAGAGAATGTGAATGATGGGTACATAGGACCCTCGGGGCAGATAGTGAGCATATGAAACCCTGTTTCATAACATGAAAATGTCAGGGATTGGTATTGTTTCTTTGAAAATCATGTGGAACCGAGCCCAGTGAGAAGCTAGATAGCGGTAGTAGATTAAGGTGTTACATTTTTAAATGGAAATTTTGAGTTACCCAGGATTCTCAGAGGCCCCAAAAACCATGGGAAGCCCCAGGACTGGTAAAGTCCCTTCGGTGTACTCTTTTTGACGTCAGTTGACCCAAACTTTGACTGATTCGTTTGAGAAGGTTTTAACTCCGATTTGAGTAATTCCAAAGGCATTTTATTAAATTGGGAACCTAAATTTTATGATGGAAAAGATGGTTCTAAAAAAGGAGCTAAAACAAAGCCAAATAGGAAATGCTATTATAGAAGGGCAAAAATGGAAACAAATTGTAAAAAGAAGCTTCTAAATGCTCCTTTTAAGTCCATGTTCCTCTCCCCCCTCTCTAAACCAACTTTCTTTTGCCCAAATCTCAGAAAAGGAGCTGCTATCTTAGGTGCACCAAGAGAGGGAATTTTAGAGGAAGAAAAGCCAAGGAAAGGTGAGAAAGTGTAAGGTTTTCATGCTCCTTCCTCTTGAAACTTTATCCTCCTCTTCTTGCTTCATCTTTCCATGGTTTTAATGTAATTTTTGGTGCTGTGTTGGGGTTAGACCAGAGGAGAGAAATTTGAAATTCAAGGAGGAGGAAGAGGGAAGAGGAAGGACTCTTGAAGGAAGCTTGATTTCAAGGTAGTTTCTCTTCCCTTGTTGTTTCTTTTTCTCCTTCTCCTCTTCCATGGTGGGATGCCTCAAATAGAACCATGAAGAGGGAAGAGTTTCTATTTTATAATCCAAAGTAATTCATCAAACTAGGCCATGGGAAGATGGAATACACTAAAGAAATGTGTGAAAAACTAGTAAAACTGAAGTTGGAAAAGTGTAGGGTGCTTGAACATAGTTTAAAATCTGGGTTGATTCAAGATTCCCCATCATATATGAGTATTTGTTTCAGTTTCTAAGACTCCTAGGGAGCCTCCTAAGTGCCCCATCCATTAAGGAAAAATCCCAAACTCCATGGGTCTTTAATGGAAGCATAAATTGGTTAAGACCTTTAGAGATAGTTAGGGGATGTTTTAAATGGTTCCAAGCTTGATTTGGGACTTTATGTGATAAAAGAAGATAGGAGAAACCCTTGAAAAAAATTTAGAAGCCTTAGGTTGGGAGATGAGGCAATGGCTTCCATAATGTAACCTTATGAAGCAACATAGACCTAAATTTGTAAAAGTGAGTGTGTGATAGCTTCAAAGACCTTAAATGAGCTCAAGAGGTCTAAATATGGCACAAGAATGGAACCAAGAAGGTTCATTAGGGTAGTTGCTTCATTAGGTCTTTAATGGAACCATATTGTGACAAATAGAACAAAGTGTAGTCTTAAGAGTGAGTTGGATGTCATAACTTGTTCCAAGAGTATAATTAAGGGTTGTTTATTGGGAATAGGCCAAGGAAATCTAACCTTACCTCCTTGTGCTTGTAGAACCAAAAAGGAGAAAGAATAAACAAAGTAAAGCTTGAATTTGCACCAAGATAGCTCTCCACCTTTTTTTGTTGCATATATGTCATTGTGTGCTTGTGTGTCTATGTATATGTTTGAAACTTGCCACTTGATGCTATGATGCTATTTTGGTACCAATATGCTTTCTTGAATGTCTTTGAATTATGGAAATGGCTCACAAGGGTGAGATAGTGCCAAAAGTCCTTTAATGTGTGTGAGGAGATGCCAAAAGTCTCATGGTATGGGTGAGACAAGGCCAAAAGTCCCTTGGATGGATGAGGCTAAGTCAAAAGTCCCAAGAACCAAGAGTGAGGTAATCTAAAAGTCCTAAAAATGGGATGAGACCAAACCAAAAGTCCCTAGAGCTTATTCTTATGCTTGACATGAGTTTGTGACATAAAAATGTGAAAGTGGAATGCTTCATGAATAGATTGATTTCATACTTGTACTTTTGACATGTTACATGCCTTGAAAATGTGCTTGAATAGGTATATGAGCTATTAAGATTCAATGAATCTCACTCTCTCCTTTCTCTCATCTCATATGATCTAAGTGGAGTTCAAGATTCAAAGGATGGAAGCCAAGGAGTTTAAATCTCCATCTCTTGGCAAATCTTCCCATTTTTGATGTACTAGGATGTCTAGAATGTCAAAAGATATATGTATATGTTATTTTTGAGTTATGACACTTTGAACAAGTGTAAAACTATGTAAAGATAGTATATGTATAAAAAATAAAGTTCCATGAATGGCATTGTACAATTTGACCCTTTGGAAGCCCACTTATACATGTATGTTTATGGAAGTGGCATGATGAATTTGAGTTGCATGAGAGTTCAGACCTTATGAGAGACTTATTTATGCTATATTTATGCTTCTCAAGTTGCTCAAATAGTTGTGGAATAGTGGATGGCTCATTTGGACCAAATTTGCCTCTTGTTGGAACCAAAAGTACCATATTCTTGAGTTATAGTAAAGTCTGACCAAATGACCTCTTCTTGACTTGAAATTTTTCATGAAATTAGATCTTGCCTAGATATTTTTGAGAAGCCAAAGATCATGTCATTTGGAGGTCTGTGGAGTATTTTATGATTTTTCAAAGTTGGTATCAAAATTTCAGATTTGCACCAGTACTGTTCATTTGGTCAGTTGTGAAATTGTGTCATCTGAGGGGCAAACATGGTGCAATGGATACAAAATTTTATAGGTAGAAACTAGACATTCACAATGACTTATAGCATCTATAATCACCTCATTTGGAGGTCTAAGCGAAGAGATATAAATTTTTGAATTTCTGGAAGAGCAATAGTAGAGTAGCACAACCTGAGTCACTGTTCCATTGAATTTCAGTGGCTGGACTTACTTACTCTAGTATAAGTCTATTTTTACCATAATTTTAACATTTATAGCTTTCCAAATTGTTATCATTTTCATAGATTATATTTTTTTGAAATTAATTGGATGTTTTCAAAGTTTATAGTAGACACTTGCATCAGTACCAGTAGCTGTCCAAACCTTTGCCCCTTTTCCCATGTCAAACGCTTTCTTTGTTATATTTTGATGGATTGGAAATATTTTTTGCATAAAGTATACATGTTTAGAATTCCAAAATAGCCAAGAATGTATGATTTCAATTTTGCTAGAATTAGTTATGAATTTTAAAACTTCATATCAATAATCTGAACCAGTAGCCTAGATAGTAGCGACCTCAGTGGAGTTTTGGATGTCAAATATTCTCCTCTTAATGATTCATGAGCTGAAATTATTTTTACCATGGGGTAGACATCTAGAGAATTTTGGAATGGTAAAGTTTGTTAGGTTTCAATGTTTTTGGATTTAGTTATGAATTTTCGAAGTTGTGATAGAAAAATTGAAATTCTAGCCAAAAATAATGGTGTGAATTTTGATGCTCCCCTTTGAACTCCACGAGTTGTGGGCCAACTTTAGTGATGCAAATGAATTTTATTTATGTAATTAAATATGAAAATGTGATGTATGAGCTTATATGGTCTACATGACACTAAATTAAATTTTCATACACGACGCAACGCTAAATAAGGCATTATTTTAATGCCAATTTTTCATTCTCTTTGTGCAATTCATGATGTGAGACTTTGAGGCTCCTCTCCAATGTACGTTTTCTAATGATGATGAGCCCAAACTTTGACGGATTCATTTGGGAAGGTTTTATCTCCAAATTGAGTGATTCCAAAGGAATTTTATTAAAGTGGGAACCTAAATTTTATGATGGAAAAGATGGTTCTAAAAAAGAAGCTAAAACGAAGCCAAAACGAAATTGCCATAAAGGATGAAATTAGAATTTTTGAAAAAGTGAGTTTCTTGAAACTTCCACACACTTCTCCCTTTTTTCTCCTCTCATATAGCACGACCCTTTCTACCCAAAATACAGAAAAGTAATAGCTCCTTTAAGCCCACAAAGAGAAAGAGAAAAGGAGGAAGAAAATCAAAGAAAAGGTAAGGAAATCTATGGAATTTCATGCTCCATCTTCTTCCATTTTTGTTCCTCTCCTTTCTTCCTCTCTTTCCATGGTTTATTTGAGTGAATTGGTTCTGTTTTGAGTCTAGAATAAAGAGGAGTAGTTTGAATTGCTTGAGGAGAAGAAAACCAAGGAGAAAAAGTCTTGAAATCAGGCTTAAATCCAAGGCATATCTTGTTTCTAGTTGCTTTCTTCCCTTGCTTCTCCTTTGGTGTGAATTCGGCCAAACCAGAACCAAAAGAGGGGAGAGAGTTTTATTCAAAAACAAGAGAGGAACTAGGGTTTTAGACCATGAGAAAGAGGAATATGGCAAGAAATTCCAAGAAACACCAATAGAAATCAAGTTAGGAAAGTGTAGGCTTCTTTAGGGTTTTGTAAAATTTGATTTTGTGTGAGTGTTTCCTTGTGCTCCTAAGACCTCTAGAAACGCTCCCAAATGGCTCTCCCATCATGAAAAATTTTGAAACTCCAAGAAACCCGTCCATGGTGCTAGTCTCTGCCAAGTAAGGTTCCATGGGCTAGGGAGTGTTTTAATTTATTCTATCCTTGGTTTGGGACTTTATATGATGTTAGAAGATGGGATAAACTATTGAAAAAAATTTAGGAGCCATGGATTAAGAGATGGGACAATGGTGTCCATAATAGTGCTTTGTGAAGCAACTTGATTCTAAGCTTGTGTAAATGAATGTGTGAGGGCTCCAAGGACTTTGAATGAGGCCAAGAGGCCTAGAGATGGAAAGAAATAGGACTTTAGAGTTTGAATTGTGAAGGTTGCTTCAATAGGCCATTTATGGAACCATTATGCCACTTACAGAACCAAGTGTGTATTTAAGAGTGAGTTTAATATCTTGGCTTGCTTCAAGTGTGTAATTGTGTGTTGTTTATGGTGCTTTAGGCCAAGAGAACATCCAACCACTTAGTGCACTTGTGAGGCTGAAAAAGGGAAGGAACAAACCAACAAAGCTTTCATCAAGTTAAAGGTAGCTTTCCACCTCATTCTCCTTGCATTCTTGTGTGCATATGTATGGCATTGTATACTTGTGTGTGTCCTTGTGACCTGATGACATGCCATTTGATGCCTTGACATTACATTGGTACCAAGGTGCTTCCTTGAATGGCCTTGGTTGTGGAAATGGCTCATAAGGGTGAGGTGATGCCAAAAGTCCCTTAATAAAGGTGAGGAGATGCCAAAAGTCTCATGGCATAGGTGAGACAAGACCAAAAGTCCCTAGTCCAAGGATGAGGCAAATCCAGAAGTCTTAAAAATGGGGTGAGGCAAAACCAAAAGCCCCTAGCGCATATTCTTGGCTTGAATGTGAATAAGTGGCATGGAAATTGTGACCTTGCATACTTTGTGGTTGTCAAACTTTCCATACATATGCTTGGATGTGTATATGCCATGAATGTGTGTGTGAATGGGTGTATGAGCTATTGAGATTCCATGAATCTCACTCCCCTTCCTACCATCATCTTAAAATGTCTAAGTGGTGTTCAAGAAGTAAGGAATGCAAGCCAAGAACCTTGAGAAGTTGTATTTTATTTATTTTATAACCTTACTTGTAATCGAATGTCAAAGTGAGCTTGTACATGTAATTTTTGAGATGTAAGACCATAGGAAATTGTAATATAATGTAAGAACTTAGTATAGCTCTTATGTGGTATTAGATCAATGAGAATGTGAAATTTGGCACCTTGATGGCTTGTGATAATAGTGTATTCTTGGGTATGGAATGGTCAAATTAAGATGCATGGTGTTTGGGACCATTTGGATAGTTGATACAAGTCATATTCATGCTTTTAAACTTGCCCAAGAGGTACCAAACCATTAAGAAAGCCATTTGGACCAAAGTGACACCTTATGAAAGGCAAAATTAACCATATTGTGAACCTATATCACTTTCTATCCAAATGAGCTCTTCTTAGCCTGAAATTTGGCATGCATTTAGAGCTTATTAAGAGCTTTTTGGAAAGTTAAAATGGGTATCACTTAGAGGTCTACAGAATATTTGGCTAATTGTTGAAGTTGGCTAAAAATTCAGAATTTGCCACTGGTACTGTTCATCTAGTCTGAATTTTGTTCTGTATCAATCATGGGACAAACGATGTCCAATTGCCACAAAATATTACAAAGAGAAACTAGACCTTCCCAGTGACTTGTGTCAATTGGAAGCACCTCATTTGGATGTCTAGAGAGGGATATATGAATTTTGAAGTTGCTATTCTGTTCCAAGCACATCTCCAGAGCCATGGTACTGTTTGATTGATTTTCAAGGCCTAAACACTCTTGGATTGGTCTAGAACTATTTTTCACCTATATTTAACATCTTTAGTTTTCAAATTGGTATAGATTGCATGGATTGGATTTTTGTGGAATTAACTATGAATTTCCAAATTTTATATCAGTAAGCTATATCAAATTTCTGGATAGCTCGACCTCTCTGTCTTTTTTGTTGTCAAACATGATTCAGATGAGATTTTCATGGATGGGACTTATTTTTATGTAAATTTAATATCTAGATCTTTTCAAAAAGCTATGGTTTGTATAATTTCAATTTTTTTACATTTAATTATAATTTTTCAAAGTTGCCCCTGAAATCTGTCACTGTACAGCCGCGAAGAATGAAAGAAATTTTGGGGTTTTTGCCTCTTGATCTGTGGTTTATGCCAAGTTTTGAGAATGCTATGATTTGTATGAGTGAAGAATAATTAGAGAATATTGTTGGTCAGTTCATGGGGTCCAAGAAGTGCAAAATGAAAAATTTATTTGCAACATAATGCAATTTAATTCATTATTTTAATACATTTTCTTGGGATTTTTTTTTATGAATTGTATAATCTCACTTGCAAGAAGGGGATCAATATTAGAAATAATATTGTGTTACATGTTACACACACACACATATACATGCCTAGGGTTTTAAATTTTTTTCAAAAATATCAATTTTGTCCTTACACTTTAATTTTTTCATTTAAGCTTATTTTTTTGTATCTTTAGACATCGACTGCTCTACACTAAAATTTAGACTCTCTTCTTCATTAAAAATATGTTATTAGAGGTTACATAGATTTAAATTAGTTTAGAAAAGTCCAATCAAATTTATTACTCCCTGAGGTCCTACACCATATGCCGTGAGGGATTTAGCCAAACTAACCTCATCTGGTTAATCTACTAATCTTATTTCATAATATTATGATGCGGGATATTTATTTCTCAAGTTAATTCTTATATTTTCTAAATCCTTGATTTTTCCCTATTGTTTAGGCCCAAATCAATTCTTTTAGTTCTAATGAGCCTTTTTTCTCTCTGTGACGTGTTTTTAATTAATTTTTTCCATTCTTTAGAGACTATTTTAGCTTACAAAATATGGAATATTACATTTTACACCCCTTAAAAATAAATTTTGTACTCAAAATTTAGAATATACCTCAGGTAAATAATTGTGGATGTTGCTTTTCCTTGTCATCCTCTAGTTCCCAAGTTGTCTCATTAGAAGATCGACTTTTCCAAACCATTTTTACTAGAAGAATGCTCTTATTTCTTAGCTGTTTGATCTTGGTATCACTGATTTTCTCTAGTACTATGGCATAGGAAATATTGTCTTGCAATTGAATATTTTCATATTCTATGACATGTGAGGCGTCTGGCAAGTACTTTTTAAGTTGGGAGACATGCAATACATTATTGATTTGGGTTAGGTTAAGAGGCAAAACAATATGGTAAGTAACAAGTCCAATTCTTTCAATGATTTTAAATGGACCTATATACCTAAGACTAAGCTTTCTTACAATAATAGATTGGCCCACTCTAGTAACTAAAGATACTCGAATGAACACATGGTCTTTAGTCTCAAACTCTAATGATTTCCTTCTTTTATCTGTATAACTTTTTTTATCTACTCTAAGCCATAAAGAGTTTCTTTCTAATTAATTCTATTTCCCTGGTAGTCTAATCTACCATCTTAGGTTATATTGAACTCCTCTCACTTAAATTAACCTGACATAAAAGGTAATCTACATTGTCTCCCAAACAAAGCTTAATATAAGGCTATCTAGATACTAGAGTGATAACTATTATTATATGCGAACTCAACAAGTGGCAAATATACATCTTAGTTCCTTTTCATCTCTAACACACATGCCCCCAATATGTTTTCTAGGCTCTAGATGATCCTTTCTATCTAACCATTTGTTTAGGGTGATAGGCAGTATTAAATCTAAATTTAGTCCCTAAAGTAGCTTAAAGAGATTTTCAAAAGTATGATGCAAATATGGGATCTCTATCAGATACAATATTATTAGGCACCCCATGAAGCCTCACTATTTCTTTTATATACAGTTGGACTAATTTATCTAAAGTATACATAACTTAATTGATAAAAAGTATAAAAACTTAGTTAGTCTATCCACTATTACCTAAATAGTATCATTTCCTAAGGATGTCATAGGTAATCCCATGATAAAATCCACAACTATAATATCTTATTTCCACTTAGGGATATCTAAAGGTTGCAATAACTCAGTTGATTTTTTATGCTTAATCTTTACCTTTTGACACACCAGACATTTAGCCATATAACTGGCTATGTCTGTTTTCATCTTTAGCTACCAAAATAATATTTTCAAATCCTATCACATCTTTTGTAGTACCTGGATGAAGTTTGTATTTACTCTTATATGTCTTTTTCCAAGATCTTTTTGCTAAATTCAATTTTATTTGGCATATAAATTCTCTTATAGTATATAATTATACCATCCTTAAACACCTTGAATTCTAAGGCCTTACCCTAGGAAATCTCACTTCTAATCTAATTCAAAAAGTTATCTTTTCTCTAGGCATTTGAGATCTGGGCTTTCAAGTCATTCTTTATTCTAGTCTCACTCATTAATAGTTTACCATAAAGGATACAATAGGACATATTCATATTCTTAAAATTCTCTATGAATTCCTATTCCCTAATCATCATATAGGCTACATGTATGGTTTTCTATTCAAAGCATCGATCACCATATTAGCTTTACTTAGATGGTATTTTAATGTATAGTCATAATCTTTTAAGAATTCTCTCAATCTTCTTTGCCTTATATTCAATTATTTTTTATCAAACAAGCATTTTAGAGTTTTATGATCACTATATATCTCTACTATGGCATCATACAAGTAATGTTTCCATATTTTAAGGGCAAATACCACTACAACTAACTCTAAATCATGTTTTAAATAATTCTTTTCATGTGGCCTCAACTGCTTAGAGACATATGTTACTACTCTACCCTATTACATTAACACACATGCTAGCTCTTTTCTTAAGGCATCACTATAAACCAGAAAAGGTTTACTAAGGTCAAGTATCAATAACACAAGGCCGGTGGTCAATCAGAGTTTCAACCAAAAACTCCTGTCACATCTATCATCCCCTATAAATGGTGTCTCTTTCCAAGTTAGCCAAGTTAATGGTGAGGCTATATGAGAAAACACCTAGTATGAAACTTTTATAATAACCTACCAAACTTAAAATACTTTAGCCTCAATGATAGTTTTAGGCCTCTCCCATTATAACATATCCTTAACTTTATGGGGATCTATTGGAACCCCTGCTTATGAGATCACATTATCTAAACACCTTACTTCAGTAAACCAAAACTCACATTTACTAATTTGGCATACAATCTCTTATTTCTCAATGTCTCAAGGACTACTCTCAAATGCCTCTTATGCTTCTCAAATGATCTAGAATACATAAACATATCATCAATAAAGACTATAACAAACTTATCTAAATAAGGTCTAAACACCTTATTCATATAGTCTAGAAAAATAGCCAATGCATTAGTTAAACTAAAGGGCATAACCAGGAACTCATAATGTCTATATCTAGTATTAAAAGATGTCTTTAGAATGTCTTCAACTTTAACTCTCAACTAATGATAGCTAGATCTAAGCTCTATCTTAGAAAACACTTATGCCTCCACTAATTGATATAAAAGATCATTAATTCTAGGGAAGGGAAACTTATTCTTAATAGTGACTTTATTAAGTTCCTGATAATCTACACATAATCTAAGACTAACTTCTTTCTTCTTAACAAACAAAACAAGAGCTTCCTTGGGTGATACACTGGGGCATATAAAACCCCTTTTCTATCAATTCCTTAATCTACTTTTTGAATTCTTTTAGCTCAATGGGAGCCATCATAAAAGGAGCATTAGACACTAGTCTAGCCCTAGACACAATATCAATAAAGAATTATATTTCTCTCTCAAAAGGTAGACTACTAAAATCAAAGTCCTCAGGGAGAACATCTAAGAATTCCCTAACTACATGGATCTCATCTATCCCTTCCTCTACCTCTACCTGTATAGAGAAAAAGATTACAAACCCTTGACATTCATGTTCTAAATATCTCTTAGCGTCAGTGGTGGACAAGAAAGATAATTAAGCCCCAGTACTGGGTATGGTCCCACATTTAGGGAAGGTAATGATTTTATGTACATAATCAAGTATAGCATTGTTATTATTCATCTAATTCATACCAGTAATCAAATTAGTAGCAATGAAACAATAGTTAAACTATATAGTGACATTCAAACAAACATGGGAAGTAATCATATGGCCTTTGATAGAGGTAGATATAGATAAGTCATATGCCAAAGTATTAATGCTCAAACCCAGTTTTCTCATACAATCATAGGATACAAATGAGTGACTAGCACTTGAATCAAACATAACAATCACTAATCATACCTTTGACCAAATTAGGAGATGCATTGGCTTCTAGTTGAGTGCATGCAAACACCCCACCTTAGATCTATAGCTTAATTGGAGGTGCCATCTATATTTGAGAACAATTTTGGGCTATATGTCTTAGCTTCCCACATCTGTAACATGTAACTTGGGATGACTATCCTCTGCTTAGCTAAAACTTCTTCCTTTTTTAGCCTTTCCTATTTTAGGGTGCCTGACCTTTCTTTTTATTGCTAGTAGTGGCAATTATATTATCTTCTTGTCTTGGTTTTTTAATTTTGAAGTCTCCTTCTAACTGGCCCTTACTTGCATTATGTCTTTCAAATTATTTTGAATTACCTTACTGACCTTAATAAGGGCATTAAATGTTCTGACCTTCTGTGGAGCTACTCTGTCTTTAATGAAAGGTCAATCCCATTCTCAAAATGCTCGCACCTCTATTTTTCATCATGATATTTCTGTAAGTAGTTGGAATACTGAGATAACTCAATGAATTTAGCAACATATTGATCCATGGTCATTTCTTTCATTTGCTTTAAATTGATAAATTTCACTTCCTTTTTATCTCTAATTAAACTAGGAATATATTTTTTCAATAGAATTCAACTAAAATTTTCCTAGTTAATTGGGGTATTCCAAGTCTGCCTAATCATTTATATGCTATGCTACTAATGATCAACTTCTTTTTCTAGCATAAACGTGGCTAGCATGGCTTTTTATTCAGAAATATAACCCATCACTTTAAAAATGTTCTCCAACAACATAATCCATGCCTTTGTTTTATGTACATTTAACTTTCCATCAAATAAGGGTGGATATTTCTCCCTAAACTAATTCAAAAGTTGCTAATTAATAAGTTGGGTTTGTATTTGGTCTTGAGGGAGTGCAGGTGGATTGTTAGGAATATTTTTTAGTTGTTGTGGTTTTGGGGCATTTGCTCTTTCATTATACCTCTTTGCTAGGGCATCTTGTAGCTATATTATTATTTCCTGTTATTACTGCATAATCTGCCTTTGCTGCCCCATCATAGCCTATTGTTGATCTAGGTGATCCATAATAATTTGCATATTAGCTACCACTAGATCTTCAAGACTTGCCCTAATAGGTTTGCCCCTTCTTCTATTTACCATTTTGTCTGAAAAGAACTATAAACTTTAGTATATAACACATATTCATAACATAGTTAATAATTATTCCTAATATTCCTAACAATTTAGATACCACATATAGAGATAATTCAAGCATTTCCCCAAACCAAGATAGAGAACTAGAGTGCGTAAACCTTGGCTCTGATACCAAAAGTGTTACACTATATTATAATTCATTTACTATTGCCATTAGTCATTCATTTTGAATAAAAACAACCATAACCATACTTTCAGTAGCAACAAATGTAGTTACTAAATGCTTTAAATGGACTTATAAGGCTACAAAAATAACTGTTCATCATTCCATCTCACAATTTTGTGCTTAACCTTTTTATTTCATCCAAGTTAACATATATGTAAGATGAAGCTAATAAAAACAGTCATTTGTATAACATGGCAAGGGAACACCTAATGGAGCTCAAACTTCAAAAATTATAACTTGAGCTACATAACCTCGATTTGTGAAAATTAGGTGTCCTTGAAAATGTGAACTATCTACTATAAAAATTTCATGTCAAAATGAATCCATTTGGTCCTTTAAAGAATATGTAATTCACGATTATGCTAGAATGAATAGTAACAATGCATAATAGCTTTTTAGGACTAACTTTGAAAAACTCACCAAATATTCTATAGAACTGTAAAAATTATGATCTTTGACTCTTTAGAAAGCTCTAAATGTTCTCTAATTATTTACCAAATTTTAGTTCCAAATTCATTGTTAAGGCTATCAAAAGTAAATGGACATTTTATGACTCAAATTATCAAACATTTGGTTTCAAATTGCACCAAATGAGTTATAAAATGCCACTTCTTGTCATAAGCGAATTTCAATTTATATATGCATCATATAGTAATGGTTCATCACATGAATATTTCCTTGCAACTGAAAATCACTATCCCGCATGGACATATGGATGTAATCTATATATAATCTCCCCTGCTAAATCATTTTCCAATGTTATATACATGCATCTAATAGTCATACATTTATGGTCTAACACTTGCACATTTTTCCATTACTTTATGTAGAAATATAAGTTTATAAAACCACATATGCAATTCATATGCTAGGTTATGCACTTGTAGAATTTAGTCTTTCTAGGCCCTTGCATCTTCATTTTCCTGCCTTTGAGTTTTACTTGTCCATGGTTAATAAAGATAAGGAAATACGAGATTCAAAGAATCCTAATAGATAATCCAACATTCAAACACACATATGGTTTACTCAAGCTTATAGAAGTAAGCATACGTGTTATGTAATCATAACCAATCCATAAACAAAAGAGCAAATCCATGCTTTAGGATTTCCTTAGCTTAAGTAAGAGCAAATCCATGCCTTAGAGGGACTTTTAGCCTAAGGTAGAACAAATCCATGCTTACTTCCCTAGCCTCACCCAACAAAAAGCAACCCCTCTTATAAATGCAAGTAGGTCTCATGCAATTGCATATTCAACTCAAATAATCAACTAGTCCAACAATTGCAAACAATACACGTAAGCAACCAAGGACTTAAGCGAACCAATATACAGATAAGAATGAAGGAAAAGTTACCTTAATAAACGAACTCAATTAGTTCCTTTACTCTTCTTCTCTTGATCCTGCTGCCTCACATGCATGCTTTGGTGTGGTCCCACTTACTTGGTGTAATACCTAGTTATTCCAAAACGGCTTAAAACTAACTAGTAATAAAAGGAAGTCCTCCAAATTGAATGAATTGGTGCCAAATAAAATTAGTACAATAATTTAGACATCAAAGAATGAAAATACAAGGCCAAAGATGCCTAGAAACTGGAGCCAAAGTAGCTAAATAAAATTTGGTAAAAAGGTAGCAGCATTTTTATAATTCCAGGTACTTTTTAGAAATTGGGTGAGGTTAACTCAAAAGTTCCTTAAAAGTGGGTGAGGTAAATTCAAAAGTCCTATAGAACTTGGGTGAGGCTAGATCAATACTCTTTAGGGCCTATGTTTGATATGTATGAGTTTATATGATAAGGAAATTGATTTATATATGTTCATGGAAAGTTTTATGGCATACTTGCATTCTTTGACATATAAATGTATCATATATGTATGTTTGAAAGGGTAAAAAGCTATTTGAATTCTTTGAATCTCACTTTTCCCCATATCATGCCTAATCATATTTAGGTGAGCCACATGGAGCAAGAAATAGGAGCCAAATAACTTAAAGAGCAAGACTCTAACAAAAGAATAGAAAAATAGGCATTTTGATGTCAAATTATATAACTATATGATGTATATAAGATGCAGACCCTTGCACATGTATAAAAGTATGAGAATATCATGTATGAATGGAATTTGGAACCAAATGAATGTTTATGTATGAGTCTGACATTCTAGAGCCTTGATGTACTTGTGTATAATGACAACTAGGATAGTGGTTTTGAGATGCATGATGATTTGGACCATTTGGGATGCTCTCTTAGGTTGTGTTTATGCTTTTGGACAAGCTCAAATAGTTGTGGAAGGATTAGAAAGCCATTTGATGCATCTTGACCCCTTTATGGACTTCAAAGTGACCATTTTCTTAAGCTAAATCAAAGTCTGACCAAATGGATAAGTTTTTGCATGAAATTTGGCAAGTAAATATGTCTCATTAAGAGCTTTTATTATGATTTTTCAAAGTTTGGCAAGTAAATTTTGGATGAAATTTGGCTAGTAAATATAAGTTTTTGCATGAAAACTAAAGAGCACCCAATTTGGAGCCCTAGAGAATTTATTATGATTTCTTAAAGTTTGCCAAATTATGTAGAATTATTAAGACTACTGTTCATGTGGTCAGTTTTGGTTCCAGGGTCTCTTAGGGGCCAAATGAAGTCCAATGATTATAACATTTTACAATCATAAACTAAACATCATAAAATTTCCATAGCCACTAAGAGCACTCAATTTGGATCAGTATAAGGAGAGTTATGGATTTTTGAATATTAAGGTTTACATCAATTTGAGAGCACAACCCAAGGAACTATTCCATTGATTTTCATGAGTTAAATGCAATTTTCTTGATCTAGAATTATTTCTAGTCATTAGTTAACATTAAGAGCTTTCCAAAGAGTTATAGTATGCATGATTTTGATTTTTCTAAAATTAGTTATAAATTTTCAAAATTCATATCAGAAAACTAGTCCTGCAACCTAAGAGTAAAATTCTAATATTGTGAAGTATGGTCCAAAATCTGAGCCTTGTGTACTAAATTGCGATGGTTCTGATATGAATGGGTATGTTATGCATGGATAATGGAATTAGCAAGCCCACACAATCCCTAAAGCTAAGAATTACACAAATAAATAGGCTTTCAATTACGTAAATAACTAGTGCTAAAAAGTGCTATTTTCATACAAATATGTAGCCAACTATGCCATGAGTTAAGAGCTATATAGATATGGTGTTACACTTGGCCTAGGCACATCAATTAAAGCATGAAACAATCAATTAAAATATATTCAATCTCATCTTAGCGATGCATGTGCAAATTAGGTTCTAAAGTCTAGATTTGGTTATTATAAGTGCTCCAAAACAATCTATTCCTTTTGCAATATTTTATGTAGTGTAATACTATATTAAGATAGCACAATTTCTACATCACATTATACTTATAGCATCACTTTTCATATTATCAACACTTTTAGCAATAGAAAACGCTGTCATTAAAGGTCAAAATAATTCATTTCTGATTAAATAAACCATTTCAACTTACCAAACTCATCTTCTTGTTCATATCAAAACATCACAACAAGAAGCATGAATTTTGGGTTTAAGCCATGCACATCAAGACTAGCACCACACTTCCATTTTCCATTGTTCCAAAAATTCTGTCACAACTTCAAAAATTCATAACATGAGCTAGAAAATTCCAAATCATGTAAACTAGCACTCTATGGAAAAGCTTAAGATATAATCCACATGCTATAAAATTTTAGATCAAAACAATATCATTTGGTCCATGAAATTTCAATGGAATAGTACCACTATCCTAAACCCTAAAACTTTTAAAATTTATATCTCGAGCTACAGACCTCCAAATTGACTAATCTTAGTGGCTATGGAAAGCTTATGATGCCCACTATATGCTTGTAAAATTTCATGAGCATTAGACTTCATTTTATTCCTCAAATACCTAAAAAATAGAATTGACCAAATGAACAGTGCACAGGCAGTTTATGCATAATTTAGCTAACTTTGAAAAATCATAAGAAATTATAAAAAAAATTCAAAAACTATGTTCTTTTAGCTCTATGAAAAGTTTTAAGTGAGATTTAAATGCTTGCCAAATTTCATGGCAAAATTCTTCTATTTGGTCTAATTTTGATTCAAAGGAAAAATATGGCTTAATTTAGCACCAATTTGGTTCCAAATGGTAATGCCTTCTACTTATGCGAGTGACCATTTGACACATCCAACACAACATTTACAGCATATATACGCATCAAAACAAGGCCAAAATCTCATGGAACTCAAAACTACTCTCTCACTTGGCCTTATGCACACACTTTTCATAGGACATACATATAAAAAAATTCATATTCTTTTATATATGTTTTCAAACATGGTTCATACATGGTAATATCATACTTTTACACATGATTAAAGGTTTGCATTCCACAATTACCATATACATACATACTTTGACATCAAATTACACAAAATCCTATTTTATTATTATAGTGACATAAATTAAGCTTCCTGGCCTCTATTCTTTGCTCCATGAGAATTTCCTAGATAAGGTTAAATATAAAGTGGGGAGAGTGAGATTCAAAGAATCCCAATAGCCCATTCACCCTTTCAAGTATACATATATGGCATGTTATCATGTCAAAGAAAGCAAACATGCATCCAATGCTTCTAAGTACTAAAGATACTCAAAATTCCAAGTCATATGGATTCAATAATATCAAAAACAAGTTTTAGAGACTTTTGGCCTAGTTTCACCCAATTATTAGGACTTTTTGATTGGTTTTACCCACTTTTTAAGGACTTTTTGACTTAGCCTTACTCATTTTTGAGACTTTTGGCCTTGTCTCATCCTTTCTTAGGTACTTTTGGCTTTACCTCACCCAAATCAAGGGACTTTTGGCACAGCTTCATCCATCAAGAGCCAATTCACATGTTTAAGGTAATTTAAGAAGCATAATGGTACCAAAGCATCAAACCAATAGCTAGAGGCATGTTTCATGATTCAAACACACATACAAGCAATCAATGATAATCAAATAACCAAGATATGCATACAATAATGGATGAGGAGCTATCTTAAGTCAAAAAGCACAAATTCTTCTCTTGATTTCCTAGCTCCTTGGTTCAACCTCATATACACATTTATAAGAAGCTTGAATTGTTTAGCCTAGACATATCAAACAAGATACAAATACATCAATGGAACCATTTCTAGCCTTATATAAGCTCTACACAAGCTACTTCTAGCTTATGGCATTCATATGAATTTATACAAGAACATAATGAACTAACTCATATAATTCATCATCTTGGCTTTAATTTCTTACCCAATCTAAGTCACATGACTCCATTTAAACTCATTAGAGTTATCACTAACTTAAATTAAGGTGCCTAACAACAAGTTGCTTTTTATGCATAATGAATCCTAAACTTTTAATTTTCAAAATATGGCTTCTAAATTCAAATCAATGGTCCTTTTAGTGTCTGGTTTTTGTTAAATGACGAAAACAAGCACGTTTTCAAAGCAAGTCCCCTGAAATGAATTAGTTAAGGTCCCAAAAGATTTGAGTAACATTCTAAACTCCTAAAAATGAGAATCTTAGCCTCAGATGGAAGGAAAAATAGAGCTAGAAAGAAAAAACAAATTTTGACGAAAAACTTATTAAACGTAATGGCATTTTCGTAATTTTAAGTATTTTTTGGAATTCATATAGGAGGGCTTTTTAAATGAAAATTTTCAGTTTTCCAAGGTTCTCAGAGGCCCTGAAAATCATAGGAAGCCTTGGGATATTTAAATCCCTTCCAGTGGATGTTTTCTAACGTCGATGTGCCCGAACTTTGACGGGTTCGTTCAAGAAGGTTTTAGCTCCGATTTGAGTGATTCTAAAGGCATTTTATTTAATTGGGAACCTAAATTTTATAATGAAAAATATGGTTCTCAAAAGGGAGCTAAAACTAAGGAGAAACGAAAATGCAAAGTATGAAGGGCAAAATTAGAATTTTTTAAAAAGTCACTTTTCTACACTTATATATAGGTGGCGCCCCACTTTCCTCCCCATTTGAAATCAGAAAACTTTGCATAATCTTATAAGAGAGAGCTAGGGTTTTAGGCACACCAAGAGAAGAAGAGAAGGAGAAGAAATTCCAAGCTAAAGGTATGTTTTTATGGTTTTTTTCATGCTTTTCTCCATCCACACCACCTCTCTTTCATTCTCCTTGATTTCCTTTGATTAAAATGAAGTTTATAAATCTGATTCAAGGGAAAATTTGGATTTGAAGAGAGGAGCTTGGAGAAAGCAAGATTCAAGCCAAATTAAGCAAGGAAACTAGGTAAAATTGCATCCTATGGTTGATGTCTTCACCCACCCTTCTTCTCCATTTTGCCTAACCCTAGGAGCTATAGGAGGATCTGATTTTCAAGCCCAACCAAGCATGAATCTTATGTATTTGATGGAGAAGAACAAGAATATGCAAAGAAAACAACAAAAGAACCATTAGATTTCAAGATGCAATTTCTAGGGTTTTGTGTGCACCTTCCAAATTCTGATTTTTTGTGATGATTCCTAGATTTAATTAAAAGTTTAAATCAGTTCTTGAAACCCCTAAGATGTTCCCCATAAGTTTCCTGCTTCAAGAAAATAAAGAAATCTCCATGTAGGCTAAAGATGCCCTATGTCTCGGCCAAAGGGGGTTCTTATAGTTAGGGAGACTTTTAAATTTTTATAAGGCCATTCTTGAGTCATATTTGATGAATGAAAATGAAAGGAGGCCTTGGAAAAAGTTTAGAACTCATAGAAAGTGATTGGTACCTTAGGTTCCATATTATGACCTAAAGAAGCAACATGATGTTAGGCTCTTTGTTGTAATTGTGTGATAACTCCAAAAGGCTTAAAAGGAGTCAAGAATCATATTTGAAAGGAAAGAATAGAGCCTAGAAATTATTTAAGGGGTGTTGCTTTATTAGGTACATTTATGGACCATAATGGAACTTATAGAGCAGTCTAGCATCTAAGCAAGTTGTATGGCCCTAAAACTTATTTTATGAACTTAATTGGCTTCCATAAATTGTATCTAGGCCAAGAGAAACCATCTCCACAAGTTTGTGGGTGTGTGATCGAAAGAGGAGGCTTGAGTCTAAAGAGAAAAGTGTGTAATTGTGTGCAAGGTAGCTCTCTCCACCTTCTCTCATATATAGATCTGTGTTTAGCTTATCTTAAAATGTGTGTATGTGTATTTTCAAGCCATGAAACTTATGCTAGCATGATTTTATATGTCATGATTTCATGATGACATATTATGCTTTCAAATGAAGGTATGATGTTTCTTTAAGTTTGCTTGAGTGTAGAGAGGCCAAGAACTCTTAATCATGGTGAGGATGAGCCAAGAACCCTTAGAATTAGTTGAGACAAAGGAAAGAGTCTCCAAAAAGTAAAGTGGGCTCCCAAAAGTATAGTGGACTCTAAAGCTCTTAAAGAATGGGTGAGGTAAGTCCAAAATCCATGAGAAAAAGTGTGAGGCTAATCCAAACACTTGGTGAGCTCTTAAATGTTTTATATGACTTGCTCACATGCCAAGCTTGCTTCTTGAATGCTCATGGCTTCCATGATATCCATGCATGCATTCTTAAGGCTTGATTTGCATATATTATGTGTGATTGAATGGAAGATGAGCTATTGGGATTCTTTGAATCTCATCCCCTCCTCTCCAATGATCAAATATGCTAGGTGGACTAAGTGGATATGGCAATGGGAGCCAACAACATTGAAGAAAGGAGATTGACAACCAAATGCTTAAGTTTTATCACTTTAAGACCATAATTATGTCATATGATGTAATCCTTTGATGAATATGGTCTATGACCCCTTAGACATGTGTAATTATGATATTATGTGATGTATAAATGTATGGATATGATGTATGAACCCTAGCATAGAATTTGGGTATGTAATGCCAAGGTATGCAATTTAGAAGTTTGATGTAAATGTGTATGAGTGTGGATGAAATGGCCAAAATGAGATGCATGAGCTTTGGGACCATTTGGGCAGCTCACATAAGTCTTAAATATGCTTTTAGACTTGTCCAAAAGGTGACAAAACCAAAGGAAAGCCATTTGGCAATTTTGGTATCTCATATGGAGCAAAAAATGACCATAATAGAACCCTATATCACTTTTTGGCCAAATGAGTTCTTCTTGCTTTGAAATTTGGCATGCAATTAGAGCTTGTTGATATATTTTTGGAAAGCTAAAGATAATAATTTTTGGTGGTCTACAGAGCATTTGATGATTTTTCAAAGTTGGCAATTTTTTTGATTTTGGTCTGCTGCACTATTTACTTGGTCTGAAAATGAATTCCATCACATAAGGCTCAAATGATGTCCAATTGCCATAAAATTTTATATCAAAAAACTAGACTTCATATTGACTCATGCCAATTGGAAGCACCTTATTTGGATATCTAGAGAGGGAGATATAAATTTTTGAACATTCTATATAGTATTAGGACCCTTATCGGACCTAAGTTACTATTCTATTTAATTTCGAGGTTTAGGTTGCCTGAGCTGGTCTAGAAATATTTTTCCCCTTTAGTTAACATCCACAGATTTCCATATAGGTATCATTTGTATAGATTAGATTTTTGTGAAATTAATTGGATATTTTCAAAGTTTGTTGCAGAATCTATGATAGCATCAGGAGGTACTTTGACCTCTGGACCTTTTTGGATGTTAAATGCCCTCTGTGATGGATGTTATGGTCTGGACATGTTTAGTGTAAAGTAGAAATCTGTATCTTTCCAAAATGACCAAGAGCACATGATTTCAATTTTTCTAGAATGAGTTATGATTTTCCAAAGTTTGGTCAGAAAAAGGGGCAAATATGGCCAAAAATGCACTTAAGTAATTTGAACTCTCCTTTGATTTCCATGAGTTGCGGGTATGATTTTATGATTCAAATGAGTTGTATTGATATAATTAAATATGAGAATATATAGTATGAGCTCACACGATCCACGTGACACTAAACGAAATTTTTATACACGATGCAGCTCAATTAAACTTATTATTTTAAGAGAGTTTTTCTACTTCCCTTATGGATGTGATGATATAATGCATAAGAATGATATGGGATGAGCTAGAATTTATGGTGTTACATTTATTGGTATCAGAGCAAAGGTTCAGGCTCTTAATATGGGTTATGGCTGGTGTTTATGAGTTGCCTAGATGCATATGAGCTTGCTTTCGGATGAATTGAGTGTGTTTGATGGTAGAAGTGTTCCTTAGTTCATGTTCTAATTTGTTATGATGTTTCAGCATAATGGTGAACACTAGGAGAGGTCGGCCCTCTAGAGAGGCTCGTGCTGATGAAGCCGGGCCTAGTAATCTAGTAGGTGGAGCCTTACAGTTTATCATGGCTCGCTTGGATTAGTAACAGGCCGTTATTATGCAGTTTCAGGAACGGCTTGCTGAGAGAGACAGTCAGGGCCCTACACCTACTTCTCCTTAGCCACCTCCACGCCCAAATCGTCTCGAGCATTCAGGGGCGACTCACTCGGATACACAGCCACACGTGTAGGCTGTTGCCCAGATTCCACCAGCTCAGACACCTCCTGCTCAGCAGCAGCCCTTGACCAAAAAAATTATTACACAGTTCAGAAAATTTGGGCCTCCCACTTTTGATTGTTAAATGAACACAGATAAAGCTGAGGCCTGGATTATGCAGTTAGAGAAAATATTTGAGGTGATGGAGTGCACGTCTGAACAAAAGGCCAAGATGACCGTTTTCCAGTTACAGAAAGAGGTAGACTGGTGGAAGGGCACTGAGCCTATTCTGAGGGCGAGGAACTCCCCGATTACGTGGGAGGCATTCCTCGAGGTATTCCATGAGAAATATTTCCCCAGTTCTATTAGAGATGATAAAGAATCAGAGTTTATTCTCTTTAAGCAGACTGAGGGGATGTCCATGGACTAGTAGGTGGCCAAATTTGTAAAGCTCTCCCGATATTCCTCCTCTCTTTTTCTCATGCTATTCTCATGCTTCATATCATGTAACTCATAAAAGAGAAAAGAAAATAACATAAAATAATGAATAATTTAGCATTACGTCACGTATGAAAATTCTATTAGATGTCACATGGACTGTGTGAGCTCATACTATACATTCTCATATGTAATTACATGAATACAACTCATTTGCATCATAAAATATGACTCCCATCTCAAGAAAACCGAAATGAAGCACAAACATGGACATTTATTTTCGGCTAGCTTTTGCCTCTTTTCTGTCCAAATTTTGGAAAATCATAACTAATTCTAAAAAACTCAAAAACATGCATTATTGGTCATTCTGGAAAGTTACAGATTTCTAATTCAAACTAAAAATATGTTCAAATCACAACATCTATCACAGAAGACATTTGGTATTCAAAAAGGTCCAGACGTCAAACTGCCTTCTGGAACTATTACAGATTTCTACAACAAATTTTGAAAATGTCCAATTAATTCCACAAAAATCCAATCCATACAAATGATACCAATCTGAAAATCTGTGGATGTTAGATGGAGGGAAAAAAATATTTCTAGACCAATTCAGGAAACCTAGACTCAAAATTCAATGGAACAGTAACTGTGGTCGGGTAAGGGTCTTGATACTGGATAGAATCTTTAAAAATTCATTTCTCCCTCTCTAGACCTCCAAATGAGTTGCGTCTAGTTGGCACAAGTCACTATGAATATCTAGTTTCTCTGTATAAAATTTTATGGCAATTGGACATCATTTTGGCCCTGTGTGACAGATTTCATTTTCAGACCAAATGAATAGTGCAGCAGACCAAAATCAAAAAAATTGCCAACTTTGAAAATTTATCAAATATTCTGTAGACCTCTAAAAATTATGCTCTTTAGCTTTCCAAAAATATCTCAACAAGGTCTAATTGTGTGCCAAATTTCAGAGCAAGAACTCATTTCGCCGAAAAGTGATATAAGGTTCCATTATGGTTATTTTTGGTTCCATATAGGGTATCAAAGTGACCAAATGATTTTCTCTTAGTCTTGGCACCTTTTAGACAAGTCTTAAAGCACACTTAAGACTTGTTTGAGCTGCCCAAATAGTCCCAAATCTCATACATCTCATTTTAGCCTTTTCATCCACACATTACATCAAACTTTCCAAAATGCATACCTTGACATTATATACCCAAATTCTATTCTAGGGTTCATACATCATATACATATATTTATACATCACATAATATCATAATTACACATGTCTAAGAAGTCATAGACCACATACATCATTGAATTACAATATTGGACACAAATATAGCCTTAAAGTTAGAAAACTTCAATACTTTATTGTCAAACTCTTTCCTTAAAGGTGGTTGGCTTCCATTACCATGTCCACTTAGTCCACCTAGCATGTGAGTTCATTGGAGAGGAGGGAATGAGATTCAAAGAATCCTAATAGCTCATCTCCCATTCAATCATACATAATATATGCAAAGCAAGCCTTAAAAATGTATGCATTGATAAAATAGAAGTCATGAACATTCAAGAAGTAAGTTTAGCATTTGAACAAGTCATACAAGACATTCAAGAGCTCACCAAGTATTTGGATTGGCCTCACATGTTTCCTCATGGATTTTAGACTTGCCTCACCCATTCTTTAAGGGATTCTTGGACTCAATTATACTCTTGGGAGCCTACTTTGCTTTGTCTCAACCAATGTCAAGGGTTCTTGGCTCATCCTCATCATAGTTAAGAGTTCTTGGCCTCTCCACATTCAAACAAACTCAAACAAACATCATACCATCATTTGAAAGCATAATATGTCATCATAAAATTATGGCATATAAAATCATGCTAGCATACTTTTTATGGCTTGAAAATACATATACACAAATTTTAAGACAAGCTAAACACACATCCATGCATGAGAGAAGGTGGAGAGAGCTACCTTGCATACAATCACACACTTTTTCTCTTGGAATTCCCTCCTTTGCTTCGGCCACACACTCACAAACTTGTGGAGATGGTTTCTCTTGGCCTAGATACAATTTATGGAAGCCAATTTATTTCATGAAATAATTTCTAAGGGCACATAACTGGCTTAGACACTAGGTTGCTTTATAAACCCCATTATGGTCCATAATTGCACCTAATGAAGCAACACCCCTCAAATGAATTCTAGGCTCCATTCTTTCCTTTCAAATATGATTCTTGACTCCTTTTAAGCCTCTTGGAGTCATCACACAATTAAAACAAAGAGCCTAACAACATGTTGCTTCTTTAGGTCATAATATGGAATCTAAAACACCAAATCACTTTTTATGAGCTCTAAATTTTTTCCAAGGCCTCCCCTCATTTTCATTCATCAAATATGATTCAAAAATGGCCTTAGAAAAATTTAAAACTCTCCCTAGCTATGAAAGCTTTCCTAGGCCGAGACTTTGGGGGTTTTTGGCCTCCTTGGAGTTTTCTTTGTTTTCTTAAAGGAGGAAGCATGTGGGGAGCATCTTAGGAATCTTAAGAGCTCATTTAAACTATTAATTAGGCCTAGGAATTATCATATGAAATCAGATTTTAGAAAGTGCGCACAAAACCCTAGAATTTGCATCTTGAAATCTAATGATTTTTTGATAATTCCTTTTGCATATTCTTAATCTCCACACCCTTTTTCCTTAGATTCACCCTTGGTTCTACCTAAAAATCAAGTCCTCCTAGGGTTTTCTCAAGTAGGGCGAAATAGTGGAGAAGGGAACCAAAGATGACAACCACAAGAAGAGAAATTACCTTGTTTTCTTGCTTTTTCTCACTTAAATCTTATGTTCTTTGAGCTCCTCTCTTCAAATCCGAATTTTCCCTTGAATTTCTCAATTGAATCAGATTTATAAACTCCATTTTAATCAAAATAAACAAAGGAGAAGAGAGGAGAGGAGGTGTGGATGAAGAAAAGCATGAAAAACTACCATGGAAACATACCTTAAGCTTGAATTTTCTCTTCCTTTTCTTCCTCTCTTGGTGCACCACTCTCCTAAGGTTCTTCCTCTAGTTTTGGGCAGAACATGGTGGTGCATAATGAAGGAAGAAGAAGGGTGCATCATATATATAGGTGGGAGTACGTTACATTTTTCAAAAATTCCCATTTTGCCCTTCGTTCTTGGCATTTACGTTTCTCCTTTATTTTAGCTCATTTTTTAGAACCGTCTTTTCCATTATGAAATTTAGGTTCCCAATTTAGTAAAATGCCTTTGGAATCACTCAAATTGGAGTTAAAACCTTCCTAAACGAATCAGTCAAAGTTTGGCACCTTCTGCTACCTGAGATAGAGGGTAGATAGATTAGAGAAGGGCTTGTTCCCTGAGATCAAAGATAGGGTAGTGCCATAGAGAATCAGGCACTTTAATACCCTTGTTAAGGTATACAGAGTCATTGAAACGAATCTCAGGATGATGCAGCCCAGTTCCAGTGCTAGACCACCCCTCCCTAAGGCCAAGAGACCAAGAGAAGGTTCACAGGCTACAGTGACTAGCAGGAGAGGTGGCAAAGGCCAGTGGGGCCGAAAGGGCAAGAGATGGAGAACTCAGTCCAACTGAGGTAGCTTCACACCCGGTGCATGTCCTCAGTATGGCAGGAACCATAGCACCAGACCGTGTTGTGTAGGGCAAAACGTATGTTTTAAGTATGGTAGGCCAGGGCATATGGCCAGAGATTGCACCTAGGCTCCTCTACAGTTCACATAGTAGAGGGAGATGGCTCCTCCTCCCAGACCTCAGACCTGAGATAGAGTCTTTACCCTGTCATAATAGGAGGCTAGCTGGTCCCCAAGTCTGATTCAAGGTATTATTAGAATAAATGATTTTTCTGTAATTGCATTATTTGATTCGGGTGCTAGCCACTCTTTTATTTCATATGATTGTGCTAGGAGGTTGGGTTTGAGTATGTATACATTGCCATATGATTTTGCATGTATCTACCCCCACAGGAAACCGAGTCGTTACCTCCCATGTCTGTTTGAATTATATGATTCAATTTAATCATTACCTAACCACCCTTGATTTGATTTGTATGCCCCTTATTGATACTGATGTGATTATTGGCATGAATTGGATGTTTGTGAATAACACCACACTATGTTGTAGCCACAAATGTATTACTTTACCTAACTATGGGACTGTGCCTAGTACGAGGACTGAGTTATCGGTCATGACCACCTCCTAAGCTGAGAGATCTCTAAGACATGGTTGTCAGGAGTATCTAGTTTTCTTTTCAGTTCAGGCTGAGGTAGAAGAGGGTATAGATGAGATTCCTGTAGTAAGGGAGTTCCCAGAGGTATTCCTCAGAGAGATTAACAGACTGCCCCCAAAGAGAGAGGCAGAGTTTCCTATAGACATTGTACCTGGGGTGTGACGACCCTAACCTCTAACCATTATAGTTAAGGTAAAATACATTATTAATAACTATACTTTAGGGTTACAAGATATTAAGACTAATTACATTTAGAAAATGCAGGGAAATTTAAAATTTAGTGTTATTAGAGTCATTAATCAAATAATTACAAGTATTCATGTACACCAGAGAAACAAACACTCATTTTATATGCCTTTGATTCTATTACCCATTAATTCCAACTCATAAGAATCTTCTACCGATGTTTCTAAGTCATCCCATGAGGCTACCATATGAAAAACCAAGATTTCTAGGTTAGAATGAGAGTTTGGGACCGTTAGCTGTGGCTAAATGCCCTTGTGCCATGACCAATTGCTCTCAGGTTCATTCATTAAGACATACCCTAATCCCTTCTTAGAAGCGTCACTATAGACTATGAATGTCTCCTTAGGGTCAGGAATCATTAACACAGCTGCGGTAGTAAGCCTATCCTTAAGCTCCTAAAAAGCATTCTCACACTTGGCATCCCACACAAATGGCTGGTCCTTTCTAGTCAATTTTGTCAAAGGCATAGCTAACTGAGAAAATCCCTTAATGAATCTTTTATAGTAGTCAGCTAGACCTAAGAAACTATGAATTTCAGTCACCGTTTTGGGTCTTACCCAATTCAGTACCACCTCTACCTTGCTAGGATCTATCGCTACTCCTTGTTCCGATATTACATGACCTAGGAATTTGACCTCCCGTAACCAAAACTCACACTTGCTCAACTTAGTATACAACTGATGTTCTCTCAATGTTTGAAGAACTATCCTAAGATGCTATTCATGCTCTTCACTACTCTTAGAGTAGATAAGGATGTCATCAATGAATACTACCACGAATCGGTCAAGATAGGGCCTAAAGATCCTATTCATGTAATCCATGAAAATGGCAAGGGTATTGGTTAATCCAAACTGCATAACTAGGAACTCATAGTGGCCATATCGAGTCCTAAAGGCAGTTATAGGTACATCCTTAGGCTTGACTCTAAGTTGGTGATATCCCCATCTAAGGTCAATCTTTGAAAAGACTAACGCTCTAGCTAATTGGTCAAGTAAGTCATCAATTATAGGTAAAGGGTATTTATTCTTGATGGTCGCTTAGTTCAATTATCTATAGTCAATACAAAGCCTAAGGCTACTATCCTTCTTCTTGACAAATAACACTAGTACTCCCTATAGAGTCACGCTTGGTCTAATAAACCCTTTCTCAAGTAACTCCTCTAATTGACTCTTCAACTCAACTAACTCAGTAGGCGCCATTATATACAGGGCCTTAGAGATTAAACCTGTACTAGGTATCAGATCAATGGAAAATTCTAACTCTCTCTCCCGAGGTAGTCCACTAAACTCCTTAAGGAAAACCTCAGGGAACTCCCTAATCATAGGTATATCCTCCAACCCATCATCAACCTCAACATGCAATGAAAAGAACACTAGAAACCCTTGGTAACCACGCCTAAGGCACCTCTCGGCTTAGGCAGCAGACACATAAGTAAGCTCAGTCACAGGACAAGTTTTAGGTACATTTGCTGGTAAGGAAATAGTCTTACGGTTACAATCAAATATCACATTATTAGCTGATAGCTAGTCCATACCAATGATTACATCAAAATCACACAAAAAGATGCAAATCAAGTTAAAGGTAGTACAACGGCTATCAAATTGTACAGTACAATTTAAGCAGACATCAGATGTAATTATAGAATATCCAGTAGGGGTGGACATAGACAATTCAAATGGCAATAGGCTAATTTTAAGACATAGACATTTAATACAATCATATGAGATGAATGAGTGGGTCGCACCTGAGTCAAACAATGTATCTACAATATGATTATGGACAAGTAAAGTACCTCGGATCAGATTAGGGGATTTACTAGCATCTTGCTATGTAAGGGTAAACACCCTTCCTTGGGTAGGTAGTTTAACAGATGAGGCTAACTCTCGTGACATTGTGCAAGTACGTGCATAGTATCTAGGCTTCCTATAATTATAGCACACCGGGTATGGCCCATTCCTATGGTTCTTCCCACACTTGGCACAAGAGGGTGGGGCACTCATTACACTTCTTGGTGGTCCTATGCTTCTTCTTTGAGGGACATTCCTTAGGGGTGGTCTCCTACCCCAAGAGCCACTCCCACTATTGGCTCCTTTCTTACTTCTACCCTTAAAGGGCTCCATGCCCCGGCCATGTTTACCTTCCAGGGTCTTCTTCCTCTTAGCCTCACTTTCCATCATAGCCCTCTCTGTCACTCTACACTTCTCCACTAATTCATTAAAATTACAGATTTGTAGAGATACAATCTTATCCTTAATCTGTAGTCTTAAGCCTCTTTTAAATTTTTTAGCTTTCCATGGCTCATCATCAAATCTTTTCAAGTAGGAGGAGAAGCGAGATAATTGAATGAATTTGGCTACATATTGATCTATGTTTATGTCTCCTTGTTCAAGAAAGTTAAACTTGGCTTCCTTGTCAGCCCTAATTGATAGTGGGAAATATTTGCTCTTAAAAGCGGTTTAAAAACTTTTCTAAGTCAAGGGTATCTCCCTTGCAATCAACAATCTGAAGGCATTCCTCCATTAATGCTTAACCTCACCCTCTAACTTGTAGATGGCCAACTTTGCCTCATAACCTCAAAGATCTTCTCTAGTTGCATCAGCCACCTCTCAGCTTTCTCAGTGTCTAACTCCCCCAAAAACGATGGAGGATCAGCTTTTTTGAATTTGGCTAACACAATAGAGAGGTCACCATCCTCCCCTTAGTGTCCCACACTAGGGTTATGACCAGCCCCTACATAGTTTTCCATCGGCACCTCTTGATTTAGCTTATTCATGTTTTCATATAGCTGTTGTAACACTTGTATAGTCGCTGCATGAGCCTTAGCTTGCTCTTGAAGTTGATCAGTCATTGCCCTAATTGTAGTTTCATGGGCCTCAACTTGTTCTCTCATTCAGTTGGCCATTGTAGCCATGGCCTCTTGTATCTCTCTTAGCATCTCAATTATTTCTCTACTTATAGCCATCTAACTCTACAATGCTACAAGTACAACCACAAGCATCCCCTATTAAGCTACAGCCCAAGGTAAACAAAACATAACTCCATCCATGGCAGGTATATGTATGTATGAGAGTTATCACTAAGTCACAATGCTCTTATTTCTATCATGCATGCATCATGATTACCAAGTTTTGTAACCACAAAGTTGTAAATCAAACACATTTGCCTGAACTATTACTCTAATACCAACTGTGATGACCCTAACCTCTAACCATTATAGTTAAGGTAAAATATGTGATTAATGACCATACTTTAGGGTTGTAAGATATTAAGACTAATTACATTCGAAAAATGCAGGAAAATTTGAACCTTAATGTTATTAGAGTCATCAATCAAATAATTACAAGCATTCATGTACACTAGGGAAACAAACACTCATTTTATAAGCCTTTGATTCTATTACCCATTAATTCCAACTCACAAGAATCTTCTACCAATGTTTTTAAATCATCCCATAAGGCTACCATATGAAAAACTAAGATTTCTAAGTTAGAATGAGAGTTTGGGATCATTAGCTACAAATAAATGCCCTTGTGCTGAGGCTAATTACTCTCAGGTTCATTCTTTATCTTCTCAAGTTCATTGCGACGAGTTGGAGCTTTGCCATGGCTAACCTACATGGTGCCGCGGTGAGGAAGCCTCCTGGAACCTACCTTGCTCGCCTCTTGCTATTGGTCGCGGCCAATTCTTCCCTTCACTGCAGCTAATTCCTCTCTGGAATGCCTAACCCAATTTCACAAAAGTTTGCCATGACCAATTCCCATACGACTCCTAGTTTTGCCTCTCACATTTTGCTGTGGCTAATTCCACTTTTAGTTATGGTGAATTACTCTCTGGTACTCTCCCTAGGTAACTTTGCCTCCATTAGCCGTGGTGAAATGTGCTCTAATCCTACACCTTCTAAAGTCTTGTCTCATACTCTCCACTCTCCTTCCAATGACACCCTAGGGCCACTCTTCCTTGATTTATGGGCTCCAATAGCTTTCATTAGCCTAATTTACTTAGTTTATCTAGCATTACGAATTCAAGACTTAAGTATAACTTTCTACTCCTCCAATCACCCTATATCAATAAGTTTGTAGAGTAACAATAGCAAGAATTCATGAACTATCAGCAGTTATCATTCGATACACAATCAGTGGGGGTTCCATACATCAATGGTTCATATCAACGTCTAGAGTATCACAAGATTACATTTCCAATAGTAAGCCATATCATAATTCAACAAAGTTCACAGCAGATGTTATGAATTCATACATCCAATACCAAATTAAGCCTACTCCTCAATAGATACATGCTATATTGTCAAAATACAGACTCCTACACTTGGCAACATAATTACATGATGATGCTATATAAAAAGAATACAAAATTTAGCATCTATTCTAGTTAAATCAGCCTAAGTGTAGTCTTCTCCCCATATGGTTAGAGCTTATGGATTTTCATCCACTTACTTCCCCTTATCCTTACCTGAAGAGCCTTCACCTCAAAGTATGATCCCATAAAACGGGGTGAGATGCAAATCTCAGTAACTAAGGAAATTTCCATTCATATAATCTAATTTAATTAACATATATATATGAGTCAAAATTAACATTAGAATCATATTAGTCATATCAACAAAGCAAATGGTTAGGCTATTATGATTACCATCCCATACTAGCAATCATATTTCCACATGTTAAAGGCCAATAACACTAGGGCTCGGTGCATCTGGTGTTTGATCATAACCTGGTGCCTGATCAAAGCACATGCATGGGTGGCAACCGCACCACAGCTCCACCATGGACTCACAAGGTCTAATCACATATAACAAATAACCAACCAATTCATTTAGCATCAAAATCATAATCATGCAGCAAATACACAATTAAATTAGATATATACATGGAATTAATATAGTCCTAGTTACCTCACTTGTAGCTAATCCTCTAAGAGCCAATTGAATGCTACTTCAGCCTATGAACATAAAACCAAGCCATTACTATCCCTAATCACAATTTGTATTAGTAAATCTATCACTTAAAGAGTTAAACTATATAGGACTACTCAGAAACACTTACCCAATCACCACTAAACCAAATTGGGATTTGGTTGAGCCTACCCCTAAAACCTCAAAATAACACCTCAAATTTTGAGTAAATTCATATAAAAACAATACCCATATTATAAATTAGTTATAGGGGTCTCAAACTAGTAGATAAAATATTAAAATGAAGAGTTTATACTTACCTAATAACAACCTCAACCCCAACTTACGAAATTTCACCAAGAAAACCCCAAACAACCACATTTCAGATTTTGGGTATGGTGAAAATACTCCAAATGAAAAACTAATTAGGCCAAAATGAAGAGAAGGAAAAGGGGATTAAGTTATACAACTATTACCTTGACTGAATCTTGCTCTAGAAGTGAGAAATGGTGGATTTCTTGCCCCAAACCCTAGCCTTCCTTCAAACATCCGAATTTCTCTTTTGTGTTCTTGTGTTCTACAGAATGAGGGGTGGCTAAGTTAGTTTTTTGGGTTTTAAATTAGGTCTAATATAGGTCATAGGCTGACCCAAAGGTCCAATGCCAAGTGGGCTTCAGACTTAAGCATTGTTAGGTCAATTTTCATGTGTTGGGCTGCAGAATTTTCATTAGGTTTATGCCAAGTTTGAAGAACTCAATTGATTTGGGACTGCACAAGGGTTATTGGGCCATTTATAAGAGCTTGTGCAAGTTGGGTCCTGGGTCTCTAATTTATCAAATCAGATTGGGCCCTCAATTAGTTCCTAACCTTGGCCTACTTAATTTGATTTGGGCCTATATGGTGTTTCTAACTCAATTAAATCTCAAACTCACATTAATAATTTATCTCTCTAAAATTTTCATTCACTTAACTTGCCTAATTATCCCATATTAATTATTCTTAATTAATCTAAATCCATAATTAACACCTTAATTAATTTTGAGGTGTTACATGGGGCAGGTTCAGTGTCTAAGGCTCCATATAAGATGGCTCCCACCGAGCTAGCAGAGCTTAAGAAATAGATAGAATAGCTATTAGAGAAGGATTTTATCAGACCCAGTGTCTCACCGTGGGGAGCTCCAGTCCTATTCGTAAAGAAGAAGAACAAGAGCTTTAGATTGTGCATAGATTACTAGGAACTCAATAAAATCACCATTAAGAATAAGCACACTCTCCCTCGCATAGATGACCTCCTAGATCAATTAGTAGGAGTGTCAGCGTTTTCTAAGATAGACCTCAAATTGGGAAATCATCAGCTTAGAATAAAGGCTAAAGATATTCCCAAGATAGCTTTTAGAACTAGATATAGGCATTATGAATTTTTGGTTATGCCCTTCGAGTTGACGAATGTACCTGCAGTATTTATGGATTATATGAATAGAGTTTTCAAGCCATACTTAGATAGATTTGTAGTTGTCTTCATAGATAAAATCCTTATCAACTCAAAAAGTATAGAAGAACATGAGTAGCACCTGAGATTAGCTTTGGAGACCCTGAGAGAAAGACAATTGTACGCTAAACTTAGTAAATGTGAGTTTTGGCTTACTGAGGTTCAATTTCTAGGTCATATGATCTCCTAGGCAGGGATCGCAGTAGATCCCCATAAGGTAGAAGTAGTATTATAGTGGGAGAGACCTAGAATAGTGACAGAGATCAGAAGCTTCCTAGGCTTAGTAGGCTATTATAGAAGTTCATTCAAGGCTTTTCTCAGATAACAATGCCACTGACCAGGCTTACCAGAAAGAATGTGCCATTTGTGTGGAATGAGAAATGTGAGAGTAGTTTCCAAGAGCTATAGCACAAGTTGACCACAGCCCCAGTTTTAATACTCCCTGACCGAGAGAAACTTTTATAATATATAATGACGCCTTTAAGAAAGGGTTAAGGTGTGTGCTTATGTAGAAAGGTCAAGTGGTAGCTTATGCTTCTAGATAGTTGAAAACTCATGAGGAAAACTACCCTACACATGACCTAGAGTTAGCCGTAGTGGTGTTTACTTTGAAAATATAGAGACATTACTTATATGGGGCAGCTATAGAAATTTATAACGACCATAAGAGCCTCAAATATTTGTTTGAATAGAAAGAGTTGAATATGAGGCAACGGAGATGGTTAGAATTTTTGAAAGATTATGATTTCACGTTGAAATACCATTCTAGTAAGGCTAATGTGGTAGCTAATGCCCTGAGTAGAAAATCCATACATATGGCTTGTATGATGATCTGAGAGTAGGAATTGATTGAGAGATTCTGAGATATGAGTCTCTCCTGTGAAGTGTATTCGGGGAAGCTACTAATGAGTGAGACCTGAATAGAAAATGACCTAAAGGATCAAATAAGAGAGGCCTAGTAGATAGATAATCATGTGAATAAGATTAGAGCCTAGATGATGCAATAGCACCAAGAGACCTTGTTGAGCATAAAAGTGGACCTAATGAAGGATATGGTGCTATGTTTCAAGCCCAAGGACATGATTTGCAAATTAAAGCCCAAGAGTTCAAGTCAAATGTTCCTAAAGACCCATTGCAAGGCATAGGAGGCCCAATAACAAGAGCTAGGGCCAAAGCAATGAAAGAAGCCTTCAATTATTTAATTCATAAGCTTCATAACTTAGAGCCCATTTATTTAAATCAAGAGAAGGCCCAAGAAGATGTAAAAGGTGTGATCATGCTAACTATTCTACAAGAGGATTGCCAAGGCCCAATTGGAGTCCAATTGCAAGAGATTAAGAATCATGTGACAACCATGTGATTTTTAATGAAGCATGAGCATCTCATGTGACAATTTAAAGAAGTTGATTAGTTTTGATTAGGATTTCTTTTGAAATTTCATTTTTATTATTTTTATTATGTTTTTGAACTTGGTCAAAGAGTTTATCTTGGAGATCAAGTTAAAATTAGTATCCTAATCTAATTAGGATATATATTAGGTATTATTTAAAATAATTTTAATTAGGTGTTAGAGTTTTACTTTAATTAGGACTCTAGAAAATTTTGCCTATAAAAGGCTTCCTATTGTACTCTATTTTACACAGGAATGAATTTGAGTATTATTCAATTATCTGTGAGGCTTTTGCTTCTTTGTGTTCTCTGAGAGTTCACGTGACTTATCAAAGGATTGGTCTTCCTTTGTGGTGTCTTGAGGCTAGGGTTCTAAGAGACAAGTTCTCTTAGGGTCTTTCCTTTGACCAACATTCTTGTTTTCTAGCCGGTCTCGGGCAAAGTGTCATCTTGTTGAAGGTTCTTAGGACAAGGTTCCTAGAGGGTCTCTCATCACTAGATAGTCTAGGGTAGTATTCAGGAGTTCAATCTGTCTGAGGATAACATAGTGAGGTACAAGGATAGGCTGTATGTGCCTAGAAACATAGAAATTAAAGAGAAAATACTAGATGAGGCACATAAGAGCAAGTACACCATTCATTCAGGCAACAATAAAATGTACCAAGATTTAAAGAAAATGTTCTGGTGGCCCAGAATGAAAATAGACATAGCAGAATATGTCTTCCGATGTTTAGTATGTCAGAGAGTGAAAATAAAACATCAAAAACCAACTAGGTTACTTCAACCCCATGATATCCTGGAATGGAAATAGGATAGCATAGTTATGGATTTTGTCATGGGTTTACCCAGGATATCATTGGGGTATGATGCAATATGGGTAATAGTGGATATGTTAACAAAGTCAGCGCATTTTTTACCTATGAAAGCCACTTATACCCTAGATAAATTAGCCCAACTATATATCAGGGAAATAGTTAGACTACATGGTCTGCCTAGAAGTATAGTGTTAGATAGAGATCTCAGATTCACATTGAATTTCTAGAGATCATTACAGGATGCTCTAGGTACTAGACTTAGATCTAGCACGGCTTATCACCCCCAAACTGATGGACAGACGGAGAGAACCATCCAAACCCTTAAGGACATGTTGAGAGCGTGTGTGCTAGAAATGAAAAGGAACTGGGATACATACTTGCCTCTGTGGAGTTTGCCTATAATAATAGTTATCATGCAAGTATACAGATGGCACCGTATGAGGCATTATATGGGAGGAAGTGTAGGTCCTCGATGTGTTAGGTTGAACTAAGAGAGTGGAGCCTCATAGGCCCAGAATTAGTGGACCAGACTTCTACACAGATAGAAACCATTAGAAAGAAACTTTTGATGGCCCAGAGCAGGCAAAAAAGTTATGCAGATAAATATAGGCGGCCGTTAAAGTTTGAGATTAGAGACCATATCTTCATTAAAGTGTCTCCAGTCACAGGGATAGGTTGGTCTATTAAGAGTAAAAAGCTTAGTCCAAAATACATAGGTCCTTTCTAGATTCTTGATAAAGTAAGACCTGATAAAATAGGACCTGTGGTATATAAACTAGCCCTTCCTCCGAACCTAAGCCAAGTTCACAATGTATTCCATGTCTCCCAACTTAAAAAGTACCAACTCGACCCCTCACATGTCATAGAATATGAGAATGTGCAGTTACAAGAATATTTATCATATATAGTATCACCAGATCAGATCGTGGACGTTAGACTCAAACAGTTACGGAATAAGACGATACCGCTGGTGAAGGTGGTTTGGAAGGGGTTATCTCCCGAGGAAGCCACCTGGGAACTAGAGGATGATATGAGGAAGAAATATCCAGAACTCTTCTTATAAGGTATGTTATCTAAATTTGAGGATGAATTTTTTAAAAGGGGGAGAATTGTAATATCCTATTTTTGTTAAACGACAGAAACAGGTGCGTTTTCAAAGCAGGTCCCTTGGAATGAATTAGTTAAGGTCCCAAAAAATTTAAGTAACATTCTAGACTCCTAAAAATGAGAATCCTAGCCTTAGACAGAAGGAAAAATGGAGCTAGAATGAAGAAACAAATTTTGATGGAAAACCTACGAAATGTAATGGTATTTTCGTAATTTTGAGCAATTTTTGGAATTCACACAAGAGGGCTTTTTAAATGAAATTTTTAAGTTCTCCAGGGTTCTCAGAAGCCCTGAAAATCATAAGAAACCCTGGGATAGTTAAATCCCCTCCGATGGACGTTTTCCAACGTCGGTGTGCTTGAACTTTGACGGATTCGTTTGGGAAGGTTTTAGCTCTGAGTTGAGTGATTTCAAATGCATTTTATTTAATTGGGAACCTCAATTTTATAATGAAAAAGATGGTTCTAAAAAAGGAGCTAAAATGAAGGAGAAACAAAAATGCAAAATATGAAGGGCAAAATTAGAACTTTCTAAAAGTCACTTTCCTACACCTATATAAAGGTGGCGCCCCACTTTCCTCCCCATTTGGAATCAGAAAATTTTGCATAATTTCAGAAGAAAGAGCTAGGGTTTTGGGTGCACCAAGGGAAGAAGAGAAGGAGAAGAAATTCCAAGCTAAAGGTATGTTTTTATGGTTGTTTTTCATGCTTTTCTCCATCCACACCATCTCTCCTTCATTCTCCTTTATTTCCTTTGATTAAAATGAAGTTTATAAATCTGATTCAAGGGAGAAATTTAAGGGAGATTTCGGATTTGAAGAGAGGAGCTTGGAGAAAGCAAGATTCAAGCCAAATTAAGCAAGGAAACTAGGTAAAATTGCATCCTATGGTTGATGTCTTCACCCACCCTTCTTCTCCATTTTTCCTAACCCTAGGAGCTATAGGAGGATCTAATTTTCAAGCCCAACCAAGCATGAATCTTAGGTATTGATGGAGAAGAACAAGAATATGCAAAGAAAATAACAAAATAACCATTAGATTTCAAGATGCAATTTCTAGGGTTTTGTGTGCACCTTCCAAATTCTGATTTTGTGTGATGATTCCTAGGTTTAATTAAGAGTTTAAATGAGTTTTTGAAACCCCTAAGATGCTCCCCATAAGCTTCCTCTTTCAAGAAAACAAAGAAATCTCCATGTAGGCCAAAAATGCCCTATGTCTCAACCAAAGGGGGTTCTTGTAGTTAGGGAGAGTTTTAAATTTTTCTAAGGCCATTCTTGAGTCATATTTGATGAATGAAAATGAGCGGAGGCCTTGAAAGAAATTTAGAACTTATAGAAAGTGATTTGGTGCTTTAGGTTCCATATTATGACCTAAAGAAGCAACATGATGTTAGGCTCTTTGTTTTAATTGTGTGATGACTCCAAGAGGCTTAAAAGGAGTCAAGAATCATATTTGAAAGGATAGAATAGAGCTTAGAAATTATTTGAGGGATGTTGCTTCATTAGGTGCATTTATAGATCATAATGGAACTTATAAAGCAATCTAGCATCTGAGCAAGTTGTATAGCCCTAGAGATTATTTTATGAACCTAATTGGCTTTCATAAATTGTATCTAGGCCAAGAGAAACCATCTCCACAAGTTTGTGGGTGTGTGATCGAAAGAGGAGGCTTGAATCCAAAGAGAAAAGTGTGTAATTAGGTGCAAGGTAGCTCTCCCCACCTTCTCTCATGTATGGATTTGTGTTTAGCTTGTCTTAGAATGTGTGTATGTGTATTTTCAAGCTATGAAAAGTATGCTAGCATGATTTTATATGCCATGATTTCATGATGACATATTATGCTTTCAAATAAATGTATGATGTTTGTTTGAGTTTGCTTGAGTGTGGAGAGGCCAAGAACTCTTAACCATGGTGAGAATGAGTCAAGAACCCTCAGAATTGGTTGAGACAAAGGAAAGAGTCTCCCAAAAGCAAAGTGGGCTCTTAAGAGTATGGTTGAGTTCAAAGCTCTTAAAGAATGGATAAGGCAACTCCAAAATCTATGAGGAAAAGTGTGAGGCCAATCCAAACACTTAGTGAGCTCTGTATGACTTGTTCACATGCCAAGCTTGCTTCTTGAATGCTCATGACTTCCATGATATCCATGCATGCATTCTTAAGGCTTACTTTGCATATATTATGTGTGATTGAATGGAAGATGAACTATTGGGATTCTTTGAATCTCATCCCCTCCTCTCCAATGATCTAATATGCTAGGTGGACTAAGTGGATATGGTAATGGGAGCCAACAACATTGAAGAAAGGAGATTGACAACCAAATGCTTAAATTTTATCACTTTAAGACCATAATTGTGTCATATGATGAATATGGTCTATGACCCCTTAGACATGTGTAATTATGATATTATGTGATGTATAAATGTATGGATATGATTTATGAACCCTTGCATAGAATTTGGGTATGTAATGCCAAGGTATGCAATTTGGAAGTTTGATGTAAATATGTATGAGTGTGGATGAAAAGGCCACAATAAGATGTATGAGATTTAGGAACATTTGGGCAGCTCACACAAGTCTTAAATGTGCTTTTAGACTTGCCCAAAAGGTGCCAAAACTAAAGGAAAATCATTTGGCAATTTTAGTATCCCATATGGAGCCAAAAATGACCATAATGGAACACTTATCACTTTTTAGCCAAATGAGCTCTTCTTGCTCTGAGATTTGTCATGAAATTAGAGCTTGTTGAGAGATTTTTGGAAAGTTAAAGATAATAATTTTTGGAGGTCTACAAAAAATTTGATGATTTTTCAAAATTGGTAATTTTTCTGATTTTGGTTTGCTACACTATTCATTTGGTCTGAAAATGAATTCTATCACGCAAGACTCAAATGATGTCCAATTGCTCACAAAAGTTTTTACCAAAAACTAGACATCCACAGTTACTCATGCCAACTAGAAGCACCTCATTCAGAGGTCTAGAGCAAGAGATATGAATTTTTGAACATTCTATCTAGTATCAGGACCTTTACCCGACTTAAGTTACTGTTCTATTTAATTCTGAGGTTTGGGTTGCCTGAGCTGGTCTAAAAATATTTTTTCCCTTTGGTTAACATCCATATATTTCTAGATTGGTATCATTTGTATAGATTGGATTTTCTTGGAGTTAATTGGACATTTTCAAAGTTTGCTGCAAAATTTGTGACAGCATCAGGAGGCAGTTTGACCTTTGGACATTTTTGGATGTCAAACACCCTTTGTGATGGATGTTGTAGTCTAGGAATATATTTAGTATCAAGTAGACATCTGTAGCTTTCTAAAATGACCAAGAGCACATGATTTTGATTTTTCTAGAATGAGTTATGATTTTCCAAATTTTGGTCAAAAAAAGGGGCAAATCTGGTCGAAAATACACTTAAGTAATTTGAACTCTCCTTTGATTTCCATGAGTTATGGGTATAATTTTATGATGCAAATGAGTTGTATTGATGTAATTAAATATTAGAATGTATAGTATGAGCTCACACGGTCCGCGTGACACCAAATGAAATTTTTATACACGATGCAACGCAATTAAACTCATTATTTTAAGAGAGTTTTTCTACTTCCCTTATGTATGTGATGATATAATGCATAAGAATGATATGGGATGAGCTAGAATTTATGGTATTACACCCTAGCTCTGGCCAAAATGATGGAGGGAGAAAAGATCCAAGCAGAGCAAGTTTTCCATAGAGAAATTACCTTGTTTCAAAGCTTGTCAAGAGAACTTTCTTAGGCTTCCAAGTTTTCCTTCAAATTCTCCCTTCTTTCCACTAGACCAGCCACAAAACATCGACATTTAGAATTCCAAAAACCTTGGGAAGAGAGAGGAGAAAGAGAAGAAGAAATTTAAAGAAAGGAAGAGCATGAAATTGTAGCAAAATCTTACCCTTTCAAGCTTTCTTTCTTCCTCTCTTGCTTCCTCTTCTTGTGCACCACTCAAGAATACCCTTGGTTCTATTCTTTGCTAGATGAAAGTTGATTAGAATCAGTGGAAGAAGTGGGACATGTTGAATGAGAAGAGGGGAGCCTTATTATCACACTTTTCAAATTTTCATTTTTGTCTTTAAACTTGGTTTTTTTCCATTTGAACTCATTTCAACTCTTTTTTAAGAATCATCTTTTCCATCATGATATTTATGTCCTCTAATTCATAAAATATCTTTGGTTTCACCTAAGTTGGATTTAAAATCTTAACAAACCATTTGATTAAAGTTTTGATCAATTGATAGCCTAAAATGTACACTAGAGGGGTTTTGACCATTATAGGCGTTCCTTTGAGTTTTCAAAAGGTTACCCGAAATTATAATTTTGCTACTAGCCTTTATATCTTTCCATTTGGCTATTTTAGCTTTGGTTCCAGGTTAAACTTAGACTTTAAACCACATTTTTAGATGTTCTAATTAACATCCTAGTCTCATTTAATCTCAATTTGCCTTACTTTAGGGTAATCTAATATCAATTTATAAGGTTTAGTTTAGTTTCTGAATTATCGATTATAACATATAGCAATTCATCATTCAGCTTTCTTAATTTACTCACTTTTTATAGCTAAAACAAGTCCAAAAGCTTAACCATATCACTTATTCCATTCTTAAGGCAAGTTAGGGTTTTTCATAGTACTAAATTTGCAACTTTATCAAAACTCATTATTTTTCTTCAAACTAATGATTCATCTAGCTTTTATATTACACATTTAGGCCTCTTAGACCATAAGACTAAATTAAAAACTTAGATGTCCTTTACCCCCTTGGATGAGAGCACCACATCATGTCCTAATCTTGGAGTTTTGTTTGTTTCATAGGGAATTTGATGGCTTTAGGATATTTGTAACTCATTTCTAGTTTAATTATGGTATTATAAATATTGTTTAACCCTCTTAAGGTTTTGAATTTCTTAAGGGAAAATCTAAACCCTAAGTGAAACTATATACCTTTCTTTTGGTTCTTTACTAGATCTATTGTATATTCTTCCTCTTCACCCTTCTAAACCCTTGTTTTCACCTAGCTTTCTCTAAGTTCATACATGGTTCCCCTTTTTCCTATCTTGGCCGAACCTAAGAGGAGCTAGACTTCCAAGAATATAAATTTTTCCTAGCTAAATCATACCTTGCTTTAATGTGCTTTTGATGGAGTTTCTTTTGGTACAATTGGTTTTCTAAAAGGAGCTTCCTCACTCAAGATACTATCCACAAAACTAACCTTTTTTAGAAACCAAAACCACCATGAGAGAGAGCAAAAAAAGTAAGAGAACTTTCATAACTATATCGTAAACAAATTTAGCATGTCTTCTTATCTATATGTAGTCTTCTTTCACTTTCCTTCTTCACACCACTTTGAGAGGATTTGGTGCTACCCTAGGTCGGTTACAGGTAAGGGAGAGTGAGACGCCACATATATATATAGGGTTTAAAACTTTTTCAGAAATATTGATTTTGCTCTTATATTTTAATTCGTTCATTTGAACTCATTTTTTTAGTATTTTCAAAAACCAATAGTTCCACACTAAAATTTAGACTCTTTTCTTCATTAAAAATATTTACATAGAGTTGCAGGGATTTAAAATAGTCTGTAAGAGTTTAGTAAAAATTATTGTTACCATGGGTCCACTATGCTAGAAAAAAGCTTTGTTGGCAGTTATTTTTTCCTTTTATTAGTGATTTTTAACCATTAACAATACAAACACCAATAAAATGTTAATTATTTGTTGGTGGTTTAGAACCACCAAGAAAATTCAGTCTTTGTTAGTGGTTATTGAATAACTCCTAATAAAAGATGAACTTTTGTTGGCAGTTATATAACAATCGCCAACAAAAATTCACCTTTTATTGGCAGTTATTTTTATAACTGCTAACAAAAGTTAGAACTTTTGTTGGTGGTTATTTATTAACCTCCAACAATAGTTAGTCTTTGTTGGCAATTTTTATATAACTACAGATAAAAGTCCATTATTTTGTTGGCAATTATTTAACAATTGCCAACAAAGACTAACTTTTGTTGGCAGTTCTAAATAGAACCACCAACCTTTTCTTTTTTTCATTATCTAGCTTTAGTTTATGCACTTCATTTTGTTTTTATTCTACAATTTTGCTAACTATCAATTATTCACCAATTTAAAATAACCAAAAAAAAGAACTATTAGAAAACAATCAAATAACAATTACAATCAATAAATCAAATGTTACTAAACAATATAAAACTAGTAGAAATTAACACAAGTAAATTTCAACTAAATCAACAGACACTGTTGGAACACGTATTGAGACCACTCTTCCTTAAGTTTATCGATCTAAGCATTAGAGTATTATTTGCAATATGCATCTAGGAAGTACTACAAAATAAAATAACAATGATTTGAAGTTAGATGACTGGAATTTAGTCAAATTTTACAAATATTTTTTTAAAGCAGGTTCTATATTAAAAAAAATCTAGAAACATAATGGCTTAAAAATAGAAATTTCCCAGGTTTTAAGCCTTCTTTTTGCAGCAAATTACACACTAATATCATCAAATACAACTTGTAATAGAAAATTACTAACAACTGATACCATCATATAGTTAAATTTTATTATAGAAGGAAATATAGAGGCAAGGAAAACTATCCAATCACTTAAAGGAACTTAATTGCATATCATGTTTGAGATTGTTGACTGTCTATGTATGATGATATCCTTCACGAATCTCATCACATAGTACCCATAGTTTGTGTTGTTTGGTTATTTTAGGCATTGTAAAAATCCAATAAAAAGCATATTAAATTTAGGAAATGGTATGCTCAATAATTGCATGAATATTGATAAATACCTTTACTTTGTTTCATTTGTATAATGTGGTGAGTGTTTTTTATTTCAACACCTTAAGCTTGTGATTTGCATGGAACATCACCACTGCTCTATCAAGCAAGTGGAAAAAAACTTAATATAAAAAAATTATTTTTAAATTAAAACACATAACTATATAGAAATACGTAGAAAATAAATGCATATACTTACTGATTAAATAACTCCTGCATCTGCTCATGCCTCATTAGGTCACCATTCAAAGGATCCATGTAATATATCTTTGGAGCACATGGATTGATGACAATCAACATCCAGTGTCCTCTAAGAAAATTAATCAGTGTTAGCAAATTTTAATTAAATAGTTAACAATCAAGTTATATATAATTGAAAAATTCAACACTAAATGACTCACCCTTGTATATAAGGGGCCAAGAATAACACCTCATTCTTGGCTCTTGTAACAAATAGATTCGCTACTTGTTGTAATTGACTTGTAAGCTGGCTATGCGGCATCTGTGGAGAAAAAGCAATAATGTCCTAGGGATTGATAAACACAAACCTCCTTATAATGTTGCCGGGGACCAAGAATGTATGGTATAAGTACTTGAGATGAAGTAACCAATAGATTAATGATAAACTAATATAAACACAATAAAGAATAGTTTATGTATAGTAAATGAAGTACCTAATATATAAATTAATAGCAATGGCCTCTATCATTTCACACTGAAGGATCTCATTTATGACTTTCATTAAGCATATCGTGTGTTTCTCTATTGTAAATCACTTTATCAAAATTTACAATTTTTATGTTATCATCTCCTAACATTTGTTCTGCTAATGTTTCAAGAGCCAATTTATATTTGTTTGAAACCTAAGGGTTGAGCTTTGGATGGTGCGGTCATTGATTCCTCATTAAGTCATGACACTTTTAGGTGTTTCCCCTTGGATTGTGAAACAAAGTGAGTCAGTTTAATTTAGAATCAATAAAAAATTATAAGAAAATGAACCATAAAGAAGTGTCAACTAACAAACCTATCTTGATGGAGCTACCGTAATAAGATTGGTGGGCCACACAATGAAGCTCCCTATTACTTATCCTACCGTTCTTGCATCCTTGGTAAGAACAAGCAATTCAGCATTCTCCTCCATAAGGATATTAATCGCTACTCTCATTTGGTCAGTGGGTAACATTGCATTGTGAAGTGTGTCTCCTGCAATGTTATACATATGACCTTTTACAACCACACGACGAGTAGAGTTGTTTAACCATAATAGACAGTCTGCTTTGCCCTAGACAAATCATAACAAAAGAAATTACTAATAAGTAGTGAAAGTACTTAATTGTTAACTTAGTTAAAGAAAGCAATTATCTCAAGGAAGTGTGCAGCTATCTCTACCAATGGGGCTAACTTCCACTACCTACATCCCTATCATTTGCATCTTGATTAAATTTTCAATAAGGTGTCATTGATCCTTGATAAATGGCATATATATATAAATATTAATCCTCCTTATTTTGAACTTTTTAAAGATGGATTATGGCTTAATGAATCTAATTAGATGAGATTTGATTTTATTAGCTATGGTTGCATCTTAGGAATTAATTTGCAAATAATTGGTTTATAATGATTAAATTTCTTTTAAAATAATTTTGTAAATATTTCTACTTAATAGTTTTCATTCTTTTTATATAGAATTTGGACAAATTAAATTTAAATGTTTGGAAAAAATATGGAAGAATAATTCGAGAAAAAAAATGCCATGGGCCTACTTCATCATTCGTGCATTTACTCTCTTTCTCTTTTTAACACATGCACGCGCTCAAGCATAAATATCCACATTCATTCACATTGCCATGAAGCAACACACACTTCATAGCTCATGTGAATAGTAGAGGAGAGATGACAAAAGCTAGAAGGATTAGAAGACACGGGTGCACTCATGGGATAGCACACATAAGACACGTGATTGAAGAGGCACATGAACATGTCTAACACACAGATGAATGATACATGATTCTCTTCCATCAACATATAGACACACATGGACTAGGCACCTCATTATATATTCCACCAGCTCACTCATTCACACACAAGGTCGCATGTTAATGGCATGCAATACATTCTCCAAAACACACATACATCCTTTTTACTAATCGCACATGAAGGCCAAGGGTAGACACCAGTCTATGCACAGCTCACTCCACTCACAGGTCTAGAGCACAATGGTTTTATTTTGGGGAGAAAGAGAAGCTCATGTGCAAAACACGGGCAGAAGGTATATGGAAGATACACATGAGTAGAATAAAGATGAACAAGCCATGGGTTTTGGAGAGCAGAACTAAAACACTCAAGAGAAGAGACATAAAAAAGAAGCTTATGCGAAGGCTGCAAAATGTGCTCTCATGTTTTATAAGCTCCAGAATGTGAAAATGAATAGAATAAAATGCTCACATGGGAAGGAATAAATGAAGCATGCTAGAACACATGAGAGAAGATTTGAAAAAGAAGCTCAGGTGAAGGCTACAGAATGTGATTAGAATGATTGAAGCAACACAAGACAAGACACAATTTTGAGGGTCTAGAGGAAAGCACGTGAGAGAGGAAGGATGGAAAGCATGTGATCATTAAAATGATTAAAGACTTAGGTAGCATCCAGAGAGCAAGCTTCACACATCATTCCATCCATCATTCACTCTTCATACACTATCCCTCCTTTCTCCTCCATATTGTAGCTCTCTATTCCATTTTCACTCTACCATTTTGCATCCCATGGAGGCTTAATTGACTTGGTGGGTAGTTAAGAGGAGGAGCTTAGATTAAAGCTTGAATTCATGGAGATTAGCAAGAGATTTTGGCTAAGCTTTCTATTTTATTTTATTTTCTCTCTTTCTACATCAATTCTTGTTCTTGAAATTGCTTAGTTAAGCTTGTAATTGATCAAAATTGGTATGGTTTGTAATTGATAGCTAGTTAGATATCAATTAAGAGAGTAATTGATGATTAATGGATTGATTTAAGTGCTGGATTTTTCATTGATCTTCAATTATCTATGTATGTAGTTAAGGTGTCTGATGAAATACAGTGAGAAATTGTGCGCTTGAATGTCCAATTTGAGGTTTCCTTGGAGTTTAATTGGTTAATTGAACATTCTAGGATGATAATTTAGAGGCTAAATTGATGGATTAATCATTCAAATTTAGTGTTCATTGATTCTAATAACAAGAATTAATAATTTGATGTGGAATTGAGATTTCAATTTAACATTAAATTGTTAATCTCTTGAATCTTGTGTGGCAACTCAAGATGCATTGCCATGAATACAAATACAAACTCTTAGACTAGAGCCAATAATAATTAAATTAAGATAAGGATAGTGGATACCAAAGGATAAATCCAAAGCTAGTCACGTCTATTAATTGCTCCTTAATTCATGCGATTAGATAGTAGTTTGTATTTTTAAGTCAATTTAGATTCGAGTTAGTTTAATTAAATCAAAATCCCCTTTAATTAGGTAGCTTTTAGAGTTTCTTTTACACTTAGAAAATTTAATTGAACATTGAAATCCATTTCCAAGGGAGATGATCTAGGTTGTGTCCTATATTGTAAATCTTATTCTACCTAATTTATTTGAGGTTACTTGACACAACTGTCAAATTTGGCACCGTTGCCAAGGAAATTGGATTTTCAATTATTTGAAAAGGTTTTCTAGTGTCTTAGCTCTATTTTAGCTCTATTTTGTGTAGTATTTGCTCTGTTTTGGACATTTCGGTGTTACATAACAATTGCTCTACTTTTTTGAATTTTTGTTTGATGTGCCCAAAAAATTCTTGAACTTTGTTTTTTAAGGTTTTTAGGTATTTTAAGCAAAAATAGTAGCTAAGCTATTTAGTGCACTATTTTTAGGCCAAATTCCAATGTTTAAGGCACTTTTCTAAATTTTTTTAGTATTTTCTCAAATTTTTAAAGGATTTTTCCAATTTTTCTACATTTAATTTCTTTATTTTTTATAAGTTTCTTTTGTGTGATTGACCTCTATTTTTGAGTGTTTTTTTATTGTTAGGTTGTTGCTAACTTCATTTGATTTTAATGTTTTTTTATTTAGAGTTAATATTAGTGGTAGTTTGTTAGTGATTTGTTTTGTGCTTAAAGTGATTGTGCTTCTCATATTCTTTGCTTTAAATGGATCCCTATTATATGTCTAATGAAGGTGTCTATGATTCTTATGCAAATAATAGGATTCTTTGGAAGATGGATAAAGCTATATTAATACTTCATAGTATACTTGAGCAATGAAGATAAGCGCAACAATACTAACAGCCATGCTACCAACCTTACCATTATCTTTATGAAGTTCACCCTAATTACATTGAACCATACCACAATTTCCATGTACAAGAGTCATAGATCATACCTACAACAATCATAAGAGATATGTGCAATAAGATCGTAACTGGGAACCAAGTTGGGAAGAGAGGATGAGGCAATTAGATGCTTTTAATTTTCAACTCTAACAGGAGAATGAACAATTACATCTTCAAAACCAACAAATGATTGACTCTAGTTCAAGTGAATCAACCTACCTCAAGTGCTATGGAACTGAAAGAAGAGCAAATCAAAAGAGAATGTATAGAGGAGGAAAAGTCTTATTCGTTGGGTAATATGCTTCCATCTTCTAATACATTGCATTTTATTGGAATTGACTCTAGTATAGTGATAGCACATTGAATACTAATGCACATGATGATATTGATTCTAAATTACATGATGATGATGTAGATGAAGAAATTATTGTTGAATCCCTTAACATGATTGATTATGGTAATACATTGAGTGAAAATGATATATGTGTCATTGTTAATGAGTTCTTATGTACTAATGCACTTGGGTTTTCTACTCCTAGTTGTGATCATAGTGATGATTTCATTTATAAGCGAGTTAATGATGATCCTATTGAGCCTAGGGTAGTAGATAAGTGTAGGGGTGACTAACATGTGATGATAAGATTAATAAAATAGTAGACTTAACAAAGATTCACCTTTTATTGGCAGTTATTTTTATTTCACTTTTTTTTTCTTTACTTAGGGAATTTAATAAAGGATGATTTGGCATGGATGCATCTTAGATTAGGAGAAAGGCACAGGCTCTTCATGCAAAAAGTAGCTTCATGGATTATTAATATATTAGCCTCTTTCTCCTTTTCGAGCCTACTCCCTCACATGTTGAGGCAAGTCCAAAATCCATTCTCCAAATCACACACTCATGGATAGCACACCTCTATACACTCACATGTCCCCATTTAGCCCATGATGCACACACCACGAGTCCAGATCATTCACATATATACACGTATAGAAATAAAGCACTCGATTCTGTTATGTAATACCTTAGCTTCTTAGCTCTTACATAATGGTCCCATTGTCTATCTCAATGCATTTCATATGGATTGGAGAACAAATGCAAGGTAACGTGCACTTTACATGAAAAATAATGGATATTTAATGGTATTTAAATGTGTTACGTAAGGCCTCATTGTGATGACCCTAATTTCTTATCATCATAATTAAGGTTAAACACCCACATTAATCATCATAGGTTATGAAAATGTGGAGAAATTAAAACTTAAGGTGATTAGAGTCATCAATCATACAATTACAAGCACTTATATTCATAAGGGAGATAAACATTTATTTATAAGCCTTTGATTCTCTTACCCATCAATTATAACTCATCCCAATGTCTCTAAATCATTCCTTGAGATTACCATATGTAAAACCAAGGTTTCCTAGGTATTATAAATGTTTCAGCATGTTCGCCGCGGCCAAATTACTCCTAGCCACGGCCAATTCCTTTCTGTTTTACCCCTTTCTTCATCTCTATCGCCGCGGTGAGTTGGACCTTAGCCGCAGCCAACCTACCTGGCACCGCGGCGAAGAAGCCTCCTGTAACTTCCTCGCTCACCTCTTGATATTGGCCGCGACCAATTCCTCCTTTCGCCGCAGCCAATTCCTCTCTGGAATGCCGGGGACATTTTTCTAAAAGTTCACCGCTGCCAATTCCTTAATTCGCCGCGGCTAATTTACATTTCACCATGGTGAATTCCTCTCTGGCACTCTCCCTGGGCAACTTCGCCTCTATTGGCTGCGGCCAACTCCATTTTAGCTACGGCTAAATTCCTTCTGATCCTACACTCTGAAAATCCAGACTCATACTCTCTTCTCTTCCTCCAGTCTCACCCTAGGGCCATTCTACCTTAATTTATGCAACTCTAAGGGTAGTTATGAACAAGCTATTTTACCATTGCCAACTCAAAACTCAAATGTAAATTTCCATTTCCTCCAACTACCCTATATCAGTAAGTCCAGGGAATAACAATAACACAATTCATGCATCATTGACATTTAACATTTAATACACTTTCCATTAGAGGTCCCATGCATCAGTGATTCATATCAATGTCTCAAGGTTACATTTCCAAATGGTAAGTCATATCAGAGTTCAACAATGCTTATAGCAGATATCATAAATCCATACATTAAATACCAATTTAAAGTAAGGCCTACTCCTCAATAGGTACACATTACATTATCAAAATACAAACTCTTACACTTGGCAATACAGATACATGATGATGCTATACAAGACTTAACAAAATTAGCATCTACCCTAATCTACTCAGACCAAGTGTAGCTCCCCCACATCGGGCCTCAGCTCATGGATGTTCATCCACTTGCTTACCCTTATCCTTACCCGAAACACTTTCACCTAAAATATTAATCCCATGAAATGGGGTGAGATATGAATCTCAGTAACTAAGGCAATTCTACCATATAATCCTGTTTAATTAGCATATAAGCATGAATTAAAATCAACATCCAAATCATATCAGTAAATGAAACAATTAGGCTATCATGATTACTATCTCATACTAGCAATCATATTTTCGCATGTTAAAGGCCATTAACACCGGGAGAGGCCCGTCCACGGCACCTACTCCCCATTGAGCACAACCAGGGCTCAGTGCATCTGGGGTTTAATTATAACCCAGTGCTCGATCATAGCACATGCACAGGTGGCAGCTGCACCACAGCTCCACCATGGACTCACAAGGTCCAATCATCATATAAGAAATTGCCAACCAATTCATTCAGCATTTCAAATCATTCATGTACAGCAAATACAAAATTAAATAGATACATGCATGGAATTAATATAAACCTCGGTTACCTCACATGTAGACAAGTTTGCAACAGCCACCAATGGTACAGAGTCTCCCTATAATCATAACATCAGATAATTACTACTCTAATTCATCACTAACAGTTACAACAAGTACCCAAAGAATTTAAATGCTAATAACTACCTAAAGAACACTTACCCAGCCACCACAAATCCTAAATTCGGATTAAAGTGTCCTCTACCAGAAATCTTAATATTCCACCCAAAATTCTAAGCAAATTCATACAAAATTAATACCCATAATATAAATCAGCTATGGGGTCTCAAACCAACAAAAAAAGCATCAAAATGGGGGGTTAAAACTCACCTAATACCAACCCTAACCTCAACCTACGAATTTCACTAAGAAAATCCCCAAACACTCACATTTCAGATTTTGGGTATGATGAAAATACTCCAAATGAAAAACTAATCAGACCAAATTAAAGAGAAAGATTAGGGGATTAAGTTGTATAACTATTACCTTGGCTAAATCTTGCTCCAAATGTGAGAAAAGGTGGAATTATGCCAAGAACCCTAGCCTCTCCTCCTCACCTCTGAATTTTCCTTGTGTTTTTGTATTTTGCAGAATAGGGGAGGTGGCTGGTCAGTTTTTAGAGTTTTAGTAAGGTTAATTTGGGTCAAATATATGGGTCATGGGTTGCTCCAAGGTCCAACTCCTAATGGGCTTCAAACTTTAGCTTGTTGGGCCAGTTTTTAAGTGTTGGGCCGCAGAATTTTATTAGGCCAGTTCTTATGCATTGGGTTGCTGAAGTTTAATTAGGTTTGGGCCAAGTTTGAAGGGTTCAAGGATTTGGGTCTGCACAAGGGTAATTGGGCCACTTATAAGAGTCTATACAAGGTGGATCCTGGGGCCTCTATCACATTAAATTGGATTGGGTCTGTACCTAACTCATTGGGCCTCCATTAGCCTCTTATCATGATCTATTAATTCGGGCCTAGATGGAATTTCTATCCTAATTAATTCTTAAACCCATATTAATGATTTATCTTTTTAAAATTCCTATCCACTAACTTGCCCAATTATCCTCTATTAATTATTCTTAATTACTCTAAATCCATGATTAACACCTTAATTAATTTTTGGGGTGTTACACTCATTGCTTCATTCTATGCTCCATGGACCATGTATACTCATCCATATCATTTTCTATCCATAAGACATCTATACAAGTCATACACATCACATTTGGTCTCATTCATTTTGAGTTTAGAACTACATCTTACAAAATCCATGTTTTGTTCTTGGGTTCACTTTCCAGATTTCTACTATGAACTTCAACAATTCATAATTAATTTTAGAAAAATTGAAATCATGCAAAACATACCATTCAAGAAAGATGTGGATGTTAACTAAAGACTAAAAATAGTTTTAGACCAATGCAGTGGCCTTTGGCCTATAAAATTTGATCAAACAGTACTAAAGATTGAGCTACATTATTGGTACTATATTGCAACTTCAAAAAATTGATTTCTTCCTCTACAGAGCTCTAAATATGGTGATCTTAATGGCTATGGAATGCTCATAATTTCTAGTTTATGCATGTAATATTTCATGAGCATTAGACTTCATTTGGCCCATGTATGACATAGAGAAGCAAACTGACTAAATGAACAATAACCATACCATTTTTGCATAATTTGGCCAACTGTGAAAACTCATAATAAATTCTCTAGAGCTCTAAATTTAGTATTCTTTTAGTTTTATGAAAAGATCTAAATGAGACCTACTTGCTAGCCAAATTTCATGAAAAAAATCACTCATTTGGTCAGACTTTGGTTTAGCACATAAAATAGTCAAATTTGAAGTCCAAATGGGCATCTCAAGGCACCAAATGCTCTTCTTCACTTTCCACAATCATATGAGCAAGTCTAAAAGCACAAATACAACATACAAAAGTATGCCAAATGATCTAATTCATCATGGAACTCATTCTCACTATGCCACTTGCATACATAAATATGGACATCATAGCATATAAGGGCTCCTTAGTGGCAAAAACATATATATTCATTCATCTAGTTTCCACATTGATACATACACCATTTATATGCACATTAGAATATGTTCAATGGTTTACATCATGTATACATCTCATGGTTACATAGTTTGACATTAATATGTCATCAAAATGCCTACTTTTCATAGCCCTTTGTCAAAGTCTTGATCTTCAAAGTTATTGGCCTCTATTTCTTTGTCCACTTGTCTCACCTAGACATGGTTAGGCATATGTGGGGGAAGAGTGAAATTTAAGGAATCCCAATAGCTCTTAACCCTTTCAAACATATATAATGGATGCATATATAAGTCAAAGAATGCATGCATGCATGACATTCAAGCTATTAATGAACATACATAAAATATTTTTCTTATCACATAAAGTCATACATAGCAATCATAAGCTCTCAAGGGCATTGGTTTAGCCTCACCTATCTTTTTTGGGACTTTTGGATTTCCTCACCCACTTTTAAGGGACTTTTGACTTAGCCTCACTCTTCTTGAGACTTTTGGCTTTGTCTCACCCATTTCTAGGGACTTTTGGCTTATCTTTACCCTTGCCAAGGGACTTTTGGTACAACTAAACAAATTCAAGGCAAAATGCATACATAAACACATTTTAATAAGCATAATGGTCCCATAACATGTAAGCAATAGCTAGAAAATTTTCTCATGATTCAAACATACACACAAGTACTTAAAGACAAGTAAACATCTAAGCCATCCATGAGAGAAATGTTAGAGAGCTACCTTGAAGCAAGATTTACACACTTTTTCCTTAGTTATTCCTCCCTCTTTTCGGCCACACACTTGCAACTAGGTGGAGCTTGATTCCTTTGGCCTAAACACATCAAATGGGATACAATTACATCTGTAATGTCCAGTTTTCATTAAACAATGGAAATAGATGCGTTTTCAAAGTAAGTCCCTTGAAATGAATTAGTTAAGGTCTCAAAAAATTTGAGTAACATTCTAGACTCCTAAAAATGAGAATCCTACTCTCAGACAGAAGGAAAAATGGAGCTAGAATGAAAAAATAAATTTTGACAGAAATCTTACGAAATATAATGGCATTTTTGTAATTTTGAGTAAATTTTGGAATTCACACAGGAGGGCTTTTTAAAACAAAAGTTTTGAGTTCTCTAGGGTTCTCAAAGGTCCTGAAAACTATGGGAAGCTCTAGGACTGTTAAATCCCCTTCGGTGGACATTTTCCAATGTCAATCAGGAAGGTTTTAGTTTCGATTTGAGTGATTCCAAAGACATTTTACTAAATTGGGAACCTAAATTTTATAATGGAAAAGACAGTTCTAAAAAAGGAGCTAAAATGAAGGAGAAACGAAAATACAAAGAACGAAGGGCAAAATGAAAATTTTTGAAAAAAGCCATTTCCCTCCCCCTATATATAGGTGGCGCCTCACTTTCCCCTTCATTTAGCTTCAGATTGTTCTACCCAAAATCAAAAGAAAAACCTTAGGAGAGTGGCACACCAAGGGAAGAAGAAAGGAGAAGAAATTCAAGCTTTAAGGTATGATTTCTTGGTAGTTTTTCATGCTTTCTTCCATCTAAACCTCCTCTTATTCATTCTCCTTTGTTTCCTTTGATTAAAATGAAGTTTACAAATCTGATTTAAGGGAGAAACTTAGGGGAAATTTTGGATTTGAAGAGAAGAGCTTGGAGAAAGCAAGACTTAAGTGAGAAAAAGCAAGAAAGCTAGGTAATTTCTCTTCCTATGGTTGCTACCTTTGGTTCCTCTCCTCCTCCATTTCGCCTAACAAGAGAAACCTTAGGAGGACTTGATTTTTAGGCAGAACCAAGGATGAATCTAAGGAAAAAGAATGTAAAAATTAAGAATATGCAAAGGGAATTAACAAAAAATCATTAGATTTCAAGATGCAATTTTTAGGGTTTCAAGTACACTCTGTAAAATTTGATTTTGTATAATGATTCCAAAGCATAAATAAGAGTTTAAATGAGTTCTTAAGATCCCTAAGATGCTCCCCATATGCTTCTTCCATTGAGAAAACAAAGAAAGCTCCGAGGAAGTAAAAAATGCTTCTTTTCTCGGCCAAGGGAGGTTCTCCTAGCTAGAGGGAGTTTTAAATTTTTCTAAACCCATTCTTGAGTCATATATGATGAATGAAAATGAAGGGAGGCCTTAGGAAAAATTTAGAACCCATAAAAAATGAATTGGTGCTTTAAGTTCCATATTATAACCTAAAGAAGCAACATGTAGTTAGGCTCTTGGTTTTTGTAACACCATAACTTCTAGCTCATTTCATGCCATTTATAAGCTTTGTATTATGAATCCCACATGAGCATATGAAAAGGAGATGAAAATAATAGACTTTTTCGTATTGCGTTATATTTAAAAATTTGCAATCGGTGTGACGTGGACCATGTGAGCTCACACTATGCATCCTCATATTTAATTACATCATTACAACCTATTTGCATCACAAAAACATGCCTACAACCCATGGAAATGGAAATGGGGCATGGAAATTTGAAGAGCATTCTCGCCCAGAATTGGCCCCTTTTCTGGGCAAACTTTGGAAAATCATAACTAAATTTAGAAAAATAAAAACCATGCAATCTTGGTCATTTTGGAAATTTTAAAATTTCTATTTCACACTAAAAATATTCCTCGATCATAGCATTCATCACATAGGATGTTTGACATCCAAAATTATCCAAAGGTCCGACTGAAATATGGAACTATCATAGAATTATGTAGAAACTTTTGAAATTGTCCAATTAATTCTAAAAAATTCCAATCCATGAAAATGATGTCAATATGAAAATCTGTGAATGTTAAATAGAGAGGAAAAATATTTCTAGATTAGTTCATCAAGCCTAGACTCCTAAATTTAATGGAATAGTACTTTTTGTCGGGCAAATTTACTAATACTGGACAGAAAATCTGAAAATTAATATCTCCCTCTCTAGACTCCAAATGAGGTGCTTCTAGTTTACACGAGTCACTATGATTGCCTAGTTTCTATGTATAAAATTTTGTGGCAATTGGACATCATTTGAGCCTTATGTGACAGAAAACAATTTCGAACCAAGTGAATAATGCAGCAGACCAAAACCATAAATTTTGCCAACTTTGAAAAATCATCAAATATTCTGTAGACCTCCAAAGATTATGATCTTTAGCTTCCCAAAAATCTCTCAATGAGACCTAATTTAATGCCAAATTTCAGATCAAGACTAGCTCATTTGGCTAAAAAGTGATATAGGGTTCCATTATGGTCAAATTTGGCTCCATATGAAGTACCAAACTTGCCAAATGGTCTCCCTTCGGTGTTAGCACCTTTTAGGCAAGTAAGCATATTTAAGACTTATGTGAGCTACCCAAATGGTCCCAAACCTCATGCACCTCATTTTGGCCATTCAATCCACATTTATGCATATTTCCATCAAACTTCCATATTGCACACTTTGGCATTACATAGTCAAAATAAATGTTAGAGGTCATATATCATTTTCATACATCTAAACATCACATAATAGTATATTTACACATGTCTTAAGGTTCATGGTACATAGATAATATCATATACATTATGAACTATCATTATGGTTCCAAAATAGACAAAACAAGGCACAAAGTTGTCAATCTCTCTTCTTCATCGTTGTTGGCTCCCTTCATCATAATTACTTGGTCCACCTAGCATGTTAAATCATTCAAGAGGAAGGGATGAGATTCAAAGAATCCCAATAGCTAATCTCTCATTCAATCATACATAATATGTGCAAAGCAAGCTTTACAAATACATGCATGGAGAAATTAGAAATCCTAGACATTTTAAAAGCAACCTTGGCATGTGAATCAATCATACAAGACATTCAAGAGCTCACTAAGTGTTTGGATTGGCCTCACACTTCTTCTCATGGATTTTGGACTTACCCCACCCATTCTTTGAGCACTTGGACTCAACCATACTCTTGGGAGCCCACTTTGCTTTTGGGAGACTCTTTACTTTGTTTCAACCAAGCTCAAGGGTTCTTGGCTCATTCTCACTAAAGGGAAGAGTTCTTGGCCTCTCCACACTCAAGCAAACTCATACAAACATCATGGATTCATTTAAAACATAACATGGCATTAAGGATCATGGCATATAAAGGCATGCTAGCATACTTTTCATAGCTTGAAAATACACCTACACACATTCTAAAATAAGCTAAACACACATCCATGCATGAGAGAAGGTGGAGAGAGCTACCTTGCACACAAAAACACACTTTTTCCTTAGCTTTAAAGCCTCCTCTTTCGGCCACACACCCACAATTTGGTGGAGATGGTTTCTCTTGGCCTAGATACAATTTATGGGAGCCAATTAGGTTCATGAAACATATTCTAAGGCTACATAACTTGCTTAAACCCTAGATTGCTCTATAACCCTCATTATGGTCTATAAAAGCACCTAATGAAGCAACACCCCTCAAATGATTTCTAGGCCTCATTATTTCCTTTCAAATATAATTCTTGACTCCTTTTAAGCCTCTTGGAGTCATTACATCATTAAAACAAAAGGCCTAGCACCATGTTGCTTCTTTAAGTCATAACATGGAACCTAAGGTACCAAATCACTTTCTATGAGTTCTAAATTTTTTCCAAGGCCTCCCTTCATTTTCATTCATCAAATATGATTCAAGAATGGTCTTAGAAAGATTTAAAACTCTCCCTCCTACACAATTCCCTCTTGGCCGAGACATAGACACCATTTGGGCCATATGGAGTTTTCTTTGTTTTCTTGAAGGGAGAAGCTTGTGGGGAGCATCTTTGGTGTCTCAAGAACTCATTTATACTCTAACTTAGACCTAGGAAGCACCACATAAATTCAGAATTTAAAAGGTGCACTAGAAACCCCAGGTTTTGCATCTTGAATTCTAATGCCTATTTCATGGTTTTCTTTGCATATTCTTATTCCTCTCCATCAAATACCTAAGAATCATGCTTGGTTGGACTTGAAAATCAGATCTTCCTAGGGTTCTTAGGCTAGGTCAAAATGGAGAAGAAGGGCCATGGAAGATATCAACCATAGGATGAATTTTTACCTTGTTTCCTTGCTTAGTTTGGCTTGAATCTTGATTTCTCCAAGCTCCTTTCTTCAAATCCGAACTTTTCCTTCAATTTCTCCCTTGAATCAGATTTATAAACCTTATTTTAATCTAAGGAAAGAAAGGAGAATGAAGGAGAGGTGGTGGAGATAAAGAAAAGTAAGGAAAAACACCATGAAAACTTACCTTAAACTTGGATTTCTTCCTCCTTCTTCTTCTTCTCTTGGGTGCCTCTCCCTTAGGGTTTTTCTTCTGATTTGGGGCTAGAAAATCTGAAGAGAAATGAGGGCAAGTGTAAGGCGCCACCTATATATAGGTAGGGAAAAGTGACTTTTCAAAAATTCTAATTTTGCCTTCATATTTTGCATTTTTGTTTCTCCTTCATTTTAGCTCCTTTTTTAGAACCATATTTTTCATTATAAAATTTAGGTTCCCAATTAAGAAAAAAGCCTTTGGAATCACTCAAATCGGAGCTAAAACCTTTCCGAACAGATCCGTCAAAGTTCAGGCACACCAACGATGGAAAACGTCCACCGGAGAGGATTTAACTGTCCCGGGGCTTCCCATTGTTTTCAGGGCCTCTAAAAACCCTAGAGAACTCAAAACTTTGGTTTAAAAATCCCTCCTATGTGAATTCCAAAAATTGCCCGAAATTACAAAAATGCCATTGCATTTTGTAGGATTTCCGTCAAAATTTGTTCATTCATTCTAGCTCCATTTTTCCTTCCATCTGAGACTACAATTCTCATTTTTAGGAGGCTAGAATGTTGCTAGAATTTTTTGAGACCTTGGCTAGTTTGTTTCAGGAGACTTGCTTTGAAAATATGCCCGTTTTTGTCGTTTAACGAAAGCTAGACATTATAATTTTAATTGTGTGATAACTCCAAGAGGCTTTAAAAGAGTCAAGAATCATATTTGAAAGGAAAGAATGGAGCCTAAAATTTATTTGAGGGGTGTTGCTTCATTAGGTGCAATTATGGAACCATAATGAGATTATAGACTAAGCTAGTGTCTAAGCAAATTGTATGACCTTAGAATTGAGTCCATGAACCTAATTGACTTCCATAAATTGTGTTTAGGCCAAGATAAATCTTCCCCACACTTTTGTGTGTGTGTGGCCAAAGCAAGGAAGGGAGATCCAAGGGAAAAATGTGTAATTACTTCCAAGGTAACACACATTATGTAAACCCAAATTGGATTGACTCTTGAAACTTAGCCTAACCTAATGAAATTTTGTAGACCAACTCATGAAATCAGGCCTAACAAGCATAAAATCTGAACCTATATGGATTTAAGCTTTTGGGTCAACCCATAACCCATTTAGGACCTAACTTAAACCTTAAATACACTCCACCTCCTCCCCATTCTACAAAAAAAACACAAAAGGCAAAGCAAAATTCGCAGGTCTTAAAGAGGGGCTAGGGTTCTTGACAATTTTCACCATTTCTCACTTCTATGCTCAAAATCAGCCAAGGTAATTGTTATATAACTTAATCCTCTCCTCTTTCTCTTCAATTTGACCTAATTAATGTTTTGTTTAGAGCATTTCACCCACACCTAAAATCTAAAACTTGTTATTTGGTATTTTCATGGTGAAATTTCATAGGTTGAGGCTAAAGGTGTTGTTAGGTAAGTATAAACTCTTCATTTTGATGTTTTCTTTGCTAGTTAGAGACCCCATTAGCTAACTTATGATATAGACTCCACTTTTATGCAAAAATATCCATAATGTAGGGTGATATTTTGAAGTTTCTGGTCTAGGAAAGGTAAAATCCGAAATTTAAGTTTCCTAGTGGTTGGGTAAGTGTCCCATAGGCAATTATTGATGGATTAATTCTTTGACTATTAGATTGCTGCCATAATTGATGAATGGGGATTGTAATGGACTGACCTAGAGTGGTAATTTTATCATGTTATGATTATAGGAGGATTTTAGTACTATTGTTAGCTTCCCAAGTTGGCTACAAGTGAGGTAATGGGGGATTATGTAATTCTATGCATATATCTACTTCAATTTTATATTTGTTACACATGAAAGATTTGAAATGCTAAATGAATTGATTGGCTATATGTTGTATTGTGTTTGGACCTTGTGAGTCTATAGTGGAGCTGTGGTGCAGCTGCCACCTGTGCATGTGCTTCGATCGGGCACCAGATTATGATTAGACCCCAAATGCACTAAGCCCTGGTTATGCTTATTTGGAAGTGGGTGCCGTGGACGAGTGGTGTTATTGGCCTTTAAAAAATGAGGAAATGTAATAGCTAGTATAGAATAGTAATTATAGATAGCCTAATTATTTCATTTGCTAATATGATTGGTATATTTTCTGATGCTTATATAATATCATACATATATGTTAATTAAATTAGAATATATGAATGAAATTTTCCTTTGGTTACTGAGATTTGCATCTCACCTCATTTCATGGGTTAACTATTTTAGGTAAAGGCCTTTCGGGTAAAGATTAGGGGAAGTAAGTGGATGAAAATCCTTGAACTCTAACCATGTGTGGGGGAGGCTACACTTAGGCTAATCTGAGTAGAGTAGATGCAAATTTTGTTATTCTTTTATATAGCATCATCATGTAATCATGTTGCCACGTGTAGGAGCTTGTATTTTGATAACATAGAATGTATCTATTGAGGAGTTAGGCCTCATATTAAATGGATATTTGATGTTTGAGCTTATAACATCTGACGTAGAACTTTGTAGATCCTATGATATGTCTTACTTTTTGGAAACGTAATCACATGATATATTGGATGTTGACTTAAGCTAATGATGCATGGAACCTTTAATGGTAGGTGTATTTAAATGACAATTGTTAGTAGTTTATAAATCCTTGCTAATAATAATTCATGAAATTATGATTATATGATAGATGAATGAGTTGGAATCAACACTTAACTCTTATACGGGTAATGATAGATTAGTAGGGTGAATCAAGTAGATATATGACATTAGAGCCCTACAAATTGAGGGAGTGGTCCTAGAATCCTAGAGGGAGAGTTTGAATATATGGGACAAAATTCTGAGATGTAGGTACAGAAGGTATTTTGCTATGGCCAAAAAGGGGTTAAGTTGCAGCGAAAAGTGGTGAAGTTGCCCAAGGAGGGTAGCAAAAAGTAATTCACCGTGGTAAAAGGGGAACTTGTCAGCGACCAATATTGTGAAGATGTGAGAAGTGAACCTAAGGGCAATTGGCTGCGGCATGAAAACATTTTAGCCATGGCTAAGGTTCTTAAATTCTTCTATCAACTTACAAAACCTTGGTTCTTTCTATGGTAAAGCTAAGAGATGGTTCAGAAACATTCATAAGGGGTTTTTGAAACTTGAAATTAATAGATAATAGATTTAAAGGCTTTACTTGGGAAATTTGATTTAATTATATGTACATGAATGCTTGTAAATATTTGGCTAATGATTCTAATAACATTAATGTCCAAATTTCCTCACTTTTTTTTTAAATTGATTAATTTAAATGGTGCTAGACCTTGATTTATGATTATTAACTACATGTTTAAGCTTAATTACCATGATTAGGAGTTAGGGTCGTCATATTTGGTATCAGAGCAATGATTCAGGCAATTGTGTTTGATTTAAAACTTTGTAATTAGAAAAATTGGCAATCAAGATGCATGCATGACAGGAATAGGAACATTGTGACCTAGTGATAGCTGTTATACTTATATATACTTGCTATAGGTAGAGTTGTGTTTTGTTTGCCTTGGGTTGTAGCTTAATGGGGGATGCTTGTGGTTGTGCTTGTGGCATTGTAGAATGAGATGGCTACATAGAGAAACAGCTAAGGTGCTAAGAGAGATGCAAGAGGCCATGGCTGCAATGGCCAATCAAATGAGGGAAAAAGTTAAGACCCATAAAGTTACAGTTAGGGTAACAACTGACTAGCTTTAGGAGCAAGCCAAGGCTCATGCAACAACTGTTCAAGTGCTGTAACAACTACATAAAACCATGAATAGGCATAATTAAGAGGTTCCAGTGGAGAACCATGTTGGTGCTAGTCAGAACCTTGGTGCAGGACACCAAGGGGAGGATGGTAACCTCTCTATTATGTTAGTCAAGTTTAGAAAGGCTAATCCTCCACCATTTTTAGGGGAATTAGACATTGAGAAAGTTGAGAGGTAGTTAATGCAACTAGAGAAGATATTTGAGGTCATGACATGCACCATGGAGCAAAAGGCAAAGATGGCTATATATAAACTGGAAGGTGAGGTTGACCGCTAGTGAAGGAGTGCCTCCAAGCTGTTGACTTCAAGGGGGATACCCTTGACCTGGGAAAGTTTCCAAACCACCTTTAAGGGCAAGTATTTTCCACCTTAGGTGAGGGTTGACTAGGAAGCCGAGTTTAACTTCCTTAAACAAGGGGGTATAAATGTGGATCATTATGCAGCCAAGTTCATTCAGTTGTCTTGCTTCTCCACCTACTTGAAACGATTTGATGATGAGCTATAGAAGGCTAAGAAATTTAAAAGAGGCCTGAAACCAGAGTTGAAGGACAAAATTGTATCTCTACAAATCTGTAATTTTGGTGAATTGGTGGAAAAGTGTAGAATAACGGAGAGGGCTATGATTGAAAGTGAGGCTAAACAGAAGAAAGCCATAGAGGGTAAGTGTGATCAGGGATAAAGCCCTTTCAGGGCAGAATTAAGAAAGGAGCTAATAGTGGTAGTGGCTCTTGGGGTAGGAGACCACCCCCTAAGGAATGTCCTTCAAAGAAGAAGCATGAGACCCCCAAAGAGTGCAGTTAGTGCCCCACCAACTTATGTCAAGTGTGGAAAGAACCATAGCAATGGGCCATACCCAATGCACTATAATTGTGGGAAGCCTAGACACTATGTACATACTTGCATAGTGTCACGAGAGTTAGCCTTATCTGTTAAACAACCTACACAAGGAAGAGTGTTAGCACTTACGCAACAAGAGGCTAGTAGATCCCTTAGTCTAATCCGAGGTACCTTACTTATCTATAATCATGTTGTAGATGCATTGTTTGACTCAGGTGCGACCCACTCATTCATCTCTTATGACTATGTCGAGCATCTAGGTCTTAAAATTAGCCTGTTGCCATTTGAACTATCTTTGTCCACCCTTACTAGATATTCTATGGTTACATCTGATGTGTGTTTGAATTGCATTGTATAATTGGATAACCGTTGTACTACCCTTGACCTGATTTGTATCCCTTTGTATAACTTTAATGTAATCATTGGCATGGACTAGTTGTCAGTTAATAGTGTGATACTTGATTATAACTGTAAGACTCTTTCTTTACCTGCCAATATACCTGAAACTTGTCATGTGACTGAGCTTGCTTGCATGTCTATTGCCCAAGCTGGGAGGTACTTGAGGCATGGTTGCCAAGGATTTTTAGTATTCTTTTCATTACATGTTGAGGTTGATGATGGGTTAGAGGATATGCCTATGGTTAAAGAGTTTCTTGAGGTTTTTCCTAAGGAGTTTAGTGGACTACCTTTGGAGAGAGAGCTAGAATTTTTCATTGATTTGGTACCCAGTACAGGTCCAATTTCTAAGGCCCTGTATAGAATGGCACCTACTGAGTTAGTTGAGTTGAAGAGTCAATTAGGGGAGTTACTTTAGAAAGGATTTATTAGGCCAAGTGTGTCTCTACAGGGAGCACCAGTGTTGTTTTTCAACAAGAAAGATGGTAGCCTTAGGCTTTATATTGATTATAAGTAATTGAACTAAGCGACCATCAAGAATAAATTCTCTTTACCTAGAATTGATGACTTACTTGACTAATTGGCTGGAGCGTTAGTCTTTTCAAAGATTGAACTTAGATCAGGATATCGCCAACTTAGAGTTAGGCCTAAGGATGTACCAAAAACTGCCTTTAGGACTCGATACGGCCATTATGAGTTTCTAGTTATGCCTTTTAGGTTAACCAATGCCCCCACTATTTTCATGGATTACATGAATAGGATTTTTAGGGCCTATCTTGACTAGTTTGTGGTAGTGCCCATTGATGACATCCTTATCTACTCTAAAAGTAGTGAAAAGCATCTTAGGATAGTTTTTCAAACATTGAAAGAGCATAATTTGTATGCTAAGTTGAGCAAGTGTGAGTTTTGGTTGCGAGAAGTCAAATTCCTAGGTTATGTGATATCAGAACAAAGGGAAGTGGTAGATCTTAATAAGGTAGAAGTTGTACTAAATTGGGAGAGACCCAAGACAGTGGTCAAAATCTGTAGCTTCCTAGGTCTTGTCGACTACTATAGAAGATTCATTAAGGGATTTTCTCAATTAGCCATGCCTTTAACTAAGTTGACCAAGAAGGACCAACCCTTTGTGTGGGATTTCAAGTGTAAAATGCCTTTCAAGAGCTTAAGGATAGGTTAACCACCTCACCTGTGTTAGTGATACTCGACCTGAAGGAGACTTTCACAGTCTATAGTGACGCATCCAAGAAGGGATTAGGGTGTGTCTTGATGCAACAAGGTGAGGTGATAACCTATACCTCTAGACAACTTAGACCCCATGGGGAGAATTATCCCACCCATGACCTAGAGCTAGCGGCTATAGTTTTTGCCCTTAAGATTTGGAGGCACTATCTCTATGGTGCACAATTTGAGGTATATAGTAACCATAAGAGTTTGAAGTATCTACTTAACTAGAAGGAGTTAAACATAAGGCAAAGAAGGTGGATGGAATTCCTTAAGGACTATGATTTCTCTTTAAAGTATCATCCAAGGAAGGCGAATATGGTCACTATGCCTTGAGTGGGAAATCTATTCATATGGCAGTGATGATGATTAGGGAGCAAAAGTTGATTGAAGAATTGAGAGATTTGAACTTATCCATTTAAGTACATTCTAGTAGCCTTCTTTTGGGAGAATTAAAGATAGAAAATGACCTTAGAAAGAGGATTAAAGAGGCCCAAGAGCTAGATGAATACTGGGAAAGATTAAAGAGCAATTAGGGAGTGGTGAGGTCAAAGATTTTGACCTATCAGAAGATAGCTTGGTGAGGTATCAAGGTAGAGTGTGCATATCCAAAGATGAAGAGTTGAGGAATATAGTATTGTCAAAAGCTCATAAGAGTAGGTACACCATTCATCTAGGCACCACTAAGATGTATAGGGATCTTAAGAAGAGTTTTTTGTGGCCTAGGATGACGTCAAACATAGCAGAGTATGTTGCTAGATGTCTAGTTTGTCAAAGGGTTAAGATTGAACACCAAAGACGCACAGGTTTGTTACACCCTTTAAAGATTCCAAAATAGAAATGGGATAGCATATCCATAGATTTTATAATAGGTTTGCCTAGAACATCCTCGGGTTATAATGCTATTTAGGTGATTGGGATAGATTAATGAATTCTACCCATTTTCTACCAATTAGAGCCACTTATCTTCTAGATAGATTAGCCCAGTTATATATTCGTGAGATTATGAGATTACATGGTGTCCCCAATAGTATTGTGTCAGATAAAGACCTAAGGTTCATATTGAAATTTTAGCAGTCTCTACAAGAAGCTTTAGGTACTAGTCTTAATTTTAGAATTGCCTATCATCCTTAGTCAGATGGATAGACAAAGAGAACCATTCAAACTCTTGAAGACATGCTTAGAGCCAGTGTGTTATAATTTCAAGGGAACTAGGATGTGTACTTGCCCCTAGCTGAATTTTCCTACAACAATAGTTACCATTCTAGTATGCAGATGGCACCATTTGAAGCACTTTACCAGAAAAAATGTAGGTCACCCTTATGTTGGGTAGAGCTCAGTGAGAGGAGTCTCTTACAACCAGACATAGTGGACTAAACTACTCGCTAAATAAACCTCATCAGAAAGAAGTTATTGGCTATCCAGAGTAGGCAAAAGAGTTATGTGGATAAGAGAAGGAGTGATAAAGGTTATTTTTATATACATGAATCCTCCTAAACTTAAGCATTTTAATGATCAAATGTGGCTTTAGAGGTTTAATTAGTTGAAATTTTATTTTAGTAGCCATTTCTGCCCTCAAGGACATTTATTTGCAATTTTTTGAATTTTAATGCACAACTTTCACTTAAACATTTCCTTTATGAATTCTCCTTTCTTAATATTTTGTTTTGTTTCATTCTACTTCATTTTATTTTATTTTTCTTGTGTAGATTTTAATGGAAAAAGATTTAAAATGAAGATGAATTGATAGCATGTGGAAGGCTCTTTGGAAGGCATAAGTTTTCAAACACAAAGCCATGAGTTTGATGGAAGGATGAAGCAAAACAAGAAGTTGCCAAGGGATTTCTCCACTCATGGGATAGAACATACTCCTCCACGTAGCAAGTATCAGGTCACACAGCTATAAAAATTTATAGCAATCACACACTCATACGTGGAGTAGAAGAAGCTTCGAGTTGAAAAGAAGAACCTACGAGAAGAAGCACGAGATGCTTCTGAGAAGAAGTGACGTGATGAGCAGATTTTAAATGAGCTGCACGATGGAGAAGCACACTCATATGAACATGATTTTAGAGGCTTGAGTTAATGGTTCCATGGGGTCTACGTTGGAAGAAGAAGCTTTCGAAAAGAAGCTCAACTGGAAAAGTTACATGTTAGAAGTGTAGAGCGTGTGAAGAATGAGATGGGAGAAGTCCAGGCCATAAACAAACATACATGCAGCCATTCTTCCATATACTCATGTGAAGAGAAGATACAAAATAGATAAGGAAGCTATGGGTCTGATGTAAAAGGAATGAAGCAACATGAGCAGAACGAAGAGAAGCAGAAATAAGAAGAAAACTACGTGGAAAAGACGTGGAACATTAAGGCAGCACCTGTGTTAAAGGAAGAAGTAATGGGTTCAAGAAAAAAACACATAGAGGTAGCTCGAGTCGTAGAGAACATCAAGAAAAAGACACTGAGCTAAAAGCTGGTGTAATGAAACCACAACGAGGAAAATAAGCTGGAAGAGCATGGGATTTACGTGATGAAGGCTCCAAACACAAGCAAGCTAATGTGGAAGAGAAGCAGATGAAGACGTTGAACAAATGAATGAGAGAAAAGATGTCAAAAACATGAAGAAGTTACATGCAGAAGTTACATGGAATGGGAGCTAAGGAAACGCTGGAGCTACGTCTGGATCTCACATGGAATATTATAATAAAGAAAATGAAGTGGGACACACACTTATACACACATGAAGGAGCTTTAGACAATTGAAATAACAAAAATGTAGCACGTGAATAACACCATTCATGTACCCCCATCCATCGTCAGTCATTCCATGCTTCACTCCGTCATTCATTCCATTCATCCAGATCGTCCATTTTTAATTCATCCAACGTCATTCACTGATTCCATCACATCACATCCATCCCATTCATTCACAACGTATTCACCCCCTTGGTCTTTTCCTTCGTCCAGACCATCCTCACCAAACCATTTTCCTCGATTCTCCACCTCCATCCACTTCCATGAAGCTCTAATCTCTATCTTGAGGCTAGCTAGGAGGAAGACTCTTGGAGAAGCTTGAATCCCTTAGAGAAGAATGCAGAATTTTGGCTAAGACTTTCTTAATTTTCCTACACCTTTTCTCTTTCTTGTATTTGCTTGGTTAAGTAGTATTAGATTGAGAATTTGTGTAATTGATTAGTAGCTGGTTAGGTACTAATTAGGAAAGCAATTGTTATTTTAATTGATTAATTTCAGTTCTGAATTGTTCAATTTCCTCTAATCTCCCATGTATGCCATGAAGGTGTTCGATGAAATGCATGAGTGAGATTATGTGCTTGATTGTTTGATTTGAGGATTTCTTAGTGTTTAGTGGGTTAATTAAACATTTTTGGATGATGATTCAGAGGCTAATTAATCAATTAATCAATCAATTGGATGTTCATTGATCTTAAAGACAAGAATTAACAATTTAATGTGGGATTGAGGTCACAATTCAACATTAGATTATTAAGCTCTTGATTCTTACGTGGTAACTGAAGATAACTTGTAATGAACCTAATTAGGGACTCTTAAACTAGAATTAATTACAATTGGATTAGGATAAAGATAATGGATACCAAGGGACGAATCCAAAGCTAGTCACAAGACCATCCTCCACCCACAATTCATATAATTAGGTAGCAATTAGGAATTTTGATTTAATTTAGTTTTAGGTTAGTTTAATTCAATTTAAAAAAACTCTTAAATAGATAGCTTTTAGGACCTTTAACATTTAGAAAACCCAATTGAACATTGAATTCCAATTCCAAGGGAGATGACCTAGGTTGTGCCACTAGCTACATATTTAGTTCAATCTAGTTTTATTTTGAGAATTGCGCGACGAGCCCATCAAAATTTGGCACCGTTGCCGAGGATTTGGATTCTCAATTGTTTGAGAAAGTTTTCTAAGTGTTTTTGTTCTATTTTAGCTTTGTTTTGGTTCTATTTTGGTTTAATTTTTGTTCTGTTTTGAACTTGGAATTGGATCATTTCGGTGTTGCGCGTCACGTGTCCTGCTTGTTGGAATTTTTTGTTTGAAGTGCCTAGAAAATTCTCAAACTTTGTTTTCCAAGGTTCTTTAGTATTTTAAGTAAAAAAAATAGTAAAACTATTAGGTGCACCATTTGTTGGCCAAATTCCAACGTTTAAGGCACCTTTTCAAATTTTTTAGTAATTTTTCGAATTTTTTAGGAATTTTTCAATTTTTCTGGATTTATTTTTTTTAATTTTTGTGAGTTTATTTTGTGTGACTAACCTCTGTTTTAGAGTGTTTTTGATTGTTAGGAACTTCTTATCTTCATTTGAATTTTATTCACTTGAGTTAGAATTAATTTTAGTTATAATTTGTCTTGTGCTGAAAGTGATTGAACTTCTCATTTTATTTGCTTTAAATGAATCCATATCATTATTCTAATCAAGGTGCTTATAATTCTTATGCAAATGATGGAATTTCTAGGCAGCTGGATGATCTTCAGATAATGGTTCAAGGTCTTCTTGAACGACAAAGACAAGAACAACAAGCCCAACAATATCAACAATTCCAACCATCATGCTACCAACCACACCATCGTTCATATGAAGTTCACCCCAGCTACCAACCATACCACAATCCATATGGAGTACACCCAAACTACCACCATCATTATGAACCATACCATAACTTCCATAGGCAAGAGCCACAATATCATCCTTACAATTACCATGAGGGGTACATGCAACAAGAGCTCTAGAGGGAACCGAGTTCGGAAAAGAGGATGATGCAGCTAATGGAAGCCTATAGAATTCAAAACCAACAATTGCAGCAAATGATCTAACAAGGAAATGAATGGTTGCAACTCCACGACCAACAAATGATGGATAACCTCATGAAGGATTCAGGATTTCAAATGAATCAACCGACTTCAAGTGCTAATGAATCAATTGAAGAACAAATTAGAAAGGAATGCATAGAGGAGGAAGAGTCTTATTCATTAGGTAATATCCTTCCATCTTCTAATATTTTACAATTTGTTGGAACTAATTCTAATATACATGATAGCATTATGATTCCTGATGCATATAATGTTGTTGATTCTGAATTGCATGATGATGTTGATGAGGAAATTATTATTGAATCTCCTGATTTGGTTGATTATGGTAGTTCATTGAGTACAATTGACACATTTGTTGATGTTCATGAATCCTTGTGTACTGATGCACTTGGTTTGTCTACACCTAGCTGTGCTTATAGTGAAAATTTCATTTCTGAATCAATTGATGAATCTATTGAGTCTAAGGTAGTAGATAAATGTGGGGGTGACTTAGAATGTGATGATTATTCTGTTCCTAGTCTGGAATTGGTTGAGAAGCCTATTGATGATTCTATTGATTGTGTGTGTGCTGGAACCACTATATGTGATAGATGCTCACAGATTAATTCTTTCATTGAAACTAGTGAGTTCCTCACATATACTGATCATCATGATTCCTCACTAGTCTGTGATGGTATGACTACTGAAATAATAGATGTAGCATGTGAAAAGGGTATAGATAGTGAAATTGTTGGACAACTTGTTGATAATTCAGACTCTACTTTGCAATGCTTATGTGATGATATGCATACATGTCCTATGTGTGCTGAGATTAATGAGTTTCTGGAGTCTGATAAGTCTGTTGAATCTAAAGAGTCCTTTGCTTGCACTAAAATGATTGATAAGAATGATTCTACTGATCATACTAGTGTTGATGAGGGTATGCATAGAGATAGCACTGATGTTGAAAATTCTGTTGATCCTTGTATTGTTATTGATACTAGTGAGAGACTGAATTTTGTTGTTAATCATTGTTTAGAATTTTATGAGCCTATTAATATCTCTTTGGTCAAGGAAGATACTATTTCTCTTGTTGGGAGTCCGGAACAGATTCTTGAAGTTGGTGAGCTAATTCCTAACAAGCCACAGACTCTCCTAACTAAGAAAAAGTACCTATTAGACACCTTGAACTTAAAAGACTGTGAGAAGTTGCAATCTACCTTTTCTGTTAATGCAATGACTCTTACTTATGGGAGTTTAGTAGATTTTATTTGATTTGATAGATTTTTAAAAAGTTCAAAGTTTCAGTTTGATTTTAAATTTTCTTTCTTTGGTTTTAAATGTCTTAAATTTGATTTTTATTCTTTTCTTGTTCCTGAATATGCTGAATTTGACTTTCTGAGACTACTGATGGTTGAGGAAGTCCATGAGTCATCCCTACATGATCAATCAAAATGTTTTAAAGTGGTTAGACTCAAATTTATCTAGTTAAGAAGGAATAAAGCAGTGATAATCTTTGTTTTTGATATGTATGATTAGTTAGTCTCTAATAGAGTTCTTTGTAGCTTAGGATTTAGTTTTCTTTTCTTTTCTGCATTATAGTTTGTTTTGTTTCTATTTTGTAGGAAATAAGCTGCTAACCAATTACAATAGGAATTTGAGCCTACCTTGGGATCTCCATTTTCAAGTTCATCCGGTTGTATGCTCTCTTTTCACTCTTTATCTTGTGTTGTTCATCTGTTTACTGGACTGTGTGCTGACATTAAGGACAATTTAGTATTTAAGTGTGGGGGAGAGAGTCATTTCATCTTCCATCTTCTCTTTGTTTTGTTTTAAAAAAAATGTTGAAAAAATTTTTGAGAAAATTTTTGAAAAATAGCGTGAATTTTTTTAGTTTTTTTGTGAAAGTCGCAAGTTAAGATGATTATAGCTTGGATTCACTTAGACATGATAAGCAATGAATCTTATGTTTTGATTCAAGTGAAGTGGCAATGAATTTGATTTCAATGAATTATTTGATAGCCATTAGCTGGTGAGAATTTCAGTCTTAATTGTTCATTTCTAGTGTGTACTCACCTATTAGGCTTTCACTCTAAAACTTGTCCTGATTCTTTGTTGAGACCACATTTGCATTTGCATGCACGAAAATGATAAGGCATTCATTTCTTTCATAGCTAATTAGCCAAAAAGCCAACCTACATACATTTTATCCATTGTTTTAGCCGCTTTGGACTTGTATTTTCTTTTCTTGTTGAACCCATAGCAATTTAAAAATGTTTTCCACCTTGTTTTAAGATGTCTTAGAGATTTCAAGGAGCATTACATCTAATTAGGATGATGAATGTAAATCTTACATCAAGTTAGGCCATAGTTATTCAAAGTTAAAGAAATTGTCTTGAAAAAAAAATTGTAAAAGAAAAGAAGAGATGGAAAAGCTAAAGAAAAGCAATGAAAAAAAGAAAAGAGGAAAAGCAATTGAAAATCAAAAGAAAGAAGTGTTTCAAATTGAGTTGTAGTCACCTATTGCTAGTTGGAAATAAGTCCTAGAAATTCTCTATCCTAGGTTCCATTTATTGCTCTTGAAATTCTAAGGTATCTATTTGTTTTTCCCTTGTTATTGTTTATCCATTTATTTCACTCCCTTAGCCCCATTACAACCCTTAATAAAGTCCTCTTGATTTGTGCTTTGCATTTAGCATGGGTGGTGGAGGCTTAGAAGCTAGACAAGCTTATGGTAGTGAGCTTTGATAGGTGGAAATTGAGTGATATACACAACCCCTTAAACACTAGAGAATTGAGAGTAAACACTAACCTATGTGAGAGGCTATGCATTTTGATTCATTCTTTTCAAATGAAATTGCTATGGAATTTGATTTCTTAATGCAAATGAAGTTAACTTTGATTGTTCAAGTGCTGAAAAGTTGTGATTAGTCTCTAGCTTGTGATTTTTACACTTTCTTTTGCATTTTCATTTCCACTTATTTTCCACTAAACTTTCCTTAGATTTTGAGTTTTGCCCAGGAGTGCAAAGGTTTAAGTGTGGGGGAATTTGATAAAGGTTATTTTTATATACATGAATCCTCCTAAACTTAAGCATTTTAATGATCAAATGTGGCTTTAGAGGTTTAATTAGTAGAAATTTTATTTTAGTAGCCATTTCTGCCCTCAAGGAAATTTATTTGCAATTTTTTGAATTTTAATGCATAACTTTCACTTAAACATTTCCTTTATGAATTCTCCTTTCTTAATATTTTGTTTTGTTTCATTTTACTTCATTTTATTTTATTTTTCTTGTGCCAATTTTAATGGAAAAAGATTTAAAATGAAGATGAATTGATGGCATGTGGAAGGCTCTTTGGAAGGCACAAGTTTTCAAACACAAAGCCATCAGTTTGATGGAAGGATGAAGCAAAACAAGAAGTTGCCAAGGGATTTCTCCACTTATGGGATAGAACAAACTCCTCCGTGTAGCAAGTATCAGGTCACACAGCTATAAAAATTTGAAGCAATCACACACTCATACGTGGAGTAGAAGAAGCTTCGAGTTGAAAAGAAGAACCTACAAGAAGAAGCACGAGATGCTTCTGAGAAGAAGAAGTGACATGATGAGCAGATTTTAAATGAGCTACATGATGGAGAAGCACACTCATATGAACGTGATTTTGGAGGCTTGAGTTAATAGTTCCACGGGGTCTACGTTGGAAGAAGAAGCTTTTGAAAAGAAGCTCAGCTGGAAAAGTTACATGTTAGAAGTGCAGAGTGTCTGAAGAATGAGCTGGGAGAAGTTTAGGCCATAAACAAACATACATGCAGCCACTCTTCCATATACTCATGTGAAGAGAAGATACAAAATAGAGAAGGAAGCTATGGGTCTGATGTAAAAGGAATGAAGCAACATGAGCATAACGAAGAGAAGCATAAACAAGAAGAAAACTACGTGGAAAAGATGGGGAACATTAAGGCAGCACCTATGTTAAAGGAAGAAGTAATGGGTTCAAGGAAAAAACATACAGAGGTAGCTCGAGTCATAGAGAATATCAAGAAGAAGACACTAAGCTGAGAGCTGGCATAATAAAACTACAACAAGGAAAACGAGCTAGAAGAGCGTGGAATTTATGTGATGAAGGCTCCAAACATAAGCAAGCTAATATGGAAGAGAAGCAGATGAAGACATCGAGCAAATGAATGAGAGAAAAGATGTCAAAAACATGAAGAAGTTACATGCAGAAGTTATGTGGAATGGGAGCTAAGGAAATGCTGGAGCTACATCTGGATTTCACATGGAATATTATAATAAAGAAAATGAAGTGGGACGCACAATTATACACACATGAAGGAGCTTTAGACAATTGAAACAAGAAAAATGTAGCACGTGAATAACAGCATTCATGCACCCCCATCCATCGTCATTCATTCCACGCTTCACTCCGTCATTCATTCCATTCATCTAGATCGTCCATTTTTAATTCATCCAACGTCATTCACTGATTCCATCACATCGCATCCATCCCATTCATTCATGACGTATTCACCCCCTTCGTCTTTTCCTTCGTCCAGACCATCCTTACCATACCATTTTCCTCGATTCTCCACCTCCATCCACTTCCATAAAGCTCTAATCTCCATCTTGAGGCTAGCTAGGAGGAAGACTCTCGGAGAAGCTTGAATCCCTTGGAGAAGAATGCAGAATTTTGGCTAAGATTTTCTTAATTTTCCTACACCTTTTCTCGTTCTTGTATTTGCTTGGTTAAGTAGTATTGGATTGAGAATTTGTGTAATTGATTAGTAGCTGGTTAGGTACTAATTAGGAAAGCAATTATTATTTTAATTGATTAATTTTAGTTCTGAATTGTTAAATTTCCTCTAATCTCCCATGTATACCACGAAGGTGTTTGATGAAATGCATGAGTGAGATTATGTGCTTGATTGTTTGATTTGAGGATTCCTTAGTGTTTAATTGGTTAATTAAATATTTTTGGATGATAATTCAAAGGCTAATTAATCAATTAATCAATCAGTTGGGTGTTCATTGATCTTAAAGACAAGAATTAACAATTTAATGCGGGATTGAGGTCTCAATTCAACATTAGATTATTAAGCTCTTGATTCTTACATGGTAACTCAAGATAACTTGTAATGAACATAATTAGGTACTCTTAGACCAGAATTAATCACAATTGGATTAGGATAAAGATAATGGATACCAAGGGACGAATCTAAAGCTAGTCACAAGACCATGCTCCACCCATAATTCATATAATTAGGTAGCAATTAGGAATTTTGATTCAATTTAGTTTTAGGTTTGTTTAATTCAATCAAAAAAACCCCTAAATTAGATAGCTTTTAGGACCTTTAACATTTAGAAAACCCAATTGAACAGTGAACTTCAAATCCAAAGGAGATGACCTAGGTTGTGCCACTAGCTACATATTTAGTTCAACCTAGTTTTATTTTAACGGTTGCGCGACGAGCCCGTCAAAGAGACCCTTAGAATTTGAGGTATGAGACCATGTGTTCCTTAAGGCTACTCCGGTGATGGGTGTAGGATAATCTATCAGGACAAAAAAGCCCAGTCCTCATTATCTTGGTCCTTTCCAAATCCTTGAAAGGATAGGACTTATGGCCTATAGAGTTGCTTTAGCTCTAAACCTGGCTAGATTGCATGATGTTTTCTGCATGTCCTAACTGAATAAGTATAACCTTGACCTTTCATATGTTATTAAGCATGAGAGTGAGCATCTATAAGATGATTTGTCTTTTATGGTTAAGCCAAAAAGAATTATGGACTCAAAAGTCAAATAGCTGCATAATAAGAACATCCTCCTAGTAAAGGTGGTATGGAAGGGACTTACTTCAAATGAAGTAACTTGGGAGATGGAGGAGATAATGAGAAAGGATTGTCCTACATTATTTGAGTAAGGTATGTCTAATTTTGAGGACAAAATTTTTAAAAGGAGGGGAGAATGTAACACCCCAAAATTAATTAAGGTGTTAATCATAGATTTGGGTTAATTAAGAATAATTATTATGAGGTAATTGGGTAAGCTATAGGAAGGGGAATTTATAGGGAAATAAAATGTTAATATGGGTTAAAGATTTAATTAGGTTAGAAACTTCATCTAGGCCCAAATTAATTTTAGTAAGTCATGGGTAAGGATTAATAGAGGCCTAATGATTTTAGGTGTAAATCCAACTCCTTATTATGAGACTTGGGCCAAGAGAGATCAACTAGCAATGACCCAATCTCATTTAATGAGATAGAAGCCTAAGACCCAATTTACATAAGCCCTTATAGTTAGCCCAACACACATTACACAAACCCAAATTAGATTGACTCTTGAAACTTGGCCTAATCTAATCAAATTTCTACAACCTAACTAATGAAATTTGGCCCAACAAGTATAAAATCTGAACCCATGTGGATTTGGGCCTTTGGGTCAACCCATCACCCATTTAGGACCCACTTAAACCTAACTAAACCCTACATACACTTAGCCTCCTTCCTATTCTGTAGAAAAAACACAAGAGGCAAAGCAAAATTCAGAGGTCTTAGAGAAGGGCTAAGGTGCTTGACACATTTTCACCATTTCTCACTTCTAGGCTCAAAATTAGCTAAGGTAATTGTTATATAACTTAATCCTCTCATCTTTCTCTTCAATTTAACCTAATTAATATTTTATTTAGAGCATTTTACCTACACCCAAAATCTGAAACTTGTTATTTAGTGTTTTCATAGTGAAATTTCATAGGTTGAGGCTAGAAGTGTAATTAGGTAAGTATAAACTCCTCATTTTGATGCTTTCTCTGCTAGTTAGAGACTCCATTAGCTGACTTATGATACAGGCTCCATTTCTATACGAAAATATCCATAATGTAGGGTGATATTTTGAAGTTATTGGTCTAGGGAAGGAAAAATTTGAAATTTGAGTCTCCTAGTGGTTGGGTAAGTGTCCCTTAGGCAATTATTGATGGATTAATTCTTTGATTATTGGGTTGTTGCCATAATTGATGAATAGGGATGGTAATAGACTAACCTATAGTGGTAATTTCATAATGTTGTGATTATAGAAGGATTTTGGTACTGCTGTTAGCTTCCCAAATTGACTACAAGTAAAGTAACTGGGGATTATGTAATTCCATGCATATATCTAGTTTAATTTTATATTTGCTATACATGAAAGATTTGAAATGCTAAATAAATTGTTGGCTATCTGTTGTATTATGTTTAGACCTTGTGAGTCCATGGTGGAGCTGTGGTGTGACTACCACCTGTGCATATGCTTCGATCGAGCACCAGGTTATAATCAGACCCTAGATACACTGAGCCCTAGTTGTGCTCATTGAGGAGTGAATGCTGTGGACGAGCCTCTACTGGTGTTATTGGCCTTTAACAATAAGAAAATGTGATTGCTAGTATGATATAGTAATTATAGATAGCCTAATTATTTCATTTGCTGATATGATTAGCATATTTTCTGATACTTATATAATATTATGCATATATGTTAATTAAATTGAAATATATGAATGGAATTTTTCTTTGATTACTGAGATTTGCATTTCACCCAATTTTATGGGTTAACTATTTCAAGTGAAGGCTCTTCGGGTAAGGATAAGGGGAAGCAAGTGGATGAAAATTCATTAGCTCCAACCATGTATGGGGGAGGCTACACTTGGGCTGATCTGAGTAGAGTAGATGCAAATTTTGTTATTCTTTTATATAACATCATGATGTAATCATGTTGCCAAGTGTAGGAGTTTGTATTTTAATAATATAGAATGTATCTATTGAGGAGTTAGGCCTTTTATTAAATGGATATTTGATGTATGAGTTTATAACATCTGATGTAGAACTTTGTAGATCCTACGATATGGTTTACTTTTTGGAAATGTAATCACATGATATATTGGATATTGACTTAAGTTAGTGATGCATGGAAACTTTAATGGTATGTATATTTGAATGACAATTGTTGGTAGTTTATAAATCTTTGCTGATATTAATTCATGAAATTGCAATTATAGGATAGATGAATAAGTTGGAATCAACACTTAACCCTTGCATAGGTAATGATAGATAAATGCTATTAGAGCCCAATAAATTGAGAGGAGTGGTCCTATAGTGTGCCTAGAGGGAGAGTTTGAATGTATAGGATGAAATTTTGAGATGTAAGTACAGAAGGTATAATACTTGGGCTAAAAAGGGGTCAAGCTATGGCAAAAAGCAACAAAATTGCCTAGGGAGAGTAACAGAGAGCAATTCACCGCAGTGAGAAGTAGAGCTCACCGTGGTGAAATTCAAGAGGGCCAAAGAGTAATTTGCCACGACGAATAGTGGAGTTCACCGCGGCCAATATTATGAACAAGTGAGAAAGGAACCTAAAGGAAATTGGCCGTGGTGCAAAAACATTTTAGCCATAGCTAAGGTTCTTAAATTCTTCTATCTACCTGGAAAACCTTAGTTCTTTCTATGATAAAGCTAAGAGATGGTTCAGAAACACTCGTAAGGGATTCTTGAGAGTTAAAATTAATAGATAATAGATTTAGAGCCTTTGCTTGGGAAATTTGTTTCAATTATATGTACATGAATGCTTGTAAATAGTGCTAGACCTTGATTTATTATTATTAACCACATGTTTAAGCTTAATTATCATGATTAGGAGTTAGGGTCGTCACACATCACAAATTCATTCCCAAGAACCTAGATATAAGTTGCTTTTTTAAGTCTTGTTATAGAGCCTACACTTCGATCACATAAACCAAGGCTTCTAAATTTTTTTTAAAGCTTTCTTTGATGTTCTTCTATCATATTTAGTCCCTTTCTACCCTTAGAAAAATTTAAAACTCTCCCTAAATTCTTATTCGTGACTAGGCTGAGACCATGCACCCTCTTAAGCACCTATGGATTTTGCAACTTCTCTTGAAGGAAATGACACGTGTAAGGCTTTATAGGTGTCTCAAGAACCCATATATACTTTTAGACAATTAGAAATATCGCTAGAAAGCTTAATACATACTATGGTGCAATAAAAACCCTAGGTTTTAGAAACCTAATTTTTAATGCCTCTTTTTGGAATCACTTTTCGTATACTTGTTTCTCACCCTCAAAACTTAGGTTTCATGCTTGGTTTAGGTAAGATTTTTCTCCTTCTTGGTTATTCTATATGAGGCTGAAAATACCTATGGAGGAACAAGAAAAAGGAAGCAAGGAAAGCCATGAAATTACCTTGATTCTTTAGCCTTTTCAAGAGCCCTCTTCTTTGCTATAGCTTCTCCTTGGAATTTAGAACTTCCTCCCTCTAAACATGACTCAAAACAATCCCAAATCATATACCAAAACCATAGGAAAGAGAGGAGAAGGAGGAAAACAAGTTTGCTAAAGGGAGGATGAAATTTCAAGGATTTTCTCATCTTTTTGCTTAGTTTTTCTTCTCCCTTTGAGCTCCTTCTTGTGTGCCCTTCTTCAGCTGGTCTCCCTCTAGTTTGGACAGAAAATAAGTTGGCTAAGTGTGATGGAGAAGTGGGATGCCTCATATATATATAGCTAGGGAACCTATTAAGACATTTTAAAATGTCAATTTTGCCCTTCATTGTTAGCTTCTTCCCTCAAGGCTCATTTCAACTCCTTTTTAAATATTACTTTTTCCATCATAAAATTTAGGTCCTCTAACCTATAAATTGCCTTGGGAATTACTCAAATCAGATATAAAATCTTTCTGAACAAAAGGATCAATATTTGAGTCCACATTCTAAAATGTCAACCGAAGAGGTTTAAACTATTCTGAGGGTTCTTATAGTTTCGAAGGCCTGTGAGAACCCTAGGAAATTCAAAATTTTCATTTAAAGATTTCACCTTTTAAGTTTTCTAAAAGTTGCTCAAAATTACAAAAATGTCACCGCATTTCGTCAAATTTTTTTTAGTCACTTTGGCTCTGATTTTTGGATATCCTAAGCCTTAGATCCTTGTTTTTTATTATTTAGAATTTTATCTTAATTTTATTTGGCCTCAACTCATTCATTTTAGAAGACTCTATTTTATATCTGACTCATTTTCGTCATTTTCACAAAAGTTAGGTGTTACAATATTTATATAGCATCTACTTTATAGCAAAATTGGCTAAAGGAATTTATTTTCATGAAATAATTACTTTTAGCAGCAGAAATTACCAGTATCCAAAGCCAAATTAATTCATGTTTTTACTTAAATGAACTATTTAAGCTTACCAATCTTATCTTCTATCCTTAACACACTTATTCATGTAAAAGCATCAAAAATTGGGGCATACATTTCAGGTTTGGACCATACATCACAAATTCAACATCATACCTGCATTTCCCATATGTTCCATAATATGACCCAATCTTTGAAAATTCAAAACTAAATCTAAAAAATTCAAAAGCATGCAAATTTAGACTTTTTGGAAAGGTCAGGACATCATGTAGCTACCATAAAAATTTTAGATCAAAACAATACTAATTAAGCCACAAAAAATGAATAAAACAGTAACTAGGTTGAAATTTTAGATAGTAGCAGACCTAGAACTTTAAAAAATCATATCTGCCTTTACACAAATCCAATTGAGTGTTCTCAATGGCTATGGAAATTTTATAATGCCAACCATATGTCTATAAAATTTCATGAGCATTGGACTTTTTTTGGTCCCTCAAAGGTACTAAAAACTAGATTAACCAAATGAGCAGAGCACTGACAGTTTCTACAAATTTTAGCCAACTTTGAAAAGTCATAATAAGTTCTCTAGAGCTTATAAAATTCTATTCTTTAGCTTTGTGACACATTTTAGATGAGATCTAGATGCTTGCCAAATTTTATATCAAAATTCATCCATTTAGCTTAATTTTGGTTCAAGGCAAGAATATGGTCCAAGATAGGGTCAAATGGTACCAAATGGCTTCCTATATGAACCGTGACCATTTGAGCAAGTCCAAAAGCTTAAACACAACATAAAGAAGCATCATAATAAGCTTAAATTATCATATAACTCAATTCACCATCCTACTTGTTCTTATACATGAGCATGCCATGGCTCAAGGATATCAAAGTCATACATTCTCATACATTTGGGTCAACCTTTGGTTTATACATCATATTTATATATTTTTATACATTATCAAAGATTTACATTTCATATATAACATATACATACACATTTTGACATTAAATTATACAAAAAGCTATTCTATTGTCAAAGTAATATGTAACACCCTAAAATTAATTAAGGTGTTAATCATGGATTTAGATTAATTAGGAATAATTAATAGGGGATAATTGGGCAAGTTAAGTGAATAGAGATTTTAGAGAGATAAATTATTAATATAGGTTTGAGATTTAATTAGGATAGAAACTTCATCTAAGCCCAAATTAAATTGAGTAGGCCTAGGTTAAGACTAATGGAGGCCCAATAATTGTATGTTCAGACTAACCTTTTTATTGTGAGACTTGGCCCAAGAGAGAGCACCTAGTGATAGCCCAATAACCCTTGTGCAGACCCAAATCCTTGAGCTCTTCAAACTTGTCTCAAACTTAATTAAAATTTAGCAACCCAATGCATAAGAGCTAGCCCAACAAAGCTTAAATCTGAAGCCCATTAGGAGTTGGATCTTTGGAGTAACCCATGACCCATATTTGACCCAACTTAACCCAACTAAAACCCTAATACTTCATCCTCTTCCCTATTTTTCTGAAGCACAAAGGAGAAAATCGGAGGTGTGAAGGGAGGCTAGGGTTTGGGGCAAGAATTCCACATTTTCTCACATTTAGAGTAAGATTCAACCAAGGTAATAGTTATATAACTTAATCCCCTCATCTTTCTCTTTAATTTGGCCTTATTAGTTTTTCATTTAGAGTATTTTCACCATACCCAAAATCTGAAATGTGGTTGTTTGGTGTTTCTATAGTGAAAATTCGTAGGTTGAGGCTAGGGCTGACATTAGGTAAGTATAAACCCTCCATTTTGATGCTTTCTTTACTAGTTTGAGACCCCCATAGCTAATTTATAATATAGGTATTAATTTTGTACGAATTTTCTTAGGATTTTGGGTGAAATATTGAGGTTTCTGGTAGAAGACACTTCAATCCAAATTTAGAGACTTGTAGTAGTTGGGTAAGTGTTCCCTAAGTAGTTATTAGCATTTAAATTCTTTGGGTACTTGTTGCTATTGTAAATGATGAATTAAAGTAGTAATTCTCTGATGCTATGGGTATAAGGAGATTTTTGTACCATTGGTGGCTTTTGCAAATTGTCTCCGAGTGAGGTAATCGGGGTTTACATTAATTCCATGCATATGTCTATTTTAATTTCATATTTGTTGTATATGAATGATTTGAAATGGTAAATGAATTAGTTGGCTATCTATGTATTATGATTGGACCTTGTGAGTCTATGGTGGAGCTATGGTGTGGCTGCCACCCATGCATGTGCTTTGATCAGGCACTGGGTTATGATTAAACCCCAGATGCACTGAGCCCTAGTTGTGCTCAATAGGGAGTAGATGTTGTGGATGGGCTTCTCCCAGTGTTATTGGCCTTTAACATGTGAAAATATGATTGCTAGTATGGGATAGTAATCATGATAGTCTAATTGTTTCATTTACTGATATGACTGATATGATTCTGATGTTGATTTTGATTCATGCATATATGTTAATTAAATTAGATGATATGATGGAATTGCCTTAGTTACTGAGATTTATATCTCACCCCGTTTTATGGGATTACAATTTCAGGTAAAGGTTACTCGGGTAAGGATAAGGGCAAGCAAGTGGATGAACATCCATGAGCTGAGGCCTAGTGTGGGGAGCTACACTTGGTCTGAGTGGAATAGAGTATATGCTAAATTTTGTTAATCTTTGTATAGCATCATTATGTATCTGTATTGCCAAGTGTAGGAGTCTGTTCTTTGATAATATAACGTGTACCTATTGAGAAGTAGGCCTCACTTTAGTTTGATATTTAACGTATGAATTTATGATATCTGCTGTGAGCCTTGTTAAACTATGATATAGTTTACTATTGGATATGTAATCTTTGAGATATTGATATGAACCCTTAATGTATAGAACCCCCACTGATTGTGTATCAAATGATAACTGCTGATAGTTCATGAATTTCTGATATTGTTACTCTACAAACTTGTTGATGGAGGGTAATTAGAGAAAAGAGATTGACCCTTAAGTCTTGAACTAGTAAAGATATGTTAGCTAGGTAAATTAGGCTAATGAAGGCTATTCAAGCCCCACAATTAAGGTAGAGGGGCCATAGGGTGTTATTGGAGGGAGAGTGGAGAGTATGAGGCAAGAATGTAGGAGTTGTAGGACCAAAAGATAATTTGCTACGACTAAAATGGAGTTAGCCATGGCCAATAGAGGCAAAGTTGCCCAGGGAGAGTGCTAGAGAGGAATTTGCCACGACAAAATGTGCAATTGGCCGTGACGAAATGTGAGAGGCAAAACTATGAGTCATCCAGAGGGAAATTCGCTGCGGCAAAAGGGGTAATTGGCCGCAGTGAACTTTTATGAAAATGAGCCAGGCATTCCAGAGAGGAATTGGACGTGGCGAAATGAGGTATTGGCCATGGCCAATAGCGAGAGGCGAGCTAGGGAGGTTCCAAGAGGCTTCTTCACTGCAGCGCCATGTAGGTTGGCCGCGACGAAGGTCCACCACGGTGAAATCAGTAATGAGGTAAGGGGTGAAACTGAGAGGAATTGGCCATGGCTAAGGGGAAATTGGCTGCGGCGAACATCCTGAAACCCTTATATTAGCTAGGAAATCTTGGTTTTTCATATGGTAATCTCAAGGGATGATTTATAAATAGTAATAGAAGATTCATGTGAGTTGAAATTGATAGGTAATATAATCAAGGCCTATAAATGAATGTTGTTTTCCCTGATATACATAAGTGTTGGTAATTATATGGTTCATAACCCTAATAATATTAAGGTTTAAATTTCCCCACATTCCCATAATGTAATTAGGCTTAATGTCATGTAACCCTGGTTTATAGTTATTAATCACGCATTTAGCCTTAATTACAATTAGTAGAAGTTAGGGTCGCCATATAATACAATTTACACTCTTTGGCCTCCATTCTTAGTTCCATAAGTATCACTTGGACAAGAGTAGATAAAGAGTGGGAGAGAGTGAGATTCAAAGAATACCAATAGCTCATTCACCTTTCAAGTAAGCATGTATGGCATGTTATCATGTCAAGGAACACAAGCATACATCAAATGCTTCCAAGAACTAAACATAAACATGTTTTCAAGATCACATAAATGCACCAAGATCAAAATTAACCTCTAAAGACTTTTGGTCTACCCTTACCCTATTATTTGAGATTTTTGGATTAGCCTCACTCACTTTCTAAGGACTTTTGACTTAGTCTTACTTAATTTTGAGACTTTTGGCTTTGTCTCACCCATTCTTAAGGACTTTTAGCTTTTCTTAACCTAATTCAAGCGACTTTTGGCACAACCTCATCCATCAAGAGCAATCTCAAATTCAAAACACAATTCAAGAAGCATAATTCTAACATTCGGTTCTCTGAAAACAAAAGAAAACATGAGAAACGTAATGTACATTTTCTCCGTTAACGAACAAAACTCACCGGATATAAAAGGAAGTCCCCCAAAATGATTTAGTTAAGGTCCTAAAAGATTTGGGAAGCATTCTAGACTCCTAAAAATGAGAATCTCAAGCTTAGACAGAAAGAAAAATAGAGCTAGAATGAAGAAACAATTTCTTACAAAAAGCTTACAAAACGCAATGGCATTTTCATAATTTTGAGCAAATTTTGGAATTCACACAGGAGGGCTTTTTAAATAAAAGTTTTAAGTTCTCCGGGGTTCTCAAAGGCCCTGAAAACCATGGAAAGCCCTGGGACAGTTAAAACCCTTCTGGTGGACGTTTTCTAATGTTGGTTGACCCAAACTTTGACTGATTTGTTTAGGAAGGTTTTAGGTCCAATTTGAGTGATTCTAAAGCCATTTTATTTAATTGGGAACCTAAATTTTATAATGGAAAATATGGTTCTCAAAAAGGAGCTAAAACAAAGGAGAAAAAAAAATGCCAAAAATGAAGGGCAAAATTAAAATTTTTGAAGAAAGTGCAAGCTTCTTGAACACACTTTAAGTTTCTTATTTCTTCTCCCCTCCATTTGCATGACCCATTCTGCGCAAAAATCAGAAAAAACACTAGCTCTCTTAGGCACACCAAGGAGGAGAAGAAAGGAGGAGAAAAAGTAAGGAAAAAGTAAGGAATTTCATGATTTTTCATGCTTTCTCCTTTCCAAACCTCTCCTTCTCCATTCCCCTTTCTTTTTTATGGTTATAATGAAGTTTATAAATCCATTTTAAGGGAGATATTAAGTAATTTCTCTTCGTATGGTTGTCATCTTTGGTTCCTTTCTCCACCATTTCGCCCCACTTGAGAAAGCCTAGGAGGAGATGATTTTTAGGCAGAACCAAGCATGAATCTAAGGAAAAAGGGTGTGGAGATTAAAAATATGCAAAGGAAATTATCAAAAAACCATTTGATTTCAATATGTAAATTCTAAGGTTTTGTGTGAACCTTTTAAAATCTGAATTCATATGATAATTCCTAAGCCTAATTAAGAGTTTAAATGAGCTCCTAAGATCCCTAAGATACTTCCCACAAGCTTCCTCCTTCAAGAAAACAAAGCACACTCCAAGGAACCCTAAATCATGCATAGTATCGGCCTAAGCAAGTTCTCATAGCTAGAGGGAGTTTAAAATTTTTCTAAGGCCATTCTTGAGTCATATTTGGTGAATGAAAATGAGGGGATGCCTTGGAAAAAATTTAGAACTCATAAAAAGTGATTTGGTGTCTTAGGTTCCATATTATGATCTAAAGAAGAAACATGATGTTAGGCCCTTTGTTTTAATGGTGTGATAACTCTAAAAGGCTTAAAAGGAGTCAAGAATCATATTTAAAAGGAAAGAATGGGGTCTAGAAATTATTTGAGGGGTGTTACTTCATTAGGTGCATTTATGGACCATAATGGAGCTTATAGAGCAATCTAGGGTTTAAGCAAATTGTATAGCCTTAGAATGTGTTTCATGAATCTAATTGACTCCCATAAATTGTATCTAGGCCAAGAGAAACTATCTCCACCAATTTGTGGTGTGTGGCCGAAAGAGGAGGCTAGAATTTCAAGGAAAAAGTGTGTGAGTGTACACAAGGTAGCTCTCTCTACCTTCTCTCATGTATGAATACGTGTTTAGCTTGTTTTAGAATGTGTGTATGTGTACTTTCAAGCTATGAAAAGTATGCTAGCATGCCTTTATATGCCATGAAAATAAGCACATGTGGTTTATATGAGTTTGCTTGAGTGTGGAGAGGCCAAGAACTCTTCCCTTAGGTGAGGATAAGCCAAGAACCCTTGAGTTTGGTTGAGACAAAGTAAAGAGTCTCCTAAAAGCAAAGTGGGCTCCTAAGAGTATAGTTGAGTCCAAAGCTCTTAAAGAATGGGTGAGGTAAGTCCAAAATCCATGAGGAGAAGTGTGAGGCCAATCCAAACACTTAGTGAGTTCTTGAACCTTCATATGGCAAGTTTGCTTTTAAAATGTCCATGAATTCCATTATTTTCATGCATGCATTTGTAAAGCTTGCTTTGCACATATTATGTATGATTGAATGGGAGATGAGCTATTGGTATTCTTTGAATCTCATTCCCTCCTCTCTAATGATCTCACATGCTAGGTGAACCAAGTGGATATGCCAATGGGAGCCAACAACACTAGAGGAAGGAGATTGACATTCATATGTCTAGTTTTTGCTTTATGGAACCATAATGATGTTCAATGATGTATATGAATATTGTAAATGACATATGACCCTTGAGATACATGTAATTATGCTATTCTATGATGTAGAAATGAGAATATGTGTTATGTGAATGATGGAATGTGAATTGAGCATGTATGGTAAAGATAACTTCATAAATGAGTTTATGGAAATGTACATAAGTATGGGTTAAAAGGCCAAAATGATATGTATGAGGTTTGGGACCATTTGGACAGCTCACATAAGTCCTAAATGTGTTTTTAGACTTGCCCAAAAGGTGCCAACACCAAGGGAAAGCCATTTGGCAAGTTTGGTACCCTATATGGAGCCAAATTTGACTATAATGGAATCCTATATCACTTTTTGGCCAAATGAGCTAGTCTTGACCTGAAATTTTGCATGATATTAGGTCTCATTGAGAGATTTTTGGGAAGCTAAAGATTATAATTTTTTGAGGTCTACAGAATATGTGATGATTTTTCAAAGTTGGAAATTTTTGTAGTTTTTAGTTTGATGCACTATTTATTTGGTCCGAATTTGCATTCTGTCACACGAGGCCTAAATGATGTTCAATTGCCATGAAATTTCATACAAAGAAACTAGACAATCATAGTGACTCATGTCAATTAGAAGAACCTCATTTAGAGGTCTAGAGAGGGAGATATGAATTTTTGAAGTTTCTATCCAGTATCAGTAATTTTGCCCGACCAAAAGTACTGTTCCATTGAATTCTAAGGCCTGAGCTTGATAAACTAATTTAGAGATATTTTTTCTCTCTAGGTAACATTCACATCTTTCCAGATTGGTATCATTTGCATAGATTGGATATTTTTGGAATTAATTGAACATTTTCAAATTTTTCTGCAGAATTCTGTGATAGTTCCAGAATTCATTTAGACCTTTGGACCATTTTGGATGTCAAACGTCCTCTATAATGAATGTCATGATTTGGGCATATTTTTAGTGTGAAGTAGACATCTGTATCCTCCCAGAATAACTAAGATTGTATGATTTTAATTTTTCTAAATTTAGTTATGATTTTCCAAAGTTTGGTCAAAGAAAGGAACAAATCTGGCCGAAATTATACTTAGTGATTTTGAGTTCCATTTCGGTTTTCATGAGTTATAGGCATGATTTTGGGATGAAAATGAGTTGTGATAATGTATTTAAATATGAGGATGTATAGCATGAGCTCACATGGTCCACGTGACACTGATTACTATTTTTAGATATGACGCAATGCGAATAAAAGTCTATTTTCCTTGCTTTTTCTATAGGAAATCTATATGATTCATGATATTATGCCATTTATAAGCTTGAGATGAGCTAGAATTTATAGTGTTACAATAATGGTACCAAAGCATCAAATCAATAGCTAACGGCATGTCTCATGATTCAAACATATATACAAGCATTCAATGACAATCAAACAACTAAGAAATGTATACAAGAATGGATGAAGAGCTTTCTTGGTCCAAGAAACACAATTTCTTCCTTGATTCTCTATCTCCTTGGTTTGGCCTCACACATACACTTAGCGGAGGCTTGGTTTACTTAGCCTAGACATATCAAACAAGACACAAATACATCAATGGAATCATCTCTATCCTATAAGGCTTACATAAGCTACTTATAGCTTATAGCATGAATATAGTTCCATACAAGGGTATAATGAAGCAACTCATATAATCCATGATCTTGGCTCCAATTTCTCACTCAATGTAAGTCACATGACTGTATTTAAAGTCGTCACAAACTCAATCTAAGGAGTTAAATATCAAGTTGCTTCTTTATGCCAGAAAGGAATCTAAACTTCCAACTTTTAAAATATGGTTTCTAAATTCAAACCAATAGTTCCTTTGGTGTCTGTTATTCATTTCTAGGCCATTTATATCCTTGGAATCAAAGAAAACTCTCCTTAGGTGTGGGATCCTTCTCTTGGCTAAGATAAAGCATTTCAAATGCTCATGGGGTTTTATTGGTTTTTCTAGGGAATTTGCCACTTGTAAAGCTTTCTAAATGTCTTAAGAACTCAAACATCGTCTCACACTATCTAACTCATTATTAGAAAGCTCCATAAATTCATAGGTGCAACTAAAACCCTAAATGCCATAACTTATTATTTATTAATTCTTTTTGAATCCTAGTGGCTCCATATAATTTCTCATACTTCAAAACCCTAATTCCTATCAAGTTTGAATTGAAATAAAGTCCCTTACATATGTCTCTAATTCTAGCCGAAACATGAGCATGGAGGAAAGCCAAGAAGAAGCAACTTAGGCCATGGTTTCTTACCTTATTTTGAAGCTTTTCAAGAGAGCTTTCACAAACTTCCAAAAGTTCTCCCAAATTCTCTCTTCCCTCTACTAAACTAGCCACAAAACATCACCAATTAAGTCACCAAAACCATGAGAAGAGAGAGGAGAAAGAGGAGAAGTTTAATGAAGCAAGAAGTATGGAAAAGTGGTATACTTTTACACTTTCAAGGCTTTATTCTCTTTCCCTTGCTCCTTCTTCTTGTGTGCCACTTTGAGCTACTCTTGGATCTATTTTTGACCAAAGGAAAGTTGATTATACGGTGTGGAGAAGTGGGACGTGATATGTAAGAAGGGGAGGCTTCATTATAACATTTTTCATAATTCCAATTCAGTCCCTCATCTTGGTTTTCTCCATTTAGCCTCATTTTAACTCCTTTTTTATTATAAAATTTAGGTCCTCTAATTCATAAAATTCCTTTAGTTTCATCCAAATTAGATTTAAAACTTTACTAAACTATTCAGTCAAAATTTTGGTCAACTGATGATCAAAATCACATACTAAAGGAATTTTAACCATTCTAGGGACTCTTATAGTTTTTAGGGTCTATGAGAACTCCAAGAAACTTAATTTTTCTATTTAAAGATCCCTCCTTTGAGCTTTTTAAAAGTTTTTTGAAATTACAGAAATGCCATTGGCCTCCGCAGCTTTCTGTTTGGCCATTTTAGCTTCAGTTTCAGGCTAACCGTAGGTTCCTATCCACATTTTAAAATGTTTTAATTAACATCCTAATCCCATTTTAACTTAATTTGTCTTGCTTTAGAGTGTTCCCATACCAGTTTATTGGGTTCAGTTTAGTTTCTAAATTAAACTGCGCATATGTTGATTAATTTGGTACATATGAATGGAGTTTCTCTCTTGGTTACTGTAATAACCAGAAATTCAGAATTTAAACTAAACCTGATAAATTAAAATAGGAACACCCTAAAACAAGGCAATTAGAGTCTAAATGAGGCTAGGACATTAATTAGAATAATTAAGAATGTAAATTAGAGCCTAAGGTTAGCCTAAAACTCGAGCTAAAATGGCCAAATAGAAAGCTACAAAGCCAGTGGCATTTTTGTAATTTCAAGTAAATTTTAGAAAACTCAAAGGAGGGATCTTTAAATAGAAATTTTGAGTTTTTTGGGCTTCTCAAAGGCCCTAAAAACTATATGAATCCCAAGAATGGTCAAAACCCCCGGTTTGAATTTTAGAGTGTTGGTTGACCAAAATTTTGACCAAATCGTTCAATAAGGTTTTAAATCCAATTTGGGTGAAACCAAAGTCATTTTATAAATTATAAGACCTAAATTTTATGATGGAAAATATGGTTCTAAAAAAAGAGTTGAAATGAGCCCAAATGAGAAGAACCAAGATGAGGGACTAAATTATAATTTTGAAAAGTTGCATAAATGGATCCTTAGACTTCTTAAAACATGACCCTCTCTTCTCTAGCCCTCATAACCAACTTGCTTCTAGTCTAAACAAATTCTAGGGCAGTCTTGAGTGGTGCACCAAGTAAGGGAGTAAGGAGGACAAGATTCAAGGCAGAAAGTGTAAGTTTTCCTTACTTTGTCATGTCTTTTCCTTCACCAAACCTCTTCTTCTCTCTTCTCCCATGGTTTATTTGGACATGTTTTAAGGCTGTTCTAGTAGAAGAGAAGGAGAATTTGAGAAAGCACAAGAAAGAACACTTGAAAAGCTTCCAAATAAGGTAATTCTCCATGGCTAAAGCTTGTTCCCCTTGGATTTTCTTCTTCTCTACCTTTTTGGCCAGAATAGGGGGGAGATGTTAGAGACCTTATCTCAACCTAAACTTGATAGGAATGGAGGTTTTGAAGCCTAAGGAATCCAAGGAAGCAATTAAGATTAAAAAAGAATCATTAGATAATAAGTTATGGCAATTAGGGATTTTGTTGCACCTTGGCAAATAAGAAGCTTTCTAATGGTAATTTAGGATGTCTAAGACTATGAATGAGTTCATGTAATATCCGGTTCTCCAAAAACTAGAGAAAACATGAGAAACATAACGTACGATTTCTCCATAAACGAATGAAATTCACTTGATACAAAAGGAAGTCCCCCAAGATGATGTAATTAAGGTCCTAAAAAATTTGGGAAGCATTCTAGGCTTTTAAAAATGAGAATCCCAGGCTCAGACGGAAAGAAAAATAGAGCTAGAATAAAAAAATAATTTCTTACGAAAAGCTTACGAAACATAATGGTATTTTCGTAATTTTAAGCAAATTTTGGAATTAACACAGGAGGGCTTTTTAAATGAAATTTTTGAGTTCCCCAAGGTTCTCAAAGGCCCTAAAAATCATGAGAAGGCCCGGCTCAGCTAAAGCCCCTTCGGTGGACGTTTTCCAATGTCAGTGCACCCAAATTTTGATGGATTCGTTCGGGAAGGTTTTAACTCCAATTTGAGTGATTCCAAAGGTATTTTACTAAATTGGGAACCTAAATTTCATAATGGAAAATACAGTTCTAAAAAAGGAGTTAAAACGAAGGAGAAACGAAAATGCCAAGAATGAAGGGCAAAATGGGAATTTTTGAAAAGTGTAACTTTCTCCCACCTATATATATGATGCACCCTTCTTCTCCCTTCATTATGCACAACCGTGTTTTGCCCAAAACCAGAGGAAAACCCTAGGGGATGAGGCACATAAGAGGAAGAAGAAAAGGAGGAGAAATTCAAGGTAGAAAGGTATGAATTTTCATGGTTTTCATGCTCTTTCTCTTCCAAACTTCTTCTTCTTTATTTCCTATGATTATAATGAAGTATATGGATCTGTTTTAAATGAAAAATTGAGGGGAAATTCGGATTTGAAGAGAAGAGCTCAAAGAACACAAGATTCAAGTGAGAAAAAGCAAGAAAACAAGGTAATTTCTCTTCCTATGGTTGTCATCTTTGGTTCCCTCCTTCTCCATTTCGCCTAACATGAGAAAAACCTAGGAAGACTTGATTTTTAGGCAGAACCAAGGGTGAATCTAAGGAAAAAGGGTGTGGAGATTAAGAATATGCAAAGGGAATTAACAAAAAATCATTAGATTTCAAGATGCAAGTTCTAGGGTTTCAATTGCACCTTGTAAAATCTGATTTTATATGATGATTCCTAGGCCTAAATAAGAGTTTAAATGAGCTCCCAAGATCCCTAAGAGGCTCCCGACATGCATCCTCCCTTGAGAAAACAAAGAAAGCTCCATGGAACCCAATATGCTTCATTGTCTTGGCCAAGAAAGGTTCTTATAGCTAGAGAGAGTTTTAAATTTTCCTAAACCCATTCTTGAGTCATATATGATGAATGAAAATGAGGGGAGGCCTTAGAAAAAATTTAGAACTCATAGAAAGTGAGTTAGTGTTTTAGGTTCCATATTATAACCTAAAGAAGTAACATATAGTTAGGCTCTTTGTTTTAATTATGTGATGAGTCCAAGAGGCTTAAAAGGAGTCAAGAATCATGTTTGAAGGGAAAGAATAGAGCCTAAAATTTATTTGAGGGGTGTTGCTTCATTAGATACATTTATGGACCATAATAGGGTTTATAGAGCAACCTAGTATCTAAGCAAGTTGTGTGGCCTTAGAATTTGTTTCATGAACCTAATTGGCTTCCATAAACTGTGTCTAGGCCAAGAGAACCCATCTCCACAAGTTTGTGTGTGTGTGGTCGAAAAGAGGAGCTTGGATTCAAAGGAAAAAGTGTGTGATTGTGTACAAGGTAGCTCTCTCCACCTTCTCTCATGCATGGATGTGTGTTTAACTTGTCTTAGAATGTGTGTATGCGTATTTTCAAGCTATGAAAAGTATGCTAGCATGATCTTATATGCCATGATTTCATGATGACATATTATATTTTGAAATGATGCTATGATGTTTGATTGAGTTTTCTTGAATGTTGAGAGGCCAAGAACTCTTAACCATGGTGAGGATGAGCCAAGAACCCTTAAGATTAGTTGAGACAAAGCAAAGAGTCTCCAAAAGTAAAGTGGGCTCCCAATAGTACGGTTGAGTCCAAGAATCTCTTAAGGAATGGGTGAGGCAAATCCAAAATTCATGAGGAAAGGGTGAGACCAATCCATCCACTTGGCAAGCTCTTGGATGTCTTGTATGACTCATTCACATGCCAAGCTTGCTTCTTGAATGTTCATGACTTCCATTATATCTATGCATGCATTTTCAAGACTTGTTTTGCATATGTTATGTATGATTGAATAGGAGATGAGATATTGGGATTCTTTGAATCTCATTTCCTCCTCTCCAATGATCTCACATGCTAGGTGGACCAAGTGGGCAAGGTGATAGAAGCCAACCACCTTGAAGGAAAGAGTTTGGTAATTAAATGCAAAGTTTTTAGTTCTTTAAGGCCATAATTGTATCAAATATTGTAAGCCCTTAATGTATATGGTCTATGACCTTTTAAATATGTGTAATTATGATATTATACTATGTATGAATGAAAGAATATGTTTTATAGCCATTAGAATGTGAAATGGGTATATAGTGACAAATTAGCTTCATTGGTGGCTTTATGGAAATATGCATATGTGTGGATGAAATGGCCAAAATGAGATGCATGAGGTTTGGGACCATTTGGGCTGCTTACAGAAGTCTTAAGTATGCTTTTAGACTTGCCCAAAAGGTGCCATACCCTAGCGAAAGCCATTTGGTTACTTTGGTACCTCATATGGAGCCAAAATTGACTATAGTGGAACCTTATGTCACTTTTTAGCCTAATGAGCTCTTCTTGATCTTAAATTTGGTATGCAATTAGAGCTTGTTGAGAGATTTTTGGAAAGCTACAGAACATAATTTTTGGAGGTCTACAGAATATTTGATGAATTTTTAAAATTGGCAAATTTTTTGAGTTTGGTCTGCTACACTATTCATTTGGTCCGAAAATGAAATCTATCACATAGGGCCCAAATGATGTCTAATTACTATGAAATTTTATACAGAAAAACTAGACATTCACAGTGACTTTTTACAACTAGAATCACCTCATTTAGATGTCTATAGAAGGAGATATGAATTTTTGAAGATTCTGTCCAGTATCAAGAGCTTTACCCAACCCCAGTTATTGTTCCATTCAATTCCGATATCTGGGCTGCTTGAGTTGGTCTAGAGTTATTTTTTTCCTCTAGCTAATATCCACATCTTTCCATATTGGTATTAGTTTCATGGATTGGATTTGTTTAGAATTAATTGGATATTTTCAAAATTTGCTGCAGATATCTATGAGAGCATCTGTGATAGTTTGACCTCTGGATCTTTTCAGATGTCAAACGTCCTCTGTGATGGTTTTTATGGTCTAGATATATTTTTAGTATAAATTAGACATCTTTATATTTTCATAATGTCCAAGAATGCATGATTTATATTTTTCTACAATTAGTTATGAATTTACAAAGTTTGGTCAGAAAAGAGCCAAATTCTGGCCGAAATTATACATGAGTATTTTGAGCTTTCCTTTGGTTTCCATGAGTTGTGGGTCACATTTCATGATCCAAATGAGTTGTATTTGTGTAATTAAATATAATAATGTGTTGTATGAGCTCACATGGTCCACGTGGCACCGAATGAAATTTTTAGATACGATGCAATGCAAAGAAATGCATTAATTTAAATGGATTTTCTTGCTTCTCCTCATGTAATACATTATATGAGCATGCAAAAATGATAGATATGAGCTAAAATTTATGGTGTTACAGTTCACAATACATCTAGGAAGCTTCATGGATGGCAAAAATTCTAGGAAATGGAAGAAAACTCCATGGGTGCTTCACTTGATGTGCATCTCGGCCTAAGGGGGGAAGTGACACCTAGGGAGATTTTTCTTTGATTCCAAGGATAGAAATGTCCTAGATATGAATAATAAATATCAAAAGAACCATTGGTTTGAATTTAGAAACTATATTTTGAAAGTTGGAAGTTAGGCTCCCTTTTTAAGACATAAAGAAGCAACTTGAGTTTGGCTCCTTGGAGTGAGTTTATGATGACTTTAATGAGTTCTAATGGAGTCATATGACTTAGATTGAGTGAGAAATTTGAGCCAAGATCTTTAATTATATGAGTTGCTTCCTTGTGCCTTGTATGGAAACATAATGGTGTCATAAACTAGATGTAGCTTGTGTAATGTTTATGTAAGGCTAGAGTTGGTTCCAATGATATGATTGTATCTTGTTTGATGTGTCTAGGCCAAGCAAACCAAGTTTCTCTTAGGTGGGGGTGTGAGGCTGAGCCAATGAGATAAGAAAGTAAAGAGAAATTTGTGCCTTTTGAGGCAAGGTAGCTCCCCATCCTTTCTTGTATATATTTCTTGGTTGTATGATTGTCATTGAATGCTTATATATGTGTTTGAATCATAAGACATGCCATTTACTAATGGTTTGTTGCTATGGTACCAATATTTATCTTGATTTGCTTTTGAAATATTAGATTGCTCTTTATGGGTAAGGTTATGCCAAAAGTCTCTAACCATAAGTGAGACAAGGCCAAAATTCTCAAGAATGAGTGAGGCTAAGTCAAAAATCCCTAGAAAGTGGGTGAGGCAAATCCAAAAGTCCCTAGAGCTTATTCTTGACTTTGACTTACTTATGTGACATGGAAATTATGATTTGAATTTGGAAGTGTTTGGTACATACTTATATTCTTTGACATGAATATATATCTTATTTGCTTACTTGAAAGGGTGAAAGAGCCATTAAAATTTTTTGAATCTCACTCTTCTCCACTTTCTATTTAACCATGTCTAGGTGAAGCCCAATGAGCAATAAATGAGAACTAAAGAGCATGATTTGCAATACTTTGACAATAGAATACCTTTTTGTATACTTTAATATCAAAGTATGTATGTATGGATCATTTTTTAGATGTAAACCCTTGAGCAATTGCAAAACCATGTAAATATATTGTATAAACCAAATGTGAATCCAAATGAATAAGATTGTATAGTTTTGACATCCTTGAGCCATGATGTTTATATATCTTTATGCAAGTGGAATGGTGGATTTGAGTTTCATGATAATTTAAACTATTTAGGATACTTTTATATGTTGTGTTTATGTTATGGGACGTGCTCAAATGGTCATGGACAGTGTGGAAGGCCATTTGGTGCAATTTGACTTTATTATGGTATTAAAAATTGCCATATTCTTGAGCAAACTAACCAAATAAATGATTTTGTGCATGAAATTTGACATGCATATGGATCTCACCTAGAGCTTTTAATAGAGCTAAAAAGTATCCAATTTGGAGCTTTAGAGAATTTATTATGATTTTTCAAAGTTGGCCAAATTATGCAGAATCTATCATTGTCACTATTCATATGATTAGTTTGCTTTTCTATGTCATTTATAGGACAAATGAATTCCAATACACATGAAATTTTACAGGCATATAGTAGACATCATAAGTTTTCTATAGCCACTAAGAGCACCTAATTTGGACTTTTATAGTGGGAGATTTAAAATTTTGAAATTCTAGTATAGCTACGAGATGCCATTCAGACTTAATGTATTTTTTCATTGTATTTCTTGTGGAAAACGTGGTTTTTTTATCTAAATTTTTTTTGTAGTTAGGGGACATCATGAGCTTTCTAGAATGGTATAATGTGCATGATTTTGATTTTTTTAAGAATTAGTTATGAATTTTTTAATTTCATATCAGAATATGGAACCAGAAAAATTTGCAACATGGAAATTGAAATCTTGATGCTTGGCTTAAACTCGAATTGCAAGCTTAAAATTGTGGTGTTTCTATTTCATTAAGTGTGTTATGGATGGAAAGAAATGATGGTAAGGTCAAATGGTCCATATGATTAAAATTGAATTATTTTGGCTTATGATAACGAATAATTCCATTTCTAAAAGTGGTAATTTAATAAACCACTTATGCTATAATTTGAATGATATCTTGATATGGTGTGACAATTATTGAGATTTTCATCTCACCCTATTTTATAGGCAAACAATCTCAGGTGAAGGCTCCTCAGGTAAGCATAAACCTTGCACTTGAATTAGCCTAATTTAGAATATATGCTAATTTTTTGTGGTTCTTTTGTATAGCATCATCATGTAATTATATTGTCAAGTGTAGATATTTTGTGTTTTGAAATCAATGGTGTAACTAATAAGGAGCTAGACCTTGCACAATTTGAAATTTGATGATTGTACCTAAGGATGATATGATATGAGATGTTGTTAATGCAAAACCATTAATTAATCAATTAAGATTATGATTGTGCCATGCTTTAAGTGTTTACCCCAATAGGGTATATGGTAGTTTAGCTGGAATATGTATATATCCATATGAATGATATTATCAATGGTTCTTGCACTCTTTGTTGTAGAAATTTATAAGCTTACTGGTGTAAAGTAGTCAAATGGGTGAGAATCAACATTTAAGTCCCCTAATTGGTTATGATAGGTATGTTGAGTTATTTAAGTAGTTGGATGCCATTAGAACCTTACAAATTAAGATAGAATGACCATAAAATGTTACTAGAGGGAGAGTTGGGGTGTTTGGGATGAAATTTAGAGAGTTCAAGTGCAGAATAGAATTGAACCGCAACCAAAAATACATAAGTTATAATTAAGAATCATCCAAAAACAAGAAGTGCCATAGCACATAGGTCTTAGTCATGATGTAACACATGAATTTTAGATTTCGAGGGTACTAGAGAGCAAACTCACCACGACGAGCGTAGGGTGGTAGGCTTGGAAAGTTCCAAGAAGCTCTTTCATCATAGTGCCATATAGCTTCTTTACGGTGAGACACATGAAAATCTTAGAATAGCTAGTTTAGTAGCTCATCTTGTTGTAGCACGGGAGAAGCTCGCCATAATGAGAGTTGAGAGAATTTGTATAGTAAGTTCTCAAGAGCATCTTCACTGTGGTGCAGTTCATATATTTTTTATTTTAAGCTCTAATAGTCACTTAAGTCATGGCGCAGGTAAGCCAAGTTACAGCGTAAGCCCATAAACTTTGTTTTTAGGTTCTAGTAGCCAATGTAGTCACGACAGGAGTGTCTAAGTCGTGACTTAAAACACTAAACTCCTATTTTTAGCCTCTAAAACTTGATTTTCTTGCGGTTAATGGTATGTAATGGCTTATGAACAATTATAAGAGGATTTTGTGAGTATGGAGTCGGTGATAAAATGAATCAAGGGTTTTATTTGATAACTTGAATTACTTATAGCCATAAATCGCTTTATTCTTTGAACAATAATCCCCAATGATAATAAGGTTGAAATTTCCTCAATTTTTTACCTAAATAGCCAGTTATACTGACATTAGGCCATGATTAATGATCTTTAATCATGCAATTAAGCTTAAATCACTATAATTAGGAGTTAGAGTTGTTACACTCTATGTACTAACTTTACTACTCATGTGCTTTTACATTACATCTATCTTATACTAGGGAAGCTCATTTAGCTCAATAGTAAATTCCTATCTTTTAATCTATTGGGTTCTAACTCATTCTACAATTGCTTTTGCTATACTTGATCTATTAACTCTCATTTAGTCAATACTAAAGTGAAAGTATTTCTTTCTATGTATTAATTTCTTAACTCTTCGTCGCTTTTCCTATATCCTTGTAATTTTTAAATCAAGGGCCTTATCTCTTAGAGAGTTATTAACCACTAATCGAATGGTCTTCTAACTCATTACATCTTACCTTATTCTTATTAGACTAAAGAGAACCTTCCTCTAGTTAACTTTCTAAACTATTTCCCCTTTAAATCAAGGTTCTCTCTTTTATTTATCTTATCTTATATCTAAATTTCTACTCATTACCCTTCTTAGGCTTTAACTCATAACTTAGCCTAAGATACTTTCCTTGCTAAGGGTTTCCTAAAATTTTCTAGGTAACAGCTTGCCATGGATCCATCTAGATCATTATAGTGTATAATGTGGTTGCGATTGGATTTACTTAGGCTTTTCTTTTCTAATCTTACTCTCTTTTCTAAATCTAATGGTGGATCTTAGCAACTTTAGTGTCATAATGGATATCAGGATTCCCTAAGTATCTAACATTAAGCTAATCACGTTTCTTCTAGGGTACCTCATCTCTAAGGTACACCCTTCTTGTGTACTCATAACGTTTGCTATTCATATCTCATTCCTTTACATGTACTTGTGACATTTCCAACATATCTCAAGCCTACACTATTGGCCCATCCATTACTATCATATAAGGTAGCCATCCAAGTTAGAGTCAATGCCTTAGGGGCTGTTCTCTACAACCTTTACCACTCTTGTGCATTAACATCCTCATTATAAAATACTACCCTTTCTTAAATACTCTTAGGTTCAGTCATAAAATATCTCAATATATTTCTTAAGATCATACACTAAGCCCACTACTCTTTTATCACTTACCTATTCTCTGTCAATCTACTGAGCTTATTATTCACCTATCCTTCATTGCTTTATTATTAGGAATCTTTAACTTTTTCTTTTGTACTTCACCCATAAGGATCCACCTCTTTCTTTAGCTTGAACTTGACCAATAAGCCCTCTTGTTCTGACGTACACTCCATTACCCTAAATATATATATATATATATGTTTTTTAAGCCTTAGCTTTCTTTATGTTCTGCTTAGCATCATAGGCTAAAGAACCCTACTTTCTAAACTAGCCTAGTACTTTCAGAGTGGTGAGTTAAGGCTGGATAAGGTCTATTTGCAGTGGTGCCTAAGGGTTCTAGCTTAAGGGATTAGCTTTTGGATTTTTTCGGTCATTTAGTTGTTGTGGCTGGTTAACTCTCAAAGTTCTCCTACGAAATAATCTTTCTTGTGGCTATATGATCAATCCATTCTGTTGTTACATCATCACCTGTTATTACTCCAAGTGGAACATTATAGCTTGCAAAGCTATTGGCTTATGGTTTACAAGCTCTATTATACTTGGCCTTCCATTTTAACATTCATCATTCTTATCTAGGATAACTATAAACTTCATTACATAACTTACTTTTATGTCACTAACACACACACCCAGAATTCCATAGAAAAGTGAACACCTACCACATATTCCTTATCCTTAAGCCATAACTAAACTATTTGAACCTATGCTCTGATACCAAAAAGTGTCATAACATGCTCTATATAAACATTCTCATACCATTTCTATTCAATTGTAGCAAAATTCAATCGTTACAAAACTTATAGCAGTGGTTTTTAGCACTTTTTATATATCCAATGGAATTGAGAATGTCAAAATTTGAATTTCTTTTCATTTTCATTCAAGGCTACCATATATAAGTTTGTTTTGACCCATATGACCATGAAATAAAGTTCCATTTATGTGTTGGAGTCATAGAGCCAATTTTGGCTACTTTGACATAAAAGGGCACTAAATTTCAAAAATTCATAACTTTGGCTCTGCAAATCCAAATTACACAAATTAAGTGTCTATAGAAAGCTCTTGATTAAACTTGCTACTGTAAAAGTTTCAAATGAAAATAAATCTATTTAACTCCTTAAAATACATGAAAATCAAGGGCTATGCAAAGTAAATAGTGTTTTGCATAATTCTGCACTTTTAGGCCATATCCAAAAATTCATAAGATATCCAAGAGAGCTTAGAAAAGTACCATTTTTGGCTCTTTAGAGATCTTTATGAATTCCCTAGTGTCCATCAAATTTTAGCCCTAAAGTAGGTCATTTGGTCTATCAAGGATAAGGTTGCATTTTATGATTCATTTGGCCCAATTTTTGGTTCCAAAGGGGTCTATTTGAGCTTTGATATGCAATTTCTTCCCTTGAGCAAATTTTAATTACTTATACTTTGTATCTTTAAGGGTTAATAGGAGAAATATGTTTAGCATCAAATTTTCACTCTCCCATTTGTTTCCTTATGCATGGGATCAAGAGTGAAGACTATGGCAATTTTTATGTTCTTTTTTCTTACAAAGACACCTAATTGGCCCATATTCATAATCTTATTCTTGAACCTAAATTGTTAGCTCATACTTTCATAAAACACATCATATTTACTATCCATTGATTCCATCATATCCATCAAAATACTCTATGTCATTCAAATATCAAAATATAGTCTAGGTACAAAGTTTAGTCTCAAAATCACATACATGCACATTCTTAACCTTATTCAGGGTTTATTATTACATAATATCATTTTATATTCATAGTTCCTCACTAGTTACAACATGATTCACTACTAACTTGTATCATACATACACCAAATTCATAATTACATCAAAATGCTTTTATTACATCATTCTAAAACCTTAAGGCTTCTCAGGTCCCTTGCCTTTGCTAGATGTACCTATCATGGTTAAGGGAGATAATGGGCAAACCTTAATCCATATCAATGTATACAGTGAATCCAAATGAGAAAATGCATGCGTGTAGGTTATGTGCCTCAAATGACTCAAACATGCAAATGGCACAAAACTTTAATCCTCATCTAGCCACATGAAAAACATACTAGTTAGGCTCATCTTCAGGCTAAGGAAGAACTACTATACTTAATTCCTCGTCATTTAAGCTTAGTGTAACACCTTAGCTATCTAGCTCATATTTAATTTCTATGGTTCAACAGTAAGACCATTTACTGATGGGAGAAAAATACTGAATCCAAAATTTCTAAAATTTATGTACTTGCCTTTTCCATAATTTTCACATCCAAACAATTTAACCATTAATAGTTAAATTTATATAATTTCTAAGGAAAATTTGGTAAATTTTCCCTTTATAAAATTGACCATATAAACCAATGAAATGGTCACATAACAAACCAAACTCGACAGAGGAAAATATAGATAATAGTAGTGTCATATACTGCAACCTGGGTATAAAACATCAACTGAAACTAAATAACTTAAGCTGGAGTTATACATCACTAATTATGGTATACTAGTATACATATTACATCATAATGGAGTTAAACATAATCCATATACAATCTTTATACATTGCAACAAAATTTGGAGTCAAAATGTTCATATAATTTTGCAAATCTAAATATCATTCTTTTTCTTTTTCTTTGCTAGCGCTGGAACTTTCACCTAGAATTGGTTTATTGGAAAGTAGAGATAGGAGTGAGATTTAGGAGATTCTTAGTAGCTATACTCAAATTACCCAAAATAAGCATGAGATAATCAAGTAAGAATGATACAAGTATGCATGGTCATATAAAACTAACATAATTGCCTTACATGTTTTCAATATACTCAATCATAGCCATGAATCTTAGTTTAGCTTAGGCTTTTCTCTTGGGCTAGGGAGAACTACTACATTTGTTCCTATTGCCTTTTTTTATCTGGAAGCCTTAACTCATTAAACATGCAAAACATGACATATAATTGATGCAATGCAATATAGCATATACAATGAAAGGCAACCAATATAATACAATGCATATCAAGCTTAAACAAGTCCACATGCAACTAAATAGGGAAAGAGTAAGCTCCCTTAGATAGGTGATAAAACCTAGTAAAAATCTCTAATTTCTCCATTCTATTTATAGCTCTGTCTCTTTTTCTTTCTCAATTCTACACCTTACAATAGGGTGGAGCCTTACTAGTTTGTCCTAGACATATCATATAAACATATCATCAACATTTAATGCTCATAACCACTTCTCTTCAAGTTCTATGACTTTTAACTATACCTTAGGCCATTTAAGTGCACCACACACTTTCAAAAATACATGCTTATAGGGTGGCAATTAAACATCCAAAGTGCTCAAATTTTACGATATTTAAAGGCCTAAATGTTTGAACCTTCCCATAATTAGATCAATACTTAGGATTTAGGGTAGGGGTTCCAATAAGTTCAAATCCTAGGCCAACATATGCTTTAAAAATTCATAATTCAAGCCATAAATTTCATATTTTCTATTCATTTTGTCACTAACAATATTCATTTGGTAAATTCACTTTGCCACATAATGAGACACATTATGTAACTTTAAGTCTCAAGGGGTAACTTCTAAAATTTAACTTTTAAGATTCAAAATCTCATCTTATATGATCCATATAACCACATTAGGATTCATTAGAGCCATTACAAGTTTGCTCACACAACTTAACACAATTTAATCACAATTTGCCACTTTCTTGAACCTTAAATTCTTAACCTCCAAAATCTAGCTTCTAAATTCAATCTAATGCTCCCATTATTATTCTTATATAATTTTAAAACTATCCATTTTCCTAAAATCAATTAAATAACTTCCTAACTCCTTGGATTTGGTCTTGGCCGAGAAGAGCAATATGGAACCCTAATTTGGTCATTTCAAGTTTTCAATCAATTCTAAGCTTAAATTCGTGTTCCTTGCATCATAAAACATCCAAATACACTAATTAAGAATGGAAAATAACATTATTTCTCTTTGAATCTAGCCTTGGCCGAAACATCACATAACATACTCTAACTTTCTTTCTGTTGTGATTCAATTGAAAATAATGTTAGATATAGAATCCTTGCATGCTAAATGTAACACCCGTTTATTTTAAAAGCCCTAAAACTAAGAAAAATTATAAAAAAGAGGTCCCTTAAATTGAATGATTAGAGGCCAAACAAAATTAGAGCAATAATTTAAACAATTAAAAATGAGAATATCCAGCTAAAGAAGCCCGAAAACCGAAGCCAGAATAGTTAAACAAAATTAGATGAAAAGGAAGTGGCATTTTTGTAATTTTGGCCAACTTTTAAAAGACTCAAAGGAATGATCTTTAAATGGAAAAATTGGATTTTTTAGAGTTCTCAAAGGCCTTAAAAACTATAGGAACCTCTAGAATGGCCAAAACCCCTTAGGTATACAATTTAGAATGTCGATTGACCAAAACTTTGATCGATTTATTTAGAAAGGTTTTTAATCCAATTTAGGTGAAACCAAAGACATTTTATGAGTTAGAGGGCCTAAATTTCATGATGGAAAGGATGATTTTTAAAAATGAGTTAAAATGAGCTCAAATGGAAAGAACCAAATGAGGGATTGAATTGAAATTTTGAAAAAGTATTAAAATGAACCTCCTTGTTTCTTATTTCAACACGCCACCTCCTTCCTTCATTTCCATTGACCTTATTATGCTCCAAGACAGAATTGTGACTAGCCTTAGGTGTAACACCCTAAAAATTAATTAAGGTACTAATCATAGATTTAGATTAATTAAGAATAATTAATATGGGATGATTGGGCAAGTTAAGTGAATGGAGATTTTAGAGAGATGAATTATTAATATGGGTTTGAGAATTAATTGGGATAGAAACTACACCTAGGCCCAAATTAATGAATCATGATGAGAGGCTAATGGAGGCCCAATGAGTTAGGTGCAGACCCAACCCAATTTAATGTGATAGAGGCCCAAAATCCACCTTATATAGACTTTTATAATTGGCCCAATGACCCTTGTGCAGACCCAAATCCTTGAGCCCTTTAAACTTGGCCCAAACCTAACTAAATTTCAGTAACCCAATGTATAAAAGTGGCCCAATAAAATTCTGCAGCCCAACATTTAAAAACTGGCCCAACAAAGCTAAAAATCTGAAGCCCATTAGGAGTTGGACTTGGAGCAACCCATGACCCATCCCTTGACCCAACTTAACTCTACTAAAACCCTAACTCTTCAGCCTCTTCCTCATTTTGCTGAAACTTAAGAGAGGAAATTCGGAGGTTCAAGGGAGGCTAGGGTTCTACTAATATGGAAGCTCCATTTTTTACTCCTAAAGGATGATTTAGCCAAGGTGAGTTATATATAACTTGACCCTCTCATCCTCCTCTTCATTTTGGTCTAATTAATTTCTGGGTTTGAGCATTTTCATTTTCTTCTCAAATTTGAAATTTGGTGTTGGGTGATTCCTTGCAAGATTTTCGGACTTGGGGGTTAGAAGGAGGATTAGGTAAGTTTTTCCTTTCCATTTTGTGTATCACTTTACTGGAAAATGCCCTAAGGATGGATTATCATAATGGGTTCTATTATTGTGTGAGATTACAAGGAGATAATGGTGGAAAACTGAATTTTCTGGGCTTGATGATTGAACTGCGAATTTTGGTGCTTCCATGGTGGATTTTCGGAGGTGAGGCTATAGGTGTTGTTAAGTGAGTATCTCCTTCCCATTTTGATGCATTTTCTATTAGTTTGAGACCCCTATAGTTGACTTATGATATGGGCTTTGGTTTCATGTGAAATTACCTAGAAATTAGAGTGAACTATGGCAATTTCTGGTGTGGAAAAGTTGGAATCCGAAATTAAATCTCTTGGTAATTAGGTAAGTAACCTCTAGTCCGTCATTATTAGTTTAACTCTTTGGATATTTGATTGTGATTAGAAATGATAATAATTATGCTTGTTATAGGCTTGGTGTGCATTTGGATTATTATGGTAGCTAGGGGAAGAGTAATTGGCTTCATTGAGGTAACTGGGGTTATTTTCCTTATTCTATGTATATGCTCATGTTAATCTGCTACTTGTTACACATGCTTGATTTTGAAATACTAAATGACTAGTTGACTACTTGATTGTGATTGTAATTGGACCTTGTGAGTCCATGGTAGAGCTGTGGTGCGGCTACCACCCATGCATGTGCTTCGATCGGGCACTGGGTTATGATCAGACCCCGATGCACTGAGCCCTGGTTGTGCTCATTATGGAGTAGGTGCCATGGACGGACCTCTCCTGGTGTTATTGGCCATTAACATGTTGTGTATGATTGCTGGTATGGGACAGTAGTCATTAGTAGTTCAACTAGTTCATTTGCCAATTGAATTGATGATTTTGATATTGATGACATGAGATTGCCTTGGATTGATTGACTTGTACATATATATGGAAATTACCTTTTGTTACTGAGATTGTATATCTCACCCCGTTGTGGGCTAACATTTTCAGGGACCGGACCTCTTAGTGGCAAGGAAAAAATTAATGGAAGATCATTAAATGGTTTGGTAGCACATACGTTTGAGAGCCTTGTCAAATTGTAATATAACTAATTTACAAGTTTTGTATCATTATTGCATTGCATCATGAATTGCCAAGTGTAGAAGTATTTTGTTAACATAGAATGTAATCCCATGATATGTTCCTTATAGACTTGACTATTAATGCAAGAAATACCCAATAAAAGTATGATTGAATGACCATTGTGGGAGATTTATAATTTGCTGACATAAAATCCCATGGATGAGTAGGAAAATCCACATCTAAATGCTAAATGGGTAATGATAGATTAGTTGGGTAATTAAGGTATATAATTACCATTAGAGTTGCATAAATTAAGGTAGAATGGCCCTAGAGTGATATTGGAGGGAAATTGGAGAGCATGAGATGAAATCTTGGGAGTTATAGGAACAGAAGGGAATTGGCCGCGGCCAACATTTAATTGGCCTAGGCCAAATAGAAACAGAGAAGAATTGTCCGCGGCCAACAATTAATTGGCCTCGGCCAAATGTGGCGAACCTACTAGGGAAGAAAATAGACAGGAATTGGCCACAGCTAAGTCTGAGAAACGAGTTTAGGGGTGTTCCAGAGGGTATTTGGCTGCGGCAAAATGCGTGAAATTTATGGAGGTGTAAGGACTTGAATCCGAGAGTAATTGGCCGCGGCGAAAGGGGATTTAGCCGCGGCGAAGGTGCTCAATTTCTCATATTCACTTAGAAACCTTAGTTTCTTTTATGGTAATAATAAGAAATGATTTAGAAACACTTGTAAGAGGTTTTTATGAGTTGAAATTGATGGATGGGAGAATCAAAGGCTCCTTATTAATGATTAAATTCACTTGCACATTTGAATAATTATGGTTCCTTAATTAATGACCCTAATAACATTAAGGTTCAAATTTTCCCAACATCTTTCGAATATAATTAATTGTGATGACTTTCAACGTTCTAATTTAAATTTTATGACTGTTAATCACATACTTAACCTTAATTATGATGATTAGAAGTTAGGGTCGTTACATTAGGAGGTGCACAAGAAGGAGAGCGAGGAAGGAAGAAATCAAGTAGAAAAGTGTAAGAAATTCAAGGTTTTTCTTACTTTCTCCTTCTTCCAACTTCTTCTTCTCTTTGTAATACCTTAACCTCTTAGCTAGTATACCATGGTCTCATTATCCATCTCTATGCATCTTATATGTATTAGAGCATAAGGATAAGAAACCATGCATGTCACATGAGAAAATAATGAATATTTAATTGTATATATTTGTATTACGTAAGATCTTATTTCCTCATTTTATGCTCTGTAGACCATGTGAACTCATTCACATCATTTTCTAGTCATAAAATATCCATAAAAGTCATACACATCACATTTAGTCTCCTTCATTTCGAGTTTATGACTACATCTCACAAAATGCATGGTTTGCACTCGGGTTCAATTTTCAGTTTTCTGATATAAATTTTGAAAATTCATAACTAATTTTAAAAAAATCAAAATCAAGCCAACCATACCATTTGGAAAGGCTATGGATGTCTAATTTTGACTAAAAATAATTCTAGACCAATGCAATAGCCTTAAGCCACCAAAAATTGATGGAACAATAGCACAGGTCAGGCTACATTACTGGTACTATCATGCATGTTCAAAAATTCATATCTCCCTCTATAGAACTCCAAATGAGGTGATCTCAGTGGCTATGGAAAGCTTATGGTATCTATTTTATCCTTGTAAGATTTCATTTGGCCTATGTATAACATAGAAAAGTAAACTAACCAAATAAATAGTAATCATACCATTTCTGTGTAATTTGGCTAACTTTGAAAAATCATAATAAATTCTCTAGAGCTTCAAATTGAGTGCTCTTTAGCTCTATGAAAATCTGTAGATGAGACCTACCTTTTAGCAAAATTTCATGGAAAAAAATGCATTCATTTAGTTATACTTTGGTTCAGCACACCAAATGGTCAAAATTGAAGCTAAAAATGGGACTTTAAGATACCAAAAGCCCTTCTTGAATTTTCACAACCACTTGGGCAAGTCTAAGAGCATAAATACTATATATAAAAGCATGCCAAAAACCAAAATCCTCATGGAGCTTAATCTCATGTTGCCACTTGCATATATACACAAGAACATCATATCACATAATGGCAAAAGAGTGACAAAATCTCACATTCCCATTCATCTAACTTCCACATTTATACATATACTATTTATACATACATTAGAACATGATCAAGGGTTTACATCATATATACATCTCATGGTTACATAGTTTGACATCAAAATACAATTAAACAAGCCATTTCTCATCTTGTTATCATAATCTTACTTCTCATGCTTGTTGGCTTCCATTTATTTACCCACTTTACTTACCTAGACATGGTTAGACATGTGTAGGGAGAAAGAGTGAGATTCAAATAATCCTAATAACTCTTAACCCTTTCAAACATACATAATAGATGCTAAAACATTTTAAAGAGTACATACATGATATTCAAGCAATTAATAAACATGTATAAATCATTTTCTTCGACACATCAACTCACACATAGCAAACATAAGCTCTCAAGGGCATTGGTTTAGCTTTACCCATCTTTCTTGGAACTTTTGGATTTGCCTCACCGATTTTCAAGGGATTGTTGACTTAGCCTCACTCTTCTTGACACTTTTGGCTTTGTCTCACCCATTTCGAGGGACTTTTGTCTTATCTTCACCCTTGCTAAGGGACTTTTGGTATCACCAAATCTATTCAAGCTAAAACACAATTCAAGATCATCTTGGTACCATGGCATGTGGACAATAGCTAGAAACATTTCTCATGGCTCAAACATACACACAAGCACTTAAAGACAAGCAAACATCCAAGCCATGCATGGGAAAAAGGTTAGAGAGCTACCTTCAGTAAGAACTCAACACTTTTTTCCTTGGATATTCCTCTCCTTTTTTGGCCACACACTTGCAACTAGGTGACACTTGATTTCTTTGGCCTAAACACATCAAATAGAACACAATTACATCATGGAAGCAAGCTCTAGTATCACACACTCTCTAGGGAAGCTCACTTTATTCTTCAATTACATAATGACTTCATACCTAATGAAGCAAGTGCTAGAATTTAAGATCTTGGCTCCCTTTTCTCCTTCCATCTAGGTTTCTTGACTCCATTTAAGCCTCTTGGAGTCATCGCAAGTTCATTCCCAAGAGCCTAGACCCACGTTGCTTCTTTAAGTCTTATTATGGAGCCTATACTTTCATCACCTAAACCAAGGCTTCTAATTTTTTTTCCAAGCCTTCCTTTGATATTCTTCTATCATATTTAGTCCCTTTCTACCCTTAGAAAAATTTAAAACTCTCCTTAGGTTCTACTTCTTGTCTAGACCAAGACATGCACTCATTTTAGGACCTATGGAACTAACTTTGTTTTCTTGAAGGGATTGGCACATGTGAAGCTTTCTAGGCATCTCAAGAACCCATATATACTTTTAAACAATTAGAAATACCACTAAGAAGCTTCATATATACCAAGGTGCAATGAAAACCCTAGGTTTTTGAAACTTGAAAACTAATGTTCTTTTTGGAATTTCTTTGCATCTACTTGTTCCTCACCCTTGAAAACCTAGGTTTTATGCTTGATTTAGGTCAGAATTTTCTCCCTCATGCTTGTTCTATATGAGACCGAAACTCACCCAAGGTGGAACAAGAAGAAAGAAGTAAGGAAAGCCATGAAAATACCTTGATTCTTTAACCTTTTCAAGAGCTTTCTCCTTTGCTTGCTCCTCCTTGGAATTTCAAACTTCTTCCCTCTAAACATGGCTTAAAACAAATCCAAATCATGCACCAAAACCATGGAAATAAAGAGGATAAGGAGGAGAACAAGTTTAATGAAGGAAGGAGCAAGAAATTCCATGATTTTCCATACCTTTTCCTAGGTTTTTCTCCTCCCTTGAAGCTCCCTCTTGTACGCCCTTCTTTGCAAAAATTTTCCCTGGTTTTAGGCAAAGTTTAGGCCTACTAAAAGTGAGGAAGAAGTGGGGCACCACCAATATATAGCTAAGGATCCTTAAGAAGCTCTTCAAAATGTCAATTTTGTCCTTCATTCTTGGCTTTTTCATTTTAGACTTTTTTCAAATCCTTTTTAAAAAATTTCTTTTCCATCATAAAATTTAGGCTCTCTAACTTATAAATAGCCTTTGGAATCACTCAAATCGAGTCTAAAACTTTTCCGAACGAAAGGGTCAAAGTTTGGGTTCACTGACATTTTAAAATATAAATCGGAGGGGTTTTAACTGTTCTAGAGGTTCTTATAGTTTTTAGGGCCTCTAAGAACCCTAAAAAACTCAATTTTTCTATTTAAAGATCCATCCTTTGAGTTTTCTAAAAGTTGCCCAAAATTATGAAAATGCCACTATATTTCGTTAAATTTTCTTTAACCACTCTGGCTCCAATTTTTGGGCATCCTAAGCCTTGGTTCCTTGTTTTCTAATCTTTAGAATTTTATCCTAATTTTATTTGGCCTCAAAAAATTCATTTTAAAGGACTCTCTATTATATATGGACCATTTCCATTATTTTTATGAAAATTGGGTGTTACACTCTTTCTCCTTTTTTCTCTCATATTTTTGATGACTTATTTATAACTATTTCATGGTTTGTTCAATAGGAAGAGGAGAAGAATTAAAGGAGAGATTAGAAGCTCTAGAAAGCTCTTTGGGAAAGCTTGAAAACAAGGTAAAAACCTATAACTTTCTTGCATCTCCTTGTTTGCTCTTCTTGTGTATATGTTCAACCAGACCTAGACCCATCAAGGATGGAAGAAATTCAGGTCATAGCAAGATAGAAACAAATTTTTTTAAGCATAAGGAATAAGAATATGCAATTAGAATTAAAAGAAAAGCTTTAGAATTCAAGTTATGTGACATAGGGATTTTGTTGCACTTTATAATTTTTGAAGCTTCCTAAGGATAATTTAGGTTATGTGAGAGTATGTAAGACTTCATAAGAGGTTTAGGAAACTTCACAAGTGGCAAATTCCCTAAAGAAAACAACAAAACTTAATGGGCTCCCACACCTTGCAATATCTTGGCCAAGAGAGGGAATGAGTACCTAGGGAGATTTTTCTTTGATTCTGAAAATAAGAATGGTCTAGATATGAGTGGTAGACACTAAGGGAACCATTTGTTTGAATTTAGAAACTGTGACTTATAAGATGGAAGTTTAAGTTCCTTTTTAAGGCATAAAGAAGCAACTTGAGTCTGGCTCCTTGAATTGAGTTTATAATGACTCTAATAAATTTAAATGGAGTTATGAGACTTAGATTGAATGAGAAGTTAGAGCCAAGATCATGAAATATGTAAGTTGCTTTATCATGCTCTTATATAGAACCATAACCATGCCATAAGTTAAGACAAGCTTGCATAGAGTTTATGTGAGGCTAGAATTTGTTTCAATGATGTATTTGTGTCTTATTTGATGTATCTAGGCCAAGCAAATCAAGTTTCACCTAGGTGTGTGTGTGTGTGTGAGGCTGAAAAGGGGAAAGAGAAATTCGAAGGAGAAAGCTTGTGTTTATTGACTCAAGGTAGCTCTCTATCCTTTCTTGTATGCATTTTTTATATGTTTAATTATCATTTGATTCTTATGTGTATGTTTGAACCATGAGATATGTTTATAGCCATTGATTTAATGTTTTTGGTACCATTGTACTTTTGAAACATGTTTTGAATACAAGATGGCTCCTAATAGGTGAGGTTGTGCCAAAAGTCCCTTAAAATGGGTGAAGAAAAGCCAAAAGTCCTTAAGAATAAGTAAGACAAAGCCAAAAGTCTTAAAAAAGAGTGAGACTAAGTCAAAAATCTATAAAAATGGGTGAGGCAAATCTAAAAATCCCAAAAAATTGGGTGAGACTAAACCAAAGGCCCTTAAAGCCTCAGTTTGACTTAAATGAGTTTATATGATATAAGAATATGCTTATGTTTATTTACAAGAGGTTTTTATTGCATGCTTGCATTCCTTAACATGAAAATGTGCTATATATGTATGTTTGAAAGAGTAAAAAAACTATTGGGATTATTTAAATCTTACTCTTCCTTATATTATGTCTAACCATGTCTAGAAGAGCCACATAGAGCAAAAAATAGGAGCCAAGTTAGAGGTGTTCACTGGGCCTAGCCCTACCCGGCCAAATCAAGCCAAGCATAGAAATGTTTTTTAAAAAAATTTAGGATTAGAGCGGGCCACAAAACCAAGTTGGGCCGAGCATTTGGGTAGCCTTTTGGGTTATGTTGGCCCGACCTAGCCCAAAAATTAAATTTATTTTCTTAAAAAATATTTTTTTTATAAAGATTTATATCAAAATTTTAATTTTTTTAAAAATAAAATATAATTTTATAAAAACTTATATAAAAATTTTCTTTTTCAAGTATTATTTTATAATTTTAATAATAAATTTAAATTGGCCCTAAAGGATATATTAGTTCAATCAAGTCTAAAAAATAAAAAAATATTTTTTATAAATATTTATATTAAAATTTTAATTTTTTAAAGATAAAATACAATTTTATAAAAACTTATATAAAAATTTTTTTTTTTGAGGTTATTTTACAATTTTTATAACAAATGAAAAAAAAAAATGTCAGGCCGCCCGGTTTAGCCTAACCCTACCTGGTATTAAATCGGGTCAGGCTAGGCCAGGCTCGAGTAAGGGAAATGGGCTTCAATTTTGAAGCCCATTTAAAATCACCCGATGCCAAAACCCCTCCTGGCTCAACCCATGTACACCCTTAAGCCAAGCAACTTGAAGAATGAGACTAACAATAAAATAGGAATTTATGTATTTTGATGTGAAAGTTTGTATCTATATAATGTTTATGAGATGTAAACTTTTGAGCATGTATAAAAGTATGTAATTATCATGTATGAATAGAGTTTGGAGCTAAATGCATGGTTATGTAAATATTTGACATCCTAGAGCCTTGATGCGTATGTATGTAAGATCGAGTGGAAAGTTGATTTTGAGTCCTAGGGTGATTGGGACCTATTTTGATGTTTCTATATGCTAGAAATAAGGTTTTGGACATGCTCAAATGATCATGGCTCAAGAGGAAGGCCATTTTGAACCATTTGGAACCCATTATGATTCCATTTTTGGCCATTTTGATGCCCTAAACCAAAATCAAACTAAATGGATGAATTTTTGCATGAAATTTGGTAATAATATAGGTCTCATCTAGAGATTTTCATAGAGCTAATAAGCACTATTTTTGAAGCTCCAGGAAATTTATTATGATTTTTCAAATTTGGAAAAATTATGTAAAAATTGTCACTATTATGGTTCATGTAGTCAATTTGGTTTTTGGTGTCATTTAGAGACTAAATGAAGTCCAATGCTTATGGAATTTTGCAAGCATATATTAAACATCATAATCTTTCTATAGCCACTTAGAACACTCAATTTGGTGTTTTGTAAAGGGAGAAATGAATTTTTGAATTTCCAAATTTGCTGTAGAATACCCACCAGACCCAAAGTATTGTTCTATCATATTTTGTGGGCCAAACGTGGCTTGTTTTATCTAAAATTTTTATGGTAGCTAGATAACATCTTGATCTTTCCAAAAAGCTATAATTTATGTGATTTGAATTTTTGTTGAATTAATTATGATTTTCCAAAATTCATATCAGAATATAGAATTCAATGGGAATTGCAAAGTGTAATGTGATTTTGAGATGTATGCCTTGGACTCAATTTTTTAGCTTCAAATTGAGATATTTTTTATTGAACAAATGTGTTAAGGATAGAAAATAAGTTTGGTAAGCTCATATGGTCCATTAAGCCAAAAATTGAATTAATTTAGTTTTCAATGACGGTAAATTCTACTACTAAAAGTAATTCTTTAGTATAATTTGATGCTTTTAGCTATCCATGATACAAATTCAATGCTAGCTATATATAGTATGACACTAAAACCCTTGGTTCTATCAAGAACACATGAAGAAAAACTCTCTTCCTCACTTTCTCTTTCTTGGTTGAAGTTATCATGGTCTAGAAACAAAAAGATGTGTAATTATTTTAAATGAAATCTTACTTTAATATGATATACTCTTCATGTAAGTTAATTTCCACCGATTGGTTTCTTGAAAAGGTTTCCTTTTTAGTTTGGGATAGATCTGAAACTTCAAGTTTTCAAGAAAAGAAACTGCCATCAGAGAGCTCTTAGACAGATGAACAACTTTCCTAACTAACGTGAGGTGAAACGGGGCCATTTACTTACTTAAATAGGAGCTTAAACCTTTTTTCTCTCTTTTCTCTTAATGTGACACCATGGCTGAGCTTTCTTATTGAAATTGGAAGGTTGAAGAAGATAAGGGATGTGGCTTACCCTATAAACTTCATTTTATGATTTTTCAAAATAATCATTTTACCCCTACGCGCCCGTTTGCTTCGTTTGAACTCATTTTTAGGCTTTTCAGGGTTTGATAGCTCCCTACAAAATTTTGGATGCTCTTTCACATAAAAACATTAATTTTGGGGTTTGAATGGCTTAAAATGGTGAAAAATAGCTCTGCCTAAAGTTTTGGCACTATTTGACCCTTTCAGCATCTCGGAAAAGCCTTAGCTGATTCTGATTATTCTTATGATTTTTAGGACTTCTAAAAACTCTAATGAGCTTAATTTTAAGCTTTAAAACACTATTCCTTGAGTTTCCTAAAATTTGCTCAAAATTACAATTTTGCCATTGATAAGACATATTTCTTCGTTTTGTTGTTTTAGCTTCATTTTCTTTTTGTGTATGATTTCCTATCCCATTTCTTGACATGCTAATTAATATTTTACCCTTATTTAGCCTTAGTTCAATTTACTTTAAGGTCCTCTTTTATTAACATACTAGTCCCAATTCAATCGAAAAAGTCAGTTGTTACACTTAAAGCTAAGCCAAAACTCATACATACATAAAATTTTGTACTAAAAGCCAATTTCAAACATAAATCATACAATCATCATACAACCAAATATACAAGTATCTCAACTTATAAATACACTCAAATGCATGCAAGGTAGGAAGAGATAACTGCCTTGTGGAGCTAGGAGCCTTGCTACCACTAACTCCCTTGTTCTTCCCTTTTTCTAGTTCTCCCTTTTGGGTGCACACACACAAGTTGATGCATTTTGGCTAGCTTGATGTACATGTATCAATTAACAATGCAAAACATCCTATTAGGACCTATTCTAACTTATGTTACTATCCTTTAAATCTATTAGGACTTGAAAAGAAACTTTGAAGTAATTTAGGTCCCTTAAGTAACAACTCCTATGATTTAATTTCTAGGCTCTAAAATCTCCATTGATATGAGCTACATGACTAGGGCCATTACATACATTCCTAAACAAGTCAAAGGTCAAGTTGCTTCATTAGCCCTTTTTAGACGTTAATTTTTCACCTTTCAAATTAGGGCTCTTAAATTCATTCTAATGTTCTATTAGTGTTTGACCTCTTAAAGCCATAGAATTTATGAAAACATAATTCATGAAAGCATTCCCTAGGTACTCTATTCCTCTCTAGGATTAGACTATGCTTCTTTTATGGCTTAATAGAGCTTTCGTCATTTCTATGGAAAATTTGATGGATATGAAGTATCCTTAGCCTTTTTCTAGTCCAAGTTTGACCTTAAATGATTTAAAACATCTTCCTAGGGTTTTACATCTTCCATAATTTAATTGAAACCCTAGGTGGCTCTATATGGCTTTCTAGGTTTCTTTCTTTGTGTAATCTTAATCTCCACACTTCTAAACCCTTACTTCTATCATGTTTTTCATCAAATATAGCCTCTCTCTCTAGCCGAACTGATGGAGAAAAAAATGACTAAGAAATACTAATTTTCTTGGTGTAATTAATGCCTTGTTTGCAAGCTCTGTATAGATTTCTATACTATAATTTTTTGCTCCTAATTCTCTCTTTTTCTCAAGTGACCAACCATCAAAGTCCTCCTTTCAAGAAACTAGAACCATCAATAGAAAGGTTGTAACACCCAAAAATTAATTAAGAATAATTATGATGGATTAGGAATTAATATGAGTTTAATTAGGAAAAATTAATCATGAGAGGTAGAGAATTAATTTAGGCCTTATGAACAACTTAATTAAGCCTTGAGCTAAGTGTAGAAGCCCAATTTTAGCCATGAGGAGATCTAATTTCATTTCTTAGAGGCCTAACATTAATTTTCTGTAGACCCAAATCAAATGGACTCTTATAGCTTGGCTCAACCAATTAAAATTTTGAGCCCAAGTAAATTTTTAAGGCTTTAGGTCAGTATATTTCACTCTTAACTCTAAGTGTTCTATATCCCAATCTATCAAACCAAGGCCCAGCAATTAGGAAGGAGCCCAATTAGACTTTGAGTTGATGGGTCAACCCATTTCTCACTAAAACCCTTAAAAAAACCCTTTTTCCATTCACTTGAATTTAGAAAAAAACTCTAAGGGTTCGCAGAGCAAGGAGCATTTTCGGAGGTCTAAGGTGGAGGTTAGGGTATTTTACATATTTTCATTATTTTTTTCCTTCTAGAGTCAAAATTAGCTAAGGTTACCTTCATGAAACTTAATTCTCTCTTCTTCCTCTTCAATTGGACCTAATTAGTTTTTCATTTAGAGTATTTCCACCTGCACCCAAATCAAAAATATGTTGTTTGGTGTTTTCATGGAGGATTTTCAGATATTAAGGCCATGAGAGTGATAAGGTAAGTATTTCCTTCTCATATTGAGGTAATTTTTGCTTATTTAAGACTTCTACGGTTGATTTATAATATAGGTATTGATTTTATATGAATTTACCCAGAAAATTGAGTGGTATTTTGGAGTTTCTAAGTGGGTGAGGATCAAGTCCAAATTTGGGACTCCTTAATGGCTAGATAAGTGTCTTCTAGGGAGTCCTTGGTAGTTTAATTCCATAGGTATCTGGTTTTGTTGCTATAAATGATAATTTAAGTAGTAATTGTTTGATGTTATGATCATACAGTAATTTTGGTACTGTTGGTAGCCTTTAAAAATTGCCCACAGAGTGAGCTAACCAGGTTTAATTTTTATTCCTTACATATATTCAATTTAATCTTATATCTGTTGTAACATCCGGTTCTCTAAAAATGAAAGAAATTATGAGAAACGTAATATACGGTTTCTCTATAAATAAACAAAATTCACCAGATATAAAAGGAAGTCCCCTGAAATGACTTAGTTAAGGTCCTGAAAAATTTAGGAAGCATTCTAGACTCCTAAAAATGGGAATCCTAGGCTCAGATAGAAAGAAAAATTGAGCTAGAATGAAGAAACAATTTCTTATGAAAAACTTACGAAACGTAATGGCATTTTTGTAATTTTAAGCAAATTTTGGAATTCTCACAGGAGGGCTTTTTGAATGAATTTTTTGAGTTCCCCATGTTTCTTAGAGGCCCTGAAAAACATGGGAAGGCCCGAGACAGCTAAAGCTCCTCCAAAGGACGTTTTCCAACATCAATGTACTAGAACTTTGATGGATTCATTCAGGAAAGTTTTAGCTCTGATTTGAGTGATTCCAAAGGCATTTTACTAAATTGAGAACCTAAATTTCATAATAGAAAAGACAGTTCTAAAAAAGGAGCTAAAAAGAAGTAGAAACGAAAAAGCCAAGAATGAAGGCCAAAATAAGAATTTTTGAAAAGTGTTTCTTTCTCCCACCTATATATAAGTGGCACCCCACCTCCTCACTTATTTAGACACAATTGTTTTTACCCTAATTCAGAGGAGAGAGCTAGGGTTTTGGTGTACCAAAGGGAGAGAAGAAGAAGGAGAAATCAAGGCAAAAAGGTATAGATTCTTGATAGTTTTCTATGCTTTCTTCCATCTAAACCTCTCTCCTCCATTCTCCTTTATTTCCTATGATCATAATGAAGTTTATAAATCTATTTTTAAGGAGAAGTTAAGGGGAAAACTCGGATTTGAAGAGAGGAGTTTGAAGAAGACAAGATTCAAGTGAGAAAAAGCAAGAAAATAAGGTAATTTCTTCTTCTATGGTTGCTATCCCTTGCTCCTCTTCCTCCACCATTTCACCCCACTTAAGAAACCCTAGGAGAGCTTGGTTTTTAGATAGAAAGAAGGGTGATTCTTAAGAAAAAGGGTGTGGAAATTAAGAATATGCAAAGAGAATTAACAAAAAACCATAGAATTTCAAGATGCAATTTCTAGGGTTTCATATGTTCCTTGCAAAATCTGATTTAATACCTTGATTCCTATGTCCAAATGAGAGTTTAAATGAGCTCCTAAGATCCCTATAAGTCTCCCCATGTGCTTCCTCCATCAAGAAAACAAAACAAAGTCCATGAAGGCCAAATTCCTCTATAGGTTCGGCCAAGAGAGGTTCATATACCTAGGGAGAGTTTTAAATTTTTCTAAGCCCATTTATAAGTCATATATGATGAATTAATATGAAGCAAAGCCTTAGGAAAAATTTAGATACCATAGAAAGTGAGATGGTGCTTTATGTTCCATAATATAACCTAAAGAAGCAACATGTAGTTAGGCTCTTGGTTTTGATTGTGTGATGACTCCAAGAGGCTTAAAAAGGAGTTAAGAATCATATTTGAAAGGAAAGAATGGAGCATAAATTTATTTGATGGGTGTTGCTTCATTAGGTGCATTTTTGGAATCATAAAGGGGTTTATAGGTTAAGTTAGAGTTTAAGCAAGTTGTGTGGCCTTAAAATTAATTTCATGAACCTAATTAGCTTCCATAAATTGTGTTTAGGCCAAGATAAATCATTCCCACACTTTTGTGTGTGTGAGGCTGAGAAAGGGAGTATTGATTCAAGGAGAAAAGTGTGTGTTTGCTTCTAAGGTAGCTCACTCCTCCTTCTCTCATACATGATTTCTTGCTTTACTTGTCTTTGAATGTGTGTATGTGTATTTCAAGTCATGAAAAATGTTCTAGCATGAGCTCTTACTCCATGGTACCATGATGATGCATTATGTCTTTAAAAAATATTCATGATGTTTATTTGGGATTACTTGAGCATGGTGAGGCCAAGAACCCTTAACCATGGTGAGGATGAGCTAAGAACCCTTAAGATTAGTTGAGACAAAGTAAAGAGTCTCCTAAAAGTAAGGTTGACTCCCAAAAGCAAGGTTAAGTCCAAGAACCTCTTAAAGAATAGGTGAGGCAAGTCTAAAATCCATAAGTAAATGGGTGAGACCAATCCACTTGCTTGGCAAGCCTTTGTATGTTATGTATGACTTGCTCAAGTGTTGAAATTGCTTCTTGAATGATTGCACATATCCATATGCTCATGCATGCATTGATAAGACTTGTTTTTGCATCTTTTATGTATGATTGAATGGGAGATGAGCTATTGTGATTCTTGGAATCTCATTTCCTCCTTTCTAATGTTCTAATATGCTAGGTGAACCAAGAGACCAAGGGAATGGAAGCCAGCTACATGAGAAATCAAAGCATGACACTAAAGTTTTGGAATTTTGTTCTTTAAGGCCATATTAATGCCAAATGATGTAACCCATTGTTGAATATGGTCTATAACCTCTTGAACATGTGTAATTATGTTAATAAGTGATGTATAAATGAGAGATTATGTTATGTGACCATTAGAATGTAAAATGAGTATATTATGGCAAACTAACTTCTTGAATGACATTATGCAAATGTGTATAAATGGAAGTGGAATGTTTAAATTGAGATGCATGACATTTGGGATCATTTGGGTAGCTCATATAAGTCCTATTTATGCTTTTAGACTTGCTCAAGAGGTGCCAAATATTAAAAAAAGCCATTTGGACATTTTGGTATCCCATATGGAGCTAAAATTGACCATAATAGAACCCTATGTCACTTTTTGTCCAAATGAGCTCTTCTTGATCTGAGATTTGGCATGCAATTAGGGCTTGTTGAGAAATTTTTGGAAAGCTAAAGAATATAATTTTTTAGAGGTCTAGAGAATATTTGATGAATTTTCAAAGTTGGCAAAAATTTTGGTTTTGGTCATGTTACTATTCACCCAGGTTCGAAAATAATTTCTATCACACAGGGCTCAAATGATATCCAATTGCCACAAACTTTTGTATGGAGAAACTAGACATTTCAAGTGACTTGTGCCACCTAGAAGCACCTCATTTGGAGGTCTAGAGAGGGTGATATGAATTTTTGAAATTTCTATCTAGTATTAGGCACCCCAACTGACCTCAAGTACTATTTGATTAGGTTTCAAGGTCTAGACATGCCTGAACTAGTCTGTAGATATTTTTGCCCTCTAGCTAACATTGACAGCTTTCCATATTGGTATCATTTACATAGATTAGAGTTTTTTGAAATTAATTAGACATTTTTGAAGTTTGCTACAGAAACCTATGATAGCACCATTGGACAGCCAAACCTCTGGACTTTTTCAAATGTCAAATGTCTTCTGTGTTATCTCTCATGGCCTAGACATATTTTTATCACAACGTAGACATTTTTATCTTTCTAGAATAGCCAAGAATTCATGATTTCAATTTTTCTAAAATTAGTTAGGATTTTCCAAAATTGGTGACAGAAATGGCAACATTCTGGCCGAAAATACAAGTACAAGTTTTATGCTTCCCTTTGGTTTCCACAAGTTCTAGGCCACTTTTAATGATGACAATAAGTTGTATCTATGTAATTAAATATGATAATATGATACATGAGTCCATATGGCCCATGGGACTCTGAAGGAAAATTTTATACGCGACGTAACACTAAGAAACTCATTGTTTTAATGCCATATTTCTTACTCTCTTATAGATTGCATGATATGAGACATGAAAGTAGTATGAAATAAGCTAGAAAAATAAGCTAGAAATTTATATTGTTACATCTACTACACATGTATGATTTTAAATGCTAAATGAATGGTTAGTTATCTGATATGTTGTGATTAGAGCTTATGAGTCCATGGCAGAGCTATGATGCGGCTACCACCTGTGCATTGTGCTTTGATCAAACACCACATTGTGATCAGACTCTTGTATGTACTAAGCCTAGGTTGTACTTATTAGGGAGTTGGTGCCATGGACAAGCCTCTGTTGGTGTTATTTGTAACATCTAGTTCTCTAAAAACGAGAGAAAATGTGAGAAACGTAACATATGACTTCTCCGTAAATGAATGAAAGTCACCGAATACAAAAAGAAGTCCCCTGAAATGACTTAGATAAGGTCCTAAAAAATTTGGAAAGTATTCTAGACTCTTCAAAATGAGAATCCCAGGCTCAGACGAAAAGAAAAATGGAGCTAGAATGAAGAAATGAAATGTAACGAAAGAGTGACAAAACGTAAGGGCATTTTTGTCATTTTGAGAAAATTTTGGAATTCTTATAGGAGGGCTTTTTAAATGAAATTTTTAAATACTCTAGGGTTCTCAGAGGCCCTGAAAATCATGGGAAGCCCCAGGACAGCTATAGCCCCTCCAAGGGACGTTTTCCAATATCGATTAACCCGAACTTTGACCAATTCGTTCGGGAAGGTTTTAAATCCAATTTGGATGAAACCCAATGCATTTTACGAATTAGATGACCTAAATTTTATGATGAAAAAGACAGTTCTCAAAAGAGTTAAAATGAGCCTAAATGGAGCAAATAGACATGTAGGGGCAAAATGGTTATTTTGAAAAATTGTAAAAGAGGGTTCTCAAGTAAGATTACACTTCATCACCTTCTCCAAGCTTCCATTTGCAGAAAAAGGGACAGCAGTGGTATGACATTTAGAGGGGAGAGAGAGAAGAAGCTTAAGCTTCTGTTTAGGTAAGTAAACGGCCCGTTTCATCCCGTGCCAGTTAGGAAAGTTGTTCCTCCCTCTAAAAGCTATCTAATGGTGGTTTTCTTTTCTTGAAAACTTAAAGATTTAGGTCTAACCCAAGCCAAAAAGGAACTCTTTTCAAGAAATCAATCGGTGAAAAATAATCTATGCGAAGAGAGCTCCATTTTAAGGTAAGACTTCACTTGAAACACTTGCAAAATCTTGTGTTTCCAAGCCATTTAAGCTTAGGTCTACAAAGACAAAGTGAGGAGGAGAGCTTTTCTTTAGGTGTTCTTGATGGAACCAAAGGTTATGGAGTGTGAGAATTAAGACTATACAATTAGAATTGAAAAGAGAGCTTTAAAATGCAAGTTATGGAATTTAGAAATTTGGTTGCACCTAGGCTAAGATGAAGCTTCCTAGTAGTATTTTAAGCTATCTAAGAGTATATATGAGTTCCTAAGACACCAAGAGAGCCTCCCACATGCTTCTCCCATCAAAGAAACTAAAACAACTCCATTGGTGCCATATGGAAGCATAGCTTCAGCCAAGGAGAGTTCATGCACCTAGGGAGTGTTTTAATTCCTTCCAAACTTAGTTTTAAATCATGTGTGATAGAAGAATATGAGAGCAAGCCTTGGAAAAATTTTAGAAACCATAGATAGTGAGATGCCCTTACATGTTCCATAATATGGCTTAAAGAAGCAACACCTAACTAGGCTCCTAAAATTGATTATGTAATGACTCTTAAAGGTTTAAATGGAGTCAAGAATCATAAATAGATGGAGAGAATGGAGCCAAGATGATGTTTTCCAAAGGTTGGTTCATTAAGTGCATTACGGAACCATAAAAGAGCCTTATGAGTCACCTAGCTTTTCTAGTAATTGTGTGGCCTTAGAATTTGATTCAAAAGTATAATTAGCTTTCATATCATGTGTCTACGCTAAGAGAAATGATCTCCACCTTCTTAGGTGTGCGAGGTCAAGGGAGAGAACTCAAGGGTTAAGAAAAAAGTGTGTGAAAATAAGCAAGGTAGCTCTCTCCATCTTCTATTATGCATGGATGTATGGTTACATTGTCTTTGAATGTGTGTATATATGTTTTGAACTATGAAAAGCATTTTAGCATAAGCTTTTATTCCATGGTACCATGATGATGTTTTATGCATTCAAATGACTTTTATGTGCTTACCTTGGTTTGCTTGAGTGTGGAGAAGCCAAGAACCCTCTAGCCATGGTGAGGATGAGCCAAGAACCCTTAAAGTTGGTTGAGACAAAGTAAAGAGTCTCCCAAAAGTGAGGTTGACTCCCAAGAGTAAGGTTGAGTCAAAAACCTCTTAAAGAAATAGGTGAGGTAAGTCCAAAATCTATAAGTGAATAGGTGAGGTTAATCCACTTATTTAGCAAGCCTATGTATGCTATGTATGACTTGTTCAAATACCAAGAATGTTTCTTGAATGGTCACATATGTTAATATATCCATGCATGCATTTTCAAGGCTTATATTGTATACTTTATGTATGATTGAAAGGGAGATAAGTTATTGGGATTCTTTGAATCTAATTCCCTCCTCTCCAATATTCTAACATGCTAAGTGGACCAAGTGGACAAGGCAATGAGAGCCCACACCTTGGGAGATGAGATTTTGACATCAAAGTGTATAGGTTTTGTCTCTTTAAGGCTATATGAATGGCAATTGTTGTAATCTATGGTTGTATGTGTCTCATGATGTTATGAACATGTATAATTATACTAATGTATCATGTACAAATGAAGTTTAAGGTTGTATGTATGGAAATGTGCATTTTGAATATGTAATGGCAAATTTGCATTATGGAAATGTATGTATAAATAGAAATGGAATGGGCAAATTGAGATGCATGAGGTATAGAATTTGCATGAGAAAGGTTGGAAATTTATGGTGTTATATTTATTGGTATCAGAGCAAAGTTCTAGGCTCTCTTAGAGTGGATTTAGCTTAAGGATGTAGCAATAGCCATGGCGAATGATGTGTTAGTCGCGGTGAATGGCAGCATGAATGCCTTGTTAGTCATATTCAGGCCAACTTCAGAAATAAACTGATAAGGGATCAGTCAACTCACAGAAAGCGGGAACCTCTAATATTAGTAGAGAAAAAGAGTATTAAATGATCACGGAAGGTCAGTAAGTAACAGATTATTAGTGGGCCTAGTAATTGAGACTGAGAAAAGATTTCAACATCAGAGAATGTTAGACACAAGCATGATAAAGTTGTCAAGAATTACCTCAAAGGTGTTGACTCTAACCTAGGGTACTACCCTGTGAAACACTAAATGACAAGATGTTAATATAGCCTTGAAATTACATAAGGAAAAGCTACTGGTAGTGAGAAATATAATGAGTGCCCAGAAGGGTGTGCCTCATAGATAACACTGAGTATAAGTAGCCCAATAACATAAACTCAGAAGAGAATGAGGATAATTTAGAAAGCATGAAGTTATTGCAAGCTATAGGTCTGATGAGATAAGCAGCTCAGACTAAGTATGAGCTGAAGCCTACAGGAAGTTACTAGTAGCATCATCTAGGTGAGATGAGTAAAAAGAGAAATGAATTTGATAAGAAGCTCAGTGAAAGTTCTCCCTTGATCAAGAAAGAGAAGATGAGACATCCTGAATTAGGGAAAACCCCTCAGTAGTGGTTAGCAAATTCCCCTAGATAGGCCCCCCTGAATTGTAAAGCACAGTGATAAAAGAACCGAGGAAAAAGATGAGCGACTAGCTATAGAAGAGATGCCCTCGCTTTAGTAATGACTAAATCAGTAGATTAAGCCTAAAGAAGTAAACAGATAGGGATTCGATAATTAGTCAGATGAGATCCCTAATATGAGAATGATATGAGGTTAAGGCACGTGTGTGATTAGAGCACCCAGTAAAGCATAAGTTTTTAGTAAGGTAGGATTTGGACGTTAAGAGTACATGTCCTGGATTGGGTTAATGGAACCCTAAAATCAATATACTGTGCTCCTGGAGATAAGGCTAAAGAGGCGGAATAGAGAGAAAGCCTAGCTTTGATCCGAATGTAGAAACAAGCTGAGACAAATAGTTAGTGCTTTAGTACCCTCAGGGAAGCTTGAGGGAGCTAGAGATCTCCTGAGAAGGTGAGTCTTGTATTATGCAGAGAAAGAAGATAAGCTGAGACTGCCATAGAATGCAATTCCTGGGATTTCATGAAATAGAATTTTTCTTACTGAGGGATGATCTAGCTAAAAGCAAAGCTAGAGTATGAGAGAAAGTAGACCCTTTTAAGGTTATAAAGAGTGAACAAGTAGAGGAACTCAAGAAAAATGCAGATGCTCTTGAGCATAAAGAAACCTAAACTGGCAATAAAGACAGCCAGTAGTAAAACATCAAGGATAGTAAAAGAAAGAGAAAATATGACAGTGTTCAAGTTAGGGACATACTAGATTAAGAATAGATATCGAGTTGATGTGCTTGAATATTTGAGAAAGCACACTTGCCCTTGGCATAAATGCCCTTCTAGCATGATAATGCTCGAAGTAAAAATAGTTGGCCAATGTAAAGTGATCTCAGGATGAAGTAGAGGAAGAGTCCTATTCCCTAAGTATCCTACGAGAAAAGGGCAAATAAAGAAAAGTAAGAGAGGAGTACTATAGATTATTAGAAAACTTGTAATATATAGACAATAGTGGCCTTGAGCTCAGCCATGAAGCACCCATGTATTAGTGTTTGATGTTATGGTTTGCTTGCAACAATGGTTACATGATATTAGGTCTGATTAACCCAGCAATAATGTAACTTGAGTACATAGCAAACTATGGCATCAATCATCAAAGTGTCTCCATAATGGAAAGGTATTCTAGTCAGTTAAATAACAAGATAAGTCAAAAAATAGAGGTAAGGGGATTTCTATAATATCAGAATGATAAGAAAAGCATGCAAAAAGGAATCCCCAATAGAGAATGTTCAGATTCAGTATGCATAGCCTGAGTCCCTTATAGTACATGTAAATGAAATGAACAGGGACCAATGTATAGCCTTTTTCCTGCCAAAGATGTTAGCTACACTTAGTGTGTGAGATGCTCTAGTGCCAAAGCACTTAAAAGCAAAATGTGGGCATAGTTAGAAACTACAAGATATGAGAGAAAAGTTAGAATGAGTACACGTAAAGTAAGTAAGTTAATAGAGTAAGAAAAGGAAGCCTAAGTAAAAAGGGGCTAAAGTAGAAACCTGAGGATCCCGTGAAGAGTGATAAACAAAAGTTAAAATGCTAGTGAGCATCAATATGATGGGATCTTAGGATTAGATGACACAGAACTAACTTCGCACGAAGAGCACAATGTATCTCTGAGTTTAGCCTCAGTATTATGAACGATAGTTACTGGACTTAATGAGTATGTGTTTTACTATCAGATACAGTGATCTTAGGTTTTGACATCTCCTAAAGATGGATTGCACTATATCTTAGCATAGCATAGCATAGCAGGTCACATTAGACCTTAGTAGGGCTTTGAGAGGTCGCAGTAGACCCAGGGGTCACGGTAGATCCCACAGAGTTATAGAGAGCCCCTAATTATAGTATGATAATTCTCTGGTATGATGACAGCCTGAGATAGTTTTTATAGAGCAATTAGTCTCAGAGACCAATATAGTTTTAGTTAGCTTTTGTCTCAGAGGCTAGACATCTCCTGAGTCTGGTGGATTATTGCCATAGAGATATGAAGGCTTTACTCGAATAGTTAGACCGCTGACTAAATCTCTTGAGAGATGAGCATAATGTACTAGATGAGGAAAGCAAGAAAATAGCTTTCTAGAATTAGAGGTAGATGAACCACTACCTAGCAGATATTAGTTCTGACCGAGGGATATAGAGATCCCCACATGCTAGCCTATGTTTTCAAAAAGGGGTCAGGTGCAATTTTTACATGAGGTAAGTGGTACAGCATGCCTCTAAGGATCGAAACTGTGAGTATAACTAGCATCCCACCAGAACTTAGCAGTAGTCAATGATAGTAGCTCTTCAATACAGTATGAGACACATATGTTAGGCCTATCAATGTTAAAATGAGAGACTATAAAATGTCATTGTAAGTGAGTAAAGAAAGTGAAGAAAAGTCCCAGCCTACAGAGATAGATATAGTAGTAAACAAAGAAACTGAGATCATTAAAAGTAGAAACTCCTCAAGGGAGTTGTAATCCTAATAAGTAATTGAGATGTGAGGCTTATGATAGAAAGAAACGAGAATGGTAATCATAAGATAAGCTAGTAAGAAAGACTGCAGAGATGGACAGTTGACAGTATATTTTAAATAAGTAAGTAGATAGGCAGAAACTTTCGATGGCTATAATGATCAAAAAAAGATGATGAAACATTATGAGAAGCCATTAGGAGAAGATATGGGAGAATTGATATAAAATAAGTTACCTCTTGAAATGTGTAAATGAGTCCACTAAAAAGAACATAACCCTATGAATGGGTTAAGACTAACCAGATATGATTAGTAAGCTCTCCCAAGATAGGCCCTAGAGTTATAAATTTCTTTCCCTTACGAGAAGAACTAGCTAGTACTCTATAATAATAGAGCCCTCATTAAGAGTTAGTAATGAAAATTCCTTGGCTAAGAGAAAAATTCAAAAGAGTAAAGTCGCTGAGAGAAGCGTATAGAGCTAAGAAGAAGGGGAAGAAAAGAGCAGTTAGCTAGAGCATAAAAGAGTAAGAGAAAAGTGTACCCCAAATTTCAAGAACAAAATTTATTTAAGGAGGGGAGAAATATAACATCTGGTTTTTTGAAAATGAGAGAAAACGTAACGTATGGCTTCTCTGTAAACGAATGAAAGTCATCGAATACAAAAAGAAGTCCCTTAATATGACTTAGTTAAGGTCCCAAAAAATTTAGGAAGCATTTTAGACTCTTAAAAACGAGAATCCCAGGCTCAGACAGAAAAAAAAATGGAACTAGAATGAAGAAACAAAATATAATGAAAGAGTGACGAAACGTAAGGGCATTTTTGTTATTTTGAGCAAATTTTGGAATTCTCATAGGAGGGCTTTTTAAATGAAATTTTTAAGTTCTTTAGGGTTCTCAGAGGCCCTGAAAACCATGAGAAGCCCCGAGACAGCTATAGCCCCTCCAATGGATGTTTTCCAAAGTCAGTTGACCCGAATCTTGACCAGTTCTTTTGGGAAGGTTTTAAATCTAATTTGGATGAAACCTAATGCATTTTATGAATTAGAAGACCTAAATTTTATGATGGAAAAGACAGTTTTAAAAAAAGAGTTAAAATAAGTCTAAATAGAGCAAACAGGCGCATAGAGGCAAAAAAAATGGTCATTTTGAAAAATTATAAAAGAGGCTTCTTGAGTAAGATTACATCTCATCACCTTCTCCAAGCTTCCATTTGCAGAAAAATGTGTAGCAATGGCGTGACATTAAGAGAGGAGAGAGAGAAGAAGTTTAAGCTTCCATTTATGTAAATAAATAGCCCCGTTTCATCTTGTACTAGTTAGAAAAGTTGTTCCTCTATCTAAGAGCTATCTAATGGTGGTTTTCTTTTCTTGAAAACTTGAAGATTCAGGTCTAACCCAAGCCAAAAAGGAACTCTTTTAAAGAAATTAATCAGTGGAAAATAATCTATATGAAGAGAACTCTATTTTAAGGTAAGATTTCACTTGAAACACTTGTAAAATCTTGTATTTTTAAGCCATTTAAGCTTAGGTCTAGAGAGAGAAAGTGAGGAGGAGAGCTTTTCTTTATGTGCTCTTGATGGAACCAAAGGTTATGTAGTGTGAGGATTAAGAATATACAACCAGAATTGAAAATAGAGCTTTAGAATGCAAGTTATGGAATTTAGGGATTTGATTGCACCTAGGCTAAGATGAAGCTTCCTCGTAGTAATTTAAGTTGTCTAAAAGTATATATGAGTTCTTAAAACACCAAGAGAGCCTCCCAGATGTTTCTCCCATCAAAGAAATTAAAATAACTCCATTGGTACCATATGAAAGCATAGCTTCGGCCAAGGAAAGTTCATGCACCTAGGGAGTGTTTTAATTCCTTCCAAGCTTAGTTTTGTATCATGTGTGATGGGAGAATATGAGAGGAGGCCTTAGAAAAATTTTAGAAACTATAGATAGTGAGATGGCCTTATATGTTCCATAATATGGTTTAAAGAAGCAACACCTAGCTAGGCTCCTAAAATTGATTATGTGATGACTCCAAGAGGTTTAAATGGAATCAAAAATCATAAATAGATGGAGAGAATGGAGCCAAGATGATGTTTTCCAAAGGTTGCTTCATTAAGTGCATTATTGAACTATAAAAGAGTCTTATGAGTCACTTAGCTTTTCTAGTGATTTTGTGGACTTAGAATTTGATTCAAGAGTATAATTAGCTTTCATATAATGTGTCTAGGCCAAGAGAAGTAATCTCCACCTTCTTGGGTGTGTGAGGTCAAGGGAGAGGACGCAAGGCATAAGGAAAAAGTGTGTGAATGCAAGCAAGGTAACTCTCTCCATCTTCTTTCATGCATGGATGTGTGCTTACATTGTCTTTGAATGTGTATATATATGTTTTAAACTATGAAAAGTATTTTAGCATGAGCTTTTATTCCATGGTACCATGATGATGTTTTATGCATTCAAATGATGTTTTATGTGCTTGCCTTGGTTTGCTTGAGTGCGAAGAAACCAAGAACCCTCTAGCCATGGTAAGGATGAGCCAAGAACCCTTAAAGTTGGTTAAGACAAAGTAAAGAGTCTCCCAAAAGTGAGGTTAACTCCCAAGAGTAAAGTGAGTCAAAAACCTCTTAAAGAAATAGGTGAGGCAAGTCCAAATTTCATAAGTGAATGGGTAAGGCTAATCCACTTTCTTAACCAGCCTATGTATGCTATGTATGACTCGTTCAAATGCTAAGAATGTTTCTTGAATGCTCACATATGTTAATATATCCATGCATGCATTTTCAAGGTTTGTATTGCATATTTTATGTGTGATTGAAAGGGAGATGAGCTGTTGGGATTTTTTGAATCTCATTTCCTCCTCTCCAATATTCTAACATGCTAGGTGGACCAAGTAGACAAGGCAATGAGAGCCCACACCTTGGGAAATGAGATTTTGACATCAAAGTGTATAGGTTTTGTCTCTTTAAGGCCATATGAATGGCAATTGTCATAATCTATGATTGTATATGTCCCATGATATTATGAATATATATAATTATACTAATGTATCATGTACAAATGAAGTTTAAGGTTGTATGTATGGAAATGTGCATTTTGAATATGTAATGGCAATTTTGCATTATGGAAATGTATGTATAAATGGAAGTGGAATGGCCAAATTGATATGCATAAGGTATAGAATTTGCATGACAAAGACTAGAAAATTATAGTGTTACATTATTGGCCTTTAACATGTTACGTGTAATTACTAGTAATGGATTGTAATCATTGATAGCTCAAGTATTATATTTTGTTGATATTATATTATTTCTTATACTTATTTGATTTAATACATATATGTTGATTAATTTGAAGTATATGAATAGAATTTATCCCTAGTTACTGAGATTTACATCTCAACCTATTTCATAGCCTAACTATTTTAGGTGAAGGCTCTTTGGGTAAGGATAAAGGAAAGCAAGTAGATGGACACCCATGAGTTGTGCCCTTGTGTGGGGAACGTTGCACTTTGGTTGATCTAACTTGGGATAGATGCTAATTTTTGTTATTCTTTTTTATAGCATCATCATGTAATCATATTACCAAGTGTAAGAGTTTTGTGTTTGGTGATTTATGATGTATCTAATAAGGAGTTAGGCTTTATACAAATTTGAAATATGATGTATGCACTCATTTACATCTAATATGGAACCTTGCTAATTTTGAGATATGATTTATCATTTGAGAATGTAAACATGTGTTACCTTAAATGTTGATTTAGACTAGTATTATATGGAACCTGTATTGAAATTTACATTTGAATGATAATGGCAGTGGCTTTTAGTATTCCTTGTGTCAAAGTCCATGATTTGCTGATATATGATAAATGGATGGGTAGAGATTAAAACCTAAGTTTTGAATTGATTAGAATTAGTATGCTGAGTAATTTAGATAGTAGGATGCCATTAAAACCTTACAAATTAAGATAAAATGACCCTAAGATATTGCTAGAGGGAGATCTCGTATGTGTGGGATGAAATTTAGAAAGTTTAGGTGTAGTAGAGGGTTGAGTCGTGGCTAAAACTACCTAAGTCGCTACCAAGGGAGATCCAGAAGCTAAGAGTGTCACGATGCAACATAAGAAATTCATCCAGGGTGAGTAACAGAGAGCAAACTTGTCGTGGCGAGCATCAAGAGGCAAGCTTGGAGAGTTCTAGGAGGCTCTCTTACCGTGGTGCCACATAGGCTTATTGTGATGAGAATAGCAAAAGTGTGAATAGTAGGTCCCTAAGAGCACTTTCATTGCATCGCAAAAGGCCTAAGTTGCAGTACAAGGTCTGTATTTTTTAGTTTAAACTCTAGTAGCCTCTTACACTATGGCGTAAGTGTACCAAGTCGCAGTGTGAATCTCCAAACTTAGTTTTTAAATTCCAGTAACCAACTTAACTGCAGTTGGAAGGATCCAAGTTGCAGTGAAGATCCCCAAACTCTTATTTTTTTACTCAAAAACCTTAAGATTTGTTATAATAACATTATGTAATGACTTAAAGATATTAGATAAGGATTTGTATGTCTAAAATCAATGAAACATGAATCAAAGGCCTTGAATGATAATTAGAATTACTTGTGGACTCAAATGGTGTTGGTTGTTTAGCTAATAACCCTAATAATATCAAGGTTCATATTACCTCACTTTTTTTTAATTTGATTAATTTTAATAACTTTAAACCTTGATTTGTGATTATTAATCGCATAATTAAGCCTAATTATGATAATTAAGAGTTAGGGTTGTTACAAAGGTTTTGGAGAGTAGAAGAAGGTTGCTGACTATCATAAGGTGAAAACATGCATAATTTCTTACCTTTCTTGCCTTTTCTTCCTTCAGTTCCTCCCTCTCTGTGGCATCTTGTAGCTATTGGCTTTGGCTAATATGGGTCAGTTATAGCAAGGAAGAAAGCCTAGTATATTAAATAATAAAGAAAAGAGAGATATTTTAACTTTTCTATAATTATTTGTTTACCATTATAGTTTGACTTTACCATTTAAGCTCATTTTAAATTCTTTTTGAAAACTATCTTTTTCATATTAAAATTTAGGCTTTCAATTTTATTAAAAATATCTACTTTGACATTTCTATTATTTAAAATAATTTGAAAAAATTTAGTTAGAGTTTCAATCAATTGGAGCCTTAAACTATATACTGTCAAGGATTTAACATTTCTAACAATCCTTATGGCTTTTAAAACTTCTGAAAATCCTAGTGAGTTTAATTTTGGCATTTAAAACTCTTTTTCTTGAGTTTCTAAAATTTTACTCAAAATTATAATTTTACCATTGGTATGTCAATTTACTCAGTTTAGCCACTTTGGCTCCATTTTTTCTCTTTATACTCTTTCCTTTCATCTCATCTAAACTGCTGGTCCCTCATTATCATAGTTATGAACTATTTCTTTAATGTTTAAGGTTTTAGAAAATACTAGGTATAACAATCTTTAGGCTCTTGCCTAGCTGGATCCTTAGTTGCTTTACCTCTTCCCAATGTTTACCATCTAAAAAAATCAAAGGTTTCAATGTATACTCTACAAATACCACAGATATATAAATCATCCAAAATCCCTCAAATAAGTCACATATATCAAGTTTTCCAACAAGATATACATTCCCAGCCATCACAAAGTATCAATGCCTGAACCATTACTCTGATACCAAAAATATAATGCCTTAACTTACTAATTTTTTTCCTAAGCTATTATGCTTACAGGCAGATATAAATCCAAAAAATTTTGGAAACCTTCATTAACCTTTCTATGATTCCATTTCTTTCCAATTTAATTAGCTCATTATTGGTAACCCTTTATTACTAATTACCTTGGTAATTACTGACTAAAAACTTTTTATTAAATTCTAGGAAAAATTCAATAGAATGTCCTCTTATAAACTAAGCCATCATACCATTTAAACTAACTAAGCATACATGCTTCATTAGATGTAACTTCTAGTAAACAAACTTAAACTTAGTTATAACATTGATATTAAATCACTAGTTCCATATATACATCGTTGATGATTGAAATTCATTATTTAAATTCATCTTAATAATTTACAATATAAATAAAAATTGTGCATAAGCATAACTCAACTACTTTTTGGCAACACTAAGGAATAACTCATTCTTTCCCTTTTCTGGTACTTACACTTTCACCTAGCACTAGTTAGTAGGGAAAAACAAAAAAAGGATGGGATTTGAGAGAATCTTAGTAGCTTTACTTAGGCTACTAAACACATGCATATCAAGCTAAGCAAAGATCACAAGCATGTAAGATCACATAGATAAACATGAAAATTGGTAAACACACTGTAACTTCTTATAATGGCCATGACATCTATCTCAACTTAGGCTTTTCCTCTAGGCCTATGGATGAACTACTACGTTCAATTCCTGCACATTAGCTTTAATTATAAACCATAAACTCATCATGTAGTACATAGCTTGAAACTAATACAATCATCATAAAATATGTTATCAAAGCAATCAAGGAGCCTAAACTCAAGTTGCTTCTTTGTGCCATAAAAATGAACCTAAACTTCCATCTCATAAACCATGATTTCTAGATTTAAACCAATGATTTCCTTAGTGTTTATTAATCATATCTAGACTATTCCTATTCTTGAAATCAAAGAAAAATCTCCTTTAGTGCATAATCCTCTATTGGCCAGGACATAGTTTAAGGTGAAGGACCCATGGAGTTTCATTCAATTTCTTAGGGATTTTGGCATCCATGAAGCTTCTTAGACCTTTTATGAACTTATACATACTCTTACATAAGCTAGATTATTATTAGAAATTTTCAAAAATTGCTAGGTGCAACAAGAACTCTAGGTAACATAACTTGAATTTGAAAGCTTCTCTTTTACTTCCAATTGTATATTCTTAATCCTCATGCTCTAAAACCCTTCTTCCTACCTTGCTATAATCAAAATTTACTCTCCCCTTCATGGGCCTAAGTCTGGCTGAGACACCCGTGGAAGAAGGAGACAAGCTGAAGCAAAATAATCCATGGTTTCTCACCTTATTATTAAGCTTTTCCAATGAGCTTTCTAAATCTTCCAATCTCTCTTTCAAATTCTTTCTTCCTCTTACTGAATCAGCCATAGAATAGCCCCAAATTAATCATCAAAACTATAAAAAAAGAGAGGAGAAGGAGGAAAAGAAGTGTGATGAAGCAAGAAGCAAGGAAAAGCCTTGATATATGACCTTTTCTACTTGGTCTTCTCTTCCCTTCTTCCTCCCTTTTGGTGTGCCACTTGACGTAGGTTTTAGTTCTATTTTAAACTAGAGAAGAGTTAGTTTAGACACCAGGGAGGAATGGGAAGTGATATATAAGAAGCAAGACTAAGTTATAACACTTTTTAAAAATTTTAATTTTGTCCTTTTTCTTAATTCTTTCCATTTGAACCCATTTTAAATCTTTTTTTAGAACTGTCTTTTCTACCATGAAATTTAGGTCTGCTAATTCATAAAAAACTGTTGGTTTCACCTAAATTGGATTTAGAACCTTTTTGAATGAATCAGTCAAAGTTTTGGTCAACTAACATTCTAAAATGTAAACCAGAGGGATTTTAGCTATTCTAGGGGTTCCTATGGTTTTTAGGGCCTCTGAGAACCCTGAAAAACTCAATTTTTTTATTTAAAAATTCCTCTTTTGAGATTTCTAAAAGTTAACTAAAATTACAAAAATACCATTGCTTTTTCATCTAATTTTGTTTAACTATTCTGGCTCTAGTTTTAGGGCACATTTAGCCATGTATCCTCATTTTAATTGTCTAAATTATTGCTGTAATATTTTTTGGCCTCTAATCATTCAATTTAGGGGACCTCCTCTAGTAATTTCCTTAGTTTTAGGGCTTTAAGAATAATGGGATATTACACTATCCATTCTACCAGAATACACTCGTGAGGTCCATGATAGTCATTAGGACATACTATGAGGTCCACAATGAAACATAATATCAATAGTGAAACTTAGTCATAGAATCACACAAATATACATGCATGTACAAGCAGTAAACATGGTAATTAGTTAGATATGAATGGAATTAAATCCTAGTTACCTTAAAGACACTTTCTACTCCTAAAATAGCTATCAACATACTTTAAATGAGCAACCCAAGCCTAGAGCAAATGTAACACCATAATTTCTAGCTCATATCCATCATCCTTTACATGTTCATGTGATATATAGTGAGAAGGAAGTAAGAAATTCCATTAAAATAACACACTTCCTTGCGTTGCGTAATGATTAAAAATTCATTTTGGTGTCACGTGGACCGTGTGAGCTCATACTATACATCCTCATATTTAATTACATCATTACAACTCATTTACATCACAAAAACATGCTTACAACTCATGGAAACCGAATTGGAAGGTGGAACATGGGGTTTCATTCTCGGCCAGAATTGGCCTCCTTTCTGGGCAAATTTTGGAAAATCATAACTAAATCTAGAAAAATCAAAATCATGCGATATTAGTCATTCTGGAAAGATTAGGATGTCTACTTTAGGTTGAAAATATTCATAAGTTATAACATCCCATACACAGAGCATTTGACATGCGAAATAATCTAGAGGTCAGACTGGGTCCAGATGCTATCATAGTTTACTGATATGAATTTCAAAAATGTTCAATTAATTCCAAAAAAATAAAATCCATACAAATGATATCAATTTTGAAAGATGTGGATGTCAACTAGAGAGGAAAAATATATCCAGATCAGTTCATCAAGCCCAGACCTCAGAATTCGATAGAATAGTACCTTTGGTCAGGTAAGGTTACTAATATTGGACAGAAATTTCAAAAATTCATATTTTCCTCTCTAGACCTCCAAATGAGGTGCTTCTAGTTGGCACAAGTCACTGTAATTGCCTAATTTCTTTGTATAAAATTTCATGGTAATTAGACATCATTTTAGTCTTATATGACAGAAAACAATTTTGGACCCTTGTAACAGTGCACAGACCATTTCCATAAATTTTGCCAACTTTGAAAAATTATAAAAAATTTTATAGACCTCTGAAATTATGATCTTTAGCTTACCAGAAAGATCTTAATGAGCTCTAATTGTATACCAAATCTTGGATCAAGAATAACTCATTTGACTAAAAAGTGATGTAGGGTTCCATAATGGTCAATTTTGGCTCCTTATAGGGTGCCAAAGTTGCCAAATAGATTTTCCTTAGTCTTGGCACCTTTTGGGTAAGTCTAAAAGTACATTTGAGACTTAAGAGAGCTGCCCAAATGGTCTCAACCCTCATGCATCTCATTTTGGCCACTTAACCCATACTTATGCATACTTTCATTAAAATTCCATATTACACACTTTTGCATTACATACTCAAAATCAGTGCTATGGGTCATATATCATTTTCATACATCTAAAAATCACATAATAGTATATTTACACATGTCTCAAGGTTCATGGTACATATACAACATCATATACATTATGAACCATCATTATGGTTCCAAAATGGGCAAAATAATACATAACCTTGTCAATCCTTGCTCTTCATGGTTGTTGGTTCCCTTTACCACAATTACTTAGTCCACCTAGCATGTTAGATCATTGGAGAGGAGGGGATGAGATTCAAAGAATCCCAATAGCTCATCTCTCATTCAATCATACATAATATGTGCAAACAAGCTTTACAAATGCATGCATGGAGAAAATAAAAGCCATGGACATTTTAGAAGCAAAGTTGGCATGTGAACAACTCATACAAATCATTCAAGAACTCATCAAGTGTTTAGATTGGCCTCACACTTCTTCTTATGGGTTTTGGACTTACCTCACCTATTTCTTGAGCACTTTGGACTCAACTATACTCTTGGGAGCCCACTTTGCTTTTGGAAGACTCTTTGTTTTATCTTAACCAAGCTCAAAGGTTCTTAGCTCATCCTCACCAAAGGGAAGAGTTCTTGACTTCTCCACACTCAAGCAAACTCATACAAACATCATGTGCTCATTTGAAACATAACATGGCATCGAGGATCATGGAATATAAAGGCATGCTAGTATACTATTCATAGCTTGAAAATGCACATACACACATTCTAAAACAAGCTAAACACACATCCATGCATGAGAGAAAGTGGAGAGAGCTACCTTGCACTAATTCACACACTTTTTCCTTTGAATTTAAGCTCCTCTTTTCAACTACACAACCACAAAAGTGTGGGGAAGGTTTCTCTTGGCCTAGATACAATTTATGGGAGCCAATTAGGTTCATGAAACATATTCTAAGACTACATAACTTAGTAAAACACTAGATTGCTCTATAGGTTCTATTATGGTCCATAATGGCACCTAATGAAGCAACATCCCTCAAATGATTTCTAGGCCTCATTTTTTACTCTCAAATAAGATTCTTGACTCTTTTTAAGCCTCTTGAAGTCATCACATCATTAAAACAAAGGGCCTAACATTATGTTGCTTCTTTAGGTCACAATATGAAACCTAAAGCACTAACTCATTCTCTAAGCTTCCTAAATCTTTTCCAAGGCTTCCTTTCACATTCATTCATCATATATGACTAAAAAATGGGCTTGAAAAAATTTAAAACTATCCCTAACTATGCCATCCCTACTTGGCCGAAACCTAGAGTATAAATGGGATTTCATGGCTTCTTGATTTTCCCTTGATGGGGGAACCATTTAGGGAGGTTGTTAAGAGTTGTAGGAGGTCAAGGAAACACTTAAATAGACAAGGGAACTTATGGATTAAATCAGTTTTTACAATCCCCTTAAGTGCTCTATACTTTTCCAACTTCTAGGTTCATGACTTTCCATGGGGTTTTGTTCATTTTCATGGAGGAAGAGGCATATGGGGGATCTCTTAGGGATCTTAGGAGCACATTTAAACATTCATTCAAGTCTAAAAACATTCATGTTAAATCAGATTTGCAAGGGAGTATTTGGATCCCTAATGGTTCCATCTTGTTTCCTAATGCTCCTTTCTTGATTCTATTGGTTCCTTCTTACTCCTTGCCATCTAAAACCTCTAATCCCTACATGAATTGGGCAGAAAACAGCCCCTAAGAATTGGGCTCATGGTGGCCAAATTTGTGCAAGAGGAAGGGGGAGGAAGAGACTACCAAAAAATAGCACCAAAAACTTAAAGAAAACCATGGAAAGGAAGAGGAAAAGAAGGAGAAGAGAGTTAGTGAAAGGAAAAGCTTGAAAAGCTAAGAATTCCTTACCAAAATCTTGGCTTTTTCTTCTTCTTTTCCCTTGCTATTGGTGTGCCTAAGAGGGCTGGACAATTTCTCTGAAAATGGGTAGAAGAAAGTCAGTTAAAGGGAGGAGAGTGGGGACATGTCTTTAAAGAGGAGTGTGGAAGCTTCACTTTTCCCATTTAATTCCACTTTTGCCCTTTTGTAATTGTGCTCCTTCGTTTTAGCTCCTTTTTTAGAACCATCTTTTTCATTATAAAATTTAGGTTCCCAAGTTAGTAAAATGCCTTTGGAATCACTCAAATCGGAGCTAAAACCTTTCTGAACGAATCAGTCAAAGTTTGGGTCAATCGAAGTTAGAAAAATTATACCGGAGGGTCTTTACCGGTCCCGGGGCTTCCCATGATTTTCAGGGCCTCTGAGAACCCTGGAGAATATAAAAATTTCATTTAAAAAGCCCTCATAGGTGCTTTTCCAAAATTATACTTATTTACGAAAATACCACTGGCCTTTTGGTAATTTTTTTGAATCACTCTGACCCTGGTTTTTGAGCAACTCAAGGCTTAAATCCTTATTTTCTATTATTTAAAATTTTATCCAAATTTGTTTTGGCCTTGAATGACTCATCTCAAGGGACTTGCTTTGAAAACTGACTCATTTCAGTATTTTACGAAAAATCGGACATTACTGCAATCATAGTTAGCCATCCCTTATTTATAATTTCAAAGATACCTTAACTCTCCTAACTACCAAAATTACTATAAATCAATTATTCTATCTTATCCAAGCTTCCTAAAAACTGCAAACACATGTTCTAAGCACCAAGAATCCAAGATTTTACAATGGGTCCTCATATTTGCATATGTAAGTAGCCTAATAAAAAAGTCAAGCTTCAAGATGAGTTTTGGGTAGAAAAACATCTTAAATGAAGGGGAAACTTATACCTATACCTTAGTTTAGCTTCTTCTTCAATTTATTAAGCAAAAACACTCTAACATCTCAACTTTCAACAATCTATGTTTCCACAAATAGTAACCAAATCATAAGATGTTTAGCTCAAAAGAAAGAAGAGAAGAAGAAGATCATTTTTCTCTTTACTCACCTAAGCCAAAAATGCCATTTTGCTAGCAAATTAGAGCTCCAAAGTCAAAAGACCACCACTTCCTCTCTTCTCCCTACATTTCTATTTGTGTTCTAACATCTCTCACTCTCTTTTTGCATTTTCTAAGTAGCTGATCCAAAAAACAAGGGAGTGTTAAGGTTTAAATGGGTATTTTAAGTAAAATGGTTCATCGTAGTCAGTCTAGGTCATAGGCTTTGCTATACTTAACGAACTTCAACTCATTTTTTCTCTTTAAACCTTCTAAACCTTGTGTTAATTAAGTTTTAAAGAACAATAGGCTCTAATGAATTTTATTAGGGTCAATAATTAATTTCTATACTCAAATAAATTTTAAACATATAAATAAACTTATTTTCCTCAATAAATCTCCCATATTTTATTTTTCCTTAAAATTTTTTTATTTATTTATTTTCTCCCAAATGTCCCCATATAATCATTTTTCCTTAAAATAACAAATAAATCCATAAATTCCAAAGATAAATTAAATCCTCAAATGAAATTAACTTCCTTTATTATTTCCTATTAAATCCCATAAAATAACATTATTTTCTAAATAAACCATTTTCCCTTATTAATTCCCTATTTATCTATTTTTCCTCAATATTCTTAATTTACTTATTTTCTCTCTATAATCCATATTCATTATTTTTAGGACATTACACATTGTATCTCTCTTAGGAGACCCTTAACAATACAAATTGTCATCTCTTTGATCTTCGACCCCCTAATTTATGCCCTGTTTAAACCATGATCTCTCAAATCAAAACATAATATATATATATATATATATTCTCTAAAATAAAATATTGTTCATAAGCACTGTTCACATCAAATTTTGTTGGGGGGCTCATTTTTTATATTTGACTAATTGGCATGAATCTCTGTATATCAGCACAGGCCCCCACTCTTATATTTTGTGTTATACTCATTTTTATATGTGTTTGTACAATAATAAATTGTTGAAGAAAAAAAATAACTTCAATATTTTGTAAGAATCCTTTTAACAAAACAAATGCAAGATGCTTTATTTGAATTTATTTCAAAGAATTTTTTTTATAAAAATAAATGGAGCCTAAATGAAGATTGCATTCCCACATCCCCTGTTGCATTGTCCAATGGCCAGGGGGAATTACTATTCAAGTTCGATTTTGAACTAGACCTAATCATGGGTTGGGTCCATTTAAAAGAATTAACATTAAAACTAAGTCAAAACTTGGGCCTAGAAAAAATTCAAGCGAGCTTGACCCAACCCCCTTTCCCCTATGATATTAGTTTTTTTCTTCTTTTTTTGGGTGAACTTTCCCTTTTGATAGTTAACTACTTATTTTCCCACAAAAAAATTGGCCAAGAAGGCATCTTTTAAGAATCCAAAAATGAAAAGATTAATTAGTCAATTTACAAAACAACATTTAATATTGTTATACAAAATTTATATATGAATAATGCTCATTGTTACATTTACCAAACTCATTTATCATTGGTACAGCATGTACTAACTATATTATTCAAAAATATAACTTTTTTTTTGCCAAAAGTACATAATAATTATCCACCATTTATGTGTAGTTAATCATTATTTGATTTTCTCTATTTCAATTATATTACTCTATTATTTTCATACTTGACATGATCTAAGTTTTAACTATAATGATATCTACACTAAAAAGTGTGCAAATTGTAATAATAATTGATTTTCAGATTCTATTCATTAAAAAAAGAAAGATTTAGACAGGATTTAAAAATATAATAATCAAATAATTTTAAAAAATCCCTTGGCCCGCGCTTGTTGGACATGGGCTTAAAATACCCTGACCAACCTGTTTTATATTCCAAAATTTTTAAATAAATTTATTTTTTCAAACTCTTTTTCCCGAACTCATGTCTATTTTGTTTAAGTTGAGCCTATTAAGTCAAGTAAGATCTATTTTGAACATAAAAAATTTCTCCAAACTTTGAATTTAAATATGATATTTAATTTTTTTAAAATTCTGGCACAATTAATTTACGGGTGTTAAGTGTCAATCCCCAATTGACAGGAAGAAAGGCAAGAATGGAGAGATAGTAAATGCTACATAAAACGATGCTGATGGCATTAATTTTCGTAACAAAAAGGCTCCTAGCATCAGAGACCTGATCCCATCAATAAATGATTCCTATGAGGGCATATGATACTGCTTTGAAATATTTACATTACATTTTTCCTCTTAAATCTTAACTACCGATTTTTTTATGCCAATCTTAATTACAAATTAAATTTTAATATATTGACCACCACTCCAATCTTTTCATTTCCAAGTAATAGGCATATAGATTTCCACTTCACATTTTTAAACTCCTAATTGAAGACACAGGTTTGGTGTAAGAAATCCTTTTGTCTGTGCCAAGATAGAAAATATGTACATTTTGAACTTCATGATTTTTTTTTAAAATCAAAATCCCTCTTATAAAGAGGTTAAAATCGTGTAGAATCCTTGCACTAATTAAATTTCCACACTTCCATTTATTGCATTTAATATTCATATTCCCTCACAATCTCAAATTTGCACACTGCTATATAAATACTGGTAGAAGATGCGCTCAATTGTATTCAAGAAATATTGAGAAGAAAAGACGCGTGGAATGATGGGGCGTTCAACAAAATTATTTAAAAGGAAAAAAGCATATACTTGTGAGCACAAACTCTACCAAAGAAACATGAGAAAATGTTGGTTAATAAATGCTGCTAGATTTCTTGAAACGGAAAGCAGATTTGGTCTTATCTGAAGACACTAAATCTTACACCAACAAAATTCAATATATATGTTTTTATCACTAAATCTAGCTTCTTCTATGCAATGTATATATATAACACAAGATCCCTTGCATAACACTAGCTATAGAGTGAAGAAGAACAACACAATGACAAAGAGCTCAATGAACTTTGCTTTTATCCTCGTATTCTTCATTGTCATAACTGGTTAGTTTCTCTCCCTCTCTCTCTCTCTCACACACACACATACCATATTTTGTATTATTTATAACTAGAATAATTTATCGTCTGGGTTCTTGAAAGATTCATATATTTCATCAAATTTTTTTATTACAAAAAAAAATCTTGAAAATAGAGAATAGAGAAAATAATAGTAGCAGGGATTAAATCCTTGACATTGTATATTTTTCTCAATTTCAAATATTAAGGTTGATGTCATGTGAACTGTAAGTTTGTCAGCTATATTTCATCAATTTAGTGTTTATTATCATTTGAATCCAAAATTTTTTTAAAATTCATCGCTGATCCTATGGTGGATTAAATTGATGGGTAACAAAATTTACTGCAGAATCATACTAATCATCTTCAAATTAGGAATAAAGTGATGGAACATGTATATTTTTCAAGAAGCTAAATGATAGTTAACTCTTATGATCAATATAATTTGATGCCGAGTTGATCAACTTCATGAACTGATGAAAAATGGTGTTTTAAGGAATGGGAGTAAGAGTTGAAGGAAGGGGTCCTTTCGAATGTCCCAGAATGATAGACTGCAACAAGTTGTGTCAAGGATTCCCCAACTGCTGCGTAAATGGCCAATGCATTTGTCAGCCTTGCTCTCATCAGTCTGATCCAAACACTGCTCATCAACCCAGAATTTTCAATTAGAGTTAATATGATCATTTTCTGTAATGCCAATTATATATATATGCATGGATATGGTAAATTAGAGGAAATGAATGAAAAATAAAAGAATGTGAGTTACATACACGGAGAATTTTAATTACACTTGTCAAGCAATTTCTATATAGAGCTTGGGGCTTTATCTTTTTTTTTTTTTTTTCCGGTAGAAGAATGACATTATTAAACGAAAATTAAAAAAACGAGATACAGAAGAAATCAACTACATGACCCATAAGGCCGCATAGATTAAACATGCTTACATTTTCTGAAAAAGATGAAATAAGATATTGACAATCGAAGATTATGGAACTGATTAAAAGACAACGCACTCCTTATCAGATCCCTTTGTTTTTCGGAAGGTCACTATTCAGAATTCTCCACAAAGTGAAAGTTTTCACTGCTCATATGAAAAAGGTTGGCTTTGATTCTTGACAAAGTCAACACTCTGTTAATTTTCACTGCTGATATGAAAAAGGTTGGCTTTGGTTCTTGACCAAGTCAACACTCGTTAATTTTCACTGCTGATAGGAAAAAGGTTGGTGTTGGTTCTTGACAACGTCAACACCCTGTTTAAAATAAAATGTTTATGGCTTAAATACGGTTAGGTACTTTTAGTATTGCAAAATCATCAATTTGATCCTTCTAGTTTTGTTTTATTTTATTTTATTTTTTTGGTTGTATACTAAGGCATTGGATCAGCTTGCGCATCAACTGAAGCTAGATTCGTCCATTGGTGATATTAAAGGTGCACTCTACATATACATACATATATATATATATGTTTGGTGCATTTGGAAAATAAATTCTACTAAACGAATATTAAGTCCTTTAATCTCAGTTATATATTGTGATAACCAAAAAAACAAAAAATAATGTTTTAGTTAGCTTATGTTATGATGTTTCTTATAGAACCAAAATGAATCAGCCCACACTATTAAAGCCTATAATACAAAAGTAATCTTACTAATCTTAAGAAAACTAGCAATAGTTGGTATAAATCTCTAAGTATATAAAAAAATAAATTCTAATTAGCTACAAACAATACATTTGAACTAGAGCACAATTCTTAGAATTTATCACGTTACTATTTTACTATTTTTTTGTAGTTGTATATGGCCTTCTTCCTTCTCTTAACTCAAAAAAATTTGTATCCTTATTCATTATTCTAATCAACATACTACACTCTTGCTGGACTTCTCTTTTATCTTTTGTCATAGCCTTATAACACCAACATTTAGCGCTTTACGGAAGGAGCCACTCAAACTTTCATACTTGTTGGTCTTTATTTTACTCTAGTGTTTAGTGGCTAGAGTGCTTCACTTTTCTCTTCTAAAATCTCCAACGACTGGTCCACTAATTATTTTTTACCTCCTAAGTTCAAAACCCTAGTTCCTAGAACAAAATATTGAACTTAAAAAGTTTCTCTAAACTTAATTTTTGAGTCCAAGTATCATATTTAATTTTTAAAAGGCATGACTAAATTAATCTACGGGTGTCAAAATGTCAATCCTCAATTCCCAAAGGCGAGAAGAAACGTTAATCAAATAAGACGTGAAGAAAGCCGATTACAAATATTGACCACCACTACAATCTTTTTTATTTTTCCAAGAAATAAGCATATATTGATTTTTATCTCACATTTTTAAACTCCTAATTAAATATAGTTGTAGTGGAAGTAACAAATCCTCTTGTCTGTGCCAACTGTAATTAACATTATTACTTACACTAAGGAAAATAAAGTAATTAAGTGCATATAGATGTTATATACCGAATAAAGAATTAAAAAAAATAGAAAATATATACATTAATCTTTCTTAATTAATTTGCACTTTATGATTTTTATATTAATTCCTTCTTATCAAGGCTAAAATCATGTACAAGCCTTGCATTAATTAAATTTCCACGCTCCACTTAATTTTTGCAAAATCAAACTTCCCCACTGCTATGTAAATATCTGATGATGCGCTCATGAATTGTATTATTCCATGAAATTAACAATAAATTATCTAGTGTTATTAATTTACCGGCTAGAGCGCTTCACTTTTCTCTGCAAAAGAGAAAGTTTCTTATTTTTATTTTATTTTGAGTCTAATTATCATATTTAATTTTTTTAAAGCATGGCTTAATTAATCTCCCGTATAATGGGATGTTGATTGCGTTATGCGACAAAAAGGCTACCATTGAGGATCTAAACTCTGATCCCGTCAATAAATGAAATGCTTCGTGTGAGGGCATATGATACTGTTTGAAATCTTTACATACAGATTTTTTTTTTGGGCCAATCTTATTTGCAAATTAATCTTTTCATTTGTCCAAGTAATGAATAAGTATATATTGATTTTCATTTCCAATTGGCAAATGTACACTTTTAGTTTCTTTACTCGATGTAAAATTAAGAGACTAAAGATATTCTTTTGCCTTTCACATTTTTAAGCTCCTAATTATAGACAGTGTGGTGTACCAAATTCTCTTGTCTGTGCCAAGAGAGAAAATATGTACGTTTTGAACTTTATGATTTTTACATCAAAATCTTTCTTAAAAAGGCTAAAATCATGTAGAATACTTGTATTTATTGCCCTTGATATTGCCAAACTCCAATTTATTGCCTTTATTATTCATATTCCCTTACAGTCTCAAACGTGCCCACTGCTGTATAAATATTTGAAGAAGATGCCCTCAATTGTATCCAAGAAAATAACAACAAATGCTCTAATGTTACATCGATCAAACTTCATTTTCAGACTTCAACCTTATTTAGCTACGAATCCCTAGGAAGACATGGAAACGGCTTCTTTCAAGTTAGCATTCATTTTTGTTGTTCTTGCTGTCGCAACGTATAATGGTACTTCCTGATCTCCACCTCTGTCTGTATACTGGATGGTAATCGTTTTATTTTCATACGGTTAAATTATAATTACTTTTTGATTTACTTCCACAAGTATTTTTTTGTTATTTTGGAAAACGTTCTTATCTTCCCATTGTAATTTGTCCCTTATAAATTAATTTTTACAATTGACCTATTTAGCCTGTTGCAAAAACACCCTTGCCGTTTAAACTAGATTTTATCTTCAATTGACTTAACACTCCATGTGTTTTACGTATACGAAAGATTGCAACTATCCATCTTGATCTCTACTTCTAATTATAATTTTTTTCCTAATCAATTGATTGCAATAGTATTGATAAATGAGTCACGGGTAGAGATTAGGGCGTGTAAGTACAATTATCTCTTGATGTTAAGTCAATTAGAGATAACATCTAATTTAGATGATGAGAGTGATTTTGCAACGATACAAATAATTGAGATGTTCAATTGCAAAAATTATTTGATTAAAGAAATTACAATGGGAGGCAACGGTTGGGAACAAAAAGTGTTATTTCTCCTATTTTTCTATATAAAAAATTTAGTTGCATTATTAATTATTTTATATTTAATCGAAAAGAATGGGAGAAACATACATAATTTATTCTTAGTCACTAATGTTTTTTATTATTGGAACTACATACGAAATGCAGGGATGTCATTCCCAAGAGGGCCAATATCCAATGCAAGAATGATGAAAGTTGAATGCCAAGCAAACGATGAGTGCCCTAACTGCAGGTTCGGACTTGCTGTCTGTGTGAATCACAAATGCGGATGCCGCCGGAAACCAAAGCAACACAAAACTCAGACCTTATTGTGACATGAAGAATGCATTATGCTACTGTTTAGGTTGATTTAAGCCACGGAACATTAGGAGATCTCTATGTAGTACCAAAATAATAAAGTTCAATTAATAATAAATTTGAAGATGTGGCTATTTGGTTCCAAAATTATTATATTAGAAAATACATTAGAGAAAATTAGTCACTATAAAAATCTTACTTTTGGCGGCAACTTTTAGTAGTGACTACAGAGGTTGTTACCAAAAGATTCACTTTCAGTGACAACCTTTGATTGCCACTGAATGTTGACTTTTGGATGCAAACTTAAAAATCTTTTTACAAATTCTGACCTTTAGCGATGACTACTAAAAACCATCAACAAAAATTCAATTACCAAGTATCATATGAACGGGACCTACTTATGAATTAATTGGTGGCAACTAAATAGTTGCCACTTTAAGCAGCTTTTAGTAGCGGCCATTGAAAGTTGCTATGAAAGATATTACTTTTAAGTATTTTGTAAGTGGGGTTCTCTTATAATCATATTGCTAGCGACTTAATAGTTGCCACCAAAATGTGACTTTTGGTGACGACTATTGAAAGTCTTTTAAATTAAAAATATTTATATTAAAAAATTTTAAATTTTAAAATAATAATTTCTTGACGTAATTTAAAATTTTTTGTTTTAGATTCGTTAAAATAATTTCAAATTAAAGAATTTTTCAATATAAACATAAAGTTCTCAACAATAATTTCACCATTAGGTTACGATTTTAATTAGATTGTGGCTGCAATGATTAAGATAAAATAAAATACAGCTCTCACTTACAAATCAATTATCATGATGGATATTTTAGTAAGAGTGATAATAATATGTATTTGGGAACACTAAGTTTCCGAATTATCAAACAATAATTATTAAATATAGAATGCTATTTTGTCTATTTTAATATATTTATTATTATAATCATATTTATTAGTTATATAAAAATTAAATTAATTCTTTTATGAACTATTTATTATTAAATAAGTTAATGTTTTAACTAATTATTTAATAAAATATTATTTTATATTTAATAATTAATTGCACATAAATATAAAACATGGTGTTTCCAGCAACAGACGATTATCACTCTTATAATAATTCGAAAATGTCAAAGTTAAGAAAAATGAAATGTTTCATGAGTTTTGAGGAGTTAAAAAGTTTTGCAATGAACATTTTGTCTGTCTTTTATAAGTAAATATATATACATATATATATTCAAATAAGAATAAATGTGTTCATGCATAGCATGTAAATCAAATGCTCTCTTGTATTTGAGAATTATAACTGACAACTGGTATTAGCATTTCGCTAGATTTGAGTGGCTCATTGCTAGGGGTGTACATGGGCAGGCCCAAACAGGGCATCTAGTATGCCCGATGCCCGGCCCGATTAAGACATCGTGCTTGTTTTTATGCCCGCAGCCCGACCCGGCCCGAACAAGCCCGATTTTAGGGCAGATTAGGGCGGCCCTAAACCGCCCGAAATTTTTTTTTTAATGAATTGATACTTAATATAAAAATATTTTTTTGTAGACTCATAGGCATATACTTCAAAACAATAAGCTTTTGGAACCTTCATGTTTTTATCAATAATAAAAAGATAACTTAAAATTATCAAACAAAATATAACTTATACTAATATAATTAGTTTTAGGTAAATACGTGTATTTTCATTATTCAATAAAAGAAATGTCAGTAAGCATACACATCAATAATGAAAATAATTAAAAAATAAAAAAAGTTTAAATAGATAATAAAAATTACAACATGTAAAGAGAATCAGATAAAATAAACATAAATATATATATGTATATATATAAGATGCCAAGATATTAATAACTAAAAAAAATAACTATTAGGGCAGCAAGTTGGGCAGATATCTGTGCCCGTGGCCCGGCCCGACCCGATATAGTTTGGTTTAAAGTTTGTCCATTTATATTTTTAGCCCGGCCCGGCCCAGCCCGATTAGGCCGGGCTAGGGCGGCCCCCTAGGGCTGCCCGACCCGATGTACACCCCTACTGACAACATTATTGTAATGGCTTCAAAATATATTGTGTTATTTTAGCGTTCAAAATTCGAAGATTCACACACATATACGTACATATTCTACTCTCATGCAATGCTGGATATATATATATATATATATAAGAGACATCATAAAGAAATCCAAATCCGTTGCATTACAATGGTGATTACAATTGAGGAAGCAAGCTTAAATCCGGCATCACACTACAGATTAATTGCAAGGATAGACCTGTGCAACTTTATAGCCACTTTATAAAGTTTAATATTAAAACATGTCTTTAAAATTTTTCATTGATAAAAATTTCTGGTATGCTAATAAACTAGTGATTATCTAACATTTCTTTACACCGTTTGACGCATTTTTTTCTAATTCAATTCAATATGGCAGTTCAAGCCATGTCTGAAATTAATTAATATATCCTCTCAATTCTGAATCAAGTGCATTAAGTTTTACCATTTCAACTGTCTCCTTGTAAACAAATTATTACATGCTTACAAAATTCCTATGAGAAAGGTGACTGAGTTTATAAAGAATTTGATTGCTTTATGTTGAACTTTGGGCCTTTGAGGCCTCAAATTATGGTAGAAGATTAGCAGTCTCAACTTTTACAGCAAGTTGAATTAAAGAGAGATCAACAAGATAAGGAAATTGACAATTCTTAATGACTATATGGTGTATCTATTTGAGTTTGACTATGATATAAATGTTAAGAATGCAACTTAATTATGTTTTCAAAAGCAATGACATGTGATAATTCCGAATTGTGGCATGATGCTAAGATAGATGAAATAAAATCCATGGCAAATAATAATGTTTAAAACCTTGTAAAATTCTCTAGTGGAGCTAAAGTCATTAGCTATAAATGGGTCTATAAAACGAAGAAGGAGTAAGCAATATTGAACATTACAAGGCTAGGTTAGTTGCTAAGAATTTCATAAAAAAAAAAAAAGAGGCATTGATTACATCCTGCTTGCATCTAATGACTTAGGGTTGTTACATAACGAGAAATAATTTTTGTTCAAACACTTCAACATGAAATGTATGAATTGTTATACCTAGCTTCATTTAATTCTTTTATATTATTTATATGCATTAACAACACCATTTAGGTTCATTTGTAAGCTTTTATTGGCAAAAATAAGTTTGTTTACATATCAATTGGAGTTATAAAGGTCAAATTCCAGATTTTTCTTTTCCTTCACTCATATTCATCATAAAGAAGCTTGTCTTAATCCATGAAATCATAAAACACACATTGATTGCCTATGAAGATGCTTTAGCCTGAATTTGACCCTTTTACATCAAACTCCAAAAATTCATAATTCGGGCTACAAAACTCCAATTCACACAAATTTGGTGGTTATGGAAAGTTTATAATGTAAACTTTAAGCTTATAAAATTTCATGAGCAACTAAATTCATTTGACCCATCAAAAACATGAAAAATAGAACCTAGTATGGAATGAATAGTGATAGGACTATTCTACATAATTTCTTGAACTTTGAAAATTCATAAAATATTCTATAGAGTTCTAAAAAATTTTTGGCTTGCTAGAAAGCTTTATAAATTGTCTAATTGTATGTCAAATTTCAACCTCAAATTAGGTCATTTTGATTATTTTTTGTAAAGGTACAATTTAAAACTCTTTTGGACTAATTTTAGGTTCTAAAGCAATCCAATTAGTTTCTAAATTGCACTACCTCATTTTGAGCAAATTTCAATCATTCTAAGCATTCATTCTATATGGTCTAATATATAAAATAAGGCTTGCATAAAAATTTTACCTCTCAACACCCACTTATGAACATAAGCCACCATGCTCACTACATACATATAATGGTACAAATGGCCCAATTTGGCCTCAAAATGCCATACATTAAGGTACTTTAGCTCATACATATGGTTCCATCATAAGACATGGATTATATACATTATTTTATATCATATGTCATCGTAGGTACAAAAGAGATGCTATCCATACAATTCTAGAATCTTCATCAAATTTAAGTACTTGTAACACTCCTAATACATCCTTTCTAATAGCTAACTTCTCTCAATTCCTTTGCTCGGTGACTGTGAAATTATTAGTGGGAACATATGGGTGAGATTTTGGAGAGAATCTCAATAGCCAATTTCAACCAATTCAATGCATACATGAACACCATGAGGAAATGCAATGCATGTGGCACAAGAATACCATTCATATGCCTCGTGTAACTCAAGTGCAATTTTTAGCATAAAAACTCATTTCTTATCAAGTCATGGCATCAAAATAAATAACTAAATTCAACTCAGGTATAAGGAAGAGCTATTACGCTCAATTCAATGCCAAAGGGAGTTAGGAGTCAAAAAGCATGTCAAACTCATACATAAAACATGGAAAGCATAACATATCTCATGAACACATCAAGCAACAACACATACAAATACTTTAACTCATTCAAGCATTCATATGCATGCAAGAAAGGGAGATAAAGCTACCTTAGAGCTTGTGAGGTTTCAAGATGCCACTAACCCACTCTTTGGTTTACTTTTCTTGGCTCTTTTTAACTTGACACTCATTATTAGGTGAGTTTGGATTAGTTTGGCCTACACATAGCAATCCATAAGGCAAATCAATTCATTTGGATCCATTTTAAGTCTTATTACTAGCACTTAATCCCATTAAAGTTTAATATGCAACTTGAAGCTAGTTTAGGTCCATTAGGAGGAAATTCATGGTTTTCTTCATCTAGGCTCCAAATTCTCACATGCTATGAGCCATAAAATCCTAATGGAACTCACTTGGGTCATAAGAAGCTTGATTAAAAGGGCTTAAGGCCAACTTGCTTCTTTAGCCTTATTTAGCATTAAAATTTCAACTTTCAATTTAGGCCTCCTAAATTTAATCTAATGATTCCATAATTATCTATTCCTCTTATCTAAATCTCTTAATTCATTAGAACTCAAGAAAACACTTCGTAAGTGCTTCAAGTACCCTTTTACTGAAACTATACATATGTGTAAGCCAATTGGAGTTTTGTTGGTTCCTTTTAGGATTTTGATGTATACAGGTATTCCTTGGCATCTCTTTAGCATAGTTATAATTACATATAACTTAAATTGTCCTCTAGGTTTCCATAACCCTTTAGGTGCAATTGAAACCCTAACTATCCTATCTTGATTTCTAAGGCTTCTTCAATAATTCCAATTGCATATCCTTATCTCCATGCCTTAAAGACCTTGGTCCCATTCTACTTTAGTCAAAATTCATCTCCCCCTAATGCCTTCTAGAGTTGGCCAAACTTAGAGAAAAGAAGAAAGACAAGGAAAATCAAATATTCCATCATGATACATACCTTGTTCGAATCCTTGTTAGATTGAGATTCTTATAGTGAAATTAGTTTCTTCAAACTCTCTTCTTTCTTCAAGAGTTTAGCCACAAACTTGCCCCTTTCGAGAAACTAAAACCACCCATAGATAAAGCTTAGGGAGGAAAAGAAGATTGATAAAAGATATGCCATGAAAAATAGCATGTTTACTTACCTATTCTTGGCTTTCTTCCTCCTCCTTCCTCCATCATTTGGTGTGTGTTTCAACTGATGGTCTAGTGGTTTCTAAGTCTGTTCTAATCTTAGGGAGAGTGTCAAGACAATTTCATCAATTCTCATTATACCTCTCATGTTCAATTCCTCCGCTTAAGCCCATTTTAAATCCTTTCTTAGAATTATTTTTTTCATATGAAAATTTAGGTTTTCTAGTTTATTAAAAATATTTATTTTAAAATTTATGGAATTTAGAACCCTCCCAAATCATCTAATCAAAGCTTAGATCAATCGATAGCTTAAATTATACACCAGAAAGGTTTTGGCCATTTTAAAAGTTTCTATGATTTTTAAGGCCTTTGATAATCATAGTGAATTTAATTTCATCATTTAAAACTTCCTTCTTTGAGTTTCTAAAAAGTTTCTTTCTACCCTTTCCTCTTTGGTTCCATTATCCTCTGCCACCTCTTTTACTGCTACTGATGGCTAATACCTCTTCATGTGACCTCTTGTTATCAAGGATAGAAGGCTTTGCACTAGGGACTATGTGCATCATTCTCAAGTTTGCTTCTGTGACTCTGTAAAGCTCTACTAGTGCATTAAAGTCCCTAATTCTCTAGGGCACCACTCTATTTTTGATCTCTAGTAATAGCCCCTTCTTTAACTTATTTGTTCTCCACCTTTCATCATCAAGCTTTTGTAAATAAGAGGAATATCTAGAGAGATCTACAAATTTGGTCATGTATTGATCTACTAACATTTCCTCTGTCTGCCTGAGAAGGATAAACTCTGACTCCTCATCTCGAATAGAATTAAGGAAGTATTACTCATAAAATGCCTGCAAGAAGGTTTTCCAGTTAGTCGGAAGGCTCTCTGATTTAATAATTGGTTCAGTACTCCTCCACTAATAATTAGCTTCTTTCTCTAGCTGAAATATGGCCATCACGGCGTTTTGCTTAGGCGAGTACTTTATAACCTTGAATATCTTCTCTAACTACATAATTCAGGCCTTTGCTTTTTCTGTATTTAATTCACTATCAAATGATGGAGGCCTAAATTTTTTCAATTGTGCAATAGTTTGCTAAATGGAAGGCTGCTGCTAAGTAGGAGGCATCTGAGTTAGTGGAGTTTAGGAAGTTTGTGAGTGCTGGCCTAAGGGAATTACCTCTGAATTCTCAGGACGATCTGAGTGTTGTGGCTGAGGAGGAGTAGGCCTTTCACTATCTCCCTAAGCAAGTCTTTCCTGTAACTATATGATCATGGCTTGCTGCTGATCCAAGCAAGCCATAACAGCCTACAAGGCTCCAGCCAAAGATCATTAGGCTTAAGTTCTACTCTAGTCTCTCAAGAAGGCCTATGTTTCCTGGTTTTCACTATCTTATTTGAAACAATTTAAACATGGTTTAATGTAAAACATGAACACAAGCCACTATCTATCACTCAATTTCATCCTATATGTATCATACATAACTGGCAAATCACATTCTTAAGCCACAACCCACTCTAAAATGCCTAAACCTTTTCTTTGATACCAATAAATGTCACACCATATATAGCTAGCCTTTAATTAGTATCATAAGTGGTTAAAAGTATCAATTTTTATAAAAGAATTACCGTTCATAGAGAAATTTACCATTATTAAAAGCTAAAATAATTTAACTTTGGCTAAATGGACTATACAGACTTACCAAACTCATTTTCCATCTATAGCACAATTGTTTAATAAAAAATTTCACAATTTGAACCATAAATTTTAGCTCTAAGGCATACATCACAATTTCACATCACACTTGCATTTTTTCTTTAAGTTCCATATTCTGATATAAACTTTGAAAATTTATAACTAATTTTAAAAAATTCCAAATCATGCAAATTATAGCTTTTTGGAAAGCTCAGGATGTTGTTTAACTACCATTAAAATTTCAAATAAAAACAATAATTTTTGCTTGAGAAATGGCAATGGAATAGTAATTGGATCATTAGTTCAAATAGCAACAGACTTGGAACTTTAAAAACTTATTTCTCCCTCTACAGAGCTCCAAATTGGGTTCTCTCAGTGGCTATAGAAAGCTTATAATGTCTACTATATTTGTATAAAATTTCATGTGCAATGAACTGCATTTGTCCCCTAAATGATACCAAAAGCCAAACTAACCATATATATAGTAACAATGACAGTTTCTGCATAATTTGGCCAACTTTGAAAATTCATAATAAATTCTCTAGAACTCAAAAAATAGTACTCTTTAGTTATGTGAAAAGCTCTAGATGAGACCTATTTACTTGCCAAATTTTTTGCAAAAACTCGTCCATTTAGTGAAACTTTGGTTTAGGGCAAGAATATGGTCAATTTTGGGATTCATATAGCTTCAAATGGAACCAAATGACCTTCTAACCATACTATGACCATTTGAACATGTCCAAAAGCTTAAATACAGAATACAAAAGCATCCCAATAGGCCTAAATCATCATGGAACTTAAAATCACTCATCCACTTATTCTTATACACATGCATAATAAGGTTCAAGGATGTCAAAAATTTACATACTCATGCATTTGGTTCCAAACTTGGTTCATACATCATAATTACATACTTTTACACATGCTCAAAAATTTACATCTCGTAAACATCATATACATACATACTTTGATATCAAAATACACAAAATCCTATTCTATTATCAAAGTCTCATCATTCAAGCTCCTTGACTCCTATTTCTTGCTCTATGAGACTCACCTAGATATGGTTAGATATAAAGTGGGGAAGAGTGAGATTCAAAGAATCCCAATAGCTCTTTTACCCTTTCAAGTATACATGTATGGCACATTTTCATGTCAAAGAATGCAAACATGTACTAAATGCTTAGAATAGGCATACATCTAATTCTTTGCATAGGGAATCAAATGAAGAATTACTTGATTTTGATTCTTTAGGTTCCAAGAGAATTTAATAAGGCAAACAAGGATATTAAAATACACAAATACACAAATAAACAAATATTTATGTTTTACAAATGTTAAATTTGTAACATCCAGTAGTTCGTAAAACACTAAAATGAGTTAGTTTGAAAAGCAAGTCCCTTGAAATGAGAGATTTGAGGCCAAATAAAATTAGAATAAAATTTTAAATAATAAAAAATGAGAATCCAAGATCCAAGATGCTAAAAAACCTAAGTTAGGGTAGTTCAAAAAAATCGCCAAAAGCATAATGGTGTTTTTGTAAATATGAACAACTTTTGTAAAACTCACAGGAGAGCTTTTAAAAAAAATTTAAGCTTTTCAGGGATCTTAGAGGCCTTGAAAATTATGGAAAGCCAAGATAGTTAAAACCCCCCCGGTATATGATTTTGAATGTAGGTTGACCTGAACTTTAATTTCTTTGCTCGGGAAAGTTTTAAATCCAAATTGAGTGCTTCCAAAGCTATTTTGTAAAATAGAGGACCTAAATTTTATGATGAAAAAGATGGTTCTCAAAAAGGAGCTAAAATAAACATAAAATGAAAAGGCCAAGAACACGGGACATATATGGAATTTATTTGCAATAATTTTTCTTTTTCTTCTTTAAGTGGTGCATCCCTCTTCTTTCCCTCATTAACCAACTTTACTTTCTACCTAAGACTAGAGGAGAATTCTACTGAGAAGGGTGCACCATAGGAAGGGAGAAAGGAGGAAGAAAACATCAAGGAAAAGGTATGAAATTTAAGACTTTTCCTAGTTCTCTCTTTAGCAACTCTCTTCCCCTCCTTCCCACCTTCCTTTCTATAGTTTAAGTGGATGATATGGGTCTATTTTGGCCTTGATTCAAAGGGAGAAAGTTAGTCCTTAGAAGAGAAGGCTAAGGCAAAGAAAGAAGCTAGGAAAGCAAGCTATGCACCTTTGCTTCTTCTTTGCTCCTTGTGTGTGTGTGTTAGTTAGGCCAAAAGGAGAGCTTATAAGGGAGAGGAATTTCCAATCACAAGCAAGTGAGAAACTTAAGGTTTAGGCTATGGGAACTTAGGAAATGCAAAGAAACTTGAAGATAAACCATTGAAATTCAAGATAGTAAAACTAGAAACTCTTGTATGTATTATGAAATTTGTATTGATCCAAGAATTTTGCTAGCCTATGTAAGTGTTTGTTTGAGTTCCTAAGACCCCTAGAAAGCCTCCCAAGTGTCTTTCCCGTCAAGAAAAAATTGCAAACTACATGGGTCTTAAATCAAGCCTATGTCTCGACCAAGCGAGGATGGGAGGACTAGGGAGTGTTTTAATTTGTTCTAAACTTGGTTTGGAACTATGTATAATGAAAGAAGATGAGAGAAAGCCTTAAAAACAATTTAGAAGCCATATATTGAGAGTTGGAGCTATAGGTTCCATAATATGGCATAATGAAACAACACATAGCTAGGCTTATTAAAATAATTATGTGATGGCTTCAAGGGGTTCCAATGGAGTCAAGAGTCATAGATTAAGGGAGAGAATGGAGCTAAGATCATGAATTCCTATTGTTGCTTTATTAGGTGCTTTATGGAACCATATTGAACATTATGAGCAACCAAGTTCTTCTAGGGTGTGTGTGGCTTTAGTGAATGTTCTATGAGTATAACTGGATCCCATATGATATGTTTAGACTAAAGGAATCAAGCTCCACCTCTTTGTGGGCATTTGGTCAAGGGAGAGGAAGAAATTCCAAAGAGAAAAGTGTGTTCTTGCATATAAGGTAGCTCTCTCTCCTTTCTCTCATGCATGTTTGGATGTTTTCTTGTCTTTGAATGTGTGTGTGTAGGTTTAAGCTATAAAAAATAGTTCTAGTATATATGTACATGCCATGGTACCATGATACTTGTTTATATGCTTGAAAGATGCTTTATGAACATGTTTTGGCTTGTATGAGTTTGGTGAAGCTAAAAGTCCCATAATTAGGGTGAGGATGAGCTAAAAGCCCCTAAGAATGGGTGAAACAAAGCCAAAAGTCTCTAGAAGAGTGAGGCTTAGCCAAAAGTCCTTTAAAAATGAGTGAAGCAAGTCTAAAAGTCCCAAAGAGAATAGGTGAGACTAAACCATTGTCTTGGCAAACCTATCTATATTATATGTGACTTCTTGAATGAAAAAAATGTTCTATATATATTTATAAATTTCAAGATAGTTGTTGTAACAACCCTAACTTTTAATCATCATAATTAAAGTTAAGTATGCGATTAATAATCATAAATTAAGGTTGAAAGTTATTACAACTAATTACATTCAAAAAATGTAGGGAAATTTGAACCTTGATATTATTAGGGTCATTAATTAGACAACCATAATTATTCGAATGTGCAAGTGAATTTAGTCATCAATAAGGAGCCGTTGATCCTTCCATCCATCAATTCCAACTCACAAAAACCTCCTACAAGTGTTTCTAGATTATTCCTTAGCATTACCATAAAAGAAACTAAAGTTTCTAAGTGAATATGAGAAATTGAGCACCTTCACCGTAGCTAAATTCTCTCGTACTATAGCCAATTATTCTAAGGTTCAACACCTTACACCTTCACAAATTTCGCACATTTTGATGTGGCCAAATACCCTTTCGCTGCAGTGAATTATGCTTTGGAACACCACCAAACCTGCCTCTCACACTTCGCTGCAGCCAGTTGCTCTCTGTTTTCTTCCCTGGCAACTTTGTCACATTTGGCCGAGGCCAATTAAATTTTGGTCGTGACCAATTACCCTCTATTACTTTCCTTGGGCAATTTTATCACTTTTGGTCAAAGCTAATTAAATTTTGGTTGCAGCCAATTACCCTCTATTACTCTCACTAGGCAACTTTGTCACTTTTGGTCGAGGCCAATTAAATTTTGGCCACAGCCAATTCCCCTCTGTTCTTATAACTCTCAAGATTTCATTCCATGCTCTCCAATTCCCCCTCTAGTAACACTCTAGGCCACTTTAACTTAGTTTGTAAAGATTTAGTGCCTTTCTTTTACTTAATCTACTTAACACATCTATCATTACCCATTCAAAACTCAAATGTGGATCATTAACACTCTAGCCACCATAAACCAATGAGTTCATAGATCAATGATAGTAAAGAGTTCCTACACTACTCACATTTCCATTCAAACATAAGCCCCATTAGAAATTCCATGCATCACTAGTTTAAGTTGATATCTGATGTATCAAATAATTACAGCCCCTATGCTTGGCAATTCATGATGCAATGCGGCAATTACATAAAACTAGAAGTCTGGTTATACAAATACAATCTGATAAGGTTTCCAAATCTACTTACTACTAAATCACATAATAAGCTTCCATTAATTTTCTCCTTGCCACTAAGAGGTCCAGTCCCTGAAAATGTTAGCTTACAATTGAGGGGAGATATACAATCTCAGTAAATAAGAGGAAAATATCATATATATGTACAAATTAATCAATACAATGTAATTTCATATCATCAACACCAAAATCATCAATTCAATTTGCAAATGAACTAGTTGAGCTATTAATGACTACTATTCCATACCAGCAATCATACACAACATATTAATGGCCAATAATACCAGGAGAGGTCCGTCCATGGCACCTACTCCATAATGAGCATAACCAAGGCTCAGTGCAACTGGGGTCTGATCATAACCCGGTGCCCAATCGAAACATATGCATAGGTGGCAACCGCACTACAGTTTCACCATGGACTCACCAAGTCTAATCATAACAACAATTCATGTAGTCAACTAATTATTTAGTATTTCAAAATCATACATGTGTAACAAATATGATATTAACATGCGCATATACATGGAATTAAGGAAAATAACCTCGGTAACCTCAATAAAGCCAATTACTCTTCCTCTATCTACCAACATGATCCAAAGCATACCAAGCCTAACATAAGTATGATTATCATCATTTAACTATCATTAGCAAGGAAATTCTCCCTATCCACAAATTAATCTTTATAAGAAATCATTGAGAACTTCTTACCATGATTCACTCCCTACAACTCCATTTTCGCACATGTATAAACCATGTAGCAAAAGTCAATCCAAAATGTAGAAATTCAGCATATACACCATACAAGAGAAGAGGAAACACTTACCCATACACCCAAGAGGTCAAATGGACTAAGTTGAGCCTCAACTATCAAGAACACACCATGGGATATTCTAAAATTTGAATTTGAGTCATCAAGCCCAGAAATCTCAATGTTTTACCTTCATTTTCTTGTAATTTTGCATAATAGCAAAACCCCATTATGAAAATCAATCCTTAGGGACATTTTTTAACAAAATAATGCATAAAATGGAAGGGAAATGCTTACCCAATCATCCCTCTAACCTTCAACTCCGAAAATCTTGCAACAATCATCCAAAAATCAAATTTCATCCTAAGAAGAGATGAAAATTCTCTAAATGACAAACCAATCAGGCCAAAATGTAGAGGAAGATAAGAAGGTCAAGTTATATAGAACCTACCTTGGCTAAATCTCCCTCCAATAGTACAAATCTGAGCCAAAATGTTAAGAAACCCTAGCCCCTCTCCTAACATGTAAATTTCTTCTCTTGCCTTTTGTGTTTTCTACTGAATGGAGGGGGAAGGCTGTTGAACCTTTAGGGTTATTAGGGGAAAATAGGCCAACCCATCAACCCAAGGTCTATTTAGGCTCATTTCTAGTAATTGAGCCATTGCTTTATGAGGTGGGTTGCAAAAACTCTTGGGGTTAGGGAGGAATGTGCTAACCCAAAGGCCCAATTTCTTGTGGGTTCAGATTTTAGTTGGGTTGGGCCATGGATTCTAGAGTTGTATAGGTTAAATAAGGGTTGAACCAAACTTTAAGGGTCCATTATTCCAAATGGGTTGATGCTCAATATGTTAGGCCATGATATATGGGTTAGGCTTCCCTAAGAATAGAGTTGGGTCATAATTAGATGAGACTGGGCCTTTAATAATGTTCTTAACACACATAATTTAATCATGGGCCCAAGTCACATTTAAATCCATAAATATTGTCATACTTCTTCAAAATGATCTAAGTAATAATTATTATGTTAAGATACTCAAATCTTTCATTTTACTTAAACCCTCTTAATAATTTCATAACCCTTAAATAATTACTTTTAATTATTCCTGGGGTGTTACCGTTGTGCATGCATTTTAGACTTGAAATTGCATCCATTATGTGTGTTTGAAAAGGAGAAAGGCTATTGGAATTCCTAGAATCTCACTTTTCCCTCCCCATTGCCTAACATATCTAGGTGGATTAAGTGAGCCTAGAAATGGGAGCTACCACACTTAAAGGGCATGAAGATTGGCAAAGGAGTTTGTTAAATAGTTGTTTTATAACTACCTTGTTGTCAAAAGATCTAAATCAATTATGTATGTGATGTATAAACTCTTGAACACCTGTAAATGTATGGATAGATGGTGTATGTATGAGAATTGGAACTATATGAATGATATTGTATGATTTTGACATTGAAATGCAAAGTTGTGCATGTATGTTCCTTGGGTATATTATCAAGTAGGAGAGTGAATTTGTGAGGTCTGGGTATTTAAACCTTTGGGACATGTTTAGTAAGCTAATTTTATGCTTTCCCACGTGCTCAAGCTTAAGTAGTCCTAGAAAAGCTAAAAGCCAAATTGGTCTATTTTTAACCCTTAAAGAAGCATAAAAATGCCATTTTGCAACCCTATATCACAAAGTGACCAATGAGCAATTTTTAAACTGAGATTTTACATATATATAGATTTCATATAGAGCTTTTTATTGGTCTAAGAATTACATTATTTGAAGGTCTATAGAATATTTTACTATTTTTCAAAATTTAGCTCAGAAGTTGGTCTTAGTATGGGCATTGTTCACTTGAATAGATTTTATTTTTGTGTCATTTAAGAGCCAAATGAGGTCTAATGGTTTTGAAATTTTACATGGAGAAACTAAATATTTATAGTGATTTGTAGCAACTAGAAGCACCTTATTTGGAGGTCTATAGAGAGAGAAATAGATATTTGAAGTTTTGCATCAGAACTAGTAATGCTAGCATACCTTAGCTACTATTTTATTATAATTTTGTTCCTAAAAGAGCTTAACATAGTCTAAAATTATTTTTCCCATAATGTTAACATCTATAGCTTTCTAGAATGGTATGGTTTTCTAGGTTTTGATATTTTTAGAATTAGTTATGAATTTTTGAAATTCATACCAGTAATCTGTGACAACAAACCTAGGTAGCTAGACCTTTCATGCTTTTCTATTCTTAAACATGGTCCAACTAGGTTTTCCTGGCTTGAAATGATTTTTATCCTATATTTGACATCCAGAGCTTTTTGAAAAGCTATTATTTACTTAATTTTGATTTTTTTTAAAATTAATTATGATTTTCTAAAATTGATGATAGAAACTTGAATTCTGTACCTGTGGCAAAAACTCTATTTTTTTGATGTGTAGCTCCTAAACCGAATTGCATAGGATGTTTTGCAATGGTTATAACTTGTTCAAATGGAATATGAGTAGGGGATGATATTGGAGAATCCACAAGGTCCACGGAGAGAAATTTGAATTTTTAAAGTACTACGTAATGCAAAAATATTCTATTATTTTATTGATTTTCCCATGAAACGCATGTATGAATCTTAATGTATGGGAAAGCAAGGCTAAAATAAGATGGTGTGACAAAATTCATGTTTAACACAACATAAAACACCTACTCATACATCAATTCTATCTAAGTGTTACAAAATCTCAAAAAATAGAATAAAATATCACAAAACATTGAATTTTCCCTTCAGTGATAGGATCACATAGCCTATGTGAATTTACATGATTAGTCCATGTAATTTTACATGGCCTTGTCTAAAAACACATGACCAAGCCATGTAACTCTCGAGTTCAAGGCAAAATTCAACATTATGGAATTTACATGGCTTGTGTGAATTTACACTACTAGGCTATGCATTTTCCATAAACTTCAATTTATAAGCATGACCTATGAGATTTTACATGGCTGGGCCATGCAAGACTCCCCTGTTACATGAAATTCTTTGTAATCAATTTCAAATCATGCTACCTTACCATTTTATGCACTCCTGCCCATCTCAACATGATTATAGTAGTATATACATCTAAAAAATGAGCTCAAAACAAATTAAAAACAAAGGAATGCATTTCATGAATGTTTCCCAAGTTTAACCTACCAAGGTAAAGGAGGAAGAAGAAGAAGAAGATGGGAAGGGAGAAAGGGATGAGGCCTTCTATATGTACAAACAAGGGTGTTCCTTCCTCTTTACACTTTACTTCTCCTTCATCCTCCTTTCCCTCTTCCTCTTTCTCTCATGTTATTGTCTTTGTTCTACTTTGACTCTCTTTTCTCTCTCCTCTAGCTCTCTCTTTCACTATCTTTACTTGGTTTCTCCAGTATTTTATTGTTTTAAGCCTCCCTCACTCTCTTGTTTGCTCTCCTTCTCTTACTCCTTTCTCTTATACTCTCACTCTCACTTTCTTTTCTCTTAGTTGGCTTCCTAAAGAAGCTAGTTAAAAGGTCCAAGTTTTCAGAGATTTAGTCTAACTAAATCTTCACTTTTTTATAACACATCTTGGTAAGCCAAATCACATTTTGGCCATGATTAAATTATAATTTGGTCCTGAACAAAATCATATTTTAGTCCCAGCTTAAATAACACTTTGAACCCTAAACTTTTAATAATTACATTTTGGCCTCTAAATTTTACCTAAATACTTTTATTTCCCATATAATTCTCTTAGACTTTTAGGGCCTTAAAGGTCAAAGGAATTTATTGAAATTCTTTCCCTAAGCATTTATTATTTACTTCTATGTTATTTAATAAATTAAGATTATTGCTAGTTAATTCCCAAAAACTCTTAATAATTCTTATTAAAACTTTAATTGTCCCTATAAAATTTTATTAGATTCCTAGCTAATTCCTTAATTTTCCTTATCTTTAAAATTTAGAAATTTCTTACATTATCTTATGTAATTAATTTAATTCACCCTATATTAATTTAATTAAATAACTAATTTTGGGGATGTTTCAATTCTCCTATCCTTTTAGAAACTTTATTTGAAAATTTCTAAGGTCTATCTCTTAGAAAATTTTTTGGTACCAATTTCTCCTATAATCTTTTGTTATCCATATAGAAATTCTTATGTGTTACAACAATTTTGAAATCCTAATTGTATATGTAAGAATCATTTTAACCTTTGGGCTTCTATGATCTAAGTCCTCAAAATCCTTAATTCAATTATATTATGGGTAAGATGATTATAGAAATTAAAATACTTATTTTCCTGAAATATCAGTTTACAACCTATAAAGGCTTCCTACCAAGGTTATTAACTATTATATTAGTGTTATTTGGATGGTACTTAAATTCAAAGTCAAGTCCTCAATCCATTCCAATCATCCTTATGTTTCAACTCTTCCTAATCCCATTTGTATTTTAAGTTATTAAGGCTATTAAATACCTCAAAATCAATTTTACTATGGTTGTTTATTTCTTGATCAGAGGTAGAATGGTTCTATTTATAGATTACTACTTTCTTATTCCATATTTGCACACATTTCAAGTCTATCTATGCATTTACATAAGTTTCTAAAGTTAATTTTAGAAGAATTGAAGTTTCTCTAGATTGTCTATTTATCATTGCTCAAGGTTCTAGTTAACTATTTCAAGTTAGAGTTAACTATAACTTAGCAATGCAGTTGACTAATCCCAATTGGAGTTAACTATTTTTATTTAGAGTTGACAATAAGTTGGATCCATTCATCTTTTATATCATTTAAAGTTAACTCTAGATTGAGCTTCTTATCTCTATCTAGACTTAGTTAACTAGATTATATCTAGACTTAGTTATCTCTATCTAGACTTAGCTAACTAGATTATATCTTAGTCAACTATGATTTAGTTGTGAAACCATAGTTTTAAGCTATAGATGAGGTGGTTGTAACTTTTATCAAACTACCAAGGTATCCCAAAGTTATAGGACAAGTACTACAATGCATACTATAAAGCCTTCCTTTAACCAAACTAGGACTTGGAGAAAACAGTTTTCTCAACTCAAAGGATAGGTATCGCAATGCACACTATTCTAAATTTACCTATGGGTTTGGCTAACTACTAGGTCTACAAGTGGTAATCTAAAGTTAAGTTTGTCTCATAATAATTCCATTATTCTTTGTAAAGAGTATTCATCCTCAATTATTGCCTTGATTATCACTAATCTCTTTTCTTTACTAATGGTAATAGATCGAATAAATCATCTAAATAATAAGTCTTTGCTTATTTCTTAATTCACTTGTGTTAGACAATACAACAAATGCCCAAAAGGGGGTGAATTGAGTGTTTATGAAAGTTTAGGTTATTTTCAAAATTCTTTTTCAAGAACATGTTATTAAGGTTATTTTAAAGAGAATTAAGCAAACCAATAAATAAATCAATCTAAAAAGTTGGACATTTGTGAGATTTCTCTACTAATTTTGCAAGTTTAATTGGACATTTGCGAGGTTTTACAACACCTAACTCATTCTAAAGTTGTATCTCACTCTAAAATAGAGCACTCATAATTTCCTAGAAGATAGTCACTCTAATAGCTTCTCCACTCTTGATTTCTCTCATAAGGGATACACTGGCCTTACTTTACAATGATTTTAGAAAAATAAAATTGCTCAAAAAAACTTTTTAAAAGAGTAGATGTACAAAATGAAACTCTAAGTACTCAAATTGATGGAGATTTTGCAATTTTTGGTTTAAGAATGATGTTTTCACTTTCTAGGGATCAAGAACAAGTTTAAGATCATATTATAGTACTTGGTTCTTCTTAAAATGATGTTTGAAAACTCATATGTATAGGGCATTAAGAAATATAGCCATTTGGGATAAAAAAGAGTTGTTACATAATTTAAAAAGGTTAGTTCCTAATGTTGCCAATTGATTGTTAAGGCAAACCAATCAATTGGCTTACAAAAATGACCATTAGCTTTGAATTTCTAAGGGACCAATCAATGATTTCTCCAAGAATGGTCAATTGATTGTGTCCAGAAATTAACAAGTGCCATTCTAGGCAAGGGCGGTCAGCTGGTTCTAAGGCTAATCAACTTGTCGGCATATACTCAACTTCAAATGGCCATATCTTTCTCATTGTAACTATGTTTTAAGTGAATACCAATCATTGAAAAGCTCTTTGGGTCTATTTTCTAATGTAACAAGTTTCGTTTTAAAAATCTATATATTTTGTAAGATATGATCAAAAGAGTAACTAAAGGTCAAAATAGACTTTTATCTAATATTCATATATCACTAGTCAAATTTAAATAATGATAACTTTTTCATTTAAATTTCTTTTTAAGTGAATGACCCATCTTTGAAGAGTTCTTTGACTCTATTTTCAAATGAAATAAGTTTCATATCAAAGCTTGGTATCATTTGTGACGTATGATAAAAATAATGACCAAGATTCAAATTAGTGGTTTTGGGAAAAAAAAATCTATATCTCACTTTCTTTTATATCCAAGCACATATTTTGAGAACCAAAATTTCTTGAGCCAATAAATGCAAATCTGAATGATTGATTTTCACATAAAAGCTCCCAACCTATGAAAAATATATCTATTTGAGTCCATTGATTGATTTTCACATGAAAGCTCCCAACCTATGAAAAATATATCTATTTGAGTCCATTGACTATTTTGATACATTTAAACTTCCAAATCTTCAAATTTTTATATTCTTCAATTCTTAAAGCATACCTTTCCTTATACTTGTTATTTCTTTGACTAAAGTATGGTATTAATATTCCATTCTCTTCATTTTAATGCTCACTCTTCTTTTGTTAGATTATTCTACATAAAAGATATTTAACTTACAAACTAAATAGTTAGTCCAATTTACTTTTATCAACTTTTATCAATATGTATGACATAATAGCATTTAGTATAACATAAATAATCTTATCATGCATATGAAATTCTTATAATTTATATATCTAATTTAAATTAAATATATAGCCTTAAAACTTATTAGATATGTTATAGGCAAACATATAGTATATATCATGGTAAAGTATGATTCAAAAATAAAGTATTACGAGTTAATTATTAAACAAGTAAGCACATATGACTATTATATTTGTTAACATTGTTCATCATCAAAACTTACAACAGAATTAGGTTTAACAATCTCTTCTATAAACATCCATGACTTATAACAATCATGTAAGCTTGGTGTTATATTTATAACTCAGTTGTTACACATTTGTTTCTCACACATTTGTCATCATCAGAACTTGTAACATAGAACCTTAAGGTTAACAACTTATTCTTCCCTAAATAAATTATATAACAAATTTGAATCATTATCAAGAGCCAATATTAATGTCTCCTTTCCTTTTTGGATGATCTAGTTATGTTATAAAGAGTGTAAGCTTGTCCCCTCATATAAACATCCATTATGCACTTGAAGATTTAATTTTTAACCTTCCATTAGCTAGGTCTTTTATAATGGAGTTCAAGATTATGAAATAAACTAAAAAAAAAAAAAAACCTTTTAGCCGCAAATTTTATCACCATTAAAATGTTTTTAATTTAAAAAAGCTTTTAGCGACAACTATCATCGCTACTAAAACCTTTTTTTAGGTAGTGATTTTTATGATAATTTATCATCAGAGTTTGCCATTTTTTAAAAAAATTTCATGGTAAAATATCATGAGATATTATAAAAAATTAATTTTTTGTATTTGTTATGGAAAAATATCATGAGAAATAAAATTTTGCAAATTTTTTTATTCACGCTAAACCTATTTGCCTTGCAGTCACGCTGCCGCCCATACCTGGAAGTCCCCATCGAAAACAAGCTTAAGTTGTGTTTGGAAACGCATTTAACCCTTCCCAAATCACGTTTTATGTGAAGCAACAAATTGGTGCTTATGTGCAAACACAGTTTTTTATCGTAATTCCAAACGAGCACCTAGTCGTTTTCCCCCGCCATCTCTAACGACCTCCAACCACCTTCTTCCCACGGTCCTCTCTCTCGCTCTCAAACCTTTCTTTCTCTTTGCTGAAAAAAATATCAAAACCTCCATCGCGAAACAAGTCAAAGCTCATTGCGATTTTGAAAAGCTAGTTCTGTCTCTATCATCGCAAATTTGAGCCTTTGCTACTAGGGTTAGCGTTCAATCTCATTGCCAATGGTCTACCCTTTTTTTCTTTCCCCCAGTTATATTCCTCTGGTGATTTGAATTTTTGGTTAATTTTCGCATTTAATCTCTTATGTTAAATTTTTAAAAGGGACTGAATTCATGATATTGATTTGATTCCTATGGCTACTTGTTTTTGGGCTTTGTTTCAATTCGTAGATGATCTGTTCTGGTTAATGATATGCCTTGTGTTGATTAAAAGACTCTATGCATATTCTCTTGCCCCATCTTTCTCTCTGTCTCTCTCGCTCAATCCCTTTGTGTCAGCGTGAACTGACAAAGAGTGTGAAACAGACCAAAGATATAATTTCTGCGGCTAGAAGTACCCTCCACCTGAGAATTCAAAAGGAATGTCTTGTGTGTCTAGGAATATAATTTTTTTTTTTATTTTACAAGTGAAGATAGAAATTTACAATATGTTTTTCCAGATTTTTAAATTGGAAAGAATTGGAGGGGAGATTTTTGTTATTTAGTGTATTTTGAGTAAAAAATTAGCAGAGGAAAGAAAAATGGCTGCATTTCGAAAGGAAAAATAGGAGCCTAAAAATAGGAAAAAACTACAGGCTTCCCAGATTTGTAAACTGAATAATAGAACACAATGGAGGAAATATTTCTTATGAAGTGCATTGTGAGTTGGAAGTAGGGATAAAAGAAAAAATGATTCTGGATTTAGAAAGGAGAAGGAGGGACCAGAGATGGGTTATAGAGGAGCCTAAAATCGTGTATAACCTCAAAATGGTTCAGTAGCATTGAAACAGAAATCCATGGGAAATTGAAAATGCAAAAAGGTCAGAGAAGAAAAAGAGAAAATAAAACGGAAGCTGATATTGATTTAGCCATTCGGGTAAAGAAAGAGAGAGAGCAAAACAGAGAGAAGCAGAGACGAGTAATGGGGGGGATTAAAAACTAAAAAGGGTACCCATTGTGCTAGAAGCATCATTGTTCCAGAAGGACTTTCATGTAATTGTCATCGAAGCTGAAGATGGCATAGGAGGCTTTTGAGGTACACTAATGAGTCTATCAAACTTCAAAACAACAAAGAATCCCACGAGTTTTTTAATTTTCCATGGGATTCTTCTTTGAAGGAAGAGGATCCAAGTAACTAGCAGGTGACGGAGTATCTTAATTTGTGATTTATATATTGATATGTCAGTATAGGCATTTATATATATTTTTCACTCATTAGAAATGGTTAGGACGGCTCCTTATATCTATCCCTCCACACTTTGAAGCATAGGTAGAGACTTACCTAGTGACTCAATTTAAGTTAGTCAGACAAGCAAAGGGAGAAATACCGAACGACTTAGTTAGGGGATGTATATCAAAATCTAGAATTATCAAAGCTTATTCTTTATTGTATCCTTTCTTTTTTCTTATTACTCGCAATTAATATTAAGAAAATGAGAAAAATTACGCATACAATGTATTATTAGCATATTGTAATAGATTTAATTAAATTTTTTAACTTTTTAATTTATTTTCTCAATTTTATTTTTTGTAAATCTCTCATTCTATCATTAGTCATTTTTTGATACACCATATTTTGGTCCTGGTAATTTATGTATCATGGACTTCAATTACATATATATATATATATATATATATAAACAAATTTGACACATTACGTGATTATATAGTGTTATTTGAGATATCACTCTAATATAATATTTTTACAAAAAATGACGGTATGTAATGGAAGACACCCAAAACCTTTTAGGATCTCACATTTCATGATGTTGAATAAATTTTATTCACAAACTACTAATTTTGTAACCATATAAAAGGTTATATTTCAAAATTTAAAAATATAAACAATAATAATTGATGTATGTAACTAAACATGACAATTTATAATTCGGGTCCTTGATCTCCATTTGGATTCTTTAATCAACACACATATGTTGCGATCGATTTGTATGACTATGCCAGAGTTTATAATTAGAAAATAAGTAAAACGACTTTACTATACTTGTACTTTAAAAGACCAAAATTTTGAAAAGTCATTCACTAGGATTGTTCTTTGGGAAAGGAGGATAAAATTTCACTCCTTCGAAACAGTTTTAACCCTTGTCTAAGTTTGGTGCTATGGGTTGCACTTAGCTTACGCCAAACTCACTCTAAAAGTGTTGTTTTCTTGTGACTTCAAAATAATTTTTGTGTAGTTCTTCTCATTCTAATACTGCACCCACTTGAGAGGGGATACCCCTATCACACTATACTCATGCTTCTTAGGAAGCGAAGAGTGAGTTAACTTACCATCATTGATTACGAGGGCAACAGAAGATTGTGTATTTTTTTTAAAAATAATATGATTTTGAAATTAGCAAAGATATTGTATCTGTGTATAAGGTTCTTTTATTTATTAGTTAAAGATATCACTAAAAAAGACTCATTTATTAAAAGAAGATCCTCCAATGCCAAAAAATTTGTCCCCAAAGGGCCAACAGTTTCTCAAACTCTGCTTCATAAGAAATCCGGAGGAGCGGTCATTTACTAAAGCATTACTATAGCATCCATTCGTGAATTGACAAGCTGGGGGAAAAACATAATGACAGAAAGGAAATCCTGAAGGTGGAGCAAGAAAGGACAAGGAATGGTGACGGGCGGCGGCTGTCCTGTCAAGTTTTGTTATGGTTGCATGAGATATTTTGGAAGTTATGTTTTGTTATACAGTATTCGTCACTATTTTTAAACCACATTATTTGAAATTCATTCATTACCAAATTATCAATGGATATAAAAATGTGAACCAATCAATAGGCTTAAAATTAATAAAAAAAAATTGTATCTAAAAACCCATATCATATAAAATTTATAATAAATGATCTTAAAAATTAAAATTATTTTTAAAGACTATAATTACCATCAAGATTTAAAAAATTTATTATTATTTTTGAGAGATTTACTAATAGATATAAAAAAGTTTAGCATTTTTATACATTTAATAGTAAATCTTTCAAAATTGATAATAAAATTTTTAAAATTTGATGATAATGATGATCTTTAATATTAATTTTAATTTTTAAAGTTATTTATTATAAATTTTATATGACATAGGTCTTTCGATGTAATTTTTTAAAATTATTATCCCTTGAAGTTCGAATCCTTTTGGAAGGGAAGTACCAAAGGAACTCTACCTAGAGGTATCCCTAATGATTAGTCCTTGGGATGATCTTCTTTTAAGCTTTCAAGTGTCAACCAAGCTTTTTTGGGTTTTGTCTTGGATAGAGTAATTTAAAAGGAGAAAGTGATTTTTTGCGGTATATTGATTGTTTCATTAAAAAAAAAAATTGTTTGGGTAAAAATGATTTGGTTTTACAATTGTTGAACTAATTGAATAAGGCAAATTTAAAATAATTTAAATTTTTTGTCTTTTTAATTTTTGGATGGTTTAGTTATTAGTATTTTTTTAGTAGATAATTATTTTTAATACTTGCACATGTATACAATATGTATATATAGAAACACACGTGCATGCATGCTTGTGCATAAATATTCCAAAAGGTGTATACACCTATGTATACACACATACGTGCCTATACTAGCGTATACCCACACAACACAAGCATATACACAAACTTGTGTAGGAGGGGCACACATATATACATAAGCACACAAGCACATTTGTGTATATATATATATATATGATAAGTTCTTAATTTGTCATGATTTTTTTAATATTTTAAGGAACTTATCATATAAATATTGAACTTATTTTATGATTTTTCATATATAAAATGAATAAATTTTAATTAAGTTAATATTTAATAAGTTTTGGTTTTATTTCTTTGGTTTTGGGCTAATCTTTTGTATTAGTTAATTATAAATAGTATTTTATATTTTTATCTAGATTCTTAGATTCTCAAATTATTTAACCATTGTTAATAGATTATAAATAGTAATTAAATGAAATTTATGTTTTTGTAGGATTAAAATTACAAAGAAAAAAGTTTAGAAGTCTTAGAATACGAAGCAACAAGAGTTGAAAAAATTTGTTGAAAAATGATCAAAAAGAAAAAGGAAAAAAATAAGAAAAGAAAAAAAGAGAAAAAGATGGTGTTTAAAACCGCGGCTAAAAGAAATGAAATGCCATGATGACAAATTTAAGTGTTGTGGTGTGCAGAGAAACAAAAGGAAAAGGAGTTGCGATGTAAAATTTTGCACCGCGGCACTTTTGACTGCTGCAATAAAAAATTTGTTTATGCCATGGCACATTTAAGTGCCACCGCAGCATAGTTTGCGAAAAATGCAAAATGCACCATTTTTTGCTTCATTTTTTGAGGGTTTAGCATCTCTTTGAGGAGGCTACCATTTTGAAGATTTTGAGGAGGAGAAAGAAGGGTTTGGAGCTTCATTTACCATAGGAGAAACTTAGGTTTGAGAAAGATTCATTAATTAGATCAGTTTTTCTCTTCTTTCATTGCTTTTCTTTGTATTTCTTTGCCCATTTGGTTTATACTTTGTTCTTAATGTTGCTATTTCTTATAGTTATAAGCTAAACTTATTGATTTGGGATTGTGATAAACTTTAGCTTGTAATATGTTATAATTACTCTATTTATTTACAATTAATGATATGATTTAATTACTCAACCTTTGTTCTTCATGCTTTTAAGTTTGTGAAAACCATTAGATGATTTGGTTAACCTAAATGAACTTGAAAAAGGGATTTTAGAAATTAACCATGATTGTGTCATACTATAATGTGATAGCATAATATTTACATGTCAAAGTGATTATAAGATTCATTTCCTTAATTTTAACAACTTTTAGCAACGGAAAATACTGACATTAAAGGTGGAAATACTACAATCTAGCTTAAATGCACCATTGTATCTTACCAATCTCAAAATTCACCCTTAATATACTTATTAAACCAAAAACATCACCAAAAGAAGCAAGGAATTCGGGTTTAAGCCATGTATCACAAGTTAGTACAAATTCATCAATCTATATATGTACATAATTCTATTACTAAATTCAAAAATTCATATCTTGAGCTAGAGAACTCCAAATCATGCAAATTAAGACTTTTTGAAAAGCTCATGACATAAACTATATTTTGTAAAAATTTCAAATCAAAACAAATTCATTTAGGCCACAAAAATTCAATGAACCAGTAACAGCCAGAATTTCGTGCATATACAGACTTAAAACTTTGGGTATGCATAATTTGAGATACACAATTCCAAATTAAGTGATCTCAGTGGCTACGAAAAAGCTTATAATGCCAACTATATGCTGTGAAATTTCATGAGTATAGAGTTTATTTGACCCCTCAAATACACAGAAAAATCAGAGTTGACTAAATGAATAATATTAGGCAGTTTCTGCATTTTCTAACTAACTTTGAAAAAAACATAAAAAATTCTGCAAAACTCCAAAAATTATGTTTTTTGCCTCTATAAAAGCTCTTAATGAGATTAAAATTCCTGCAAATTTCATGTCACAATTTGTTCATTTGATCTAGTTTTGGTTTAGGGATAAATTATAGCTTAATTTGGTATCAAAGTGGCTCCAAATGGTCCAAAATGGAATTTCTTAGTGCAAGTGACCATTTGAGCATGTCTAACACATAATTTACAGCATATATAACCATCTCATTTGGTCCCAAACATCATGGAACTTAAAAGCACTTCCTCACTTGGCTTTATACACACACTTTACAAGTCAACCACATGTCAAAAATCCATGTTCTTATACATATACTTCCAAATATGGTTTTATACATCATAATATCATACTTTTACACATAAGTGAAGGTTTACATTATATTTTATACAACTATACTTTGACATCTATTATACAAAATCCTATATCATTGTCAACGTAACATGATTCGAGCTTCTTAGCCTCCATTCTTTGCTTCTTGAGAATTCTCTAGACATGGTTAGATATAAAATAGGGGAGAGTGAGATTAAAAAAATATAGCTCATTTAACCTTCAAGCACACTTATATGGCATGTTATCATGTCAAAGAAAAGTAAGCATGCATCATATTCATCCAAATATCAAATATAATCATATTTATGAAATTATATATATCCATCAATGTTAAAAACAAGCTCTAAGGACTTTTGGTCTAACCTCACCCAATTATCTAGGACTTTTGGATTAGCCTCATGTATTTTAGGAACTTTTGACTTAGCCTCACTCATTCTTTGAGACTTTTAGCCTTGTCTGACCCTTACTTAGGGACTTTTCTCTTCACCTCATCTAATTTCAAAGGACTTTTGGCACAACTTCACCAATGAAGAGCCATTCACATTCTAAATTCATTTTAAGAAACATAATGATATCATATCATCAAATCAATAACAATAGGCACGCTTCATGATTCGACACACATACAAGGAATCAATGACAATCAAACAACCAAAATAAGCATACAAGAATGGATGAAGAGCTACATTTCTCAAGAAGAACAACTTTTCTTCATTGGTTCCCTAACTTATTCTCTTAACCTCACATACACACGTGGGAGAGGTTTGCTTTTCTTGGCCTAGACACATCAAACAATATACAAAGACATCAATAAAACCATCTCTAGCTTCATATAAAGTCTACATAAGCTAATCTTAAGTTTACATATCTATATGGTTCCATATTATAGTATAATGAAGCAACTCATACAATTCATGATCTTGGCTCTAATTTCTCACTCAATCTAAGTCATATGACTTAATTTAAACTCATTAGAGTCATCACAAACTTAAATCAAGGAGCCTAACACCAAGTTGCTTCTTTATACCTAATAGAACCCTAAGCTTCCAACTTTCAAAATATGATTCCTAAATTCAAAAAAATAGTTTCTTTGGTATTTATCATTCATATCTAGACCATTTATAATCTTAGAATCAAGGAAAACTCTCCTTAAGTACTTGGAATTGTTCTTGACTGAAACTATGCTTAAGGAAGGCACCAATAGAGCTTTATTCATTTCTCTTGGGAAATTGGCATACATAAATCTTCCTAATTCTTTTAAGAACCCAAACATACTATTACATAAGTTAAATTATCATTAGAAAGCTTAATAAATGCCTAAGTGCAATTAAAACCCTAATTTCTATAACTTACAATTTATAGGTTCTTACTCATTTCCTTCGATTCCATCTAAATCACCATGCTCCAAAACCTATAAAACTACCATGCTAGGCAAGAATTAATCCTCCACTAGAGCCTCACTATGTTGGACAAAAATGGAAGCCTGTGGAAGAACAAGGAGAGGCAAGTTTTCATACTATGCCATATACCATTTAAAAAGGCTTTTCATGGAGGTTATGGTGGTGTATTTAGTTCCCTTTTAGGAGGTCTTTCCTTAATGAGTTCAGATCCAAACCTCCATATTATAAGAAACCAAAACCATGGAGAGAAAGATAGGAAAGAGTGGAAGAGAGTTTACAATAGCATCATATATGAAATCTACACATTTGCTTACCTATATGGAGCTTTTCCTTCCCTTGGCTCTTCCTCCATCTTCATGGCACCATGGGAACTCTTTTGGTCTAAGAAAAGTCAGTTATGGGAGGCCAAGGGACGTGCTGGTCTGATTTAAAGAGAATAAAGGTGTTTTATAACATTTTTTAAAATGTCCATTATCTCCCTCCATTTCAATTCCTTCGTTTGAACCCATTTCAACTCCTTTTTTAGAATCATCTTTTCTATCATGAAATTTAGGTTCTCTAATTTATAAAATGCCTTTGGTTTCACCCAAATTGGATTTAAAACCTTATCAAACTATCCTATCAAAGTTTTACTCAACCTATAACCTAAAATGTATGCTAGAGGGGTTTTTGTTGTTCTAAAGGTTTCAATGGTTTCTAGGACCTCTAAGAAACCTAGTGAGCTCAATTTTATCATTTAAAACTCCCCCTTTTGAGTTTACAAAAGGTTGCCCAAAATTAAAATTTTGCCACTGGCCTTCGTATCATTTCATTTGGCTATTTTGGCTCCAATTTTAGGTTATTCTTAAACTCTTATCCATATTTGTAGATGTTCTAATTAACATCTTAATCCTAATTAGTCTCAATTCACTTTACCCCAGAGGTCTTCACTCATTAACCAAGCGGTTCTAATTTCAATCTCTTATAATTTATACTAGCCTTTCCTAGGCCCCTGACCCTTATAAATAATTCATTCCACTTTTTAGAAATTATTTTAAATTTTTAAATCATAGGATATTATAGATTGGGTAGTGTGGGTTCTTGAAACGTGCAATGTTGAGTGGATTGACTCACTTGTAGGATAGGAATATAACAACTGGTCTCACATAGCCATATTAGGACTTATTCTTGATTAAGCCTCCAAATCATAAGGAATTATGGATTGATTAGGGAATGCCTATACATAATTCAGAAGATGCTTGTAGGTAAGTTAAAGTGCTAGGCTATTAAAGACATTAAAAGCAAGATGAAGATAGGTAATTGGGTCATATAAAATACTAGAATAAATCATAATCCCAAATGCTTTTACTTTCCAATTTCATCTAGAATGGTGACTTTAATTTATTTTATTATTTTTATATCTTTAGTTTAGTTTAATTTCCTATCACTTTCTATTTTTGGCTAGATTTAGATTAAGGTACATAATTTTAGTACTTAGCAATTGTTCTAGTAACAAATTCTCATAAGAACAATACTCTATTTATCATTGTATTACTATTACGATACATATACTTGCATGTACACTTTTAAGAAGAGAGCAATAAGTTTTTGGCTCTATTGCCAGGCATTTGTTTATTAAGTTTTTGCTAATATTAATACCAAGCTCACTTAATCTAAACTCAAGCTTTGTTTATTGTGTTTTTGTTGTTTTTTTAAAATCTTTTGGTTGGTGTTTTAGTTTTGTGTTAGAGTTGTAAATACTTATATTCAGTTTTTGTTTTTATTATTTTTATTTTTAATTATTGATTACCCTTAGGTAACAAATAAGTCAACTAATAAGTATAAATTTGATATCATGACTAAATTGACAGTTTAAATGGTAGAACTTGATAGAAGGTTTGATAACTTTGATCTAATCACTAGTTGCACTACTCATGTTAGTGATTCTCAATGCTTATGTATGACCTATGATAATTGTGGGGAAGGTCACTAAAAAGATTAGTGCCTATATTCTATAGAAAATGCACAAATAGAGGATGATTTCAATAGGAATCCAAATATTTTTTGTAATAACACATATATTCCTAGTTGGAATCATAAACAAAATTATTCTTGGAATCAAGGTCAAATTTCTTTATCATATGCAATATAACCTTCCCAACCTTCCAGTTGCCAATTATAACATGAAATCTATGTTCAAGAGCATAATCCTAATTTGGAAAAAATGATTAGGCATTATATAGACAAGCAAGATGCCTATATGGCCAAGCAAGATAACACAATTAGAAACTTAGAAATTCAAATAAACAAACTAGGCAATGTTATCTATAATAGTTCACAAGAGAGTATTCTAAGTGACATGATAACTACTCCTTAAATAGAAGATGAAGAAAATTATGATGGAATTAACTTAAGGAGTGAAGAAGAGTTACTAGAAGGTTATGTGCAATTTAAGGGGAATTATGTGCAAAGAATAAAAGAAGGGAAGATTATTGTAAGGCTAGAAGACTAAGACGTAACCTTCCAAGTGACCATGGTAGAGGATCCTCTTGATGAATTAGAAAAATGTTGTAATGAGATGGAAGTAGAAAATGCGATTCTAGGCAATCTCTTGATGAGTCCTCCACTAAAGTCCTCGATTCTTACTAAAGAGAGCCAAGAAGATTTTATAGGATGTCTGAAGTATTTGGAAGCTCCTAAAACTATCTAAGAAAAATTAAATTCTAAGCTTCCTATTATGTTAGCCAAAGCATATTTTCCTATGAAATCATTGGGTGAGGAATCACATCTTATCAAATGGAAAGAATGCCAATTCCTACTTAAGCTTACTTACCTAAGGAAGAAAAGGAGCATGGCAATTATAATTTTTGACACTTATGATTAGGTTTTGATGTAAAATCAGGTTAAAAACTATAAAACAAGTGCTTCTTGCGAGGCATCCTATGTATAACTAAATAAATGATATATATATATATATATATAAGAGTAAAATAAATAAATAAATTTATTTTTGTTGTATTTCTAACCCCTGTCTTTCTTTCTTTTAGAACTCGTTAGTATTGAATTCTTAAGATTATTGTTGGTTTAAGTTAGGAAAAAGAGTTGAATAGCTAAAACTTGTAATTCAGGGAGTGATTTTAAATCAATTTTTTATTCTTTTTATTGGGTTCATAATTGTGTTTGGTGTGCTTATATGTTAAATATTATTCCCTTTATATGCTCTTCTTTCTTAATTTTTTTCCTTATGCTATTATGAATGAGTATGATTATTGTGGCATGACTTAAAAAATTTATTAAGAGTAATCAACTTTAAATTTTGTTATGAATTTCAGTTGGTGTTTTTTTTTTTGGATGCATTTTCTTAGGCATAAAAGTTTTAGAGCCAATTGAATTCATTTGCTGTATAATTTTCACATGTTTTTAGTTAGTGCTCTGTGTTGTTGTATATATTTGTGACCTGATTTTACAAATTTACTAGAAACACATTTGATTGAATTTTTGCAGGAAATTTATATAAAAAATTTCATTTACTTGCCTAGTTTTTAGGAAACTTTAGTTCATATGATTTGGAGTTCAAATAGGTTATTCATTTGCATTTAAATACACAATACTCTATTTTGACAAGCCGCTAAAATTTGACATATGCTTTGTCACTTTTTGAATTTTATAAGACTAATTGTGTGGTTGTCAACATGCAAATTTAGCTTGATCACATTTATTAGTGTGTTAATATTCCCAAAATATTTTCATGAGGTTAATTAGACGTTTATTGGGTGGATTCCAACAAAATGTCATTATAACTCTATTGTAGCAAAAATATGCACTTGCCTTGTTTAATAATATTTTGATGCTATGCTAATTAAGTTGTATAATATTAATTTTGGTTATATTGTTAGATTGAGATTAAGAGAATCATTCCATATGAGGTACTTTGTTGTTATTGCCCTTTTGTTTGGAAGATCTTGTAGTGGACAAAGAGTAGAACATATAAAGGGAGTTTTCTTGATCCTTTACTTCTCTTATGTTGTGTCATATTTTGAACATTGAAGACAATGTTCATTTTAAGTTTGGGGGTAGGAAATCTGAATTGAAAATGTGAATTTTATTGTTTTTAATTGTTCATATTTTTATGCAAAATTTTATTAAAAAATTCCTTATCTTTCAAATTTTTTGAGCTGAAGTTTTGCCTACATATCTTGTATTTTTTTTTTTGGTTGATGTCAAATGCCATTAAGGAACTCAATTGCTTTATAGTGTATAAATGGTAGGAAATGTCTATTAACACAATTTGTAGATGAGATTGATTGTTAATGGCCATGTTTTCCTCACTCAATGACACTTTTTTGTTGTGAACTTATACTATATTTAGAATAATTATTAGTTTTAAGTAATGTATATAGATTAGATTATATAATTGATCTTAAACATAAGACTTTAGAACTTGCTTTATAACCTCTTGAGGCAAAATTTTAGGCTTTGTATGATTGGTTAAAGTGATTTAGGCATTTATTGATTATGTTTGGGACTTTAAACCTAATTTTTCGAAAATATATCAGTATTGCCTCTTTTAATCCTTAAGTAAAATATGCATATACTTGCATGACATTTTTTCTTTTTAACCACATTAATGACCATTAGCCCAAAAAACAATGATCTTTCTCTTTTTCAAGAGGATAATTAACATTTGATGCTATGTGAAAATGAAGCTTTAAGGGTAAAATAAGATATAATTTGGGTTTTATGTAAATAATTGTTGTTTTCTTATAAGAGACATACAAATTAGAAGTGTAAGAACAATGATTGAATGGTTCTTTGTTTCTTGAGAGATATGATAAATATGATGATTAGAAAGAGGATGTATGATAAACATGATGTTTTATATATTTTATTTCCCTTAGCTTAAGCATTTTAATAGTTAAATAAGGCTTAATGAATTTACTTAGGTGAATAATTGATTTTAGTAGCCATTTTTGCACTTTAGGAATTAAACTATAAAATAATTGATTTTAAATGGATGAATCATTTTAAGTGAATTTTGTATTTTCCTCCTTTTTTTTTTATGTAGATTTTTTGTTAGGCAATGAAAAATTTAAGGATGGAAATTAATTTGGAAAATGATTGAAGCTTCAAGATTGAATCAAGAGTTAAATTTCAAGGAGGGAAAGCCACATTTTGCAATTGGAAATGAGGGATTTTTGGATGAAAGACAACTCAAGTTTAATGCATGCATTACTCTCTATTACATACACATACCAAACACACACCCTCCACGTGATCCATTTGTAGCAAACACAAACCATCATTCAGCTTCACACACTCCTCTGTAGCTTCATCCATTAATACATTCCACGTACATATATAGAGCTCTTTCCATGAAGCCACAGCCACCCACATACATCAATCACACACCCTCCATGTAGCTTCCACAGGTCCAGTTCATACACATGCATGTAGCCATGGTCCAGCCACATTAACAGACTTACATGTAGCACAAAAACAATAGAGAAGCAATGGGTTATGGTTGAGAGGGTGAAGAGCAGCATGTGAGCAGAACAGAACCATCCATGAAGCACTTGAACAAAGCTCATATCATCACATGCAAGCTACGAGTTAGGTGGAAAAGAGGAAGAGAAGCTTGTGCTTGGCTGGAGAACGTGGAAACACGAAGCATGCAACTTGAGTCCAAGTAAAAACACTGAAGAAGTGGGTGAAGGAAGAGGCTACGATTTTGAAGAAATGATGAATGGAAGGTTATGTGGAATGAGGGACTTGAGAAAGAGCAATGCTGGAGCTGAGAATAAAGCAAACAAACACGGTACAACGCTGGGCAGAATGTAACACCCCAAAATTAATTAAGGTGTTAATCATGGATTTTGGTTAATTAAGAATAATTAATATGGAATAATCAGGTAAGTTAAGTGAATGAAAATTTTAGAGAGATAAATTATTAATATGAGTTTGAGATTTAAATGGGATAGAAACTTCATCTAGGCCCAAATTAATGTAGGAAATCATGATAAGAGGCTAATGGAGGCCCAATAAGTTAGGTGTAAAACCAATATGATTTAATGAATTATAGGCCCAAGACCCAACTTCCATAAGCTCTTATAAATGGCCCAATAAACTTTATGTAGACCCAAAACAATGGAGTTCTTAAAACTAGGTTTGGCCTAATGAAATTTTGCAGCCCAACACCTTAAAGCTGGCCTAACAAAGCTAAAATCTAAAGCCTATTTGGAGTTAGATCTTGGAGCAGCCCATAACCCATAGAAAACCCAACTTAAACCCTAAAAACTAACCTAGCCACCCCCCATTCTGCAGAACCACAACAGACACACACAAAATTCGGAGGTCTAAAGGAGAGGCTAGGGTTCTTGGCATGTTTCTACTTTTTTCCACTTCTAGAGCAAGATTCAGCCAAGGTAATAGTTATATAACTTAATCCTCTCATCTTTCTCTTTAATTTGACTTAATTAATGTTCCAATTAGAGCACTTTCACCCGCACCCAAAATTTGAAACTTGCCATTTGATGTTTCCATGGTGAAATTTCGTAAGTTGAGGCTAAGACTGACATTAGGTAAGTATAAACTCATCTTCTTGATATATTTCTGCTAGTTTGAGACTCCAATGATTGGATTATAGTATGGGTATTAATGTTTCCCGAATTTGCTTAGGATTTAGGGTGATATATTGAAATTTCTGGTAGAGGATACCTCCATTCTGAATTTTGGGACTTTGTAGTGTGGGGAGGATTTTGTACCATTGGTGGCTTTTGCAATTTGTCTACAAGTAAGGTAACCAGAACTATATTAATTCCATACATATATCTATTTTAATTTCATATTTGCTGTACATGAATGATTTGAAATGCTGAATGAATTGGTTAGCTATCTATTGTGTTGTGATTGGACCTTGTGAGTTCATGGTGGAGCTGTGGTGCGGTTGCCACCTATACATATGCTTCAATTAGGCACCGGGTTATAATCAAATCCTAGATGTACTGAGCCCTGGTTGTGCTTAATGGGGAGTAGGTGCTGTAGATGGGCCTCTTTCGGTATTATTAGCCTTTAATATATGGAATTATGAATGCTAGTATAGGATGGTAATTATAGTAGCCTAACCATTTCCTTTGCTAATATGGCTGATATGATTTTGATATCGATTTTAATTCATGCATATATGTTAATTAAATTGGATATTATGAATGGAAATTTCCTTGGTTACTGAGATTCGCATCTCACCCGTTTCATAAGATTATACTTTTAGGTGAAGGTTCTTCGGGTAAGGATAAGGGGAAGCAAGTGGATGAAAATCCATGAGTTCCAACCATGTGGGGAGAAGGATATACTTAGGCTAATTTAGTTAGTATAGATACTAAATTTTATATTCCTTTTTTTATAGCATCATCATGTAATCCTGTTGCCAAGTGTAGGCTCTTACATTTTGATTACTTAGGAAGTATTTATTAAGGAGTTAGGCCTCATCTTAACTTGATATTGGATGTATAAACCTATAAACCGAATGTATGAATTTTACTGAATTTATGGTATGGTATACTATTGGAAATATAATTATATGATACATTAGATGTTGATATGAACCATTGATGTATGAAATCTCTAGCGGAATGTGTATCGAATATTAATTGTTGATAGTGCATGAATTCTTGCTGATATTAACCCATGAAATTACTGAGATGTGGTAGTTGGACGAGTAGGAATTAGTACTTAAGTTTTGATTTGGTAATGGTAGAATAGTTGGGTAAATAGGGTAGATAAATACCATTAGAGTGATATAAAATGAAGGTAAGTGGTCCTAGACTGTTCCTAAGAAGAGTATTGGAATGCATGGGATGAAATTTAAGAGATGTAGTCACAAGAGGGAGTCATGCCACGACTAGGAAGGCCTCACCGCAACCTGAAGAGTGACAGTGGCGAGTAATGCCGTAGCTTGAGGAATCTCTCTGCGACTCAGTACGAAAAAAATTGCCTAAGAGGGTGGCAGAATGAAACCTTGCTGCGACGCAGCATGTACGGCCACAGCACTAGTTGAGGAAACTAAGTAAGGAGTGTCTAGTAGCGAGCCTTGCCGAGGCAAGCATCGTGAGAATTTGAACAGTAGTCCCAGGAGGTATTTTCACCGTGGCGCCATGTAGGCTGGCCGCATCGATGGTCTAACTCGTCGCGGCAAAATTCGCGTAAATTGCCCAGTGATTCCTGAGAGTAACTCAGCCACGACACGAAAGGTCTGGGCCATGACACAAAGTGAAAAGCGTAGTTTTCGAGTTCCAGAACCTAACTTAGCCGCGGTGGGAGGGTTTCAAGTCGCAGCGCAGGTCCCCAAACTCCTACCTTTAGCCTAGAAACCCCAATTTCTTCAATGATAATGCTAGAAAATGGTATAGGAACACTTGTGCAAAGTCTTTGTGTGTTGAAATGAATGGAGGGATGAATCATAAACCCCTCATGATAGTATAATTTCTTTTATGCATTCTCACGTTTGTGGTTGCTTAGTGATGACCCTAACATCAAGGTTCAAATTTCCCTATATTTTCATAATGTAATAAATTGTAACGACTCTAAACCTTGACCATTAATTATTAATCGTGTATTTAGCCATAATTACCATATTTCGAAGATAGGCTTGTCACATAGAACGTGTATGGAGAAGAGAAAATAATACATGCAGAACACGTGGAAGAATGTGAGCTTTGGTTTGAGAAGGAACTAGCCATGGTTCTGGTTAAGAAACGAAGGAAGAAAGCGACGTTTTAGTGAAAAGAAGAAGCTATGTTTGGATTCGAAGAAAGCATGTAGAAGCTATGGGTTGGAATTCACGTGCAATATTATAAAATAAAATGAAGTAGGGCCTACACTCATACACACATCTATATAGCTATGGGCAATGAAGGAATGAGAGGGCTGAGCATGTGAAAATAAAAGGAACCATGTAAGAGGATTAAAATGTACTCATGGCAGCATCAGGGAGGATTCTATTTAATCGAATAAAAATAACGCTATATTCATTCACTCCGTCATTCCATTTGCACATTCATCGTCCTTTCCTTCGTCCAGAGGCACTCCACACCACTTCCCATTCTCACATCCTCCATTCTTCCATCCAATGAAGTCTTAATCCTCCATCTGTGACTAGCAAGGAAGAAGGCTCTTGGAGAAGCTTGATTCCATGGATGAGCAACATAAATTTGGCTAAGATTTCCTTAATTTCATACACTTTTTCTTTTTCTTGTACATGCTTGGTTAAGTTATATTAGATTGGGAATTTATGTAATTGTAATTAGTAGCTGGTTAGACACTAATTAGGAAGCCTTTTTATTGATTAATTGATTAGATTAAACACTGAATTTTGCATTTTCTTACCATTTTCCAAGTGTGTAATTAAGGTATTTGATGAAATGCTTGTGAGAATTGGTGTGCTTAATTGTCTAATTTGAGGATTCCTTGGAGTTTGATAAGTTAATTAAACATCCTAAGGTATTAATTCAAAGGCTAATTAATCAATTAATCATTCAATTTAAGTGTTCATTGATCGTAATGACAAGAGTTAGCAATTTGATGTGGGATTAAAGTTTCGATTCAACATTAAATTGTTAGTTTCTTGATTCTTACGTGGTAACTCAAGATACAATTGCCGTGAATACAATTAGGGATTCTTAGACCAAAATTAATCACAATTGGATTAGGATAAGGATAGTAGAAACCAAGGGGCGAATCCAAAGTTAGTCACAAGTCCATTATTCAACCATAATTCATACAATTAGGTAGCAATTAGGAATTTTATTTCAATTAGATTTTAATTAGTTTAATTCAATCAAACCCCCCTTAATTTAGGTAGTCCTAGAATCCTTTAACACTTAGAAAACCTAATCAAACATTGAATTCCATTTCTAAGGGAGATGACCTAGGTTGTACCACTGACTATAAAATTCAATTCAACCTAGTTTTATTTTGAGGGTTGCGCGACACGACCCGTCAATGTAGTACCCTGAAATTTATTAAATGTATTAGTCGTGAATTTGGGCCAATTAAGGAAGATTATGAGGAGATAGGAGTCTTAAGAATAAAGGCAATTTAAGTATCTTAACATAACAATTATTAATTGGATAATTTTGAGGGAAGTAAAATAATAATTTTAAGATTTAAGCATGATTTGGCCATGAATAATTCATGTATGATAAGAACATTATTAGAATGCCAATTTTATTTTGATGGAGGTCTAACTTCATTTCATGGAAGTCCAACACTAGTCTCCTTATAGGCCTAACTCATATTTAACCCATTTAACACTTAAACCATGGCTCAACTAGCACCAACCTTTGAACCCACTAGAATTTGGGCCTTTGGATTAGCACACTTCATCTTAATTCAAAGTGTTATGCAACCCAGCTCACTAAGTAAAGGCCCAATAACTAGAAAAAAAAGCCTAAATAGACCTTCGGTTGATGGGTCAACCCATTTCTCCTTAATAACCCTAAAGTTTTAGCAGTTTCTCCCCCTATTCAGCAGAAAACATAAAAGGCAAGAGAGGAAATTCAGAGGTTTAAGGGAGGCTAGGGTTCTACCAGCATTATAGCTCCATTGTTTTACTTCTAGAGGGTGATTTAACCAAGGTGAGTAAGACATAAGTTGACCATCTCTTCTTCCTCTACATTTTGCTCTGATTGGTTTGTCATTTGGGGAATTTTCATCTCTTCTAAATATGAAATCTAGTCTTTAGATGATTGTTGCAAGATTTTCAAAGTTGGAGGTTAGATGGATGATTGGGTAAGTATTTCCCTTTCATTTTATGTATTTTGCTGAAAAATTCCCTAAGAATTGATTTTCATAATGGGTTTTGCTATTGTGCGAAATTACAAGGAGATAAAGATGAAAAACTAAAATTTTTGGGCTTGATGACTCAAATCTGAAGTTGGGAATGTCCCATGGTGTATTCTTGGTAGTTGAGGCTAAACCTAGTCCATTTAACCTATTAGATGTATGGATAAGTGATTTCTCTCTTTTTATGAAATGTATGTACTAAATTTTCATCATTTGGACTGACTTTTGGTGCATGGTTTTTACATGTGCGAAAACGGAAATGTTATGAGTGACTCATTGTGAGTTATTGTTGTTGTGACCTTGAATTGGTATAATAGACCCTTAGGAAGCTTGGGTAAGAAGCTCTCAATAAACTCTTGTTAAGATTAATCTGTGGATAGGGAAATTCCTAACTAATAATAGTTAAATAATGATGATTATACTCATGTTAAGCTTGGTATGCTTTGGACCATGATGGTAGTTAGAGAAAGAGTAATTGGCTTTATTAAGGTAATTGAGATTGTTTTCTTAATTTCATGTATATGCTCATGTTAATATGATATTTGTTACACATGCTTGATTTTAAAATGCTAAATGATTGGTTGACTACATGAATTACAATTGTGATTGGACCTTGTGAGTCCATAATGGAGTTGTGGTGCGACTACCACCTATGCATCGTGTTTCAATTGGGCATCAGGTTATAATCAAACCCTGAATGCATTGAACCCAGGTTGTGCTCATGAGGGAGTTGGTGCCGTGGATAGACCACTTCCGGTGTTATTGGCCATTAACATGTTGTGTGTGATTATTGGTATGACATAGTAGTCAGTAGTAGCTCAACTAGTTCATTTGCAAATTGAATTGATGATTTTGGTATTGATGACATGAAATTACATTATATTGACTAATCTGTACATATATATGGAATTTGCCTCTTGTTACTAAGATTGTATATCTCACCCTGGTTGTGGGCTAATATTTTCAAGGACCAAACCTCTTAATAGCAAGAAGAAGTTAATGGAAGCTCATCACGATGGTTTAGTAGAGTATAGGCTTAAATGCTTTGTTTAAATGGATTGCATAGTAGGTATTTTAGCATTATTTGTTATGTCATAATTTTGCCATCTTGTATCATGTATTGCCAAGTATAGGGACCGTAATCATTTGATACATTAGATGTCAATTTAAACTAGTGATGTATGGAACTTCTACTGGGATTTATGTTTGAATAGAAATGTGAGTAGTTTATGAACTCTTTGTTATCATTGATCTATGAACTCATTAGTTTATGTTGGCTAGAGGGTTAAGAATCCACATTTGAGTTTTGAATGGGCAATGATAGATATGTTAGGTAGATTAGGTAAAAGAATGATATTAAATCTTCACAAATTTAGTTAAAGTGGCCTAGAGTATTACTAGAGGGAGAATTGGAGAGCATAGTACAAAATCTTAGGAGTTATAGGAATACAAGGGAATTGGCCATGGCCAAAATGTAATTAGCTGTGGCCAAAAGTGACAAACTTGCCCAGGGAGGGAAGTAGAGAGGACTTAGCCGTGACAAAAAGGAAGATGGCCACAGCAAAAGTTGAGAGGTGAGTCTGGATGTGTTCCAAAAAGAAATTAGCTACGGCAAAGAAGGAAGATGGCCGCAGTGAACTTCAAGGGGTGAGCTAAGAGGTTTTAGGATGTCCTATAGCCGCAACGAAGGTTCTCAGTGTCTCATATTAACCTAGAAACTTTGGTTTTCTCTACAAAAATCCTAAGGAATGATTTAGGAACACTTGTAGAAGGTTCTTGTGAGTTAGAATTAATGGATGAAAGGAATAAAAGCTTATAATTACGGGTTTGATTCTCTTATGTGCATAAATGGTTATGAGTAATTAGTTAATGACTTTAACAATATCAATGTTTAAAATTTTTAACTTTTTCCTAATGTATATAATTGGAATAACTTCAAACCTTGATTTATGTTTATCAATCACATATTTAACTTTAATTACTATGATTAAAATTTAGGGTCATCATAGAGGAACTAAAAAGAAAGAAAAAAAAAGTGGTCAAAGGATTAGCCAAAAAAAGGAAAAGCTTGATGGATGAAATGAACTAAGTTTGGAGGTGTAAAAGTGAAAAGAATGAAAAAAAAAAAAAGAAAAAGAAAATGAAGGAGAATATATAAAGGAAAGGAAAATAAGATAAAAAGAGATAATTCTATCATTTTTAATTGTGCTTTATAGTTATTCTTTTAAATCTTGCTTACAATTTTTCATATATCATTTTTCTTGTAATAGTCATAACCATAAGCCCCATTACAATTTTAAAAGACCTATTAATTAATGGGTTATGCAATAGCCTACATTAGTGGAGAGAGGGTAGAAAAGCAAGCATATGAAGCTTTTAAGGGAGAGGTTTATTGTGTAATTTGATTTATAAGTATTATTATAAGGCTTACAGTTAGACTTTATCATGGTTTTTCACACACATATATCATGGGTTTGGAAAATTTGTCATTAACTCTTGAATTCAGAAACTTATATGTATCACTCTCTTTTCATGTTAATTATACTTCTTAATGCATTTGTTAAAGGCATCCATCTATCATTACAAGATATGAAAACTTGAGTAGGTAGGAATTTTGTTACTTGATATGGTTTTACTTGGGGACAAGTAAAGAAGTAAGTTTGGGGGGTGTGATAAGTCTCTAATTTGTTATGGTTTTCTTAATATTGTAAGAGACTTATCATATGAATATTGAACTTATTTTATATTTTTTATATGTAAAATGAATAAATTTTAATCAAGTTAATATTTAGTAAATTTTATTTTATTTTTTTGGTTTTGAGTTAATTTTTTTGTACTAGTTAAGTATAAATAGTATTTTGTATTTTTATCTAGATTTTTAGATTGTTAAATTATTTAATCGCTATTAGTCGTTTGTAAATAGTAATTAAATAAATTTTATGTTTTTGTAGGATTAAAATTACAAAGAAACAAGATTAGAAGTTTTGTAATGCAAAGCAATAACAATTGAGAAAATTTGTTAAAAACAGAAGAAAAGAAAAAAAAAAGAAGGAAAAGATGACGCTCAAAATCACTGCTAAAGAAAATGTAGCATTGTGGCTATAAATTTAGATGTTGTAGCGCACAGAGAAACATAAGCAAAAGGAGTTGTAGCATAAAATTTTGCACCATCGCGTTTTTTACCTCTACAGTAAAAAATTCATCTATGTCATGGCAATTTTGAGTGCCACTGCGACGTAGTTTTCGAGAAAAATGCAACACGCACTATGTTTAGCTGTGTTTTTTAAGGGTTTTAGCATCCCTTTGAGGAGGCCGGCATTTTGAAGATTTTGAGGAGGAGAAAAAAATGGTTTAGAGCTTCATTTACAATGGGAGAAGCCTGGGTCTAAAGAAGATTTACCTATTAAATTAGTTTTTCTCTTCTTCCTTTACTTTTCCTTGTATTTCTTCACACATTTGGTTTATGCTCTATTCTTATTATTGCTATTTCTTGTGGTTATAAGCTAAACTTATTAATTTGGAATTATGATATACTTTAACCTTTAATATGTTGTAATTACTCTATTTACTTGCAATTAATGGTATGATTTAATTATTCAACCTTTGTCCTTCATGCTTCTAAATGTGTGGAAACCACTAGATAATTTGGATAACCTAAATAAATTTGGAAAAAGAATTTTAGGACTTGACCGTGGATTGGGTAGTGTGAGTTCTTAAAACTTGCAATGTTGAGTGGATTGATTTGTTACCTATTGACCTCACATAGTTATATTATGACTTATTCTTGATTAAGCTTCTAAATCAATTGCATAAGGAATTATGGATTGGTTAAGGAATGTCTATAGGTAATTAAGAAGATGCTTATAGGTAAATTAGAGTACTAGGCTATTAAAAACATTAAAAGCAAGATGAAGAGAGGTAATTAGTTTATATGAAATACTAAAAGAAATTATAATCCCAAATCCTTTTACTTTTCAATTTCATCTAAAATGGTGTCTCTCATCTATTTTGTTATTTTTATATCTTTAGTTTAGTTTAATTTCCTTTTATTTTTTATTGTTGGCTTGATTTAGATTAAGGTGCATAATTTTACTATTTAGCAATAATTCTAGTGACAAATCTTCGCGAGAACGATATTCTATTTATTATTGTATTACTGTTGCGATACCTATACTTGCGTGTACGCTTTAAAAAAGAGAGCAACAATATACACATAAGTTCAATCGCTTGTATGCTTGAGTTAATGTACAAGTATAGTAAAGTACAGATAAATATACATGCATGCACACGCACATATACAAATATACATAATTATTTAGGTATGACTTTTAGTTCATAATGAAAAGACCAAAATTAGACAAACAAACTTCAAAAAGACACTAGCAAATCAATATTTAGGTATGACTTTTAGTTAAACTTAAAAATGTTGGATTTTTTCTTTTTCCAATTGTTGGACTTATATCTTGTCGGATATCAAATATCATCCCATCCATTGTACGAAATTTTTTTGAATATTTAGGTTCCAAAATATTTATTAAAAGAAATAATTATTTTTTAACTTAGTATTTATTTACATAAAATTTATTCATATACAATTATTAAAAAAATTCAATCATTAAAATTATTCAAACACACAATCAATATAATTTAACATTATCTAATTTCAATAAATACATATATAAAACATAACAAATACACACACACACATATCTTTAAAAAAATTTTAAACCTAGATTTAGATCTTTTCTTTTTATCCCCATACTTAGATTTCAATGAATAAATTTTGGAATTACCCATCAAAATTGGATGACAGAATATTGGGGGGGGGGGGGGGGATATATAAGATTTGAAATATACTTTTATTTTATTTTATTTTATACCATCTTTATCATGAAGAAAGGAATAGATTGACTAAAATGACAGATATGCTGAATAATTAAAAAAAAATGATACGAAATTGCAAAGAAAGTGCTTATCTTTAGGTAATGGTCAAGTTTCATAAAGTAATATATATATATATATATATGGGGAAATTACGCTACTATTTTTTGTTGTTGATTATAGTTAAATTATATATGACATAATTCTTATTATTTGATATAATTTAAATTATATACATTTGAGATATATATATATATATATATATGTGTGTGTGTGTGTATGTATGTATAGATATATCATTGTAGTGACTACTTCATTCTTTGCACTATTACATCTACTTTGGATGTTAGTGTTGACTGTCGAATGCATAAGAATATCTAAATACTTTTAACATGGAAATGCATGTATGTTTCTAATTTTGCTTGTTGGTGCATCTCTGTAGCATCCACTGATATTCATTCAAAATTTATATCGCGTTTTGGTTTTTGTTATCCTTGTGGTATTTTTTTGCTTAAGAATCAATTGATCCAGTGTTATCCACTGGGTGCTTGTTTGGTTTATAAGCTAAATAGTCAAATTATATTGTTTTCCTTGTATGATATTCCAATATTGTCAAAGAAACTCTATAATTTCGTTCTAATTTTTGAAGTTTTTTTATTTATTATTATTTTTTATTGTTATGTGTCAGCAATCCTAGAATGTAATTGGTACTTTATGAGAACAAAGACTATTTGAAAGGCATTTAATGAAGGCATTTAAATTTTTTGGTTTCTCATGAACCTTTACTGTGAGATAGCTACAAATTTATTCTCATAGTATAATTACATAAGAGCGTAGAAAAGTTTCAAATTATTTTGATTTCTCACAAAATTATATTGTAAGAATAAAGTTGCAATTTTTTCATAGTAAAAGTTTATGAGAAACCAAAAAATTTAAATTATTTAGTTTTTACAAAATTGTACTGTGAGAATTATATGTAATTTCTCTTGGCAAAATATCATGAGAATCCAAATATTCAAAAAAATTTTCTCACAGAATTTTACTGTAAGAAACTCTGAGAAAGTCTCAAAGAATTTCATGACTTTCAAATAATTTATTATCATGAATTTTTCTTGTAGAAAAATTTTATGACAAGACCTCATGAAAAAAATTATGTGAGAATTTTGAATTCTTACAATTGTTTGTTTGTTTTTTTACAACTCAAAATCCATGAAAATTTTTGCAAAATTAGAAATTCTCATGGAATTTTAGGGTTTTTCTCGTGGAAAAATTTTGTGAGAAAAACCTTGTTTTCTTACATTGAGAACACAAAAAAATTTTAAAAAAAGAATTTTCTCATTATAAATTATTATGAAAATTAAGTGAAAAAATCAAAAATTTTATTACAACTTATGAAAAAAAAAAATATTCTCATGTAACATTTTTTATGTTCTCCCAAAAATTTTCTGTGGGAACATTTTTCTCATGGAAACATTCTGTGAGAACTGTGAATTCTTATAGCAATTTTTTTATGGACCAAAATTTGTGAAAATTTTTGCAAGAATGGCTATTCTTATGAAAATTTGGAGTTTTTCTCAAAGAAAAATTCTACAAGAATTTTTCTATTTTCTTATAGTGAAACAAGAGTTGAATGCCAAGATAGAGAATATTTATTCACACTAATTTCAACAGTCCATTCGAAAGATGAAAAAAAAAAAAGGTCAAGCGGCAAAATAAAAAGTGCGGATGAATTAAAGAGCAAAATCTGCATAACTGTTAGTCAGCGAAGATGAGCGGGAAGGTCATGAACGATGAAGCAAGTCCATTTCTATGACGTACGGGCAGTGCTAATTATAGCGTAACAAAATTGATTTGTTTTAATATTTTATAAATTAAAGTTTATGATAATATTTAAATTTTAAATAATTTAATTATTTAATTTAAAAGTAATATAATATTTTATAATATAATAATTAGTTATGTTTATCATAATTCATAATAAATTAGAGATATACGAAAGAGAATATTTGAGATGAGGGAAAGAGAGATGAGAGAGGATAAATGTTATATAGTTATTAGTCAATTTTCATCATTAGATGGTGATAAGATTGAGTTAAAATTACTTTTTCCCCTCCCGTATTTATTTTGAGTGAATTTTATTTTCCATATTTGTTAGAATTTTGAATATCGTCTTAAATATAAATTTTATCAATTAAATTAATAAAATTTGATAACAAGTCGTTATGGACACATGTCAAATCCCGAGTTCTAAATTAAGAACATTATCAACTATAATTTTCTACCTAAAGGAGAAATGTTTGCTTAGAAAAGAATTAAGGATACCCAAAAATAAAAAACGATGTCGCTTAGGAGGCTAGAATTATGAGATTATGTAGTGTAATATCTATGTAGGCAATATATAATTTACTTAGCATGTTGTAATGATTGTGTCAACTAATGATCGTTGGATGACCTCAACAATAATGCAATGAAAACAGTAGGAGAATAGCAGTTGATGGCCCTAAAATATGCAATGGCCAAAGTCTTGGCATGTCGGAGATCATGGTTGCGCTGGCTTATAATCAAAGCTTTTCGTCGCATTCCTTTGGCAACACTTGATGAATTGAAATTGATCAACCTCATGCTGCTGCTGCTGCTGTTGTTGTGGTATATCTCGCAGAAGAGTTTTAGATCCTTCTTGAATATATTCTCAGCTTCAGTGACCCTATCACAAACCGCCTTCATGAAGGATGGTTCTTTTACGAGTGCATTCCACGACTTGCACACGCACGTGCATACCGACATATCTTCAATTGCCAACCGTGATAGTATTTCCATTATCAGATTCTCCCCAAGAATATCATTTATGGATGCGTCTGCCTTCTCCGAATTTTCCTTCATCATTAATTACCTGATGAAGAAATGGAACGAAACTGATGAGCTTTGGTTTTGTGATATTAGAGTTGTTTCAAGGATTGAAAGAGGATCTGAGTTTGAACCCTGACTTAAGACGAAAAGAACTGCATTGCAAGGAAACAATGGCGAGTTTAGAAAAATGAAAATCAAATTGTCTATCAATAATTAAGTATTTATAAGCAACAACACACGAACTGATGAGAAGCTAAAAAATAGCCAGGAACAAGGAAATTAAAACAACAGTAACACTGCAAACTACACCTGGAAAACAGAAATAAAACCAGAAACAGCAAATTATCACCTTATGTTGAATAGGAAACAACCACAAATTTATCCAAAAAATAAAATAAAATAAAATAAATTTGTTTATCAAAAGTTAAGATTAAGACTTGGAAGCAATTTGCTAAGGTTCAAATACATTTATCGATTACTATTAATAGAATTTTAAAATTATCTTAATTATTTAATTACAACTTCATTAATCTCAAATTCATTTAGTTTTTCAATAAATTCTTAATTAGGTCTTTATAATTTATAAATTTATAATTAAGCCCCTATTGTTTCAAATCTTTTTAATTAAATCCTCAATATTAATTAGTACCTATTAATACACCATTAAAAACGTGTGATATAACAAATGGTGAGTATAGGGGCGTTTATCGGTTTGAGTTAATTGGATGGTTTTTATCACTTCAACTAATTGAACTAATCAATTTAATCGTTTTGGACAAAATCAAACCAATCTGATCCAACCTTGGTTAATTTGGATTGAATTGGATAGTTGGTTTTTGGAGGGGGAAAAAGGATCTGTTAAAACTTCACTGAAATTTTAGGGAGTAAATTAATAATCAAACCTAGAAACAAGATTCTATCTCGTCTGCGTCCCCCATATTCTCTTTCCCGCTTTCTTCTAAATGTTTGCAATAAAGCGGACTTTTAAACCAAAAAATGACACAACTATTCCCTAAAATAAATCACTTATAAAACTAATTCCGCTAAGGTGCCGCATTTTTACACGTTAGCTGCATTGCTTTTTGAGCAGCCACGTGGCATACGATGTTATTGCAAAGCTGAATTTTTTTTTAAAACAATTCATCACTTTATTTCACACACAAAATAAATAAAATATAAATTTACAAAAGAATGTGTTAAATGCTTTTTTCACCTTTTGACACCATAGTCCAATTCAATGTCTATGGTGTTAGTACTAAAAATAATGAAATTAATACTAAAAATAAGTACTAATTTTTTGTGACTGGTGAATTAGTTGAAAAAAAATAATAGCTAGGCTTACAATTGAATTGATTAGTCGAGAGTCCTGATGATTGAGAATGGCGAACCAGTTCAAAAAAGGAGAAAACGCGAAACTTGACCTAATCAAAGAAATTTCCATAGGCTGAGGTGCAGCAAGGTTTTAATACGAAAAAGGCCATGAATTAGTTGGAAGCCTAAAATGTAGGTATTGGCAAACATGGGAGGCAGTTACTAGCCGTGAAAGGCATAAGAAAAAAGGTAAGAAGGAGAAGGAAAACAGGGACACAAAAAAACACAAGGAAAACTACCGTGACAGTTCATTTTACTATGTGCTTTGCTCATTTGCTTTGTACTGCTCTTTCTAGTTTTACATTAGTATTTTATGCTTACTTCAAATCAATTATTAGAGTTGTAATGGAATTTCAAGGTTCTTTTTTCTGCTGTTAATAGGTATTGAACTGCTTTTCATCAACATCCATAATTGCAACATGTTTATTCTAGCCTAATTCCACTTTCGTTGTTTAGAACCTTATTTTTTCTAGGCGTAAATGCATTTAGGACCTAAGAGGAGTCTTCCTTGGAGACTTGTGTCCCTTTTCCATCTTCCATTCGAAATTAAGGGCCATAATTGTTAGCCAATTCCTTACCATGGCTGGACACTGTCGACTAGTTAGATGCTGGGAATTTTAGCTGCGACATCATTTTTTGGCATGAGCAGCGAAACCACACAAGTCTTGAACAACTATGCATGCTTGGAAGTTATTATTATTTGTATAACTACATATACATGAGTATAACTGATGAAGATTTGTCTTCCGATGATACTTATTAGCCTTCCAGGGCTACCAATGGAACAATTGCAGGAAATCAGTGTGATGCACGAAACAACCTTGAGTCTTCTATGTGTATGATGGTCACGATCCCATCACTAAAACATCCCTTAATGGAAGGAGTAAAAGAGTGTATGCTTGCTATGCTAGCCACTTTTGTGTAGATTATGAAGCCTATGATGGCTAATGAGCTCCATAGTGAAGAGAGAGGGAGAGGAAAGTAGTAAAGCATGTTAGGGGTATACTATATTGACCCCCGGGGGGTGTTGGGGCAGCAACCATTTAGTGTTGGAAAATTTTTATATGGGCTCACATTAATTCTTTTAATGTTTTTCAAAATTGGGTTGACCATGGTTTATTAAGAATTATCATAAGCCTAATTATAAGTTAAGTGATTATAAAGTTAGTGGGTTTCAACACACATTTAAATTAAATGTCTGGTAAGCGATCATAATAGTGTGAGTCAATTGTTTTGTTGAAGCCCATGATAGGAGAGCCCAACAAAACATCTATATATAAGAGATAGGTCCCTTCTCAACTCTAATTCAAGTATGCTAGTCCCATTAAAAATCACCCTTCTAAGTATAGGGTAATAGAGAAGAAAATCTAGTCTCCAACTTGTTTCCATAACAGCTATAGGTATGGTTCTTATTCTAATATCAAGTTAGTGTTCTAGTTTCAAACAAAATCCATATTCATTAACAATGGTATATCAAAGCTTATGATTATTGTATGAAATTTTAGAACCAAAAGTTCATATTTTTTTTAAAAATATCATATTCATTCATATTATTTTGGCCCCTAAAATTTTGCATCATCGCTTGGTAATTGGCTAAATTGATTTAGGGCTTTTACTCTATAGATTACAAGCTTTCTAATAGCATAAAAATTGCTTGCTAACTCAATTTAGGTAAAGAGAATTTAAACCTCAAAGTTAGAATTTTTATATAATGTGCTCAAATTTGATTTGCTCCAATATCATGTTTTTATTCAAATTCTTGTATGGGAAAGCTTGCCTTTGTGTTTATGAACCTTCTTATAAGATTTAATTGCATTAAAATCCATTGTATGGCTAGAAATTCAAAGAAGAAGAGGTTAGGGTTCTTGTTCAAAACCGATATGCACACGTTCAAAATTCTTTTGATTCTCTTATTTATTTGCTTAATTAACTCCACAGACATATTAGAAATTCTTATTTATACAAAAAACCTATGATTTTTGATGTTAAAATTGTAACACCCCAAAATTAATTAAGGTGTTAATCATAGAATTGGATTAATTAAGAATAATTGATATGGAATAATTGGGCAAGTTAAATGAATGAAAATTTTAGAGAGATAAATTATTAATATGGTTTTGAGATTTAATTGAGTTATAAACCCCATATAGGCCCAAATTAAATTAAGTAGGCCAATGTTAGGGACTAATAGAGGCCCAATAATTTTAGTTGCAAACCCAACCTTATAATGTGAGACTTGGCCCAAGAGAGAGCACCTAATGAGGGCCCAATGTGGTTTAGTGAGATACGGGCCCAAGACCTAACTTATATAAGCCCTTATAATTGGCCTAATACCCCTTATGCAGACATCTACTATGTAAGCTCTTGAAAACTTGGCCAAACCCAACTAAAAGTCTGAATTTTGGAAGCTAATTCAACAAATTACAACTTTAGCCAAACAATTAGTGGGAGCCCAATAAGTCCTTGGGCTGATGGGTTGACTCATAACCTATTTAGAACCCAACTTAAAACCCTAAAAACCATTTTTAACCACCTTCATTCTGCAGAAACACAAGAAATAAAAAGGAAAATTCAGAGGTCTAAAGGGGAGGCTAGGGTTCTTGACATATTTCCATCATTTCCTACTTCTAGAGCAAATTCACCCAAGATAATAGTTATATAACTTAATCCCCTTCTCTTTTTCTTCATCTTGGCTCAATTAATTTTTCATTTAGAGTATTTTCACCATACCTAAAATCTAAAATGTGATTGTTTAGGATTTTTTTGGTGAAATTTCTTAGGTTAAGGCTGAGGGTGTTATTAGGTAAGTACAAACTCTTCATTTTGATGCATTTTCTACTGGTTTAAGACCCCCATAGTAGACTTATAGTATGGGCCTTAATTTTGTGCAAATTTTCCTATGGTTTGGAGTGATATTTTGATGTTTCTGGTCTAGAAAAGATAAAACCCGAAATTAGAGGCTCTTGGTGATAGGGTAAGTGTTTCTGAGTAGTTCTATATAGCTTAACTCCTTAAGTAATGGGTTTGGTGATATAAATTACAATTAGGGATATTAATGGCTTGATTTTGTATCCATAGGCTGAAGTAGCATTCAATTGGCTCTTAGAGGATTGGATACAAGTAAGGTAACCGGGGTTCTTGCTAATTCCATGCATATGTCTGTTTTAATTTTATATTTGCTGCATGATTATGACTTTGATGCTAAATGAATTGGTTAGCTATCTATTATATATGATTGGACCATGTGAGTCCATGTATATATGATTGGACCATGTGAGTCCATGGTGGAGTTGTGGTGCAGCTGTCACCCGTGCATGTGCTTCGATCGGGCATCGAGTTATGATTAAACCTTAGATGCACTGAGCCCTGGTTGTTCTCATTAAGGAGTGGGTGTCGTAGACGGGCCTCTCTCGGTATTATTAGCCTTTAACATATGGAGTTATGATTGATAGTATAGGATAGTAATTATGGATAGCCTAATTGTTTCATTTACTGATATGACTAATATACTTTCTTATGCTTATATGAAATCATGCATATATGTTGATTAAAATGAAATATATAAATGGAATTTGCCTTAGTTACTGAGATTTGCATCTCACCTCGTTTCATGAGATTATACTTTCAAGTGAAGGCTCTTTGGATAAGGATAAGGGGAAGTAAGTGAATGAAAATCCATGAGCTCTAATCATGTGTGGAGAAGGCTACACTTAGACTAATTTAAATAGAGTAAATGCTAAATTTTGTATTCTTTTTGTATAGCATCATCATGTAATTCATGTTTCCAAGTGTAGGCTTTTATATTTTGATTATTTAGGATGTATCTATTGAGGAGTTAGGCCTCATCTTAGCTAGGTATTAGATGTATGAACCTATAACACATAATGTATGAACTTTGTTGAATTTATGATATAGTATACTATGGGAAATATAATTATGTGATACATTAGATGTTGATATGAACCATTGATGTATGAAATCTCTAACAAAATGTGTATCGAATGTTGATTATTAATAATTCATGAATTCTTGCTATTATCACTCTATGAACTTGCTGATATATGGTAATTAGAGGAGTAGCAATTAACATTTAAGTTTTGAACTAGTAATGATTGATAAACTGGGTAAATTAGGCTAGTAAAAGCTATTGGAGCCCCACAAATTAAGGTAGAGTGGCCCTAGGATGTCATTGGAGGGAGAGTGGAGAGTATGAGATAAGATTTTAGGAGTTATAAGATCAAAAGGCATTTCACTGCGGCTAAAATATTATTAGCCACGGCCAATAGAGGTGAAGTTGCCTAGGAATAGTACCAGAGAGCAATTCGTCGTGGCGAGAAGTGGAATTAGCCATGGTGAAATGTGAGAGGCCAAACTAGGAATCGTCCAGAGGGAAATTCACCGTAACTAAATGGGAATTGGCCACAATGAAATTTTATGAGAATTTGTCAGGCATTCCAGAGAGGAATTAGCCACGGTGAAAAAGGGAATTGAACGTAGCCAATAGTGAAAGGCGAGCGAGGTAGGCTCCAGGAGATTTCCTCATCATGGCACCATGTAGGTTAGCCACGGCGAAGCTCCAACTCACCGCGGCACCGTGGTGCAACGTAGAAATCTTAGTTTTTCATATAGTCACCTCAAGGGATGATTTAGAAATATTGGTAAAAGATTCTTGTGAGTTGAAATTGATGGGTAATAGAATCAAAGGCTTATAAATGAGTGTTTGTTTCCCTTGTGTACATGAATACTTGTAATTATTTGGTAGATGACTCTAATAATATTAAGGTTCAAATTCCCTGCATTTCTCAAATGTAATTAGTCGTAATGTCTTGTAACATTGATTTATGGTTATTAATCATGTATTTTACCTTAATTACAATAATTAAAAGTTAGGGTCGTCCCAAAAATGCTTCATATTACACATTGAGGTTTTAAGGTTCATGTTTCGAAACCCATACAGAAATTCATGAAATTCATCAAATTCCTTTATTAATTTGTTCAATTAACCATCTAGACATCTTATAAATCTTGTTTTACATCAAAACCCCATGATTTTCGGTGTTAAAATGCTTTGGATTGCATGTTACATTCTTAGGGTCTATATTTTCAAAACCATGAAAAGGAATTCACAAATTCGCATCTCTTGTTTGTTTAATTGTATAATTGATGGCTTAGATAGCATAGAAACATTAATTTCCTCGAAAATCATGAAGAAAACGCTTCAAAAAACTAAGGAAAATGAGATAAAACACTTCAAATCACACACAGGTTTGAAAACCTGTCTCAGACCCACAAGTGACCCCTAGCTGAGTCCAAACAAGCCCCACGCGTAGGCATAAGTGTGGGTGGTGCGTGTGGGCCACCTCTAGCCCTTATTGGCGTGTTTCTTTTTCCAATTTTTAAATTAAAGAATTTCCTAATTTTCTATGATTTTAAATTTATTTTTTGAACCTTATAAAAATTATTTATTAATTTTTAAAATTTTTAGATTGAAAAATAGATATTTTTATTATTCTAAGCTACTAAATGACCTTAGAAAATTACAGAAAAATTTGAGAATTTATTTTAATATATCTAGAGCATTAAATTAAGGCGTACTTTCCCTAAATATACACCAAACATTTATACTCTCAAGTTGAGGCATAAAACATTAATATTTAAACCTTATTTAAGTTAAATTGTTGTTGTTCACAATTTTCATGCAAACATGGTTCATAATTGGCCTTTTAGGATACATATAGTACAAGTATCTTAATGGGATATGAATTTTCTCCTAGTTTAGGAATTTTGTTTTAATAAATTGTTGTGAATAGGTGATTTATTCATCAAAGTTATTAAAACCATTAAGTTCTTTTTGTTGATAGGAGGTGAAGAATTTCATAATTCTAGTCTGAGAATATTATTTTGTGTATTTATGCCACCAAAATACTTTACACAAAATTGATGAAATCCCTTATTGATAGAAATTAAGTTACTCTATATAATTACCTACTTAAGGGAGGTTATTATATATACTAACTCTAGTATGGCATGAAGTGTGCTAGTGAAAGTAAATAGTTAAGAGAATTTATTTGCCCAAAGGGGATAGATTTTCTCAGCTATAAACTTCCTTGTTGGACAGAGATACATAGTATGTGAAAATTATCTACCCAAAAGGGATAAGACTCGTAATATTATATATCCTCATTCATATTATCTTCATGCTAGAGATGCCTAATGCATGTTATATTCTCTGCCTAAAGGGGAGTTCATGATGATGCAGCAAGTGCTTCTCAAGAATAGCTTGCTTAACTTAAGCTGTTTTGAAATTGCCTGCTTAACTAACTATGCTGTAATTTTATCTACAGTCTCATTTGCTGTGAACAACAATAATTCTACCATTGAGGTCTTGACTAGTTCCAATTATAAGAAATGGAAGCAAGATGTTGAATTTGCCTTGGAATAGTGGATATAGACCTGGCATTACATGAAAGTGAACTTTTGAAGCCCATTGAGAATAACACTGTTGAACAAAAGGAGTACTATGCTAAGTGGGAGAAATCCAATTGTTTCAGTCTCATAGCTATGAAAAGATCAATAGCTGAATATCTCATGAGTGGTTTACTAGAAACCACAAATGCTAAGGAGTTCTTTGATGTTATGGAAAAGAGTACCATATGTCTGACAAGGCTGAGGTAGGACAACTCATGAGTGAATTGACAAGTATGAGATATGATAACACTAAGAGAGTTAGAGAATACATCATGAGGATGGTGCATGGTCAATCAAAATTGAAAGCTCGTAATATTCTGATTCCAAATAGTTTTATCATTCATCACGCACTTAATTCGCTTCTGTAAGAATTTAGTCAGATTAAAACTGCTTATAACACACAAGATCAGACTTGGGATCTAAATGAATTTTATTTCTAAATGTGTGGCTGAGGAAGAAAAATTGAAGAGGGAAAAGAATGAGAATGCATATTTGGTTTCCCATAATAAGTTGAATTTCCATAAGGGAAAAGGAAAATTTAAGAACAAGAAGACATAGGCTTTTCAAGGGATTAGGACTTCAAAAGGCATGGTAAGAATCAGATTGCTAGTGATGCAGATAAAATAAAAGATATGAGTTGTTATTTCTATCAGAAGAAGGGTCATAAGAAGGTTGATTGTCTCAAATACAAGGGTTGGCTAGCAAAGAAGGGCAGAGATCAAGGTGAGTCATTGGCTTATATTTATTTAAATCAAACATAATTGATGTTCCAATATATTCTTAGTGGCTTGATAGTAGTGCTTCTGTTCATATAACTTCTACATTACAGGGGTTCAGAAATAACAGGAAGCTAAGCGAGAATGAGTTCAAGCTAAAAGTAGGAAATGGTGTTAATGTTAAAGTTGAATATATAGGAACCATTTTTTTGTCATTAGAATCTGGTTATCGGCTTTGTTTAGAAAATATTTTTTTATATTTCATCATTTAGAAGAAATTTGATTTCTCTTTCATTGCTTGATAAAACTGGATATTTTTTCAATTTTGGAAATAAAGGAGTTGAAATTTCTTATCATTCTAATGTGATTGGCAAATGCATTTTATCTGATGGATTATACAGACTATACTTGAATTCTAAAATTGATAATCTATCTTTCAATGTTAAGAATTCCGCGGCTAAACGACCCTTAATTAAGGAGAAGTCTCCATTATTGTGGCATAAATGACTAGGTCACATTTCAAAGGAAAGAATTGAGGGATTAATCAGAGAGAAAATACTTCCCTCGCTTAATTTGGAAGAGATAAACACCTACGTTGATTGTATGAGGGGAAAATTGACAAAAACCAAGAAAAAGGGTACAACTCATAGTAAGAGGCTCTTGGAAATAATACATACTGATATCAATGGGCTCTATCCTTCAACTATATGTGACAAAATTATTTTATAACCTTCATTGATGATTTTTCCCATTATGGATATGTCTTTCTCATTAGGGATAAGTCTGAAGCCCTTGACATGTTGAAAATTTATCAAACTAAAGTTGAGAAACAATTGGAGAGAGTCATCAAAATAGTCAAGTCAGATCGTGGTGATGAATATTATGAAAAATATGATGAAAGGGGACAACAAAAGAGACCTTTTGCTAAGTATTTACAAGATTTTTTGATTGTTGCCTAGTATACCATGCCTGGTAGTCTTAAATAAAATGGTGTGCCAGAAAGACGAAACCACACACTTATGGACATAGTGAGGAGCATGATGAGTAAGTCTAATTTGTCTAATTTTTTATAGGGAGAAGCAATAAGGACTGCTAATTATATTTTGAATTGAGTGCCAAGTAAATCCATTCCTAAAACACCTTTTCAATTATGGACTGGAAGAAAACTAAGTCTCAATCACTTTCGTGTTTGGGGGTATCCTACTGAGGTGAAAATTTATAATCCTTTCCTAAAGAAAACAGATCCTAGAACTTCCCATTACTTCTTCATTGATTATCCAGATCACTCAAAAGGATATAGATTCTATTACCCTACAAGGGGTACTAGAATTATTGAATCCTTAACTGCAAAATTCTTAGAATTTGATATTGCTGAAGAAAGTTACTTTCAAAGCTTTGAACTAAATGAACAGCATGATACAATCTCAATTCCTTTGCAAATTACAGATGCAGTAGTCGTACCAACGAATGTAACAGAAAAGGCTGCAAATTTACCTATTCAGATAGAAGCACCCATTATGGATGATGTTCCTTTGATAGGTGAAACAGTTCCTAAAACAATTCAACAAATTCTAAAAATTCCTTTAAGGAGGTCCCAAAGAGAAAGAATATTAGTAATCTCAAATGACTATTATATCTATTTAGGAGAAACAGAATGTGGCATTAGTGAAACTATAGATCCTTTAAGTTACTCTGAAGCCATCAATAGTCCTTAATCAGATATGTAGAGGAATGCGATGAGTAATGAGATGAGTTCTATGTTGAAAAATGGAGTTTGGGAACTTGTTGAATTACCTACAGGTTACAAACCAATTGGTTGTAAATGGGTATTCAAGACCAAGAAAGATTTTAAAGGCCAAGTTGAAAGGTTCAAGGCTAGATTAGTAACTAAGGGTTTTGTCCAGAGAGAAGGCATTGATTTCAAAGAGACATTCTCATTGGTCTTGACCAAAGATTCATTCATAATTATTATGGCATTGGTGGCTCATTATGATCTAGAGCTTCATCAAATGGATGTCAAAATAGCCTTTTTAAATGGAGATCTTAATGAAGAAATCTACATGGTACAGCTAGAAGGTTTTAAAGAAAGCGGGAAGGACCATATGGTGTGTAAATTAACAAAGTCTATTTATGGTCTTAAACAAGCCTCTCACCAATGGTATTTAAAGTTTGATCAGGTGGTTACCTCATTTAGTTTATTGAGAATAAATTTGATCAATGTATTTATATGAAGACCAGTGGGAGCAGATTTATTTTCCTAGTACTTTATGTTGATGATATTCTTCTAGAAAGTAGTGATTCGAATCTACTTCATGAAGCTAAAGTTCTTCTATCTAGTGCTTTTAACATGAAAGACATTAGGGAGGTATCATTTGTTCTGGGTATTAAGATTCATTACGATAGATCACACTATATTTTGGGATTGTTCAGAGAGCCTATATAGATCCCGTGTTGAAACGATTTAATATGCAAGATTGTAGACCGGGGGAAGTACCTATTGTTAAAGGTGACAAGCTTAGTAAAAGTCAATGCCCTAAGAATGAGCTAGAAAAGGAAACTATAAAAAACACCTCTTATGCTAGCACTGTTGGTAGCCTAATGTATACTCAAGTATGTACTCGTCCTGATATTGCTTTTGTTGTGCATGTTCTTGGTCAATATTTATCAAATCTTAGATCTCAACATTGGGTTGTAGCCAAGAAAGTCATGAGATACCTATAGAAAATGAAAGATTTCATGATTACCTATAGAAGAGTTGACAACCTTAAAGTGTTAGGATACTCAGATTCTGATTTTGCTGGATGTCCAGATGATTTCAAATCCACTTCTGGTTAAATTTTCATGTTAGCTAGTGGAGCAATCTCCTAGAAGAGCATGAAATAAACTTTGATTACAGTATCAATGATATATGTTGAGTTTGTTGCATGCTATGGGGCAGCCTTGCAAGCTGTTTGGCTCAAGAATTTCATATCAAAGTTTCATGTAGTCGACTTAATCATGAAGCCACTGGTTATTCATTGTGATAATAGTGCAGTAGTATTCTATTCCAAGAATAACAAAATTAGCAGTGGACTTAAGCACATAAAGTACCTTATAGTCAGGAACCTACTCAAGAAAGGAAACGTTTCCATAGAATTCATAAACATTGAGTCAATGTTAGCTGATCCTCTAACTAAAGAATTAAGGCCCATACAGTTTAATAAACATGTTAAGAATATAGGTATCTTATGGTTTTTTTATCTTTTAAGCTAGTGGGAGTTGATGTGTTTTTCCTTCTTTTATTTTGTTTTGGATGTCTTTTGTTTATATCAATGAATTTTATGAACCTTCATATATTTAATATATAATTGATAATCATCACTTTTAATTTTTTTTTTACTTGTGTAAGGATTGAATGCAACATGTACCTTAAGACATGGTGCTAATCTTAAGGATGACCGTTGTATTTATCATGATATATCTCTTATGACACTATACTGTATTCTTGAGATAAAGTATTTGAAACATATAGACTCTTTATGAGTCATATGATTTCTCACTATGGTTTAGCATATGGATTTTGAGAAATCGTGATTTCTCATTGTGGTTCAGCATACAGATGTTGAGAAATCATATGGAGGACTGATAAGAAATAGTGCATTATTGATCACTTTGAGAGCTATTTCTTACCACACTTTCAGGCTTAGGATCCATGTCAATATAATGTCAATATGTGTGAGTATGGATTAGTCTTATGTCATTAAAAGGCATGATGATCACCATTATCCCTTATTGGTAGTTATATTAGACGGGATTGTGTACGATGTGCTTTCTTAGGACCATTGTTTTCTAAATCAAGTGTGCACATAAAGTTTTTGTTGTTTTGTCAATCCAAGAGTCATTTTATAAAATAAAATGAATTTTTTAAAAATCAAATTAATGTGGCCCAAGTGGGAGAATGTTGGAAAGTTTTTATGTGGGCTCACATTAATTCTTTTAATGTTTTCTAAAATTAGGTTGACCATAATCTATTAAGAATTATCATAAGCCCAATTATAAGTTAAGTGATTATAAAGTTGATGGGTTTTAGCACACATTTAAATTAAAGGTCTGGTGAGTTATCATAATAGTGTGGCCCAATTGTTTTGTTGAAGTCTGTAATAGGAAAACCCAATAAAACATCTATATTTAAAAGCTAAGTCCCCTCTCTAACCCTAATTTAAGTATACTAGTCCTATTAAAAGCCGCTCTTCTAAACATAGGGTGATAGAGAGGAAGATCTAATCTCTAACTTATTTTCATGGCAGCTACAGGTATAATTCTTATTCTAATATTAAGTTAGTGTTCTAGTTTAATATAAGATCCATATTCATTAACATTTAGGGCTGCAACAACCTCGCCTCACAAGGCCCAAACTTGGGTTTACTACCCTTAGTTGAGTGGCCCATTGCTATTGCAATTTAGGAAGCTTTCATCGAATGGTAAAACTTGCAAGTCATTAGGCGCTAGTACTATCATACCTAGCTTTGTCAAATATGAAGTTTTAAGTAAGTCCTATACTCATTCATAAGCTTTTTAACTCCAAAATTGGGTCATTTACATGTTATTTTGAACTATAAAGGTCTAAACTTGTTTCTTTCTTTTTCTTAATTCATTTTCATCAAAAACAAGTTTGTTTGCACTCATTTTATGGTGCCTAACTCATGGAACACACTTAAACACACTCTAACTCAAGATGACAACTTTATCATAAAATTTACACTAACTTGAAAAAGAAAAATTCATAACTCAAGTTATACAACACCAAATCATGAAAATTAGGTGTCTACAAAAAACATAGAATGTGAACTATATGCTGTAAAAATTTCAAGAGAAATTGAGCTCATTTGCCTAATCAAATGCAATGGAACAGTAACATAGGTCAAAATTGGAAACATCTAGTAGACCTAAACTTTGAAATTGTATATCTTAGGCTACACAACTCTAAATTAGGTGTTCTTAGTAGCCATATAGAAACCTAAATGTGGTACAAATTTTAGAAGTATTTGAGCTTATTTGGCCCGCGAAAGACATGACATATCAGTGGCTACTACGATATTCGGACACATTTAGTCCTATTTCAAAAATTCATGACTTCCTTTATACAACTCCTTTTTATGCAAACTCAGTGGCCGTAGAAATCTTATGATGTTAGACTTCATTTAGACCTTAAAAGACCTGAACAACTAAATCTATTTTGTGTGAACAGTACTCGAAACTAAATGAATTTTCTATCCAACTTTAGAAATTTGTAAAATATTTTGTACAACTCCAAAAATTCTGGTTCTTAGCTTGACAAAAAGCTCTACAAGGGGTCTAAATGCATGCCAAATTATAGGATCAAACTAGATTATTTAAGCCACTTTTGACGTAGGAGTTGTTCATGGCAATTGAAGGCCAATTTTGATACCAACTAGGACCATTAGGGATCTAATTGGTTTTCTTCCACTTTGAGCATATCTCTTCTATCCCAAATGGCTTTTCTGACCATTCCATATCATTCCACAATAGTTGGATCAAGATTTGACCCTTGGATACCTAAAAGTACATCCATTTATCATATCTTCTATACATCAACCTCTACCATAATACACATACCTTGCCATAATAGTCATATATTGCCATTCTTATACTTTTGTACATAATCCTATCATAAAACATAAAGCAACACTATCATATACATCATAGGTGTGTCAATATATATATAAGGCATCATATACATACACATACTAAAGTTCAGTACAAAAGGAGATTCAAATACATAATTTTCTACTATCTATAGCCTCTTTTGATCTTAACCTTGGCTTAAGGAACTTGAAATGGTTAGTGGGAGCATAGGGGTAAGATTCAAGAGAATCTCAGTAGCTAATCTCAACCAATTCAATGCATACAAGAATGCTATGGGTCTATGCCATGCATATGGTGCAAGAATGCAATGCTCATGCCTTATATGAATCAAATGCATTATAAAACATAAAAATTCATTCCGTTCATAACCATGGCTTTGTCATAAACTTGCTAGACTTAACTTTTCTCAACCCGGGGCTAAGAAAGAGCTACTATGCTCAATTCATGCCATAGGGGAGTCAAAAGGCCAAAAAACATGTCATATTCATACATAAAGCCCATTATGGAACTCATGATAAATATATATCATGAATGCATTAAGCAATAACACATATAATCATTTACACTCATTTAGGCATGCAAAGTATGTAAGAAAAGGAGATAAAGCTACCTTGTGATTCTAAGAACTTGAATGTACCACAATCCCACTTATTTCCTTCCTTTTTCCTTACTTTCTTGGGCTTGGCACTCACAAATGAAGGAGTTTGGATTAACTTGACCTACATATGACAATCACAAGGCAAATTAATCCCATAGACTCATTCTAGGCTTTATTATCTTTCTTGAATCTCTTTAGGACTCAATATGCTATATAAAGCTAGTTTTAGGTCCATTATAAATCAACCTTTGTTTCTTGCTTTCTAAACTTCAAACTCTTGCTTCCTACAAGTTTTATAACTCTCAAGGAACTCATTAGAACTATTACATACTTGGTTTGAAGGGTTTAGAGTCAACTTGCTTCATTAACCTCTTTTAGGCCTTAAAATTCTAACTTCCACTCTAAGACTTCTAAATTCAATCCAATGCTTCCATAATTCTTTATTCATCATGTCTAAGTCTCTAAATTAATTAAAACTCAAAGAAACACTCCCTAGGCACTTCTCCTAGGCTTGGCCAAATTGATGCTCATAAAGACACAACTTGGAGTTTTACTATTTTCTCTTGTGAATTTGTTACATATTCTTGTTCCTTGGTTTCTCTAGAGTCTAGGCATCATTAAATATGGCTTGGGTTATCCTTTTAAAACTCCAAAACTCTCAAGGTGCAATTGAAACCTTAACTTTTCTACTTTGTTTTCAAATACTCCTTTCTTGAATCTAATTGCATAATTCAATTCCTTACACTATAAAGCCCTTGGTTTTACCTTGTTACCATCCAAAACATTCTCATTCTTTATGGGTCCTAGGGTGGCCGAATATGAGAGGGAGAGAGAAGGCAAGGTGAAGCCAACTTTGCACCTTGTTCCATACATCATCTTAAAGTTTTTCAAGAGAAGAATTTGGTGCAAAGCTTAGTTTTCTCAAATCCTCTCCTTCTTCCACAAGTCTAGCAATGAAAATCCTCCTCTTGGGAAACAAAAACCATGAGGAAAGAGGGCTTGGAGAGGAGAATCAAATTAGTGAAGGAAGAAGCATGAAAAAGTGCCAAAATACATACCTTTTCTTGGTTTATTTTCTCCCATTTTCTTCTTCCTTTGGTGTAACTTAGAGCTCTAGCTTAGGGCAAGGGAATTCTAATTTAGATTGTGGGAGACGTGCTGGCCTATTTTAAGAAGAAGGGAGATAAGTTATAATATTTTTCATAATTCTCATTTTTCCTTTCAAGTTCACTTTTCCCATTTTCTCTCATATAAAAATTTAAATTTTCTAATTCATAAAATACCTCTAGTTTCACTCAAATTGGATTTAAAACTTTATCGAATCATTTAGCCAAAGTTCGAGTCAACTGATAACCTAAATTGTACACCAGAGGGATTTTAATCATTCTAAGGGTTCTTATGGTGTTTAGGGCTTTTGAAAATTTTGGAAAACTCAATTTTACCATTTAAAGCTCCCTTCTTTGAGTTTCTAAAAGATTGCCCAAAATTATAAAAAGGCTACTACATTTTTGGATTATTTTATTAGCTATCCTAACTCTAGTTTTAGGGCATTTTTTTGCTTTGTATCCTTATTTCTAGATGCTTAAATTATTATTCTAATTTTATTTAACCTCTATTCCCTTGATTTGGGAGTCTTCCTTTTATAACTCATTAGTTTTAATTCAATTTTAGAAAGACTGGATATTACATTTCTCATCCCTTTAAATAATATTTTGTCCTCAAAATTTAGATATATACCTGATTATAATAACTCTAGATATTTCTTTCTTATTTCTTCTTCTAACTCCTAGGTAGCTTCCTCATGAGATAGTCCTTTCTAAACCACTTTAACTAATGGTATGCTTTTGTTTCTTAAATTTTTTAGCCTAGTATCTATAATTCGATCTGGTGATACTATATAAGATAGATTATCCTATAAATATACATTTTCATACTCTATGACATGTGAGGGGTCGAGCTGGTACTTTTTGAGTTAGGATATGTGGAAGACATCATGAATTTAGCTTAAGATTAAGGAAGGGCAAGTTTCTAGGCCACAAGTCTGACTTTATCAAGAATCTATAATAGACCTATGTACTTTGGATTGAGTTTCTTACTTTTTATGGACCTACCTATCCCTATGACCAATGATACTCTAATGAATATATGGTTTCTAACCTCAAACTCTAATTGCTTTATCTTTTTATCTACATAACACTTCTATCTACTTTAAGCCTCTAGAAGTTTCCTCTTGATCACTTCTATCTATCTAAAGGTTTGGTCCACTAGTTCTAGGCCTATAAGACTCCTTTCTCCAAGCTCAACCCAACATACTGGGGACCTGTAGTTTCTCCCATATAATGCCTCATATGGTGCCATCTAAATACTAGAATGATACCCATTGTTGTAGGCAAATTCTGTTAGAGGTAAATAGGTATCCCAGTTACCTTTCATTTCTGATAGACAAGCCCTCACCATGTCTTATAGGGTTTGGATTGTTCTTTTTATCTGACCATTTGTCTAAGGATAATAGGCTATACTGAATCTCAATTTGGTCTCTAAAGCATCCTGTAATGATCTCCAGAAATTCAAAGTGAATCTAGGATCTCTATTTGATACTATACTCCTAAGTACCCTATGTAATCTTACTATTTTTTTTATGTATAGTTAGGCTAATTTATCTAAGGCGTATGTGGCTCAATTGCTAAGAAATAAGTTAACTTGGTTAACCTATCCACTATCACTCATATAACATTATGCCCCGATGATGTTTTAGGTAATCCCACAACAAAGTCTATAGCGATGTTATCCCACTTCCATTTAGGGATATCAAAGGGCTAAAGTAACCCAACTAGTTTTTAGTGTTCAATTTTGAATTTTTAACATACCAAATATTATGAGACATACTTAGCTATATTTGTTTTCATTTCAGGCCACCAAAACATTTTCTTTAGATTATGATACATTTTATTATTACCTGGATGAATGGTATATCTACTCTTATGTGCCTATTCTAATATCCTTCTTTTAATTCTAAATTTCTTGGCACATACAGCTTATCCCTATATCTTTTGCTTCTATCTGCAAATAGGTTAAACTCTAAAGCTTTACCTTGGGACATTTGATCTCTAATTTTTCTTGCATACTCATCCTCTTGTTGGGCTTCTTTTATTTAACTCCTCAGGTCACTTTTTATTCAAGTTTCACTAATTAATAGTTTTCCAAAATACACTTAAGATGAGAAATTTATATCTCTAAATCTGTCAATGACTTTCTACTCTCTCAACATCATGTAGGCCATATGTATGGATTTTCTACTCAATGTATCTACAACTATGTTAGCCTTGCCTGGATGGTATTTTAAGGCGTAATCATAATCTTTCAAGAATTCTAACTATCTCCTTTATCTTATATTTAACTATTTCTATTCAAACAAGCATTTAAGGCTTTTATAGTCATTATATGTTTCTATGGTTACACCATACAGGTAGTGTCTCCATATTTTAAGAGCAAACACCATTGCTACTAGCTCTAAATCATAAGTGAGATAGTTTTCTTTGTGTAGTTTTAACTGTCTAGAAGCATAAGCTACTGCTCTATCATTTTGTATAAGTACACATCCTAACCTTTCTTAAAGGCATCATTATAGACTACAAAAATCTCTCTAAAGTTAGGAATTGTAACACCCTAAAATTAATTAAGATGTTAATGATGTATTTAGACGAATTAAGAATAATTATTATAGAATAATTAGGTAAGCTATATGAATGAAAATTTACAGAGAAATAAGTTATTAATATAGGTTTAAGATTTCAATTGGGTTAAAGCTTAATTTATGCCCAAAATTAATTTTAGTAAGCCATGGATAAGGATTTATGGAGGCCTAATGATTTTACGTGCAAGCCTAACTCTTTATCATGAGACTTGGGTTAAGAGATATTACCTAGCAATAGCCTAATCTGATTTAGTAAAATAGGGGCCCAAGACCCAATTTATATGAGTTAGCCCAACGCATATTATGCAGACCCAAATTAGATTCTTGGAACTTGACCTGACTCTATCAAATTGCTGCATCCCAACTTATGAGATAAGGTCCAACAAGTATAAAAATCTAAACCCACAAGGAATTGGGCAATTAGGTCAGCACATCCCACTTTTAGCTCTAAATTTTCTGCAGCCCATTCATTAAACCATAGCCCAACCACTAGAAATGAGCCCAATTGGACCTTGGGTTGATGGGTCAGCCCATTTCTCATTAAAAACCTTAAAGGTTCAGTAGCCACACCCATTCAGAAGAGCAAAACACTTGGTTCTGTAGAAGAAAAAACCTATTTTCGCACCTTGAGGAGAGGCTAGGGTTCTACCAATATTGCAGCTCTATTTTTGACTCCTAGAGGATGATTTAGCCAAGGTAAGTTATATATAAATTGACCCTCTTATTCTCCTCTTCATCTTGGTCCAATTAGTTTATGGTTTTGGACATTTTCATCTCTTTCTCAAATATGAAACTTAGTGTTAGGTGATTCCTTGCAAGATTTTCGGAGTTTGAAATTAGTGGAACCATGAGGTAAGTGTTTGCTTTCATTTTGTGGTATAATCTTGCCCAGATTTCATGTTATAAGCTGACTTTGGTATATGGCTAATTCTATGTGCAAAAATCCAAGTTTTAAAGATACCTATAATGTGTCCTTAGTAGTTAAGACTCAACTTAGTTCATTTGACCTCTTAGGTGTATGGGTAAGTGTTCCCTCTTCTCTTGTGGGGTGTATGTGCTGAATTCCTACATTTTAGATTGACATTTGCTGCATGGTTTGTACATGTGCGAAGATGGAGTTGTGGGGAGCGAATCATGATGAGCTTTGATGTATGGACCCTAAATTAGTGTAATGATTATTAGGAAGCTTGGGTAAGAAGCTCTCAATGAACTATTGTTAAGATTAATTATGGATAAGGAAATTCCTAATTAATGATAGTTAAATGATGATGATTTTGTTTATGTTAGGCCTGGTGTGCTTTGAATCATGATGGTAGCTAGAGGAAGAGTAATTGGCTTTATTAAGGTAACTGGGGTTGTTTTTCTAATTCTATGTATATACTCATGTTAATCTGCTATTTGTTACATATGCTTGATTTTGAAATGCTAGATGACTGGTTGACTACTTGATTATTATTGTAATTGGACTTTATGAGTCCATGGTGTAACAACCATAATTTCTAATAATCATAATTAAGGTTAAGTATGTGATTACTAACCATAAAATTTCAATTAGGGTTGAAAGTCATTACAACTAATTATATTCAAAAAATATTAGGAAATTTGAACCTTAATGTTATTAGGGGCATTAATTAGGTAACCACAATTATTCAAAAGTGTAAGTGAATTTAATCATTAATAAGGAGCCTTTGATTCTCCCATCCATTAATTCCAACTCATAAAAACCTCTTAAAAGTGTTTCTAAATCATTCCTTAGTATTACCATAAAAGAAATTAAAGTTTCTAAGTGAATATGAGAAATTGAGCACCTTCGTCGCGGCTAAATCCCCTTTCGCCACGGCCAATTACTCTAGGATTTAAGTTCTTACACCTCTATAAATTTCACGTATTTTTTAGCGGCCAAATACCCCTTTCGCCGCGGCTAAATACACTCTGGAACACTCCCAAACTTGCTTCCCAGGCTTAGCCGCAGCTAACATCACTATTCGCTGCAGCCAATTTCTTTCTGTTTTTTTCCCTGGCAGGTTCGCCACATTTGGCCAAGGCCAATTAATTGTTAGCCGCGGCCAATTCTTCTCTGTTTCTATTTAGCCTAGGCCAATTAAATGTTGGCCGCAGCCAATTCCCTTCTGTTCCTATAACTCCCAAAATTTCATCTCATGCTCTCCATTTCCCCCTCTAGCAATCCTCTAGGCCACTTTAACTTAGTTTGTGAAAATTTAATGTCTTTCTTTTACCTAATCTACTTAACACATCTATCATTACATATTTAAAATTCAAATGTGGATCCTTAACCCTCTAGCTACCATAAACTAGTGAGTTCATAGATTAATGACAACAAATATATTATGGTCACAAGGTGCATGGGGTCAATGCTTAATGTTCATATAAAATCAAATCATTTATCCATTATTAGCCAATTACAATCATAATGTTCAATTCCATGATAATCAAATTACATATACAATCCCTATACTTGGCAACTCATGATGCAATGTAGCAATGATACAGAACTAATAATTTAGTTACAATACATTTTGTCAAAGCTCCCAAGCCTATGTGCTACCAAACCATTTAATGATCTTCTATTAATTTTCTCCTTACCACTAAGAGGTCCAGTTCCTGAAAATGTTAGCCCACAACGGGGTGAGATATACAATCTCAGTAACAAAAGGCAATTTCCATATATATGTACAAGTCAATCAATCCAATGCAATTTCATGTCATCGATACCAGAATCATCAATTCAATTCGCAAATGAACTAGTTGAGCTACCAATGACTACTGTCCCATACTAGCAATCATACATAACATGTTAATGGCCAATAACATCGAGAGAGGTCCATCCACAGCACCTACTCCATAATGAGCACAACCAGGGCTCAGTGCATCGGGCTCTGATTACAACCCAGTGCTCGATCGAAGCACATGCACAGGTGGCAGCCATACCACAGCTCCACCATGGACTCACAAGGTCCAATTATAATAACAATCAAGTAGTCAACTAGACATTTAGCATTTCAAAATCAAGCATGTATAGCAAATAGCAGATTAATATGAGCATATACATAGAATTAGAAAAATAACCCCAGTTACCTCAATGAAGCCAATTACTCTTCCCCTAGCTACCATAATAATCCAAATGCATACCAAGCCTATAACAAGCATAATTATCATCATTTCTAATCGCAATCAAATATCCAAAGAGTTGAACTACTAATAATAGACTAAAGGTTACTCACCTAATTACCAAGGGATTTAATTTCGGATTCCAACTTTCCCACACCAGAAATTACCATAGTTCACTCTAATTTCTGGGTAATTTCACATGAAACCAAAGCCCATATCATAGGTTAACTATAGGGGTCTCAAACTAATAGAAAATGAATCAAAATGGGAAGGAGATACTCACTTAACAACATCCATAGCCTCAACCTTCGAAAATCCACCTTGGGAAATTCCAAAATTCGCATTTCAGTCATCAAGCCCAGAAAATTCAGTTTTCCACCATTATCTCCTTGTAATCTCACACAATAACAGAACCCATTATGATAATACATCCTTAGGGGCATTTTCCAGCAAAGTGATACACAAAATGGAAGGGAAATGCTTACCTAATAATCCCTCTAACCTCCAACTCCGAAAATGTTGCAAGCAATCACCCAACACCAAGTTTCAGATTTGAGAAGAAGATGAAAATGCTCAAAACCAAAAATTAATCAGACCAAAATGGAGAGGAGGATGAGAGGGTTAAGTTATATATAACTCACCTTGGCTAAATCATCCTCTAGAAGTGAGAAATGGTGGAGGAATGCAGAAAACCCTAGCCTCCTCTCTTCCTATGCGAAAATGGAGTTCTCCTTTGCCTAAGGTTGAGTTAGTCTACAGAATAAAGGGTAAGAGGCTGAGTAAGTTAGGGCTTTAGATGGGTTTGGGTCAACCCTAAAGCCCAAAATCCACTTAGGTTCAGATGTGCGCTTGTTGGGCCTTTGTTTGGTGAGGTGGGCTGCAGAACATTTTGACTTTAAGTGAAGTATGCTGACCCAATGGCCCAATTCCTTGTAGGTTTAGATTTTTATGCTTGTTGGGCCTTATTTCATGAGTTGGGCTATAGAAATTTGATTGGGTTAGGCCAAGTTCCAAGAGTCAATCCAACTTGGGTCTGCATAATGTGTGTTAGGCCAACTATAAGAGCTCATGTAAATTGGGTCTTGGGCCTCTATTTTACTAAATCAAATTGGGCTATTGCTAGGTGATCTCTGTTGGCCCAAGTCTCATGATAAGGAGTTGGGATTGTATCTAGAATCATTGGGCCTCAATAAATCCTTATCCATGACTTATTCAAATTAAATCTTGGGCCCCAATTAGGCTTTAACCCAAATGAAATCTTAAACCTATATTACGAACTTATTTCTCTATAAATTTTCATTCATAAAGCTTGCCCAATTATTTCATGATAATTATTATTAATTAGTCCAAATACATTATTAACACCTTAATTAATTTTAAGGTGTTACACATAGTGGAGCTGTGGTGTAGCTGCCACCTGTGCATGTGCTTCGATCGAGCATCGGGTTGTAATCAGACCCCAGATGCACTAAGTCCTGGTTATGCTCATTATGGAGTAGGTGCTATGGACGGACCTCTCTTAGTGTTATTAACCATTTTCATGTTATGTATGATTACTGGTATGGGACAATAGTTATTGGTAGTTCAACTAGTTCATTTGTGAATTGAATTGATGATTCTGGTATTGATGACATGAAATTGCATTGGATTGATTGACTTGTACATACATATGAAAATTGCCTTTTGTTACTGAGATTTATATCTCACCTCATTGTGGTCTAACATTTTCAGGGACTGGACCTCTTAATGGCAAAGAGAAAATTAATAGAAGCTTATTAAATGGTTTGGTAGCATATAGGTTTGGAAGCCTTGTCAAATTGTATTGTAACTAGATTGCTAGTTTTGTATCATTACTGCATTGCATCATGAGTTGCCAAGTATAGGGACTATATATGTAATTTAATTATCAAGGGATTGAACATTATGATTGTAATTGGATAATAATGGATAAGTGATTTGATCTTGTATGAACATTAAGCATTAACCCCATGCACCTTGTGACCAGAATACATTTGCCGTCATTGATCTATGAACTCACTGGTTTATGGTGGCTAGAGGGTTAAGGATCCATATTTGAGTTTTGAATGGGTAATAATAGATATGTTAAGTAGATTAGGTAAAAGAAAGACACCAAATCTTCATAAACTAAGTTAAAGTAGCCTAGAGTGTTGCTAGAGGGGGAATTGGAGAGCATGAGATGAAATCTTGGGAGTTATAGGAATATAAGGGAATTGGTCGCGACCAACATTTAATTGGCCTCGGCCAAATGTGGCAAACCTGCCAGGGAAGAAAACAGAGAGAAATTGGCCGTGGTGAATAATGATGTTAGCTACGGTGAAGTTTGAGAAGCAAGTTTGGGGGTGTTCCAGAGGGTATTTAGCCGCAACGAAAGGGTTATTTGGCCGCGGTGAAATGCATGAAATTTGTAGAGGTGTAAGGAGTTAAACCCGAGAATAATTGGCCGCGGCAAAAGGAAATTTAACTACGGCGAAGGTGCTCAATTTCTCATATTCACCTAGAAACCTTAGTTTCTTTTATGGTAATACTAAGGAATGATTTAAAAACACTTGTAAGAGGTTTTTATAAGTTGGAATTGATGGATGGAAGAATCAAAGGCTCCTTATTAATGATTAAATTCACTTGCACATTTGAATAATTATGGTTGTCTAATTAATGACCCTAATAACATTAAGGTTCAAATTTCTCAGCATTTTTTGAATATAATTAGTTATAGTGACTTTCAACCCTAATTTAAATTTTATGGTTATTAATCACGTATTTAACCTTAATTATGATAATTAGAAGTTAGGGTCATTACAAGAATCACTAAACTAGAGTTATGGTTAACTTATGCTTCAATTCTTAGAAGCTCTGCTCACATTTCTCATCCTACACAAAAGATACATTCTTTCTACTAAGCCTAGTCAATGGCATAACTATTTGAGAAAAACCCTAGATAAACCTTTTATAATATTCTGCTAAACCTAGAAAGCTCCTGGTCTCTATCACTATCATAGGTCTCTCCCACTGAAGTATTGCCTCTACTTTATAGGGATCTATTGCGACCTTTGCCTGGGAGATCAGATGTCTTAGGAATTTTACCTCAGTGAGCTAAAACTCACTTTTGCTAAGTTTAACATTTAACTATTTTTCTCTCAGGGTTTCCAAGACTAAAATCAAATGCTGCTTATGTTCTTCTTTGCTCTTATAATAGATAAGAATATCATCTATCAACACTACTACAAATTTATCTAAGTATGGTCTAAATACTCTGTAATATCCTATGATTTAGAAATCCAAAATCATTCCTAAGGAGTGGAATGAATTACTTACAGGGGATCACAGGTTTAGCAAAAGCCAATATGAACTACGAGAAACCAAAATCAAAATCGTGTAATTAATGAATCAGAACCCCGGAGTAAAGTGAACTAAGGTTAGTTGAGATTTGGATGTTAATTAAAACATCTAAAAATGTAGTTAAGAGCCTCAGGATAACCCAAAATTGGAACCAAAACGGCCAAATAAAGAGTTACAGAGGTCAATGGCATTTTCATAATTTTGAGTAATTTTTAGAAAACTCAAAGAAAAGAGTTTTAAATGGGAAAAATGAGTTTTTCAAGATTCTCAGAGGCCCCAAAAACTATAAGAACCTCTAAAATAGTTAAAGCCTCTCTAATTTGCATTTTAGAGTATTAGTTGACCGTAACATTGACTAGACTGTTTGATAAGGTTTTAAATCCAATTTAGGTAAAACCAAAAGAATTTTATGAATTAGAGAATCTAAATTTTATGATGAACAAGATAGTTCTAAAAAAGGATTTGAAATGAGTTTAAGCAGAGAAACCAAAGATTAGGGATATAGTTAAAAATTTGGAAATGGTATAAGTGAGCCTATAGCCCTTATAATTACATCCCACTTCTCTCCCTCACCTTAACCAACTCACTTTCAATCTAAAATAGAAGCAGAACCAACAGAAGGTGGTGTACCAAGGAGGGAGAAAAAGGAGGAAGAAGATAAAGCTAAAAGGATAAGATTTTGTCACTTTTTAATACTCTTCCCTTCACTAAAGTTCTCCTTCTTCTCCTCTCTCTACTCATAGTTTTGATGTTCTAAAAGGATGTGTTCTATGATTGGTTCAGTAGAGGGAAAGACGAGTTTGAAGGAAACTTTAAAAGTCTAAAAAAGCTCTTTTGGCAAGTTTTGAAATAAGGTAAGAAACCATGGCCCAACTTGCTTCTTCTTGGCTCTCTTTTGCTTGAGTGTTTTGGCCAGAATTAGAGTACCATGTAGGGTGCTTGATTTTGGTTCCAACATGATAGAAAAATATGTTTTGAAGCCTAAAGAATCATATGGAAGCAATATAACTCAAAAAGAGGCTATAGATAATAAGTGGTGAAAATTAGGGTTTTAATTTTACTTAGGGATTTATAGAGCTTTCTAGTGATGATTTAGATTGTGTAAAACCATGTTTGAGTTCTCAAGGCATCTAAGAAGCTTTACAAATGGCAAATTCCCTAGAAAAACTGAGAAAACTCTATGGGCTCTCTACCTTGGTATGTGTCTCGGCCAAGGAGAAGATTATGCACCTAGAGAGAGTTTTCTTTGATTTCAAGGATATAAATGGCCTAGAAATGAATAATAGATACTAAAAGAAGCATTGGTTTGAATTTAGGAACCATAGTTTGAAAGTTGGGAGTTTAAGGTTCCATTATGCAAAAAAGAAGCAATTTCATGTTAAGCTCCTTGAGTTGAGTTTGTGATGACTCTAATGAGCTTAAATGGAGTCATGTGACTTAAATTGAGTGAGAAATTAAAGCCAAGATAATGAATTGTGTGAGTTTCTTCATTATACTACTATATGGAGCCATGTGGATGCCTAAAGTTAGAAGTAGCTCATATAAGGCTTTTGTGAGGATAAAGATGGTTCCATTGATACTTTTGTGTGTTGTTTGATATGTCTAGACCAAGCAAATCAAGTCTCTCCCAAGTATGCCTGTGAGGCTAAGAGAGGAAAGTGGGAAACCAAGGAAGAAAAATAGTACTTCTTGAGAAAAGTAGTTCTCCATCCTTTCTTGTATGCATTTCTTAGTTGTTGGATTGCCATTGAATACTTGTATGTATGTTTAAATCATGAAATGTGCTTCTAGTTATTGATTTGATGTTATGATACCATTATACTTCTTGATTTGTGTTTGGAATGTGACTTTGCTCTTAATGGGTGAGGTGATACCAAAAATCCCTTAGAATAAATTATATGAGTTGCTTCATTATGTTACTATATGGAGCCATGTGGATGCCTAAAGCTAGAAGTAGCTTATATAAGGCTTGTGTGAAGTTAGAGATAGTTCTATTGATACCTTTATGTGTTGTTTGATGTGTTTAGGCCAAATAAATCAAATCTCTCCCAAGTATGCTTGTGAGGTCGAGAGTGGAAAGTAGGAAACTAAGGAAGAAAAGTGTACTCTTTGAGAAAGGTAGTTCTCCATCCTTTCTTGTATGCATTTCTTGGTTGTTAGATTGTCATTGAATGCTTGTATATATGTTTAAATCATAAAATGTGGTTCTAGTTATTAGTTTAATGCTATGGTACCATTATGCTTCTTGAATTATGTTTAGAATGTGACTTTGCTCTTGATGGGTGAGGTGATGCCAAAAGTCCTTTAGAATGGGTGAGGTAAAGCCAAAAGTTCCTAAAAATGGGTAAAACAAGGGCAAAAATCTCTTGGAATGAGTGAGACTAAGTCAAAAGTCTCTAGGACTTGATTTTGATTTTGACATGTTTATGTGATCTTAAAAACATGTTTATGTTTGATTCTTGGAAGCTTTTGGTGCATGCTTATGTTCTTTGAAATGATAATATGCCATGTATACTTACTTGAAGGGTGAAAAAGTTATTGGCATTATTTCAATCTCACTCTTCTCCACTTTCTATCTAACTTTATCTAGGTAAAGCTCAAGGAGCAAAGAACGGGAGCCAAGGAGCATGAATGATGATAATTTGATAATAGAATAGGACTTTATGTATATTGATGTCAAAGTATGTATGTATAAGTTAATTATGAGTTGTAAACCCTTGAGCATGTGTAGAAGTATATGAACATGTTATATGTAAAGAATATGAAACTAAATGTATGAGAATGTATGATTTTGACATCATTGAGCCATGATGTCTATGTGTATATATGCATGTGGGATGGTGAATTTGAGTTTCATGAGGATTTAGACCTATTATGATGCCTCTACATACTGTATTTGAACTTTTAGACTTACCCAAATGGTCATGGTTCATGTAGGGAGCCATTTGGTATCATTTGAGACCATATGGTTACTATTTTAAGCCAAATTTTTTCCTTAAACCAGAACTAGGCCAAATGAATGAGTTTTGGTATGAAATTTGGCTACCATATAAATCTCATTGAGATTATTTCACAGAGCCAAAGAATATAATTTTTGGAGCCCTATGGAATCTTTTATGATTTTTTAAAGTTGGCAAAATTATGTGAAAACTGTCAGGGGCACTATGCTTCTAGATAGTTTAGTTTTTGGTGTCATTTTTAGAGGGACAAATGAAATCTAATACTTATGAAATTTTACAAGCATGTAGTTGGTATCATAAACTTTCTATAGCCACTAAAAGCACTTAATTTGGAACCTGTATAATGAGATATAAATTTTTATAGTAGCATATCTACTGTAGTAATAAAAACATACCCTAGCTATTGTTCCATTAGTTTACATGAGTCAAAGGATCTTTTTTTATCTAAAATTTTTATGGTAGTTAGAGGATATCCTGAGCTTTCTAGAAAGTCCTCATTTGCATGATTTGAAATTTTCTAAAATTATTTATGAATTTTTGAAGTTAGTGTAAAGTTTATGTGCATGCGGTCAATTCGGGTCTTGTGAAGATTTTATGTATTCCTTGATCTAAACATGCTAAAATGAGTATGAAAAAACTTTTTTATGATGAAAATGAATCAAGGAAAAGAAGGACTAAGGGTTGGACCCCATAGCTCAAAATGAACCCTATGTGTCCATAACTAAGTGTTGAAACTTAAGAAAGATGTGAATTGCATGGCAAGATATACTTATGTTACCTTGCAATGCTTGACCTTAAACTTGATTTCCATGCTTCTTTCGTATTATTTCTAGTTGAGCAAGTATTTTAAAGATGAGTTAGCATTAAATCATGTCAAGTTGAAGGTTGAGATAACATTTTGTAAATAAAGTCCAAGATCTTGTTGACAAGATCCTGCATTTTACACTGTGAAATCCGAGACCTTGTCAAGTAGGTTTTTGGCCAGTAGTATAAGGTCTTCTAATTTAGTAAGTTATAGCCTTTGATATGTGATGGTGTGACACTGTTCATATAATCCATAAATACAGCAGGTGCATTTGTCAACCTGAAGACATCACTAAAAACTTAGTGCCTATACCTAAAAGTTATCTCAAGGATATCCTTAACCTTAATTCTAAGCTGATGATATCCTGACCTGAGATCAATCTTAGAGAATATTGACGCTCCTACTAGCTGATCTAGGAGGTCATCTATCCTTGGAAAGAGGTATCTATTCTTAATTATGATCTTATTAAGCTCCCTATAATCTATACATAATCTAAGACTCCTGTCCTTCTTTTTAACAAATAGAACTGGAGCTCCCCATAGTGAAGCACTAGGTCTGATGAAACCTTTCTCTAACAGTTCCTCTATCTATTTTTTTAACTTAGCTAGCTCGATGGAAGCTATTCTATATGGAGCCTTAGACACTGGACTTGCCCCAAACATAATGTCTATAGAAAATTCTACTTCTCTATCAGGGGGTAATTTGCTAATTTTTTTAGGGAATACCTCTTAAAAATCTCTCGCTATAGGTATCTCATTTATTCCCTCTTTTACTTTAGCCTGAACGGAAAAAAAAAACTGAGAACCCTTGGCAGCCATGCTCTAAAGATCTTTCAGCCTAGGTGGTAGTAAAAAAACTAGCTCAGTTCTAATATTAGGTACAATTCCATATTCAGGTAAAGTGATGCATCTGTTATAGTAATCAAGCATGGCATTGTTGTCATATCTTAACATTAAGAAGCTCATACCATTGATTTCAAGAACCATGTTCCCAAACTTGAATAAAATGCTTAATATATAGACCTGAAATGTACAATCTTACCTACAAGGCTCAATTTCATTTTGCTTTAACCATTTCTATGTATACAATATCCTTATAACATCCATTCATAGCAAAAACATCATACCATAAGCTCTTAAGGTTCATTTCACACTACTTGAACTTTGCACACGATTTACTTGCACATACAACACATAACAATGGGAAGCATATTACCAACAATGGGAAGCATATTACCAAGAATGTCTAGCTCAGCCATAATTCACTTCCAAAACCTATAAATTCATCCTTAACTCATCTTTCCTTATAACATATAAGAAAATATCATATTCTTAGCAATTTAGGTTAAGAAACTCGGGCTTGGAGGCTTTGGACACACATCAAAATTTTTCAACCACGGGTTGCTGTCTAGTTTTCTAATAGAAAGTCCCAAAAATTATAACTAAATATAAAAAAATTGAAATTAAACCCATGATACCATTCTAAAAATTTGTGGAGTTAAATTTATGGGAAAAATAATCCTAGACCATGCTAAGCTCGTTTTGGGAATTGAATTATAATGAAACAATACACAAGGTTGGCTTACACTATTGTTACTAATGCAAAATTTCAAAAATTCATTTCTCTCTTTACAGACCTCCAAATAAAGTGCTTCTAGTTGCCACAACTTATTGTGAGTGTCTAGTTTCTCTTGTAAAATTTTAGAACCATTTGGCCTCATTTGGCCCTCAGATGACATGAAAATATAATTTGACCCAGTAAATAGTGCACAGACCAAAACTAACTTCTAATATAAATTTTGAAAAATCATAATAAATTCTATAGACCTCCAAATAATTCAGTTCTTAGACTAGTAAAAATATCTATATGAGATCTATATGTGTGTAAAATCTCAGCCTCAAAGTCGCTCATTTGGTCAGTTAGGGTTTAGCTCACAAAATAAGTCATTTTTTGTCCTAAAATGGTTCAATTATGTGCCAAATGGTCTTCCCCTTGAACCAAGACCACTTGGGCCCATCCAAAAGCACCATAACACCCTAAATATGCATGCCAAATTATTCAAAAAGCCATGGAGCTCAAATTCACTTCCTAGCTCTAACTCATACCTAAGGTTCCATACTTTCTATTAGGCATAAAACAATTATTTTTGCACAAATGTGTTCAAATGACTCTTCTAAGTTTACATTCATCATACATATCCATTTTTACACTTGTCTAGCCATAAGATTCATAATACATAGGTTCATCTTGTCATACACATATCCATACTCACACATAAAGGCTACTAAGTGGCAAACTTTCACATTTCCATTCATATAAGTGCAAATGGGGTTCATAAATCATTTATATATGTTATATAAGCTATCCATGAGTTTACATTACAAATACATAGCTTGGGTGCATCATTTAACTACAAGGTGCATTTCAAAACCTATTTTTATGCATCCAATCCACTAATCATGCACCCCTCGAGGGTTGGCTTCGGTTTCTTGCTCCGTTTAGCTCACCTAGCATAGTTAAAGGGAAATGAGATTCGGGAGAATCTTAATAGCTCTAAATCCCTTTCACACATACATATAACATGTTCATGCATGTCAAATAATGCAAGTATATCGTGTAATGTTCTCAAATGATGCATAGCCATAGAGTTTCATATCATACATAAACAAAATAACACATTATGGACTCAAGAGAGCAATGGCTCGACCTCACCTATATATTAAGACTTTTGACTTGACCTCACTCTTTCTTGAGCCTTTTGGTCTTGTTTCACTCTCTCTTAAGGACTTTTGGCTCTTTCTCACCCTTTTTAAGGGACTTTTGGGCTTACCACACTCATTCGAGTCATTTTACATAACGTTGCAAACATAAATCAAGTTATGGTTTCAAAACATTCATCTAATAGCTACAAGTAATTTCCAAATATCAAACACACACACAAGCAATCCAAGACAAGTCATGAATGCATACATATATGAATGAAAAGATTAGAGAGCTACCTCATGGAAAACTACACTATTCCTTTACTTTCTCTTCCTTTATCTCAGTTCAAGCACACACAAGAAGGGGGTTCTTGCCACTCTTTGTAATATCTGGATCTTCAAAAATTAGAGAAAATGTAAGAAACGTAACGTATAATTTCTTTATAAACAAATGAAACTCACTGGATACAAAAGCAAGTCCCCTGAAATGATTTAGTTAAGGCCCCAAAAAAATTTGGGAAGCATTATAGACTCTTAAAAATGAGAATCTTAGGCTCAAATGAAAAGAAAAATAGAACTAGAATGAAAAAACAATTTCTTATGAAAGGTTAACGAAACGTAATGGCATTTTTGCTATTTTGAGAAAATTTTGGAATTCACACAGAAGGGTTTTTTAAATGAAAGTTTTGAATTTCCCAGGGTTCTTAGAGGCTTTGAAAACCATGGGAACCCCCGGGACAGCTAAAGCCCCTCCGGTGGATATTTTCTAACGTCGATGTACTTGAACTTTGACAGATTTGTTTAGGAAGGTTTTAGCTCCAATTTGAGTGATTCCAAAGGTATTTTATTTATTTGGGAACCTAAATCTTATAATGAAAAAGACGATTCTAAAAAAGGAGTTAAAATGAACCTAAACGGAGCAAATAGGCACGTAGGGGCAAAATGGTTATTTTGAAAAATTGCAAAAGAGGCTTCTTAAGTAAGATTACACCTCATCACTTTCTCCAAGCTTCCATTTGTAGAAAAATGGGCAGCAATGATGTGTCATCAAGAGGGGAGAGAGAGAAGAAGTTTAAGCTTCTGTTTAGGTAAGTAAACGGTCCCGTTTTATCTCACGCAAATTAGAAAAGTTGTTCCTCTCTCTAAGAGCTCTCTAATGGTAGTTTTCTTTTCTTGAAAATTTGAAGATTCAGGTCTAACCAAAGCCAAGAAGGAACTCTTTTTAAGAAATCAATCGATGAAAAATAATCTACGTGAAGAGAGTTCCGTTTTAAGGTAAGACTTCACTTGAAACACTTGCAAAATCTTGTGTTTCCAAGCCATTTAAGCTTAGGTCTAGAGAGAGAAAGTGAGGAGGAGAGTTTTTCTTTATGTATTCTTAATGGAACCAAAGGTTATGGAATGTAAGGATTAAAAACATATAACTAGAATTGAAAAGGGAGCTTTAGAATGCAAGTTATGGAATTTAGGGATTTGATTGCACCTTGAATTCTATCATGAACCCTAGCCATATTTTATGATGTTTAAGTGTTTATATGAGTTCCTAAGACAACAAGAGAGCTTCCTACATGATTCTTCCATCAAAGGAAGTAAGAAAACTCCATTGGTGCCTTATAGAAGTATAGCTTCGGCCAAGGAGAGTTAATGCACCTAGGGTGTGTTTTAATTTCTTCCAAACTTAGTTTTACATTATGTGTGATGGAAGAATATGAGAGGAAACCTTAGAAAAATTTTAGAAACTATAGATAGTGAGATGGCCTTATATGTTCCATAATATGGCTTAAAGAAGCAACACTTAGCTAGGCTCCTAAAATTGATTGTGTGATGACTCCAAGAGGTTTAAATGGAGTCAAAAATCATAAATAGATGAAGACAATGGAGCCAAGATGATGTTTTCCAAATGTTGCTTCATTAGGTGCATTATGGAACCATAAAAGAGCCTTATGAGTCACCTAGCTTTTCTAGTGATTGTGTGGCCTTAGAATTTGATTCAAGAGTATAATTAACTTCTATATAATGTGTCTAGGCTAAGAGAAGTGATCTCCACTTTCTTGGGTGTATGAGGTCAAGGGAGAGGATTGAAGGCTTAAGAAAAAAGTGTACAAATGCTAGTAAGGTAGCTCTCTCCACCTTCTCTCATGCATGATTGTTTGCTTTACTTGTCTTTGAATGCGTGTATGTGTATTTCAAGCTATGAAAAATGTTCTAGCATGAGCTTTTACTCCATGGTACCACGATGATGCATTATGTTTTCCAAATGATGTTTATGATGTTTGCTTTGGTTTGCGTAAGTGTGGTTAGGCCAAGAACCCTTAGCCATGATGAGGATAAGCCAAGAACCTTTAAGATTGATTGAGACAAAGTAAAGAGTCTCCCAAAAGTGAGGTTGACTCCCAAGAGCAAGATTGAGTCTAAGAACCCCTTAAAGAATGGGTGAGGTAAGTCCAAAATCTACAAGTAAATAGGTGAGGTGACGGGTTCTGTCGCACAATCCTTAAAATAAAACTAGGTTAGACTAAATATGTAGCTAGTGGTATAACCTAGGTCATCTCCCTTAGAAATGGAGTTCAATGTTCAATTGGGTTTTCTAAGTGTTAAAAGCCTCTAAAAATTTCTAAACTAAGGGGGTTTTTAATTGAATTAAACTAATTAAAATCTAATTGAAATAAAATTCCTAAATTCCTAATTAGATGAATTAATGGGTGAATGATGGACTTGTGACTAGCTTTGGAATTGTCCCTTGGTATCCACTATCCTTATCCTAATCTAATTATGATTAATTCTGATGTAAGAGCCCCTAATTGTGTCCATTAGCAAATGATTGTGAATTACCACTCAAGATTCAAGAAACTAGCAACTTAATGTTAATTGAGACCTCAACTCCCATTAGATTACTAATTCTAGTTATTAAGATCTATGAACAACTGAATTGAATGATTAATTGATTAATTAGCCTCTAAACCATCACCCTAAGATGTTTAATTAACTAACTAAATACTAAGGAATCCTAAAATCAAACAATCAAATACATAATCTCACTCATGCATTTCATCGAACACCTTCGTGGCATATATGGAAAATTAGAGAGAAATGCAAAATTTAGTGCTAAAATTAATCAATTAAAACATCAATTACTCTCCTAATTAGTATCTAACTAACTACTAATCATAAACTACATTAATCCAGTTAATTACAAGCTTAACTAAGCAAATAAAATAACAAAAATTAATGTAGAAGGAGATATGAATCTTAGCCAAATTTCTGAGTTTTTCTCTATGGGTTCAAGCTTCCACTAAGAACTTCTTCCTTGCTAGTCACAGATGGAGATTAGAGCATTATTAGAGTGGAAATGGAATGGAAGGATGGATGGGAAACGATGTGGAGAGGATGATCTCTGGACAAAATGGCATGAATGGACGATGGAATCTTCGTGGGATAAGAAGAATGAGCATGTGTAATGGAATGAATGACGGAGTGTATTACGTGTTTCTTGAATGCCTCTATCCGAATCCCTCATGTCTCATGTGCTTTCTTTTATCACTTTCACGTGCTTCCTCTTTTATTTTAATTCCCTACAGCTCCTTTCTCTTTTATTATATATGAATGTGGACCCCACTTGTCATGCTAAAGTGTTGAATCAATGCTTCGTGCTTCTTTTATTCTTTTTCCACGTCTTGCCTTCATGAAACTACGTTGTGGCTTCTTCTTCTTTCTGTGTCACGTGCCATGCCAACTCGCATAGAGTTAGCATTTATTTTTCTTGTACGCATCTGTTCCTACTCTATTCTAACCTCATGCTTCTTCACGTGTTCTTCAGCGTTTTTATTCCACTGCTATCCAAACGTAGCTCCAACGTCCTTCTTCTTGATGTTCTCCATACCTATGGCTTTCTTCCTTTATTTGTTCACATTCAGCTCGTTTACCATAAGAGTGCTTTGTTCTCTTCTTTCTCATTCATTTTTACGTGTTTGCAGCCCCACGTTAGCTCCTCGATTCTTCTCTTCATTCTTCACATGGTCATGGCTTCTTCATGCTGCTTGAGTGTGTGTTTATAAGTTGGAGTCCTCCTTAGCCCATAGATCCTATTCCTCTCTAGCCTTCATGTGTGATTGTGTATGTGCTAGAACCAAGCTCACTTCACGTGGTTCTCTTTTTCTATTCAACCACGTACTCCTCACATGAAGTTCCTTACTTTCACATACTTCACTTTTGCTCATGTTTGTGAGCTACATGCCTCATGTTTCCACATTAAAGTTTCTTCTTTCTCTCCTTTCTCTGCTTCTTGCTTTCACACACACACTCTACTTCTTCTTCTCCCTATTATTTCTCAAGTTGTTGTCCAGCCTTCAGCTCCTTCTCTTAAAGCAGTGGAACTATTAACTCGAGCTGCATGCTACGTGGATGGTTCTGTTCTGCATAAGACAACCCATAGCTCTTGCTTACAAATTTTTCTCAACAAATTGTACACATGAAGCTTTCATTTCTCCTTCAATTTCATTAAAAATATGCATAAAAAGAATGGAAAGGATGAAATAGAAATATTTACAAAATTCATTTAAAAAGATTTATGCATTAAAATTCCACAATTTTGCAAATTAATTCCTAAAATATAGAAATAGCTACTAAAACAAAATCTTATCTAATTAAAGTCATAAAGCCGTAATTCATTATTAAAATGCTTAAGTTAAGAGAATCAAAACATATAAAAATCATAGTTATCATAAGGCCAATCCACTTGCTTGGCAAGCCTATGTATGCTATGTATGACTTTTTCAAATGCTAAAAATACTTCTTGAATGATTGCACATGTCTATATGCTATGCATGCATTTGTGAGACTTGTTTTGCATACTTTATTTATGATTGAGTGGGAGATAAGATATTGGGATTTTTTGAATCTCATCCCCTCCTCTCCACTGTTCTAACATGCTAGGTGGACCAAGAGAGCAAAGTAATGGAAGCCAACCACCTTGAAGATGAGAGCATGACATCAAAGTGTCTTGAAATTGCTACTTTAAAGACTTATGGATAGCAATTGATGAAATCCCTAGTTGTATATGACCTATGATGTAACACCCCAAGAATTATTAATAATAATTATTCAGGGGTTATGAAATTATTGAAAGGGCTCAAGGAAAATGACAAATTTGAGTATCTTAACATAATAATTATTACTTGGACCATTTTGAAGAAGTATGATAATATTTATGGATTTAAATGTGACTTGGGCCTATGATTAAATTATGTGTGTCAAGAACATTATTAAAGGCCTAGTCTCATCTAATTATGACCCAACTCTATTCTTCGGGAAGCCCAACCCATTTTAAACCTAAATAACCCATATATCATGGCCCAACATGTGAAGCATCAGCCCATTTAGAATAATAGACCCTTAAAGCTTAGCCCAACCCTTATTTAACCCATACAACTCTAGAATCTATAGCCCAACCTAACTAAAATCTGAACCCACAAGGAATTGGGCCTTTGGGTTAGCACATTCCTCCCTAACCCCAAGAGTTTCTGCAACCCACCTCACAAAGCAATGGCCTAATGACTAGAAATGAGCTTAAATGGACCTTGGGCTGAAGGGTTAGCCCATTTCCCCCTAATAACCCTAAAGGTTCAGCAGCCTCCCTCCCCAATCAGCAGAAAACACAAAAGGCAAGAGAAGAAATTCATATATCAGGGGAGGGGTAAAGGTTTCTCAATATTTTGGCTCAGATTTGCACTCTTGGAAGGAGATTTAGCCAAGGTAGGTTTTATATAATTTGACTCTCTTATCTTCCTCTACATTTTGGTCCGATTAGTTTTTCATTTAGAGAATTTTCATCTCTTCTTAGGATGAAATATGGTTTTTGGATGATTGTTACAAGATTTTCGAAGTTGAAGGTTAAAGGAATGATTAGGTAAGCATTTCCCTTCCATTTTGTGTATTATTTTGCTGGAAAATGTCCCTAAGGGTTGATTTTCATAATGGGTTCTACTATTATGCGAAATTACAAGGAGATGAAGGTGAAAAATTGAATTTTCTGGGCTTGATGACTCAAATCCGAATTTAGGAATGTCTCATGGTGTGTTCTTAGTAGTTGAGGCTCAACTTGGTCCATTTAACCTCTTAGATGTTTGGGTAAGTGATTTCTCTCATTTCATGAGATGTATGTACTAAATTCCCATCATTTGGACTGACTTTTGATGCATGGCTTGTATATATGCGAAAATGGAAATGTGGGGAGTGAACCATTGTGAGCTTTGATGTCTTGACCTTGAATTGGTGCAATTGACCCTTTAAGAAGCTAAGTAAGTAATTTTTAGGTAGCCATTGGTGGTTTAACCCATTGGATATATGATTTATTGCCAGAATGATAATGATTATACTTGTTTTAGGCTTGGTGTGCATTTGAATTATAATGGTAGCTAGAGGAAAAGTAATTGGCTTCATTAAGGTAAACAGGGTTAATTTTCTAATTCCATGTATATGTTCATGTTAATCTATTATTGTTGGCACATATATGATTTTGAAATGCTAAATGATTAATTCATTACTTGAATTGTTATTGTGATTAGACCTTATGAATATATGGTGGAGCTGTAGTGCAGCTGCCACCCGTGCATGTGCTTCGATCGGACACTGGGTTGTGAATAGATCCCAGATGCACTAAGCCCTAGTTGTGCTCATTATGGAGTAGGTGCCGTGAATGGACCTCTCCCAGTGTTATTGGCCATTAACATGTTGTGCATGATTGCTGGTATAGGACAGTAGTCATTGGTAGCTCAACTAGTTCATTTGTAATTAAATTGATGGTTGTGGTATTGATGATATGAAATTGCATTGTATTGATTAATTTGTACATATATATGGAATTATGCATTGTATTGATTAATAGGACTTATGTTTGAATGGAAATGTGAGTAGTGTATGAACCTTTTACTGTCATTGATCTATGAACTCACTGGTTTATGGTGGCTAGAGGGTTAAGGATCCACATTTGAGTTTTGAATAAGTAATGATAGATGTGTTAGGTAAATTAGATAAAGTAGCCTAGAGTGTTGCTAGAGGGGGAATTGAAGAGTATGAGATGAAATCTTGGGAGTTATAGGAACAGAAGGGAATTAGCTGTGACCAAAATTTAATTGGCCTCGACCAAAAGCGATGAAGTTGCCTAAGGAGGATAACAGAGGGAATTAGCCCGACTAAAATTTATTTGGCCTCGGCCAAATGGTAACAAAAGGTAATTGGCTATGGCTAACATTTAATTGGCCTCAGCCAAATGTGGCGAAGCTGCTAAGGAAGAAAACAGAAAGCAATTGGTCTCGACGAACAGTGAGGTTAGTCATGGCTAAGTCTAAAAGGCAAGTCTAGGGGTGTTCTAGAGGGTATTTGGCTGTAGCGAAAGTGATATTTGGCCACGGCGAAATGTGCAAAATTTGTGAAGGTGTAAGGAGTTGAACCCAAGAGTAATTGGCTGTGGCGCGAGGGAATTTAGCTACGGTGAAGATGCTTAATTTCTCATATTCATCAAGAAACCTTAGTTTCTCTTATAGTAATGTTAAGGAATGATCTAGAAATACTTGTAAGAGGATTTTATGAGTTAAAATTGATGGATGGAAGAATCAAAGGCTACTCATTGATAATGAAATTCACTTGCACAGTCGAATAATTGTGATTGTCTAGTTAATGACCCTAATAACATTAAGGTTTCAAATTTCCTTACATTTTTCGAATGTAATTAGTTGTAATGACTCTCAACCTTAATTTATGGTTATTAATCACATACTTAACCTTAATTATGATTATTAGAAGTTAAGGTCGTTAAATATGATGTTATAAGCATGTATAATTATGTTAATATATTGTGTATAAATAAGAGCTAGGGTTATATGTATGGAAATACTCATTTTGGTCATGTAATAGCAATTTTGCATTATGGAATTTCATGTTTGAATGGAAGTGAAATAGCTAGAATAAGATGCATAGAGTTTGAGACCATTTAGGCAGCTCACACAAGTCTTATTTATGCTTTTAGACTTGCCCAAGAGGTGTCAAATCCCAAAGAAAGCTATTTGGACATTTTGGTATCTTATATGGAGCTAAAATTGACCATATTGGAATCTTATATCACTTTTTGTCCAAATGAGCTCTTCGTAATCTAAGATTTAACATGAAATTAGAGCTTATTGAGAGTTTTTTGGGAAGCTAAAGAACCTAATTTTTAGAGATCTAGAGAATATTTGATAAATTTTCAAAGTTGGCAAAAATTCTGGTTTTGGTCATGTCACTGTTCACTCAAGTCCGAAAATGAAATCTGTCACATAAGACTCAAATGATGTCTAATTGTCACAAAATTTTATATAGAGAAACTAAACATTCCTAGTGACTTGTGCCAACTAGAAACACCTCATTTGGAAGTCTAGAAAGGAAGATATGAATTTTCAAAGAATTTTTCTAGTACCAGGCGCTCTAACTAACCTCAGGTACTATTTGATTAGTTTTTGAAGTCTACGCATATCAGAACTGGCCTAGAGTTATTTTTTACCTCTAACTAACATCTGTAGATTTCTAGATTGGCATCATTTACATGTATTGGATTTTTTTGGAATTAATTGAAAATTTTTTAAGTTTGCTATAGAATTTTGTGATAGCACCAATGGATAGCCTGACCTCTGGATCATTTCGCATGTCAAACGTCATCTGTGTTAGATTTTCTGGTCTAGACATATTTTTAACCTAAATTAGACATGTGTAGCTTTCCATAATGACCAAGAGTGCATAATTTTGAGTTTTCCAGAATTAGTTATGATTTTCTAAAGTTTGGAGAGAAAAGAGGCACAAATCTGGCTAAGAATATATGTGTATATTCTATGCTTCCCTTCGAGTTTCTTGAGATGTAGACCACTTTTGATAATACAAATGAGTTATATTCATGTAATTAAATACAAGGATGTGTTGTATAAGCTCACACGGTCCACGTGATACCGAATGAATTTTTCATACACGACGCAACACAAGAAAATGCATTATTTTAATTCCCCTTTCTTGCTCTTTCACGGAAATTATGAATGTGAAGCATGTGAATGTTGTGAAATGAGCTAGAAACATATGGTATTACATTTATTGGTATCAAAGTAAAGTTCTAGGTTCTCTTGGATTAGATTTGGCTTGAGAATGTAGCATTAGGGTTATGTGAAGGGCTTGTATAGATATGAAAAGTCTTATATGAGACATGTTGGGTGTATAAGCATAGTTTGTGGCTTTGTTCATGATGAGTAAGTTGTATGATGGTCTTAGAGTAGCTAGTGGATACCAAGAAAGGTTGGTCTCTAGAATAGTTCGAGTAGAGCTAAGCTTGAACAAAGCTAAGGGATCTGACGGCTGAAGTTCTATGAGATGTGATAGCACGCCGAGATCAATGGCAAGCCCCAAGTATGAATGACTAGAAATGATCTTGTTGATAGGAAAAGACTTGTTAGAGAGAATATGTGAGGCCTAATTCTCCTTGGTAGTCATACTCAGGCCATTCCGAGATGTCCTACTTAATACAGAGACAAGTAGTGATACAGCGTGGTATGAGATGAGACTGCGGCTAAAAAGAAATGAGAAGAGAGTTACCCCCTAGCCATAATACCCAAATGTCTAGATAAGTATTAGAGCTCAAAAGGTTAATTCCCTCAGGCCAGGAGTTTGAGTTATAAGCTACACCCTAGAGCCTGATGACCCTGAGATGATAAGTAGTTACGCATGAATGAAGTAAGAGGTAAAATCCTCTAACTTGATGATGGGCTAGATATAGAGGCATTGAGGCTCGGGTAGGTAGTAAAGATGAAAATTCCAAACCTTGAAAAAAAAATAAGCCAATCAGAGGCTGTTAGTTGCAGCTAATCCAGAGAGTTCCTCGCTGTGGCCAATAATTAGATAGAAAGATTAGGGTGAACCCAAGGCTAATTAGTTGCGAAAAATGATATGTTAGCTGCAGCAAATGATAAGTTTGAATGCCTTATTGGTCATATTCAGGCCAACTTGAGGAATAAACTGATAAGGAGTTAGATGACCTATAGAAAGTGGAAACCCCTAGTATAAGTAGAAAAAAATAGTAATGTATAGTCACGGAAGGTTGGTAAGAAATCCGTGGGCCTAATAGTTAAGACTGAGAAAAAGCTCAACATAAAGAAAGTTAGACATAGGGATGATAAGGTTGTTGAGACCCACTTTTTAAGGCATTGACTCCAACCTAGGGTGCTACCTTGTGAAACACTAAATGATAGAATGTTAGTGTAGTCTTGAAATAACGTAAGATAAGACTACCACTAGTGAACTACTAGAGTGGCCTAAAAAAGTGTACCTCATACGTAACACTTAGACAATCTTATAGGTAACACCTAGAGGTAAGTATGAGTAGCCCAGTAACAGAGGCTCAGAAAAAAATGAGGATAGTTAATAAGCTACGGGTCAAATGAGATAGCTAGCCTAGGCTGAGTATAAGCTAAAGCCTAGGAGATGACCAATAGTATCATTCCAGGTGAAATATGTAAATGAAAGGCTCAGTGAAAGTTCTCCCTGGATCAAGAAAGGAAAGATAAGACATCTTGAGCCGGGGAAACTGTAAAGTCCCACATCGAGTGGACGGGGCTTGTGGTTAGCCCATATAAGTGGGGGCAAAGCTCTCCCCACCAAGGTGCGCTTTTCCTGGGAAGGTGGTTAAATGTCCTGCCCAAGAAAGGACAAACCCCTGAGATATAGGTGGGACAATACCTTGGTGGCTCTATGTGGTGTTATGTCCTGCCCAGGAAAGGACAAACCCTTGAGATGTAGGTGGGACAATACCTTAATGGCTTTGTGTGGTGTTTGGTATCAAGGCAATCTTGACCCATGTGCGACTAGAGGATGGGTCGGCCCAAAAGGGGGGTGGATTGTAAAGTCCCACATTAGCTGGAAGGAGCCTGTGGCTAGCCCACATAAGTGGGGGCGAAGCTCTCCCCACCAAGGCACGCTTTTCCTGTGAACGTGCTTAAATGTCCTACCCAAGAAAGGACAAACCCCTGAGATGTAGGTGGGACAATACCTTGGTGGCTCTATGTGCTATTTGGTATCAGAGCAATCCTGGCCCATGTGCGACTCGAGGACGGGTCAACCAAAAGGAGGGTGGATTGTAAAGTCTCACATCGGCTGGAAAGCCCTGTGACTAGCCCATATAAGTGGGGGCGAAGCTCTCCCCACCAAGGCGCACTTTTATACCATAGCCACTAAAATCACTCAATTTGGAGTTGTATAGCTCAAGTTATGCATGTCCAAAGTTCTAGGTTTGCACATGCATAGAAATCTAATAGTGGTACTGTTCATTGGATTTTTAGGACTCAAATAAAATTGTCTTGGTCTGAAATTTTTACAGCATGTAGTTTATGTCATGAGCTTTCAAGAAAGTTCTCATTTGCATAAATTGGAGTTTTCTACCTCAAGCTATGAAAATTTGAAGTTAGTGGCAGATTTATGGAATTACATGGAATGATGAAATTGTATTAGTTTGTAATACTTGACCTTAAACCCGAAGTCCATGCTTTTTTTTTTTGGTGATGTTTTTGGTTGAGCAAGTATATTAAAGATGAAAGTTGAGATTGGTAAGTTGAAATAATGCATTTGAGCTAAATTGAAGAATTTGTACTTTTAATGTTGGCATTTTCCACTATTAAAAGTGTTGAATATATCGAAATTGATATTATAAGTATAATATGATGTAAGTTTGGTATTATCTCACTATAGTATGACATATTACATACTGTGAGAAGTTAGTTAGATGCCCTATTTGTATTATATATACTAGAGGTCACGTTTATTATAATGCATAACAAAAAGAATATATGAAATAAATTCTAGAAAACACTCTTTGCTTCTTTCATTTTTCTTTCTCTCTTCTTTTGCATATTTGTTTTTGTATCTTGATTTAGTTTGTAATAAGGCAACTTGTAGATCCCTCCCACCAACCAAATTTAGCCCTATAGATGAGGGAAGAAATAGAGAACATACCCATTTTATGAGGTTCAACAAATATAAAAGTAACCTAATTAAATCATTTCAAGAAATTCACCAACACCCCACTACAGAGGTAACTACATCAAAACTCCTAGCTTTCCACAAATTTTTAACCTAAGGTAGCACAAAATCATGGTTGAAAATGCAGCATAGCCGTGCTCCAAGTTGAACCAATAACCTAATAAGATAGACTTTCTCTAAGCTAAAACAAGTAAGAAAGAAAAAGAGGAATAAAAACAAATGAAAAACATTTAGAAAAATTTGGAGGGGGCGATTTTGATTTACAGGGACTAACTTGCAAAAAATTCCATGAAAAAGATGGGACTAAAACTTAGAGGTACCTTTTGAGAAATGATTTATAAATGTCATTTTTTTTTTATGATGGTTTAAGGGATAAGATAAAGTGTTACATTTTAATATATATATCAAAATTGTGTATATTGTTTAGAATCTAGTTTAAAGTGTTAAACACAATTTTCAATAATTTCTTAACTTCTTGTGATAGTTATGTTTTAAAACAGATGTAGCCAAATTATAATTAGACATATATAAAAAAATATATAAAATATAATATATATATATATATATCAAAATAATTATAATTATAATTTATATTAATTATACTAGCCCAGACTAGAAGCAACACATCATACCTAGTCGTGGTCCTTTTAAAAAAAAATTATATTTCATAACTTAAATTTTTATTATTAAAATTTTAATTAAAATATAATAAATATATAATTTTTCATTAATAATATAATAGATGTATGGTTTTTATAAATAATTTTTTTAATTAAAATATATATTTATTATGTTATTATTAAACAATAATATAATTATCTTGTTTTAATTAAAGAATTTAATAATAAAAATATAAAAAAAATCTCTCAAAAAGAAAAATGCAGATTGCGGGACACAGTTTGCCCAAAAGGAGGCTCACGTTGGATTACAAAGACTTCCCATATTAGTTTTTCGCTCTCATTTTTTTCCCTCCAAAATTGTTCGTTACTCCTACCGGCAAACTCTCTTGCTCTCTTCCTTGAAACTCCCATTCTCTCCTTCTCGCAGCGGCAATCTCTAGGTTAATTCTACTGAGAAAACTCGTTTTTTTGCAATAACCTGCATGAATCACTGGAAATTCTTAATCGATTTTTGTCCGAAACTATAGGGACTCTGATTCTGAAGAAGATGGAGGAGTACTTGAAGTATATGAAGGCCTTGCGCTTTCAAATGAATGGTGCCAATTCGGACCATGCTCGTTTTCTGATTTAATATCGTGATATGAAAGTGAAGTCATAAATTATATACAGATGTCGAGGACCAAGCGGCGAAGATTTCTGCAGAGGAAGAAATGCAGTTGACGAACGTGCGTACTATGGAAAAAGACATCGATTCTGGTCTCTTCTTCTTCCCGTTTCTTCTTTGTACTTATGCTTTTCTGTGTTTTGATGTAAATTTGCTTGGAATGGTAAAATCTGAACTAAAGTGCTTCGATTTTGCTAAAGATTATGCATCTATCAATATATTAATTCGTTAAAATTCCTTTCCTAATCCTATGAGTATTTATGCTTAGAAAGAACAAAGAACGCTTGAACATTTTGATGAGACCTATTAAAGCCTATATAAGATCCATTTCACGCCCAAACACAGACATTGACCAGGACGAGTGAAGAACTAAAAATTGCTACAATATTGATAAAATTACTAAAATGCTTATGAGGTTGAAAAATTGGAGATCACAATCAGTGTCCCGGTATGAAAAGTAATCCAAAATAATGGGATGTTTGGATAATTAAGCTCATGTTATCTTTGTTCTCTTATTGTCTAACTTGTCAAGACTTGTCTTTGATGATAAAATGCTAAGAACATGTTTCAAGAATGAATACTGCTACCTACCAGACATTTATATTGTTTTGTCTCTTTTGGTCATATGTATTCTTCCTTCTAATTCATCCTCTGTCTACAGGCGCTGGCTATTACTGAGGCTGTAGCATATGTCTATTTGAAAGAGCCATGGACTTTTATTTATACTACAGAAGCCCTTCTTCTTAATTTTAGTTTTGAATTTACCTCGTTTACCAAAATTTATATGGTGGATCTCTTTCTCTAAAATTTCTGAGCATCTTATTCTATGTGTAGCAAAATCTGAAATAGCGCAACTTAGAGAAGATACTGAAAGGATGAGGAAGACAAAGGGTGAGATATGCTCAGAGATTTTAGGAAAACAGAGAAAGAATTCCTCTTTGGAGTCTGACTCATCTACTCTTACCCAGGTAACTTCTTAAATGGGTAATTATGTGTCGGCATACACTCTGTACCCATCTGGTTATTAGAACCTATCCGTGTAAAATATAACTAGAAAAAAGAAGTTCTTATGATTGGTGGCACCTTAAGTGTAGGCCTGAGATTCAAACTCTTCTTTCCCTGCCACACTAAGGAAAAAAAAAATAGCACTTCAGCTGTTACATTTATTTTATATTCATTGATTTTGTACTTAAATCCAAGTCTCTGTAGATATCAATTAGTATACCAGGTCTGTCAGGTACTTTTTGCTTCTGCGATAGCTCTTGGTTTTGCAAATCTGAATATTTGACTGCTTAATTTATTTTCTTTTATTATCCTTCTTTACTTGGATTATCCAGTATCTCATCTTGATCACATGCATCTTGAGCTAGAAACCTGAGAGCATCATGTTCTGTGGATTAGTTCATGAGTCATTGAGGCGGAAGTCGGGGGTTTGCTGCAAAAGCAGACAACTGGCTTTAGCCTTATTTTCAAGATTATCTTTAATTAAGGTCTTAGTCTTTGTTCATTTCTGTCTTTGCATTTGCTATATTGAGATGTCATTTTTTGATCTGATTTACCATTCAGAATTGCAATTTGATCATTAATCATGGGAGCATCAACATTTTTACAGCGATTTACAATGTGGCAATGAATTATTTTTTCTCTATAATTGTAAGTGAGAATAAAAGTAAATAAAAAATAAAAAAGATAAGCTAACTGAGCAAAGTAGCTAAAAAATGTCGAGATAAAAGTTTATGTTGAGCTAGTCATTTCTCTGTTATAATCAATGTCCCTCTCAAGTAGCATACACGAAATATTCTTTATTATGGTTATAGCAATACTGCCTGAACACATTAACTTGGCATGCAAGACTCTAAGTATGGTAACTTAGAATTTCAAAATTTCAGTAATAAATGAAAGAATTTTAAATTAAAAATTACATATTTTGATTTGGTTTTCAGATTAAATTTAGGGGCAAAATTGCCTGAGGGTTGTGAAACAAAACTCAGTGAATGTGCACTGTGCTTTAGGATTCCATATGATCGGATCTTATTTATCTTATTTTTTTGTTTTGATGATGGGATTACAAATCTGATACTTAATGAGAAACGAAAGAAAAAGGGAGGGAGAGGAGAAATAATCTGATACCTTATGCTGTGTTGCTGGTCTTGTACATGACTTTCTACCAACAGACTCTTGAACTTATTCAGCAAGAGAGACTTGGGTTATCTACCAAACTTGAAGAGAAGAGGTAATTGAGAATACTGCATGAATGATCTTATACATGTAATAGTTATCCCTCTCAATTTTTCTTCTCTATCAGAGGTTACTACAGAATGGTTGCAGAGGATATGAGTTCCAGATTACAGCAGCAACAGGTTTGATTTTATGATTGCTCTTCAGATGAGTTTTCATTTGACTGTTGAAATGGTGGATTAAATTGAAACCTTTGACAGGAATGGATTAGTTCTAAGAAGATTACCAGAGAACTAAAGGAGGATGAGTTGGTTCGTCTTTGCTTATTCTATTCAAATTTTTTTAAATGGATTATATAGAATATAGAATAATCCTGTTTATCCTTTGGCTTCCTTGAAAATAAGAATGCTTAGTATATGGTTGAACATACTGCTTAAGCTTGTTCATTATGGAGTAACATTGTCAGTTTTTTTTTTATATTTAAATTTTTATTATTTTCTGGTAGTAACTGTCAACTTGAATTTATGCAGGTTAAGGATAAAATTGATGGGCAAAGAGGCATATCTGCAGGCAAGACTCTGAGCTGTTTTGAGCAAGTTTCAGATTTTTATTTGTTGTGCCTTCTTTGAGAATATTTTTCAGGTTTTTTTTTTTAAACTCTTGGTAAATCAATTTTTTATTGCATATTCAACTAACAAAAGAAGCTCTGTAACTAAAATCTGGCATTTGAAGTTTTCCTTGGTTGCATTTTACGAGCCTAAACTGCTGAGTGATATACATGTCCCACCCTGATAATCCACTCATGGATTTATAGGTGACGTAGATGATCAATTTACTTTTAAAATTCTGTTGAATTTAACTTAAATATCATTATAAGATCTGTAACCATGTCCAATGGTTGTCAAATTGTCAGTGCATGCCCAAAATTTTTAGAAGGCAGCCAAGAGTATTATTTCCACCAATTCCTTTCGCACTTCTTTTTTTCTATTCTCATGATTTTCTTTGATTCCTCTTTTTTCTTTTTGTTGTTACCCGGTCACTTCAATGTGATGAACTTGTGACAAACTGTTTTCAAAGTAAAAATATATATAGCGTGTTGGATTTTACAAGAATCATCCACTTTAGGGTCCAGTTATTTCTTACAAACTTTTAGTAAATATTGAAATTTTGGTAAAATTTACTCTGTTTATCAATTTTGATAAGTATGTGAGTTCTGAGTCTCTCTTGCCTTGTTTCTGCTTGCCAAAACAAAATTTGGGATGAGAGGGTGACTTCATCCTGCCTGAGCCAAACATTACATCGAATGTCTGTCGCTTTCATGTAACTTAGTTTTTTGAAAAGAAATAGTAATAAGGAAAGAGAAAACCATTTCTTTCTGTGGGTTACAAGCATTTTATAAAGTGAAGTTTTTAAACTCAATTCGATACCCTACCTATCTTTTTATAACAATATCTTGCAGGGGAGGCAATTGCTGATGACAACTTCATCATGGATAATGTGGTAATCCACTTCTTTCATTGATGACTTGATGTATGATACATGCAGTTGAAATCAGGTCATTTTCCTTTGTATAACAGGCGACTGATGCAAGGAAGAGATTAAGGATCCAGTTGGACTCAGCTAAAGCAAGGCTTGATGAGATTTTACTTCTGAAATCCAAGCTTCTTACAGAGAACAACAGGGTCACTTATCTGAATCCTTTAAAACTGCAAAATATTAAATACTTAAGTTTCTGGTTGTTTTTCATATACTTGATTTCACTCGGTACAACTTTTTGTTTTGATAGCATGCAGCAATACATTTAATTTTTGTCAGGAATATGTAAATGACAAATTCAATTATTACCATGAGTGAGGTTGAAGCATGGCGGCCAAATTACAACACAACTAATTGTTGCACCTGTTCCACTGCATGGAACCGTACAAGAATATAATGTTATTATGTAGTTGAGATGAAGTTATATGAACTATAAAGTTATTTTGCCTGTAAAACTCAATGATATAATTGTAAAAAAAAACATGACAATCAATAATTTCAATAACATAATCATTAATATAAAACTATGTAAGTATTAAAAGGAAAAATTTAATCTTATCAAAATGCATACATAGAGGAATATTGTCATTCTGTATTGCTAGATTATAAGGTATCTACAATTTTGGAACAGCTATTGAAAAGTAATGAAGTAGAATATTGACTTGCTAATTACTCAATAACAAAACTAAGCAAGTTTGGCATTAAAGACTGTTTCAAATGAGACAGTAATCGAATGCGTCCTTGCCTGGTCATGAGAACTGCAAAGAAATAAGTGACAATTCTCCATCTATTACCTTGCAACCATGTGGTGCCTGCTATCAAGATCTGCTGAATTTGTGAAAATTGGTTATTTATAACAAAAAACTATTGATACATAGACATATTGACCCATATACTTCTAATCAAAATATCAAACGAGAGTAATAAACAGTGCTGCTGCTGGTTTAGTTTGGCTTTTTGTTTTCCCCAGTTTTGCACTGCAATGGAGTTCCAAGTTATGACTGATTGTATTTACATAGTCTGTTTTTTCAAGTCATGGATAAAGCTGTCCACATCTAAAGTTATTATTTCTGCTGGTTGAGAAAAAATGGGTGTTAGAGAAGTTCCAATTTTCAAGCTTGAAAAAAGCTTTTATTTTATTTTAATTTATATTTTATGTTGTTACTCGATGAAATCCCTTTTTTCTTCTTCTAGAAGTTAGCCAAGATAGATATTGCTGTTTTGACATCAGTCTTTTCCACTTAGAAGGGTTGAAGCAAATGTCCCCAGTTCCCAACCATATAGTGGAAAGTTTTATATGCAATGGTTGGCAAATATGTTATTTCTTCAGCCATAAAGAAAGATTTTTAATTCCTTAACGCTTTTGAGAAAAAATCCACAATGGCAATTTTAATATATGTAGTGCTAATAAACATGGTTTTTTATGATATACTTTCTTTGCATCTTTTAAGTATTTCTCTTGCATCTCAGATGAAACTAGCTATTGAGGATGCAAACTACAGATCAAATAATTTTAAGGTTGGTTGTTATTTTACAGGTATTTGTAATATACGTGAATATTACAATGGTCCTTTGTACAGATTCTTGGCTGGAAGATGGTTATAAATTTTATATGGATAGAGATTAATGTTACATCTTACATGAATAAAATTCCAGCTTTTTTCTTTAAAAAAGATTGATAAATTTGTGGGTTTCAATGAATAAATTTTGATATATTTATTTAATTCTTTGTTTTTAATGCATGAGCTACTCTAGTCAGAGTTAAAAGCAGCAGATATAACAACTCTTGAAGAAGAATATAATGCTCTTATGTCTGACAAAGCTGGAGAAACTGAGTACTTTGAGTCTTTGGAGAAACAAGTTGAGAAACTCGAGGTAAACATGATTAATGTGTGAGTTATACAAGGTAGGGAACTAGTTATCAGCAACAAGGTTCTAGCATACGAAATAGGAATACTAAAATGTCGATCTTCAATCAAGTTTTTCAAAATTTATATAAAAGTTGAAATCTGTTTTGATTTCTCTTGAACTTCCCCCTTGCATTGATAGAAACCTCTGATTTTACAGGGGATCTGTCATGTTGTAAAATGCGCTTGTGGGGAGGAATACACAGTGGCAGTGAGTAGGTAAATACAAAAGAAAACGAAACTTCAGCAGGATGAGAAATGATGCTCAATCGTTCTTAGTGGACTTGAGAAGATAATAGTTTTTCAGTTTGGTTTAAGAAGCAGTCCATGTGCTTCTGTTCTTAATGGTGTTTGACGAAAGACAGGTATTTCATATGAAAATGTACGATGAATGCTGATAGAGTATTGTAGCATTTGTATAAAGTAGCCAACTGTAGTCAAGCAACATTCAAGTATATTTTACTGGGAAATTTCTTGGACGACTTCTACTCATTCTGGGACCTGGTATTATGTAACCTGATTCTCCATATGTTATTTATATGTGTGTGTGCGTGTGTCTGTGTCTGTGTCTGTGTCTGTGTGTCCTAGGTGATCAATAAGTAAACATAACATTTGAGATTTTGTTCGCTTCTTTAGCTACTAATGGGAATATTATCAATACCACTTCAGCTATCGGCATGCTGTATAAATCAGATACATCTTCCAGTTCTGTTGGTATAGCTTCCAGGAGATTAATGATAAATCAAGTTAGAGATATATTTGTTGTATATAACTGAAGTATGGGATTAACATTCTCCTTTTGGGTAGTGTATATTCTGTAGGCTTGTATTTCTCTATATATATTGTATAGGTTCATGGATAATGGATAGTGACATCAGAAATAAAATTGAACAAATAGAGATCATGAGACTCCGAGACGCTCTAGAATTGCTGATATATCGCGGTCCTTGCAACTCTTCTCTGCATAGATAATGTTGGGGCTATCTAGGGTGAATACGTCTTCTCTTTTGAAACTGTCGTCACTATGAAGAAGCCATTCACTGCCATCCTCTACAGCCCCTCTTAAAACAAGAGTCTTCTGGATACCAGCCATGAGTTCTTCGTAATCTGTATCACCTCTTTCTCCGACAAAAATAACTGCTTTGGAGAGATCAATTCCCCACTTAACTGATAAATACCTGCATATAGGACAAGACTCGTGTCATTTTACCTATTTTATTCAGCTAGTTTTTCTTATACTTTAAGTTTCTTTGTATAACACAAGAAATGGAGAGGGCATGATGCTACTAACCTCAGAGCTTGTTTTCTCGAAGCAAATAATGGTATCACATTTAATCTGAATCCTGCATGTGTATAGACTAGGTTACAGCGGAAGCCTCTCATTCGTAGCCTTTGACGAAGATCGTCTATCTTTCGAATCTGTCATTTGTCATTAATGCATTAGAGCCATAATTATGAAAAATTTAAGTGTAAAAAAATATGAATCATGGAGGCAGTAGTTTCAACTTGCTAGGCAAATTTCTTCTTAAACACATAAATATCTTACCATGGCTCCTGGTTTCACACTGTAGGAATAGCACTTAGAACTACAAGCACTGACATACTGTGCAATGCTATCCTCATCTTCACCTTCAATCCTAGCTAACCTGGGTATCATTGACCTAATATTTTCACCAGGCCATCGGTACTCGACATGGGCTTCATAATCTGCATCCGCCATCAAATCTTTCCATGGATAATACATTTCACTCCCACTGTTACACACCAGAGCATCGAATTCTTCTATATTTACATTGGAGCTGTTTAATGCTTCGATAGTCTCTTTTAAACTTAAACCTGTTAACAATACAATTCCTACCCTGCCCGAGCCGATGCCTGGTCCTGCAGCTTTCACCACACTATTGATAATTGCCTCAAAGGCTTCTGTTCTGTTTCCTTCACTGTCATAACAATCTGCAGCTATCACAACAAGCCTTTGCCTTCGACCGGGATAAAAACTGGCATTGGAATTGCCAATAGATGAGACCCTGGGGCAAATGGCTTCGATAAGTTCCTTATGTCTGGTTGCTGAATCCATCTCTCCATTATTCAATTTGGAGTCTCCTTCCATGGAGAATCTCAAAGAAAGGTCCTCTACATCTCTTAGTGAGTCGCTTATTGGTTCTTCTGGAATTGGCATAATTTCCAAGCGAGCGGTGGGGTGGCGGTTCCTGCAATGTTCAATATGGGAGAGGTAGTTGTGGCAGTGCTCGGGCCATGAAAAGCGATGGATGTTTTTTAGGCCATTTTTGCGGCACTCTAGCCAAAGAATTTTGTCAGCAACAAGCTTTAGCAGTGCATCTGCTATGGCTTTCTGGTCATGGGGATCAATCAAGAGTCCATTGTTAAGTACCTGATATGATACGAGTATGTATACAATAAATAATTAACTCAACAAAATAAGCAGAAAAAAAAGAAGAAGAAAATGCAGCTGACTTTATTAGCTAGTTGTTGCTGAGGAAGTAATGGTGGGCATTGTTGAGCAGGGCGATTGAATAAAAGGATTGAAATTTTCTTGATATAATAAATTTAAATTTTGAAAATAGGAGACATAATGTTTATAAATTAGTAATAGTCTACCTTAAGAATGTCCACAGGCCCTCCGTTTCTTGTGGCCACGACAGGTAAACCATAAGCTGCTGCCTATGTAGTATGAGAAGGAAAATGAAGCCTTGTAAGTTTTATATTCCCCTTACACTCAATCAACTTGTATTTCTTAGATGAAAAGCTGAGGTTTACCTCAATGATTGTGAGGCCAAATGGTTCCACCAAGGACGGGTTGATAAAAACTCCCTTCAGGAGACAAATATATGCCCAGTGTTAATGTTAGCAAATATATTATAAGACAGGAAGGTTTAAGCGGACTAAATTGTTAAACAATATTAAGACATGTGGTGTGTGGAAAACTAAGCTCCGTACCTCTATTTCACATTCGAGTTATTATACCTTCATTGACATAGATTAATATGAGCTGTTACCATGATCAATGTAGGTGCAATTGGGATTTTTTACTAAATTTCTTTGAAATAAGCAAGACTAGTTCCCACATCTCAATAAATCTAATAGTAAAACCACTATACATATGCACCTTAGTTTTTGCAGCAAGACGATATATCTCTGGTACTTCAGATTGCTTATGATGCTTGGGATAAGCTACTTGGCCATACAAATCATACTTGTCAATGAGCCTGAGCACCATGGTAAGAACAGTAGAGCTGCTATCGGACATCTCTTCAATGTCATCTCTATTTCCTAGTATGAGTGTCTGCCATGATTTGCGGTAAGACAGAAAATTATTGCTTAGTGACATGCTGACAATCATGTGGTAAGTCAGGTACTAATTTTGTAATTAAGCCTTAGTCAGGTACTAATTTTGTAATTAAGCCTTACTTTCAATTTTGTCTCTCATTTATTATAATGCTGCCAATGTTGTCATTCTATATCAATTTTAGATAACATTTAATGCCAAATTTAGCAGTTTGCTGAGTTGAATGTTATTTGCCACCCATTACCTATGTTAGATTTGTGAATGAATAATGTCTAAATCAACATACTGTTTGGTTTGGCATTGAATTTTAAATGAAAATGGGATAGAAGGACAATATTGCAAACATCTAAATAATTGAGGAGAGTAATATGTGAAAAACCAAAATGAAAATCATCTTATCCGTCGGAAATCAAAATAAGGTTTTCCTCAATAGAAATGGAAAACTCACCAAGTTGGCCAATTCCCTGAGGCGCTGACATTCCCCAAAAGCCTTGAGCAAGGTCATGACATTTTTCTTGGGGTCAGGGCGGGACAAGGCTAGTATGGTTGGCTTGTGAGGATTTGTGAAAAATCGCATTATCTGCATAATATATAAAACTCCTCTTCTGACTTGTTAGGTATTAAAAACTTAGGGAGACTGCATTTTACATCCGTAATCCAAAACTTAGTTACAAAATTGGTGCATGAATTTTAAAACATATCAGAACAATTCCATGAACTTTGGACTCAAATGAAAAGGTTAAATTTTAGTTAAAATTTACTTGAACAGGTTGCCTCCTGGCTTCTACAATTTTCACGGATTAGCATTGGGCTGAGATGAAAACGTAGATATAAGACACTATGTGAGATCATATGGCCTCATGCAATAAATTTTAATGGGATTTAATATTTTTACTTTAGTCCAAAGTTCAAAAAGGTGCTTTATTATATTTTGAAATTCATGTACTAATTTTGTAACTCGAGTACAAGGAGTAAAACATAGTTCCCTTATAAATTAAGGAAAGCATTGTGATGTGTTAAAATTGTTACTTCCTTGTTTTCACATAAGCATTAGGGAGAAAAATATGGCAGGGAAGAATTTGCAACCTCAGACCATATCGGAGGTAGGTGCTTTTTGCTTTGAGCTCTGTCTGATCCAATCAGTGACTTGAGGTCCCCTTCAACTTCCATTGAGTCATGTGTTGTAACATAACTGAAGTCCATGCCTGGTGGAATAACCTAGTGATACAATTTCAGCAGGACATTTAACTGTTAAAATGTTTGTTATGAAACTCTTGGATGCCCTTGACCAAATGTTGAGAATATTCTCAGACAAGTAAACACCAGCAAATACTGAGATCGTGCATATCACCATAAAGCACAAACACATTTATTTTCAAGTGTCATGTGTCCGACTCTGATACAATTACAACCCCATCTTACACGTCATCTATATTGGGAATGCTGATGTTTATATCAGTTAGGTAGAAGTGAACAATATTTAAATCTAGTGATTTGACCAAAATAGGCAGCTATTCCTTTAAAAGATAATCAATATCAGAGTATTTAGGTCATTTTCTTATAATTTTGCATTATTGTAGTGTGGGGAATTGACTTAAATACCTCTACATTAATGATGCCTTCATGAGTAAATTACTTAAGTATTTATGTTTTTATCATCTCCATATGTTATTACTTAAGTATTTATGTTTTGTATATGTATTGTCATATTTTATATTTTCTAAAGGGTGTTGTGTTTTATATTTAAGTATTTATGTTTTGTATATGTATTTTATATTTTATATTTTATATTTGTGTGTTTCAATATTTGAGAATGCTATGTAACAAGTAATTAAAGGCCAGCAAATATTGAGATTAATTAATTGTGCATACCACCATCCTGGGCATGTATCTTCCTAAGCAACTCACTCCACGCCGTCTCCGAACCCTAAGCTTCCTCTCCAACTTGAGATCAAAGCCGTCATACAGTCCCCATTGCTCTTCAATCTCTTGCCTGGTGCTGGTGACAACCATTTCTGCAGCATCCAACCCCATCTCCTCAGCCTCAATCCTCCTCATGATCTTGTACGTCGCATTTATGGCCTCCCTGGACAGCCTCCCTTGCTTCAGAAGTTGTTCAAACTTGTTACGTCCCAACGAGTGCCCTGTTAGAACCATGGGTACGTTCAGTGCACCAGACAAGTGAGCTGCTATCTCTCCAGCATCGGCATAGTGACCGTGGATAACGTAAGGCCATGTGGGTTTTCCTCCCTCTACTTGTTCGCCTAAAGCCCTTGCCATGTTCACAATGTGATTCAGAGCTCCATCTACAAATTCAGGTATGTAAGGCCACAGTGACTCCTTTGGTATGTACCTATATCACGTACCCCATCAAATTTTTGATAATCCCAATCTGAAATTTCTTTTATAAGGAGTGGCGGTGTACTTACTTATCTCGAGGACCACAGGGAAGACGGATGATATAGGCTCCACAGCTGCCACTGCCATCAGGGGGACAAGACAACATCTCAATGGGCTCTCCATAGCTTGAGTCCACTTCTGGTGAAGCTATCTGTCTAGTCAGTAGATCAACACGGTATATTCCTTTTGTGTTTGCTAGAGCACGAGCAAGTTCCACCACATATTTTACCTGCAATTCAAGCCATTATGAGCAATGTGCACGGTAATCTTGGATCTGGCTTAAGCTTAGTTGAACTGAAAACACAAAAATTTAGTCTACTAATGTTCAAGACCCCAATCTTCTATAATCTCCTACAAAAGGATCCCCTGCAATATTGTACAGAGTGTAATTGGAGAAAGAAAAATTAAATAGCTTCCAACATTAAAAGGTTTTCTTTTTAACTTTTAAAATTAAAAGCTGTTTAGTCTTTTTCTTTCCCACTGTATGCTTTATATTTATCCTTTAAATGCAAGAGATTTGGAGTGTTAATCTCCTATAGGGGGGGGGGGGGGGAGCGGGAGGGAGGAAGGAGGGATTTAAATTCTCTGCATTTAATAACTAAATGCGTGATATGCATTTAGAGAGAGGTAGAGAAAAAAAAAGTAAGGGAAAAAAGATAAAGTAAATCTCATATACATTTATACTATTTTGTGTCATTCTCTCTTCTAAATGCATGATACATCACTATAGAGAATCCCTGTTCGAGGAATGAGGACTCACTCAACTAGATTTCATATAAACTTGTTTGTCTTTATCTCTAACTTTGTGCAATAGGTTAAGCCAATGAGTAGCAAGTATGTGCACATGTGGAGGACCGACAAGAAGTTAGATGACATCTGCGCTTGGCTGTTCTCATTAACTTATACCACCAATTTTTAATAAACCAAGTCATTATAAGAATTTCCCAAAATAGCAGTACTTGTTCTATCAAGGATGAAATTACTTAGTTGTCAAGAAATTCTTATGGTGCACAACATCAATGGTTAAGATGCATTAAAATTAAGTCTACATGTATTAGATTATTAAAATTAAGTCTGTTATTGTATGAACAAAACACCATATTATAGCTAAGAATTTCTTGTCCAAGTAAAGCACGATTTAGGATACCCAAATGGAAAGTTATCCATGAAATGTAGCAGTTGAAGTTAATTAGTACCTGACCGCCAGTATCAGAATCTCTCCCAAGTTCCATGTTTTCTCCTCGCACCAATCCATGAATACTACATTAACAAACATTGTAAATTATGAAAATTTGACAATGTTTATTTACTTTAATTTCTGCTGTGGGGCTAGGACTAATATTCCGACATGATCACTTTAGCTTTATGGTTTGGTGACAGAGTGAATGCGATACCTGATTAAGACAACGTAAAGGTTCCTAGACTTATTGTCATCCGACCAAAGTTGCATTTCAGAATTGATCCTGGGAATGTCCTTCACAGATTCTGAGGCATTCACATCTTTCTCTTTTTCACCTTCTGAGAGTTCTGACAGGTCATTGGCAGCATCGTTACGGCCTTGTTCACGCTCGATTCGCCGTTTTGCGAGTTTTTGTGCATCATCCCATGCAATCTGCAACAATGTTTATACCACTTATTTAAGCTATTCTTCCAAACAAACCACCCTAAATTTCATGAATGTACAGGTAAGGTTGGTATTACTTCTCGGTATTGGATACATATGCTTGTCATTTATAAATTGTAAGTCTTTAAATGTGTGGTAAGCTTATAAACATATGTTTTCTAAAAGCTACTGCTTTTTTAGAAGCAGATCAAGGATTACTTTTGAAAACCATTTGGGCTTTTCATTTATTCTGCTGTGAAGTAAATCCTACATGGTAAAGCAGTGTTGCAAAATTATATCAATTCAAAGATTACTGTCGATATCACAATCAAACTATAGTCTTGTCACGCACGTAAAGTTAGTTAAATTAACATATTGTTCCTTAAAATATTTTGCTACCATCAATTTAGTCATTTAAAATTAATTACCATCATTTAGTCTGTAGCACATCAAATAGATTCTAATTTGCATCCCAACGTACAATGCATAACCTATATGGTTTCTTTTTTCTTTTGGCAAAAACGTAACGTGGGTTGCCTAGTCAGCCACACACGTTTTAATTCAAAAAATTCTTGCATCTTCTACACACACACACACACACACACATATTCAATGGTCAGAATCTACTCTATTTTGCACCTGTTGCTCTATACATAAATGAAAAAGATCCTAATTGTTGGCCGTCCGTGCATCTAAGGCACCTCAGATTTTTACTCCAATTCAATAAATATTAGGCAGTATTGACAACTCTGTTAACATATGGTTAAAATAGTCAATGCTATAATTTATTTGATGCACTTTTAAAAATATTAAGGCTAAGATGATGATAATTAACTTCTCGTGGCTAAATTGATTTTCAAAAGCCCTAATATATCATAGTTTATTCTCTTTTATTTTTTTGGGATAAAAATCACCAAAATTCTTCCAAAGACAATTATTAATATATAACTATAAAACAAGTTATATGGCAACATTTTCAAATAGGGGAAACAAGAAGCATTCAAAAGTAATTTCTTGCAATAGGCTTCCTCCTTTTAAATAGTTTCCCATATTCGCCACTTTGAAAGTCACTTTTAAAGATGCTCTATTATTTCCCCTACACTCCAATATCTAACAATCCCTAAAGCACAGGCATCTCTGGTACTTAAAATAATAATAATAATAATAATAATAATAAGTTGATGTCGTCATTTCAAGTTGAGGAGGATATTAGGAGAGGGCTGGAGGATTAATATTAAGTGATGCAGGATATTTTAGTTCCCAGGCACTTAGAATGAGCTAAATAATTATGATAATTCCAAAATTTGTATTTTATATATGTTTAAATATGATACTATTATTTTTCATAGGATAAATTACATTTCCTTTCATGACTTAAATACATGATCTTTCCCTTTGTTTTGAAAGTTTACTGTTCCCTTCTCTAAAACTAAAAAAAAAAAATCTATAATTAAACTCATTTTCATTAAAAAAAACGTCAAACAATAGAATTGTTTTTTTAAAATTAAAAATGTAACTAGTGAAAAAAAGTATTTCTTAAATTTTTTTTATTTTAAATACTAAATTTAATATATTCTAAAAGTATTTACATTTATAATAATAAAAAAAAAGTTATTTTAACCATTTGAGGGTATTTTGGTAAAATTAAATTTTATCGTAACTTATCTTTTAGTTGGGGGGAAGGAAAAAGTAATATTTCAAGACACATGAAAGAGTTGTATAAATTAATTTCATACTCAACATTTTTATATATAAACTCTTAAAAAACGATAATTTATTTTTATTTTTTAAATATATTTCATGCTCAACATTTTTATATATAAACTTTTAAATACTTAGGAAATTAGATTACTTAGGTACAAGATTTCATTTAAAATAAAGTAAAATATATAGATCTTTTTTAAATTTTATTAAAATTATATAATTTTTTTTATTTTTAGAATATACAAATTTTCTCATAAAATAAAAATTTATCCTATGTTTTAACCTAATTTTAAATTTTTAATATTTTCTATTTAATATTTTAAGTTAAAAAACATACGTATTTAGATTAATAAATAATATTTTAGTTAAAAATTTAAAATTACATTAAAATATATGATAATTTTTTTATTTTAAAAAATATTTGTGTATATTTTAAAAATAAAAAAAAATATAATTTTAGTAAAATTAAAAAGAAGAAGAAAAATATATGCAATTTATTTAAAACAATATGCGGAGAGAAATGGGAGAGAGACCTGTTTCCTTCTGCGCGCGAGATGCCAAATCCGCCAGCACATATTCTCCAGCCTGTTGCTGCGTTCACGGGTATTCCTCGTCGCTATTACCTGCCCATTCATACACTCAATTTCATACCTGCCCTTATACATCATTACGATTATCTAACTCAAAATTTACCTTATAAGTTTCAACATGTTTATAATTAATTTTTATCCGTATAATTTTAATTAATTTTAGTTTTTATAATTAAAAAATTTGTGATTAAGTCTTGATAATTTTAAACATTTTTAATTTAGTCCCTTGCTAAACTTTCATGAGTGTTTTATTAAATTTTATTGTATATTTAATTATATATTATCTTAGTGTTTTAAATATACATGATTCAAGTCAATTTACCTAAATTATCTAATATATGTTATATCACATGTCATATATGTAAATTAATTTTATTTCATTATCTAGTTTAATTCCTTTTATTAGAATATAAATCATACATATTAATTATCTAATATGGTATATAGTTAGTTACATTAGTAAAATTTAATAAAACATTGATGAAAGTTTATTAATAGAAACTAAATTAATTTTTTTATGAAAACTATAATCACCTGCTTACAAATTTTAAATAATAAGAATTAAATTAAAAAATGAATAAAAGTATAGGGATTTGAAAAATAATATAATTTTTTTTGAAGTTTAGTTTACTAAAAAAATCTCTATATGTATCATAGATTTTTCTTTTTCTTAATTTGTTTCTTTCCAACCAACTTCACTTTTATTTATGAAGGTTATTAGGCTGTCGACGGTGGTAACTCGTTGTGTAGGGTTTGGGTTTAGATGAGCTTGTACAGTACATATTAATTAATTTAATTTTTAGTTCAATAAAAAATGTTATCAATGCCGAAATTAGAGGTTTACAAAGAAAATTTTTAGTTTTATTCCATAAAAATAACAAAGTAAAGATTCAAATATGAGATAATTCATTTAACTTCACCAATAGACTATATGTTTTGATGAATGTTTGTTCCTATTGTAGCCTGATGAAATCTAAATCTTGGTAAATGCAAACAAGATTACATTCTAAAGTATTATTCTTTAGCATCTTCAGTGAGGCTTCATTTGTGCGCTATATGGCTACCAAAAAATCTGAGTTATGAAGTGATCTACCGAGAGAAAATACATTAATTTCTTTAAATGTTGATGTAAAACCTATTTCTCTTTTAAAATTCATATTTCATAGCATTATTGGATTTGGGCAAATGATTATTTATTTATTTACGAGTTTTCAAATTGCTTGGGGAGTCTTCAAATTGCATTTAATATATATGGTTTTTTTTAAAAAAAACTCAAATATTTGTCCATATAATTTTAAGGTAATTTATTTACTTACAAACTCAACATTCTAATTTCTCAATACTTGAATTTTTTTTTTTTGCATTAAAACGTTGAGTATAAAGTATGTAAATGAACATATTCGGATAAATCAAACATCCCTTGACAACTCAAATAAATTAAACACACAAATTTGACTTTTTTTCTTAATATATTACCAAAATATCACACCACCTTCGTTTAAATGGATTTTTTTCATATATTATTTGTTATTAAAAAAAAAGATATGAATAGTCCAAGGGGAATATAGTAGTAGCATAACTATGAAAACTTTTGCTAGTAAATGTATCAGACCCAAATTAACATTTTTTTTTTTTGGGTCCTAGACCGTCTTAAGGATATATGCTTCTAGATCGCTTAATACATTTAGAATATGAAAACACAAAACCCATTTTATGTTATTTTCAATTTTCGGGTGAAACTTTGCAAAATTGGTGACAATAAGTTTCCCATCCCACCACCAAAAATATTGGAAATTGGCTGCTACTCCTTCCTATCTTTGCACACGTGTCTCAACTATATGACGCGAATAATTTGTGTAACAGATTAATTAGATCAACTAAAACTTGTGTGTAAACTTTTCCTTCTTTTCTTTTTTCTGTATTTTTTCCCAAAAAAAAAAAATCTCTCGCTCCAATGATCTTTATAGCCAGTTTCAATAGAGCACTTGGAGTGAGAAAAAATATTTTTTTTGTTGTTTTTTCTTTTCTTTTTTTTAATTTAACGTCACTAATTGTAATTTAAACTTGAATCCTACAGTCCTAAAGATTATAGTACCGTTGAACTAAACACATAAAAAAATGATTGTGCTTAAGTAATGAAATATGGTGGACTAAGAAGGGTTCTCAAACCATACCTTCCCATCTCACACATACCTCCAAACAATCGGAAAGAGACTACCATTCATTTCATCACTTAACATCCTAACAATAAAGTGAGAACTCTCACTTTTTCTATTTCATTCCATCCTACTCTATCCCACTTCACTCAAGACGCTCAAAAGTCTTACCCCAAAATAAAAGTTCTATACTTCTCCCTAAAATATTAATATGGCATGAAGAAAGAATAAATTGCATAAATACTCATTGAACTTTGTTAAAATTACACAAATATACTCTCTGTTTTCAAAATATATAAATCTTTCTAAAAGCAAAAAGTTACCTCACATTTTAATTCAATTTTAATTTTTTTATTATCAAAATATCAAAAATTTTTTGTTAAAAAATATATATATTTAAATTAATAGAGAGTATTTTAGTCAAAAAAATTTAAAATTAGATTAAAATATAACATAACTTTTTATTTCAGCACAAATTTTTATATATTTTAAAATTTTAAAAAAAGTATGTGTAATTTTTGTAAAATTTAAGAGAGGTTGGAATAATTTATTCAAAAGCAAAACTAGTAAAGGGAATGCAAGAGTATCTTTTCTACCGTTAATTGATTAACCATAATTTAAGTTCCAGACTCAATGACCAAAATTTATATAAAATGGTAACAATTAAGTCTGAAGAGAAGCAAAAAAGAAAAACAGAGATAGAAAAATGGGAGAAACACAAACCTTAACCCATGTTCTGTAAAGGTCAGATTCGTCACAGCTATTGATAACTTCTTCGACGAAGTACCTGGTGGGACTGAACAGCTTGTTATCCTCCTTTTGTTCTTTTTCTTCGTCGAACTTTATGATTCTGTGCTTCCCATCATTCCTGTTCCTCGAGCTGCTTCCCACATCCAATATTGCCTCCAAATAACCATTTAACCATTCATTCACTGCCATCACTCAATCTTCTATATATATTTCACTGTTTGGAGAAGGGGAAAGAGAGGGAAAGTGTAGAGTATGTTATGGCAGAAAGTTACAGAACTTAAACCTTTTGTATCTGTTTGTATAAGCTTCCACACTCACTGATAAATGCATGGTTAACGTTGAAAAATTTTTGGACGGAAGGAAAGAGAAAGAGTGGTTTCAAATATTAGAAATGGTTGTTTTTTGAAGCCAAGTTGTACTCACCCAGCAAGCTGCTTATAAAAAAGGGTATATATATACATGTATATATATATATATATATATATTTTTTTTTTCTTTTTCCCCTCACCCAAAAAAGCAGGGAATAATAAACGAATCCTTTAAATGTTCTGATGAGAATATAAAAAATGGGTGGCTTTGATTGATCTCTTGCTCTTATTCCCCTACTTAATTAAAGAGGAATATGAACCAAATATTCCTGTTCTTTTGTTTTTCTCCATTTTGGTCCAAACTTTTATTCAAATACCTACTCATGCATGCCTACACCTGCATTCATTAATGTGTATGCTTCTATAAAATTTAATACTGGAGAGAAAAGGGAAGACTATTTTTTTTCCCCTCCTAAACATCCCTTCAAACCAAATATGTTTCCTTTTTTTAATTATATTTACGATCTATTTAGTGATTTATCTTTCCTGCTATTAACAACCACTTGTTGTAAATTAACTGGTTTTGTTAAAAGAATATTTGGTTTAGTAGTGCTTTGCCTTGAAGAATTGATGCAAATGAGACGATCACTTAAAGAGAGTAAAGTTACGCTACTCAAGGAAAAAGAATAACAGATAGTATTCTATTTGAAGATTAGGATTATACATGGGAATATGGTCACCTTAATTTTAGATTTTACGGTCTTGAAATTGACATAAAGAAGAGCCATATTTATAGAGTGCTATTTTTGTTGTTTTTGAAAGTCACAAGAGATATACTTTTGATTATTCTTTTTGTTTCAACCGTTAAAAAAGTAAATATTAAAAAAAAAGGTAATTAGAATTATTTATTTAACCTTATATTTTAAAATAGTATATATTCATATCAATTTTAAGATATAGTTTTTGTTACATATGTAACTTTTAAAAATACTATATCAAATTCACTTGGTTCAATAATGCTTTAAAAGTTAATTTTTACAATAATTTTTTTAGGATAAATTACTCTTTTCCTAGAAATATTCAAATTATACAATTCTTCTTTTATTTCGAAAAAATGCACTAGTATTCCGTGAAACTAAAATATATACTATACACTTATAGTTTTCTTTGCTTTAAAAGATAAGCAATCATTATACATATTTTGAGTAAAATTCCTTTATATATATTATTTATATAAATTGAAAAAAATAAATAAGACACTTTTCAAAATTTTAAAAATTGTAAAATTATTTAATAAAATAAAAAATTATTAAAAACAAAGAACATATTTATAAAATCATTGGTTAAGATCAACTAATTTAAAAATAATAATTTGATTTCAAAAATAAAAAATAAATGTTAATAAACATAAGCATTCCCATAAATTTAACAAAAATTTTGGAATAAATTAAATTTATGATTTTTAATACAAAATAAATAATATTAAAATATACGATTTTAACTAGTTGTATTTTTAATTAAAAAAATTAATATTATTCTTGAGAAAATTGGTCATTTTTTAGTTTTAAGGAGTTTGTGTGTGTATATATTTTCAAAACAAAAAGGAAAATCATACAATTTGAACATCATTAAGAAAACAAAAATTAAAAACAAAGGAGGAGAATGATTCATCCTTTCCTTATAAGAAAAGTTTGTTTTTATAAAGTGAGCATTTCTAAATAGAAACCAAAATGTAATTACTCTAAGAATAGCAAAGATGCCAACTTTTTGTTGAATTAATTATTAATATGAAATTCCCTTCAATGCATAATAAATTAATCTACATATTAACCCCTTCATACATGAAATGGGATAATATTAGAGTTAAATAAAGAGAATGGACAGTTAGATAGTTTTCTAAAGTCTGTTATTTATTTAGTTAGAGTAATAGAATTAGTTTCTCATTATATTATTATAGCATTAGGCAAAATACTTTAAATTTTACTCCTTTGCCAATTAATTCAAGATTTCATTTTTTGGCTCAGCGTGTGACATGGTATCAAAGCTGAACCCATTGTGCTTCCCGTTCTCTCTTTCTTTTTCATCTCTCGCGAACCTTCCTCTTCTCTGAAAGCAATCTCTCCTTAACCTTAATTGCTACCTTCATCCATTTAGTTGACGGCTAGCTCCATGGCTACCTCAGAGGTAAGCAAGACGATTAATCCGTCTCAGCCTCAACATCCTATCAATCCATCTCAGTCACAAGATCCTCTTCAAGATCCATCTAATTGCTAGTACATTCATCCCAATGAAAGTCCAGCCTTAGTCCTCGTTCCACCAGAACTGATAGGTGCTAACTATCACCCATGGGCTAGCGTAATGAAGGTTGCATTGATGTCAAAAATAAATTTCAATTTGTTGATGGCTCGATTAGAGCTCTGGTGATTCACAATTCACTCTACCTTCCATGGCAATGATGTAACACTGTGGTTGTGTCGTGGTTAACTAGATCGTTGTCACCTACCATAGCTAGAAGCATACTCTGGATTGAGAAGGCTTAGATGTTTGGACCGGTCTCAGAGACCAATTTAGTTAGGGAGATATCTTTTGAGTTTCTGACCTTCAGGAAGAAATTTATCAGTTTTAACAAGGAGATCTTTCATTACCGAGTATTTTACGAAGATGAAAATTGTGTGGGATGAACTTCTCAATTTTTGTCCATTACCTTAGTGCTCCTATAATCCAAGCTATTCTTGTGGTGCGATTCAGAAAGCGAGTTAAGTATCAACAACAAGATTATGTCATAAGGTTTCTGAAAGGACTCAATGATTGTTTCTCAGTTGCGAAAACACAAATCATGCTAATGGATCCTTTGCCTAACATTAATAAGGTCTTTAATTTGGTGGTTCAACAAGAGAGAGATAAATGCCAGGTTGGAACCTCGGGTCTACATGGCTAAGACAAATTCTGGTTCAAGATTTCCAAAAGGCCAAGAGGACCTGGTCAATCCTCAGGTGGCTCAGCTCGATTCTGCATCTTCTGTGGCAAAAATGGCCATATTATCGATACTTGCTACAAGAAACATGGTTATCCTCCTGGTTACAGAGGCAACAAATCACAAGCGCCGTCTGTTAATCATGTGCAAGTGTTGCTGCCATTACAAGGGAGGTAGTTCCTGTTTCATCTTCAACTCATATTGTATCTGTTCCTAGGCAATTTACGCAAGAGCGATATCAAAAGCTCATTACCTTGGTTCAATCTGATGATAAGCACCAAGTTCATCATGTTTCTTCTATCAATCCTTCTTTTCTAGGTAGTCGTTCCTTAACCATAAACTCGATTAGCATTTTCACTTGGATTCTAGACAGTGGTGCCACCAATCATATTTGTACTCCACTTTTTGACTTTGTGTTCATATAAGAAAATCTCACCTGTTTGCATTAAACTTCCTGATGGTTCTTTTGTTGTCTCAGAATACTCAAGCACTGTTTGTTTCCTTTCTTCACTTTACTTAGTGGGCATATTCTATGTCTTTGAGTTCTCCTTTAATATAATTTCCATTTCCAAAATACCTGCAATGGTTAATTGTTGTCTTATTTTCTATTCAAATCAGTGTCTGATTTACGACCTAACTACAAGGAAGACAATTGGTGCAGCTAAAAAGTGTTTCATGGTTGTATTTCCTCAAAGGTCATGCAAACAATCCCTTTCCTTTAAACACAAGTTTTTCTAATTCTAATAGTAATGTATTGCATGTGGCTGTTCCTGAAACACATATGAATCAATTTGACCTCTGGGATTATAGATTAGGCAATTTATTTGATTCTGTTTTACACTCTCTTAGCACCAAATTTCCTTTTCTGGCTTGTAAACCAACAAATAAAAGTTGTGATACTTGTCATTATGCCAAGCAAAGAAAATTACCCTTTCCCTTGAGTACTACTAAATCCTTTAATTCCTTTGAATTGTTGCATGTTGATATTTGGGGACTTATGGGATTACTTCTATACATGATCATAAGTATTTTCTAATTGTTGTTGATGATTTTAGTCGATTCACTTGGATTTTTATGATGAAATCTAAATTTGAAGTATGAATTTAACTCCAAAATCTTATTACTTTGTGTGAAAATCAATTTTCAACCAAAATCAAAATAGTTAGATCTGATAATGGCATGGAATTTCACATGCCTTCTTCTTTTGAATCTAAAGGAATTATTCATCAAATTACTTACGTTGAGACACCTGAACAGAATAGAATTGTTGAGCGAAAACATCAACACATCCTCAATGTAGCTTAAGCTTTACTTTTCCAAAGTCTTTGACCTAGAATTTACTAGTCCTATGTTATTATTCATGTTGTTCATTTGATAAACAGATTACCTTCTCCAGTTTTGAATCAGAAAACCCCATTTGAGCTGTTGTATCATCATTCCCCTAATTATTCAACTTTACGTGTATTTGGGTCATTTTGTTATGCTTCCACTTCAATGTCTCAACGTAGTAAATTTGATTGTAGGGCAAGAAAATGTATTTTTCTTAGTTTTAAAATTGGGACAAAGGGATTTGTTTTGCTTGATCTTAATAATAGAGAAATTTTTGTCTCTAGAAATGTTATTTTTTATGAATATCTATTCCCATTTGCCGATTCTACATGCAACAATAATACTAATTCAGAGGATTTACCAATGCCTCAAGCACTTGTTTTCATTGATTATCCAAACCCTATTAAGCCACATTGCCATGATTCCACAATTTCTATTTCATCTGAACATGCACTTGCACCAACTTCTTCCACCTCTGACCCTGACTCAATTCTTCCAACTTCTGAACTTGAACATATTCATCCCCCACAAATAGACCTTGTGACACAAACATCTAATAGAATCAAACAAACACCTTCTTATTTACATGACTATCATTGTTTTCTCACCACTTCTTTAGCACCATCTTTTTCCACTTCATCAGGTATTTCTCATCCTCTTTCTTCTATTTTATCTTATGATTGTTTGTCTTCCACCCATTGCAATTTTGTTTGTTCTATTTCTTCAATCTAAACCTAAACATTATCACCAAGCAATCAAATATGAAATTTGGAAAAGAGCCATGGTGGATAGATTAAGGCATTAGAATATAATAACACATGGGTTTTGACAGAGTTACCCTCTAGTAAGACTCCCATAGGCTATAAATAAGTTTATAGAATCAAGTATGGTGCTGATGGTTCTATTTAACGATAAAAAGATTGTTTAGTAGCAAAAGGTTATACTCAAACTGAGGGTGTATATTTTTTTGATACTTTTTTTCTAGTTGCTAAAATGTCCATAGTTAGGCTTTTATTAGCCATTGCTTATGGTAAACATTGGTTTTTGGAACAATTAGATGTGAATAATGCTTTCTTACATGGTAACTTAGATGAAGAAGTCTATATGGCACTGCCTCCAGGCTTTAATTCTCCCAATCCTAATCTGGTTTGTAAATTGTAGAAATCACTATATGGCTTAAAGCAAGCCACCGACAATGGTTTGCAAAATTATCCAATACACTGATTTCTTATGGAGATACATAGTCAGAATCTCATTATTCTTTCTTTGTTAGATCTCATGATACTTCCTTTACTGCCTTGTTAGTTTATGTTGATGACATAGTTCTGGTAGGGAATGACAAAGCTAAAATCCAACACATCAAGAATTTTCTTGATGCCTCTTCCAAAATTAAGGATCTGGGTGACCTCAAATATTTCTTGGGATTGGAAATTGCTAGTAGCAAAAATGGTATTTCCATTTCTCAATGAAAATTTGCCCTAGAAATTTTATCTGACATTGGTTTCCTTGTAGCAAAATCTACCTCTACTCCTATGGATAGGTCCTACAAACTTAGTAAGGAAGATAGTGTTTTGTTGGATGATCCTGCTCTATACAAGAGACTTGTGGGATGCCTTTTATTCTTGAGTGCCACTTGGCCTGATCTTTTCTATAGTGTTCAGCAACTAAGCCAATTCATGTCTCAGCCTCAGAGCATTCATTTGCCGACTGCCCACCATGTTCTTTGCTATATCAAAGGTTCTCCTGCCAAAGGACTCTTTTTCCCTTCAACTTCAAATCTCAAACTTAAAGGTTTTAATGATTCCGATTGGGCTGGATGCCTTGATTCTTGTTGTTCTATATCTAGTTATTACATCTTCCTAGATATAGCTCTGGTTTTATGGAAATCCAAGAAGCAATCAATTGTTTCCAAATCTTCATTAGAGGCAGAATATCGTGCATTAGGTTCTGCTGCATGTGAACTACAATGGTTGCTCTATCTTTTACATGATTTGCACATAGATCACTCTACTCCAGCAATTTTATTCTGTGATAATCAGTTAGCTCTTCACATCGTAGCCAATCTAACCTTTCATGGATGTACAAAGCACATCAAATTAGACTGTCACTTGATTCGTGAAAAGTTGCAAACTGGTATTCTTCATTTGCTGCTTGTTCGAAGTATTAATCAAGTTGCAGATTTATGTACTAAACCTCTTGGGTCTAGTCCTTTTCATTCTTTTGTGTCCAAGCTGGGAATGATTGATATACATTCTCCAACTTGCGGGGGGTATTAAAGTTAAATAAAGAGAATGGATAGTTAGATAGTTTTCTAAAGTCTGTTATTTATTTAATTAAAGTAACAGAATTAGTTTCTCATTATATTATTACAGCATTAGGCAAAATATTATAAATTGTACTCCTTTACCAATTAATTCAAGATTTTATTTTCTGGCTCAGCGTGTGACAGGTAAAGTGCAAGTCAAATAAATTTTTTTTTTGTTTTTTTTTCAAATAAACTTAATATTATTAGTGTTGTCTCAAAAACTAAATTATCATTATTTAAACATCAGACACAACCAAAAATAACCAAAAAAGATTATTTATTATTATTATTATTACTCTAAGCCTACACAATCAAGATGAGCTATCCACTTCTCAAAAACTCCAGCAACATGCTTTGAATAGAATTCTAACCTAAACCATAAATTACTCAATGCTCCATGCATCATTAAATTCCCTTTAAAAAAAGTATATTCTTTTATTCACCTTAATTACTTCATAAATTTTTTTTTTAAAACTTGAGAGATTCCCAAATCTAGATTGTGTGTTAAACTTAAAAAAAAATGCATGGTTAAAGCATTTTTTGGCAATAATTTTGTTTTCAGTTTGATTTGTACCTTACTTTTTTTCTTAACCCTCTACTTCTAAAATTTTGTGAGTTCTTTGTAATCAAAATATATATATATATATATAAACAATCACAATTGATTTAGACCAAATTATCAAATTGACATAATTCTTTTGTGATATAGGGTTTATGTTACATTTAGTGTGTATTATATAAGGAAAAGTTGAGGAACAAAATAACTTTAGAGAGCATTACAAATGCTTTAATAAAAATTTTTTTATTTTAATAATTAATTAAAGAATTTTGAAATTTTAAATAATTTGATCATAGAATTATTCTATCAAAATAAATAATTAGAAAGGTATGCAGAATTTTGTACCCTGTTATTTGGCTTAATTTCATTTTGATACTTTATGGATTAAAAGTTTGCAATTAAATGGTTTACATCTTAAATCATTAACACATTGATACCCCATGATATTATTTTGTTAACTTTAGTTTATGATGAATGTGATTAAAATTTACCTTAAATTTATCATTTCATTATAAAATTTCTAATGTTCTATGCACTGACTAAAATTCTTTCTTTGGCCAGTTAGAATTTCAAATTTGACACACATAACATAATATACCCTAAGTTTTTCCTTTAAAGGGATTCTTGAATTTTTTCCCTAATTTTGCTCTAAATTCCTAATTTTCTTATGAAATAAACAAAATTTCTTCCTTGGCTAACTAGAATTCCAAATTCAACACATAAAATACAATATCCCCTAAAATTTGTAATAAAGTCCCTAGAGAGTAGAATATTAATGAAAGCCTCTAAAATTGGGAATAAGAAATCATGGATGGCCCAAAATCGGAGCCAAATCAACTGAATGGATTAAATAACAAATGCAATGGCAAAATCATGATTTTGAGTAAAATTTTAAAAACTTAAAGGAAAGGAGTTTTAAATGAAAATTTTGAGCTCATTAGTGTGACGACCCTAATTCTTAATTATCGTAATTAGGCTTAATTATATAATTAATAATAAGAAATTAAGGTTTAAAGCCATTTCAAATAATCAAATTAGGAAAAAGGTAAGAGATTTTGAACCTTGATATCATTAGGGTCATTGACGAAATAATTATAGCTATTTATGCACATGAGTGAATCTAATCATCAATTAAAAGCTTTAGTTCATTTATCCATTAATTCCAACTCACAAAAATCTCCTACAAGTGTTTCCAAGTCATTCCTTAGTATTGTCATAGGAAAAACCAAGATTTCTAGGTTAAAATAAGAGTTTGAAAACTTTTACTGCAACTTGGACTTGCCCTGTTACGGCTAAGTTGGCTACTGGAACCTAAAATTCAAGTTTGGAGACTTCTGCCGCTACTTGGTGTATTTGAGCTATGGAGTAAGTGGCTATTATAACTCAAAATTGAGATTTTGCACCTTGTGCCATGACTTGGGTTTTCCACGCCACGGCGAAGTGCTCCGAAGGACTTACTACTCACATTGTCGTGTCGCGACAAGAATGTCAGTATGCCTCTTAGAACTCTCAACCTAATTTATTCAAATTGCACCGTGACAAAGTTGCATTCTGTTACCCTTCTTGGGTAAAATTTTTGTTTTATGCCATGGCAAGGTTACATTTTGTCACACCCTAGGTGAATTTTTTATTTTGTGTAGCAGCAAGACATCTTGTGCTACGGCACTTCTTGCTTTTGACTGATTCTTGGCTACAACTCAGCTATTCTTGGCCATAGCGTGACCCTTTTTTGCACTTATACCTCCCAAATTTCGTCCTATACACTCTAACTCTCCCTCTAATAATACTCTAAGGCCACTTTACCTTAATTTATTAGGCTCTAATGGCATTAATCTACTTGATTTACCTAACATGTCTCTTATTACCAAATCAAATCATAGGTATTGATTCCTACTCATCACTATCATGCATCAGTAAATTCATTAAGTATTGACAACAACAAGATCCACAAGCAACTAATATTATCATTCATGGAGATATAAAACGATGCTTTCAAGAGTCAGGTCATACATTCATACTAAAGAGGTTCCATATCAGATTGTAAGTGAAAGCATACATCAAACTCCAAATTGTGCAAAGCCTAACTCACTATTAGTTACATTATTGTTTACCAAAACATAAAATACCTACACTTGGCAACATAATTACATGATGATGATGATGTTATATAAAAGAATAACAAAATTAACATTTATCCTAGATTAGATCCCTCTAAGTATAGAATTTTCTACACATGATCTTAGCTCATGGATGTTTATCTATTTGCTTCCTTTTATCCTTACCCGAAGGACCTTCACCTAAAATAGTTAGCCAATGAAATGGGGTGAAATGCAAATCTTAGTAACCAAAGGCAAATTTAATTAACATATGTGTATAAAATCAAATAAGTATAAAAAATAACAGTCATATCAACAAATAAAATAATTAAGCTATCAGTGACTACTATCTCATACTAGCAATTACATTTCACATGTTAAAGGCCATTAACATCGAGAAAGGCCTTCCATGGTACCAACTCCCCAATGAGCACCACTTGGGCTCAGTGTATGTAAGGGTCTGATCACAACCCAGTGCCCAATCGAAGCGCAATGCACGGGTGGCAGCTACACCACAACTTCACCATGGACTCGCAAGGTCTAGACACAATGTATCAGATAGCCAACCATTCATTTAGCATTCAAAATCATATATGTGCTATAGATATAAGATTAAAGTAGATATATGCATGAAATTAATATTAACCCTAGTTACCTCACTTGTTGATAATTCCTTGAGAGCCAACAATAATACTACCTCAGCTTATGAACACAAAATCAGACAATTATCATTCCTATTCATCAATTATAGCAGTAATGCAATACTCAAAGAATTAAACCACTCATAGCTACCTAGAGGATACTTACCCAACTATTACAAGAACAAAATTCAAATTTTGTCTTCCCTACACCATAGACCTCAAAATATCACCCTAAATTATGGATATTTTTGCATAAAAACAGAGTTCATATCATAAGTGAGCTATTGGGGTTTCTAACTAGTAGTAAATGCATCAAAATAAAGAGTTTATACTTACCCAATATCCTTTCTAGCTTTAACCTCTGAAAATCCTCTAAGAAACATCAAATGATCTATATCAGATTTGAGGTGTGGTGAAAATGCTCTAAATGGAAAACCAATTAGGTCAAATTGAAGAGGAAGAAAAGGGATCAAGTAATATAACACTCACCTTGGCTGATTTTGACTCTAGAAGTGGGAGAAGATAGATTTTTACCAAGAACCCTAGCCTCTCTCTAAAACCTCTGAAAATGTTTTGTGTGGTTCTTGTGTGTTTCATGGTTCTACAGAGTAAGGAGGGTTAAAGTTAGTTTTAGGATTTAATTTTGGTCCTCAATGGGTTATGGGCTAACCCAAAGGCCTAAATCCATATGAGGGTTTAGATTTTGTCTTATTGGACCAAATTTCATAAGTTGGACTGTAAAATTTTTAGGATTTTAATAGGGTCTTAGGCCTCAAACTCAGTAAACCAAATTGGGCTATTACTAAATGGTCTCCTTTAGGCTAAATCTCACAATAGAAAGTTGGGTCTGCACCTAAAATTATTGGGGCTTCCATTAGTCTTTATCTATGATGTAATATCCAGTTTTCGTTAAACGATGAAAACGGGTGCATTTTCAAAACAAGTCCCCCGAAATGAATTAGTTAAGGTCCTAAAAAATTTGAAAAACATTCTAGACTCCTAAAAATAAAAATCTCAGGCTTAGACAGAAAAAAAAACATAGCTAGAATGAAGAAACAAAATTTAACGAAAAACTTACGAAACATAATGGCATTTTTGTAATTTTGAGCAAATTTTGGAATTCACATAGAAGGGTTTTTAAAATGAAAGTTTTGAATTCCCCAAGGTTCTCAGAAGCTTTGAAAGTTTTGAAAAGTCTTCCTTCCTCCCACTTATATATATAGGGTGCCCCACTCTCCCTCTCATTTAGCTTCATATATTTCTACCCCAATCTAGAGAAAAAACCCTAGGAGAGTGGTGCACAAGAGGAAGATGAAGATGAAGAGGAAGAGAAATCAAAGGCTAAAGGTATGGATTTTTAGTTTTTCATGCTCTTTCCTTTCCAAACCTCTTGTCCTTCATTTTCCTTTATTTCTTATGATTATATTGAAGTATATGGATCTATTTTAAGGGAGAAATTAAGGAAAAAATTCAGATTTGAAGAGAGGAGGCCCAAGAAAGGAAGATTCAAGTGAGAAAACAAGGAAAAACAAGGTAATTTCTACTTCCATTCTTGCTACCCCTTGTTCCTCTTCTCCCTATGGTTCGCCCCACTCAAGAAGCCATAGGAGGACTTGGATTTTATTATAGAAACAAGGGTGAATCTTAGGAAAAAAAGTGTGGAGAATAAGAATATGCAAAGAGAATTAACAAATAACTATGGAAATTCAAGATAAAAATTCTAGGGTTTTGTGTGCTCCTTGTAAAATTTGACTTGATACCTTAATTTTTATGCATAAATGAAAGTTTAAATGAGCTCTTAAGATCCTTAGAAGTCTCCCCATTTGCTTCCTCCATCATGAAAACAAAGGAAAGAGGGTTACCATACCTAGCGAAAGTTTTAAATTTTTCTAAGCCCATTTTTTAGTAATATATGATGAATGAAAATGAGGAGAAGCCTTGAAAAAAATTTAAGAAGTCTAGAGAATAAATTAGTATTTTATGTTCCATAATATGACCTAAAGAAGCAACATGTAGTTAGACTCTTTATTTCAATTGTATGATGAATCCAAGAGGTTTAAAAGGAGTCAAGAATCATATATGAAAGGAAAGAATGTAGCATAGAATTTATTTGATGGGTGTTACTTCATTAGGTGCATTTTTAAGACCATAAAAGGGTTTACAGATCAAGTTAGTGTTTAAGAAAGACGTGTGGCCTTAGAATTAATTTAATGAACCTAATTGGCTTCTATAAATTGTGTTTAGGCCAAGAGAAATCATTTCTACACCTTTGTGTGTGTGAGGCTGAGGAAGGGAAAGCAAATCCAAGAGAAAAAGTGTATGGTTGTATCCAAGGTAGCTCACTCCTCCTTCTCTCATGCAAGAATGTATGTTTGGCTTATCTTTGAATGTGCATATGTGTGTTTTAAGCCATGAAAAGTATTTTAACATGATCTCATATGCCATGGTATCATGATGATGCATTATGTTTTTAAATAATGTTTATGATGTTTGCTTGGGTTTGCTTGAGTGTGGTGAAGCCAAGAACCCTTAGCCATGGTGAGGATGAGCTAAGAACCCTTAGAATTGGTTGAGATAAAGTAAAGAGTTTTTCAAAAGTAAGGTTAACTCCCAAGAATAAGGTTAAGTAAAAAACCTCTTAAAGAAATGGGTGAGACAAGTCCAAAATCCACAAGTGAATGGGTGAGGCTAATCCACTTACTTGGCAAGCTTTTGTATGCTATGTATGACTTGCTAAAATGTTAAAAATATCTCTTGAATGATTACACATGTCAACATGTCCATACATGTATTTGTAAGACTTGTTTTTATCTTTTATGTGTGATTGAAAGGGAGATGAGCTATTGGGATTTTTTGAATCTCATTTCCTCATTTCCAATGTTCTAACATACTAGGTGGACAAAGAGAACATGGAAATGGAAGCCAACCTCTTGAAACATGAGAGGATGCCATCAAAGTGCATGGAATTTACTTTTTAAGGCCATATAAGTGGCAAATGTTGTAATCCATGGTTATATATATTTTATGATATTATGAACATGTATAATTATGCTAATGTATCATATAAAAATGAAGTCTAAGGTTGTATGTGTATAAATGTGCATTTTGGACATGTAATAACAAATTTGTATTACGGAAATGTATGCATAAATAGAAGTAGAATGACCAAATTGAGATGTATGAGGTTTGGGACCACTTGGGTAATTCATACAAGTCATATTCATGCTTTTAAACTTGCCCAAGAGGTGTCAAACACCAAAAGAAGTCATTTGGACACATTTGGTATTTAATATGGAATAAAATTGACCATATTGAGAACCTATACCACTTTTTATCCAAATGAGCTTTTCTTACTATGAGATTTTTCATGCATTTAGAGCTTATTGAGAGCTTTTTAAGGAGCTAAAGTGTAGAATTTTTGGAGGTCTATGAAATATTTGATGAATTTTCAAAATTAAAAAAAAATCAAAAATTGGTTCGGTATTATTCACTTAGGTCTGAAAATGAATTATGTCACTCATAGGGAAAATGATATCCAATTGCTACAAAATTTTATAAAGAAAAACTCAACATTTCCAGTGACTTGTGCCAACTAGAAACACCCTATTTGGATGTCTAGAGAGAGAGATATGAATTTTTGAAATTTCTATCCAATATTAACATTCAAACTGACCTAGGTTATTGTTTGATTAATTTTTTATGCCTGGATGTGCCTAAATTGGTCTAAAGTTATTTTTCTCCTCTAGCTAACATTTATAGCTTTCCATATTAGTATTATTTGCATGGATTGAAATTTTTTGGAATTAATTAGACATTTTTGAAATTTATAGCAGAAAGCTATATCGGTACCAGTAGCCAGTCGAACCTCTACACCTTTTTAAATGTCAAAAGTCTTCTACGTGATGTTTCATGGCCTAGAAATATTTTTAGCATAAATTAGACATCTATAGCTTTCTAAAATGGTAAAAAAAAATATGATATTAATTTTTCTAGAATTAGTTATAATTTTCCAAAATTTGTGACAAAAAAGAAAAAATTTTGGCCGAAATAACAACTATAGATTTTGTGTACTCCCTTGCCTTGCACGAGCTCTAAGCCAATTTTGGTGATAGAAATGAGTTGTATTTATGTAATTAAGTATGAGAACGTGATATATATAATCACATGGTCCATGTGACATTGAATGGAATTTTTATTCCCTACTCAACGTAAAAATATTCACTTTTTAATGTCATTGTTCCTTGTCTCTTCATGGAATTCATGACATGAGACATGGAGATAGTATGAACTAAGATAGAAATATATGGTATTACACATGACCTACTCAAATTAATTATGGGTCTAAATTAAGTTCCAACTCAATTGAATCTTAAATCTTGATTAATTATTTGTTTCTCTATAAACTCCTATTCACATAACTTGTCTAATTATTCTATAATAATTATTCTCAATCAGTCCAAACCTACGATTAATATCTTAATTAATTTTAGAGTGTTACAATTAGAATTCTTAAAGGTCCTAAAAATCACAAGAACCATCAAAATGATTAAAGCCCTTCCGGTGTATAATTTAGGCTATCAATTAACTTAGACTTTAACTAAATCCCCTAATTTTGAAGTTAAGTATTTTTAATAAAATAGAGAGTCCCAATTTTATGATAGAAAAGACAATTTTCAAAAATAATTTAAAATGAGCCCAAACCATGAAATTAAAAAACAAAGGCTAAATTGGAAATGGGAAACCTTATGAAACCCTAGCTTTCCTTATAAATAACCAACCCTCCCCTTTCTCCCCCATTTTGGTCGAACTACACTAGCTCTTAGGACACCCTTGGAGGGTTGACAAAGGAAAAGGAAGACAAAGGAAAGAAAACTTCATTTAGGTAAGTCTATGTGTTAAATTTGTTTATGATCTTACCATAAGCTTTCTCCCACTCTTTCCCATCTTTCTCCCCATGGTTTTGACTTCTTAAAAGATAGAGTTTTATGGCTGAACCCTTGAAGGAAGAAACCTTTTAAAAGGGAAAAAACACACCATAATAACCTCCATGGGAAGCACTTTCAAGTAGTATATGATATGGCTTAGAAAACATAATATTCCCTTAGACTTCCCACCTCCCTAGGTTCAACCATTTGCATAATATCTCCAATTCCCCATGTTGTGAAGACAAAAATTTGTCCTTTAGCTAATTAAAATCCCAAATTTAACATACAACACAATATTGTTTTCCAAATTTTACCCTTAAAGAAAATCCCTAATTGTGCCCCTAATTTTGTCCAAATGCCTAATTTCCTTATAAAATCTCTAATTTAGTTTAATAAGTTTGGATATTAGGTTTTCTAAGCATCATATTTAGATGAATTAGAGCATTTTAAAGATGAAATTTGGGTAAATTAAGAGAATTTCTATGTCACATGTTGTCCATGTGCTACTTTCTATCAAAGAGTTAATGAAATACTATAAGATAACAATATGCTAAAGGCTTAAACTTCATATCGCTTAATTGCAAACTTTTAAACCACAAGGTGCCAAAATGGAATCAAGTGCAAACCACAGGGTATCAAATTGTATTTTATCTTAACTTTAAATGCTTCACTTTTAGATAAAATTAAAAATCCTTCTATTAGTGTCCTTATATTATAATTGAACTAGACAAAACTAGACTTGACCCTCTACCTCCAAATTTGGTCAAGAATTTTGGAACCTAACTCAAACCTAATCAACCTAATTCACTTAGACCCCTAACCACAAATTGTTAGTATAAGTGCCCTAAAAGTAATCATTGATGGTCATCATTTTATTATCAATAAAATTTTAGCATTATATTAATATTATTATAATGTGATATTGTCCTTAGATTAAGAGATAAGGAATCTAAGTGATAATTTAATCATCTCAAGGAAACTTGTGTTCTTGTTAAAACTTCAATCTTAAATGCTTATTAACCAAAGATTATAATTTAGGGCATTTACAATTCAATAAGATTAGCATATAGTTAGACCTACTTATTTAGATAAAGATGACTTATCTTTAGGTTATTTATATCGGTGACACTTAGGTTAGCATGTGGATGCTCATTACAAGTATGAGTATACTAAATTGACCCATCAAGAATACTTAATAGAGTTTCTCACTAATATGTTAATAGTTATTCATAGATGGCATAGTATAATTCTCTTTTGATTTAAGTGATTGACATTTTATATAGGTTGTATATTATATTTTCATGATATTGGGGTCTGATTCTAATGATCAGTCAAACTAAAAGTAGTCATTAGATATAATGTCAAGTGCATGAAAATACATGAGTGCACTAGTCAAGGATCTATTACTTTCAGTGAAAGGGAGAGACGCTTAATTTGATAAGGATGAAACTAGACAAAGTCTATGACCATAACATGAAAAAGTGAAATTAGAAAAGGTGATTTTCTAATTTTCTCATCTTACTCATTGTCCAAAACATGCATGTCATGAACTTAGGATTTGACATGTTATCTTTACCTAAACAAGTTCTTGGAGAAACATTATATAATAAAAGGATGTGATTGTACATCAAACAATAGCTCGATAGGTTCATTGATTTGGAAAGAACTTCATAGGGGTTACGATATATTGTTAAATGTCACTCATGGTCTATGAGAACCAAAAGTCACTTAATTGTGATTCATTAATTAGAAAGGTTTCTTATTATTTAGATTAATTGAATTCTTCAATTTTAAATGTAATTTGTTACATTCTTACTATTGATAGAATATGAATCTATAGGGTCACACACAATATAAGGCAAAAAAAGAAAGACACTATATGAAAAGAAATGCAAATGGGTTTGCACTCTATTTAAAAATAAAAAAGATGTATAGAGAGCTAGCACTTTCTAGCCACCACTAGTTCTCTTTTGAAAACCATAAGATGAGCTTTTGCAAGCTAAATATTGGATCTTTAGCATCTCTTTCAAGTCTGCCTTGGAGTGAATACACTTAAAGACAAAAGCTTGTGTTGCTTTCACAAATCGGGGTTGGAATTAGTGTTATTTGGGTTCATGATCTTGGTGTTTAAAGATTTGAGCTTATGAACATGATTGGCCACCAAAGTAAGTCAATTAATATGATTTACAAGGAGATCATAGGTGAAAGGAAGCTTAGTAAGAGGAAAAAAAAGCTCTAGAAGTCTAGCTTCAGCTCTTTTTCCAAAAATTGTTCTAATTTTGCTTTCTTTTACCTTTAGTACTATTAGAGCCAACCTTTGTAAATATATTAGAAATGATTTTAATTATATGGGGTTGCATTTTTAAGAATTAATTAATTGGACCTTGAAGAAATTTCGAAGAAAAAATATTTTCTTGCTTGAAACCCAATTTCATATGCCTTATTTTTCTTTTTAACATGTTGTTGCTACATCTTTTTGCACTTTTTAAATGATGAGGTCTATTTGTCAAACCACATTTTCTAAAGCTATACTAAAACAAAAGTATAATTTACTTGATAAATAGTCCAATTATCTATGAAAACACTATTATATCTATGTACAAATATGATCTAATTACTTTTTCTTTTGAAATGCTAGATACCTAAGATTTAACCACAAGAATCCTATTTAGCTAGAAAATGATTCTCCTAAACTAACTGATACTAACTAGCTAGAAAGGAATTTACTTAGGGGATTCAAAACAATAAATAATTGAAACTAAAAAAGACTTATGATAATTTTCTAAATGATCACAAGTCAACTCAAGGAAATGAGTATAATGACTAACCACAAATCACTAAAAAATAATAAGGGATTAGGTTTTTTTTTTGCTAAATTACATATCAAATTCTTATTTCATAATTAGAGACTAGTTAAACATAATTTATAACATCCTTAAAATTTTGAATATCAACCAAGATTTGATCTTATGAAAACAAGGCAAACTTGGATAGCATAAACAAGGAAAACTCCCATTCCATAGCCATGTAAATAAATTTCAATCATTCTAAAAACTAGGGCTTTTATAATGTCACACCATCATATACTATATGCTATACTTTACTATATCAGAAAACCTTGTACTTATTGCTAGAAAACCTTATTGACAAGGTCTCAAATTTCATACTGCTGAATATAAGATCTTATTGATAAGATCCTTAACCTTGTTGACAAGATATTATCTTAGCTCTTATATTGACAAGGTTTGATGCTAACTCATCCTTAACAACTTACCTAACTAACTCATGCATATCAACTATGGAGTTTTAAGCAAATTCCCATCCATTCGTAAGTTTTCAACACCTAAATCAAGCCACTTATGAGTCATTTTGAGCTATAAGGGTCCAAATTTTATTCTTTTTTTTTTCTTAATTCATTTTCATTATGAAAAATTTTGTTGATACTTATTTTAACATATTTAGCTCATGGAACACACAAAATCTTCATAGGACCCTAAATGATAGCATATGTAACATCGTTTATTTCTAGCCTTGCTTCATGCTATTTCCAAGTCTCATGTTATGCATTCCACAAGAACATAAGAAAATAGCATATAAAAAGGGAATGTTTTAGCATTGCATCGCATATAAAATTTTCATTTGGTGCCTCGCAGACCATGTGAACTCATGTATCACATTCTCATATTTAATTACATAGATATAACTCATTTCCATCCCTAAAATTAGCTTAGAGCTCGTGTATGGCAAGGGGATGCATAAAATTCATAAATACAATTTTGGCCAGAATTTTCTCACTTCTATCAAAAACTTTGAAAATTCGTAATTAATTCCAAAAAATTGAAATCAAGCATACTATGAAATTCTTAAAAGCTACAGATGTTTACTTTATGCTAAAAATATGTTTAGGCCATGAAACATAATGCAGAAGATGTTTGAAATTCAAAAAGGCAGAAGTTCGAACAATTACTGGTACTGATGTAAGTGTCTACTATAAATTTCAAAAATGACCAATTAATTTCACAAAAATTTAATCTATGAAAATGATACCAATCTAGAAAGCTATAGATGTTAGCTTTATGTTAAAAATAAATTCAGACTAAAACAAGCACGTTTAGCTACTAGAATTCAATAGAATAGTGATCAAGGTTGTGTTGTACTACTGTTGCTATTCCAGAATTTCAAAAATTCATAACTCTTATCTCAGAGCTCCAAATGAGGTGTTGATAGTTGCTATAGGTCACTGTGAATGTCTAGTTTTTGCTTATAAAATTTCAAAGCCATTGGACCACGTTTACCCCTCAGATGATTTTACAGATTCGAAATTTTGATACCAACTTTCAAAAATCATAGAAAATTTCACAAACCTCAAAATGACCTAGTATTTAGCTTCCCAAAAAGCTCTAGGCAAGATCTAATTGCATGCCAAATTTTAAGTTAAGAAGAGGTCACTTGGTTAAACTTTATCATAACTTAAAATTATGGCACTTTTAGCTCCAACAAGGGGAAAATTTGGTCCAAATGACCCATACATTGTTCCACACCCATTTGAGCAACTTAGGAAGCATAAATATAGCATAAATAAGTCTCTCATAAGGTCTGAACCATCATATAACTCAAATTCATCATGACACATCCATAAACATACATGCACAAGTGGGCTCCTAAATGGTCAAATTACAAATTTCCATTCATTTAGCTCTATTCTTGCTACATACACTATCTTTACATAGTTTTACACTTGTTTAAGGTTTCATGGCTCAAAAATAACATATACATATATACTTGGACATTCTAGTACATCAAAAATAGCAAGATTTGCCAAGAAATGGATATTTAAGCTCCTTGGCTTCCATCCTTTGGGTTTTGAACTCCACCTAGACCATATAAGATGAGAGAAAGAAGGGGGTAAGATTCATTGAATCTCAATAACTCATACACTTATTCAAACACATTTTCAAGGCATACAACATGTTAAGGGTACAAGTATGCAACTAATCAATCTATGAAGCATTCAACTTTTAGAGTTTTATGTCACAAACTTATGTCAAGCATAAGAATGAACTCTAGAGAGTTTTGGTTTGGCTTCACCCCATTTCTAGGACTTTTGGATTTGCCACATTCTTGATTTAGGGACTTTTGACTCAGCCTCACCCATCCAAGGGACTTTTGGCCTTTTCTGACCCATGCCATGAGACTTTTAGCATCTCCTCACCTACATTAAAGGACTTTTGGCACTACCTCACCCATATGAGCCATTTCCACAATTCAAAGACATTCAAGAAGGTATATTGGTACCAAAATAACAAAATAGCATCAAGTGGTATGTCTCAAAATATAAATATACACACAAGCACACAATGACACATATGCAACAAGAAAAGGTAAAGAGCTACTTAGTGAAAATCCAAGCTTTACTTTACTTGTTCCTTCTCCTTTTCGGTTCCATAAACACAATGAGGTGGGGTTGGATTTACTTAGCCTATTCACAATAAACAACACTCAATTATATTCTTGGAACAAGCTAATACTCTTGGAATAAGCTATGACCTCCAACTCACTCTTAAGAATATACTTTGTTCTATTTGTCACAATATGGCTCCATTAATGACCCAATGAAGCAACTACAATGATTCAAATTCTTGGTTCCATTCTCTTGCCATATCTAGGCCTCTTGACCTCATTTAAGGTCCTTGGAGCCATCGCACACTTACTTTCACAAACCTAGGTACATGTTGCTTCATAAAGTTACATTATGGAAGCCATTGCCTTATCTCCCAACCTAAGGCTTTTAAATTTTTTCCAAGGGTTTCTCCTATCTTCTTTTATCATATAAAGTCCCAAATCAAGTTTGGCATAATTTAAAACATCCCCTAACTATTTCTATGGGTCTTGGCCGAAATATGCCTTCATTAAGGACCCATGGAATTTGAAATTTTTCCTTAATGGATGGGGCACTTGGGAGGCTCCCTAGGAGTCTTAGAAACTCAAACAAACACTCACATATGCCAGAGAATTCTTGAATTAACCCAGATTTTTAGATTATGTTCAAGAACCCTACACTTTTCTAACTTGAATTCTACTAGCTTTTCATGCAATTCTTTGGTGTATTCCATCTTCCCATGGCCTAATTTAATGAATTATTATTGGTAATAAAATAGAAACTTTCCCCCCTTTATGGTTTTATTTTAGGCATCCCACTATGGAAGAGAAAAAGAAGAAGAAGCAACTAGGAACCAGATTTACCTTGGTTTCAAGCTTACTTCCAAGGCTTCTCCTCTTCGGTTCTCCCTTCCTCAAATAATTCAAATTCCCCTTCTAAATTCTGGACAAAAAATGGAACCAACCATTACAAGAAAGCCATAGAAAGAGAGCATAGAAGGAGGGGAGTAAGAGTGGGAGAGCAAGAGCATGAAATTTTCCAAGATTCTTTACCTTCCTTGGCTTTTCTTCCTCCTTCTTCTCCCCCTCTTTGTGCACCCAAGATGGTAGCTCCTTTTATGAGATTTGGGCAGAAGGAAATTCAGTCTAAGTGGGAGGAGAGGGAATGTGACTCTTAAGAAGGACCAAGAAGCTTCTTTTTTAAAAAAATTATTTTCATTTTTGCCCTTTCGTAATGGCATTTCTGGTTTGGCTTTATTTTAGCTCCTTTTTTAAAACTGTCTTTTCTATTATAAAATTTAAGTTCCTAATTTAATAAAATACCTTTGGAATCACTCAAATCAGAGCTAAAACCTTCCCGAACGAACCGGTCAAAGTTCATGTCAACTGACGTCGAAAAAAGTATACTGGAGGGGCTTTACTGGTCTAGGGCTTCCCATGGTTTTTGGGGCCTCTGAGAACCCCAAGCAACTTAAATTTTTTTAAAAAAAATCCTTCCTAGGTGTTTTTCCAAAGTTTCACTTATTTACGAAAATACCATTGGACTTTTGGCAAATTTTTTGAATTGCTCTGGCCTTAGTTTTGGGGTAACTCAAGGTTCAAATCCTCATTTTCTATTATTTAAAATTTTATCCAAATTTTATTTGGCCTTCAATCACTTATCTCAGAGGATTTATTTTTTAAATTGGCCCGTTTCAGTATTTTTACAACATACCAGGCGTTACAATATAAGCCCAAAATCTACACTAATTTTAAAAATTTATAACTTAAGTTATACAAGTCCAAATTATGCAAACTTGGTGTTTATAAAAAGCTTAAAATGTAAACTATATGTTGTAAAAATTTTAGGTGAAATTGAGTTTATTTGCCTTACTAAAAATAATGGAACAATAACCTATTGTAAAAAGGAAGGCATATAATAGACCTAAGCTTTAAAATTTCATATCCTATGCTAAAAACTCCATTTTAAGTGATCTTAGTGGTGATGGAAAGCTTTAGATAAGATCTATATGCTGTAAAAATTCCAAAGGCATCTAATCTCATTTAACCCATGAAAAACCTTGCATATTGTGGCTGTTACAGTACTTGGCATATTAATGGATGTTACAGTGCTAAATTTTGTATTTTTTTTTTTGTAAAATTTAATAAATTGGTGTATGTTCATAATTTTGAACCTTAGAGTCCATCTTAGGCTATGAATTTAATGCCACAAATTTAATATTATAGGAAGCCTATGTGGAAAGGAACTAATAGTTCACTTTTAAGAGAAATTAGATCATCCATTAGAGAAAAATCATAATGTCAAGATTCAAACAAAACATGACTAAATGGCCCTATTTCAAGGGCCAAAGTTTTCACCACAGACCACCAATTGATGTAAATCACCACCAATTTCATCAAAATTAGATGAAAAATGAGTGAGACATGAAGCCCTAAAGATGGCTAGTCACACACTAAGCATTAGGTGAATTGTTTTGCTTTCTTAGCTTGCAAATATGAGAAGTGCACGACTTTTTAGGCATAGTGCACATGAAAATGGAATCCACTAAAGGGGTTAATCAAGCATTCAAAATATTTGCACAAGTTCCCAAATAGTCCTCTATATAATTATAGATATTGTTTTAATCATAAGATAGATAAGATACCATTTGATAAAATGAAACATCTTTAAGTTATAGTTTCTTTAAATTATTGTATTAAAGTTAGTGTAAAAGAATTAGTGATGATGTAACAAAGACTATAACTAATCAATATTTTTCACAATTTGTGTTATGTGTTTTTAATATTGCATATCTTATTATCATTATTGTAATTATTGAGAAATTTTTGGTTGGGTAAGAGTTTTTAAGATTAGTTGACCTAGGATCACCAAAGAGTATAATTAAAAAATATTTACACATAAATTTGATAGAAAAATAGTGATATTGTTAGGATACATGTGAATAAAGTAAGCAAACATAGATTTTCAATCATGAACATAATAATGCCATTGTTTGGTTTAATTGAAGTTTATTGTAAACATATAAAATTGTGTATATGTATTGATTCTATGTTATGTTTATATAGATATTTGAATAAGTGATTATGGCAATAAAAAACAATATTGTTAAGCTTAACAAAGCTGATAAACTAAACAAAGGCAACTTGGAGATTTGGCACTATAAGGTTTCATATATCCTTAAGAAGTAAGATGTTAAAGAGCCATTGAATAGCTTTATGCTGAAGCCTAAGCATGGGAATTCATCTTCGCATAGGAGAGATCAAGAGGCATTTTAAGCCCAGAAAAAGAAAATAGTATAACTCACATAACAATGCTAAGCTGCATGACTGATGACTTAAAGTGCGAGTATGAGTCTTATCCAATTGCATATGCCATGTGAATTGCCCTAAAGGATAAATTTAGTGGTACTTTTACAACTAAACTTAGAAGGCTGACTATTAAATTTGACACATATAAGTTGTAACTAAATAATTCAATGAAGTAGCATTTAAGGGAGATGTCAAATATGATTAGAAAACTAAAGTTAGCTAGCCATATCTTGGCAGATGAATAACAAGTCCAGATTATCATAAGATCTCTTCTTACTAATTAAGAGCACATGAAAGTGAACTTGACCCATAATGAAAATGTTACCACTTTTAATAATATTGGTTATCATTTGGAACTTGAGGATAAGTAGCTAAAGGTTGCTAGATCCTTTAGTCATGCTTATATGACAAAAACTGCTAAGACTTCTAGGCCAAAGGGCAAGAAAGGAAATCACTTTCATAAGAATAAAAGATCTTGTGAGTAACTCAAGTCTTTCATTCACTATAAATTTGAGACTGTACAAAGATGGAGAACATATAAAGGGAGGCTTCGTTTTTAAAGATGCAATGCAAAGATTCTAAATAAAATCCTATACCAATGATAGAAATAAAATAGTAATGGGCCAAAAACATTAATACTAGATAAATGAAATATTTAACAATCTTAAAAGAGGAAACTAGCCATTAGGTTTAAGCATAGAGATCTAATAAAGATCTAATGAAATCTTTGACAATTACCAACACTCATTCTCAACCTAGGGAGAAAATGTTGATTATCCTAAACTTGTATCCAAGTTTTTCAACCTTTATTTTAGATAGAACTTTTATTAGTACATCAACAACTTAAGTTTTAGTTGAGGTATAGGATAGTTCAAGGATCTCAAAATCTACCTTTTCTTTAATGACATGATGATCAATCTCCTTATGTTTTATCTAATCATATTAGATTGGATTTTTCATAATATTAATATCTGTTGTATTATCACTTAAAACTTTCATAAGAATTTATAATCAATTCTAAGTTAATGAGGAGGTGCTTAGGCTATAGCCCTTCACAAATAAATTTTGCCAAGGCATAATATTCGACTTTGACACCATTATAAGTAACCATATATTGCTTTTTACTTTTCCAAGTTACCAAGTTTCCCTAAATATAAGTGCAGTACCCAATAGTAGATCTCTGGTCAGTGATGGAACTAGCCTAATTAGCATCACAACACACTTCCATTGTGTGCTATAAGTTCTTTTGGAAGGAAATTCCCTTCACTAAGGAGCTTGCGATGTAATATTTGGTCCCTCAAAAATGCAATAAAACATAAGAAAACACGAGAAACATAACATATAGTTTCTCTATCAACGTATGAAATTCACCAGATACAAAAGGAAATCTCTTAAATAGAGTAAATTGAGGCCCAACAAAATTAGAATAATATTCTAAGCCACAAATAATGATGAGTCAAGGCCAGAGGTACCCTAAAATTGGGGCCAAAATAGATTTAAAAAAATATAAGAAAAAGGACACCGAAAAGTCTCCAAGGTTAAGTATAAAGGAGCTAGGGACTAAAATGCAAAGAAAAGTAATGTGCTGGGAAAAATGTATAGATTGCCCAAAAGTTTAGGGAACTTTAGTTTCACCCTCTATTTATGGCTTTAGGCACGAATATCAAAAAATCGAGCAGGAATCTCAGAAATCTGTGACCCATAGTTAAACTTTGTTTGATGAGACGGGTCCAATGACGCCACATTATCTGGATGGCCGAGCGGGATCCGGTTCGAGATTTGGTTAGCCCGATCAATAGCCATGAGCAAAATAGAAAAAGGAAGTTGTAACAGCCATGGAAATAGAAATAGCTAAAAGGCTAAGAAACCCTGAAGGAGTTTCAAGGACCAAATTGCAATAAATGAAAATTTTAGAGCACAATCATAATACAGAATAGTGAAAATTACAGCTAAAGACTCGGATATCCGATTGAAATGAAAATTTATGAAGATTGAGGTTGAGGGCCCTTGATCCATGTTTGAAGCTCAATATGACTAGAAAGTAGAGAAAATAATATTTATAAATTTTAGAAAGTTTAAAGTTACGTATTGTACCGTAAAACCTTAATCGGGCTCGGACACCAATTTTCAGACTACGGTAAGGCCTAATAGCCGATTCCAAAGGCCCAATAAGAGAAGAGAAGATATAATTAGGGCTTTAAAGAAGATGAAACTCAAATATAAATATAAAATAAAAAGGAAAGAAGAAAAGGATTTTCGTAGTTTAAAGAATTAACTATGGTTGAGTTAAGAAAATTAACCTTGATTACTAACTATATCTTAAGGGCTAAGAATAAGCATCTAAGTGTGTGGCCAAGGAATTTTCGGAAGAAGATATTTAGTTATGAAATTAGAAAATCAAAAGAAAAAAGGAATGGAAAACTAAGATTTGATCTTGAAAAGGTTAATCCAAGGGTCCAAATTTGGTATGACCATTTAATTTCATTTAAGTTCATCTCCTTCACCTCTATTCCACCATTTTCACACCACACACAAGGGAGACGGAGAGAATAACGTGAAGAGAGAGAGAGAGAGGGAGAAAAAGTAGAAGAAGAAGTGAAATCAAGCAAAACTACCACCATTCTTCACCAAATTTCTTCATCTTCTTCATCCTCCAACCATTTTCTCCAAAGGGCAGCTACATCTTCATCTTTTCTTCAAGGTGGAATGTTGCTCTAAGTGAGAAAAGAAGGGATTTTAGTATGAGAAAAGCAAAGGAAGCAAGGATTAAGCTTAAAGAGTAAGTTTTCTCCACCTTACACTTGAAAATCACATGGTTTAAGTGAATCTTGTTAAACCCTAGCAATGGGTCACTTTTGGATAGTATATGGATTATTAGAAATGAAGTTTGTATGCTGAATATGAAGGCCTTGAAATGAAGTTTATATGTTGAACATGAAGGCCATATGAGCTTAGTCATTATTGTTATGTGCTGGGACTTCGAAAAACACAAAGATTGTAATTTTTGGGAAAATAGAAATTATAGGGAGATGCTATCAGAATTTCCTCAAAATGCTCATGTTTTCTTAATGTCCTAGAGTTATGTATACCAAATTTCAAGTCCTAAAATATAAAGAAAGAGGCTATGGAATTTTTAGAACCAAAGAAACTCACTTTTGGGCCTAAAATGGAGCTAGGTTACATTATGACCAAAACGTGTTGTGGGGGCTGGAATTTGATAATTTTATCCATTCCAATGGATTCAAAAAGATTTTTTTAGCTAAGAATACCTATGACGCATGGAATAAAATTTCTAAATTTTGGTCAAGAAATGCACATTTTTCGGCTATAATGGATTGGAAAGGAAGGAGTTGGATTTTTTCAATTCCAATGGTTCCAATGAGTTTAAAAGGGTCATACTACTTTAGAAGTTAAGGTTTTCATATTGATTGTAATGAATTATCATTATGATTATAGGGCTGGATATTTGTTTGGAAACTCCAAAAGCAAGTAAACTGAGTTCCAAGGCTTGAGGAGCAAAGTTTGAATGATGAGTGTTATACTATATCAAGTTATCATTTATACTATAAGATGAGACATGTATGCTTAAATTGTGCTTAGCCTTGTATGAAATTCCTTGTATTCCTATGTGGTATGTGACATCTTGATTGGCATTATGTTATATACTTACATGCTTGCTTGTGAATGAAATTAGTTTACTACTACTAAAATTTCATAATCTCACCCCAAATATAACCCATGCTAGGTCTAAGTTCAAGGAAAGAAAGGGCAAAGGGTGTTGAGGCATAAATTGAGAACAATACCTTTATGCATCACATTTGTCATGTAATTAAATATCTTTGGATTATGGTATGTATGAGTTGTGTTATAATACTGTATGATAATAGGGTATGTAACAGAAAGCCATGTATATATATCCAACCCTAAAGTAAAAGGAGTATGACTAGTGTGCCTAAAATGCAAGAATGCTTGTACTTATATAAAGGCAAAATAATAATAATATGATAAATGAGAGGCAAAACCGTCCAGTTTGTTGTAGGGGCAACTTTATATGAAGTTATATGTGCTCCACTAGGTAAGTATTTTTTTCCTTGTAAAGGACTTAGAGATCTTGAAGTAGAGCCCTGAACCAACCTCATACGATTTTTCTAAAATTAATTATGTATTTTCAAGATTGGATAAAATTCTAGGAATGACTAAATGAATAGTAAAATTGTATGAGGAAGTTTTTAAAAAGAAAATTTTTAATCGGTTCAGGTTTTCATTGACTCCTCTAAGTTCCACGTGAGGTATTTGTAGTAGGAAAAACATTTTATAATAAGGTATGACATGCGGTATCTTAAAATTTTATAGGCAATATCAAAGTGAACCTTATATGGCTTGTTCATAAATTGATCAATGACATTAGCAGGGAAATATATGCTAGCCTATGTATGAGACAAGTAAATGAGTTTCCCACTAATCTTTAAAAGCTATTAGTGTCAATGAGGGGGCTTTCTTAAGCAAACCTGAGTTTATAATCTGCCTCTATTAGAGTGTCAATAGGTTTACATTCTAGCAACCTAGTTTCAGTGAATAATTTAATAGTAGACTTTTGTTGTGATATGAGAATGCATTTATTTGACCTTGCCATTTCTATACCCAAGAAGTATCTTAGGAATTTGAGGTCCTTACTCTTAAATTCCCTTCTTAAGGTTAATTATTTCTTTCGTGTAGCTGCCAGTAATATTGATATCATCCATATGCACAATAAAGATAATAATTTCTCTCTTGGGGAATACTTTTGTGAAGGTTATTTGATGCTAGACCTTGAAGGTATCCTTACATCTTGATCGACTAGACTTTTGCCTAAGGAGATTGTTTGAATCCATAGAATGGTATATGTAGCTTGCACACTTTTCCACCATTTTCACCTTTAAAGCTAGAGAGCATAGGCATGTAAACTTCTTTACTAACTCCCCATTTACAAAGTCATTTTTTATGTCTAATTTGTGAAAGGGCCAATAGAAGTTGGCAACAAGGGAAAGAAGGACTTTGATGGAGTTAAATTTGGCCATCAAAGTAAACATCTCTTGATAATATATCCCCTGTGTTTGAGTAGATCCTTTAGCAATAAGTCTCACCTTGTGTTTGTTGATACTACTATCAAAGTTATACTTAATGTTAAATACCCATGTGCACCCACCAAGACATTTCCCATAAGGATAACAGACTAGCTCCTACGTATTATACTTCATGAGTGCATTCATTTCCTCTTCATTGGCTTTCCTCTACTCCTTATGTCTTAAGGCTTCATAAATATCCTAGGGAATTTTCTCATTAGAAGTATTAATAGTCAAAGTTTTGTAAGCAGTAGATAACTTTCATATAAGACATACTCTAGTACCTTTTGTTAAGGCAATAGGCAAATCCAAATTAGAGTGTTCATTTATACACGAACTTGGGCAAGAGATTTCTTGGTGCCACTCAAGAGTTGGTAAGCTAGCTGCTTTTCTTCTTTCTTAAGTATAGAGGTAGGTGTAATTTTCTTATAGCTGATTAAGATTATTTTGTATATTCTATTATTGATGGTTGTTACCAATGACAAAGATATTTCCTAGCTATTGATCACCATTCATGTCAAAGAGATGAGCAACACTAGTTTCTAGTTCAAGGAAAATGATGGGAGGGGAAGAGCAAAACGTCCATTCATTTTGAATAGTCTCCCTCTAAAGGGGGTTTTGGGGTAATAAGGTTGCCTTTCAAATAGGGTAGCATCCATGGAGACAAAAAATCTTTTGAGAGTTGGTGAGTAGCTAGTATAGCCTTTTTTTAGACAAGGAGTACCCAACAAATATGCATATTGCTATGATCAAGGTGGACAAAAATAAGATATCCAAAAACTTTCATGGGCATGCTAGATATAAGAAGCATGGTTAGATAAATTTTGAGGAGTGTATCAGAGGCAGTTTGAAAACCAAGAAATTTTAGGGCATCTTATTAATGAGGTAGGTAAAGACAGTTACAACTTTCCATCAAAATATATAAGGAACATTCATAGTGAACATAAAGACTTTAGCTATTTCAAGGATGCGCCTTTTTTCCATTTAGCTATCCTATTCTATTAAGAACTATGAATTTAATAGGTTTGATGGCAAATGCCTTGTTCAATAAGGTTGTAATATCTAGTTTTTTAGAAACTAAAATGAAACCAATAATGTGATATAAAAGACCCTAAAGCAAAGTAAATTAAGGTAAATTGAGAATTGAATGCCAATTAGATAATCTAAAAATGTGGGTAGGAAACCAAGAATAGTTAAAGCTAAAATAGTTAAATAGAATATACCGAAAATGCAATAAAAAAAATTGTAATTTTTGGTAACCTTTTGAAAACTTCAAGGAGAAAGTTTAAAATACTAAAATTGAGTTTATTAGAGTTTTTAGAGGTCCATAAAACCATGGAAACTATCATAATGGTTAAAATCCTTCCAATGTACAAATTATGTCGTTAGTTGATCTAAACTTTAACCTAATTGTTTTGGATGGTTTTGAATCCATGAATTTGAAACAAAAGGTTTTTAATAAACTAGAGGACCCATATTTTGTGATAGAAAAAAAGGTTATAAAAAAATAGTTAAAATGAGTTTAAACAGAGAAATGGAAGTATAAGGGTAAAAGTAGAGTATAGAAAAATTAAGCACCCCCACCCTTTCTCCTTCATTTTTACCAAACTACATTAGCCCACTCTTTCTCCTCTTTCTCTCCATGGCTTTAACTTTCTAAAGGATGGAGTTTTGTGGTTGAACTTATAAAGAAAGAAGCTCCTTAAAGGGAAAGAAACATATCATAATAACCACCATTAGGAGCTCTTTCATTTGGTATATGTTATGGCTTCGAAAACAAGCATCCTCTTTGAACTCTTCCCTCTCCTAGGCTCAGCCAATGTATAAGAATCTTAGAGGGGATTGGTCTTTAATTAAAACATGGAAGGAATTGGGGTTTTAAAGCATGGAGATTAACATAGAACCAAAAGAAACAATTAGTAAGCCACATGTTACAAGATATGGAACCTAGGATTTTGATTGCACCTTATAAATGAAGCCTCAAAATAGTATCTCAAGCCATGTAAGACATAATTGAACTAATAGGAAGCGAAGGAGCTTACATGGGAGCTAATTTCCCAAAAGATGGAACAAAAATTCCATAGAAGACTATTAAGTACATTGTCTTAGCCAAGACTCACTTATGGCACCAAGGGAGAGTTTTCTTTGATTTTAAGGATATAAATGGTTCATATATGAATTATCAACACTAAAGGGACTATTAGGTAGAATTTAAAAGCCTTATTTTAAAAGGTGAAAATTTAAAGTTCCATTATGCATAAAGAAATAACTTGGTGCTAAACTCCTTGAATTGAGTTCATAATGGCTCTAATGAGTTTGAATAGAGTCATACAACTTATATTGGGTGAGATATTGGAGCCAAGAAATTGATTTATAAGAGTTACTTCATTATGCCACAAAATTGAATCATATGGGAACCTAAAGTTCTAACTAGTTTATATAAGGCTTAAATGAGTCTAAATATTGTTCCATTGATGATATTGTGCTTTATTTGGTGTGTCTAGGGCAAGCAAGTGAAATCTCCTCAAGTGTGAGTATGAGGCTGAGAGACCAAGCCAAGAACCAAAGGAAAACTAAATTGAATTCTTACATAAAGGTAGTTCTTCATCTATTCTTGCATATATATGTTAGTTGCTTGATTGGTTTTGGATCGCTTGTATGTCTTATTTGCTAATTATGTATGTTATCGATTGATTGATGATCATATGAAATTGCATGACATTTGATTGCATTTGGAATTGACTTGGCTCTTGAATGGGTGATGTTATGCCAAAAGTTCGTTGAATTAAGTAAGATGAGGCCAAAAGTCCCTAAATATGGGTGAGACAAAGCCAAAAGTCTCAATTGTGAGAACAGCTAAGTTAAAAGTCTCTAAAAGAGGGTAAGGTTAAAACAAAAGTCCATAATTGTGGGGTGAGGCTAAACCAAAAGTCCCTAGAGTTGTTCTTGCTCTTGGTAGAGCCTTGTGACCTCATGCATGAATATGATTCATATTTAATGGTGTAACATGCATACTTGCTCACTTTGACCTTGAGAATGCCATATATGTGTGCTTGAATGATGAATGAGCTATTAGAATTCTTTGAATCCCATTCTTTCCATATCTCCTCTAACCATGCTTAGGTAATTTTCAAGGAAGCAAGGATGGTGATCAAAGATTTTGAGAAGAACCATTTTGACACTACTTTAAGATTTAATGTATATTTTTGCGAGTATGAAGATGTATATGCATAATATGAGATGTAACCATTTTCACACACTTAAAATCATGGGATTATGATGTACAAACCATTGTTGGATGTAAACATGTGATATTATGAAATTTGACCATGTAAGTTCTTAAATTTGCATATGTATAATGGTAAATGGGAGTGTGATTTTAAGCTACATGGCTTTTGAGGCATGTTAGACCAGCAATATATTTTGTATTTATCATTTAAAACTTGCTCAAATCACGACATAGCATGATATGGCTCAAAATGAATCATTTGGAACTAAATTTGATGCTTTTTTAGCCTCAAAATGTCCCTAAACCAAAGTTTAACTAAATAGATGAATTTTGAGCTAAAATTTGGTAGGCTTTAGAACTCATCTAGAGATTTTGGCAAAGCTAAAGAACAGAAATTTTAAAACTCTGTGAAATTTATTATGAATTTTCAAAATTAGCTTAATTATGTAGATTTTTTTATTTACCATTCATATGGTCCAGTTGCTATTTTGTAGGTTTTGGGGACCAAATGAGATTATTTTGGTTTAAAATTTTTATAATAGATAGTTCTCATTATAAGCTTTCCATAACCACAAAAATTGCACAAATCAGAGTTGTGTAGCTCAAATTATGATTTTTCAAAATTTGATACATATTTTGTGCCAAAGTTGTGAAATTGAGCATATGAAGTGAGATCTAAATTTTGAGCTTCTTTTTATGATATTCTAAGTCTAACAAACTTGTTTGGCATAAATTTGGAAATTTCTATAATAAAAATATTTATTTGTACAAAATTATAGTAATTGAGACTTTAATAATGGTAAATTCCATTGCCAAAAGTGTGAACATGAGAAATTGTTACTATAAAAGGAATATGGCATGAGATGTATGTCTATTCTTTTATGGTATGGCAGAGGTAGTTTCCTAAAGTGGTGTTAACATACTCCCTTCCATTATCACTTTTCAAGACTTCTTATATCAGTTTGGAATTTAGTTTTGATGAGTTTGTAAAAATTTTTAGATATGGCAGGAACCTCATATTTTTCTCTCATTAAAAACACCAGATCATCCTAATATGATCATTTACAGACATTACAAACCACCTACTATCTATGATACCTTTAATCATAGATCAACTAAAAGCATTGTGAAGGTTTGTATATGTGAGTAAAATAGTTAGCCTTGGTATGCTTAGCAAATTGGCATATTTTGTAACACCCCAAAAATAATTAAGGTGTTAATCGTGGATTTAGAGTAATTAAGAATAATTAATAGAGGATAATTAGGTAAATTAGTGAATAGAAATTTTAAAGAGATAAATTATTAACATAGATTTGAGAATTAATTGGGATAGAAATTCTATCTAGGCCTAAATTAATGAATCATGATAAGAGGCTAATGGAGGCCCAATGAGTTGGTGCAAACCCAACCCAATTTAATATGATAGAGGCCCAAGACCCACCTTATATAGGCTCTTATAAGTGGCCCAATAACCCTTGTGCAGACCCAAATTCTTGAGCTCTTCAAACTTGGCCCAAATCCCATTAAACTTCAGCAACCCAATGCATAAGAACTACCTAATAAAAATCCTACAGTCCAACACTTAAAAAACTAGCCCAACAAAGTTAAAAATCTAAAGCCTATTAGGAGTTGACTTGGAGCAACCCATGACCCATCCCTTGACCCAACTTAACTCTACTAAAACCCTAAAAACTGACCAGCCACCTCCCCCATTCTACAAAACACACAAACATAAGGAAAATTCGGAGGTGAGGAGGAGAGGCTAGGGTTCTTGGCATAATTCTACCTTTTCTCACATTTAGAGAAAGATTTAGTCAAGGTAATAGTTATACAACTTAATCCCCTCATCTTTCTCTTTAATTTGGTCTAATTAGTTTTTCATTTGGAGTAATTTCATCATACCCAAAATCTGAAATGTGGGTGTTTGGGGATTTTCTTGGTGAAATTTGTAGGTTGAGGTTAGGGCTGGTATTAGGTGAGTTTAAACCCCCCATTTTGATGCTTTCTTTGTTGGTTTGAGACCCCCATAGCTGATTTATATTATGGGTATTAATTTTGTACGAATTTACTTAGGATTTTGGGTGGAATATTGAGATTTCTGGTAGAAGACACTTTAATCCGAATTTAGGATTTGTGGTGGCTGGGTAAGTGTTATTTAGGTAGTTATTAGCATTTAAATTATTTGGGTACTTGTTGTAACTGGTAGTGATGAATTAGAGTAGTAATTATCTGATGCTATGATTATAGGGAGACTCTGTACCATTGGTGGCTGTTGCAAACTTGTCTACAAGTGAGGTAACCGGGGTTTACATTAATTCCATGCATATATCGGTTTAAATTTCATACTTGCTGTATATGAATGATTTGAAATGTTGAATGAATTGGTTGGCTATCTATTGTATGATGATTGGACCTTGTGAGTCCATGGTGGAGCTGTGGTGCGGCTGCCACCCGTGCATGTGCTTCGATCGGGCACCAGGTTATGATCAAACCCCAGATGCACTGAGCCCTGGTTGTGCTCAATGGGGAGTAGGTGCCGTGGACAGGCCTCTCCCAGTGTTAATGGCCTTTAACATGTTAAAATATGATTGCTAGTATGGGATAGTAATCATGATAGCCTAATTGTTTCATTTGCTGAGATGATTGATATGATTTTGATTCATGCATATATGTTAATTAAACTAGATTATATGATGGAATTGCCTTGGTTACTGAGATTATTATCTCACCCTGTTTTATAGGATTACAATTTCAGGTGAAGGTTCTTCGGGTAAGGATAAGGGCAAGCAAGTGGATGAACATCTATGAGCTGAGGCCTAGTGTGGGGAGCTACACTTGGTCTGAGTGTGATAGAGTAGATGCTAATTTTGTTAAGTCTTGTATCGCATCATCATGTATCTATATTTCCAAGTGTAGGAGTCTGTATTTTGATAATGTAATGTGTACCTATTGAGGAGTAGGCCTTACTTTAAATTGGTATTTAATGTATGGATTTATGATATCTGCTATGAGCATTGTTGAACTCTGATATGACTTACCATTTGGAAATGTAACCTTCAGACATTGATATGAATTACTGATGCATGGGACCTCTAATGGAAAGTGTATTAAATGTTAAATGTCAATGAGGCATGAATTGTGTTATTGTTATTCCCTGGACTTACTGATATAGGGTAGTTGGAGGAAATGGAAATTTACATTTGACTTTTGAGTTGGTAATGGTAGAATAGCTGGTTCATAACTACCCTTAGAGTTGCATAAATTAAGGTAGGATGGTCTTAGGGTGAGACTGGAGGAAGAGAGGAGAGTATAAGTCCAGATTTTCAGAGTGTAGGATCAGAAGGAATTTAGCCGCGGCTAAAATTGAGTTAGCTGCGGCCAATAGAGGCGAAGTTGCCCAGGGAGAGTGCTAGAGAGGAATTCGTCGCGGCGAAATGTGAGAGGTCGAACTGGGAGTCGTCCAGAGAGAAATTAGCCATGGTGAATTATGGAATTGGCTGCGGTGAACTTTTAGGAAAATGTCCCCGGCATTCTAGAGAGGAATTGGCCATGGCAGAATGAGGAATTAGTCACGGCCAATATCGAGAGGCGAGCGAGGAAGTTCCAGGAGGCTTCTTCGCCGCGGCGCCATGTAGGTTCGCCGCGGCGAAGGTCTAACTCGCTGCGGCTATCACTGCGGCGAAATTAGTGATGAAGAAAGGGGTAAAACAGAAAGGAATTGGCCGCAGCTAAGAGTAATTAGGTCACGGCTAACATGTTGAAACACTTATATTAACTAGAAAACCTTGGTTTTCCATATGTTAATCACAAAGGATGATCTAGAGTCATTAGGATGAGTTATAATTGATGAGTAATAGAACCCAAGGCTTATAAATGGATGTTTAATTCCCTTATGAACATAAGTGTATGTAACCATATGATTGATGACTCTAATCACCTTAAGGTTTAAATTTCTTCATATTTTCATAACCTATGATGATTAATCGCGTGTTTAACCTTAATTATGATGATAAGAAATTAGGGTCGTCACATATTTCACTAATAATAACAATTGCATCTTTATTAAAAAGGTTAGGATACATTCAATTCAAGTATTGGAAATTAGGGTGTCCTAGTCTATTATGCCATAATAACACATTGGAATCTGAACTAGTACTAAGACCCCATTTATTTGAAGTTATAATGCCTATGAGATAAAGGTCATCTAGCTTTCTAGCATTGCCAACCATCTTCTTGGATACTAATTCTTGAAACTCAACCACCATCCCTTTTTGCAGTTATCTTTCACAAGTTTACTAATAGAAAGGAGATTACAAGTTTAAGAACTAGCAAAAACATCTTAAGGATTAAGTTGTCAAATATAATGATATCGACAATTTTAGTTACATGATTAAAGGTGAGATACGAGAGTTTATGTCATCAAAGAGGGCAATATTCTTAGTCATGTGGTTATAGGCTCCTAAATCCATAACCCCCTCATTTTCCAAAATTCATTTATTAAGAAATTGAAAATGTACCTGATTAGGTATATGTTCCTAGCCCTTACATTACCCTTAAAGTCATTGGAAGTCATGCTTTGTTGCCCAAATATTTTGAAGAAGCTCTAATTGTTCTCAAGAAAGCAAGGTTGATTCTGAATTAGTTGGTTCTTTACTTTAATTATATAGCTTCAAGCCTCAATCTTTGGCTTAGGCTTCTAATTTAAAAGCTTTTCACAGAATTTTTTAGCAATTATCTTTAGTGTGGCCACTTTTGTAGCAGTAGTCACACCACTTTATACTTGGTTTTCTACTATTGCTATCACTATTCTGACTGGAGAAGCCATGGGATACAAGACCAGCTATTTCATTTTGGATTAAGGTGTGATTGTTACCTTGCATAGCCTTCTTCTTAATTTCTTTTCCGTTAACTTTAGAACAAACTTCTCTTAGTGTAGGTGAAGGTTTAATGGCTAGAATTCTTACCCTTACATCATTAAGATTATTGTTAAGACCTATCAAGAACTTGTATATATGCTTCTTTTCCATAATTTTCTTGAAGTTTGTTGCATTAGTCATGCAACTCCAGGTGTAACTCTTAAGTTGGTCCTGTTGTTACCAATACTTTGAGAGCGTTGAAGTATTAGTTGACTAGCATATTTCCTTGCTTTAAATCATCAATAGTGCACTCAATTTCAAGCACTTTTGCAACACTTTCTTCTGTGAAATAGGCTTTACTAGTTGATTCCTATATATCATTGGTAGTATCATGGAATAAGTAATTCTCACCAATATTAGTTTCCATTGAATTGATGAGCCATGCCATAACTTAATGGTTTTTCAACCTTCCACACCTTGTACTTCTGATCACCCTTTGCAAGCTAAGTTATTTCTTTAGTTAAGTACCATTTTTTCCTTTTCCATATATATAGACCATAATAGATCTACTCCACTATGGGTAATTATACTCATTCAATTTATACCTAGTAATATATATTGAAGCAGTTTCAATCCTCCCTTGGTTTGAGTGGGATGTCATTTCTAGCATGATTTTAGGAGGCTTAGAGGAAGTTTGAATGATGAACTTAGGCATAAAAGGGGCCAAGTTGGGGTGGCTTTAATAACATGTGAATAATTCAAGTATTTCATTAACTAGAAATATAAGTTGCACAAAGATAAAGAACAAATATAAAAAGAGGCTTTATTTTTAGAGCTATAGAAAAGAGACTACCAAAGGAAAATAAAATCCTATACTAATGATAGAAACAAAAGAGTAATGAGTTGAAAACATTAATACAAGATAAATGAAACATTTAACAATCCTAAAAGAGAAATCTAGCTTTGGGAGTTGTTGGGTTTAAGCTTAAAGATATGATAGAGATTTGATGAACCAACAAATTTGACCAATGTTATAAGAAGGATAAGAAAGAATTTAAAAAGAGAGGCAAACAAGGTGAAAAGAAGCTTGACATGACTAAGGTCAAGTACTATGCTTGTCAAGAGATAGGCTACTTTGCTTATGATTGCACTAGGTAAAATAAGGTAACACCACACAATAAATTTTTACAATTTATTTATGTTTCTAATATTATGTTTGTGACACCATAATGTGTTAACCTCAACTAATCTCCCCCTTAGGCTTGAATCCATATGATTCCAAAAGAAAAAGAGTAAATCGTGGCATTTTATTACGCTATACTGAGGGTTTAAATGCTCATATTTCATCTCGTGGGTCCCGTGAATCTATCAATCACATTCTCTACTCAAACTTCATTCATACAACTCATACATAGCACAAAAAAACCCATAAACGACCAATATGAAGTCAAAAGTTAGAAAAATGCAATTTCTCAAATGGGTCCAAAATTCATATTTTTGGCTTCAATTTTGAAAAATCATAACTAATCCTAGAAGAATGGAAATCAAGCAAACCATAGCTTTATGAAAATCTCTAGATGTTAACTTCACATAAAAATAATTTGAGGACATGAGTATAGCCTTTGGACTATATTTGACAGTGAAATAGCCACAAAGGTCTGGCTGTCCCTAGTACTGATATAGATTTCTATTGTGAACTTTAAAAATTCATAACTAATTCCACAAAAATCCAATCTAGTCCAACTATACCAATTTGGAAAGCTAAAGATGTTAGCTAGAGAGAAAAAATAAGTTTGAATCATTTTATAGCCTTTAGGCCTCAAAAATTGATGGAACAATTACAAAGGTCGGCTAACATCCCTGATGCTAACACAGAACATCAAAAAATTATTTCTCCCTCTACAGACCTCCAATTGAGGTGGTTTTAGTTGGTATAGGTCACTGTAAATGTCTAATTTCTTTTTGTAAAATTTCATGGCCATTGGAAATCATTTGTTCCACATGTGATAGAGGTGAAGCTATTGACCAATAGCACAGTAACTATGCCATTTCTACCAAAATTGGCCAATTTTAAAAATTCACCAAAAATTCTCTAGTGTTTCAAATATTATTCACTTTAACTTTCCAAAAAGCTCTTAACAAAATCTAGATGCATGCCAAATTTTAGATCAATAATAGCTCCTTTAGTCATATCTTGACATACCTCATGAATTTGGCAAATTTAACACCATATATGGTTCAAAGTGGGTCCAAATTATAACGTCCATTTTTCGTTAAACGACGGAAACGGGCGTGTTTTCAAAGTAAGTTCCCTGAAATAAATTAGTTAAGGTCTAAAAAAATTTGAGTAATATTTTAGGCTTCTAAAAATAAGAATCCTAACCTTAGACAGAAGGAAAAATGAAGCTAGAATGAAGAAACAAATTTTGACAGAAATCTTACGAAATGTAAAGGCATTTTCGTAATTTTGAGTAAATTTTGGAATTTCCACATAAATGCTTTTTAAATGAAAGTTTTAAGTCCTTCAGGGTTCTCAGAGGCCTTAAAAACTATGGGAAGCCCCAGGACAATTAAATCCCCTTCGGTAGACATTTTCCATTGTCAGTGTACTCAAACTTTGAGGGATTCGTTTAAGAAGGTTTTAGCTCCGATTTGAGTGATTCCAAAGGCATTTTACTAAATTGGGAACCTAAAATTTATAATGAAAAAGATTATTCTAAAAAAGGAGCTAAAACGAAGGAGAAACAAAAATGCTAAGATCGAAGGATAAAATGAGAATTTTTAAAAAAGCCATTCTCCTCCACCTATAAATAGGAGGAGCTCCAGTCTCTCCTTCATTTAATCTCATTTTTTTCTGCCTAAATTTAGAGAATAAAGCTAAGGTTTAGTTGCACTAAAGGGAGAGAAGAAGAAGGATAAATCAAAGGCTTAATGTATGGTTTCTTGGTAGTTTTTCATGCTTTCTTCCATCCAAACCTCCTCTCCTCCATTCTCCTGAATTTTCTTTGATTAAAATGAAGTTTACAAATCCATTTTAAGAGAGATATTAAGGGAAAATTTTGGATTTGAAGAGAGGAGCCTAGAGAAAACAAGATTCAAGTGAGAAAAAGTAAGAAAACAAGGTAATTTCTTCTTCCACGGTTGATATCTCTTCCTTCCCTTCCTCCACCATTTCACCCCACTCAAGAAACCCTAAGAGGGTTTGATTTTTAGGTAGAACCAAGGGTGAGTTTAATGAAAAAGGGTGTGGAGATTAAGAATATGTAAAAGGAATTAACAAAAAATCATAGAATTTCAAGATGCAATTTCTAAGGTTTTAAGTGCACCTCATAAAATATGATTTTGTGCAATGATTCTTATGCTTAAATAAGAGTTTAAATGAGTTTCTAAGATCCCTAGAAGTTCCCCCATGTGCATCTTCCCATGAGAAAATAAAGAAAACTCCATGGAACCCATTATGCTTTATTGTCTCAGCCAAGAAGGGTTATCATAGCTAGGGAGAGTTTTAAACTTTTTTAAACCCATTTTTGAGTCATATATGATGAATGAATATGAGAGGAAGCCTTGGAAAAAATTTAGAAATCATAGAAAGTGAGATGGTACTTTATGTTCCATAATATGACCTAAAGAAGCAACATGTAGTTAGGCTCTTGGTTTTGATTGTGTGAAGACTCCAAGAGGCTTAAAAGGAGGCAAGAATTATATTTGAAAGGAAAGAATGGAGCCTAAAATTTATTTGAGGGGTGTTGCTTCATTAGGTGCAATTATGGAACCATAATGAAGGTTATAAATCAAGTTAGGTCTAAGCAAGTTGTGTGGCCTTAGAATTAATTCCATGAACCAAATTGGCTTCCATAAATTGTGTTTAGGCCAAAAGAAATCATTCCCACACTTTTGTGTATGGGGACGAAGGTGGGAGCCTTGATTCATGAGAAAAAGTATGTAATTGCTTCCAAGGTAGCTCACCCCTCCTTCTCTCATGCATGATTGTTTGCTTTACTTGTCTTTGAATGTGTGTATATGTATTTTTAAGCCATGAAAATGTTTTAGCATGACTTTGATTTCATGGTGCAATGATGTTACAATATGCTTTCATATGATGTTTATGATGTGTGCTTCGATTTTCTTGAGTGTGGTGAGGCCAAGAACCCTTAGCCATGGTGAGAATAAGCTAAGAACCTTTAAGATTAGTTAAGACAAAGTAAAGAGTCTCCCAAAAGTGAGGTTGACTCCCAAGAGCATGGTTGAGTCCAAAAACCTCTTAAAGAATGGGTGAAGCAAGTCCAATTTCCATAAGAAATTGGGTGAGGTCAATCCACTTGCTTGGCAAGCTTTTGTATTCTATGTATGACTTTCTCAAATAATAAAAATGCCTCTTGAATGTTTACACATGTCAATATGACCATATGTAATATCCAGTTCTCTGAAAACCAGAGAAAACATGAAAAACGTAACGTACGGTTTCTCTGTAAACAAATAAAATTTACTGAATACAAAAGAAAGTCCCCCAAGATGATGTAGTTAAGGTTCCAAAAAATTTAGGAAGTATTCTAGACTCCTAAAAATAAGAATCCTAGGCTCAGACAGAAAGAAAAATGAAGCTAGAATGAAGAAACAAATTGTGATGAAAGGTTAACAAAATGTAAGGGCATTTTCATCATTTTGAGAAAATTTTGGAATTTATAGAGGAGGGCTTTTTAAATAAAATTTTTGAGTTCTCCAAGATTCTCAAAGGCCCTGAAAACTATGGAAAGCCTCGGGATAGTTAAAACCCTTCCAGTGGATGTTTTCTAATATCGATTGACCCAAACTTTGAATGATTCGTTCGAGAAGGTTTTAGCTCCAATTTGAATGATTCCAAAAGTATTTTATTAAATTGGGAACCTAAATTTCATAATGAAAAAGATAGTTCTCAAAAGGGAGCTAAAACGAAGGAGAAATGAAAATGCCAAAAAAGAAGGGCAAAATTGAAATTTTTGAGAAAGTGGAAGCTTCTTGAATACACTTTAAGTTTCTTATTCCTTCTCCTCTCCATTTGCATGACCCATTCTGCCCAAAAACCAGAAAAAACACCAGCTCTCTTAGGCACACCATGGAGGAGAAGAAAGGAGGAGAAAAAGTAAGGAAAAGGTAAGGAATTTCATGATTTTTCATGCTTTCTCCTTTCCAAACCTCTCCTTCTCCATTTCCCTTTCTTTCCTATGCTTATAATGAAGTTTATAAATCTGATTTAAGGGAGAAATTGAGGGGAAAATTCGGATTTGAAAAGAGGAGCTCAAAGAACACAAGATTCAAGTGAGAAAAAACATGAAAACAAGGTAATTTCTCTTCCTATGGTTGTCATCTTTGGTTCCCTCCTCCACCATTTTGCCCCACTTGAGAAAACCCTAGGAGGAGATGATTTTTAGGTAGAACCAAGCATGAATCTGAGGAAAAAGGGTGTGGAGATTAAGAATATGCAAAGGGAATTAACAAAAAACTATTAGATTTCAAGATACAAGTTTTAAGGTTTCAATTGCACCTTATAAAATCTGATTTTGTATGATGATTCCTAGGCCTAAGTAAAAGTTTAAATGAGCTCCCAAGATCCCTAAGAGGCTCCCCATATGCTTCTTTCCTTGAGAAAACAAAGAAAGCTTCATGGATCCCAATATGCTTTATAGCCTCAGTCTAGATGGGTTCTCCTAGCTAGGGAGAGTTTTAAATTTTTCTAAGGCCATTCTTGAGTCATATTTGATGAATGAAAATGAGAGGAGGCCTTGGAAACAATTTAGAACTCATAGAAAGTGATTTGGTGCCTTAGGTTCCATATTATGACCTAAAGAAGCGACATGATGTTAGGCTCTTTATTTTAATTGTGTGATGACTCCAAGAGGCTTAAAAGGAGTCAAGAATCATATTTGAAAGGAAATAATGGAGCCTAGAAATCATTTGAGTGGTGTTGCTTCATTAGGTGCAATTATGGACCATAATGGAGCCTATAGAGCAATCTAGTGTTTCACTAAATTATGTAGCCTTAGAATATATCTCATGAACCTAATTGGCATCCATAAATTGTGTCTAGGCCAAGAGAAACCATCTCCACCAATTTTTGGATGTGTAGCTGAAAGAGAAGGCTTGAATTTTAAGGAAAAAATGTGTGAGTGTACACAAGGTAGCTCTCTCCACCTTCTTTTATGCATGGATGTGTATTTAACTTGTTTTATAATGTGTGTATGTGCATTTTCAAGCTAAAACAAGTATGCTAGCATGCCTTTATATGCCATGATTCTTGATGCCATGTTATATTCTTAAATGGTTTCATGATAGTTATATGAGTTTGCTTGAGTATAAAGAGGCCAAGAACTCTTCCCTTTGGTGAGGATGAGCTAAGAACCCTTGAGCTTGGTTGAAACAAAGTAAAGAATCTCCCAAAAGCAAAGTGGGCTCCTAAGAGTATGGTTGAGTCTAAAGCTCTTAAAGAATGGGTGAGGCAAGTCCAAAATCCATAAAAAGAAGTGTGAGGCCAATCCAAACACTCGGTGAGCTCTTAAATGTCTTGTATGATTTATTCATATGCCAAGTTTACTTTTAAAATGTCTATGACTTCCATCTTTTCCATGCATGCATTTGTAAAACTTGCTTTGCATATATTATGTATGATTGAATGGGAGATCAGCTATTGAGATTCTTTGAATCTCATTCCCTCCTCTCCAATGATCTCACATGCTAGGTGAACCAAATGGATATGCCAATGGAAACCAACAACACTAGAGGAAGGAGATTGACATTCATATGTCTAGTTTTTGCTTTATGGAACCATAATGATGTTCAATGATGCATATGAATATTGTAAATGGCATATGACTCTTGAGACACATGTAATTATGCTATTATATGATGTAGAAATGAGAATGTGTTATGTGAATAATGGAATATGAATTGAGCATGTATGGTAAAGATAACTTCATGAATGAGTTTATGGAAATATGCATAAGTATGGGTTAAAAGGCCACAATGAGATGCATGATGTTTGGGACCATTAAGGCAGCTCACACAAGTCTTAAATGTACTTTTACACTTGCCTAAAAGGCCATTTGGCAAATTTGGTATCTCATATGGAGCCAAATTTGATCATATGGATCCCTATATCACTTTTTAGCCAAATGAGTTAGTCTTGATCTAAGATTTGGGATGCAATTAGGTCTCATTGTGAGCTTTCTAAGAAGCTAAAGATCATAATTTTGGAGGTCTAGAGAATATTCGATGAATTTTCAAAGTTGGGATTTTCTATGGATTATGGTATGTGCACTGTTCACACTAGTAGATTTGTATTCTATGTCATCCAATGGGTAAATGCTGTCCAATGCTTGTGAAATTTTACATCCATAAACTAGAGGTCATAAGCTTTCTTTGTCTACCAATATCACCTCATTTGGAGGTCTGAGCAAAAATTTATGCATTTTTTGAAGTTTGTTGTCAGTAGCATTGGCGCCCCAAGAATCCTGTCACTGTTCCATAAATTTCCATGGTTAAACATATTTGTTCCATTCTGAAATTATTTTTAACATAAATTTAACATTTGTAGCTTTCTAGAATGACTAAATGTGTGTGATTTTGATTTTTATAGAATTAGTTATGAATTTTAAAAGTTTGTATTAATAATCTGAAATAGCAACCCAAGCAGGAGCGATCTCTAGGCCTTTTTGGATGTCAAATGCCCTCTGTGATGAATGTTATGGTCTGGGCATATTTTTAGTGTGACGTACACATCCATAGCTTCCCATAATGACTAAGATGCATGATTTAGAATTTTCTAGAATTAGTTATGATTTTCCAAAGTTTGACCAAAAAAGAGGCTAAATCTAACCGAAAATATACTTAATTATTTTGAGCTCCATTTCGATTTCTATGAGTTATGGGCATGATTTTGAAATGGAAATGAGTTGTATTGATGCATGTAAATATGAGAATGTATAAAATGAACTCACATTGTCCACGTGACACCGAATAAAATTTTTAAATACGATGCAACGCAAAGAAAGTCACTATTTTTCCCCTTTTGCCTTATATCTTCATGAATATAATGCTGTGAGGCATGTATATATATGATATGATGAGCTAGAAGTTATGGTGTTACACCATATATGCATTTATGAGACTTGTTTGCATCTTTTATGTATGATTAAATAGGAGATGAGCTATTAGGATTCTTTAAATCTGATCCCCTCTTCTCCAATGATCTAAGATGCTAGGTGGATCAAGAGTATAAGGTAATAGAAGCCAACCACCTTGAAGATGAGAAGATGACATGAAAGTGTTTGAATTTTGCTACTTTAAGGCCATACAAATGACAAAAGATGTAACTAATGGATGTATATGTATTATGATGTTATGAACACATGTAATTATGATAATATGTCATGTATAAATGGGAGTATGTATCATGTGATCACTAGAATGTAATTTGAGTATATTATGGCATTGTAGCTTCTTGAATAGTATTATGGAATTATGTATAAGTGTAAGTGAGATAGCTAAATTGAGATGCATGAGGGTTGGAACCATTTGGGCATCTCACAAAAGTCCTAATTATGCTTTTAAACTTGCCCAAGAGATGTCAAACCCCAAGGAAAGCCATTTGGATATTGTGGTGCCCTATATGGAGCCAAAATTGACCATAATGGAACTCTATATCACTTTTTGTCCAAATGAACTCTTCTTGATATGATATTTGGCATGCAATTAGAGCTTGTTGAGAGCTTTTTAGGAAGCTAAATAACATAATTTTCAGATGTCTATATAATATTTGATGAATTTTTAAAGTTGGCAAATTTTTTGATTTTGGTCATGTTACTGTTCATTCAGGTCTAAAAATGAAATATCTCACATAGGGCTCAAATGATGTCCAATTGTCATGAAATTTTATATAGAGAAACTAGACATTCCCAATGACTTGTATCAACTAGAAGCACCTCATTTAGATGTCTAGAGATGGAAATATAAGTTTTCAAAGAATCTATCCAGTACTAGGCACTCCACCTGACCTCATTACTATTTGATTAGGTTTCGAGGTCTGGGTATGTATGAACTGGTCTACAGTTATTTTGCCCTTCTATCTAACATCCATAGCTTTCTAGATTGGTATCATTTGCATGGATTAGATGTTTGTGGAATTAATTGAACATTTTTTAAATTTGCTATAGAATTCTGTAACAGCATTAGTGGATAACCTGACCTCTGGACTTTTTCAAATGTCAAACATCCTCTATGTTGGATGTTATGGTCTAGACATATTTTTAACATGAAGTAGATATATTTATCTTTTTATAATGGCTAAAAATGTATGATTTTAATTTTTCTAGAATTAGTTATGATTTTCTAAATTTATGATAGAAAAGAGGAAATTCTGCCCGAAAATGCAAGCATGAAATTTTATGTATCTTCTTGCTTTTCACGAGTGGTAGGGCACATTTGATGATGGAAATGAGTTGTATCCATGTAATTAAATATGAGAATTTGACATATGAGCTCATATGGTCTACACAACACTGAATGAAATTTTTATATGCAACGCAACACTAAAATAATCAATATTTTTAATGCCTTTTTCTTTGAGAATTTTCATGATTCTTGGAAATGAGTTATTTAAAGGCATGAGATGAGCTAGAAATCATGGTGTTACACAAATGGCCTCCTACATGTTTTAGTACCTTTTGGACAAGTTTAAAAGCACTAATACATTACATATGAATTGTCTAAGTGGTCCAAACTATCATGCATCTCAAACTCACTATGCTATATACAAAAATGCACTACTAAGAGTGAGCTACCAAGTAGAAGAATCACACATTCTCATTGCTTTGGCTCTAATATTGATATATACAATTTATTCATATACTTTTACATTTGCTCTAAGATTTACATCTCAAAAATAATATATACATATGAATATTGACACCCCTTTACATTATAGGCCATACAAAACTATACAAAGTGCCAAAAGATGGTCATTCATGCTTCATGGCCTCCAATCTTTGGCTCTTGAGCTCCACTTGGACCATATAAGATGGGAGAGGGAAAGGGGTGAAATTCATGGAATTTCAATAGCTCATACACTCATTCAAGGAAGCAATCAAGGAATATAAACATGTCAAAGTATGCAAGTAGGCATCCAACCATTAAAAATCATACAACACATGATTTACATGCCATGAAAACCATATCAATGCCAAGAATAAGCTTTCGAAACTTTTGGTTTAACCTTACCTTATTTTAAAGACTTTTGGATTGACCTCACCCTTTGTCTAGGGACTTTTGACTTGACCTCACTTATCCATAGACTTTTGGCCTTATCTCACCCACTTCTAGAGACTTTTGACTCCACCTTACCCATCACAAGGGACTTTTGGCACCACCTCACCATTTAAAAGCAATTTTCACAACTCAAAACATAAGCATGTTGGTACCAATGCATCAAGACAATATCAAATGGCATATCTTATAATACATGTGCACATACAAGTATAGAATGACTATCACACATCTAAGAATGCATCAAAAAAGAGTAGAGAGCTACCTTATAACTCAACACAAGCCTTCCCTTCTCAGTCTTACAATCACAACTAGATGGAGCTGATTCTCTTGGGCCTAGACACAATAAGTAGTATACAATTACTCTCTTGGAATAAGCCAAGACATCACACACACACTTAAGAAGTATACTTAGTCTATTGGTTCCATAATAGGTCTAATTCATTTGCATTTCCTAGCTTTCCACACTCTAATTCAAAGGTCTCATACTTGTTCTAGGTCAGAACTTTCTTCCTCTCTCAAGCTCTCAAGTTGGTAGAACCAACATACACAAGAAGCAAAGAAGAAGAAGCAAAGATGCATAGGTATCTACCTTGAATTCTAACCTTCTATAGGAGTGATTCCATTTGCCTTCACCTTCTCTTTAAATCTCTACTTTCCCTCTTTTAAACCAAACTCAAAACAAAGCTAATTCAACAACCAAAACCATAGAAAAAGAGGGCAAAGAGATAAGAACAAAATTATAAGAAGGAAAACTATAAAATTTTCAAGTTTCTCTCACCTTTTCCTTGATTTCCTTCTTTCTCTTAGTCTCTCTCTCTCTCTCTTTCTCTCCAGCCCTTTTCTCTATTTTGGAGGAAGCATAAGTTGGTTAAAAGAAAAAGAAAGCTTCTGAAGCCTTTAAGAAGTAAAAATAACTTTTTCTTGCTTTTTCTGGAATAACCCTCACTATAGCGAAAAAGAACCCTCGCTACGGTAAGCACGTATTAGTCCTACACCCCTATTCTCGCTACAATGTGCTATTGTAAGAAACTCCCTGGTTTTTATATGGGATGCTTGAACTCGCTATAGCTAAATGCATTCTCTCTATAACAAACTAGTATATTCGCTATAACTAGCTGGCTTCTCACTATAGTAAACAGGTACATTCGTTATAGCTAACAGGGGTCCTGGCTATAACTAGCAGACTTAGAAAATTTTCAAAAATTTTGGTTATTACAATGTTAAAAGCTGAATCTTATCCTTTATGGATTGCAAACTTGGGAGCTATAGATCATGTAGCTAAGGATTATGGATCATTTATGAAAGATCACCAACTACCTTTTAAAAATAAATGGCTATATATAGAAAATAATGCTAAAATAGAAGCCAAAGGAATTAAAACATGCAAATTGGTTTTGCATGGTGGAAGAACCCTTATCCCACATGATGTTCTATATGTTGTAGAAATTTGACAAAATATAGTTTCTAAGATTTCCATGATAATTCATAGGTAGTTGTAATGGGACAACATATTATGATTCTAGTTTTCTTTATGATGGTTTTATCATGATGGGCATAATTTATAACGGTATTTATAATATATATGAACATGATTGCTTTACTTTATTTTTTGCTTCCAATCTTTGGATATGAATATTTGGCATGCTAGGCTAAGCTATATAGGCCAATAACAAATGTGTAGACTAGTAAAAAAAGGAATACTATTATCAATTTCTAGTTTTGAAATGTCCTTATATGAATATTGCTTATAAGTAAAGCAACTAGAAAACTATTTAGGAAAGGAACAAGGGTTGGATATCCATTGCAGTTAATACATTCTGATATATGTAGTCCCATGAGTGTAAGGGTAAGACACGAAGCATAATATTTTATTATGTTCATTGACAATTATTTGTAATATGGTGAAGTTTATTTGATCTCCCACAAGTCGAAAATGCATAAATACCTTATGAGTTATATAAATATGGTTGAGAATTAATTAGATAAGAAAATTAAGGCCTTATGAACATATCATAGATGTGAATACTTGTTAGAACAATTTAAAAAGCTCTATGAAAAGAAAAGAATCATAAGATGATTCACAATTCTTGGCAATCCATAACAAACAAAATGGAGTCATTGAAATTTGGAATAGAAAGTTACTAGTAATGGTTAAGTTAATGATGCCTCAAGCAAACATTCCCATTTCCTATTAGAGTGATGCATTGTTAACTACTACCTTTATACTTAACTGAGTTCCACCTAAGTCAGTTACTTCTACATGCTATGAAAATTGTGGACAAATCATAAACCATATTTAAGCCTTATAAGACCATAGGGGTTAACTGCTTATATCCATAACACTTCACATAAGTATGGGAAATTAGGCTAAAGAGGTAGAAATATATCTTTATTATGTATGCAAAATAATTAAAGGGTCACATTTTCATAGTTGAGGAGAAAATAACAATGTAATTAAAAGTAAGTCAATAGATATTGCACTTCTAGAAAATGAATTTATTAGTAGGAGAGAGATTGATAAGGATACATCTCTATATGAAACATATGATCAAGAAAGTAGGGAACAAATAGGTATACCTCAACCTATTGATTCAAGTGGGAGTCTTGCATAACCAAATGAAGACTTTGTACAAAGTGAAAATAATGCACAAGCAACCCCACTGCATAGGAATAATCAAGAAAATGTGCCCAAAGATTGTTTTGAAATTGAAAGGGTGACACTCCATAAAATAGCGATGAGTCAAGCGCAATTGAGGAACCTTCATTAGGCCTTACTAAAAAAAAGTGGAAAAGAGTAATGGAACAAGAAATAGAGTTTATATGGAATAAGAAATAGATTTTATAATGACAAACTATGTTTAGGACTTAGTTTATCTATCATTTGGTTGAAAAACAATTAGGAACAAATGGGTTCTTAAGATACAAAAGAAAGCAAATGGATTTATTGAAAGATATAAAGCTCATTTAGTTGTTAAAGGATACACACAATAGAAAGGCATAGATTATGAAGATACTTTCTCATTTGTTGTATGTTTTAATGTAGTTAGACTAATCTTAGCTATTGTTGCAAGTTTACACTTAAAACTACATCAAATAGATGTAAAAATTGCATTCTTAAGCAAAGAACTAAATGAAATATTTATGTGGAACAAACTATTAGGCCTCATAGACAAAGAAATGGAGCGAAAGGTTTGTAAACTTCAAAGGTTCATTTATAGGTTAAAAGAATCATCTAAATAGTGGTATTTGAGATTTCATCTAGTAGTAATATGAATTTCAAATTATTGATGAAGATCACTATGTTTACATTAAGTAGTTTGAAGGAAATATTGTAATATTGTCCCTTTATGTAGATGATATATGATTAGTTAAAACTAGTCTAGATTTAATAGTAGCCATTAAAGAATACCTATCATTAAATTTTGAAATGAAGGATATGGGTGAAGCATAGTATATCCTTTGAGTTAAAATCCAAAGAAATTGATTAGAGAAATTAATTTCTCTTTCACAAGAGAATTATATCAAGAAAATCCTTTAGTGATTCTACATGAAAGGCTATAAACCCGTGGATACTCCTATAGTAAAAGACAAGAGTCTAAGTCTAGAAATATGTCCTTAGACTGAATTTGAAAAGAAAATTATAGGAAGAGCCCCTTACTCTAGCACTATTGGTAATTTAATATATGCAACATGTGTAAAAGACCTAATATTCATTATATTGTTGGCCTTGGAAGCTAGTATCAGTCAAACCTAGGTCAAAAATATTGGAAAGCTATCAAGAGAATTCTAAGATACTTAAAGAATACTGGTGACTGTGCATTATGTTATCAAGGAAGTAATCTACACTTAATAGGATGCTCTAATACAAATAGGAGAAAATTGACTTTAGGATATACATTCTTGCTAAACAACAGCATCAATCATAGAGCAACAAGAAGTAGACATACATCACTTGATCCACCAACGAAGCAGAGTTTATAACATGTTCCATAATAGTGCAAGAGGCTCTATAGTTAAAGAGATTCATGAAACACTTAGGGATTATTGGTGGGATTTAAGTTAGATATTAGTGAATTATGATCGTTAAGCAATCATAGCATACATAAAAGATCCTAAGTATCATAATAAGATAAAATACATAAATACAAGGTATAACTTTGCTAGAGAAGCAATAGCACAAAAAAGTGTTATTATATAGCATATTTCTATGCATAAAATGTTAGTAAACCCTTTAACAAAACTTGTACTCAAAGATGTGTATGTAGAGCATGTAAAATCTTTTAGTATGAGTAGAATATAAATACTTGTGCATGATTTGATTATTGAGTGAATAAATGTGTTTATTTCATTCTTCATATTGTGTCATAATCATAGATATCATATACATAATGTAATAATATGTTGCATAGGTTGATTAGGTTGGCTCTTTCATATGAGCAACTGCCTTTAATACTAATGAGAAATGAGCAAAGATAAAACATTTATGTTGGTCATTCGAGGCAACAAAAGCGCCAATCACTACCTAAAAAAAATGTCTTAATCATGATTAATTTTAGGCTTAGCTATGGTTTCACCATAGTTAGGCGCTTAACTGTGTTTCCTAAAACCACAACAGATCCTTCCATAAAGAGTGGTTTAACAACGATTTTGGGAAACCATCTTTACCTCATGGTTTAACCACAATTTTGAAAATTATTGCTAAACCATGGTTTAATCGTGATTTTAAAATTGTGGTTAAACTATTCTTTAAAATCTTTTTACTATGGTTGAAACTACTATTAAACTTTTTTTATGAAAAATAAATTCCTTAGTTATAAATTTTCCCCCTTGCTCATACTAGCAAGGGCAAATTTATAACCAAGGATTACCAAAATTGAAGGGACAAAAAACCCTAGAATTCTAAGACTTTAAGATTATCCCTAAAAAAACATATCCAAATATCAGCCAAGAACAATTGTTGTTACTAGTTAACCCTGGGAGTTAGTTGCAAAACATTTCCATGATTCTTTTACAAGTTTAAAATCACCTTATAGTTAATGTGCTAATGAATCACTTTATAGCAAACAAAATCAACACACTTCTCTTTTCTTCTTCCTTACCTAAGCTTCCTCTATCTTAAAAGCTTTAATTGCTTTTCTTCTAAAAATAAGATGCCTTCCTATGAGGAGAGGAGTTAGGACTAGTCGAAGACTTCATATAACAACCATAATTCCTAATTACAGTGATTAAACATAATTAGGTGGTTAATAATCATAAATCAAGGTCTAAAATCATTACAATTAAATAAAATAAGAAAAAGTGGACAAATTTAAATTTTGATATCATTAGGGTCATTAGCTAAACAATAACGACTAATCAAATCCTCAAGTAATCCTAAATATCAAATAAGACCTTTGATTCATTTTATTGTTGATTTCAACTCACAAAAACCTTTTATAACTATTCCTAAGTCATTACATAATATTATCATAGTAAATGTCAAGGTTTCTAAGTAAAAAATAAGAGTTTAGAAACTTTTGCCAAGACTTGGACCTTCCTCGTCGCAGCTAAGTTATTTATTGGAACCTAAAAACCAAGTTTGGGGATTCTCACCATGACTTGGTATATCCACACTATAGCAGAAGTGACTATTGGAGCTCAAAATCGACAATTCGAATCTTGCACCATGACTCAAGGCTTTCGCGTCACGGTGAAGGTGGTCTTAGGACCTACTATCGCTACGGTGAGCCTATGTGACGCCGTGGTGAGTATGCCTCCTAGAACCCTTAAGCCAATTTATTTGAATTATGCCTCAGTGAAAGTACCTACACCATGGTGAAGTTGGATTCTGTTACCTTCTCTAGGTAAAATTTTCATCTTGCATCGCAGCACTCCTCTCCTTTGACTGATTGTTGGCCGTGACTTAAGGTGTTTTGGTGGTGGCTCAACTTCGTTCTGCATCTAAACTCTTCCAATTTCACCATAAACACTTCAACACTCCCTCTAAAGGCATCCTAAGGTCATTCTACCTTAATCTATAAGGTTTTAAAAATATCCAATCACCTAATTTACTCCACATGTCTACCATTACTAACTCAAATCCTAGATGTTGATTCTTACACATCTACTATCATACATCAACAATTTATATATCATTGACAATAAAAAGGATTTATATCTACTAACATTATCATCCAAATATAAATTCCAATATAGGCTCTATGCATTACTAGTCTAAGTCAACAATCAAGGTATCACATGATTACATTCTCAGATAATAGACCATATTCTAGGATCAACAAGGTTTAATATCATATATATAAGTGTATATATCAAATTCCAAGTTGTAAAGAGTCTAACTCCCTATTAGTTACATCATTATTTTCCAGTACACCAAAATACCTACACTTGGCAACATGATTATATGATGATGATGCTATACAAAAGAATAACAAAATTAGCATCTATCTTAGATTAGATCCATCCAAGTGTAGAATTTCCCACACATGGTCTTCGCTCATGGATGTTCATCAACTTACTTCCTTTTATCCTTACCCGAAGGACCTTCATTTAAAACAGTTAGCCCATGAAATGGGGTAAGATGCAAATCTCAGTAACCAAAGGCAAATTCCATTCATATATTCTAATTTATTTAACATATGTGCATGAAATCATATAAGCTTTAGAAAGTATACCAATATATTAGAAAATAAAATAATTAGTCTATCAGTGACTATTATCTCATACTAGCAATCACATTTCCACATGTTAAAGGCCATTAACACTGGGAGAGGCCCGTCCATGATACCAACTCCCCAATGAGTACAACCTGAGCCCAGTCCATATAAGGGCCTTATCACAACCTGGTGCCCGATCGAAGCATGGTGTATGGGTGGTAGCTACACCACAGCTCCACCATAGACTCACAAGGTCCAATCATAATAAATCGAATAGCCGATCATTCATTATGCATTCAAAATTATAATTGTGTAGTAGATATAAAATTAAAGTAAACATATACATAGAATTTAACATCAAGCCCCAGTTACCTCACTTGTAAACAATTCTTTAAAAGCCAATAACAATGCAACTTCAACTTATGAACATAAAACCAGACCATTACTATTTCTAATAATCATTTATAGCAGCAAACCCAATACTCAAAAAATTAAACCACAAAAGACTATTTAGAGAACACTTACTTAGCCACTATAAGAACCAAATTCGGATTTAATTGTGCCTACACCAGTAATCTCATAACAACACTTTGAATTTTGGGCAAATTCGCACAAAATCACCATTCATACCATAAATTCGTTATAAGGGTCTTAAACTAACAGAAAATACATCAAATGAGAAGTTTATACTTACCCAATGTCTCTCTTGGCCTCAACCTCAGAAAATCCTCCAAGAAAACACCAAATAACCCATATTAGATTTAAGATGTGGGTGAAAATGCTCTAAATAAAAAACCAATTAAGTCAAATTGAAGAAGAAGAGGAGAGTATCAAGTTATATAACAATTACCTTGACTGATTTTGACTCTCAAAGTGGGAAATAGGGCCAAGAAGATGATGGAAACCCTAGCCTCCAAGGGACCTCCAAATTTGCTTCTTGCTCTCTAAATGTTTCTACAAATTAGTGTAAAAGAAGAAGGTTTTCTCTTAGGGTTTTAATGAGAAATGAGTTGACCCATCAGCCCAAGGCCCAATTGGGCTCCTTCTTAGTTGCTGAGTTATGGTTTAATGAATTGGGCTACATAACTTTTATGATTTTTAATGAGGTTTTAGGCTTCTAACACAATAAACTAGATTGGGCCTTTATTAGTGTTTATCCATGACATACTTAAATTAATTATGGGCCTAGATTAAGTTTTTAACCTAATTGAATCCTAAACCCACATTAACAATTTATTCCTCTATAAGTTCCACCTCCCCTTTCCACTTAATTATTTTCCTTAATTATTCACACTAATTCCCCAACTCATCATAATTACTCTAAATTAATTTCGGGGTGTTACACTTTAACAATAAGCAAGACAAAGAGACTACTATGTCTTCACACCATTATGCAATGCCATCAGCTATTTTTGGCAGTTCCTTTACGGTGTGTTGTTTGATTTCAACCTTCACTTATGTTTTTAAAAAAGAACACGTAGGAACACTTAATTAATTATAAACATCTATAAATCTTAGTTATGTTAGCAAGTTTCTATCACCATGTTGAATTGCAATCCCAACTCCTCTAAGTCCAAAATTACACAATAGTTATTTTGAAGGAACATATACTATTTAAAGGATCAATATAATGCCAAGCCAACATGTAAACTTACTTGAACTAAGGATATCTAAACTTATTTTTCATTATAATTATTCATATAGCATTTTTCATCCCATTAATATATGCATATTTCAAGATTGTGAATATGCACTCTGGTATAAGAATATCAAAGGAAGCATATGCTTAAGATGAATATGTTATAGAGAGTCTAACTTTATGTTTTCACAACAAATTAGAACATTTCATAAATATATCCCATAGACTAATTGCTAAACTACACAGCTATATCATCTCATTCTTGTTCATCCATTTGAAGGAACTATAATAAACAAATTATATAAGAGCAGCGGCTGATCACATGGCTATCCAATATGGGGAGTCATTGCTTGATTTAACATCATTTACATTGGTTTCCAATGAATGTAAGATAATCAATAATGTAAATTCAAGCAGTTAGGATATTGAATCCTACTATACCATTTAACATCATTCACATTGGTAGTTCCAAATGTAGACAATTTTTGAGTATAAACTTGCTAGAATCTTGCAAAAACCATGGGAACATCACACAATTCAACAAAATACCTAGTGATATATTATTTACTAATATTTTTAACTCATATAAATAGTAACCCCATTAACAAATTCATGATTATTATTGGTAAAATCCTCACATATGCCATAAATGAGAAATAATCAAATTAAGAAGGCAACTATAGATATTAGTAATGAACAAAAAAATTAGAAAGATGGTTCTAACTTTTGCTTCATATAATTGGGTGAGACAAGACCAAAAGTCTCATGGAATAAGTGAGACTAGGTCAAAGTCCATAAAATGTGTGAGGTTAATCCAAAAGTCCCATATAATTGGGTGAGGCTAGACCAAAAGACCCTAGAGTATGTTCTTGACCTTGATGGATCTCTATGACTTTGTAAACATGCATATATTTGATATTTGGAAGTATTGGATGAATGCTTGCTCTCTTTGACATGATAACATGTCATATATGCATTCTTGAAATGGTGAATGAGCTATTGAGATTCTTTGAATCTCACTCCCCCCTACTTTATTTCCAACTATACCTAGGTGATGCTCATGGAGCCAAAAATGGAGGTAAAAAAGCTTGAGACAGATTACTTTGACAATAGAATGAGATTTTATGTAAATTAATGTCAAAGTATAAATGTATATAATATTTATGAGATGTAAACCCTCACTCATGTGTAAAAACATGTAAATATGTTGTATGAACCATATTTGGAACCAAATGTATGGTATCTTGAGTTTTTAATATCCTTGAGTCATTCATTGCATGTGTATTTGATCAAGTGAGATAGTGGTTTTGAGTTTCATGATGATTTGGATCTTTTTTTATGCTCCTATATGTTATGCTTGAGGTTTTGGACATACTCAAACTGCAACACCATATCTATCTAACTTATCTCATCTCATTTCAAGTCTATTACCTTGGCCAAGCACAATTCCAAAAAAAATATTCCATTAAAATAAGGCATTATTTTATGTTGCGTTGCAGATAAAGTTTTGATTTTGTGTCCCGTGGATCATATGAGTCCATACATCTCATTCTCCTATTTAAATATATACATATAACTCAAAACTATCTTAAAATGTTGCCAAAAACTTGAGCTTATAGCATACATACACAAAATAACACAAGGTTGCCTTGAGTTCTGCTGCTAGATTTCTGGTGCCAACTTTGAAAGATTATAACTAAATCTAGAAAAATCAAAATCATGTACACTATACCCTTCTAGAAATCTATATATGTTAATTTTATGATACAAATAAGTCTAGACCAAAATAAGAACATCTAGCTACTAGAAATTGATAGAATAGTACCAAAGGTACAACTATATTATTGGCACTGACTCTGAACTTTAAAAATTCATATCTCCCTACTCAGATATTCAATTAGGGTGATCTCAGTGGTTATAGAAATTTTATCATATCTAATTTATTCTTGTAAAATTTTATGAACATTGGACACCATTTGAGCCTCGAATGACATAGGAGAAACAACTGACTATATAAATAGTAACCATATCAGAATAGTAGAAATTTGGCAATTTTAAAAATTTATAATTAATTCCATAGAGCTCCAAATAATCTTTTATTTATCTTCCAAAAAGATCTAGATGAAATCTATATGCATGCCAAATTTCATGGGGAAATTAGTTCATTTGGTTAGATCTTGATATAGCATTGCAATTTGGTCATTTTTGTGCTTCTTAAAGGTCACAAAGGGTCTAATTTAGCTTCTAGCATTTTTAGGGCCACTTGAGCACGTGCAAAAGCATTCAAATAACCTATTAAACATGTCTCAAAAGTTCACAAACCCAAATCTTACAAACTCACTCTCTCACTTGATGATATACGCAAGAACATACAAGCTCTACCTTGCCATTCAATATCAAAAACATGCTACATCATTCCAATGGTGCCAATTCTCATATATACATCACATATCGATATATTTATATATGTTCAAAAGGTTATACATCATACACATCATTGGATTACATCTTGTGATAACAAAGTGGTTACAAAAGAGCAAAATAATACATTTCCTTATCATTCTCTCATCTTCCAACTTGGTGGCTCCCGTTTCCTTACTCACTTGGTCCACCTAGACATGTTAGGTAATGAGGAGGAAAGAATGAGATTCTAGGAATCCCAATAGCTCTTCTCCCTTTCAAGTACACATAATGGATGTAAATTCAAGTCTAAAAATGCATGCATGATTATCTTGAAATGCATAAACATACATGGAACATTTCTTCCATTCAACAAGTCACATAAAACATACATAGGCTTGCCAAGTCAGTGGTTTAACTTCACTCATTCTCTTTGGGATTTTTAGACTTGCCTCATCCATTTTCTTAAGAGACTTTTGACTAAGTCTCACTTTTTTAGAGACTCTTAGCTTTGTCTCACCCATTCTTAAGGACTTTTGGCTCATCCTCACCCTAACTAAAGAACTTTTGGCTTCACCAAGTTCAAGCAAACCAAAACATATTTACAAAGCACCTTTCAAGCATATAAACATAGCAACATAGTACTATAGCATGTGATCATTTACTAGAAACATATTTCATAATTTAAACATACACATACACATTCAAAGACAAGAAAACATCCAAAGATGCATGAGAGAAAAAAGATAGAGCTACCTTGTACACAAGAACACACTTTAACTCTTGAAACTCTTTCCTTTCCCTCGGCTAAACACCCACAAGAAGGTGGAGCTTGATTCCTTTGGCCTAAACACATTAAATGGAACCTAGTTATGCTCTTGGAACTAATTCTAATGTCACTCATGTACTAGAAAAGCTAGATGGCTCATATGGTTCAATTATGATTCCATAAGGCACCTAATGAAGCAACCTTGGAAAAACATGATCTTAGCTCCATTCTCTCCCATAATCTATGACTCTTGACTCCATTTAAACTCCTTGGAGCCATCACACATTCATTTCAAGGAGCCTAGGTAGGTATTACTTCATTATGTTACAATATACAACCTATATCTCCATTACACTTTCTAGGCTTTTTAAAATTTTTCTAAAGCTTCCTCTTGTAACACTCCAAAATTAATTAAGATGTTAATCATAAATTTGGGTTAATTAAGAATAATTATTATAGGGTAATTGGGCAAGCTATGGGAAGGGGAATTTATAGAGAAATAAACTATTAATATAGGTTAAAGATTTGATTGGGTTAGAAATTTTATTTAGGCCCAAATTAATTTTAATAAGTCATGGGTAAGGATTAATGGACGCCCAATAATTTTAGGTGTAGACCCAACTCCTTATTATGAGACATGGGCTAAGAAAGATCAATTAGCAATGACAAATCTGATTTAATGAGATAGAGGAATAAGATCCAATTTATATGAGGCCTTATAGTTGGCCTAACACACATTATGCAAACCCAAATTGGATTGACTCTTAGAGCTTAGCCTAACCCAATCAAATTTCTGGAGCCCAACTCATGAAATCTAGCCCAACAAGCATAAAATTTGAATTCATGTGGATTTTGGCCTTTGGGTCAACCCATAACCCATTTAAAACCCAACTTAAATCTAACTAAACCCTAAATACACTCAACCTCCTCCCCATTCTACAGAAAAAACACAAAGAGGCAAAGCAAAATTCGGAGGTCTTCAAGGGGGGCTAGAGTTCTTGACACATTTTTACCATTTCTCACTTCTAAGCTCAAAATCAGCCAAGGTAATTGTTATATAACTTAATCTTCTCTTCTTTTTTCTTCAATTTGACCTAACTAATGTTTTGTTTAGAGCATTTCACCCACACCCAAAATCTGAAACTTGTTATTTGGTATTTTCATAGTGAAATTTCGTAGGTTGAGACTAGGAGTATTGTTAAGTAAGTATAAACTCCTCATTTTGATATTTTCTCTGCTAGTTCGAGACCCCATTGGCTGACTTATGATATGGGCTCTATTTCTATGCAAAAATAACCATAATGTAGGGTGATATTTTGAAGTTTCTAGTCTAAGGAAGGCAAAATCTGAAATTTAATCTTTTGGTGGTTGGGTAAGTGTCCTTTAAGTAATTATTAATGGATTAATTCTTTAACAACTAGATTGCTCTCATAATTGATGAATGGGAATGGTAATGATTTGATTTTTGTGTTCATAGGCTAACATAGCATTATTATCGGTTCTCTGAAAAATTATCCACAAGTGAGATAACTGAGAATTATATTAATTCTATACATATATCTACTTTAATTGTACATTTGTTGCACATGAATGATTTGAAATGCTAAATAAATTGGTTGGTTATCTATTGTATTATGTTTGGACCTTATGAGTCCATGGCGAAACTATGGTGCAGCTACTACCCGTGCATATGCTTCAATCGGGCACCGGGTTATAATAAGACCTCAGATGCTAGGTGTCCCATCTCTTCTTGGTTGAGGCTATGCCTCCTTTGGACACTAATAGATTTGTTTTGCTTTCTTTGATGGGAGATGCATGTGGGAAGTGTAACGCCCGATACGTTGTAAAAACACCAAAACGGGCTAGTTTGAAAAGCAAGTCTCCTCAGATGAGTGATTGAAGGCCTAATAAAATTTGAATAAAATTTTAAATAATAGAAAATTAGGATTTGAGCCTTGAGTTGCCCAGAAACTAGGGCCGAAGTAATTCAAAAAATTTACCGAAAGGCCAATGGTATTTTTGTAAATAAGTATAATTTTGGAAAAATATCTAGGAGGGCTTTTTAAATAGAAATTTTGAGTTTCCCAGGGTTCTCAAAGGCCCCAAAAACTATGGGAAGCCCTGGGACCAGTAAAGCCCCTCCGATGTACTCTTTCTGACGTCGGTTGATCCAAACTTTGACCAGTTCGTTTGGGAAGGTTTTAGCTCCGATTTAAGTGATTCCAAAAGTATTTTTATTAAATTGGGAATATAAACTTTATGATGGAAAAGACAGTTCTCAAAAAAGAGCTAAAACAAAGCCAAACCAGAAATGCCATTATAGAAGGGTAAAAATGGAAACAAATTGCACAAAGAAGCTTCTAAATGCTCCTTTTAACTCCACGTTCAGCTTCCCCCTCTCTAAATCGACTTTTTTCTACCCAAATCTCAGAAAAGGAGTTGCTCTCTTAGGTGCACCAAGAGAGGGAATTTTGGAGGAAAAAAAGCCAAGGAAAGGTGAGAAAGTATAGGATTTTGCTACTTTTCTTCTTGAAACTTCATCCTCCCCTTCTTGCTTCATCTTTTCATGGTTTTAATGCAATTTTTTCTGCTAATTTAGGGTCAAACCAGAGGAGAGAAATTCGAAATTCAAGGAGGAGGAAGAGGGAAGAAGAAGGGCTCTTGAAGGAAGCTTGATTTCAAGGTAGTTTCTCTTCCCTTGTTGCTTCTTTTTCTCCTTCTCCTCTTCTTTGGTGAGATGCCTCAAATAGAACCATGAAGAGGGAAGAGTTTTTGTTTTATGATCCAAAATAATCCATCAAACTAAGCTATGGAAAGATGGATTATACCAAAGAAATGCATGGAAAACTAGTAAAACTCAAGTTGGAAAAGTGTAAGGTACTTGAACATAGTTTAAAATCTGGGTTGATTCAAGACTTTCCCATCATATGTGAGTGTTTGTTTAACTTTATAAAGCTCCTAGGGAGCCTCCCAAGTGCCCCATCCATTAAGGAAAAATCCCAAACTCCATAGGTCTTTAATGGAAGCATAAATCGGTCAAAACCTATAAAGATAGCTAGGGGATGTTTTAAATGGTTCCAAACTTGATTTAGGACTTTATATGATAAAAGAAGATAGGAGAAATCCTTGGAAAAAATTTAGAAGCCTTAGGTTGAGAGATGAGGCAATGGCTTCCAGAATGTAACCTTATGAAGCAACATGGACTTAGGTTTGTGAAAGTGAGTGTGTGATGGCTTCAAGGACCTTAAATGAGGTCAAGAGGTCTAAATATGGCAAGAGAATAGAACTAAGAATTTTACTTGTAGTAGTTGCTTCATTAGGTCATTAATGGAACCATATTGTGACAAATAGAACAAAGTGTAGTCTTAAGAGTGAGTTGGATGTTATAACTTGTTCCAAGAGTATAATTAAGTGTTGTTTATTATGAATAGGCCAAGGAAATCCAACCCCACCTCCTTGTACTTGTGGCACCAAAAAGGAGAAAGAATAAACAAAGTAAACTTGAATTTGCTCCAAGGTAGCTCTCCACCTTTCTTGTTGCATTTTCTTGTTGCATATATGTCATTGTGTGCTTGTGTGTCTATGTATATGTTTGAGACATGCCACTTGATGCTATTTTGGTACCAATATGCTTTCTTGAATGTCTTTGAATTGTGGAAATGGCTCACAAGGGTGAGGTAGTGCCAAAAGTCCCTTAATGTGGGTGAGAAGATACCAAAAATCTCATGGCATGGGTGAGATAAGGCCAAAAGTCCCTTGGATGGGTGAGGCTAAGTCAAAATTCCCAAGAACCAAGAGTGAGGCAATCCAAAAGTCCTAGAAATGGGGTGAGGCCAAACAAAAAGTTTATAGTGCTCATTCTTATGCTTGACATGAGTTTGTGACACAAAAATGTGAAAGACGAATGCTTCATAGATTAATTGATTGTATACTTGACAAACCTTTAACATGTTGTATGCCTTGAAAATGTGCTTGAATAGGTGTATGAGCTACTGAGATTTAATAAATCTCACCCCTTCTCTTCTCTCATCTCATATGATCTAGGTGGAGTTCAACATCCAAAAGATGGAAGCCAAGGAGCTTAAATCTCCATCTCTTGGCAAATCTTTCCATTTTTGATGTACTAGGATATCTAGAATGTCAAAGTAGATATGTACATGTTATTTTTGAGCCATGATACTTTAAACAAGTGTAAAACTATGTAAAGTTAGTGTATGTATCAAAAATAGAGTTTAATGAATAGAATTGTGTATTTTAACCACTTGGGAGCCTACTTATGCATGTATGTTTATGGAAGTGGCATAGTGAATTTAAGTTGCATGAGGACTCAAACCTTATGAGGGACTTATTTATGCTATATTTATGCTTTCTAAATTGCTCAAATGTGTATGGAACAATGGATGACTCAATTGAACCAAATTTGCCTTTTGTTGGGACCAAAATTGCCATAATCTTGAGCTATAGTAAAGTCTAACCAAATGACCTCTTCCTAACTTGAAATTTTTCATGCAAATAGATCTTGCCTAGGGCTTTTTGGGAAGTGAAAGATCAGTTCATTTGGAGGTCTATGAAATTTTCTATGATTTTTCAAAGTTGGTATCAGAATTTCGGATTTGCACTAGTACTGTTCATTTGGTTAGTTGTGAAATTGTGTCATCCGAGGAACAAACGTGGTCCAATGGCTACGAAATTTTATAGGTAGAAACTAAGTATTCATAATGACTTGTAACAACTAGAAGCACCAGATTTGGAGGTCTGAGCTAAGAGATATGAAATTTTGAAATTCTAGAACAGCAATAATAGCACAGCACGACCTGAGTCACTATTCCATCGAAATTCAGTAGCTAAACATGCTTTCTCTGGTCTGAGTCTATTTTTATCATAAATTTAACATTCATAACTTTCCAAATTGGTATCACTTGCATAGATTGGATTTTTTTGGAATTAATTGGACATTTTCGAAGTTTATAGTAGACACTTGCATTAGTACTAGTAGCTGTCCGAACCTTTGCCCCTTTTCATGTGTCAAACGCTTTATGTGTTATGTTTCATGGCCTAGACTTATTTTTGACATAAAGTAGACATGTGTAGCTTTCTAGAATGGCCAAGAATTCATGATTTCAATTTGTTTAGAATTAGTTATGAATTTTGAAACTTCATATCAGAAATCTGAACCAGTAGCCTAGATAACAACGACCTTAGTGGGCTTTCGGATGTCAAATGTTCTCCCTTTAATGATTTATGGGCTAAAATTATTTTTACCATGGGGTAGACATCCAGATCTTTCTGGAATGATAAAGTTTTTTGGGTTTCAATTTTTGTGGATTTAGTTATGAATTTCGGAATTTGTGATAGAAAAACTCATATGAACTCTTAGACATCTTAATTTATGGCTAGGACTCATCTTACAAACCAAGGTGCAACTAAAACCCTAGGTTATACATCTTGGAAAATCATGGTTCTTTCTTTGTTATCTTTGCATATTCTTATTCCCCACACTCTAATTCCTAACATTCATCCTTGGTTTGGTTCAAAATTCAATCCTTCTTGGTTGTCCATACATGGGACGAAACACACAAGAAGAAGAAGGAAGGAAGGAGAAGCATGGAAGTAGCAAAACTACCTTAGTTTCCTAGCCTTTATAGGATACTCTTTCTTTTGTTTGGATTCTCCTCTCTAAACTCGAAATTTCCCCCTCTAGTATGACCTTAAAATAACACCAAAAATTTCAATAAAACTATAGGAAGAAGGAGGAGAAGGAGGAGATTAAGTTTACTAAAGAGAAGACTAGGAAATTCCATGAAAATCATATCTTTCTTGCCTTGTTTTTCCTCTTGCACTTTCCTTCTTTTGCGCGCCTCTCTCCCTTGGTCTCACTTCTGTTTTAGGGTAAAAAGAAATTCGGCCAAATGAGGAGAAGAGTGGGGTGCATCATATATATAGGAGGGATTTAAAATTGTTTCAAGAAAATTCTATTTATGTCCCGTCTTTTTGGCATTTTCATTTTAAGTTCGTTTTAGCTTCTTTTTTAGAACTGTCTTTTTTATCATAAAATTTAGTTCTCAATCTTATAAAATGCTTTTAGAATCACTTAATTTGGATCTAAAACCTTCTCGAACAAAAAGGTCAAAGTTTAAGTCAATTGTCATTAGAAAACATATACTGGAAGAGGTCTTAACGGTCTCAAGGCTTCCCATGGCTTTTAGGGACTCTGAGAATAATTTAAAAATTAATTGAAATTATGAAAATGCCATTACGTTATGTAGCTATTTTGTTAAATTCTGTCTAGTTATTTTGGCTTTTATTTCAGGGTACCTTTGGCCTCCTATTATCATTACTTAATGTCTAGATCATTATTCTAATTTTTTTAGACCTTAACCAATTTATTTCAGTAGACTTACTTAAAACGTATTTGTTTCCGTCGTTTTTATGAAAATTAGACATTACACAAATGGTCACATTGCATGGGAGAAGCCATTTTGGCTCTCTTGAACCCAATTATGCACTATTTTGAGCCATATTCATTCTCTAAACCAAAACAAACCAAATAGACAAATTTTGACATAAGATTTACTAGGCATTTAGATCTCATTTAGAGCTTTCACAAAGCCAAGGAACACATTTTTTGGAGCTCTGTATAATTTATTATGATTTGTCAAAATTAGATGAAATTAGCAGAATCTGTCAATGCACTGTTCATTTGCTAAATCTGGTTTTTGGTATTCTTGAGGGGTCAAATGAAATCCAATACTCATGCAATTTTACAAACATATAATTGACATCATAAGCTTTCTTTATCTTCTGAGATAACTAATACGTATGATTTTTATACATTTTATTCTCCTTATCTTAGGCATTTTAATGATTAAATATGGCTTTATGGATTTACTTAGGTGGATAATTGATGTTGGTAATCATTTCTGCACCCAAGGAAATTATTTACAAGATTTTAGAATTTTAATGCATAAATTCTTTAAATGATTTTGTAAATTTTTCTATTGAATTGTTCTTACTTTTTGTTCAGATTTTCAATGGGCCAATGATGTTTGAATAAGAATTTGAGTTAGAGAAGAGAAAGAAGAAAAGATGAAGGCTTCATGTGTACAGTTGAAGGAAATGAAGAACCAAGAGCAAAACAAACACAATTAGGCATTCTTTTCACACTCAAAGAGGAGGCCCCACGTCATTCACTCATTCATGGATGGGCACATGGGTTCTTCCATGTAGCACCAGTCCACACCTTTCACATGTTCTCATGAAGAAAGAGCCATGAGTTGGTTGGATGGAGCAAGGAGCTACATGAGCTAGAGCAGAGTTTTATGTGGAAAGAAATGTGGATGATGTTCTGGATTGGAAAAGAAGCAGGAAGCATGAGATAGCCACATGCATGCGAGTAAAATGGAGAGGAAACTCACAAGGGAATGAAGGAAGAGAAGATGGAATGGAGATTTGAGTGATGAAACAAGACACACATTCAAGTGGCTGAAACAAAGGAGGAAACACGAGTTTTATGTAAGGAGAAGAAACATGAAGAAGGCTCGGGTTGCCTCATGAAGTCAGAAACACACTCTCTCAACTGGTGCACACAACAAACACATAAGGCAGCTGGGGAGAAGAAGATCCATGCACACACTCATTTGAACTTGAGGAAGTAAGAAGAAGAGAGAGCTTTGAGAAGAGGTTTTGAGTTGAGAAGGTTCCAAATGGAAGTAAGAAACAAGCATGCAGAAGTTACGTCTTGGCAGCAGCTCACAAGCTCGAGCAAAACAGAGGTTCTCGTGGGGTCTGGATTCGAGAAGAAGCTACGTTTAGTGAGGGAAAAGCGAGCTGTTTGTGGGAAGAAGAAAAAAAGCTATGTGATGAGCTTGGGTCCTACGTTGGAAAGAGAAGCTTGAGAGGAGGAGTTTGAGCTACATAGGACATGAAAAACAAGTAAAAGAGCAACATATAGGAGCCACGGGTTTAGAGCTTGGATACAAATGCACACACATGCAGAACAGAGCATGGATGGAGGAAGCAAGATTTCAAAGTGGGATGGTGAAATGAGAGATGAAGTTAACGTGGAAAGATACGTAAAGCTGAAGCTTGCATGAGCTGGGCATAAGATTTTTAAATGCTGAAGCTAACGTGGAAGAAATCTCGTGGCAAGGAAAGCAAACATAGAAGGAAAAAGCTTACACGTAAACATAGGCTCGAGGAAGTGAAAAAGTGGAGTATAGTGAGATAAAGAAGGCTAACGTGTACTAAGAACGTGGGCTAGAAGAGACGCTGAGCTGACAGGGAGAGCGTCAGACTGGATTAAAGCTTGTACGAGCTGGAATTAAGCTACGGGCAGCTAGCGTTCTGAAGCTTGAATGAGCTAGAGCTAAGTTAAATGAAGAAGCAACTGAGGGTTTGAGCTGGAAGAGAGGTTAAGCTGATGTGAGAGCAGAACACGTGGATTAATGAAGCATGAGCTGGAGATTTAATAAGCGAGAAGAAAATAAAACGTGAGGTATTCAGCGTGAGGCAGCACATGAACGCGAGCTGAGAGGCACGTGATTCATTAAGGAAAAAAAGCGCTGGAGCTGAGGGAAGAAAAAAAACGTGACTTCAACGTAAAAAAAGAAAGGAGGAGCTGAGGGCGATAGAGTAGACGGACAACACGACAAAAAAGGGAGAGCTCCAGAGGCTGAAGGAGGAAGCATTTTCTCATCGGATTCTCGATGGTTGCTGCTCATTCCATTAATTCTCCTCCGATTAAATCATCCATGGCAGCTTGAATAATTTTTGGTGGCTATCTGAAGATAGATTCTCCTAGATGAAGATTTGAGCTCCACATCTCTTCATCCAGTCGGATAAAAATTTTTTTGTTCAATCTTTTAATTTTAGCATTATTTTTTTTATTAATTTGACTAGATTTAGTTTATTGGTTTAGAAATTTAATTGCTGAAAATTACTGAATTGAATTGATTTTTGGATTGAGTGTAATTTGATATTTGAATCTTAATTGTGATCATTATATGTTTGTAAAATTTTCAGAATTGGTGCTGTGCAATTTACTTTTAATTTCCTCTTGATTTTAGGTCAATTAATGCAATGGTTGTTGGATTAAATGACTAGAATTTTTGTGCAATTAATTGTTTGAGGAATTAATTGATCTAATTGGTTAATTAGCATCTTAAGTGAATTATGTAGCAAATTGTATTAATCAATTAGGATTGGATTTAGTATGTTCTTGTCCTTAATTCAATTGATTAATTTTTCAAAGTTTCTTCTGGTTGCAAATTCCTTGAATAGTTGATGAATTGAAACTTGGATGGTTATTCAAGAGTTTTTATGAGGAATACACTAATGAGCAAGAAATTAGATCCAAATTTGGTCCACTAAAAGAGGAGCAAGGATGATTCAATTCTAGGGAGTCTAATACAAGGCTAGCTACCACATTTGCTAGACTATTCACTTTAATTTAGTCTTAAGTTTTTAATTCTTGTCAATTAAATTTTAGTTCAATTAAATCCTAGCATTTAAAAAAAAAACCTAAACAAGTTCCAATTAGTAATGCTTAGAATTCCTCCATAAACAAATTGAGACATAAACTCCTTGAGAAATGACCTAGGTTACACCATTATCTACAGAATTTATTTTGCTACCTAGTTTTTATTTGAGATTGTACGACACAATCGTCAATAACTTAATTTGAAGCTTTGTAAACTGAGATATGAATTTTTAAAATTCTAGGTCTGCACCAGTTTAAGATTTTGACCCAGCTGCTATTTGATTAGAATTTCTTGAAACAAATGACATTATTTTGATCTAAAATTTTTACAGTAGTTAGATGATGTCTTGAGCTTTCCAACGAGCCCTCGTTTGTGTAATTTGAATTTTTCTAACTCAAGTTATGAATTTTAAAATTTGTGACAAAATACAGAATGGCATTAAAGATTATGCATTTGGTTACTCTTGATATTTATGCTTCAAATCTGAATTTCACGCCTCATTTTGTGATGATTCTGTATAAACACGTGTAATAAGGATGGAAGATGAGTTTGGGATATTGATATGGTCCATTTAATAAAAAATGAATTATTTTGACATTTAACGTCAATAAATTCTATTGCTAAAAGTATCAAAATGGCAAAAATGGATGATTTAGGCATTTTATGATATAAATTAAGTGTTATCTTCATATGGTATTACAAGGGTTATATTTTTTTTAAAGCCCTAATTGTGGTTATCATAACTACAGTTAAATCTTGATTTAATTATGATTGTAACAACTAAAGTTAAGTCTTATTTTAGCTTTAATTTTAAAACCGTAGCTAAGCTGTTGTAACTAAATGCTCATCTTTTTAGTAATGAATGTAGTAGAAAAAAGAACAAAAAATAAAAATACATCGCCTTGACAAAAAGAAAGAAGGAGGTCAAGATGAAATCCAAAGGTATAATTAATAGATTAAATCATGTATTCCTATCATCTTTAACACTTCTAGCTAGGTGTGAATTCTCATTTAGGAAGCCATGGGAAGTAAGTGGAAATCATAGAATTCAGGTTAAGTACTACATGGTGTTAATAAATAAATCAAATTAATATGTACTCTTATGAGATAAGAGAAATATCATAGCATATAATTCATACTATATGTGCTTAACAACCATCATATGGAAGTAATAGAATAAATCTCTACTTTATTATTGCTTTATTATTGTGTGATTCTGATAAAGGAATAAATTCTTTCATAAATGCCCTTATGAGTTTGACAATAGCATAGGAAGATAAGTTAGTGTTTGCTATTATAGTGTACATCTCATGGTTATAAAAATTTGACCTAAATGATTATTGTTAAGAAAATAGTTGATTTTGATCTAAGTGATATGTGAGTTGAAAGAATATCATTTGAGATATACAAAACTATGTTAATGTCTAAGAATTTCCATTATGAAGTTAATTTTATAAAATCATAAGTATAGATACTATTGGTGTGTTTGGAAACTTGTTGGTAAACCACGTTTGTGTAGAAGTTTGAATTTGTTGCTTCAGAGAAAACGTGATTTTGGAGGAAGCCACCGGATTTCCAAACACGCACTATATATATAAGAAAGTAATCTAAGTAATATTGAAACTAAAAAAATATTAGTTTTGCCATGAATAGTGTGTATATAAATGAATCCAGGGCATTCAATGCACATAAGTGTGTGATATATATCTAACGGTTGTAATCTCTTAAGCTAGTGTTACAATGAGATTTCTAGTATAAGAATTTCCAAATGTTATGCATAAGTGATTAGGACAGAGTACTTGGTGTGAAACCTCAAGAAAAGCAAAAAGTTGTGTTATTTATTTTATTACGGGTGAGTGAAAGATTTTAGATTATATGGGCCATCATAATGGGCTGACCCAATTTCACTAACCCAATAATCTAAAATAATTAATTAATATCAAATTTATTTAAATTTAAATTTTGAAATTGTGTCAATTAGTGGGTTTCAAGTAAAAGAAAAAAAAAATAACATGAAAAATTGGTCCTAGAAAAAGATGCGATGGCTTTTTCTCTTCAAAAGAAAGAGATCAGTTTAAAATAAAAAGAAAACACAGACAAAAGAAAACCTTCCTCTCCCTCCGTTTTCATCGTGTTTGGGCATTTGGTGTATTTGTTGTGAAAAAAAAGACCATAGTTCATCCCATATAATTTTGATCATACCACATGGGACAATGAATTTGATAATTTCATCCACTACAAGTAAGTATCAATTTTTTTTAAAAAAAAATGTGTAATTAAGTCTCAATAATTTGAAAATTTTTAATTTGATTACTGTCATTAAACTTTTTGTCAAGCCATCAAATTGTTTTTGACTAACCAAATATGTGCCACTTTGGTAATATTAATATATATATATATATATATATATGTATGTTTGTATGTATATGATTAAGGCCAACAATAGAAATTTAAAAATGAAATAAAATATATCACATGTGTGGCATGTGATGGCGTCTATGTTACGTGGCTAGATGAGTCCGCATAAATTATACATATTTAAAGTATCAAATCAATAGTACATGATTGACTATGTTAATAGAATTTAATAACATATTGGTGAAGGTTTAATGACATAGGTATAATGACAATGAATAAATTTAAAAAATTTAAAAACTATAGAGATCCCATTACAAATTATTAAATGATAAGGATGAAATTAAAAATTAAGTAAAATTATAAGCACCAACACAATTATTTAACCTTAAATTAACTAAAACAATATAGATAAAATTAAATGACAAGTAGAAACTATTTATACGCAGTTATCACTTTATTTTTTGTATTTCTCTTCTTATTTATTTTGTTGTTAATGATTAGATAATTTGCAGTAAATTTATATATTTTTAATTACCTCTCGAATTCTTTACTTAATTTTTAAAGATATTTAGATAATTTATATTATAATTAAAATTTACTTTCAAAAAGAATACTTTTTATTTATCTATTTGCTAATAAAAAGATAAATAATAATTTTCTTTAGGAAAAATATATTTTGTCCCCTAATTTAAGACCTAATTACAATTTTAAAAAATCAACTTTAATTTAACAAGACATTCACCGTTCTTTAGAAGAAAGAAAAAACTTATTAATGTTAAATCCTAGTTTTATTCAACATCAAGAACCACATGAGGGACATATGGACTCAATTACAAATTTTTTAAAATAAATCAATCAAATTAGAAAGTGAGTAAAATTAAATGCACCAACAAAATAATAATGTAACCTTAATTTGATTATGAAAGATTTAATCAATTGGATAACATTTTTTTTTCAGAGAAACAAAAGTCGGTGATTGGAAAATCTTTCTTATTTAAAATTTCTCTGATTGTATGTTGTAACATGAATAGATTTATCTTTTGGTACAAAAATAGTTATCGTAGCAAGAAACTCCAACCTTATCTTGGATTCCTTTGATTCCATAGAATGAACAAAAGCTTTGTTTTTTTGTCATCTATTGTTTGGTAATGATTCCTCGATAGTGTTGCTGTTCAGATATTTCTATCATGTATTAACAATATTGGAGATGCTCCAAATTTGCAAGGGAGGGTAAAAGATTTTGGGTTAGGGCAAAAGTGACATGAAATATATTCTTAATTTACTATGTAAAATATTATTTTCATGCTTCATTGTTGCCTTACTAGAGCCTACCTTTTTCTTTGTCTATAACCAATTTAGTGCAAATGGATTCTCTATAATATTGCATAAGGTGCAGTTAGAGAAGGAGAGAGATTAAAGATAGAAGCTTCTTTTTTCAACTTCCAACATTAGAAACTGCTTAACCCTCAATCTATCTCTTTGCAATTACATAACGTACATGTAAAGGATTTGAATTGCAATCCAACTGGACAAATACCAAGCTAGATTTGCTATGGAATATATCTGTAAACAGCTCTTCTTTCTTTTTTGTTGGTGCATCTGATATCTTGATTAAATTAAAAGCCATGGCTTCAAAAGCGACAATAGAATAAAAGGCTTAACACTGGGCCTAAAAGTATTGAACTCAAGAAGTGAGAAGTAAAGAATCAGAAGAAAAGAGTGGAAATTAAAAATAAGCAAAAGAAAAGATGAAATGCACACTAGAAATAATCAGAAAAAACAGAAAGGAACAAAACAAAATCAATTGAAGGTTGTAGAAAGAGATGCATCCTAATCACATGAGCTTTGGAGAAGTTACCATTAGCTATCAAGTGGGAAAGCATTTAATATATATATATATATATAATTAAATTACACAGATATTTCTATTTTCGAAATATACAGAAACCTTTTCTAAAACAAAAAAAAAAATTGCACTAATTTTTACTAAAATATCCTTTATTAATCTAAATACATTTTTTTAACTAAAATATCTTCTTATATATATATATTTTTTTTTTTGATAAATTATATATATATATATTTTATGGCAGGTATTTTAGTTAATAAATTTAAAATTAGACTAAAGTATATATTTTGAAAATAAAAAAATTATATAATTTTAATAAAACTCCTAAGAAGTGTGCGTGTATATATATATGGATGGGAAAATCCAAATGGGTTAGGACTCTATCCAGTATTGTAGCCATTCAACACTTTCCTCGCGTTATCTTCATCACTTTCAGAATCTCTGAAGAAATATTGGCCACACGATTTTTGACGGTGCAATTAGTTAATTTAGGCTTCATGACATGCATGTTTCTTCGTGAAGTTTGGTATTAAAAATTTCTGATACACTTTTGATCTTCTCAGGATGCCTTAAGCATAAAATGCTCATGAAAAAGTTCAAGGTTTACCCAACCCAAAAAAAAAAGGAAAAAGAAAAGTCCGATTCCTTTGGCCAAGCAAAAAAAATGTCTACATCAACTCAGTTTGGTTTACTTAAGGTCAAACTGCAAATAATGTACTTCAAAAGTGATAATCTTTTGATAAATAAATTCTTATGATTTTGATTTTGTCAAATAATCCACTTGAACTTGGCAAATAGCATTGCGTCTAAAAAAAATCACACTTACAAATATTAACTATTTATGCAATTGTAAACAATAATAAAATTAAAAGATATGCTAGTTAGAAGCACATTTGTTTAATTAAGTTCTACTAAAGCTCCAAATTAATTGATCTATTTCTCTGCTTTCTTTTACCAAAAGAAAATGTTATCTGCTATATATCGGTATTTTAAACTTTATCAAAATTAACATCACAGTATTATTTATCAAAGGGCTGATGTTGAAGAAACTTGTTTGTATGTAGGCTTAAATGCCCTTTTTTTTTTTCTAATTGACAAAATTTCACCCTTATATCACATTTTTTTATCCAAATTTAATGTCAAATCTAAGGATATGCTATTTGGAAGCTAAAGCTAAGTGAAAGTTAATGATAGTAAATGAATAAATAATATTTAAGTAGACATATTATTAAAATAGATACCGAGTAATAATGTCCTAGAGAGACAATTAAATTGTTCTAACAATAGGAAAATAATATTACCTATTTTCAAATTAAGGAAACCACAATAAAATTTTTATAAAACTAGAAGGACCAAAATTATATTTAAGCTATATATATTATATATATGTGTGTATATGTATGTATATATATGATACATAGACTTAAGCACAATAAACAATATATAGATATATATAAATTACACAGACATATGCTTACATAAATTGGAATTAGTTAGTTCTGTTTAACTCAATATCACCTTCATTGAAGAGTGAGTCTACGATTACATTGATTCTTCTATAAACAAGATGGAAATTGACAACGTGAAATCCGATACGATACCATATGTACTATGTTTTTTAATACAAATCTCGATCTTGAGATTGCTCATTTTTCTTTTTCTCAAAGAATATTTAATAGTCGACTAATATTTGATTTAAAAAACAATCAACGTGTTATATCATTGATCGACTAATACTCGTCTTTTTCAAAGATCGAAACTCCAACAATAGATATCAATCCATTAGTCAACTGTTGCTGGAAAAAATTAATTTATTCCCCTTGTATTGTTGATAACCGTGTCCCTAACTCTTTAAGGTGTTAAAAACAATAAAATAAAATAAAGTAATTGAGTGTGATAGTTTCGGATGATGCATTATACCTAATGCAGTAACTTGTCCCTCCAGTCTTGTGTCAAAGGCCTAATATCCCAATTGCGTAAACAGTTAGAAAATGTCCCATAAAAAGTTTCATGCAAAAACGCTTCTGACTCAGATTTAATACTCTTAATTCATTAATAGCTCTAACACAACACTCCATGCATTATTATAAATAATAAAAATAACTCACTACGAAAAAAGCATGAACATACGCACATACACCAATACTTCTAAATAAACACTAATTTTGGTTAAAGGATACCAACGAGGGAAAATAGGGTAAATGACTCCTTAACTGATGACTCAGTCTAAACTTGCACCTTAGCAAAAGTGAACATGGAAAGGAATCTTCATCCACTCCCATTCTAATTCTGTTGCTCTTATATTCACCTCGACCAAAAATACCAGGTACGGAAGTGTACCAAAATTCACACATCTCCCAAAATGCAAGTACACCACTAATAGGAGAGTTGCAAACGACCATCTATCTCATTTCCTGGTTTTATCAAGAACTTCAATGAATCTCTTTGGAACTCCATATTGTTCAATCAAATGCTTTGCCAAGTCATCAATCACCCCCCCTTGAACCAAAACTTCATTTCCTTTCTTACCTGAGAAAAAGAATACGAAATTTCAGATGATCAATACGATAAATACAGACAACTTCATTCGATCAGCAACATAAACAGAAACTTCACACAAAGGCAAAATCAAAATCAAGTAAACTTTGGCCACCAGCCTCTTGAATAGGGTTGCAGAAGTTAGTCATATGCATGAGTCTAAATAAGATTACAAAGGTAAGTTGAATCAATAGTAAAATAGAAACGAATCATTTGCAAAGTAGAGACTAATATAAATAAATTTATGAAATTCAAAAGCAAAATTAACTATAAACATAGCAAGACTCGAAAGAATCCTTTTTCTCCCCATACTAAAACCGGACACAATCCCATATTTTTAATTGGCCCCTCAATAGGTCAGACTGCCAACCAATAAATCCAACCATGCAGAGAGGATTCCAGAACAGAGTAAAAGTAATCTAAATCCAGCCATTGATAAGTAATTTTTAATCAGAATAAAGACACTTTAATCAGAATAAAGACACTCAAATGACATTAGGGTCATACTTATCTTAAAGGTAACAGGCATAAAATATACAATAGAACTTGTAATGTTTTATTGACAAACAAATACCTGGTAGTTCTGCAACAGTGGTACTGCAAGCAAACTTCTTCTGCAGTTCTGCTGCTAATGCTTCAGCATCTATCAGAAAGGTTTCCATACCAGTAAGTTTGGTTACCTTCTTATTACCTTGCCGACGTTCTGTCACTATTTGAATTGTTTTAATTGCACCCTTACGAACCACTGATTCACTTCCTCTTGTCACAACATGGTGAGCTTGCATACGGCTTATAAATGTTGGCCCCAAGTCTTTCTTGTGAATTTCAGTAGGATATGTTGTTCCCTTTTTAATGGCCCCCTTGAACAGTGCATCACATAATACTACATCTAGAACCACAAAGGATTTATCTGTTGGTTTCACAAGACTTTCCTTTTCAATGTATTTGAAGACAATGTCAGAAGCTTCAGATGCGCTGTAAAGTTTCCGTGTGTCTGCTCCTACAGCAGAAAATATGGGATTGACATGTACACTTGGTTTATAGATTTCGGCCACTTCAAGAGTTTTGGATGAACGACTTTCATTAGCAGCATTAACACTGGGTTGATCACCTTTCTCAACAGACCTTTTTTCTGGCTTAAAGGATGAATAATCAACATGGTTTCTGTTAACCAATAATAGCATGGCCTCCTTTTTATATTTATCTTCTTTCACTGAAATCTGTACAAAATGAGAATCTACATGAAGAAAAGAATCCAGAAATGGCAGTGCAGAATTGTAAAAGCTTTACTAGAAGTCAAATGATGAAAAATAAATAAATAAATAAAACTGCAAAGAACAGAAAACAGAAAGGCCGTTAAATTTTACTCACTTTTGAAACAAAAAACATACATACTCCATATCAGACATACTTGTAAAACTCACTTAATCAGGAATCAAGAATGGACAAAGAATATTAGAAGTGATATGATCAATAGTGATATGGGTAATTTGCATAATTATTTGTAAATCAACAACTAAGCCATTAACTAAGACATCAATTAAGACTTAAATTATTATAATTTCATTTATTGTTTATTTTAGGAGTACTCTTCTATTACTATTTCCTTAATTCTTTTCTGCAAGTGATTTTAGTTTCCTACAAACTTTTATAAACCCTTGGCTGTAGACTTTTGAAGAAGCTTGGTGATTGAACAAAATTTCAGTATTCCGTTTCTCTCCGTTTCTCCCTCTTTCTCCCTCTACCTCTCTATTTCTCTCCTTTACGTCTCTTTATCTCCATATTTCTCCCTCCCTCTCCCTTTATCTACTATTGGTCCCACATCAAGTGACATCAGAGCATCCCAAATCCATACAGCCTCACACCCACTGCAACTTCAAGACACCCATGATTCCTTTCCTTCTGTTTTGATGTTCTGCCTTAAAAAGAGGGTGAAGGATGAGTTGTTTAACGTGAAAACATAGGGAACCACCACCACTGCCCAGAGCAGGCTAAATCAAGGGCACCCACTGCTGGCCAGCAAGTTCCCAGATATCCACCACTAGAGCCACCACCCAACTTGCTGGAAAGTTGTCTAGAATCTGCTTTAATTCAGAGTTCAGTTTTGACCTTCCAACCACTTTGCAATCTCCTGGCTGTGATTTTCAGATGACCTTTGGTGCAAGTGCTGCGCATCCTAATTTCCCAAGTACTTGGAAAGCTACTTATAAATTTTTTAAACTTGACATACCCCAAAAATATATATATATATATATCATTTCCAAATTATTCAGGACATATACAACACACAAAATTTACAATTTTCATACCCAGACATCTTATAAATAGATTTCCAAGCGCTTGGGAAATCAAAGTTCCCATGTGCCAAACAGCAACCAAAGGTATTTTGGGTGTTGTGAGAAATCACCATCACAAGGAAACAGATTGGGCCATTAAATTTTCTCCTTTCATCCAGTAGGCAATATACTTCAAATCCCTATTATGACTTCTACTCAAGTGGTAGGCAAAATAAGAATTAAAGGTATAGAAGCTCTAGAAGCTATTCTCTATATAAAGATGAGAGTTCAAGTACAGAACATCAAGCATCGGATATACTTTTCTGCTGATTTTCCCAACCATTATTATTTTTGCAGCTCTTATTGCTCCTACTGAAAATATCAGGACCATACTCAGTCCTTCCAAATTTGAACAAGAAAAATATCCTCAAGATTTTGAAGCAATAGAGGAAGCTATCATAGAAGAGCCTGACGATGTCATAACAGTAGAATCCCTAGATTGCTCATCTGATATTGAGGATGATGGCAACATTATCATGGTAAATTCTTAACAGCATTTGGAAGTGAAGTTAGAACGTGCAGGACATTAAGATTTTCAAGACTTTTGAAGGCAAAGTTAGAATGTGAGAAAGATGAATGTTACTTCTGCAACCTCGGGTTTAACATCCCCAACTTCATCATCTTTTAATACAGCATTGTCTTCAATTTATTTGTTTGCAAGATCAATGTTGTCATCTTTCTCACATTCTAACTTTGCCTCCGAAAATCTTTAGAATCTTCATGTTCTTACTCCAACTAGGGGCAGATTGATGAAGTATGGGAAAATAATATTAGAAGTGCTACAGTCTATTATGATATGGATAATTATTAGTGAATCAGGAATTAAGCCATCAATTGAGGCTTGAACTAGGAGTACTCTTTATTACCATTTCCTTAATTGCTTAAACGTGTTTTAGTTTCCGTCATAATCCCTTCGCTGTAGATTTTGGAGGAAGCTTAATGATTGAATAAAACATCAGTATTTCATTTCTCTCCCTTTCTTGCTACCTCCCCCCCCAAAAAAAAAAAAAAATTTCTCCCTCGCCCTCCCTTCTTTTTTTTTTTTTTTTAAACTATTGATCCTCCATCAAATGGTTCATCTCATGAGGAGATAATTTTAACTATAATAAATAACCATATCTTAAATAAATCCCGTTATATTGAAAACCATTCCTTAAGTTGACTGCTATAGCAGAGACCTCTTATTAAAAAACGAATCAAGTTCACCAGAAGCTTCACAAAAGCTATATAACATAATCCATAACTTGCGGAGGAAAATTCTCATTGTTATGTACCCAGTTTTCTATTTAATTTTACCTGATAGTTACCAATTCAAAATTTTCAGTTATAGCAGTTTCCAAATCACACTTAACTTATTAACCTAATAAAACTTCTCTGCACAACCTCCTCTGACCCTATTACCATTACATTTTTCTTTTTTTCAAGAATCAACTCTATGACAGCATATTATAAAATTTGTTATTTCACCATAGTGGCTTACATATCTAACATTTCAATGAGGGTACAAACTCTGAATTTTACTATCAAAATGCATCTTCACAAGACAAACTTCATTTACCAGGGGGAAAAAGAAGAAAAGCAACAAAGCAATTAAAGTTCAGAGAGTTAGATCGGCATAACAAACAATTTAGCACAATTTATAGTCTTACACATTGAAAAATTCCATTTCAATATAAGCAGTATTCCATTAGCTATCTACTTTCTCAAAGCATAAAGTATAGCAGTAAATAACAAACCAAGCCAGTGGAGGATTTTGCTTGTAACCACTTTGACACTTTCTTGTGCGAGGATTTTTTTATGTCTAAAGTCATTCCTGAAGGCCTACATGGCAATACATGATTTGACCTGTGACATTCAGAAACATTTATTAGACAACTTAAGGTAAAGAAAAGTCAGGTTTTCTAAAGTTTAAAGTGCAATAAATTCATCTAATCATCTCAAGCTTCAATTAGACATTGCAAAAATAATTTCTAAGCTAGCACAATTCGTTATCCCACTAGCTAATGCCTTAGATAGCAGCTTATGCAACCTACCCAACCTCTAATTATCATTACCGCATGATATCTCACCAATAGTATTTCAAAATGTACGTCTATGCAAATTTGATAAAGCCAATTGATACAGCATATAATTCACATTAGCACTAGTATTAGTCAGATTCGGTAGAAAGTGACTATCTATCAAGAATGGACATTGACACAAACATGGGTCATAACACATAAACACAGGGACTTGATAAAATCTGAAGTGTCCACATGTAACTTAAATTGTTGCCTTGCGTCCAATATGAGTGTAATTTGAATAATATAAATTGACAAAAATTAAAAAGTAGAATGAAGGACTAGAGAACACATCACGACGAGATAATGAATGTTCTTTTTCCAATTGTTTTTGTTGTCTATGAATAATTCCAATAATATAAATAGACAACTTTTGATTTACTATATTTGATTAGGAAGATGATAGTGCAAAATACTTAAAATATAGAATAATGCAGGCAGTATTTTTTTTTTCTCTTACAAGTATATCACCAATAGAAAGTTTAAAAGATATATACATGACACATCGCATCATGTTCTATATTTTTCCAAATTTGATGTGTCAATGTGTCCATGTTGTGTCACATGTTTGTATTAGTAACCATGCTTCATAGTTTACCTGCTCATAAGAACAAGCTTTATCTTTACAATAACTACCACAATTTTTTATTTGACCAAATCATAACACAGGCACATATTTTCTGGTCTATCCACGTGCTAGACAAGTGTTAGACACCGACACTACGACAAAAATGCAGGATTATTAGAGGCCTCCAACTCAGGGCTTTTCTAGGTTATTGTAAGGAGAATTTTTGTCAGCATATGAAATTATATTCAAATCCAAGATTCACAAGGCACTTGACCGAGAGTTCCTGTTTTCCTACTTATTTTTCTAACTTCCATAGTCATAAATTACTCTTTTAAATGGACACACTGCATTATTTAGCCACCAAGTTTAAGTATCGGTCCCAATCATCATTTTCTGGCATAACTAAGATAGGGTGAGTGATAATTCATAGCAACTGCTACTCAAGCAAAATGCTCTCATCCAATTAAGAGTGTCCTCCACAGTAGCATACTTTAGTTCATATCTCAGAATCACCTTAATGAACAAACCTATCACTAAAAATTTCTAAACGCAAAAGCAGAGGTATTAGTTTCCTAGTTTTTTTGGTCAATAAGTTCCCAAGTGTTATTTGACTTGGTCTAGTAGGCCAAGACCCTAGGGGAAGAAATAGATAGCGAAAATAAAAATTGCTCTACCATAGAGTGCTTCCAGGCATGGGAAGGTCTTTATCTTTCACTGTTGTATGTAATGCTTGCAGAAGGCACTTATCCAACAGTGAATCTATGTCCGCAGTTGATATGCTAAGTTGGTCATTTGGCTCATCGGCAGAGCCAGTATCTGGTAACTTCAAATCTCCCACACCTGCTGTTATTTCATTTGCAGACTCATTTTCATCATCATTTGGTGTTGTCAAGGAATGGGTAGAGTCAGCATGTGGATCATTTACATCCAGAGATTCCACCCCCTCATTGCTTTCAGTGTTGTTCAGTTGATGAATTGAAGTCTCAGAGTCACCTCCAGTTGAATCAGAAGTCTGTAAAGATGACAATATCGAAGGATCCTCAAACACAGCATCCACAAGAAAACCTGCATTGGGCACATAACAGTTCTCAACTGATTCCCTGCAAATGCAACCAAGGAAAATAAATAAATAAATAACTTATGTCTATTATGACAGATTCAATAACGTTTAATCAATCAAAAAGTCAGGCGCCAGCTATACTTGCCAAAGCAAATCACCATAATAGTGAGTTATTCTTAATGCCTTCCCACGTAAACCAGCTTTTAATGCTTCAGTGCTGCTCATGGTTGTACTCCCCACCTTCATAGGAATGAATATAATTTTAACAATGACCGCCAGCTTACAAGAATTGATTATAGAATCTAACATCGGTCAACATAAATGATCAAAGTAATAGAAATTACCGCAATTGGAGCAGGATTTCCTGGTACCCTCACCGCCCATGGTTCCCCTGCTACAAATGATGGAAGACCTTCAGAAGGTACATTTATACCTGGGAACATCAAGTCTGCTCCTCCTATAACAAACCGAGAAACCTCACCACCCTTCAACATGAAAGCAGGCAATAGTTCAGGGACCTTCCAAAGAGCATAAACTGCATTGACAAAATAGAAAAGCAAGACAAGATGCTAAGGTGAGCAAAAGCTGCTAAACTTATACACACTCGCAATGTTCATGTTCCTTAAGGACTGTGTCAGATCAAAGAGTGCTATTATATTAGAAATTAATCTACTTGAGGCTCAATTATAACAGGCATAGAATTTTCTTGAACAATAATATTTGAAGTAAAATTGCAACACAAAAAAAGGGAGGGCAAAAAGTTGATTGCAACTTATAGCAACAGCTTTAATGATTAATATGGTGCTTATTCAGTACAATGTGCAAGAGCTGAATATTAAATTAACGGGGGAGAGGGGGGCAACTCACTGCTCATAGTCACTAATTTGTTAACAAAAAACAGTCTAGAATAACAAGAAAATGAAGCATACTCAAGCCAGAACTTTGTTCTAAAACACAAATACAATTACCACCCGCAATGCACGTTTACATATATAATTTTGGAATAGTTTCAAAACAGAACACAAAAGAATTTACCAAGAAAAATAATACCCCACATTTAATCTGCTTTCTGCCATTTCATAATTATACAGCAATTGCATAGAAAATTGGGCTTAGACATTTAACATGAAGAATAAGTTGTCCATGAGGTCAACCAGGAAAAGACCACCTAAATAAACACTGGCATAGAATTAAAAGCAGCGAGTCTTAAGAGCACAGGGTTGTTGCTGATTTTAATATCATTGGCTATGTCAGAGCAACTTTGGGAAACTTAGCACAACCAAGCCGCCCCCCCCCCCCCCCCAAAAAAAAAAAAAAGTAACAGGTACCTGTGGGGAATATGTCTGAGCCCCGCCCATCAACATCAAAAAACATTGGAAAGCCTCCCTCCACACCATATACATGGACTCGATTTTGAAACTTTGCCACCGTTATTTCTGCCTGGTATGTTTAAAGCAATACAGCAAATGAGTGTATTTGATTGGTCGTTAAGTGACTTTTTATTATATCCACAACATTACCCTCCAGGTGAAAGAAAGAAATACAAATCAGACCTAAAGCTGTTTCCTCTTTTTATTTCTTTTCCCCAGCTGTAGCCCTCATTTAGATGAAAGCCATAGCGAAGTAAAGCCCTAAAACGAGAATACTTTTCACTAGACCATATAAGAAAGGAGTACGGAGATGAAAGGAAGGGGGGAAAAAAATTAAGCATCATCCGTGAATTTGTAATGCACCAGAAAAACAACTCGTGTGGTACACCTTGAAATAGAAAGAGTATGTCAATTCAGTAATACGTTATAGTATTGTAAAAATAAAATTTGGCAAAGACAAAACTAGGGGGACCCCTTTCCAAAGACTAACGACTATTGATTTGAAAAACGGAAAATAAGAACAACAAGGAGAAATGAGAGCGTTGAGCAGAACGTTTTATGAACAGGCATCACTTGAAGTTCCAAATGAAAGCTTACATATTATAGGATACCTAAATAAATATCCATAAGCATGCATACACCCGCTGTTTAACAAATTGTGGCTAATATCAGCAAACCCAAATGGGGGTTTGAATTTCTAGAACCATGTTCGAAATGATCGAATAGAAAATTATAAATAACCCATTAAAATGAAGTTAATTTCTAAAAGCTTATGTTTTTCTCAATGCCAGAAACCTCAATCACGAAGTGGGTTTACAGTGAGATTGGTAAAACTCTGCATTAAAAAAAAGGCTTTGCATATTTATGATGGTACCTTGGGAGGAAGCAAGGCGTCTATGTCGGAATCAGAAGCCCTTGGGAATTTGTCTTTGATGGTTCGCTTCAGCTTCTTCCGATCAGCACCAGACAATCTCTGGTGCGACTTTGTCTCCACTGCCTTCTTGAACATAGTCTCTGTACGTGAATGTGTGAAACAAAGACGCGTTACAAATTAAGTCGAAGGGTCCTAAGGGCTTCAGAAAAGAGCAAAATGGTAGCGCTAATCCGAATGAGAGTGCCTGATAGCACCCACTACAGACTGGAGAAAGTTCTGGAAAAATAAATACGTATTGCGGAATTGCGGTGCCAAATACGGATGTTTTGCCATTTTGGCATTTTTCATTGGAAAAATTAAAATTGGTAAGTTAAAAGATATTTACATTCATCAGTCTTAAATTTAAAACTATTATAAAGAATTCTAGAATTAAAAATTTTCATCAGGGCCTTGAGTTATTTTTTAATGTAATTTAAATTTTTTATTTTAAAATATTTAATAATGTTATAATATAATATATTTTTAATATGAATATCTTTAATTTTAAATTTTAAAATTTTTTTTATTTTCCCTATTATTTTTATTTTTCTTTGGCTTTAAAATATCAAGATAATAGTTTAATAAATAAAAATATTGACATTCTCATAGTGTTTTAGTAAATTTTTTTACTCGTTTTTGATAGTTTCTTAATTATAATTTTTCACTGCTAATTTTTAAATGGAGTATAATTTCTATAAAAATTTATAAGCCAGCTTATGATTTAAATATCACATTCTTAGAAAGGAAGATGGAGAGGCGAAACTAAAAATGCTTGTATCTTTTTAAATTCCAAAAGATGCTAATTTTAATAAATTAAATTAAGAGAACAATTTGCTGATCAAAAAATAAATAAATAAAGAGAAAAATTTTATTTAAGTTTTTATAAATAAATAATTTTTTAATTTAGTCTTTTATAAATTTTTTTTAATTTAGTCTCCCAATTATTAAAATACTTATTTTATTTTTTGGCTTATTGTTTCATTATATATATAAATTACATAAAAATGATTATTTTTCATTGTAGTTAAACTATTCATGATTTGATATTTTTCTTTTTTATTGTTTTTATTTTTTTTTTATTTTTTATAAAATTAGAGTGTAACACCCCGAAATTAATTAAGACTAATTATGGCGATTAAGGAGTTATGTGGATTAACTATCAAAATTAATTAAGAGAGTAGATTTTTACTTTAGGCCATATAAAAGACTTAATTGAGTTTTAGACTAAATATATAAGCCTAATCTTAGTTATAAGAGGATTTAATTCCACTTCCAAATGCCCCAACAATTATGTGGTGCAAACCTAAGTTAAATGGGCCTTTAAGATTGCCCAAACCCACCATAAATTCTCTAACTTGTAGCCAAATAAATTTTTACCATAATCTAAATGGATTTTTGGGCTTTTAAATCAGCACACTCTCTCTAACCCTAAGAGTTTTTGCAGCCCATCTCACCTAGTACCAACCTGCTTGAAATAATAGGCCCATTGAACCAGCCCATCTTCACTAAAACCTTAAGAGGCCTTCTCCCCACCTTTTTGGCTGCTAAGGCACTCATGTTCTGCAGAGTAAGAAAGCCATTTTCACACTTGAGAAGAGGGACTAAGGTTTTTCTGCATTCTTCCACCATTTTCTCACTTTTAGTGGAAGATTTGACCAAGGTAATCTTTATAAAACATATCTCCCTCATTCTCTTCTTCATTTTAGTCCAATTAGTTTTTAGTTTTGGGTATTTTTATCTCCTTCTCAAATCTAAAATTTGGTGCTTGGATGACTCCTTACAAGATTTTTAGAGTTAGAAGTTAGAAGGATGATTAGGTAAGTATTTCCCTTCCATTATATGCATTTTTTTGCTGAAAAATGTCCCCAAACATTGATTTTCATAATGGGTTCTGTTATTGTGTGAAATTATAAAGAAATGAAGATAAAACACTAAAGTTTCTAGACTTGATAACTTAAACTCAAATTTTGAAATGTCCTATGATGTGTTCTTGGTAGTTGAGGCTCAACCCACTCCACTTGACCTCTTATGTGTATGGGTAAGTGTTTCTCCTTCTCTTGTGAAGTGTATATGTTGAATTTGTAGCTTTTGAATTAACTTTTGGTGCATGGCTTGTATATGTGCGAAAATAGAGATGTGGGGAGTAAACCATGGTGAGTTTTGATGTCTTGACCTTAAATTGGTGCAGTAGACCCTTAGGAAGCTTAGGTAAGAAGTTCTCAATGTATTCTTATTAAGATTAATCTATAGATAGGGAAATTTCTTACTAATGGTAGTTGAATAATGATGACTATGCTTATATTAGGCCTAGTGTCTTTTGAATCATGATAATAGCTAGAGGAAGAGTAATTGGCTTCATTAAGGTAACCAGTATTATTTTTCCTAATTTCATGTATATGCTGATGTTAATCTGATATTTGTTACATGTGCTTGATTTTGAAATGTTAAATGATTGGTTGACTACTTTAATTATTATTGTGATTGGACCTTATAAGTCCATGGTGGAGCTGTAGTGAGGTTGTCACCCGTGCATGTGCTTCAATCGGGTACCGGGTTGTGGTTAGACCTGAAATTTACTAAGCTTAGGTTGTGCTCATTAGGGAGTTGGTGTCATGGACGGACCACTTCTTGTGTTATTGGCCATTAATATGTTATGTGTGATTACTGGTATGGGATAATAGTCATTGGTAGCTCAACTAGTTTATTTGCAAATTGAATTAATAATTTTGGTATTGATGATATGAAATTACATTATATTGATTAATTTATACATATATATATAGAATTTACCTCTTATTACTGAGATTGTATATCTCACCTCAGTTGTGGGCTAACATTTTCAAAGACTGGACCTCTTAATGGCAAGGAGAAACTAATGGAAGCTTATTATATGATTTGGTAGCATATAGGTTTGGAAACCTTATCAGATTGTATTATGTAATTAGATTACTAATTTTATGTAATTACTATATGGAATCATGTATTGCCAAGCATAAGGACTATAATCATGTGATATATTAGATGTCAACTTAAACTAGTGATGTATGGAACTTTTATTGGGATTTATGTTTGAATGGAAATGTGAGTAGTTTATGAACTTTTTGTTATCATTGATCTTTGAACTCATTGGTTTATGGGGGATAGAGGATTAAGGATCCACATTTGAGTTTTGAATGGGTAATGATAGATGTGTTGGGTAGATTAGGTAAAGGAAAGACACTAAATCTTTATAAATTAAGTTAAAGTGGCTTAGAGTGTTATTAGAGGGAGAATTGGAAAGCATGAGATGAAACCTTGAGAGTTATAGGAATAGAAGGTAATTGGCCATGGCCAAAATTTAATTGGCCTCGATCAAAAGCAACAAAGTTGCCTAAGGAGAGTAACAGAGAGTAATTATCCACAGCGAAAGGGATAGTTGGCCATAACCAATATTGAGGAGCAAGTTAAGAAGCTCCAAGAGGTCCTCTAGCCGCAGTGTGAGAGTACTTAGCCACAGCAAAGGTACTCAATTCCTCATAATGACCTAAAAACCTTGGTTTTCTCTATGGAAATGTTAAGGAATAAATTAGGAACTCTTGTAGAAGATTCTTATAAGTTAGAATTAATGGATGAAAGGATTAAGAGCTTATAATTGCGGGTTTGTTTCCCTCATGCGCATAAATGGTTTTGAGTAATTAATTAATGACTCTACAACATCAAAGTTTAAATTTCTCCACTTTTTCTTAATGTAAATAATCGTAATGACTTTAAACTTTAATTTATGACTATTAATCGCGTCTTTAACCTTAATTACCATAATTAGAATTTAGGGTCGTTACATGAAGCCTATTGGTGCTTGCTAATGCACAGGTAACACCTCTAGTTTTAATTAAAAATTTAATCAAATGATTTGGATACTAAATTTTATATGAGTTAATGCATTGGAAAAAAATAATATTCAAGTGTCACATTCAAAATTTTATGAAAATGAAATGAAAGGACAACTATTTTAGGTCTTATAGTCCCAATGTTCTTAAAGGTTTAAAATGATCTAGTTTATATTGTCAATGCTCACATAATTGGAGAAACCATGCATAATCCTAAGGAGCCAAAAAATAGTTGACACGAATCTCTAGTTATAAAAGGAAAATAAACCTTAGATTGTAAGGATCAACTCATTCATTATCCCAGAAAATGATTATCTTATCTAAAGCATCGTTGTAAATAGTGGCTATAGATAGCTTTTTATTTTTCCTCCAAGTGAAAAGAGGAAAACCCTTGTACTTTGTTCCTACTAAGCAAATATAATACATTCTAGCTAAACTAAGCTTTGTCATTTGCATTTTGCCATATTCTTGATACTAATTTTTGATGCACCAAGTAAGAGTCCCACATCCTAAAATCCAGATCTATTAGCTACTCAATACTTAAGGCTTAAATGAGAAAAGATCATTCTAGCAACCATAACAATAACTACAACACTAAAGTTTGGAGTGAGATACATGTTAAGAACCATTGCCAACTCATCTTCTATCTACAAGATAATAACAATAAGCATTGTGACATCCGAAACCACCCAAAACACAAGGCTAAATAAATATATAAATCCTAACCATATTATACCAGCAAGCAATGTTAATGCTCCCCCGCAGATCGGTAATGCCATCAACTTCACAAAAGTAGGTATCTGTCAATTCATTGATGGGTAATGCTTTCAACACAAACCTTTTCAATCCAACTATGTCATGTATCTCTACTTAACCTCAAATTGGCAATATTAAGATTCATCAAATGTTGTACAAACAACAATAGTACACGATAGAGATGCAATAGCAATTGATAGTCGTAAGAGAAAAACCTCACAATGACAATGCCTTATGAACTCAAAAAGGAAAATAGTTTACGACTGATGGACTGCCCAAGTGATAGAAGAATTTTCTTGCACATGCTAAGTTCAAGTCAATAAAAGAGAGTGACAAGCATGCAATGTCTCTCTTGATGAAGACAATAACTTTCAAAAGAGAAGGATGATGTAAACCACAAGTCCTAAAAGAAAGATAATAGCATAGAAGATGTAACAACCAATTTTTTAACTGAACTGGGACTAGTATGTTAATGGAAGAGGACCCTAAAATAAATTGAATTAAGGCTAAACAAGGGTAAAATATTAATCAGTACGTCAAGAAACAAAGATAAGAACTCATATGTAGAAAGAAAATAAAGTTAAAATAGCAAAACGGAGAAAAATGGCTTATTAGTGACAAAATTGTAATTTTGAGAAAATTTTAGGAAACTCAAGGAAAAGAGTTTTAAAGCATAAAATTAAGGTCACCAGGGTTTTCAGAGGTCCCAAAAACTATAAGAACAGTCAGAATCATCTAAGGCTTTTTTGAGGTGTTGAAAGGGTCAAATAGTACCAAAACTTTAGGCAGAGCTAGTTTTCACTATTTTAAGCCATTTAAACTCCAAAATTAATGTTTTTATATGAAAGAGATCCTAAAAATTTGTAAAGAGCAGTCAGATCCTAAAAAATAAGCTTAAATGGAGTAAACAGGCATGCAAGGCAAAATTGTCATTTTTAAAAATTATAAAAAGGCTTCTTAAGTAAGATTACATCTTTTCATCTTTTCTAAGCTTTTATTTTCAGCATTTTAGAGCCGTCATGGCATGACATTAAGGGAAGAGAGAGAGAATAAGTATAAGCTCCCGTTTAAGTAAGTAAACGACCCCATTTCATCCTGCACTAGTTAGGAAAGTTGTTTCTCTCTCTCTAAGAGCTCTCTAATGGTCGTTTTTTTTCTTGAAAACTTGAAGATTTAGTTTTGACCCAAGCTAAAAAAGAACTCTTTTCAAGAAACTAAAAAAAAATCTATGCTAAAAGAGCTTCTTTTAAGGTAAGACTTTACTTGAAATACTTACAAAATTTTGTGTTTCTAAGCCATTTAACCTTCAGCCTAGAGAGAGAAAGTGAGGAGGAGAGTTTTTCTTCATGTGTTCTTGATGGAACTAAGGGTTTTAACATGCAAGAATTCCATATCTAACATTATTTTTTCTTGAATTAGGAAAAGATGTAATTTAGACCATGATTGTGTAATGGTTTAGTCTAGGCTTCTTCAATGGCTAACCATGTTTTTTTTCCATTCTTAATTAGTATATTTAGATGTTATTTGATGTAAGAAACAATAATCTAAGCTTAGAATTAATTGAAACTTTGGAATGTGTAAGTTAGAGTTTATGGTTCCATATTTGGCCAAGAGCAATTTTCAGGGGTTAGGAAGTTGTTCAATGGATTCTTGGACTACAGATAGTCTTAAAATGATATAGGAACAATAATGGAAGTATTAAATTGAATTTAAAAATCATATTTTGAAAGATGAAAGTTTAGATTCCTTTTTAGGCATAAAGAAGTAACTTGGTGTTTGGCTCCTTGAATTGAGTTTGTGATAACTCTAATGAGTTTAAATGGAGTCATGAGACTTAGATTGAATAAGAAATTAGAGCCAAGATCATGAATTCTAGGGGTTTCTTCATTTTGTACTTATATGGAACCATAACTATGCCATAGAATAAAGTAAGCTTGCATAGAGTTTGTGTGAAGCTAGAACTTGTTCCAGTGACGTAATTGTATCTCATTTGATGTGTCTAGGACAAGTGAATCAAGCTTCTCCTAATTGTGGGTGTGTAGCCAAAAAGGGGAAGAAATATCCAAGGGAGAAAAGTTTGTGTTTTTATTTTAAGATAACTCTCTAACCTTTCTTACATGCATGTCTTGGATGTTTGATTGTCATTGGATGCTTCTGTATATGTTTGAACCATGAGATATATTTATAGCTTTTGATGAAATGCTATGATACCATTATACTTCTTGAAAACATGTTTTGAATGCAAGATGACTTGAACGGGTGAGGTTATGCCAAAAGTCACTTAAAACAGGTGAGGAGATGCCAAAAGTCTCTAAAGATGGGTGAGACAAAACCAAAAGTATCAAAAAAGAGTGAGGTTAAATAAAAAATCTCTTAAAGTGGGTAAAGAAAATCCAAAAGTCCCAAGGAAATTGGATGGGGCTAAACCAACATCTCGTAGAGCTTATGTTTGACTTGTATGAGTTTATGTGATATGGAAATATGTTTATATATGTTCATTACAAGCTTTTATAGTATGCATGCATTCTATGATATAAAGATGTATTCTATATATATGTTTGAAAGGGTAAAGATCTATTGAGATTCTTTGAATCTCATTCTTCCCCACATTATGTCTAACCATATCTAAGTGAACTTTAAGGAGCATGAAATGGGAGCCAAGCCACTTGAAGGGCAAGACTTTGACAATACCATAGGAAATTATATATTTTGATGTCAAAGTTTGTAACTATATGATGTATATATGATGTAAACCATTTAGCATGTTTAGATGTATGTAACTATAATGTATGAATCAATCTTGGAGTTAAATGAATGAATATGTGAGAGTTTGACGTCCTTATGCCTTAATGCACTTGTGTATAATGACAACTAGAAAAGGTGATTTTAAGTTCTATGATATTATAGACCATTTGAGAAGCTTTTATATGTTGCACTTATACTTTGGGATGTGCTCAAGTGGTTATGAAATGGCTAGAAGTTCATTTGATACCATTTGACCCCATTATGGTTGTAAGATATAACATAATCTTCAGTTGAACCACAAACTGACCAAATGGATGATTTGATACATGAATTTGGCATGGATATATGCCTCATCTAAAGCTTTTCATAGAGGTAAAGAGTACTATTTTTGGAGCTTTAGAGAATTTATTATGAATTTTCAAAGTTGGCAAAATTATGCAAAATTGCCTCAGTCACTGTTCATATAGTTAGTTTACATTTCTATGTCATTCAGGGGCTAAATGAAGTCCAATACTCATGAAAATTTACAGGCATATAGTTGATATTATAAGCTTTTTAGGGGCACCAAGTTTGCATGAAAAGGAGTTGTATCGAGAGTTATGAATTTTTGAAGTTAGAGATCTGGTAGTATCCAAATGCTATAGTAGCCTTTGATATGAAATGGATTTTGTGAGTCAAATGAATTCATATGCCTATAAAATTTTTATAGAAACTAAGTCTCATCTTAAAATTTCCATAGCCACTAAGAGCACCTCATTTGGAGCCTTGTAGAGGGAGATATGAATTTTTAAAATTTGGGTTCAATTGTATGATGCATCAATGACTAATGTTACTATTCCATTGAATTTCATAGGGCAAACCTAGTTATTTTGATCTGAAATTTTTATGGTTGTTAGAGGACATCCTGAGCTTTGGATTTTTCTAAAATTAATTATAATTTTCAAAAGTTTGTAATAAAATATGGATTTAAGGAAAGTTCAAGTTTGGTCTTGAATTTGTGTTGCCTACTCCATACTCGAAATGGAGGCTTTAAATTGTAATGTTTTTGGTCCATTAAATATATTATAGATAGAAGAAAGGTTGGTAAGGCCAAATGGTCCATATGATTAAAATTTGAATTATTTTGGCTTATAATGTTGGTTATTTTCGCTACCTAAAGTGTCAATTTCTTGAAAATGGATTTAAATTGATACTTTTAGTTAGTGTTGGTACAAAATTGATACTAGATAAATATGGTGTTATAGAAAACACCTTCTACGGAAGGTGAAAAAACAAAGAAGTTTCTATGGAAGACTTAGAAATTCTATACGAGCTAACACTTATCTAAAGGTCGATAAAGCTAGAAATTCTCTATAAGCCAATGCTCATCCAGTGGTTAGTAGAATAAAAAACCCTTGCGATCAACAAAGTTAAGGAATGTGTAAAAAGAAATTATGAAGTCCTATAGGAATTGAGGAAGGTAACAACATGGAAGGGAGTTGAGAAAAGAAGGCTATTAAAGCAATCCTAAGACAAGAAAGTAAGAATACCCCTCAAGTAGATTAATTCAGAGATGCAAGCTTTCCAATGTACAAGAACTCTCCTTTCATCAATGATATCTAAAAGGTACAACCTCCAAAGGTACAAGCCCATTTCGATCAAGCTATATGTGTAACAACCCTAATTTCTAATTACAGTGATTAACCTTAATCATGCAGTTATGATCATAAATCAAGGCTTAATCATGGAGAATTTTGAATTTGATATTATTAGGGTTATTAGCTAAACTATCACAGTTATTTGAATTCACAAGGTGATCCTAATTATCAATTAAGACTTTTGTTTCATTTTACTATTGATTGAAACTCACAAAACCTCTTATAAATGTTCTCAAGTCATTTCATAACACTATCATAATAAATTTTAAAGTTTCTTAGTCAAAAATAAGAGATTGGGAACTTTCGCCGCAACTTGGACCTTCCCTGCTGTGGCTAAATTGGTTACTAGAACTTAAAAACTAAGTTTGGAGACTCTCACTGCAATTTGATACACCCGTACTGTGACGTAAGTGGCTATTCGAGCTAAAAATAAAAAATTCAAACCATGGTGAAGGTAGTTTCAAGACCTACTATTCACACTCTTCGCGATTCACCGCGGCGAGCCTATGTGGCTCTGTGGCGAGTACACCTCTTGGAAGTTTCCATCTAATTTATTCAAATTACATCGCGGTGAAGTTGGATTCAATTATCCTCCCTGGGTAAAATTTTTGTCTTACACCACAGCATTCCTCTCCTCTGATTAACTGTTGGCTGTGACTTAAGGTGTTTTGGCCATGGCTAAACTTCTTCCTGCACTTAAACTTGCTTAATTTTTTCCCAAATTCTCTAACACTCCCTTTAATAGCATTCTAAGTGTCATTCTACCTTAATTTAGAAGGTTTTAAAGGCATTCGACCACCTTATTTGCTCATTATCTATCATCACTAAGTCAAGACTTAGGTGTTGATTTCTACCCATCTATTCACCATATATCAACAAATCATAGACTTGACATAAGGGATACTAAAAGCCACTACCATTATCATTCAAATGTAAATTCCAATAGAGGTTCTATACAATACTAGTCTAAGTCAACATTTAAAGCAACACGTGATTACATTCTCAAGTGATAAATCATATTTCAAGTAAGCAAAGTTTCATATCAAATGTAAATAATTGCATACATCATATTCCAAATATGTATAAGGCCTAACTCCTCATTAGATACATCATAGATCACCAAAACATAAGACTCCTACACTTGGCAATATGATTACATGATGATATTATATAAAAGAATAACCAAATTAGCATATATCCTAAATTAGATCAACCCAAGTGCAACATTCCCACATATGGTTTTTTGCTCATGGATATTTATCCACTTGCTTCCCCTTATCCTTTCCCAAAGGAGCTTCACCTAAAATAGTTAGACCATAAAACGAGGTGAGATGCAAATCTCAGTAACCAGAGATAAATTCCATTCATATGCTTCAAATTAATCAATATATATGCATTAAATCAGATGTACACCAAAAACATCAATCATATTAACAAATGAAATAGTTGAACTACTAGTGACAATCGTCCCATATCAACAATCACATATAATATGTTAAATACCATTAACACTGAGAGAAGTTCGTCCATGACACCAACTCCCAAATGAGACAACTTGGACTCAGTGCATACAAGGGTTTGATTATAACCCGGTGCTCGATTGAAGCATGATACACGGGTGGCAGCCGCACCACAGCTTCACCATGGACTCATAAGGTCCAATCACAATATATTAGATAGTCAACCATTCATTTATTATTCAAAATCATACATGTGCAATAAATAAAAAATTAACTCTGAACATATGCAGCTAATTAAGTTAACCCCAGTTACCTCACTTGGTTGACAATTCTTTGAGCTAACAACAATGCTACTTCAACCTATGCACACAAAATCAAACCAGTACTACTCTTACTTATCATTTATAGCAACAAACCAATACCCAAAGAGTTAAACTATAAAAAACTATCTCGAGGACACTTACCTAGCCCCCGAGGAGTCCTAAATTCATATTTGAGTTTCACCTACTAGGAAACTTCAAGATATTACTCCATTTTCTGGGTAATTTCGCACAAAATAAAGGCTAATATTATAAATCAACTATGGAGGTCTCAAACTAGTAAAAACGACCTTAAGATGGAAATACTTGCCTAACAACATCCCTAGCTTCAACCTCTAAAAATCCTTCAAGAAAACACTAAACAACATATTTTAGATTTTAGGTGTGGGTGTGGGTGAAAATACTCCAAATGAAAAATCAATTGGGTCAAATTGAAGATGAAGAGAATAGGGTTAAGTTATATAACAATTACCTTGCTGATTTTGACTCTAGAAGTAAGAAATTAGGCCAAGAAGATGATGGAAAGCTTAGCTTCCAAGGGACCTCCAAAATTTTTCTTATCTTTGAGTTTTGTAGAATAAAGAGGGGTTGCTAGGGTTTTAGGGTTTAAGTTTAGATTTTGGGCTAACCCAAAGGCCTAAATCCAAATGGGGTTCAGATTTTCAGTTTGTTAGGCCAAGCTTGATAGGTTGGGCTTTAGAACTTCTAAGATTTTAATAGGGTCCTAAGCTTCTAGCTCACTAAACCAAATTGGGTCATTGCCAAGTAGTCTCTCTTGTGCTAAGTCTCACAATAGGAACTTAAATCTGCTCAAAATCTAATTAGGCCTTAATTAGTCTTTATCTATGGCATACTTAAATTAATTATATGTCTAAATTAATTTTTTAACCCAATTGAATCTTAAACTCACATTAATAATTTATTCCTTTATAAGTTCCACTTCCCTTTTCCACTTAATTATTTTTCTTAATTACTTACACTAATTCCCTAACTCATCATAATTACTCTTAATTAATTTTAGGGTGTTACAATATGATAGAAGGTTGACCCCATCCATCACTTATAAAATTTCACTATGATTGAATATAAAGCACTTATAAACTATGGTTGAGCTTATACAAAATTTTTCATAGCATATATAGGCATAAAACTACCTAAAAGTAAAGAAGGAAGAAAGTTTGGAAAGCATAAGAAGAACAAGTAGCCTCAATGATATGCTAAAGACAGATTAAAAGGAAAAGTCAATTTTCAAAAACTTAGATTGACATTAACTTTTGTATGAATTTTACACCTCACTAATAATCTCACCAATTAAGATAATGAATGCAGAATAGGAAATGTTTTGAAATAAAACCTTGTCAATGAAAACTCAAAAAGGCAATCATGATCAAACCAAGTTCTACAATTATTATTGTAATGTTGGCCATGATACAAAATAGTGCAAAGACTGAAAAAATGCCATAAAAGACCTTATCTAGATAGGTTACCTATGAAATTACGTCATTAGGATTGACAACAAAAGGGGCAAAAACACTTAAAGGCATAACAAGCATAAAAGGCCAGAGTAAGCAATTCAAAGAAAAGGAGCATAAGGACAACCTTAAAACTGCACATAAGCCTTTGCACCTACTATGCTAGTAGGAATAATCACCATCATTTTAACCTTACCTGGCCACATGCAGAGGGACAATAAGTATTACTTCAACAAAGTAATGACCATTAAACGACAATGCCCAAACTCTGTCACAATCTTAGTTCGAGGTAATCACATTTTGCTAAGAGGACTCAAACATGGTAATAATGAGAACGATCTAATAATAATCATGACAATGATTAGCCATTGAATGTTAAAGCATATCTTAGGGACATAGGGGCCATAATGAACAAATTGCAACTTAGCACCTTGAAAGATTTAGGTCTATCCAAATTTAATCTCCAACTCAAAGATGTTAACTCTTAATAATTTAGTTATTTTGATATGTTTTAGGGAGTTAAGTTTCGTTTAATTTAGGTTTTAAGGAATAAAGTTAATGTTTTAGCCTTTATTTTAATTAAGATGCACAGTATGTTTAATTGCACTTTAAGAAATGTAAGTGTTAAATTTTGGTTTAATCTTTGATAATTTGTAATTAATTAATTTCACATGTTTTTACAACTTAAAAGTTGCAAATAAACCAAGTTTTAGTGACCCAAAGCATAAACCATAAAACCCTAAAACTTGAGTTATAATTGAGATTTCAAAGTCAAAAGTGAAAATTCCAAGTTGCAACTTTACTGCAGGAAAAAAAAATCATCCTTTGTATAGAATGCTTTAGCACTGTAACTTTAAATTTCAAGTCATGAGGCCAATTGCAACTTTTTCAAAACTAGTGTGTTTTAAGATCTGATTTTGCTAGGTTTTAAAGTATTTTTTTAAGGTTTTACAAGAAAGCCACCATTTTAGGTCTTTTTGGAGGTCAAAAGAGCTTGGGAGTGCTTCAAAGAGCAAGGAAGAAACTTGGGTTTTATGAAGAAGACAAGATTTTCATCTAGTTTTCTTTACTCCTTCCTTCTTTCTTCCATATTTCTATACTCATTTGATAATGCTCTATTTTTCATATTGTTTATTCTTGTAATTATGAGTTGAGATTATTGATTTGAAAATTGTGATGAACCCTAGTATGTAATAAGTTGTAATTACTCTCTTTACTTACAATTAATGGTATAATTTGTTTATTCAATTTTATTCCTAATGCTTTAAGTGTGTGGAAATCATAAAATAATTTGGGTAACCTAAATAAACTTAGGAAATGGATTTTAGGACTAGACCATAGATTGGGTTATGAGTTCATGAAGTTGGTAATGCTGAGGGGATTGATTTGCTTGGAGGATAACAATGTAACTATTGACCTCACATAGCCACATTAAAACCCATTCTTAATCATTTCTTTTAATCAAGTGCATAGGGAATTATGGATTAGTTTAAAGGAATACCAATAGGTAATTTGGAAGATGCTTATAAGTTTTTTTAGCTAGTAAAGATCATCATTAAGAGTTAGATAAAGAGAGGTTAATTGGGTTCTTATGAAATACTATTGGAGATCATAATCTTATGCCTTTTAATTCCCAATTTAGTCTAGAATTCCTTCTTTCTTTGTTTTGCTATTTTTGTATCTTTAATTTAGTGTTATTTCTATCTCAATTTATTGTTGGCTTGATTTAGATTAAGATGTGCAATTTCAATACTTAACAAATATCATAATGACAAGTCTGTAAGGCAATGATATTATACTTTTCACTATATTACTTATATGATATATATACTTCTTTGTACACTTTCGTAGTACAATAGTTGACAAGTCCATGTACTGGCTTGAATATCCTTAGCTTTGAATTGAAGGGAATATAGCTCTCTCTATAACCTTAAAAAAAAAGGAAATTGTAGGGTCGCCACCTTTACCATATTCTATGTCTCTAAAGCATAACCTACTTAATCTTAGGTAGGATTGAAATTAATGAGCTAAAAGCTATCGTATGCCTTTACAATTTCACCTTGAAATTCATCACATCTAATGTGATGACCCTAACTTCTAACCATTGTAATTAAGGTGAAATACATGATTAATAACCATAAATCAGGGTTATAAGACATACAGGGAAATTTGAACATTTATGTTATTAGAGTTATCAACCAAATAATTACAAGCATTCATATACACAAGAGAAACAAATGCTCATTTGTAGGCCTTTAGTTCTATTACCCATTAATTCCAATTCACAAGAATCTTTTACCAATGTTTCTAAGTCATCCCTTGAGGTTACCATATGAAAAACTAAGATTTCCAGATTAGAATGAGAGTTTGGGACCGTTAGCTGCGGCTAAATGTCCTTGCGCCCTGACTAATTGCTTTCGAGCTAATTGGCTAACCTACATGGTGCCATGGTGAGGAAGCCTCCTAGAACCTATTTCACTCGCCTCTCGCTATTGGCCATGGCCAATTCTCCTTTTTGCCGGGGCTAATTCCGCTCTAGAACGCCAGTCACATTTTCACAAAAGTTCACCACGGCCAATTCCCATTTAGCCACAGTGAATTACCCTCTAGATAACTCCTAATTTGGCCTCTCATATTTCGCTGTGGCTAATTCCACTCTCACCATGGCAAATTGCTCTTTGGTACTCTCCCTGGGTAACTTCACCTCTATTCACTGTAGCTAATAATATTTTGGCTACGGTGAAATGCCTTCTGATCTTACAACTCCTAAAATCTTGTCTTATACTCTCCACTCTCCCACCAATGACACCCTAAGGCCATTCTACCTTAATTTGTAGGGTTCCAATAGCTTTCACTAGCCTAATTTACCTAGTTTATCTATCATTACTAGTTTAAGACTTAAATGTTAATTTCTACTCCTTTAACTACCCTATATCAGCAAGTTCATATATCATATGTTATAAGTTCATACATTCAATACTAAGCTAAGATGAGGCTTAACTCCTCAATAGATACATCCTAAGTAATCAAAATATAAGAACCTACACTTGGCAACATGATTACATGATGATATTATACAAAAAAGAATACAAAATTTAGTATCTATTCTAATTAAATCAGTCTAAGTATAGTCTTCTCCATCCATGGTTAGAGCTCATGGATTTTTATCCACTTACTTTCCCTTATCCTTACCTAAAGAGTCTTCACCTGAAAGTATAATCCCATGAAATGGGGTGAGATGCAAATCTCAGTAATCAAGGCAAATTTTTTTCATATATTCCAATTTAATTCATATATATGCATGATTTCATATAAGCAACAGAAAACTTACCAGCTATATCAGTAAATGAAACAATTAGGCTATTTATGATTACTATCCCACACTAGCAATCATAATTCCACATGTTAAAGGCCAATAACACTGGGAGAGGCCTATCCACGGCACCTACTCCCCATTGAGCATAACTAGGGCTCAGTGTATCTAGGGTCTGATCATAAACCAGTGTTTGATTGAAGCACATGCACAGGTGGCAGCCACACCATAACTCCACTATAGATTCACAAGGTCCAATCACATATAACAGATAGCTAACTAATTCATTTAGCATTCAAAATCATAATCATGCAACAAATATAAAATTAAACAAACATATGCATGGAATTAGTATGAACCTTGGTTACCTCACTTGTAGACAAGTTGGGAAGCTACAGTAATGCCAAAATCCTCCTAAAATCACAATATCAGAAAATGATCATTTATATTAGTCCATTACTATCTCATTCATCATTTATAGTGATAACCCAATGCTTAAATAATTAAATTGCTAATAGTTACCTAAGAGACACCCACCTAATCACCAAGAGCCTCAAAGTTCAGGTTTTGCCTTCCTTAGACTAGAAACATCAAAATATTACTAAAAACCATAGGAAAATTCGCACAAAATTAAGGTGCATACTATAAGTCTACTATGGAGGTTTTAAACCAGTAGAAAATACATCAAAATGAAGAGTTTATACTTACCTAATAACACCCTTAGCCCCAACCTATGAAATTTCACCAAGAAAATCCCAAACAACCACATTTTAGATTTTGGGTATGGTGAAAAAGCTCCAAATAGAAAACTAATCAGGCTAAAATGAAGAGAAAGAGAAAGGGATTAAGTTATATAACTATTACCTTGGCTCAATCTTGCTTTAGAAGTGGGAAATGGTAGAAATATGTCAAGAACTCTAGCCTCCCCTTTAGACCTCTGAATTTCCTTTTTGTTCCTTATGTGTCTATAGAATAGGGGTGGCTAAATTGGTTTTAAAGGTTTTAAGTTAGGTTCTAAATGGTTTATAGGTTAACCTATCAGCTCAAGGACCTATTGGGCTCCCACTAATTGCTGGGCTGAAGATATAATTTGTTAGACCAACTTTAACAATTCAAACTTTTAGTTGGGTCGGGTCAAGTTTTTAAGAGCTCACTTAGTTGAGGTCTACATAAGGGGTATTGGGTCAATTACAAGGGCTTATGTAAGTTGGGTCTTGGGCCCGTATCTTACTAAACCAGATTGGGCCCTCACTAGTTGCTCTCTCTTAGGCCAAATCTCACATTAAAAGGTTGGGTCTGCATCTAAAATTATTGGGCCTCCATTAGTCCCTAATCTTGGCCTACTTAATTTAATTTAGGCCTATATAGGGTTTATAACTCAATCAAATCTCAAACTCATATTAATAATTTATCTCTCTAAAATTTCCATTCACTTAACTTGTATTTTTAATTAATCCAAATCCATGATTAATACTTTAATTAATTTTGGGGTGTTACACCTAATGGCTAGGTCATGGTTTGTGCTGATAAAAAAGTAGCTCAAAGCTATGTTGTTAATGCTATTAGGATTAAAAGGAAAGAAAAGCATAACTATAGGGACATAAGATAGGAGAGACATCTATTGATAGTAGAAAACAATAAATAAAGCTCCAAAAAGCAAAAAGGTTAGTTGACTTAGATTTCAATTTTGGAAAACTATTAATGATTTTTATAGGGAAAAAACTTTACAAAAGCTCATCAAGAAAAACAAAGGAAAGGAGATATTAACTATGGAAAACTTATATGTAAAAAATGAATGGAATGAATTGCAACTAAAAGCACAAGATGACTTAGAAAAATGTTAGGTTAGTGAAGAACCAAAGAAGTATTTTTAGCTCGGCAAAGAGCTAACTTTGGAACAATCTATCAAGATAAAATCATTTTTTATAGAAAACATTGATATCTTTACATGGTTAGCATCAGACATCTTAGAGATACATTTTGAATTAATAGTCCATAGGCTAGCAGTTGACCCTACCAAGAAGCCTATCAAGCAAAAGAATAGAATCTTTAGGAACCCAAAAGAATCATCATTATTAAACAAGAGGTGCAAAAGCTTTTAAATGCAAGCTTCATCAAAGAAGTCCTTCACTTAAAATGGTTGGCCAACCTAATCATGGTAAAGATGGCCAATGGTGAGTAGTGTATGTATGTTGACTTCACCAATTTCAATAAAGCTTGCCACAAAGACAATTACCCTCTTCTTCACATTGAAAGACTTGTGGATGGTTCATCAAGGTACAAACTCTTAAGTTTCTTATATGCCTACTGTGGATACAACTAGATTACAATGGTAGAGAAAGATGCAAAAAAGACTTCCATTGTGATAAAGAGAGGAATTTAATGCTATAAGGTCATGCCTTTTAATCTTAAGAACACAAGAGCAACCTACCAAAAGCTAGTCAATAGAGTCTTCACATGTTGGTCAAAAGCAAAGAGGAAGAAAGTCATATAAACAACCTAAAAGAAACTGTCAACATACTTGAAACCTACACATTGGGGGTATAAACAAGAAAATTCTTAAGTTTCATGATAATTTAGAAAGGAATCGAAGCTAACCTGCAAAAGGCTTGATCAATTCTAGAGCTACCTTTACCATAGAGCATAAAAGATGTATAAGTCAGGATCATCGCTCTCAACATATTCGTATAAAAGATGGCAAACAAATGTCTGTCTTTCTTTAAGGTCTTACTATCTATTATAACCCCTAACTAAAGGTGACATTGGCCTGCAATATAAGGCAAACTCACGTTCGTAAGACTCATAAAACGCATAAAACCATCATTTTCCCACTATATGCTATAAGTTTACTAAGGGACATTTCAAATAGCAATACTTTTCATTTATAAAATCATTATTAAATTCACATTTATGATGACCTAACTTTTAATCATTCTAATTAAGGCTAAATATGCAATTAATAAATATAAATTAGGGTTAAAAGTCATTACGACTAATTACATTCTAAAAATACAGGAAAATTTGAACTTTAATGTTATTAAAGTCATCAACCATATAATTACAAGCACTCATTTATATAAGGGAAACAAACACTCATTTATAAGCTTTTGATTCTGTTACTCATTAATTCCAACTCACAAGAATCTTCTACCAATGTTTCTAAGTCATCCCTTGAGGTTACCATATGAAAAACCAAGATTTTTAGGTTAGAATAAAAGTTTGGGACCATTAGTCGGGGCTAAATGTCCTTTCCTTATGGCTAATTACTCTCGGGTTCACTTTTTTATCTTCATAGGTTTCACCACAGCGATAGCTGTAGTAAGTTAGACCTTCATCGCGACTAACCTACATGGCGTTGTGGCGAGGAAGCCTCCTGAAACTTACCTCGCTCGCCTCTTATTATTGGCTGTGGCCAATTCCCCCTTTCGCAATGGCTAATTTCTCTCTGGAATGCCTATCACATTTTCACAAAAGTTTAACGCGGCCAATTCCTATTTAGCCGTGGTGAATTACCTTCTAGACGACTCCCAGTTTTGCCTTTCACATTTCGCCGTGGCTAATTCTACTTTTCACTGTGGCGAATTACTCTCTGGTACTTTCCCTGGGCAACTCCACCTCTATTAGCCACGGCGAAATACCTTCTGATCCTACAACTCCTAAAATATTATCTCATACTCTCTACTCTCCCTCCAACGACACCTTAGGGCCACTCTACTTTAATTATGGGGCTCCAATAGCTTTCATTAGCCTAATTTACCTAACTAATCTATCATTACTAGTTCAAGACTTAAGAGTCAATTTCTACTCCTCCAACTACCCTATATTAGCAAGTCCATAGAGTAATAACAGTAAGAGTTCATGAACTATCAACCATTATCATTCAATACATATTCCATTAGAGATTCCATACATCACTAATTCAAATCAACAATCTAATATATACCATGATGACATTTCTAATAGTAGACCAGATCATGAATTCAACCAAGTTCATACATCAGATACTATAAGCTTATACATCCAATACCAAGCTATAATGAGACTTAACTCCTTAATAGATACATTCCAACTAATCAAAATGTAAATGCCTACAGTTGGTAACATGATTACATGATGATGCTATACAAACGAATAAGAAAATTGCATCTATTCTACTCAGATCAATCCAAGTGTAGCCTCCTCCACACATCGCTGGAGCTCATGGATTTTCATCTACTTACTTCCCCTTATCCTTACCCAAAGGGCCTTCACCTGAAAGTATGATCCTATGAAATGGGGTGAGATGCAAATCTCAGTAACTAAGGCAAATTCCATTCATATATTCCAGTTTAATTAACATATATGCATAATTTCATATAAGCATTAGAAAACATGCTAGTCATATTAGTAAATGAAACAATTAGGCTATTTATGATTACTATCCCATATTAGTAATCACAATTCCACATGTTAAAGGCTAATAACACCGGGAGAGGCCCATCCATGGCACCTACTCCCCATTGAGCATAACCAGGGCTCAGTGCATCTAGGGTCTGATTATAACATAGTACTCGATTAAAGCATATGCACGGGTGACAGTTGCACCACAGCTCCACCATGGACTTATAAGGTCTAATCACACATAACAAATAGCCAACTAATTCATTGAGCATCAAAATCATAATCATGCAGTAAATACACAATTAAAATAGACATATGCATGGATTAGCATGAACTTCAATTACCTCACTCTGTAGACAATTGAAAAGCCACCAACAGTGCTAAAATCTCCCTATAACCATAACATCAGAAGATTACTACTTTAGATCATAATGTACAGTAGTAACAAGTACCCAAGGAATTAAAATACTAATGGCTACTTGGAAGACACTTACCCAGTCACTACAAATCCCCAAATTCGGATTGAATATGTCATCTACCAGAAACTTCAATATATCACCCTAATTCCTAAGAAAATTCATACATAATTAATACCTATACTACAAATCAACCATGGGGGTCTTAAACCAGTAGAAAATACATTAGAATAGAGAGTTTACACTTACCTAATATTCCTCCTAGCTTCTACCTCCGAAAATTCTCTAGGAAAATACCAAACAACCACATTTTAGATTTTGGGTATGGTGAAAATGCTCTAAATGAGAAACTAATCAGGGCAAAATGAAGAGAAAGAGAAGGGGATTAAGTTATATAACAAATACCTTAGTTGATTTTAAGGTTAGAAGTGAGAAATGATGGATTTCTTGCCCCAAACCCTATCCTCCCTTCAAACCTTCGAAAATGAGTTGTGTTTTGTGTTTAAGTAAAATATGGAGGGGCTGAAGTGTTTAAGGTTTTAGTTGGATTTAAGTTAGGTCTAATATAGGTCATGGACTGACCCAAAGGTCTAATTGTAAGTGGGTTCTGATTTAAGCCTTGTTGGGCTGTAGATTTTTAATTGGGTTAGACCAAGTTTGAAGAACTCAATTGATTTGGGTCTGCACAAGGGTTATTGGGCCATTTATAAGAGCTTATGCAAGTTGGATCTTAGATTTCTAATTCATTAAATCAGATTGGGCCCTCTATTGGTTCCTAACCTTGGCCTACTTAATTTAATTTGGGCCTAGATGAGGTTTTTAACTTAATTAAATTTCAAACTCATATTAATAATTTATCTTTCTAAAATTTTCATTCACTTAACTTGCCCAATTATCCCGTATTAATTATCTTTAATTAACCCAAATCCATAATTAAAACCTTAATTAATTTTGGGGTGTTACAACATTCATAAATTTCATTGCCAAAATCCATTCTAAACTTTTTTGTAAAGATTTCAATAGTTGAAAAAAAGGCATCCCAAAATTTCTACAAATAGTCAAGTCTAATAATACATTAAAGAGAGCTTCACTCTTAGTTCCTATCAACTAAATAATTTGAAAAAAAGGGTGGGTATCTTGCTTATGGTCAAATGAACCATATCTAGGATATTTTATACAAAATACATCCAACACAATAAACAACAAAAACATCAAGGCTTACATGAACCAAATATAAGGCTCACCACACTTCCTACTCATCTCAAACTAAACTAAAGGAGACAAGTCAAATACAACTCTACTATTTGCAATGTCTTAAAATATATGGTGAGTTATGAAATTCAATGGGCAAATAATAAATTATAATACTAATTCATATATGAGAACAATACTTAAGGTAGCCCATTGGTAAATGTTATTTTTATATATTTTATTCCTCTTTATTTGGACTTTTTAATGATAAATTATGGCTTAATAGATTTTATTAGATGAGATTTGATTTTATTGGCTATTTTTGCACTCTAAGAATTAATTTGCAAAGTTCTTGATTTTTAATGCATAAATTCTTTTTAAATAATTTTGTAAATTTTCTTACTTAATATTTTCTATTATTTGTACAGATTTTTAATGGATAAATGGAATTTGGATGGTGAAAATTAATTTGGAGGAGAATTGAAGGCTATAAGATTGAATCAAGAGCTAAGATCTAAAGATGAAAGCTACATGTTTTACAATGTCAAGGGGGAATAATTGTCAAGAATTTTAATGGATTTTTAGAAGATAAAAATTGGAAATTAAATATGAGATGGTGTGGTTGATACACACTAAAGTGCAGACCCATTCCTCCTTCTCTCACGTTGACATGTCAGTCTTTCCAAGTTTCACATTGACTCACACAAGGGCATGGATTTCAAACATGGAGCTTCATGAATCACACACCAAGTCTCTCGGGTATTCTCACATTCACGCACTAGGTCACTTCACATGAGAGACTCTTTCTCACACATGGGAAACACATATGGATTAAGCACACTTCACATACACATTCACAAGGGGATTTACACATTCAGGCCCACTAATTCTCATTAGATTCACAAAGGGAATAACGCATTAGGTGGAGGCTCAGAGGTCTGACATGGAGGGATGATGTGGACAGATCATTCATACACACAATCACGCATGGATTAAAGGATTTCCTAATTGAGATGTCTAGGCATGGATGTGAGGCATAGGAATAAGACACTAGATTCACTCTCATGAAAAAGAATGCAAAACGTCATTTTCTTCCCCTTTTGGAAGCCTTTATGGCTGAAATGCTATATCAAATTTTCTTTATTAATTTTTGATCAATGGAAGCTTGAATTCACCATGTAGTTAGCTTGAGATGAAGAACTTAAAATGGAGATTTGAATTCAAGAAAACCACTCCAAGATTTGGCTAATTCTCTTCTCCTTTTTAGTTACAATTTTTTTAGTTATATGAGACTAGGTTAAACTTGTATTAACTTGATGATTATGGTTGTAATTTTGGATTGGATTTTTAAGATTATTGAGCTATTAAATAGGCATTTTAGAGATTGAATTGCAAGATTAATTATTTAAATATTTTTTTTTGTTCTATAGTTGTACATTTCATTCCCTTTCTAAGTTTTTAGCTTGATTATACACTTGCTGGATTTTTGTGCTTAGTTTTTTATTTAAGAAATCTTAATGTTTAATTGGTTAATTAGGCATCTAAGATGAAAGTGTAGAAGCTTTAAAGATTAATTAATTTCTATTTTTAGTGTGTTCAATGAGCTTAATTCAAGAATTAGTAAGATAGTATAGTCTTGAGGTTTTAAGAGTCATTAATTTGCTATTTTCTTGCATCTTAAGTGGCAACTTGAGAAAAATTCATTATGAATACACTAAAAAAGATTAGGACTAAACCTTAATAAAATATAGTTTGGATGATGATAACTGAACTTCAAGGAATTCACTCATGGCTAGTTACATTTAATTGCTTGATTATTGTTACTTTCTTTGATTTTAGCTAGTAGTGTATTTTAATTCTTGAATTACTTTTAATTTTAGTCATTAAGCCCCTAACAAATTTCTAGAATTATTAGCTTTTAGGTTGTATTTGACATTTAGAAAGCTTTCTTTGGTAATTGAAATCTATTTCCGTGAGAAATGATCTTAGTTGTATCACTATCTATAAACTTATTTTTACAACTAACTTATTTGTAATTATTTGACAATAATTATCAAATTTGGCATCATTGTTGGGGAAATTTGATTCTTAATTATTTGGGAAAGTTTACTAGGTGCTAGTGCTATTTTTTTTTGGGTGTTTTTTTGCTTTATTTTGTGTTTAGTTTTTTGATTTTATGGTTGTGTGCATTAATTGTTTTGTTTGTTGGAATTTTTGTTTAACTCATCTAGAAAATTCTAAAACTTTGTATCCTTAAGCTTTTGGGTGAGACAGGCAAAACTTATAGCTTTTGCTATAAGGTACCATGTTTTTAGGCCAAAATCTAACGTTTACGGTACTTTTCCAAATTTTTTAGTATTTTCTCAAATTTTTTTAAAATTTTTCTAGATTTAATTTCTTTATTTTTAGGTGCTTCCTTTTTTGTAATAATTCTCTATTTTGGAGTGTTTTTGTGTGTTAAGAAGTTATTAGTTTTATTTGATTTTAATTCTCTTACTTTTTATTTATGGAATTGTGTTAATTTAGTTGCCGACTCAATTTTTCAGTGTGCTTTACTATTTCTCAAAGTTTTAAAATTTGGTACTTTGATATTTAGGGTGATGCTAAGTAAAAGTCTTAACTTTAGCTATGAGGTAGCGCCTCAATTGGCTAAATTCTTTCGTTTTATATGACTTTTCCATTTTTCAAGTTTTTAGGACGTTTTCTTTATTTTTCTAAATTTATTACTTTGATTTTTCTTGGCTGGTTCTTGTGTTATTTCTTAGTTCTTGTTTGCCTAATTGGTTTGTGACATGGTCCTCTGGTAAGAAATTGGTTGATTTAGAGCCCAAGATTGAAAGGACTTTCCGAAGGTAATAATTAAGAAAAGTAGTGTTAGTATAGAGAATAGTGGTAATACTTCCTGTGCTTTTGATTATGTGTAAGAAATTGGTTGTATGCCTCATTTCATTGATTATAATATGGCTGAACATAAGTAAGCAAATGCTAACATGAATATGTATGCATATGGTAGCTTAAATGGTAATAGGAATTTGAATATTAATATGTATGTTAGGACCATTATGGAACTTGTAGCTTTTGACTGCGCTGCCAAAATCTTTGTATTTAGTACCCATAATTAGATGCAAATTTTAGGCTTAAGTCTGGATTGATTTACTTACTTCCTAAATTTCATAGACTTATAGGAGTTAACCCTCACAAGAACTTGAAAGAATTCCATACTGTTTGCTCTACCATGAAACCGCAAGGAGTTTCAGAAGAACAGATAAAGCTCATGGCATTTCCTTTCTTTATAGATGGTATAGCCAATGATTGATTATATTATCTTCCTCCCAGTGCTATTAATTCTTAGGACTAGCTAAAACATCTTTTCTTAGATAAATTCTTCCTTGCATCCCATACAACCACCATCCGAAAGGAAATTTATGGGATCTATTAGATGTCAAGATAGAATCTTTATGAATACTGGGAAAGATTCAAGAAACTCTTTGCTAGTTGCCCCATCAACAAATTATTGATTCAATATTTTTATGAAAGGCTTTTACCGATAGACAAAAACATGATTGGTGCCGCTACAGGTGGTGCCTTAGTTGATTTGACTTCAAAGGCAACCCAGGAACTTATGTCTAAGATGGCTCAAAATGCTCAGTAGTTTGGTACTAGAATGGTATAGCCAATGAGAGGTATTAATAAGTTGTATGCCCCTTAGTATGGTCAAACCTAGCAAAAGATGTTAGGAGAGCTTTCCTTTATGGTTAGACAAATGGCTTTAGTTCAGGGGTAGATAGTTTCATATCCTCTACAACATGTTTCTACATCTACAACATTGATTGAACCTTTGTGTGGTATCTACTCCCTAGCTATACATACTACTTATTAGTGTCCACTGCTAGACAACTGGGTTGAGATTTGTGCTAAGATCTTTTTAGGAAAACCAATGCATTAATGACAACACTGGTATGATCTATACTTCCACACGTATAATCCAGGATGGAGAGATCACCCAAACTTGAGATATGAAAGAGGACAACAACAATAAAAGTATAATACTATAGGGCTAAGTCCACAACTTATAAGACAGTTTATTTCCATACATAAAGAGTCTAATAAGGGAAATAGCCTAGAAGATATGATAAAACAACTTATAGAAAGGCTTCAACAGAATGAATTTTAGCATAGATAGGAAATACAGAATACTTAAACATAGATTAGTCAGTTAGCAACCTCAATGAATGAGATAATGAGTCAGGGATCCAGGAAATTACCTTCACAAATAATGGTTAATCCTTAAAGTAGTAATGTTAGTGTCATCACCCTTAGGAGTGGGAAGGAAGTTTATGGGCCCTTAGATACTACTACCACTGATAAGTCAGTGTTAGCAAAAACACACATTGCATTGAATGAGCTTGAAGAGGAAAAGGACTTAAAGAAGATTTTGCCTTTCCCACGTAGACTTATCTAAGGGAAGAGACAAGTTGAAGCAGAACTTGAGAAGGAAATTCTTGAGACCTTTAAGAAAGTTAAGGTCAACATATCTTTGATAGAAGCCATTACAACCATTCCTAGGTATGCTAAATTCCTCAAAGAAATGTGTACCAACAAGAGGATGCAAATAGGGAATGAGAAAATTAATTTTGGCAAGAATGTTTTAGCATTTTATATAGCCTACAATGTCCATTAAGTGTCAAGATCAGAGCACTTTTACAATACCTTGCATTATTGGCAATTTTGAGTTTTCTTATGCTTTAATTGACCTTAGTGCTGCTATTAATGTAATGCCTAAATCAATGTATTCATCTTTGCAGGTGGGAGAATTAAAGCCAATTGGAATGGTTGTGCAGCTCACAAACAGAAGCATAGCTTATCCTTCGGGAGTGTTAAAAGACATCTTGATAAATGTAAATAATTTAATATTTCTAGATAATTTTCATATCCTTAACATGGAGGATGATAGATGTAGGTCTCACGGTCACGCACCACTCATTCTAAGTAGACCTTTCTTAAAAACTGCTAAGACAATCATAAATGTTCATGAGAGTACTCTTTTTATGGAGTTTGCTAGCAATGTGATATGTTTTAATATCTTTGATGTCATGAAGTACCCATGTGAAGATCATTATATTCTTAGTATACATTTAATTGATATGCTAGGTGATGATACTAATACTGAGTTTAAAGATACCATATTGACTAATTCTTGTGATATTGCTGAGTTTGATGATTTTTTGAAATGTACTTATAATAGTTCTTATGTCTATACTAGATGTAGAGAGGTTAATGATTTTTGAATTATGATAATAGTATTAACCTTAGCGAATCTATTCCGTGTACTAAATAGGTTGATTCTATTGCATGTAGATCTTCTATTAATTATACTGATCTTATTTAGTTTTCTAGTTTTGATAAGACTATACATGTTGATATTGATTGTTTTGATAGCTATGGTGCTAGCTCTTTTGCTTGTTCTAGTGTAACTAATGCTAATATTCATGTGATTGATGATTCTATTAATTCTTCTCATGCTACTAATGCTTCCTATGCTGGGAAAGATTCTTTTATTTCTTGTAAGTCATCTGAGCAGGTGTATGGCATAGAGGAGATAGTGATTAACAAGCTTATAGCCTCTATTAAGCAAGCTCCTACCCTAGAGTTTAAGCCACTTCTAGATACATTGAAGTATGCTTACCTTTAAGAAAGAGACTAGCTTCCTATCATTGTAGGGAGTGATATTGCTCAGGATGAAGAGATGAGACTTCTAAAGGTCTTGAGGAAGTAGAGGCAAGCAATAGGATGATCCTTAGTAAATACACTGGGCATTAGCCTCGAGACTTATATACACCAAATTTTGTTGGAAGATAGAGCCAAATTAGTGAGGTAACATCAAAGGCAACTCAATCCGCTTATTCTTGGTATGGTTAAAAAGGAAGTATTTAAACTCTTATTTACTGGTATTGTATATCCAATTTTTGATAGTTAGTAGGATAGTCCTATGCAGGTGGCTTTTGAAAAAGATAAGGATTACATTGGTTTGAAATGAAAAGAACGAGTCAGTGCCAACTCGTGTGCAAAATAGTTGGAGGTTTGCATTGATTGCAAGTGTCTTAACTTAGTTGTTAGAAAAGACCACTGCCTCCTCCCTTTTATTGATCAGATGCTTAGGCATTCAATAAGGAAGTCTCATTACTATTTTCTTGATGGATTTTTATGTTATTTCTAGATATACATAGGCTTGAAGGACTAAGAAAAGACAATATTCACTTACCCATTTAGAACATTCACCTACAGAAAAATGCCTTTTGGTCTTCATAATGCCCTTAGAACTTTCCAGAGGTGCATAGTTTTCATTTTTAATGATTTTCTAAAAAGTTGTACGGAAGTCTTTATGAATGATTTCACTATATATGGGAATTCTTTTGAGGATTATTTTTCTAGTCTTTATAGAGTTCTAAAGAGATGTATAAAGAAAAACCTTGAACTTGATTTTGAAAAGTGTTATTTTATGGTTTAAAAGACATTATATTGGGTCATGTTGTATCTAAGAAGGATACAGAAGTTGATAAGGCTAAGATAGATGTTGTCACTTCTTTACCATATACGACGTTTGTTTGGGAGGTCTAGTTTTTCCTAAGTCATGTAGGTTTCTACAAAGGTTCATATAGGACTTTAGCAAGATTGCATTGCCATTGTCTAAACTTTTATAGAAAGATGTTGAATTCCAATTTGATGATGCATGTAAAATAGCCTTTGATGAGTTTAAGAAGAGATTTACTTCCTCACCCATCATTCAGCCCACTGATTGGAGTCTTCCATTTGAGCTTTTGTGTGATGCTTCCACTTATGCTCTTAGAGCAGTATTAAGCCAGAGTGGATAAAAAGCTAGATGTGATAGCTTATGCATCCAAGACTTTGAATAGGGCCCAAGTAAGTTATACCATCATAGAAAAAGGAGTTTCTTGCTATTATTCTTGTTTTAGATAAATTTAGATCTTATTTGCTTGATACTAAGGTTATTGTTTTCATTGACCATGTAGCCTTGAAGTACTTGATGAAGAAACCTAATGCGAAGTTGAGGTTGATTAGATGGATGCTTTTGCTTCAAGAGTTTGACATTGACATATGTGATAAACGTGGAGTTGAGAACTTGGTAGCCAACCATTTGGGCCAGATTGACTCTCAGAAGGTAGATTTGGTCCCCATTGATAATGACTTTTTGGATGAGCATTTGTATGTTGTGCGTAGTTTCTACCCATGATATGTGGACTTAGTCAATTATCTAGCTGCATTTGAATTGCCTATTGACTTGAATAAATATCAGTTGAATAAGTTTAGGAGTGAAGCTAGATACTATATATGGGATAATCCATACTTATAGAAGCTATGTAATGACAGAGTAATTAGACGTTGTGCACTTGATGTAAACTTTGAATCTGTTTTGAGATTATGTTATACTCTTGTATGTGGAGGTCATTTTAGTCCAAAACACATAGCTAAGAAGGTTCTAAATAGTGGATTGTATTGGCTAACCTTAGTTCATGATTCTTATGATTTTTGTAAGAGGTGTGTTAAGTGTCAACAAACAACAAGTATATCTAGGAGAAATGAAATGTCACAGCATTCCATTTTATTTTATGAGATATTTGATGTTTATGACATTGATTTTATAGGACTGTTTCTTATTTTTTTAGGCTTTGCATATATCTTATTGGTTGTTGATTATGTTTTGAAGTGGGTGAAAGTAAAGCTCACTAGGATTGATAATTCTTCTATAATTGTAGAGTTTGTTCTTAGATTTTCTGTAAGTTTGGTATTCCCAAGGCTATCATTAGTGATCAGGGCACTCACTTTTGCAATTAAAGTATGCAAAGCTTGATTGGCAAGTATGGGGTCATGCATAGAGTGGTTACTTTATATCACCCTCAAACAAATGGCCAAGCAAAAATTCTGAACTAGAAAGTGAAGCAAAATTTAGAAAAAATAGTGTAGCCTAATAAGAAGGATTAGAGCAAGAGGCTAGAGGATGCTTTATAGTCTTATAAGACTGCTTACAAGACTCCAATTGGCATGTCACCTTATTAGCTAGTCTTTGGGAAAGCTTGCCACTTACTGGTAGAAGTGGAGCATAGAGCTTATTGGGCTATGAAGAAATGCAATTTGGACTCACATAGAGTGGATTCTCAAAGGAGATTTCAATTATAAGAGTTTGAAGAGATTCGCTTAGAGGCTTATGATAATGCACGAATTTACAAAGAAAAGACCAAGGCTTTCCATGATAAGAGGATTACAAAAAAAAAAGTTTGTTATTAGAGACAAAGTCTTACTTTACAAGTCCATTTTAAAATTTATACTTGATAAGTTTCGTTCTAAATAGGAAGATCCTTATGTTGTTTCTAATGCTTTTCCTTTTGTTGCAGTAGAGCTATTAGATGAGGCTACCGAAATGCAACCTAGCTTGCCTGGTTGTATACTTTCCCTTCCAAGTTTATATTATGTTGTCTATCTTTTGGTTGGATCTTAAACTTGCATTGAGGACAATGCAATGTTTAAGTATGGGGGAGAGCATTCAAATGATTTTAGTTTTTGTTTTATTTTGGTTAGTTGATATTTAATTTTTGTGAAAAGTTTTGCTTTTGTGTTGTTTGTGTGTTTTGAAAACTTATTTTGAAAAAATAAAACTCAAATCTTTTGTCTTGTTACTAGTATTAAGGTATGATCATAGCTTTGATATGTCTTGACTTGATAGGAAATTGACCTTGTATTGAAAATGCAAGTTAAATAGCAATTAGTTTAGCTTTAATAAATTTTAATGATAGTGAGTTTACCTTGTGAGATTTTGTGCCTATTGATGTTCATTTCTAGTTTGTATCCCTTATCTTATTTTTACTCCAGAACTTGGCTTGAATCTTAGTCAATACAACATTTGTACATTTCCACGCATGGAAAGAATTAAGGCATTCATTTTCCTTTTGTTTTGTTGTAAATAGAGCAAAATCACCATCCCACATTTGTTTTACCCATTGTTTTATCTCTTTAAGCTTTATATGTTTTCTTTTTACCCTTTTAGCCATAAAAAATAAATAAATATCTTTCCCACCTTGTTAGGATATTTTTAGTTGTTAAAATCATTTTATCTAGCTAGGGTAGATAGATGTGTATTTCTACATCATTTTTTGACCATTTAATTTGTTCCTTTGGGAAATATACATAGTTGGAAAAAGTTTGAAGAAAGAAAATAGAAAAAGAAAAAATATAGAAAAGAAGAAGAAGAAAACAAAACAAAATGAAATCAGAAAAAGAAAAGGAAAGGAAAGAAAGAAAAGTTACTTTTTGTTTCTTTGTGTAGATGTTTATTTGTAGTGAATAAGACCTCGAAATACACATTTATTCCATTCTTTTTATTTATGCTCTTGATGATTTTAGGTATTCACTTTATTTCTTGAATTGTCTTTATTTCTTTTATTTACCACTTGTTTATGACCTTCGCCTACATTACAACTACAATAAAGACCTTATGATTTATATATCGGCATTTGATTTTGAGTGGTGGAGATGTAGGTAATAGAGAAGTATATGGTAGTAAAGTTGGATAGGTTGGAATTTGAGATTAAATACCTAACCCTAAATATTAAAGAATAGAGTGGCAAACACTAATCCATGTGAGAGACCATCATTGCATTTTGTAACATCCGGTTTTCTGAAAACTAAAGACAATATGAGAAACGTACCGTATGGTTTCTCTGTAAATGAATGAAACTCATCGAATACAAAAGAAAGTCCCTCGAAATGACTTAGTTAAGGTCCTAAAAAAATTGGGAAGCATTATAGACTCCTAAAAATGAGAATCTCAGGCTCACACGGAAAGAAAAACAAAATTTGATGGAAAACTTACAAAACGTAATGGCATTTTTGTAATTTTGAGCAAAATTTGAAATTCACACAGGAGGACTTTTTAAATGAAAATTTTAAGTTCCCCAGGGTTCTCAAAGGCCCTGAAAACCATGGGAAGGCTCAGGATAACTAAAGCCCCTTTAGTGGATGTTTTCCATTGTCAGTGTACTCAAACTTTGACAAATTCGTTCGGGAAGGTTTTAGCTCTGATTTGAGTGATTCCAAAAGCATTTTACTAAATTGGGAACCTAAATTTCATAATGAAAAAGACAGTTCTAAAAAAGGATCTAAAACAAATTAGAAATGAAAATGCCAAGAACGAAGGGCAAAATGGAAATTTTTGAAAAGTTCTTTTTCCTCTCTTATATATCTAAGTGGCGCCCCACTCTCACCCTCATGTAGTCTCATATGTTTTTGCCTTGAAACAGAGCAAGAAGCTCTAGGATGAGGCACACAAGAGGAAGAAGAAGAGGAGGAGAAATTTGTAACATCCGATTCTCTAAAAACGAGAGAAAATGTGAGAAACGTAATGTATGGTTTCTCTGTCAACGAACGAAATTCACTAGATATAAAAAGAATTCCCTCAAAATGATGTAGTTAAGGTCTTGAAAGATTTTGAAAGCATTCTAGAATCCTAAAAATGAGAATCCCAGGCTCAGACAGAAAGAAAAACGAAGCTAGAATGAAGAAACAATTTCTTACGAAAAACTTACAAAACGTAATGGCATTTTCATAATTTTGAGCAAATTTTGGAATTTACATAGGAGGGCTTTTAAATGAAAGTTTTGAGTTCTCTGGGGTTCTCAGAGGCCTTGAAAACCATGGAAAGCCCCGAGACAGTTAAATCTCCTCCGGTGGACGTTTTCTAACGTCAGTGTACCCGAACTTTGACGGATTGTTTGGGAAGGTTTTAGCTCCAATTTGAGTGATTTCAAAGGCATTTTACAAAATTAGGAACTTAAATTTTATAATGGAAAAGACAATTCTCAAAAAGGAGCTAAAACAAAGGAGAAACGAAAATGCCAAGAACGAAGGGCAAAATGAGAATTTTTGAAAAGTGTTTCTTCTTTCCCTTATAAATAGGTTGCATCTCACACTCTCCTTTATTTATCTTCAGATTGTTCTGCCCAAATTCCAAGAAGAAACCCTAGGGGAGTGGCGCACCAAGGGAAGAAGAAGTGGAGAAGAAATTCAAGCTTTAAGGTATGGTTTCTTGATAGTTTTTTATGCTTTCTTCCATCCAAACCTCCTCCCTTTTATTCTCCTTTGTTTCCTTTGATTAAAATGAAGTTTACAAATCTGTTTAAAGGGAGAATCTAGGAAATTTCGAATTTGAAGAGAGCAGCTTAGAGAAAGCAAGATTCAAGTGAGAAAAAGCAAGAAAATAATGTAATTTCTTCTTCTATGGTTGCCACCTTTGGTTCCCCTCCTTCTCCATTCTGCCTAACCTAAGAAACCCTTGGAGGATTTGATTTTTAGTCAGAACCAAGGGTGAATCTAAGGAAAAAGGGTGTGGAGATTAAGAATATGCAAAGGGAATGAACAAAAAGCCATTAGATTTCAAGATACAATTTCTACAATTTCAATTGCACCTTGTAAAATCTGACTTTGTATGATGATTCCTAGGCCTAAATAAGAGTTTAATTGAGCTCCTAAGATCCCTAGAAGTCTCCCCATGTGCTTCCTCCCTTGAGAAAACAAACCAAACTCCATAGAAGCCATAAATGCTTCAAGTCTCGGCCTAGATGAGTTTGCATAGCTAGGGAGAGTTTTAAGTTTTTCTAAGCCCATTCTTGAGTCATATATGATGAATGAAAATGAGGGGAGGCTTTGGAAAAATTTTAGAACCCATAAAAAGTGAGTTGGTGCTTTAGGTTCCATATTATGACCTAAAGAAGAAACATGTAGCTAAGCTCTTGGTTTTAATTGTGTGATGACTCTAAGAGACTTAAAAGGAGTTAAGAATCATATTTGAAGGGAAAGAATTTAGCCTAGAATTTATTTGATGGGTGTTTCTTTATTAGGTGTATTTGTGGAACCATAATGAGGTTTATAGATCAAGTTAGAGTTCAAGCAAATTGTGTGGCCTTAGAATTGATTCCATGAACCTAATTGGCTTCCATAAATTATGAAGGGCCAAGAGAAATCATCCCCACACTTATGTGTGTGTGTGGCCGAAAGAAGGAGCTTGGATTCAAGAGAAAAAGTGTGTAATTATGTTCAAGATAGCTTTCTCTACCTTCTCTCATGTATGGATGTATGTTTAGCTTGTCTTTGTATATGTATATGTGTATTTTTAAGCTATGAAAAGTTCTCTAGCATGACTTTGATTCTGTGGTACCACGATGTTACAATATGTTTTCATATGATATTTATGATGTGTGCTTGGGTTTTCTTGAGTGTGGTGAGGCCAAGAACCCTTAGCCATGGTGAGGATGAGCCAAGAACCTTTAAGATTAGTTGAGAAAAAGTAAAGAGTCTCCTAAAAATGAGATGGACTCTTAAGAGCATGGTTGAGTCCAAGAATCTTTTAAAAAATGCGTGAGGCAAGTCCAATATCCATAAGAAACTGGGTGAGGCCAATCCACTTACTTGGCAAGCCTTTGTATGCTATGTATGACTTTTTCAAGTGATGAAAATATCTCTTGAATGTTTGCACATGTCGATATGACCATACATGCATTTATGAGATTTGTTTGCATCCATTATGTATAATTGAATGGGAGATGAGCTATTGGGATTCTTTGAATCTCATCCCCTCCTCTCCAATGTTCTAACATGTTAGATGGACCAAGTGGACAAGGTAATGGAAGCCGACCACCTTGAAGATGAGAGTATAACATACAAAAACATAAAATTTTGCTACTTTAAGGCTATACAAATGGTAAAAGATGTAACCAATGGATGTATATGTATTATGATGTTATGAACACATGTATTTATGATAACATGTTATGTATGAATGGGAGGATGTATTATGTGACCATTAGATTATGATTTCAGCATGTTATGGCATTGTAGCTCTTTGAATGCTATTATAGAATTGAGTATAAGTGTGGGTAAGATGGCCAAAATGAGAGGCATGAGGTTTAGAACCATTTTGGATAGCTCACACAAGTCCTAATCATGCTTTTAGACTTGTCCAAGAGATGCCAAACCCCAAGGAAAGCCATTTAGACATTTTGGTATCTTATATGGAGCCAAAATTGACCATAATGGAACGTTATATCACTTTTTATCCAAATGAGTTCTTCTTGATATGAGATTTAGTATATAATTAGAGCTTGTTGAGAGCCTTTTGGGAAGCTAAGGAACAGAATTTTTGGAGGTCTAGAGAATATTTGATAACTTTTCAAAGTTGGCAAATTTTTTGGTTTTGGTCATGTTATTGTTCACTCAGGTCCGAAAATAGAATCTATCACACAGGGCTCAAATGATGTCCAATTCCCACAAAATTTTATACAGAGAAACTAGACATTCCTAGTGACTTGTACCAATTAGAAGCACCCTATTTGAATGTCTAGAGAGGGAGATATGAATTTTAAAAAATCTGTCCAGTATCAAGAACTTCAGTCGAACTTAGTTACTATTTGATTGAGTTTCAAGGTCTGGACATGCCTAAATCGGTTTAGAGTTATTTTCCCCTCTAGCTAACATCCACATCTTTCCATATTAGTATCATTTATATAGATTGGATTTTTGTAGAATTAATTGAACATTTTTGAATTTACTGTAGAATTTTGTGATAGCACTAGTGGATAGCCTGATCTCTAGATCATTTCGAATATCAAATGTCCTTTATGTTGGATGTTATGGTTTGGACATATTTTTAACATAAATTAGACATGTGTAAATTTCTAGAATGACCAAGAATGTATGATTTTGAGTTTTCTAAAATTAGTTATGATTTTTCAAAGTTGTGACAGAAATGAGGACAAATCTGGCAAAAAATATACTTGTGTATTTTAAGCTTCCCTTTGAGTTCCACGTGATGTAGGCACTTTTGATGATGCAAATGAGTTATATTCATGTAATTAAATATGACAATGTGATATATGAGCTTATATGGTCCACATGACATCGAATAAAAATTTTATACGTGACACAACACTAAGAAATGCATTAAAATAATGCCTTTTTCTTGCCTTCTATATGAATTGCTTGATGTGAGGCATAGATATAGTATGAAATGAGTCTAGAAATTATGGTGTTACAAAATTCAAGCAAAAAGGTATGAAATTTTGGTAGTTTTTCATGCTTTTCTCCTTCTAAACTTCTTCTCCTCCATTCTTTTTTGTTTCCTATGATTATAATGAAATTTATAAATCTGTTTTAAAGGAGAAATTGAGGGAAACATTTGGATTTGAAGAGAAGAGCTCAAAGAACACAAGATTCAAGTGAGAAAAAGCAAGAAAATAAGGTAATTTCTTCTTCCATGGTTGCTAGTCCTTGCTCCCTTTCTCCACCATTTTGCCCTACTTGAGAAGACCTAAGAGGATTTGATTTTTAGGCAAAACCAAGAGTGTTTTTTAGGAAAAAAGGTGTGGAGATTAAGAATATGCAAAGAGAATTAACAAATAACCATGGAAATTCAATATGTAAAGTCTAGGGTTTCATATGTTCCTTACAAAATCTGATTTGATACCTTGATTCCTATGTCTAAATGAGAGTTTAAATGAGCTCCTAAGATCCTTAGAAGTCTCCCCATGTACTTCCTCCATCAAGAAAACAAAGCAAAGTTTAAGGAGATCATAAAGCTTTCTAGTCATGGCCTAAAGGAGTTTGTGTACCTTAGGATAGTTTTAATTTGTTCCAAGCCCATTTTTGAGTCATATATGATGAGTGAAGATGAGGGGATGCCTTGAGAAAAATTTAGAAACCATAGAAAGTGAGTTAGTGCTTTATGTTCCATAATATGACCTAAAGAAGCAACATGTAGCTAGGCTCTTTATTTTAATTATGTGATGACTCCAAGAGGCTTAAAAGGAGTCAAGAATCATATTTGAAAGAAAATAATGGAGCCTAAAATTTAATTGATGGGTATTGCTTCATTAGGTATATTCTTAGAAACATAAAGGGGTTTATAGACCAAGTTAGAATCTAAGTAAGTTGTGTGGCCTTAGAATTAATTCCATGAACCTAATTGTCTTCCATAAATTGTGTCTAGGCCAAAAAGAAATGATCTCCACCTTCTTGGGTGTGTGAGGTCAAGGGAGAGGATTCAAGGCTTAAGGAAAAAGTGTACAAATGCTAGCAAGGTAACTCTCTCCACCTTCTCTCATGCATGATTGCTTGCTTTACTTGTCTTTGAATATTTGTATGTGTATTTTAAGCCATAAAAAATTTTCTAGCATGAGCTATTACTCTATGGTACCATGATGATGCATTATGTTTTCCAAATAATGTTTATGATATTTATCTTGGTTTGCTTGAGTGTGGTGAGGCCAAGAACCTTTAGCCATGGTGAGGATGAGCCAAAAACTTTTAAAATTGGTTGAAACAAAGTAAAGAGTCTCCCAAAGATGAGGTTGACTCCCAAGAGCATGGTTGAGTCTAAGAACATCTTAAAGAATGGGCGAGGCAAGTCCAAAATCCACAAATAAATAGGTGAGGCCAATCCACTTACTTGGCAAGCCTATGTATGTTATATATGACTTTTTCAAATGCTCAGATTGTTTCTTAAATAATTGCACATGTCCATATGCCATGCATGCATTTGTGAGACTTGTTTTTTGTATACTTTATGTATGCTTGAATGGGAGATGAGCTATTGGGATTCTTTGAATCTCATCCCCTCCTCTCTAATATTCTAACATGCTAGGTGGACTAAGTGGATCAGGTAATGGAAGCCAACCATATTGAAGATGAGAGCATGACATCAAAGTGTCTTGAAATTGTTACTTTAAGGCCTTATGAATAGTAATTGATGAAATCCCTAGTTGTATATGACCTATGATATTATGAGCATGTATAATTATGTTTATGTATTGTGTATAAATGAGAATTGGGGTTATATGTATGGAAATACTCATTTTGGTCATGTAATAGCAATTTTGCATTACGGAATTTCATGTATGAATGGAAATGGAATAGCCAAAGTGAAATGCATAAAGTTTGGGATCACTTGGGCAGCTCACACAAGTCATAATCATGCTTTTGGACTTGCCCAAGAGGTGCCAAACACCAAGGAAAGCCATTTGGATATTTTGGTATCCTATATGAAGATAAAATTGACCATAATGGAAACCTATATCACTTTTTATCCAAATGAACTCTTCTTGATATGAGATTTTGTAAGAAATTAGCGCTTGTTGAGAGCTTTTTGGAAAGCTAAAGAACATAATTTTTGGAGGTCTAGAGAATATTTGATGAATTTTCAAAGTTGAAAAATTTTCTAATTTTGGTCATATTACTGTTTATACTGGTCTAAAAATGAAATCTAGTACATAGGGCTCAAATGATGTCCAATTCCCACAAAAGTTTATACAAAAAAACTAGACATTCTTAATGACTTGTGCCAACTAGAAGCACCTCATTTAGATGTCTAGAGAGGGAGATATAAATTTTCAAAGGATCTGTCCAATATCAAGGACTCCAGCCGACCTCAGTTACTGTTTGATTGAGTTTTGAGGTTTTGGCATGCCTGAACCGCTCTGGAATTATTTTTTCCCCATAGGTAACATCCACAGCTTTCTATATTGGTATCATTTTTATGGATTGGAGTTTTTTGGAATTAATTGGACATTTTTGAAATTTGCTGCAGAATTCTATGATAGCACCAGTGAACAGCCTGACCTCTAGACCTTTTCGAATGTCAAACACCTTCTGTGATGGATGTTATAGTTTGAAAATATTTTTAACATGAAGTAAACATGTGTGGATTTCCAAAATGGTCAAGAATGCATGATTTATATTTTTTTAGAATTAGTTATAATGTTCTAAACTTTGTGACAGAAATGTGAAAAAATCTGGCCGAAAATATATGTATATATTTCATGCTTTCCTTTGAGTTCCACGAGATGTAGTGTAATTTTAATGATGCAAATAAGTTTTATTTATGTAATTAAATATTAGAGTATGATGTATGAGCTCACATGGCCCACGTGACACCGAATAAAATTTTTATATACAGCATAACGCTAAGAAATACATTATTTAATGCTATTTTTTCTTACCTCTTTGTGAGTTGTTTGATGTGAGGCATAGAGATAGTATGAAATGAGTTGGAAATATATGGTGTTACACATTTTATTTTTGTTAAGTATATTGCCATGGTACTTGTTACATTGATGCAAGTGGTATGACTTGGATAATTGGGATGTTAATATGCTATGGTCTTTTTTATGCTTAGTGGCTTGCAAATTTTCTATTTGTTTCTTTTCATTATCCTTTTCTTGGAGTTTTGATTTCTTTTGCCCATGAGTGTAAAAATTTAAGTGTAGGGGAATTGATAAATGTTATTTTTATATCTTTTATTTCTCTTTACTTGGACTTTTTAATGATGAATTATGACTTAATAGATTTTATTAGATAAGACTTGATTTTATTAGCCATTTTTGCACTTTAAGAATTACTTTGTAAAATTTTTTTTAACGCATAAATTATTTTAAAATTATTTTATAAATTTTCTTACTTAATATTTTCTATTATTTATGTATATTTTTAATGGGCAACTAGAATTTAGATAGTGGATATTAATTAAGAGGAAAATTTAGGGCCATGAAATTTAATCAAGGGCCATGATCTTAAGATGGAAGCTACATGTTTTACAATGCCAAGGGGGAATAATTGTCCAAAATTTTTTATAGATTTTTAGAAAATAAAAATTGAAAATTAAAGATGAGATGGTGCAACTGATACACACTAAAGTGTAGACCCATTCCTCTTTCTCTCACGTTGACATGTGACTCTCTCCAAGTCTCACATTGACTCACGTAAAGGCGTAGTTTCATGCATGGAGCTTCATGAATCATCCACCTGGTATTTTGGCTACTCTCACATTCATGTACCAAGTCACTTCACACAAGACTCTCTTTCATACATGAGAAACACATATGGATTAAATGCACTCTACACATACATTCGGGAGGGGATTCACACGTTCAGACCCACTAATTCTCAGTAGATTCACGAAGGGAATAATGCATTAGGTGGAGGCTTGGAGGTCTTACGTGGAGGGATGATGTAGGTGGATCATTCACATACATATTCACACATGGATTAGAGGGCTTCCTAATTGAGACATCTAGACACAGATGTGAGGCATGAGAATAAGGCACCAGATTCACTCTCACAAAAAAGTACACAAAACATCATTCTCTTCCCCTTTTGAAAGTTCATGGCTGAAATGCTATATCAGATTTTCTTCATTAATCTTTGATCAATGGAAGCCTGAATTCGCCATATAGTTAGCTTAAGATGGAAGACCTTGAAGTGCATATTGGAATAAAAAAAAAACTACTCCAAGATTTGGCTCATTCTCTTATCCTTTTTAGTTGCAATTTTCTGGTTATATAAGACTAAGTTTAGCTTTTATTAACTTAATGATTGTGGCTGTAAATTTAGATTAGATTCTTGAGATTATTGAGCTATTAAATAGACATTTTGTAAGTTGAATTGGAGGATTAATTGGTTAAATATTTTTTTGTTTTATGGCTATACATTTCATTCCCTTTTCCTCTAAATTTTCAGCTTGATTAATGCAATGATTATTGTATGAACTTGTTGGATTTTTATGCTTAATTTTTTATTTGAGGAATCTTGATGTTTAATTGGTTAATTAGGCATCTAGGATGAAAGTGCAAAAGCTTTAAAGATAAATTAATTTACATTTTTAGTGTGTCTAATGAGCTTAATTCAAGACTTAGTAAGATAGTGTAGTCTTGAGGTTTCAAGAGCCATTAATTTGCTAGTTTCTCACATCTTAAGTGGTAACTTGAGAAAAACTCATTATGAGTACACTAAAAAGGATTAAGACTAGACCTTAGTGAAAAATAATTTGGATGATGATAATTGAATTTTAAGGAATTCACTCATGGCTAGCTATACTTAATTATTTGATTGTTGTTACTTTCTTTGATTTTAGTTAGTAGTGTGTTTTAATTCTTGAATTACTTTTAATTTTAGTCATTGAAGCTTCAACAAAATTTTGGAATTATTAGCTTTTGGGTTGTATTTGACATTTAGAAAGCTTTCTTTAGTAATTGGAATCTATTTCCATAGGAGATGATCTTGGTTGCATCATGATCTACAAACTTATTTTTACAACAAAGTTTTTTATATCTATTCAACAATAGTTATCACCCATCTTGTAGGACATGCATGAGTACAAGCAAAAATTGAAAATATCTTAAAAGGAAAACCATAAGTGAAATTGAGGAAGTAATTAAAAATGTACCACGACTTATTATTTACTCACTGTGAATGCCAAATGGTTGTGGATCCTTTTAACATCAAACCCTCATCAAACCCTTCTGATAGGAGTATCTAAAGGACTTCCTAAAACACAATTGGAATAATCATTCACATACAACAACAACAACAACAAAGTCTTTCCCCCTAAGTGGGGTCGGCCACATGGATCAATCGGTACCATAAACACCTATCATAAATCATGTTTTTAGACAAACCATTTAAATCTAAATCTCTCTTAATAATTTCTCTTATAGTTTTTCTTGGTCTTCTTCTACTTCTAATTATTGGACTATTCTTCATCTCATTTACTCTCCTAACTAGGGCTTCTATAGGTCTCCTCCAAACATGCCAAACCATCTAAGTCTTGATTCTACAATCTTTTCCACAATAGGTGCGACTTCCACCTTCTCTCTAATACATTCATTTCTAATCCTATCTCATTTAGTGTGTCCACTCATCCAACACAACATCCTCATCTCTGTAACATTGAACTTATTCTTTTCTTGACTTTTTATTGCTCAATACTAAATTCCATACAATATTACAGTCTTGTAACTGTGCAGTAGAATTTACCCTTAAGTTTGAGTGGTACTCTCCTATCACAAATAACACCCAAAGCATTCCTCCATTTTATCCACCCCGCTTGAATCCTATGTTTTACATCTTCTTTTATTTCCCTATGATGTTGTATGATGGATTTAAGATGCTTAAATTATGTGACTTATGGTATAATATGTTATCTAATTTTCACTTCTGCGCTAGAAGTGGTGTGTCTCTTACTAAACTTACGCTCTATATTCTCTATTTTACTTCTACTTAAAAGAAATCCATAAGCTTCCAAAGCTAGTCTTCACCTCTCTAACTTCTCATTCATTTCTGCTCTTAATTCACCAACTAGGACAATATCATCTACAAAAAGCAAACACCATAGCACTGACTCTTGGATATGTTTAGTAAGCACATCTAAGACTAAAGTAAAAAGATAAAGGCTCAGAGTTGACCCTTGATGTAGACCAATAGTTATTGAAAAATCTTTTGTAGGTCCACCTTTTATTACTACACTAGTTGTAGCCTCATCATACATATCTTGGATTGCTAGAATATAAGTTATATAAACTCTTTTTTTTTCAAAGCCTTCCATAGAACCTCTCTTGGCATTCTATCACATGCTTTTTCTAAATCGATAAACACCATGTGTAAATTTCTTTAATTCTCTCGATATCTCTCCATTAATCTTTGCAACAAGTATATTGCTTCTATAGTTGACCTTTCTGACATAGAACCAAATTGATTCTTTGTAACTTGGGTCTTTTTCCTTAACCTCTACTCAATTACTCTTTTCCATAATTTCATAGTATGGCTCATGAGCTTAATCCCTCTATAATTTGCACAATTAAGCAAAAATAAATAACCGATGCAATTAAGAAAAAAAATCCCCTTGAGTCTTCAAAAGACTATATATAAATTTCTCATCTGCCTACTCATTTAACTATTTTATCTTTTAATTAACATTGCAACAAGTAGGTTTAAAATTACCTTAGGGAGTAAAATTTGAAGATTATGGTAAGTGAGTATCATCCCCAACTAGCCAATTCCACCAAGACATGGCAAGGAGAATGAAAATGACATTCTTCTAATCCTAATAATGGAAATGAGATTCTTTTAATCCTATGAGCTACCTATCTAACTTAAAATAAAACCAAAACCCACTCAAAACAAAGCTGCTATGGATGAAGAATGAACATTGAATAAATGAGTTTTAATAGGAGTATATGACAAGATAAGTTAATAAAAGTGGGTGAAGGAGACACAAACCCGATGTAGTTGAAAAGGAAGTGATGGAAATAAAAAAAGAATGGAGCTTTTAAGGAAGGTGAGGCAAAGCAACAAAGATAGACAAAGGTGGTGAGCCTTACAAATAGAAAACAAGGCATGGAGAAGAAGAATGAAGGTGATGGTGTTAGGGATAAAAGAAAAAGTTATTGAGATTCTTGTAAGCAAGAGGTTGAGAACAAAGTAAAGAGTGGTTAGAGTTAAAGCAAGTAGCAACTAATATTGAGAAAATGAGGGAAGCTTTAGGATCCAAAGTAGTTAAGATAAAGCAAAGATTAAAATAGTTAGAGTCAAAGAGTACCTTAGGTATTAGTGATAAAATGTAGGAAGAGAATTGGGTTTAAAGAAAAGAAATAAAAATAAATGAAAAAAGAAAATGGGAGTAATACAATAGTAAATTTTCCCTATTCAAATCCTTAAATTTATAACTTCAAAATTTTGCTTAACTATAGTCAAATTTATTTAATTTAAATCTTTCTCCCTAATTTAATTAAACTAAATGTTTTATTTATTAGTATTATTATTACATTATTTCAATTATTGTAAATTTCCAATTTGGTGGGTATTACACCTTGAGAACCTGAAGAATTCAAATGAACAAAGGAATGTGAACAAGTATTCTAGTAATTGAGAGAATATCTTAGTTTACAATAGTTGTTGCTAGCTTCATCACAAGAAAGTCTTATATACATTTACCTCTGGATTGTAGGGGAATGTATAACTTTGGCATTGGTACAAGAAAAGATGACAACTAGCACCTAGTATATTTTGTGAGCAGAATCTTACGTGTACTTAAGAATAATTTCATAAAGATAGAGAAACTAGCATTTTGTTTGATTATACTTTCAAGCCTACTCCATTGCCATACTCATGAACCTATTATTGAGACAAACTTTTCTTAAACTTAAGTTATTGGGATGATTAGTGATTAGTTAACTAGATAATAGAGCTATCTAAGTTTGCCATCTCATACTAGCCTTGAACACTATAATCAAAGGACAGGTTTTGGTAGACTTCATCTCTAAAATCACCATTGTGGATAGAAAAAATTAACTTTAAGGAAAGCTTCACATAGATCTTACATGTGAAGGGCTTCTCCAATAGTAAATGTAATTGGGCAAGATTGATCTTTATAAATGCATTTAGTAAAAGCCTTGAATATTCTTTAAAATTTGAATATTTAGAATCTAACAATACTACAGAGTATGAAGCATTAATAACGAGCCTTAGACTGGTCAAGCAAGCATAAGCTAAACATGTTTGCATATACAATGACTCTTAACTAGTGGAGAAACAACTTACTAGATGTAACACCTCAATATTAATTAGGAATAATCATGAAGAATTAAGGAATTATTATGGGGCATTTGGGGAGATTAAGGAAAATAAGGATTTCTAAAGAAATAGATTTATTTAAGACATTTTAGGACAATAATTTTTTGCCATTATTAGGTAGAAATGGATTAATTTTGTATATGGGTTTAATTAAAGAAATTAATTACATGAAAGTGGACATTTAATATTTGGGCCTTATGATTAATTTATGTGTGCTAAGAACCATTTTTTGGCCTAACTTCTTTGTAATCTGACCCAACTTAATTAAACCCAATGAACCTTGCCCCAATACTTAGAAAATAAACTCAAATAGATAATAAGCTTTTAGGTTAGCCCATATTGCCTTAAAACCCTGAGGATTCTGCAACCATAGTAAAATATTGGAGGCAACAACTTATGTTCTATAGAACAAGGAGAGCATTTCTACACTTGAGAAGAGGGGCTAGAGTTCCAACACTTTGTGGCTCTAATTTGCACTCTAATTAAGAGTTTTAGCTAAGGTAATTTATATAAAAATTGCTCCTCTCATCTTTATCTATATTATGGTCCAATTAGTTTTTAGTTTAATGGATTTTTGCCTTATCACAAATCTGAAGTTTGATATTTTGGTGATTTCTAGCTTGATTTTTAGAGTTTGGGTCTAAAGGGGCTATTAGGTGAATGTATGCTCCTTATTATGATGTATTTTCTGCTAGTTATTAGCCCCAATAGCTAACTTATATTATGGGCTCTAATTTTGTACGAAAATGCTAAAGAATTGGAGTAAGACATAGAAGTTTCTGGTGTAGGAAGACCAAAGTCCAATTTGAGCTCTTGGAGTCTAGGTAAGTGCCTCTTAGATAGTCAATGATGATAGAATGATGGGTAACTAATTTTTGTATTGGGTGTTGACTAACGAATTGGTATTGGTAAACTAAGATCACTAAGGAATTGGAAACTTATCTTAACTTCAAGATTTGACACAATTAAGTGAGGTAATTTGGGCTAACTTTTAATTCCTTGCATATGTTCACTTTAATCTTATATTTGTTGCATATGTATGATTTTAAAATGCTAAATCATTAGTTAGCTACTTGAATTGTTGTTTTGGGGCCGTGAGCGAGTCCTTAGTAGAGCTATGGTGTGGTTTCCACCTTTACATTGTGTTTTAATCGAACACTGAGTTGTGATCAGAATCATAAATACACTGAGTCATGAGTGTGCTCATAAAGAGTTGGCATTATGGACAGGCCTTTCCCTTTATTTTTGGCCATTAACATGTTATATGTGATTACTAATATGGAATAATAGTCACTAATAGCTCAACGAGTTCATTTGCTGATTGAACAGATTATTCTGGTAATTGCTAATATAAAATGTGTATATATTGATTAATGTGTTCATGTGTATAGAATATCTTTTTTTGTTACTAAAATTCACATCTTACCCTATTTCAGGGGCTAACAATTTCAGGTGAAAGTTCCTCAAGTAAGGAAAAGAGGAAGTAAGTAGATGAACATGTGACACCTTAAACTACTACCACTACCTAGCCTCTCCATAGGCTCGGTTCCATATGATTTCCAAAGAGTCACTACTCTCCCGTGGCATTTACATGCTATGAACCGGGGTTTCATATACTCATCTTTTACCCCGTGGGTCCTGTGAACCCATCTCATGCATCCTCAACTCCAACTCCATATAGATGACTCATACATAGCATATATCAACCCATAAGCCACGGGTATAGAGCCAAAACCAGTAAAATTTACATTTCCGCACTTGGGCCCAAAAGTCATATTTTGGCTCTAAGTTTGGAAAATCATAATTAATTGTAGAAAAATGGGAATGCAGCAAACTTTAGCTTTCTGGAAAACTCTAAGTGTCAACTTGACACTAAAAATCATTCCCAATCACAAACACATCGTTTGGACTAAGTTTGACATCGAAAATGGGAGGAAGGTCCAGCCGTCACTGTTTCTGGTGCAGCTTGCTGTCATGATTTTCGGAAATTCATAACTAAATCCACAAAAATCCAATCTGGGCACATTATACCAATTCGGAAAGATACGGATGTCTACTAGAGGAGAAAAATAAGTTCAGATGGAACAGTGATGGGGGTCAGATAAGCTCACTGATGCTGATACAGAACTTCAGTCGGTTCAATCTCTCTCTACAGACCTCCGATTTGGGTGATTCTAGTTCCTACAAGTCACTTTCGTTTTCTAGTTTATGTGTATAAAATTTCACCACATTTGGAATCCATTTGGTCTAAAAGTGCCACAGATTTCATTTCTGCCCTATGAAACAGTAACATGACCAATTCATTAAATTCTCCCAAATTCAACAATTCCCCAAATATTCTCTAGACCTCAGAATATTACCCACTTTAGCTTCTCAAGAAGCTTTCTACAAACTCTAGAGTCATGCCAAATTTCATGGCAAACGGAGCTCATCCGGTCATACTTTGACGGAGCTCACAAAAATACCAGTTTTGGCACCCCATAGGTCCAAAACGGGTCCAAATAGCCTCTCTCACATTCTCACTCCACATGGACAAGTTCAAAAGCATAAAACTAGTATATCTAACATGTCCATATGCTCCAAATCATCATACATTCAAATCTCACTATGCTATGGCCAAATTTACACAATATCATTCATGCATCAAAGGGGTAAAAACCCACATTTCCATTACTTTGGCTATAAACATAGGTCATACAATATCCTTTCATACTTCTACACGTGTTGCAAACTTTACATCTCAAAAATAGTGGGCACATCTTCATTTGGCACCACTTTACATCATATTTACAACAAAATATCACAATAAAACTAACATTTTCCTATACATGCTCCTAGGCTCCTTGGTGTGTGCTCGATTCTCCTTGAGCTCCACCTAGCATATTAGTTGGGAGGGGAAAGGGGTGAGATTCAGGGAATCTCAGTAGCTCATACACTCAATCCAGCAAGCAATCAAGGCATATAACAAGTCAAAGCATGTGAATAAGCACTCAGCCATTCTCAATCAACCAACACACCATGTACATGCTATGGAATCACAACAATGCCAAAAATGAGCTCCAGGGACTTTTGGTCTAGCCTCACCCGAGTCTAGGGACTTTTGGATGGCCTCACCCGAGTTTAAGGACTTTTGACTTGGCCTCACTCGTTGGAGACTTTTGGCCTTGTCTCACCTATCTCAAGGGGCTTTCGGCTTCACCTCACCCATCTCATGGACTTTCGGCACTACCTCACCCGAGCAATCTCACATTTCAACATACAAGCATATTGGCATTCAATGCATCAAAGCAATAACATATGGCATATTCCATACAACAAGCATATACATCATACAATGACTATCATATCCAAGAAAGTAACAAGAAAGAGTGAAAGAGAGAGCTACCTTTGGAGCCAAAGCCAACACAGGCTTTTCCTTTCAGTGTCTCCTTTCCCTCCTTAGGTTCACAATCGCACCTTGATGGAGGTGTTTCTCTTGAGCCTAGACACACAAAAGCATGCAATTACTCTCTTACCCTATAATCCTTCAGATCAAATTCTCCTATATACCATAACCTAGAGTTCTCTCTCTCTAGAATGCCATTAATCCCTTTCTCTCTCTCAAGCTCCCATGGTAGTGGAAAACCACATTTCAAAGAAAACACAATGATTCAAAAGCGTTTTCCACTTTCCCTCTTCTGACCCATACCCAGAAATCGTCCATTTTTGCAAACAAAACTGTAGGAAAAGAGGGCAAAGGGAGGGGATCAGAAATCTGAAGAGAAATGGGAGAAGTAACCTTACCTTTCCCTTAATCTTCCTCCTTCTCTTGATGTCTCACACTCTCCTCGCCTCTTTTCTCTCTTTGGGTCGAAGCTTAGGGCAGATATGAGAGAAGAAATGAGTTTGGGCGTTTAATGAAGTCTGATTCTCGCTATTTACTCTCTTCCGGACCGACTCTCGCTACGGCGAAAACTAACCTTCGCTATAGCGAGCTCGTGTAATCTGGCTTCGCTACGGCGAGGTGTAACCTTCGCTACGGCGAGCTCGTGCCAGTTCCCTTCGCTATGGCGAGATTTACCACTCGCTATGGCGAAATCGCGTCAGTTCCAGACTTCACTCTCGCTATGGCGCCGCTACAGCAGGCAACTCCCTGGTTTTAGTATGGGCTGCTCGCTATAGCTAGAATCGCCTTCGCTATGGCGAACTAGCTCTCTCGCTGTAGCGAGACCGTTTCTCGCTATTGCGAGAGGACTTGGCAGATTCTGGATTCCGAAAATTTCCAGATTTCATTTCCTTTTCTTTCTCTTTCCTTTTCTTTTTCCCGGTCGTTACATTTCTACCCCTCTTAAAAGAAATTTCGTCCTCGAAATTTAAAAACTTACCTCAAGGGAATAATTCTGGATATTTCTGCCTCATCTCCTCCGCCAATTCCCAGGTGGCTTCCTCAGATGTCAGACCTCTCCAAATCACTTTCACCAGAGGAATGCTCTTGCTTCTCAGCTGTTTCAGCTTAGCATCCACAATTCTCTCCGGTTTCACTACATAGGAAAGATCTTCCTGCAATTGCACATGCTCATATTCTATGACATGTGAGGAATCTGGTAAATGCTTTTTCAACTGGGAGACATGAAAAACACTGTGTATTTGGGCTAGGTTAGGAGGCAAGGCTATTCGGTAAGCCACGGGTCCAATTTTCTCAAGGATTTCAAACGGACCAATATACCTAGGACTGAGCTTCCTTACCCTCATTGACCGACCTACTCCCGTCATTGGAGATATTCGTATGAACACATGGTCTCCAACCTCAAACTCTAACGGCCTCCTACGCTTATCAGCATAGCTTTTCTGTCTACTTTGGGCCGTGAGAAGCCTCTTTCTAATCAATTCTATCTGTCGGGTGGTCTGGTCCACAATCTCAGGTCCTATCATACTCCTCTCACCTAACTCAACCCAACACACAGGGGATCTGTACTTTCTCCCATACAGAGCCTCATAAGGGGCCATCTGATACTGGAATGGTAACTATTGTTATAAGCAAACTCTGCTAACGGTAAATACACATCCCAGTTCCCTTTCATTTCTAGCACACATGCCCTCAACATATCTTCTAATGTCTGGATGGTCCTTTCAGTCTGACCATCTGTCTGGGGGTGATATGCAGTACTAAACCGCAATCTCGTCCCTAAGGCATGCTGTAATGACCTCCAAAAGTTCGATGTGAACCTGGGGTCTCTATCCGAAACTATGCTATTGGGCACTCTATGAAGTCGCACTACCTCTCTGATATACAACTGGGCCAATCTATCCAGTGTATAAGTAGCCTTAATAGCTAAAAAGTGTGCAGACTTCGTCAGTCTATCCACAACTACCCAAATAGCATCGTGTCCAGAGGATGTCCTGGGTAACCCCATGACAAAATCCATGGCTATACTATCCCACTTCCACTCAGGGATATCTAGTGGTTGCAACAACCCAGCCAGTTTCTGGTGCTCAATCTTTATCCTCTGACACACTAGGCATCTAGCCACATATTCTGTCACATCACTTTTCATCCCTGGCCACCAGAAAATCTTTTTCACATCCTGATACATCTTGGTGGCACCTGGGTGGATAGTATACTTACTCTTATGCGCCTCTTCCAGAATGCTTTCTCTCAACTCATTCTGACTAGGCACACAGATTCTATCCCGATATACTATCATGCCATCCTCAGATAACTTAAAATCTGAGGTCTTACCTTGGGTGATCTCATTCCTGATCCGTTTCAGGAACTCATCCTCTCTTTGGGCATCTAAGATCTGGGTTCTCAAGATATTTTCAATTCGGGTTTCACTCAGATATAATCTACCCGATACCACCTGACACGAGAGGTTCAACTCTCTGAACTTCTCTAGGAGCTCCTGCTCCCTAATCATCATATGGGCTACATGGATGGATTTTCTACTCAGGGCGTCTGCCACTACATTGGCCTTGCCCGGATGGTATTTCAACACATAATCATAATCTTTCAAGAATTCCATCCATCTCCTCTGTCTCATATTGAGTTCTCTCTGATCAAACAGGTATTTCAGACTCTTGTGGTCACTATAGATCTCTATGGTCGCACTATACAGATAGTGTCTCCAAATTTTGAGAGCAAACACTACAGCAGCTAACTCCAGGTCATGTGTGGGGTAATTCTCCTCATGAGGTCTCAACTGCCTCGAGGCATATGCCACTACTCGACCCTGCTGCATCAACACACATCCTAACCCTTTACCCGAAGCATCACAATAAACCACAAATGGTTCACTAGGGTCAGGGATAATCAGCACAGGGGCAGTGGTCAAACAGAGTTTCAACTCCTGGAAACTCTTCTCACATCTCTCATCCCACACAAACGGTGTATCTTTCCTGGTTAGCCTCGTCAGTGGTAAGGCCATTCGAGAAAAGTCCTGAATAAATCGTCTGTAATACCCTGCCAAACCTAGGAAACTCCTGACTTCGGTGATCGTTCTAGGTCTATCCCACTGTAACACAGCCTCAACTTTATGGGGATCCACCGCAACCCCATCCCGTGAGATCACATGACCTAAGAATCGCACCTCGGTCAGCCAAAACTCACATTTACTCAGTTTGGCATACAACCTTTTCTCTCTCAAGGTGTCTAGGACTAGTCTCAAATGCCTCTCGTGCTCCTCAAAAGATCGGGAGTACACTAAAATATCATCAATAAAGACCACCACAAACTGATCTAGATACGGTCTGAATACCCTGTTCATATAATCCATGAACACTGCAGGCGCATTCGTCAACCCGAATGGCATCACAAGGAACTTATAGTGCCCATATCTCGTCCTGAAAGCCGTCTTAGAGACGTCTTCAGTTCTCACTCTCAACTGGTGGTAACCAGATCTAAGATCTATCTTAGAAAACACAGATGCCCCAGCCAACTGATCTAACAGATCATCAATTCTAGGGAGAGGATATTTATTCTTGATGGTAACTTTGTTCAACTCTCGGTAATCTATACATAACCGCAAGCTACCATCTTTCTTTTTCACAAACAACACCGGAGCACCCCAAGGTGAAACACTAGGGCGGATGAACCCTTTCTCTAACAGTTCCTCTACCTGCGCTTTCAACTCAGCAAGCTCGGCGGGAGCCATCCTATAAGGAGCTTTGGACACCGGTCCAGCACCAGGCACTATGTCTATAGGGAACTCTAATTCTCTCTCAGGAGGTAGGCCACTAAAGTCAAACTCTCTAGGGAAAATCTCCAGGAATTCCCTAACAACTGGGATCTCCTCTATCCCTTCTTCTACCTCAGCCCGAATAGAGAAAAAGACTAGAAACCCTTGACATCCACACTCCAAATATCTCTCAGCCTGGGCAGTAGTCATAAAGGATAACTCTGCTCCTACCCTAGGTATGGTCCCACAAACAGGTAAGGAAACGGTTCGGTGTTCACAATCAAGTATGGCATTATTTGCAGCTAACCAGTTCATACCAATAATCAAGTCAATTTCATGAAAAGGCATACAAACCAAATCAAGAGTGGTATGACAGTGGTTAAATTGGACAGTGACATTTAAGCAAGTATGGGAAGTGACCACGTGGCCTCCAGTGGGTGTAATGACAGACAAGTCAAAGGGCAAGACACTAACAACCAGACCCAATTTCCTCACACAATCATAAGATATAAACGAGTGACTAGCACCCGAGTCAAACATAGCAACTACAGGAAAGCCATTCACTAAAAGCGTACCTCGGATCAAACTGGGAGATGCGCTGGCTTCCTGCTGAGTAAGGGCGAACACTCAGCCCTGGGTCTGTGGTCTAGGAGGAGGCGCTGTCTCCATCTGAGGACAGTGTCTAGCAATGTGCCCCGGCTTCCCACACTTATAACATGTCACCGGAGACTGCTGGAAGGATGACTGACCCCGAGGAGGTGGCACACCTCGCTGCGGCCTTTTACTCCATGGCCCCTTGCCTCTTTTCTTGGTACTAGGGGTCAAACTAGAGCCCTCTTCTGGTTTCGGCCTTTTCAAATCCGGAACCCTCTTCTGACTAGCCGTCGTCACAGTAGGCATGATAATTTACAAGTTCGTCTCAATCACCCTACTGACCTCCACCAGAGTATTAAACTTTCTGATCCTCTGTGGAGTGACTCTATCGCTAATCAGGGGCCTCAAAATAGTCTCAAACTGCTCACATCTCCAGGGTTCATCATCATACCTCTGGAGGTAAGAGGAATACCGAGACAGCTCTATAAACTTGGCCACATACTGGTCCACAGTCATCTCATCAGTCTGTCTCAAACTCATGAACTCCATCTCTTTCTTCTTCCTCATTGAACTTGGGACATACTTCTCATAAAATTCAACCAAGAATGTCTCCCAAGTGATCGGTATGTTCTTGGTCTCCATCAATGGTTTCGCACTCTCCCACCATCTATCAGCCTCCTTTTCTAGCATGAAGGTGGCTAACTGGGCTTTCTGCTCAGTGGTACAATCCATCACTGAGAAGATTTTCTTAAGCTGCATGACCCAAGCCTCCGCCTTATCCGCATCCAATTCCCCGTCAAATGAGGGTGGATTGTTCTGCCTAAACTGCTTCAATACTTTCTGGATAGGCGTCTGGGTCTGTGGAGCAGCAGGCTCCTGGGGAGGTATAGGTGGAATGCTGGAGGTAGACGGTTGCGGTCCAGGGGCATCCCTTCTGGCTTCTTCTTGCCTAGCCAGGGTATTTTGCAGATGTATGATCATATCATGCTGCTGCTGAGCAATATATCTCTGTTGCTCCAGCATCTCTTGGTGTTGGCCCATCATGGCCTCATACCGGTCTAATCTATCCATGATGGCCTGCAGAGGAAGCCTAGTCTCAGTAGGAACATCTGGCTCATCTCTCTGAGCTCTGGGCAGTCTGCCTCTGCCTCTGCCTCTGCCTCTACCCCTGCCCCGTCTAGTCTCAACCATGTCTGAAAGAAATAGCAATCCTCAGTTCACAATAATATCGCAACACTTATGCAAGGATGCTACAACTTCCATGACCATTCACACCAAATACAGCAATTCACATACTTCAAGAGCCTAAACTTGAGCAAAAGTACCTGAATCATTGCTCTGATACCAAAAATGTGACACCTTAAACTACTACCACTACCTAGCCTCTCCATAGGCTCGGTTCCATATGATTTCCAAAGAGTCACTACTCTCCCGTGGCATTTACATGCTATGAACCGGGGTTTCATATACTCATCTTTTACCCCGTGGGTCCTGTGAACCCATCTCATGCATCCTCAACTCCAACTCCATATAGATGACTCATACATAGCATATATCAACCCATAAGCCACGGGTATAGAGCCAAAACCAGTAAAATTTGCATTTCCGCACTTGGGCCCAAAAGTCATATTTTGGCTCTAAGTTTGGAAAATCATAATTAATTGTAGAAAAATGGGAATGCAGCAAACTTTAGCTTTCTGGAAAACTCTAAGTGTCAACTTGACACTAAAAATCATTCCCAATCACAAACACATCGTTTGGACCAAGTTTGACATCGAAAATGGGAGGAAGGTCCAGCCGTCACTGTTTCTGGTGCAGCTTGCTGTCATGATTTTCGGAAATTCATAACTAAATCCACAAAAATCCAATCTGGGCACATTATACCAATTCGGAAAGATACGGATGTCTACTAGAGGAGAAAAATAAGTTCAGATGGAACAGTGATGGGGGTCAGATAAGCTCACTGATGCTGATACAGAACTTCAGTCGGTTCAATCTCTCTCTACAGACCTCCGATTTGGGTGATTCTAGTTCCTACAAGTCACTTTCGTTTTCTAGTTTATGTGTATAAAATTTCACCACATTTGGAATCCATTTGGTCTAAAAGTGCCACAGATTTCATTTCTGCCCTATGAAACAGTAACATGACCAATTCATTAAATTCTCCCAAATTCAACAATTCCCCAAATATTCTCTAGACCTCAGAATATTACCCACTTTAGCTTCTCAAGAAGCTTTCTACAAACTCTAGAGGCATGCCAAATTTCATGGCAAACGGAGCTCATCCGGTCATACTTTGACGGAGCTCACAAAAATACCAGTTTTGGCACCCCATAGGTCCAAAACGGGTCCAAATAGCCTCTCTCACATTCTCACTCCACATAGACAAGTTCAAAAGCATAAAACTAGTATATCTAACATGTCCATATGCTCCAAATCATCATACATTCAAATCTCACTATGCTATGGCCAAATTTACACAATATCATTCATGCATCAAAGGGGTAAAAACCCACATTTCCATTACTTTGGCTATAAACATAGGTCATACAATATCCTTTCATACTTCTACACGTGTTGCAAACTTTACATCTCAAAAATAGTGGGCACATCTTCATTTGGCACCACTTTACATCATATTTACAACAAAATATCACAATAAAACTAACATTTTCCTATACATGCTCCTAGGCTCCTTGGTGTGTGCTCGATTCTCCTTGAGCTCCACCTAGCATATTAGTTGGGAGGGGAAAGGGGTGAGATTCAGGGAATCTCAGTAGCTCATACACTCAATCCAGCAAGCAATCAAGGCATATAACAAGTCAAAGCATGTGAATAAGCACTCAGCCATTCTCAATCAACCAACACACCATGTACATGCTATGGAATCACAACAATGCCAAAAATGAGCTCCAGGGACTTTTGGTCTAGCCTCACCCGAGTCTAGGGACTTTTGGATGGCCTCACCCGAGTTTAAGGACTTTTGACTTGGCCTCACTCGTTGGAGACTTTTGGCCTTGTCTCACCTATCTCAAGGGGCTTTCGGCTTCACCTCACCCATCTCATGGACTTTCGGCACTACCTCACCCGAGCAATCTCACATTTCAACATACAAGCATATTGGCATTCAATGCATCAAAGCAATAACATATGGCATATTCCATACAACAAGCATATACATCATACAATGACTATCATATCCAAGAAAGTAACAAGAAAGAGTGAAAGAGAGAGCTACCTTTGGAGCCAAAGCCAACACAGGCTTTTCCTTTCAGTGTCTCCTTTCCCTCCTTAGGTTCACAATCGCACCTTGATGGAGGTGTTTCTCTTGAGCCTAGACACACAAAAGCATGCAATTACTCTCTTACCCTATAATCCTTCAGATCAAATTCTCCTATATACCATAACCTAGAGTTCTCTCTCTCTAGAATGCCATTAATCCCTTTCTCTCTCTCAAGCTCCCATGGTAGTGGAAAACCACATTTCAAAGAAAACACAATGATTCAAAAGCGTTTTCCACTTTCCCTCTTCTGACCCATACCCAGAAATCGTCCATTTTTGCAAACAAAACTGTAGGAAAAGAGGGCAAAGGGAGGGGATCAGAAATCTGAAGAGAAATGGGAGAAGTAACCTTACCTTTCCCTTAATCTTCCTCCTTCTCTTGATGTCTCACACTCTCCTCGCCTCTTTTCTCTCTTTGGGTCGAAGCTTAGGGCAGATATGAGAGAAGAAATGAGTTTGGGCGTTTAATGAAGTCTGATTCTCGCTATTTACTCTCTTCCGGACCGACTCTCGCTACGGCGAAAACTAACCTTCGCTATAGCGAGCTCGTGTAATCTGGCTTCGCTACGGCGAGGTGTAACCTTCGCTACGGCGAGCTCGTGCCAGTTCCCTTCGTTATGGCGAGATTTACCACTCGCTATGGCGAAATCGCGTCAGTTCCAGACTTCACTCTCGCTATGGCGCCGCTACAGCAGGCAACTCCCTGGTTTTAGTATGGGCTGCTCGCTATAGCTAGAATCGCCTTCGCTATGGCGAACTAGCTCTCTCGCTGTAGCAAGATCGTTTCTCGCTATTGCGAGAGGACTTGGCAGATTCTGGATTCCGAAAATTTCCAGATTTCATTTCCTTTTCTTTCCCTTTCCTTTTCTTTTTCCCGGTCGTTACAGAACACACCTAACTTAAGGCCTTGCGTGGGATTTTTACACTTTAATATATTTAGAATTAGTATAGATGCTATTCTTTTCTAATCAGTTTTGTATAGCATCATGTTACAATCATTTTTGCCAAGTGTAGGTATTTTGACATTTTGTAACCTGGGATGCTTTCCCTAAGAATAGGTTTGATTTACATGAATTCTGATGTAATGTTATTATTGATCAATTATGGACTGACATATGTGTATGAAACTTAAATGGTATTTTATGATTGAGGATGTTGTTGTCATATAAAAACATAGTATGAATTTTTATTTCATAAAGGTCTTTATTGATAGCTGTACTTTGAATATGAAATGGGTAGGATAGTATAACCATTTGAGATGAGGAGCAAGTCCATTTGGACTAAGGAAACTTGCCTAAGGTGGTCTAAGATCATATGGTAAGGAATTACACACGTTGATATGGTTATTAATGGCTCTAGGTACCCCTTACTATCATATTTACTGTGTAACACCTTAAAATTAATTAAGCTGTTAATCATATATTAGATATAATTAAGAATAATTATTATGGAATAATTGGGCAAACCATGTGAATGTGAATCTAAAGAGAAATAAATTATTAATATGGGTTTAAGATTTAATTGGGTTAGAAACTTCATCTAGGCTCAAATTAAATTAAGTAGGCCATGGTTAGAGACTAATGGAGGCCCAATGATTATAGGTGCAGACCCAACTTCTTATTGTGAGACTTGGCCCAAGAAAGGGACCACATAGCATTGGCCTAATTGGGTTTGGTAAGGTAGAGGTCCAAGACTCTATTTACACAAACCCTTATAGTTGGCCTAACCTTCCTTACCCAAACCCAAACTAAGTGAACTCTTGAAACTTAGCTCAACTTAACTAAAAATCTGAACTCTTGCAGTTGGCCTAACAAATTAAAACATTAGCCTAATAACTAATAGGAGCCCAATAGGTCTTTAGACTGATGGGTCAACCCATAACTTATGTAAGACCCAACTTAAAACCCTAACATCAGTTTGGCCACCCCCATTCTGTAGAACCACAAGAGACATAAGGCAATTTTTGGAGTTTTAAGGTGGAGGCTAGGGTTCTTGACATATTTTTACCATTTCTTACTTCTAGGCTTAAAATTAGCCAAGTTAGTTGTTGTATAACTTAATCCTCTTATCTTTCTCTTCAATTTGACCTGATTAATGTTTCGTTTAGAGCATTTCACCCACACCCAAAGTCTGAAACTTGTTATTTGGTGTTTTCATGGTGAAATTTTAGAGGTTGAGGCTAGGGGTGTTATTAGGTAAGTATAAACTCTAGTTAGAGACCCCATTGGCTAACTTATAATATGGGCTATATTTCTATGTGAAAATAACCATAATGTAGTGTGATATTTTAAAGCTTCTGGGCTAGGGAAGGCAAAATATGAAATTTAATCTTTTAGTAGTTGGGTAAGTGTCCCTTAGGTAATTATTGATGGATTAATTCTTTGACTACTGGGTTGTAGTCTCTTTAAATCTGAAATTTCACCTTAATTTCTCCCTTAAAAAAGATTTGTAAACTTCATTATAATCAAGGAAAACAAAGGAGAATGGAGGAGAAAAGATTTGGATGGAAGAGCATAGAAAACTACTAAGAATTCATACCTTTTCGCCTTAATTTCTCCTTCTTCTTCTCTCCCTTTGGTGCGCCTAAACCCTAGCTCTCTCTTCTAAATTAGGGTAGAAACAATTGGCATTTTTGTTTCTACTTTGTTTTAGCTCCTTTTTTAGAACCATCTTCTCTATTATAAAATTTAGGTTCTTAATTTAGTAAAATGCCTCTAGAATCACTCAAATCGGAGTTAAAATCTTTTCGAATGAATCCGTCAAAGTTTAGGTACACCGATATTGGAAAACATCCATCGAAGGGGTTTTAACTGTCCTAGGGCTTTCTGTGATTTTCAGGGCCTTTAAGAACCTCAGAAAACTAAAAAATTTCATTTTAAAAGCCTTCTTGTATGAATTCCAAAATTACGAAAATGTCATTACGTTTCGTAAGTTTTTCGTAAAAATTTTTTTCTTCATTTTAGCTTTATTTTTCTTCTGTCTAAGTCTAGAATTCTCCTTTTTAGGAGTCTAAAGTGTTACTAAAATTTTTTAGGACCTTAACTGATTCATTTTGGGGGACTTACTTTGAAAATGTGCTCGTTTTCGTCGTTTAATGAAAACTGGACATTACATAGGGAAAGTTATAAAGAGTAATTAGCCATAGTGAAAGGGATAGTTGGCCATAGCCAATATAGAGAAGCAAGTTAGGAAGCTCTAGGAGGTCCTCTAGCTAAGGCAAAGGTTCTCAAACTCTTATATTAACCTAGAAACCTTGGTTTTTCCTATGGCAATATTAAGAGATGACTTAGAAATACTTGTAAAAGGTTCTTGAGAGTTGAAAATTAATGGGTAATAAATTTAAAGACTTTTAATTGGAGATTTGTTTCACTTATGTACATGAATGGTTGTAAATATTGGGTTAATGACTCTAATAACATTAAGGTTTAAATTTCCTCACTTTTTCCTAAATTGATTAATTTAAATGGATTTAGACCTTGATTTATGATAATTAACCATATGTTTTAAGGTTAATTACTATGATTAGAAGTTAAGGTCGTCATATTTGGTATTAAAGTAATGGTTCAAGAAATTATGTTAGATTTAGAACTTTGTGGTTAGTAAACTTGGCAATCATGATGCATGCATGTTAGGAATAGGAACATTGTGATCTAGTGATGACTATTATACTTGTATATAACTGTTATGGGTGGAGTTTTGTTTGGGTTACCTTAGACTGTAGCTTAATAAGAGATGCTTGTGGTTGTGCTTGTGGCATTACAGAGTAAGATGGCTGCACGTAGAGAAACTACTGTGATGCTAAGAGAAATGCAAGAGGCCATGGCTGCAATGGCCAACCAAATGAGAGAACAAGTTAAGGCCTATGAAGCTATAGTTAGAGTAATAAATAACTGGCTTTAAGAGCAAGTTGAGGCTCATGCAGTAATTGTTTAAATGTTGCAGCAACAACATGAAACTACGAATAGGCAGAATCAGGAGGTGCTAGTGGAGAACCGTGTTGGTGCTGGTCAGAACCTTAGTATGGGACATCAAAGGGAGGATGGTGACCTCTCTATTATGTTAACCAAGTTTAGAAAGGTTGATCCTCCATTATTTTTAGGGAAGTTAGACACTGAGAAAGTTGAGAGGTGGCTAATGCAACTAGAGAAGATCTTTGAAGTTATAACATGCACTATGGAGCAAAAGTAAAGTTAGTTATATATAAGTTGGAAGGTGAGGCTGAGCATTGGTGGAAGAGTGCCTCAAAGCTATTGACTTTAAGGGAGATACCCTTGACTTAAGAAAGTTTCCAAACTACCTTTAAGGGCAAGTATTTCCCACCTTCGGTAAGGGCTGACAAGGAAGTTGAGTTTAACTTCTTTAAGCAAGGAGACATGAATGTGGATCAATACGCAGCTAGGTTCATCCAATTGTCTCGCTTTTCCTCTTACTTGAGATGGTTTAATGATGAGCCATAGAAGGCTAAAAAATTTGAAAGGAGCCTGAAACTGGAGTTGAAGGACAATATTGTATCTCTATATATTAGCAATTTTGATGAATTGATGGAGAAGTGTAGAGTAATAGAGAGGGCCATGATTGAAAGTGAGGCCAAATGGAAGAAGACCATAGAGGGTAAGTGTGACCAAGGCATGGAGCCCTTTAGGGGCAAAAGTAAGAAAGGAGCCAATAGTGGTAATGGCTCTTAGGGTAGGAGACCATGCCCAAAGAATGTTCTTCAAAGAAGAAGCATAGGACCCCCAAAGAGTGTAGCTAGTGCCCCACCAACTTGTGTCAAGTATGGGAAGAACCATGGCAATAGACCATGCCCAGTATGTTATAATTATAGGAAGCCTAGACATTATACACGGACTTGCATGGTGTCACAAGATTTGGCCTCATCTAAAACCACCTACACAAGGAAGGTGTTTGCACTTACGTAGCAAGAGGCTAGTAGATCCTCTAGTCTGATTCGAGGCACCTTACTTATCCATAATCATATTGTAAATGTGTTGTTTGACTCAGGTGCAACCCACTCATTCATCTCTTATGACTGTGTTAAGCATCTGGGTTTTAAAATTAGCCTGTTGCCATTTAAACTATTTGTATCCACCCCTACTAGATATTCTATGGTTACATCTGATAAGTGTTTGAATTGCATTGTACAATTGGATAGCCATTGTACTATCCTTAACCTGATTTATATCCTTTTATGTGACTTTGATATAATCATTGGCATGGACTAGTTGTCAACTAATAATGTGATACTTGATTATAATTGTAAGATAGTTTCTTTACCTGCTAATATACCTGGAACTTGTCTTATGACTGAGCTTACTTGTGTGTCAGCCACCTAAGTCAGGAGTTACCTCAGGCGTGGTTGCTAAGAGTTCCTAGTGTTCTTTTCATTGTATGTTAAGGTTAATGATGGGTTGGAAGATATATCTGTGATTAGGGAGTTCCCTAAAGTTTTCCCTAAAGAGTTTAGTAGACTACCTTTAGAGGGAGAGTTAGAATTCTCCATTAATTTAGTACCCGGTACAGGTCTGATTTTTAAGGCCCCATATAAAATGGTGCCTACTGATTTAGTTAAGTTAAAGAGTCAATTAAAGGAGTTGCTTGAGAAAGGGTTTATTAGGCCAAGTGTGTCTCCGTAAGGAGCATCAGTGTTGTTTGTCAAGAAGAAGGATGGTAGCCTTAGACTTTGTATTGACTATAGGAAATTGAACTAAGTGACCATCAAGAATAAATACCCTTTGCCTAGAATTGATGATTTACTTGACCAATTAGTTGAAGCATCAATCTTTTCAAAGATTGACCTTAGATGGAAATATCACCAATTTAAAGTCAGGGCTGAGGATGTACCTAAAACCACCTTTAATACTTGATACGGTCATTATGAGTTCCTAGTTATGCCGTTTGGGTTAACTAATGCCCCTGCCATTGTCATGGATTATATGAATAGAATCTTTAGGCCCTATCTTAACCCATTTGTAGTAGTGTTCATAGATAATATCTTCATATACTCTAAAAGTAGTAAGGAGCATGAAGAGTATCTTAGGACAGTTCTTCAAACATTGAGAGAACACCTGTTGTATGCTAAGTTGAGCAAATGTGAGTTTTGGTTGTGAAAGGTTAAATTCCTAGGTTATGTGATATTGGAACAAGGGGTAGCGATAGATCCTAGCAAGGTAAGAGCGGTACTGAATTAGGAGAAATAAAAGACAATGATCAAAATTCGTAGCTTCCTAGGTCTAGCTAGCTACTATAAAAGATTCATTAAGGGATTTCTCAGTTAGCCATACCTTTGCTAAACTGGCTAAGAAAGACCAACCATTTGTGTGGGATGCCAAGTATAAGAATGCCTTTTAGGAGTTTAAGGATAGCTTTACTAACGCACCTATGTTAGTGATACCCAACCCTAAAGAGACATTCACAGTCTATAGTGACGCTTCTAAGAAGGGATTAGGGTGTGTTTTAATGCAACAAGGTAGGGTAATAGCTTATGCTTCTAGGCAACTTAGACCCCATGAGGAAAATTACTCCACCTATGACCTAGAACTAGTAGTTGTAGTTTTTGCCCTTAAGATTTGGAGGCACTATCTCTATGGTGCCCAATTTGAAGTGTATAGTGACCACAAGTGCTTGAAGTACCTATTTGACCAGAAGGAGTTGAACATAAGGCAAAGAAGGTGGATGGAATTTCTTAAGGACTATGATTTCTTCTTAAAGTATCATCCAGGAAAGGCGAATGTGGTCACCAATGCCTTGAGTAGGAAATCTATTCATATGGCAATGATGATGCTTAAGGAGCAAAAGTCAATTAAGGAATAGAGATATTTAAATTTATCCATTTCAGTACATTCTAGTAGCCTTCTTTTGGGAGAATTAAGGATAGAAAATGACCTTAGGAAGAGGATTAAAGAGGCCCAAGAGCCAGATGAATACTGGGGAAGAATTAGAGAGCAATTGGGGAGTGGTGAGGTCAAAGATTTTGACTAATCAGAAGATGGCTTGGTGAGGTACTAGGGTAGAGTGTGCATACCCAAGGATGAAGAGTTTAGGAATATAGTGTTGTCAAAAGCTCATAAGAGTAGGTACACCATTCATCAAGGCACCACTAAGATGTATAGGGATCTTTAGAAGAGTTTTTGGTGGCCTGGGATAAAGTCAAACATAGCAGAGTTTGTTGCTAGGTGTTTAATTTGTCAGAGGGTTAAAATTGAACACCAAAAATCCGTAGGTTTGTTATACACTTTAGAGATTTCAGAATGGAAATGGGATAGTATATTCATAGATTTTGTGATGGGTTTGCCTAGAATATCCTCAGGTTATAATACTATTTAGGTGATTGTGGATAGATTAACAAAGTCTACCCACTTTCTACTTATTAGAGCCACTTATCCTCTAGATAGATTAGCCTAATTGTATGTTTGTGAGATTACATGGTGTCCTTAATAACAATGTGTCAGATAGAGACCCAAGGTTCATATCGAAACTTTTGGCGGTCTCTATAAAAAGCTTTAGGTACTAGTCTTAATTTTAGTACTACCTATCATCCCCAGTCAGATGGATAGATAGAGAGAACTATTCAAACCTTTGAGGACATGCTTAGAGCCAGTGTATTAGAATTGAAAGGGAAGTGGGTTGTGTACCTGCCCGTAACTGAATTTGTCTACAATAATAGTTACCATTCTAGTATCCAGGTGGCACTATTTGAGACACTTTACAGGAGAAAGTGTAAGTCACCCTTAAGTTAGGTAGAGCTCGATGAGAGGAGCCTCTTAGGACTGGACATAGTGGACCAAACCACTCACCAAATAGAATTTATAAAAAATAAGTTGTTGGCTACTTAGAGTAGACAAAAAAGTTATATGGATAAGAGAATGAGACTCTTACAATTTCAGGTTAGAGACCATATGTTCCTTAAGGCTACTCTGGTGACAGGTGTAGGATGGTTTATTAGGATAAGAAAGCTCAGTCCTAATTATCTTGGTCTTCTCCAAATCTTTGAAAGATTAGGACTCGTGGCCTATAAAGTTGCTTTACTTCAAAACCTGGCCAGATTACATGATGTATTCCATGTGTCATAATTGAAAAAGTATAACCCAGACCCTTTGCATGTCATTGAGCATAAGAGTGTGCATCTACAAGATGATTTGTCTTATGTGATTGAGCCAGAAAGGATTGTGGACTCAAAAGTCAGACAACCACATAATAAGGACATCCTCCTGGTAAAGGTGGTATGGAAGGGACTTACTCCAAATGAAGCAACTTGGGAGAAGGAGGAGGCAATGAGGAAGGATTATCCTATATTATTTGAGTAAGGTATGTCTAATTTTGAGGATAAAATTCCTAAAAGGAGGGGAAAATTTAACACCCTAAAATTAATTAAAGTGTTAATCGTGGATTAGACATAATTAAGAATAATTATTATGGAATAATTGGGCAAATCATGTGAATGGCAATCTAGAGAGAAATAAATTATTAATATGGGTTTGAGATTTAATTAGGTTAGAAACTTCATCTAGGCCCAAATTAAATTAAGTAGGCCATGGTTAGAGACTAATGGAGGCCTAATGGTTATAGGTGCAGACCCAACTTCTTATTGTGAGACTTAGCTCAAGAGAGAGACCACACAGCATTAGCCCAATTAGGTTGAGTGAGGTAGAGGCCCAAGACTCTATTTACACAAACCCTTATAGTTGGCTCAACCTTCCTTATGCAGACTTAAACTAAGTGAACTCTTGAAACTTGGCCCAACCTAACAAAAAATATGAACTCTTGTAGTTGACCTAACAAATTAAAACATTAGCCCAACAACTAGTAGGAGTCTAATAGGTCGTTAGGCTGATAGGTCAACCTATAACCCATGTAAGACCCAACTTAAAACCATAAGAAACATAAGGCAATTTTCAGAGGTTTAAGGTGGAGACTGGGGTTCTTGACATATTTTCACCATTTCTTACCCTAGCTCAAAATTAATCAAGGTAGTTGTTGTATAACTTAATCTTATTCTCTTTCTCTTCAATTTGACCTGATTAATGTTTCTTTTAGAGCATTTCACCCACACCCAAAATCTGAAGCTTGTTATTTGGTGTTTTTATGGTAAAATTTCGGAGGTTGAGGCTAGGGGTGTTGTTAGGTAAGTATAAACTCCTCATTTTGATACTTTCCCTACTAGTTAGAGACCTCATTAGCTGACTTATGATATGGGCTCTATTTCTATGCGAAAATAACCATAATGTAGGGTGATATTTTGAAGTTTCTGGGCTAGGAAAGGCAAAATTTGAAATTTAATCTTTTAGTGGTTGGGTAAGTATCCTTTAGGTAATTATCAATGGATTAATTCTTTGACTACTAGGTTGTTGTCATAATTGATGAATGGGAATGATAATGATTTGATTTTTGTGTTCATAAGCTTACATAGCATTATCGTTGATTTTTCAGAAAATTATCCACAAGTGAGGTTACTGGGGATTATATAATTCCATGCATATATATGCTTTAATTTTATATTTGTTGCACATGAAAGGTTATTGGTCTTTAAGATGTAAAAATGTGATTGCTAGTATAGGGCGGTAATCATAGTAGCCTAATTATTTCATTTGTTGATATAACTGATATAATTTTAATACTCATTTTTATTCATGCATATATGTTAATTAAATTAGAATATATAGATGGAACTTGCCTTTAGTTACTAAAATTTGCATCTCACCCCGTTTCATGGACTAACTATTTTAGGTGAAGGATCTTTTGGTAAGGATAAGGGTAAGCAAGTGGATGAACATCCATGAGCTAAAACCATGAGTGGGGAAGCTACATTTAGATTGACCTAACTTAGGATATATGCTAATTTTATCATTCTTTTGTTTAGCATCATCATGTAATCGTATTGCCAAGTGTATGGGCTTATATTTTGATAACCTAATCTATATCTATTAAGGGGTAAGGCCTCACATTAAATTGGTTTATGATGTATAAACTTATAGTAGCTGATATAAGACTTGGTTAATCCTATGATATGGTTCACTATCTGGAAATGTAACCATATGTTAACTTGTATGATGACTTAGATTGATAATGTATTGTGCCCTATTAGGATTTCTATTTGAATGACTATATTGGTTGTTTATGAATCTAGTTGTTTATTAATATCACATAGTATTTGCTGATATATGGTAGATTGAAGAGTAGAAATCAATACTTGAATCTTGAAATGGGTATAGCTATGAAAATCAAATAGATAAATGCCATTAGTCTCATAAATTGAGGAAGTGTGGTCCTAGAGTGTTCCTAAAGGGAGAGTTGGAGTGTATGAGATGAAATTATGAGAGTTCTAAGAACAGAAGGTAATTGGCTGTAGCCAAAATTTAATTAGCCTCGGCCAAAAGTGACGAAGTTGCCTAGGGAGAGTAACAAAGAGTAATTAGCCACGGCGAAAGGGATAGCTGGCCATGGCCAATATTGAGGAGCAAGTTAGGAAGCTCTAGGAGGTCCTCTAGCCATGGTGTAAAGGTATTTAGCCATGGCGAAGGTTCTCAAACTCTTATATTAACCTAGAAACCTTAGTTTTTCCTATGACAACATCAAGGGATGACTTAGAAATACTTGTAAGGGATTCTTGAGAGTTAAAAATTAATGAGTAATATATTTAAAGGCTTTTAATTGGGGATTTGTTTTACTTATGTATATGAATAGTTGTAAATATTGGGTTAATGAATCTAATAATATTATAGTTTAAATTTCCTCACTTTTTCCTAAACTAATTAATTTAAATGGTTTTAGAACTTGATTTATGATTATTAACCACATGTTTAAGCTTAATTACCATGATTAGAAGTTAGGGTCATCACATACTGAGTTGTTAATATATTGCAAGCTAGTTTTGTTTGATCAACCCTTAAGTTCTCAATTAATGAAACTTAGTAATTTGAGGAGTGTATGAGCTAATAAGTCATAAAAACCATGCTAATAATCCATAAAAGGATCTTAGAACTCAAGTAGAAAGAGTTACAGGTGCGTTGAGGTGAACAAGGAAGAGTTTAAAGGAAATAAGAGTCTAAGTCATAGCTAAAACATCTTGAGTCATAGCCAAATAGTGAGTTTGAGGTAACAGAGACAAAGAGCACCACAGCGTAGATCCCTTAGCTACTACGCAACTTGAAGAAAATAGAGGGGAAGGGTTCTAAAGAGTAATCTTATCATGGTGAGAATTGGGAAAAGTAGGAATGGTGTTCCACTAACACATCTCGCCATGGCCCATAATTCTTAAGTTGTGGCAAGGGTCATGAATGTTGCCTAGTGGAGCTACAGTAGGTAACCTCGCCATGACATAGAGAACCTGAGTCATGGCAGAAGATGAGAATTTTGACCTTTTAGTTCCAATAGCGAGTTAAGCTGTGATGTGGATGCTCCAAGTTGTAGCATAAGTCTAAAACTTTAGTTTTTGAGTTATAGAAGCTAACTTGGCCATAACTTAAGTTTTCAAACCCCCATTTTAGCTTATGAATCTTGGCTTTCTTTATAGTAATTATGTACATGAACTTGGAAACAAATGTAAATGAGTTATACGCTTCTCTAAGTGACTAAGGATACAATGGAAGTCTAAAATGAGGATTTATTTAACTACACACATGGATTCTCACATTTCTTTAAATTGTGACTTGTATTAATTAAACAAGTTCAAATTCCTCCATATTTTTATCCTTAGACAATCCATTATTCATGTTTGACCTTCAGTACTAGTGTTAGGAGCTCAATTTTAATTAATTAACTTGATTAGTAGTTAAGGTTCTTACACAAGATGTATGAAACCAAGGGAGTGTTCATGACAAAATATGTAAAGAAAGATAAAGAATTGATGATGATGTTTGAGAAGGTTGGAGTCACTCATATCTTCTACAGTGAAAACACAAGGGCAAATGCCCTCTTAAAGCTAGAGATCTTGAAAACACTCAATAAAGATCAAGTAATATATGTGTAACATGAAGCAACTCCTAACATTAAAGAAATTGAGGTATTGGATATTAAAGAAGGCAATGGTTAAAATTGGCAAACCCCCATCAAACTATGTCTAAAGGAAGGCTACCTTCTAGATGACCTAGATCAAATAAAGCATATTATGAAATAAGCAACTTGCTTTACCATGGTGAATGATAAGCTTTATTACAAATCTTTTAGAAGACCTCTATTAAAGTGCTTAGTCGTACCAAAAACATAAGTACTAGAGAAAGTACATGAAAGAGATTGTGCCTTTCAATTACTACTAGCCATGTTAGAGATATAAGCAAGAGACTATGTGAAAACTTGCAATAAGTTCCAATGGTTTGGCAATCACATTCATATCCTTAGAGAGGAACTTAGTAGCATTTCTACTTCTTGCCCTTTCACCAAGTAGGGAATTGATGTTGTTAGCCATTTTAGTAACGCCATTGGTGGAAGAAAGTTCACAATAATAGCAGTTGAGTACTTTTCCAAATTGGGAGAGGCTTAGGCTATCACATCCATAATTGAAGCACAAGTTATCTTTTTAATGCCTGACCAAATTCTCACTAGATTTGGGATCCCTAAAGTGCTTATGTCTAACAAGGGGACCTAGTTTACAAGCTGAAGGTTTAAAGAATTTGATGATAATTACATAATAAAGTAGTAGTTCACCTTTGCTAACCACTTGCAAATAAATGACATGTTAAAGCAATGAACAAAAGAATTGTTAATGGCTTAAAACTAAAGCTCAATTGAGCAAAAGGCCTATGGATAGAAGAGTTACTGAAAGTCCTTTAGGCATTGCAAACAATGCTTAAACTACAACTAGAGATACTCCTTTCAATTTGGTGTATAAGATAGAAGTTGTAGTCTCCATTAAAACCATAGTACTCTCAGTTCATGTATAAAACTATGATGAAAGAACTAATGACCAAGAGTTGCTAGACAACCTGAACTTGGTAGAAGGAAGTCGAACTAAAGTCAAGTTGAGAAGTAAAGCCATAACAAGAGTATTGAAAGCTATTATAATAAGAGGTTTAATAAAGGCGATTCCAAGCCAATGACCTCATGCTTAGAATGCTCAAAGGAACAAGTCAATTTGAAGCCTCAGGAAAATTGACCCTCTATTCGAAAAGCCCCTTTGTAATGGTGGAACGTTAAAAAGTGAATCATATCACCTACAAACTTGGAAGAGGACCACGACTCTAAGATCTTGGAACATGGAGAATCTTAAAAAGTATCACTTCTAATCATGAAGAAAAAGTGAGTTAACATTCAACCCCTTTTTTCAAGCACGGAGAAATGATGAGTTAGCACTTGACCTTCAGGTAAAGTAACACTTAAACCCTATTTCAATCATGGAGAAAAGGTGAGGTAACACTCGACCCCTATTGTAAAGCCAAAATAAAAGTTTGAGCTAGCATTTGACCTTAAATTTACTACCTTTTCAATTAGGTTTATCTCACAAATAAGTTAAATTTAGGATATTTTGCTTGTTTTAATTGCTTATTTCTTATTAGGTTTTATTGTCTTTAATTATGAAGGCCTAGTTATAAATAAATAAGGAAATCATCCAAGGAATAAAGATATAGAAGAGCCCAAGGACTAAAGCACAAAAGAAACATTTAGAGGCTAGCACAACAAGCTTATTGTGATGGAAATCTTTTTGGTTGTGATGAGTAGAAGCTGAGTTACAAAAAATACTAGTTATTTCTCATCATAATCATGTTCTATATTGGTCATGATGAGCAGAGACTATGTAATTTTTTTAAGAGATTAGCTCATTTTCTAATTTTGATAAGCTAGTTTAAAATTAAAGAGTTTTAGGTTTTTGTAAAAAGGGGAAGAGCTTGAAGGATTAAGGCTTTTAAGGCTTAATTTTCAAGGCTAGTAGTAAACTTGTTATGCAATTCTTCTAATCTTTGTGATGTATCTTATTACACTTCTATTTCTTTTCTCTAATTTTTTTTTTCATTTATATTTTGCACTTTGTTTTAGTTAATTTCATATTCTAAGTTTGCTTAATTTCATTATTATAATGAGTTTTGATTAGGAATTTTTATTTTTTATGATTGATTAAGTGTAATTGCATTTATCTTGTTTCTTTATCATCTTTATTGATGGATTTCAATTGTTATATGGATTCCTAAGCTTTTAATTAGAGTATTATGATGATGATTTTGATAGGAAAGACACTAATTAGATAGAACTGAGATAATTAGTAATTGTTTTATAACTTAATTGGCTAGGATAGTGGCTAATCACACTAATAATGCAATTATCAATTAATTGTAGTCTAAATGTTTGATGAAAAGGCCAAAAGGAGTTCTTATAACAATGCACGTTAATGGAAGGCTAACATATAAGGATGTCATAGGGAAGTCATTAGGAGATCCACTTGTATAAGCTAATCTTATTATTTAACTTAGAGCTTAAGTGAACGTTAACCTTACCTTATGATTAATTGTTATAATAGGTTAATTAAAGAGATGCACTATTAGGATGCTAACCAATAATTATTCTTATGGCTAAAGAACTTAATGCATCTAGTGATTAGTTAAGGTGATGCAATTTTGTTTAGAGTGAATTTACTGACACTAATGATTAGATAGGTGGAAGTATCCATAAGGGACATCAATTGATTAGAGTAACCAACTTAATCAATGTTGATAATAATAAAGAGTCAAAACACTTTTTTTAGGCTTAATCACAATCTACCTTTCGAGTCTAGGTGTCAAGCTTAATGATCTTTTTAGTCTTTTATTTTTTCTTGTAGGATAGTAATAGAGTTAGTTTTGGCTCATCTCATTCTCATTTGTCTACTAATGGACTAGATTAGTTAGGACACTAGTTTAGACTAATTCCATCTAACCTAACATTCAAAACTAAACTCATTCTTCATGATTGGTTACCATTGTATTAGAAAGTTCCCTTCCTCATGGGATTAATAGTGGGACTTTTAAGTTTATTATATTACTTGATTGACTAGTGTACTTGCTAGGATAAATTTTAAACATAGTTGTATCAAGTTAGGCACCATTGCTTGGTTGAGCACATTACCACATTAAGTTTTTGGTACTGTTACAAGGGAAATGATTAATTTTCTTAAACAAGGAATAGGTTAGTTTGAATGAATTTGTAATTCACCATGTGTAACACCCTAAAATTAATTAGGGTGCTAATCATAGATTTTGGTTAATTAAGAATAATTAATATGGAATAATTGGGTAAGTTAAGTGAATGGAAATTTTGAGAGATAAATTAATAATATGAGTTGAGAATTAATTGAGATAGAAACTTCATCTAGGCCCAAATTAATGTAGGAGATCATGATAAGAGGCTAATGGAGGTTCAATAAGTCAGGTGTAGACCTAATCTGATTTAATGAATTAAAGGCCCAAGACCTAACTTCCGTAAGCTCTTATAAATGGCCCAATAAACTTTGTGCAGAGCTAAAACAATGGAGTTCTTAAAACTAGGTCTGGCCCAATGAAATTCTATAGCCCACCTTAAAGCTGGCCCAACAAAGCTAAAATCTGAAGCCTATTTGGAGTTGGATCTTGGAGCAGTCTATAACCCATAGAAAACCCAACTTAAACCCTAAAAACTAACCTAGCTACCTCCCCATTTTGCAGAACCACAAGAGACACACATAAAATTCGGAGGTCCAAAGGAGAGGCTAGGGTTCTTGGCATGTTTTCACCTTTTCCCACTTCTAAAGCAAGATTTAGCCAAGGTAATAGTTATATAACTTAATCCTCTCATCTTTCTCTTTAATTTGACCTAATTAATGTTCTAATTAGAGCATTTTCACCTACACCCAAAATCTGAAACTTGCTATTTGATGTTTCAATGGTGAAATTTCGTAGGTTGAGGCTAAGGCTAACATTAGGTAAGTATAAAGTCATCTTCTTGATGTATTTCTACTGGTTTGAGACCCTAATGATTGGATTATAGTATGGGTATTAATTTTTCACAAATTTGCTTAGGATTTAAGGTGATATATTGAAGTTTTTGGTAAAGGACACATCCATTCCGAATTTTGGGAATTTATAGTGGCTGGAGAGATTTTTGTACTATTGGTGGCTTTTGTAATTTGTCTACAAGTGAGGTAACTGAGACTATATTAATTCTATGCATATATCTATTTTAATTTCATGTTTGCTGTACATGAATAATTTGAAATGCTGAATGAATTGGTTGGCTATCTATTGTGTTGTGATTGGACCTTGTGAGTCCATGGTGGAGCTGTGGTGTGGCTGCCACTCGTGTATGTGCTTTGATGGGGCACCGGGTTATCATCGAACCCTAAATACACTGAGCCCTAGTTGTGCTCATTAGGGAGTGGGTGCCGTGGACGGGCCTCTCCCAGTGTTATTGGCCTTTAACATGTGAAAATATAATTGCTAGTATGGGATAGTGATCATGATAGCATAATTGTTTCATTTACTGGTATGACTGGTATGTTTTTTGATGCTTATATGAAATCATGCATATATGTTGATTAAGATGGAATATATGAATTGAATTTATTTTGGTTACTGAGATTCGCATCTCACCTTGTTTCATGGGATTAAATATTTTAGGTGAAGATTCTTCAGGTAAGGATAAGGGGAAGCAAGTGGATGAAAATCCATGAGCTCCAACCATATGGGGAGAAGGCTACACTTAGATTGGTTTATTTAGAATAGATACAAAATTTTGTATTCCTTTTTGTATAGTATCATCATGTAATCATGTTGCCAAGTGTGGGCTTTTATATTTTGATTACTTAGGATGTATTTATTGAGGAGTTAGGCCTTATCATAACTTGATATTGGATGTATGAATCCCATAACACCCGATGTATGAACTTTACTAAATTTATGGTATGGTATACTATTGAAAATATAATTATGTGATGTATTAGATATTGATATGAATCATTGATGTATGAAACCTTTAACGGAATGTGTATCGAATGTTAATTGTCAATAGTGCATAAATTCTTGTTGCTATTACTCCATGGACTTGCTGATATAGGGTAGTTGGAGGAGTGGAAATTTACATTTAAGTTTTGAATTGGTAATGGTAGAATAGCTGGGTGAATAGGGTAGATAAATACCATTAGAGTCATATAAAATGAAAGGAAGTGGTCCTAGGGTGTTCTTGAGAAGAGAATTGGAGTGCATGGGATAAAATTTAGGAGATATAGTTATAGGAGGGAGTCATGCCGCGGCTAGGAAGGCCTCGCCGCTGCCTGAACAGTGACAATGGTGAGGGACGCCACGGCTTGAGAAATATCACCGCGGCGCAGTGCAAAAAATCGCCCAGAAGGGTAACAGAATAAAACCTCGCTGCAGTGTAATAGGTCCTGTTGTGGCGTAAGTCGAGGAAACTAGTTAATGAGAGTACAGTAACAACACTTGCCATGGCGCAAGTGTATTCTGCTGAGGCGAGAATTGTGGGACTTAAACAGTAGCTCTAGGAGGCATCTCCACCGCGGCACCACGTAGTTTGGCCACGGCGAAAATCCAACTCACTGCGGCGAAATTCAAGTAAGTTACCCAATGATTCCTGAGAGCCACTTAGCCGCAGCATGAAAAGGTCGAGGCCATAGTGCAAAGTGAAAAACTTAGTTTTCAAGCTCTAGTACCTAACTTAGCCATGGCGGAAAGGTCCAAGTCACGGCGCAGGTCCCCAAACTCCCACCTTTAGCCTAGAAACCCTAATTTCTTTAATGGTAATGCTAGGAAATGATATAGGAACACTTGTGGGAGATTTTTGTGTGTTGAAATTGATGGATGGATGAATCACAAACCCTTGATGATAGTGCAATTCCTTTTACGCGTTCTCCCATTTATGGTTGTTTAGTTGATGACCCTAATAACATCAAGGTTCAAATTTCTCTATATTTTCTAAATGTAATTAATTGTAACAACTCTAAACTTTGATCATAATTATTAATAGTGTATTTAACCATAATTACTGGGATTAGAAGTTAGGGTCGTCACACCATGAATGAATGTACCAAAAATAACTAACTAGCTAACTTCTAACATTTCTAACATAATATAGGAATAGGATAGGTACCTAGGTAGTTTATTTTTCTTTGATTTTTCTTATTGTTTAGTTGCTGAATAATAGCTTTATAGTAGTTAGTTTAGTTTAATTAGTGTTTAGAATTTTTGTTTTTATTAAGTTTAATGAGTTAGAATGTTGTTGAAATTTTTGGTGTCTTTGCTATTAAATTAAATTGCGAATGTTTGGAGGTTTGGTTTTCTATATGGTCCATTTCATTATTAATTTTTCTCTTGATTTTTGGTGGACATTTAGATAGGTTAGTTCCTCTTTTTTCATAATTAGTTCAATTTGTCCTATTATGTTGAATTTTTTGTTAAACTCTAATCTTGTGAATTTATACACTTGATAAAACACTAAAATTTTTTACTAAAATTTTGTATATGTATAAAGTCTAGGCTAAGTTTTTCATAACTTTTAGAGAATTTCTAGTTGACTAATTTAGTAGTTTTTCTAATGCTATCCAATTATTCTATTTCATGAAATTGCTTACTAATTAAGCACTTTTGCAATTTCCCTAATGTCATATCCAATCTTTTTTAAACCTTTAGACATAAAAAAAGGTTGATAACCATTAGAATAAGGGACTAGAAGTCTAGATAAGATGAAAGAAAATAGCAAAAAGAGCAAAAATAAAGCTAAAGTATCTAAATGGAGTAAACCGACATACCTATGGTAAAAGTGTTAAGATCTCCCAATTCTAAACAAATGTATGAGGATAAAAGGTCTTAGTATTAGAAATAGTTCCTCACATGTCCAAAACCAAAAAGCAAGAAGCGAGTAATCATAAGCTCTATGGAGATTAGACTAAAGAAAGATAATAACTTATGATAAAATTAGAAATTGTTAATGATAGAAATTTTTTGGTGAAACAGTTTTGGAAAGAATTAGTCCCTGAGAAAAGAAAGTAAAGACAAGTAAGAAAGAAAGAAAGATTAGCTTTAAGAAGTATAAGAAACACAAAGTAATAATTATATCTCCAAATTTTGTGGACGAAATTTATTTAAGAGGAAGAAATGTCATGCCTAGTATTTTTTAACCTTTACACATTAAAAGAAATGTTGATAGCCATATTAATGAGGGACTAGAAGTCTAAATAAGATGAAAGGAAATAGTAAAAATAGCGAAAACAAAGTCACTGTATCTAAATAGAGTAAATCAATATCTAGTGGCAAAATTGTAATTTTATTCAAAATTTTAAAAACTCATGGAAAGGAGTTTCAAATGCCAAAATTAAGCTTACTTGGGTTTTTAGAAGTCCTAAAAACCATAGATACAGTCAAAATAGTTAAATCTCTGACAGTGTGCAATTTAGGGCTCTGGTTGAGTATAACTTTGACCAGACTTTTCTAGGTTGTTTTAAATCTCAAAAATTTTAAAATAAATATTTTTAATAAAGTAGATAGCCTAATTTTCATATAAAAAAATGATTGTTAAAAAGGATACAAAATGAGCTCAGACAGAGAATATTAAACGTAGGGACATAATCAATATTGTTAAAATTGTTATAAAAATCTTCCTTTCTCTTTAATAGGCACGTCAGCCACTTCTTCTCCTTATAATTGACACTCTTTACCTTTGAACCAGACCAGCCATGGTGTAAGAAGGAAGGGATCAGAGAGAAAAAGAACTAAGGCAAATAGGTAAGAAAATATGTAGAATTTTGTTATATACTAGTTATGAAACCCTTTCCTCTCTTCATGTTTTTTCTAATAGTGGTTTTAATTTCTTGAAAGGATGAAGTTTGTAGTTGAGCTCATGAGGAAAAGAGGAGATTTAAGGAAGCTAATTGTGGCATGAGAAATTATAAGAAGAGAGCTTTCAAATAATGTATGTATTAAACTAGAAAAATTGTTTTTATTTGAGCCCTAAGTCCTTCATCAATTCGGCCTAGTGTGAGAGAGTATGGAGCAAGCATATGTTTGATGAAAATTAGATAGAAATAAGGGTTTTGAAAGGAGTAGAGGTAGATGTTGGGAATTCTTGGACATGTAGCGCAAAATTAAAACCCCAAATCTCTTCCCATGGATCTATCAATGTCGTTTAAATCAAGTAGGTCTAGAAATATTTACCTTTGTTATGCAATATTTCTTTCTCTGTCAGATCTCAAGAACTGATCTTCAGATCTACTTCCTCTACTGGTATCCACACGAATGTTTGCTCAACTCGAATGGTGTGCTAGTGCCTTTGACTAACATCCGTAAACGTTCTTGGTAGAGAAGACACTTTCTTCTTTCTCTCTCTAGGTGGTCGTACAGTGTCTGTACACTGTCCGTATGCTCTCTTTCTCTAGGTTTTTTCTCCTTTTTTTGTTATAGGAAACCCTAGCCTTTTTTTTTTATTATAGAGATATCTCATTAGAGTTTTAGATATATTTGATTAATTTATAAAAATTTTTCACCCTAGATTAAATGTGACATTAATTGAATCTAGAGGCAATTTTAGATTCAATGAATTTGGATATTCTAACTCAAGTTGAATCATTTTTGTGTAAGACCTTGTAGGCCCTTATGATGTTGGTAATGGGCTAATGATACTATTTGACTCACAAGTCACAAGCAGCCTCTAGCAAGACATTGTGACTACCTAAATCATATAGGGATTAGTGATCTGATGTAACCTATCATATAACCCTATCACATCCTTTTTGTCACACGATATCTAGATCAAGTATGAGGCATGAAAATGTCATCCTCATCTTACTTGATCGTTACTTGCTCGATCTACGTATAAACTGACAGTACAAATGGGAACCTTTCCATTCTAGCATGGCCATGCATTTCTCAGTCTCACTCATTGAGGGGCCCAGAGATATCTCTTTATTTATTAGAGGACAAATCCTATTTTGACCACTCATCTTCTTCTATATGGATTCTACTATACCCAATCATAGCCTTTATGATTGCCCAGTTAAAGATGACTTTTAACTATGCCAAAAAATAGTGTTCTTCATGTTAGAAACTATGGTGATCTCAAATCTAAGGGCTCGGTGACACGATTATACATAATATATGCTTATGACTTAATCCATGCAACTATCTCATGACGTGTCGATCCAGCATCTTGTTTCTTAACAAATGCCTATGACTTTGATTCATATCTTTATACATAATTAACATATAATCATCAATCAAAATCATACTAGCTTTAGTTCATCATCATTCCCATAATGATGATAGACGAGGGATATTTAGGATAATCAATATAATTTATCCAAGAATATTATTATATAGAACATGCAAAAAATATAATAATGTAATAAAAGAAAACTCTTATTTCTTAATAAAGTACAATGTTTGCAATATAATGATTGGCCTAGGGCACAATCTCCAACATGAGATTATGCAAAAAGAAAACTACAAGCCAAATTAATGAAGGCTTAAAGTAAGCTAATTGTGCCACAAGAAACTATAAGAAGAGAGCTTTCAAATAAGGTATGTATTAAATTAGAAAAATTGCTTTTCTTTAAGCCCTAAGTCCTTCATCAATTCATCCTAGAGTGAGAGAGTATGGAACAAGCATATGTTTGATGAAAATTAGATAGAAATAAAGGTTTTGAAGGGAGTAGAGTAAGATTATGTAAAAAGAAAACTATAGGAAGCCATAGAATTCAAGTTAGGGAACCTAGAGTTTTAATTGTATCATGGAAGTTATAGAACCCTAGGAAGATACTTTAAGCTATCTAAGACCAAATTTAAACTATAAAAGAGCCAAGGATACTCCATATATATCAAATTCCCTAAAAAAAGTGACAAAATTCCATTAGGCTATAATATGGGCATGGTCTCAGCCTAGGAAGAAAACAAGTATTTAGGGAGTGCTTTCATGAGTTCTGAGGTTTTAAGAGATCTAAATGTAATCAATAAATACTAATGGAACTATTAGAATGAATTTAGAAACCTTATTTTGAAAGATAAAATTTTAAGGTTCATAAAGGGTTTAAAGAAGCAACTTAGTATTAGGCTTGTTTAACCACATATATGATGGCTCTAATGAGTTCTATTAGAATCATATATTCTTATCAAGTGAGATTTTAAGGCCTAGAGATTGAATTATAAGAGTTCCCCCTTAAGGTACTCTTAAACTACCTTATGAGTTTTGGTAAGTTTATGCAATAATAAGGTCATACCATCGCAAAATGTTCATATATCTCATACTAAATTCCTTTTATAACAATAATTTCTCATATTAATACTTGTGGTAGCAGAATTCATTGTTATTAAAATATCAATTTCTCTAATTGCACCCAAATAATTATTCTCATAATAGAAATTCCCAAATTTATGTCAAATAAGTTTGTTAGGCTTAGAATATCACAAAGGAAAGCTCAAAATTCAGATATTTCCTCATATGCACAAATTCACAAATTTGGCACATATTAGATATTAAATTTTGAAAAATCATAACTTGAACTATACAGCTCCGATTTGTGCAAACTCAGTGGCTATAGAAAGTTTAGGATGTCAACTTTATGCTTGTAAAATTTTAAAATCAATTGAGCTCATTTGCCCCCTTAAAAACAAAAAGAAAAAAGAAACCAAAATTAGGACAAATGAATGGTATCAAGAACTAATTTGCATAATTTAGCCAATTTTAAAAATTCATAAAATATTTTATAAAATTCCAAAAATTATGTTCTTTAGCTCTATAGAAAGATCTAGATGAACTTTAAATGTTTGCCAAATTTTAACTCAAAATTCATCCATTTGGTTAGACTTTAGTTCAAAGACATTATAGGGCTAAAAAAGTGTCAAAGTTAGTCCTAAATGGTTCATTTTAAGCCATATCATGCTATGTGTAACGAACGTAATTTCTGTAAAATGATGAAATGAGCCGTATGAAAGCAAATCCTCTAAAATGACCTAGATAATATCTTAAAATATTTAGGTAGAGTTATAGACTCCTAAAAATAATAATTCTAGACTCAGACGGAAAGAAAAATAGAGTTAGGACAGAGAAACAATTTGCGACAAAAACTGACGAAACATAATGACATGTTTGTAAATAAGTGCAAATTTTGGAAAAACATATAGGAGGGCTTTTTAAATGAAATTTTTGAGTTGGCTAAGATTCTTAGAGGCTCCAAAAACTATGGGAAGCCCCGGGACTGGTAAAGCCCTTCCGGTGTACATTTTTCAATGTCGGCAAGCTTGAACTTTGACGAAGTCGTTTGGTAAGATTTTAGCTCCAAATTAAGTGATTTCAAAAGTATTTTATTAAATTGGGAACCTAAATTTTATAATGGTAAAGACAGTTCTAAAAAAGGAGCTAAAATGAAATTGAAATGAAATTGCCATTACAGAAGGACGAAATTAGAATTTTTGAAAAAGTATATTTCTAGAAACTCCCACACACTTCTCCCTTCTTCCTCCATCTTCTTAAGCACAAAATTTTCTGCCCAAATTTCATAAATGAAAGCTCTCTTCTAGGTGCACAAAAGGAAGAGAAGAAGGAGGAGAAAAATCAAGAAAAAGGTAAAAAAATTTGTAGAATTTCATGCTCTTCCTTCTTCCAATTCTCTTCCTCTCCTTCTTGGCTTTCTCTCGATGGTTTTCTTTGGATGATTGGCTCTATTTTTGGTCTAGATAGAAGGGGAAAATTTTGAATTTGCCAAGGAGAAGAGAACTAAGGAGAAAGATACTTGAAAGCTCACTTGAATCCTAGGTAATCTTTGCCTTTTGTTGCATCCTCTCTTCCCCCTCCCTTTGTGTGCATTTCGGCCAAGAATAGAACCAAAGGAGGGGAGGATGTTCTATCCAAATACAAGGAAGGAAAAAGGGTTTTAGGCCATGGGGAGATGGAATATGGCAAGAAATTTCAAGAAAAATCAATAGAAAACAAAGTTAGAAAAGTGTAGTGTTTTCTAGGGTTTTGCAAAATTTGATTTTGTGTGAATGTTTCCTTAGCTATTTGAATGTTTCCTTGACTCCTAAGACCCTTAGAAACCTCCTTAAATGGCTCTCCCATTAAGGAAAAATTTAAAACTCCAAGAACCCCATTATTGCTCATAGGTTCGGCCAAGCTAGGATGGATGGAGTATAGGGTGTTTTAAATTGTTCTAGCCTTAGTTTGGGACTTTATATGATGTTAGAAAATAGGAGAAATCATTGGGAAAAATTTAGGAACCATGGATTGGGAGATAGGACAATGGTGTCCATAATGATGCTTTGTGAAGCAACTTGGTTTTCCAATTATGCAATTGAATGTGTGATGGCTCCAAGGACCTTAAATGAGTCTAAGAAGTTTAGAAACAACAAGAGAATGGAGCCTAGAACTTGAAATGCAAGAGTTGCTTTATTAGGCCAATTATGGAACCATAATACTAAGTATGAAACCAAGTGTGGGTTTAAACTTTCGTTTAGTATCTTGATTTGCTTCAAGTGTATAATTGTGTGTTTGTTTATAGTGTGTAATTGTGTGTTGTTTATGGTGGCTAGGTGAAGAGAACATCCAACCACCTAGGTGCACTTGTGAGGCCAAAAAGAGAGAAGGAAACGATAAAGAAAAGCTTGCGTAAATCCAAGGTAGCTCTCCACCTCATTCTCTTGCATTCTTGTGTGCATATGTATGTTTTTGTGTGCTTGTGTATACTCTTGTGATTTGAGAACATGCCACTTAATGTCTTGAGGTTTCATTGGTACCAATGTGTTGTCTTGAATGCCATTGATTATGAGAATAGCTCTCAAGGGTGAGGTGATGCCAAAAGTCCCTTAAAGTGGGTGAGAATGTGCCAAAAGTCTTAAGGCATGGATGAGACTAGACCAAAAGTCCCTTGGATGGGTGAGGCTAGGTCAAAAGTCCTAAGGCCAAGAGTGAGGCAAATCCAAAAGTCCTAGAAATTGGGTGAGGCAAAACTAAAAGTCCCTAGAACATGAAAATGGCTTGATGTGGAAATGTGGCATGGAAATGTAGTATAACACACTTTATGTTTGCACACTTATGATTTTTATGTATGTATGTTTTGAATGTATGTGTGAATGGGTGTGTGAGCTATTGAGATTCTTAGAATCTCACCTTCCTTTTTCCCTTCACTCTTGAAATGTCTTGGTGGTGCTTAAAACCAAGGAAATGCAAGCCAAGAACATTAAATGGCTACACTTTGTTTATTTTGTAGTCTAACTTGTGATAGAATGTCAAGGAAGCTTGTACATATTATTTTTGGTAACATAAGACATTGACCACATGTAATATGATGTATAGACTCTATGTAAACTTTATGTAGCATTAAATCAATGAGATTATGTATTTGGACCCTTGAATAGCATGTGTGTTTAGTGTATTAATGGATGTTGAATGGCCAAAATGAGATGTGTGGGATTTGGGACCATTTGGGCAGCTCTCACAAGTCATAATTATGCTTTTAAACTTGCCCAAGAGGTTCAAACTCAAGAGGAGGCCATTTGGACTAAAGTGACTCTTGGTAGGAAGCAAAAATGACCATTTTATGAGGCTATATCACTTTTTGTCCAAATGAGCTTTGCTTGGTCTGAAATTTGGCATACATCTAAAGCTTATTGAGAGCTTTTTAGAAGCTAAAGTGGGTAAATTTTAGAGGTCTATGGAATATTTGACAAATTTTTGAAGTTGAAAATTTTTCTGGTTTTGGTCATTAGTACTATAGCACTGGTCCAAAATTAAATTCTATCACTTATAGGGCAAATGATGTCCAATTACCATAAAATTTTATATGGATAAACTAGACATTTCTCATGACTTGTCCCAACTAGAAGAACCTCATTTAGATGTCTAGAGAGGGACATATGAATTTTTAAATATTCTGCCCAGTATTAGGCACTCAAGCTGACCTCAAGTACTGTTTGATTGAGTTTCTAGGTCTAGGCATGCCTGAAACAATTTGGAGTTATTTTTTTCCCCTAGCTAACATCCACATCTTTTCATATTGGTATCATTTTCATAGATTGAAATTTTTTGGAATTAATTAGACATTTTTAAACTTTGCTATAGAATTATGTGATAGCACTAGTGGATAGCCTAACCTCTAGACTATTTTGAATGTCAAACGTCTTTTTTGTTGTGTTCCACATCCTAGAAATATTTTTAGCATAAAGTAGACATGTGTGGCTTTCCATAATGACCAAGAATGCATGATTTTGAATTTTCTAGAATGAGTTATAAGTTTCCAAAATTTGTGACAGAAGTGAGGAAATTCTGTTCGAAAATGCATATAGGAATTTTATGCTTCCTCTTGCCATACACAAGCTCTAGGTCAATTTTAGTGATGCAAATGAGTTGTATCCATGAAATTAAATATAAGAATATGATACATGAGCTCATATAGTCTACGTGACACTGAACGAAATTTTTATACGTGACGCAATACTAAGTAATGCATTATTTTAATATCTTTTTCTTTGAATATTTACATGATTATTGTAAATAAGTTATTTGAAGGCATGAGATAAGCTAAGAACTATGGTATCACACTATGTCATAATCTGAGCAAGTTTTAAAAGATAAATGCAACATATATGGCTGGTTTAGCATGTCCTAAAAGCCACGCAACTCAAAATCACTCTTTCACTTGTCATTATACACACTTATATAAAGGGACTCATGGTCAAATTACATGATATTACTAGTTACATCCAAAAATGCTTTATACATTATTGTTTAATGCTTTTGGGTGTGTGGAAATGATTACATCTCATAATATATGTATACATCATTACATGTGCAAAAAAACACATCAAAATTCAAACTAGTGTCAAAGTGGTGCTTTTCATGCTCTTTACTCCTCATTTTTGCCTACATGAGAATTATCTAAATATGGTTTCAAAGAATTCCAATAGCTCATTTATTATTCAACCACACATAAATGGCATATTCAAGGTCAAGGAAAGCAAGTATACATGTTACACAATCTAAAATCAATCATATTCATGTATGAAAGATCACATGGCTCTACCAAGAACAAAACAAACTCTATGGTCTTTTAATTTAGCCTTATTCAATAATTTGGGACTTTTGGTTTAGTCTAACCCTCTTTTAGGGGCTTTTGACTTAGCTTCACTCACAATTGAAACTTTTGCCTTAGTCTCACCCATATTTAGGGACTTTTGGCCTCACCTCATCTAACTCTAAGGACTTTTGGCACAACCTCACCCATTTAAGAGCCAAATCAATTTTAAATGCTATCAAAGGTTATGCAATTTCATATTATCATTAATCAATCAATAACATACATAATTAGAAAATAAGATATACAAGTAACTCAAGACCAATCAAACAACTAACATATATATACAAAAATAGATGAAGAACTACTTTAATACAAGAGGTCACTTAATCCCCTTTTGCTTCTTGCCTTGGTCCTTTGGTCTCACACCTACACTTAAGGGAGATATTACTTGCCTGGCCTAGAGACATCAAATGAAGCACAAAATTATCAATGGAACCATACTTAGATTCATTTAAGCCTTATACAAACTAATTAAAACTTTAAATTCTCATATGGTTCCATTAAGTGGCATAATGAAGCAACTCTTGTAAATCGATATCTTGGCTCCAAAATCTCACCCAACATAAGTTATATACTCCATGTAAACTCATTAGAGCCATCATAAACTCAATTTAAGGAGTTTAACACCAAGTTACTTCTTTATATATAATGGAACCATAAATTTTCACTTTTCAAAATAAGGCTTCTAAATTCAAATCAATGGTTCCTTTAGTGTTTATAATTTATATCTAGACCCTTTATAACTTAGAATCAAAGAAAACTCTCATTAGATTATCCAATCCTAACTTGGCTGAGACATGCTCCATGGTAGGCTTCCACGGAGGTTTTGTTCCATTATTTGGGAAATTGGCAGCTATGGAGGTTCCTTGGCTCCTTTTTAGTTCAATTATGCTCTTATATAGCTTGAAATACCTCTTTAAAGCTTCATACTCCCCAAGGTGCAATCAAAACCCTAGGAGTCATACCATGCATCCTATAACTTCTTAATTAATTTTAATTGTATATTATTAATCTCTATACTTCAAAACCTTAATTCCCACCATCTTTCATCCAAGAATCAATTCCCTCTATATTTTTCCTGAGCTAGGTAAACTTAGGAAGCCATGAAAAGGCAAGGAGAAGCAAGTTTTCTAAGCAATGTTACATGCCATTCAAAAGGGCTTTTGATAGAAGTTATTATGGTATATTTATTTCCTCCTAAAAAGCTTCTTCCACCATGGGTTCAAACACAAAACTTCATCTTTTAGAAAACTAAAACCATAGAAATAGAGAGGAGAAAGAGCAGAATAAAATTTGTTATAAGGTCATACACAAAAGTGCATGAAAAAGTACCTATATGGAGCCTCCTTTCCCTTCTTTCTTTTCCTTCTTTCTCCACGTTTTGGTTCTATTTCAGAGTAATTTGAGTTAGTTATGGGGCCAGTAGGGATGTGTTGGTTTGATATAGGGAGAAAAAGCGTGTTTTATAATAAATGTCAAATTTCTTGCTCCCCTTGTAACATGTAACACCATAACTTTCTAGCTTCTTTCATGCTATTCTCATACCTTAAACCATGCATCTCACAAAGGAGGCAAGAAAATGACATTAAAATAATGAATATTTTTACGTTGCGTAGCATATAAATTTTTCATTCGATGTCCTATGGACCATGTGAGCTAATGTATCATGTTCTCATGTTTAATTACATAGATACAACTCAAATCTATCACCAAAAGTGGCCTAGAACTCGTGCAAGTGCAAGAAACACATAAAATTCCATAGTGTAGCCTCGACCAGAATGTCATGCTTTCTATCACAAATTTTGAAAAATCATAACTAGTTCTAGAAAAATCAAAATTATGTATTCTTTACCATTATGGAAAGCTACAGATGTATAATTTATGCTAAAAATAATTCTAGGTTATGGGACATCAAGTAGAAGATGTTTGACATTCAAAAAGCACTCAAGGTCTCAGTTGTTTAGGCTACTATCACAAGTTATTGTTATAAATTTTGGAAATTCATAACTAATTCTAAAAAAATAAAAATGATGCAAATTCAGTCAATATAAGAAACTACAGATGTTATATTTAAGGGAAAAATATCCCTAGACTATGTCAAGTCCATTTAGGAACTGAATTATGATGGAATAGTACTAGAGGTCAAGTGGTGATATTAGTACTCACATTAAACTTCAAAAATTCATAACTCTCTACTCAGAACATTAAATGAGGTGATCTTAGTGGCCACAGAAAGATTGTAACCTCTAGTTTATTCTTGTAAAATTTTACAAGAATTAGACACCATTTGTCTATTAGATGACACAGAACACAAAACTGATCATATGAACAATTCATGTACTAGAACAACAGAAAAATCTCAACTTTGAAAATTCATAATTAATTCTATAGAGCTCCAATTTTTTTACACTTTAGCTTTCCAAAAATATCTCAATGAGCTCTACATGTCTACCAAATTTTATGGGAAGATTAATCCATTTGGTCAGTTTTTACTATAGGGTTCCGGTTTGGTCATTTTTATGATCTCAATTAGTCTCAAAGTGTCCAATTTTGCTCCCCAAATTTGAGTGGCCACTTGAGCATATGAGGTTGCACCAAAATGACATTTTAAACTTGTCTCAAAGGAGCACAAACCTAGATTTTGGAAACTCACACTCTCACCCCATGCCATACACAAATTTCCATAAGGCTAGTCTTGCCATTACATACCTAAATTGCATTGTAACATTCACATAACATAAATTCTCATTTGTATATGATACAGTAGCATAGTTATACATGTTCATAAGGTCATAGGACATATACAATCATGGATTACAACATTTTCCATTCATATGGCCATAAAGAGGCAAAATTCATGCACTTTGTTATCACATTTTCATCTTCCAAGTTGTTGGCTCCCATTACCTTGTCCACTTGGTCCACCTAACATGTTAAAATATTGGAGAGGAAGGAATGAGATTCAAAGAATCCCAATAGCTTATCTCTCTTTCAATCACACTTAAAGTATGCAATACAAGTCTTAAAAATGCATGTATTGACATATTGACATGTGTGAGCATTCAAGAAACATTCTTGGCATTTAAACAAATCATACATAGCATACATAGGCTTGCCAAGTGAGTGGACTAGCCTTACCTATTCACTTATGGATTTTGGACTTACCTCACCTAATTTCTCTAAGAGGTTTTGACTAAACCTTACTCTTGGGAGTCAACCTCACTCTTGAGAGACTCCTTACTTTGTCTCAACCAAGTTTAAGTGTTCTTGACTCATCCTCACCATGGCTAGAGGGTTCTTGGCTTCTCCACACTCAAGCATATAAAACATCATTTGAATGCATAAAACACCATCATGGTACCATGGAATAAAAACTTATGCTAAAGTACTTTTCATAGCTCAAAACATATATACACACATTGAAAGACAATGTAAGCACACATTCATGCATGAGAGAAGGTGGAGAGAGCTGCCTTGCTTGCATTCACACACTTTTTCCTTGAGCCTTGAGTCCTCTCCCTTGACCTCACACACCCAAAAAGGTAGAGATCATTTCTCTTGGCCTAGACACATCATATGGGAGCTAATTACACTTTTAAATCACATTTTAAGGCCACACATTTGCTAGAAAATCAAGGTGATTCATAAGGCTCTTTTATGGTTCCATAATGCACTTAATGAAACAATCTTAAGAAAACATCATCTTGGAGAGGAGGGAATGAGATTTAAAGAATCCCAATAGCTCATCTCTCTTTCAATCACACATAAAGAATGCAAATCCATTGTCTAAAGTGCATACATGAGCATTTGAAATCATATGATCATTCAAGAGGCATATTTAGCATTCAAGAAGTCATACAAATCATATATAGACTTGCCAAGTAAGTGGATTAGCCTCACCCATTCTCTTATAGATTTTAAACTTGCCTTACCCATTTTCTCTAATAGGTTTTGACTCAACCTCACTCTTGGGAGGCTCTTTACTTTATCTCAACTATTTCTAAGGGTTCTTGGCTCATCCTTATCATGACTAAGGGTTTTTGACTTCACCACACTCAAGCAAATCCAAGCACACCTATTAGGCATCATTTGAGAACATATTACAACATCATAGGACTATGGAACAAAAGCATATGCTAGAATAATTTTCATGACTTAAAACATACATATACACATTCAAAGATAAGGTAAGCACATATTAATGCATGAGAGAAAGTGGAGAGAGTTACCTTTACCACATAAGCACACTTTTTCTCTTGGAATTATGCTCCCTCTCTCGGCCACACACTTATAATGATGTGATGCTTGTTTCTCTTGGCCTAGACACATCATATGGAAGCCAATTATACTCTTGAATCAAATTCTAAAGCCATACATTCACTAAAAAAGCTAGGTAACTCATATGGCTCTTTTATGGTTCCATAATGCACCTAATGAAGCAACCCTATGAAAATATAATCTTTGCTCCATTCTCTTCATTCATTTATGATTCTTGACTCCTTTTAAGTCTCTTGGAGTTATCATACAATCAAATCAAGGAGCCTAGCTAGGTGTTATTTCTTTAAGCCATAATATAGAACCTATGATACTATCTCACTATCCATGGCTTCTAAATTTTTTTCTAAGGCTTCCTCTTATCCTTTCCCATCATATATGATGCAAAACTAAGCTTGAAAGGAATGAAAACACTCCCTAGGTGCATGAACCCTCCTTGGTCGAGGCTAAGCTTCCATATGGCACCAATAGAGTTGTTTTAATTTCTTTGATGGGAGTGGGAGGCTCTCTTGGTGTCTTAGGAACTCATATATACTCTTAGACAACTTAAATTACTACTAGGAAGCTTCATCTTAGCCTAGGTGCAACCAAATCTCTAAATTCCATAACTTGCATTCCCTTTTCAATTCTAGCTGTATATTCTTAATCCTCACACTCCATAACCTTTGGTTCCATCAAGAACATATCAAGAAAAATTCTCCTCCTCACTTTCTCTCTCTAGAACAAAGTTTAAATGGCTTGGAAACACAAGATTTTGCAAGTGTTTCAAGTAAAGTCTTACCTTAAAATAAAGCTCTTTTCGTGTAGATTATTTTTCACCAATTAATTTCTTGAAAAGAGTTCCTTTTTAGCTTGGCTTAGACCTGAATCTTCAAGTTTTCAAGAAAAGAAAACCACCATTAGAGAGCTCTTAAAGAGAGTAACAGCTTTCCTAACTGGCGCAGGATGAAATGGGGCCGTTTACTTACCTAAACAGAAGCTTAAACTTCTTCTCTCTCTCCCCTCTTAATGTCATGCCGTGGCTGCTCAATTTTCTACAAATGGAAGCTTGGAAAAGGTGATAAGATGTAATCTTACTTAAGAAGCCTCTTTTACAATTTTTTCAAAATGACCATTTTACCCCTATATGCCTATTTGCTACGTTTAGGCTCATTTTAACTCCTTTTTTAGAACCATATTTCTATCATAAAATTTTGGTCCCCTAATTCATAAAATGCCTTTGGTTTCATCCAAATTGAATTAAAAACCTTTCCGAACGAATTGATCAAAATTTGAGTCAATTGACGCTCTAAAACGTAAACTTGAAGGGTTTAAACTATTCTAAGGATTCCTATAGTTTTTAGGGCTTCTGAAAACCCCAGAAAACTTATTTTTCTCATTTAAAAATTTCTCCTTTGAGTTTTCTATAAAGTGTCAAAAATTACAAAAATGTCATTATATTTCGTTGCATTTTTGTAAAAATTTGTTTGGTTGTTCTAACTTCAATTTCAGGGCACCTCTGACCTTAGATCTTCATTATTTGAAGTCTAGAATATTATTATAATTTTATTGGACCTCAAATCCTTCTCTTTGAGAGACTTTTTTTTGTATCCGGTGAGTTTCATACGTTTATAGAGAAACCAAACGTTACGGTTCTCGCATTTTCTCACATTTTCATAAAATTGGATATTACACCCCTTCACTTCAATTCCTTTGTTTGACCTCATTTCAACTCTTTTTTGAGAACCATCTTTTCCATCATGAAATTTATGTTTTCTAATTTATTAAAAATATTTTGCTTCAAATTTATGAGATTTAAAACCTTACTAAATTGTCTGGTCAAAGTTTCAATCAACTGACAATATAAATTATACACCAAAAAGGTTTTAACCATTTTGACTAATCCTATGATTTTCTAGGCCTTTAAAAATCCTAATGAGCTCAATTTTACCATTTAAAACCTCTTCTTTTAAGTTTCTCAAAAGTTACCTAAAATTATAATTTTGCCACTAAATTTTCAATTCCCTCTGTTTAGCTATTTTAGCTCTAGTTTTAAGCTATTATTAGTTTTCTAATCACATTTTTAGATACTTTAATTAGCATTCCATTTTTAATTGACCTTAATTTACTTTACTTTAAGGTCTTATTATATCATAATATTAGTTTTAGTTTAGTTTCTGAAAAAGTTGAATATTACGAATGAGATGAGTTAAACTAAGTTCTCATGAATTGCCTTGTATCTAAATTGATGTATTTTAGGTTGATCTAGTGAAATTTCACTTTAGGTGTGTATGTACCTAAGAAAGAAAAGGAAAGGACCAAAAAAAAGAGGAGTATGGAAGTTAGTGGTAGCTTGAGGTTCCTAGCTTCACAAGGTAGCTATCTCTTCCTATTTTATATACATTTAAGTGTATAAATGAGTTGAGATGCTTGTATGCTTGGTTGTTTGATGATTTCATGAGTTATGCTTTGAATTGGCTATTATCATGAGTTTTATGCATATATGATGTTATATTTAACTTCTAACTCCCTATCGCTAGGAATTGAGTGTAGTAACTCTTTCTTAGCCCAAGGTTGAGTTTACTTAAGCCTATCTAGTATGTTTCGATGCCATAGATAGATAAGAAGTAAAGTTCATGCCAACTCTTTTATGTTCGAGCTATGTTGATACATATGGCCATATGCTTGTATTTCCTCATTGCATTCATTATATGAATTGATGTGGAATTGAGATTAGCTACTGAGATTCTCCCAAGAATCTCATTCCCTTTGCCTCCCATTATGACAGGTATCACAAGCACAGAGAGAAGGAAATCAAGATGAACTTAGGAAGTGTAAATGGAACAATTATAGTGTATGTGCATGGTTTATGTATGTTATTAGACAAGTTAATGACCAAATATGATGTATATTTTGATAATATGCAACATCTCTTTATGTACAAGTTTAAAATGACAATTGTATGCACATTTGATATTAAATCACATTTTTTTGACATGTTATGGTAAGTGAAAAGTGCATAGTTGTATGTAACCTATAGTTAGTGGGATAGTGATTTCTAGTAGCCACTCATATTTCATGTAATGGTTCTTATGCAAATGAAGTATGAATATATTAAAATTCGTTCAAAGCAAGAGATTGCAATATAGGGCCAATTAGACCACTTTAGAACTAAATTTTGGTCCAAATAAGTCATAAATTACACCTCTACTCTTGATAGACCAAATGATTTAGTTTGTGGCTAAAATGTAGTGGAAACATAGATAGTTTATAGAGCTTTCCAACATGCTAAAGATAGTATTTTTCTAAGCTCTACAGAATATTTGTCGAATTTTTAAATCTAGTCTAGGACACTTGAATTATGTAGTACTATTCATGTCGTAATGACCTCAATTTTCATGACTTTTGAAGGATCAAATGGATTCATTTTTACTTAAAATTTTTATAGTATAAAGTTTATATCATGTGGACACCTAATTTGCTTAAATCGGAATTATATAGTGAAAGTTATGAATTTTTGAAATTTGGCCTATATTATGTCCAAAAAGGCAAAAATGAGATATATGACTCTTATGCATTTAGGTCTTGGAATATGATTATGTGGGTTGGAACAAATGTGTTTATGAAGTTTATGAAATGAGATGATGGGAAAGTTTATTTCAGACCTTTATCTGCTAATTTAAGGTAAGAAAATCATATAAAACTGCCACTAAAAATTTAAATGTGGTTGTTTTTCATTACCATTAAAAGTAAATAATATGGAAATGACTATATAGAATGTGTCATGATATTTTTTGGTATTACAGTAAAGGTTCAAGCATGCTAGTTATGGTCAGGGCTTAAGGAAGAGGAATATGTGTAAAGTGTTGGCTTTTCTATGGAATTCTAGGTACATATGTTAATGGCATACATTTAAGTTATGTATTATGGTTTCCAGTTGGCCTAGATAGCATAATGAGTACTACAAAGGGAAGGCTAGATAAAGCAGAGCTTGTAAACTCTAAGCTAGTAGCTCTGTAGAGTATAATGTTTCGCTTAAAGCAATAACAGGTGATCATGTAATAGCAACATGAAGTAAGAATGTAGCTGCAAGAGATATTAGTTAAGAAGGGGAATTGAGATATTTACTCCATTTAGCCACAACATCAAGTGACCCAAAGAATCCAGAAATAAACCCCTCAAGCCAGAAACCATTGGCACTGCTCTAGATAAACCTTACCTAGCCTCGCTTCACCATCTAGCCAATGGATGATCAATTCAGAAGGTAGGGTTCCTTAACCCTTAATGGTGAATGGAATGCAGAGAAAATAAGGCTTGGACTAAGCAACTAGAGAAGACATTCAAGATAATGAAGTGTACCACAGAACAAGAGGCCTTGTTGGCCATATTCGAGCTAAAGAAAGAAGTAGATTACTATAGGTAAAATACATAAGAGAAAGTTAGAGATCCCTAAAAATAGATCTAATGCTTATAAAGGATAGATAAGTGATAGAAGAGAAATGAGCTTAGCATATAAGCCTAAGAAAGAGACTAAGATGTTTTATGACTAAGCCCAAAGGCACAAAAGACTAAAAAGTAGTCTAGAGTGATGTTGTTAGTGCATAGAGTAGTGAAGGTTATATATGCCTCCATTGAGGTGTTGACTCCAACCTAGACTTCTACCTTATGTGATAATGAAGGATGGGCCAACAATGCAAGCCTAAGACATGCAGGAGATGTCATAAGTATACGTAAGGGAATCACATAAATGTATAAAGAAGGTATGAGTACACAGAAAAGGTGTACCTTAGAGGTGATGTACCCAAAAGAAACGTGCTTAGTTTAGTGTTAGATATTTAGGGAATTCAGATACTTGAAATGACACTAAAGTTGCTAAGGTTCTTTGTTAGATTTAGAATAAAGAATAAGATGAGAAAAGAAAAGCCTAATAGAATTCAGTGGTAATTATATAGTAAGCCAATGTGAGCTAGTTGGATTCATGATATGTTATTACCTTGAAAATTTCAAGAAACCCTTAGCAAGGGAAGTGTCTTAGGCTAAGTTATAAGTTGAAGCCTAAGAATGATAATGAATCAAGACTCAGATACAAGATGGGATGACTAGAAGATAGGACCTTAATCTAAAGAGGAAATGACTTAGAAAATTAACTAGAGGAAGGTTCTTTTTAGTTTGAGAAATTATGGTCTGTAACTTTCTAAGAGAATAGAATCCTTGACTTAGTAATTGTAGAGATATAGGAAAGCAAGGTTGAATTGAGAAATTAGTAGGCAAAAAGAAACACCCTCGCTTTAGTAGTGACTAAAGGAGAATTAATAGATTAAGCATAGCAAAAGCAAACATAGAATGAGAGTTAGAACCCAATAAAATGTAAAAAAATAAGAATTCACCATTAAGTTAGATGAGTTTTGCTAATATGAGACAGGTACAATATAGAACCACATGAGTAACAAAGTTAGTAGATGGAGCATAAAGTTGCCAATAAAAAAGATTCAAGACATTAAGGATATATGACATAAATCAAGTTAGTAAGACCATTATGCTCTTAAAGATGAAAGTAGAAAGTGTAATAAAGAAAACATTCTATCTTTGACAAAAATGAAGAAATGAATTAAGGCAAGTAATTAGTGCTTTAATACTTTTAGAGAAGCTATAGAAAGTTAAGAACTAACTAGGTTAATGAGTTCTAGGACATAGAAAAATAACTGTGTAAGTTGAAGAGCTTTAAAGAAAGTTAGGTTAGGGTTCACTTAAAATAGAGTTCCTTCTAAGAGGAACATTTTAGTTAATAGTCAAGGCAAGAAATTGAGATGGACCAAGCCCCCACAATTTTATAGAAAGTAAGTGAGTTAAGTTGAACCCAAGAAAATGTGAGAATGCTCTTGATTATAGATAAGCATAGGAATAACGAGGAATTAGATGAGTAATAGATATAACCATTTCATAGAGGTAAAGTAATAATAGAAGTAAAAAGAAATAGATGTAATAACTTTAGAGCCAAAGACTTAATAAAGTCACTACCAAATGAAAACGGTACATAGATAAGTGCATGAGAAGGTATTATTGTCCTTAATATGACTATTTATAGAATATGATATAGTGCCCTAAGTAGAGACAATTGGGCAGAGAAGATAGCCCAGTAATAATATAATGACTAATAGAAAAGATTAGAGAAAGAGTTTCCTTTGTCCCCTGGTTGTCACATGATATAAAGAAAGTTATAAGAAAGTAAGAAAAAAGTATTCTAGATTGTTAAGAAACTTGTAATATATACATAATAGTGGCTTGAGCTTGGTCATGATGTGTCTGTGTATTAGTGATTAATGCTATAATTTGCTTGCCATGGTGATGACATGATATTGGGTCAGGCCAACTTAATGGTAGTGTAACTTAAATGTGTAGCAAATGATAGTATCAACCACAAAAGTGTCCTAATGATTGAAAACTATCCTTATTAGTTAAGTTAAGAGATCAGTTAAAGAAGAAAAAGCTAAGGGATTCCAATAACACTGAACTCTTAAGGAAGAATAATGAGAAGGGATCCTAAGCATATAGTGATATAAATGGAAAGTGCTTAGAGCGTTAGAGCTTTATAAATTAAGCAATATGAGTCTAGCATACTTAGCATGAGTCCCTTATGAATTAACCAGAATATAATGTTAAAAGGACTAACATATGATACTTATCCTCCTAAAGAATTAGACACACTTGATGTGTGAGACACCCTATGAGTTATAAAGTACATAAGTGTTCAAGGCACTTAGGCATAAGATATAGGCATAGCTAGAGATTACAGGATATGAGAGAGAAGACATAATGAATATATGTAAAGTATAATTTACATCACTAACTAAAGAAAGTAAAGTAAGGTAAAGTAAGGTAAGCTAGCAAGAGAAAGAAAGTATGATGAGGCAAGAAGTGGAAATTGATGATTCTATAGGGAGTGGTGAGTAAATGCCAAAATGCTTTGGAATATCATTGCTATGGGATGTTAAAGAGATAAGGAAGTTGTACAGGACCTACTTCACATGAGAAGCATTCAAAAGAACATAGCAGGCATCTAAGTTTAGCCTTAGAATCCATGAAAGATAGTTGCAAGACTTAGTGAGTATGAGTTTATCTACAAAGATAATGATCTTGAGCTCTAATATCTCCTAGAGTTGGATCATAGTAAATCCTAGCACAGTTCAATGGGTCACAGTGGACCTTAGTAGGGCTTAGAGAGGTCATGGTAGACTCAGGGGTCATAATAGATCTCACAGAGTTACACAGAGCCTATAGTTACAGTTATAATAGTTCTTTTAGGAGATGATGGCCTAGGACAGTTTTACAAATCAAATTAGTCTTAGAGTTCAAAGTCCTCATAGGCCTGGTAGACTATTACAAGAGTTATCAGGGCCTTACTTAGATAGTTAAACCACTAAATAGATTTCCTTGATAGATGAGTATATAGTATATAGGATAAGGAAAATAAGAAAGTAGCTTTCTAAAGTTGTAACTAGATAAACCACTACCTTAATAGTTACTAGACCTAGCCAAAAGATAGAGAGGAATCCTTATATGTCAGAGCAATATATTTAGAAAAAAGTTAGGTACAGTTCTTTTGCTAGTGTAAGTAGTAGTTTATGCCTCTGAGGCTATGAGAGAATAATATCCCACATAAAGATAGTGTTAGTTAGAGGTAGTCACTCTTCAATGCTAGCATAGAAAAGTTAAAAATCATAATAGTTAGTAATGAAGTTGAGAACTAGAACAGTAAATACTCTAAAATAGACAAAGAGAGTAAAAGGAAGTTTCAAACCTAGAATGTCTAATGAAGGTGAGTACACTAGTAAATAAAGGAACTAGGATATTTGAGAATATAAGTTTATCAGAGAAGTTATGAGCCTAATAGATAATCAATATACTAGGCTTAAGATGGGAAAAAAAATACAAATTCCTTGTGGGATGAGCTAGTTAAAGAGCATATAAGAGTAAACAGTAGACTAATCATTTAAGTAAGCTAAGTTAAATAGAAAGGAATCTCTAATGTCTTAGAACAAGTAGAGAATAATAAGAGATAATGCAAAAAGCCATTAGAATAAGGTATGGAGATTTGATACTAGTAAGATATCTCCAATCATAGATGCAAGCAAGTCCACTAAATAGAAAAGTTCAACCCTGTATGAATTGATCTTGGACCAATTAGATATAGAATGTTAAGATCTCTCAATTCTGAACAAATGTATGAGAATAACAAGTCTCAATACTAGAAACAGTTCCTCATATGTGAAGAATTGAAAAGGCAAGGAGTGAGCAATCATAGGCTCCATAGAGATCACACTAAAAAAAGATAATAACTTGCAATAAGATTAGAAATTATTAGTGACAAAAATTCTCTAAATAGCTCCAGAAGGAATTAATCCTTGAGAAAAGAAAGCAAAGACAGGAAAATAAGAAAGAAAGATAAACTTTAACAAGTATAAGAAATATAGGGTAATGACTATATCTCTAAATTTTAAGTACAAAATTTATTTAAGGGGGAAAAATGTCAAACCTAGTGTTTTCTAAACCTTTAGACATCAAAAGAAATGTTGATAACCATGATAATGATGGACTAGAAGTTCAAATAAGATAAAAGGAAAGAATAGAAAGAGCATAAATGAAGTCAAAGTGTCTAAATGGAGTAAACTGACATATTAGTAGTAAAACTATAATTTTGAGCAAAATTTTAAAAACCCAAGGAAAAGAGTTTTAAATACCAAAATTAACCTTACTAAGATTTTTAGAGGTCTTAAAAACTATAGGGACAATCAAAATAGTTAAATCCCTAATGGTGTAAGGTTTAGGGCTTTAGTTGACCATAACTTTAACTAGACTTTTTTAGGTTGTTTTGAATCTAAAAAATTTCAAAGTAAATATTTTTATTAAATTATAAGCCTAAATTTTCGTATGGAAAAAACATTTTCTGAAAAGGATATGAAATGAGTTCAAACGAATGAATGTAATTAGTATTTTTAAAATTGTTATAAAAATCTTCCTTCCTCCTTAATAAGCACACCATCCACTTCTCCTTATAACTAACACTCTTTACCTATGAACCAAACTAGCCATGGTGTGAGAAGGAAGGAAGGAGAGAGAAAAAGAACCAATGCAAATAGGTGAGAAAATATGTAGAATTTTGTTATATGTTAGTTATGAAACCTTCTCATCTCTTTATGCTCTTTCTAATGGTGGTTTTAGCTTCTTGAAAAGATGAAGTTTATGGTTGACCTCACAAGGAAAAGAGAAGATTTAAGGAAGCCAATTGTCCACAAGAAACTACAAGAAGAGAGCTTTCAAATGAGATATGTATTAAGCTAGAAAAATCAGTTTTCTTTAAGTCCCAAGTCCTTCATCAATTTGGCCTAAAGTGAGAGAGTATGGAGTGGCATAAGTTTGATGAAAATTAGTTAGAAATAAGGGTTTTGGAGGGAGTAGAGTAAGATTATGCAAAAAGGAAACCATAAGGAGTCATAGAATTCAAGTTAGGGCACCTAGGGTTTTAATTGCACTGTGGAAGTTATGGAACCCTAGGAAGATACTTTAAGCCATCTAAGACCAAACTTAAACTAGAAAAAATCCAAGGATACTCCATATTTATCAAATTCCCTAAGAAAAGTAAAAAAACTCCATTAGGCTATAATATGGGCATGGTCTCAGCCTATAAAGAAAACAAGTACTTAGGAAGTGCTTTTATGAGTACTGAGATTTTAAGAGATCTAAATGTGATCAATAAATATTAGTGAAATCATTGGAATAAATTTAGGAGCCCTATTTTGAAAGGTGAAATTTTAGGGTTAATAAAGGGTTTAAAGAAGTAACTTAGTATTAAACTTATTTAACCATGCAAGTGATAGCCCTAATGAGTTCATCAGAGTCATATAGCTCATATCAAGTGAGATTTCAAGGCCTAGAGATTGAATTATGAGAGTTCCCCCTTAAGGTACTCTTAAACTATCCAATGAATTCTAGTAAGTTTATATAGTAATAAGATGAGTTAGGTTCTAATGAATTGCCTTATATCTAAATTGATGTATTTTAGACTGAGTTAGTGCAATTTCACTTTGGGTATGTATGAACTCAAGAAAGATAAGGCAAAGAAGCAAAGAAAAGAAAAAGAGTATGGAGTTAGTGGTAGCTTGAGGTTTTTAGCTCCATAAGGTAGCTATCTCATCTTATCTTGCATGCACTTAAGTGTATGAATGAGTGAGATGTTTGTATGTTTGGTTGTTTGATGATTTTGTGAGTTATGCTTTAAATTGGCTTTTATTATGAGTTTTATGTATATATGATGTTATGTTTGGCTCCTAATGTTACACCCTCAAAAGGAGGCATAACTGGCATGGTCTATAAGGTGAAACTCGTACCCATAAGCCTCTTAACAATGAGAATCGTAAATATAAAAAGATGTGACAACAAAGTAAAACAAATCTTTAGAAATTTAAGAATGCTTTCCTTTACTAAAAGATTTATATGATATTACAAGAAGATTGATTACAAAATAGTTAATTTAACTTCTTATAGAAATTTTGGCATAATCTCCCCTAAATATAAAACTATCCAAAATTTCTATAAATAGCTAAACTACTAATTAAAATAATTAAGAGAGCTTTGCTCTCAACCTAGAGCACTAAATAGTAACAAATGGGGATGAAGACCCCACGTGTGCATAAGTGGAGTTACAACTAAGAAGAAGTAATATATCTAATTACAAATTTACAAGTACTTTCATGAAAGAAGGCCTAACAAAACCACGCAGGGCTAAAAAACATGAAGCAGTCATTCCTATTGATAAGCATGAATTTTATATGTTTTAATTCTCCTAACTTAAGCATTTTAATAATGAATTATGGCTTTAAGACTTTAATTAGATAAGATTTTGTTTTAGTAGCCATTTCTATATTTTAGGAGTTAATTTACAAAATTTAGGAATTTTAATGCACAAATATTTTAAAATGAATTTTGTAAATATTCTTATTTCATCTTTTCTATTCTTTTTGTGCAGATTTTCAATAAAAATTGGAGCTTGAATGGGAAATTGAATTGAAGGAGAAATGGAGCTTCAAGTATGCATTTCTTAGAAAATAAAATTTAAAAATAAGAGAATAAAGAGGAGAGCAACTTCATTCTTCATACAAATGGGTTAGCAAGAGTTGACGTGGCTGGAACAAAGAAGAGAAAGAGATGAAGCACTCACTTAAACTACGGGTTATAGGAGGAAAGAATGAAACAAATTTGCATGGAAGAAAACATGTGAGTAGCCACTCACTTGCAAGAACACAAGGCTTGCATGGGCTCTAGTTCACTCATATTGCACATGTTTTTTCTTCCACATAAATGTAGTTTCATCCACTCAAATACATGTAGCAGACCCATATGATGCAAAGAACCATGTGGCAGCCTCTTAACATCATGCATATACTAAAGAAGACGTGGAAGAGGCCAAACCACATAAGCAGGAAGAAAATGCAGAATGTGGGAAGTTGGTGTTGGATAGATTAAAAGAGCACACAAAGAAGCTTGAGTAAAGCAACGTGGGAAGTCAAGAGAGAAGAATACATGTAGAACCACATGAACAGTAAACAAAGAAAAGAAACTCGAGTGCCACGGGTCTCGAGCTGACATAGAATACGCAAAACAGAGGAAAGCAAACACGAATGAGTGAAGAGGCAACAAGAACAAACGAAGTTATGGGTTGCAGCATAAACAAACAGGGAACATGTTATCCAGCACTATGTTTGTAAGAAGAAGCCCTAAACATATGAAATGAATACAAAGAAAGGCTGGAATGAGTTACAAAGAAGAAGCTATGGGCTGGAGAAGAGCAGCTCACATAAACTCACACTCATACAAAAACAAAAGAGGACTGATGAAGGGCTGGAACGTGCAAAGAAGCAAGGGGTTCTACATGAGAACAAAGCAAACAACACAGAAGAAGGAGACCATGTGGAAAGTGAATGAAAAGCATGCAGTAGCTTAAGTGGAGGAATCATGTGGAAGAGCTTGGGTTGACGTGGATGCATGAGCTGAATAAGTTGTTGTGAAGAGAAAGAGCTGCACGAGGGATGGCTTCTCAAGGATAAGAAGCTTGAGTGAAGGAAAATGAGAAACACAAAGAGAAGCAGAAACAAGAAGAAAGCTACATGGAGAAGGAAGCATGTGGAATATTATAATACAAAATGACTCTTATACACATGAAGTAGCTTCAAACAATTGGAAAAAAGGCAGCACGTGGAATCATTAAAAGGAATCACGTGAGAAAGGGCATCTATGGTATCGTCCATTCACACCATCCAGATGTAGACAGTCTATCATCCATTCACCACATCCACATTGGCAATTCATCATCCACCGATGCCATTAATCATCCAACACCATCAGACCCCCATCCATCGTCCATTCATTTTTATTCCACACGCTTCATTCCATTCATCTCATCCTACACACAATCCATCATGTCATTCACGCCCTTTTCATTCCACTTTTTCGTCCATCACTCCACCCCTTCATCCAGCAGCCACACACCATGCCATCTCCTCCATTCGATCTTCCATTCTTCTACTTTCATAAAGCTCTAAGCCTCCATCTAGCAAGGAAGAAGGACCTTGGAGAAGCTTGAATCCATAGAATTACAAGCAGAATTTTTGGCTAAGGATTTCTGTGACACCTCAATCTACTACCGCTACCTAGCCTCTCACTGGGCTCGGTTCCACATGATTTCCAAAGAATCACTACTCTTCCGTGGCATTTGCATGCTATGAACCGGGGTTTCATATACTCATCTTTTGCCCCGTGGGTCCTGTGAACCCATCTCAAGCATCCTCAACTCAAAATCCATACATACGACTCATACATAGCATAAAACAAACCATAAGCCACGGGTATAGAGCCAAAAACCAGAAAAATTACATTTCCTCACTTGGGCCCAAAAGTCATATTTTGGCTCTAACTTTGGAAAATCATAATTAATTGTAGAAAAATGGGAATCTAGTAAACTTTAGCTCTCTGGAAAGCTCTAAGTGTTAACTTTACACTACAAGTAATTCCCAACCACAAATATAGCGTTTGGACCATGTTTGACATCTAAAATGGGAAGGAGGTCCGGCTGTCACTGTTTCTGGTGCAGCTTGCTGTCATGACTTTCGAAAATTCATAACTAAATCCACAAAAATCCAATCTGGACACATTATACCAATTCGAAAAGCTACGGATGTCTACTAGAGGAGAAAAATAAGTTCAGATCAGTTCAGTAGCTCCTACACCCCGAAAACTGATGGAACAGTGACGGGGGTCAGAAGAGCTCCCTGATGCTGATACAGAACTTCAGATAGTTTAATCTCTCTCTACAGACCTCCGATTTAGGTGATTCCAGTTGGTATAGGTCACTTTGGTTTTCCAATTTATGTGTATAAAATTTCATGGCAGTTGGACTCCATTTGGCCTATGTTTGACATGGTTTTCATTTCTGAACTATGTGAACAGTACATGACCAAACCATGGATTTTTTCCAAATTCAACAATTCACCAAATATTCTCTCATCCTCCAAATATTACCAACTTTAGCTTCTCAAGAAGCTTTCTACACACTCTAGAGGCATGCCAAATTTCATGGCAAACGGAGCTCATCCGGTCATACTTTGATGGAGCTCTCAAAAATACCGATTTTGGCACCCCAAGGGTCCAAAACGGGTCCAAATAGCCTCTCACACACTCTAGCCACTCATGGACAAGTTTAAAAGCATAAAAATAGTCTATCTAACAAGTCCATGTGGTCCAAATCAACATACATTCAAATCTCGCTATGCTACGGCCAAATATACACTATTGCATTCATTCCACAAAAGGGGCAAAACTCTCATTTCCATTCATTTGGCTATAAACATAGTTCATACAATATCATTTCATATTTTTACACTTGCTACAACCTTTACAACTCAAAATAGTGGGCGCATATTCATTTGGCACCACTTTACATCAAAATTACATCAAAATTCCAAAAGAAAGTAATATCTAACTAAGCATGCTCCTAGGCTCCTTGGTGTGTGCTCGGTTCTCTTTGAGCTCCACCTAGCATATTAAGTTGGGAGGGGAAGGGGTGAGATTCAGGGAATCTCAGTAGCTCATGCACTCAATCCAGTAAGCAATCAAGGCATATAACAAGTCAAAGCATGTGAATAAGCATTCAGCCATTCTCAATCATCCAACACACATTGTACATGCTATGGGAATCACAACAATGCCAAAAACGGGCTCCAGGGACTTTTGGTCTAGCCTCACCTGAGTTTAAAGGACTTTTGGATGGCCTCACCCGTGTTTAAGGACTTTTGACTTGGCCTCACTCATTTGAGACTTTTGGCCTTGTCTCACCTATCTCAAGGGACTTTCGGCTTCACCTCACCCATCTCAAGGGACTTTCGGCACTACCTCACCCGAGCAAATCTCACAATTCAACATACAAGCATATTGGCATCAATGCATCAAAGCAATAGCATATGGCATATTCCACACAACAAGCATATACATAAACATACAATGACTATCATATCCAAGAATGCAACGAGAAAGAGTGGGAAAAGAGAGCTACCTTATGAGCCAAAGCCAACACTAGCTTTTCCTTTCAATTTCTCCTCTCCCTCCTTAGGTTCAAAATCACACCTTGATGGAGGTGCTTCACTTGAGCCTAGAGACAATTAAAGAGCATGGAATTACTCTCTTAACATGGAATCATCATATCAAACTCTCCTATATACCAGAACCTAGAGTTCTCTCTCTCTCTCTAGAATGCCATCAACTCTTTCTCTCTCTCAAGCTCCCATGGTAGTGGAAAACCACATTTTCAAAGAAAACACAAAGATTCAAAGGTGTTTTCCACTTTTCCTCTTCTGACCCATGCCCAAAATCCAACCATTTTCATAAATAAAATCGCAGAAAGAGAGGGCAAAGGGAGGGGATCAGAGTTCTAAAGAGAAATGGGGGAAATTTCCTTACCTTTCCCTTGCTCTTCCTCCTTCTCTTGATCTCTCTCACTCTCCATGCCTCTTTTCTCTCCTTGGGTCGAAGTCTAGGGCAGATATGAGAGAAGAAATGAGTTTGGGCGTTTAATGAACTCTAATTCTCACTATTTACACTCTTCTGGACTGACCCTCGCTATGGCGAAAATTAACCTTCGCTATAGCGAGCTCGTGTTATCTGGCTTCGCTATGGCGAGGCTTAACCTTCGCTACGGCGAACTTGCGTCAGTTCCTTTTGCTATGGCGAGATTTACCATTCGCTATGGCGAAATCGCGTTAGTTCCAGACTTCACTCTCGCTATGGCGCACGCTACGGCGAGCAACTCCCTGGTTTTTGTATGGACTGCTGTCAGCACTCGCTCTAGCTAGAATCGCCTTCACTGTTGCGAACTAGCTCTCTCGCTATAGCGAGACCATTTCTCGCTATTGCGAGAGGACTTGGCAAAATTTCTAGATTTTGAATTTTTTCTAACCTTCACTTTCTTTCTTTTCCTTTTTCCCGGTTGTTACATTTCTACCCCTCTTAAAAGAAATTTCGTCCTCGAAATTTAAAAACTTACCTCAAGGGAATAATTCTGGATATTTCTGCCTTATCTCATCTGCCAATTCCCAGGTTGCTTCCTCAGATATCAGACCTCTCCATATCACTTTCACCAGAGGAATGCTCTTGCTTCTCAGCTGTTTCAGCTTAGCATCCACAATTCTCTCCGGTTTCACTACATAGGAAAGATCTTCCTGCAATTGCACATGCTCATATTCTATGACATGTGAGAAATTTGGTAAATACTTTTTCAACTGGGAGACATGAAAAACACTGTGTATTTGGGCTAGGTTAGGAGGTAAGGCTACTCGGTAAGCCACGGGTCCGATTTTCTCAAGGATTTCAAATGGACCAATATACCTAGGACTGAGCTTCCTTACCCTCATTGACCGACCTACTCCCGTCATTGGAGATATTCGAATGAATACATGGTCTCCAATCTCAAACTCTAACGGCCTCCTACGCTTATTGGCATAGCTTTTTTGTCTACTCTGGGCCGTGAGGAGCCTCTTTCTAATCAATTCTATCTGTCGGGTGGTCTGGTCCACAATCTCAGGTCCTATCATACTCCTCTCACCTAACTGAACCCAACACAGAGGGGATCTGCACTTTCTCCCATACAAAGCCTCATAAGGGGCCATCTGAATATTGGAATGGTAACTGTTGTTATATGCAAATTCTGCTAATGGTAAATACGCATCCCAGATCCCTTTCATTTCTAGCACACATGCCCTCAACATATCTTCCAATGTCTGGATGGTCCTTTCAGTCTGACCATCAGTCTGGGGGTAATATGTAGTACTAAACCGCAATCTCGTCCCTAAGGCATGTTGCAGTGACCTCCAAAAGTTCGATGTGAACCTGGGGTCTCTATCCGAAACTATGCTATTGGGTATTCCATAAAGTCGCACTATCTTTCTGATATACAACTGGGCTAGTCTATCCAGTGTATGAGTAGCCCTGATAGCTAAAAAGTGTGCAGACTTCGTCAGTCTATCCACAACTACCCAAATAGCATCGTGTCCAGAGGATGTCCTGGGTAACCCCATGACAAAATCCATGGCTATACTATCCCACTTCCACTCAGGGATATCTAGAGGTTACAACAACCCAGCCGGTTTCTGATGTTCTATCTTTATCCTCTGACACACTAGGCACCTAGCCACATACTCCGTCACATCACTTTTCATCCTTGGCCACCAGAAAATTCTTTTAACATCCTGATACATCTTGGTGGCACCTGGGTGGATAGTATACTTACTCTTATACGCCTCTTCCAGAATGCTTTCTCTCAACTCATTCTGACTAGGTACACAGATTCTATCCCGATATACTATCATGCCATCCTCAGACACCTTAAAATCTGAGGTCTTACCTTGGGTGATCTCATTCCTGATTCGTTTCAGGAACTCATCCTCTCTTTGGGTATCTAAGATCTGGGTTCTCAAGATATTTTCAATTCGGGTTTCACTCAGATATAATCTACCCGATACCACCTGACAAGAGAGGTTCAACTCTCTGAACTTCTCTAGGAGCTCCTGCTCCCTAATCATCATATGGGCTACATGGATGGTTTTTCTACTCAGGGCATCCGCCACCACATTGGCCTTGCCCGGATGGTATTTCAATACATAATCATAATCTTTCAAAAATTTCATCCATCTCCGCTGTCTCATATTGAGTTCTCTCTGGTCAAACAGGTATTTCAGACTCTTGTGGTAACTATAGATCTCTATGGTTGCACCATACAGATAGTGTCTCCAAATTTTAAGAGCAAACACTACGGCAGCTAACTCCAGGTCATGTGTGGGGTAATTCTCCTCATGAGGCCTCAACTGCCTCAAGGCATATGCCACTACTCTACCCTGCTGCATCAACACACATCCTAACCCTTTGCCCGAAGCATCATAATAAACCACAAATGGTTCACTAGGGTCAGGGATAATCAGCACAAGGGCAGTGGTCAAATAGAGTTTCAACTCCTGGAAACTCTTCTCACATCTCTCATCCCACACAAAAGGTGTATCTTTCCTAGTTAGCCTTGTCAGTGGTAAGGCCATTCGAGAAAAGTCCTGAATAAACCGTCTATAATACCCTGCCAAACCTAGGAAACTCCTGACTTCGGTGATCGTTCTAGGTCTATCCCACTGTAACACTGCCTCAACTTTATGGGGATCTACCGCAACCCCATCTCGTGAGATCACATGACCTAAGAATCGCACCTCGGTCAGCTAAAACTCACATTTACTAAGTTTGGCATACAACTTTTTCTCTCTCAAGGTGTCTAGGACTAGTCTTAAATGCCTCTCGTGCTCTTCAAAAGATCGGGAGTATACTAAAATATCATCAATAAAGACCACCATAAACTGATCTAGATACGGTCTGAATACCCTGTTCATATAATCCATGAACACAGCAGGCGCATTCGTCAACCCGAATGGCATCACAAGGAACTCATAGTGCCCATATCTCGTTCTGAAAGCCATCTTAGAGACGTCTTTAGTTCTCACTCTCAACTGGTGGTAACCAGATCTAAGATCTATCTTAGAAAACAAAGATGCCCCAGCCAACTGATCTAACAAATCATCAATTCTAGGGAGAGGATATTTATTCTTGATGGTAGCCTTATTCAACTCTCTGTAATCAATACACAACTGTAAGCTACCATCTTTCTTTTTCACAAACAACACTGGAGCACCCCAAGGTGAAACACTAGGGCGGATAAACCCTTTCTCTAACAATTCCTCCACCTGCGCTTTCAACTCAGCAAGCTCGGCGGGAGCCATCCTATAAGGAGCTTTGGACACCGGTCCAGCCCCAGGTACTATGTCTATAGGGAACTCTAATTCTCTCTCAGGAGGTAGGCCACTAAAACCAAACTCTCTAGGGAAAACCTCCAGGAATTCCCTAACAACTGGGATCTCCTCTATCCCTTCTTCTACCTCAGCCTAAATAGAGAAAAAGACTAGAAACCCTTGACATCCACACTCTAAATATCTCTTAGCCTAGGCAGTAGTCATAAAGGATAACTCTGCTCCTACCCTAGGTATGGTCCCACAAGCAGGTAAGGAGATGGTTCGGTGTTCACAATCAAGTATGGCATTATTTGCAGCCAACCAGTTCATACTAATAATCAAATCAATTTCATGAAAAGGCATACAAACCAAATCAATAGTGGTATGACAATGGTTAAATTGGACAGTGACATTTAAGCAAGTATGGGAAGTAACCACGTGGCCTCCAGTGGGTATAATAACAGACAAGTCAAATGGCAAGACACTAATGACCAGACCCAATTTCCTCACACAATCATAAGATATAAACGAGTGACTAGCACCCGAATCAAACATAGCAACTACAGGAAAGCTATTCACTATCAGCGTACCTCGGATCAAACTGGGAGATACGCTGGCTTCCTGCTGAGTAAGGGCGAACACTCGGCCCTGGGTCTGTGGTCTAGGAGGAGGCGCTGTCTCCATCTGAGGACAGTGTCTAGCAATGTGCCTCGGCTTCCCACACTTAAAACATGTCACCGGAAACTGCTGGAAGGATGACTGACCCCGAGGAGGTGGCACACCTCGCTGCGGCCTTCTACTCCATGGCCCCTTGCCTCTTTTCTTGGTACTAGGGGTCAAACTAGAGCCCTCTTCTGGTTTCGACCTCTTCAAATCCGGAACCCTCTTCTGACTAGCCGTAGTTGCAGCAGGCATGATAACTTGCAAGTTAGTCTCAATCACCCTGCTGACCTCCACCAGAGTATTAAACTTTCTGATCCGCTGTGGAGTGACTCTATCGCTAATTAGGGGCCTCAAACCAGTCTCAAACTACTCACATCTCCAGGGTTCATCATCATACCTCTGGAGGTAAGAGGAATACCGAGACAACTCGATAAACTTGGCCACGTACTGGTCCACAGTCATCTCATCCGTCTGTCTCAAGCCCATGAACTCCATCTCTTTCTTCTTCCTCACTGAACTTGGGACATACTTCTCATAAAATTCAACCAAGAATGTCTCCCAATTTATCTGTATATTCTTGGTCTCCATCAGAGGTTTCACACTATCCCACCATCTATCAGCCTCCTTTTCTAGCATGAAGGTGGCTAGCTGGGCTTTCTACTCAGTGGTACAATCCATCACTGAGAATATTTTCTTAAGTTGCATCACCCAAGCCTTCGCCTTATCCGCATCCAATTCCCCGTCAAACGAGGGTGGATTGTTCTGCCTAAACTGCTTCAATACTTTTTGGATAGGCGTCTGGGTCTGTGGAGCAGCAGGCTCCTGGGGAGGTATAGGTGGAATGCTAGATGTAGACGGCTGAGGTACAGGGGCATCTCTTCTGGCTTCTTCTTGCCTAGCCAGGGTATCTTGCAAATGCATGATCATATCATGCTGCTGCTGGGCAATGTATCTCTGTTGCTCCAGCATCTCTTGGTGCTGGCCCATCATGGCTTCATACCGATCAAGTCTATCTATGATGGCCTACAGAGGATCCCTAGTCTCAATAAGAACCTCTGGCTTATCTCTCTGAGCCCTAAGCGGTCTGCCTCTGCCTCTACCCCTGCCCCGTCTAGTCTCAACCATGTCTGAAAAGAAATAGCAATCCTCAGTTCACAATAATATCACAACACTTATGCAAGGATGCTACAACTTCCATGACCATTCACACCAAATACAAGCAATTCACATACTTCAAGTTCCTAAACTTGAGCAAAAGTGCCTGAACCTTTGCTCTGATACCAAAAATGTGACAACTCAATCTACTACCGCTACCTAGCCTCTCACTGGGCTCGGTTCCACATGATTTCCAAAGAATCACTACTCTTCCGTGGCATTTGCATGCTATGAACCGGGGTTTCATATACTCATCTTTTGCCCCGTGGGTCCTGTGAACCCATCTCAAGAATCCTCAACTCAAACTCCATACATACGACTCATACATAGCATAAAACAAACCATAAGCCACGGGTATAGAGCCAAAAACCAGAAAAATTACATTTCCTCACTTGGGCCCAAAAGTCATATTTTGGCTCTAACTTTGAAAAATCATAATTAATTGTAGAAAAATGGGAATCTAGTAAACTTTAGCTCTCTGGAAAGCTCTAAGTGTTAAATTTACACTAAAAATAATTCCCAACCACAAACACAGCGTTTGGACCATGTTTGACATCGAAAATGGGAAGGAGGTCTGGCTGTCACTGTTTCTGGTGCAGCTTGCTGTCATGACTTTCGAAAATTCATAACTAAATCCAAAAAAATCCAATCTGGATACATTATACCAATTCAGAAATCTATGGATGTCTATGAGAGGAAAAAAATAAGTTCAGATCAGTTCAGTAGCTCCTACACCCTGAAAACTGATGGAACAGTGACGGGGGTGAGAAGAGCTCCTTGATGCTGATACAGAACTTCAGACGGTTCAATCTCTCTCTACAGACCTCCGATTTAGGTGATTCTAGTTGGTATAGGTCACTTTGGTTTTCTAGTTTATGTGTATAAAATTTCATGACAGTTGGACTCCATTTGGCCTATGTTTGACATGGTTTTCATTTCTGAACTATGTGAATAGTACATGACCAAACCATGGATTTTTCCCAAATTCAACAATTCACCAAATATTCTCTCATCCTCCGAATATTACCAACTTTAGCTTCTCAAGAAGCTTTATACACACTCTAGAGGCATGCCAAATTTCATGGCAAACGGAGCTCATCCGGTCATACTTTGACGGAGCTCTCAAAAATACCGATTTTGGCACCCCAAGGGTCCAAAACGGGTCCAAATAGCCTCTCACATACTCTAGCCACTCATGAACAAGTTTAAAAGCATAAAAATAGTCTATCTAACAAGTCCATGTGGTCCAAATCAACATACATTCAAATCTCGCTATGCTACGGCCAAATATACACTATTGCATTCATTCTACAAAAGGGGCAAAACTCTCATTTCCATTCATTTGGCTATAAACATAGTTCATACAATATCATTTCATATTTTTACACTTGCTACAACCTTTACAACTCAAAATAGTGGGCGCATATTCATTTGGCACCACTTTACATCAAAATTACATCAAAATTCTAAAAGAAAGTAATATCTAACTAAGCATGCTCCTAGGCTCCTTGGTGTGTGCTCGGTTCTCTTTGAGCTCCACCTAGCATATTAAGTTGGGAGGGGAAGGGGTGAGATTCAGGGAATCTCAGTAGCTCATGCACTCAATCCAGTAAGCAATCAAGGCATATAATAAGTCAAAGCATGTGAATAAGCATTCAGCCATTCTCAATCATCCAACACACATTGTACATGCTATGGGAATCACAACAATGCCAAAAACGGGCTCCAGGGACTTTTGGTCTAGCCTCACCCGAGTTTAAGGGACTTTTGGATGGCCTCACCCGAGTTTAAGGACTTTTGACTTGGCCTCACTCGTTTGAGACTTTTGGCCTTGTCTCACCTATCTCAAGGGACTTTCGGCTTCACCTCACCCATCTCAAGGGACTTTCGGCACTACCTCACCCGAGCAAATCTCACAATTCAACATACAAGCATATTGGCATCAATGCATCAAAGCAATAGCATATGGCATATTCCACACAACAAGCATATACATAAACATACAATGACTATCATATCCAAGAATGCAACGAGAAAGAGTGGGAAAAGAGAGCTATCTTATGAGCCAAAACCAACACTAGCTTTTCCTTTCAATTTCTCCTTTCCCTCCTTAGGTTCACAATCACACCTTGATGGAGGTGCTTCACTTGAGCCTAGAGACAATTAAATAGCATGGAATTACTCTCTTAACATGGAATCATCAGATCAAACTCTCCTATATACCAGAACCTAGAGTTCTCTCTCTCTCTCTAGAATGCCATCAACTCTTTCTCTCTCTCAAGCTCCCATGGTAGTGGAAAATCACATTTTCAAAGAAAACACAAAGATTCAAAGGTGTTTTCCACTTTTCCTCTTCTGACCCATGCCCAAAATCCAACCATTTTCACAAATAAAACCGCAGAAAGAGAGGGCAAAGGGAGGGGATCAGAGTTCTAAAGAGAAATGGGGGAAATTTCCTTACCTTTCCCTTGCTCTTCCTCTTTCTCTTGATCTCTCTCAGTCTCCACGCCTTTTTTCTCTCCTTGGGTCAAAGTCTAGGGCAGATATGAGAGAAGAAATGAGTTTGGGCATTTAATGAACTCTAATTCTCGCTATTTACACTCTTCTGGACTGACCCTCGCTATGGCGAAAATTAACCTTCGTTATAGCGAGCTCGTGTTATCTGGCTTCGCTATGGCGATGCTTAACCTTCGCTACGGCGAACTCGCGTCAGTTCCCTTCGCTATGGCGAGATTTACCATTTGCTATGGCGAAATCGCGTTAGTTCCAGACTTCACTCTCGCTATGGCACACGCTACGGCGAGCAACTCCCTGGTTTTTGTATGGACTGCTGCCAGCACTCGCTATAGCTAGAATAGCCTTCACTGTTGCGAACTAGCTCTCTCGCTGTAGCGAGACCATTTCTCGCTATTGCGAGAGGACTTGGCAAAATTTTCAGATTTCGAATTTTTTCTAACCTTCACTTTTTTTCTTTTCCTTTTTCCCGGTTGTTACAATTTCTATTTTTCTACACTTTTTCTCCTTCATATATTGTCTTGGTTAAGTTGTATTTGATAGAGAATTTGTATAATTATAATTAGTGGCTGGTTAGACACTAATTAGGAAGCCTTTTGTTAATTAATTGGTTAGATTAAATACTGAAATTTTCAATTTCCTACAATTATCCATGTATGCAGTCTAGGTGTTTGATGAAATGCATGTGAAAGATTGAGTGTCTAATTGTTTGATTTAAGGATTCCTTAGTGTTTAGTTAGTTAATTAAACATTTTTGGATGATGATTCAGAAGCTAATTAATCAGTTAATCAATCAAATTGAGTGTTCAAAGATCTTAATCACAAGAATTAGTAATTTAATGGGAGTTGAGGTCTCAATTAACATTAAATTGCTAGTCTCTTGAATCTTGAATAGTAATTCAAGATCATTTGCCAACGAGCACAATTAGAGACTCTTAGAACAGAATCAATTACAATTGGATTAGGATAAGGATAGTGGACACCAAGGGACGATTCTAAAGCTAGTCACAAGACCATCCTCCACCCACAACTCATATAATTAGGTAGCAATTAGGAATTTTGATTCAATTTAGTTTTAGGTTAGTTTAATTCAATCAAAAACTCCCAAATTAGATAGTTTTTAGGATCTTTAACATTTAAAAAACCCAATTGAACATTGAACTCTATTTCCAAGGGAGATGACCTAGGTTGTGCCACTAGTTACATATTTAGTTCAACCTAGTTTTATTTTGAGGGTTGCGCGACAAGCTTGTCAAAATTTGGCGCCGCTACTAGGGAATTGGATTCTCAATTGTTTGAGAAAGTTTTATAAGTGTTTTTGTTTTGTTTTAGCTTTATTTTGGTTCTTTTTTAGCTTAGTTGTTGTTCTATTTTGGACTTGGATTTAGTTCATTTTGGTGTTATGCGTCAAGTGTCCTGCTTGTTAGAATTTTTGTTTGAAGTGTCCAAAAAATTCTCAAACTTTATTATCTAAGGTTTTTGGATGTTTTAAGCAAAACTAATAGTATAAGTGCACCATTTTGTGTCCAAATTCTAATGTTTAAGGCACTTTTTTTTTAATTTTTTAGTATTTTTTCGAATTTTTTAGGAATTTTTCAATTTTTTTAGATTTAATTTCTTTATTTTTTGTGAGTTTATTTGTGTGATTAACCTCTGTTTTAGAGTGTTTTTTATTGTTAGGAACTTCTTATCTTCATTTGATTTTATTTTCTTGATTTTGAGTTAATTTTAGTTATAATTTGTTAGTGATTTTACTTGTGCTAAAAGTGATTGAACTTCTTATTTTATTTGCTTTAAATGAATCCATATCATTATGCTAATTAAGGTGTTTATGATTCTTATGCAAATGATAAGATTTCCAGGCAATTGGATGATCTTAAGACAATGGTTCAAGGTCTTCTTGAATGACAAAAACAAAAGCAACAAAGCTAATAATATCAATAAGTCCAACAACCATGCTACCAACCACACCATCATTCCTATGAAGTTCACCCCGGTTACCCTGAATCTTATCACCACCATCCATATGAGATTCACCCCAACTATCACCATCATTATGAACCATACCATAACTTCCATATGCAAGAGCCAGAATATCATCCGTACAATTATCATGAGGGATACATGCAACAAGAGCCCCAGAGGGAACCGAGTTCGGAAGAGAGGATGATGCAGCTAATGGAAGCCTGTATTATTCAAAACCAATAATTGAAGCAAATGATCCAACAAGAAACTGAATGGTTGCAACTCCAAGACCAATAAATGATGGATAACCTTATGAAGGATTCAGGATTTCAAATGAATCAACCGACTTCAAGTGCTACTGAATTGACTGTGGAGCAAATTAGAAAGGAATGTATAGAGGAGGAAGAGTCCTATTCATTAGGTAATATCCTTCCATCTTCTAACATTGTACAATTTATTAGAACTGATTCTAGTATACATGATAGCACTGTGATTCCTGATGCATATAATGTTGTTGATGAGGAAATAATTGTTGAATCTCCTGATTTGGTTGATTGTGGTAATGCGTTGAGCAAAACTAATACTTCTTGTGATGTTCATAAACCTTTGTGTACTGATGCACTTAGTATTTCTACTCCTAGCTGTGACCATAGTGATGATTTCATTTCTAAACCAATTGATGAATCTATTGAGTCTAGGGTAGTAGATAAGTGTGGGGGTAACTCAGAATGTGATGATCATTCTGTTCCTGGTGTGAAATTAGTTGATAAGTCTATTGATGATGCATCTTCTAAGTTTAAGGATAGCATGCTATATAAACTATGTGACATAGTTGATTTGGATGATTCTATTGATTATGTGTGTGTTGGATCCATTATATGTGATAGATGCTCTCAAATTAATTCTTCCATTGAGACTAGTAAGTCCTTCACATATTTTGATCATCATGATTCCTCACTGGCTTGTAATAATGTGACTGATGAAACAGTGAAAGTAGCATGTGATGATAATATAGACAGTGAAATTGTTGAACAGCTTGTAGTTGATGAATCAGACTCTATTCCTAGATGCTTATGTGATTATATGCATACATATCCTGTGTGTGCTGAAATAGATGAGTTTTTTAGGTCTGATAAGTTTGTTGAATCCATGAAGTCCTTTGTTTGCACTAAAATTGTTAATGATACTAATTCCACTGATCATACTAGTATTGATGAGAGTATGCATAGAGATAGCACTAGTGTTGAAAATTCTGTTGATTCTTGTGTTGTTATTGATACTAGTGAGAGACTAGATTTTGTTGTTGATTATTGTTTAAAGTTTTGTGAGCCTACTGATGTCTCTTTGGTTAAGGAAGATATTGTTTCTCTTGTTAAGAGTTCGAAACAAATTCTTAAAGTTAGTGAGCTAATTCCCAACAATCAACAGACTCTCCAAGCTGAGACAAAGTAACTGCCAGATACTTTGGAGGACTTGAACTTAAAAGGCTGTGAGAAGTTGTAATTTAATTTTCCTATTGATGCAGTGACTCTTACTGATAAAAGTCCAATAGATTTCATTGGTTTTGATAGATTTTTAGAAAGTTTAAAGTTTAAGTTTGATTTTAAGTTTTCTTTCTTTGGTTTTAAATATCTTAAATTTGATTTTTCTTCTTTTCTTGTTTCTGAATATGTTGAATTTGACTTTCTGAGACTACTAATGGTTAAGGAAGTCCATGAGTCATCACTGCATGATCAATCAAAATGTTTTAAAGCGGTTAGACTTAAATTTGTTCAGCTAAGGAGGAATAAAGTTGTTTTAATTTTGGTTTTTGATACTTATGATTAGTTAGTCTTTAATAAAGTTCTTTTTAGTTTAGGATTTAGTTTTCTTTTTCGCATTACAGTTTGTTTTGTTTTTCTGTTTTGTAGGAAATAAGTTGCTAACCAGCTATAAAGGAAATCTGAGCCACCTTGAGATCTCCATTTTCAAGTTCATCCGGTTGTATTCTCTCCTTTCACTCTTTTTATATTGTGTTGTTTATCTGTTGACTAGATTATGTGCTGACATTGAGGACAATGCAATATTTAAGTGTGGGAGGGGGGAGAGTCATTTCATTCCATACCATCTATTCCATTCCATTTTTTTCTTGTTTTTGAAAAATTTTTGAGAAAATTTTTGAAAAATTAGCGTGCTTTTTTTTAAAAATTTTCTATAAAAGTTGCAAGTTGAGATGATTGTAGCTTGGATTCACTTAGACATGATTAGTGATGGATCTTGTGTTTTAATTCAAGTGAAGTGGCAATGAATTTGATTTCAATGAATTATTTGATAGCCATTAGTTGGTAAGGATTTGAGCCTTAATTGTCAATTCTAGTGTGTATTCACCTATCAAGCGTTCACTCTAGAACTTGTTTTGATTCTCTGTTGAGACCATATTTGCATTTGCATACATGAAAATGATAAGGCATTCATTTCTTTTGTAGCTAGTGAGCCAAAAAGCCAACCTTACATTAACTTTATCCATTGTTTTAACCGCTTTGGACTTATTTTCATTTTCTTGTTGACCTATAGCCATTAAAAATATTTTCCACCTTGTTTTAAGATGCCTTAGGAATTTCAAGGAGCATTACACTTAACTAGGATGAGAGAATGTACACTTTACATCAAGTTAGGCCATTGATAGTAAAAGTTAAGGAATATATTCAAAAAAAATTACAAAAAGAAAAGAAGAGATGGAAAAGCTAAAGAAAAGCAAATGAAAAAAAAGAAGGAGAAAAGCAATAGAAAATTAAAAGAAACAAGTGTTTTAAGTTGAGTTTATAGTTGCTTATACTAGTTGGAAATAAGGCCTTGAATGCACACTCTTCTCTATCCTAAATCTTCATTGATTACTCTTGAGATCCTAAGGTATCCATTTGTTGTTTGTTTTCCCCTTGTTCTTGTTGTCCATTTATTTCATTCCCTTACCCATTACAACCATGAATAAAGTCCTATTGATTTGTACATCGCATTTGGCATAGGTGGTGGAGACTTAGAAGCTAGACAAGCTTATGGTAGTGAACCTTGATAGGTGGAACTTGAGTGATTCACATTACCTAAACACTAGAAAGTTAAGAGTAAATACTAACCATGTGAGAGGCTATGTATTTCAATTCATTCTTTTCAAATGAAATTGCCATAGAACTTCATTCTTGATGCAACTGAAGTTAGTTTTGATTGTTGGAGTGATGAAGAGGGAAGACTTAGAAAAATTTTGAAACCTTGGATGTTACAAATAACATGAAACTTTCCACTCTTTTTGAACTTTCATATTAGGTACTTTATCGTGATTGCATGAGCATAATATTCGAAAGCTCTTATACTAAGAATCCTAGCATAAAAGACTACTACTCCTAAATATATGTGATGTACTTATTTATATGCCTCAAATGCCTTAAATTCATCCATATATATTCTACTCTTGACAAATTCAATTCTCTTAAGTTCTAATAATACTCAAATTTCCTTTCTCGTATACATAATATCTACATTTATGATGATACCAAAATAACTTCATAATGGACATGTCTTAAACACTAGCATGGTTATGCATATCTTAGGTGATCTTTCTTTTGCCTACATATCACTTAGATGAAAATTAATTACTTTCCTAGCATTAGTCCTTTAAGTTGTATATATCATAATCATAAGATGTGTGCTAAAGCAATAAACATTGACTCATCTTCTTATGATATTGTCAGAATTATAAGGGTATCTATGAAAGGATTTGTTTTTTTCAAGACTCACACAATAATGAAGTAAGGATCTATTCACTTGCTTCCCAATTGTGGTCCTTAAGTATGTGCAATATGAATTATATGCTATGGTATTTCTCTTATCTTGTAAAAGTGTATGTTAATTTTATGTATTGGTTAATATTATATGGATTTTAGTCTAGACACATATCATATCCAACTTAGATTTTACCATTCCACTTGCCTTTTAAGGCATTCTCGAAGAGAACTCAAATCTAGCTATAGGTATTATGGAAGCATTAGGATTCCATACTTTGATCTATATAATTATACCTTTTAGATCTCATATTGACTTACTCTTTTTCTTTTGTTGAGGTGGTATATTTTTATTTTTCTTTCTTTCTTTTGTCATAGTAGCACATTCACTACCTTACATGATAAACATGTAACATCTAGTTCCTCCATAAACATGAGAAATGTAATGTCCAATTTCTCTATAAATGTAAGATATAACATCTTATATTTCTAGCTCATTTCATTATATTACTATGCTTTACATCATGAATTCCATGAAGGAGCAAGAAAAAGGGGATTAAAATAATACATTTTTTTGTGTTACGTTGCGTATAAAAATTTTATTCAGTGTCACGTGGACCATGTGAGCTCATACATCACACTCTCCTATTTAATTACATGAATACAACTCATTTGCATCATCAAAAGTGGCCTACATCTCAAGGAACTCAAAGGGAAGCATGAAATATGCATATATAATTTCGGCCAAATTTGTCCTCATTTCTATCACAATTTTGGAAAATCATAACTAATTCTAGAAATATTGAAATCATGCATTATTAGCCATTCTAGAAAGATACACGTGTCTAATTTATGATAAAAATATGTCCAGACCATAACATCTAACACAGAAGACATTTGACATTTGAAATGATCTAGAGGTCAAGCTATCAATTGGTGCTGTCACAGAATTCTGTAGCAAATTTGAAAAAATATCCAATTAATTTCAGAAAAATACAATCCATAAAAATGATATCAATATGGAAATTTTTGAATGTTAGATAGAGAGAAAAAATAACCCAGACTAGTTCATGCATGCCCAGACCTTGGAATCTTATAAAAAAATAACTGAGGTTGGCTAAAACTCCTGATACTGGGCAAATTCTTTAAAAATTCATATCTCCCTCTCTAGACATCCAAATGAGGTACTTCTAGTTGATACACATCACTAGAAATGTCTAGTTTCTCTCTATAAAATTTCATGTCAATTGGACATCATTTGCGCCTTGTGAGATAGATTTCATTTTCAGACCTGAGTGAACAGTGACATGACCAAAACCAGAAAATTTGCTAACTTTAAAAATTCATCAAATATTCTCTAGACCTCCAAAAATTCTGTCCTTTAGCTTCCCAAAAAGCTCTCAACAAGCTCTAATTGCTTGCCAAATCTTAGATCAAGAAGAGCTCATTTGGACAAAAAGTGATATAGGGTTCCATTATAGTCAATTTTAGCTTCATATAGGATACCAAAATATCCAAATGGCTTTCTTTGGGGTTTAGCACCTTTTGGGCAAGTCTAAAAGCATAATTAGGACTTATGTGAGCTGCCCAAATGGTCCTAAACTCCATGCATCTCATTTTTGCCATCTCATCCACACTTATGCACATTTCCATAATACCATTAAGGAAGCTAATTTGCCATCATTCATTCAAATCACATTCTAATGGTCACATAATATATCCTCTCATTCATACATGATTATTAACATAATTACATATGTTCATAACATCATAATACATATACATCCATTAATTACATCATTTGCTAATGGTATGACCTTAAAGTAGCAAAAATCACATTCTTGAATGTCATATTCTCATCTTCAAGGTAGTTGGCTTCCATTACCTTCTCCACTTGGTCCACCTAGCATATTAGATCATTGGAGAGGAGGGGATAAAATTCAAAGAATTCCAATAGCTCATCTCCCATTCAATCATACATAATGGATGCAAAATAAGTCTAATAAATGCATGTATGCCATGTTAATATATGCAAACATTCAATAGGCATTTTCATCATTTAAGAAAATTATACATAGCATACAAAGGCTTGCTAAGCAAGTGGATTGGCCTCACCCAATTTCTTATGGATGTTGGATTTGCCTTACCCATTCTTTAAGAGATTCTTGGACTCAACCATGCTCTCGGGAGTCCATCTTGCTTTTAGGAGACTCTTTGCTTTGTCTCAACTAATCTTAAGGGTTCTTTGATCATCCTCACCATAGCTAAGGGTTCTTGGCCTCACCACACTCAAGCAAACCCAATCACACATCATAAACAACATATGAAGGCATATTATAATATCATGGCACCATGGAATCAAAGTCATGCTAGAGAACTACACACATTCTCAAAAATACACATACACACATTCAAAGACAAGTAAAACAAATAATCATACATGATAGAAGGAGGAGTGAGCTACCTGGGATACAATTACACAATTTTTTCTCTTGAATCCAAGCTCCCTCTTTCTGCCACACACACATAAAAGTGTAGGGATGATTTCTCTTGGCCTAGATGTAATTTATGGAAGCCAATTAGGTTCATGAAATTAATTCTAAGGCCACACAACTTGCTTGAACTCTAACTTGATCTATAAACCTTATTATGGTTTTATAATTGCACCTAATGAAGCAACACCCCTTAGATAAATTCTAGGCTCCATTCTTTCCTTTCAAATATGATTCTTGACTCCTTTTAAGCCTCTTGGAGTCATCACACAATTAAAACCAAGAGTCTAACTACATGTTGCATCTTTAGGTCATAATATGGAACATAAAGTACTAACTCACTTTCTATGGGTTCTAAATTTTTCCCTAGGCCTCTCCTCATTTTCATTCATCATATATGACTCAAGAATGGGCTTAAAAAAATTTAAAACTCTCCATAGCTATGAGAACCTCTCTTGGCCGAACCTATACTAGGTTTTGGCACCAATGGACTTTGCTTTGTTTTCTCAAGGGGAGAAGCACATTGGGAGGCTTCTAGGGATCTTAGGAGCTCATTTAAACTCTTATTTAAGCCTAGGAATCATCATACAAAATCATATTTCATAAGGTACACTTGAAACCCTAGAAATTACATCATGAAATCTAATAGTTTTTTGTTAATTCCCTTTACATATTCTTAATCTCCACACCTTTTTTCCTTAGATTCATCCTTGGTTCTACCTAAAAACCAAGTCCTCCTAGGGTTTCTTATGTTAGGTGAAATAGAGGAGGAGGGGAACTAAAGGTAGCAACCATGGGAAGAGAAATTACCTTGTTTTCTTGCTTTTTCTCACTTGAATTTTGCTTTCTCCAAGCTCCTCTCTTCAAATCCGAAATTTCCCCTAAGTTTCTCCCTTAAAATAGATTTGTAAACTTCATTTTAATCAAAGTAAACAAAGAAGAATGAAGGAAAGGAGGTTTGGATAGAAGAAAGCATGAAAAACTACCAAGAAACCATACCTTAAAGCATGAATTTCTTCTCCTCTTCTTCTTCCCTTAGTGCGCCACTTTCCTAGGGTTTTTTCTCTAATTTTGGGTAGAACAATCTGAAGCTATGTGAGTGTGAGAGTGAGGCGCCACCTATTTATAGGGGGAGGATAATAGTTTTTTCAAAAATTTCCATTTTGCCCTTCGTTCTTGGCTTTCTTTTCTCCTTCATTTTAGTTCCTTTTTTAGAACCTTCTTTTTCATTATAAAATTTAGGTTCCCAATTTAGTAAAATGTCTTTGGAATCACCCAAATCGGAGCTAAAACCTTCCCGAATGGATTCGTCGAAGTTCGGATGCACTGACATTGAAAAACATCCACAAGAGGGGATTTAACTATCCCGAGGTTTCCCATGGTTTTTAGGGCCTCTAAGAACCCCGAAGAACTCAAAATTTTCAATTAAAAGGCGCTCTTATGTGAATTCTAAAATTTGCTTAAAATTATGAAAATGTCATTTTGTTTCGTAACATTTTTGTCAAAATTTGTTTCTTTATTCTAGCTTTGTTTTTCCTTCCATCTGAGGCTAGGATTCTCATTTTTAGGAGTCTATAATGTTACTCAAATTTTTTGGGACCTTAACTAATTCATTTTAGGGGACTTACTTTGAAAACGTACTCGTTTCCTTCATTTAACGAAAACCAAACATTACATATGAAACGTACTAGATATAAAAGAAAGTCCCCCAAATAGAATAATTTGAGGTCCAATAAAATTAGAATAATAATCTAGACTTCAAATAATGAGGATCCAAGGCTAGAGGTGCCCTGAAAATGGAGCCAGAATAACCAGATAAAATTTAATGAAGATATAGTGGCATTTTTGTAATTTGGAACTTTTTAGAAAATTCAAAGGAGAAATTTTTAAATAGGAAAAATGAGTTTCTTAGGGTTCTCAGGGGCCCTAAAAACTATAAGAGCTCCTAGAATAGTTTAAGCTCCTCTAATTTACATTTTAGAGTGTCAGTTGACCCAAACTTTAACCAATTTATTCAGAAAGGATTTTAATCCAATTTGGATGAAACCAAAGGCATTTCATGAATTAGAGTATCTAAATTTTATGATGGAAAAGACGACTCTCAAAAAAGAGTTGAAATGAGCCTAAATGGAGCAAACAAGCATATATGGGGTAAAATGGTCATTTTGAAAAATTATAAAAGAGACTTCTTCAGTAAGATTATACCTTATCACCTTTTCCAAACTTCTATTTTTAGAATATTGAGCAGCCATGGTGTGATATTAAGGGAAGGGAGAGAGAAAAAGTTTAAGCTCTTATTTAGGTAAGTAAACGGCCCCGTTTCATCCCGCGCCAACTAGGAAAGTTGTTTCTCTCTCTAAGAGCTCTCTAATGGTGATTTTCTTTTCTTAAAAACTTGAAGATTCAGATCTGACCCAAGCCAGAAAGGAACTCTTTTCAAGAAATTAATCGGTGAAAAAAAATTTATGTGAAGAAAGCTTCATTTTAAGATAAGACTTTACTTGAAATAACTACAAAATCTTATGTTTCCAAGCCATTTAAGCTTCAGTCTAGAGAGAGAAAGTGAGGAGGAGAGTTCTTTTTCATGTGTTCTTAATGGACCAAGGGTTATGGAGTGTGAGGATTAAGAAGATGCCATTGAAATTGAATAAGAAGCATTAGATTGTAAGTTAGCAAACCTAGGGTTTTAATTACACCTAGGCCAAAATGAAGCTTCCTAGTAGTAATTTAACTTATCCAAGGGTATATATGAGTTCTTAAAACATCTAGGAAGCCTTTACAAGTGCCAATTCCCTAAGAGAAAGCAAGCAAACTCTATAGGTGCTATATGCTTGCATAGTCTTGGCTAAAAGCTCTTCATGCATCTAGTGAGAGTTTTAAATTTTTCTAAGGCTAGCAAGGGATTTAATATGATGGAAGAACATCAAAGGAAGCCATGAAAAAAAAATTAGAAGCCTTGATTTGTGAGATAGAGGTGTAGGCTTTATAATGAGATTTAAAGAAACAACTTGTGTTTAGGCTCTTAGGAATAAATTTGTGATGACTCCAAGGAGTCTAAATGGAGTCAAGAGACTTAAAATGAATGAGAAATAGGAGCCAAGATTATAAATTCTCATAGTTGCTTCATAAGGTCTTGTATGTAAACATAATGGAGCCATAGAACAAAGTAGCTTCACATAGAATGTGTATGATATCAAAGCTTATTTTCATAAGTGATTTATGTCTTTTTTGATGTGTCTAGACCAAAAGAACCAAGGGCCACTTAATAGTAAGGCTTGGTTGATAAATGGGAGAAGAGTTCAAGAGAAAAGTATTGTGTTCTTGGTTCAAGGTAGTTTTTTAACCTTTCTCTCATGCATTGCTTGGATATTTTCTTGTCTTTGAGTGCTTATGTGTATGTTTGAGCCATGAGAAATGTTTATAGCTATTGCCCACATGCCATGGTACCATGATGATCTTGAATTGTGTTTTATGATTGTGTTTTAGCTTGAATGGGTTTGGTAATGCCAAAAGTCCCTTAGCAAGCGTGAGTATGAGCCAAAAGCCCCTAGAAATAGGTAAGACAAAGCTAAAAGTCTTAAGAAGAGTGAGACTTAGTCAAAAGTCCCTTGAAAGTAGATGAGGCAAATCTAAAAGTTCCAAGAAAGATGGGTGAGGCTAAATCAATGCCCGTGAAAGTTTATGTTCGCTATGTATGAGTTTATGTGACAAGAAAAATGATCTATGTATGCTCACTAGTTGCTTGAATGTCATGCATACATTTTTTGACTTGTTTATGCATCCATTATATATGTTTGAAAGGGTTAAAAGCTATTGAGATTCTTTAAATCTCACTCTTCCCCCACATATGCCTAACCATATCTAGGTGAATCAAGAGGACCAAGAAATGGTGGGTAACAACTATGAAAGATAAGACTTTGACAAAAGGATAAGGAAATGAGCCTTGTAATTGCATCTTGATGTCAAAATATGTAACCATGAGATATATATATATATATGATGTAAACCTTTAAGAAAGTTCTAATGTATGTATAAATAGTGTAGGTACCAATGTGGAAGCTAGATGAATGAGAATACGAGTATTTGTGCCTTTATGTGATATAATGTACATGTGTATGTATGTAAGGGGTAAGGTGAGATTGAGCTCTATGATGATTGGGATCATTTGGCATACTTTTATATATTGTATTTATGCTTTTAAACTTGTCCACGTGGTTGTATAAAGTCAAGAAAAGCATTTTATGTTTTGAGATGCCATTTGAGACTTCAAATTTGACTAAATGGAGGGCTAAACCAAAGTCTAACCAAATGAGTAATTTTTTCGATAAAATTTAGCCATCAAATAGGTCTTATCTAGATTTTTTCATAGATTCAAAGAGCACTCAATCTAAAACTCTAAAGAATTTATTATGATTTTTAAGATTTGGCCAAATTATGCAAAAATGATATAGTTACTATTCATTTGGTCAGTTTGCTTCTTTATGTCACATGGAGGTCAAATGAAGTTTAATGCTCATAAAATTTACAAGCATAAACTAAGCATCATAAGTTTTCGATAGCCACTGAGACCACCTCATTTGGAGCTCTGTGGAGGGAGAAATGAATTTTTGAAGTTACATGACAATACTAGTAACATAGCCTGACTGTGTTACTGTTCCATCAATTTGCGTTGACTTAAGTCTACTACATTGGTCTAAAATTATTTTTAGTCAAAGATAGACATCCCTAGCTTTCAAGAATGGTATGGTTTGCTTGAGTTTGATTTTTCTAAAATTAGTTATGAATTTTTAAAATTTATATCAGAAAGTTGGAAAGTTAAACCCGAGAGCAAATCATTAATTTTATGAGATGTAGCTCCAAGCCCGAAATGAATGGGACCAAATGTGATGTGTATGACTTGTATGGATGTGTTAAGACTAGAAAATGATGTGGATGAGTGCACATGGTCCATGGAGCATAAAATGAAGAAATGAAACCTTACGTAACACCATTAAATCTCATTAAATATTCATTATTTTATCTTATGTAAGGTGTATTCTTCCATACAATTGTGCTCCATCATGTATGTTATGGATTGAGATAGCTTATGGTACTAATGTGTAAAGTTAAAGAGGCTACGGTATTACAAAACACAAATGTTTTGTCTTTGCTTACTCTTTATAAGCACCAAAGGCAGTTGTTTATATGAGAAAGCCAAAATTATCAACCTGTACAACATATCATTGCATTATATATACATTGTCTATGATAATGATGCTAAACAAAAAAAAAAACTAAATTTTTTCAATAATCAATTCCTATATAAAGCATGTTACTTTATATTCTATACATATCAAGAGATTTTATATATTCTATGTACACATCTTTGGGTGTAGGCTTAATGAAGGGATCTACTAACATCTTATGTGTAGAAATGTTCTACAATAACGCTTTTCTATGCTATTTCTTTTTTGAAAAAATTATACTTATGTGTATGTGTTTTCCTCTACTATGATACTTAGGATCCTTAGTATATGCTATGGCTACCTAACTATATCAATTCATTTGGATTGGACTTAATGGCCCACCAGTGATCTCCAGATGTTCTATGAATCTCTTCAACCAAGTCTTCTTGTATTGCTTTGGAATTCTACTTCCATGGTTGATAATGCAATGCATGTCTACTTCTTATTGCTCTATGATATTACTTTATTATTGAGCAAGAATATATATTTAGAAGTCAATTTTCACTCATCAAAGTCTGTGCCTAAATCTATATTACAGCATCTTACTAGGCATAAATTACTTCCTTGATAATATAATACATAGTTAATAGTACATTTCAAGTATCTCAAGATTCTCTTGATTGCTTTCTAATGCTTTTAACTTGTATTTAACTAGTATTGGTTCACAAGGCCAATGCATAAATATTTGATCTCATATATATTATTGTGTACATTAAACTACTAACAGCATTGGAGTAAGGGACTTATTCCATAACTTTCTCTTTAAATTCAATCTAAGGACATTTCTTAAGACTTAGATTATCACCTCCTACTATAAAGGTATTTATCGGTTTGCAATTTTTCATGTTAAAATGCTTAAGAATTTTCTTAATGTTATTCTCTTGTGAAAGAGAAATCAATTTCCCTAAGTGATCTTTATGAATTTTCACTCTCAGAATGTATTCTACCTCACCCATATCCTTCATCTCAAAATTTAAGGATAGCCATTTATTAACAATTAAGATTGACCCTAGCTTAATGCCAATTATAACAACTCTAACTTCTAAACACCTTAATTTATCATAATTAACTCTTAACCTCTTATGCTTTGAGTGAAATATTATTAATAATTCATTAGAAGTGGAAATAGAGAGGAAATTTGAACCTTATTATGCTTATACTTTATTGATCAGAAAATAAAACAACTTAAGCCTATAGGAGATTTAAGTTATCAATTAAGTCCTTTAATTCATGTTACCATTGATTCTATACTCACCAATCCTTTTACAGTTGCTCCTAAGTCATTACATAAAATTAACATCATGAAAACTAAGTTCTAGAGGCTAAAAATAGGAGTTCATTATTTTAGGCCACGAGTTAGACATATTTGTTACGGCTAAGTTAGCTACTAGAACTTAAAAACTGGATTATTGGACTTGTATCGCGACTTGACTCATTTTTAGCACTTCAAAAAAAAAATTATACAATCCTCATGGCAGCCAAGTCCTTTCATGCCATGACGAAGTTACTCTCTGGAAGTTCCTATTTTCCTAAAAACCAATTCTTACCATAATAAGCCTACATGGCACTGCGACAAGAGTCTCTTCTGGAGCTCTCCCAACCCCATCACTTGATGCTCATCGTAGTGAACTCCCCTTGCGCCACTGCCAGATTGTTCTTGAGTACCTTATGAAGCTAAAATTCTCATGTTGCATTACAACTCAATCTTTTTGCATTGCAATACTCCTCACCTCTAAATGACTCTTGGCCGCAACTTAAGTAGTTTTTATCGCTACTTCAACCCCTTGTGATCTTATTTTCTCACTTTCACACTTCTTACCCATATTTCTCTAATTTTAGATGAATTCTAGAGCCTCCCTAACTATCACACATGGTTTTCTGGACCTCCTAGTTCCCAAATACCCCAATTAATACTCTACATTCTTCATAAGCTTAAAGGGAATTCATAATAATTGAATACTACCATACATATCCGCACATGAACATATTATGACAGCAATTGATAATTAAGGTCATTAATAACATCATTCATATGTGTATATATATCTATTCTAGCTAAGCTACTATACAACACCAATTGGGATAACCATACATTGCATTGCATGATCCCAATTTCAAGTGATTAAGTGATTATTCTTCATTGACAATAATCCATATCAAATAATAATGAAGTAAATACATCAAGTTCCAAGTATTACAAGGTCTAGCTTCTTATTAGATTTCATCTTAATTACAAAACATCAAAAAGCCTACACTGGGCAATATGAATGCATCATGATACCATATAAAAGGAAATACAAAAATGATAGTATCTATTCTAAAAAAAATGTCTCTAGTGTAGAGAGCCCGCACATGGCCTCCAAGTTAAGGGTGCTTATCTACTTATTTCCCCTTTTCCTTATTTGAGAAACTTTCACCTGAAATTTGTTAGCCTATAAAATAGGGTGAGATATAAATCTCAGTAACCAAGGGATGATTCCAAACATATGTACAATTCAATCAGCATAAAATATATTTTAATCAGATAAACATCATAAGCATCCATCATATCAGCAAATGAACTAATTGAGCTACTAGTAACTGTTATCCTATATTAACATTACATACATCATATTAATAGCTAATAACATACAAAAAGGCCCATCCACAGCACTAGCTCCCTATTGAGCACTCTCTAGGCTCTGTACATTTATGAGTCTGATCACAACTCAGTGCCCAAACAAAGTATAATGCACGGGTAGCAACCATACCACAGCTAAACTAAGGACTCGTTCACAGTCCAAACATAACAATCAAGTAGCCAACCAATCATTTAGTAAAGCAAAACATATTTATACAGCAGATATCAAATTAAAAAACCATATACATAAGAAATTAAAATTCAAACCCTAGTTATCTCACTTAATTATGTAAAGTTCTGAAGTCAAATGTAAGTTTCCACACACTTAGAGGTCTTAAATAAAATCAAAGCATACACTTAGTCACTAATTGTAGCAGAAATAAAAAACTATTAAGAATTACTTGGAACTCACTTACCTAATCACCAAAGAGTCCTAAATTCGGCCTTGAACTTCAGCCATACTAGAAAGCTCAATATTCCACTCTAATTTCTAGGTATTTTTGCATAAAAACAAAGCTCACCTCACAAGTCAACCATTGGGTCACTGACCAATAGAAAACACTTTAAAATGAGGAGAAAATACTTACCAAACAACCCCTCTAGCCTCTACCTCCAAAAATGAACAATAGAGTCACCAAAAGAGCAAGTTTCAAATTTGGGTGATGGAGAAAAATTCACTAAACTAGAAACTATTTAGACCAAAACATAGAGGAAGAAGAGAGGATTAAGTTTTATATAACTCATTTTGGCAAATTCCTCCTCTAGAAGTGGGAAATGGTAGAAATGTGCAAAAAACCCTAGCTTCCTCTCTTCTTATGTGAAAATAGCTCCCTTTTGCAAAACCCTCAAACTTCAGCACCCAAATGATGAAATAGTTAATCTCCTACAGTTTTAGAGTGAGTGGGTTGGCCTAATGGACCCAATATTTCTTGTGGTCTAATTTATTTAGCATTGGACCAAAGTTTTTGGTACTAAGTAGGTGTAAATAAGTTGGGCCTCTAAGAAAACTAATGTTAAGCTTCCATAGTTGATTTTTGCTATCACTAAGCTAATCTTATGATCCAAAGTATTCATTATCCACTTCCTCTTACTTAATTAATTCCTTAATTAAGTCCAAACCTAAATATTATTTTATTTTTATTCAAATGGCCAAAAATTGTTATTTATCTTGATAAGCCCAAAATTTAAATCCATTTCCTTAAGAATTCTTATTTCTCTAATTCCCCTTTATAAATTCTTTATAATTATTTTTAATTAATTTTGGAGTATTACACTAGCTAACAAAATATCATCCATATAAAGGAATAATATCACAACATGACCTTTAAACTACTTAATATAAACACATTGATCTTCATCAATCATTTGAAATTCATATGAATTCATTGCTCAATGAAATCTCAAATACTATTATCTAAATGATTGTTTTAATTTGTAAATAGACCTTTGGAGTTTACAAACCTTTTGTTCCATTCCCTTCTCAATGAAGCCTAAAGGTTGTTTCATATAATTTCTTTTTCTAGTTCTCCATTTCAAATGTGGTTTTTACATCCATTTGATGTAGTTCCATGTCTAAATTCATAGTTATAGTTAGGATTAATCTAATTAAAGTAAACTGCAAAACAAGTGAAAAAGGTACTTCATAATTTATATTTTCTTAGTATATGTACCCCTAGAAACTAAGTAAGTCTTATGTATTTCAATAGATCCATTTGATTCCCTTTTAATCTTGAGAACCCATTTGTTTCTAATTGTTCTTCAACCAGATGGTAAATCAGCTAAGTCCCTTACTTTGTTTGTCCTTGTAGAATCCATTTCTTCATCTATTACTCTCTTCAATTTTTCCTTCGTAAGGTATGATAGAGCCTCTTAAATTGTATTTAGCTCTTTATCATCTTGCGAAGCAACTATAAGTACTGCCCCTACGATCTTGAAATGTTGTTGGGCACACTTCTTAGCTTGCTTTTACATAGTAAGGTAGAAAGTGCAACATCTTCTCTTTACTTAAAACTCTCATTTGGTTGCAAAAAATTCCCACTCAATTAATAAATTGAGGTACAATTTTTTGTTCCTTACTTTCTTGATCAAGTGTCTTATAAAAAGATAAGCTTCTATTGATCTCACTCTTACTAGGACACTTATTTTGTAAAAACATGGTATCTTTAGACTTAATTGTAGTTATACTTCCATCTTTATTTTTATCAATGGAGACATGCACTTTTGATTCGTTTAAATATCTTATAAAGATGCATTTCTTGCCTCTAATGCCTATTTTCTCATACTTATAAGAAATGTCATAGATATAAGCATTCAACCTATGTGGTCTTAAAATGCTTAAATTTGGTTTACGTTTTGTCCATAGTTTATAAAGTGTGGAAGTAACTAACTTTAATGACACTTGTTAAAGATGAAGGCTATAGTTAACAACATATTACCCCAATATGAAATGGGCAAATTTGCTTATGACATTATTGGCCTAACCATTTCAAATAATATCTTGTTTCTTTGTTTAGCAACTTTATTTTTTGTAGAGTGCTATGAATCATTAATTATCTTATTATGCCTTTTTCTTCATAGAGCTCCTTACATTTTTCAAACAAGTATTCATGTCCTTGTTCAGTTCTTAAAACTTTAACTTTCTTATTTAATTGGTTCTCAGCCATATTCATATAAAATCTAAAGAATTCAAGTGCTTTTAACCCATGAAAGATCAAATAAATTTGATCGTATCACAAAAAACCTTCGATGAAGATAATAAAATACTTTACTCTATGTCTTGCCCTCATACTCATTGAACCACGTACATCAGAATCAATTGATTACAATAAATACTCTGCCCTAGTTCCTTTGCAAAATGGTTTTCTAATTACTTTACCTCCTAGATGATGCTACATTTCTAAGATAGAAATCAGTCTTTGCAATCCTTCTTTTGCTAGTCTACCTATTTGTTCTTAGCCTATATGGCTTAGCCTAATATGCCAAAACATTCATATCTATAATAGAGTTTGAAGTAAAGGATATAGCAAAGCAATTATTTTTGTATGCACAACAAACAATATCAGAAAATTGTATCTAATACAATAAAACCATCCAAAAGAAAACCAAAACCAAAACCAAAAAAGGTCATCCCATTACAAATGTCAATGGAGTTATTATGTAAATTAATACTAAAACCAAGTTTGAGAAGAGAAACTATGGAAACTAAAATCCATCAAATGTTTGGCATAAACAAAATATCATGTACGATCAGTGTTCTTCTATCTACCTAGCTTTTCTAGCTCATTCATACCATTTATGGAATTAAAAATGAAATTCACAACCACTGTTATGTGTTTAAACATAAAAAATGGCTTGTTTGCATGCCATATGGAGCTATAGGGATCCAAATTCAGTCTTTCCTTTTCCTTCATTCATATTTATTGCAAACAAACTTGGTTTAGTCCATTTGATCAGGAATTACACATGAGACACCCAAGGAGGAGCCTTAACCAGAAATGACATGGGAGCTATAATTCTACACAAATTTTGGAAATTCATATCTCGGGCTACAAAACTTTTGTTTGCACAAATAAAGTGTCTATGAAAAGCTTAGGATTTGAACTATATGATATAAAATTTTCATATGTAAATGAATCTATTTCACTCACTAAAATCCTCATGTCACCAGTTCAAATCTGATTCCTAGGACATGATTCATTTGTATGAGTATCTACTCCATAAATTCATTAAAATGAATATAGATCAACATACATATTTCTTTGTAGTCTAGATCATCATACATATTTATCCATCTAGGTGTTTAGAGAATAAAAACTGTCGTAGTAAACCAGCCATACTTAGAACCCAAACATACAAAATGCATAACTTTGGCTACATAATTCTAATTTATGGAAACTCAATGCTTACGAAAAGCTTTTAATGTGAACTTTATGTCTCTAAAATTTTATAAGCAATGGAGGTCATTTGTCCCTTCAAAGACGTGAAAAACTAGAATTTGACAGTATGAATAGTACTAGGGACCATTCTGCATAATTTTTTGCTTTTTAGAAATTCATGAAATATTCTATAGAGTTCCAAATTCTCATTCTTAACTTGTTAGAAAGTTATAGTAAGGATCTAATTACATGTCAAATCTAAGACTCAAACTAGGTTATTTAAGTCACTTTTGACATTGATATAATTTAAGTTCTTTTTAAGACCATATTTAGGTTCCAAATGGACCAGTTAATGTTCAAATGGATTTTTTCTACTTTTGAGCAAATTTTAATCATTCTAAATATCATTTCCAACCATTTCATTACATGCAAAAATGCTTGGATCAAAAATTGACCCGTTTACACCCAAGTATGCATACATATGCTATATGTCAACGTAGGCAAACCTGCACATTATTGGTCATTTCATACCATAAGGAGCCATATATTTGCATTATCATGCTCATACATAAGTTTCCATTCATAAACATGATGATATACATTGTGTTACATAAAAATGATCATATATACATCAAACATACTATTCGTGCCATTCTTGGTACATTAATCAAAATTTAGTACATAACATATTCTTAATACATTGATTCTAGTGTCTAGGTCTCCTCAACATCCTTATTTTGGCTTGGTAGGAAGATATGAATGAGACTTTAGGAAGAATCTCAATAGCTAATCTCAACCGATCAATGCATACATGAATATCATAAGTAAATATAATGCATGTGGTGTAAAGATACTATACATGTGCTTCATGTAACTTAAATGCATCATATAGTACAAAAACTAATTCATTCTCAAGCCATGGAATTATCATAAGCTAGTTAGGCTTAACTAATCTCAACTCGAGCCAAGCAAGAGCTACTATACTCAATTTCATTCCTTAAGGAACTAGAAGCCATCACATAGACATATCATACACATAGGTCATTTTGGAAAATATAACAAAGCATATCTCATGAATGCATTAAGCAACAACACACACAAGCATTTTAACTCATTCAAGCACTCATATGTATGCAAGAAATGGAGATAAAACTACTTTGAAGCTTTTAGAAACTCAAAATGCCACTAATTCACTTCTTAGTTCACTTATCTTGGTTCTTCTTAGCTTGACACTCACAATTTGGTGGGTTTGAACTAGCTTGGCTTACAAATATCAATTCATAAGGTAAAAGAATCCATTAGAGTCTATTCTAAGTCTCATCATCTATACTTAAACCCATTAAAGCCTAATATGGAGTTTATGGCTATTTTAGATCTAATAAGAAGCAACCTTGGTTTTCCACTTTCCAAACCCTAAACTCTTGCTTGCTATAAGTCTTATAGCTCTATAGAAACTCATTTAAATTATCATATGTATGATTAAAGGGGTTTAAAGCCATCTTGCTTCTTTAACCCAATTTAGGCCTTAAAAATTCAACTTTCAATCTAGTCCTAAATTCAATCTAATGGTTTCATAATTATTTATTCATTATATCTAAGCCTCTAAATTCATTTGAACTTAAGAAAAGTCTTCCTAGGTGCATCATCTTCATCTTGGCCAAACCATGACTTATGGAAGAGAAACATGGAATTTTGTTACCTCTTTCTTGGATTTTAATGCATATTCATATTCCTTGGCTTCTCTTTAATCTAATTATACTTTCATATAACTTGAACTAGGCTCCTAAGGTTTCATAACTCCCTAGGTATAACTAAAACCTTAATTTCCATAAGTTGCAATCTATAAGCTTTTAATGAATTCTATTGATTCCATTTTGTTCTCCTCACTTCCAAACCCCTAGTTTGCCTTGTTTTCATTCAAAACATATTCCTTTCTCATGGTTCTATGGCTAGCCAAACATGGAGAGGAGAAAGAAGGCAGGAAGAGTCAAGCTTTCTACCATGAATTACACCTTGTCTTCAAGCTTTTCAAGAGGAGAATATGATGCTATGCTTGTTTCCCTTAAATCCTCTCCTTCTTGCAAAAGTTTTGTCACAAAAATCCTCCTTTTAAGAAGCTAAAACCACTAAGGGAAAGAGCTTAAAGAGGAGAATAAAGTTAGTGAAGGCAAGACCATGAAAAAAAGAAAATTTTCTTACCTAAAATGGTTTCTTATCCTCTTCCTTCTTCCTCCCTTTTCGATGACTCTAGTTGTTGGTATAGCGGCTTTAAAGTCTATTCTAGTCTTGTGGGAGATGGTGTGGCTTAACTAAAAATAAAGGAGGATGATTTAAGACAATTTTTATAATTCTCATTTTGCCTTTCACTTCTATCCCTCTATTTAGGCTTGTTTTACTCCTTTTTTAGAACCATCTTTTCCATATAAAAATTTAAGTCCTCTAGTTCATTAAAAATATTTACATTCAATTTTATGGGTTTAGAACTATCTTAAATTGATTGGTTAAAATTCGGGCTAACTAACAGCCTAAAATATAAACTGGAAAGGTTTTGGTCATTTTGAAGGTTCCTTTAGTTTTCAAGGCTTCTAAAAACCCTGGGGTACTCAATTTTACCATTTAAAACTCCTTCTATTGTGTTTCTAAAAAGTTGTTCAAAATTACAATTTTGCTACTGCATTTTTGGTTTAAACTGTTTACCCATTCTGGCTCTGGTTTCAGGCTATCTTTAGCTTCATAATCTCATTTCTGGATACCTAGATTATTGTTCTAACCTTACTTAATCTCAATTCATTTTATTATAGGGTCTTCCTTTTTTATTTCATCGATTTTGGTTCAATTTAGGAAAACTAGATATTACATCTTCCATCATGTAAGACTAACATGTTCCAATTCCCTTAACTTTTACCTTTGTGTTTTTCTCCTACATATAGCATCTGCTCTTTTAAGATAAGTTTTATAGTGTGAACCTTGATTCAAATATTGAAATTTTTTTATAGACAAGGAAAATCTGGGCCATCTCATTTCCTCATTCTTACATTTTTTCCATTGAAAAATCCTATTATAAGTCCCCACTAATATCTAATTATGAATATGAAAGCCGATGTTATTCCACAAAGGATCCATAATCCTTAGCTATATGGTCAGTAGCCTCTGAGTCTATATTCCATAAAAGATAAGATCGTACTTGAAACATAAATGAAATGTAGAAGTTTGTTACTTGGTGTTTCCTCCTTTTGCTTAGTGTAGTCATGAGAAAAATGACCCATCCTCTGACAAACCTTTTCAAGTTTTCTTCCACCATGTGCCTTTTTTCTTAAACTCTCTTGATCTTTTTGAAATGTTAATTAGATCCTTTCTTCTTTTGAAAGTAGTTGACCTTTTTACACTTGGGCTTTGAAGTCCTAGCAATCTATATCATATAAGCATGATTAGATGACCTAGTAGCCTCTAAGTGCTCATCTTTTAGCTCTCTTATCATGTTTACATTTCTCCCAAATGCCACTTCATGGAATTATTTAGATGCAACTTATATATGTCAAATTTAATTGTGAGCCTTCTAAATATGATTATAGAAGTACCATCAAACATATCCTTTAAGGCAATCCACATTATCTGTACTGTCAGGTAAAACTCATACTTGCACATTAAATCATTAGCCATGCAACTCAGCATCATTATACGAGCCATGCTATCTTTCTTTTTCTAGACCCAAATACCTCAAGGTCTCCTTTGCTGAGCTGAGTCTCCATGTTTAAGCTTTAACATGACATTGTTCAATGTCTCTTTGGCATCTTGCTCTTCAAAGGTATAAGAAATGTTATGATGCCAAATATCCCTATTATCACTTTTTAGTTTCTCACCCTTATTGAGATTAGCTATAATATTCTTCGTGTCCATCTTCTTAATTTAAAATTTCTATATACACATGGGACATAATTAAAACCTATTTACTCAATGTTATTTATTTGCAATAAATTTCAACTAAACCAAAAATGAAATTATTAGGCTCATGATCAGAAGTATATGTTTTTCTTACTTCTATCACATGTACCTTAGAAATGTCATCATTTTTCTACTGAATTTATTTGTAAATTCTCTTTTAATTTAAAGTCCTTAAATGACCTTAAGTCTATTAGTCCTACTCAAATAGGTATTTCTCCATTAAAGCAATCATATAATGAAATTATGCAATTAAATGTAGTATATTATATAATAGTTAATAATAAAAAATTATGCAATAAAGGCAAAAAAAATTTGTATTTGTTAATTAAATAAAAAGTACATCCTCTTAATCACATCAACATTAATTATTCTCTCACTAACAATAATTTAGATAAATTAAGGGTTTAAAGATGATTCATCTTATTAAAAGGTATTTTATTTGCTTTATGATTAAAATAGTTCCTATAATTATCAAGGGGACTTTATAGAGGTTCATATTGAGACTTGGCATGTCTGATTAACCCTTTCAAGTGAATTTCCTCTTCATGTGGAGTATTCCTAAATTTTTGTGCACTTCTCACACTTGAAAAATGTGAAAGAATAACTAATTGTCTAACATTCGCCATAATGTGACATTCTTCTGCGAGTTCTATCCTAGCAACACATAAGTAAAAATTAAGACCTTCCAACCTACTTTCTTATTGGGCCTATATTATACCTTCAATTCTTCTTTAGCTAGTGTCCAATAATGGTCATCAAGAAACAAATTGATCAATCCTAAGGCCCATTTACGGGATGTAGTTTTTATGGTTTAGCCTTTTTACATCAAGCCAAAGATATCTCATGTGACTAACGTGGTATTGCATGCTATGGTTTAGGTTTTTTTTGTGATTTATGAATGCTTATAGATTCATGTTGACCTAAAAAAATAAAAAAAAATTATAATTAATTAAATTTGTTAATGAATTTGTGATACATGAAATTATCATTTAAAGGCCTTTTAATAACGGTAAAATGACCAATAAGTATCAAAATATAGTCAAATTATATACCAAATTAAAGCTCATGAATTTAGGTATTTTTAAAGCTAAAAACCAGCCTTAAATTCCTATGCACACATCCTATAACATCTAGTTCCTCTGTAAATGTGAGAAACGTAATGTCTAGTTTCTTCATAAACGTACAAAATGCACCAGATATAAAAGGAATTCCCCCAAACATAATGATTTAAGGTCTAATAAAATTAGAGTAATAATCTATATCTCAAATAATGAGGATCCTAAGTCAGAGGTGACCTGAAAACAAAGCTAGAATAATCAAATGAAATTCAACAAAGATACAGTGACATTTTCATAATTTCTAGCACTTTTTAGAAAATTCAAAGGAGGAATTTTTCAATGGAAGAAAATGAGTTTCTTGGAGTTCTCAGAGACCTTAAAAACCATAAGAACCTTATAATAGTTTAAACCCCTCCGGTTTACATTTTAGAGTGTCAGTTGACTCAAACTTTGACCGATTTGTTTAAGAATGTTTTAAATCCAATTTCAATAAACCGAAGGCATTTTATGAATTAGAGGACCTAAATTTTATGATGAAAAAGATGATTCTAAAAAAGGAGTTGAAATAAGTCTAAACGGAGTAAACAGGTGCGTAGAGCCAAAATAATCATTTTGAAAAATTGTGAAAGAGGCTTCTTAAGTAAGATTACACCTTATCACCTTCTCTAAACTTCCATTTTTAGAAATTTGAGCAGCCATGGCATGACATTAAGAGGGGGGAGAGAGAAGAAGTTTAAGCTTCTATTTAGGTAAGTAAACGGCCCCATTTCATTCCACGCCAATTAGGAAAGTTGTTCTTCTCTTTAAGAGCTCTATAATAGTGGTTTTTTTTTTCTTGAAAACTTGAAGATTCAGGTTTGACCCAAGCCAAAAAGGAACTCATTTCAAGAAACTAATCAATGAAAAATAATCTATGTGAAGAAAGCTCCATTTTAAGGTAAAACTTTACTTGAAACACTTGCAAAATATTATGTTTTCAAACCATTTAAGTTTCAGTCTAGAGAGAGAAAGTGAGGAAGAGAGTTTTTCTTCATATGTTCTTGATGGAACTAAGGGTTATGGAGTGTGAGGATTAAGAATATGCAACTAGAATTGAAAAGAAAGCTTTAGAATACAGGTTATAGATTTAGGGATTTGGTTGCACCTTGGCAAATATGAAGCTTGCTAATGATAATTTAAGTTGTCTAAGAGCATGAATAAGTTCTCAAGACACCTAGGAAGCCTCACATATGCCATTTTCCTAAATAAAATAAAGCAAACTCCATGAATGCTCCAAGCCTCCATAGTCTCGACCAAGTAAGATTAAGGCACCTAGGGAGTGTTTTAATTTGTTCCAAGCTTAGAATAGGACTAGATATGATGGAAGGACCTCAAAGGAAGCCTTAGAAAAAAATTTAAAAGCCTTAGAATGTGAAATGGAGGTATAGGCTCCATAATGAGATATTAGGAAGCAACTTATAGGTAGGCTTCTTAAAATGAATGTGGGATGACTTCAAGGAGTTTAAATAGAGTTAAAAGACCTAGAATGAATGAGAAATGGGAGCCAAGATCATGGATTCCTATAGTTGCTTCATTAGGTCCTTTATAGAATCATAATTGTGTCTTAGGACAAAGTAAGACTCCATAGAAATTTCATAAGGATAGAGCTTGTTGCCATAAGTAATGTATGTCTCTTTTGATGTACCTAGGCTAAGAGAACCAAGGGCCACCAAATTGCAAGGCTTGGCTGAGAAAGGGGAAGAAGAATTTCAAGAAGAAAGTGTTGTGTTCTTACTTCAAGATAGCTGTTTAACCTTTCTCATGAATAGCTTAGATGTTTGCTTGTCTTAGAGTGCTTGTATGTATGTGTGAGCCATGAGAAATATTTCTAGCTAATGCTTATATGTTATGATACCATTATACTTCTTGAAATTTGTTTATGGATGCATTATGGCTTGCATGGGTTTAGTTGTGCCAAAAGTCTCTAGAAATGGGTGAGACAAAGCCAAAGGTTTTAAGAAGAGCAAGACTTAGTCAAAAGTCCCTTCAAAGTGGGTAAGGCAAATTCAAAAGTCCCAAGAAAGATGGGTGAGGTTAGACCAATGCCCTTGAAAGCTTCTGCTTGTTATGTATGAGTTTATGTGACAAGAAAATTACCTTATACATGTTCATTAGTTGTTTGAATATCATGCATGCATTCCTTGACATATTTTAGCATCTATTATGTATGTTTGAAAGGGTTAAAAGCTATTAAAATTCTTTGAATCTTACTCTTCCCCCACATATGTCTAACCATGTCTAAGTAAGCCAAGTAGACAAGGAAATTGAGGCCAACAAGTATAAGAAGTAAGATTATGACAACAAGATAGAAAAATGGCTTATTTAATTGTATTTTGATGTCAGACTATGTACCCAGGAGATGTATCTATGATGTAAACCCTTGAGCCTATTTTAATATATGTACAAAGAGTGTATGTATTAATATGGAAGCCAGATGAATGAAAATGTGAGATTTTGCCACTCTTTTACCATTATATAACTTGATGTTCTTGTATATTTATGGATATGGCAAGGTGGGATTGAGCTCCATAGTGATTTGGATTACTTTTATGTATGGTGTTTATTCTTTTCAACTTGCCTAAGTGGTTGTGGAATGCAAGAAGGGCCGTTTGGTGTCTTGAGATGCCATTTTGAACTTCAATTTTGACTAAATGGTGTGCTAAACCAAAGTATTACCAAATGAATGAGTTTTTCCATGAAATTTGGCCAATAAGTAGGTCTCATTTAAAGCTTATTATGATTTTCTAAAGTTGGCTAAATTATGCAGAAATGGTATGGTTACTATTCATTTGGTCAATTTTCTTCTCTATGTCACATGTGGGCCAAATCAAGCCTAATGCTCATAATATTTTATAGGCATAAACTAGACATTATAATCTTTCCATAGCCACTAGGATCACCTTATTTGGAGTACTATAAAGGGAGATATGATTTTTGAAATTACATGATAGTACTAGTAATGCAGCCTGACCTGTGTTACTATTCCATTAATTTCCAGTAGCTTAAGACTATTACATTGGTCTAGACATATTTTTAGTCAAAAATAGACATCCACATCTTTCAATAACGGTATGGTTTGCTTGATTTTAATTTTTTTAAAATTAGTTATGAATTTCCAAAATTTGTATTAGAAAACTAAATTCTGAACCCAAGAGCAAACCATGGAATTTGTGTGATGTAGCTTCAAACCCGAAGTGAATGAGATCAAATATGATGAGTATGACTTGTATGGATGTACTATAACTAGAAAATGATGTGGATGAGTTCACATGGTCCATAGAGCATAAGATGAGGAAATGAAACCTTACGTAACACAAATATATACATTTAAATCTTCAATATTTTCTTTATGTAAGGTATGTTCTTCCTTGAAATGGTGCTCCATCATGCATGTTATGAATGAGATAGCTTATAGTACTAATATATAAGGGTAAAGAGACTAAGGTATTACATGTCCTTACAAGTGTAACGACCCTAACTTCTAATCATGGTAATTATGGTTAAATATGCAATTAATGATTAATGATCAAGGTTTAGAGTCATTACAATTAAATATATTGTGAAAAATATAAGGAAATTTGAACCTCGATAATATTAAGGTTATTAACTACACAACCACAAATGTGAGAATGCACAAGAAAAATTGTACTCTCATGAGGAACTTGTGATTCACCCATCCATAAATTCCAATGCATAAAAACTTCTTAGAAGTGTTCTTACATCATTTCCTAGCATTACCATTAGAGAAATTGAGGTTTCTAGGCTAAAAGTAAGAGTTTGGGAACCTTCGCCGCGACTTGAAACTATCCCGCTGCGGCTAAGTTAGTTACTGGAACTCAAAACCTAAGTTTTTCACTCTGTACCGTGGCCCTAACCTTCCACGCCGTGACTAAGTTACTTTCGGGAATCTTATCGGGCAACTTACGCGAATCTTGTCGCAGCTATCGGACCTCACTGTGACGAGCCTACGTGGCGCCGTGACAGAAATACCCCTTTGAGCTATTGTTTGAAGTCCCACGATTCTCATCTCAATGGGATACACTTGTGCCACAGTGAGACTAGCTACTGGACACTCCTTACCTAGTTTCTTCGACTTAGGCCGCGGCGGGACATGTTGTGCCATGACGAGATTGCTCTCTGTCACCCTCCCTGGGCAACATTTTTGCTTTGAGCTATGGCAGGATTCCTCACGTCGCAGCTCCCCATGCCTCTATCACACTCTTGGCCGCGACAAGACCTTCCTAGTTGTGGCGTAACCCCCTTTAGCCACAGCGTAACCCTCTCCTGCAACTACATCTTCCAAATTTCATCTCATGCACTCCAATTCTACCCCTCAAGACACTCTAGGACCACTCTACTTTAATTTATGATGCTCTAATAGTGTTTACTCACCTAATTTACCCACTTTATCTATCATCACTGGTTTAAGACTTAAACAACAATTCCTACTAATCCAATTACCCTATATCAACAAATTCATAGATTAATCATAGTAAGAATTGCATAAGATACCAACAATTATCATTCAAAATATATATTCGATTAAAGATTTCATGCATCACTTGTAACACCCCGAAATTAATTAAGGTGTTAATCATGGATTAAGATTAATTAAGAATAATTAATATAGGATGATTGGGCAAGTTAAGTGAATGGGGATTTTTAGAGAAATAAATTATTAACATGGGTTTGAGAATTAATTAGGATAGAAATTACATCTAGGCCCAAATTAATAAACCATGATAAGAGGCTAATGGAGGCCCAATGAATTAGGTGCAAACCCAAACCCTTGAACCCTTCAAACTTGGCCCAAACCCAATTAAACTTTAGCAACCCAATGCATAAGAGCTGGCCCAAAGAAATTCTGCAGCCCAACACTTCAAAACTGGCCCAATAAGCTAAAGTCTGAAGCCCATTTGAACTTGGACCTTGGAGCAACCTATAACCCATCTTTGACTCAACTAAACCCACCTAAAACCCTAATGCTTCAGCCACTTTCTCATTTGCTGAAACTCAAAGAAGCAAATTCGGAGGTTGAGAAGGAGGCTAGGGTTGGGGGCAAGAATCTCATATTTTCTCACACTTAGAGCAAAATTCAGCCAAGGTAATAGTTATACAGCTTAATCCCCTCATCTTTCTCTTTAATTTGGTCCAATTAGTTTTTCATTTAGAGGATTTTCACCCTACCCAAAATCTGAAATGTGGTTATTTGGGGTTTTCTTGATGAAATTCGTAGGTTGAGGCTAGGGTTGACATTAGGTGAGTTTAAACCCTCTATTTTGATGTTATCCTTGCTAATTTGAGACCCCCAAAGCTGATTTATAATATGGGTATTAATTTTGTATGAATTTGCTTAGGATTTTAAGTGAAACATTGATATTTCTGGTGGGAGATACTTGAATCCGAATTTGAGACTTGTAGTGACTGGGTAAGTGTTATTTAGGTAGATATTAGTATTTAAATTCCTTGGGTACTTATTGCTACTATTAATGATAAATTAGAGTGGTAATTTTCTGACGCTATGGTTATAGGAATTTTGTACCATCGGTGGCTATTGCAAATTTATCTACAAGTGAGGTAACTGGGGTTTACATTAATTCCATGCATGTATTTATTTTAATTTCTTATTTGCTATATATAAATGATTTGAAATGTTGAATGAATTGGTTGGCTATCTGTTGTATTATGATTGGACCTTGTGAGTCCATGGTGGAGCTGTGGTGCGGCTGCCACCTGTGCATATGCTTCAATTGAGCACTGGGTTATGATCAAACCCCAGATGCACTGAGCCCTGGTTGTGCTCAATGGGGAGTAGGTGCCGTGGACGGGCCTCTCCCAGTGTTAATGGCCTTTAACATGTTAAATATATGATTGCTAGTATGGGATAGTAATCATGATAGCCTAATTGTTTCATTTGCTAAAATGACTGATATGATTTTGATATGGATTTTGATTCATGCATATATGTTGATTAAACTGGATTATATGATGGAATTGCCTTGGTTACTGAGATGTGTATCTCACCCCGTTTTATGGGATTACAATTTCAGGTGAAGGTTCCTTGGGTAAGGATAAGGGCTAGCAAGTGGATGAACATCCATGAGCTGAGGCCTAGTGTGAGGAGGCTACACTTGGTCTAAAGGTAATAGGGTAGATGCTAATTTTGTTAAGTCTTCTATAGCATCATCATATATCTGTATTGCCAAGTGTAGGCTTGCACATTTGATTTATTGAGGATGTATGTATTGAGGGGTTAAACCTCATCTTAATTTAGTAATTGTTGTATGGACTCATGATATCTGCTGTAAATGATGCTGACCTATAATATTGCTTATCAATGGAAATGTAACCCTTGAGATATTGATATGAACCCCTAATGTATGGAACCCCCATTTATTGAGTATTAAAGGATAGCTACTGGTAATTCATGTATATTCTGTTGTTGCTACTTTATAAACTTGCTGATAGAGGGTAATTAGAGAACGGAAATGGGCATATAAGTTTTGAATTGGTAATGGAAGCATAGCTAAGTAAATAAGGCAGATAAATGCCATTAGAGCCATATAAAATAAGGGGAAGTGACCTTAGAGTGTCCCTGAGAAGAGAAATGGAGTGTAGAGGGCGAAATATAGGGAAAACAGCTACAGAAGGGAGTCACGCCGCGGCTAGGAAGGCCTCGCCGCGGCCTAGGGAGTGACAGTGGCGAGGGACGCCGCGGCTTGATAACTCTCGCCGCGGCGCAGAGCGAAAAAAATCACCTAGGAGGGTGACAGAATGTAACCTCGCCACGGCGCAAGAAGTCTTGCCACGGCGTTAGTCGAGGAAATTAATTAGGGAGGTTACAGTAGTAAAACTCGCCGCGGCGCAAATCCAACTCGCTACGAAAAGTTAGGAAAATTCCCGAGAGTAATTTGGCAGTGGCGCAAAAGGTCTGGGCCGCGACGCAAGTTTAAAAACTTAGTTTTTGAGCTCCAGAACCTAACCTAGCCGCGGCGGGAAAGTTCCAGGTCGCAGCGCAGGTCCCCAAACTCCCATATTTGACCTAGAAACCCTAATTTCCTTAAAGCTAATGTTAGGGAATCGCAGGAGTACATTGGTGGGAGGTTGTCGTGGGTTGAAATTTATTAATGGATGAATCATAAACCTTTATTGATGATATAAAACCCTTTTACGCATGTTCCCATTATGGTTGTTAGTTGATGACCCTAATAGTATCAAGGTTTAAATTTCTCTATATTTTATTAATGTGATTAGTTGCAACGACTCCAAACCTTGATCATTATTTATTAATCATGTATTTAACTATAATTACCGATGTTAGAACTTAGGGTCGTCACATCACTGGTTCGGGTCTACATCCAATGTATCACATAATTACATTTCCCAAATGGTAAACCATATCATGGGTTCAACAAAGTTCATAACAGAGGTTATAAGTTCATACATCCAATGCCAAACTAAAATGAAGTTTAACTCTTTAATAGTTACATCCTAAGCCATTGAAATATAAACTCCTTCACTTAGCAACATGATTACATGATGACGCTATAAAAAGGATAACAAAACTGCATCTACTATACTCAGATTAGCCCAAGTGTAGCCTTCTCTATACATGGTCGGAGCTCATGGATTCTTATCCACTTGCTTCCCCTTGTCCTTACTTGAAGAGCCTTCACCTGAAAGTATGATTCCATGAAACGGGGTGAGACGCAAATCTTAGTAACCAAGGTAAATTCTATCCATATATCCCAGTTTAGTTAATATATATGCATGATTTCATATAAGCATCAGAAAATATACCAACCATATTAGTAAATGAAACAATTAGGCTATATATGATTACTATCCTATATTAACAATCATATTTTAGATTCTAGGTATGGTGAAAGTGCTCCAAATGAGAAGCCAATTAGGTCAAATTGAAGAGGAAGAGGAGAGGATTAAGTTATATAACTATTACCTTGGTTGAATCTTGCTCTAAAAGTGGGAAATGGTGGAAATGTGTCAAGAACCCTAGCCTCCCCTTTGGACCTCCGAATTTCCCTTTTGTTTCTTGTGTTTCTGCTAAATAGGGTTGGCTAAACTAGTTTTTAGGGTTTTAAGTTAGGTTCTAAATGGGTTATAGGTTAACCAATTAGCCCAAGGACCTATTAGGCTCCCACTAGTTGTTAGGTTAAAGTTTTAATTTGTTGGACCAATTTCAACAATTTAGACTTTTAGTTGGGTTGGGTCAAGTTTTCAAGAGCCCACTTAGTTAAGGTCTGCATAAGGGATATTGGGCCAATTACAAGGGCTTATGTAAGTTGGGTCTTGGGTTCCTAACTCATTAAACCAAATTGGGCTATTACTAAGTGGTCTCTCTTAGGCCAAGACTCACAATAGAGAGTTAGGTTTGCATCTAAAATTCTTGGGCCTCCATTAGTTCCTAATCATGCCCTACTTAATTTAATTTAGGCCTAGATGAGGTTTCTAATCCAATTAAATCTCCAACCCATATTAATAATTTGTCTCTCTATAAATCCCATTCACATAACTTGCCCAATTACCTCATGTTAATTATTTTTAATTAACCCAAATCCATGATTAGTATGTTAATTAATTTTGGGGTGTTACAGTAGGCCTTTATAAGCAAATTGGTATAACAAATCAAAGGAAAAAAAAAAGGGAAAAGCTCTTACATGCACCACCCTCTATGGCGATGTCAGCAATGATGACCCTATGGTTGCCTCCTTCTTGCCTTCCTCTTTCTATTGGTACTAAGTTTTAGCCAAATAAGGCTGAGGGTAAGCCAAACACATCACCCTTGAGAGTGGCCATTACTATTCATCTTCAACCTTTCTATTTTTTACAATTTTTTGAAAATTCCAAATTTTGGGTTTATGAGAAGCCAATTTTAAGGCTTTGTAACTCACTTGATTTACATCTATTTTGGATGATTTTAGGGGCGTTAGAAGGCTCTTGTATTGATCTTTCTATTTGTGCATGGCTTAAAGCCATTAGTGCTATTAGGTAAGTATGCAGCCCTTAAAAGTGGGTTGGTTGAACATATGGAATCTAAAATTTAAAAAGCAAATTACTTCTTAATGGAGTTTCAATTTTACTTAAATTTTTTTTTCATCTGTTTATCTTTATGTAGGCTTCCTATTCTATAAGTTTTGTGACCTATAATGGCCTTTAAAGCTTTATACCATTAATGTCGATTTATATTGAATTAAGCAAATTTTATTCTTTTAGAACAAAATCATCACAAGCAATACAACCAACATAAATCTTCCTATGAGAGAGTCAATAATCTAAGCCCAATTGGTGAGTTGATGCCAATGTCTAAAATATACAACATAAGAAGATAGGTGATAAATGTTAATTTTAGACATATTAATCCTTCTACGCTTAGGCATCTTGATGAGTAAATATAGCTTTAGGGGTTTAATTAGATACAATTTGATTTCATTAGCCATTTATGCACTTTGTGAATTAATTGGAAAAATTATTGAGTTTTAATGCATTAATTTCTTTTAAATAATTTTGTGGATAATTCTATTGAATATTTTCCATTCTTTTGTGTATAATTTTAATGGGTAATTGAAGCTTTAAATGATAAAGTGATTTGAAGAAGAGAAGAGTTGTTGTGCAAGACAAGACTTGGGTTTTGAAAAGTAAAACAGAGCATCAAAAGGAATGAAGGAAGGTACAGAGCATGTGGTGAGCCTTTGTGATTCAAAAAGAAGCTTGTGAGCTGAACAGAGTTGAAGGAGTTAACATGGGAAAGCTACAGAATGAAAGGAAAGAGTTACGGGTTGTACTAGCTAAGGCTACAGCTCAAACATGGGCAGAATGTGATGGAGGCTAAGCACATGAGGAGCTGATGTAGCACACATTGAACAGAACCATGCATGGTGTAACACCATATATCCTAGCTCATCTCATACCTTAAATGATTTAATATCATGAAAAATGCAAGTTTTTCATAAAAAGGCAAGGAAAATAGTGAATATTTTTGTGTTGCGTCGTATCTAAAATTTCATTTCAGTGTCACGTGGACCGTGTGAGCTCATGCTATGCACCCTCATATTTAATCACATCATTAAAACTCATTTATATCCCAAAAACATGCCTACAATCCATGGAAACCGAAATGGGGCATGAAAAATGGGAGTTTATTTTCAGCCAGAATTGGCCTCTTTTTTGGGCAAACTTTGGAAAATCATAACTAAATCCAAAAAAATAGAAACATGCAATCTTGGTCATTATATAAAGCTTATGATGTCTAAGTTACACTAAAAATATGTCCAAACCATAACATGCATCATGGAGGACGTTTGACATCTGAAAAGCTGCTGCCTTGGCTGCTATTTTAGATTACTGATACAAACTTCTAAAATTCATAAATAATTCTATAAAAATTGAAATCATACAAATTTAGTCATTTTGGAAAGATAAAATTGTTAAATTGATATAAAAATAATTTCAAAATAAAACAGATGCGTTTAGCTATTAGAATCCTATGGAACAGTGACTGAACTCTTGGGATGCCATAGCTACTGATAGCCAACTTCAAAAATGTATAACTCTTTGTACAAACCTCTAAATGAGGTTATCTTAGTGGCTATAGAAAGCTTATAACCTTTTGTTTATTACTATAAAATTTCAAAAGCATTGGACATCATTTAACCATCGAGTGACATAAAACACAAATCTGCCAATGTGAACAGTGCACAAACTAGAATCAATAGAAAATCTCAATTGTGAAAATTCATCAAATATTCTTTATACCTCAGAAAATTATATTCTTTAGCTTTCCAAAAAGCTATTAATGAGATATACTTACATGCCAAATTTCAGATCAAGACTAACTCATTTGGTCAAAAATGACATAGGGTTCCATTATGGTCAATTTTGGCTCCATATATGGTACCAAAGTTGCCAAATGGTTTTCCCTTGGTTGTGGCACCTTTTGGGCAAGTCTAAAAGCATATTTAAGACTTTTGTGAGTTTCACAAATGGTCCCAAACCTCATGCATCTCATTTTGGCCATTCAACCCATACTTATACATACTTTCATCAAACTTCCATATTGCACACTTTGGCTTTTCATACTCAAAATAAATGCTAGACGTCATATATCATTTTCATACATTTAAACATCACATTATAGTATATTTACACATGTCTCAAGGTTCATAATATATATACAACATCATATACACTATGAACCATCGTTATGGTTCCAAAATGGGCAAAACAATGCATAAGCTTATCAATCCTTTCTCTTCATGGTTGTTGGCTCCCTTCATCATAATTACTTAGTCCACCTAGCATGTTAGATCATTGGAGAGGAGAGGATGAGATTCAAAGAATCCCAATAACTCATCTCTCATTCAATCATACATAATATGTGTAAAGCAAGCTTTACAAATGCATGCATGGAAAAATCAAAGCCATGGACATTTTAAAAGCAAACTTAGCATATGAACAATTCATACAAGACATCCAAGAGTTCACCAAGTGTTTGGATTGGCCTCACATTTCTCCTCATGGATTTTAGACTTGCCTCACCCATTCTTTGAGTACTTTGGACTCAACCATACTCTTGGGAGCCCACTTTGCTTTTGGGAGACTTTTTACTTTGTCTCAACCAAGCTCAAGGGTTCTTGGCTCATCCTCACCAAAGAGAAGAGTTCTTGGCCCATCTACACTCAAGCAAACTCATACAAACATCATGTAATCATTTGAAGATATAACATGGCATCAAGAATCATAGCATATAAAGGCATGCTAGCATACTTTTCAAAGCTTGAAAACACACATACACACATTCTAAAATAAGCTAAACACACATCCATGCATGAGAAAAGGTGGAGAGAGCTACCTTACACACAAACACACACACTTTTCCTTTAAGATCCAAGCCTCCTCTTTTGGCCACACACCCACAAATTGGTGAAGATGGTTTCTTTTCACCTAAATACAATTTATGGGAGCCAATTAGGTTCATAAAATAATTTCTAAGGCTATGCAACTTGCTTAAACACTAGTTGGCTTTATAACCCTCATTATAGTCCATATTTGCACCTAATGAAGCAACACCCCTCAAATGACTTCTAAGCCTTATTCTTTCCTTTCAAATATGATTCTTGACTCCTTTTAAGCTTCTTGGAGTTATCACATCATTAAAACAAAAGGCCTAGCACCATGTTGCTTCTTTAGGTCATAATATAGAACCTAAGGCACCAAATCACTTTCCATCAGTTCTAAATTTTTTCTAAGGCCTCCCTTCATTTTCATTCATCAAATATGACTCAAGAATGGCCTTAAAAAATTTAAATCTCCCCTACCTACACAAACAAGCCTAGGCCGAGACTATGACATTAATTGGGCTTCTTGGAGTTCTCTTGATTTTCTTGAAGGAGTAAGCTTGTGGGGAGCATCTTAGGTGCCTTAAGAACTCATTTATACTCTAAATTAAACCTAGGAAGGATCACATAAATTCAGAATTTGAAAGGTGCACTAGAAACCTTAGGTTTTGATCTTAAATCCTAATGCCTATTTCATGATTTTCTTTGCATATTCTTATTCCTCTCCATCAAATACCTAAGAATCATGCTTGGTTGGGCTTGAAAATCAGATCTTCCTAGGGTTCTTAGACTAGGTCAAAATGGAGAAGAAGGGCTATGGAAGATATCAACCATAGGATGCATTTTTACCTTATTTTCTTGCTTAGTTTGGCTTGAATCTTAATTTTTCCAAGCTCTAACTTTAGAAGAGATTGGTGGAGAAAAAGCATGAAAAACATACATAAAAACCTACCTTTAGCTTGGAATTTCTTCTCCTTCTCCTTCTCTCTTGGTACGCCCAAAACCCTAGCTCTCCCTTCTAAAATTATGCAAAATTTTTTGATTCCAAATGGGGAGGAAAGTGGGGCGCCACCTATATATAGGGAAGAGAAAGAACTTTTTCAAAAATTCTAATTTTGCCCTTCATACTTTGCATTTTCGTTTCTCCTTCATTTTAGCTCTTTTTTTAGAACTGTCTTTTCCATTATAAAATTTAGGTTCCCAATTAAGAAAAATGCCTTTGGAATCACTCAAATCGGAGCTAAAACCTTTCCGAACGACCCTGTTAAAGTTTGGGTACACTGACGTTGGAAAACACCCACCAGAGGGGATTTAACTGTCCCGGGGCTTCCCATGGTCTTTAGGGCCTTTGAGAACCCTAGAGAACTCAAAACTTTGGTTTAAAAAGCCCTCCTGTGTGAATTCCAAAAATTTCCTGAAATTACGAAAATGCCATTACGTTTCATAGGATTTCTGTCAAAATTTGTTTCTTCATTCTAGCTCTATTTTTCCTTCCGTTTGAGGCTATAATTCTCATTTTTAGAAGGTTAAAATGTTACTCAAATTTTTCAAGACCTTAACTAATTCATTTTGGGGAACTTACTTTGAAAATGCATCTATTTTCGCCATTTAACAAAAACTGGACATTACATATGGAGCACATTGATCCATTGAGAGGCCCATCAAGGCTACACACTCCATTCCCCACACCTCATCCAAAGAAACCACACATGCGAGTTGAATCAGAGTAGAAACAGTGTCAGAATGGATTGGAAGTTGATGAGGAATAACGTAAGAGAAGGTTGGAACTGGGAGAAATATAATAACATAAGCTGAGGAGTATGGCTAATATGTATTAACGAAGCTTGCATGAGCTGGATTAGAAGCTACAGATCATATGAAAATGTAAATAAAGCTACGAGCTGAAGATAGAATACAGGAAGAATAAAAAGAGGCTGGAGTTGATGACTTTCACGAGTCTGAATTGAAGAAGCTACACGATGCATACAAGCTGATGGAAGCATCCCATGTTAAAGAAGCATGGAGATACAGCTAAGGGCTCGAGCTGGAAGAAAAGCTAATGTGCACAGTTGATGTGGAAAGGAAGAGCACGTGGCTGGAACAGAAATTGAATACGACGGAGAGATGCATGCAGCTTGAGTGGAAAGTCAACGCAGCTAAATAAATAAATGAAACACATGCAAAGCTAACAAGGAGAGAGCTGGAGATTAATGAGCTATGGGCTGACGTGGGAATCATTGCAAGCAATGAGCTGAGAGCTAGAGTTTAAAGAAGGCTAGCGTGCATTAAAGAAAACATGAGCTGGGAGAAGAAAGCACGTACAGCGTGAACATTCAGCAGAAGAAAAACACGAGAGAGTGAGCTGAGGGGCACATGACTTATTAAGGAGAGACGTCATAGAAAAAAATGAGACCTCAGCGTGGGGAAAAAGGATTGGGTGAGCTGGAAAATAATAGAGGGAGGAATGACGAAAGAACGCTGAAGTCTCTAAAACGTAGACGAGAGGTTAATTAATCAATTTCTCCATGGCTGAAGCTCTCATCATCGATTCTCCTTCAATTACATTCTTCATGGTAGCTTGAATCATCCATGATGGCTAGCTGAAGCTTGGAAACTCCTAGATGCATATTTGAGCTCCACATTTCCTCACCAAATTGGATAAAAATTCCTTGCTTACTCTTTTAATTCTAGCATTAATTCTTTTATTAATTTGACTAGGTCTAGTTTATTAATTTAGGAATTTAATTGCTAACAATTATTGGATTGGTTTGTTTTATGGATTGAGTATAAGTTGATCATTGGAATGTTAGTTGTGATCATTACATGTTTATGAAAATTTCAGAATTAGTGCTGTGCAAATTACTTTTAAATTCCTCTTGATTTTAAGCTAATTGATGCAATGATTGTCAGATTAAGTGGCTGGAATTTTAGTGCAATTAATTGTTTGAGGAATTAATTAATCTAATTGGTTAATCAATATCTTAAGTGAATTGTGTAACAGATTTTATTGATCAACTAGGATTGATTATAGTGTGTTCTTTTTCTTAATTCAATTAATTAATTTTTCAATGTTTCTTATGGTTGCAAATTCTTTGAATAATTGATGAATTGAAACTTGGAGGGTCATTCAAGAGCTTTTATGGGGAATACACTAATGAGCAAGAAATTAAATCCAAATTTGGTACACTAAAAAGGGAGCAAGGATAATGGAATTCTAGGGAGCCAATACAAGGCTAGCTACCACATTCTCTTAATTGTTCACTTCATTTTAGTCTTAAGTTTTTTATTCTTGTCATTTAAAATTTAGTTTAATTAAATTCTAGCATTTTAAAACCCCATAAATAAGTTCTAATTAGTAATACTTAGAACACTCTTTCATAAACAAATTGAGACACAAACTCCTTGGGAAAATGACCTAGGTTGCACTATTATCTACAGAATTTATTTTGTTACCTAGTTTTATTTGAGATTGCGCGACACAATCGTCAATAAGCCCAAAACACTTACCTATAGTGGTGGATCTTGTTAGATTATTGCCCCATATGGTAGACTATAATCATAGATTGAACTTTTATTAAGTTCACGATAAAAACACCCCAGATTCTAAGAAAGTGGAAGAGGGAGTATTCTTAGAAAAGTTGTATCCTTTCTAAACTCTCTATTTCAAAGATATGATTGAATTAGAAATTGTCTCTCTTTTTGTGTTACTTGTATATTTTAGAATATGAGATCACTTTATCGTATAGTCCCAAAAATCAAGTCAATTATTTTATTCTACTAAGATAATGACTACTACTTTGAATTTCCCAAATAATTCAAAATAAATTGTTGGATAATAATAATAATTAATTAATCATAAAATAATTAATTATTTCTTGGGTTTTCTTAATAGATCTAGGTCAATCCATCATGGATGGCCAAATAATCCAACACATTCCTTTTAGTATGAGTGAACCTTGTTATGAGGATTGTAGGGAATCATCTAAGTTATAAATGGAAGCCAATTATGGAACTTATTAGCAAAATGATAAAAACAACGAGCTAGATAATCAAAAGCAAGGTCTTGGATTCATATAGGAATACACAAAGTTGTTTAACTTTGATAATTCTATTACTATTTTTGCATACATTCCATTAATTGTTTCATATGAATTTGTTTATTAAAAAAATGTTTTTAATTTCATTTCTTGTAATATTTTGTTTACTTGTTTACTTTTGTTTTTAGGTATATACTAAAAAGTTGGAATCAATCCTTTGGAAGTACTTTCTTAGTTAAACATTTTGGAAAGATTTCATTTTTGAAGCCAAGATATGTGAGGGAGTTCTCTTTAACTCTATTTTCACCCTTTCATATTTCTTGTTTCATCATCATTCTTGAATAATTTTGAGTTTGATTTTACCTATTGAAATACTATATTTAATTTTTCTTTCTTATATTTTTACTCATGAAATATTGTGGAATTTTGCTTAATACTTAGCTTGATTTTAGGAAACTCACCATAATTAGTTTATGTATCTTTCTGTTATGATTTTTCTCTAGATATCTAGTCTACATGTCTAGTTATGGATGGCAAAATTTGATCACTAATGGATTTCATTAAAATGGTTTTTTATGCTCATTTATTAGCACTATCATGTTTTTCTACAATAAGTTATATGTTGTCTTTGTTGAATTTTTGCAAAATAATTGACGGTTATGTCACACAACCTCCAAAATAAAACTAGGTTGAGAAAATTTATAGTTAGTGGCACAACCTAAGTCATCTCCCTTAGAAATGAAATTTAATGTTTAAGTAGGTTTTATAAATATAAGAGGACTCTAAAAATTACCTAATTAAAGGGGGATTTTTAATCTAATTAAACTAGCTAGAATTAATTTAAATCAAAATTCCTAATTACTACCTAACACATGAACTAATAGTTAAATGATAGACATGTGACTAGCTTTGGATTTGTAATGTCCCGTTTTCGTTAAATGATGGAAATAAGCACGTTTTCAAAGCAAGTCCCCTGAAATGAATTAGTTAAGATTTCAAAAAATTTGAGTAACATTCTAGCCTCCTAAAAATAAGAATTCTAGCCTCAAACAGAAGGAAAAATAGAGCTAGAATAGAGAAATAAATTCTGACGGAAACCTTACAAAATGTAATGGCATTTTCATAATTTCGGGCAATTTTTGGAATTCACACAGGAGGGCTTTTTAAACCAAAGTTTTGAGTTTTTTGGGGTTCTCAGAGACCTTGAAAATCATGGGAAGCCCCGGGACAGTTAAATCCCCTCCGGTGGATGTTTTCTAATGTCAGTGTATTCGAACTTTGATGGATCTGTTTGAAAAAGTTTTAACTTTGATTTGAGTGATTCCAAAGGAATTTTTCTTAATTGGGAACCTAAATTTTATAATGGAAGAGAAGATTCTCAAAAATGAGCTAAAACGAAGGAGAAACAAAATACAAAGTATGAAGGGCAAAATTGAAATTTTTGAAAAAGTCACTTTGCCCTAGCTATATATAGGTGGCACCTCACACTCTCCCTCATTCAACTTCAGATTTTCCAGCCCCAAACCAGAAGCAAAAGCCCTAGGAGAGTGGTGCACCAAGAGAAGAGAAGAAAGAGGAAAAATTCAAGCCTTTAGGTATGGAAATTTGCTTGTTTTTCATGCTTTCTCTCCACTAATCTCTTCTCCTCTTTTTCCCTTTTCTTCTCCATGATTTTTCTGAAGTTTTGAGGGCTGTTTTGAAGGAAGAACAAAGGGAAATTTGTGGATTTGAAGAGAAGAGCTTGGAGAAAGCAAGATTCAAGCTAAACTAACTAAGGAAACAAGGTAAAAATGCATTCTATGGTAGCTATGTTGATGTTCCTTTCTTCTCCATTTTGACCTACACTAAGAACCCTAGGAAGATGTAATGCTTCCTAAGTTTAATTAAGAGTATAAATGAGTTCTTGAGACACCTAAGATGCTCTCCACAAGCTTCCTCCTTCAAGAAAACCAAGAGAACTCCAAGTGGGCCAAGAATGCTCATGGTCTTGGCCAAGGAGGGTTCTATGTGTGGAGAAGAGTTTTAAATTTTTCTAAGGCCATTCTTGAGTCATATTTGATGAATGAAAATGAAGGGAGACCTTGGAAAAAATTTAAAACTCATGAAAAGTGATTTGGTATCTTAGGTTCCATATTATAACCTAAAGAAGCAACATGATGCTAAGCCTTTTATTTTGATGATGTGATGACTCCAAGAGGCTTAAAAGGAGTTAAGAATCATATGTGAAAGGAAAGAATGTGGCCTAGAAATCATTTGAGGGGTGTTGCTTCATTAGGTGCCTTTATGGACCATAATGAAGGTTATAGAGCAATCTAGGGTTTAAGCAAATTGTGTAGCCTTAAAATGTGTTTCATGAACCGAATTGGCTCCCATAAATTGTATCTAGGCCAAGAGAAATTATCTCCACTAATTGTGGGTGTGTGGCCAAAGGAGGAGGCTTGAATTCTAAAAGAAAAGTGTGTGATTGTACACAAGGTAGCTCTCTTCACCTTCTCTCATGTACGGATATGTGTTTAGCTTGTTTTAGAATGTGTGTATGTGTATGCTAGCATGCCTTCATATGCCATGATTCTTGATGCTATGTTATGTTTTCAAATAAGTACATGATGTTTGTATGAATTTACTTGAGTGTGGAAAGGCCAAGAACTCTTCCCTTTGGTGAGGATGAGACAAGAACCCTTGAACTTGGTTGAGACAAAATAAAAAGTCTCCCAAAAGCAAAGTGGGCTCCCAAGAGTATGGTTGAGTCCAAAGTTCTTAAAGAATGGGTGAGGCAAGTCCAAAATCTATGAGGAGAAGTGTGAGGCCAATCCAAACACTTGGTGAGCTCTTGAGTGTCTTGTATGATTTGTTCATATGCCAAGTTTGCTTTTAAAATGTCCATGACTTCCATTTTCTCCATGCATGAATTTGTAAAGCTTGCTTTGCACATATTATGTATGATTGAATGGGAGATGAGCTATTGGGATTCTTTGAATCTCATCCCCTCTTCTCCAATGATCTAACATGCTAGGTGGACCAAGTAATTGTGGTGAAGGGAGCCAACAACAATGAAGAAGGGAGATTGACAAGCATATGCCTTGTTTTATCCATTTTGGAACCATAATGATAGTTCATGATATATATGATATTGTAAATGTACTATGAACCTTGAGACATGTGTAAATATGATATTATGTGATGTTTAAATGTATGAATATGATGTATGACCTCTAGCATGTATTTTGAGTATGTAATGCCAAAATATGCAATATGAAAGTATGATGTAAATGTGCATAAGTGTGGGTTGAATGGCTAAAATGAGATGCATGAGGTTTGGGACCATTTGGGCAGCTCACACAAGTCTTACATATACTTTTAAAGTTGCTCAAAAGGTGCCAACACTAAGGGAAAGCTATTTGGCAATTTTGGTACCCTATATGGAGCCAAATTTGACTATAATGGAACCTTATATCATTTTTTAGCCAAATGAGTTGGCCTTGATATGAAATTTGGCATACAATTAGGTCTCATTGAGAGCTTTTCGGGAAGCTAAAGATTATGATTTTTGGAGGTCTACAGAATATTTGATAATTTTTCAAAGTTGGCAATTTTTATGGTTTCTGGTTTGCTGCACTATTCATTTGGTCCGAAATTTTTTTTTGTCACACAAGGCCCAAATGATGTCCAATTGCCAAGAAATTTTATACAGAGGAACTAGACAATCACTGTGACTTGTACCAGCTAGAAGCACCTCATTTGGAGGTCTAGAGAGGGAGATATAAATTTTTGAAGTTTCTGTCCAATATTAGTAATTTTTCCCGACTAGAGGTACTGTTCCATTGAATTCCAAAGTCTGGGCTTGATGAACTGATTTGGAGATATTTTTCATCTCTAGTTAACATCTACTGCTTTCTAGATTGGTATCATTTGTATGAATTGTGTTTTTTTGGAATTAATTGGATATTTTCAAAGTTTTCTACAGAATTCTGTGATAGCTCCAGACTTTAGTCGGACCTCTAGCCCATTTTGGATATCAAACGACCTCTGTGGTGGATGTTATGGTCTTGGCATATTTGTAGTGTAAAGTAGACATCCTAAGATTTCCAGAATGACCAAGATTACATGATTTTTATTTTTCTAAATTTACTTATGATTTTTTAAAGTTTAGTCAGAAAATGGAGCAAATCTGGCTGAGAATGAACGTCCATATTCCATGCTCTATTTCGGTTTCCATAAGTTGTAAGAATGTTTTTGTGATGCAAATGAGTTGTAATGATGTAATTCAATATAAAAATGCATAGCATGAGCTCACTCGGTCTATGTGACACTAAAATGAATTTTTAAGGACGACGTAATGTAAATAAACCCATTATTTTCATTCCCTTTTTATGTGCCCCCATGGGAATGATAATGTGAAGCCTATGAATGACATAAAATGAGTTAGAATTTATGGTATTATAGGATTTGTCCCTTAGTATCCACTGTCCTTATCCTAATTCAATTATAATTAATTCTAATCTAAGAGTCCCTAATTGTGTTCATGGTAAATGATCTTGAATTACCATTCAAGATTCAAGAAATTAACAAGTTAATGTTGAATTGAAACCTCAACCTTACACTAAATCATTAATTCTTGCTTTTGGGATCGATGAACAATTAAAACTGAGTAATTAATTGATCAATTAGCCTTTGAATTAATACCCTAGGATGTTTAATTAACTAATCAAACTCCAAGAAATCCTCAAATCAAACAATCAAGCACACAATTTCACTTATGTATTTCATCGTACACATTGATGGCATACATGGGAAATTGGAGGAGAAATGAAAATTCAGCACAATTCAATCCAATAATCATTCAAATAATCTCCTAATCAATGTCTAACCAGCCATCAATCATAAACTACATCAAGCTCAATCATTTACAAGCTTAACCAAGCAAATAAAATAATTAAAATTGATATATAAAGAGAAAAAAATAATGAGACTCTTAGCCCAAAATTCCTTTGTTATCTCTATGGATTCAAGCTTCTTCAACGTCTTCTTCCAAGCTAACCACAAGTTGAGAATTAATGCTTCATTGGATGGATGGATGGAAGTGAGAAAAATGGAGGAAATGGCTACGACGTTATGAAATGGAGTCTAGATGAAAATGACGATGGATGAATGTGTGTGTTCTCTTCTTAAGCTTAGCATTGTTATTCAACCAGCCTCTAACCCTTTTTTCATTTATTTAGTCCGTCCTTTTTCTTACATTTTGCCCCTTTCATCATGTGCTGCCCTTATGCTTCATTTAATCTATTCTGTCATGTGTTCTCTGCCTTCACAATCAGGAGCTTCATACACTGTTCACGTGGTTTTTGCTCGTGCTACTCATTTGCTGCTCCTTCTTCCTCACGTGTTCTATGTATGCTCCATTCACTTCTTCAACATTTCTCCTTCATGTTTCTTCTCTTCACACCATCCCATGTTGCTCCTTCATTTTTAGCTCATTCTTTAATGTTCATTGTTTGTTTCTTCATCATCTAGTCTATAGCAATCCACGTCAGACCCAGCTTAATTTTTTTATTCCTCAAAAGCTTTTTCTTCTCTCAAATGCTGTCCTAGGCTTCCTTTCCACGTACATACATGCCTTCTCATGCTTCTGCTTCCTTCGTTCTCATAAACCCGCAGCTACATGCTTTTGCACCCAAGCCTCCTCTTCGCATTTTTCTCACATCTCTTCTTTTACATTTTTCCCACATTAGCTCCCCTCATGCTTCTTCTCTTTCTCTCATTCAGCTCTAACATCTTCTTCTCTCAAATGCTCACATTTTGTTTGAGTGTGCTTCTTAATGCCTCCTTCATCTCATTTGTATGAAGAGTGAAGTTGCTTTCCTCTTAAACCATGTTTATGAGCTGAAGCTGCATAAGATAAGCTGCATGAATGTGTGTAAGTAATCCACATGGAAAAGGCACATGCATCTACATGCTTTGACTTAGTCTTGTGCCCTATGTGTGCTAACCCATGTAAGCTCTTGTGTGAGTGTGTGTTAATGTTGGGTAAGCTGGATGAGGATATCTTCATGAATGAGGGAGTGTGCTGAATGAGTGAGTGACTCATGAGAGATGTGCTGCATGTCTGTATGGTGAGTTTAGAGCCTATGCATCAACATGTGAGAAAACCTAAGTGTGTATATGGAAATGAAACTCATGACATGCTAGATAAGTGCTTTATGTGAGTGACCACGAGGAAAAACAAGAAACCATGCATGTTAAATGGAGATGAAGGTGTTAGAAAGAGAGAAAGCTTAGTGAAGTGGATGAAAGTGTTTCTTCTTTAATTAGAATGTTGTGCACATGTTAGCAAGAAAGTTCCTCTTATATGATTCATCCCATCCCCATTTCTTTTCTTTTCATTTTTTTATTTTTCTCAAATTTTATTAAACATATAGACCATCATTCTCTCCTTCAAGTTGCACACTTTTAGCTTTCAATTGCATTTCTCATTTAAGCTCCAATTTCCATTGAGAATCTGCATAAAAGAGTGAAAAAAGTCAAGTAGGAATATTCACAAAATTATTTAAAAGAAATTTATGCATTAAAATCAAATAATTTTGCAAATAAATTCCTAAAGTGCAAAAATGGCTACTAAAATCAATTATACAACTAATTAAATCCCTAAAGCCATATTTGATCATTAAAATGCCTAAATTATGAGGATTAAAATATATAAAAATAGCCTTCATCAAATTCCCCCACACTTTAAACCTTTGCACTCCTGGGCAAAAGCTCAAAATCTAAGGAAAGAGTAGTGGAATGGCAAGTGGAAAAATGAAAATGAAAAAGGAAAGTAAAAATCACAAAATAGAGAATGATCACTTCTCTTTAACACTTCAACAATCAAAGCTAACTTCACTTGCATCAAGAAATAAGCTCTATGGCAATTTCATTTGAAAAGAATGAATTAAAATGCATAGCCTCTCACATGGGTTAGTGTTTATTCTCAACTTTCAAGTGTTTAAGGGAATGTGTTTTACTCAAGTTCCACCTATCAAAACTCACTACCATAGGCTTGTCAAGCTTCTAAGTCTCCACCACCCATGTCAAATGTGATGCATAAATCAATAGGACTTCATTTAGGGTTGTAATAGGGCTAGGGAAAGAAATGAATTGATATAAAAACAAGGAAAAACAAATAACAATTAGATACCTTAGAACTTCAAAAGCAATCAAGGAAACTTATGATAAAGTAGAACGTGCATCTAACCTTATTTCCAACTAAAACAAACAATATTCAAAATACTTCTTTCTTTGATTTTCTAATGCCTTCTTTCTTTCTTTTTTTTTTTTTCATTTTCCCTTTCATTGCTTTTCTTGAACTTTGAACATTTTCCTCAACTTTTACTATCAATGGCCTAAATTGATGTAAGACACACATTAATCTATCCTCGACACGTGTAATGCTCCTTGAAATCCCTAAGGTATCTTAAAACAAGGTGGGATGTATATATTTTAATGGCTATGGTTTAACAAGAAAACAAAACAAGGTCCAAAGTGGCTAAACAATAGATAAAGTGCATTTAAGGGTTGGCTATTTGGCTATCTAGCTACAAAAGAAAGGAATGCCTTATCATTTTCATTCATACAAATATAAATGTGGTCTCAACAAAGAATCAAGATAAGTTTTAGAGTAAAAGCAAAGATAGGTGAATACACACTAGAATCGAATAGATATGGCTCAATTCCTCACCAGTTAATGGCTATCAAATAATTCATTGAAATCAAATTCATTGCCACTTCACTTGAATCAAGACATAAAAATATTACTTATCATGTCTAAGTGAATCCAAGCTATGATCATCTCAACTTGCAACTTCCACCAAAAAAAAAAAATCACACTATTTCTCAAAATTTTTCTAAAAAATTTTCAATTCTTTTTAAAGAAAACAAAACAAAGAAAAAATGAAGATGAAATGGAATGAAATAACTCTCCCTCTTATACTTAAATATTGCATTGTCCTTAACGCTAGTACAAAATCCAATCAACAGATAAATAGCACAATATAAAGAGTATGGAAGGAAAGTATACAACTAGATGAAGTTGAAAATAGAGATTCCAAGGGTGGCTCAAATTTCCCTATAGCTAGTTAGCAATTTATTGCCTACAAAACCAAAACAAACCAAACAGTAATGCGAAAAAGAAAAGAAAACTAAATCTTAAACTAAAAAGAACTCTATCAGAGACCAACTAATCATAAGTATTAAAAATCAAAATTAAAATAGTTTTATTCCTTTTCAATTCAACAAATTTAAGTTTAACTACTTTAAAGCATTTTGATTGATCATGTAGTATTGATTCATGGACTTCCTCAACTATCAGTAGTTGAGAAAAGTCAAAGTCAGTATATTCAAAAGCAGTAAAAGAAGGAAAATCAAATTTAGAACCTTCAAAACTAAAGAAAGAAAATTTGAAATTAAATTTAAACTTTTGACTCTCTAAATATCTATTGAAGCCAATAAAATCTGTTGGACTTTCATCAGTAAGAGTCATTATAGCAAGAGAAAATAACTTCTCATAGTCTTTCAAGTTGGAGTCCTTCAAGGTATCTTGTAGTTGCTTCTTCTTAGTAGGGAGAGTCTGTTGATTGTTGGGAACTAGCTCACTAACTTTAAGGATCTATTTAGGACTCTCAGTAAAAGAAACAATATCTTCCCTGACCAAAGAGACATCAGTAGGCTCACAAGATTCTAAATAATAATAAAAAATGAAATCCAATCTCTTACTAGTGTTAACAATAACACAGGATCAGTAGGATTTTGAATATCAACAGTATCTCTATGCATGCTCTCATCAATACTAGTATGATCAATAGAATCAGTCTTATCAATAATTTCAGTGCAAACAAAGGAATTCATGGATTCAATAGACTTATCAGACTATAGAAACTTATCAATCTCAACACATAAAAGACACATATGCATATTATCATATAAGCATTTCAAAGTAGAGTCTAATTCATCAACAGTTTTAGTGCAGATATAGGACTCCATGGACTTAATAGAACATGATAATCAGAATATGTTAGGAACTCACTAGTCTCAATGAAAGCATTAATCTGGGATTATCTATTACATATAGTAGATCCAGCACATACACAATTAAGAGAATCATTCAAATTAACTATGTCATATGGTCCAAAGGGTATATTGTCCCTAAACTCAGAAGATGCATCATCAATAGGCTTATTAACCAATCCCACACTAGGAATAGCATGATCATCACATTTTAGGTCACCCCCACACTTGTCTACTACCCTAGACTCAATAGATTTGTCACCAATTGGCTCAAAAATGAATTCATTGTTATGGTCACAGTTAAGGGTAGAAATACTAAGTGCATCAGTACATAAGGACTCATGAACATCAACAATTGCATCATTATTGCTCAATGAATTACCACAATCAACCATATCAGGGGATTCAACAACAAATTTTTCATCAACATCATCATCATCAAGCAATTCAAAGTCAACAATATCATGTTCATTAATAATCACAATGTTATCATGCAAACTAGAGTTAGTCCCAATAAATTGCAAAGTATTAGAAGATGGAAGGATATTACCTAGTGAACAAGACTCTTCCTCCTCTATACATTCCCTTATGATTTGCTCTTCTTTTAATTCAGTAGCACTTGAGGTAGATTGACTCATTTGAACTCTTGAATCTTTCATGAGGTTGTCAATCATCTATTGGTTTTGAAAATGCAACCGTTCATTTTCCCGTTAGAGTTAAGGATTACAAGCTTCCATTTGTTACATCATCCTCTCTTCCGAACTTGGTTCTTAGTTAGGCTCTTGTTGCATGTATTTCTCATGATAGTTATAAGGATGATTTTCTGGTTCTTGTACATGGAAGTTGTGGTATAGCTCATAATGATGGTGGTAATTGAGGTAAATTTCATAGGAGTGGTAGTATGGTTGGTAGCATAATGGTTGAACTTATTAGTATTGTTGGTATTGCTGTACTTGTTTACGTTGCTCAAGAATGCCATGAAGCATTGATATAGCTTTATCCATCTTTCGGAGAATCTTATCATTTGCACAAGAATCATATACACCTTGATTAGAAGAATAATATGGATCCATTTAAATGAAAAATATGAGAAGTTTAATCAATTTAAGCACAAGAGAAATCACTAACAAATTATAACTAAAATTCACTCTAAATCAAGAAAATAAAACTTAAATGAAGCTAACAACTACCTAAGAATAAAAAACACTCCAAAACAGAGGTTAATCACACAAAATGAACTCACAAAAAATAAAGAAATTAAATCTAGAAAAATTAAAAATTTTCTAAGAAATTCAAAAAATTAGAAAAAAGTGCCTTAAATGTTAGAATTTGGCCACAAAATGGTGCACCAAATAGCATTGCTATTATTTTTACTTAACACATCCAAAAACCTTGGAAAACAAAGTTTAAGAATTTTCTAGGCATATAAAACAAAAATTCCAGCAAGTAGTACACTTGTTATGCAACACCGAAATATCCAAAATCCAAGTTTAAAATAAAGCAAAAACCAAACCAAAATAAAGCTAAAACAAAGATAAACCACTTAGAAAACTTTTTTAAACAATTGAGAATCCAATTCCCCAGAAATGGTGCCAAATTTTGACGGTTGTGTAGCACAACCTCCAAAATAAAACTAGGTTGAGAAAATTTATAGTTAGTGGCACAACCTAGGTCATCTCTATTAAAAATGGAATTTAATGTTTAATTAGGTTTTCTAAGTGTAAGAGGACTCTAAAAATTACCTAATTAAAGGGGGATTTTTTTATCTAATTAAACTAGCTAGAATTAATTTGAATCAAAATTTCTAATTACTACTTAAACACATAAACTAATGGTTAAATGATAGACATGTGACTAGCTTTAGATTTGTCCCTTGGTATCCACTATCCTTATCTTAATTCAATTGTAATTAATTCTGGTCTAAGAGTCCCTAATTGTATTCATGGCAAATGATCTTGAATTACCATTCAAGATTCGAGAAATTAATAAGTTAATGTTGAATTGAAACCTCAACCCCACACTAAATCGTTAATTCTTACTTTTGGGATCGATGAACACTTAAAATTGAGTGATTAATTGATCAATTAGCCTCTGAATTAATACCCTTGGATGTTTAATTAACCAATCAAACTCTAAGGAATCCTCAAATCAAACAATTAAGCACACAATTTTACTCATGCATTTCATCGAACACCTTAATGGCATACATGAGAAATTGGAGGAGAAATGAAAATTCGGCACTTAATTCAATCCAATAATCATTCAAATAATTTCTTAATCAATGTCTAACTAGCCATCAATCATAAACTATATCAATCTTAATCATTTACAAGCATAACCAAGCAAATAAAATAATTAAAATTGATATAGAAAGAGAAAAAAATAATATGAAACTTTTAGCCCAAAATTCCTTTGTTATCTCTATGGATTCAAGCTTCTTCAAGGTCCTCTTCCAAGCTAATCAAAAGTTGAGAATTAATACTTCATTGGATGAATGGATGGAAGTGAGATAAATGAAAGAAATGGCTACGGCGCTATGAAGTGGAGTCGGATGAAAATGATGATAAATGAATGTATGTATTCTCTTCTCAAGCTCAATGCTGTTATTCAGCCAGCCTCCAACCCCTTTTTTTCATGTTTATTTAGTCCATCCTTTTTCTTATGTTTTGTCCCCTTCATTATGTGCTGCCCTCATGCTTCATGTAATCTATTCTGTCACGTGTTCTTTGCCTTCACAATCAGGAGCTTCATACACTATTCACGTGGTTTTTGCTCATGCTACTCATTTGCTGCTCCTTCTTCCTCACATGTTCTGTGTATGCTCCATTCACTTCTTCAACATTTCTCCTTCATGTTTCTTCTCTTCACACCATCCCACGTTGCTCCTTCATTTTCAGCTTATTCTCTACTGTTCATTGTTTGTTTCTTCTTCATCCAGCCCGTAGCAATCCACGTCAGACCCAGCTCAATTTTTTTATTCCTTAAAAGCTTCTTCTTCTCTCAAATGCTACCCTAAGCTTCCTCTCCATGTACACACATGCCTTCTCATGCTTCTGCTTCTCTTCATTCTCATAAACCCATGGCTACATGCTTCCGCACCCAAGCCTTCTCTTCGCATTTTTCTCATATCTCTTCTTTTATGTTTTTCCCATGTTGGCTCCCCTCATGCTTCTTCTCTTTCTATCATTTAGCTCTAATGTCTTCTTCTCTCAAATGCTCATGTTCTGTTCAAGTGTGCTTCTTAATGCCTCCTTTATCCCGTTTGTATGAAGAGTGAAGTTGCTCTCCTCTTGAACCACATTAGTGACTAGAAGCTGCATAAGATAAGCCGCATGAATGTGTGTAAGTAATCCACATGGAAGAGGCACATTGTAACATCATATATTTCTAGCTCATTTCATACTATCTCTATGTCTCATATCAAACAACTTACAAAGAGGCAAGGAAAATAGCATTAAATAATACATTTCTTAGCGTTATGTCGCATATAAAAATTTCATTCGGTGTCACGTGGACCATATGAACTAATATATCACATTATTATATTTAATTACATGAATAAAACTCATTTGCATCATTAAAAGTGGCCTACATCTCATGAAACTCAAAGGAAAACATGAAATACATACATATATTTTCGGCCAGATTTTCCACATTTCTATCACAAATTTTAGAAGATCATAACTAATTTTAGAAAAATCTAAATCATGAATTCTTAGCCATTCAAAAAAGCTACACATGTTTACTTCATGCTAAAAATATGTCCAGACCATAACATCTATCACAAAAGGCATTTGACATTCGAAAAGGTCCAGAGGTTAGACTGTTCACTAGTGCTATCACAGAATTCTATACCAAACTTCAAAAATGTTTAATTAATTTCACAAAAATCCAAACTATACAAATAATACCAATCTGGAAAGCTATGGATGTTAGCTAGAGAGAAAAAATAACTCCAGACCAGTTCAGGTATGCCTAGACCTCAAAACTCAATCAAACAGTAACTGAGGTCGACTGGAGTTTCTAATACTGGATAGATTCTTTGAAAACTCATATCTCCCTCTCTAGACATCCAAATGAGGTGCTTCTAGTTGGAACAAGTCATTGGGAATTTCTATTTTCTCTGTATAAAATTTTGTGGCAATTGGACATCATTTGAGCCTTGTGTGATAGATTTCATTTTCAAACTAGTATGAATAGTGACATGACCAAAACCAAAAATTTTTTTAACTTTGAAAATCCATCAAATATTCTATAGACCTCCAAAAATTCTATTATTTAGCTTCCTAAAAATCTCTCAACAAGCTCTAATTTCATGCCAAATTTTAGATCAAGAAGAGTTAATTTGGACAAAAGTGACATTGGGTTTTATTATGGTTAATTTTAGCTCCATATAAGATATTAAAATGTCCAAATGGCTTTCCTTGAAGTTTGGCACCTCTTGGACAAGTCTAAAAACATAAATAGGACTTGTGTAAGCTACCCAAATGGTTCCAACTCTCATGCATCTCATTTTGGCCATCTCACCAATACTTATACACAATTCCATAATCCCATTCAAGAAGTCACATTGTCATAACATACCCAAATTGCATTCTAATGGTCTCATAATGTATTCTCTCATTTATACATCACATATTAATATAATTATACATATTTAAGAGGTCATAGACCATATACAACAATGGGTTACATCATTTGATATTAATATGGCCTTAAAGAACAAAAACTATGCATTGTGATGTCAAGCTCTCTTCTTCAAGGTGGTTGGCTTCTATTACCTTGCTCTCTTGGTCCACCTAGCATGTTAAAACATTAGAGAGGAGAGAATGAGATTCAAAGAATCCCAATAGCTCATCTCCCATTCAATCATACATAAAGGATGCAAAGCAAGCCTTATAAATGCATGCATGGGCATATTCTCATGTGTAAACATTCAAGAAGCATTTTCAACATTTGAACAAATCATACATATCATACAAAGGCTTGCCAAGCAAGTGGATTGGCCTTACCCATTTACTTGTGGATTTTAAACTTGCCTTACCCATTCTTTAAGAGGTTCTTGGACTCAACCATGCTCTTGGGAGTCAACCTCACTTTTAGGAGACTCTTTACTTTGTCTCAACCAATTTTAAGGGTTCTTGGCTCATCCTCACCATGGCTAAAGGTTCTTGACCTTACCACACTCAAGCAAACCAAGACAAACATTATAAAAACCATTTGGAAAACATAATGCATCATCATGGTTCCATGGAGTAAAAGCTCATGCTAGAACATTTTTTATGGCTTGAAATACATTTACACACATTTAAAGACAAGTAAAGCAAGCAATCATGCATGAGAAAAAGTAGAGAGAGCTATCTTGCTAGCATTTGTACACTTTTTCCTTAAGCCTTGAATCCTCTCCCTTGACCTCACACACCCAAGAAGGTGGAGATCATTCCTCTTGGCCTATACATATCATATGAAAGCTAATTATACTCTTGAAGTAAAGTTTAAGGCCACACAACTTGCTTAGATACTAGCTTGGCTCATTAGCCCCTTTATGTTTCCAAAAATACACTTAATGAAGCAACACCCATCAAATAAATTCTAAGCTCCATTCTTTCCCTTCAAATATGATTCTTGACTCCTTTTAAGCCTCTTGGAGTCATCACACAATTAAATAAAGAACCTAACCACATGTTGCTTCTTTAGGTCATATTATGGAACATAAAGTATTAACTCATTCTATAAGCTTTCTAAACTTTTTCCAAGGCTTCCCCTCATATTTATTCATCATATAAGACTCAAAAATGGGCTTAGAAAAATTTAAAACTCTCCTTAGGTATGGTAACCCTCTTAAGCTGAGACAATGAAGCATAATGGCCTTCATGAACTTTGCTTTGTTTCCTTGATGGAGGAAGCACATGGGGAGATTTCTAGAAATCTTAGGAACTAATTTAAACTCGTATTTAAACATAATAAAGGTATCAATTCAGATTTTGCAAGGAACATATGAAACCTTAGACTTTGCATCTTGAATTTCCATGGTTATTTATTAATTCTTTTTGTATATTCTTAATCTCCATACTCTTTTTTCTAAGAATCACCCTTTGTTCTGCCTAAAAATCAAACCCTCCTAGGGTTTCTTGAGTGGGGCGAAATGGTGGAGGAAGAAGAGGAAGGGATAGCGACCATGGAAGAAGAAATTACCTTATTTTCTTGCTTTTTCTCACTTGAATCTTGTCTTCTTAGAGCTTCTCTCTTCAAATTCAAATTTTTCCCTTAATTTCTCCCTTAAAATACATTTATAAACTTCGTTATAATCATAGGAAGAAAGCTCAAGAGAAGAGGAACAAGTTTGGAAGAAGAAGGAACATGAAAATCCATGAAATTCCTTACCTTTTCCTTGCTTTTTCTCCTCCGTTCTTTTCCTCCATGGTGCGCCTAAGAGAGCTGGTGTTTTCTCTGGTTTTTGGATAGAATGGGTCATGCAAAAGAAGGGGGGAAGAAATAAGAAACTTAAAGTGGGTTCAAGAAGCTTCCACTTTCTCAAAAATTCTAATTTTGTCCTTCGTTTTTAGCATTTTTGTTTCTAACTCATTTGAGCTCCTTTTTGAAAACCATCTTTTCCTTTATGAAATTTAGGTTCCCAATTTAGTAAAATGCCTTTGAAATCACTTAAATCGAAGCTAAAACCTTCCCAAATGAATCTATCAAAGTTCGGGTACATCGACGTTAGAAAACGTCCACCGGAGGGATTTTAACTATCTCTTGGCTTTCCATGATTTTTAGGGACTTTGAGAACCCTAAAGAACTCAAAACCTTCATTTAAAAAGCCCACCTATGTGAATTCTAAAATTTGCTCAAAATTATGAAAATACCATTACGTTTTGTAAGTTTTTCGTCAAATTTTATTTTTTCATTCTAGCTCTGTTTTTCTTTCTATTTGAACCTGGGATTCTCATTTTTAGGGGTCTAGAATGCTTCCTAAATTTTTTGGGATCTTAACTAAGTCATTTCGGGGGACCTCCTTTTGTATCTAGTGAATTTTGTTCATTGACGAAGAAACCATACGTTATGTTTCTCGCGTTTTCTCGTTTTCAAAGAACTGGATGTTATACACATGTATCTACATGCTTTGACTTAGTCTTGTGCCCTATGTGTGCTAACCCATGTAAGTTCTTATGTGAGTGTGTGTTAATGTTGGGTGAGCTAGATGAGGATATCTTCGTGAATGAGGGAGTGTGCTGAATGAGTGAGTGACTCATGAGAGATGTGCTGCATGTGTGTGTGGTGAGTCTAGAGGCTATACATCAATGTGTGAGAAAACCCAAGTGTGTATATGGAAATGAAACTCGTGACATGCTAGATGAGTGCTTTGCGTGAGTGACCACGTGGAAAAATAAGAAACCATGCATGCTACATAGAGATGAAGGTGTAAGAAAGAGAGATAGCTTAGTGAAATGGATGAGAGTGTTTCTTTTTTAATCAAAATGATGTGCACATGTTAGCAAGAAAGTTCCTCTTATATGATTCATCCTATCCCCATTTCTTTTCTTTTCATTTTTTTTATTTTTCTCAGATTTCATTAAACATGTAGACCTTCATTCTCTCCTTCAAATTGCACACTTTTAGCTTTCAATTGAATTTCTCATTCAAACTCCAATTTCCATTGAGAATCTACACAAAAGAGTGAGAAAATTCAAGTAGGAATATTCGCAAAACTATTTAAGAGAAATTTATGCATTAAAATCAAACAATTTTGTAAATAAATTCCTAGAATGCAAAAATGGCTACTAAAATCAATTATCCAACTAATTAAATCCCTAAAGCCATATTTGATCATTAAAATGCCTAAGTTAAGAGGATTAAAATATATAAAAAGAGCCTTCATCAATAATCTTGTTGAATTTTTGTATAAAACCAGTGCCTTATTTTTCCTTCCCATGTTTAGCTTTTAGGAAAATTGGTTTCACATTCCTTTCAATTTTGATGACTAAGTTATTCACTTTTTTAAGCATGCTATCAAGTGCTAATTATGCTAATTTTACATTGCTTTGAGAATTTTTTTGACTTGTTTGAGTAATGCTTATCAACCAAATTGTGCATACACTTGTTTGACAATGTGTAATTTATATCCCAATAATTTTTGTGGAATTTTAAGAACATTTGCTAAGTGAATTTCACTGGAATGCTGAGCATATTATTCTTTTTTCTTGTTTTAAAATTGCAAGTGGATGATCACAAGTATGTTTGTAGTTACAAGAAAAAAGAAAAGAATCAAGACTTCTATTTGTATTTTCGATTTTCTAAATTCATTCATTTCTTTTTGGTAATTCTTGTTTGATTTGGTTTTATGCTTTTTAATTTTATTTGAGTGTTTGATTTTGAGTTTAGAGGAGTAGCCTCATTGTTCTTAGTTTTTAGTTTCATTAGTTTTTTGTTTTTAATTTTATTTTAAAAAAATAAGAAAAAAATATGAAGTTTTAAATAATGAAAATATGTTTTGAGTAGTGAACTCTACAAATTGATAGGCTAATCTCTAGATAATCTTGTATTTAATTACACACTAGTTTAAATTGATTTGAAAGACCTTATGAGTTATTATACTCTAAGTGTCATTGAGCTTAAACTAAGAATATAGCCCAGCTTTGGATTTTAAAGAGAGCAAATTTATTGCCTTTTTGCTAATGTTTTTAAACTCGGGAGTCATTATTCTCTTTTTATATGTTATTTCCTTTTAGTAGTTTTACAAGATATGCTATGGTTTCTCTATTGATTTTCATTATTAAATGCCACAAGTTTTTGAATTTGGGAGTCTTTTTACCCTATTTTTGGTTTTAATTAGAACCCTGAAGACAATATTCACTTTTAGGTTTAAGGGTAAGGGATTGGTTTTATTTTGGTTAAAATGTTAGAGAAATTTAAATTTTTTAATTAATTTAATTGAAATATTTTCTTGGATTTTTATTAAAATCTTTCCAAAATAATTTTTAAACTCCGTTGGTATTTTTGAATTCTATTGAATAATGACCTATTCATGTGTTGTTTTTCTAGTGTTTGTTTAGACTTCGATGAAAAATATAATTGCTTTTTAATATACGGTAGATAGGAAGGTTATACAATGTTAAAAGTTGATTAGTACTTTTATTAGTACTTTTATAAGTAGTTTAATTTTCCATGCTCATCGAATAACATGTGCACTTATACCATGCATAAGATAAATGCTAGTTTTTATTTATTGAATGTGGATTAGTTTGTAGGTGATTGTTGAACTTAGACTTTATAACTTGTTTTGATTTTTTCTTAAGGTGAAATCCTAGGTTCAATATGATGTGTGTATTTTTACATGCTTAATAAATCTTAAATCCTAGTTTTATGACCAAGTTTGTGACATATATTGTGCTAATTTTGTATATTTTGATTAGGAATTTAATGGAATGATTATTAGGAAAGAAATAATGTGAAAAGAAAGCAAATTGGCCAAATATGTAACAACCGGGAAAAAGAAAAGGAAGGGAAAAGAAAGGAAGTAGGAAGCTGAAAATTTTTGAAGTCCAGAATTTTTGCTAAGTCTTCTCGCAATAGCGAGAAATGACCTCACTGTCGCGAGAGTGCCTCCTCACCATAGCGAACGTGATTCTAGCTATAGCGAGTGCTGGCAGCAGTCCATACAAAAACCAGAGAGTTGCTCGCTGTAGCGTATGCCATAGCGAAAGTGGTAGTCTGGAACTAACGCGAGTTCGCCATAGCAAAGGTTAAGCCTCGCCATAGCGAAGACAGATAACACGAGCTCGCTATAGCGAAGGTTAATTTTTGCCGTAGCGAGGGTCAGTCCGGAAGAGTGTAAAAGGCGAGAATTAGACTTCATTAAATGCCCAAACTCATTTCTTCTCTCATATCTGCCCTAGACTTCGACCCAAGGAGAGAAAAGAGGCGTGGAGAGTGAGAGATATCAAGAGAAGGAGGAAGAGCAAGGGAAAGGTAAGGAAATTTCTCCCATTTTTCCTTAGAACTCTGATCCCCTCTCTTTGTCCTCTCTTTCTGCGGTTTTGTTTGTGAAAATGGTTGAATTTTGGGCATGGTTCAGAAGAGGAAAAGTGGAAAACACCTTTGAATCCTTGTGTTTTCTTTCAAAATGTGATTTCCACTGCCATGGGAGTTTGAGAGAGAGAAAGAGTGATGGCATTCTAGAGAAAGAGAGAGAACTCTAGGTTCTGGTATGTTAGAAGGTTTGCTCTAATGATTCCATGTTAAGAGAGTAATTGCTTGCTTCTGTGTGTCTAGGCTCAAGAGAAACACCTCCATCAGGGTGTGATTGTAAACCTAAGGAGGGAGAGGAGAAACTGAAAGGAAAAGCTAGTGTTGGCTTTGGCTCCAAAGGTAGCTCTCTTTTTCCACTCTTTCTTGTTGCATTCTTGGATATGATAGTCATTGTATATTTATGTATATGCTTATTGTGTGGAATATTCCATGTGCTATTGCTTTGATGCATTGATGCTAATATGCTTGTATGATGAATTGTGAGATTTGCTCGGGTGAGGTAGTGCCGAAAGTCCCTTGAGATAGGTGAGACAAGGCTAAAAGTCTCAAACGAGTGAGGCCAAGTCAAAAGTCCTTAAACTCGGGTGAGGCCATCCAAAAGTCCCTAAACTCGGGTGAGGCTAGACCAAAAGTCCCTGGAGCCCATTTTTGGCATTGTTGTGATTTCCATAGCATGTACAATGTGTGTTGGATGTTTGAGAATGGCTAAATGCTTATTCACATGCTTTGACTTGTTATATGCCTTGATTGCTTACTTGATTGAGTGAATGAGCTACTGAGATTTCCTGAATCTCACCCCTTCCCCTCCCAACTTAATATGCTAGGTGGAGCTCAAGGAGATCCGAGCACACACCAAGGAGCCTAGAAGCATGCTTAGTTAGATATTACTTTCTTTTGGACTTTTGATGTAATTTTGAAGTAAAGTGGTGCCAATGAATATGCGCCCACTATTTTTTAGATGTAAAGGTTGTAACATGTGTATAACTATGAAAGGATATTGTATGAACTATGTTTTTAGCCAAATGAATGGAAATGAGGGTTTTGCCCCTTTTGATGCATGAATGAGATAGTGTATTTTTGGCCGTAGCATAGTGAATTTGGAATGTATGTTGATTTGGACCATATGGACTTGTTATATATCCTAGTTTTATGCTTTTAAACTTGTCCATGAGTGGCTAGAGTGTGTGAGAGGCTATTTGGACCCGTTTTGGACCTTTGGGGTGCCAAAACCGGTATTTTTGAGAGCTCCATCAAAGTATGACCGGATGAGTTCCTCTTGCCATGAAATTTGGCGTGCCTCTAGAGTGTGTAGAAAGCTTCTTGAGAAGCTAAAGTTGGTAATATTCGGAGGTCTAGAGAATATTTGGTGAATTGTTGAATTTGGGAAAAATCCATGGTTTGGTCATGTACTGTTCATATAGGTCAGAAATGAAAACCGTGTCAAACATAGACCAAATGGAGTCCAACTGTCATGAAATTTTATACGCATAAACTAGAAAACCAAAGTGACCTGTACCAATAGGAATCACCTGAATCGGAGATCTGTAGAGAGAGATTGAACCGTCTGAAGTTCTGTATCAGCATCAGGGAGCTCCCCTGACCCCTGTCACTGTTCCATCAATTTTCAGGGTGTAGGGGCTACTGAACTGATCTGAACTTATTTTTTTGCCCTAGTAGACATCTGTAGCTTTTTAAATTGGTATATTTTTCCTAGAATGGATTTTTGTGATTTTAGTTATGAATTTTCGAAAGTCATGACAGCAAGCTGCACCAGAAACAGTGACTGCCGGACCTCCTTTCCATTTTCGATGTCAAACATAGTCCAAACGCTGTGTTTGTGGTTGGGAATGATTTTTAGTGTAAAGTTAACACTTAGATCTTTCCAGAAAGCTAGAGTTTGCTAGATTTCCATTTTTCTACAATTAATTATGATTTTCCAAAGTTAGAGCCAAAATATGACTTTTGGGCCCAAGTGAGAAAATGTAATTTTTCTAGTTTTTGGCTCTATACCCGTGGCTTATGGTTTGTTTGATGCTATGTGTGAGTCGTCTATATGGAGTTTGAGTTGAGGATGCTTGAGATGGGTTCACAGGACCCACGGGGCAAAAGATGAGTATATGAAACCCCAGTTCATAGCATGCAAATGCCACGGGAGAGTAGTGATTCTTTGGAAATCATATGGAACCGAGCCCAGTGAGAGGCTAGGTAGCGGTAGTAGATTGAGGTGTCACATTTTTGGTATCAGAGCAATAGTTCAGGCACTTTTGCTCAAGTTTAGGCTCTTGAAGTATGTGAATTGCCCACCTATACCTCCCCAGGAGCCTGCTGCTCCACAGACCCAGATGCCTATCCAAAAAGTATTGAAGCAGTTTAGGCAGAACAATCCACCCTCGTTTGACGGGGAATTAGATGCGGATAAGGCAGAGGCTTGGGTGATGCAGCTTAAGAAAATATTCTCAGTGATGGATTGTACCACTGAGCAGAAAGCCCAGCTAGCCACCTTCATGCTAGAGAAGGAAGCTGATAGATGGTGGGATAGTGCAAAACCTCTTATGGAGACCAAGAATATACAGATAACTTGGGAGACTTTCTTGGTTGAGTTTTATGAGAAGTATGTCCCAAGTTCAGTGAGGAAAAAGAAAGAGATGGAGTTCATGGGCTTGAGACAGATGGATGAGATGACTGTGGACCAGATGTGGCCAAGTTCATAGAGTTGTCTCGGTATTCCTCTTACCTCTAGAGGTATGATGATGAACCCTGGAGATGTGAGCAGTTTGAGACTGGTTTGAGGCCCCTGATTAGCGATAGAGTCACTCCACAGCGGATCAGAAAGTTTAATACTCTGATGGAGGTCAGCAGGGTGATTGAGACTAACTTGCAAGTTATCATGCCTGCTGTGACTACGGCTAGTCAGAAGAGGGTTCCGGATTTGAAAAGGCCGAAACCAGAAGAGGGCTCTAGTTTGACCCCTGGTACCAAGAAAAGAGGCAAGGGGCCATGGAATAGAAGGCCGCAGCGAGGTGTGCCACCTCCTCGAGGTCAGTCATCCTTCCAGCAGTCTCCGGTGACATGTTTTAAGTGTGGGAAGCCGGGGCACATTGCTAGACACTGTCCTCAGATGGAGACAGCGCCTCCTCCTAGACCACAGACCCAGGGCCGAGTGTTCGCCCTTACTCAGCAGGAAGCCAGCGCATTTCTCAGTTTGATCCGAGGTACGCTGATAGTGAATGACTTTCCTGTAGTCGCTATGTTTGATTCGGGTGCTAGTCATTCGTTTATATCTTATGATTGTGTGAGAAAATTGGGTCTGGTCGTTAGTGTCTTGCCATTTGACTTGTCTGTCATTACACCCACTAGAGGCCACGTGGTTACTTCCCATACTTGCTTAAATGTCATTGTCCAATTTAACCATTGTCATACCACTATTGATTTGGTTTGTATGCCTTTCCATGAAATTGACTTGATTATTGGTATAAACTAGTTGGCTGCGAATAATGACATACTTGATTGTGAACACCGAACCATCTCCTTACCTGCTTGTGGGACCATACCTAGGGTAGGAGCAGAGTTATCCTTTATGACTACTACTCAGGCTGAGAGATATTTAGAGTGTGGATGCCAGGGGTTTCTAGTCTTTTTCTCTATTCAGGCCGAGGTAGAAGAAGGGATAGAGGAGATCCCAGTTGTCAGGGAATTCCCGAAGGTTTTCCCTAGAGAGTTTGATTTTAGTGGCCTACCTCCTGAGAGAGAATTAGAGCTCCCTATAGACATAGTGCCTGGGGCTGGACCGGTGTCCAAAGCTCCTTACAGGATGGCTCCCGCCGAGCTTGCTGAGTTGAAAGCGCAGGTGGAGGAATTGTTAAAGAAAGGGTTTATCCGCCCTAGTGTTTCACCTTGGGGTGCTCCGGTGTTATTTGTGAAAAAGAAAGATGGTAGCTTGCGGTTGTGTATTGATTACAGAGAGTTGAATAAGGTTACCATCAAGAATAAATATCCTCTCCCTAGAATTGATGATCTGTTAGATTAGTTGGCTGGGGCATCTGTGTTTTCTAAGATAGATCTTAGATCTGGTTACCATCAGTTGAGAGTGAGAACTGAAGACGTCTCTAAGACGGCTTTCAGAACGAGATATAGGCACTATGAGTTCCTTGTGATGCCATTCGGGTTGACGAATGCGCCTGCTGTGTTCATGGATTATATGAACAGGGTATTCAGACCGTATCTAAATCAGTTTGTGGTGGTCTTTATTGATGATATTTTAGTGTACTCCCGATCTTTTGAGGAGCACGAGAGGCATTTGAGACTTGTCCTAGACACCTTGAGAGAGAAAAGGTTGTATGCCAAACTTAGTAAATGTGAGTTTTGGCTGACCGAGGTGCAATTCTTAGGTCATGTGATCTCACGAGATGGGGTTGCGGTAGATCCCCATAAAGTTGAGGCTGTGTTACAGTGGGATAAACCTAGAACGATCACCGAAGTCAGGAGTTTCCTAGGTTTAGCAGGGTATTACAGACGATTTATTCAGGACTTTTCTCGAATGGCCTTACCACTGACGAGGCTAACTAGGAAAGATACACCTTTTGTGTGGGATGAGAGATGTGAGAAGAGTTTCCAGGAGTTGAAACTCTGTTTGACCACTGCCCCTATACTGATTATCCCTGACCCTAGTGAACCATTTGTGGTTTATTGTGATGCCTCGGGCAAAGGGTTAGGATGTATGTTGATGCAGCAGGGTAGAGTAGTGGCATATGCCTCGAGGCAGTTGAGACCTCATGAGGAGAATTACCCCACACATGACCTGGAGTTAGCTGCCGTAGTGTTTGCTCTTAAAATTTAGAGATACTATCTGTATGGTGCGACCATAGAGATCTATAGTGACCACAAGAGTCTGAAATACCTGTTTGACCAGAGAGAACTCAATATGAGACAGAGGAGATGGATGGAATTTTTGAAAGATTATGATTATGTGTTGAAATACCATCCGAGCAAGGCCAATGTAGTGGCGGATGCCCTGAGTAGAAAAACCATCCATGTAGCGCATATGATGATTAGAGAGCAGGAGCTCCTAGAGAAGTTCAGAGAGTTGAACCTCTCTTGTCAGGTGGTATCGGGTAGATTATATCTGAGTGAAACCTGAATTGAAAATATCTTGAGAACCCAGATCTTAGATGCCCAAAGAGAGGATGAGTTCCTGAAACGGATCAGGAATGGGATCACCCAAGGTAAGACCTCAGATTACAAGGTGTCTGAGGATGGGATGATAGTATATCGAGATAGAATCTGTGTGCCTAGTCAGAATGAGTTGAGAGAAAGCATTCAAGAAGAGGCGCATAAGAGTAAGTATACTATCCACCCAGGTGCCACCAAGATGTATCAGGATGTGAAAAGAATTTTCTGGTGGCCAGGGATGAAAAGTGATGTGACAGAGTATGTGGCTAGATGCCTAGTGTGTCAGAGGGTAAAGATAGACCATCAGAAACCGGCTGGGTTGTTGCAACCTCTAGATATCCCTGAGTGGAAGTGGGATAGTATAGCCATGGATTTTGTCATGGGGTTACCCAGGACATCCTCTGGACACGATGCTATTTGGGTAGTTGTGGATAGACTGACGAAGTCTGCACACTTTTTAGCTATCAGGGCTACTCATACACTTGATAGACTAGCCCAGTTGTATATCAGAGAGATAGTGCGACTTCATGGAATACCCAATAGCATAGTTTCGGATAGAGACCCCAGGTTCACATCGAACTTTTGGAGGTCACTGCAACATGCCTTAGGGATGAGATTGCGGTTTAGTACTGCATATCACCCCCAGACTGATGGTCAGACTGAAAGAACCATCCAGACATTGGAAGATATGTTGAGGGCATGTGTGCTAGAAATGAAGGGGAACTGGGATGTGTATTTACCATTAGCAGAGTTTGCATATAACAACAGTTACCATTCCAGTATTCAGATGGCCCCTTATGAGGCTTTGTATGGGAGAAAGTGCAGATCCCCTTTGTGTTGGGTTGAGTTAGGTGAAAGGAGTATGATAGGACCTGAGATTGTGGACCAGACCACCCGACAAATAGAGTTGATTAGAAAGAGGCTCCTCACGGCCCAGAGTAGGCAGAAAAGCTATGCTGATAAGCATAGAAGGCCGTTAGAGTTTGAGATTGGAGACCATGTATTCATTCGAATATCTCCAATGACGGGAGTAGGTCGGTCAATGAGGGTAAGGAAGCTCAGTCCTAGGTATATTGGTCCATTTGAAATCCTTGAGAAAATCAGACCTGTGGCTTACCGAATAGCCTTACCTCCTAACCTAGCCCAAATCCACAGTGTTTTTCATGTCTTCCAGTTGAAAAAGTATTTACCAGATTCCTCACATGTCATAGAATATGAGCATGTGCAATTGCAGGAAGATCTTTCCTATGTAGTGAAACCGGAGAGAATTATGGATGCTAAGCTGAAACAACTGAGAAGCAAGAGCATTCCTCTGGTGAAAGTGATCTGGAGAGGTCTGACATCTGAGGAAGCAACCTGGGAATTGGCGGATGAGATGAGGCAGAAATATCCAGAATTATTCCCTTGAGGTAAGCCTTTAAATTTCGAGGACGAAATTTCTTTTAAGAGGGGTAGAAATGTAACAACCGGGAAAAAGAAAAGGAAGGGAAAAGAAAGGAAGTAGGAAGCTGGAAATTTTCGAAGTCCTGAATTTTTGCTAAGTCTTCTCGCAATAGCGAGAAATGACCTCGCTGTCACGAGAGTGCCTCCTCGCCATAGCGAATGTGATTCTAGCTATAGCGAGTGCTGGCAGCAGTCCATACAAAAACCAGAGAGTTGCTCGCTGTAGCGTACGCCATAGCGAAAGTGGTAGTCTGGAACTAACGCGAGTTCGCCATAGCGAAGGTTAAGCCTCGCCATAGCGAAGACAGATAACACGAGCTCGCTATAGCGAAGGTTAATTTTCGCCGTAGCGAGGGTCAGTCCGGAAGAGTGTAAAAGGCGAGAATTAGACTTCATTAAACGCCCAAACTCATTTCTTCTCTCATATCTGCCCTAGACTTCGACCCAAGGAAAGAAAAGAGGCGTGGAGAGTGAGAGAGATCAAGAGAAGGAGGAAGAGCAAGGGAAAGGTAAGGAAATTTCTCTCATTTTTCTTTAGAACTCTGATCCCCTCTCTTTGCCCTCTCTTTCTGCGGTTTTGTTTGTGAAAATGGTTGAATTTTAGGCATGGGTCAGAAGAGGGAAAGTGGAAAACACCTTTGAATCCTTGTGTTTTCTTTGAAAATGTGATTTCCACTACCATGGGAGTTTGAGAGAGAGAAAGAGTGATGGCATTCTAGAAAGAGAGAGAGAACTCTAGGTTCTGGTATGTTAGAAGGTTTGCTCTAATGATTCCATGTTAAGAGAGTAATTGCTTGCTTCTGTGTGTCTAGGCTCAAGAGAAACACCTCCATCAGGGTGTGATTGTGAACCTAAGGAGGGAGAGGAGAAACTGAAAGGAAAAGCTAGTGTTGGCTTTGGCTCCAAAGGTAGCTCTCTTTTCCCACTCTTTCTTGTTGCATTCTTGGATATGATAGTCATTGTATGTTTATGTATATGCTTATTGTGTGGAATATGCCATGTGCTATTGCTTTGATGCATTGATGCCAATATGCTTGTATGATGAATTGTGAGATTTGCTCGGGTGAGGTAGTGCCGAAAGTCCCTTGAGATAGGTGAGACAAGGCCAAAAGTCTCAAACGAGTGAGGCCAAGTCAAAAGTCCTTAAACTTGGGTGAGGCCATCCAAAAGTCCCTAAACTCGGGTGAGGCTAGACCAAAAGTCCCTGGAGCCCATTTTTGGCATTGTTGTGATTTCCATAGCATGTACAATGTGTGTTGGATGTTTGAGAATGGCTAAATGCTTATTCACATGCTTTGACTTGTTATATGCCTTGATTGCTTACTTGATTGAGTGCATGAGCTACTGAGATTCCCTGAATCTCACCCCTTCCCCTCCCAACTTAATATGCTAGGTGGAGCTCAAGGAGATCCGAGCACACACCAAGGAGCCTAGAAGCATGCTTAGTTAGATATTACTTTCTTTTGGAGTTTTGATGTAATTTTGAAGTAAAGTGGTGCCAATGAATATGCGCCCACTATTTTTTAGATGTAAAGGTTGTAACATGTGTATAACTATGAAAGGATATTGTATGAACTATGTTTTTAGCCAAATGAATGGAAATGAGGGTTTTGCCCCTTTTGATGCATGAATGAGATAGTGTATTTTTGGTCGTAGCATAGTGAATTTGGAATGTATGTTGATTTGAACCACATGGACTTGTTATATATCCTAGTTTTATGCTTTTAAACTTATCCATGAGTGGCTAGAGTGTGTGAGAGGCTATTTGGACCCGTTTTGGACCTTTGGGGTGCCAAAACTGGTATTTTTGAGAGCTCTGTCAAAGTATGACCGGATGAGCTCCTCTTGCCATGAAATTTGGCGTGCCTCTAGAGTGTGTAGAAAGCTTCTTGAGAAGCTAAAGTTGGTAATATTCGGAGGTCTAGAGAATTTTTGGTGAATTGTTGAATTTGGGAAAAATCCATGGTTTGGTCATGTACTGTTCATATAGGTCAGAAATGAAAACCATGTCAAACATAGACCAAATGGAGTCCAACTGTCATGAAATTTTATACACATAAACTAGAAAACCAAAGTGACCTGTACCAACTAGAATTATCCAAATCGGAGATCTGTAGAGAGAGAGTGAACTGTCTGAAGTTCTGTATCAGCATCAGGGAGCTCCCCTGACCCCCGTCACTGTTCCATCGATTTTCTGGGTGTAGGGGCTACTGAACTAATCTGAACTTATTTTTCTGCTCTAGTAGACATCCGTAGCTTTTCAAATTGATATAGTTTGCCCAGATTGGATTTTTTTGGATTTAGTTATGAATTTTCGAAAGTCATGACAGCAAGCTGCACCAGAAACAGTGACTGCCAGACCTCCTTCCCATTTTTGATGTCAAACATAGTCCAAATGCTGTGTTTGTGGTTGGGAATGATTTTTAGTGTAAAGTTAACACTTAGAGCTTTCCAGAAAGCTAGAGTTTTCTAGATTCCCATTTTTTGACAATTAATTATGATTTTCTAAAGTTAGAGCCAAAATATGACTTTTGGGCCCAAGTGAGAAAATGTAATTTTTCTGGTTTTTGGCTCTATACCCGTGGCTTATGGTTTGTTTGATGCTATGTATGAGTCGTCTATATGGAGTTTGAGTTGAGGATGCTTGAGATGGGTTCACAGGACCCACGGGGCAAAAGATGAGTATATGAAACCCCGGTTCATAGCATGCAAATGCCACGGGAGAGTAGTGATTCTTTGGAAATCATATGGAACCGAGCCCAGTGAGAGGCTAGGTAGCGGTAGTAGATTGAGGTGTCACATGCCAAATACATAGGTTGCTTGTGTATACTTACATGAACCACGAAATTATCAATTGAATGATTGATAATTTTAAGGGTTAGTGAATTGGGGCAGTGCATCACATGGTCCTTAATGTGAATTTGCATGAGCCATGCAAATGAGCAACTTCCACAATGTTTTGAGGCAAGGCATCATATAGCTACCCTATGTGACTAGAGGAAAATGCATGGCCAAGCTGTCCTATGCAAAAAAGAAACTTTTAGCTAACGTTGTCAAAAATGAAATTTCTTCCTTTGGGCTTGTCTAAAGGCAGTTTGGTTCCCCTCCCACAAAAAAAAAAGGAAGCCTTAGCAATAGGTTATAAAAGAGAAAAGAAAGGGAATTAATTGGGAAAGGCACACAACAACATAGAGGACTTCAAGAGCTAGTTTGGATGAAATTCATGAAGGAGCTCATGTATTTCTGTTGATATTTTCTCTTCTTCTCCTTCATATATTCTTTTATGATTTATATATACTTAACTAGGAGTTTTGTTTTTATTATATGGAATAAAACATTTGTCTAAGGTTTGGATGGATTCAATTGGGATATTTTGATTGATTTATAATTTAAGATTTAAGTAATTTTATCATTTTAATATTTTGTCTTAAGAATAATTCTTGGGAATAATTGGCCACTATTTGCATGGTTAAGATATTATATGAAGAATTGAAGGGTGAAAAATAATATTGGACTTTAAAACATTAAATATAAGGTTAGTGTTTTGTAGAAATGTAGATATTCCTTTGTGACTTGTGTGATTCATGCATTCTAAGTCATTACATGAAGGATTACACAAATTACCAATAAGTTTAATGGATTTATGTCAATGCTTATGATTCAAAAAGTAGTCATATGGATGATATAAATATAAATGTTATGTTTTGAGAGAGAATGACATATAAATTAGGGGATATGGTCATTAATATTCGTAAAACTTAACTTATTCAATCTATGTTAGTTAATTGTTAAAATCCAATTTATGAAATCCAAACTCTAGATCCTTTAACATTAATTTGGTTAGGTTTATTTGTGTTCCATTAGCAATTAGTTTTCTAGTTGCCAAGTAATTTAAATTTGAATTTTTTTATTCTTTAAATAATAAGGATAATTACAATTTTGGTAGTTGACAATTCTTCGCTATGGGACACTATTTGGACTCATCCATATTACATGTTAAACCTATACACTTATAGATTTTACTCAACATAATACTTCTCTTGTATATAATTTAGACATTTTTTATTAATTTGAACAATATATGAACCTTATTTGTTTCTCTATATATCATTAGTACCTCACTAAGCTTATTTTGATAATATGCATTATGATGCATATGTAATTTCTTTTCTATTTACCTACATTTATTACCAAGCCCTAAAAACTAAAAGTGTTACCCCTTTCAAGGAGTATCTTACGTATTTTTATTTTTCTTGCTTTGGAAAGGATGAGTTGAAGGTGTATAAGGTGATAGAGTATGCTTTGAATAATTTTACATGAATGTGGGTAAGACTAAAAGAGATTTTTTAGAGCCTATATATGATGATGAAATAGCAAAATGTTATGTTATGTGTTGATTTTGAAAACCTTAATTCCCTTGAGAGATTTGTATTATTTGATGATAAAGGAGCAAGATGGGGAAAAGAAAAAAAATTGAATTTTAATTGCCAAAGCATTTAATCCCAAGAAAATTATTAAATCAAAGATCTAAGTTTGGGGGAGAAAAAATAGGAGGAAAACAAAAAAGTGATTAACTTTGGAATTCTAAAATGCAATTTAATTTTGTTTTTATGGCTTTGGAGTTTGTATAAGAGTTATGTGAAAAAAGAAATACTTTGTGGGGAAATGTTGTGAAAGTGTGGAAGAGAGGTAAAAGTGAGAGAGAGCTTTTTCTTCCTTGTGCTTAACATACTTCAACATTATTTTTCTTTTATCAATTTTATTATGATACCACTACCTATATAGCCCCATTACAAGTTGTAAAGACCTTTTGATCTTTAAGGTGTATTAATGACCTATATTAATTGAGAGAAAGATGATAAACAAGCATATGAAGCTCCAAGGAATGGATGATCTTGTGATTTAATTAGTGTATGTTATTTCAAAACTTGTGTTTAGGCTATGGCATGGTACACACACACAAATTCATTAGTATAGCAAACTTGCTATTAATATTTCATTAAGGAAGTCATGTATGCTTTGTAGTTTTTCTTATTATGCATATACCTTAGATGTAATTCCTAAGGATTCAAGCCTAACCTTTCTTAGAGAGTACAACAACCTAATGGGTTTAGTATTCATTTTTCAAAAGATTTTAAATTTACTTAAGAACAAATAAAATGCTAAATTTTAGGATGTGAAAAGTCTTAATTTAGTATGGTTTTATAGGTATTCTTAATGGGACATATTATAATTTTTATTACTTTTGAAGCTCTTTTTACACCAATGTTTTGTTTAGTTTTGAAGTTTTCATTTGATGATGTAATTAGGTCTCTTACTCATGAAATTTCCAAATTTAGACTTAAATGTAGTATTTTGTGAATTTTAACATTTACTTGAATTCTTAAGTAATTGTAGTTATTTTGTGTTTTCTTAGAAGTATTATTGTTATCTTGTAAATAGGTTAAATTTAAGATATTTTATTAGTTTTTATTGCTTATTTTCTTATTAGGCTTTATTGTCTTTAATTGTAGGGACTTATTTGTAAATAAATAAGGAAATTAGCTAAGGAATGAAGATATAAAAGAGCCCAAGGACCAAGATACAAAAGAACTATTTAGAGGCAAGCACAACAAACTTGTTATGATGAAGATTTATTTGGTCATGATGAGCAAAAGCTGCATCATGGAAAATATCGGTCATTTCTTGTTGAGACTATGTCCTATGTTTGTTATGAGAAGCAAAGACTATATAGCTTTTTATAAATTTAGACCTTATGCGTGATTTTGAAATATTAGCTTCATTTTCTAGTATTGATAGGCTAGTTTGAGATTAGAGAGCTTTAGGTTTTTATAAAGAGAGGAAGAGCTTGAAGGATCAAAGCTTTTGGAGCTCAATGAGATACACATAGAATTTAAGAATTACAAAGCAAATCTCACACTAACCTTGAAGAAATTAAGCACAAACATTTCAATTTTTTAATAACCTCCTTCTTCCTCTAAACCTTGGTAAAGTTTTCTAATCTCACACTACCATAAAAATGAGAAAAATATGACTAAAGACTTATTAATTTCGAATTCAATTAGCTATTTATAAAAGACTACATAATTGCTAATTATTACGACTAACTAGATCTTAGTTACAGCAAACATGTCCTGGATTTTGTATGACAAATGTTCTCTTGCCATAACCAATGGGATCTCCATTGTGAAGAATGTGCTATGCTGGTCTCTGAAATCTTTCTTTACACTTTGGTTCAGAAAGAAAAAGAGAGCACAACTACATTCTTTATAATGAAAAGAATGAAGCAAGGATTTTAAAATTTCTTTGCTTTCTTTAACCTAAAACCTATTTGTAAATCATATTAAAATCATAAGAAAAGGCTATAGTGAGTTACTTGATGGTAGATCTAGTCTACAAGGTCAAATTTTCAAGCTCTAAAGTCATGATCACAAGTAACATGAATTCCAAGTCTCCAAACTTGATCTTCCTTGCATGGAACATTGTGGCAACCCTTGAAACTCCACTTAATAGTGATGAGTTATGTTTTCTCCAACCCAAATAATCCTCTAAACTTTTTTCCAAATCCAAGAAGAAATTTCTTGATAATTTGCGAAAGCAACATAAGTGTCTTACCTCTTAGTGTATCCACACTAAGGTAAAACCAAGAGAGAAGCTAAAGATCTAATATTTTGCTTAAGAGAACTCTTCTCAGGATTTTTAACAGGGAGAATGGTGGCTAGAGAGTGCTAGCTCTCTTTACATTTCTTTCCTTTATAAAGAGTGTAAACCCTAATCTTATTAAGAGTTAGGCAAATTATTAATTAGTCTATTTGTACTTAGTCCTTCTTATTTTGCCTTGTATTGTGTGTGACCCTTTAAATTCATATCATATTAGTAGTGAGAATGTAACTCTTTGTAGTTATAATTGAACCCTTTAATTAATTAATAATTAGAACTCCTTTTGATTTATGAATTATAATTATGTAATTTTTTTCTTTTTAAAAATCATGAGTGACATTTAGCAATATATCATGAATGTCTATATAATGTGGATGTGTTATCAAATCAAATAACCTATCTTGTTAATGTTTTCTATGTAATCTGACCCCCTTATTACGTGATGCTTCTTCATAAGGTATGGGTAACATGTTAAACCCTAAGTTTATGATATGCATGATTTTAAATGATAACTAAGATGAGAAAATTAGGAAACCACTTTCAGATTTACTTTTTCTCTTACTATAGCCATAGATTTTATCTAGTCTCATCCTTATCAAATGAATCATTTCTCTCTTTCCTTAAAAGTAATAAGCCCTTAACTAGTGTATGTCATACCTAGCTTTCACTATCTCATACATGTCAAATATAAAGTTACACGTAAGTGCCAAATTCATCCATAAGCTGTTTAACAACGAAATCGAGTCATTTACAGGTCATTTTGAGTTATAAAGGTCCAAAGTTGATTCTTTCCTTTCCTTAATCCATTTTCATCATAAATAAGTTTGTTCATGTCCATTTTACCTTAGTTAGCTCGTGGAACACATGAATTTCCCATGGAACCTGAAAATGACAACAAAGACACAAAATCTGTACTGACTTTGAAAATTCATACCTTGGGCTATACAACTCCAAATCATGCAAATTAGGTGTCTATGGAAAGCTTAGAATATGAACTACATGCTGTAAAAATATAAGATGAAATTGAATTCATTTTCCTAGTAAAATGCAATGAAATAGTAACAGAGGTTAGATATGAAGGCATGTAGCAAACCTGAATTTTGAAATTGCATATCTTGAGTTACACAATTTCAAATTAGGTGCTCTTAGTGGCCACAAAAAGATAGAGATGAGACCTAATTGGTATAAAACTTTTAAGAGCATTTAAATTCATTTGGACCATGAAAGACATAGCATATCAATGACTACTATAATACTTAGGCATAATCATACCTTTAATTTCAAAAATTCATAACTTCCTCTATACAACTCCTTTTTTTGTAAACTTAGTGGCCTTAAAAAGCTTATAATGTTAGCTATATTCTTTAAAATTTCATGATCATTGAACTTCATTTATCCCCTAAAAAAATTGAAACACTAAACCTATTCTGTGTGAATAGTAACAAGGCTTAAAAGAATTTTTTGTCCAACTTTGAAATTTGTAAAATATTCTGTACAATTCCAAAAATTATGGTTCTTAGCTTGACAAAAAGCTCTAAGAGGGGTATAAATGCATGCTAAATTTTGAGACTAGATCATTTAGACCACTTTTGACATAAAAGTTGTTTATGACAAATTTGAGACCATTTTAGGTACCAATTTAAACCATTTGATGTCCAATTGGACTCCTTCCACTTTGAATGCATTTCTTCCACCTTAAATAGCTTCTCTGACCATCCATATCATTCCATAATAGTTGAATCAAGATTTCACCCTTGGATACCTAAGAGTACATGTATTCATTATATCATCCCATATATCAAACTCTACCATAATACACATACCTTGCCACCAATAGTCATATATTGCCATTCTTATACTTTTATACATGGTTCCATCATAAGACATGTGATGGTTGTTGTAACAACCAAAAAAAAAAAAAAGCTGAAAATTTTCAAAATCCTAAAATTTTTCTAAATCTGCTAGCTATAACGAGAAATGTCCTAGCTATAGCGAATGTACCTGTTCGCTATAGCGAGAAATGGTCTAGCTATAGCAAATGTACTTGTTAGCTATAGCGAGAATGATTCTAGCTATAGTGAGTGCGGGCATCCTATACAAAAACTAGGGAGTTCCTCGCAATAGCACGTGACATAGTGAAAACAGGGGTCTGGGACTGATACGTACTCGCCGTAGCGAGGGTTAGTCTGGAAAAGCATGAAAAAAGAGAATTTGACTTCTTAAAGTGTCCAAATCCTTTCTTTTTTTTTAAACCGACTTAGGCTTCAACCAAGATAGAGAAAAGGCTGAGGAGAGAGAGAGAAACCTAGAGAAGGAAGGAAGAACAAGAAAAAGGTAAGCAAGCTTGAGATTTTCATAGCTTTTCTTTTTAGAGTTTTGTTCTTCTCTCTTTGCCCTCTTTTTCTATGGTTTTGGTTGTTGAGTTGGCTTTGTTTTAGGCCTAAGTCAGGGAGGGAAGTGTAAGGATTTGAGGAGAAGATTTATGCAAAGGAAGAGCCTCTTGGAAAGAGCTTTATTTAAGATAACTTCTTCCCATTTTATTGCATCTTCTCCCCTTGCTTTCCTTGAGTATGTTGGTTCTACCAACTTGAGAGCTTGAGAGAGGAAGGAAGCAAGAAATCCTTGAATTAGAGTGTGGGAAGTTGAGAAAATACAAAAGAAAAAAGAAGAAGAATTGGTGAAATTCTAGAGAGAGAGAACCCCTAGTTTCTTATATGCTTTGTAGGGTTTGCTTGAAGAACCCCCTAGCTTTGTGAATAATTGTTGAGTTATGAGAGAGTAATTCCATACTCTTTATTGTGTCTAGGCTTAAAAGAAGTAGCTCTATCTAGTTATGATTGTGAGACTAAGAAAGGAGAAGAGAAATTAAAAGGAAAGGCTTGTGTTAGCTTATAAGGTAGCTCTCCACTCTTTCTTATTGCATTCTTGGATGTATATAGTCATTGTATGCTTGTGTATATGCTTGTTGTGTGAGACATGCCATATGTTATTGCCTTGATGCATTGGTACCAGTATGCTATTGTGTTGAATTGTGAAAATTGCTCAGATGAGGCAGTGCCAAAAGTCCCGTGTGATGGGTGAGGTAGAGCCGAAAGTCTCTGAAAATGGGTGAGACTAGGCCAAAAGTCTCATAACTAAGTGAAGCCAAGTCAAAAGTCCCTAAACCAAGGGTGAAGCCATCTAAAAGTCCCTAAAATCGGGTAAGGCTAGACCAAAAGCCCCTAGAGCTTCTTCTTGGCATTGATATGATATTCATGGCATGTAAATTATGTATTATATTATTGTGAATGGTTATATGCCTATTTGCATGCTTTGACTTATTTATATGCCTTGATTGCTTCCTTGAATGAGTGTATGAGCTATTAAGATTCTATGAATCTTACCCCCTTCCCTCTCCTATCTTAACATGTTAGGTGGAGCTCAAGGAGATCAAAGTGCACACCAAGGAGCTTGGTTGAGCATGATTAGGGAGTTGTATAGCTATTTTGGTTCTTTTGATGTAAAGAGGTGTCAAAATGAATATACACCTATTATTTTTTAGATGTAAATGCTTGAGCAAGTACAGAACTATATATGAATGATGTATAAACCATGTATAAAGCCAAAACAATAAAATTATGAGATTTGGCTCTCTCGTAGCTTATCTACAGTAGTGTATTTTTGCCCGTAGTGTAGTGAGTTTGAGATATGTAATGATTTGGACCACTTAGGTATTTCATATAGACTATGGTTATGCTTTGCCCAAGAGATGCTAGAGCATATATGAGGTCATTTGGTCCCATTTTGAACCATAAAGGGTGTCAAAACCGCCAAATTTGTGAGCTCTGTCAAGAAATGACTAAATGAGCTCTTCTTGATATGAAATTTGGCATGCCTCTAGATCTTATTAAGAGCTTCTTGTGAGGCTAAAGTGGGTAATATTTGGAGGTCTAGGAAATATTTGGCGAATTGTTGAAGTTGGAGAATTTTCTGGTTTTGGTTATTGTACTGTGCAACTAGGTCCGAAAATGAATCTGTGTCATTCATGAACCAAACGGTAGACAATCATCATGAAATTTTATGGGTATATACTAGACATCCACAGTGACTTATACCAACTAGAAGCACCTCAATCGGAGGTCTGTAGAGAGAGAACTAACTTTCTAAAGTTCTGTGTTAGCATCAGGGAAGCCATCCGACCTTCGTTACTGTTCTATCAGTTTTCTAGGTCTAAGGGCTTCTGAACTGATCTAGAATTATTTTTTTCCTCTAGTTAACATCTGTATCTTTCCAAATTAGTATAGTTTTTCCAGATTAGATTTGTTTGGAATTAGTTATGAATTTTTGAAGTTCATGATAGCAAGCTGCACCAGTACCAGGGATAGCCAGACCTCTATCTCTTTTTTTACGTCAAAAATGGTCCAAATGCTAAGCTTGTTGTTGAAAATTATTTTTAGTGTAAATTTAACACTTAGATCTTTTCAAAAAGCTATGGTTTGCTTGATTCCCATTGTTTTAGAATTAGTTATGATTTTCCAAAGTTAGAGCCAAAAATCTGACTTTTGGGCCCATTTGAGAAATTGCACTTTCTTGGTTTTTGGCTTCATATCCTTGGTTCATTAGTCGTTTTATGCTATGTATGAGTTGTATAAATGGATTTTGAGTACAGAATATGAATGATGGGTTCATGTGACCCACGGAGCAAAATATGAGCGTTTAAATCCTTATTTATAACATAAAAATGCCACGGCTTTTGTCATTTTCTTTGGAAATCATATGAAATCGAGCCTAAGCAGAGACTAGTTGGAGTTAATATATTATGGTGTTGCAGTTGTGTCACGCAACCTCAAAATAAAACTAAGTTGAGAAAATATATAGTTAGTGGCACAACTTAAGTCATCTCCCATGGAAATAGAATTCAATGTTTAATTGGGTTTTCTAAGTGTATAAAGATCTTAGAACTATCTAATTTAAGGGAGGCTTTAGATCTAATTAAACTAACTAGAATTAAATTAAAACAAAATGACTAACTACTATATAATTGCATGAATTATAGGGTGAAAGATAGACATGTGACTAGCTTTAGATTCGTCCCTTGGTATCCACTATCCTTATCCTAATTTAATTGTAATTAATTTTGGTCTAAGAGTCCCTAATTGTGTTCATGGCAAATGATCTTAAATTACCATTCAAGATTCAAGAAATTAATAAGTTGATGCTGAATTGAAACTTAACCCTATACTAAATCATTAATTCTTGCCTTTAGGATCGATGAACACTTAAAATTGAGTGATTAATTGATTAATTAGCCTCTAAATGAACACCCTAGGATGTTTAATTAACCAATCAAACTCCAAAGAATTCTAAAATCAAACAATCAAGCAGACAATTTCACTCATGCATTTCATCGAACACCTTGATGGCATACATGAGAAATTTGAGGAGAAATGAAAATTCAGCACTTAATTCAATCCAACAATCATTCAAATAATCTCCTAATCAATGTCTAACCATCCATCAATTATAAACTACATCAATCTTAATCATTTACAAGCTTAACCAAGCAAATAAGATAACAAAAATTAATGTAAAATGAGAAAATAAAAATAGGAAGCTTAGCCAAAATCCCTTGCTATTTTCTTTGAATTGAAGTTTCAACTAAGGACCTCCTCCTAGCTAGCCACAAGATGAAGATTTAATGCTTCATGGAGGTAGAAGAATGGTGGAGAATGGAATGGAAATGGCTACTGTGTGGATGGAGTATGATGATGGATGATGGATTGATTCTCTGGATTCCTATATGGAATGGATGCCCCCTCGTCTTCTAATCCTCCCTCATGTGTTTCTTTTTTTTATCATGTGCTTAGCCCTTTTTTTTTTTAAATTGCCTGTAGCTTCTTCTTACTAAATGAATCACGTGCCTCCTCTTATGTATATAAGTGTGGGCCCCATTATGAATGGATGATGCCTTGGAATATAATATATAAAAAAAATTCATCCATGCTTCGTGCTATCTTCGAATCCAGAACGTAGCTTCTTCTTCTCTTGTGTTGCCTCCCATTCCACATTTCTTATCCATTTTTACTTCAGCCCAAGCTTCTTCTTCTTGCTTTATGCACCCAAGCTCAAGTTTTCTTCACTAATAACCCATAGCTTCTCTCAGCTTTTGCCAACTTCTTCTTCACTTCTTGTTCATGTGACTTCTCACATGTTGCTTCTTCATTTAACTCTTTTAATAATCACGTGTTCTTTGCATGCATTATTCAACCCATGCTTCCCCACGTCAGACCCAAGCTCCTTCTCTTGTGTTTCTCATTTGTGCAGCTACTTCTTCATCGTTGTACTATTCACATGCACGTAGAACCGAGCTTCTTTTCCTAGCTTTGTGAGCTTCCTCTCCCCTACAGTGTTGTTCTCCAGTATCTTTTCTCTTCTTCTGGGGTGCTTTAACCCATGGTTGCTTCTCTTGCAACTTCCTTCATGCCTCTTCTCTTCACACCATTCCACGTTGCTCTTTACTAGTTCCTGTAGCATTTTCTTCGTGTTTTACTCTTGTTGGAACTCATTGCTACACTACAAAAAAATTGACTTTTAGTGGCAAATGTCACCACTAATAAGTTTTAGTGGCGACATCTTTTCTGTCACTCTACTCTAATAATGCTAATACTTTTTAACTGCGACAAAGTGTTGCCACTTAAAGTCGATACTACAAATATATAGTAGCAACTATAGTTGCCACTAAAACTTATTACAATTTAAGTGAAACAAGTGTCACCACTAAATGAAAAGGTATTAGCGGTAACATAGGTTGTCACTATTAGTACACATTTAGTGACAATAGTTTGTTGTGAATAAAAATAATTAGTGACACCACTAAAATCGCTACCATATATATTTAACAACAACTTATTGCTGTAGGTAAAAATTAATGTCATTTGTCACTATAAAGAAACCTTTAGCGACAATATTTGTTGCGGGTGAAAATGAATTAGCAACATAGTCATGGTCACCACTAAAGATTTTTAGCGATGACATGTGGTCGCCACTAAAATGAATTAGCAACATAATCATGGTCACCACTAAAGATTTTTAGTGACGACATGTTGTAGTCACTAAAGGTTTTAAGGATAATATTATACTTGTCACTAAAGGTATTTAGTAACAAGAAATTATGGTGACTAAAAAGCAAAAGTGATAGTATTTTTTGTAGCAATTAAGTTTTAGCAGCAACATTTGGTATTGCAATAAAGCTTTAGTGGTAACTATTTTGTTTTTTATACCAAAAATAGGCCTTTTAGTGTCAAAATTTATTGTCGCTAAAGGTAAAAGGGTTGATATATATATTAAAATGAATAATGTACATTGAAACTAAATTAACATTGAAGAAAATTAAAACAAAAATAAGAAACAAAAAGTAATATATATATATATATATATATGCTAATTGACATGTTTAAGAGGCATTAATTTTTTAATATTGCATATCATAATTAGTATTATAATTATAAGTGCTTTCATAACATCCTACATGTCAGAACCTATATTGAAATATCTATTAGAGCATGAAATGATGGCATAAATTGATACATCAAAATGGCCATCAATAAAAAAACATAAGTCCACCTTCTCTTCACCTAGCTTGTTTATAAGAAGAGTCATTGGTCAAAACATTCTGTCCCTATTGATAAAAAATAACATTAATCATATACTGTTATTATTTAACATAACATTAAGGCAAAAAATTATTTATAAGTACCTGTTGCATGGTGGCCATAAGGCTATCCAATTGAGCTTAAATCTCTTACCGAACCCGCTGTTGCATTGTAGCCCGCTCTTCTTGAAACTTCTTTTCCATCTCAGCTTACATTTCCTCCCGTGACCTTTCCTGTTCTTCTTATAATTTTCTCTCCATTTCAGCTTGCATTTGTTCCATCCTTATTAAAACCCTTGAATCCACTTCTGTTAAGTCCATAATTCTCTTCTTTGTTGGTTTCTTTCCATATCCTTTCCCCCTAACATACCCTGACCTCTCCCCCCACACAGTGGCCAAAATTTGATCTCCCATTAATTGATTCTCATTATCTTCTGCTTCTTACTAGTGAACTAGTTCTTAAATGCACCCCTAGTGATATAACAATAGATAAAAACTATAGACAATGAGGCAATGCAATAAATAATTGAAGTTTCATGATCTATAGCAACTTATATGGATTTCTTATGACTTAGGATCTACCCATTCCACTTCTCCATCCTTGTTCTTACGGGTGTGTTGAAGTTCCTAAACTCAGTCAGGGGGTGCCACTTCTCCAGTAATGAGATCTCTCTACAATATTTATTGGATGATAATCCATGCCACCATAGAGGGAATGACACAAAAAGAAATGTTTAGAAACTTCTCAAGTACAACACAAATACTTACCGTAGACTCCTCAACCTCTACAAATGAGCAAGTACCACATGCATGCTTTGTCACTTGCCTTGCCCTATTTACTTTATTCATGCTACTCTTAGCCTATAATTGGATGGTATTATGATCATGAAACCTTAAAATCATGTAAATACAAAGCAAACAATCCTTCAAGTTCTTGTTAGAAATAAATTACCTTGAACTCTAAACTTTCCCAATAATGCATCAACCACTTCCAATCATCACGGCTGATGTTACTTGGTCGAGCTGCCTCCTTCTCTTCAATTGTGTCACACTTAGCATACTCTGCATGTAGGTCAGCCTTCCAAGATCAATATAGTGGATGCAATGTTTCAACACAAGTTTTATTTAATCTCTTTTCAAGGCACCCCTCGTGAACATCGAATTTGTCCTACATAAAACATAAGAAACCAAACTTATTAACTAATGGAGGAACACTATAAATGCTACATAACAAAAAATGACCCATAAATGTAATATAATACCTTTACTTTCAACAATAAAGTGTCCCTGTATTTTGCATAAACTTTAGCCTAATCACTATCCCTGAGAAAAACTGTGGTCCGCACCACATGTCCACAGTAGTTGGCAAAGTCACAGGTCCCATCTCCCATAGGTCTATCTGAGTTCTCATGGATGTAAACTTTGATCTTAGAACCATATTTTGTCTTCATGTCTACTGATATACTCTTATATTTTCCACTACCCTTCTTAGTTATGCTGCAAGAAGCTGCTATATGTGAGAAAAAGTAAACAAATTAATCATTAGTGTATATACATGGCAAAAGTGTAACAAAAAAAGCATTATTTCCATGAAATGATACCTAAACTACTCGACACCTATGATCATTGTGTAGGAGGCAAATCATTATAGATGGTTTGTCTATCCCTCTATAGTAGGAGTGGTAAAAGTGCATCTCCTGACTCTAAATCCTCTTGTGCATGCTCAAGTGAGAGTGTACCTCCTGGCACCAATTCCCTCTATGTACACTTAGGTGATGTCACCTCTCCAGTGGCTTATATCGACCTCAGCTATTACCCTGCCCAATGCCTTGTCCTCCTCGACTTCCTAGCCTACCTCGTGCAGAACTTGACATTTGCTACCTTTTGTCTATATATAGTATAAGTAACAAGATACGATGAAACAAATATTAATGGTAAACAAAAGTAGATAATAAAACACATATATAACAAGGACATAGAAAAAAAAAGTAAGTAAATAATATAAAACGTATGTGACACAAAATATACCAAACTTCAAATACTTTAACCACTCAATCGTACAATGGGGATGTTTGTATAATAATTATAAATTTTTCAAATGTTCAGTAAGATTGACACTAATCTTGATCACATTCAGTGTCCATAGTGTTTTCCGTATCGTCATCATCAAGCAAATCTTCTCCTTCTTCTTTATCGGTGGACACAATCTCATCATTATCATTAATGAAATCATCTACCACACCCCTTACATTATGCCCACTTGTTTAAGCATTTATACTTGTATGGCTTAGTATTTCTGGTTCAACATCATCCCGATGTAGAAAGACCACAAGGTCAATACCCATGTCATCATTCCAAATTGGATTTAATTAGACTACGTCTTGTTGATATGCCTTATCAAGAAGGAAACCATCATTCTCACCACTTTCTTCACCTTCTTTCACCTCTGAAAGGCTAAAGAGGTCATGATGATTTGTCTTCTAGCCATTCCATGTCAATGATGTCTCTTAGGTAGAACACTTATTCTACTTGGCTAGCCAAGACAAATGGCTCATTTGTATCCAACGAATACTGAGTATTCACACTTATGATGCCAAACTTGTCAACCTTGTATCCTTTTCCTAGGTGGCCCATGTCCCACCAATGACATTTGAAGAAATACACTTTCTTATTCCTAATATATGAAAGCTCATATATGTCCTTTAAGATGTCACAATACTCTTTCCCTTCATATAAGTCATCCCCTTTCACAAGAACTCCAGTATTGTCACTTTTCCTCCCTAAGGCACAATCTCTTGTATAAAATATAAAACTATTGACCAAAAAAGTAGAAAATCAATACACTATTGTAGTTGGGCCAAGTGCTAGACTAATGAGGTCGTCATTAGCTTGGCCCTGTGTACGTAACTGTAAAACCTGCATAAATTAACCATACTCTATTATCATTTTTTTAGATAAAAAGATCATGACTCAAAATATGCTACTCAATAAAGGAACCTACTCGTGCACAAAACAATTTGGTAAAGTCCTCAGTAGTTAAAGTTTGAGTTTCAATTTCCAATTAGTGCTCCCTACATTATAATTGTAGTAAGAAGTTAGAAAATATTTGCAGTAATTATTGTCATAAAGATCGGCAAAGGAGTGATAACGTACTCCATGAATGGAAAAACATCTATGGAATTTTGCAGCACATACATGCAAGTTTGATGGAACTCTGCCTCAGGCAAAGTAATGGACTCATAACGCCCTCTTGCCTTTCCAATTTGGTTGAAGATGGACTTGTCGCCATTGTCTATGGGTCCATTGTCATTTCTAGAAGGCTAATTAAATTTGGTTAGCATATCCTTTAAATAACTAGAGCAAAAGGTAAAGCATTCGTCTACTAAATAACCTTTTGCAATTAAACCTTCTGGACGAGACTTGTTACGAACATAAGATTTAAGTGTGTGCAAGTACCTACGTAAAAGGCAGATGATTGAAAACAGAAATAGTTTAGAAGATTTGAGAAATTGAATAAAATGTATATTGAAACATAATACCTCTCAATAGGGTACATCCATTGATATTGCACCAATCTACCAAGCATCGCCTCTTTTGGTAAGTGAATGGGCAAGTGAACCATGACATCAAAGAAAGCCGATGAAAATACTATTTCCAATTTGCATAATATGAGTACAATTTGGGTTTCAAGTTGTTCTAAATCTTTAATTTTCAGGTACTTAGAACATAAATTCTTGAAAATTTTACCTAACTCTATTATCAGCTTTGACACTTCCTTAAGCAACAGACCGCGTATTGCAATTGGAAATATATCTTGCAACAATACATGGTGGTCATGGCACTTCAATCCAAATAATTTTTTACCATGGATATGCACACACCTTGAAATGTTTGATGAGAAGGCATCTAGAACCTTTAAATTTGCCAAGAAGTTGCACACCTTCGATTTCTCATACGGGGACAAGGCATAGCAAGTTGCAAGTATTAATACTCTATTCCCATCCTCTATCAAATGCAACTATTGCCTTATTCCCAAATCCACCAAGTCATACCGACTCTTTAATGTGTCTTTAGTCTTTCCAGCCACACCCATTACTGTTGAAATGAGGTTTTCAAACACATTTCATTCTATATGTATGACATCTAGGTTGTGTCGAAGTAAGAGGGTTTTCCAATATGATAATTGGAAAAAAAAAATACTCTTCTTCCTCCAATTATAAGCATTGGTTGGGCAATCACACTTTTTCTTTTGTCCTTTCCTAAAGCTTACATTACCTAATGTTTCTAATTGCCTTAGTGCTTCAACTCCAGATAAAGGTATAGGTGCTCTTGCAGTTTCAACCTTCCCATCAAATGCCCTCCTATTTCGCTATTAGGGATGAGTAATAGTTAAGAAGTGGCGATGACCCATGAAGCACACCTTGCTAAGTAAAGAAACTGAATACGTGTTCTTATGACAACAAACACAGGCTAACTTCCCTTTAGTTGACCACCCTGAAAGGTTTCCATATGCCTAGAAGTCATTTATTGTCCACAATATAACTACTCGCATTTTAAAATTGGATTGTGAATGGGCATCATATGTCTCCACCCCTTCCTCCCACAAATATTGTAGCTCTTTAATCATTGGTTGTAGATATACATCTATGTCATCACCTGGACACCTAAGACCTGGAATTAGGAGTGTCATCATAAAGTATGGTTGTTCCATGCAATGCCAAGATGGTAAATTATAGGGAACTAAAACCATTGACCATATACTATGCGTAGCACTTATATTGCCATAGGGTTGGAACCCATCACTTGCTAGGCCAAAGCAAATATTTCTAGGGTCATCAGAGAAGTTCGGGATGTTCCTCATCAAAGGTCTTCCATGCAATGGAATAAGATGGATGTCTTAACACACTATCATCCTTTTGTGCATCCTTATGCCACCTCATCTCTTTAGCTGTGTTGCAAGCCATATACAACCTTTGTAGCCTCGGCATAATAGGAAAATGGCATAACACTTTGCGTGGGACTTTCTTGCCTCTATGCCCATCTGGCTTCCATCTGGATAGGTTGCATCTAAGACATCTTTCGACATTGACGTACTCCCTCCAATACAAGATGCAATAATTTTCACATGCATCTATCTTGGTGTAGTCTAATCCGAGCTCTTGAATAACCTTCTTTGCTTCATAATAGGAGTTTGGTACTAATGCTCCCTCTGGAAGTATATCCTTAAATAAGCCAAGTAAGGCATCTATAGACTTATTACTCTAATGGTTGAAGCATTTCAAATGAAGTAGCCTTACAATGAAAGACTAAATACAACCATCAAACCATCAGACCATTAGACCATCATACCATCAAACCATCAGATGCATATCAATAAAACTAAAAAATTAAGTCAATGATATTATTTGTAAGATGCCAACAAAAAAAAATAGTACTCATTTATGAGGTAGTGATGCCCATCCTGATAAATCTCTGAATTAAACAAGAAAAATAATATGCGAAATATTATCAGACACTCAACTCGCTCTAATTGATGCTCTACATTAATTAGACACTTGGACTACACCATGCTTCACATTGCACTTATACACTACATATTTTGTTGTTTCATACGTGTCATGTCATTAAAGGAGAAAAACATCGAGCATACTATCACTAACACTTGCATGATTACGAGACATGGCAGAAAGGAAGAAAGACTGGGAGAGCATTGGAGTAATAGGCAGAAGATGACATAAGATGGATACACTTTATAACATGTTAATCTTAGTGACAGATAGAGAAAAACATAGAACATGTTTTGTTAGCCAGAGAACTAAATAAGAAATATGCCAATGAGAACTAAATACAAAAAACATAGAACATATTCTGTCAGCTAGAGAACTAAATAAGTAAAACATAGAACATGTTCTATTAGCCAGAGAACTAAATAACAAGAGTAGCTATTTGCTCGACCAACAAGAACACCTATGGAATAGAGCAATAGAGAGAACTGCTACAATCATATTAACAATTTAGAAATTTGTCATTCTTGTTGCAAAGGAAAGTAGACGACTAAATATACAATGGCTAGGTTGAATGACTAGAGCAAAACAAGAACCAGTAATGCAAAATATAGAGTGTTTACTTATGGGAGTTAGGGGTAAACAACAAAATAGAAGTAAGCTAGGGAATACTGTGACAGTGATAGTATTAAAGGTTCTAAGAAGTCATATTCTTGAATGGAAGGAAGGTCTTAGAACAATATATATGCAAACATGCAAAGAAACAATTATAAGTCCAAAATACTTGGAAGTCCATCAGCACATTTCAAAAGAGATGATTTTTTGCTACCCTTTTTAAAAAATAAATGAAAAACCGATATGGGAAATTATTTTAGAGTATTTTCAGAAGGTTAGATTCATAGAACTCTAGTTTAGATCTACTGTCAGTAATGCTGTAACATTTATAGTAGTTAGAAATTAAATCGAAGATTAGGGCATAAAATAACAATAACAATAATCTAAGATAGGGAATACCTTGACCCAAATAAGCAGTAAAGTTTTAATAGATGAGCGGTGATGTGATCTCATCTTCGATATTCACTGGTCTTCCAAGATGATATAAATGGAATCAACCCTTCCCTTTTTCTCCTTCATTTGCTTTGCTTCTTTGTTGTTTGCTCTGCTTCAGAAGGACAGGAGAAACTTTAGGGCTGGAGCTGCGTTGTTATTTGTTTGGGAGGGAATTAAAATTTGAAGGTAATTCATAAAAATTTAATAAAAATGGATGGATGAGTTTTTATTAATAAGATAAATCCTAAAAATTAAAATTGAAATTTTAGATATATGAAATGTTAGATATACAAAAAAATTATAAATAATAATCTATTATTTTTTAAAACTTAACCAAAAAACTTTATTATTTGATATCTTGTTATAATTTTATTTATATTTTTATTTCTTAATTAATGATTAAAAAATTCATAAAATTAAATAAAAAATTTTAAAAAATAAACTACCAATCATTAATGTATAAATAAAAAATAATTTTTTTGATAAATATATTCCATCAAATTTTTTAAATCAAAATTATTAAAAAGCAAATAGATTGTAATTATTTATCTAAAAATTAAATAGTTATAATAATATCTATTTGATTTATTTTGTATATTTGATTAATGTTTATATAATGTTAAAATCTAGATTTTGAATTTGAGATAATAAGTAGATAAGTAGATAAAATTTCAATGTTAGTTTAAGTGGATTGAATAAAGAGAAAGGACAAGAGTTTGAGTGTAAATAAATAAATAAATAAACAAATAATGGAGTTTTGAATAAGATAAAATGCTTTATTTTTTATAAAATTTTAATCAATTAATTAAAACTCTATATACATACTTTTTTTAATTTTGAACATTTAATTAAAATTTTATCTATGATGATAAATTATGAATAAATTTTGTAGCAAATTTTAATGAATAAAATTTTTGAAATATTCCATTTAGCCAAGTGCTATTATAAATATCTTTTTTAAAAATATATTTCTTTACTCATTTTAGTCTTTATTTTAAATTAGTATTTTGGGGGACAACCTTTAAATAATGCTATTCGATTATGTTTGATTAATAATTAAAAATAAACTTTTAATAAACATTATATAATAACTTTTAATAAAAAGAAACTTTCAATAAACGTATGTTTAATTAAATATTAATTTTGATTGACATATAGTGGCTTATAAAAGAAAATATAGATCTGAATAGACAAATGAGTAATGGAATTTTGAATTTGACCGAAGATGTATATGAATAGATAAATCTTTTTTTATGTGCTTTTTAAATTTAATTTCAATCTTTATGTGATTTTTAATTTCAATCTTGAAAAATTAATTTAACTTGTTTACTTATTTATTTTTTTACTTTTATTTATTACAATTTTGTATACATACTTTTTTAAATCTTAACAATTAATTATAGTATTAATGCAATATTGTTAAACTTTTTTATAAATATTTTCTTTATCAACATTGCAGCAAATTTTAATGAGTAAAATTTTTGAATGATTCCCTTTAGCTAATTTAGGGAGAAAATGTAATATTCAATTCCTTGAAAATAAGAAAAAACGTGAAAAACATAGCATACAGTTTCTCCATCAACGTATAAAATTCACTGATACAAAAGAAAATCCCCAGAGAGGATGATTTGAGGTCAAATAAGATTAGGATAAAATTCTAAATAATGAAAAATAAGGATCCAAGGTCCAAGATCCCCGAAAACTAGAGTTAGAGTAATTCAAAAAATACGCTGAAAGTCTAGCGATAAATGTCACGCCATCACAATGTATAAGCACCCATAAGCTTTAAAAGAAAACCTTGTAGCCTTCATATGCTTTAAAAGAAAACCTTGTACTCTGGCCAAAGACCTTGTCAACAAGATCTTGCATTTTACATTGAGAAATTTGGGACCTTGTCGACAAGGTCTTTGCCCAGAGTACAAGGTTTTCTTTTAAAGCATATGAAGGCTACAAGGTTTTTTTTTTAAAGCTTATGGGTGTTTATACATTATAATGGTGTGACAGAAAAAAAACAAAAAAACTATGTATAGTGCTATTATGTATAAATAATGATTAGATTATTTTAAAAATTTAATAAAGAATAATTAAAAAGAAACTTTACTTTCAATAAATGTTGTATAAAAAAGAAAAATTTTATACAACAAATATATATTTAAATGAGATCATTATTAATTATTTTCATATATTTGAACAATATTTTAATAATTATCTATTTCAACCATCTCATCCCATAAAAGAAGAGGGGTATTCTTCCTTATTACGCAACAAAATAGAAATTAGAGAGGTGAGAAAAATATTAACTAATAATATATAGTTCAATCTCTAGGTGCAACTTTTTTCAATAAAAAATTTAGATTGAATTTTTAACATTTCGGTTACAAGTTTTTGATAAAAAATCATATATAAATTTTTTTAAAAAATTTAGTTATATACTATTGAGTTGTAAAATTTTTTTACTTATTATAAGCAAAAGCACAAAGAATTCCTTCTAACTTAGAAATTCATGCAATTTAATTTCTTCAATTTTAAAAGTCCGCTACAAAGTTTTAGGCTTTTCAATTTTGTACATTATAATCATTTCATTAATTTTTTCATCTAAAACCCTTACAACTACTTGTCCATGTAAGTTGAAAGAAGTCAAATTAGCAAAACATACATTGGATTTGTCATTTTTTACCACTTAAAATGACAAGTTGGAATCCAAATTCTCAGCACTAATATTTTATTACACCATGTGCAGTAACACCATGTGAGGCATTTCTTTTATGAATAAAAAATGATTTAAAGTATCTAATTTGAAGGATAAAAATTTTAATTATAAAAAAATTATACTTTAAAATAAACTATTACAAAGAATCTCATATGGACAAATTGAATGTATTTCTTGTTGATTTGAATGTATTAGATTTTTTTATGAAAAAAATTAAGTGAGTAGTTTTGTTATAAAAACTAATATTTATTTTATTGAAATTTAGGATTAAATTAGGTTTTTTTATAACACTCTTTTTCAAAAAATGATATATACATATAATTTAAAAAAAAAATTATCATATGATATTAAATTATAAATAAATAACTCTTAAATGTAGTGAACCAAACTAGTGAAAATACTAATTCATGGTTCATTTGTTTTAATGTAGTGAACTGTAATTGTACTAATAATAATAATTTTATATATATATATATATATATATATATATATATATATATATATATATATATATATATATATATATATTCATTTACATATAAAAATATTTTTTTAGAATTTAATAGAAAAAATATTTTTTTAGTCCTATTAATTATTTTTGATGAAGTTACATTTCTAAGTATAATTTATTTTTTCTCCTTATTTGTATGTAAAAATATTTTTTTTAGTTTTATTAAGAATTTTATAGAAAGATTATTTTAAGTCATTTGTATATAAAATTTACTTAATATTATTAGCATTAAAAATTTTTATTTTCTTTGATAAAGTTATGTTTTCAACTTTAATTTATTTTTTTCTACGTATTTGTTTATTTAAAAAGATTTTAAGTTCAAAACTTTGGCACGACGCTTTTAATTAATTTAAATTTTTTGCATTAAAATTTTTAGTGGCGACTAAAATAGTTGTCACTAAAACTTACCTTTTACCGACGACTAAAACATGTTGTTACTAAAAGTTTTGGCGTAAATATTTTAAATAAATAAAAAATTTTGCGCCAAAACTTTTAGTGGCGACTAACACTATTGCCTCAATAGTATTTAGTGGCGACACCTTTTACTGTCACTAAAAGTTTGACAAAAAATTTTTAATCTTTTAGTGGCGACGTTCATCACTATTAAAAGTCACCTTTAGTGGCAACACAATTTGTTGCCACTAAAAGTCAGCTTTAGTGGCAACCATTTACCTACAATTGAAATGTTGTCACTAAATGTAATTTTTTAGTAGCGACAATGTTGATGTCGTCACTAAAAGTATTTAGTGGCAACTTTGTGTTGCTACAAATAGTTTTAGTGGCAATTTTTTTGTCGTCACTAAAAATTTTATCAAAATTAAGAATAGTATTTTAGTGACAACTTTTACTGACAACCTAATAAAGTCGCTATTAAAAATATTTTTTTAGTAACAACTTTTTTTAGTTGCCACTAAAAGCTGTCACTAAAAGTCTATTTTTTTGTAGTGCTAGTTGCTGCATGTTGCTATGTATGTGCAAGTGAGCTAGACTCATTATGTTTAATGTGAGAACTATAAGAGGATGGGTTGGAGGTATGTGGAATGAATGCTACATGTATATGTGTTGTACTGGACATGCTCCTCATTTCCCTTGAACAGAAACTAATTGTATGGAAGAGTGCATGCATGTGTGTGTTTAAAGCATGCTACATGTTCTTTTCTCCTTGTGTAGCTGCCATTCACGATTTCCATGTCATCTTCTTTGCTGCCCATATGCTCTTGTGATGTGTTTGAATCAATGTGGGCTGACCATTGGTGCTATTCACATGTGTGTGTGTTCTAGTGGTAGCTTCAAGTAGAGCCATGCATGTGTGTTAGTGTAATGGTAGGAATGTGGGGTGTGGGTGATGTGGAGAAGCTACCTACGAGAAGAAGTGGACTCGTGTGTGAATGAAGTGAGTGTGGAGTTTGCTACAAGTGGACCACATGGGGGGTGTGTGAGCTTGTAAATGAGTGAAGCAACGTGAGTGGAGATGAATGAATGAAAGGATGGAATGCCTAGCTAAATGGAAGCGCGTTCAAGTGAATGAAGTGGAGTATGTATGTGTTAATGAAATAAAGCCATGCATTCCTACCTTCCCTACATGCTAAAATCGGTGTGTGACCATGTGTGTGTATTCCACATGATTCTGCCCAACCTAACCTGTGGATGTGTTGTGGATGTGATGGAATGAGTGAATGAAGCAACAAGTGATATAGAAAAGTAACAAGTGGTGCTTGTGTTTAATATGAATAATGGACTGGATAGAATGTGTAAATGGCTGCCTTCTTGACCCCGATCTTCATCCATTTCGCTGGAAGCCTAATTAGATCATTTTATTTTCACTTGCCCATTAAAATCTACACAAAAGAATGGAAAATATTAAGTAGAAATATCCATAAAATTATTTAAAAGAAATTCATGCATTAAAATTCAATAATTTTGTAAATAATTTCTTAAAGTACAGAAATGGCTACTAAAATCAAATTCCACCTAATTAAACCCTGAAAGTCATATTTGATCATTAAAATGCTTAAGCTAAGGAGAATAAAATATATAAAAATCATACTTATCAACATGAAACAACAATATCATATACATCATAGGTGTGTCAAGATACATGTAAGGCATCATATACATACACATACTAAAGTTTAATATAAAATGAGATTCTAATACATAATTTCCTACTATCTATGGCCTCTTTTAGTCTTAACCTTGGCTTGGAGAACTTGAAATAGTTAGTGGGAGCATGAGGGTGAGATTCGAGAGAATCTGAGTAGCTAATCTCAACCAACTCAACACATACAAGAATGCCATGAGCGTATGCTATGCATGTGGTGTAAGAATGCAATGCTCATGCCTTATGTGAATCAAATACATCATAAAACACAAAAATTCATTCCTTTCATAGCCATGACTTCATCATAAACTTGTTAGGCTTAACTTTTCTCAACCTAGAAGTCAAGGAAGAGCTACTATACTTAATTCCAAGCCTTAGGGGAGTTAAGAGTTGAAACATGTATCATTCTCATTCATATAGCTCATTATAAAAATTGTAATAACCAGTTCTCTAAAAACCAGAGAAAATGTGAGAAACGTAACGTACAGTTTCTCCGTAAATGATTCACTAGATACAAAAGAAAGTCCCCTAAAATGATGTAGTTAAGGTCCTGAAAAATTTGGGAAGCATTCTAGACTCTTAAAAATGAGAATCCCAGGCTCAAACAGAAACAAAAATAGAGCTAGAATGAAGAAACAATTTCTTACGAAAAGCTTACGAAACATAATGGCATTTTCGTAATTTTGAGCAAATTTTAGAATTCACATAGGAGGGCTTTTTAAATGAAAGTTTTGAATTCTCCAGGGTTCTCAGAGGCCTTGAAAACCATGGAAAGCCCCGGGACAGTTAAATCCCTGAGACCTTTGACAGATTCGTTCAGGAAGGTTTTAGCTCCAATTTGAGTGATTCCAAAGGCATTTTATTTAATTGGAAACCTAAATTTCATAATGGAAAAGACGGTTCTAAAAAAGGAGCTAAAATGAAGGAGAAACAAAAATGCCAAGAATGAAGGGTAAAATAGGAATTTTTGAAAAAAAGTTTCTTCCTCCTTTATAAATAGGTGGCACCTCACACTCTCCCTCACTTAGCTTCAGATTATTTTGCCCCAAATTAGAAGAAAAACCCTAGGAGAGTGGTGCACCAAGGGAAGAAGAAAAGGGAGAGAAAATCCAAGCTTAAAGTATGTTTCCATGGTAGTTTTTCATGCTTTTCTTCATCCACACCTCCTCTCCTCCCTTCTCCTTTGTTTTCTTTAATTAAAATGTAGTTTATAAATCTGATTCAAGGGAGAAATTCAAGGGAAAATTCGGATTTGAAGAGAAGAGTTCAAAGAACACAAGATTCAAGTGAGAAAAAGTAAGAAAACAAGGTAATTTCGAGCCTGTTTGATTCTGTTTTTGTTTTATTGTTTTCAAAATAGATGTTTTTTAGAACAAATTTTGAGAACAAAAAAATTAAAAAATCCATTTGATTCATTATTTTGAAAAGTAGCTATTTTTTTATTATTATTCTACAGAACAAAGGTTATAAAACACCTAAAATATGTTTTGATTTTTTTGTTTCCAAAAATTTTTTTGTTTTACAAAACACTTCATTAAAAACACATTATCAAACAAGTTTTTTTGTTCTAAAAATATAAAACTGTTCTGAAAATAAGATACCAAACAGGGCCTTCTCTTCCTATAGTTGTCATATTTGGTTCCCTTCTCCACCATTTCGCCCCACTTGAGAAAACCCTAGGAGGAGATAATTTTTGGGCAGAACCAAGCATGAATCTAAGGAAAAAAGGTGTGAAGATTAAGAATACACAAAGGGAATTATCAAAAAAAATATTAGATTTCAATATGCAAATTCTAGGGTTTTGTATGCACCTTCTAAAATCTGATTTCATATGATAATTCTTAGGCCTAATTAAGAGTTTAAATGAGCTCCTAAGATCTCTAAGATGCTCCCCACATGCTTCCTCCTTCAAGGAAACAAAGAAATCTCCATGAAGGCCAATAAAGCCCCATGTCTCGACCAAAGGGGGTTCTTATAGCTAAGGAGAGTTTTAAATTTTTCTAAGGGCATTCTTGAGTCATATTTGATGATGAAAATGAGGGGAGGCCTTGGAAAAAATTTAGAACTCATAGAAAGTGAATTGGTACTTTAGGTTCCATATTATGACCTAAAGAAGCAACATGTAGTTAGGCTCTTTGTGTTTGATTGTGTGATGACTCCAAGAGGCTTAAAAGGAGTCAAGAATCCTAAATGAAAGGAAAGAATGGAGCCTAGAAATTTTTAGAAAGGTGTTACTCCATTAGATGCATTTATAGACCATAATAGGGTTTATAGAATAACCTAGTGTCTAAGCAAGTTGTGTGGCCTTAGAAATTATTTCATGAACTTAATTGGCTTCCATAAATTGTGTCTAGGCCAAGAGAAACCATCTCTACAAGTTTATGTGTGTGGCCGAAGCAAGGGAGGGAATTTCAAGAGAAAAAGTGTGTGATTGTGTGCAAGGTAGCTCTCTCCACCTTCTCTCATGCATAGATATATGGTTAGCTTGTCTAAGAATGTGTGTTTGTGTATCTTCAAGCCATGAAAAGTATGATAGCATGATTTCCTATGCCATGGTTTTATGATGACATATTATGTTTATATGATATTTTTTATGCGTGCTTGAGTTTGCTTGAGTGTGGTGAGGCCAAGAACCCTTAGCCATGGTGAGGATGAGCTAAGAACCCTTAAGATTGGTTGAGAGAAAGCAAAGAGTCTCTTAAAAGCAAAGTGGGCTCCTAAGAGCGTGATTGAGTCCAAGAATGCATTAAAGAATGGGTGAGGCAAGTCCAATATCCACAAGAAATTGGGTGAGGCCAATCCACTTACTTGGCAAGCCTTTGTATACTATATATGACTTTCTTGAATAATGAAAATGTTCTTTGAATTCTTGCACATGTCTACATGACCATACATACACCTATAAGACTTGTTTGCATTCATTATGTATGATTGAATGGGAGATGAGCTATTGGGATTCTTTGAATCTCATTCCCTCCTCTCCAGTGATCTCACATGCTAGGTGGACTAAGTGGACATGGTAATAGAAGCCAACCATCTTGAAGGAAAGAGTTTAACAACAAAGTATTGGAGTTTTGTCACTTTAAGGCCATATTTATGTCCAGTATTGTAATCCAATGATGTATATGGTTTATGAATTCTTAGACATGTGTAATTATGATATTATGTGATGTATAAATGTATGGATATGATGTATGAACCCTAGAATAGAATTTGGGTATATAATGCCAAGGTATGCATTTTGGAAAGTTTGATGTAATGTGTATATGTGTGGATGAAAAGGCCAAAATGAGATGTATGAGGTTTGGACCATTTGGGCAGCTTACATAAGTCCTAAGTGTGCTTTTAGACTTACCCAAAAGGTGCCAAGACCAAGGGAAAACCATTTGGTCACTTTGGTACCCCATATGGAGTAAAAAATGACCATAATGCAACCCCATATTACTTTTTGGCCAAATGAACTCTTCTTGCTCTAAGATTTGGCATGCAATTAGATCTTGTTGAGAGATTCTTGGGAAGCTAAAGATCATAATTTTTGGAGGTCTACAGAATATTTGATGAATTTTCAAAATTGGCAATTTTTTTTATTTTGGTCTACTACACTATTCATTTGGTCCAAAAATGAAATTTGTCACATATGGCTCAAATGATGTCCAATTGCCACAAATTTTATACAAAGAAACTAGACATTCACAGTGACTCATGCCAACTAGAAGCATCTATTTGGAGGTCTAAAGAGAGAGATATGAATTTTTAAACATTCTATCCAGTATCAGGAGTTTTACCCGACTTGAGTTACTGTTCTATTGAATTCCGAGGTCTGGGCTGCCTGAGCTAGTCTGAAAATATTTTTCCCTCTAGCTAACTTCTATAGCTTTCCAGATTAGTATCAGTTATATGGATTGGATTTTTTTGAAATTAATTAAAATTTTTCACAATTTGCTGCAGAAATTTATGACAGTTCAAGAAGGCATTTTGACTTTTGAACCTTTTCGGATGTCAAACATCCTCTGTGATAGATGTTATGATCTAGACATATTTTTAATGTGAAGTAGACATCTATAAATTTCTAGAATGACCAAGAATGCATGTTTTTTATTTTTTTAGAATTATTTATGATTTTCCAAATTTAGTAGCAGAATTGAGTAAAATCTAGCCGAAATGTAATAGGTATATTTTAAGCTCCCCTTCATAATTCTTGAGATGTAGGCCACATTCTATGATCCAAATGAGTCATATTCATGTAATTAAATATAGGAAAGTATGGTATGAGCTCATACAGTCCACATGATACTGAATAAAATTTTTATACACGACGCATCACAATTAAATGTATTATTTTAATAGACTTTCTCTACTTCCTTCATGGATTTGAGAATGTAATGCATAAGACTGTTATGAGATGAGTTAGAAATTATGGTGTTACAAAAATTATGTTAGAACAAAAATCATGAATGCATCAAGCAATAACACATACAAGCATTATAACTCATTTAAACATTCAAAGGTATGTAAGAGAGGGAGTGATAAACATGACTTTTATATATTTTATTCTCCTTATCTTAGACATTTCAATGATCAAATATGGCTCTAAGACTTTAATTAGATAAGATTTTATTTTAGTGGCCATTTCTATATTTTAGGAGTTAATTTGCAAAATTTTGAAATTTTAATGCACAAATCTTTTTAAATAATTTTGTAAATTATTCCTACTTAATTGTTTCCATTCTTTGTGTGCAGATCCAATTGGGCTTTCTCAATTTCATGCATGGATTGGGCTAGCATGCACATAAGCATGACCTCTCTTAGGCCCCACCAACACTCATTTAGTAGCTTATACATGGAAGACACACACATGGACAGCTCTCATCACACTCCACGTTTCTTTACACATACACACAATTCATCGGTTCACGTAGAAGCTTCATAGATACACTCCACATTGATTTATAACTAGCAAATCATCCACGTCTGCACTTCACATAACTTAATCTCATGTTAAGTACGTGCATCATTTACATACCCACTCCATTTAGCGTGTAACGAAGCCATGGGCTCACACACTTGCACAGCACTTAAGAGAAAACCATAGCTCACACTAACACGTATGGGTCTAGTCCTCTCTTCATTTACACCACACTCACTTCATCCATACATGAGTCCACTTCTCCACATAAGCAGCTCCATCTTTATTCACACCATGTCAAACACTCCCGCAAGTTGCATTCCATGAAGACAGCAACAAACTGCATGTAGCCATGGGTTGTTGGAACAGAGGTTCAGAAGCAAGGTTTTGATGTGGAATAGGAAGGAGAAGCATGAGCAAATTTTAAGGGAGACACGTGATTAAGAAAAGACTTGGTTTTAACGTGGAAAGGAGGCTGGGTTGAAGGAGCTTAGAAGCAACACGAAAGAGGAGAAGTAAACGCGAAGAAGGGATCTGCATGAAGCACAAAGGGCTGCCAAACATACACATGCAAAATTGTGTGAATAGTAAATAAAAGGGACTTCAATGGTTCTGTTTTGTAAGCAGAAGAAACACGTGAAGCAACAAGAAGGCATAGGAGAGGCTAGAACATGTGTAGGGCATGGATAAGCTATAAGCTAGATAGAGAAGCTCTCACATGTAAGAGTTGGGAATATTAATGACGAGGAAACAATGCATGTGACCATGGTTCATGTAGTCTATTCATGAACAGCTGAGGCAACACGTAAAAGAGTAACTCAAGTGGAGGAATTAAGTAGAGGAATCACGTGGAAACCAAAGGAACACGTCGAAGGAATGAAGTAACATCAGAACACATGATATGCAATTAAAGAAAAAGAGAGCACATGATTTAGGCAATTGAAACAAAAGAGCTAATGAGTTGGGCAAAAAGTGGAACATGACACACAAAAAGGAGAAGTCGAGTACATGAGAATAAGGCACAAGGGAAGCACGTGAATCATTAAAATACATTCAGGTAGAGAGCATCCAGGAGGTGAGAATTTCATCCATTGTCTTTTCCATTCACAAAACATGCTCCATCGTCTCATCCTCCATTCCCATTCCATCTCCACCTCTATTCCATGAGAGTTTGATTCATCCTTGTGATTATCTTGGAGAAGGATCCTTAGTTGAAGCTTGAGTCCATGGAATAGCAAGGGATTTTGGCTAAGCTTCCTATTTTCTTTTCTCTCTTTCTACATTGATTTTAGTTATTTTATTTGCTTGGTTAAGTTTGTAATTGACTGGATTAATGTAGTTTATGATTAGTAGCTAGTTAGACACTAATTAGGAGAGCAATTGATATTTTAATTGATTAATTTTAATACTGGATTTTCATTTTCCTACCATTTTTCATGTGTGCAATCAAGGTGTTTGAAGAAATGCTTATGAGAATTGGTGTGCTTAATTGTCTAATTTGAGGATCCATAGGGGTTTAATTAGTTAATTGAATCTCCTAGAGTATTAATTCAAAGGCTAATTAATCAATTAATCATTCAATTCAAGTGTTCATTGATCCTAATGACAAGAGTTAGCGATTTGATGTGGGATTAAGGTTTCAATTCAACATTAAATTGTTAATCCCTTAATTCTTGCGTGGTAACTCAAGATATTTTGTATTGGACATAATTAGGGACTTTAGACTAGAATTAATCATAATCAGATTAGGATAAGGATAGTGGATACCAAGGGACAAATCCAAAGTTAGTCATAAGCCCATTATCAACAATAATTCATTAATTAAGTAGCAATTAGGAATTTTAATTCGATTTCATTTTAATTAGTTTAAGTCAATCAAATCCCCCTTAGTTAAAAAATTTTTAGAGTCTTTTAACACTTAGAAAACTCAATTGAACATTGAATTCCATTTTTAAGGGAGATGACCTAGGTTGCACCACTGGCTATATATTTTTCAACCTAGTTTTATTTTGAAGGTTGCGCTACACACCCGTCAGGGAGATAAAGCTACCCTGTGATCCTAGAAACTTGAAGGTACCACAATCCCACTTACAAGCTTCCTTTTTCTTTACTTTCTTCGCCTTGGCACCCACAAATGAGTGAGTTTGGGTTAACTTGACCTACATAAAACAATCATAAGGCAAATTAATCCATAAAACTCATTCTAGGTTCCAAGATGCTCACTTAATCTCATTAAGATTCAATATGCTATATAAGGCTAGTTTTGGTCCATTATGAAACAACCTTTGATTTTTGCTTTCCTAACCCTAAACTTTTGCTTTCTTCAAGCCTTAGAACTCTCAAGGGACTCATTTGAATCATTACATACTTGGTTAGAAAGCTTTAAAACCAACTTGCTTCATTAACCTCATTTAGGCCTTTAAAATTTCAACTTCCATTTTAAGACTCCTAAATTCAGTCCAATGCTTCCATAATTCTTTATTCATCATATCTAAGTCTCTAAATCTATTGGAACTCAAGGAATCAATCCCTAGGTATCCATTCTCTCCTTGGCTGAACCATATGTATATAGGAAGCTTTGTAGAGTTTTGCTACTTTCTCTTAGGAATTTGATACATATTCTCATTCCTTGATTTCTCTAGAGTCTAGACATGATTAAATATGGCTTAAGTTATCTTCTTAAAGTTCTAAAACTTTCAAGGTGCAATTGAAACCCTGACTTTTTTACTTTGCTTCCTAATGCTTCTTTCTTAATTCTAATTGCATTTTTTAACTCTCCATACCTTTATTCCTAATCAATTTTGATCAAAATTATTCTCCCTTCACCTTCCCCTTGGTTAGGCCAAACATACACAAGAAGAAAGAACCAAGAAGAAGCAAGTTTTAGTCATTAATACTTACTTTTTTCTTAAAGCTTAACAAGAGAGGAATTTGATGCTACAAATTGTTTCCTCAAATCTTCACCTTCTTCCCAAAGTTCAGCCACAAACTTACTCCTTTCAAGAAGCTAAAACCATTAATAGAAAGAGCTTTGAGAGGAGAAGAAGTTTGGTGAAGAAAATCTCATGAAAAAGTGGCTAAAATCTTACCTTTCTTACCTTTTCTTTCTTCTTCTTTCTCCCCTCTGTTGGCACACCCTTGGTTCTATTTCAGAGTGTCTTAGGTCAGTTTAGGAGGTGGTGGGACGTGGCTAGCCTGATTTAAGAAGGAAAGAAGATATTTTAAATATTTTCCTAAATTCTCATTATGTCCTACAACTTTGACCGCTTCGTTTGAGCTCATTTAAGATCTTTTTTTGAGAATTGTATTTTTCATATGAAAATTTAGATCTTTTAATTTATAAAATACCTTTGATTTTACACAAATTAGATTTAAAACCTTACCAAACTATTCAATCAAAGTTTCAATCAACTAATGGCTTAAAATATACACCTGAGGGATTTTAGCCATTTTAGGTGTTCATATGGCTTTTAAGGTCTCTGAGAACGCCCAAAAACTCAATTTTCTCATTTAAAACTCCCTCTTTTGACTTTTTAAAATGTTGCCCAAAATTACAAAAATACCACTACATTTTCGAATAATTTTATTTAGCCATCCTAACTTCGGTTTCTAGGCATCTTTAACTTTGTATCCTTATTTCTAGATGTCTATATTATTATTCTAATTATATTTAGCCTCTAATCATTTCATTCAGGGGGTTTTTTTTGTAATCTCATTAGTTTTAGTCCAATTCTAGAGAAACTGAATATTACAGTGCACTCACATATCTTCATACATGTGACATTATATCCAATAACTACTTTTAGTTTAACTCATTCCTAAAACCAAAAATAGCAGTACCAAAATATAATATATAACATACATAAGATATCATTGGTCACTCAGGTCAAAAGAGAGCTGTATTACATTAATTAGTAATAATTGTTGACATGTTAGTGAAAAAAATCTCACTAACTATTTTTGATTAGTTAGTTTAGTGTATTTTTACTTTCTGTGAGCACCTACATGCTAATCTTAGTGTCAACTACACAAATGACTTAAAGATAAGGCATCCTCATTTGAATGAATAGATTAGCCATGTGATAATGTTATTAGATTATAACTACTGTAAATTTTAATCCTTAATTAGGAACTATTTAAGATTTAAGTTTTATTAAGAATATAAGTTCCCTTAAGATGATTAAATTATCACTTATGCTCTCTATCTTATAATCTAAGGACAATATCACATTGTTAATAATTTTGATATAATGCCAAAACTTTATTGATGATAATACGATAACTATCAATGATTACCTTTAGGGCACTTATACTAATAATCTCCCAACTTGTATTAAATCCAATATATTAAGTATCTAATACCCATCTTCTTAAGATGTTTCTTAAATTGTTTCTAGCTCAAAAGCTTGGTTATTAGGTTAGCTACATTATTTGATATGTCAATCTTCTTAATGCTAATATATCTTCTTCGAATGATCTCTTTAATCAAATGGAAATGGTACTCTACATGTTTGGATTTCTAATGAGACTTAGGTACCTTAGCTAATGCAATTGCCCTATTGTTGTCATAATAGAGTGTAACTGGGTCAATAATGCTAGGAACCACTCCAGGTTCTCTAATGAACTTCTTAATCTAAACAAATTATTTAGTAGCTTTTGAAGCATAAATATATTTAGCTTCAGTGGTGGAATCTGCAATAGTATTCTACTTACTGCTACGCCAATTGACTGCTCCGCCATTCAAGATGAATACATGTCCAGAATTAGTTTTTCTTTTATCAGCCTCAAACATAAAATATGAATTTGCATAGCCTTCAACTTTTAATTCTCATCCACCATATACCAAGAATATATCCTTAGTTCTTCTTAAGTACTTAAGGATATTCTTAATAGCTATCTAGTGCTCTAAACCTAGATTAGCTTAGAACCTGCTAGTCATACTAAGAGTATGGCTTACATCAAGTCTTATGCATATCATAACATATATTATGCTCCTTATTACTCAAGCATATGGAACTTTTCTCATATCTTCCCTCTCCTTATCATTTTTAAAAGATATGTTATTAGAAAGATAAATATCATGTTTAATGGTAAAAAGTCTCTCTTAAAGTTTTCCATGCTAAATCTTTTTTAGCATCTTATTTATGTACAAATTTGGGATAATCTAAGCAACCTCTTAGACCTATTTCTATGAAGTCTAATACCTAGAATATAAGTTGCTTTTCCCAAGTCCTTCATGGAAAATGTAGTTGAAAGCCAAACTTTTATCAATTGCAACATAACCATATCATTTCCAGTAAGTAGTATGTCATCCACATATAGTAATAGAAAAGTAACCACAGTGCCATCAACCTTTTTGTACACTCACAGTTCATCCACATGTTGAGAAAAACCAAAGGCTTTGATTTCTTTATCAAAATGGATGTTCAATCTTTGTGAAGTTTGCTTCAATCCATAAATGCATCTTAGAACTTACACACCTTTTGATCACTAGATGTAAAACCTTCAAGTTATGCCATATAAATTTCTTCTTGATTATTTCCATTTAGGAATGTAATTTTTACATCCATTTACCTAACTTCATAATCATCGCATGTAGCTATTACAAGAAAATCCAATTGGACTTATACATAGCTACTAGTGAAAAGGTTTCTTTATAATCAACACTTTGTTTTTAAATATACACTTTTGCAAGCAATGTAGCTTAATAGGTCTTTATTTTTCCATCACTTCATTTCTTTCTTTTGTAAACCCTTTTACAACTTATAGGTACAATAACTTATAGTGGATCATTAAAAGTCCAAACTTAGTTAGTGTGCATGGACTCTATTTCGAATCAATAAAAGTCTAAACTTAGAGTCAATGTCGGGCATTACCTCTTCATAGGTTGAAGGATCACCACTCTCTATAAGATGTATCTCAAGATTAATCTCTAAAATATATTCTTATCTTTCAAGTGGCATTAACTCTCTTTGAGACCTATAGGGAGCTTATGTAATAATAGGTTCTATATTCTCAACCTTTTTAGGTTTTTTAATTACTTATGGCTCTTGAACTTCTTCAAGTTTGATTTTACTCCCATTATTCTCTCCTATTATAAACTCTTTCTCAAAGAAGATAGCAACTCTTGCAATAAGAACATTTTGTTCTATTAGAAAATAGAAGTAATATTCTAAACTATCTTTAGGATATCTCATAAAGTAACTCTTTGGACAAGTTTTCCTATGTTAAGTCTTTTAATATGGCAACCCTAAATCTTAACATAATTAAGACTAGGTTTCTTCCTATGGTGTCTTGGGCACAGATTTTGAAGGAACCTTATTGAGTATATAGATTATAGTTTTTAAGGCATATCCCTTAAGAGGACATTGGAAGATTAGCATAGCTTATCATTGAGTGAACCATGTTCATTAACATCCAATTCCTCCTCTTCGATACTCCATTCAATTATGGAATTCTAGGTGAAGTCATCTATGAGAAAATCCCATTCTCCTTGAGATGATCAATGAATTCATTGCTTATGTGTTCTCCTCCTCAATATGATCTTAGGGCTTTCATATTTGCTTTTCTACTTCAAAGCTAAATTCTTTGAACTTTTCAAAGGCTTTAGACTTATATTTCAATTAGTATACATACCCATACTATGAATAACCATCATCATAAGTAATGAAATAAAGGTAAACATCTTTAGTAATCGAACTCATGGGCCCACACACATCTGTATGGATCAAATCAAATTTATCTGTGGCTCTTTTTCCATGTCCTATAAATGGAGATCTAATCATCCTTCTAATGATAAAAGATTCACAAGTTGTGTAGTCCTCACATTCAAATGAGCAAAGGTTTCCTTCTTTTACTAACTTCCTAAGCTTATCATCGATGATATAACCTAGTTTTAAATGCCACATGTAATTATGATTGATTTCATTTCTTTCTTTTTAAGAATAACTTGTTCTACATTCATAATGCTGCCTCTAAGTTTTAAAAGATGTAAATCATTATTAAGAACTTTAGCAAAGAATAACTCATTATTATAAGAAAAAGAATATAATCCATTCTTGAAAGAAGACTTATATCCTTCTTTGTCGAAACAAGAAATAAAAACAATGTTTCTAACAAATACTAGAATGAAATAACAATTTTTAAGTTCTAAAACTTTTCAAGAAGGCAATTGCATAGGTTAAGTTCCCATGGCTAAAGCATTAACCCTTAATCCATATTATACTCGTAGGCTTACTTCACCCTTGCTTAACTTCTTACTTATTTAAAGTTCCTGCATATTTTTACAAATATGAGAGCCACAACCAACATCTAGTACCTCAATAGAAGCATTTTAACTAACAAGTTAATCTCAATAAGGAACAAATCTAGCTAACCTTCAATAGGCTTATCCCTTAAGCTTATAAGATATATCTTGCAATTTCTCTTCCAATGCCAAATCTTACCATAGTGGTGGTACTTGTCCTTTTCTTGACTATTGCTTTCCCCTTTAAAAGATTCTTTTTCCCCTTTCTTGACACTTCTTTCAACCATAAGAGATTTCTTTCTATTCTTTCCTTTATCCTTCTTTTTAAAGGATTTGGAAACACATTTAACTACTAGTACATGACCTTTCTCTTTTTTTATACTTGGTTCTTCTTTAGTCAACATGTTATAGAGTTCATAAAGTTAGACTTCCATCTAGTTCATTTGAAAGTCATAATAATTTGAGCAAATGAACTTAATAATGATTGCAAAATTAGGTCTATACCTAATTCACATCCATCCTAAAAATCAAGTCCTTCTAATTGCTACATCAATCCAATCATCTTCAAAATATATGCAATGATTGATTGACCCTCAGTCATCTTAATCCTATACAAATCCTTAGATAACATGCATCTAGCCGTGCAACTTTGCTCACCATATAACTCTTGCAAGTAAAGTAAAATTGCTAAGGCAATTGATATGTTCTCATGTTGCCTTTGCAACTCATTTGACATTGAGATAAAGAATAAGCACTTAACTTGAGTTTTATCCTCTTTCCACTCAGCATGGTTAACTACCTCTAGCTTAGTTGAGTTTTACTCAAGTGGTTGAGCATGTCAAAAACATAAACTATCTTTTAAATAGTGAGAACAATTCTTATTTTCCTCCTCAAAAACTTGGGACAATATATTGAGATTAGTCATTTTGATTAGAATTTAAACAATAGATAATTAGCCTTTTATTTTATTATCTATTAATAGATTTTGGTCTTTAAATCTAATGGTATCTCCCACTATTTGTTCTAAATACATACACCTTATAATACATATTTTTCCTTAGTGGGGAACTTAAGGGTGGATAATTCTCTATCAATTTACATTTTAAATGCTCTTACCAATCATAGATTCAATTTCTTAGAATTAATCCTCTAACATAGTAGTTTTTTTGTTCTTACTTCTTAATTGAGTTACACCCACCATTCTATCAAGTATAGGTGATTGAACTATTAACTCTCACAAAATAGTTTCTTGGATTATTAGTTTCTTACCTCATAATATCAAATGTTTAAAGAAAACATAAAGGATTCCTCGTAATAAAGGTAAAACTTAGAATAAAGATCCCATTATTGTCTCCTAATAAAGGAAAACTATAACAAGACATCTTAATGTCTCTCATTCTCAACTTAGTATTTTGAATAGGGATAGTTGCGACCTGATTGACTTTATTAGTCTCATCTATCTTATGTTATTGCATAAAAATTGCACATAAAATACATAATTAAGATATGCATCACATTATGGTGTACTAGTTATAGACTTTCTAGGATTTGTGTATTATCTATACACACACGCAAATCTTTTGGTGTGATTCTCCAAGAGCTTTATTACATCTTCATACCTTGACCTTATAACTAATGATAAATATCTTTAATGGCTACTTACATATATTTCTACTATAGAAACTTTGATATGATCAATAGGAGTCACATAATGATGGAGGTAGAAAATACATCATGAGAAATAGAAAGAGGCAAGGTTTACAAACCCCATATAAGATTACAATTCCAAATCTTGAAAAATAATATAAATTATATAATATTCCTATAACTACATAAATGCAAACCATTCATATTCACATAGCACATACACTCTAACATCCATAGTTGATCACTTTTTAAATACAATTGTATTATATTGTCAAAAATAAAAGCATTTAACTCATATAAAACTACATGTAAGAAAATTAAATTTTCCCATAATAAATTTTAGGTTAACACAAGTCAGTTATTACCATAATAAATTTTTGATACAAAAAATTATATATTATAGGATAATTATTTAAATAAATCCAATTTATTTAAATAATGGGAAAGGAAATACTTTAAATAATTAAATCTCATTTAATTATTAAAAGATCAAGCCCATATCTAATTAATTTAATTTAGTCAAACTAAAATAAAATAAAAAAATATGATAGTATCCCAATCAAATTAGGAAACTAGTTATTTCTTAATTCCTTTTCTAATCAAGAACAAGTGTCTTAAAAGTGTTAGGATTTGAAGTTAAACACTTTTTATGGCTATTTTTGGACCTTGAGCTTCATTCAAGCACCATATCAGCATTTATGGCTACCCAAAACATGGAAACCATAAGGAAAACACACAAGAAAAATTATAAGCCTTAAATCCAATCAAATTGGAAAAAATTGCCACTTTCACTTAAATTTCAAGAAAACGATTTTCACAAAAACTTTAAGGCGCCAAAAATGCATTTTATAACATTCAAAGAACTTGAAATATTCAAAAAATTCAGATATAAAAATACAAATCAAATTTGTATAAAAAACAAAGAACTAAAAACTAGACAATCAAGTATTATGAAGTACCAATTTTAAAGTTTATGGGTAGAATTTGAAAGCAATTTTCAAAATTATACTAGATGAATTATTAACACACCTTATGACATTCATACTAAATATCATTAGACCTTATATAATCACCTAAAAAGTCCCAAAAAAAAAACAACACAGCTATGAGATCTAATCAAGACTAGTGAAACAAAGTATGCAAAATTGTGTTTTAAGCAAGAAAACATTTTTCTCCTTAAAATTTCTTCAAGATCCAAATTAATTCATTCTTATTATGCAATCCCATACAACCATAACAAAATTCTAATACATTTATTTACAAGGTAGGCTCTGATACCATTGAAACAAAGAGAAAGCACAATTAGATTCTTTCTGGTGAAAAGAGTGGAAGCAAGGATTTTAAAATTTCTTTACTTTCTTTAACCTAAACCTTCCTTGTAAATCAATTAACATCATAAAAGAGGGTTGAAGTGACTCAGTGGTCGATCTAGTCCAAAAAGTCAAATCTTCAAGCTTGAAGGTCATAAACATAAGCAACAAGAACTCCAAGTCTCCAAACTTGATCTTCCTAGCATGGAACGTTATGGCAACTCATCATTTCCCACTCCTACAGTAAGATTCGGCCAAGGTAATAGTTATATAACTTAATCCTCTCTTCTTTCTCTTCGATCTGACCTAATTAGCTTTTCATTTGAAGCATTTTCACCCACACCAAAAATCTAAAACTTGCTATTTGATGTTTCCATAGTGAAATGTCGTAAGTTGAGGCTAGGGGTGTTATTAGGTAAGTATAAATTCTTCATTTTTATGCTTTCTTTGCTAGTTTGGAACCCTTATAGCTGATTTATGATATGGGTATTGTTTTTTATGCGAATTTGCTCAGAATTTGAAGTGTTATTCTGAGATTTTTGGGGTAAGCTCAACAAATTCGAATTTGGTTCTTGTAGTATTTAGGTAAGTGTTTATGAGTAGTCCTTTGTAGTATAACTCCTTGAGTGATGGGCTTGCTAACATAAATGATTATTAGGATTAGTAATGGTTTGATTTTGTGTCCATAGGTTAAAATAGCATTCAGTTGGCTCTTAAAAAATTAGCTAAAAGTGAGGTAACTGGAGATTTTATAATTCTATGCGTATATTTGCTTTAATTTTATATTTGCTGCATATAAAAGATTTGAAATGCTAAATGAATTGATTAGCTATCTATTATATTATGTTTGGACCTTATGAGTTCATGGTAGAGTTGTGGTGTGGTTGCCATCAGTGCATGTGCTTTGATCGGGTACTGGGTTATAATTAGACCCAAATACACTGAGCCCTAGTTGTACTCATTAGGGAGTGGGTGCCATGGACGGGCCTCTCCCGGTGTTATTGGCCTTTAACATGTGAAAATGTGATTGCTAGTATGGGATAGTAATCATTGGTAGTCTAATTGTTTCATTTACTAATATGATTGGTACATTTTCTGATGTTTATATAATATCATGTATATATGTTAATTAAATTGAAATATATGAATGGAATTTGCCTTTAGTTACTGAGATTTACATCTCACCCCATTTCATGGGATCATACTTTCAGGTGAAGGCTCTTCGAGTAAGGATAAAGGGAAGCAAATGGATGAAAATCCATGAGCTCCAACCATGTGTGGAGAAGGCTACACTTAGACTAATATGAATAGAGTAGATACTAAATTTTGTATTCCTTTTTGTATAACATCATCATGTAATCATATTGCTAAGTGTAGGTGTTTGGATTTTGATTACTTAAAATGTATCAATTGAGGAGTTAGGTCTCATTTTAGCTTGGTATTTGATGTATGAACTTATAACATCTGTTATGAACTTTGTTAAACCTATAATATGGTTTACCATTTGGGAAATGTAATTATGTGATACATTGGATGTAGACCTAAACTAGTGATACATGAAATCTTTAATAGAATATATATTTGAATGATAATTGTTGGTAGCTTATGAAATTCTTGTTGTCATTAATCCATGAACTTTCTGATATATGGTAGCTGGATAAGTAGGAATTAACACTTAAATCTTAAATGGGTAACAATAGATAAGCTGGGTAAATTAGGTAGAGGAAAGCCATTAGAGCCCCACAAATTAAGATAGAGTGACCCTAAGGTGTCACTAGAGGGAAAGTTAGAGTGAATGAAATAAAACTTTAGAAGTTATAGGACCAAAAGGTGTTTTGCCGCGGCCAAAATAGTCTTAGCCACGGCCAATAGAGGTCAAGTTGCCCAGGGAGAGTACCAGAGAGCAATTCACCGTGGCTAGCAACAGTGAAATGTGAAAGGCTAAACTGAAAGTCATCCAGAGGGTAATTCGCAATGATGAAATGGGGAATTGGTCGCGGCAGACTTTGTGAAAATATCTCAAGTATTCTAGAGAGGAATTAGTCATAGCGAAAATGGTATTTGGCTGAAGCCAATAGTGAGAGGCGAGTGAGGTAGGCTCCAGGAGGTCCTCTCGCCGCAGCACCATATAGGCTCACTGCGGTAAAGCTCCAACTCGAAAAAAGTGAACCCAAGAGCATTTGGTCAAGGGGCAAAAGTATTTAACCACGGCAAAGGTCCTAAAACCCTTATATTAATCTAGAAACCTTGGTTTTTCCTATGGCAACATCAAGGGATGACTTAAAAGCACTTGTATAGGGTTTTGGAGAGTTGAAAATCAATAGGTAATAGATTTAAAGGCTTTAATTGAGTATTTGTTTTACTCATATACATGTTATAAACATGATTTTTTATACATTTTATTCTCCTTATCTTAAGTATTTTAATGTCCAAATATGGCTTTAAAAATTTAATTAAGTGGAATTTGATTTTAATTGGCTATTCTTACATTTGAGGAATTAAGTTGCAAATTATTGGTTCTTAATGCTTAAATTTATCTTAAATAATTTGTGGGTGTTTCTACTTAATACTTTCCATTCTTTTGTATAGATTTTAATGGGCAAATGATGTTTGAATGAGAATTTGAGTTGGAGAAGAAAAAGAGAAAAGATAGGCTTTAAGTTTGTTAGTGTGCAATCCTAAGAGGAAATAATTTTCACAATTTGAATGCATTTATTTGGGGAACAGAGTTACTTGGAAGCACAAGCAAAATAGAGCAATGCATGGGATATAAAAAGAAAAATAAGAAGGAGAAATCCACGTGAGAAGCTCGAGTTTAGGTGTTGTGAATAGAAGCTAGAGAATGCAAAGTTGATGTGGATGAAGGATTAAATGAAAGGAAGCAAGGTTGGACAGCAACGTGAAAAATGACGTGAGAAAAGAGCTTGAGTTCTATATGCTAGGCTGGATAAAGAAGCCGTGTTCTGGTACCTTGCATGGAGCAGAGGAGAAGAAACACATACAAGGAAGCTATGGGTTAGTGAGTAGAAAAAAAAAACACACATGCAAAATAAAATTGGAAGAAGCTGCGAGCTAACACACATAGGAACCAACGTGGGAAAAACATAAAGAAGCGAGTTAAATCACATGGAAGCTACGTGGAAAGCAAGGAGTAAAACATGAGGATAAGAAGCTCGAGTAAAGAAGTTACATAGAATAAATTGGCAAACACAAAGAAGCTACAGGCAGAACATGCAGAAAGATGAAGAAACAAGCACGCATAAGCTATAGTCTCGATTTCACGTGGTGAAAGAGAAGGAAAGGAATGAGCTACTTCTGGTTGAGAAGGAAGAATGAGCTGGGCTGGAGGCAAGACGTGGAAAGAAGAAAAAGCTATAATGCAGCTGCATGAAGGGGGCACGTGAATCATTAAAAGGAAGCAAAGGGAAATCACATGGGAAGGGCATCGAAAAAAAAAAACATGCTGCATTCCATTCGAACACTCCATCATTTATGTTCACTCCATCCTTCGTCCATTTCACTTCGTCCAGCAGCCCCTTATCCCCCATTCCCACTCCATTCCACCTCCAATGAAGCTCTAGTCCTCCATCTTGTGATTAGCTTAGAAGAAGTCCTTGGAGAAGCTTGAATCCATGGAAAAGAACACAAAATTTTAGCTAAGATTCTCTTAATTTCCTACACTTTTTTCTCTTTCATATATTATCTTGGTTAAGTTGTATTTGATAGGGAATTTGTGTAATTATAAGTAGTGGCTAGTTAGACACTAATTAGAAAACTTTTTTGCTGATTAATTAGTTGGATTAGACACTAAATTTTACATTTCCCTCTAATTTCCTATGTATGCTACGAAGGTGTTCGATAAAATGCATGAGTGAGATTATATGCTTGATTGTTTCATTTGAAGATTCCTTAGTGTTTAGTTGGTTAATTAAATATCTTAGGGTGATGGTTCAGAGGCTAATTAATCAGTTAATCAATCAAATTGAGTGTTTATTGATCTTTAAGACAAGAATTGACGATTTAATGCGGGATTGAGGTTTCAATGCAACATTACTTTGTTAATCTCTTGATTCTTAAGTGGTAACCCAAGATAACTTGTAATGAACACAATTAGGGACTCTTAGACCAGAATTAATCACAATTGAATTAGGATAAAGATAGTGGATACCAAAGGATGAATCCAAAGCTAGTCACAAGTCCATCATTTAACCATAATTCACACAATTAGGTAGCAATTAGGAATTGTATTTCAATTAGATTTTAATTAGTTTAATTCAATCAAACCTCCCTTAATTTAGGTAGCTCTAGAGTCCTTTAGCACTTAGAAAACCCAATCAAACATTAAATTCCATTTTCAAGGGAGATGACCTAGGTTGTGCTACTGACTATAAATTTTATCAACCTAATTTTATTTTAAGGGTTACACGATAGACCCGTCAACATGAATGCTTGTAAATGTTTAGTTAATGATTCTAATAATATTAAAGTTTAAATTTTCTTACTTTTTCTTAAATTGATTAATTTAAATGATGCTGGACCTTAATTTATGACTATCAATTACATGTTTAAGCTTAATTACCATGATTAGAAGTTAGGGTCGTCACAAAGTGGGAAAATTTAAACCTTGATGCATGTTACTACTAATTTCCAATTCACAAAATCCTCTTATGATATTTCCAAGTCATTACATAACCTTAACATAGTGAAATTCAAAGTTTATAAGTCAAAAATAAGAGTTTGGGAACCTTCGCCATGACGTGGACCTTCCCCACCATGACTAAATTAGTTACTGAAACCTAAAAACCAAGTTTGGGGACTCTAGCTATGACTTGATACATCCGCGTTATGGCATAAGTGACTAATAGAGCTCAAAATTGAAATTTTGCACATTGCACCACAATTTAGGTTTTCCCCACCGCGATGAAGTGCTCTTAGGGACTTACTGTTCCTTGCCATGACTAGCTTATGCGACACTGTGATGGGTATGCCTCCTGGAACTCTTAACCCGAATTATTCAAATTGCGTTGCAATAAAAGTACTTGCGCCACAGTGAAGTTGCATTTTGTTACCCTTCTTGGGTAAAATATTCGCCTTGCACCTCGACGAGAAATCATGCGCCATGGTGCTTCTCGCTTCTAACTAACTCCTGGCCACAACTCATCTATTCTTGGTTGTAGCGTGACCCCCTTCTGCACCTATACCTCCCAAATTTTATCTTATATATAACATCTGATTCTCTGCAAACGAGAGAAAACGTGAGAAACGTAATGTACGGTTTCTCCGTCAACGAACAAAAACTCACCAGATATAAAAGGAAGTCCTCCAAAATGATGTAGTTAAGGTCCCAAAAAATTTGAGAAGCATTCTAGACTCCTAAAAATGAGAATCCTAAGCTCAGAAGGAAAGAAAAATAGAGCTAGAATAAAGAAATAATTTCTTACCAAAAGCTTACAAAACATAACGGCATTTTTATAATTTTGAGCAAATTTTGGAATTCACATAGGAGAGCTTTTTAAATAAAATTTTTGAGTTCCCCAAGGTTCTCAGAGGCTCTAAAAACCATGGGAAGGCCCGGGACAGGTAAAGCCCCTCCAGTGGACATTTTTCAACGTCGGTGTGCCCGAACTTTGACAGATTTGTTTGAAAAGGTTTTAGCTCTAATTTAAGTGATTTCAAAGTCATTTTACTAAATTGGGAACCTAAATTTTATAATGGAAAAGACAGTTCTCAAAAAGGAGTTAAAACAAAGGAGAAACAAAAATGCCAAGAACGAAGGGCAAAATAGAAATTTTTGAAAAGTGTGACTTCCTTTTACCTATATATATGATTCACCCTTCTTCTCCCTTCATTATGCACGACCATGTTCTGCCCAAAATTAGATGAAAACCCTAGGGGATGAGGAGCACAAGAGGAGGAAGAAAAGGAGGAGAAATTCAAGGTAGAAAGGCGTGGATTTTCATGGTTTTTCATACTTTTTCTCTTCTAAACCTCTTCTCCTTCATTCTTATTTATTTTCTATGATTATAATGAAGTATATGGATCTATTTTAAAGGATAAATTAAGGGAAAAATTTGGATTTGAAGATAGGAGCTCAAAGAACACAAGATTCAAGTGAGAAAAAGTAAAAAAACAAGGTAATTTCTCTTCCTATGGTTGCCATCTTTGGTTCCCTCCTCCTCCATTTCACCTAACATGAGAAAACCCTAGGAGAACTTGATTTTTAGGTAGAACCAAGGGTGAATCTAAGGAAAAAGGGTGTGGAGATTAAGAATATGCAAAGGGAATCAACAAAAAATCATTAGATTTCAATATGCAAGTTCTAGGGTTTCAATTGAACGTTGTAAAATCTGATTTTGTATGATGATTCCTAGGCCTAAATAAGAGTTTAAATGAGCTTCTAAGATCCTTAAGAGGCTCCCTATATGCTTCTTCCCTTGAGAAAACAAAGTAAACTTCAAGGAGCTCCATTTCCTCCATAGCCTCAGCCAAACAAGGATAGCATAGCTAGGAAGAGTTTTAAATTTTTCTAAGCCCATACTTGAGTCATATATGATGAATGAAAATGATGGAAGGCCTTGGGAAAAATTTAGAACTCATAGAAAGTGAGTTAGTGCTTTAGATTCCATATTATGACCTAAAGAAGCAACATGTAGTTAGGCTCTTTATTTTAATTGTGTGATGACTTCAAGAGGCTTAAAAGGAGTCAAGAATCATATTTGAAAGGAAAGAATAGAGCCTAGAAATTATTTGAAGGGTGTTGCTTCAATAGGTACATTTATGGACCATAATGGGGTTTATAGAACAACCTAATGTCTAAGCAAGTTGTGTGTCCTTAGAATTTGTTTCATGAACCTAATTAGCTTCCATAAATTGTGTTTAGGCCAAGAGAAATCTTCCCCACACTTTTGTGTGTGTGTGGCCAAAAAGGGGAGCTTAGATTCAAAGGAAAAAGTGTTAATTATGTACAAGGTAGCTCTTTACACCTTCTGTCATACATGGATGTGTGCTTAGCTTATCTTGAATGTATGTATGTGTATTTTTAAGCCATGAAAAGTGTTCTAGCATGCCTTTAATTCCATGGTACCATGATGTTACAATATGCTCTTATATAATGTTTTTGATGTGTGCTTGGGTTTGCTTGAGTGTGGTGAGGCCAAGAATCCTTAGCCATGGTAAGAATAAACCAAGAACCTTTGAGATTGGTTGAAATAAAGCAAAGAATCTCCTAAAAGCAAGATGGGTTCTCAAGAGTATAGTTGAGTCTAAGAATGCATTAAAGAATGGGTGAGGCAAGTCCAATATCCATAAGAAATTGGGTGAGGCCAATCCACTTGCTTGGCAAGCCTTTATATACTATGTATGACTTTCTTAAATGATAAAAAAGTTTCTTGAGTACTTGCACATGTCTACATGACCATACATGTATTTATGAGACTTTTTTGCATCCATTATGTATGATTAGATGGGAGATGAGCTATTGGGATTCTTTGAATCTCATTCCCTCCTCTCCAATGATCTCATATGTTAGGTGAACCAAGTGGATAAGGTAATGGAAGCCAACCACCTTGAAGGAAAGAGTTTGACAACAAAATGCAAAGTTTTTTGTTCTTTAAGACCATAGATATGTCAAATGATGTAACCCATTGATGTATATGGTCTATTACCTCTTAGACATGTGTAATTATGATATTATGCTATGTATGAATGAGAGAATATGTTTTATAGTCATTAGAATGTGAGATGGGCATATGGTGGCAAATTAGCTTCATTGGTGGTTTGATAGAATTATGCATATGTGTGGATGAAATGGTTAAAATGAGATGCATGGAGTTTGGGATCATTTGGGCAGCTTACACAAGTCTTAATCATGCTTTTAGACTTGCCCAAAAGGTGTCAAATCCTAGGGAAAGCCATTTGGTTACTTTGGTACCTTATATGGAGCCAAAATTGACCATAATGGAACCTTATGTCACTTTTTAGCCAAATAAGCCCTTTTTGATCTGAGATTTGACATGCAATTAGAGCTTGTTGAGAGCTTTTTGGGAAGTTAAAGAATATAATTTTTAGAGTTCTACATAATATTTGATGAATTTTTAAAGTTAGCAAATTTTCTAATTTTGGTCTGCTGCACTATACATTTAGTCCGAAAATGAAATCTGTCACATAGGGCCCCAATGATGTTTAATTGTCACAAAATTTTATACAAAGAAACTAGACATTTCTAGTGACCTGAGCCAACTAGAAGCACCTCATTTGGAGGTCTAGAGAGAGAGATATGAAGTTTTAAAGATTCTATCTAGTATTAGGAGTTTAACCCGACCTCAGTTACTGTTCCATTGAATTTCGAGGTCTGGACTACCTGAACTAGTCTAGAGTTATTTTTTCCCTCTAACTAACATCCATAAATTTCTAGATTGGTATCATTTGTATGGATTGGATTTTTATGAAATTAATTGGATATTTTCAAAGTTTGCTACAGAAATCTGTGACAGCACTAGTGAGCGGTTTGACCTCTGGATCCTTTCGGATGTCAAACGTCCTCTATGATGAATGTTATGATCTAAAAATATTTTTAGTATGAAGTAGACATCCGTAGCTTTCTAGAATAGTCAAAAATGCATAATTTTAATTTTTCTAGAATTAGTTATGAATTTCCAAAATTTAGTTCGAAAAGAGCCAAATTCTGGCCGAAAATATTCATGAATATTTTGAGCTTTTCTTTGAGTTCCATGAGTTGTAGGCCACATTTCATGATGCAAATAAGTTGTATTTATGTAATTAAATATGGGAATGTGTTGTATCAACTTATATGGTCCATGTGACATAGAATGAAATTTTTATACACGATGTAACGCAAGAAAATGCATTATTTTAATTCCCTTTTTTTGCTCTTTCATAGAATCTATGAATGTAAAGTATGGAAATGTTGTGAAAGGAACTAGAAATATAAGGTATTACACTATACACTTTAACTCTTCCTCTAGCAACACTCTAGGGACACTCTACCTTAATTTGTAGGGCTTTAATAGTATTCATCTACTTAATATACTCAGCATGTCTCTCATTGCCAAACTAAATCCTAGGTGTTGATTCTTGCTCATCAATGACAATAAGAAGAATTCATAACTACTAATATTATTATCCAAATATAAATTCCATTATAGATTCCATGCATTACTAGTCTAAGTCAACAATCAAGGTATCACATGATTATATTTACAAATAATAGAATATATCTTAAGATCAACAAGGTTCTATATTAGATATATAAGTGAAAGCATACATCAAACTCCAAGTTGTGTAAAGCCTAACTCCCTATTAGTTATATCATTATTTATCAAAACAAAAAATACCTACACTTAGTAACATGATTACATGATGATGACACTATATAAAAGAATAACAAAAATTAGTATCTATCCTAGATTAGATCCCTCTAAGTGCAGAATTTCCCACACATGATTTTAGCTCATGGATGTTCATCCACTTGCTATTCTTTATCCTTACCTGAAGGACCTTCCCCTGAAATAGTTAGCCTATTAAATGGAATGAAATGCAAATCTTAGTAACCAAAGGAAAATTCCATTCATATATTCTAATTTAGTTAACATATATGCAATTATTAGATAAGCATCAGAAATAACAGTCATATCAACAAATGAAACAATTGTGCTATCAGTGACTACTATCTCATATTAGCAATCACATTTCCATATGTTAAAGGGTATTAACATCAAGAGAGGCTCATCCATGACACCAGCCCCCCAATGAGCACAACCTAGGCTCAGTGCATATAAGGGTCTGATCATAACCCAGTGCCTAATTGAAGCACAATGCACGGGTAACAGTTACACCATAGCTCCACCATGGACTCACAAGGTCCAAACATACAATTCAAATAGCAAACCATTCATTATGCATTTAAAATCATACTTGTGCAAAAAATATAAAATTAAAGTAGACATATGCTTGAAATTTAACATTAACCCCGGTTATCTCACTGTGTAGACAAATTGAAAAGCTACCAATAATACCAAAATCCCCTTATAATCATAGCATTAGAAAATTACTATTATAAATTATCATTTATAGCAGCAAACAAGTACCTAAAGAATTAAACTACTAATGGCTACCTAAAGAACACTTACCTAACCACTATAAGAACCAAATTTGGATTTGGTTGTGCCTTACCAGTAACCTCAGAACAACACTCCAAATTCTGGGCAAATTTGCACAAAACCATCACTTATATCATAAATTAGCTATAGGGGTCTTAAAATAACAAAAAATGCATCAAAATGAGGAGTTTATACTTACCCAATACCTCTCCTAGCCTTAACCTCTAAAAATCCTCCAAGAAAACATCAAATAACCTAAATCAAATTTGAGGTATAGGTAAAAATACTCTAAATAAAAAACTAATCAGGTCAAATTAAAGAGTAAGAAAAGAGGATTAAGTTATATATAAGTTACCCTAGTTAAATCTTGTTCTAGAAGTGGGAAATGATATATTTATGCCAAGAATCCTAGCCTCCACCTTAAACATTCAAAAATTACTTTGCCTCTTGTGTTTTTCTACAGAATGGAATAAGGGAGAAGGGTTTTTAGGATTTAAGTTGGGTTGTGGGCTGACCCAAAGGCCCAATTCCAAGTGGATCTAGATTTTTGGTTGGGTTGGGTCAAGGTTGAAGTGTTAAATGAGTCAAATATGAGTTGGGCCTGCACAAAATAAATATTGGACTTCTAAGAAAATAGAATTGGATCTTTTTAAGGCCAATATTAGGCTTCTACACTTAGCCCAAGGCATAATTAAATTAATTATAAGGCCAAAATTAATGTTCACCTCTCTTAAATAATTTTCCTAATTAATCTCTAATTAATCATGATTATCCTTAATTAATTTTGGAGTGTTACACATTATATCTAATAAATACTTTTAGTTTGACTCATTCTTAGAACCAAAACCCAGTAGTATCAAAATATAACATATATAAGATATCAAAGGTCACTCAAGTCAAAATAAAATTGTAGTACACTAACTAAAAGTAACTATTGATATGTGAGTGAAAAACTCTATTAACTATTTTTTATGGGTTGCTTTAGTGTACTCATACATGCTATGAACACCCACATACTTATCTTAATATCACCTACACAAATGGCTTAAAGATAGATCATCCTCATTTGAATGAGTAGATTTAGCCATTTGCTAATGTTACTAGATTATATAATTGCCTTAAATTTTAATCCTTGATGAGGAATTATTTAAGTTTTATTGAGAACATAAGTTCCTTTAAGATGATCAAATTATTACTTATCTTCTTTATCTCTTAAGCAAAGGACAATATCACATTGTTAATATTATTGACATAATGCTAAAACATTAATGATAATAAAATGATAAATGTCAATGATTGACATGAAAGCACTTACACTAACCAATCCTTGCCCTCTTTATAATAGCTACTTAACTTGAAATTCATTATTTATTTACAAATCAATCCCTATAGAATAACATAAATACACGAAAATAAGAAATTTAAACAATTAAACACATAATTAGTCTAATATACTTTAGCTATATACAAGATATAACCTTGGCTTGACAAACATCCAAATTACTACTAAGTGAACATAATTACTTAAGAATTCAAAAGAAAGTCAATTAATAAAAAAAATTACAACTTAGTCCTTAAAGCGGGGATTTCTACTTGTTAAGCTCTCAATTACACCAAATAAACCACAAATGCAAATTAATGATAAAATTGGTGCAAAAAAGCTTAAAGCACATTGAAAAACACTTAAAATCCTATAAAACACAACTAAAAATCAATACAAATTGGGACTCATCAAATCCCAATTAGTATTTTAAGGATGTGTTTTAAAGAAAGCAACATCATTTTTGCTTCTTAAAGCACATCCTTGAAATTGAAATCATTCCACTAAATTGAAGCTAAAAATATTGAAATTATTGCACTTGTTATAACACCATATTACACTATCCTCTCTAGATCATCTACGAGCATACATGTGCTTAATTTCATTGGAGAACAAAGAAAATCCATTAAAAATAATACCATTACTTGCGTTTTGTAAGGTCTAAAATTTTCGTCTCATTCATAAGAGTTCACCTATATGATTCTCCAATTAAAATACATTCATACAACTCCAAACCATCACAAAATAGCACAAGAATCCCAAGCTTATAGCATTCATGCATAAAAACATAAGATTAGTCTTGGGTTCTGCTGCCAGATTTCTAGTGCCAACTTTAAAAAATCATAACAAATTTTAGAAAAATCAAAATCAAGCACATGTATGCTCATAGATGATCTAAAGAGGCTAATGTAATATGGTGTTACATTTTATTGGTATCAGAGCAAAGGTTTAGGTACTTTGATGTGGTTTATGGCTTAAGAACATAAGATTGCCATTATGTATGAGCTAGATATGGATGAAATGAGTGTGGAACTGTGGCGTGTGTTCATATTTGTACTGAGTTATGTTTGATTTATTTTAGAAAGATGGTGAACATCCAGAGAAGTAGGCCCTCTAGAGAGGTTGGAGCAAAGGCAAAGCCTAGTGATCCGATGGCTGGAGCCTTTCAGGCTATTATGGCTTAAATGGATCAACAGCAAGTCATGATTATGCAACTTTAAGAACGGCTTGCACAATGTGATAGTGAGGGCTCTACTTCTCCTCCGCCATAGCTACCATAACACTTAGATTGTCCTGAGCATTCAGGGGTACTCACTCAGGTCCACAGCCATAGATATAGCAGATGCCACAGACTCCATCAACTCAGATGCCTCTAACCCCTAAGCAGCCTTCCACGAGGCAGGTTATAGCGCAGTTTAGGAAGTTTGGGCCTCCCACCTTTGATGGTGAGTTGAGCACAAAGAAAGCTAAGGCCTGGATCATGTAGCTAAATAAGATATTCAGGGTCATGGAGTGCACGTCTGAGCAGAAGGCTGTGATGGTCATTTTTCAGCTAAAAAAAAAGGTAGACTATTGGTGGAGGAGCACTGAACCTATTATCAAGTTAAAGAACCTCCTGATTAACTGGGAGACATTCTTATGAGCATTCTATGAGCAGTATTTTCTCAATTCCATTCGAGACGTAAGGAGTCAAAGTTTGTACTCCTAAGACAAACTGAGGGGATGTTTGTGGACTAGTATATGGCAAAATTTATGGAGCTCTCCAAATATTCCTTTTATTTATAGAAACATGATGAAGAGAGGTGGGGAGTGGATAAATTAGAGAAGGGACTTCTACTAGAGATCAAAGATAGAGTGGTGTCCCAGAGAATTAAGAACTTTAATGCCCATGTCGAGGTATGCAAAGTCACTAAGGAAAACTTAAGGATGATGCATCCTGCCTCGAGTGTTAAACCTCCTCTCTTAGAGAGTAAGAGGCCACATGAAGAGACACCTACCATTAGTAGCAACAAAAGAGATGGTAGAGGCCAATGAAATAGGAAAGGTAAGAACAAAAGGAAACTAACTCAGTCTAGCAAAGTTAGTTCCACTCTAGTAGCCTACGCTTAGTGTAACACCCCAAAAATTAATTAAGGTGTTAATCATGGATTTAGAGTAATTAAGAATAATTAATAAAGGATAATTAGGCAAGTTAAGTGAATGGGGATTTTAGAGAGATAAATTATTAATATGGGTTAGGAATTTAATGGGATAGAAATTTCATCTAGGCCCAAATTAATAGATCATGATAAGAGGCTAATGGATGCCCAATGAGTTAGGTGCAGACCTAACTCAATTTAATGTGATAGAGGCCCAAGATCCACCTTGTATAGACTCTTATAAGTGGCCCAATTACCCTTGTGTAGACCCAAACCCTTGAGCTCTTCAAACTTGGCCCAAACCTAATTAAACTTCAGTAACCCAATGCATAAGAGTTAGCCCAATGAAATTCTGCAGCCCAACACTTTAAAACTGGCCCAACAATCTAAAAACTGAAGCCCATTTAGAGTTGGACTTTGGAGCAACCCATGACCCATCTTTGACCCAACTTAAACCCAACTAAAACCCTAATGCTTCAACCACTTTCTCATTTGCTGAAACTCAAGAAGCAAAATTCGGAGGTTGAGAGGAAGGCTAGGGTTTGAGGCAAGAATCCCATATTTTCTCACACCTAGAGCAAGATTCAGCCAAGGTAATAGTTATACAACTTAATCCCCTTATCTTTCTCTTTAATTTGGTCCCATTAGTTTTTCATTTAGAGTATTTTCACCATACGTAAATTCTGAAATGTGGCTGTTTGGTATTTTTATGGTAGAAATTCGTAGGTTGAGGTTAGGGCAGGCATTAGGTAAGTGTAAACTATCCATTATAGTGTATTTTCTGCTAGTTTAAGACCTCCATAGTTGATTTATAGTATGGGTGTTAATTATGTACGAATTTGCTTAGGAATTTGGGTGATATATAGAAGTTTCTGGTAGAGGACACACTCAATCCGAATTTGGGGATTTGTGGTGGCTGGGTAAGTGTTATTTAGGTAGTTATTAGCATTTAAATTCCTTGGGTACTTGTTGCTACTGTTAATGATGAATTAAAGTGGTAATTTTCTGATGTTATGGTTATAGGGATTTTTGTACTATTGGTGGCTGTTGCAAATTGTCTACAAGTGAGGTAACCGGGGTTTACATTAATTCCATGCATGTATCTATTTTTAATTTCATATTTGCTGTATATAAATGATTTGAAATGTTGAATGAATTGGTTGGCTATCTATTGTATTATGATTGGACCTTGTGAGTCCATGGTGGAGCTGTGGTGCGGCTGCCACCCGTGCATGTGCTTCGATCCAGCACCGGGTTATGATCAAACTCCAGATGCACTGAGCCTTGGTTGTGCTTAATGGGGAGTAGGTGTCGTGGACGGGCCTCTCCCGGTGTTATTGGCCTTTAACATGTGAAAGTATGATTGCTAGTATGGGATAGTAATCATGATAGCCTAATTATTTCATTTACTATATGGCTGATGTGATTTTGATGTCGATTTTGATTCATGCATATATGCTTATTAAACTGGATTATATGATAGAATTGCCTTGGTTACTGAGATTCATATCTCACCCTATTTTATAGGATTACAATTTCAGGTGAAGGTTCCTCGGGTAAGGATAAGGGTAAGCAAGTGGATGAACATCCATGAGCTGAGGCCTAGTGTGGGAAGCTACACTTGGTCTGAGTGTAATAGGGTAGATGCTAATTTTTGTTAAGTCTTATATAGCATCATCATGTATCTATATTACCAAGTATAGGCTTTCATATGTTGATTACTGAGGATGTATGTATTAAGGGGTTAGACCTCATCTTAATTTGGTATTTGATGTATGGATTCATGATATCTGCTGTAAACTTTGTTGACCTATAATATGGCTTATCATTGGAAATGTAACCCTTGAGATATTGATATGAACTCTTAATGTACGGAACCCCCATTGATTGTGTATTAAAGGATAGCTGCTGGTAGTTCATGTATTTCTGTTATTGTTACTTTACAAACTTACTGATAGAGGGTAATTAGAGAAAAGAAATGGGCACATAAGTTTTGAATTGGTAATGGAAGAATAGCTAGGTGAATAAGGTAGATAAATACTATTAGAGTCATATAAAAAGGGAAGAAGTGGTCTTAGGGAGTTCCTAAGAAGAGAATTGGAGTGCATGGGACGAAATGTAAGAGATATAGCTTCAGGAGGGAGTCACGCTGCGGCTAGGAAGGCCTCGCCGCGGCCTGAAGAGTGACAGTGGCAAGGGACGCCATGGCTTGAGAAATCTCATCGCAGCACAGAGCGAAAAAATGGCCCAGGATGGTGACAGGATGAAACCTTGCCGTGGCGCAAATAAGTCCTGCCGCAGCGCGAGTCGAGGAAATTAATTAAAGAGGGTACAGTAGTAAAACTCACCGTGGTGCCACATAGGTTAGCCGTGGCGCAGATCTAACTCGCCTCAAGAAAGTTACCCAGTGATTCCTGAGAGTAACTTAGCTGCGGCACAAGAGGTTTGGTCTACGGCGCAAGGTTAAAAACTTAGTTTTTGAGCTCCAGGACCTAACTTAGCCACGGCGAGAAGATTCCAGGTCACGGCGCAGGTCCCCAGACTCCCACCTTTGACCTAGAAACCCTAATTTCTTTAATGCTAATGCTAGGGAATGATATAAGAACATTTGTGGGACATTTTTGTGTATTGAAATCGATGGATTGATTCATCACAAACCCTCTTATACATTTTCCTATTTATAGTTGTTTAGTTGATGACCCTAATAAAATAAATGTTCAAATTTCTCTATATTTTCTTGATGTAATTAATTGTAACGACTCCAAACCTTAATCATTATTTATTAATCATGTATTTAACTATAATTACGAGATTTGAAGTTAGGGTCGTCACACTTAGTGTGGTAGGAATCATAGGAACAGACCATGTTACATGAGCTAGAATATATATTTTAGGTGTGGTAGGCTAAGGTACACAGCCAGAGATTGCACACAGCCTGCACCATAGAGGGAGGTAGCTCCTGCACCTAAACCACAAACCCAGGGTAGAGTTTTTGCCCTAACATTGTAGGAGGCTAACAGGCCCCCGAGTCTAATCTAAAGTACTATTAAGATTAATGATTATTCTGTACTTGCACTATTTGATTTAAGTGCTAGCCACTCTTTCATATCTTATGACTATGCTAGGAGGTTGGGTATGAGCATGTGTACCTTACCATATGACTTACATGTATCCATTCCTATAGGAAATAGAGCCATTACCTCTCATGCTTGTTTAAACTATATAGTCTAGTTTAACCATTATTTTACCACACTTGATTTGATATGCATGCCCCTCATTAATATTAACTTGATCATTGGAATAAATTGGATATCAGCAAATAATGTTATGCTTGACTGTTACCACAAATGTGTTTCTTTGCCTAAATGTGGAACTATACCTAATAATCAAACTAAGGTAGCTTTTATCACTACCTCCTAGGCTGAGAGATCTCCAGAGCATGGTTGTAAGGGACTTTTAGTTTTCTTTTCCCTACAGGCTGAGATAGAAGAGGGTATAGAGGAGAAACCTATAGTAAGAGAATTTTCAGAGGTATTACCTAAAGAAATTAGTGGATTACCCCTTGATAGGGAAGTAGAATTCCTCATAAACATTGTGCTTGAAGCAGTCCAATATCTAAGGCCTCGTATAGGATGGCTCCCACAAAACTAGTAGAGCTTAAAAAATAGATAGAAGAGTTGTTAAAGAAGGGTTTTATTAGACCCAGTGTTTCACCATGGGGAGCTCTAGTCCTATTCATAAAGAAGAAAGATAAGAGTCTTAGATTATGTATAGATTTCAGAGAGCTCAATAAAATCACAATTAAGAATAAATACTCCCTACCCAGGATAGATGACCTCCTAGATCAGCTAGTAGGAGCATCAATCTTTTTTAAGATAGACCTCAGGTCAGGATATCATCAGTTCAGGATTAAGGCTGAGGATATTCCTAAGATAGCTTTTAGAATGAGATACGAGCATTATAAGTTTCTAGTCATGCCCTTCAGGTTGACGAATGCACCTACAGTATTTATGGATTATACGAACAAGGTGTTTAGGCCATACCTGGATAGGTTTGTAGTTGTCTTCATAGAGCAAAGAAGAGCATGAGCAACACCTAAGATAAGCCCTAGAGACCTTGAAAGAAAAATAGTTATATGCTAAACATAGTAAATGTGAGTTTTGGCTCACTGAGGTTCAATTCCTAAGCCACGTGATCTCCTAGGTAGGGGTCATAGTAGATCCTCTTACGGTAGAGGCAGTATTACAGTAGGAGAGACCTAGGACAGTGACAGAGATAAGGAGCTTTCTAGGTTTAATAGATTATTATAGAAGGTTTATCTAAGGCTTCTCTCAGATAGCGATGCCATTGATCAGGCTACTAGAAAGAATGTACCTTTTATGTGGGATGAGAAATGTGAGCAAAGGTTTTAGGAACTGAAGCATAGATTAATCATAACCCCAATTTTAGTACTTCCTAACCTGAGAAAGACTTTTGTAGTCTATAGTTATACCTAAAAGAAAGGGTTCGGATGTATGCTTATGCAGGGAGGCAGGGTGGTAGTTTATACTTTTAGATAATAGAAAACGCATGTAGAAAATTATCCTACTCATGACTTAGAACTAGCAATAGTGGTGTTTCCTCTTAAGATATGGAGACACTACTTTATGGGATAGCCATAGAAATTTATAGCAACTATAAAAGCCTTAAGTACCTATTTGAACAGAAAGAGTTGAATATAAGACAGAAGAGATTGTTAGAATTCCTAAAGGATTATGACTTCACCCTGAAATACCATCTTGGTAAGGCTAACATGATAGCTGATGCCCTGAGTAGGAAAATACATACATATGGCCTACATGATGCTGAGAGCAGGAATTGATTGAGAGGTTCAGGGATATGAATCTCTCATGTTAGGTGCATTCAAGAAAGTTGTTAATGAGTAAAACTTGAATAAAGAATGACTTAAGGAGCCAAATTAGAGATGCTCAGTAGAAAGATAATTATGCGAGCAAAATGAGAGCCTAGATATCCCAAGGTGGTGTGTCAGACCTTAATTTGTCTGAGGATGGAATAATAAGGTATAGGAATAGATTGTATATGTTTAGAGAGTTAGAATTGAGAGAAAAGAGGCACACAAAAGTAGATACACCATTCATCTAGGCAATAACAAGTTGTATCATGATTTAAAAAAAAATGTTTTGATAGCCTAGAATGAAAACAAATATAACAGAGTATGTCTCTCGGTGTTTAGTATGTCAGAAAGTCAAAATAGAACACTAGAAGCTAACTGGGTTATTTCAACCCCTAGATATCCTTAAGTGGAAATAGGAGCATAGCCATAGATTTTGTCATGGGTTTACCCAGGACATTATCGAGGTATGATGCTATATGAGTGATTGTGAATAGATTAACAAAGTCGCACACTTTTTAATGATGACAGCCACTTACACCCTAAACAGATTAGCCCAACTGCACATCAAAGAGATAGTAAGGTTACATGGTATACCTACGAACATAGTACCAGACAAAGATCCCAGGTTTACTTCGAATTTCTGGAGATCATTGTAAGATGCCCTAGGAACTAAGTTAAGATTCAGTATAGCCTATCACTTTCAAACAGATAGTTAAACAGAGAGAACGATTTAAACCTTAGAGGATATGCTGAGGGCTTATGTTCTAAAGTTAAAGGGGAACTAGAATGCCTATTTACCTTTAGCAGAGTTTGCCTACAATAATAGTTATCATGCTAGTATTCAAATGGCACCATACGAGGCACTATATGGGGGGAAGTGTAGGTCTCTAGTATATTAGGTTGAGTTTGGAGAAAGGAGCCTCATAGGCCCAAAGTTAGTGGACCAAACCTCTAGATAAATAGAAACTATTATAAAGAAACTCTTAATGGCACAGAGTAGACAAAAGAGCTCGAAATTGGAGACTATGTCTTTATGAGAATGTCTCCAGTCATAGGGATAGGTAGGTCTATTAAAAGTAGAAAGCTCAGTCTAAATTACATAGGTCCATTATAGATTCTTAATAAAGTTAGACCTGTGGCCTATAGACTTGCTCATCCCCCAAACTTGAGCCAAATACACGATGTATTCCATGTATCCTAGCTTAAAAAGTACTAGCCCGACCCCTTACATGTCATAGAATATGAGAATGTGTAATTGCAAGACAATCTATCTTATGTAGTATTACCAAATCAGATCGTGGATGTTAGACTCAAGTAGTTACAAAATAAAATGATACCACTTATAAAAGTGGTTTAGAAAGGGCTACCTCCTAAGGAAGCCACCTAGGAGCTGGAAAGAAGAGATGAGAAAGAAGTATCTAGAGCTATTCCCATAAGGTATGTATCTAAATTTCAATGACAAAATTTTATTTAAAAAGGGTAGAAATGTAACACCTGATTTTTGTAAAAACAACAGAAATAGGTCAGATATAAAAGAGAATCATCTAAAATGAATTAGTTAAGGCTAAATAAAATTTTAAATATTAGAAAACAAGGAACTAAGGCTTAGGGTGCCCAGAAACTGGAGCCAAAATGGCTAAAGAAAATCCTGACAAAATGCAGTAGTATTTTCGTAATTTTGGACAACTTTTAGAAAACTCAAAAAAAGTATTTTTAAATTAAAAAATTGAGTTTTTCGAGGTTCTCAGAAGCTCTAAAAACTATAGAAACCCCTAGAATAGTTAAAACCCCTCCAATTTACGATCTATAACATCGATGAACCTAAATTTTGATCCTTTATTCGGGAAGGTTTTAAACCCGATTTGAGTAATTCCAAAGGCTATTTATAGGTTAAAAATTCTAAATTTTATGATAAACAAGATAGTTTTTGAAATGGAAATGAAATGAGCCTAAAACAAAAAAGCCCAGAATGAGGGACAAAAAAAGCTTCTTAAGGATCCCTAGCTACATATGTCCCTCACATTTGGCCAACCTAAATTCTATCTAAAACCAAGGAGAAGTTCTACAAAGAAGGGCACACAAGAGGGAGCTTCAAAGGAGGAGAAAACCCTAGGAAAAGGTATGAAAAATTAAGAAATTTCTTGCTCTTTTCTTTATTGAACTTGTTCGCCTTTTCTCCTATTTCTTTCTATGGTCTTGGTACATGATTTGGATCTATTTTAAGCCTTGTTCAGAGGGGAAAAGTTCAAAATTTCAAGGAAGAGTGAAAGCAAGGGTGAAAGCTTTTCAAAAGGCTAAAGAATCAAGGTATATCTATGGCTTTTCTTGCTTCTTCTTTCTTGTTCCTCAATAGCTAAGTTTTGGCCTCAGATAAAACAAGCAAGAGAGAGAAAAATTTGACCTAACCCAAGCATGAAACCTAGGTTTTTAAGGGTGAGGAACATATAGATGCAAAGAAATTCCAAAAAGAAACATTAGTTTTCAAGTTTCCAAAACCTAGGATTTTCTTTGCACCATAATATGTATGAAGCTTTCTAGTGGTATTTCTAATTGTCTAAGAGTATATATGGGTTCTTAAGATGCCTAGAAAGCTTCACATGTGCCATTTCCTTCAAGAAAATAAAGCTAGCTCCATGGGTCTAAAACCTAGAACATGTCTTAGCCATGCATGGTTTTTGTGCCTAGGGAGAGTTTTAAATTTTTCTAAAGGTAGAAAGAGACTAAATATGATAAAAGAACATCAAAGGATGGCTTGGAAAAAAATTTAGAAGCCTTGGTTTGGGTGATGGAAGTATAGGCTCCATAATTTAACTTAAGAAAGTAACTTGTATCTAAACTCTTGGGAGTGAGTTTATGATGACTCCAAGAGGCTTAAATAAAGTCAAGAGACCTAGATGGAAGGAGAAAAGGGAGCCAAGACCTTGAATTCTAGCACTTGCTTCATTAGGTTTCATATGAAACTATATATAACCATAGAACAAAGTGAGCTTCCATAGAAAGTGTATAATGCTAGAGCTTGCTTCCATGATGTAATTGTGTCCTATTTAATGTGTTTAGGCCAAAGGAACTAAGCTCCATTTAATTGCAAGTGTGTGGCCAAAAAGGGGAAGGAATAGCTAAGGAAAAAGTGTGTGAATCTTGCTTCAAGAAAACTTTCTAACATTTCTCACATGCATAGCTTGGTTATTTTTTTGTCATTGAGTGCTTGTATGTGTGTTTGAGCTATAAAAAAACCTATGTTTACATGTTATAGTACCATTATATTTCTTGAAATGTGTCTATGATTGTATTATGGCTTGCATGAGTTTAGTTATACCAAAATGTCCCTTAGCAAGGATGAGGGTGAGCTAAAAGTCGCTAGAAATAGGTGAGACAAAGCCAAAAGTCTCAAGAAGAGTGAGGCTTAGTCAAAAGTCCTTTGAAAATGCGGGAGGAAAATCTAAAAGTCCTAAGAAAGATGGGTAAGGCTAGACCAATGCCCTTGAAAGCTTATGATTATTATGTATGAGTTTATATGGTAAGAAAAATGCCATATACATGTTCATTAGTTGCTTGAATATCATATATGCATTCTTTGACATGTTTTAGCATTCATTATGTATGTTTGAAAGAGTTAAGAGCTATTAAGATTTTTTGAATCTCACTCTTCCCCCACACATGTCTAACCATGTCTAAGTGAGTTGAGTAGATAAGGAAATGGAAGCCAACAAGCATAAGAAGCAAGATTGTGACAACAAGATAGAGAAATGTCTTGTTTAATTGTATTTTGATGTCAAAATATGTAACCATGGGATGTACATATGATGTAAATCCTTAAACATGTTCTAATGTATGTATAAATAGTGTATGTAATAATGTGGAAGCTAGATGAATAAAAATGTGAAAATTTGCCATTCCTTTACCATTATGTGATATGATGTTCTTGTATATATATGTAAGTGGCAAGGTGAGATTAAACTCCATAAGGGTTTGGATCATTTGGCATGCTTTTATATATGGTATTTATGCTTTTAGACTTGCCCAAGTGATTATGAAAATTCAAAAATGGATTATGGTGTCTTAAAGTACCATTTTTAGCTTCAAATTTGACCAATTGGTAAGCTGCACCAAAATATGACAAAATGAATGAATTTTTTTTTAAATTTGTCCAGAAAATAAGTCTCATCTAAAGCTTTTCACAAAGCTAAAGAGCACTCAATTTAGAGCTTTAGAAAATTCATTATGATTTTTCAATATTGGCCAAATTATGCAAAAATAGTATGGTTATTATTTATTTGGTCAGTTTGCTTCTCTATGTCATATATGGGTCAAATGAAGTTCAATGCTTATGAAATTTTACAAGCATAAATTAGACACTATAAGCTTTCTATAGCTATTGAGATCACCTCATTTGAAGTTCTGTAGAAAGAGATATAAATTTTTGGAGTTGCATAATAGTATTAGTAATGCAACCTAACCTGTGTTACTATTCTATTGATTTTCGTGGCTTAAAACTATTGTATTAGTCTAGACTTATTTTTAGTCAAAATTAGACATACACAACTTTTTAAAATGGTATAGTTTGCTTGATTTTGATTTTTTTAAAATTAGTTATGAATTTTCAAAATTTATATCAGAAAACTAGAAATTGAACTTGAGAGCAAACTATGAGTTTTGTGTGATGTAGCTCCAAACCCAAAGTGAATGAGATCAAATATGATGTGTATGACTTGTATGGATGTGTTATGACTAGAAAATGATGTATATGAGTTCACATGGTTCATGGAGCATAAAATGAGGAAACGAGATCTTATGTAACAAAAATAATACCATTAAATATATTGCCTTTTTCATGGAAAGTGCTTGTTCATTTATACATTTGTGCTCCATTCTATATGAAATGTGTAACCCCATACTTTCTATCTCATTTCTACCATATTTACATGCTCATATAATACATTTCATGAGGAGAAGTAAGAAAATTTATTAAAATAAGGCATTTCTTTGCGTTGCGTCGTGTATAAAAATTTCATTCAGTGTGACGTGGATCGTGTGAGCTCATACAATATATTCTCATATTTAATTATATGATTAAAACTCATTTGGATCATAAAATATGGCCTACAACTCAAGAATCATGAAGAGAAGTCTAAAATATGCATATTAAATTTCAACCAGAATTTACTCCTTTTTTTTACCAAACTTTGAAAATTCATAACTAATTCTAAAAAAAATGAAATCATGCATTCTTGAATATTTTGGAAATCTATGGATGTCTACTTCATATTAAAAATATTTTTAGACTATAACACCCATCATAGAGAATGTTTGACATTCGAAAAGGTCCAGAGGTTAAACTGCCCATTGATACTGTCACAAATTTCTGCAGCAAACTTTGAAAATGTCCAATTAATTTCACAAAAATCTAATCCATACAAATGATACCAATCTGGAAATTTATGGATGTTATCTAAGAAAGAAAAATAACTCCAGACCAGCTCAAGTAGCCCAAGCCCCAGAATTCAATGGAACAATAACTGAAGTCGGGTAAAACTCCTGATACTAGATAGATTCTTCAAAAATTCATATCTCCCTCTCTAGACATCCAAATGAGGTGCTTCTAGTTAGCACAAGTCACTATGAATGTCTAGTTTTTTTGTATAAAATTTCATAGCAATTGGACATCATTTGAGCCTTGTGTGATAGATTTCATTTTTGGACCAAATGAATAGTGTATCAGACCAAAATCAGAAAATTTGCCAACTTTGAAGATTTATCAAATATTTTGTAAACCTCCAAAAATTATATTCTTTAGCTTCTCTCAAAAACCTCTAATTGTATACCAAATCTCATATCAAGAAGAACTCATGTGGCAAAAAAGTGACATAGGGTTCCATTATAGCCATTTTTGGCTCCATATAGGGTACTAAAATGTCCAAATGGTCTTCCTCGATTTTTAGTACCTTTTGAGCAAGTCTAAAAGCATAATTAGGACTTGTGTGAGCTACTCAAATGGTTCTAAATCTTGTGCATCTCATTTTGGCCATTTCATCCACATATATGCACACTTATATCAACTTTCCAAGAAACATAACTTGGTATTACATACCCAAATTACATTCTAGGGTTCACACATCATATCTATTCATTTATACATCATATATTATCATAATTACACATATATGAATAGATTACATCATTTGGCATAATTATGGTCTTAAAGTAACAAAATTCAAACACTTTGTTGTCAAACTCTTCTCCTCAAGGTGGTTGGCTTCCATTACCTTGTCCACTTAGTCCACCTAACATGTGAGATCATTGGAAATGAGGGAATAAGATTCAAAGAATCTCAATAGTTTATCTCTCATTCAATCATACATAATGGATGTAAAAAAGTCTTGAAAATGCATGTCTAGAAATAATTGATGTCATAAACATTCAAAAAGCAAGCTTGGCATATGAATAAGTCATACAAGACATTCAAAAGTTTACTAAGTGAATAGATTGGCCTCACCCTTTTTCTCATGGATTTTAGACTTGCTTCACCCATTCTTTAAGAGATTCTTGGACTCAACCATACTCTTGGGAGTCCACTTTGCTTTTAGAAGATTCTTTGCTTTGTCTCAACTAATCTCAATGGTTCTTAACTCATTCTCACTATGGTTAAGAGTTCTTGACCTCTTCACACTCAAGCAAACTCAAACAAGCATCATAGCATCATTTAGAATATAATATGTCATCATGAAATCATGGCATAAAAAATTATGCGAGCATACTTTTCATGGCTTAAAAATACACATACACACATTTTAAAACAAGCTAAACACACATCCATGCATAAGAGAAGGTGGAGAGAGCTACCTTATACACAATCACATACTTTCCTTCTTGAATCAAGGCTTCCTCTTTCGGCCACACACACAAAAACTTGTGGAGATGGTTTCTCTTGGCTTAAACACAATTTATGGAAGCCAATTAGGTTCATGAAACAAATTCTAAGGCCACACAACTTGCTTAGATACTAAGTTGTTCTATAAACCCCATTGTGGTATATAAATACACTTAATGAAGTAAATACCCCTCAAATAAATTTTATGCTCCATTCTTTTCTTTCAAATATGATTCTTGACTCCTTTTAGGCCTCTTGGAGTTATCACACAATTAAAACAAAGAGCTTAACTACATGTTGCTTCTTTAGGTTATAATATGGAACCTAAAGCACCAATTCACTTTCTGTGAGTTTTAAATTTTTTCCAAGGCCTCCCTTCATTTTTATTTATCATATATGACTTAAGAATGGGCTTAGAAAAATTTAAAACTCTCCCTAGCTACCCTTTCCTTGCTTGGTTGAGACTATAGAGCTTATTGGCCTTCATGGAGCTTTCTTTGTTTTCTCAAGGGAAGAAGCATATGGGGAGCCTCTTAGTGATCTTGGGAGCTCATTTAAACTCTTATTTAGGTCTAAGAATTATCATACGAAATCAAATTTTACAAGATACACATAAAATCCTAGAATTTGCATCTTGAAATCTAATGACTTTTTGTTAATTCTCTTTGCATAGTCTTAATCTTCACACCCTTTTTCCTTAGATTCATGCTTGGTTCTACCTAACAATTAGATCCTCCTAGGGTTCCTTGAGTGTGTCAAATTGGAAAAGAAAAGGAACTAAAAGTAGCAACCATAGGAAGAAAAATTACATAGTTTCCTTGCTTGTTTTTGCTTAAATCTTGTTTTCTACAAGCTCCTCTCTTCAAATCCAAAAATTCCCTTGAATTTATCCTTTAAATTAGATTTATAAACTCCATTTTAATCAAAGGAAATAAAGGAGAAGGAAGGAAAGGAGGTGTGGATGGAAGAAAGCATGAAAAACTACCATGGAAACATACCTTTAAACTTGAATTCTTCCTTCTTCTTCTTCCTCTCTTGTATGCCCAAAACCCTAGCTCTCTCCTCTGAAATTAGGTAAAAAATTCTGAGTCCAAATGAAGGAGAAAGTAGGGTGCCACTTATATATAAGGGGAGGAAAGTGACTTTTTCAAAAAATTTTATTTTGCCCTTCGTTCTTTGCATTTTCTTTTCTCCTTCGTTTTAGCTCCTTTTTGTAACACCATAAATTCTAGCTCATCTTATACTCTTAAATGGCATAATATCATAAAGAATGCAAGTCTCTCATAAAGAGGCAAGGAAAAATAATGAATATTTTTACGTTGCGTCATATCTAAAAATTTATTTTAGTGTCACGTGGACTGTGTGATCTCATGCTATGCATCCTCATATTTAATTACATCATTACAACTCATTTACATCCCAAATACATGCCTACAACCCATGGAAACCAAAATGAAGCATGAAAAATGGAAGTTTATTTTCGGCCAGAATTGGCCTCTTTCTTGGAAAACTTTGGAAAATCATAACTAAATCTCGAAAAATAAAAAACATGTGTTCTTGATCATTATGGAAAGCTTAGAATGTCTACTTCACACTAAAAATATGCCTAGACCATAAAATTCATCATAGAGGATGTTTGACATTCGAAAAACTACTGAGGTCGCTGGCTGCCTAGGTTGCTGTTTAGATTACTGATACAAACTTCTAAAATTCATAACTAATTCTATAAAAATTGAAATCACACACATTTGGTCATTCTAGAAAGATAAAAATGTTAACTTTTAAAAATAATTCTAGAATAAAACAGATATGTTTAGCCATCAAGAACCTATGGAATAGTAACTGAACTTCTGGGGCGCCACTAGTACTAACAGCCAATTTCAAAAATGCATAACTCTCTACTCATACCTCCAAATGAGGTGATCTTAGTGGCCACAGAAAGATTATAACCTCTAGTTTATTCCTATAAAATTTCACAAGCATTGAACATCATTTGGCTATCGGTGACATAAAACACAAAACTGTCAGTATGAACAGTGCCCATACCAGAAATAATAAAAAATCTCAACTTTGAAAATTCATCAAATATTCTCTAGACCTCCAAAAATCATGTTCTTTAGCTTTCCAAAAAGTTTTAAATGAGACCTAATTGCATGCCAAATTTTAGAGCAAGACTAACTCATTTGGCTAAAAAGTAATATAGGATTCCATTATGGTCAATTTTAGCTTCATATTGGGTACCAAAATTGCCAAATGGATTTTCCTTGGTCTTGGCACCTTTTGGGCAAGTTTGAAAGCTTATTTGAGACTTTTGTGAGCTACCCAAATGGTCCCAAATCTCATGCATCTCATTTTGGCCATTCAACCCATATTTATGCATATTTTTAACAAACTTCCATATTGCACACTTTGGCATTACATACTCAAAATAGGTTTTAGAGGTCATATATCATATCTATACATTTAAACATCATATAATATTATATTTACACATATCTCAAGGGTCATAGCCTATTTACTACATCATATATATCATATGGTACAATCATGGTTTTAAAGTGGCAAAAGCTAAACACATGATTGTCAATCTCTTTCCTTTAGTGTTATTGGCTCCTATTAGCATATCCACTTAGTTCACCTAGCATGTTAGATCATTGGAGAGGAGGAGATGAGATTCAAAGAATCCCAATGCTCATTTCATATTCAATCATATATAATATGTGCAAAGTAAGCTTTTCAAATGCATGCATGGTGAAAAGGTAAGACATGCACATTTTAAAAATAATTTTGGCATGTGAATCAATCATACAAGACATCCAAGAGCTCACCAAGTGTTTGGATTGGCCTCACACTTCTTCTCATAGATTTTGGACTTGCCTCACCCATTCTTTGAACACTTTGGACTCAACCATATTCTTGGGAGCCCACTTTACTTTTGGAAGACTCTTTAATTTGTCTCAACCAAGTTTAAGGGTTCTTGGCCCATCCTCACCAAAAGGAAGAGTTCTTGGCCTCTCTATACTCAAGCAAACTCATACAAACATCATGTGCTCACTTGGAAACATAACATGGCATCAAGAATCATGGCATATAAAGGCATGCTAGCATACTTTTCAAAGCTTGAAAATACACATACACCCATTCAAAGACAGATTCAACAACTAAAAGAAAGATCGATTCTTTGTTGGGATCCTTCCTTTCTTCAAACGGAACAAACAGAGATAGAATCAGAGCGATTCCCTAAATGCCTTTCTAGATATTCCTCAATGTCCCATACATGGTCTTACGACTTTGCAGAGACCTGTGTTTTTGGTAAACAGTCGCCCAGGCCTAGTCACTGCGACCCCCTTTGTGAGGAGGCACCTTATCCCACACAAATCGTTTACCTGTAACTATTCAATATCCTTATGAAAAATTAATCACATTGGAACGTTTCCGCAGTCGAATCCATTTTGAATTTGATAAATGCATTGCTTGTGAAGTATGTGTAACAAGCTAAACACACATTCATACATGAGAGAAGGTAGAGAGAGCTACCTTGTATGTAAACACACACTTTTCCTTTAGGATTCAAGCTTCCTCTTTCAACCACACACCCACAAATTGGTAGAGATGGTTTCTCTTGGCCTAAATACAATATATGGGAGCCAATTAGGTTCATGAAATAATTTCTAAGGCTATGCAACTTGCTTAAACCCTAGATTACTTTACAACCTCCATTATGGTCTATATTGGCACCTAATGAAGCAACACCCCTCAAATGATTTCTAGGCCTCATTCTTTCCTTTCAAATATGATTCTTGACTCCTTTTAAGCCTCTTGGAGTCATTACATCATTAAAACAAATGGCCTAGCACCATGTTGCTTCTTTAGGTCATAATATGGAACCTAAGTCACCAAATCACTTTCCATGAGTTCTAAATTTTTTCCAAGGCCTCCCTTCACTTTCATTCATCAATTATGACTCAAGAATGGTCTTAGAAAAATTTAAAACTCTCCCTAGCACCATGGAACATGCTTGACCGAGACATGCCTAGGTTTTGGGCTCCATGGAGTTTTCTTTGTTTTCTTGAAGGAAGAAGCTTATGGGGAGCATCTTTAGTGTCTCAAGAACTCATTTATACTCTAACTTAGACCTAGGAAGTATCACATAAATTCAGAATTTGAAAGGTGCACTAGAAACCCTAGGTTTTGCATCTTGAATCCTAATGCCTATTTCATGGTTTCCTTTGCATATTCTTATTCCTCTCCATCAAATACCTAAGAATCATGCTTGGTTGGGCTTGAAAATCAGATCTTCCTATGGTTCTTAGGCTAGGTTGAAATGGAGAAGAAGGAGACATCAACATAGCTACCATAGAATGCATTTTTACCTTATTTCCTTAGTTAGTTTGGCTTGAATCTTGCTTTCTCCAAATTCTTCTCTTCAAATCCAAAAATTTCTCTCTGTTCTTCCTTCAAAATAGCCCTCAAAACTTCAAAAAATTTATGGAGAAGAAGAGGGAAAAAGAGGAGAAGAGATTGGTGGAGAGAAAGCATGAAAAACATGCAAAATTCCATACCTAAAGTCTTGAATCTTTCCTCCTTCTTCCCTTCTCTTTGTGTGCCACTCTCTAAGGGTTTTGCTTCTAATTTGGGGCTGGAAATTCTGAAGTGAAATGAGGGAGAGTGTGAGGTGCCACCTATATATAGTTAGGGCAAAGTGACTTGTTCAAAAATTCTCATTTTGCCCTTCATACTTTGCATTTTTGTTTCTCCTTCGTTTGAGCTCCTTTTTAAGAACCATCTTTTTTATTATAAAATTTAGGTTTCCAATTAAGAAAAATGGCTTTGGAATAACTCAAATCGGAGCTAAAACTTTTCTGAACAAATCTGTCAAAATTCGGGCACACCGACATTAGAAAATGTCCACCGGAGGGGATTTAACTGTCTCGGGGCTTTCCATGGTTCTCAGGGCCTCTGAGAATTCTGGAGAACTCAAAAATTTCATTTAAAAAGCCCTCCTATGTATTTTTCAAAAAGTGCCCATATTTACGAAAATGCCACTGCCTTTTGGCAAATTTTTCAAATCACTCTGGCCTTGATTTCTGAGCAACTCAAGGCTCAACTCCTCATTTTCTAATATTTAAAACTTTATCACAATTTTAATTGCCCCCAATTCCTTCTATTTTAGGGACTTCCTTTTGTATCTGGCCTATTTCTGCCATTTACGGAGAAACCGAATATTGCGTTTCTCACATTTACGGAGGGACTGGATGTTACACTTTTCGAGAACCATATTTTCCATTATAAAATTTAGGTTTCCAATTTAGTAAAATGCCTTTGAAATTACTCAAATCAGAGTTAAAATCTTCCCGAACGAATCCGTCAAAATTCGGACACACCGCCATTGGAAAACGTTCACCAGAGGGGATTTAACTGTCTCGAGGCTTCTCATGATTTTCATGGCCTCTGAGAACCTTGAAGAACTCAAAACTTTCATTTAAAAAGCTCTCCTATGCGAATTCCAAAATTCGCTCAAAATTATGAAAATGTCATTACGTTTTGTAGGTTTTCTGTTAAAATTTATTTTTTCATTCTAGTTCCATTTTTCCTTCCATCTGAGGCTAGGATTCTCATTTTTAGGAGCCTAGAATGTTACTCAAATTTTTTGGGATCTTAACTAATTCATTTCAGGGGACTTGCTTTGAAAATGCACCCATTTCCGTTGTTTAACAAAAACCTTACATTACAAAATGCATGGAGATGGACAATGAGACCATGGTATGCTAGTTAAGAGGCTAAGGTATCACACTTGTTAAGGCACATCCTTGAAATACTTAGTGCATTGACAACAATTAATAGGACAACAATCCTTTTCATTTACTTTTCTCAAGTTTTGAACTAAAATGAGAATGCATTATTGGGTTACACATCCACGATCTCGAACAAAATTATTATCCACTAGAATTGCATTAACAATGTGTTATCTTAAGAATTACAATATTTATAGGAAAACGTGACATTGGCATAATTTTTAAGGAGAGGAATGTCATTCAAAATAGTGGATGTATAGTCTAAAAAACTCATTTTCATTTTAGTTCAAAAATATGAATGGATAAATTAAGGGATGATAATTTGTATTTTAGGACTTAGGTTTCATAAATTATTGACTTTATATCTTAATTATTGTCCTATGCACTAAGTATTTTACAAATGTACTTCAATAAGCAAAATAATTTTAGTATCCCAACTTTAATTTGGTGAAATGATTTTAGTCTTGAGGATAGGCTTTTAAGAAGTAGAAATGATGTTGGTTTCTCCAAAATAAATCCTTGAAATACTAAAATCATTCCACACTCAATGTGATTTATTTCACCACCATTTACACCTAGATCCTATTGCCCTATAAGAAACTTGAACTTTTCTCTTCTTTTTCAATGAAGAGTGAGTCACTAAATATTTTGAACTTTAGTTTATCCTTCTTAAGCTTAAACTAAAATAGGATCATGTGATCATGATGTGACCTAAGCAAATGCACTTTCAATTTAATTCAAAACTTGGGTAAATTGAAGTTGGGAAGATTTAGTAACCTATTCAATGTCAATGAAGAAAAGGAGGAGTCCACAAGTATCTTTTTAAGCAATTTTTTTTATGTTAATGATTTTCCCTGATAATTACCTTGCTAAATAGTGAACAATACTTCTTATAATTCACTTAGTAAATAGCCAAGGAATTGATTAAAAAATTAGCAATTAATTTAATGAGGGATTTTCCCTTACAACTTGACCAATGAGGGAATTTAGCAAGAGATTAAGGAGGGAAGAGCACCCTCCTTAATCATGTGACTTGTACATTATGAAGGATAAGTTCTTTGTTGTTCCCACACTATACCCTCGCTAAGTCATTTTAACAAAATTCCCTTGCTAAATTTGCAATTTCTAGTAGTGCTTTCTTGTAGTATTTTAAGCAAGCTTGGGCGAAGATTAAAACTCACAACTCACACCCACTGTTGCATGTTAAACACATGCTCAAAGAAGGCAAAATCTTGTGTTTCTTCCATTATGGGCTAGATGAAAATAGCCTAGCTTGCAAGTTGTTGTCACACAATTGGAGAAGGGGCTTAGAAGAATGAAGATCCTTAGCCATAAAGAGGAAAGGAACAAAAAAGCTTTAAGAAGGAGTTTGAAATGCAAAAGATGAGCTGCATGCTTTTTGAAACTTCCTTTACTTATTTTGATAGGAAAATGGGTAGTTCAAGGTTGGAAAAAAAAAAAAGTAAGGGTAAGATGGGAAAGAAGAAGAAGGAAAATGGAAATAGTGAAAAAAAGAGATAATGGAAAGGAAAGGAATTTAAGAAGGTAAAAATGATAAAATAAGAATTTAAAATCAAATCCTTCTTGAGAAATTTCTAAACCCAAAATTTTAACTCAAAATTAAATTTCTTTAAATTAAATTTATTCCCATGATTGAAAGGAATATAGAATAAATGCTTTGTTTATTGAGTGAAATTTTCCTTAAATTTAAACTTGTTATTTAGTTACTTTTTTAATTAATTATCTAATTTTTTAAACTAATGTCTCCATTATTATCTATTTTTTAAATCTTAGATTATTACATAAATCTATAAAAACTTATAAAACTCATTAAATGGCTGTAAAATTTTAACTTGACAAAATTAGAGAAATATCTAAGTCTTTGAAAATTAGTTTGCAAACAAAAAAAGTGATGATAACCCTAGCTTTAGTTATCATTGTCTATTAAATATTTCTAATACTTTAAACAACTATTACTAGCATCTTAGACTAGGGTTAATAATATTTATACCTACCTTTGCTAGCATTTTAATCTGCTATCGCATTATAAGAAAAAAAAATATTTTACGGTGATTTTTTTGGATTTATAAATGGATTGAATGGTTGCTAAAAACTTTAGTAGTAGTTTTGAAAAGTATTGGAAAAGCATCAATCATAAGCAACATTATGAGGAATAATAGTTGCAATTGCTATGTAGTGATAGTTAGCCAATTATTGTATAAGCAAAAGGACTTGGTTGTGGTTATGGTACAACTACGCCTAGGTTTATCATGTGTTTAGCAATGGTTGATGTCTAATCTTTGCTGTTTTCACAGTTATATATAGTGCTTGCAACCACTATTATTTTTTTCTAAATAATTATGATATTTGAACCTATATATAAGTATAGTTAAAAAAGACTGTACATAATCATCACAACAACATAAATTTTGAATTATAATAAGAGGATGAATTAAATTATCATTAAAATTTAAATTTAAATCTAGTACATATAATAATATCATGTTAATAAAAGTCTTACTACTTACTAAAGTCTTAAATGTTGTTATAATATGATTTGATAAAAATTTTTACAAGTCACTTGGTAAGTTTTAAATATACTAATGTTCTTTTTTGTTGGAAGAATATATTAGAAATATAATTTGGTTAAAAATTCCCTCCATTGTAAGAAAATATAACTTTTTTTTAGACATATTTCTATTTTTCTTTCAACATTTAAATAGCTTTTCTTCTACTTTTAAGCATCCAAAAGCATTCTAGAATTGGATTTTGAAGTTTAATCATCTTTAAAGGTATAATCTATTACTTCTATAGTAGATTTATGATGTAATTCTTTATTTTTTATAATCTATGATGGTTAATTCTAATTTCCTATAGATTTGTATTTGCCTTTTGAGTTTATTATTTAATTTCATTAATTAAATCTTAATTTATGTTGATTAATTAGCATCATTGTATGATTTATAGTGTGATTATATATGCTCTTTTAGTGACTTTCCTTATGTTTAGTTCATTGATTAGCTCTAAGATAATATGTCAATGGATTTAAGAATTAATTACTTGGATGAAAATGTTTGGAGAGTTACCTTGAAAGAATTGCAATAGAATAGGAAGTTCAAAAATTGCTTGATGTCAACTTTGTCAAAAGGTTCAATATCCAGAATGATTGGCAAATCTAGTAATGGTCAAAAAGGCCAATAAGAAATGGCAAATGTGTATAGATTTTACTACTTTAAATAAAGTTTTCCCAAAAGATAACCACCCCTTTTCTAACATCAATATGCCCATGGATGGCTCATTAGGATATGAACTTTTAGGAACATACCGCTATGTAGTTATGCCTTTTGGTTTTAAAAATGCTAAAGCTACTTATAAGAGGTTAATAAATAAAATATTTTGAAAGCAAACGGGTAAAAATGTTGAAGCTTGTATTGATGAAATGCTTGTTAAAAGTAAAGATCAAAAAGATCATTTGGTTGATCTAAAAGAGACCTTTGAAACCCTTAGAGCCTATGACATGAAGCCAATTGAGTGCATGTGTGGAGTAAAAGCTAAGATTTGTTATACAAAAGAAGGGAGAATACTACAATTACCACCATGAAAGCCAAGACACTTAATCCTAAGCCTCAAGCTACTCATCATCAACATGGGCAACTCCTTTGACCTTGCCTCCCTCCTCCTCAGACCTAGCATCAAAGTCCACTAAACTTAATCCACAGTCCCCTAAAAACTTTGGATGACTACAAAGGAAGATTACCTTAAAGTAACTTTAGGGGTAAAACTTCAAGTGACTTTGAAGGAAGATCACCCTTAGGTAATTTTGAGGGCAAAACTTTAAGTAACCTTTAAGGAAGATCACCCTCAAGTAACTTTAGGGGTAGAGAGAGAGAAGGATATAACTCTCACCAAAATTTCAAGTTTTGAAAATTTGAATGCTTCTCTCTAAGTCCACTTAGCTAATGTACGTGGAGGCAAGTATTATGAGTGCCTTATAGACCTAAAATCCTTATAGGCTTAAAGTAGCCTAGTCCACATTATTAAGGCCTAGAGATCTAACTATCACATGACCTAAGTCCCGTCAATCTATATACAAAGTCTTGAACTATCAAGTTGTTAAGAGATTATGATTTAAGATAACAAGTTACTGAGAGATTATGACTTAAGATGACAAGTTGTTCTAGAACTTGTAAAAGCAATGCAAGTTTGTTAAAAGATTATATCAACTTGCCAATTTAATCAAAAAGTTATGATTAGTTTACTTTTTTTCTTTATTATTTTTTTAAGGTATGAATAAAGCACTTACCATTGTATGCACAAGACACAAATTATCTACAACAAAATCAACATCATCTACTACACTTACACTTACTGTGCTAATTTTGACACTTTCAACTATAATCCTTTCATTTGAAAGCAATGCAACACACACTCTCTCTCTCTCTCTCTCTTTCTTTCTAGGCCATCTCACCCAATTAATGCAACACACACACTCACTCTCTCTCTCTCTCTCTCTCTCTCTCTCTCTCTCTCTCTCTCTCTCTCTCTCACCCAATTTAAATACAATTTCATAGTTTTACCATCACATTTTTTTAATACAAATATAGTAAATTTATAAATTCCACAATTTAATATCGCATTTGGGTCTTTTTTTAAAAAAAATTTACAGATGTTATATTTTTTATTAAAAAAGGTCTAATAACAAATAACAAATATATAAATAACAATATGTAAATCTAGTATAATTTTTAATTTAATCAATATTTTGAACCAAGTTTTCGTACAAAATAGTTTTTGGGTACAAATCCTACTACTAAATATGAATAAAATGATGAGAAGAGATTATTTTATGAGAGAGTATCACAAAATAGTGTTATTTTTGTAACATTTTATCTTTATTTCAATTAAAAATAAATCATCAGTTAAAAAAACAAAATGAAAACTTACCTATACCTATCTTAGATTTTTTTTTTTGGGGCCAGAGATCACATCCTAGATTTACTACGCAGAAATTTCTCAACAATATTTACGCTGTTGTAGACTTCTCTCTTTAGAGAAATTGAAGCTTCAGTTTGCTAGAATAAAAAGCACGAGTAAAATTTTTAGAGACAGAGAATTTAAAAATGAAGAATAAAATCGAAGGGTTAAAACATGATTCAAAATAAAAGCAAGAGACGGGAAGACTGAGAGAAGCATTTGAAAAAGCTTAGAGAGAGAAAGACGGAGAAAGAGAAAGTGTGGGTGCGTTTTGAATTTTCTCTCTCAATTGGAAGAAAGGCTTGCCGTTGTTTATTTCAGTATTTCGAATCTCAGTGGTTGAATTCATGTTCAATCTTTTAGATTCAGAGAAGCACAGAAAGAGAGGGAGAGATCTGATTGATACGCATAGATCGTTGTGAATCACTTGTTAGGGTTCGATTTCGATCGATTCCTATATATTGCTGTTTTTTTCTACTCGATTAAGCTCACAGGTGAATAGTTTGCGGATTTGGATCCTTGATCTCCGTGATTGATGGACGCGATCGAGGAGTTGTCCGAGCTTGCTGCTTCGATGCGCCAAGCTGCGGCAGTACTTGCCGACGAAGATGTTGATGAGTCGAACTCCAGCTCATCTTCAAGAAGGCCCTCCACTTTCCTCAATGTTGTGGCACTTGGCAACGTGGTGAGTACTTGGGTGTCTAAGCTTTGTGACTTCCTTGTTTTCTTTTCTTTTAGATGACTATTCCATGTTCATTTGTGGGTTTATGATACTTGATTTCTGTATGCAGTGTTTCTTCAGAACTGGGTTCAGTTTTTATATTTTTAATAGTTTCGAGCTTATGGATTTCTCAATCTTTGTTTTCCTTAGATCTTTAGTTATTTTCGTATGTATAGTGCTTGGTATATTGAGGCGGATAATTATGGTACCCTGTGGTCGCAGTGGAACGTGGGAATCAGATAAATTTATAATTTAATATACATTAAGGTGCCTTGTTGCAAAATTGAACTATTTCTCTGCTTTTCACATGATGATTAAGCATTAAATTTGAATGCCTTTACCAATGATTAAGCATTAAATTTGAATGCTTTACCAAGGGAAGTACTTATAATGACTTCCAGTTTTGGTTGTGCTAGTTTACTGTTATGAATGGATTTGTATTTTAAAAGTTTCACAAATTGTTCCTGAAAATGTTTTGAAGGAATTTGAGAATTTGGCTTGTTAACATTATATGGGGAATTAAAAGTGATTTTTTTCCTTCGTGAAAGGTAATTTGACCTTAATTCTTGGTTGATGGACCTCTAAATTAGTTGCTCATATCTAGAATTCTGATTAAGGTGAAGAGTAGACAGTGAACCGGAGCTTAGAAAGTGGCTTTCTGACGTTGAATTTATCTTTTGAAATTCATAAAAAAGAATTAGAGCCTATATTACTGTCATTTGTTTCACCATGATATTTGTGCTTCAACATGTATTGGTTTTTCTATTCGGTATATTAAAAGCTTCTATTAGGAGTATTAACAATGCAGGATCATTTAATGGTTTGAAGTTCTTGGTAGATGTGGACAATGGTAATTACATTGTCACAGCCCCTGAAAGTCAGGCATTATTTCCCATAGCGAGAATGTAACAATCAACTTTGTTAGTGCTTGTTCCCCTTTGGCTTTAAAGAGTATTGGTGCATGATAACCTTGCATGTAAGACTGCTGTTGAGAGGGGGCATGTCTATGTAGAAGGATATGAAGATCATAGCTATGAAAATAATTTTAGCTAATTACAAATTGTCAACTAAAATTTTAACTTCATTCCAACTTACTGGCTTTCCAGGACTGTTGAAGCCTAAAACTAATTTGTGTTTAAGATCTTGTGAAAGAACTAGCATATCAGTTTGAACTTTATTTAATCTCATTATTTTTCTTTTGATAGCTACTTCATTGCTGTATGATACTTCTTTTATCTGTTACACAAGTTGATGTATCTCTATTCTATTTCTCTGTTCTGTGCATAATTGTTTAGGGTGCTGGTAAGTCTGCTGTTTTGAACAGTTTGATTGGACATCCTGTTTTGGTAAGTTGGATTTATGGAGTTGCATCTAGTTTCATTTAACTTCTGTAAAATACCTCCTTTACAAACTCTATTCTTAAAGTCTCCTTCATCCCCAGCCTACTGGTGAGAATGGTGCTACACGGGCTCCTATAAGCATTGATCTACAGCAAGATGGTTCTTTGAGCAGCAAATCAATTATCTTGCAGATTGACAATAAGTCCCAACAAGTTTCTGCAAGTTAGTTTCTATTTTCTTATGTGATTTCCTTTTTTGAGCTCTATCATATGTTTTTCATTGTGTAATACTGCAGCTGGTGCCCCGTTTGGTTTTAAATTGACAGAATCATTTTTTAATGTTTACTTCATAATTGCTTTGCATGTAGTATGCATGTAGTACACAGGGGCATCAGCAATGGTGTTTGGAAATTTGATAATTTTTTCTAGCCATCCAGATCAAACCAAAATACTTATATTCACTGGGTATTATGTATTCTTTTTGCAACTGATATGGTTTTATTTTTGTTTTTGTTTTTTTATTTTTGGCTTTAGTGGCCTATATGCTGCAATCTGCACTTTTCTTTTATTGCTGATGGTGTCAATATGCTTTGTTTCATTGCTACAGGTGCTTTGCGACATTCATTACAGGATAGATTGAGTAAGAGTGCCTCAGGAAAGAGTCGAGATCAAATATATTTGAAGCTACGGACAAGTACAGGTTTGTTGATGAGTAATGGTTGACAGTAATTACCCTCTTCATACATTTAAAAAGATGTAGCTTGTTTTGCTAGCAACTTAAGGATTTGGTAAAGAAAAATTTCTAACTCTGCTCTCCTTTTCCCATTCATTATTATTGCTTTAGTATAGTGTCTGTCTAGCTATACATTATTTGATAATATCTAGAAGCCATGTGACAGCAATTAAGATATGCCAACTAAAAGTTATTGTTGAAAGGAACTCTTACGAAAAGTTTCAAGTTTGCACCCCTAAATGATCTCTACTTGCTATATCATTTAGTTTAACAGATCACTGCCATCATGTTATAACCTTGTTCCCCCTATTTACAATTAGCTTTCTCTCTATAATCTTTGTGTTTCCAGCACCACCACTCAAGTTGGTTGATTTACCTGGGTTGGATCAGCGCATTGTGGATGAATCAATGGTAAATGGTGGCCTGCCTTTTTCATACCTTTCTTTGATTCTGGGATTTATTTTGGCTTGTATTTTAATCTATAGCAGTTGAACAATGATTTTTCCCCCTATTTTTGTTTTCTAATTTCTACTTCGTTTTTTGGTAAGTTATACCCGAATAATGTTGGGATTCTAATGTTATATACAATGTTCATTGCATAGGTTAGTGAATATGCAGAGCACAATGATGCCATTTTGCTAGTTATAGTTCCTGCGGCTCAAGCACCTGAAATTGCTTCATCTCGAGCCTTAAGAGTTGCAAAGGAATATGATGGAGAAGGTAGATCATTTACATTTTTTGGGATTATTGCTACATATGACTTGTGTAACTTTGTTACTCTGGATTTATTTGAGTTCTCCCTCTTTTCGGTTTTTCTTTTTCATTGATTGACTAAATAGGCAATACAAATTATAAAATTGTGATGTAGGCACAAGGACCATTGGGGTTATAAGTAAAATTGATCAAGCTGCATCAGACCAGAAGTCTCTGGCTGCAGTTCAAGCACTTCTATTAAATAAGGGTCCTGCAAGAGCATCAGATATACCCTGGGTTGCTTTAATAGGTCAGTCAGTTTCAATAGCTACAGCACAGTCTGGATCTGCTGGTTCTGAAAGTTCATTGGAAACTGCATGGAGAGCAGAGATTGAAAGCCTTAAATCAATATTGACTGGAGTTCCTCCAAGTAAACTTGGAAGGATAGCTTTGGTGGATGCTCTAGCGCAGCAGATTCGGAATCGTATGAAGCTCAGGCTGCCTAACCTTCTGTCTGGGTAATTTACATGGATTGCAATATGAGATTTTCTCAGTAATTGCAAGTATCATTTTTTTTTTTGAAATATAGAAGTTGTTCTTGGTAGTGGCAACTTAAAGAACTGAAGGGTAACAGATAATGATTTATTCTAGAGAGTTCATAATTAAAGATCTATTTTCTATGTGGATGTTAATTCCTTCTAGTTTTTAGCTTTCTTGGGTTGTTCATTTTGTGCAATAATATGAAAGGAACTATAAGAGGGTAATTGGCTTATAATTGGTAAAGTTTTTCTCGTTAAAAATCTGGTTGCATTGAAAAGAAAAGCAAATTAAATTGGTTTTGTTTGTAGTTTGAGTAACATCTTAGTCAATGTATCCTTTTTGAGTTGTCCTTGAACCTTTATCTCCTTATCCGAACTGTATTTCACGTCAGTTCTGATTTTTCACTTGGTTATGGACAACTGTGTTATCTTTTGCAGTGAAGATTTTGTTTTACCTTCTTTTTTTCTTTACTGTTTGATGAAATTATATATTTCATTTTTACTTGTATGAACTCTATATGCAAGTTAAAATGGGCAGGTTTGAAGCAAACGAATAGATAGATCGATACTGATTGGTCAATGGGAGATGTGGTTGTACTCAAATTGGCAGCGCAACTAAATTTGAAAAGAGGGGGAAAAAAAAGATTCCATTAATCTTTACTGTTACACTGTTTAGGTTACAAGGGAAGTCTCAGATAGTTCAGCACGAATTGGTGAGGCTTGGTGAGCAAATGGTCACCACTGCAGAGGGTACACGTGCCGTAGCCTTGGAACTTTGCCGGGAATTTGAGGATAAGTTCTTACAACACATTACCACTGGTGAGGTAAGTTTCCTCAATCTTATATTTTAGTTGATCTCTTCTCATTTTATTTGTTATAAGGAATGTTAATATCTCTTGTACCAAATATTTTCTCTTTAGATTTTATTTATCTCAGCATATTTGGGTTGCTGTTTGCTTTTAATTACCCATTTGTCAACAACCACTTTGCCCCTAGGCATGAGCTGTTAGGAGAAGGCACGTGGATGGCTTTATTAACATCTCTAACAAGAATCATTCTGATGCTCATGTCCAATAAATTAGTAAAATAGCATGTGATATTCATTATTGTCGGTAAATAGTATAATCGCTTTTATCATTTTTGTGTCATTTGTTGACAAGTAGATTTGAGCATGTGTTATCAAACATAAATGATTTTTCCTTTAAGGTCTGGGCATCTTGATATGTTCACCATAAATAACCTGGCAGGGAGCTGGATGGAAAATTGTTGCTAGTTTTGAGGGGAGTTTTCCTAATAGAATGAAGCAATTACCTTTAGATAGGCATTTTGACATCAACAATGTAAAAAGGGTAAGTTTTGTCCTACTTCTCTGCTTATATATATATATATATATATGAATGTATGTATGTATGTATACTTTGATTTTTGTGGTTATTACTTCCGCTGACCTGGTTGTTCAATTATTAGATTGTGTTAGAAGCTGATGGTTATCAGCCATATCTTATTTCCCCTGAAAAGGGATTGAGATCTCTGATTAAAGGTGTTCTGGAGCTTGCAAAAGAACCATCACGACTTTGTGTTGATGAGGTATTTATGTTTTGTACATTGTCTTCATTCGGGTTATTTTTTGGTTTGATTACTCAGTTTTTGATAATAATGTTTGTTGTTCATCATTCTTTCAGTTGGTTTGTCATTTAGATTTCTAGTTTAGACCTAGTATCCATGTCTGCTGTCTTCTGTACTCTGTCCTTGGTTCTTGATTGTATTCATTAGCAGAAATGTGGGATTTTGTGATTGAACCTTAAATTATTGTATTTTTAATGTAAAATATCTATAAATTTGTTTGGTCTGCAACTGAAAACACTGTATGTAGAGTGATGACTACTTTCATATTTCTAATTTTAATATTTAAAGGAGTCTAATTTAAATGGCCTGGTTTTAACAAAAGTTGTACAGTATATTCAAAATTTTCCATAGATTACATTAATTTGTATATTTTATTCCTAATGAATTCCTTTGGGGGGGGGGGGGTGTGTGTGTGTGTGTTTTTTCTTTGGGGGGCTATTAAATGATATTCTTTTGGTCATGGTCTAGGTACACCGTGTCCTGATAGATATTGTTTTAGCTGCTGCCAATGCTACACCTGGTCTAGGAAGATACCCTCCCTTCAAGAGAGAGGTATGGCTATGGCACTTTATTGTTATATTTCTTTTCCTACTTAAATGTCAAACTATTTCATTTTCTACTTAATAATTGTATTTGTATGCCAATTAGAGTCATTTTTTTTTAAGTACAAATTGCTTCTTCATTTATTTTTTCTTGAGGGCATCCACTAGGTGGGGATATATCTTGTCTTTCAATCATTATGTTTCTCTTAAAATTTACAAGGTTGTGGCTATTGCAACGGCTGCACTAGAAGGGTTTAAAAATGAAGCAAAGAAAATGGTGGTAGCTCTAGTTGATATGGAACGAGCTTTTGTGCCACCCCAACACTTCATTCGGTTGGTACAAAGGAGGTAATTCATAAATATTATTTGAGCTTGAGTTTTAATATCTATTTTACTATTTCTTAGCTTCCTATGTAATATCTTTTCAACTTTTTTTTAACCTGTTTATATTCTGTGTTGTTATTGTAGTAAACTGATACCTATGTTCTTTTCTTCTTGTTATAGCACAATTACCTGGGAATATTTAAATGGACATACTGATGATGTGTGATCAATATAAGTTGGCACGTATACTATGATAAATTATGTGCATGCATGTGCAACATAATTATCTATTTAGTTGTTCTGTGTTATTTACTTTAGGATGGAAAGGCAGCGTCGAGAGGAGGAGCTGAGAAACCGGTCCTCTAAGAAAGGGCATGATACAGAGCAATCTTTACTTAACCGGGTAGGTGTTCACATATTGTCACTTAAAGTATTGAATTTGTAGAATATAATGACAGAGATTGTGCTTTTGCAACTCCAATTTATTGATTTGTTTTTACCGTTTGTTTTCTGGCTTGTTGAATATGATCTGCTTTCTACTACTTTCTTAGTCAACTAGTCCTCAAACTGGTGGAAGCATTAAACCAATGAAGGAGGAGAAGCAGAAGGAGAAGGACAAAGACAAGGACAAGGACAAATCAGGTCAGGCGGAGAAAGAAGGACAAGAAGGTTCTGGTTTAAAGACTGCTGGTCCTGAAGGGGAAATAACAGCAGGTCTATCTGTCTATTCCATGCTGCTACTCTATAAAACTGTACAGGGCTTGTGGGCAATTTTTCTCAAATTTGACTGACAAGAAGTGTTTGTGATCTGGGAGTTTGAATTGTTTTGTTGTTTGGGTGGTAATTTACTGGAAGTAACACTAGTTACGTTTTTTATTCTATGGGAGTTCTTCAAGTTTTAGCCTTACTAGACATCTGTGTGGTCTTTCTATTCCCCTTTTTTATGGTAAAGATCACTCCAGTGCTCTTGTTAAAGAGTCATTGGCATGTAGCATGTTAATTGGCTTATGAAATTGACTTTCTCAATCAAGCGAAAATGGGTTTAATTCCTATCTTGCTTTTTGTGCCTATTTTTCTTCATGTAACAAACAACCATGATTTATGAATTCAAATAAATGATTTGAGCAGAAGAATTTAGGTAAATTCAAAAGAAAATTTTGAATGGTACATAGAGCAAATGCTGTTCTTTCAGGTGAGCTTATGTTTTTAGTAGTTCATTATTTGAAAGTGGATTTAGCATAGCTATTGTGCTTTATATTTCAATAATTATCATGAAATTGCTTTTAGATATTCTTGGCAACTTTTAAAAGAAATTTTGAATCCTTTTAGATCTTAAATGGTCTATGGTAATTGTTCCATTTTACTTCTAAAGCTTGGTTAATTCTGTTTCTTGGCTATCTGACCTAGAAAGGCATGGGAGCAATTCCTAACACACCAAGCTAAAGTTTAGCTTTGGAAGCTGGAATTTGCCAACACTTATCTCAAAAGCTGGAAGGCTGAAAGCTGACTTTTTAATCATTAACATACTAAGTCTTAGTCTTCTAACTTGCAGGATATTTGTTAAAGAAAAGTGCAAAAACAAATGGTTGGAGCAGGCGATGGTTTGTTCTAAATGCGAAGACAGGAAAGGTTTGTGACTGTTTGTCCAAGAAAGTCAAATTTATACTTGCATTTCCTTGTATTTCATCATAATTTTTCATAAATTATATATTTTAATCTTTTTTGCCCCCTTAAAATATCTTGGCTACTCGAATCTCGTTTAAATTAGTGAGTTATTTCATGTGAAGCACAAGTATGGCATGGGTATGATACAGATGTGGAGGTATGACAATTTTTTAAGAATAAAGTCAAGATACACTTATAATATATTAATAAACATTCATAGAAACAGACATTTTATATACCTAAGAATAAGGTGTCTCATTCAGCAAGTAGCAACATTTAAGATTTAATGAACATTTTTCATAACTGAATTTGAAGTTCTAAGCATGCAGTGCGGACATTATAGCCTTCCAAACCTGTAGCTGTTTAGGTCTAATGTACAAGAAGAGAAGAACAGAGGAAATGCATTGGGGATGGTTTGAACTGTTCATATGGCCATGCCCTATCTTTGCTTGTGTCTTTCTTTGGGGTGAAATGCTGTGCTTCACTTGTCATATTGGGGACTATCTGAACCATGTCCAGCTGTATCAGGGAGTATCAGAGCCATGTCCATCCACTTTTAAGCTGTATTGTTAATGAATTGTTTTTTTAAAAAGTGACTTGATAATTCCATGATACAAATGAAGCTGTATCATACTCTACACATATCGAATGCTTAATATGCATGCCACACTGATACTTTGGCTATTCTGAAGTATAGGTGCTTCATAGGCCATTTCCTGCACCTTCTTTTGGTGGGTCTTTTATGTTACTTTCTGAATGTTTTCAATGTTTCCCTTGCTAGATGTGTCTTTGTTGTCTACCTTAGTATATAACTTATTTCAAGATGCCCAAATATACACATATGTGCAAGCTGGCTTCATATGCTGATATATGCTTCCAGATTGTCTACTTTTAATTCTTTGGTTAGTTCTACGTATGAAGGTTTAATGAGAAAAATTATTGTCTTTCTATGTTCAACTCGCTTTCTATTACCCTGTAGTCATGCTATGTTTAATCTTCCCGGTAGAGCATTGGAGTCTCAAATAATGATTTTACTCTAAGACACTTTGTAGATGTATGCACCCTGGTTTGAACAAATGATGTTTTGGTTAATATATGTCTTAAGTTTTTTGACAGTTTATCATCATATTCTTTTTTCTGTGTTGTATCTTGAATTCTTGATTTATTCTGGCTTGAGAGATAAAATTGACTATTTATATAATTTGGTCTATGTATTATTGACTTATATAGTTTTACTTTCTGCATCACAGCTTGGTTATACCCAAAAGCAAGAGGAAAGAAACTTCCGTGGTGTTATTACATTAGAGGTATGTAGGACTATCAATGCCTTTTTGCATTCATATTTGCCTTAATCAAGTATTCGATATAGTTTAGCATGCCTATGAATTATAGGGGCAGAGATTCTGTTATCCAATTATAACTGGACCTAGGTGACCAATTATCTGCCAAAATTTCTAAAGCAGATATTATGGGTGCTTGAGTGCATTCATTACATAGGTGGTTTAACGTGTGCTTGGTTGGCAATTGACTGATCTTTTTCAACTTTTCCCTTTGTTAGGAATATGTTATAGTTAAGAATTGTCAAGGATCACTTCATTCAAAAGAGTTATGCTTGTGGAGAAGGCTCATTAATGATTTCATTAATATCTTTAACATGCCCCTTCAAGAGAAAATGTTTTAAGCTTGAATTGTGAACAACGTATAGACCTATCATACCCTGTGCTGAGATTTGAATTTTATTCTGAGGAATAGGGTGGCAACAGCAGGATCAAACTCTTGACCATTTAGTCAATAATGAGTTGTGCTTTTGCCCTTGTACTGTGTATATTACTTCGAACTGCGTACAGTACACTCTTATAATCCATATAAATAGGCACAGGGAGGCAGAACCGTTTAAGAATTTTCTATCATAATTTCTTTCTTATCACTCCCGCTCTCTGGGTTAATGCCATTCTGCCCCTCTCTGGTTAGTTCCTTTGTCATCTGTGTCTCTCAAACAATTAAAAACTTTTGAGTACACTTCTTTTTTTATTCACCTCTGATTATAAATGACATCGTATTTTTTGCATATGTAGATTATATATATATATATATGCAAAATATTTTCCTTGGGATTTGGTAGTATTGTTCATTTCATCAATTTATTTATTTTTTCTTATGTAGTATCCTTTTCCCTGTTTCATTTCACATAATTAAGTTGGACCTAAAACCAAGTCTATAGTCCCCACCTTTTGATCATGAACCTGGACAGTGATAATTAGGATGAATTAATTTCATTTCTTGCTGTAATTTTAACTTTTTTTTTGTATTGATAATTTCATGCTTGGTTCTATTCTGTGTCGTTGGCAATATGTTACAGGCAGCTTAGTAGATGTTGCTTTATGGTGATTATGGTTTATGTACTTGTTTATTGCTTTTACCTGCATGCTTAACGTATGTGTAAGGCTGTATTATATGGATGATATAATTGTCTTACTATTTTTCATGAGAGCTCAAGTCCCAGGGCCATTCCTAATGTGTTTCTAGCTGACTTAACTAACTGTGAATTGTTTTGACAAGATGTATGTGATTATAAATAACCAGACATCAAAGTTTTTTGCTTGTTAATTTTTAGATCTATACTTGGATGTTGTTTTTTCTATTTTATCCCCTTTTTTTTGGGGGTAGGGGGTGTGGTTTGTCTAGCCTTCAGCTGTGACAGTGTAGCCAACACTGTGTTGACTACTTGGCAGCAGATAGGGGGAGACCATTTTGTGCAAGAAGGAAATGTGAAGATACCCCCTACTAATGGCTCTGGGAAGGGAGGCAGGTTTCTAAGCCTGGCAAAAGAAAAAGAAATAGGGGATGGGGTTTTCTATTTCATGTATAAGTTATTGTGCCTCCCTGGTCAAGACTTTTGTTGTTGGCTGTTGAATTATGAATCTCTTTTTCACTTGACCCAAAATTAAGGGCCTGCTGTGTTTATGAGAGATTAGTGTATCATGTGCATAAATGTGACCATGGAGTCATCTCCTGGTGGGTTTGAAAAATTAACCCCCAAAAAAATTTTATTAAATTTATTCATTCAATTCATGGCAAATGCTTCTAAATAAAGTATCACTTTGGTGTCGTGCAAGGATTTAAATGTTCTACTGTTTCAGCAAATGGTCTTTTTGGGGGGGCGGGTTATCCTGTGTGGATTTTCAAAGGGATTGAGAAGCTCTTTTGAGCTAATGAGTCTGTAATTTGTATTTCTTTGTTTTGGGAGGAGTTCTTGTTCTTGGTTTTGTATTGCTCTTTTCTTCACTTCATTAAAAATTTTTTCCTCTAATAAAATGATCTATTGTTGTTCTGTCGCACTCTTTTTCTCATTTTTAACTCTGATGATTGACACAGCTTTTAAACACTAATATTATGTATGCTAATTGAATATCAACCTGTAATTTACAAAGTTATACACCCTTGCAGTTGGTAGGTTTGATTGGTTGCATCTTGTGAAGCACCTTTGTTGGCATGGATTATCTTATTGTTGTGTGAGTGGGGAGAGAGCAAGAATTATAGTCTTGATAACAGTACAATTTATTTGTTATGCAGGAGTGTAACATTGAAGAAATTTCTGATGAAGAGGATCCTCCATCAAAGAGCTCAAAGGGTAAGAAGTCCAATGGACCTGATTCTGGAAAAGCCAGCCTTGTGTTCAAGATTACTTCTAAAATTCCGTATAAAACTGTTCTGAAAGGTAAATTGCCTTGTTGATATAGTTACTTATGGCTCTGCTCCGCTTTTATTTTTGTGAATTTCTGAACATTTTTAAACACAATCGGCTTCTCTTGCAGCACATAGTGCTGTTATTTTAAAGGCTGAGAGCACGGCTGATAAGATTGAATGGATTAATAAGATAAGTAATATTATACGAGAAAAAGGAGGACAAATATTGATTTCATCTGAGGGTGGCCCTACCATGAGGCAAAGTCTCTCTGATGGTTCCTTGGTGAGTTGCTGGTTCATAGCTATTGTTCTCGTGTGCAGTCAATAGCCTATAGATTATTAATAAAAGGCTCAATTTATTTTTTTATCCTTTATCAGGATACAATGGCCCGAAGGCCTGCTGATCCTGAGGAAGAACTCAGATGGATGTCTCAAGAAGTTCGTGGCTATGTTGAAGCTGTTTTGAACAGTTTAGCTGCTAATGTACCAAAGGTAAGCATCTGTTTTTAACATTTGCCATTTTTCTAATCCTTGCAGTTTCGTCAATGTTTTTGACACATTTTCTGGTTGATTGTTTGAGCAGGCAGTTGTCCTTTGCCAAGTTGAAAAAGCTAAGGAAGACATGCTAACTCAATTATATAGCTCTGTCAGGTTCGAAAGTTCTTGTTACTTTTGCAATTTCTTTTGTTTCTTCTAATCAGATTTTCTCTTTACTTCATGCTAGAGTCATTCTCTATTTTATATCCTTTGTGATTTATTGGGTCATGCCTTATGCTGTGAATTGATGCATGTTTAGGAAATTATTTTACCTTTGTTTTGATTTAATAAGTAGGAGATTTGTTGAAATTTTTAAATAGTAAAGGGTTGATGGGGAATTGTAGGAAAGTTTGAATACTTCTTTTATTTGGCTGCTTTTCCTTTGACTTGTGTTGAGAGAAAAGAGGAAGAGAAAAGTTAGGGAGAAAAGGGTGGGACCAAACAAAATGTTCTATTGAGAAGCTCAATTGTGATTGACCATTGAGAAAGTCTTATATAAAGCCAGTCTAGATAATTTTTTTTTTTTTTTAAAACCAATCAGTAAAATATATGTAAGCATAATATTATGTGACCTAAATATGACTTGTTTATATGTCTGGTTATGATTGATTTGGTATGCCAAATTTTTGTAGACCAGGTTTACTTAAAAATTTCTCTTGATTCTCAACCTCTATTTATGCTAATACTATAACCACCCAAAGAATTTCATACCTTTTACTTTGGGTGCATTAGAAAAAACTATTTCTACAAGACTTTTTTTTTTTTAAAAAAAAAATCCTTAATGCATCTTAACACACTCAAACAGAACAACAAAGCTTGCAACTGTTTACAAATAAAACTTCAGTTGACAATAACAAAAAACAATGAACAACAAAGGCAAAAGAACTAAACCATTGACTCAAGAACTTTAGCAACTAACACTTTCCTTTATGACATCTTTCTTGGACCTACTTTAGTGGCTTCCTTACATTCCTATTGCTCTCCTCGGCTACATCATATCATCTAAACATCATGTGACAACTAATAGTCTTCAACCTTCTCCTAGCTAGTCTCCACCACTTTTGTTGCAGTAGGAAGCCAACAGTATGCGACCCAAATCTTTAATATGCAATGCAGCTCACGGGTAATGGAGACCCCTTACAAAGTCGTACCAGGAGCTTTGATTGTATCTCCCTTTACTGCAAAACTAACACTAAAAGACTCAACCGATAATATCAAACTATCACACTCACCACAGTAGAACTCAACAACAACTCCATAACATAAAACATAACCTTCACAGATTGAAATTCCATAAAAGAATGCAGACCTCTCTAAAATATATAATCAAAGCTGTTGTGAAGGTGTATCTATTTTTGAAGTCAATTAACATGGATGTCCCATTTGTATACAATCTGACTGTTGATCAATCTTAGTTGCTCCTCTGGGACAAACTGTGGTAGTCAATTTCATATTTTTCCATCTGCGCAGTGCTCAAAGCACAGCTAAGATTGAGGAGCTGCTTCAAGAAGATTATAATGTAAAGCGCAGGAGAGAGCGTTACCACAAACAATCCTCACTTCTCTCTAAACTGACACGCCAGCTTAGCATTCATGATGACCGAACAGCTGCTGCCTCTAGCTGGTCAGATGATAATACAACAGGTGTGTGTGAAAGCTTCCTCCCCCCCCCCCCCCCCCCCTCCTTCTCTCTCCCCGTTTTTGGTTGGTGAATGAAATCACTTTATTAAAACACTAATGCATCTTTTTTTTTTTTTTTCTGGCAAAGTTCCAAAAATTGTTATATTTGTCTTACTCTATTATCAAGATTGAAAATTCTGTTTTCTCATATTCTTACAGTTGGTCTACTAACATTAAATACCTAATGTTCTGCCGGAGAAGAAGATAGAAATTTTTTCCTGTCTTCTTGTATTCCCGCTATCTTAGCCATACTCCTCTTACATCTCTAAATTATCTGTTTTGGTGGAATTGATACTTACTACATTTTTGCTGTGTTGATCAAAGGTTCCTTTTCCCTCCCCAGCCCCCTCCTTCTCTTTATTTAAACTTTAAGACTGTTATTTTGCAGAGAGCAGTCCAAGAAGCAGTGGTTCGGGTGATGACTGGAGATCTGCCTTTGATGCAGCTGCCAATGGCCCCATTGGTCGTAGTGGTTCTTCGAGATCTGGATCTAATGGTCATGGTCGGCCCACCCAAAATGGTGACATTAACTCTGCTTCAAACTCAAGCAGCCGTCGAACACCTAATCGATTACCACCGGCTCTCGCTGGTTCTTCAGGTTACAAATAATGACAGATGGCTGACTGATGATTGCTTGACAATTCATGTTTTCATACATTTTTGGAGGGTGTCTACCCTTGCCCCAGTTCATAGATGGGAGGATATGGACATGATTTCTGTTTCTGCAAGGATATTTAGGTGATGAGATGTTTGTGTACATAGAAGACTACAGTTAATCTTTGGGCTTGTCCCAGTATCAGGAAATTAAGGTGGGTTTGAATCCACTCGTCATATTATGCAATTCAATATTCTTTTACCTTTTTAATTTTCATAGCTTTTTTTAAATAAAAAACTTTATTAAAAGAAAAAGATGTCTATTCATTTTTTGGTGCAACGGATGTATTTTGCTTGTAGTCAATCTCTGATGGGTCAGTTAGACTAAACATTTGATTATCCTAACGAGGGGGGATATTATATTTTCCCTTATCTATCATTTTTCCTTTTTCATTTGAAGTATTTGACTTATTCTTTATTTAATCTCTTCTCTATTTAAATTTCATATCATCCAAGTATTCGTTTAGGTCACATAATTTAGCTAATGTTGGGTGTTTTGCTGGTGTGCCATTGACAGACCTGGATTTTATGTTTCACGTTTATTTACTTGGTGTTGTAGTCTTATAAGTTTCTTGATGCAATTTTAGAAATTTCTAGTTGGATTATTGTAGTCATGGTTGAGAAAATTTGATCAGATTTATCATTTCAACTGCAAAATTAGATAACTGTCTTTCTCTTTGGTCCATTCAATTTCTAAATAAAAAAATCAGCCAAAATCGGGCGAGTTGGGTGTGTGGTTGGTTCTTAGCCTTTTTTGTTGTGGCTGGTGATGTTAGGTATCAAATAAAGAAGCTGAGGGAATGGAATGATTCCCCTCCCCTCCCCCCTCTCTCCCAAAAAAAAAAAACACAAAAAAAGAAAGGGAAAGGAAGTGAAAAATATTTATTATATTGTTGTAATTATTATTTAATAGTATTTGTCTTATTTTATTATTTTATAAAAAATAGATATATATGTGTTAATTTTTATTTTATTTATTCATTTTTTGTCATTTGATTTCATTCTTTTCTTACATACCAAACATGGTTTGAGGTTGAAGATGATGCCGTTGAATGCTAAAGTAGAAAGGGAGAGCAAAAATGCAAGAAATAAATCCATCTTTTAAGGATGGAGAGGGAAGAAGGGAGTGGATGTGGATATGCAAACACTGGCCACAGTCTTACGATAAAACTAACCCAGCTCGTTTTCTGAATATTGTTTTTACTTTTGAAGGACTCTTCTGCGAATGGTTTGCAAAACTTTAGATTCCCTGCTATGTATGGGTACAACTGGAAATGCCATGCATATAAAATTACCTCTTAGAATATATATATATATATATATATATATTCGAATATATGAATCTCTGCATAACGTAAACATCACAAAACTTATCATTTTGTTCTTTGTTGATAACCTAAAAGAAAAGGAGGCCTCACTTTCACCCTCGCCCCTACTCCCCGAAAAAAAAAAAAAGCCCACCTTTTTAGTTTTCAAGGTAAACATGACATGCTGGCAACCACAATTTTTTTTTTTTTAATAACAAAGAAGCATATACATGTATAACTTAAAAGCCTAAACAACAAAAAGAGATATCCTCTTCAAATTGAGATCGAATTTTAGAACAGAGTATATAGAATCAATAAAAACCTAAAAGATAGAAAACAGAATAACAAAGTCCAAATATCTTGTTGAAAAACCTACAAATTCGTTGGAATTTTGATGCTCAGTTTGCAAAAGTTAACATTGGAAAAATGAGGACATCAAAAGATGAATTGGTAAGTTTGAGGATTGATAATTAATTCCTGTTGACAAAGAAGACATAATGCATGTCTGATTGCCTTAAACAAAACTCTCACCCTACGACAACATGTGTCAAACCAGACCCACTTCCTAAAAATAGTGTGACCAAACCATGTAGATATTAGAACATGATGTTTCGTCTATTGAGTATTTGATTTAGTCACCTAAGACATTACTTGCCAATGATCATTAATGAAATGACAATCCTGTGTATTGATGATATCAAGAAAATCAAACGGCCTTGACTATGCCGTGGAGAAGCTGTATGACAATATTGTTGACTAAATCGTTGAATCAATTATAATACAAATTTAGGCCCACAGGCAAGATCTTAACAAATTTTCCGATTTCAACAATACCAAATAATATAAAATATAACAATGAAAACCGCGATATAATCATCACCTTCCAAAGTAACTAATTGACTTTGCTTAAGCCATTTTTTATATCCACACAGATATCTTGCAAAGAAAAGTGATCAACTTATAAGCTCAAATGGGAACCAAAACTAGACTATTTAAGCAAATGTGCACAATAAAAAAAATGATTAACTAATTCATCCAACCCATAAAAAAAGGTCAATACTCCTCAATTGACAAGTGATGCATATAAAAAGTATATGTTAACGAAAGAACATTTTGTAATAGTCTCCATAGAAAAACAACAATGCAAAATGGAAGTCAAAGTCTCCATAAATTATCCCAAGCCATAAATGTCAACTAACTACCAAAAGGTGAGTCCTAAAGTAATAATCAATACCCATATGATACCTTATACCTACTAGAAGAATTACTAGTCCAAGCAAGAAAATCTACTAGACCTATAACAAAAAAAGATGTCTGTTGAACTTGCTCCCATAAATATAATTATGCTAAATCCTATATATTCTACCTTTCTTGTTTATGTAGAATAAGGTCACCAACAGTCTTATACAAGACTGAAGTACTTGATTACATTGGCCACCAATGGTGGCTAAATAAAGTAATATTCCTATCATCACAAACCTAGCATTGAATATTATCATAGATTGTTGAATAAGATTTTCTAATTGCCTTCCACATCCATGTTGTTGCCAAATGATTTTTTATTCAACCATCAAAACAAGTTCTATAATACTTAGGCCTCAAATCACGTGTTGTAACATTTGGTTCCTTCGTAAATACGAGAAACATAATGTTCGATTTCTCTGTAAACATACAAAACTCATCATATATAAAAAGAAGTGCAAGTATTACATCGGGTAGGAAGACCCTGAGCTAAGGCTTTATAAGTGGGAGTAGTACTCTCCCCATGTGGATGCATTTTCTCGAGAGCTAATGGGAGAAGCCATCTTCCAGGAAGAATAAAACCCCGGAGTTAATGGGAGAAGCCATTTATCGGGGACAATATCCACGGGACTCTATAAGGTGTTGGTATTAGAGCTATAAATGTAACACCATATTCATACAACTCATCTCATCTCAATTCTAGTCACACTTCCTTGAATAACACAAGCTTTCTAAGAAACTGGCATTAAATATTAGATTATTTTTGCGTTATGTCGTGGATAAAATTTTCATTTCGTGTCCCCATGGACCATATGGATTCACCCATCTCATTCTTATATTTAAATACATAAATACAACTCAGAACCATCTCAAGATGTGGCAAAAAACTCGAGTTCATGAACCACATACATAAAAATTCTATGTGCAGCCTTGGGTTAGTGTGCTAGCTTTCTGTCATGAATTTTGGAAAATCATAACTAATTCTAGAAATTTTGTAATCAAGTACACTATACTATTTTGGAAAGCTAAAGATATCTAATGTATGTTAAAAATAAGTTTAGACCAAAAAAAGGACATCTAGCCACTAGAAAATGATGGAACAGTAACTAAACTCGCTTGGTATTATTGGTATTGTCATAGAACTTTAAAAATTCATATCTCCCTACTCAGACATCCAATTTGGGTGATCTCAGTGGCCATAAAAAGCTTATCATGTCTAGTTTATGATTGTGAAACTTCATGAGCATTGGACATCATTTGTCTCGTAAATGACATAGGGGGAAGAATTGACCATATAAACAGTAACTACACCAGAATAGCTAAAATTTGGCAACTTTAAAAATTCATAATTAATTACACAGAGCTCCAAATGATCTAGCCTCTAGCTTTCCAAAAATTTCCAGATGAGATCTATATGCATGACAAATTTCATGGGTAAATTCGTTCATTTGATCAGATTATGTCATAGGGTTGCAAAACATGCTCTTTTATGCTTCTTAAAGGGTCTCAAGAGGGTCAAATTTGGTTCCAAAGCTTTTATGGCTACTTGAGCTTGTGGAAAAGACCAAAATGGTCTACTAAACATGTCTCAAAGGTGTATAAACCCAGATTTTACAAACTCACACTCTCACCCTAAGGTATACATAAGAACACATAAGTTATATCTTGCCATTCAATGTAAAAAACTTACTAGATTATTCACATGGCATCAAATCTCATACATATATAGTATATCCATACATTTACAAGTGCTTATGAGGTCATATATCATATACAACATTGGATTATATTATATGCCATTCATATGGCTATAAAATAGACAATTTCACACACTTTGTTATCAATCTCTCTTCTTCAAGCTTGGTGGCTCCTATTTCTTAGTTTACTTGGTGTACCTAGATATGTTAGGCAAATGGGGAGGAAGGGATGAGATTCTAGGAATCCCAATAGCTCTTCTCCCTTTCAACCATATATAAAGAATACAAATTCAAGTCTAAAAATGCATGTATGGACATCATGGTTTTCATAATTATTCATGGAACATTTTAGCATTCAAGAAATCATTTAAAACATACATAGGTTTGCCAAGAAGATAGTTTAGCCTTACCCACTTCTCTTGAGGGATTTTAGACTTGTCTTACCCATTCTCTCAAAGGGTTTTTGACTAAGCCTTACTCTTTGGAGACTTTTGGCTTTATCTCACCCATTCTTGGGGCCTTTTGGCTCATCCTCACCCTAACTAAGGGACTTTTGGCTTCATCACACTCAAATAAAACCAAAACATGTTCATAAAGCATTATTTAAATGCATAACAAGGCATTATGGTATAGTGGCATATAGATATATACTAAAACATCTTTCATGGCTCAAAACATACATACATACATTCAAAGACAAGATACATCCACTCATGTATGAGAAAAAGAAGAGAGAGCTACCTTTGTTATGACAACACACTTTTCCTTTCAAGAATGCTTCCTCTCCCTCGGTCACACACTCACAAGGATGTGAGACTTGGTTCCTTGGGCCTAAACACATAATATGGAAGCCAATTACACCTAATACACCTAATGAAGCAACCTTAGGAAAACATGATCTTGCCTCCATTCTCTTCATCCATCTATAATTCTTGACTACTTTTAAACCTCTTGGAGTCATCACACAATTAATTTAAGGAGCCTAGCCAAGTGTTGCTTCTTTAAGTCACAATATGAAATCTAAATCTACATCTCCTTATCCATGACTTCTAAAATTTTTCCAAGGCTTCCTCTCATCCTTTCCCATCATATATGACACAAAACCAAGTTTGGAATAAATTAAAACTATCCCTTGGTGCCACTTTCTCCCTAGGTTAAGGCTACGCATCAAGAGAGCACCAAAAGAGTTTGTTTTGTTTTCTTGACGGGAGATTCATGTGAGAAGCTTTTTAGGGATCTTAGAAGTTCATCCAAACATCCATTTTGGCCTAGGAACTCTTAACATCAAAACAGAATTTTAATGGAGCACTTGAAACCCAACTTTGCTATCTTAAAGTTCCATGGTTATTTGGTTGTTTCCTTTGCATATTCTTATTCTTCTCCCTCAATTTCCTAAGATTCACTCTTGGTTTGGCTAAAAATTTGACTCCTTATGGCTGGTCATATATAGGTCGAAAATCACAAGAGAAGGAATAAGAAGAATCAAGCATAGAAGTAGCAAAATACCTTGGTTTATTAGCTTCCTTTGCTTGCTCTTCACTTTGCTTGGTTTCTTCTCCTCAAACTCAAAATTTTCCTCCTTGGTTTGACCTCAAAACAGCCCTAAATACTTCAATAAATCCATGGAAAAGAAGAAAAGAAGAAGGAGACAAAGTTTGCTGAAGAGAAACTAAGAAAAACCTTGAAAATCCATACCTTTCTCTTGCTTTTTCTTCTCCCTTTCTCTCTTCCCTTGTGCGCCTCACTCTCTTGGTCCTTTCTCTGGTTTAGGGCAGAAATGAAATGATCCAAATGAAGAAAAGAGTGGGGCGTGGGGTATATATAGCTATGTTTCAATAATTATTTCCAAAAATTCTATTTATGTCCCTTAATCTTGGCATTCTCATTTCTGGTTCGTTTTAGCTCCTTTTTGATAACCATATTTTCTATCATAAAATTTAGATACTCAATTTTATAAAATACTTTTGAAATAACTCAAATTGGAGCTAAAACCTTCTCGAATGAAAGAGTCAAAGTTCAGGTCAACCGATATTATAAATCATACACTGGAGGGATTTTTACTGTTCTGGGGTTTCCCATGATTTTTAGGACCTCTGAGAACCTCAAAAAATTCAAAATTTTCATTTAAAAGCCCTTTTGTGAGTATTCCAAAATTTACCTAAAATTACGAAAATGCCATTATGTTACGTAACAATTTTGTTAAATTCCGTCTGGTTATTTTAGCCTCTGTTTTAGGGCATCTCTAGCCTCCTAATTTCATTATTTAATGTCTAGATCATTATTCTAATTTTTGTGAACCTTAACCAAATCATTTCAGAGGACTTACTTTGAAAATATATTATGAAAACAGGACATTACAAGTAGTCTCCTAGATAGAATGATTTGATGTCCAATAAAATTTGAGTAGTAATCTAGACCTCAAATAATAAGAATCCAAGGCCAAAGGTGCCTTGAAAATAGAGCCAAAATAGCCAGACAAAATTTAACAAAGATGCAATTGTATTTTCGTAATTTCGAGTACTTTTTAGAAAACTCATAAGAAAAATTTTTAAATGGAAAAAAAAATAGATTTTTTGGGGTTCTCAGTGGCCATAAAAACTATTGGAACCCCAAAATAGTTAAAATCCTTCTTGTTTACGTTTTAAAATGTTAGTGGATCTGAATTTTGACGCTTTCATTCGGGAAAGTCTTAAATCCAATTTGAGTGATTCCAAAGGTATTTTATAAATTAAAGAGCCTAATTTTATGATGAAAAAGACAATTCTTAAAAGGGATTTGAAATGAGCCTAAAATGCAAAAGTAAAAAATGAAGGGCAAAATTAAAATTTTGAAATGTCTTAAATGGGTCCCTAGCTATATATAGCACGCCCCACTTCTTTCTTCTGCACTAAAATAGAACCCTAAGCTTCTTGAAGTGGCACATCAAGAGGGAGGAAGAAGGGAAGAGAAAACCAAGCAAAAAGGTAAGAAAATCCATGGTTTTTCTTGGAGGAGGATAGAAATTGAAGGAGAAACAAGAAACAAGTGGAAGAACTCTTGGAAAAGCTTGAAACCAAGGCAAATTCCATGGACTTTGTTGCTTCTTCTTGCTCCTTCTTCTATGCATGGTTTCAGCCAACCTAGGCCTATTCAACAAGGGATAAATTTAAGCCAAAACAAGGTAGAGCCAAGGGTTTTCAAGTATGAGGGATAAGAATATGCAATTAGATTCAAAGGAAAAGCTTTGGAATTCTAGTTGTATAACTTAGGGTTTTTGTTGCACCTATCCATTCTTGAAGCTTTCCAAGGATAATCTAGCCTATGTAAGAGTATGTATGAGATCCTAAGACATCTAGAAAGCTTTACAAGTACCAATTCCCTAAGAGAAAGTAGTAAACTCCATGGGCTTATACTTAGTGCATAATCTCAGCCAAACCTAGTTTAAGCACTTAGGGAGAGTTTTAAATTCTTCTAAGGCTAGAAATGGATTAAATATGATGGAAGAATATCAAAGGAAGTCTTAGAAAAAAATTTAGAAGCCTTGGATTGTGAGATAGAGGTGTAGGTTCTATAATGAGACTAAAAGAAGCAACTTGTGTCTAGGCTCTTGGAAATGAATTTGTGATGACTCCAAGGAATCTAAATGGAATCAAGAGATTTACAATGAATAAGAGATAGGAGCCAAGATCATAAATTCTCATAGTTGCTTTATTAGATCTTGTATGGGCCATAATGAAGCTATGTGAGAAAGTAAGTCTCCATAATAATTTCATAAGGCTAGAGCTTGTTCCCATGAGTGATGTATGTCTCTTTTGATATGTCTAGGCCAAGAGAACCAAGGGCTATCAAATTGCAAGGCTTGGTTAAGAAAGAGGAAGAAGAGTTTAATAGAAAAGTATTGTATTCTTGCTTCAATGTATCTCTCTAACCTTTCTCTCATGCATAACTTGGATGTTTTCTTATCTTTGAGTGCTTGTATATATGTTTATGCCATGAGAAATATTTTTAGCTATTGCCCACATGCCATGGTACCATGATAATCTTGAAATATGTTTTATGAATATGTTTTGGCTTGAATGGGTTTGGTTATGCCAAAAGTCCCTTAGCAAGGGTGAGCATGAGCTTAAAGTCCTTAGAAATGAGTGAGACAAAACCAAAAGTCTCAAGAAGAGCGAGATTAAATCAAAAGTCCCTTCAAAGCGATTGATGCAAATCCAAAAGTCCCAAGAAAGATGGGTGAGGCTAAACCAATGCTTTTGCAAGATTATGTTTGCTATGTATAAGTTTATGTGACAAGAAAAATATTTTATGTATGCTCATTAATAGCTTGAATATTATGCATGCATTCTTTGACATGTATATACATCCATTATGTATGTTTGAAAGGGTTAAGAGCTATTGGGATTCTTTAAATCTCACTCTTCTCCATTTTCCATCTAACCATGTCTAGGTGAAATTTAAGGAAGGAAGAATAGAGTCCAAGAAGCATGAGTTGCCACACTTTGACAATAGAATAACTTTTAATGTAATGTAATATCAAAGTATGTATGTATGTATGTATGTATGTATGTATTTATGTATGTATGTATGAGTAGTTTATGGCTTGTAAACTATGGAGCATGTATAAAAGTATGTGGATATCATGTATGAATGAAATTTAGAACCAAATGTATATTTATGTGAAATTTTGCCACCCATGTGCTAGTGTATACATGTGTATGATTGCAAGTGGTAAGGTGAGATTGAGATCCATGATGATTTGAATCATTTGAGAGGCTTCCCTAGGCTGTTTTTGTGCTATAGGACGTGCTCAAGTGGCTATGGAACAAAAGGAAGGTCAAATGGTGCCTTATAAACCCACTTTGATCATCAAAAGTAACTAAATCATGAGCTGAACCAAAGTCTGATCAAATGGATGATTTTTTACATGAAATTTGGCCAAAAACTAGGGCTCATCAAGATCTTTCCACATAACTAAAGAGCATCCAATTTGGAGCTCTATATAATTTATTATAATGTTTCAAAGTTGGCTAAATTATACAGAATGGTAATGTGTACAATTCATATGGTCAAATTTTGTCTCTATGTCACATGTGGGTCAAATGAAGTCCAATGCTCATGAAATTTTATAGACATAATTTAGACACCATAAGAGTTCCATAGCCACCAAGATCACCTCATTTGGAGCTTTATAGAGAGAGAAATTAATTTTTAAATTTGCATGATAGTACTAGTAATGCAACCTGACCTGAGTTATTGTTCCATTAATTTTCATGGGCTAAAGTCCATGGCATTGGTCTAGAATTATTTTTAATATTTGTTAGACACTCACAGTTTTCTAGAATAGAATGTTTTGTTGGATTTTGATTTTTTTAAGATTAGTTATGAATTTTTGAATTTCATATCAATAACGTATGATAATAAACTTGAGTAGCTGGATCTTTGGTGCTATTTTGTTGCCAATCATGGTCTAGTTGATGTTTTATGGTCTAAAATAATTTTTAGCCTATGGTTGACATTTAGGGATTTCCAAAAAGCTATCATTTGCTTAATTTTGATTTGTCTAGAATTAATTATGATTTTCCAAAGTTGAGGTTAGAAATCTGCCTCTGTAACCTGAGAGCAACCCATTGATTTTGTGGAATATGCTCTAAAATCTGAGACTCTTGGGTTGTTTTGTGATGTGTATGACTTGCACAGATTTCTTATGGATGGGAAATGATATGGATGAGTTCATATAATCCATGAAGCATGAAATGAAAATTTTAGACCTTACGTAACACAATTCAATTCCATTATTTATGTACTATTTTCATGTCAGTGATGGAAGCTGGCCTTACAATGGAATAAGTAGGCTAAATTTTTAAGGTATTACATGTGTAAAAAGAAATCTTGACTCATCCAAAACTAACAATTAAACATGTTTTACTGGTAAGGCCCTATTAAAAACTTAGGTTTGCTTAAAAGTAAGATCCCTTAAAGGGCTAGGGTGACAAACCTTTGACCATTTTAGTAAATGAAATTTTGGTTTAGACTTAGAATAACCCTGAAAAAATTGACCAACTTCATATCTATTTCATGACAATATTTCTTAGAAAGCTCAAACAAGACAATGGATAGATTAATGTAAAAGCAAAAACTAATTTTATTAAAGCAACTCTTCCCACTTAAGATAACAACACCGACTTCCAATCCAATAACTTTTGATCAATTTTATCCGCTACCTAAATAACTGAGACTTAACTTGGCCCATATCGACATGTATATTTAGGTACTTCCCAAGTTTAGATTGAAATTTCACACTGCACACTCTAGACAACAACTTTTTCAACCAATGTGATGTAGGGACTAAATACAAGCATTGATTTACCTAAATTAACACATTGACCCAAAAGCCGACTATAATGTAACAAAACGTCATCTACTTGATGACATATAGGTTTTGTAGATTACAAAAATAAAATTGTGTCATTAGCATACATCAAATGTGACACCAGTTTAGGGAATCGAGATATCTAAATTCCATACCATGATTTGGCATGCTCTACTTTATGAATTATAGAATATAAAACATTAGCACACAAAAGAAATAAATATGGAGAAAGATGATCACCTTGTCTAAGTCCTTGCTAAGGAAGAAACAATTTCATAGAATGTCCATTCACAAATACTTAATAAGAAATGGTGCTGACATATTACATTATAAGTTGCACCCATTTTGATGGAAATTACATTTTGCTCAAAATCTCTTATAGGAAATTCTAGGAAACCTTATCATAAGCCTTGGCAATATCTAAATTATAAGCACACCAACCAATTGGATTAGACCTTGCATGATGCAACTTATGTAACAACTCTGAAGCCAAAATAATATTATTAAAAATCAACCATTCTAGTAGAAAATCATTTTGATTTGGTGCAATGATTGCCACCAAAATATCCTTCAACTGATTACAAATAACCTTGAAAATTAGTTTATAAATCAAATTACATAAACTAATAAGTCTACAAATCTTTAAGAGATTGAGGAGCCTCACATTTAGGTAACAATATCATATATAACATATTCAATGCCTTCAATAAACAGCCATGGTGGAAACATTTGTATCAAATCCCTTTTAACCATATCCTAATAAAATTGATAAAATTTAGCGTGAAAACCATTAAGACCTAGGGCATTATTAGCCTTTAATTGAAATATAGCTTGTTTAATCTCTCTAATCGTAACATTAGGAAGAAGATTTTGTATTTGAACTTGAGACAGAGTAGGAAGTTCAAACTAATCTAAGTCGTGCATAATATAATCAATTGAAAAACCAGAATGGTTTGTTGAAAATAATCACGCATAAGAGTTTCAATCTATTGCAAGTCCAAAACCTAATTCCAACATTATCCTGAAGTCTAGAAATAAAATTGTTAATTTAGTGTTTTTAATCAAATTATGAAATATCAAATATTACAATCCCCATGCACTAACCACACTTGCCTTGCCATTTGGTTTCATAATGCTTGCTTACAATGAAACCAAAATTCCAAATCCTCACTTGGAAGTCTTTCTTGACTATGTAATAGTTTCCTTTCTAAATCCCGAATATGTTTTTTCATATTACCAACCTTGGACTTATTCTAATATGTTAGAGCTTGCCTAAGATTACTTAATTTGTTAACAAACTTATAAGCAAAAGAGCTAGTCCATGTATAGCACACTCCACTAGGTCTAATATCTAGAATAATAGGTATCTATCACCTTATAAAATTGACTCCCACTTTATATCAAAGAAACATAACTTTTTTTCCTCATGTAATTATAATGTTTGATTAAAATCACCAATAGCTAACCAAAGTCGAGAAATAGATGACGAAGTCATTTTAAACCAATTCCAAAGAATAAAATGATTGGATAAATGTGGAAACCCACAAAGAAAGGTGATAAAAAAAAACATTGACCTAGGAAGTTAACAACCCATAAATACAACTAATGAGGAGAAGAGTCTAGAAGTTGACAATCATACCCATCACAGCATTTTGAAAAAACAAGGCCACTATTATGGCCAACCACATCCAAATAAAAAACCTAGTTATAACTAAAAAAACAAAATTGCCTAGACATGCTAATTAACATATGCTTAGTTTCCATTAAAAAAAAAAGAAAGTTAGGATTATATGTATATATTAACATATGTAATCATTGAATTGTCGTGACTTTACCAAGACTATGACAGTTGTAATATTTGGCTTTTTAGAAACTAAACCAAAATTGATATTGTGATATAAGAGGACCCTAAAGCAAAGTAAATTAAGGTTAATTAAGGATAGAGTGCTAATTAAAGCATATAAAAATGTGATTAGGAAACTAAGAATAGCTCGAAACTAGAACCAAAATGGCTAAACAAGGGAACCGAAAACTTAGTGGCAAAATTATAATTTTAGGCAACTTTTGAGAAACTTAAAGGAAGAGGTTTTAAATGGTAAAATTGAGCTCATTAGGATTTTTAGAGGCCTAGAAAACCATAGGAATTGTTAGGATGATTAAAACCCTTATGGTATATAATTTAGGTCGGTTAGTTGATTGAAACTTCGACTGGACAATTAGATAAGGTTTTGAATTCCATAAATTTGAAGCAAAATATTTTTAATAAACTAGAAGACTTAAATTTCATAGTGGAAAAGATAGTTATAAAAAAAAAGTTAAAATGAGCTTAAATGGAGGAATTGAAATGAAGGGGCATAACGAGAATTTTGAAAAATGTTATAAAAACACCCTTTTTCTCCTTATATCAGACCAGCACGTCCCTACCAGCCCTGTAATGACTTAAATTTCTTTAAAACAAAACCAAAACATGGAGAAAGAAGGAGGAAGAAATAAGGGAAAGGAGGCTCCATATAAGTACTTTTTCATGCACTTTTGCCTATAACCTTAGAACAAATCTTATTATACTCTTTCTCTTATCTCTTTTTATGGTTTTAATTTTCTAAAAGATGAAGTTTAGTGTCTAAACCCATGGTGGAAAAAGCTCTTTAGGAGGAAATAAATATACTATAATAACCTCTATTAGAAGCCCTTTTGAATGGTATGTGACATGGCTTGGAAAACTTACTTCTCCTTACTTTTCCATGGCTTCCTAGGTTTAGCTAGCTTGGAAAAAATATAAAGGGAGTTGATTCTTGGCTGAAACATGGGAATTAAGGTTTTGAAGCATGGAGATTAAGAATATACAATTAGAATCAATTATGAAGCTATAGGATGAATGGTATGACTCCTAGGGTTTTGATTACATCTTAGGGAGTATGAAGGCTTAGAAAGATATTTCAAACTATGTAAGAGCATAATTGAACTAAGAAGGAGCTGAGGAAACTCTATAGGTGCCATTTTCCTAAGAATGGAACAAAAACTCCATAGAAGACTACTATGGAGCATGTCTCGGCCAAGCTAGGATTGGAGCATCTAAGGAAAGTTTTATTTGATTTTAAGATTATAAATGATCTAGATATGAATTATAAATGCTAAAGAACCCATTGGTTTGCATTTAGAACCCTTATTTTGAAATGTAAAATTTAAGGTTCCATTATGCATAAAGAAGCAACTTAGTGTTGGGCTGCTTGAATTGAGTTTATGATAGCTCTAATGAGTTTAAATGGAGTCATATAACTTATATTAGCTGAGATTTTGCAGCCAAAATATTGATTTATAAGAGTGGCTTCATTATGCCACTCAATGGAACCATATGAGAATCTAAAGTTCTAATTAGTTTGTATAAGGCTTAAATGAGTCCAAGTATGGTTCCATTGATAATTTTGTGCTTCATTTGATATGTCTAGGCTAAGCAAGTGATATCTCCCTTAAGTGTAGGTGTGAGACTGAAAGACCAAGGCAAGAAGTAAAAGGGGATTGAGTGACCTCTTATATTAAGGTAGCTCTTCATTTATTTTTGCATATATATGTTGATTGGTTGATTGATGTTGAGTTGCTTGTATGTCTTATTTGCTAATTATGTATATTATTAATTGATTGATGATAATATGTAATTGTACAACCTTTGATTGCATTTGGAATTGATTTGGCTTTTGAATGGGTGAAGTTGTGCCAAAAGTCCCTAGGATTGGGTATGGTGAGGCTAAAAGCCCCTTAATATGGGTGAGATTTGTAACACCTTAAAATTAATTAAGGTGTTAATCATGAATTTAGGCTAATTAAGAATAATTAATATGAAATAATTGGGTAAGTTAAGTGGATAAAAATTTTAAAGAGGCAAATTATTAATATGAGTTTGGAATTTAATTGGGATAGAAACTTCATCTAAACCCAAATTAATGTAGGAGATCATGATAAGAGGTAATGGAGGCCCAATAAACTTTGTGCAGACCTAAAATAATGGATTTCTTAAAACTAGGTCTAGCCCAATGAAATTCTACAGCCCAACACCTTAAAGCTAGCCCAACAAAGCTAAAATCTAAAGCCCATTTGGAGTTGGATCTTGGAGCAGCCCATAACCTATAGAAAACCCAACTTAAACCTTAAAAACTAACCTAGCTACCCCCCATTCTGTAGAACCACAAGAGACACACACAAAATTCGGAGGTCCAAAGGAGAGGCTAGGGTTCTTGGCATGTTTCCAACTTTTTCCACTTCTAGAGCAAGATTCAGACAAGGTAATAGTTATATAACTTAATCCTTTCATCTTCCTCTTTAATTTAACCTGATTAATGTTCCAATTAGAGCACTTTCACCCACACCCAAAATTTGAAACTTGCCATTTGATGTTTCCATGGTGAAATTTCGTAGGTTGAGGCTAAAGCTGACATTAGGTAAGTATAAACTCATCTTCTTGATGCATTTCTGCTAGTTTGAGGCCCCAATGATATTATAGTATGGGTATTAATTTTTCATGAATTTGCTTAGGATTTAGGGTGATATATTGAAGTTTCTGGTAGAGGATACCTCCATTTCGAATTTTAAGACTTTATAGTATGGGGAGGATTTTGTACCACTGGTGGCTTTTGCAATTTGTCTACAAGTGAGGTAACCGGGATTTACGCTAATTCCATGCATATGTTTCTATTTTAATTTTGTATTTGCTGAATCATTATGATTTTAATGCTAAATGAATTGGTTAGCTATCTGTTATATGTGATTGGACCTTGTGAGTCCATGGTGGAGCTGTGGTGCGGCTACCACCCGTGCATGTGCTTTGATCGGGCACTGGGTTATGATCAAACCCCAGATGCACTGAGCCTTGGTTGTGCTCACTGGGGAGTGGGTGCCGTGGACGGGCCTCTCTCGGTGTTATTGGCCTTTAACATGTGGAAATATGATTGCTAGTATGGGATAGTAATCGTGATAGCCTAATTGTTTCATTTACTGATATAATTGGTATGTTCTCAGATGCTTATATGAAATCATGCTTATATGTTGATTAAATTGGAATATATAAATGGAATTTGCCTTGGTTACTGAGATTCGTATCCCACCCTGTTTCATGGGATTATACTTTCAGGTGAAGGCCATTCGGACAAGGATAAGAGGAAGTAAGTGGATGAGAATCCATGAGCTTTAGCCATGTGTGGAGGAAGCTACACTTGGGTTGACCTGAGTAGAATAGATGTAATTTTATTATTAGTTACATAGTATCATCATGTAATAATTTTGCCAAGTGTAGGCGTTATATTTTGATTAGTTGAAATCTATCTATTAAGGAGTTAAGTCTCATTATAGATTGGTATGGGATATATGAACTTATAGTATTTGATGTATGAACTTTGTTGAATTCTTGATGTGGTCTATTATTGGAAATGTCATCATGGGATATATTAGATTGTCGATTTGAATCAGTGATGTATGGAATCTTTAATGGAATTTATATTTAAGTGATGATTGCTGGAAGCTTATGAAATTTTGTTGTTATTAATCTATAAACTTGTTAATATAGGGTAGTTGGAGGAGTAGAAATTGACCTTTAAGTCTTGAACTAGTAATGATAGAATAAGCTGGGTAAATTAGGCTAATGAAAGCTATTAGAGCCCCTCAATTAAGGTAGAGTGGCCCTAGGATGTCATTGGAGGGAGAGTGGAGAGTATGAGACAAGGTTTTGGAAGTTGTAGGATCAGAAGGTATTTCATCGCAACTAAAAGAGGATTAGCCGCAGCTAATAGAGGCGAAATTTCCTAGGGGGAGTCTAGAGAGTAATTCATTGTGGCAAAAAGTGGAATTAGCTGCGGCAAAATATGAGAGGCAAAACTAGGAGTCATCTAGAGGGTAATTCACTGCTGCTAAAAAAGAATTAGCCATGGCAAACTTTTATGAGAATTTGCTAGGCATTCCAGAGAGGAATTGGCCGTGATAAAATGGTGAATTAGCCGTGGCCAATAGCGAGAGGCAAGCGAGGTAAGTTCTAAGAGGATTTCTTGCTACGGCGCCATGTAGGCTGGCTACAGCGAAGCTCCAATAGCCGCGGCAAAATTAGTGACAATGTAAGAAGTGAACCCGAGAGCAATTGGTCGTGGCTAAGGGGAATTTAGCCACGGAAAACATCCTGAAACCTTTATATTAACCTAGAAATCTTGGTTTTTCATATGGTAACCCCAAGTGATGATTTAAAAACATTGGTAGAAGATTCTTGTGAGTTAAAATCAATGGGTAATAGAATTGAAGGCTTATAAATGAATGTTTGTTTCCTTGATATACATAAGTGTTTGTAATTATATGATTGATGACTCTAATGACATTATGGTTCAAATTTCCTCGCATTTTCTCAATTTAATTAGTTGTAATGTCTTGTAACCCCAATTTATGACTATTAATCACATATTTAACCTTAATTACATTGATTAGAAGTTAGGGTTGTCACAAGATTAAGCCAAAGTCTCAATTGTGAGTGAGGCTAATTAAAGTTTCTAAAAGAACGTGAGGCTAAATCAAAAGTTTCAAATTATTAGGTAAGGCTAAACTAAAAGACCCTAGAGTTAGTTTTGCTCTTGGTAGAGTCATGTGATCCCTCATACATGAACATGATTGATTTTGGATTGTGTAATATGCTATATATGTGTGCTTGAATGATGAATGAGCTATTAGAATTCTTTGAATCTCATTCTTCTTCATATTTTCCTTAACCATGTCTAGGAAATCGTCAAGGAAGTAAAGATGGTGAGTAAAGAGCATAAGAAGCAACCTTTTGACATTAGTTTAAGTTTTTATGTATGTTCTTGCCCATACATTGATGCATACCTAAAAGTATGAGACAATGATATACAAACCATTTTTAAATGTGGTATGGTGAAATTTGACCATGTAAGTTCTTAGATTTGCATATATAAAATGGCAAAGGGGAGTGTAATTTTGAGTTGCACGACTTTTGGGGCATGTTAGACCAGCCATATATGTTGTATTTATCATTTAAAACTTGCTCAAATCGTGACATAGCATCATATGCTTCAAAATAAACCATTTGGAACCAAAATTTGACACTTTTAGAGTCCTAAATTGTCTCCGAACTAAAGTCTAACCAAATGGACAAATTTTAAGTTGAAATTTAGCAGGCAATTAGAGCTCATCTAAAGCTTTCTAAAGCTTTCTAAAGCTAAAGACCATAATTTTTGGAGCTACATAAAATATTTTATGAATTTTTAAAATTAGCTAAATTATGTAGATTAATCCCTTATACTATTTGTAACACCTCAAAATTAATTAAGGTGTTAATCATAGATTTAGATTAATTAGGAATAATTAATATGGGATAATTGGACAAGTTAAGTGAATGGAGATTTTAGAGAGATAAATTATTTATATGGGTTTGAGATTTAATTGGGATAGAAACTTTATCTAGGCCCAAATTAAATTGAGTAGGCTAAGGTTAAGACTAATGGCGGCCTAATAATTGTATGTGCAGACTAACCTTTTTATTTTGAGACTTGGCCCAAGAGAGAGCACCTAGTGATGGCCCAATAACCCTTGTGTAGACCCAAATCCTTGAGCTCTTCAAACTTGGCCCAAACTTAATTAAAATTCAGCAGCCCAATACATAAGAGCTGGCCCAACAAAGCTAAAATCTAAAGCCCATTTGGAGTTGGACCTTAGAGCAACCCATGACCCATCTTAGACCTAACTTAAACTTAACTAAAATCCTAACACTTCATCCTCTACCCTATTTTTTTGAAGCACAAAGGAGAAAATCGGAGGTGTGAAGGGAGGCTAGGATTTAGGGCAAGAATTCCATATTTTCTCACATTTAGAGTAAGATTCAGCCAAGGTTAGTTATATAACTTAATCCCCTCATCTTCTCTTTAACTTGGCCTAATTAGTTTTTCATTTGGAGTATTTTTACCATACCCAAAATCTGAAATGTGGTTGTTTGGGATTTTCTTAGTGAAATTCGTAGGTTGAGGTTAGGGCTGACATTAGGTAAGTATAAACCCTCCATTTTGATACTTTCTTTGCTAGTTTGAGATTGCCATAGCTAATTTATAATATGGGTATTAATTTTGTACGAATTTGCTTAGGATTTTAGGTGAAATATTGAGGTTTCTAGTAGAGGACACTTTAATCCGAATTTAGGACTTGTAGTGGTTGGGTAAGTGTTCCCTAGGTAGTCCATTAGCATTTTAAATTCTTTGGGTACTTGTTGTAACTGTAAATGATGAATTAAAGTAGTAATTCTCTGATGCTATGGTTATAGGGGAATTTTTGCACTATTGGTGGCTGTTGCAAATTTATCTACAAGTGAGGTAACTGGGGTTTACATTAATTCCATGCATATATATGTTTTAATTTCATATTTACTGTATATGAATGATTTGAAATGTTGAATGAATTGGTTGGCTATCTATTGTATTGTGATTGGACCTTGTGAGTGCATGGTGGAGTTGTGGTGCGGCTGCCACCCGTACATGTGCCTTGATCTGGCACCGGGTTATGATCAAACCCCAGATGCATTAAGCCCTAGTTGTGGTCAATGGGGAGTAGGTACCGTGAGTGGGCCTCTTCCGATGTTATTAGCCTTTAACATGTAAAAATATGATTGCTAATATGGGATAGTAATCATGATAGTCTAATTGTTTCATTTACTGATATGACTAGTATGTTTCTGATGCTTATGTGAATTATGCATATATGTTAATTAAACTGGAATGTATGATGAAATTTGCCTTGGTTACTGAGATTTACATCTCATCCCATTTTATGGGATTACAATTTTAGGTGAAGGTTCCTCGGGTAAGGATAAGGGCAAGCAAGTGGATGAACATCCATGAGCTGAGGCCTAATGTGCGGAGCTACACTTGGTCTGAGTGGAATAGAGTAGATGCTAAATTTTGTTAACCTTTGTATAGCATCATCATGTATCTGTATTGCCAAGTGTAAGAGTCTGTATTTGATAATATAATGTGTACCTATTGAGGAGTAGGCCTTACTTTGGTTTGGTATTTGATGTATGGATTTATGATATCTACTGTGAGCCTTGTTGAACTATAATATGGCTTACCATTGGAAATGTAATCCTTGAGATATTGATATGAACCCTTAATGTATGGAACCCCCACTGATTGCGTATCAAATGATAACTACTGATAGTTCATGAATCCCTGTTATTGTTACTCTACAAACTTGCTGATGGAGGGTAATTAGAGAGAAGAAATTGGCCCTTAAATCTTAAACTAGTAAGGATAGATTAGCTAGATAAATTAGGCTAATGAAGGCTATTCGAGCCCCACAATTAAGGTAGAGGGGCCCTAGGGTGTTATTAAAGGGAGAGTGGAGAGTATGAGGCAAGAATTTAGGAGTTGTAGGACTAGAAGACAATTTGCCATGGCTAAAATGGAGTTAGCCGTGGCCAATAGAGGCGAAGTTGCCTAGGGGGAGTGCCAAAGAGGAATTCGCCACGGCGAAATGTGAGAGGCTAAACTAGGAGTCGTCCAGAGGAAAATTCGCCGTGGCGAAAGGGGGAATTGGCCGCGGTGAACTTTTGTAAAAATGTCCCAGGTGTTCCAGAAAGGAATTAGCTGTGGCTAACAAGGGAATTGGCCACGACCAATAGTGAGAGGCAAGCGAGGTAGGTTCCAAGAGGCTTCTTCACCGTGACGCCATGTAGGTTGGCCGCGGCGAAGGTCTAATGATAGCCGCGGTGAAATTAGTAACGATGCGAGGGGTGAAGCCGAGAGGAATTGGCCGCGGCTAAGTGTAATTTGGCCACGGCAAACATCCTGAAACCCTTATATTGGCTAAGAAATCTTAGTTTTTCATATGGTAATCTCAAGGGATGATTTATAAATAGTGATAGAAGATTCATGTGAGTTGAAATTGATAGGTAATAGAATCAAGACTTATAAATGAATGTTTGTTTTCCCTAATATACGTAAGTGTTGGTAATTATATGGTTGATGACTTTAATAACATTAAGGTTCAAATTTCCCCACATTCCCATAATGTAATTAGTCTTAATGTCATGTAACCCTGGTTTATGGTTATTAATTATGCATTTAACCTTAATTACAATGAGTAGAAGTTAGGGTCATCACACTATTCATTTGGTCCAGTTTTAGTTTTTCATGTTTTGAGGGGTCAAATGAGTTTAGCTACTTATGAAATTTTATAGGCATAAACGTGTAATGAACGTAATTTTTGTAAAACGATAAAATGAGCCGTATATAAGAGTAAATCCTCTATAATGACCTAGATAATATCCCAAAAAAATTTGGGTTGAGTCCTAGACTCCTAAAAATGATAATTCTAGGCTCAGACAGAAAGAAAAACAGAGTTAGGATGGAGAAATAATTTGTGACGAAAACTGACAAAACGTAATGGCATTTTGTTTCGACTTTGTTTTAGCCCCTTTTTGAGAACCATATTTTCCATCATAAAATTTAGGTTCCTAATTTAATAAAATGCCTTTGGAATCACTCAATTTGGAGCTAAAACCTTACCGAATGAATTGGTCAAAGTTTAGGTTAACTAATGTTGAAAAATATACACCAAAGGGGCTTTACTGGTCTCGGGGCTTCCCATAGTTTTTGGGGCCTTTGAGAACCTTGGGCAACTTAAAACTTTCATTTAAAAAGCCCTCCTATATGGTTTTCCAAAAGTTGCACTTATTTACGAAAATACCATTACGTTTCGTCAGTTTTTGTCACAAATTATTTCTCCATCCTAACTTCCTTTTTCTTTCCGTCTGAGCCTAGAATTATCATTTTTAGGAGTCTAGAACTCAACCCAAATTTTTTGGGACATTGTCTAGGTCATTTCAGAGGACTTACTTTTATACGGCTCATTTTGTCGTTTTATAAAAATTGCATTCGTTACATGATAGACCCAAGATATTTAAATTGAATGACTTGTGGTATGGTGTGTTCTCTAATTTTCACTTCTACACTAGAATTAGTGTGTCTCTTACTATACTTACATTTCATATACTTTGTTTTACTTCTACTCAAACAAAATCCATAATCTTCTAAAGTAAGTCTCCATATCTCTAACTTATCATTTATTTCCTCTTTTGACTCTCCAACTAGGACTATATCATCTACAAAAAGCATGCACTGTGGCACCAACTCTTGAATATATTTAATAAGCATATCTAAAACTAAAGTACAGAGATAGGGGCTCAAAGTTGACCCTTGATATAAGCCAATAGTTATCGAAAAATCCTTAGTGGGCCTACCTTGAGTTCTCACACTAGTTGTAACCTCATCATATATATCCTGAATTACTCGAATATATGCAATACGAACTCTTTTTCTTTTCAACGCTTTTCACAAAATATCTCTTGGCACCCCACCATATGCCTTCTCTAAATCAATGAACACCACATATAAATCTTTTTGATTCCTTCGATATTTCTCCATTAATCTATGTAACAAGTATATCGCTTCCATAGTCGACCTATTAGGCATAAAACCAAATTGATTCTCTGTACTTGAGTCTTTTGCCTTAATCTTCTTTCAATAACCCTCTCCCATAACTTCATAATGTGGCTAATGAGTTTAATTCCTCTATAGTTTGCACAATTTTGTATGTCCCTTTGTTCTTATAAATAGAAATTAAAGTACTTTTTCTCTAGTCGTCTAGCATTCTCTTGGATATCATAATCTTATTAAATAACTTTGTGAGCCAACTTATATCTTTCACTCCTAAACATTTTCATACTTCAATAGGTATATTATCTGGTCCTATTGCTCTACCAGTCTCCATTTTTTCAAAGCTTCTTCTACCTTCGCCTTTCGAATCTTACGATAAAAGGTATAATTTTGATCTTTTCCCCCTGAATCTTGGCATCTCATAAAAATTAAATATGACAATAAGATTCAGTGGAGTTTTATCTAGACACATAAAGTAAATCATATTAGTTTTACATGCATAAAGCAATTCTCCCTTTGTTTTGTCAGCAACAAAAGGGTAAGAGAGCAAATAAGCACAAAGTAGAAAAATGAATGTAATAGAAGCAAACGATGCAAAGCATAAATTCAAACAAACCAAGATATATTACTAAAAATTAAAATGAATTTTAACAACCATTGGCTTGTCCAAATATTTTAAAGAATATAAAAACAAAATCTTAAGTGCATCCTTAAGTTACTAATCTATACAGTGAAAAGGTTGACCTATTTCAGTAAGTGAGACAAATGAAGGCAGAGTCATTGTCTTGAAGATGCTGCAATAGCTCTTTTTTATTTACTTGAAAAGCTTGCTTGGTATCATGTAACTCAGTAGCCATAAAGTCTAGTTGCTGCTAGATAGCTCCTTGACTATTGACCATACTTTGGATGGTGCCAATGTTTGTTGCCATGTGATCAAAACCATCTTTAATTCTTGCACATTGACATTGAGAGTGTGTAGAAGCTAAAGAATTTTATCATTGGCTAGTGGTTGAATAGGTTTTAGAAGAGGAGATGAAGGCAAAGTAAGTGGAGTCTCGTGAACTGTAGGTGAAAGTGTAGGTGGAAGAGAGTTTGGAAGTGGAAGAGGTATCAGGGGAAAAGTGTCAGTGAGAGTTGGAGGAGAGAATGGAGGTTTTAGTAGAGGTATAGACAAATGAGGAGAGTTATGAGGAGTGGAGGAGACAAGTGAGGGTAAAAGAGATGAAGAAAGGAAGTCAGAAACCAGTGGTAGTGTATAAGAAGGAGAGATAACAAGTAAAAGAATCACATCTTCATTGGATTTAGAGGGATGGGTTATCTCAAGCTTCTTGTGCCTACATGAACAACCAATGTTGGATGGAGGAAGTGATGACCACTAATTTTGTAATGGATTTCATAAGCGTACGAGTCACTTATGTAATATAGTGGATCAAGGTCATCTCATAAGAAATTAATTTAGATGAAGTTGAACCTAAGAAGTGTTCATCTTTGTTTAAGTTAAGAAATAGACCAAAATGCAAGCGTTAACTAATTAAAATGAAATCAAAGATTAAACTGAACTCTTGGAATTATTCTAATAGAAAATGTCAATGAGAAGCATGCTAGGTTTTGTGACGACCCTAGATTCTAATATCAGTGATTATAGCTGAATACACGATTAATAAATAATGATCAAGGTTTGGAGTCATTGCAATTAATTACATTAGGGAAATGTAGGGGAAATTTAAACCTTGATACTACTAGGATCATCAACTAACAACCATAACGGGAACATGCATGAAAGGGGTTGTACCATCATTAAAGGTTTAGGATTCATCCATTAATCAATTTCAACCCACAAAAACATTCCACCAATGTACTCGTACTATTCCCTAACATTAGCCTTACTGAAATTAAGGTTTCTAGGTCAAATATAGGAGTTTGGGGACCTGCGCCGTGGCCAACCTATGTGGCGCCGCGGTGAGTTTTGCTACTGTAACCTCCCTAATTAATTTTCTCGACTCGCGCCGCGGCGATACTTCTTGCGCCGTGGCGAGGTTACGTCCTGTCACCTCCTGGGCGATTATTTTCACTCCGCGCCGCGGCGTCCCTCGCCACTGTCACTTCCTAGGCCGCGGCGAAGCATTCCTGGCCGCAGCGTGATTCCCTTCTGTCACTAGTTTCACTATATTTCGCCCCCTACACTCTATTTCTCTTCTTAGGGACACTCTAAGGTCACTTCCCCTCATTTTATATAGCTCTAATGGCATTTATCTACCTTATTTACTTAGCTATTCTTCCATTACCAATTGAAAACTTATATGCCCATTTCCGTTCTCTAATCACCCTCTATTAGCAAGTTTATAAAATAGCAACAACAGAATATACATGAATTACCAGCAACTATCCTTTAATACTCAATCAATAGGGGTTCCATACAATGGGGGTTCATACCAATATCTCAAGAGTTACATTTCCATTGACAACCATATTATAGGTCAACAAAGTTTACAGCAGATCATATGAATCCATACATCAAATACTAAGTCAAGAGGGGGTCTAACCCTTTAGTACATACATTCTCAATAAATTAAATGTTCAAGCCTACACTTGGCAACGCAGATACATGATGATGCTATACATTAAGGAATACAAAATTAGCATATATGCTAGCTAAGTCAGCCCAAGTGTAGCCATCTCCCTATAGGTTGAAGCTTATGGATTTTCATCCACTTGCTTACCCTTATCCTTACCCGAGGAACCTTCACCTGAAATATTGATCCCATAACACGGGGTGAGATATAAATCTCAGTAACCAAAATAATTCCATCATATAATCCAGTTTAATCAACATACATGCATGAATCAAAATCCATATCAGAATCATATCAGTCATTTCAGCAAATGAAACAATTAGGCTATCATGATTACTATCCCATACTAGTAATCATATTATCACATGTTAAAGGCCATTAACACTGGGAGAGGCCCGTCCACGGCACCTACTCCCCATTGAGCACAACCAGGGCTCAGTGCATCTGGGGTTGATCATACCCGGTGCCCGATCGTGGCACATGCACGGGTGGCAGCTGCACCACAGCTCCACCATGGACTCATAAGGTCCAATCATAATACAACAGATAGCCAACCAATTCATTCAACATTTCAAATCATTCATATATAGCAAATATGAAATTAAATTAGATACATGCATGGAATTAATTAAACCCCGGTTACCTCACTTGCAGATAATTGCAACAGCCACCACAATTCCCAAATTCGGATTCAAGTATCTCCCACCAGAATTCTCAATGTTTCACCCAAAATCCTAAGCAAATTCGTACCAAGTTAATACCCATAATATAAATAAGCTATGGGGATCTCAAACCAACAAAGAAAGTATCAAAATGGGGGGTTTAAAGTCACCAAATACCAGCCCCAACCTCAACCTACGAATTTCACCAAGAAAACCCCTAACCACTCACTTTTCAGATTTTGGGTATAATGAAATCTCTCCAAATGAAAAACTAATCAGACCAAATTAAAGAGGAAGATGAGGGGATTAAGTTTTATAACTATTACCTTGGCCAAATCTTGCTCCAAATGTGAGAAAATGCAGAATTATGTCAAGAACCCTAGCCTCCTCTCCTCACCTTCGAAATTCTCTTCTATTTTTGTGTTTCAGTAAAAGGGGGGGAAAAGTGGCTGAAGCAATTAGGGTTTAGATGGGTTTAAGTTGGGTTAAGGGGTTAGGTCATGGGTTGCTCCAAGTCCAAATCCAATTGGGTTTCAGATTTTGCTTGTTGGGCTAGTTTTTAATTGTTGGGCTGCATAATTCTGTTGGGCCAGTTTTCACACATTGGGTTGCTAAAGTTTAATGGGATTTGGGCCTAATTTGATGAGCTCAAGGGCTTGGGTCTGCACAAGAGTAATTGGGCCACTTAATTGAGCCTACACAAGATAAATCTTGGGCCTCTATCTTATTAAATTAATTTGGGTCTACCTCTAGTTCATTGGGCCTCCATTAGCCTCTTATCATGATTTAATTAATTTGGGCCTAGATGTAAATCTCTATCCTACATAAATCCTTAACCCATATTAATAATTTATCTCTCTAGAATACCTATTCACTAACTTGCCCAATTATGCTCTATTAATTATCCTTAATTAATCTTAATCCATAATTAACACCTTAATTAATTTCGGGGTGTTACAGGTTTTCTATCTCGTTACTACTAAAAATTAAGTTGTTAAGTTAATTGGTTTAATTAATGATCTGGGAGTTAGGGAATTAAGTTAAGTTTAAGTGTCTCTCAAATCACTCTGACTTCTATCCTATTTAATTGTAAATCTTTCTTATAATTAATTAAGTTAATTATTCTCAAGCCTCTTAAACTACTTAGGTTTTTTAGACATATCTCTATACTTAAGAATAAAATTAGGTTAATCTAATCCTAAGTTGTTTAATCCTATGGTCCATTAAGATTTCTATTTCTCAAGGGCTAATCCTAACCCCCAATTTCATGGAAGATGTGGTCAAGCTCTCAAATGAACAAGACAAACCAGATTAAGCACTCAAATCTAAGATTAAACCATATTAACTACACAAAATTTCAATTACATGGCAATAAAATTCAAGGAAACCTAGAATTCATAATATCTAGCCACACATGGCTTTAAACAATACAACCCAAGCAAAAGGTTTAGAAAAACAAGAATCCATAGAAGAAGAAAGGTAGAAGATAAGGAAAACTCAGTGGTAATGTGATTATTTGGCCTCCCATCTTCAATATAAGCTTCTCACATCCAAAACCTTGCTCTTCTGTGCATTTCCCTTTCAGAACTCATTCAAAAGCCTTTGAATCTTGAAGCCCTGGTAGCCTCTCATATTTTAAACCCAAAAATCAAAGATGTATGTTTTAGTATATGCTTCTCACTATCGCAAAAAATACCTCTTGTTATTGTAAGAGCATATTAGTTCTTGACTCCAAGTCTTCTTTTTATTCCTATGCCATAGCTAGAGACTCTCTAAATTTTGTATGAGCCATAAACTTACCATTGCGAACTAGTATCCTCTCTATTGCGACGATACTTGACAATTTGCTTTTAATTTTCTAACCTTCTCCTTCTTTTCCTTTCCTTCTAGCAGGTCTCCATCTTTCTCCTAAAGTTTAGATAAACACGAAATAAAATGAAGAGCTACTAAATTAATCATAAAAATCTACATTTTATTTATTTATACTAACTAAAAAAAATCTACACTAAGATGCAAAACTTGTAAGAAAACAACTAGATGACTCCCTATTCCACCATAAAATGTACCATATAACATCAAAATTAGGGAATCATTAAGAGGCATTGTAAAGATTAAAGGATGCACAAGAATGGATAATGGAAGAGGTATTGAAGTTGGAGGAGTTTTAATGTCATGCATAGGAGGGGAGGATTGCAATTCAAAGATAGGAGGGTTTGCAACATAGTCTTCAATAGGTTCTTCCTCTTGAATAGTTGTAGCAACATCCTCTATAATAGTTTCCTTGGTAGGTGCCTTTACAATGGGCTCAATAACCTTTTTCTTCTAAAAGGAAGAGTTTTGACAATTTTCTCTGAGTCTGAAAGTGGAAGGGCCTGTGGATGGCGCCTTTTATACTTAGCATGAAAGGCTTTTAGATTAGCCTTATATTCTTCCACATCATAGTTATAGATCCATTCTCCTTCAACAAGTGTATACTTCATAAACTTGAGAATGGAGGCATCATAGGTTATTAAAATAACTCGATGAGCATAACCTTATGAGCATAACCTTTAAAGCTCACCCTTTGCCCTTTAAATATACAAGTAAGGAGCATATTGTAAGGTAAACTTGTCACCTGAGATAAGCCTTAAGCAGCTCCCTCCATGTGTTTTAACATCTGGTAATAAACATCCATACTTTGTTATGCTATCATGTTATATACCTAGAACAGATCCCTCTATGACGACACATCTAAAGTCTGGATACAAAGGAACATAGTTATTCCTTTAATGTGTGCTGCTGCTTGGTAAGGGAAGGAAAGTGCCTAAGCATTGATTATCCTCCTAGTAATTAGATTCTTCTTTTCAACCACCACTTCAAACGCGCTAGCATATTTGGCCTCCATTTGAATTAGCCATGAATACCTAGCAGAAAAGCATTTTAGGTTTCCTTGGAAGGATACTTCAAAAGTTTCTCTAACATATTCATCATTACCATCATAGTTTTGCCATTCACCGTATAGCTTAAAGTTTTCCCTTCTTTGATAATAATAAGATTGGCATAACAATCATGAACCAAGTCATTATAGACTGGTTTACTAATCATTACTAGAAAGGTCTATCTCATAAATTTAAAATCTAACTCATATGGAAGTTAATTAAGTCAATTTAGCAAAATTAACACACCTTCTAGTGGTAACTAGTCTAGGCATAAAGCGAGTGAGATATCACTCTATATGCTCGTTTGAGCGAAATTTTGGTAATAGATGGTTTGTGGATTCTCCCCTAGGTTCTTCATCTCAATTTTCTTCTTTCCTTTCTCTTTTGCTATTCCTAATGATTCCTTGGTTAGGGTTTCTCGCATACTAATTCCATTAGATTTTCTCATATATTTTTGAATTGTTTCTTCCTTAACCCAATTTGGTCATTAGTATTCCTCTTTCTCTTTAATTCAGGATTTTAGGATGTGGATTTCTTCATTTCCTGTTTTTCTACTCTTTTCACTTCTTTAATATAAGTTTCTTGAGTGCTTGTCACAATTCTCATAATCTTCTTCAACGTCTATTACTCTTTTAATTGGAATGAATTTTTTAATTTATTATGACTTTTGAAAATGGAATGTAAATTTGTTTATCCCTTTGTCTACAAAAAGTTATAAGGTTAAGGCAGAGAGTTTCGAAAGGGTGAAATGCATGAGTGTTTTAGGAAGTGATGCTTTGTTTCTGCTATTGAGCGGTTTCCTTAAGATAAAATAGCCATTTACTCATTAATGAGTTAACTGTCATTAATGCTAAATGTTATTAAAGGGCTAACCTTGAGAAGCACTATTTGAAAACTAATTAAAATTTTGATCGCTATCTTAGATTACGTGGCAATTAATTCCAGAAAGTTAATTTTCTTTTCAACCAATCAATAGACATGTATCGTACAGTAGCACAAAAGCATAACATTCTTAATAAAAATAAATCAATAAATAAATAAGTAAATTAATGCATTTATTCAATAAAGAGACAATAACCAATGAAAGTAGAAATGAAGTGACTATTAGGATGGGTTAAAGGAAGCAGCATTTAAGGCAGAGGAGCTAGGTTGCTCCACATTAAAATTGCATAAAACATATCATATATAATCAATTATTTCAAGTTCTTTTCTAAGATAGACAAACCTATTTTCTAATAGAGCTTTGGTAAATATATTAACAAGCTAATTTTTAGTTTGTAGGTATGTTACCTTCACATATCCTTTTTAGACATAATCTCTAATAATATGATATTTTATCTCAATATGCTTAATCTGAGAATGATGAACTAGATTCTTTGTGAAGCAGATAATGTAACATCCAAAAATTTATTAAGGATAATAATGGAGAATTAAGTGATTAAATAGGGGAGGATAGAGAATTAGTAAGGGAATTATTGGAAATTAGAATTTTTAAGAAAATAGATTTATTTTGGGTATTTTGAGATAAATAATAATTCTTGCCCTTATTGAAAGTAAATAAAATTTTAATTATGGACTTAAGCTTAATTAAGAAGAATTTAGTAAGTAAAGAGGGGAAAGTAAATGCTTGGGCCCTATAGTTATTTTGTTTATAATAGAAGACCATTAGTAGAGGCCCAATTACATTCTTATATAGACCAAACTTAAATAAACCCCTTAGCTTTGGCCCAATGCTTAGGAAAGGGGCCTAAATGGATCATGGGCTATTGGATTAACCCATTTGTAACTTAAAACCCTAAGACTTCTGCAGCCACACTAAAAATTTGGAAGTAAAACATTTTTGTTGCAGAAATAAGAGAGCATTTTCACATTTTTAGGTCGAGGCTAGGATTTTTTAGCTTCTTGCCACTATTTTGCACTTCTAGAGGATGACTCAGCTAAGGTGAGTTTATAAAACTTAATCTTCTTTTCTTCCTCTACATTTTAGTCTGATTAGTTTGTCATTTAGAGAATTTTCATGTCTTTCTCAAATCTAAAATTTGGTGTTTAGATTATTCCTTGTAAAATTTTTAGAGTTTGGAGTTGGTTGAACCATAGGGTGAGTGTTTGCCTTCATTTTGTAGTGTAACCTTGCTTAAATTTCATGTTATAGGCTAACTTTGGTATATGACTGATTGTATGTGTGAAAATCCAAGTTGTAGGATAGCTTATGGTGTGTTCTTAGTAATTAAAATTCAAATAAGTCCATTTAACCTCTTAGATGTATGGTAAGTTTTTCCTTTTCTTTTATGAGGTGTATGTGTTAAATTTCCATCATTTGGATTGACTTTTGGTGCATGGCTTTTACATGTGTGAAAATGAAGATGTTAGGAGTGACTGATAACTATGATTTTTATATATTTTAATTCTCCTAACTTAACCATTTTGATAGTTAAATAAGGCTTAATGGATTTAATTAGATGGAATTTCATTTTAGTAGCCATTCTCTGTACTTTATGAAACAAGTGACAAAATGATGGATTTTAATGCATAAATTCTTTTAAATGAATTTTGTGAATCTTATCCTACTTAATATTGTTTATTATTCTTGCAGAATTTTGATGGGCAAATGCATTTGAATGGAGGGAGCAGTCACGAGAGAAGGTGTGATGAGAACTAAAAGCAAAGCCATAAGCTGGAGAATGGAAAAGGCATTGAAGCTACGGGTTTAAGGTCCAGAATGAAGCCACAAAGTATATGAGAAACAGAGGAAGCTACGTGGTGAAGCAGAAATGGAGGAAAGAGCTTGAAGAGTAGTTGGAATGAAGAAGAGAACATGAACAGAAAACACATGGCAGCAGACTCGAGCAACACACAAACCAGCAGCTAAGTAGAACGAATGAGCAACACACGAAGCACACGAACAGAAAACTAGCTGAACAGAGCTAATGGAAGCTTGCATGAATCTGGCCTTGGGTAGAGAAAAAGCACGAAGAAGCCATAGTTTCGTGCAGAATGAAGGAAGAACAAGTAAAAACACGAACTGCATAAAGAAGAAAATCATGTGGAGCAGAAGCTACAGTATGCAATGGAATATTATAATATAAAATGAAATGGGGCCCATCTCATGCATGATAGCTTAGGCAATTAAAAATAAGGAACACGTGGAATCACTTAAAGGCTCACGTGAGAGGAGAATTCACGCCATCAGCATCCATCATTCGTCCAGCCCATTTTACACGATTCCATTAAAAACCCTAGTTGTCATTATTCATTCGTCCATACACTCCACGCATACCCATACCCATGCCTCCATTCACATAACCATCCATCTCTCCATTCTCTCCATCTCTATTCCATCGTAATATGAAGATCTAATCTCCATCTTGAGGCTAGCAAGGGAGGAAGCTTTTGGCTGAAACTTGAATCCTTGGAAGAATGCAAAATTCTGGCTAAGATTTCTTATTTTTCCAGAACTTTTTCTTTTTCTTGTATAATCTCGGTTGAGTTATATTTGATTGAGAAATTGTGTAATTAATTAGTGACTGGTTAGACACTGATTAGGAAATATTTTTGTTGATTAATTGGTTGAATTTGAATCTGATTTTTCATTATTCTCTCTAATCTCCCATGTATGCCATGAAGGTGTTCGATGAAATGCATGGGTGAGATTTTGTGTTTGATTGTTTGATTTGAGAATTCCTTAGTGTTTAGTTGGTTAATTAAACATTTTTGGATGATGAATCAGAAGATAATTAATTAGTTAATCAATCAAATTGGATGTTCATTGATTTTAAGGACAAGAGTTAACGATTTAATGCGGGATTGAGGTCTCAATTCAATATTAGATTATTAATCTCTTGAATCTTGAATGGTTATTCAAGATCATTTGCTAATGAACACAATTAGGAATTCTTAGGCCAGAATTAATTATAATTGGATTAGGATAAGGATAGTGGATACCAAGGGACGATTCCTAAGCTAGTCACAAGCCATTATCTACCACAATTCATCTAATTAGGTAGCAATTAGGAATTTTAATTTGGTTTCATTTTAATTATTTTAAATCAACCAAACCCCCCTTAGTTTAGAAATTTTTAGGGTCTTTTAACACTTAGAAACTTAATTAAGCATTGAATTCCATTTCCAAGGGAGATGACCTAGGTTGTGCCACTTGCTATATTTTTAGTCAACCCAGTTTTATTTTGAGGGTTGTACGACAAGCCCGTCAGTGACCTATTATGAGTTCTTGGTGTTTTGACCTTAATTGGTGCAATGAACTCTTTGGAAATTTGGGTAAGTGATTTCTAATCGATTCTTGATGAAATGGATAGGAAACTCTTTTGTTAATAATGGTTAAATCATGATAATTATACTTGTCATAGGCTTAGTAGGCCTTTGGATTATGTTGGTAGCTAGAGGAAGAGCAATTGGGCTTCATTGAGGTAACCGTGGCTAATTTCTTAATTCCATATATATGCTCATTTTAATTTGATATTTGTTGCACATTTATGATTTTGAAATGCTAAATAATTGGTTGGCTACTTTAATTGTTGTTGTTGTGGATATGAGTGTGTCCTTGGTAGAGCTGTGATGTAGTTACCACCCATGCATTGTGTTTTGGTCGGGCACTAAGTTATGATCAGACTCATGAATACATTGAGCTCAGAGTGTGCTCAATAGAGAGTTGGCACCATGGACAGGGCTTTCCCTATATAATTTGTCATTAACATGTTATATATGATTGTTAGTATGGGATAATAGTTTTTGATAGTCCAACTAGTTCATTTGCTGATGATATTGATATCTTTGGTATGTTTTCCTGTATAAAGGCATTATGTTGATTAATCTGTATATGTATATAGAATTTGCTTCTTGTTACTGAGATTGTGTAACATTATAATATGTTAACCTCAACTAATCTCTACTTAGGCTTGATTCCATGAAATTCCAAAGAAAAAGAGTAAAACCGTGGCATTTTAATGCGTCACATCGGGGGTTTGGATGCTCATACTTTGTCCCATGGGTCTTATGAATCCATTAATCATATTTTCTACTTAAACTTCATTCATACAACTTATACATGACTAACGGGTCTATCGCGCAACCTTCAAGATAAAACTAGGTTGCATTGAATTTTATAGTCAGTGGCACAACCTAGGTCATCTCCCTTGGAAATGGAATTCAATGTTTGATTAGGTTTTCTAAGTGTTAAAAGACTCTAGAACTACTTAAATTAAGGGGGGTTTGATTGAATTAAACTATCTAAAATAAAATTGAAATAAAATTCCTAATTTCTACCTAATTGAATGAATTATGGTTGATAATGGGCTTGTGACTAGCTTTGGATTTGTCCCTTGGTATCCATTATCCTTATCCTAATTCAATTGTGATTAATTTTGGTCTAAGAGTCTCTAATTGTGTTTATTGGCAAGGGATCTTGAATTACCACTCAAGATTTGAGAAACTAGCAATTTGATGTTAATTGAGACCTTAATTCCTATTAAATTACTAATTCTTGTGATTAAGATCTTTGAACACTTAAATGAGTAATTAATTGATCAATTAGCCTCTAAATCACTACCCTAAGATGTTTAATTAACCAACTAAACACTAAGAAATCCTTAAATTAAACAATCAAGCACGTAATCTCACTCATGCATTTCATCGAACACCTTTATGGCATACATGGAAAATTATAGAATAATGAAAAATCTAGCACTAAATCAATCAAATAATTAGTCAAACAATATCTTAATTAGTGTCTAACCAGCCACTAATTACAATTACACAAATTTCCTATCAAATAGAACTTAACCAAGCTTGTACAAGAAAAGAATAAGTGTAGGAAAGTAGAAATTCTTAGCTAAAATTCCTTTGATCTCTCCATGGATTCAAGCTTCTCCAAGAGCCTTATTCCTTGCTAGTCATAGGTGGAAGATTAGAGCTTCATTTAAATGGAAGGAGATGGAGGAAGTGGATGAAAATGGTGTGGTGTGTGGTCTCTGGACGAAGGGCGTGAATGTGAATGACGATGGAATGACAGAGTGGATACATAATGATGGAGTCTTAAATGCATGGAATGACCCCGATGGATGCGTGGAGTGAAGTGTTATACCATGTGCTCAGCCCTTTGCCTCATTCTCATGTGATTTCTTTTATTTTTCACGTGCTCCCTTCATTTGCCAATTGCCCGTAGCTTCCTTCGTGTATGTATATGTGTCTTACATGCTGGAAATTTGTGGGCCCCAATGTGATGCTGATGAATCATGAAACATGGTCTATAGCCTTTAATTCTTTTCTTCAAGTGTTATTCTCCCTTGCATTATTTATTGATCACGTGTGCTGCCTTTTCTTCTTGCTTCACGCATCCTTCCATGTGGCTTTTATTCCTCACATTATTCCAGCTAGTCCATGTTATTCTTCCACGTCATTTTTTTTACTCGTCTCGTCGTGCTCTTCATTTAGCAGCTTGTTCTGCTCCTTACTTAAGTCCTTCATTCCACTTCTTCTCCTACTTCTCTTTATGCATGTTTCTATTAGATGTTGCTGCATTTTATTCGTGCCCTGAATGTGTGTTTTTCTGCTCGTTAACCTGTTTCTTCCTTGCATGTTCGAGCCCTTCATTCGTTCATGTTTTCTTCTTCTCCTTGATTCATCCACCAAAGCTCGACCTCACTTCGTTTCTCACGTTGTTCTCTAGCTTGTTTCTTTATGTTTTTCCACTTCAGCTTTTCCTCCATCCATTTGCTCGATTTTGTATTCTTCCACATAATAATTTGGTTCTCACGTGGCTTGCATGTATTCTTTTCTTCACCACAAGTTTGCTTCACGAATCTATGGTTTGCTCTATTCCAGCCATGTTTCTTTCACTCTAAAACTGAGCTAAACTCTCGTGCTTCCTCTCTCTCAAGCTTCTCCTTTCCACGTAGAACCAAAGCTCGAGTTTGCTTCTTCATTTGTGTTTTGTGGCTGTGTGTAATGGTATGCAACAACATGAATGAATGGACATGGCAATGAGGTGAAAGTGCAGCGTGATTGTGTGACTTGAATGACCATGGCTTCATGTGAATGGGTGCAACGTGAGAGTTGTGTTGTATGTTTGAAAAGTGTTGCTTCAACATGAATGCAGTGAAGTATGTGAATGAATATGAATGAAAGAGCTAGAAAATAAAGATCCCGTGGCTAGTGAGTGCATTGAAGCTCTTGTGATGTGAGTGAAATTCTATGTGTGTTCAAGTGAGCTGCCTTCCATCCAAAAATCCCTTTTTCTAGTTGCAAGGTGTGGCTTCCTTCATGTAGTTTAGCTTTTAATTCAATCTTGAAGTTTCAATCATTTTCTAAATTAATGTCCATCCTTAAAATTCCCATTGCCTAACAAAAAATCTTCACAAATAGTAAGAACAATTCAATAGGAAAATTCACAAAATCATTTAAAGAACTTTATGCATTAAAATTCTAAAATCTTGTAAATAATTTTCTTGAGTGCACAAATGGCTACTAACATCAAATTTTATCTAATTAAACTCCTCAAGCCATATTTGGTCATTAAAATGCTTAAGTTAGGAGAATTAAACATATAAAAATCATTCTTATCAATGACATAAAATAATCCATGAGCCACGATATGAAGTCAAAAACCAAAAAAATATAAATTTTCCCACGAGTTCAAAAGTCAGATTTTGGCTTCAATTTTGGAAAATCAGAACTAATTCTAAAAAAATGGGAATCAAGTAAACAATAACTTTTTAGAAATCTCTAGATGTCAAACTTACACTAAAAATAATTCTGAGCTATGAAAACCTCATATGGACCACTTTTGATAATAGAAAAGATAGGAAGGTCGAGCCATCTAAAAATCTGATACAGCTTTTTGATATGAACTTTGAAAATTCATAATTAATTTTAAAAAAATACAATCTAGGAATATTAAACCAATTTGGAAAGCTACAAATGTTATGTAGAGGAAAAAAATAAGTTCAGACCAGTTCAGCGGCCTTATTTCCTCAAAAATTGATAGAACAGTAGCCAAGGTCAGTTGGTGTCCTAATATAGAACTTTAGAAAATTATTTCTCCCTCTACAGACCTCTAATTGAGGTGCTTTCAGTTATAGGTCACTGTGAATGTCTAGTTTCTCTCTGTAAAATTTTGTAGCAATTGGACATTGTTTGTCCCATAAATGACATAGATTCATTTTTAGACCAATTGCACAGTACACTGACTAAAATCAAAAAATTTTTCAAATTCAAAAATTCGCCAAAAATTTCATAGACCTCTAAATATTTTTCACTTTAGCTTCCTAAAAAGATCTTAACAAGCCCTAGATGCATGCCAAATTTCAAATCAAGAAGAGTTCATTTGGACAAAAAGTGACACAACCTACCAATATGGTCACTTTTGCTTCTCATAATACAACTCTTTGGTCCACATGACTCATTTTAGTATTTGGCACCTCTTAGGCAAGTTTAGAAGCACTAATACATCACATATGAATTGCCCAAGGGGTCCAAACCATCATACATCTCAAACTTACTATGCTACATACAAGAATACACATCTAGGAATAGGCTACCAAGTACCCAAAACTTGCATTCTCATTGCTTTGGTTCCAAAAATGGTTTATACATCACATATACATGTTTTTACACTTGTTTATATGTTTACATGTCAAAAATAATATATACATATACATTCTGGCATTTCTTTACATCAAAAGAACCAAAACAAGCTATACAATAAACTAAGTATGCTCAACTGGGCTTCTTGACTTGCACTTTAGTCTCTTTGAGCTCCACCTAATATGTTAAGATGGGAGAGGGAAGGGGGTGAGATTTATAAAAACTTAATAACTCATACACTCATTCAAGGAAACAATCAAGGCATATAAACATGTCAAAGCAGGCAAGTAGGCATCCAACCATTAAAAATCATATAACACATAATTTACATGCTATGAATATCATATCAATGCCAAGAATAAGCTTTAGGAACTTTTGGTCTAGCCTCACCCTATTTTTGGGACTTTTCGATTAGCCTCACCCTTAGTTTAGGGACTTTTGACTTGGCCTCACTCATCCAAGAAACTTTTGGCCTTGTCTCACCCATTCCTAGGGACTTTTGGCTTCACCTCATCTATCATAAGGGACTTTTGGCATCACCTTACCCTTTAAGAGTAATTTTCACAACCCAAAACATAAGCATATTGGTACCAATGTAACAAGGCAATATTAAATGACATGTCTCACAATACAAGTGTACACACAAGCATAAAATGACTATCACACATCCAAGAATGTAACAAGAAAGAGTGAAGAGCTACCTTGGCAATTAAACATAATCCTTCCCTTTCAACTTCTCTTTTTCTTTCTCAGTCTCACAACCACAACTTGATGGAGCATGGGTTTATTGGCCTAGACACAACAAATAGCATACAATTATTCTCTTGGATCAAGCCAAGACATCACACATAAACACTTAAGAAGCATACTTAGTCTATGATTCCCTTTTTGTTCCATAAAAGGTCTAATGAAGCTTCTAAATCTTCCTTGAAGGGAAAGACACTTGGGAAGCCTTCTAAGGGTCTTGGAAAATCAAACAAATACTCACAAAGGCTAGGAAATTCTTAGACAAAAATTAGATTTTACAAAATACTCAAGAACCCCTGTGTTCCTATCTTGGAGTTCACTAACTTTTCTTCCACTTACTTTGCATTCTAGCTTCCCACACTCTAATTCAATGGCTTCTTACTTGTTATAGGTCAAAACTTTCTTCCTATCATGGTTTCATTCTTGGCCGAAACACTCAAGAAGAAGCAAGGGAAGAAGATGCAATAAAATAGAAAGAAGTTACCTTGAATCAAGCTCTTTCCAAGAGATTCTTCCTTTGCTTAAATCTTCTCCTTAAATCCTTGCACTTCCCTCTTTGAATTAAGCCCAAAACATAACAATATGAGCACCCAAAATTATAGAAAGACAAAGTAGAGAGGGAGGAACTGATTTTCTAAAGGAAGAAACCATGAATTCTTATAATTTTCTCACATTTTTCCTTGATGTTCTCCCTTCTTTCTTGGCTTCACTTGGTCTCTCTCTCTCTCCAGCCCTTTCCTTTATTGTAGATGAAGTATAAGTCGGTTAGAGGGAGAGAGAAAAGTTTGAAACCTTTAAGAAGCAAAATTTCACTTTTTCACACTTTTTCCAGAACAAACCTCGCTATAGTAGAAAATACCCCTCGCTATGGCGAGCACTTATTAGTCTCAGGCTCTCGTTCTCACTATTGTAATGTCCCGTTTTCATTAAACGATGGAAATGGGCACGTTTTCAAAGCAAGTCCCCTGAGATGAGTGATTCAAGGCCAAATAAAATTTGCATAAAATTTTAAATAATAGAAAATGAGGATTTGAGCCTTGAGTTGCCCAGAAACCGGGGTCGGAGCGATTCAAAAAATTTGCCGAAAGGCCAGTGGCATTTTCGTAAATAAGTGTAATTTTGGAAAAGCACCTAGGAGGGCTTTTTAAATGGAAATTTTGAGTTGCCAGGGTTTTCAGAGGCCCCAAAAACCATGGGAAGCCCCGGGACCAATAAAGCCCCTCCGGTGTACTCTTTCCGATGTCGGTTGACCCGAACTTTGACCGATTCGTTCGGGACGGTTTTAGCTCCGATTTGAGTGATTCCAAAGGCATTTTATTAAATTGGGAACCTCCTTGTTATGATGGAAAAGACGGTTCTCAAAAAGGAGCTAAAACGAAGGAGAAACGAAAATGCTAAGAACGAAGGGCAAAATTGGCATTAAAGTGTTAAAGGAAGCTTCTTTATATGCCACGTTCTTTCTCTCCTCTCTAAACCGACTTGCTTCTGCCCATTTTCAGAGGAGAACTCCAGCTCCTTAGGCGCACAAGAGGAGGAGGATTTTGGAGGAAGAAATTCAAGAAAAAGGTAAGAAACTTTAAGAAATTCCATATCCTTCCTTCTTGAACCTTGCTCCTCTCCTCTCAAGCTTTCTTTCTATGGTTTTAATGGAGAGTTTGGTGCTGTTTTTGGGGCAGAACAGAGAGGGGAATTTCGAAAATTGAGGGAGTAAGCCAACCAAGTGGAAGAACAAGCCAAAGGAGGCAAGAAAACAAGGTAAAACTTCCATTCTTTGGTAGTTTCTCCCTCCCCCTTCCTCTTGCACGAATTTGACCACCATGAGCCCAATTCTTAGGGGCTATTTTCTGTCCAATTTATGGAGGGATTAGGGGTTTTAGATGGCAAGGATTAAGAATGAACCAATAGAATCAAGAAAGGAGCATTAGGAAACAAAATGGAATCATTAGGGATCCAAATGCTCCCTTGCAAATCTGAGTTTATATAAATGTTCTTAGGCTTAAATGAATGTTTAAATGTGCTCCTAAGATCCCTAAGAGGTCCCCCATATGTCTCTTCCTCCATAAAATGAACAAAACCCCATGGAAAGTCATGAACCTAAAAGTTGGAAAAGTGTAGAGCACTTAAGGGGATTGTAAAAACTGATTTAATCTATAAGTTCCCTTGGTTGTTTAAGTGTTTCCTTGACCTCTTACAACTCTTAACAACCTCCCTAAATGGTTCCCCCATCAAGGAAAAATCAAGAAGCTATGAAATCCCATTTATGCTCTAACTTTCGGCCAAGTAGGGATGGCATAGTTAGGGAGAGTTTTAAATTGTTTCAAGCCCATTTTTGAGTCAAAGATGATGAATGAATGTGAGGGGAAACCTTAGGAAAAATTTAGGAAGCTTAGAGAATGAGTTGGTGCTTTAGGTTCCATATTGTGACCTAAGGAAGCAACATAATGTTAGGCCCTTTGTTTTAATTATGTGATGACTCCAAGAGGCTTAAAAGGAGTCAAGAATCATATTTGAAAAGAAAGAATGAGGCCTAGAAATCATTTGAGGGGTGTTGCTTCATTAGGTGCCTTTACGGACCATAATGGGGATTATAGAGCACTCTAGTACTTAAGCAAGTTGTATGGCTTTAGAGAATGTTTCATGAACCTAATTGGCTCCCAAAAATTGTATTTAGGCCAAGAGAAACCATCTCCACCAACTTGTGGGTGTGTGGCTAAAAGAGGAGGCTTGAAAGATAAGGAAAAAGTGTGTGCTTGTGTACAAGGTAGCTCTCTCCACCTTCTCTCATGCATGGATGTGTGTTTAGCTTGTTTTAGAATGCTTGTATGTGTATTTTCAAGCTTTGAAAAGTATGCTAGCATGCCTTTACATGTCATGATCCTTGATGCCATGTTATGTTTTAAATGAATCCATGATGTTTGTATGAGTTTGCTTGAGTGTGGAGAGGCCAAGAACTCTTCCCTTGGGTGAGGAGGAGCCAAGAACCCTTGAGCTTGGTTGAGACAAAGTAAAGAGTCTCCCAAAAGCAAAGTGGGCTCCCAAGAGTATGGTTGAGCCCAAAGTGCTCAAAGAATGGGTGAGGCAAATCCAAAATCCATGAGGAGAAGTGTGAGGCCAATCCAAACACTTAGTGAGCTCTTGAATGTCTTGTATGATTGATTCACATGCCAAGGTTGCTTTTAAAATGCCTATGATTTCTACTTTCTCCATGCATGCCATTGTGAAACTTGCTTGCACATATTATGTGTGATGGAATGGGAGATGAGCTATTGAGATTCTTGAATCTCACTCCCTCCTCTTAAATGTCCTAATATGCTAGGTGGACCAAGTGGAAATGGCAATGGGAGCCAACCACCTTGAAGAAAGAAGATTGCCATCCTTATGCTTGATTTTTGGTCTTTTGAGTCATAAGGAGACTTCATGATGTATATTATTATTGTAAATAGTCTATGACCCCTTGAACAAATGTAAAAATGATATTATGTGATAGATAAATGAATGAGTATGGTGTATGACTAATAGCACATGTTTTGAGTATGAAATGCCATGATATGAGAATGTAAAGCTTGGTGTAATGTGTATAAGTGAGGGTGAAAAGGCCAAAATGAGATGCAAATGGTTTGGGACCATTTGGGCAGCTTCCCCAAGTCTTAAACATGCTTTTAAACTTGCCCAAAAGGTGCCAAGACCAAAGGAAATCCATTTGGCAATTTTGGTACCCAATATGGAGCCAAAATTGACCATAATGGAACCCTATACTACTTTTTGGCCAAACGAGTTAGTCTTGCCCTGAAATTTGGCATGCAATTAGGTCTTGTTGAGAGCTTTCTGGGAAGATAAAGATAATAATTTTCGGAGACCTAGGGAATATTTTGTGAATTTTCAAAGTTGGGATTTTCTATGGTTTCTGGTATGTGCACTGTTCATACTGGCAGATTTGATTTTCGTGTCACTCGATGGCCAAATGGTGTCCAATGCTTATGAAATTTTATACACACAAACTAGAGGTTATAAGCTTTCTGCGGCCACCGAGATCACCTCATTTGGAGGTCTGAGCAGATAGTTATGAATTTTTGAAGTTTGCTGTCAGTAACAGTGGCATCTCCAGAGCTAAATCACTGTTCCATCAGTTCCAGATATCTAAACGTATCTGTTTCATTCTGGAATTATTTTTAGTGTCAAGTTAACATTTGTAGCTTTCCAGAATGACTGAATGTGTGTGATTTCGATTTTTGTGGAATTAGTTATGAATTTCAGAAGTTTACATCAGTAACCTGAATCACAGCCCAGGCAGCCAGCGAGTTTGTATCTTTTTGGATGTCAAACGTCCTGTGTGATGAATGCTGTGACTTGGACGTATTTTTAGTGTGAAGTAGACATCCTAAGCTTTCCAGAATGACCAAGATTGCATGATTTTGAGTTTTCTAGATTTAGTTATGATTTTCCAAAGTTTGCCCAGGAAAGAGGCCAATTCTGGCCGAAAATGGATCTCCAAATTTACATGCTCCATTTTGGTTTCCATGGGTTGGAGGCATGTTTTGGGGTCTAAATGAGTTGTAATGATGCAATTAAATATGATGATGCATAATATGAACTCATATGGTCCATGCGACACCGAAATGAATTTTGAGGCATAGCGCAATGCGAAAATAATCCCACTTTTCTTGCTTTTCCCATGGAAATCCTACATAGTTCATGATATTATTCCATGTAAATGTATGAGATGGACTAGAATCTATGGTGTTACAACTATGGCGTGCGTTATTGCGAGAAACCCCTTGGATTTTGTATGGGACACCCAAACTCGCTATAGTGGACTTCATCATTGCTCTGGCAAACTGGTACATTCGCTATAGCTAAGTGCAAACTTGCTGTAGTGAACAGGTACATTCGTTATAACTAACAGAGGTCCTCACTATAACCAGCAGACTTAGAAAATTTTTAGAAATCTTGGATATTACAAATTGTATATCTTACTTCATTTATAGGCTAATATTTTTAGGGATCAGACCTCTTAGTAGCAAGGAGAGGCTAATGGAAATCTACCATGAATGTATAGGCTTGAATGCCCTATTTAAATTAGATTTGTATAATAGGTATGCTAGCATTGCTTATTGTATTGTATAATTGCCACATTGCATCATGTATTGCCAAGTATAGGGACTGATTTTATAATTTCAGATGTCATGGAGTTGGTACTTATAATTGTATCTGGATAATTATTAATGAGTATCCTAAAATTTTATGACCTTTGGATATCTAGCATTATAAAACTAATGATTGAACTATTGGTATATTAGATTGGGATGTTCAACTAGTTTATATACATTCTTTACACTACTCAAGGTGTTTAGAGGAAGTTATGGGGCATAAACGAGATTGTGATTTGTTACTTGGAGGTTGTAGAAGTAGCTCTTGAACATTGTTGTCATATAAGAAGTAAGTTGGATGTTAATACTTGAACCATGGTTGCTTTAGGTTTGGTTGTGTTTTAGGAGCCTTGGGGGGGTATGGTTAGGTTGTTTTGGTCATGTTGGTTATGAGTCAATCCATCCCATAGGTATACCTCGGCTCATTTTGCTGTCATGAGAAGTTGTTGGGTGATTTTAGGAATGTTGCATAGTCATATATCGCATCTGAGGTTGTTTTGGAGTTTTAAGGATAAGAATATGTTTATTTAGTTCATTAAAACTTATTCAAAGTTGTTTAAGGTTAGTTGGTAGGAAAAATACACATTTTGAAGTTTTCATTTATGGCTTCGTGTACCTTTATTGTCATAATTAAATTTAGAGTTTAGCCTTTATATCCTTGAGTTAGGTAAAACAATTGGATGGAGATTATAAGAATGTAAACCCTTTAATAACCTTGCCTTTTAGCTATCAAAAGACCTTAGGATTGATCTTGAGGTGGTAGGAAGTTGTTAGTTCATTAATTTAAATATTTGAGTACAATAGGTTTTCAAGTCATGGCCAAAATGAGCTAACAGTGTTCCAGTAGTGATTTTGGCCACAGCGCAAAATCATCCAGAAGCTAATTTGGTTGTAGCGCAAGTATTTCAATCGCGGCGCAAATCATGTCTATGTCAAAACATGATCTAAACCTGAGTTTAGCCATAGTGCAAGTTCTTCAAGTCGTAGCGTAAGTGTAGAAATTACCTTTTAGAGGTTCCAAAGGCTAAGTTGGTTATGGCATAACCATTCTAAGCTGTGGCCTAAGTCTTGAAACTCCTAATTTAGCTATAAATCCTTAATTTTCACCATGGTAGTAATGAGCAATGACTTTTAGTCTAATATATATGAGTTTTTAGGCTTCTTAGAGATATTTTGATTAAGACAAAAATTGTTAATGAGAATTTTAAATTCCTAAAAACAATAATCCCGTTGTACAACTTGATGGTGAATATTGTTTATTTAAAGGTTCAAAATTTCCCATATTTTTATCCATTGCTAACTCATTAACCAAATTAGACCTTAAGTGCACTTGATTTAGAAGACAATTATGGTTAATTAGCTTAGGAAATAGTTGGATCACAGGATATGGGAATGTGGTTGAAACTAGCTGAATAATTTTTTTAGTTGCTATTTCATCTACAAAAGTTGGGTACAACAATTTCCTATTGCCATATATTCGACTTTAGCAAAAGAGAAAGTAGTAGAAGTTTGTTTTTTTGCTAAACCAAGACACCAATGACTTTCTAATAAGTTAGCAACAATCACTAGTACTCTTTCTATCTAATTTATCTCTTAAAAAGTTTTAGTTTGCATATCCAATTAGATTGAAGAAATTAATTTTGGTATACTACAACCTATAATTTTGTGTACCCATTAAGTATCTAAAAATATGTTTAATAACAATAACATGTGATCTTTTGAGATTTGCTTGAAATCTTGCATATTTACAAATATTAAACATAATATCAAGTTAACTTATAGTTAAATATAATAATGAGCCAATTATACTTTTGTGCTTTTTTTAAAACTCAAAATCCTTACCATTCTCATCTTTGTTTATAGGGGAGGATTAACATATTAAAGTTCCCTTTGATTTTGAATTTTGAAAGCAATATCTATTTATCAGCTTTTTAGTGTATTTGGCTTGATTAATAAAGTTTTCTTCTTTTATTTGCTCAATTTGTAGTCTAAGGAAGAAATTCATTTCTCCTATCATACTCATTTCAAATTTACCTTTCATAAGTTTAGCAAATTCTTTACACAAGGATTCATTGGTATTCTAAAAAATGATATCACTAATGAATAACTTTTCTTGTAGAATACCAATAATATATTGTAGTGGATAAGTGGAGAAATATCTCCATTCTCTTGGTAGCCTAGTGTCCCTTGTGCAGTCTCTTGCATGTTTGGTCTTTAATTGTTAACTAATACTTTAACATCTTTGTTGTTATCGATTTAATAATCTCTATCTTTGTTGGTATTTTCCTCAAGGTGTTGGATAGAGTTTTTCTCTACAATTTGCTTTTTACTCATATGTTAGAGTTCTTCTCTGTTATGAGAGTTTGCTCCAACTTTTATTAGCAATTTTAAGGTGGCTGGAGCTGCTTTTGTGTTTTTTTTTGGTATGTTATATTAGATGTTGGCAACATATTTCTTGATTGGTTCAATTTTGAAATGTTTTCATCCTTATCTATATACACTATCTCTTCAAAGTTGAATTAGTTTCATCAAATGCCGCATGTAGGTGTTATTCTACAATCATTGTTTTTTCTTTATTATATACTCTATATACTTTGCTAGTAGTTGAATATCCTAAGAATATGTCCTCATCATTTCTTGCATCAAACTTTTCTAAGTTATCTTTTCTATTATTACGAATAAAATATTTACAACCAAAAGGATAGAAATAAGTAATGTTAGATTTTTTCCTTTTCATAACTCATATGGAGTCTTCTTAAAAATAGATCTAATGAGGCAATGATTCAAAATATGTCAAGCAGTATTTATAACTTTAGCCCAAAAGCATTTGGGAAGACCATTGTTAATAAGCATAGTTTTGGCCATACCTTAAAGAGTATGATTTTTTCTTTTAACAACTCTATTCTATTGTGGAGTTCTTGGTATAGAGAAATTATGACTAAAACTCTGCTCATTAAAAAAATTCTCAAATAATTTGTTTTCAAATTTTCCCATATGATCACTTTGAATATTAAAAATTTGTTCTCTTTGAACCTTCTTACAAAAGACCTTAAAATTCTTTAAAACTTCATCCTTATGTGAAAGAAAGAGAACCTGAGTATCATCAATGATAACAAATGCATAGCTTTTCTTACCAAAGCTTCAAGTTTGTGTTAGACCAAAGAAATCTATATGTAATAATTAGAGCGGCCTAGAGGAGGAGATGAATTCCTTTGATTTAAAATCAAGATTCTAACACCATAACTTCTTAGCTTTCCTTATGCCATCTCCATGTCTCACATCATGTATTTCATGAAGAAGCAAGGAAAAATAACATTAAAATAATGAATTTCTTTGCGTTGCATAGCGTATGAATTTTTCATTTGGTGTCTTGTAGATAATGTGAGCTCATGTATTACACTCTCATATTTAATTACATAGATACAACTCAAATCCATCATCAAAAGTGGCTTATAACCTGTGCAAGTGCAAGAAACATATAAAATAGCATAGTGTAGCCTCAGCCAAAATTGCATACTTTCTATCACAAACTTTGAAAAATCATAATTAATTTCAAAAAATTTGAAATCATACATTCTTTACTGTTCTAGAAAGCTAAAGATGTTTACTTTATGGTAAAAATATTCCAAGTCATGGAACATCAAGTAGAAGACGTTTGTCATTCAAAAAGCGCCTAAAGTCTCAGCTGTCTGGGCTACTATCATAAGTTACTATTACAAATTTTGAAAATTCATAACTAATTTTATAAAAATCCAAATCATGAAAATATGGTCAATATGAGAAGCCAAAGATGTTAAATTTAAGGGAAAAATATCTCTAGACTACACCAAGACCATTTAGGAACTGAATTATAATGGAACAATACTAGAGGTCAAGTGGTACTACTGGTACTAACATTAAACTTCAAAAATTCATAACTTTTTACTTAGACCTCCAAATGAGGTGATCATAGTGGCCACAGAAATCTTATAACCTCCAATTTATGACTATAAAATTTCACAAGTATTGGACACCATTTGGCCATCAGATGCCACAGAACACAAAACTGACCATATGAACAGCACATGCACAAGAACAATAGAAAAATTTCAAATTAAAAAAATTCATAATTAATTCTGTGGAGCTCCAATTTTTTTGCACTTTAGCTTCCTAAAATGCTCTCAATGATCCCTACATATTTGCCAAATTTCATGGTAAGATTCATTCATTGGGGAAGTTTGTGTTATAGGGTTCCAGTTTGGTCATTTTTATGGTCTTAACTAGCATCAAAGTATCCCATTGTGCTTCCCAAGCTTGTGTGGCCAGTTGAGCACGTGGGATTACACCAAAATAACTCTCTAAACTTGTCTCAAAGGTGCATAAACCCAAATTTCTCAAACTCACTCTCTCACCCCATGTCATACACAAGATTTCATACACTTTCTCTTGCCATTCAATACCCAAAAACTACATTATCATTCATATGGCACTAAAGCTCATACATACATCAAATATATGGGTATTTACACATGTTTGAATGGATACATAACAATTTCATCATGGGATTACATCATATGCCATATGTATGGCTACAAAAGAGACAAAACTAGGCCATTTCATACACTTTGATGTCAATCTTCTTCTCCTTAGCTTGGTGGCTTGCCTTACCTTGCTCAATTACTTCACCTAGCATGTTAATACATTGGAGAGGAGGGGATGAGATTCAAAGAATCCCAATAGCTCATCTCCCTTTCAATCACACATAAAGCATGCAATACAAGCCTTGAAAATGCATGCATGGGCATATAGACAATGTGAGTATTCAAGAAATATTCTTAGCATATGAACAAGTCATACATAGCATACATAGGCTTGCCAAGTGAGTAGATTAGCCTCACCCATTCACTTATGGATTTTTGACTTGCCTCACCCATTTTTTTTAAGAGGTTTTTAACTCAACGTTGCTCTTGGGAGTCAACCTCACTCTTGGGAGACTCTTTACTTTGTCTCAACTAACTTTAAGGGTTCTTGGCTTATCCTCACAATGGCTAGAGGGTTCTTGGCTTTTCCACACTCAAGAAAGCTAAGGTAAGCACATAAAACATCATTTAAATGCATAAAATATCATCATGGTACCATGGAATAAAAGATCATGCTAAAATACTTTTTATAGCTCAAAACATATATACACACATTCAAAGACAATGTAAGCACACATTCATGCATGAGAGAAGGTGGAGAGAGCTACCTTGCTTGCATTTACACACTTTTTCCTTGAGCCTTGAGTCCTCTCCCTTGATCGCACACACCTAAGGAGGTGGAGATCATTTCTCTTGGCCTAGACACAACATATGGAAGCCAATTATACTCTTGAATCAAATTCTAAGGCTACACAATCACTAAAAAAACTTGGTGACTCATAAGGCTCTTTTATTGTTCCATAATGCACTTAATGAAGCAACCTTTGGAAAATATCATCTTCGCTCCATTCTCTCCATCCATTTTTTATTCTTGACTCTATTTAAACCTCTTGGAGTCATTACACAATCAAATCAAGGAGCCTAGTTAGGTATTGCTTCTTTAAGCCATATTATGGAACATATAAGGCCATCTTACCATCTATGGTTTCTAAAATTTTTCCAAGGCTTCCTCTCATACTCTTCCATCATACATGACTCAAAAATAAGCTTGGAACAAATTAAAACTACCCCTTGGTGCTTCATCTAGCCTAGGCCAAAACTATGCACTATATGAACACCAAGTGAGTTTGCTTCCTTTTCTTGATGGAAGATGCATATGAGGAGCCTTCTAGGGATCTCAAGAGCTCATCCAAACATTCATTTAGGGCTAGAAATAATTGCATCAAATAATATTTTCAAGGGAGTTCATGAAACCCTAGGTTTGCTATCTTGAAAATCCATGGCTTTTACTTGAATTTCTTTGCATATTCTTATTCTCCTCCCTTAATTTTCTAAGATTCAGCCTTGATTCAGTCCAAAATTCAAGCCCTCCTATAGCTACATACATGGGGCAAAATAGGGAGAAGAAGGGGGAGGAAGTAACTACCATGGGATGAAAGATTTACCTTATTTTTCCTTGTTTTCTTGCTTGATTCTCACTTTCCTTAGCCTCCTCTCTTCAAATCCGAAATTTTCCCTCTTGGTTTGACCTCAAATCAACACTAAAAACCTCAATAAAATCATGGAAAGGAAGCTTGAGAGGAGAGGAATAAGTTTGGAAGAAGAAGGAACATGAAAATCCATGAAATTTTTTACCTTTTTCTTGCTTTTTCTCCTTCTTTCTTCTCCTCGATGGTGTGCCTAAGAGAGCTGGTGTTTTCTCTAGTTTTCAGGCAGAATAGGTCATGCAAATGAAGGGGGAGAACAAACAAGAAACTTAAAGAGTGTTCAAGAATCTTCCACTGTCTTAAAAATTTCAATTTTGCCCTTCGTATTTGGCATTTTCATTTTTAACTTGTTTTGGCTCTTTTTTTAGAGCTGTCTTTTCTATTATGAAATTTAGATTCCTAATTAAATAAAATACCTTTGGAATCACTCAAATTGGAGATCAAAACCTTCCTGAATGAATCTGTCAAAGTTCAGGTTCACCGTTGTTGGAAAATGTCCACCGTAAGGGCTTTAGCTGTCCCGGGGATTCCCATAATTTTTTAGGCCTCTAAGAACCCTAGAGAACTCAAAAATTTCATTTAAAAAACCTTCTTGTGAGAATTCCAAAATTTGCTTAAAATGACGAAAATGTCCTTACGTTTCGTCAATCTTTTGTCACAATTCGTTTCTTCATTCTAGCACCATTTTTCTTTCCATCTGAGCTGGGGATTCTCATTTTTAAGAGTCTAGAATGCTTTTCAAGTTTTTTAAGACCTTAACTAAGTCATTTTAGAGGACTTCCTTTTGTATAAGATAAATTTTATTTGTTTACGAAGAAATCGTATGTTACGTTTCTCGCATTTTCTCTAGTTTTCAGAGAATCAGATATTACAAAGATCTTGCTTTGTATTCCTATTGGCATACATCACATAAGTGATCTTTTCAAAAATCTAGATTTGGAAGACCTTTTGAAGGATCAAGCTTAGATGGACTAGATATAGTATACATGTTTGCATGGCTAACCTTTTGATGCCACAACCTAAGATCACAATATATAGAAGAAAGACATGTCACATTCTTTGAGCTTAAATTGTTTAGGCTAAGAATATAAATGTTTTTAGTCTTTAACCTACAAACAAGGTTTTGTTATCGTTGTAGATAGTGCAATGCATGAGTTCAAATATTACTTTGTAACATTTATCACAAACTTGACTTATACTAAGTAAATTATGTTTAGGCCAACAACATGACAAATATTACCTAAACAATAATTTTTAATTAGTTCAACTTTACCTACACCAATAATTTTACTCTTTCCTCCATTACCAAAAGTAACAAATCCTTCCTCTTTTCCTATGAAGGATAAAAATTGCAATGGACTCCAATCATATGTCTAGAACAGCCATTGTTTAGGAACTATTGGTGTATTAATATCATTCCTTTCATGTATACCTGCAAATATTTTAGCTTTTTTTTAGATATCTAAATCTTTTATGTCCTCGCAAATTAGTTTTAGGC